>OY982952.1:13311417-16185806 GCA_963890685.1 Plagodis pulveraria | reverse complement strand
AGAGAGATCATCATTTATAGAAGATACCGCAGTGGCAATGTTTTCGGCGTCAATGTGACGGTAAAGTTGCAAATCATCGGCATAGAAATGATAATTACAACTAAGGCATTTAGAGAGCATATCGATAAAAATTGAAAACAGTAATGGGGACAAAATCCCCCCTTGGGGTACACCGGCGCTTAACTCACACCACTCAGACATTGTGTGGCCAGAGCGGATAGCTTGCCTGCGACCCCTAAGGTAGGAAGAAAACCAAGTGACAACAGATGCATCAAAATTAAGATGGGCCATAACAGCGAGCAGGAGGTCATGGTTTACAGCGTTAAAGGCATTACTGAAGTCGATAAGTACAAGTATGGTGACTCGGGACCTTTCCATGGCTTTTCTTATGTCTTCAGTAACTTTCAGAAGTGCTGTAGTAGTGCTGTGTCCAAGACGGAAACCTGATTGGTATGTGTTAAGAAGGGAGGCTTTAGATAGATAAACTGTGATTTGTTTATTCACAACTGTTTCAATAATTTTGGATAATAATATATATACTCTTAATAATTATACTCTTCATTGATTTGTCTATTTCCTGTTTAATTTTGCATGATATCAAGGCTTATTTTTAATAAAATGTTCTCGTATTAAGCCAGGCGGGCATTCGCAAAATGCCCTACCACCATGCTATAACGACTGCCATCCTAAGACAACAACCGGGACCGACGGCTTAACGTGCCCTCCGAAGCACGGAAACGCTCAGTAGTAATATCACTAGCGGTCACCCATCCAACTCATGACCGCGGGCGACGTTGCTTCACTTTGCTGATCGGTTGAGAACAGCTAAGTAAACTTCGCTACGAGCGCTTCACGCGAGCCTAGTCTGTAAGTGATTCCCAAGGAGTAGCAGTGTCTCTGGAGACAAACGCTTTTACCGGGACTACCTTTATAAGGCTTGTAAGAAGTGCATTAAATTAGAAAATCTCATTAAAAATTTAATATAGTTAGTAGGTAGCTAGGAAGGCACAACATAATAAAAGGACGGAGACCGACGATTATTGAATGCTTCAAGAAATTGATTTAATAATATCAAACTTAGTTATTGTTTTAGTTCTAAAAGAGTTGATACTACAAGGGCAGCATCTTGCTAATGATGCTTCTAGTTCATTATACCAAAAGTATTAAATTTAGAATCCTAAATCTTTTCTTAGTTAGTGGATAACATTATTCAATAATTTATTATCCACTAACTAACCGAATTTGAATTGAAAAGCCGATTGAAAATCTAATGCTGCTTCTAGTTCATTATACAAAAAGTATTAAATTTAGAGACCTGAATCTTTTCCTTTCGGCTTTTCAATTCAAATTCGATTAGTTAGTGGATAACATTATTCAATAATATGTTATCCACTTACTAACAAAAATATAAATACGTTAGATGATAGTATATATTGTAGGAAATACTTATTCTGAAACTGTATAACTGAAATAAGGGTGCATGCGTGGTGTTCACCATCAAACAAACAAATTGTCCATCGTACCTTGATAACAAAAGAAAACCGAAGGGGGACGGAACGACACGACGCAAAGCAATTAAACGCAACTTCGAATTTCATAAAAAGAACAATAGCTACCTACGTGACAAATATCATAAATGTCCCTGAAATCTAGAAGTATTACGTGCAAGCACGAAATTAGCCGGTGTCGTGTTTGAAGAAACACCTGATGTAAAACATGGTACAAATAATGGAATGATCGCGTGTAATCCACCACCATTCATCATGTCCCTGGAATCCATGTGAATCAATGCGGGAAACTCGCGGAACCGATTACATGTGTTTTAACTGAACTTCAAATACGTATTTGATGAAATTGGCAGCCTTTCTAACTGTACAGCTGTATACCGATGTAAAAGTAACGAAATAAATTAATTACTGATTCAAATCTAGCAATATTGTGATTATTTCGATTATACAATACAATACAATACAATACAAAACTCTTTATTGCACACCATTATTTTATACAGTAAAACAATCTTATAAATAGTATTTTCTTAGACTATGGTAGCAATGGGCGGTCTTATCGCATATAGCGATTTCTTCCAGACAACCTTTGTATGGACAGAATCAGATTTTAGGTGTCACGGTGGTAAACAAAAAATTACATTTTCTCATTCATAAAATAAAAACAAAATAAGTTTTATATATCCACTAAAATTATATATATAAATAATGTATATAGATATATATATATAGATATATATACATATACATATTCCACATATAAGTATCTACATATACAATACTGATAATAACTAAATACATACATATTCATATACACATATATCCAATAATATACATACATACATACCGGTGTAATACAAATAATAAACATGATATCATTGTAACCAGTGTTACATACTTGATAAATAGTGATTTTTTACCATAGTTTTGAATATTGCTAGTGATTTAGCACGCTTAATGTTAAGTGGCAATGCATTCCATAATCGTACAGCCTGCAGTGTAAATGACTTGCTATAATATTGGGAAGTATGGGGAGGTATTGTACTTGTAAGTATTAGAGTATGAGAAGAGCGTAAAGACAGATCATGAGTAAGATGTCGAAACTGAAAACGCTGTTTCAGATACATAGGGGTACTGGGGACAAAAAGGATACTATAAACAAAATGAAGAATGTGAGCATTCCGGCGGAGACGAATGGGCAACCACTGCAGCTTTTTGCGGTATTCGGAAACATGGTCATATTTACGTAGGCCAAATATGAACCTAATACAGAGGTTTTGTAAGCGTTCAAGCTTATCGAGCTGCTCTTGGGTTAAATCCGGATACGATATGTCGGCATAGTCGAGTATAGGGAGTAAAAGAGATTGTGCGAGCGTAATCTTAGTGGTAATGGGAAGAACATTTCGCAGTCTTCTAAGGGAAGAAGCGGAAGCAAATATTTTGCGACTGGTTTCAGCCAGTTGAGGAATCCATGATAATTGCCTATCCATAATAATGCCTAGGTTTTTAACAGTAGTACTGAATTCTATGACTTGTTGATCGAAGATTACTTGCGGAAGGCGAAACCAATCAATCAGGGATATCATTCTTGAGCTACCGATTACAATAGCTTGAGTTTTCGCCGGGTTTACTTTAAGACCATAGGATATACTCCACTCAGAAATTCGTCGTAGATCTCTATTGATGGTTTCAATCGCTTCTGGTAGTTCTTTGAGGGTAGCCTGTGTGTATATTTGCAAATCATCTGCATAAAGGTGGTAGAAAGAAGAGAGCTGATGTGATATTGAATTAATGAAAATTGAAAAGAGGAGAGGTGATAGAACGCCGCCCTGAGGTACGCCTGCAGATGTAGTACACCACGAAGAGAAAGTATCATCGATGCGTACACGTTGCCGACGTCCATACAGGTAACTACGAAACCATGCAATAACCATTGGAGATATGTTAAGAGAGCACAGAAAGCCTAACAATACTTCAAAATCCACGTTATTGAATGCATTACTGAAGTCGAGTAACGTAAAAACTGACAGTTGCCTGTCAGCAATACCTGAACGTATGTCGTCTGTGATCTTTACTAATGCTGAGACAGTGCTGTGACCTGGACGAAAACCTGATTGAAAGGGATTCAAAAGGTTGTTTCGAAGTAGGAAAGAGGTAAGTTGATGATGTACAAGACGTTCTAGGACCTTAGAAAGGAAAGGAAGAAAAGAGATTGGACGATATTCACTGAAAGTAGATGGGTTGATTATATAACGGAAATAGCGACTTTGACGTAGAACTAATTTTCACACTAAGTTATTTAGGTTGGACTAGTCGTGAGAAACACTTCTAAGTAGGTAGTACCTCTGTCATGTTTATTTACTTCAGCAGTAGGTTTCTGTATATACCAAGCTGTGTTTTCAGATAGGATAGGATACCAAGCGGTATCCCTAGGCTGCTATCAATCAAAATAATCATATAAAATAACAATAGGTTAAATTGTGATTGAACGCATTAATTATCGATTTAAAATGTACCTACTGACCAATATTTCTAAATATCAAGTGTTAAGCAAAAATCATATTTTACAAATTATTGAAGCACACAATTGTATGCCCCGGGCGGGAATCGAACCCGCGTCCTCCGATTTCGCGTAGGATGCCTAACCGCTCGGCTTCCTGGGCACGCTATTTCTAGCTGAAATTAGGCATCCGGTGCAAAATCGGGGGACCCGAGTATCATTTGTAAAATATGTATAGACCAACTTTATACCCTAAAAAGCGTTGACAATAATAAAAAAATACAAATTAATTTTAACTTACCAACCATAAATAAGGTATCAAGGTATAGAGAACAGGTGTCCTACGACCGTGTGTACTACACGGCTGGTATATTTAGAAAACAGAGACATTTCCGGGACAACAACATTTTTATTTTACTTTTGATACGAAAAATGTTTTGTAAAGTAATTACTGATATTCTTTTTAAACAATAATAGGTGCCTATTATTGATTAGGTACCTATTGCAAGAAGATTATACATAGACACTGGAGGGTGAATCTAAAACATTTTAATGAAGTTATGTTCATTTGCTTTAGGTTATGTTTTCTATTCCTCTCTTATTTATACAAATTTTTATATAATGACGAAAACCATACGTATTATGTATCGAAATCCAGAATCACCATTGGATCTAACCTGGTCCTAAAGAGGCCTAAAGAAAGAGACAGAAAAGATATCTAAAGTCAATCAAGGCCTAAAATCCTAAAATATATTAAGAGATATAAATATTTATTTTGAAGCGCTCGTAGCGAAGTTTACTTAGCTGTTCTTAACCGATCAGCAAAGTTAAGCAACGTCGCGCGCGGTCAGGAGTTGGATGGGTGACCGCTAGTGACATTACTACTGAGCGTTTCCGTGCTTCGGAGGGCACGTTAAGCCGTCGGTCCCGGTTGTCGTCTTAGGATGGCAGTCGTTATAGCATGGTGGTAGGGCATTTTGCGAATGCCCGCCTGGCTAGCTACCACCCTCAAGTAGAAAGTCTGTCGCCAAGCACCTAACGGTGTGTTCCGGCAGTTGTCCTTGAGAGCCAGTACTTCTAGGTTAGCCTGAACAACATCTTCGACCACATCATCACTTACCATCAGGTGAGATAGTGGTCAAAGGCTAACCTATAAGGCATAAAAAAAAAAAAAAAAAAAAAAAAAAATAGGCTAATAATTTATTGTTTTAATTAGTTTATCTATTTTAATTGAATTGAATACAAAAATCTTAACCTTGCGTATGTATTTTGAGAAATGTATAGATCTCTAAACGCATTAACGTACCATATACATAGATAAAACGAAACTACCAAGAGTAAAAGTTGCCATAGTCATACAATTTTTATCTAGATTCTCACAGAAAGCGTTCTTACAATGTTTACAGTAACTTCTAAACGTACTAAATAGGTAGCAGGTTCACACACGCGTGGCAACCAATACGTAATGTAGATACTCATATAATTTTCATAGGGTTAACGACATCGATTAGACGGTGTCCCAGAGGGGTTCCGCAGAATACCCGAAGTAATAAAACGTTATTGCCTATCGGAACACTGGATAATTGCTCTCTAAACACTGAATTGACAATCGAACAGTCCCATACCATGAATAAGCGGTCGTAGCGAAGTTTGCTTAGCTGTTCTTAACTGATCAGCTAAGTTAAGCAACGTCCACCGCGGTCATGAGTTGGATGGGTGACCGCTAGTGGCATTACTACTGAGCACTTCCGTGCTTCGGAGGGCACGTTAAGCCGTCGGTCCCGTCGTCAAAAAAGGCAGTCCTTATAGGATGCTGGTAGGGCATTTTGCGAATGCCTGCCTGGCTAGCTCAAGCTCAAGTAGAAAATCTGTCGCCAAGCACCTAACGGTGTGTTTCCGCAGCTGTCCTTGAGAGCCAGTAATTCTAGATTAGCCTGATCAACAGCTGCTAACATATAAGGCAAAAAAAAATACGAAAAAGTTTTAAGAATTAAACATTACTTTAGACATAATTTTCCCGCCACGTCGGATGCCGTGCTAGAATATCACCTATTGCTACCTGTGGGGTCGTAAGAGGCGACTAAAGGTAAAATACCGGAACGTGGGCAGCAGCGCTTTTTGAGGAACTGGTAATTAAACTGCGATCTCAAGGGTGGGGATTATTGCAAACTCCTCTTCAATGAGGGAAGCTGCGTTCAGCAGTGGAAAATCCGGCTGATACAGTACAGACTTAATTTTATAGTGCGATGATATACACACTTCATTTTTAAAAGTTTATTTTCAGTGTCGCGTACTTTATACAATAGATACATATTAGTATATAGAATTAACACTAGGTGTTCTCCCTCGTGGTCATGTTCATTAGTAGAACCACGAGAAATTGCCCAAATATGCAGCCAACTGCTGGTGTGTTATGCATACAGTATTTGATGGGAATTAATAATTACTATAAGCTTAAGCTGTCTCTGTGACCAAGATTCAGTGGTTGAAGAAGTGATATTTTCTTCCTCTTTTTCTTTTTCTTCGTTTTCACATATTCCTATAGGTATATGTGCTGATTTAGTATGTGTATCTTTTCATATATTTTCGGGGGTGCTGATTGCTGACATCCATTATAAAACCCAAGATGTCGGATGCGGCTTTTCTCATATATACGATAAGGATATCGGTTAAGATCTAACCCGTATCAGTTATTTTAAAAACTCGAAATAAAAAGAAAATTAAGTATATTGTTTATTGCATATTTTGTTATTCATGTGATCACCTTCCAGCCCCTTCATCAGACTATGTTCACCATCGGTCACATATCAAAACCAATTGAACGAGCCCAAACACAGTATCCGTTGTGAGTTGTTAAGGTATTGGGTAGTCTGCACACTGTCCTGGTTACTGGTCGTATTAGGTTATCGTCGCAATATTATCGGATTTATAAATTATTCTGCACCCAACGGGTTTCACCCGCTTAGAAAATTATAAAACTGATGATGAAAGTAACCTATGTATTAATTCAGGACTTAAAATATTTATGTTCCAAGTTCCATCTGAATCGGTTTAGCGGTTTTAGAGTGTAGGAATTACAAACCTACACACTCAGTCGCAAAATTAAAAATGTAAAACATTAGTAATATTACCGAATTTAAAATAGATCAGACGGGAGAAAGTCATATATAACTACAATGTTTTTTTTTTTTTTTTTTTTTTTTTGTTACCCCTCCGGGAGCGATATATATCGTCCCGGCCCGCGAGCTAAGAGGTTCCTCTGACGTTATCAGAGACGGTGTTTTCCTTATTAAATCATTTTTACAAATCCTTAGTCTAAATAAATCTTTTCTTAATTAAATTATTACATAAAAATACTTATTATGCTACTTTTTCTAACTGTAATATGTAGTTTTATATCATTTGAAAATCTATGCTGTTTTTATTATATAACAATATAATATACAACATACTTATCTATCTAGTTTTATTTCTATTTACTACTCTACTTGCTATGTATACACAATACTCTATAAACTTACTTCTACATTTTTCATCGTACATTATTTTACATATATTCTCCCTTGTTATATCTACGTCCAACTCTATTTCAGTTTCAAATCTTTTTAAATTAAACATCGGGCATTCGGTCAAGACATGTATTATTGTTTCGTGTTGGCTGGGTTCACACACGCACGCTGGGCTCTCCTTGCATCCGAACCTGTTCAGATACTCGGAAAACCCACCGTGGCCAGTCATCACTTGGGTTGTTATCCCGGTTGGCTGGAGTTTCTTTACAATGCTGTAGGCTTCTATTGCGTCAGGAAAGAAGATTTTTGTTGTGCTAGCTGTTGTTTCCATTTTGTACCTCCGGTTCCATTCACCAAGTGTTTTCTGTCGAATCTGTGACTTCATGTATGAAACCGGACATCTGTCATAATTCGGCTTTGATTTCAATTTTAGTGCAGCTTCTTTTGCCAAATGATCTGCTCTTTCATTGCCATCCAATCCTGCGTGGGCTTTTATCCAAAACAAGGATACAACTTTGTTTTGCATAAATATTTCCTTTATATTGTGACGGACTTCCACTGCTAAAGGATGGAGGCAACTTAGGTTGGAGATTGCTTCCAATGCGGATCGTGAGTCGCTATATATTCCGAAACTCGATTCGGTGCGTTTGAGTATCTGTTTTGTGGCTTCACATATGGCTAGGAGTTCTGCCTGATAGACCGTGCAGTACGATGAAAGTTTCAACTTGAGTGTCTTTGTCTCGGCGTCACCTTTCCACAAAGATAACGCCGCCCCGACTTTGCCCTCAATTTTACTTCCATCGGTGAGTATTCGCACTGCTTGGTTGCTGTGGTTTTCCACCTCTTTTTGGTCTCTCAGACTTATGAACTCCAAGCGCATATGTTCTGCCGGATGAACTGATTTTGTGAACGCTACCATTCGTTCCACATCTATGTCTCTTTGGTCATCCTGGGGGACACCCCTCTTGGCCTCGTACAGTGCGGCTGCTTCCTGTACCCTAAGGTCGAGGGGTAAGATCCCAGTTAGTACTAACCCAGAATTCAAAGAGACTGTGCGGTATGCTCTACTGAGTTTCTGGACGAAACCCCGCTGAACCGCGTTGAGCTGCTTTTTAGCCTGAATCTTTCTAGAAGCCGGTGCCCAAGCACTGGCTGCGTACATGATGACTGGTTCCACCACTGCTGTATAGATCTGCCGTATGACCTCTGGGTGCAGACCCCAACTTATTTTGGCTGCTTTGGAGAGCTGCTTGTATATGTTTAGGGCTTTTTTGCAAGCGTTTGCTATATGGCTATTGAAAGTCATCTTTTGGTCTATTGTTAGTCCAAGTATTTTAATTTCTTTGGACATTGCTATGCTTACCTCTCCCATACTCAGAAGCGGTGTGTCAAATTTCCGCTTTCGCGTCATGACCATCGCCTTGGTTTTATGTGGCGCGAACTTTAGCTTATTTTTGACACCCCACTCCTGAACATAGGAAAGGGCAGCGTTTGCTCTTCCTTGTACTTCCAATGCTGTATCGCCGTCGAAGACCAAAACGACGTCATCAGCAAACGCCTGACAATAGTCGCCTCTATGTTCCAAGCCTTTCAACAGTGGATCCAATAACAGATTCCATAAGATCGGTCCGCTTATTGATCCCTGCACGCATCCCTTACTGGTCTCCTTCGTATGTTCCTCCCCGAGGTATCTGACCTTCACCTTTCGATCTTTCAAGTAACTTCCGACGAGCCTCCTAATGTTGATGGGGCAATTTTCTTCTGCCAGTCTTACCTTGATAGCGGGCCACCATGCACTATCAAAAGCTCCCTCTATGTCCAGTGAGATCATTGTGAGCAGCTTCTTTTGGTTTATTTTGTGCTGTATGTACTGCATCAAATCATAGAGGGAGTCTTCCGTGCTCTTTTGTGGCATAAAGCCATACTGACGAGTGCTGATTTTTCGAAGAAGGTACCACTTGAGTCTTCCCACAATCAATTTTTCAAAGATTTTTCCCATCACTGGAAGGAGTCCAATTGGTCTGTAGGATTTGACATTGGTATAATCCTCTTTGCCAGGTTTCCTCAGTACCACCACTGTGGCCTCCTTCCAAATGATGGGAAAGTGGCTGAGCTCCAGGCACTTGTTCGCTAGAGTGAGGAATAGCTGGGGGTCTGCCGAGATTGCTTCCTTGCAGATGTCGGCTGTCAGGCCATCCGACCCCGGGGCTTTCTTTGGGTTAAAGCTTTCCACCGAGGTCCTAAGCTCTTCCAACGTAAACTGTGGGTCATGTTGTTCATCATGATTACAGTTTACTTGGTCCGCCGCTTGTCTGGTTCTTTGGTGGTCGGCATTGTCGTCGCTCTCTAAGTCCTCCGGGTAAAATGTATCTGCCAGGGTCTTTGCGGATTCTTTAGCATCCAGGGCCTTTCCATCTCTAGATAGGGGCAGGTCCTCCTGTCTTTTTTTGGTTCTTCCGATGACCCTGTAGATGCCTTCCCACATCCCTTCTTTGGATTGCTTTCCGCAAAAACCCTTCCAACTCTCTACCTGTGCTTCTATGGCTCTTTCTTCATATGTTGCCTTTGCTTGCAGGTACTCGTCGACTACTTTTTTCCTACGGATTGGTGCTGCACATCTAATTCTACGTCTTTTGGTAGCGACCTCTCCCTTCACTTTGATGAGTTCCTCGGACCACCACGGTATGTTAGGTTCGTCTTTTGTTTTCATTTTTGGAATTATTCCATTACAAGTCTCTATAATTCTTTTTGTATAATTTACTACTGTTTGTTCTAGATTGTCTATGTTATTAATTTTTTCTAATTCAATTACGTTCATATTCGTTTCGGTGTTTAATTGTGCTAATTTCTCACGAAAATCGCTCCAATTTACCTTTTTTGTGCTATATTGTCGCGTGGTTCTTTGAATGTTTATGCCTTTAGATCTTTTCACATTAATTTTAAAGATGATTGCGTTGTGGTCCGAGTTAGTCATCCCCTCGTCTACCTTCCAGTCTTCTACCAGGTCAATTAAGTCTTCAGAGCATGCAGTCACATCTACATAACTGGAATACGTTGTATTTCCCCTAATTGTGTAGAACGTTGGTGTCTTTCCGTCGTTGAGCACCTGCAATCCCATATCTTCAAGAGCGCCAGCCATCTCCTCTCCTCTGTTGTTCACCTTTAGGCTGCCCCACCAGGTGCTTTCTGCATTGGCATCTCCTCCTATGAGTAGGTTCTGACCAAGAGTCTGCTCTATTCTACGCAACTGATCCAGGTATGGCTGTATCGGCTCTGGTTTTGGCTCAAAGTAGAATGAGACTACTACAATCTCCCAGGCACGAGTTCTTATCTTTATCACAACAATGTTAGTTGTGGTAAAGTCCAGGTATTGGATTACGTCTATTTCATGGTCGAAGACCGCTATTGCCGCTTTATTAACTTTTTCTCCATTCCCCGTACTCTGGAAGATCCTTGCACCCCTGTAGTTCCTCATTACCCTTTGATTTCCAATATACGGCTCCTGGATCAGTGCCAGAGCCATCAGCACAGTCGATTCTCATATGGGGGCCCCCACAGTGGCTACACTTTTCCTGCGATTGCTTGCAGAAGCGGCGCCCGTGTCCATATCCAAGGCAAAGGGAGCATTGTACCAACGGTGATTGGTCCGCTACTCTGACTCTTTGCAGATCGATATGAACAGCTTCCGCCTCCGTCATTCGCTGCCATATTTTGGGGGAAACCCTCATAACTACATGGCTTGTGTGTGGGTTCTTGGTGCGTTTCTTATATATTATTTGCATAAAAAGGTCTTTGCTTTCTAAGTCTCTAAATATTCCTCTATTTTGAATTTTCAACGCATCAAGAATATCCTCATCTTTATTATATTGTAAGACGTCTTTGAGAATGAGAAGGGGGTTTTTGTTCTGGATTTCTTCAACATTTAGTTTTTCGCCAGATTTTATAATTCTTTCTTTTACCTTTTGCCTCTCTTCTTCAGTTCTACAGCCTACTATAATTTTTCGGTCTTTTGCCTTTCTTATCTTTTCTACCGTAACTCCGCCTTCCGTTGCATTTACCGCTTTTCTTATTCGATTCAACACTTCATCGCCGGTTTCTGTTTCGTCCGTCCCAGTTATGACCACCGAGTGTAGCGCGCTCCGTTCCGGGGGCTGACTCCTAGGGGTTGTCGCAACTACACTGGCATAGGACTGTCTCTCTAGGGATTCTTTTAACCGGTCCATCTTCTCTGTATTTTCCTTTAGAAGGACTGAGGTTCTTCTATCGTTTTAAGAAGCTTTGCGTGATCATTATCATTTCTGGTTTCTCGGCATTTTTCCACTTCTATTGTTGCCGGTTGACACTTTTTTGCCTGTCCTTTCACCGATTCAGACTCTTTGACGAGTTGGAAAAGTCTATCTACCGCCTGTTGAACCTCCGCTTTTATTTCGGTCTTAAGATTCCTAGAGTTACCTAGGTGCAGTTTGGCTTTTAGAACGCAAGCTCTCGCCTCAGACAGTCGATCGGTATATTTGGTATTTTCTACCTTTGGAGGGGTTTCAGCGTCCGTCGACTTCCCACGTGGTAATGTTGATTTACCCTCTTGTGATTGCACTATCTTCGATTTGAGCTTTTGTAAAATTGTCGGAGCCTCTTTTTTAGGTGATGTCTGAGGTTTGCTTTTTGAGTCTGGTTTGCCTGACTCCCATTCCCCGATGCTTTTTCTGACATTTTTTGGTTGTTCTGAGGGTCCCGCTTCATTGTCATTCTCCATTTCAACCAACTGCTCCGGGGTTTTTATTGGCGTTCTAATGCCGAACATGTTTTATTTTATTTGTCACTTGTATATATATAGCATAAAGAGAACAATATATTCTTAAAATTTTGGTTGTCAACATATGAATTAACACTGCCCGTGTGTATGTCAGTATAACTTTTCACAATAGTGAAGTCGAGTAAATATAACAAGAAAAAAAGAAATGTAAAATATTAAAATAACAGGTCAGCTATAATAATAGCTTAGGTCGCTCAAGTCTACTCTTGAGCAAATAATAATAATCTAATAACAATGTAACTGTAGCGTCGTACAAATATAAGAAAGTTTTTTTTTTTTTTTTTTTTTGTATTAAAACTACATAAAAATTTAAAAATTTGATAACACCGTTTTTAAGTAATTCACAAAGCCAACTTATTGTGCCTGTTTTGCGGTTGAATTTTATTCCATACAATTTTAAAAATATATTAAAAATGGGGGAAAAACTTAGGTGCGGGGGGAGGTCTGGTCAATTAAGTTCTACCAACCCATAAATACACGAAGTGTATTTATTGGTTGGTACACGAAGTGTATTTATTGGCTGTAGTCAGAATTTGCCTCCGACGCACCGTTTTTGAGATATGGCTAAAACAAAGTTATTGAAGTTGCTAAATTTGGAAAAATATTTATTTTGGAAAATTTACTAAAAGAAAATTTCAAATTTTTTAAACAGTTATTCTAGTCCAAATGTGATCTATACGCAATAATTTTTTGAGGGTATGTTGTCGCTGAAGATTATTTAATATGTTAACTTTATCAAAAATGCAAACCGCAAACAAGTTTGTAAACGCTATATCTAGGAAATTACTTGCTATTCGTGTCTTTTTAAAACGCCTCCGTGTTTTGCTCCTCTGGGCCCCTCCGGCACCGTAGTTGGTCTTCACCGCGCGCCTGTAGTTCACCGACCACGTGGCCACGTGGTAATTGTTTTTCTGGCTTTATTTCCACGCGGGTGCGCGGAAAAAATCCAAAAAAGCTGCAGGGGGGTGGGGCGCCTGGATGCCCACCCAGTAACGTTAAAAAACTGGTAGGTCACGGCTTTAATTTGAGCAGCGTTTCAAATTGAAATTTTTTGATTTTATAAAATTTTTACTTTTTCAACTATTTTTCACTAGGGTAACACACTTTCACATTTCTTTCACCGCCACTGTATGCGCCTTAAAATTGCGCAACTTTTGCTGTATCACACGCGTATGAAATGTTGAAAAATACCACTTTTCTGATTTTTTAAATATTTTTTTAACGTGGAGCAGACTAGAAATTGAGTGTCTCCGGTCGTGGTTGGGTCGACCCCTGATAACTACAATGTTTAGGATTAAACTATTATACAGAACGTATTATTAATTCAATTTTTTATCTCAGTTATTTTATGTTAATAATATTTTACCTTAGTTAGGATTCGTAAGTATGGTTTTTGAAACTTTAATCAGTTTAATTGGATTTTATATATAGAACTTGTGATTCTTTAACAGAAATTAAAAGAGTATAATGACTGATGAGTGAAGTTTTTATCATACTCCTTATTTCTTAAGTTTGCGAACAATATTTTTTTTGCATGTTTTTTTTATGTTGGAGTTAAGTCATAACCTCTACAAATAACAGTTACAGTTCGTCAGAAGTGGCGAACTGAAATGCGCCCATCACCCTGAGACAAAAATGTTGTCTCATGTGTATGTAATTTCAACGGCACCTATGCCAGACTTTCAAACCAGAACATGGTCATGTGAACAGTACGAACGTACGTAGAAATAGATATGGCGGCAGTACATCCCCGGAGGAATTCCCAAAGAGTTTTACTGCAACTAAAATGGGCTGTCATATGGGTCTACAATAAATACTCGACAAACATGTGGGATCATCCCATGTGTATTCCTCAAAATTACTTTTACCTTCTTGTCAATTTGTATTCCCTTGGGTCAAACCTACAGGGCGTACTTTTTCTCGTTTTTGAGCAACAACTTTAATATAATAACGTATTTTTGATCAAATGAACTCCTACTTTTTACCTTCACTCTGTATTGGCGTGACTGTTTTGTATGGGAAATACGAAAGTTTTTTTGAAAAGATATATTGTAAACCAATAATGACATTTGGATCAAAACCCTGTTAATATCACTGTGCTGTTTGTGTATACCTCATGTCACTCATATCCTCATATCACGGTTCCCTAGCTCGTGAACAAAATGAGTTATGTTCCAGAAGTTTTGGGTTGCTTGTTGACACATATAGCTTCATCATATAAGAAAAGTAGCGTAATTAAACTTTACTGAAAGAGCTCTAGACGATGACAACCCAAACGCCAGGGTATAGCCATCAAATGTTCTATCGCATATACGACTCTTTTTGCAATGCACACAGCTATCATAAAAACGTTTCATATACAATGGAAGTGCCTTGTATATGATACGTTTTTATGAATGATAAAGACAGGACGACAACCATGCAGTTGACGCACATACGCACATTACTGAGACTCAATCAGGAGAGGTTGCCTGATTTGACATTGCCATGTTTGAAGTACGGGAGCCGCTTCTCCCTTTTTTAAAGTTCAATGACACATACAGTAAAAAGCAGCAATAACAATGTACCACTACTGCATCTAAAATCAATTATTTCACAAAGTATTTATCTCCTGCTAAAATAATGTACTCGCAGTGTCGTAATGCGCATTTTTGGTCGCGTTTTGTGAACGTACATTTTGTTAAGAAGTTAAACGCAAACCCAGCTTCATATCTTCGGAATTAGTTTACTATAAGTTTTAATTGTTAGCACCCTCTGTATTTTTGCTTATCCTCATATGCACTTATATTACTGGCTATAAATCAATTCTCATGAACCTATTTCTCTCCTCGTTTTTTTTGACAAGTTTCTTTATAGAATGAAGGCTTCTAGAAATTGATAGGGCTGAAATAACAAACGAATCTAAGAATCAAATCATCTTTCCACAATATTATGTGAATTAATTAATAAGTGTTTAACACGGAACAGTGAAAATAGATGAAAAGGGCCATTTTAGTACTAATGAACAGTTATAAAACTAAAATACCAATAAATTTTAATGTGCCTTTTATGTAATGTAAATATTAACCTGTAGAAAGCCTTTGTCAATACTCGTAGCATGGGAAAATTTAAAAACATATTATATATTTTACTATTCTTTTTTATAACAAATGTTGTTTTCTACAAGAAAGGCTCCGGAATAAAAGTATAAACACTCTTGTATGTGTCTAATGGTGGAAAACATATATTGTTTAATATGATCAAAATAATAATAATCAAAAGAATTAAGCTCATCATTTTTCGATACGTAACTTATATGCGAATTGAAACCCGCCCAACGAGGTCATTCCCCGCCCCATATACTTACCTAACTTAACCCGCGATGTAACACTTTTTCGATTCTTTATTTACGCTCTACCTATTTTCATGAATGAATGCCATTATTCAATTTGTAAAATTTAAATGGTTGTTCAAGTTTACTTACTTTTTGTGGTGGGTTTGTAGATTGGAGAAACTGCTTATAGGGCACTGGTTGCGCGTTAACGGCTAAGGAAATGGGCAGTAAGGGGGATGCCTCCTGAAACACTGATGTTAAATCGGAGAGACGGCGCGCGGTCGCCGGGGTATTGATTTTGGGCGGCGGCGATGAGCGACGGGCGGCGCGGTGCTGCGACGACAGTGGCGCCGGCTGTCAACGGTTGCTGTCATTTTGATTATCCAGACTTAAGTCAGATGGCGCCACTGTTACTGAATCTTTTACAACTCAGTATTTATTAGCCTTGCTACAGTGAATCTCAGTTCGTACACTGACAAATTGAGTTTTCAATCCATAATTATTACGTATATTGAATTATATTCAACACGCATTAAAATTCCGGAAAGAATCAAAATTTTCATTCCATATCTAAATTAAATATTATTGGTTATTGTTATTGAATTGAATTGAATTGTCATATAGATAGTTTTCGAGGATATTACGAAAATTTTGTATATGTAAGCGAACGCGTTGATGTCTTTTGCTTTACAGTAGTTAAGGTCTACGAACAAGGTCTACGAACATTTCATATTCCAAGCACAAGTACCCATGAAAAAAATAAGAAACCTCTTTGTAGATTTATGCGTTTTAGGGTTCCGTATTAGAAAACGGGACCCTAGTACAGCCTCGACTTTCTGTCCGTCCGTCCGTCCGACCTTTGAAGGGCTATATATTTGGAATTATAGTAAGTAGTTGGTTGACTTTTTCCAGGATATGTGTTGATATGGCAATTTGCCCTACAAATGACAAAAAGTTAAAAGTAAAAGTGGGTCCCCCTGCAAGAAACGTGTTTTATTAAAGTTCTTTATTTTTATCTATCTCGAAAACAGTAATACCAAGCCTGGCTCACTCCGCATTTACACAACATAACACAAAGCTACAGGTACATCGGGATATCCGTCCGGACGGGATTATTCTACGGTGCGTGCCGCGTCAGAAGAGGTCAGAGCTATGCGTGGCTATGCGATAGAAAGAGAGACGCCTTTTAGGTGAATATAAATATTAGGTATTCCGTGCTTTGCGAGCTGAATAGCACTTTATTGGTTCGTAACTAGAGTCGATTATTTGTTGGAATGGCTTTGCAGAGTGATCCTTCTGTTTCTTTTTATTCTGTGTTACTAATACTTAAAAGCGTAAAACTTGGTATAATTATTGTCCAATATTTAACGTACAACAACCAATACTTCCTCGGTATGGGAGTCCAACTCGCACTTGGCCGGTTTTTATTTTCACGTAAGAATAATTTATCCAATATACGTGAACGGTACGCTATAGCTAAGATGGAATGTGCTAATATATGTAATTCAATCAAAAAAGGAGATAAAATACGTTCGCAGAAGGACTATCGGCAGGATCAAATTGTGGCATACCTGCAAGCCGGTCGAGTGCATGTGTGCGTGCGCGTGGGGCAGGTGGGCGCTATGTAGGCGTGTGGCGTAACGCAGACCGCCGCGCCGCCTTCGGCCTGCGACTCTACATTGCGTAGCAGCAGTTAACCTGCGATCACACTGGTACCATAGAACATATAATAATCTAGTACTTTAAGATTTTGGATTATATTTATGTTCCAGGAATAGAAAAGATAAAATAACAATACATGAATGATTTGTAATCAAAAACACTTACAATTATTGGTAAACAAGAGTACCTATAATAACTACGTTCCAACATAGCATAACATCAATGGTAAAATATATGAGCAAACAACAAATTGAAAATGGTCCTGTCTTCAAAAATACATTTTACACTAGTTATTATTAAATAAGTTTCATTCTCTCTTCTTTATAGCATATACGCCTACTTATTATTCGATCATCGCTACCCAATCTTAAGTGTCTTTAGTTAAGCAATCACATATGTATTTTTTTTTCATGGAATGAAGTAAAAATCTGCTGCACATATTTGATGGCAAAGGTCAATTTTCCTCTACATTTCATATACCTAGCTATCTATTGAGACTGCTATTGTAGAACCGGTAGAATCCTTCACACTGATTTAACTTCAATAATCAAAAGCGTCAGAAAACTATTTACTATACTGCCTTATTCTCTACCAGAAAAATTGTTAACTAGATTCTGTTCTCGATTTTGTCCGAACAGAGTCTAGTGAAAGTTCGTTCCTTCGGGAACTTGTTTTTTAATCAAGCTAAATCTTTATAGCGTCTTTCATCGAAATCCGTAATAAATAATAAAGGTATTTAAGTATTAAAAATACTAGTACGTGCACACAAGAGATGTTGTATTGATGTATAATATCAGTAGGATATGAACTTCATGTACTAGCACTCATAGTTTTTATGAGGTTGGAGCTGTCGGAAACTCAGTGTGAACGCGGGCACTCACGGAAAGTAAAGTTGGTCTGGTCGTGCGAGCAGTGTTGCTCAGACTCGCGCTGCGACCGGTCCGCCATGCCTCGCTGACAACTCGCGCTAACAACTGTCAAATTAACTGACAAGTGTTCACTGTGATATACCAAAACTCAAGGACAATGTCTCCGATTGGGGTTCTTCTATTCACGCTGCTGACTGCAGCAGCATATGCCCAGGTAACCTAAGAATCTTAACTTATTTGAATAACCTCCCATGTTTTGTTGTCTAGCCTGTTGCGTTTGTTGTCTTTCTTGGTAATCAGTTTCGTCATCAGGAACCTTCGGCTCGGTGATGTAGGTGGTGTGGTCTGTATTGTTTTATTGAGTTTTTATGTTTGACATTTACGTACTTACTTATTAACTTGACAAGTGTCTGACTACCGCATAGGTTTGACATTGAGTTTTTATGTCCCTGCGTAAATCTTGTTTTCAAGACTCATTGAGGTAATATCAGCCGTACTTTGCATCCTATGAACATATGACACTTATTTAAGTCGGCGAATAGATTAATGTTTAAAGTAAAGTAAGTATTTTTCATCATGCCAAGACCAATTCTCTTACCACCTGCCGTTAGTCTAGTTATTAAAGTATTACTAAATACTTTTGACTGGACTAAATGGCTTATATCTTACTTTATATTCACATTTCACTTAATAGGTAGATAGGGTGAACATTTTCACGCAAAACATATTTTTCTAAATATGTTATTATGTTCCGGTTCCAAGAATAACACTGGCATATTTGGTTTAACGAACCGATGAAAGGTACTAACAAGATTTCCTTAACCAACCATATACAGGTATTTGAGTGGTTGTTCTTACTTGGTGCTCTATAATTTAACTATAATTACAAATATGTTAATGTTGATAAATAACAAAGGCCTGTCTTACGTATCATAAACTGTTGTAAATGTTGCAATACAAATGTTATGTACGAGAGCGTAACTCGACGCAACCTAGTTACCGATGCAACGAAGAATTCACACCGCACTATGGGTTGGATGTGAACTCATCTGTTCAATCAAACCCAGTATTTAACGTACACTTGGTATTCTATTTGTCGTAATCCATTCTGTATACTGTATGAGGATATTATGTAAATGAGTTAGTGGAAGGTTGATCAGCTGCGCGGCTGAATAAATATGCGTTAAATTTTATACGCCTTCGGTATGCATTGTTTTGTCCTGTTTGTTGCTCTTGTATGGCTCACCCTTCGATCCGAGTTTGGCATTAGAACATTTTCATGTCTAAAATTTGATACATATTAACCATAATCTTCCGCAACGTGGTTAACGAGTTATCTTCCTCCCTCAGGCAAGATCTCCGTCTCACTAAAATCGTAATGTTTAAATAAAGTACTGAAGAAACCACTGAACAAAACTATACCAAACGTAACGTAGCTTAAACCAGAACTATAACATTCTTGAGACCAAGCCAAATACCTACGTATTACACTATTCTAATATAATTGGAACTTACCTCAAGGATCATTATAAGAATAAAGTGAAATAGAATTGACTTATTTCTGTTTTAATTTGGACCTTAAAAGGAACAGAACAATCAGAGTTCCAATGCCAAGTTGCCAATGTAAAGTTGAGCGTGGTGCCGCCTCTGGCGCGGGCGCAAGGTTGTATACACCTACGCGTCCCAGTTTGCTAAATCAGAAAATATGAAACACAAACATCGGAACATTGCATAAATAACTCGTTCTTTTAGGATAACATTGCATAGAGTACAATAAAACCGTCTCTTAATAACTAGCAATGTATAAAAATTGGGTGGTACCTATCTTAATATATCTAATATTAAATAATTTTACCCTTGAATATATGTTTATTTTATAAGCATGTTCATTTGAACAAAATATTTCGATGATGATGACCGCATGTGCGCACTACCTAATACAAAATTTGAATTCCTTGAAGATATACCATAAAATGCGCATACTATCAACGAAGCGTATTAAAATAACATAAGTGCATGAATTATTTATGACTTATAGCAAAGTTCTCCATTATCTATATATTGTTTGCATTCAAAGTCTAATATTAAAAGAAGTTAAATAACTACGAGTAGGTGCTTACTCAACGTACACAACTCTGCATTGCAATTTTCTACATTCTTCGGATTCATACATTCACAGAAACAACTTGTGACTCAATCAGAACCTTCAATATTCAATACTGACTCACTGTTGACACTAGTACACTGCTGTTTCAATAATGAATCACATGTAATGAAAATATTCTTTGAGTTTTACATTGGTAATATTTACTTACCGCTATACTACCGCTTGGGATAACAAACATCACATATTTTTATAAAGATAAACTCCTTGTAATATATAAAATATCACTATTACATCTCGACAGTGGCATCTACCTCAAAATTTTAAATAATTCGTATCCCAAATTTTAATTCAGAGAATATAGTCATCAATACAAATACAAATACTAATATTTTATTTCAAATATCTTAGCCTATAATATTTGCAATATCTTATATTAATATATTATGTACATACCTAGTTATTCCTTAAATTTGTTGAAAATTTTTAAGACATGTTTTTCAATATAATCAGACAAGCCGTTTCGCACGTCATCACCGCTACTACACTTTTTTTTTTTTTTTTATGCTGATATGTTAGCCTTTGACCACTATCTCACCTGATTGTAAGTGACGATGTGGTCGAAGATGTTGTTCAGGCTAACCTAGAAGTACACACACAATCCATGGTTTGATAAATGTAAGTATTATAGTAATGGTTTATATTCAGGATTATAATAGTGGTTCAATCAACTCTATTTTGAATAACAGCTTAAGAAAACATAACAAACGTACGAGTGTATTCATACTCGTTATATATAATCTCATCACATCAAATATTATTAGGAGTATTATATTATAAGGCCTGCTTGACCGATATTACACCAGTTGTATTGTGAGGATTCGGTTCACGATTCTGCACGTATATCTATGAAGATATTAAATATTCACAACATTATTGTACATTTCTGAAAATTTTTGTATTAATATACCTGAATGCGTTAAACTTTTGTGTATAACCTCACTCATATATATTCCACTTGCTAGCCTGGCAAACATTGTTTAGTTTTGGAAGATTGTACATATATTTTCCTTAAACGCTTTGTCTTTACATATATGTAGAGCTCAAGTTTTCCAAACAAACAGGTTTCTCTCGGGTTGTTATTGGAATAGGTGATAAAAGTACGCTTAGAGGACGTCATTGGCTCCCGTATTGACTTCACTACTTGGGATATTTAAGGTGGAATTTCGTGTCCCTGTTATTGCTGGCAGGTGAAATTAAAGTATGTTGTTTCAAACACCTACAAATGTTGAAGACCCCGTAACTGAGCTTGCCAAGTTTTTCTAAACAGATCGGCTATGTAAGCAGTATTTTCTACGATCATTACTTGGATGGGTGACCGATAGTGGCATTTATTACTGAGTGATTCCAAGCTTCGGAGAGCACGTTAAGACATCGCGTCGGTCCTTTTTATATTGTCTTAATATGGCAGTCGTTATTCATGGGCATTGGACATATTGCGAATCTGTCATCAAAAACTAACTGTTTGTTCCGGTAGCTGTAGTCTGCCTCATCATCACTTACCATCAGATTGTCGTCAAAGGCTAACCTAAGGCAACTACGAAAACTTATCGTATTTTAAACAAAAAGTTTTATGCTATTTTCCTGACTCGTGTATGTTTGTGCAGATGTAGAATAATTCTACCGCACATTATCGTTGCTGTGACCGAATTTAGATGACAGTCAATATAGTGAGCAATATTTTAAGACAGGCATCATTCATCTTTACGTACTGTAGTGTATCTTCTACATAAGAGACAAAAGGTATAAATTTTAAAATAGATAGTCCGACCTCAATATGTCATTAAACTGTGGCTGCACGGTACTTCGTTTAACTGACGCCCAAATGACAGGTCCTTTTGATATAAACTCTTTGGTATATTTTTTTTTTTTATGCCTTATAGGTTAGCTTTTGACCACTATGGTAAGTGATGATGTGGTCGAAGATGTTGTTCAGGCTAACCTAGAAGTATAGTAACTCTTTATAGCCAGGGTGACCTAAAGCAGCATTCTGGATTCGAGGACTCGGCAACTTTTATACATTGGTATCGCGTATGTGATCTTAACTAAATGTCTGATTCTGTAATTTCAGGTACTATATCTTTAGATTATGCAGACTGCCTGCTGTTTTAAACACCCTTTTCCTCAAAAGTATATTTTTTTACATAACAATAATACGAGTAGTTAATGTAATCGTGATGTAAGATCGAGTTTTAATGTAACACGCGATGCATTGTGAATCGGAGAAGTTGTTATTCTTATTCTGAAGGTCATGTCCAATCTGGGCGTAGAAACCATTTTGATCTATCTACAGATTCTTTGTCCGGTCTAATTAGTTTCTCGTTTCAGATTGAAACGCCATAAAAACATGTCTTTGTAGGGTATAGTAAGTATCGGAACGTACTACTTTATATTTATTAATTCATGGCGCCCATCTCTTAGTATAAGTTAGTATATTAACTGTAAGTACACTAAAGTACATTATAGAAAAGGTAGTTAAGTTGGAACAGCGCTGTGCGTACTTTGGTTATAATTTTTCTTTTGTCAGTGTTTATAAATATATTATGATAAGGTCACTGAGCTGACCTGAACATGTTGTTCAAAAGTCCTTAAAAATAAACTTTCAGTGTTTAGATTTAATTTAAGTATTTACGAGTAGTTTAACTAGTAGTAGTAGTATATTAGTATATTATAATCCCTCCCTATTCATTTAATTCTCATTCTTATTCTTCTCATTGACTGTACCCCGACTAAGTGAGGTCGGCACAGTATTTGAATAGTTCTATTGCTCGTCATTATCATTACAGTACTGGGAATACTAAGAAAATGATATGTCAACAAAAAAAAACGCAATAGTAGATTGTGCAACAAGTGCATAAAGCATGTAATTTTTGCCGAGACGTTTAGCACCCCGATCCAAAACGAGAGTCGAGGCTGAAAGGGGTTTTGTGCATGAGTTATACACTAAGATTTTCTATTTACTGGTTCAGCCGGATTTTCCACTGCTGACATTAGCCTCCCCTATTTAGGGGGTGTTTGCCATAATCCCCACGCTTGGCAGGCGGCTTGGGGATCGCAGTGTAAGAAAGCAGTTCTTTAGAAGGCGCTACTGCCCACCTTCCAGTATTTTTCCCTTAGTCGCCTGTTACGACACCCACGGGATGATATTGGGAGGTGCAATTCTAACCCGGCACTCCACGGGAAATTTTCTATTGGAAAGAAATAATCCAAATAATATCTAGTTCAGTAACTTGCTGTATTTTTTTACGTACCAAATGAACGGGTTACTTAAAATCAAAATATTTATTCTGTTCAGCATCTCGACCACTTTTACTATCAACCTAAGAAGTAGTGTCAGCAAATGAAATTTGGTGGCGTATTAGGTCTATGATATGACAATTGTCAAAGTTATAGCGTATTTTCTCGTATTTATTTCAGATATGAGCTCTACTAAACCCATAACATGCATATACAGGGTTATTGGTAAAATGCTCACAACCCCTTAGGGTTGACTTCTGCTAGTCTTAAGAAACATTTTGAGATAGTTTTAATTTTTTTGAATTTTTTATTTTTATTTTTTATTATTTTTTTTGATACCTTCTTTTTTATATGTTTTTGACTGAATAAGCACGAGGATCACCTGATGTCAAAAGCCTATTGTGCCTGTAATGTATTATTTCATATTTTTATTACTTTGCTCGATGTAAATATTCGAACTACAAAATATTATCTCAAAATGTTTCATAGGACTAGCAGAAGTCAACCCTAAGAGGTTGTTAGCATTTTACCAATAACCCTGTAGATTGGTTTTAGATGTGACAGCTTTTAAGGAAACAGGGTTCATTATCATTCCGAATGACAGCTGTCAAAGAAAAAAATACTAATGTGAAAAAAAATCATCTAATAGTTCTATTTACTCTACAAAAACGGTAGACCTCGTAAAGATTGAAGCGCTCGTAGCGAAGTTGAAGCGCTCGTAGCGAAGTTTACTTAGCTGTTCTCAACCGATCAGCAAAGTAAAGCAACGTCGCCCGCGGTCATGAGTTGGATGGGTGACCGCTAGTGACATTACTACTGAGCGTTTCCGTGCTTCGGAGGGCACGTTAAGCCGTCGGTCCCGAATGTCGTCATAGGATGGCAGTCGTTATAGTATGGTGGTAGGGCATTTTGCGAATGCCCGCCTGGCTACCTACCACCCTCAAGTAGAAAATCTGTCTCCAAGCACCTAACGGTGTGGTCCGGCAGCTGTCCTTGAGAGCCAGTACTTCTAGGTTAGCCTGAACAAATTCTTCGACCACATCATCACCTACCATCAGGTGAGACAGTGGTCGAAGGCTAACCTATCAGGCATAAATAAAAATAAATAAAAGATTATCATTTAGGATGACAGCGGCCAAATAAAATGGCTGCATCTAGAAAATCATTTACGTTAGATAATTCTTATATGGATATAAAAAAATCTCGTATAGTTTCTTTACAAAAGTGTTAGAACTCTTCAAGGTCTTATTTCAGTTAAACTAAAACTGACTATACTCGAAAATTATTGATCCTAAAGTACTAGTTTTTGTTAACAGAAGTGTTAGATCTCATCCAGGTCGTCATTTTAGATTACAACTGTCAAACTTAAAAGGGCTATATCTCGGAAAACATTGATTCTGTCGCCAAGCACCAAACGGTGAGTTCCGGCAGCAAAAAGAAGAGAGTGCAGAGTGAAATTGTGTGTTGTCCAGTGAAATTACAGGCACATGAGACGTAACAAATATGTCTCATGTGCGCAGTGCAATTCGTGAGTTGTCATGAATTGCAACTGTTATAGGCAGAGGTTAGTCCACTTAACATCAGGTGGGCTTCGTGCTTGTTCCGTCACAATAACTTAAAAAAAAACATTTTTTTTTTAGAAATGTAAGATCTTATCGATGTTTTCATTTCTGATGCAGCTGTCAAACTAAAAAACACTATCTCGGAAAGTATTAATTTCTAAACGACTAGTTTTTTTTTACAAAAGGGTTAAATCTCACAGAGGTCCTAATTAAAGTAGAAGATTTTACTCAGCCCGTTTCCCATCTTCGTTTGCATTTTCATTCCATTAGCCTGATTTTTAAAATAACTCGTGGTAATTTTGTCTTTTCGGTTTATAAGTACTTTTTTTTCTTTGTATATTGTTATGTTAGCATCTTTTCTATCACAATCCTCACCTACAATTATAAGCATAAAACTAGTGGCCGTAGAGGTGAAAGATTACTTAACCTTTTGGACATCTCTTGTTATTTTGTCATTATGACTGCACCAAAAACGAGTGTACGATTTGTAGTTTAGGCAACGAGATTATTGAATACTAGCTGTACCTGCGACTTCAATCTCGAATGCCGTGCTTGCAGACTAATTATTCTCATTTGAGCACTGTTTATCTCAAATTAAGCAAAGCTGTGTTCTTCGGTGAAGCACTCTTAGTAAAGCATAGCTCAGAAAGGAGCTTTTTACTTTGGGTTTGAAAACTCCCGGATTGTATTTTCCAGAAGACAGTAGTTAAGTTACTCAGAGAGTTCCTTTGCGGTTCACACAATAAATGTTGAAGCAAAGCAAGCTATGTGCGTTTCATTAGAATTTCGATTTTAAAACGGCGTCTTTTTGCCGAGGTTCTCCTTGTTTGGCGGTAGAACGAATACATATTAGATTGTGCACTTCCATGCCGCAATCTCCAAAATGTATCCGGCAAAAGATAGATAGTTAAAAAAACTGATTGTGGCGAATGTCCCCGATTTTAGAGTTTTATCTAGTCTTCAATCGTGCAAAACTACATAAGGGTGCCGGTCTGCCTGTGGTGTGCCAGGCTGCTCGTGGGGTGCCGGGTTCACTCGTCACAATTCGATAAAAAAAAATGAAATCGGACTACGCGTCATCCCCTTTTCCGTGGGAACCTTGCTGAATTTTGTGATAAAAATAATGACCAATGACCTTCTTCGTAGTATGAACTTTAATCGGGGCCGGGATACAGACAGATAAAAATAATACAGTTTTGGCATCAGTGTCAGCTACAGACTGTTCTTAATTATATTTTTTCAAAATTTCTGCCATGTACAATGCGATTAAAATAAGAATAGGACGGGCTCTCGGCTAACTTCACTCATATTCACTCTAATAAGTACGATCAGCAGAACAAAATTAAAAATTAAGCAGTGCCATATATTTATAAGTAGGTAGTTTTAGATGAGAGACCCGAAATTGTTAATTTTAATATTTTTTAGGTTGACAGCACAGACGCCATTTTGGTTTGATGAAAACGCGGGCGTCAGGGTCTTATTTTTCCGACAGTGTACTACTACGCGACATGTTTCTGAGTGTTAATTGATCTTCTCGTTTAATTTTTTTTTTGACTGTTTAATTTGTTCTTGTTGACTGTTTAATATGTTACAAAATTACAAATATACGGAAAAAAATTAAGTCATGTGCGGGATCATCCACCCCTTGAGACGGGGTATGCTCTAACCAATTGAGCTAACATGACATGACGTCATAACTCAAATCTTTCCTATCGTTCTTTAACCATAGTATTGGGATGGAGTGACATCTATAGTACCAATTACATTGTAAAAAAATATATATCGTATATTTGTAGTTTTGTAATGTAATCCGCTTAGCAGGCGTTATTGCAACCATAACAATATTTAAAAAAAATGTTTAATATGTTTTTGGTAATGGTTATATTTGTTTTTGGTACCCGTTCAAATTAAGATACATAAGTACAAAATATTGCTAACAAATAAAATCAGTTGAAATTATTTGTGTTTGCTGTACCTACAGTCACCTACAACTTCATACCTATCTAAGATTAACTTGTTTTTTTTTTACACGACTGCAGACGTAAGCGTGTGTTAAGTTTACAGTTTTCGTGTATGTATGTATGTTTGTGAGCTTCTTTATTTCACCATAACTTCTAAACGGCTTAAATCTTGATAGATAGATTTATCTTGATAGCTCAAGTGACACTATGTACATAAAAAAAAAACAAATTGGTGGATTTTAGACGCCATATAGTGAGAAATACAATTTATTTTTTCTTCCAAAGCCATCGTGTTAAGTATCAAAATGATTGGCTTTATAAAAAGATTCCATAAATATTATTAACTGGGAGTTTAAATTGCAATTGATCGATAAAACACTTGACGAAAATAAATTATTTGCAGTCGGGTTTTTTATTTTCCTTATTAATTTATACATGTTTTATCATTTCTTTTTTGCACACTGTACCAAGTTCTAGTTTTGACGTCACAACATGGCGCTAGGCCGATCCTATTCTTATTTTAATCGCATTGTACAGATGTGTAATTGTATCTGTTACAGTTTTATTATAAGTATAGATAACTTAAACATTTTTTTCGGGCCTTACCAAACAACAAAAAATAAATCAAAAGTGGATGATTAGAACTTTATAATATTTTGCCATTCAGTAACTCACTCATTTGGCAGAAAATCTTCCCACATGAAATATATCACAAACCTTTTGCACATTTAAAAAAACAGATTTTTATGCATTAGAGCTTAAAAACCGGTTTAGTTCGCTTACACCGGGCATAAACAAAAATTTTACGACGATGAGAAGGGACAAAACAATAAAGGCAAGTATATGTGTTTGAAACACATCATTTTCTAGCTGTTTCCAAATATTTCATAAATTGGCGTTATATGGTGTAATTGCATGTACATAAAATGTTTAGTATCTTCTTTATGGAATATAGTGCCAAACGAGCATGTGGCTCACCTTGTGGTAAGTGATCAACTGATCACCGTCAGCGATGATCATCCGCAATACTAGAGGTCTCAAAGACGCGATATCGGACTTTGAGGAGGTAATATGCTCTTTTTTTAAGACTTCTAAAACGTAACCTTTTAGAATGACCTTGCGGCAGAATGAGGTAGAAAATAACGTGAGAATCGCATGGTTGTGGGCTTCCAGACGTCGACATGTAATTGATGAAAGATCATGCTTTGTCGGGAAAAATCCCCCGTTAGTTAAGATTTTTTTTTAACCTGGCTAAGTGCGAGTTGGGCCTCGCTGTTTTAGGGTACTGCACTGCAACGAACAATATGTTCCTTGGTTTAATCACAACTTCAAAAGTGCTGATCGAAGTTTAAAAAACTTTTACATCAAGTTGAAAAGATTTGTAACTTGGTTAATTTTTATGTTAGACCTCGTCACAAAAATGATCTAAAATTTTGCACTTTAAAAGCAACCCATATATTTCATGAATTATAAAAATATGTTTGTCCTGTACGCAACAAGTTCTATGACATCCCACATGCATAGTATGCATAGTGTGCATAGTAGGGTGCAAAAGCTTTGTTATAATAGGTAGTCTTCACATGTAGTATCAAAAAGTATCATAAAATTTCGGGTTTTATTGCTTATTCCGTTTACGTTATAGAGATCCGAGACATACAGAAGGAAAGACTGGCATTAATAAGGCACAGTGTCACATTTATAAGGCTCCGTTTTGTCCTTCAGGCACGGAATCCTAAAAAGAATAAATAATTGTTTCACAGGTTTAAAATGTGTACATAATTATACCAGGGTTACATTCAATACTCATAGGTAAATTATTGTAATAATAATAGGTAAAAATATTACGCTAAATTGCATACGATAAGTGAAATAAAAATCTAATTAAAAAATATATGTATGTGATTTTATTTAGCATGCGATGCTTGAAATCATATTTAGAAATATTAAATTCTCATGCTTAACTAAATCACTCGAGCTGTAAACATTAACTTTACAAGCAGCCCAATAACTCCATCCATGAACATAACATGACATCAGATCGGCACAAAAGGAACACGAATAAAACATGGCTCGTGCACAGCATAAATTTGTAGTAGCCATTCAAGGCAATTTCCGACGAAAAATAACTTGAGTAATTATCACATCACCCGAACCAACACATATGTATACTTACCAGAAAATGCGTATGCAAAAACACAGAGATGCATGATTTTGAAGCGCTCGTAGAGTAGTTTGTTTAGCTATTCTTAACCGATTAACTAAGTTAAGCTACGTCCGCTGCGGTCATGAGTTGGAAGGGTGTCCGTTTATCGCATTACTACTGAGTGCTTTCGTGCTTCGGCCTTCGGTCCCGGTTGTTGCCTCAGGAAGGCATTCGTGGTAGCATGGCATCTCAAGTACAAAATCTGTCGCCTAGCGCCTAAAGGTGTGTTCTGACAGCTGCCCTTGAGAGCCAGTTATTCTATATTGGACCACTTCATCACTTATCATCAGGTGAGATATTGATCAAAAGCTAAACTATCAGCTTTAAAACTTTGACCGATAATAATATCAGTCAGAATACGTGGTATTCTTCCTAAAATCTTAGCATTAAGGAAGCATAATAAATAAAGTAGTATACATATATCTGCTAGTAGCAGCTGAACTCTTGCACTGTTCGCCAGGGAAGAACTGCCACCATTCCTATTTCTGTCGCCAAGCAGTAGTGCACACTTTACTGTGTTCCCGTTTGAAGTCTATGGGGTCGGTGAAATTAGTGAACTGCATCTTTTATAGAGATTAACGCTTAACACCAGGTGAGCTTCGTGCTTGTTCCATTACAATAGAACAAAAAAAAATCTATAGAGGCTGAAGGTTGCTAAAGGCTGAACTTTATATATTGTAACTGTAACCATCATTAAATAAAATTATTCAATTGCATACTGACTCAACTTAACACTGCTTACAGTTGCACTGCAGGAAATAACTTAAATGTTATCATTCATTCATGTACATCATACTGTAGTGTATTGTGTGACACCATAATTAGGTATCTCAATATAGCACATTCTTACTTATTACCGATGTACATAAACATCAGTTCCAAGATTGGAGGTCACCAAATTTGTTTGTTTGATTAATAATCTTCAACCAAATAAGCATCACACACAATGATAACTAGAGATCATCATAAATTTTAAACTGAAAAACCAGCGGAAAAGGTCTATCTGATTTTATTTACTTCAGATTACCCGTATTATATATTTTATTCCATATTTTCAGTAAAATAAGATCAAACAATTTTTACTTTTCTAACTAACCTACCTGATGTAACCTTTCTCGATCGATATAGGTACTTCGCGAATGTGTCCTCCATTTGTAGGTATGTCTTATTTTTATTTTCCACTAACATCAAATACAATGACAGCGTGATATGTCTGGTGAAAGTAAATGATTGCAGTGACATATTCGTTAACACTTGAAAACGCATTAAGTTCGCGTGACCGAGCTAAGTGATTTGCCCTGCGCAGGCGCACGAGGCCCCCAGCCTCGAGCGAGGCCGCATCTTCCTCCTTCATTACCTTGTTTAAATCATTGAGCGTTTAATTTCAAACAAATCTAACTACAGTAAAGCGATTTACACTATACTCTATTAGTTTCCCGCGAACTTTGCTAGATAAATTGCACAATGCAAAATTAAAAACAATGCGCTCGTAGCGAAGTTTGCTTAGCCGTTCTTAATCGATCAGCTGAGTTAACGTCCGCCGCGATCAGGAGTTGGATGGGTGACCGCTAGTGAAATTACTACTAAGCGCTTCCGTGCTTCCGAAGGCACGTTAAGCCGTCGGTCCTGGTTGTTGACTTACGATGGAAGTCGTTACAGCGTGGTGGTAGGGCATTTTGCGAATGCCCGCCTGGCTAGCTACCACCCTCAAGTAGAAAATCGGTTCCCAAGCAACTAACGGTGTGTTCCGACAGCTGTCCTTGAGAGCCAGTAATTCTATGCTAGCCTGAACAACATCTTCGACCACATCATCACTTCCCATCAGGTGAGATAGTGGTCAAAGGATAGCCTATCAGAAATAAAAAATAAAAAAAGGCATTCGATTCAGAGACACGCATGGTTTTCCTGCAGGTCCTGCAAAAGGTTTCAACATTTCTTGATTGTGGATATGTATTTGTTTTAAAAATTCTCCAGACAAAGTCAAAAATAATACAATCTTACTTACTTATTATAATAGCGACTAAAGTACTTGCGTATCTTTCTTAAGTATTTTTATAACAAAAGACAATTGTTTAATAACACGATATATAGTAGGCATATTACCTGTGGTGAATTTTATTCACATAAATTCGAACATATGCTAAAGTGTATGTGTCTTTTGCGCTAGGTCCATTTTTAATTAGCTGATTGCACGGGAATATTTACCCTAACGAAAAACGTAACGGCTAGATTGAATTATGTTCTTTGTGCCTTTAATTAGTTCGTATTATAAATTGACTGTTATTGAAGCAGGTAAGTACTTATAGTATCACAGTGATGAAGTATGAACGGGTAATGATTTTCAGTATCCTTACTTATGTCTTGTCGTTCAGAACAAAGCTGACGAGTTACCCAGGTTAATACTCATGTTAAGGCTCCCGCGAATTTTTATTGTTTTGGTATACATTCACCGAACGAGCATGATGGTTACTTCAGAATAATATTGGCATATACTTCCAATCCTGGAATGATCATCGTATCTTTGTGTCATCATCGTATATTAAATAGGTTCACTACTCTAGAAATTATGTATTTGTTTATTTCTAGACAACCTACCGTCAATTTATAAGAAACAAACTCGATTACCATAATTATGTTCGTACTTAAAATGCATGGCATGACCAAAAACTTTCCGCTTGTTGCGATAGTTTTATGTAAGCCTATGTATATCTATGTTTTATACTTTATACATATTTTTAATCACATGGCCAAACACGAACATCGGCGGAACAATAAGTTATTGAAATAACGTCCGCCAAAAAGGTATAAAAGTAGTGCAGTTGTAGTTAAAATAAGAAAAACAAAAATGCAAAAACAGTCTGTAAATTCTCAAAAAATGGCGATGAACGGAGATAAAAAAGATAATGAACCCTAATAATAATTACATTGTGGAAAATTGGTGATTCAAAAGGAACAAAGGACGAGCAATAATACGTTGGGAAGATGACGTCTAAGGAGAACCTATAGCTGGTCCAGAATGCTTTTCTTTAAACTTTCGTGATATAATTATTTTGATGTTTATTCGTGCGTGAAAAGACCCGTTTAGAATTTAGAAACATGGTCCAGAATGGTTCCGAATAGCGAATCTTTATAGAGGACGAGCTCACTTATATTATTTTGTAATCACAAGATACATTCCACTACGAATAAATGTCTGTCTATCGAATTGAATTGAATATCGAAAACTGGAAAGAAAAAGTAGCTCTATATCAATAATAGAAGAAGAATTTTGTTTGTGTAATGTTAAAGTTGTTATAAAATTTCAGGTCTTAAAGAGAATGAATATATATACATTTTCCCTGCCATAAATTTATTAAGATATACCTTCCAGATTATCACAGTTCGCCACATTCACCACGCATGCACATTACATGCACGCTCTGATAGCCCCGTGGGCCGATCGTGCTTCGATGAGGACACTCCCGGAAATGCCCGATGCTTCAGGGATCCCTTATAACATTAACCATATACGTATCTTACCATGAAACCTTAAGGTCTGCTTGGTGGAAATAAAAAACTTACTGCTCTAGTTATATTAGAACTGATTAGATAGACTTAAACCTGTATTAGCTTGTCCAAAATGAACAATGAGCGAATAGGAACTTAGCCTCAAGGACATTTGCTGGAAAAACAATAAGTCATCCATGGTGTTAACGCTTGAAAATTAGAAATTCAGAGGCCTTTGGGTTGTATGTCATACTTGAAAATGTTATATTCTATGTAACGACTACACAGTCTATTATTCAATACATTAGACAAGCGACAGTGTCTGTATATATTTTTTCTACATCCAACTACAGTAAAATAGTGAGCACCGTATATTGACTTGTATCGAAACGTAGATAGGTATTTTATTGTAAAGAGCCAGATGTATTAACATCTCTCTAAATCAATTTCAAAATTCTTTCAATGGGATCGGAAGGAATTCACATGACATCTGCAGCCGTTTCGTCCACAGTTAAAAAATACTTTCTCCACTAGAGGGGGATTTGCCATTATCCTCACACTTGACAGGTGTCTTGGAGATTATATAATAAAACGGCCGTTCTTCAACAGGCGTTGCTAGCCACCTTCTGTTATTTTTCTCTTCATTGCCTCTTTCGACTTCCACAGGAAGATATAGGGGTGCAATTCTAGCCACGGAAGGCATAATGTTGGTGCTATTAAGATTCTTGCTTTTAGTGATGTCCATTGCGGTAGCTAACATCAACTGGCTCCAGCCTGTTTGGTCATTAATTAAATGGCTATGTATTATAGAAGAGGCCAACAAAATTCCAAGTCGTGTAAAAAAACATTGTGACTCAACTTTCAGTAATATTGTTATCAATAATGGTCAAGAAGCTTAACAAAACAGCCAACACCGAATAAATAATGACGGTCCAATAGTTTGCACATATTTAGTCACGATTGGAGACTTACGTCATGCGACGTATGGAAATCCTATACTGGGCTGTTTTGAAAGACAAACCGACTTATCTGATTTACAAGCGTGTCCGTAACACATTGTCTTTGGACGACAGACGTTTCGATTTCAAAAGCCTTGTCGAATCTGACAAGTATTCATACATATATGGACTTTCAATAATATAAGAGGATCTTCTTTCTGTACTTGTAAAAATTTTTTCTTTAGAAGCGATTCGAGGATTTTGAAACTACAATTGTTTCCAAAGCTAAGTACCGCAATAACTATGTACAATTTGCCGATTCTTGGGTGGTGCATGGGCGGGTCACGACACACAAATGACTTGTCATTATTTACGCTGATCTGCCGGTCTCCGTAATCATCATTGACCACTTCCCACCCGTCAAATGCGTTGGGCCAACAATGCAGCGACGTTTCCGTGGGAAGTTACAAATTGATAGAAATTTGCCATTATGAAGTGCTAATTTCTTCAATAGAACATCATAAATTGTAATCCACGTATCTGTTAGACCTAAAATCTTAACAGCCGTTCAGCAGCATTAAATGTTTAGACCACTAAGTCAGAAAGCGAATGAATTCTACTCTGTGAATAAGTATCGCCCAGAAATAACAGTTATCTGATTAGTTTTTGGTTATCTATTGACTTTAATCCATCTAATTTTAAACAATAACGTTATTACGTAAAGTATAAATATATGATAAACTACTTAAGCACGCCTACGATGGTAAATGGTGACGTAGTCGTCAGCAGAAATATTGGGGCCGTCGGAACCGGTCTGCTCACTCATTGCATCAAACCGATTTATATGGGTATGAGCTCACAAGTTCTATATTATATAACATGTTATATATATTTATATATGTATATATATTGCAGTTACGATATGAAAATGATTGTGTGAAGTAATTTAAAACTTACATTACTCGTAACAGCTTCAATTATTTTCCAGCCAAGTATTTCATTCGATACTTTGAAATGGATACATCATATAGTTTGAATGTTCTTATATAGTTATTAAACCCATTCCAGATTAAATCAACGCCTAAACTTGAATCAGCGGAACAGAACATTCCATTTTCCGGTTGGCATAATTACGTAAACATAATTTATACGGGTGAAGGATACGAGTAATGGCTTTAGACCATCCACCGGGTTCTTATTTACGAGTTCGTAGATTAGAAAGGAAGATATGATGAAGCTTCTTTATGGACTTTATTCTTTTATCTACAAAATTTGCCGTGGCATAAGATACAAGCAAAAGATATATTGATTGAAAGATATTGGAGTTAAAACAAATATATTAATTATTATGATTCGGCCATTGTGTTTACTGTACTGTATAAGCCGGATTGTCCACTGCTGAGCACAGCCTCACCCACTATGAGGGAGTTTGCCATAATCCCCACGCTTGGCAGGCGTCTTGGGGATCGCAGTGTCAGATATCAGTTCCTCAGAGAGCGCTGCTGCCCACTTAGGGTGTGTTACCCTTAGTCACCTCTTACGACACTCATGGGTTGAGATAGGGGGGATAAATTCTAGCCCCTCCGGCATCAATTATTATGATTCAGCCATTGCGTTTAATAGCTACGAATGCTTTCCATGCCAATGGAGAAGTTTATATGTTCATGGGGCATTTCACCATAATTGATTTACTTAGCAGAATGATTAGATGTTGCAGTGTGTAATGTTTAGTGCTTGCATTATTTGGTATACAGAAACTATATCGTCAGAAAAAAATGCTCTAACGTCTAGTCATACAATATCATAAACCTAATCCATCTCTCTAACAAAATCAATCGAATTGTGCCAAACAGCACACACTAAAATATCGTTTCACACAATAGACCTCTTCGAAATCATAATGTGTTATCAATTTTCGTATCATGCCCATGTAATTTGTTTAATTTATTGATTAACATCCGTTATATGGGAATTATTGTTTCAATACAATTAAGGTCTAAGTGCAATGATTAAAATTAGGCGTTTACTTTGGCGCACCGTTATGAATATAACTGTGCCGCGTACCATACAACTGTACTAATATAATCTACATTTAGTCTTAGCAGGTCATCCTACCTACTTCTAATTTTCGGTTCGCTATGTTCGATAATTTCGATTTTGACCAAATCTCAAGGAAATATATAAAACGCTTATCATAAAATGTGACCACAAAATATCTAATTTCGTAATATGTCTGCTGCCTACTTGTAATTGCATTGCATAGGTAGTGGCGACCTTCGAGACTTCGAATTCTATTGTAGTATTGTGGTCATAACGGGTTCTATTGGTCCCTATAACGAAGCAACAAAGTTGTTTTATTGTACGCAGGTATAAACTTCATTAGTTTTAGAACCGACATAAATGTACCGATATACTCTGAATCTGTTGGTTTAAAATTAGTTTATATATAATTTTGAATACGTCTATTCTAACGATTTTCTATACAGATATAAGAAAGAATATGATGTGGCTATATGCTGTTTACTCAAATATAAGATATATCTATTTATATTCTACGATAGATATACTACAGCTTGACACTACAATTCCATAGGGTCATTAGCACAGTTAGTAGTAGCAGACATGGACGTCGTTGTGTAGAAAATCACAAACGCAGTATTGTTCCTATATCTTTGAAGAGACTATGAAACCTGCGTCCCGCCTGTCGTCGGTCAGTCGTACGATGACCTCGGCCAGAGGGCAGTATCCACAGATTATAATGGTTTCTTGCAGCTTCTCTACTGACAGTAGACTACACTGACAACACTGTTTTACGAGCAATTTAAGTGCTTTGCCTGATTTTATTGCAAACCATTCTTAAATTCCTTACTTTAAGACAATTTTCAACGATTACAATCAGAAGGTGATCTCGATAAGAGATACCTTAGTACCAATCTCCTATAAGAATACAATAAGAGCTATTTGTTAAAACTTTGATGGTCTACACTACGATTTTGTATATAATACTCGCGTGTCTTAAACTCTTAAACCATTGTAAGCCACAGATCTTTCCTTCATTTCCTAGTACCTTGTTTACAGTTATGAAAACGTCTACTCTCTGATGTTATCCAATTTTGGCTACAAACACCGTGGTTAACATCCTGGCTTTGTAATCAGTAACCATAATCAACGCAAGCACAAAATCCAAAGGAGATTGGCAAATTGCTCTCGGGCTTCCTCAAACTCTTGGTGGTAAATATAAATCAAGGTTGTCTACTAACAAATGAAACATACCCATAACCATTTTCTGAATTATATTTCGTTTATTTTGTTGTCTAAATATTTCATGTTTCTCATTGGTACAAATCATCGTATATAATTTAATTTTACTACAGTTTTTATACAAAATGTAACACATTTTATACACGTCAACTTTGGAACGTAAGACAGTATACTTATTTCAAAAGTTTTTGTGGTTATATCATGAAGCTTAAATTATTTGTGATGTTCAGCCCTCTCAAAGTACAGAAGAGAGGAATATGCTGCGGCACTGTACACCAAACCACATTAAATGGGGAAGATCTTATATATGTAATTGAAGAGAACGTCGGCTTCTTTGAAACAAACTAAACTCCTATCCGCAGCAAATCACATAAAACGAATTGCGAGATACATTCTCGTTTCTGATTCTTACGTTAACTTAAAATGTAGTTAAATTTTAAATTTTATGCGTTGTTGTTATGTAACCATATCTAATAAGTTTATGGGAGCGCTTGATTATTCATACTTACTTCTCCCGTTAGAGATTGTGTACATGAAAATCGTCTACAAGAACTTTATATAGAAATGCAATATCATTATACAACGTTTTGCTCGTGGTATTTGACCTATTTCATCATCATCATCATCAGCCGGAAGACGTCCACTGTTGAACAAAGGCCTCCCCCATAGAGCGCCACAAGGAACGGCTATTAGCCGCTTGTAACCATTGGCTACCCGCGACTTTCACGATGTCGTCAGTCCACCTAGTGGGGGGCCTACCAACTCTACGTCTTCCGGTGTAGTGTGGTAACCACTCGAGAACCTTTCTTCCCCATCGGTTATCAGTTCTTCGAGCAATGTGGCCCGCCCATTGCCACTTCAACTTGCAAATTCTGAGAGCTATGTCGGTGACTTTGGTTCTTTGCCGAATATCCACGTTCCGGATTTTATCGCGCAAAGAAACTCCGAGCATAGCTCTCTCCATAGCTCGTTGAGTGACTTTGAGCTTGTCCATAAGGGCCACAGTTAGGGACCACGTCTCAGTGCCATAAGTCATCACTGGCAACACACACTGGTTGAAGACTTTGGTCTTCAGGCTCTGCGGGATGTCGCTGTCGCGTAACTTCCCGAACGCTGCCCATCCGAGTTGGATTCTTCGGGCGACCTCTTTGTCGAAGTTGGACCTACCTAACTGGACAGTCTGTCCCAGGTAAATGTAATGGTCAACAACTTCGAGTGTATCGTTCCCAACAACTACTGGTACGGGTGCAGCATGGACATTAGACATAATTTTCGTCTTGTCCATGTTCATTTTAAGACCCACCTGCTGGGAAACTCTACTGAGGTCGCTGAGCATTGTACTGAAATCTTCAAGCGATTCTGCCAATATGACTATGTCGTCGGCGAAACGAAGGTGAGTGTGTATTCGCCATACATGTTGATGCCGAATTCTTTCCACTTCAAGAGCTTAAAAACGTCCTCCAACGCATTCGTGAACAGTTTCGGAGAAATAACGTCTCCCTGTCTCACGCCTCGTTGCAGTTGGATTGGTTCCGTGCTCTTGTCCTGTAATCGAATCGACATGGTGGCGTTTCTATACAAACACTTCAGCGCTTCGATATACCTATAGTCGATTTGGCATCGCTGAAGAGACTGCAGTGCGGCCCAGGTTTCGATTGAATCGAAGGCTTTTTCATAGTCCACAAACGCTAAACATAATGGCCGATTATACTCCTCAGTCTTCTGTATAATCTGGCGGAGCGTATGAATGTGGTCTATGGTGCTAAAGCCTTTTCGGAACCCGGCTTGTTCGGGAGGCTGGAAGTCATCAAACCTACGAGCAAGACGATTCGTAATGACTCTCGAGAACAGCTTATAAACATGGCTCAGAAGTGAAATGGGCCTGTAGTTCTTCAACAAGGTCTTGTCGCCTTTTTTGAAGAACAGTACCACTACACTTCTGCTCCATGCTTCTGGCGTTTTACCTTCAAGGATGACGGAATTAAATAACTTCTGGAGGACTGAGAGTACCGGTTTTCCACCCGCTCTCAGAAGTTCTGTCGTGATTCCGTCATCACCTGGCGCCTTGTTGTTCTTAAGCTGTTTGAGAGCCATTCTAATCTCGTATAGGCTGATGTCCGGGATGTCTTCGGTGTAGTGTCGGGTCAGTTTAGCTCTCGTGTCCTGAGCTGTACTGACAACGGGTTCTTGTGTCGAGGTGTATAGCTGTCCATAAAACCTCTCAAGTTCTCTCAGAATCTCCGGTTTTGATGAGATGATTCTGCCATCGTCGATCTTCAGCTTAGTCATTTGGCTTTGCCCTATAGACGAATTTTTAGCGAACACTTTGGAGCCATGATTACGCTCGATTGCGGCCTTTATACGATTTGTATTGAAGGCGCGCAAGTCGTGTCGCAGTGCCTTCGAAATTCGTCTATTGAGCTTGCCGTAGTTTGACATGTCAGCTGAAGATTGCAGTCTCATCTCATTCCGATCTTCCATCAGCTTGATGGTTACTTCTGAGAGTTTCTTTGGTTTATTTCGGCGGGAGGTCTTAAAGAACTGAGACCCCACCGCTTGGACAGCTTCCACCAACCCGTTGTTTATCTCGTCCACTGTTTCGCATTCAGCTAGGCACTGGAAGCGGTTATGTAGTTCGAGTTGAAAGCTCTCGGGGTTTTGGATTTGGGCAACGCTAGGCCGGAGCGTGGAGTTTATCAGACGCGACCTCTCAAGCTTTACATTGATATTCAATGTGCCTCTAACGATACGGTGATCGCTACCGGTTTTCACCTTGTGGATCACAGAGACATCATTGAATATTTGCTTCCTGGTCGTCATGATAAACTCGATCTCATTTTTTGTTGAACCATCGGGGCTTATCCACGTCCACTTCCAGGATGGTCGCTTCTCGAAGAAGGAGTTCATCGCAAAGAGTCCCTCCTTCTCCATGAAGTCGACCAGCCGCTGGCCCCTCTGGTTCCGCTGCCCATATCCAAATGGCCCCACTCTCAACTCATCGCCATTTCGTGTGCCCAACTTAGCGTTGAAGTCCCCCATCACAACGGTGAAGTATGTTTCGGAGGAATGTATGGCTTCAGATATCTCCTCATACATAGCCTCTACTTCATCGTCTGAGCGTGTCGAGGTCGGTGCGTAAACCTGTATGACCTTCAGCGAATACCGTTTGGTGATTCTGAGTATAAGGTACGCTACCCTGCTCGACACACTTTCGACTTTTACAACATTGTTAACAAGGGACTTCCGGACGAGAAACCCAACACCACCCTGAGACTTTTGGTGACCTTCCCGGTAGAAGAACAAGTTGCCGGAGTCAAGGATAACGGTGTCCTGTCCCTGTCTTCGGACTTCCGATAACCCCATGACATCCCAGCGTAACTTGTTCAATTCTTCCTCCAGCTCGACAATCTTGTGGTCCTCCCTGAGCGTACGTATGTTGTGTGTTGCCAGGGCCAAGGGTCGTCGTTTTTGATGTTGGTAGCCGTGTATCTGCCGGGGATTCTTCGCACCCCCTGCTCCACCGTTACCTGGCCTGCTACCAGGGCCAGGAATAATAGAGCTGCCGGGGACTGGGGGCCGAGTTATTTTTGTGCTATTCATAAGGGGGGGTTTGCCATAATCCCCACGCTTGGCAGGCGTCTTGGGGATCGCAGTTATTGGTGTGCATTTCTCAGAAGGCGCTGCTGCCCACCTTCCGGTATTTTTCCCTTAGTCGCCTTTTACGACACCCACGGGAAGAGATGGGGGGATGACATTCTAGCCCGGCACCCCACGGGGCTATTTAAATCGGTAAATAATTTAAACAGTGGAATATATTGTTATTTCTGTGCTAATTCGATGTATGTGCTATGCCGATGCTTGGGATTTCAGTTTTATATTAATACCTGCAATATATGAGGTAAGTTGGAAAGTAGTATGTATCTGCACATAATTGAAAACTTTAAACGGGGTGATTCATCGCCACACTGTGAACACATCACTGCAGTGCTTGAACCGCTGCGATAAATTTATGTAAGCCGTTTAAAATGGTTTGATACTATGTGTTATAATCGCGAAAATATTATTGTATTTTTGTACAATCTAATAAAAATAACACCTTGGTACTTCAACTCACGTCGCGTCACTTAAGTTTAACAAAAAATATGCAAGTAGGTAAAGCTATTTAGGTTTAAGTTTCTTTTAGAGCTATGCTAATTAACTTAACAAATAAACACTGAGAGTTCTTATTTAAATATATTGGTATACTTTAACATACAAAGACGTAAAGTGTAATACAAGATTTCACGGCTATTTATCGCATTTACTTGACCGACAAGCAAGAGCATTCAAAAGTTTTTGACCTTCAACAAATATTGTTTTACACAAATTACAGAACTGCGTGATCGTTACGTACCTACTAACAGCCTGTTAAACCTTATCTATTTTTTGTAGCATCATTAAATACTGTTAACTTATTTTTTTATTCCTTCCTTTGTGATATTGTTTTGTACAGTCCTTTGGATATTTTTGACACCTAAATGAGGCGCATATGGGGCATGATCACGAGGCGTGTTAAAAGTATAATATTATGAACAAAGAGGAAGAGCACTGTCTTAAGTCAAGGAATTTATTTTTAATTCCAAGAGTAGCAAAGGATTCTGGACTTATTTCACGAGCGTGACTTGGAAGTTTAGGGTTTAATCCCTCAACCTACGCTTTGAGACTATAGTTCTAAGTGCAGTGCCATCTAAGCTCGCCCAAGACAAAAACGACTTAATCCCCGAGTACTTAACCCCGATACTTTAATGTTTTTATATCCTGGTATTTTTATGCTTTGATAGCTATAGACTACCTCGTATAAGGTCCGTTTGAAACCTGCCGTGCTTGTGCTTCATCGCGTGGTGTTAGGTTAGGACTGCTTTGCCCTACCACCGTTCTTGATGTCTGGCTAGCTACCATCCTAAAAAAGAAAATCTGTCGCCAAGGACGTAACGGTGTGCCATTAGGGAATAATCCAGCAGCTGTCCTTGCCTTGTTAGCCTGAACAACATCTTCGACGACATCGACACTTACGGTCAGGGAGAGAGTGGACAAAGACAGCTATAAATAAAAAAAAAACTGTATTTTTTTCCCAATACATTTATTTTATAGTTTACATCCATACTGAGAGACACTTCTGACGACCAAATCTACTAGTGCCCACTTGAAACTCCGTCCACGTAGGATTTCACCATGTTGGAAGGTCCTTGGCGACAGATTTTCTACTTGGGGGTGGTAGCTAGCCAGGCGGGCGTTTTTAAAATGCCCTACCACCATGCGATAACGACTGCCATCCTTTGGCAAACCGAGACCGACGGCTTAACATGCCCTCCGAAGTACGGAAGCGCTCAGTAGTAATGTCACTAGCGGTCAACCATCCAAGTCCATCAAATCACGCAACGGCCGTCGCTCAACTAAGCTGAGCTAACAAACTTCACTACGAGTGCTTCAAAATGTAATAACAAGATTGAAAAGAAAATTCATAATCAGTAAAAAATATAGCTGGTTGCGCATTACGGTCACACAGTGATGAAAGTGATGATGAGAATGAAAAGGACCCAATGTGTTAATATAGGACCTAAACTTCATGTATTCTAAGTTTCATTCAAATCGGTTTTGGCATTTCAGCGTGAAGTATTAACAAACATCCTCACTCCCTCAGCAACAAATTTTCGCATTTATAATATCTGTGTGATAGCTACATTCGATATTTAAAATTCCAAGCCGATGCTTGTATTGAGCTGCTTAGATTACCTTAGACGTTCTTGGTAGATGCAGATAATGGTAGAATCTATCGCAGGTCGTGTAGGTAAGGTAGGTAGATCGTGTCGTGAGCTCTCGGTATCCCGGGGCGCGGATTGCATTACATCGCCTTGGACACTCAGATTGCTTGTAATTTTTCATTTTATACCCTCTATTTTCGTATTCCTGCTTACGTTTATATATTTACCATCCAATATTATTAAATATAGGTTTGAAACACAGATTTCAGTTCCATGATGAAAAAAAGATGGAATTAGGAGGGAATGGTTAAATTAGGGAGCTATCCTATCAACGATGACAGTGCTCGTAATTCTGCTATCAAAAATTGAGTTCAGTACCAAACTTTACTTCTTATTAAGTTTACGCTCAAATCCAGATTTGGGGGGTTCCCAAATTTTAGGATTATAGTACATATTAACAATAATCATAAAATGTTAATGATTATTTTTAAGTGCGGGTAATTTTGAGTCAAGATAGCACCAATTTAGATAGCATAATTAACCTGCTTAAAAATACCCGCAACTCTGAGAGTCAGGATTTTTAAGTGTTAGCGGTACTAATTTGAAATAAGAACTGAACTATTTTACTTGCTGGTGCATTACAGAGTTACGAACAATGAATATCCTTAATATGCCTGCGATGACAGATTCTTTGTCTTTTGGTTCATGGAAAGCCTGATTGGAGCTGAAGTTTGCGGCTGGTTCTCCAATGATCTGTTTTCTATTTACTCTAGAGTCAAACATATTAACTGAAAAGTAGCTTTATCGTAAAATAATAGGTAAATTTCTACGAATAAATATGAAAAGAAATGTAATTCAAGCTCAAAAGCAACAGAACGCAAACTGTACCGCAGCGGGCGTGGCTTAAAAAGTGTACCGCGCGGCGCTGTCAGTTCGCCGCGTGGGTTTGAATCATGCGGTTGTACCGCGGGAATTTTCAACTGAATTTATCAATGTTCTTCTACGTTGTTAAATTCTGAAAAAATACCATACTGTGTAGTAAAATGGTGGAGAAGCCGTATGGATATAAAAAAATCGGGAATAACGTGTTTAAACGAGTTAATGACAATATTTTGGAAACCCATACTTCATTATCCTGGATAGTGTTATGCAATATGAATGTTACATTAAGTCAAAAATACCTTTTCGGAACATTGTTAGCCTGAGAACATTTTGTGTGAAAATAATTCCCAATATTTTATTTCGTATGCTTAATTTTTTATGTCAAACATGTACTACAAATGTCATAAAAAAACTTTGATACAGGTCTTCAATTCTAATTTAGTATTTATTGTGCTTCTAATGACATACATATATCCTAGAAGTAGGGCTTAGATCTGACAACTGTCAAAGTGTCAATTAATGTCATATTTCTCAGTATTGATTTAATTTTTGGGATGCAAAGGACATAAAAATTACAAATAAATTTATCTTAGGTCTTATAGCTGTCATACGTAAGAGTAATTTCTAGGTACTTTTTATGTCATTTTAATCCAAAATATGAAATAGAAACGGAAAAATATTATATTAACTGTCATTTTGACAGCTTTCATGCTTGAGATCTATTTCTAGATAACTATAATGTAATTTGTACCTAAAGCATAAAATTAAAACAGATAAATACTACATCAACTGCCACGTTGATAATTGTCACACCTATGGCTGCGGTATTGTAAGTTGCAATAGGTATATATAATCCATCTTCTTAATTTGGTACAATTGAATAATAGAATAATAGTTCTGGGCATGCTGGGCACGCTGCCAACCGGTAGAAGGCTGGAGTGTTTAGACTGCCTGCAAACCTGAAATGGCAGCTAGGTGGATTAAATGCTTTCGTTGTGATAGCTTAAAGTATTCAAAACATTTTGCAGCATTTTGTTAAAATACATACCGCCAAAAAAAACTTGATGTACTTATTAATCTAACAAACGCAATAAGACATTTTTAAAATCTAATTTAATTCTAAGTTATATATCCTTTTAAAAATATTAACTTGAACAAAAAAATATACTTGAAATCCCTTATTTTTTCTCAGCGCATTATATATATATCGACTTTAAAATTATAGAATATTATTTCCAAGAAAGTAATTCCAATCTTCTGAAATCAAGTGCATGAAAAATCTAAAATATTTTATTGAAAAAAACCTGTTATAGAAAATGAATACGTAAACAAGCTTACATATGGCATAACGCTATCCACGCGTATCTAAAGCTGGGAACGCACTACAGAGTTGCGTCGCGACGCGGTATCTGAGCGACTGTCACTACCTAATATGCATGTATGCAAAATAAATAGTTATTACAGAGGTGCAGAGCAGTGCTGCAGCGAAGTGGCGCGAGTTTTCCGTTCACAATAGTAATACGGCATAGCAGAACGGTTCTTCCAACTAATGGCAAAAATTCGAAATGGATGAAGTCGTCGAACTAAAATAATCGTGGTGTTACAAAATCACAAATATACGATAGGAAAAATTTAAGTCATGTGTGGAATTTTTCCTATCGTATATTTGTGATTTTGTAATGTAATCTGCATAGCAGGCGTTATTGGAAACCTAACAATATTAAAATAATCGTGGTGTCTTGAAAAGAGGTACATATAGCTGAACATTTAATAAGTGTTATATTTGGGTGCAAGGTATAACAAAATTCTCGTTCGAAAAAAAAACTGTTTTTAGATAGATACATAGATATAAACACTTTATTTGCATACCTTAAACACATTACAATGAAAATTAACACACAAATTATGTATACAAAAGGCGGTCTTATTGCTTAAAGCAATTTCTTCCAGACAACCGAAAAGAAAGGATTTACAAAAATTAGCCAGGTTGGCAGTTTACTTCGTAAATATTACTTAAAAATAAAAACAAATTATATATTCATGAAGCATTATTCAAATAAATACATATCTTAAAATATATACCTACAATTACTTACATACATTTTAATATAAATACATAATAAATACCTACATTAAACATAAACTTACATACATTTAATATAAATACCTACTTATATACCTACATACCTACACTGATATAAATATATACATACATGTATCCAAATACTACTTAAACAAATATCATAAGTAATAACCAAGGAAATATTTTAGCTTAGAGTGGACGTGGAAATTCATTGACTCTATTTTTGAAAATGTATAGTGACCGAGATTTTCGAATCGATACTGGCAGACTGTTCCAAAGTCGAACAGCCTGCACTGAGAATGAATTATCATAGAAAGATGTACTATGTGACGGTATTTTGAGTAGAAGATTTTCTGATGACCTCAATGACAAGGTATGAGCCGAGTCAGGAAACTCAAAGCGTTCCTTGAGATAACGCGGAGAATAAGGATTAAATAATATATTGAAGAGTAGGGAAAGAATATGAGTATTGCGGCGAAGGCGAATGGGAAGCCACTTGAGCTTATGACGAAATTTAGAAACGTGGTCATATTTGCGTAAACCAAATATGAACCGGATTGACTTTTTCACGACTCTTCAGAGATAATGATCGATTTCACACAGATTTTAGAATATAACATAAGAATGAATTGTTGAAACGTGGGTGGAACGTGAAACGACTGGATAAATAACTGTCTCTCCGATGCCGAAAGGCGTGGCGCAGGCGTGACGCAGAGTTGCCTTCGGATACATCTCTGTAGCACTGCGCCATACCTCTCCAAAGCCACGTCACTATAGTGCGTTTTACGCCATTTATAAATACATACAAATTATATTTCCCGAGACGCGCCGTTTCGCTGCCGCGCGGTGCCGTAGTAGTGCGGTTTGGCCTTAGGGAATGACGGTGGTGACAACATCACCTTGACGCGACCAATCAGATGCGATCATTTCTAAGCGCCAAATCAATTAACCAATCCAATTGAATTTGGAAAATTGTGCGTGTTTTGTTACTTGTGAACTTGATGAGGCCAAAATCAAAGCGGTCACTGTATCAGAGTTATACTTCTTTACTTTATTTATTCGTAGGTAAATTTACATTACTACTGCCTAGGCCAGCGATCATAATATAAAGTGGAAACTAAGCCTATCGGTACAAATAAAATATAAAGCAAGGTTGGTTGTTAAAGGATCAAAGCAACAAAAAGGAATAGACTATAATCAGACGTTTAGTCCAGTTGCAAGAAAGAATCGGCACAGAAGAACAAGTAGCTGATATTATGACTAAGGCCTTACCTAAGCCTCGATTCCAAATCATCAATAATATAATGTGGTGGGTCGCGCCTTCGTGAGTGAACAGATCTAGTACTGAGTAGGTACTTTATTGCGCGACAGCAACAAGCAATCCCATCACCAAATATAGCTATCCTAGAACTGGTGTTTACGAATAGATTTTCCTTGGACATTTTATTTGCGTATAACAAAACAAAAAAAACGAACCCTAACCGCATTACTGATTTTATTTAAGATTGCTTTACGGATTTCTTGTAGGTATTAGGTACCTCAAAGAAAACGTATAGAATTCCGTGAATAGCTACAATACAAAGAACATGCAGCGATTTGCTCTCAGAGATTTGTACCTGCATTGTGAGTCTGCGATTCCCGTTTCGTAACGGGTCGTTAGTCTGGCTGAATAAATCTGTTAAATAATATAAGATATATAAAATCCTATCCATTTGCAAATGCATAGGTTTATCTATTCATGTTGCCACTGTAACGGCGGAACGGGTTAAGTCATGCGCATCATAGTTAACGATAACAATTATATTTCATTCATAAATTTCTAAAAATGTATTATGATATGATATGATTATGATTACAAGCACTATCGCGAGCTAAGCGTACAAAAAAATTGTGCTCCAACTATTCGTTCATATATGCTCGAATTTCGGTGCGTGTATTGTTAATAGGTCAATAATGTTTAGCTAAAAAAATTTGCAAAATAGTAGAATATAATAAATCAGAGGATATTAATTGTCAAATCCCGAAGTACATGGAAAGTAAAACTCGAAAAATCGTGATAGGGTACACCGAATTCCACGGGTGTGTATCTGTTCCGTATTCAAACAAAAATTACAAATATTATTTTTAGTTTTAATATTCTAATAAACCCGTAGCACAGATATATACATATATATATTTTATATATATATATATATATATATAAAAATAGGATTCTTAATGAGCAAGTTGTATCTTGACTTTACGCTTATACCTACTTTTTATTACGGAGTCGGTACCTATTTTATAAAATTAATAATATATAATTCAAAGAAAGGTAAATCAGCAGCATGGTGCCGATCAGTACAAAAATCAAACAAACCATGCGACACGAGTTTTGCTCCGTAATCTAACGGAATTTCATTTCCTAATGAGAAATTTTTACTATAGACACAGTAAACTATGAAGATGTACGTGCAAATGAGGATGTCAACGATTCTACAATATATTTTTCATATTCTTTAAAAATACTCTGAAATTACACTTTTAAAGTCAGGTCTGATTCGACTTCGTATATACGCCTTAATCCTATACATTATTTATCAAGTAATTATACAAACTTGCTACTATATAAAACATACAAATATAGCCTAGTGTAGGTCTGTGATCTACCTACACAAAATTTCTATCACAATTAAATCTAATTCACGAGTAGCCATTTTCATGGAATCTGATCATAGATCAGAGATTGAGATAGTTGGAAGCTGTTTGGCGCCAATGCCTTCGACTTCAGTAAAGAATACTAACAAATAAGCTATTAGAGTAAACTTAGCATAGTTACTTACCTAGGCGTCGTGCATAATGTGGGCGCGACGTGCCAACTTGTCTTCACCGTACAAGGAAACAGTATTGACGAATACAGGAAGTCCTTGTGTACTGTTCCTTATGAGTAAACTTTACAAATTGCAAGTGACGAATGGGCTATTATAATTGTTGATAACACTATAAAAAGTTAATTGATGCTTACTTTCATTTTCTGTTATGACCAGTATTATAGACACGTCTATAGACTTTGTAATTAGTGGCGTCACAAATAAGCAAGAACAGTAAAAAAAACAAAAGAACGCTACCAGGGCAGGTATGGATTTTCATACAACATTCCTTCCATATAACTTTCCCCGTCGTACATGTATAAGGGAGAAATGACGAACTTTATAATATGTTTTTGAACGAGTAAAGAGACGCTTTCTGAGTGGTTGTGATATAAAATATATTAAACAATTGTTTTGTATGTTTCTTATTGGACAACATTTTTCATATTTTCCCAAATGGTAAAGTGAGGAAGTCCTCCATTTTTATTGGTGATAGGCTAGCCCTTGACCACAATATCACTTAATGGCAAGTGATGATGTAGTCTACTATAGTAAGTAGGCGTAACCAATAATTTTATTTGCCTCTCAAGGACAGATACCGGAAAGGTGATGAGTGACAGCTTTTCTACTCGAAAGAGCTAGCCTAGATGGGCATTCGCAAAGTGGCTTACCACCATGTTAAAGGTCTAAAGAATAGTTTTGTCGGGATAGCAACTACCACCGCCGCGCCGCCGCGTATTCAGTGCCAAAAGGACAGGATTGTGACAAATTACAGTTAGATAATAGGTGGCGAACAAAATACGACATATAACGCAGCGCAGGGGTATTCTAAAACCACTGCATTTACTAGAGGCAGCACTTAGTAAATAGTCAAATCATAAAGTTGGCCTAAATTTTGTTTTGTCAATCACTTCGTTATAAATGTAACTAAACCTTCTTTTCATTTGTTCTAGAACACGGATGGTTCGGGTGAATTTGCGCCGGTAGTGACTGCGATATGCAAAACCGGAGTGATGTCGATCAAAGTCAACTTCAACCAGCCTTTTAATGGTGTCGTGCACGCGAGGGAGTTCAGGTGAATATTAACTTGCATACTATTTGTGTATTATTGATAATTGACCAAAATTAGGAAGATAAATTGTACGGTGACGTAACTAGCCAAGTCTGATCTTAAAAAATAACGTAACATATCATCTCTTTTTCCTTATCACACTTGCGTCATATATCAGTACGATATTTATGGCGCTTACAATATATAAAATTCTATGTAGCATAGTATAAATTGTTCTAATGTCGGTTTATGGCCGGTGGCTTCCTGATACCAGTCAGCATATAAGGGTTGTTTAAAATGAAGTACTGCGTTACTAACTTCATTAGTAACTTAGTGACCCGAAGCGTATTTTGACGTCACTAACTATCATAGGCTTAACACTGCACTAGTATGTTTCTACGGCCAGCGATATCAACCTAGGTCAGCCGGATGGGTTAAGACCACTCCAGCTACGAGTAAACTCAAATCACTTTTTCTAAACAAAAACTTTTTCTGCTATTTGGATTTACAATATGATCTAACAAACGGTTTTAATAATTATTTATTTTATTACCGATTATGATCGGTTCAATCACTAGGCCATGTTACGTTTGATAAATTAATAAAATACATATCTTAAAAGTACGTCATATATTTTTGATCAAATGTCCAATGAGTGAGATATTGGTAAAAAAAATTAAATAATGAAAATCTACTTTGCCTTCTTTTAATTAATGCCTTAATAGTATCCATCTCTGACTATTTCTTGAGTTTGAAAGACTGGAAACATTCATATACATACCAAATGCCTCTGTATTGCTCCAGATAGTATAGAATCTTGTTTAACTCTTCTAGAAAAATAAAAGGTAGTGAAAACCTGTTCCTATGTTGTTTTTCATATGTTTCAGAACACCAGCGTGCATGTCGCTGGGTAATGGCACTGAGTCCCTGACCTTTGACATTAACCTCATCGCTCCTCAAGGATCGCCGGACTATTGTGGGGTCTTTTGGAATAATGTAAGTTACCGTTATTAAGCCAATGGATTTTGTTAGATAAACCAAATAGATACACTTTTCTCAAATGATAATGTTTAAAGTTTCCTTAAGATTGACGTTCATATAATTATCATAGTTATTCAATAGCATTGATTACCTAATACGTAATAAGTACGTTTAATGATGTTTTGCGATCAGTAATTAAAAATATCAGCCAAGTTACTAATGATCTGGAACATGGCTTTAACATTTCCTACTACAAATTGTACTTTTGAAAAACCTATTGTCTTTGTGTTTGGGTAGAGACTAATCTTTTTATTTCATAGATACTCGTTTCCAAGATCCAAATTTCTTCGACTCATTGAATTAGAGCGCCAAGTTATCAAAGTTAGGAGGAAGGAGGTTACTCTGTTGCTGGTATTAATTTTATGTTATTGAAAATTCCAGCGCACAGATGAGAGATCTCTGCCGCTAGCGGTGCGTGTGCACCGGACTTTGGAGCTGGCCGATGACAAGATCTTCGTTATCACTTGCGGCAAAGCCGGCTTCAGAAATGCACGGTAATTATGGCTTCATTGTTATCCAACACAAGACCCACTACATTTTATATATAAAAACATCCGGAAATTGTAAGCCTGATAATGTTCACTCTATCCACACATTTCCAATAATTTTTAATCATAATTGAGCACAAATGACGTCAAAAAAATTATAAATAGAGAATAATCATACTTCCGTTACATCATAGGTTAGTTGTTTAGTATAATTAGTAGAATTGTATGAATCTGACAACGTGGTTTTACATGCTGTCTAATAAATTCACTAAATTGTACACTAGATTTTCTGTGCCAAACTAATATCTCATATTATCTTTTCTCGCGAGTTTCCAATACTAGCGAGTGATCTACTAGTTATGCAGAATCCTTACAGTGCATATTAGTGCTCACTGACGTACACGTCCACCAACTCATTTGATAAGGTGCAGTCAGACGTGACTCGTGCGTGACATAAATGCACCACAACTACCCATCATGTGTGATTGCATCATACATAGGGTTATGTTCGTATTTTAAGTACAGAACACAATGATGTATTAGAATTCACGCCGATAGGTTTCGTTAAGTATAAACGAAACCAATCGACCCGCATAGCTGACTTAAGCCACAGTTTAAGCAACGTGATGATATCATATCGTTAACATCAGAAGTTTATATAGGAAGTAAAAACTGAAATACATTCGTAACTAAAGAAAATTTTGCGGCTTGCCATCGGTTTTAAAACTTAACTAGACCCCTATATATACGCTTTTAAGGTCTATCCATCGGTAAAAATCTAAACAATAGAATATTATTGTTATCCTGTGAATATATTATTAGTTCTAGGTTAGCCTGAACAACATCTCCGACCACATCACACTTACTATTTGCTATGTGCTTGATATTGTTTTATATAACAATAATATATTCAATGAAAGCTAGTAGGTAATGCAATGCAGTAAACGACTATTTATGGCAGTTAAGTATGGCATTGTAGATTCGCTAATCAGTTACCAACATACGTTATTCAAAGAATCACTTGCATACTGACTTCTCAAGTACTCGTTCTTATGTAACAACCGGCTTCGATAGTCTATGACAAAACATTTATACAAGGTCAACTCCTACTGTACCATTTACATATAAGTTTGCATCTCATTACTTCTAATCTTTGAAATATAATCAAACAACCTTCTCTTTAAAATAGAACTTGACCAATTAATATTATTTTACATCGTGTTTGTATGCTATTAATATTAAATAGGTCATCATATAAGTATTCTATTAAATTTATTACCGTTCATCAACAACATACTTATAATTTACTTCATCCATAGTGTACATACCAGAACACTGTTTTACTTAATAGTATAGAGGTGTCAATTCTACACATATACTGTTAATTTAAAATTCTCTAAACTACGGTAGTTCTTATTCCGTTCAAACTAAAGTCCGCATTCGCGTAACACTTAAGATGACCACTCTGAAAATGAGGTTATTCTTTTTAAAAGATACGCCATAAGTTGAGTACAGAAACAAACTATTTTATTCATTTTTTATGATACCTTACATGAGTATCTACCCACATTACTAAAAGTAAATCACTTGATACAAATCATGCAATAGTTATATAAACAAACATAACACTTTTCAAAAGTAGGTAATTTTGCATAAGATAGAGACTACCAAGACATGACGACTAAATTTGCGGACTCGCGCACCGAGTGTTTTGTAATTCTGTATCCAAAACTAATCCATAATTAAAATTATTAAAAATATTTTTATTATATGATATAACTAAAAATGAGTGCTTGTCGTATTTTTTTCTTTATCTGATCTATAAGACGTTACTTCGTACCAAATTTCAAGATTCTGAGTACACGGGAAGTACCCGTAAGAAGTGGTTTTGATTCTTTCGCAAGTGTCGAAAATTTGCGCAATAAACGGCTGTATTTTTTGATTACGTTCTTTTCACAGTTCCAAGAAACAGTAGACCTGGGTACTTGATATCAATTTCAGCTTGGTACCTCCACGCGTTCCTGAGAAAAAGGGTCTTGACAGACAGACGGAAAATAAGGTGGTCCTATAAGGGTTCCGTTTTTTCCTTTTGAGGTACGGAACCCTAAAAAAACAACTTTATGGACTCTTTAATTACTTTATGGAACTTTATGGATTCGCAAGCGTTATATGGATTTTAATTTAAATGTCAACAGAGTAAAAACTACCATAATTCAGAAAAATTTAAGGACTTAAGTTTTGTACAGAATTAGATCATTTTGAGCGCAAAATTTCATCATAAAGCAACTTTCACGTCGTTATATGTATATGTTTAACAGTACAGTTATTAAAGTTACAGACGGAATATGTTTATCTAAAGCCTCATAAAAAATTGATAAACATACCAATACCTCCGTTAGGTACTAAAACCATGCATCACTTATTTTTCCTAGTTTTATCTGGGTTATGTAACCGCTTGTTACGAATAAAATTTAATAAAAAATCTTAGGGAGGAAAAAACATCTCCATCCAGACACATTTATCACAGAGATAGCCCACCCGGGGACAATAACAATAAATCAACTTATTGGTGAGCTCCCAACTCAAATATTAGTATTCAGAAAAAATACCTGATGTTTTTTCCAGAAACGAAACTTCCCTCGTATCATTGCGAATGTTGAACGACCAAGGACGGAAAGTCCTAAACGCTGCCTTTGGATTGCCGTACACGCTTAAAGCAGAAATGAGCAAACCTGATGGTGAGTTGTTTTTTTATGCATAAAGCATTTTTCGAAGCAGTGGTTGTTCAGTTGCTTTGACTGGATGGAGTGCCACGCAGCAGGTGCATGGTTCGAATCCTGCCGGTGCGGGCTTGAGCTTCACCGCATGGTGGTAGGGCATTTTGCAAATGCCCGACTGACTAGCTTGGCTAGCTTCCCTCAAGTCGAAAAACAGTCACCAAGCACTTAACAGTGTATTCCGGCAGCTGCCCTTGAGAGCCAGTAATTCTAGATTAAGCCTGTTAACACCTTCGACCACATCATCACTTACCATCAGGTGAGATAGTGCTCAAAAGCTTACACTTCAGCAATTTAAAAAAGAAGCATTTTTTTCTTACGTTATATTATTACTTTTAAACCTCGAGTTCAGTCCTGCATCTTTTTCATTTTGTATGACTTGCCTTTTTACCACAATGACCCTGCTCTTAGACTAGAACCAAATATTGTACTAACTATTGTTATTTTTCAGGTTCGCATGGAATCAGACTGAAAAACTGTTTCGCTTTCAACATGAAGAATTACACTGTTGAACTTCTGGATAATAGAGGGCACGTATCTCATATTATACTATAATATATAACATGCTAACTATTATAACAATCATATTTTACAAATTATTGGATCAATTTCATGCACGAAATTTCGGATAGGAATAGCGTGCCCAGGTGGCCGAGTAGTTCAGGCATCCGGCGCGAAATCGGATGACGCGGGTTCGATTCCCGCCAGGGGCATACAATTTTGTGCTCCAAAAATTTTATTTACGGCGTTATTGCAAACCTAACAATATTAAAATTAATTTGTGATGTTACTTAAATGAAACATTAAATGAAGAAAAATAGATACCTTATTATTTTATGATTGCAAATAATGCATGGCATCTCAGCTGAGTCAAATACCCACATTTGCATAATTTACCCTACTAGTACTCAGACGGTAGATATGCCGTGGCCACATCGTAGATATGTCCATATCATGAAATGCTCGAGAATTTCGTGAAGTGGTCGCATTTCATGGTGTCCATATCATGAAATGCTCGAGAATTTCATGAAGTGGTCACGTTTAATGATGTGGGCAACTTAAATAATGTTTGTCATTGATCTGCCTAGGCACATTATGATGTGGCCATAAAACAGTAAAGAATTAATTAAATGCGACCACATCATGAAATCCTCGAGCATTTCATGATATGGACAATTCTACGATGCGGCCACGACAGATACATTTACGAAGCTCTTAAGCATACATAGTTTAGGGATACTGTCTAGATCTAAGCAAAATACTTGTATTTATTTCATGTTTTCATTGTATTCTGTATTGTGTGATATGAATAAATAAATAAATATTGTTATATTGTCGCACAGATGTCCACTATCGAAGCAGCATGGCATTGTAGTGAAGTCCGCGAGTGGATCTGCAGAATTGGCTATAGCATCAATGTTCCGGTTTCCAGACTCCTCGCAGATCAACTTCCAATGTGATATCGGCATTTGTAGAAGTGAGTTTTAATTACATACTATTTTGTCAACAAATTGAAACAAAATCTATTTTGTCCGAATGAAAAACACGTGGGATATAATAATAATTTTAACTCGAGACTCATATATATTTAAATTTAGGGCCTCTTTCACGACCTTCGTGTAAAGTCTCGAGTAGGCTAATTGCCAGTTTAAGTCACAAGTAACCGTGCATATGAATTTCACAATATCTGAGTAGTACTAACCCACAGTTAAAGTTACCACTAACTTACTTCTTGTTTGATCTGTCCATCATTTATACAGATATCAAAAAAGGTTGGTATTGCAAACTGCAAACAGGGTAACATTTTCTTGCTTGATTAAAATTGTTTTCGACGTATGAGTGTTGATAGATTTAGAACGGATATTTAAGATTCTTCAAGTAACCCATCGAATTGTTGATCAGAAGTCTGTTTTCACTTGTGAAAATGAAAAACCATAATTGTAACTTTTATAAGCCGAGTAACTTTAACTAGGAAGTAAATAATTGACACTTTATTTGCAGGCCCCGTTCTTCTCTCAGTGGCTCTATACAATTTATTTGCTGAACGTGGCAGTACAATTTACAATATTTCAATACTAAAATTTGTAATTGGCCTTTATAAGAGCATCTTAGACGCCTAAATTGAATAAATTATTTTGACTTTGACTTTGAAGGTCATGAAAGAGGCCCTAAATCGCCTTATTTTTGTATTACGAGCAACATTGGAAAAGATTTTTGGGTTATCAAAAATTATGGATAGTAGTTCTTAATAAGATACTCTATAATTAGTTATTTAGTGTAGAAAGTAAGAAAAGAGAAGCAGGCGGACAGACAAACTCAATTGTTCATGTGGGTACATGCTTGCACATATACAATTGAGTTTATCTTAACAAAGCCAAAGCTACCTCGAGTAAGTGTTGTGCTTCTATCTATATATAAGTATGTACAACTCACTATTGTAAATTGTAAATATCAAGCTGTAATTACTGTAAATACTATTTGTACGGAAGGACTTGAGAATCGGTACGGAAAAGGTAAGAAGGGGGGTTGGAGCAGGATAGGGGTTTACGGAAACGTTTAGTTTTTTAATAATAATGATTATAAAAAATCTTGGAAGAACTTTAGAATCGATATATATAGATACGTACGACGGAGTCAGGGGATGGAGTATACTATTAAATGATAATGACATAACTCAAAATTACCTTTTTCTTCTGCATAAAATCGATAAATAAGTCACAAATCACAAGCTCGAAAATGTCCACAACAAAATTACACCATTGTATTATTTGAGTTAGACAAGACAAGAGTACTAATATTAGTAGTACCTACTTATTTTGTAAAGGTATCAAATATACGAATTTTCTGTACATAATTACTTACAAATTCTTTGTTAGAAGTAGGAACTTGTAATATTCCACTTAGACCAAGTTAATACTAATGAAATTTAACATATCATGACATTTTGTTTCAGCAAGTAGCTGCCTAGACGTAGATTGTGCTGAAGATGGTAAAGCCGAAACAGGTGATGAGGAGGCCTCTGTTACGGCCTCTACTGGCATCTTCGTTTTGGATCCTAATGACGCAACAGGTAACTTTTAAACACACGTTCAAATGTTGCCGTTCCCAAATTCAATGTATATAAGTATTCAATGTATTTAGATTGTATGATTGAAATACCCGCTGTACAACTCAATCGCATGGTATACGCGTCTATATCACGTTTCACAAATGTTACACCAGAAACTTACTTCAGAATCTTAACTGTGGTATATACCCGAGTATTTAAGAGGTTAAATATGACCCATGACCTTATATTTTGTATGACATATTATTTGGTAAGTATGTGCGTGATGAGCTTTTTGACGTGTTGCTTCCCTACGAGCCTTTTGACGTGTTACTGACTGATTCAGATTCAGATCTTTTATTGCTTCCATAAATAGTACATACAAGTTGTTACAATAAATAAGAGTACAAAGACATATTCTGGACCCCGTCGGGCACAGCAACATACTGAATGAGTGATAAATTATTGATATCATGTATACCTACCGTATATGTAGTACCTACTAACCTAAATGACAACGAAGACATCGAGTGGGAGCGGAGAGCGCTGTCTTTTAGAGCAAACATGATATCCAGCAGGTTTGCATGTTGCTCGGCGGAGTCAAGGTCTCTTTGAAGCGTTTTGTACATCCCTCACCCTTATCACATCCTCACACGTGCAGCCTGTGGGCTAGCTACAGTGATACGGCGAGCTCCACGTCCTGTATAACAATGTTTTCAGGATGTTGTAGCAATTGCCTCGATTCTGCAGTGCCTCTAACATGTTTGTGGCGCGGGCACGGAATGTTTTCATGAGTCCTTTGTGCGCAGAGTCGGGGCTAGCTCCAACGCCATGCTGGAGATTAAAGCGTCTAGGTGGGCCTTACGAGGCCATAAAAGGTTTTGTAAAGTAAAATAATAGGGAAGCAAAAACTTATCTTAAAAATTGAATACAAAATATGACTCCAGAAGAAACCGAAAGGCTGATAAAGGTAATGGTAGAATTTGGTAATGGTATACAGCAGTATACCACTACAATCTAGTCTAAATACAAACCACTGCACTCAAATTTACACTCAGGTACATGCATACAATCTTATCTCACCTACTCACTCTAATAAATTCACACTTACCCACAACACAAACACTCATACCCTTAAGCACACATATAATATATATCTACCTATATTTACATATATTTCAAGTAAATTCAACAGTATATAACTTTAATTTTAAATTTGGAAGCATCAATATAGACTATCTATTATTTACTAATTTTGTACTAAGAAAGGGAATTCAGAATTTACAACACAAGAGTACGTCATAGTGTAAATTCAGCAAGTATTATTTGCAACTAGTTAGGCCACTTTTAATAAGTCATTTTTAAGTTTCAATTGTTTTATTTGTTAATTTTTGAGAAATAAATCTATATTACGAGTATAATTATTATTACCTACGGCATTGCTTAGGAGAGAATGTGTTGATGTCTGTGTGGGTTTGATCATTATGACTTTTGCCTTAAATGTTATTATTATTTACATATTTTACAACTCACATTTTTTAACTATAGTTATTGCTGAATTTTAGATTATACACATCTTTATTAAAATTTTGTCATTTTTGAATGATGATTATTAATTTTAATAATTTGATTTACCTATACACATTTATAAGTTCTGAGTTTAAGAATAATAAACATGAATGTATTTTTGCTATGACATTTTTAAGAGTTGTAATTTTATTTTATGGTTAGTGTTATTTTATTACTATGTATAATATTATTATGTATGCATATGAATTACCTGAAATAAATACATTGAGAATTTGAGTTTAGAATTTTTGAATTTTGAATCCATATCAAGGATCATTTCGAAAAAAGGCTTGAATGTATTAAAACACTAGTAACAAAATAGTTTTAAAACCTTAATTTTGGAAATCACCAAAGACTTCAATTAAAATATTACTCTAGCAATTCCACTAAAGCGTTCTTTAGTATTTTCCAAGGCAGTATACCAGATCCTACACTATTTTAGTCTTCATAAACATCCGAACACTTCTTGTGATCAGGCCGCTCATTGTATTTTAGTAAATTTTTCCTGTGCATAATTTATGTTTGTTGGATTTAAAAAATAAGTACATTTCTAACAGTTATGATTGGAATGATCGTAACGACAATGGCATGCGTTGTATTGATAGTAATGAAACGACTAATCTTTTAGCATATCATCGTCGTAGCCAGTAATTGATAATATAATCGTTTGTAGTTGCTGCTTTATCATGTATGGAGGGTACAGTCCGACCTCTATGGCTCCTATACCTGGCCATAGCACTTGGAGTGTTGTTCCTGGTGATGCTGCTTGTCAACTGCTTCCTCTGCACTGCGATGACGTGCTCCTGCGCTAGGACTGATGTAAGTAAATATAAATAATGTTAAAGGGTAGCAAGATCATTACGATGTCAGAATAAAGGAGCACATGTTTTAAATTGGCAGAGAGAATTTATTTCTGAATATCACCAGCTTTACATACCGTTACAAACTTTATAACGAAAGTCAGTGATATACTAATGCAACATAATATAATGAGTATCTTTTTTACATTACTATATTAGTTAGCAAATTTATGAACACTTTTTAAAATAAAGTTTCCTGTACATCCCTAAATTAAAAAGTCTGAGTGTGTTCTGAGACGAAATATAGTCAACATAATATTTTAACACTTATCGACATGTCTTCAAATGAACTTCTGTATACATGATGTTCACCAACTTATGTTTAAAAACGATGCTCGTGTTGCAATAGTATATCAGCGACTTTTTGAATAAATATATCTGCAGTTTTTTATTTTCCGCGACTATTTTCGATGATTGTGCAGCCTTTGGACTCGTCAAACTTGCTATTTTCGATACATGGTGATTTTAACATGATGTGCTAACATACTTACAATACGTTAATTTAATGTCAAGGTAAATTCATCAATCATTCTCATATTCACATCATTATTTATAATGTGTAGGTAAATTAAGTACAGATAAAAAATACTTATATATTTTTATAATACGAGTAGAATACATTAACAATAAATACAAACCCACAACTACTTCATCATAACTACATTGCGAGATTTCCATTTACTCTTCACAGGGCTAAAGAAATTTTAAATTATAAGTATATTATGACAACACAATATAATGTATTTTTATACGTTTTAATGTATAGGTATCCCATTTACAAACCCTATTGTTATATTTAATTCATCTGTTGTAAAAGAATTAACAAAATTAAAACCATTCCAACTTTGATGATTAGTAGACAGCTAAGTAAATCCTAAAAACCATGTGTCATCTTCAGGTAATCGAAAAGGATCCGTCAGTGGTAGAAGACTACGATCCATACCGTAGCTGGCACGGCAGCCAGTACGGAAGCAGGTACCCATCCTCCACTATTCATTCAACGAGGTAAGATCAAATCATCATCATCACCATTTCAGCCTTCTACAGCCCACCCTAGGAGGCCAATGTCGACTATATAAGTATATCTACATAGGTATGCCTCAGTCTCGCATTCCTGAGTCTTGGTAATGTCACTTAAATTTAATAAAAACTTACATACACATACACGTACATGAGGATATTCTTATTTATTCATTTTAGTAACTTGCAAATCTTTCATTTCTCTCTAAACTAATATAGTTGAAGAATTTTAAAGGACCTAAGCAACTACCCTATGACAATTCTAACAGATATTTGTCAATAACAAACTAAAATTTAATGTATTAACCGTTTCAATGTCAGCATTCATTTTATGTATAGGGGCTAATTAACCTTAATCTTACTAAATTATAACAAAGTAAACTAGATAACTGTAGAGTTTAATGCTATTTTGGTAATTACAGATCAGTGTCGGACAACAGTGACCACTACGCGATAGTTCAGTCAAGGCCGGGGAGTAGACACTCGGGAGTGCATAGAAATAGACACTAAATCAGGTAAGTTATTAAAAGGAGTTATAGAACTAGTGGCTCTCGTAGCTGCAAACCTCGCGGGTCTGCCCTTGCATAGCTAACAATTGAATAAACGCAGATGGGGGAATAAGTTACGAAATCCAAAAATCATAGTTATATTCCGAAAACTGATGAAATTGTTTTGATGTGTTTCTTCATTACCTCTCTAAGTTGCTTCTTGATCATCACGTAAAAAAAGTTATGCAATATTTAGAAAATTGTTCGTTATGGCAGATATACTTACAGATTGTTCTACTTAAAGGTGGTAACTAGCAAGGCTAGCATTCTCAAAATGCCCTACCACCAAGCTTACAAAGATGAATTCTTTAATTCTGCACGTTTTACTGCTATAGTAGGTACATAATATACAGTAGGTTATTAATTTAAAATTATAAGTTAAGTTTGAGGTCATCTACATTCATCCACAAACGCATTCCAACAAGTTTATATATGCAATATTTACTGTTAAAATGTATAATAAACTAAACCAATTATTTACATTTCAGGTAAATAAAGCAGACGGGTAATTACATGATGGCGAAACCATAGCACGATCTTAATGATATTTTGTACTGGTATGTGTTTAAAATTAATCGAGTAGATAAAATATTACAGCTAATAATAAATATTTAAACATTAAAAAAGTGACAGATACCCGACGACCAAACTAATTACTTTGCACTATATGTTTACCGAACAACTAGAACAATACAAATGGTGCTTAACTAAAACTGTAAGTTCGTATATAAGCTATAAAGTAATCTTAGTAAAAATGATGATAATAAACTAATCGACCAAACAGGAGTCAAATAGAGCAAATTTGCGCAGTGAAGCGATGTATTATCGCGCACATAACCAACTATTTTGCAATTTTGACATAAATCAATATTGCTCTTTATAAACCCTTCATAGTGCTTATTTATAAGTAGTAGTAACGTTACCTTTTAATAATAAAACATTGTTTAAATCTATAAATCACTTCGTGCCATTATATTTCCCATATACTTTGTATGTTAAAGATAAATGTAGGTATATTTGCCTATTATATATTTAGATATTTATTTAACTATCAAAATATATATGAGGCTCTGCGCATATCTAGGCAAAGTTGCATAATTTAAACTAGATTTTTGCCTTCATGTGCATAGAGCTTCTTTTTTGATGCAACGAATCCGTCCAAATTGTCTCATTAAATAAGAATTTCCTATGGTTTATTAATTTAAAAAAAAGAAAATAATTATAATTTAAAATGAGAATGTTTAATTTAATAACGTGATCATTATTATTTATGTTTAACAAAAATTTGTGTAACCATGAAAATGCTAAAGTATGCTATACAAAATAATGAAACAATTGTGTCAATTTAAATATCACATTTTATTTTAATGCAAATATCTTCAAGTTAAATATATTGAAGCAGGAACAACTATACTGGTTAATTATACTTATTATTAGCTAATTATAGGTTTATTAAATGTACCACATCATCACTGTGACCTAGTATTATATAATATAATTAATCCCTGTCAACGAAATGCTCATAAAGTGTTTGATCTAGGGGGTGGTTATGATTTAAACAACATTTAGGAAACATCATATATTGTTTAATGTACTGTAAGTGCTCAAGTTAAGCAAGACTTCTGTAACTGTAAATACAACGTTGAAAGAGAGAAGTCGAAAATGTGAAAATAGCATAATTTTTAGTATTACCAAACTTGAGGTTGTAATTTTGTGTATGAATAAAATACTAAACATTTACTATGTTATTTATTTTTATACTCATTGTCATAATTCAATTTATCAATTTTTACTCGTTTATATAACAATGTAATAACCTTAATGAATTAAGATCCACCAGGCGTGGGGTCATCCGCACCTAACAAGCCCAGTAATTAAGGACAAAAGGATAAGATTTTTTTTTATGTTATTGTGAAGGAACAAGCCCTAGGCCCACCTGATGTTAAGTGGACTAACCTCTGCCTATAACAGACACATTTCGTCAACGACGAATTGCACTGTGCCCGTCACACTGAGACTTACAGTTGTTAGGTCCCATGTGCCTGTGATTTTACTGGCTCTCAAGGACTGCTGCCGGAACACACTGTTAGGTGCTTGGCGACAGATTTTCTACTTGAGGGTGGTTGCTATCCAGGCGAGCATTCGCAAAACGCCCTTCCACCACGCAGCGAAGCTCAAGCCCGCGGCGGGATTTGAACCATGGACCTGCTGCGTGGCAGTCCATAGCCAATGCCACTGAGCCATCACTGCTTCAAAATCATCATAGTTTTACATGGCTTGTAAGCTTATAATGTGTAAGCGATAAGTCCTCGTCTTGCTCTTATCCGCCTAATATGGAATCCGTAAAAGATGTCTTCTGTAACAACATACACACTGTGCCGGAGGATATGGAACAGCATATATTTTTAAGCCAGAAGCAATACGGTGGCATCGTATATTTTATGTGGTAAGCATTGACAATGTAAAGTACTGCGGGAATTATTTTACAAATTCAAAACTATTCCACAAAAACAATTTATGTAAGTTACATCAATATGTTATAATTATATATTATATATTCCTATAAAAATATATATTTTCATTATTAATTAAAACGGTATAAGGACTTATTGCATTATTGACCTTTGTGATGGCTCGCGTTTACAAGAGCTAACATCACTGCAACAGAACTAAACTCAACACTCAAATGCATCGTAGTTAATCTACTTAATACTAGATGACACCACTAGAATCAGAGTGGTAGTACAATAACAATCTATTGAATGAATACAAAAATGGTAATGTTATTTTTTTCTAACGGGTATAAAATTTTTATTTATAACCTTTTGACATATAACACATCTAGATATGAAGTTAAATTACTATGTTAAAGCACAAATCTATAGGCGTGATAGTTTTTCAGTAAAGTGTGCCACAAAATGTTCAAGTTGTGGGATAGTGAGAGGGCTTGCTTCGCTCGCCTTATACGTAGTTTTCATCAGCCCGGCAGCTTGTTTGCTTCGTTACTATATCTCACCCTTAACATATGTGCCTGTGAAGCTGGATGGGTCAAAAATAACCATATACTTTTTAAATTAAATTCTCGTGAGATTGACACATTTTTAAAATCGCTTACTCCGATTTCGCGTCGGATGCCTATTCCATTTGGCGAGTTCGATTCCATTCCGGAACAAAAAAAATTTACTCCTATAATTTGTAAATTTGATTTTCAGCTCAGCACGCGATAGTATATGTAGTCATATTTAGATATTTCTTTAGATACTATGAAAATAGTAGATTGTTATACGATAGATAGTTTTTCGTTAAAGTTAACTATAACAGTAACTTTAACAGGAATTGTGCTGTAACTTTCCCTTAGATATCTTATTTTGTTTCCAAGAATGGTAGTTTGTAAGTACCATAGATAAGTATTTTGTGTTAGTGTATACTTGATTACAAACCAACCTCCAACACGTTCCCGTCCTAGAGTAGGCAGCAGTCATTCCTGCCCTAAGGCAGAGAGTAGCGTCTTCCACCCGCTACTCGGATCAAACAAACACTACTTTCAGCATATGAGAAATGAAAACTATTTTTACTGCTTACATTCAACTGCAAGTTAGAGCTTCCAAATCCGCTAATGAAGAGTTTCCTGAAATTCTGTGAAAAATATGTTATGAACTGAATTTATAAATATTGTATACATATAAATATTTTGTAATTATTCAAATTAATTTTTATTTCTTTATTCCCAATATGTCAGCCTTTGACCATTATTTCACCTCATGGTAAGTAATGATGTTGTTTAGGTTAACCTAGAATTACTGGCTGCCTACTAATGCTCTACCTCCATGCTTTAACAGCTTTAAGAACAGCTAAGCAAACTTCGCTACGAGCGCTTCAAATTCAGTAAATAGTCGCGTAATGTCAATAAAGGTAAATCCAACTGGATCCATGTGTTGCATTAATTTTACATACACACATCGTACTCGAAAATTTTTACCCATGTAGCCCTTGGGTACATTTAACTATTGCTATCACGTTCACAAGAATGCCATTATTAAAAAATAAATGCTCTCGTTTATATGTGGTTTTGTAATGCATTAAATATTTCCATAAAGTTTACTATCTACATCAGGATTATTTAATGAGTGATTAGATGACAGAGAGAATATTAAAACAAGTTAATGCACACAAACCGTATTTTAATTAAGTGTTAAACACCGTAATATACATGTTACATCTTATCAATTCAATACAAATTAACAATACAGTTAAAGGTACCTAATATTTGACTAATAAAGAATCAAAGAACAAAATATGTATATGAAAATATTTATGAAATCAGGCTTAGAGTGGCAAGATGTTCCATTCGATAATAATATACAGTAGCTTCTAAAATAAATACACTATTTTGTTAAAATATTTATATTTTCAATGTGGAACCGAATATATTAACGTTAAAATATTAATTATAGGTATACAATATGCTATACAATAAAATATTTTAATCATTCTAAGTACAATAAAGACACTACTTATTCTAAAATATACAATTGTGTTTGGTTAATTAAGGTAAGATATTCTCAAAAATTAGACTAGAAAGATTTATATTTAGTTATATTTAAAACAGTTCACATAAAAATCTAAATATAATTTTAATAGGGTTGCATTAGGGTACCTAATGGACAAAGTACATTGCGACTTCCGATGGCACTTATCATTTTGCATGTCCTGTGATTGTATTTGCATTATCGGCACTGCATGCAAAAGTTAGTACTTATGTTTGATCAGTGTTAGGTACACACATATCAATACGACCAAATTAATTGTTTCGTTAGGTAATAGGTAAGTATATTAAACGATTGCATTCAAATTTATTAAACGTATAAAGGAAAAATTCAAAACGCTTATCCAATCAAATTATACAAACACATTACCTAGTAACACTTATGATTAGCATGCCCATTACAACGTACATAATTGCTTTTTTTATAAAATACCACAAAATGCGTAAATATAAATTGAATGTTTGATTTACGTGGTAGGTAGATATATAAAATCAAATGTCGATGTCAGAATAATGACTAATTGCTTTAAATTTAATTTGATAATAATTACTCTTCTTTTACTGCTGATAGGTTACCCTTTTACCACAATCTCACCTGATGGTAAGTGATGATGTGGTCGAAGATGTTGTTCGGGCTAACTTTACTGGCTTAATTACTGGCTCTCAAGGACAGCTGCCGGAACACACCGTTAGGAGCTTGGTGACAGATTTTCTACTTGAGGATGGTAGCTAGCCAGGCGGGCATTGGTAATATGCCCTTCCACCATGCTATAACGACTGCCACCCTAAGACAACAACCGCGACCGACGGCTTAACGTACCCTCCGAAGTACGGAAGCGCTCAGTAGTCATTTCACTAACGATGTGGTCGGAGGTATTACCAGAGTAAGGCTGAACGAGGAAGGAATGCATCAATAGGATCTAGCCTTAGATACGCAGCATAAACCTAGAATTTACCCTGACTCCTGACTCCCAAAGTCAGCTGCCAGAACACACTATTAGGTGCTTGGCGACAGATTTTCTACTTGAGGATAGTGAGGTAGGTGTTCTCAAAAAATCCTCCCGGCTAGTTACCAACTTGCTATATGCAAAAAATCTTTAAGGTTTAAAGGTAAGTCACGAAGTAGTCGAAGATGGTAAACAGGCTCCAAGGATAGCTACTGGAACACATCTTCAAGTTATACCGTAACATTAACTGTGTATATAATATGAATAATATATGAATGAATAATATATTTAGGTTTACAACTTATCTATATTATAAAGTATAGTAAATCTTCAGAAAATTTCATAACGTTGGGTATGGTAAACTATATATTCATTTATAAACATCTTTCACATTTAAAGCATTACGGAATGGTTATTAAAGTGAGCAATAGAATACTTACCAAGTTAGGTTCGCAATCTAAAGTCCGGCCGAGAGCATGCGTTTGACAGTCTTATTTTACAGTTACATTGTGGATTAAAAATATACAATAAAAAAAAAATACGTTTAGGTATATACCCGAGTGACACATTATTGTGTAATCTCTATGATGTAATTAAACTGTCTTAGGAACGATTCCATCAATCTGGGGTTAAACTAATACGCTGATAACTTTATACTTCAAAAAGTTTAAAGTATTAAGGTGTGATAGGCCTTCTATATCATAGAACGTCAAACTTTGGCGCTGATATTAAATTTGTTGGATTCTTGTCTTAGGAAAAGAAAACTTCTTGTATTGGACTTTTATGAAATCTGACAGCAGCGTGGACAGAGAAATATCATTAGCAGTAGCAAAGTGACCATATTCATTTATAGCTTATAGAGCTATACCGCTAAATTTGACGGTATTATTTTTTATCTTGTGTAATATTTTTTCTTTGCTCCAGCTGTCTGCCTGCGTCAAATTATTAAAAGTCAAAACCATGGTAAATTAAAAATACTGCAACTTCATTGGACGTTTATGGTACCAAAGGTCTTTTATATTTTGTTGGTTACTGAGATTAAAGTTATCCTTGTATAGTTTTATGCTAGTTTGGTGAAATGGGCCCTAAATTACTTTAAACTGGAATTTATTCTTTGATAAAACGAACTTTCAGACGCATACACCCAGAGGCCGTACTGTAACAAGATATAAAGAGTTATACGCAAGGCTTTCATAAAGACTTATCAGAATGATAACATAAATCCAAAAACTTAACAATCGTGGAAATGTGGGCATAGAGAAGCCGATGACAGAAAAAGATACATGTGAATTTAGGTTTTTATACAAAAAAACATCAATTTGCACACACAAAATACACCAAAAAGTGCTACAACTACACTGAAATCGGATCTTATATAACAGATGCCATTTGGTGGATTGCATTTGGTAACGTATCAAATGTTATAAAATGATTAAACAAAATCTATCAGTACGAATGTTTATCATGCTTCAAAGTATAGTCATTAATGTACTACGACTGACCGAATTGCATAGATACTGGCAGGCGTCTTGGCGACCGTTGTGTAAGATGGCAGGTCCTCAGAAGGCAGGAGATGGTTTTAGTCAGGAAATAGCTAGGAAAGTCTGGCAACCCATATGTTTAATATAACATACACTTACTCTCATTTACTATTGGTAGGATTCTGACTTTACTTCAAATCAAAAGTTTAATTACAATAATTTGGCCTTCTTTTACAACTTCAAAGACAACAGACGTATCTTCTCGTCAATTTATATCATCATTGCCATGGAATATATCAGTGTTTATATTACAAGACCCGGTTATACTATACGTGTAGCATATTATATAATTTCTATAAAGTAACTAATATAATTACAAGTAATTTTAATTGATGAAAAGTCCTTAAGTAAGCCTTGTACAATACAAGGTAAGCTTCATTACGACATTGATATATTAATGCGAGGTTTCGTTCAGGGCTAGCATGGAGCTAGTGACTTTGTCGAAGGTGGACCTTTTGTAGATCCGAGTCTGTTTGGAGAGGCCGAGTGACTCTAAACCGAAGCGGGTTTCATCGTCGTACCAATTCGAAGCGTGCTGGAATAATATTTAAGTTTTGGTTAGATACATAATATTAAACGTACAAATGATGTCAATATAAGTCTAACAGCTTTCAAGTTCTTATCATCTTCCACTACTCATATTCTCATTAATCACACTCATACTCTACATAAGTAGGGTAGATACAATATATATATTGTCTATATATTAACACAAGATGATAACATTATAGAAGCAAGGCTCAGTGGCATTGGCTATGGACGGCCGCGCAGCAGGTCCATGGGCCGAATCCCGCCTCGGGCTTGAGCTTCACCGCATGGTGGAAAGGCATTTTGTGAATGCCCGCCTGCCTAGCGACCATCCTCAAGTAGAAAAAACGTCGCCCAGCACCTTACGGTGTGTTCCGGCAGCTGTCCTTCAGAGCTAGTAGTTCTAGGTTAAGCCTGTTAACACCTTCGACCACATCATCACTTACCATCAGGTGAGATTGAGGTCAAAGGCTTACCAATCAGCATTTTAAAAAATAATGCATTGTGTCGTTATACCCCGTGTTAATTAATCATTAAGAATTGGACTCAAGTTTTCGATAAAATATTGGAAGAAGACCCAGGTGATTCAACGAGTGAGTTAAGTAAACTACACCAGAGTGGTTAACTGAGAACCTTTGGATGGAAGCCATCAAGTTATGTCCGTAAAAATAAAATCATAAAATCTTCAAAGTAACATATATATTTACAAAAGTTTATCACTAGCTTCCATCCAACCCTTAAGCCGGGGTATGCTCTAACCATTTGAGCTAACATGACATGACGTCATAACTCAAATCTTTCCTATCGTTCATTAGCCATCGTATTGGGATGGAGCGACATCTATAATACCACTTACGTTGTACTACAAACAAGACCAATTATGCAATTGGTTTTATACTTGTAAATGATGACGCAACCTTATAATTTTAATGTTGTTATGTTTGCAATAACGCCTGCTATGCGGATTACATTACAAAATCACAAATATACGATAGAAGAAAAAAAATCCGCCCATGACTTAAATATTTTTATCGTATATTTGTAATTTTGTAATGTAATCCGCATAGCAGGCGTTATTGCAAACATAACAATATTAAAATTTATCACTAGCATTTAGTGAAGACAATTCTATTTAACAATACTCTAAGTTTAAATTTTATAACTATATAATGAGAATCTTTTTGTTAAGCAAATAAGATCCTTATACTGCAGAGCATAAAACCTGATTTAAATTTGGTAGGTAAATGCTTCATTTTGACATCTAATAATTTCAGTATTTACAGATCTTAATATTTTACAATATATTAAAATAGCACCCTTATCAGTTGATTAAAAGATGCTTAGTCACCTGTGCAAATTTTACCTAAATATAACAAAGCATCTTTATTTTAAGTGAATTTCCTACGAAATAAATTAAGAAACAAGATAGTATAACTTCTAGTTTTATAAATTGTACGACACATAAGTGTGCACATATCCAACATAATTTAGGTTAAAAAAATACTAAATATATTTGGCATAATATTTAAAGGTCAATGGAATGATATTTAGATTTTTATGTGTCATTTACGATTATTGACGTTGGAATCCGGGCTTCATGTAATTTATCACAACGTCTACTTTCAACTGATCTTTTTATAATATACAAGTTACCAACAAATATACAAGTTAGCAACTCAAGAAATAGGTTAACCTTGAATTACACCTTTCAAAAATGAACGATCTCAGTCTTTAGTCCTTGTAAAAGTGACCGTTCGACAATTTGTGAACTTACCTATTTTAACTTTCCGGGTAATTTATTCATTCGATACAATATAAATTAATGGTATGTATGTTTGTATCTCATGTAGCCAATTCTTTTTATGTGTATACATCAAATCTAATCCTTTATTAGGTACTTAATAACTCAGTAAATACATTTTAACATATATTTTTGTTGTTTGCGTTTCAAATGTTTTATAAACTGTATTAATATTTTGATCTGCTTCCATGTGCTTACTCAAAATATTTTGAAACAAGTGTCTTATGTCATTGCAAGCCAATAGATACCAATGTACTAATATACTTAGTTTGTATTTCATTGTTTCACATCCATAACATTGGACTTTGAACAATATCAAATTCGTTACGAAGATAGAAACTGAGTAAAATTATTAAAGTGACATTTATCAGTGATAGGGGCAGAGCACCCACGCAGCTATCGATCTGCGTCAAAGCTTTCAAGCACACAATTCGTGCCATACTGATGACGTCAAAGGAAACTCAAACGATCTCAAGGTAAATATAAACGCAACAGTACAATATAATCAATCAAATGAGATGCGTGGGCTTATCTACCCATCATATCACTTTTACTAACGCTGCTGTGGAGATACACCAATTGAAAACTATATCACAGCAGGTCTTGAAGCGCTCGTAGTGAAGTTTGCTTAGCTGTTCTTAAGCGATCAGCAAAGTTAAGCAACGTCCGCCGCGGTTATGACTTGGATGGGTGACCGCTAGTGACACTACTACTGAGCGCTAGGATGGCAGTCGCTGTAGCATGGTGGTAGGGCATTTTGCGAATGCCCGCCTGGGTAGCTACTAGCCTCAAGTAGAAAATCTGTCGCCAAGCACCTAACGGTGTGTTCCGGCAGCTGTCCTTGAGAGCCAGTCACTCTAGGTTAGCCTGAACAACATCTTCGACCACATCATCACTTGAGCACCATCAGGGGATATAGTGGTCAAAGGCTAACCTATCAGGCATAAAAAAAAGATTTTCCTAATGAACAAGAACTTTGAATATGTAACTACATAATACATGTAAATTTATGTATAATGAATTATTTTCTCTAAATTATCAGTGGAAACACTTCACTCAGTAAAAGTCGGTGTTAATTTATGTTGTTATTGTTAAGTTTTGTTTTGTTCATTGATCTATACTCGTACGTTCGTACGTACTATACTTCTACTCCGTTGGTAACATCAGTAGGTAGATTTTTTGTTTTATGTTGGTATCAAATATTTAGTGAATAATCTAATATATAAAATTCTCGTGTCACAGTTTTCGTTGCCATACTCCTCCGAAACGGCTTGACCGATTTTGATGAAATTTTTTGTGCTTATCCGGTATCTATGAGAATCGGCCAACATCTATTTTTCATCCCCCTAAATGTTAGGGGTAGTCCACCCCTATTTTTTGTCTACACTAGAAATTACTAGGAAATTATTTATATGGCAAAACAACGTTTGCCGGGTCAGCTAGTAATATTATATTAACAGCCTAAAGTTTATGTACATTCATTAAAACTTTACATCTACATAGATTTACAGAGCAATTAATAGTTTTACTTTATCTCTGTTCTCAATACTTGTAATTTATTAATATACTACCTAGAGTAGAATGTGAATGTGAAGAACGATGTGGTGTGAATGAGGATGTAGTGACAAAAATCGAGAAAGGTATGTTAAGATGGTTTGGACATGTGGAGAGAATGAATGAAATGAGAATGACTAAACAGGTATACATCGGACAAGTGAACGGAAGTGCTGGAAGGGGAAGACCTAGGCGAGCGTTCCGAAATCAGATTGAAGACATTCTGAAAAAAGGCCAGGTAAGGAGTACCCTAAACCGACGCTCATCTATGAAAGGATTCATGAGTGTAGATGAAGCGAAAGATATATGTAAGGATAATAATAAGTGGAAATCTGTGGTCTCCGCCTACCTCAACGGGAAAGAGGCGTGATTTTATGTATGTATACCACCTAGAATAGTTGTTAAAATATCTTGGAATCGTCATACAACTAAAATTGTGTATAATGTATAAATAATGCTGCCAGCATGCTGGGCACGCTGCCAACTGGTAGTGGGCTAGAGCATTTAGACTGCCTATGACTCCAAATGCTTTTATTGTAGTAGCTGTAGTGTTGTATATAGTTCGTAGTATTTTGTTAATAAAGGCATACCGCCGGTAAAAAAAAACTGTGCTAAACATTTCATTGCACTATCTAATTATTTTGACTGAAATGAGAGTGGTAGTTACAAAACGTTATTTTTGTTTCCATTAATTTGGCGGCAACGCTGTGTAACACAAACAACATGATGACGATGTGTGAGTGTCGGACATTGTGTGAGTGTCGAACGATGCATATAAATCTTACAGTATTGAGTCAGCGCATCTATATTGCAGTATTTGTTAGCTGCCTGCTACTAATTTTTTTTTTTTATGTTATTGTGACGGGACAAGTTCGAGGCCCACCTGATGTTAAGCGGACTAACCTCTGCCTATAACAGATCCATTTCATCACAAATCACGAATTGCACTGCGCCCGTCACCTTGAGACATAGGTATTTGTTAAGTCACATGTGCCTGTAATTTCACTGGCTCTCAAGGACTACTGCCGGAACACACCGTTAGGTGCTTGGCGACAGATTTTCTACTTGGGGTATATGTAAAGAAGTATAAGTGAAGTGTCTCATACGGTTACCGGTTTGTTTTCGGACTCATCAAGTTCACAATTATTAACAAAACAAACACAATCTTCGAAATTGAATTGGATTGGTAAATCGATTTGGCGCTTAGAAATGATCACATCCGATTGGTCGCTTCAAGGTAATGTTGTTGCGCCGCACGGTACACTTGTTAAACCACGCCCACTGCGGTAAGGTTTTCGTTCTGCTGTATTTGAGTTTGACTTACTTTTCTTTACATATTTATTCGCAGACTGCCTGGTAGAAATTCTGTTTTTTTTATACTGTGTGACTGACTGATAATCTAGTAGAAAATCTTCCGCGAAACTCGTCCACAGTGTATTTTGCTGGCTGTTCTTAACCGTGTGTTCCCGTTCTAGGTTGGAGGACTGCGGTGCCCGCAGGTCCATGGTTCGAATCCCACCGCTGGCTTGAGCTTCACCGCATGGTGGAAGGGCATTTTGCGAATGCCCGCCTGGCTAGCTACCACCCTCAAGTAGAAAATCTGTCGCCAAACACGTAACAGTGTGTTCCGGCAGTAGTCCTTTTGAGAGCCAGTAAAATTACAGACACATGAGACTCATCAACTGTATGTCTCAGGGTGACGGGCGCAGTGCAGTTCATCCCTTGTGGTGAAATGCATATAGGCATATACATACAGTTATAGGCAGTGGTTACCGCTTAATATCAGGTGGGCATAATAAAATAAAATAAAAAAGGTTAAATCACTTTTCCCATCTTTGACCACACTATCACTTACTTCTGTGAAATTGTGGTCATAGAATAGCATATCCGCAATAAAAATATCTAAAGTTGCTTCAAAACTTTACTTACTTCTAGCCTGAAGTTGACAACAACAGCTGACGTCTGGTGTGGAGGCACTGTCACCACTCGAGAGGCCGGGAAGTATCCGGGGAAACTTGCAGTTACCTCGTAGTGCCCCGGGGTCAGAAGTCGGTAGTAATCACCGTATGGACCTAATAAATCAAAGATATCTCTGTAGAAAAGTATGCATTCATCTGAAAAGCTGTTTAGACTATATTGATCTATGCAAGGTTAAATACCTTCTGAAGGACATGCAATTTCTAGCTCCAACTAACATTTAGAAACGCGTGTTTGGAATTGAAATAAATTTTATTAGCACCTCACCTTTAGTTATGTTACTGTTCAGCTGAATTCTTAATTAAATATATTAATAAGAAAAGTTTGCAAGTTGAAATGGCAATACTTAATCTTGTAAATTGTGAAAGTAATGTCGGTGACTTTGGTTCTTAGGGGAATATCATCATTCCGGATTTTACCACGCAAAGAAACTACGAGCATAGCTATCTCCATATCTCGTTGAGCGACCCTTGTCTATAAGGATAAGGGCCACAGTTAAGGCATACGTCTCAGTGCCATAAGTCATCACTGGCAACACACACTGTGTTTTTTTATATTTATATTAATATTTTTACACTACAGACTCTGGGTCCGCACTCTTTTTAGATCTTCCTTTTTCTTATCAATTTAATACAGTTTACAAAGTAATCGTCGTCTCCAATACATCAGTCTTCCTGAAGGGAAGGGTGTTAGTTTGTTCTTAACACTAAAGTGAGCCTATAATTTTTTTTTTTTTTTGTTTTTTTTTTTAATTTATTATTATTATTATTTGAAGAGGTTAATTGTCATGCTCTGCGGGATGTTTGACGAGAAGAAGTCGCGTAACGTGTGTATTACTAAGTACACATTATATTATAGTCAAAATGAAAACACTGAAAACTAACACTAATAAGATGATAGATTCGTCTCACGTGTGGTTATTTTACTATGATAAATTAACGGTGTCTCTTAAACGAGATCGTTTACAATATGAAGAATTTTAGAGAATCAATGAAATTTTATGTTACATCATCGGAGAGTTTCTAAATTGTAGCAGGAACGCATAAAGGGTCAATTGAGTATTGCATACCCAGACAAACGATGCATACTAATTGAGTCACATGACCCATGCCAATGTAAGGAAACATTTAGTAACAACGCCAACATCGGGCTTATACTGATCTGAATGCAAACAACTAATAATTGCTTCTATCAGACAATGGAATATTTTCAGTTGCGCTGCGGTACAATAACCCATAAAATATAAAAAAGGAATGGTCTGATATACCAAAGGTTAGTTAAAAAGAGCTGCGACTGTTTATAATCAAATAATCATGAATCGGTATATACATGTAAATATATATTTATGTGATAATTTACGCATATATAGTTTATAAGCAATGAGTCCTACTGTTAGGCCGTGCTCTCTTCTTAAAAGAGTTTTGATCCTGCTGTCAATGTCTTTAACCCTTAAATATTTATAGTTACGAATTAATGAGTTAGTTAGAACATAAGCCTTTTAATATATTTTGTAAAATGGTGAACGTTTCTAATCAACAATAACACTCAGCTGTATAAACATTAGTGATAAAATGTACTTGTTGATTTTTATTCTCACACACGTGGATCAAAACCTATTTAGTAACTACATGTTTCAAATTTTCAATGGTTTTGCTTTTAATAAGTTATTTTTATATACAAGCCAATGGAAATGACCACTTTTATGTATTGTTAGGATTCTGTCTTGTAAAAAAATGGTATAACGAACCTGCAGTAGTGATATCATGACGAATAGGTCTTGGCACGTTCCCGGTGATATTAACTACAGATATTATAGCATTTTCTAGATAATTAGCCTCGTCGCACACCGTCCCTTTGACTCCAATATGAGCCCGCCATATGTACGCCAGAAGTGCCTCTTTATTGCGGATCCATTCCTTTTCTAGATCCTTCTCCGATGGATACTTTTCACAACCCAATTCTAGAGTAATCTCAAAGGCATTTGTTGCAAGGTAATTGAAGTCCTGCATACCTGTAATAAAATATTTTTCCTGTATCAAAAAATACGGGTCAAAAAGAGCAGATCTAATACTGTCACCACACGAAATACAGTCCTATGCCTTAATTAACATTGAAAGCACGATATGGAAAACTTCAAATTTTATAATAAAACTCAAAAATTTCATTTATTTTAGTAAATAATACGGGGTAACTCACGTGAAATAAGTCAGATAGGTCCTTCTTTTTTCAACTTAAAAAAGTCGTTTCAACTATAGTCTGAGCTATCTGACTTATTTGCGTGAGTTACCCCCTATTATTGACTAAAATGGCTTAACATATTCGGCACGAGCCTTCAATTCTGTGTTAAACTTCCAAAGATAATAAAAACAATAAACTAACCCTGAAAACGCATAAGACCTCCGAGCGAGGTGTGGTGTGAAATAAAATGAAATATTGCGTAAGCACTGTGCCTAGTAATATTATTTATTCTAAAATTTACCGAACAAAAGAAGAGCAGCAACAGGATGAGAGTAATTTATTCTAACAAGGCGACCTATTTAACACGGTAAAATTACACTTGTATGCTACGCCTTGGGATGTCAATAATTGTTATTATTATGCTTAACTAGCTTAAAAACCGTGAGTTGTAACAAATTTACACACAAAGCTTATGAAGGAGACATTTAATCACAGGTTTATTTTACGCATATTATATATAGTCTACTCTGTCTACGTATGTGAGCAATGACCGACGGGGGAATTAAATTGAAGATCATGGTGGTTCATGAACAAAAAAAGAATTTTAATATATGGGATTGGTATTACTGACCAGACGAAGGCTCATGGTCAACTCTTTACGTACCTGCTTGTATAAATGTCAGCATAGCGTGAATTGATCAGTTTACGATCACTTTGCTTCCTGCTTTTAATACTTCCTATTCATGACAGTGAATAAAACAATAGTGGAGTAGTTGACAAAGCTTTCTTTGTCAACTACTCCACTAATTGAATACATATTTTGTGTCATGTCTTTTGCTTTATATGCTTGGTTATATTCTAACTCTTGAAACTTCCAGAATGCATATAATAGATTAGTAACAGTTTTACAATAAGTGTAGTCGGTAGGTAGGTATAGTATACAGGTACTCATTAGTAGGTCTGTTATTAAAATTACCGTGCCATAATGCGTAGGTAATTAGTAATTTTACGGTATTTTCCTACTGACAATCAGTAGGAAAAAACTGTAGTATCAAATAAAAATAATATTCTTTATACAAATATTTAGGTTTATAATGAAATGATAGTAGGTCAGTTCACATTGATTCCGCAAGGTTGTCCAGTTGATTAAATCATGGATAATCGTATTCATAAATATCAGTAAGATCAATAATCCATCTGCCACCAGGTTTGAAACACTGTCTATAATATTATCAATGTAGTATAAGATAAGTGTAGGTCGCGATGCACATTTTGTCGACGTGTAACATAACATTCTTATTATTGTATCCTGTTAGGACGTATAAGACAAAATTTAAATAAACTCAGCGGCCTTGCTTTGTTGATAAGTTGCTTTTTGGCTTTTGAATGATATCTGGCACTAATGTGATGTCACCTGAAGACGCCAATGTCTAGAATGCAAATTATGTAATTTCGAAACCTGATTTTACCGCAGTTACTATAGGTTAGCAACTCAAGGCCGCAAAAGTAGTTATTGTTAATTAAACAAACTAGTCCATAAACAAAAATAAATATGCCAGATCGATCTACATTTTTGAACGTAATCTGTTAGTAAAATATTTGCGATACATTCAAGCCATGATATTTCCATCACATACAGAATATTATTGGTGTGATAATAAACAAACATAAGGTGTGATAATAACAGTGAATAGATAGTTATGACGCAGTGTTGCAGACTTAACATCTAATTCATCAACATGCTGCGCGGAGTTGGTTGGTATATCGTCATGTTTCATATTCCCGAAGTGGATGATTTGGTCAACATGGTTGTTGGGTACCTATAGTGAAATCGAAGGAATGCTTATAATTACGTGTGGTAGTAATTTATGAGTCTTACCTCCTTTCAAGCTGTACCAAGCGGCGCCGTTCGTAACTCCCCCCTGTTTCCCGAAATTGTAAGTGGCAGAATCGTCAGAACTGGTTGTGTGACATCCTCGACGGTTTGCTGAAGCCATGTCAGCGTGTGCTGACGCGTAAGTCATCGCAAGTACCCTAAACAAATAATTTTACTACTTAAATCAACTTATTATAATTTGGTTTGCAAATGCGAATTTAATCATTCTAAAGAAGATAAGGTATATTTAATTGTAATAAAAACTAATATTTCCTTAACTATATCATAATAAGTAGCTAGTTATATGGTGGAAAAAATATTGAAATTTTTCAAGATTCATTTATTTCTTACCCATTGTTATAGACAATTGCTATAAAAAGCAATCGTATTTTATGGGTACTTTTATTGATATATACGTATATTAATACGAGATTAATCTATTTATTATACACATTCATCATAAACTAAAGCGTCGGGATGCTATAACTTGTATGGTACTAATAAGTTATCATAATATTACGATAACAACACATTCCTTTTAAAAATTTTGCTCTGTTTTGACTGCCTTAGAGCTAATAAGTAGTTCAAGTAGCAATTTCATATGCTCAAGTAATACGAAATATTAACGTAATATTGCAATTTCCAGCTGAGGACGCAAAATATTTTATAAATCTAACACACAAAATTTAAATTACAATGGTTTCTTGAAAAATTTTACAGTTGACTTAACTATACAATGTATGGGTCGATGAACTCATAGGTTTCCAACTAGGTAAATTCTCCTTCTTTTTGTAAATAACGCTTCAGTGTGCCTTGGTCTAACAATAGAATGGCGCCAAAGAGAAAATAGAACAATTGTTTATCATTGAGCGTTTCCGCAATTAGTTCTTCTGTTTTGATTGAAGACTTTTCTCTTTTTCCTAAATGTGTTAGAAATTCAATTGTTTTCTCGATTATGACAATCACTATAAGACTTGAGGTACAGTTGCAGAGATGATAATGTGGAGATTGATGTGTGGTGAAATTATAAAAGACAACATTAGAAATAAGTACCTATGTCGGGGGAAGCTTGAGACAAATTACATAGCATTCCATGGATTCACCGTGCGGGTGCTGGGTCCATAGCGTTGCAGAGGAAGAGGCCAGAGAGAAGGGTGAAGGAGCCTCTTTACGATGTCATAAATGCTCCCCTTCACCGCTCGAGCCTCCTTGCCTCCCTAACCAAATTTGGTAAGATCCTACTAATGCCACCCTAGATACACATTCTAGGATGGAAGCACCAGTGATAGAAACGTAAAATACTGATAGATTGGCGTATTATGGGTATGTTATAAAAAGAGATGAAAACCGTGTTACAAGAAGAATGTTCAATATGAATATGTAAGGATTTAATGTAAGAAAATTGCTGACGAAACTATGGGAGTAAGGGAAAAGGAAATAAGACTTAACAACAAATTTAGTTAAACGTGTTAAAAGATTTTAGTCAAATTGCAAATTTTCAGAGCGAAAACTGCTGCGACAACTTACCTTTACCTCAAAATTAAAATTGAGGGCAGTCTTCACGCATGCCCGCCTTGTTTTAGAGGAGTTTATAATTAATAAAAAAACTTGCGTATGATTTTTTTCAATATACCTGAAAGTGTCATCATCGGGGCTTGCAGAGTACTCAGAGACGGGGGCACCGCTCCTGCTTTCGTCATATGGGTAGTTGGCGACCAGGTCACCACCATGCATCGCTGCGCTAAGCACGAATGGAATCGACATTATCCAGCGCATCACCGCCCTGGTTTCTGGTTCCAACTGGAATTGGAGTCGGAATTTGAAAATCTTACATACTGTGTTATATATAACTGACATACACAAACAAACTGAAGCTTTGCAATACGTTATTCTATTATTATTATTCTTACATTATAGGTTTGTAAAGCAAGGAAAACTTTTAAAAACAATGCATAAAGCAAAAACCCTTAACTTTGAGAAAACGTTTGAAAAAATCTACGAATCTTCGTAGGCAGATATTTATTGTTTTATTGGTCAAAATAATGGACATCTAATAAAAATATAGCAAAAAGTAATGACAATATAAAAGAAATAAGAAATAATTATGAAGCAAATAACAATAGGATACCTAAACAGTTGTTTCTTTAAAACTATCTTGTACTTACAGGCGCAGCGAGCCTAGTTAAATCTTTCAACAAGTGATTGTTGTGATTGATTCCTTGGCGTTCGAGCTCGAAGGTGATAGCGTCTAAGTCAGGGAAGTTCCTGTTCAGGTCCACGGAGTGGTTATTCGTGCGTCCGATTAAATAATCAAGACCACCCTATAACATGGAAATAACAATTAAATATATACAATATCTGTTTCCCACGAAAGATCATACATTATTTTTATTATTAAATCGAGTATTAGATAATCAAGGTATATAATAAAATTACATTTGTATTATTCTTATCTGAAATCATTACTCGTATATAACAATCTAAATATGTTTATTTGTTCGTAATATACTGATTGTTAAAGATACTAATTTACTTAATAAATTACCTACTAAATTAATAATAATGAATTATTAATTAAAACTCAAGGAACTATTTATGTTTACACATATTTTTTTGACTCACATGGTCGGTGGACAATTGCCACCCGTCAGGATTCATCGAAGGTAGCAAATGGATTCTGGTGCTATGAATCAGGTTGCGTATGCTGTTATCATGGTTCAAGTATTGGTCACACAAATAATGGGCCAAACCCAGAAGCAGTTCCCGGCCGAGGACTTCATTTCCGTGGATATTGCCGATGTATTTTACTTCAGGTTTGTCTAACAAAACATAAAAGCAATTAATTGTGGTGCAAGATAGCACTTTTTATATTTCAGTCTATTTATGACATTCACTAGTAGAATATCGGAATATAAAATAGCAGGTACGTACTCCTTGACCTTTATTTTTTATAGATAAATATAGAGATACTTACATGGCTGATGAAAACCAGGATTATCAGAAAACTCGATCACATATAAGGGCACATTTTGAACAGATGGCTCACTCAAAGTATACACTCGGGTTATTTTGGGACATTTTTGGTGCACTTCTTCCAATATTAAGGGTAGTTCATCATTATTATGATGTCTCCAAACGAACTCTGAAGAAGTCGCGGAAGCTAGCGCGAAGCACAAGAATAAATAGATAGCCATAATACTTTATTTAATACTGATTTATCTAAGCATGTTGCACGAGCACAAACAAACGACACGAAACACGTCTTTCATTAGAATTATCGATCGATTTTCCCGCCCGCGCGCGCCGCACGCTTGCTCACTGTGCTTTGCACGTCAATGGAACACGCACACAAATAGCGACACCCTTCATGTTTTAACGCTCACATACATCGCTCTAACTTTAGAAAGGGGAATGGACTGTGGAGCTTGGTATCGATTATGGGAGGTATATTATTTTTATGAGTAGAATAATTATTTATTCGTTCAAAATGTGGGTTATAGTTGGAACAGGAACTAAACAGCTACATCTACATTTACATACTACATTTTGTCTCAGTGCAATATACAATGATATTATTTTATGAGCCTACTGTTTTTTAGAACACAACACATTCATATCGACCTGGGAGTTAGCATGCGATAGTGCTAGAAAAAGTTAAACGTATTATGATAAATTATATGCATCTATATATAACATTAAATAACTTAATTTTTTTATGACAATATTTTTTTTAACATTCAACAACTCAGTTTACATCACTCCGATATTAGGACCTATTCATAAGATATGTCACTGAAGAGAATGATTTGTCTATTAGCCACAGTTTATCTTTGATAATGAATATTTTTCTTGGAAATCCTTTAGTGTCGTCTGGGATGACATTACTAAGGTTAGTGTCTTCATAGTTCCCTCCGCACAATTACAAACGTAGTTTCATCATATTTTAAACACCAAGTATTCAAATACGTTTAAATTTTGCGTACAGGTCCTGAAGCCTAAATTTATGATTCTGGTTTTCCAGTTTTTTTTAGTATTACTTGTTTTATTAGTGTAAAATATGTTATAAAAAAAACTGGAATAATGTGAATATAAGATATCCCAAACAAAACTATTATTCCTAATTATTTTGAAAAGAGATTATATTAGAAAACTAACAAACCAGAAGCATAGATTTTAGGCTCAAAGACACGGTTGCAAAAATTTAATTGAGTTTGAATACTTGGTATTTAAAATATGATAATACTACGTTTGTATGGAAACACATCCCCTAAAGACCCACAAATTACAGAGCAGTTTTTAAAATATGTTTTCGTATTTCTAACCCTTGGTAGTCAATCGATTTCATGTCCATTAATATAAGGCCTAAAATATTTTTTTTATCCGCATTTACTATTTTAAATTAGTATTTGTTTCTTGATCTTAAATAGTTTGTTAATCATTTTAAAACAGAACCTCTAATACCTTACCGTCTAAATTATCGAATAGACAATTTTCGAATACTTTTCTTATATTACAATGGAAAATATTGGCTTTGCAAGCTGTCACCACCATAGTGAGGTCATCTACTTATTTGACATGTGACACTGTTCCGTACATTGGTAAAAACACTCAATATCATGATTTAATGAAACAGCTTAAGGGAGCGATTCCCTGATTTTGGTCACTTTGAAGGTTAGCTCCTCGTCCAGAGGACCATTTTTGGACAGATAAAAATTTATTATGTCAGTAGGGTTTAGCAACGAATCCGTACCATAAGTTTTTTTCATGACTGCTTGATTATTAGGCAAAAAAATCTGAAGAGCATCTATTTATACATTATTTTTTAGAACTCCTCCTCAATGATGATGAATTTTTAAATCTTACCTATGCTAAACTGTGACTACATTATATCCTTAACAAATCCTTGTTTAAATTTTCAAATCGGACAATGGCATTCTCATATGAAAAGTATAATATTTTTCTAATTTTTGCGCATTTTGGACGGTCAAAAGGTCGTAGCAGCCACGTGCAGCGCACATTGAGATTGAACATTATTAAATTCATGTCTTGCTTTATTTTCCGTAAAAAGCTCCAAACAGATTTGAAAAAGAGAAATACATTTGCATCCCAACTAAATTTAGATAGAATCGATTTGGAATAATGTATAATCGAAAACATCACGTGTGGTTTGCAACCTCATCTCTAGTAAAGGTCACCAAACGCGTCATTTCCGTCAAACCCATGCGAGGCGGAACTTGATGAGATTGAACTATGTTTGACGTCAAATGAATCAGAGTGAATGATATTGTATTAGACTTCGTTCAGTTGTCACAGCAAGCTATTTGATCAGCTCGATTGTTGACAGACAGACTATGTACGTACGTAATAACAATTTACATAAATCTGTAGTTGCGGTCTAAGCCGGGTGGCATCGTTTTCCATTCAATTAAAATTGCGTGTGTTATTATAGAACACGAAAAGCCTTTTAAATCTGCAGTATAATTAGTATTATACAAATAAATAAAATATCCTCCTACAATTCGTTTGTTGAATACCATATTTGGAATGGTTTTGTAAATATAGATAGATGTTAATAGTAATATACATTGTAAAGTTACATTAAATAGGCTTTCCGTGCTATAAAAATATGTATCAGATTTATATACAGGATATACATATATGTACGGGATTAAGGAATAAGCTTAAACCTAAAATTAAATAAAACTCATGAATTGGTGTTATTTTTAATGTAATATTTAATGTCTTCCGTGTTTTTTTGTCAATTCTACTAAGAAAAATATTAACGAAAGGAGTAGTCCAATACCATATAATATGAAGATACCCTGAAATCAATAAAAAATATATATAATTAAAAAAAATTATATACACCAAATTGGTGAAAAAGCGAAAAACTAATGCATAGGCGTGATGGCAAAAGGCAGGCAACCTATATACCCGTCTCATCACTGCATAACATAAAAAATACGACTGTTTCCCAAAAGGGTAGGTAATAATATAATTTATCTCTTGCTGGCGTTAATTATATACCTATAACTCTTTATTTTTATGTATGTGAACCGACACTTTCTTCAATACAAATTAAAGGACCGATTTTGGAAATTCGATAAATTACCTCCAAGTTGGTCCACATTCGAATTCCTTCAATTTCAATCAAGTAATTTTTAATTTACACTCGATTTGCTAAAAAATGTCTGCCAATATGCCTATACCCGGATAATCTAATGACTACTAATGCTGATGAGGACCAGTTTTGTGGGCGAGTAACAAAAAACATGTACGGTTTGCATTGTGCAAGAGTAAAAAAAAATATATGGAATCTGTATTACGGAACGGACACTCGCTTCCAACATTACAAAGTATTTTTCTGTATAGGAAGTCGTTCTTTATTTTTTTTTAATGTAATACATTTCATTTAGTCATTAATGATAGACTCGTTGGTGTCCAATGACATTCATGTTACGGGCTCAAGAGGTATAAGATCACCCATTGTAATAACTAATAATAAATGACTTATGTAGTAATAACAAATATTTTAAAAATATTGCAAATATACGAGAGGAAAAATTATCGTCATGTGTGGGATATATATTTGCGGGACTATAATTTTTCCTCTCGTATATTTGTAATTTTGTAATGTAATCCGCAAAACATGCGTAATTGCAAACAAGATATATTAAACATATGTTACGAAAACATTAAATTAATATTTTAGTAAAACACTTAAAAAATTTATCTAGTGACAATTCTGTCTAATTTACCTGTTCGGCCGATCGTGCGCTCGAAGAGTCATGACCCTGAGTTTGTTCCATGTAGAAGTGACACGCGTCGAAAATTCTTCCGGTTTACCTGCGTGGCATTTGTGACGTCACGCCGGCGGAACATTAGGCGGAATTGTCACTAGATATATTTTTATATTTTTTAAGTGTTTTGCTAAAATATTATATCGCTGTTTTCTTAAAATATTTGAAAAATATTTTTTATTATTATATTTGCAAAGTAACACTTGAATCCTGATAAGCCTGAAATATTCATTAAATAATCTAGCTTTATTTGTTTACTTTTCGTGGTTAACCGCTCTCATAAAAATATTGATTTTCTAATATACACAGAGTTCATATTGTCAATGATTATAATAATACAGACCACTACATCTCCTAAACTCAAAGGTTTTGTAAATCCAACGTCAGTTCTAAGGCGTGATAACTTCACTTCCTCTTGCACTTCAAAATTTAGATGTGTTAATGCTACCTGTAAAAGTAAATGCAATGTTTAACTTACCACTGTTTATTCATGTTAAATTTATACCATGAAAATTCCCTTATTTATAAATATCTGTACGACTTTTATAAAGTGGTGAATTTTCAATGAATTAATTTCAAGTCCATTTAGACTGGAAAGGGGTCGTAAGGGGTTTGCTGGTTCTATAATGGGAAATTCAAAATTCCATCTAACTATTGCGTACTTCATCATCACGTAATACGCGAGAATATTTTTGATACATCTTTCTTTAATGATATAATATTTATAGCGTATAGATTATATTCGATATTAGTAGTTTTTTTTATGGTTTTAGGGGTATTTTGTGGATTTATACGCTTTTTTTAGAACGAAGAAACCTAGCTACAAGCGCAATAAAACTACAAAAATTTGAAACTGTGTTGAGAACCCGAAAAGCCTTTAAAATCTGCAGCATAATTAGTATTATACAAAGATATAAAACATTTTTGAGACATATTTTTTTAATAATACAATATTTATGGCGTATAGATTATATTCTATATTAGTAGTTTTTTTTATGGTTTTAGGGGTATTTTGTGGATTTGTACGCTTTTTTTAGAACGAAGAAACCTAGCTACAAGCGCAATAAAACTATTAACATTTTAAGCTGTGTTTATTGTAAGCAGCCGATAGATCAACAAATATTTCACCAGTTATAACATTAACTTCAAATCCATCATCAATAAACTGTAAATTTTAAAGCTTAGGTAATTCAGTGACTTCCGAAACTGAAACCAGATTGCTTAGGTTCAGTCGCATAATGGGTAAGTATGGGGAGATTGAGATTTAAGCTCCGCTCAAAAAGCGAGTATGAGAATTATGAGACACTAAGATGGTTTAAGGCTATCATATAGACTATCTTCATAGCGCTTTCTATCAAACGTAGTTTCGTCATGGTTCAAATATCAAGTGTTCAAACTCGTTGAAATTTTGCAAGCCTAAAATGCTTCTGGTTTGTCAGATTTCCGTAAAATGTGTATTTTGAATTGAATATTTGGAAGATTAACTTTTTCTGGGAATTATTATTTTCTTAATTTAGACATAAATGAAATAACGAAACGAAAGACTGCAATAAACCACGAGCATAGAATTTAGGCTACAGGACATGCATGCAACATTTCAACGAATTTGAACACTTGGTATTTAAAATATGACAAAACTATACCTTTGTATGGAAAGAACACTACGAAGACACTAGCCTTAAGGTGGAAACTTCTGCGGCGGTAAATACAAAATATCGTACTTAGCTGAACTCGATAACTATTCTACATGATCATGGAATTCGCAAACTTTATATAACATTGCTCATATCAACTTGAAAAGTTTTTGCACGCAAATTAATAATATTAATGATAAAATTAACCCTAAAACCGTCATATATACACAGAAAACATTATGTTTCTCAAGGATCTCTATGGCTCTCAAGGACTGCTGCTGGAACACAGAGTTAGGTGCTTGGCGACAGATTTTCTACTTGGGTGGTAGCTCGCCAGGCGGGCAATCATAAAATGCCCTTCTACCATGCGGTGAAGCTCATGCCGGCGGTGGGGATCGAACCAGGGACCTGTGGCACGGCAGTCCATAGCTATTACCGCTCGGGTGCAATTCGTGACTCGTGACGAAATGCATATGTTATAGGCAGAGGTTAGTCCACTTAATATCAGGTGGGCATCGAGCTTGTTCCGTCACAATAACGTAAAAAAAATATGTAAAAAACCTACTTAAATAAATAAACTACTAACAATAATTATTGAATAATTTTATGAGATTATTCCACTAAACTTGTTTGCTTTAGGTACGCCGACGTAACGTCAGGAACGGCATCTGACCCATCCAAGCAGTAGTGGGTTTAACTTTTCTCTATGCCTATTTCTATGGAGGTTTACGTCGCACGCGTTTTGCTTGGTTTCGCGAACAAAACCACTTAATATAATAATTCAAATTTTAACAAAGAAAACCGACTACAAACCTAAAATACGCATTATTAGGTACAACAAAAAATACTACTCGTCACATCTGATGCAACTTTAGATGGGACCAAATGACAAGCACCATCTTCCGAATGTAAAACAAACATCAAAATCGGTACACCCTATAATGAGTTATGAGGGTTACCTCAAACACACAAAAAATATAGTCGAATTGAGAACCTCCTCATTACTATTCATTCTTTTTCTCTTTATCAAGTTATTTCATGAAAGTAACACCGAACTTTATAATAAAATTATTGTAGCCACCTGAGTCTCCCATACAAGTAACAGCCCAGATTGGTGGAGTCTTCCAATAAGTGTACTCATTTTCTCAGTATAAGGTGAACTTTTTCGCATCACCACGACACATTGTTCATAGTAGAAATCTTCCAGCATTAGAGTCATGTCCAGCAATGCCTCTTTTGTAATGTAGTCTCCGATGGCAAAGTAACCTGTCAAGAATACGTTGCAAAGAAATATAGTTCGTTAGTTAAATAACAAACCGAAGAGGTTTTTAACCATTGAGGACCTGTTGCCAATAATCTACTTATAAATTCATACTCAGCACTCGCTTCCAGGTTGCAGGTTTATTTTCCGTTGGAAGTTATCTTTTCCTTCCGAAATAATTTACATTACTAATATTTTATTTGAGAGGATGAACTGGTTCGCATTTATACATTTTTGTCTCAAAATACTTCAGTTTTTGGCCAAATGACCGAGCCCAGTTCCAGCATGTTGTCTGCTAGAACCACTTCGAAGAATGTGCTAAAATGGTTGCGTTCCTTAAAACGACTATATCGACGTGTTTGTCACACACATCAACAGTGACTAGGGATCATGTATATTTTGAACTATAAAAATATATTCAATTAATATTTACGAAATCTATTATCCAGGATTTTAATTTATTTCCTATGTTTGAGTTAACAACGAATCCCTATTTATTTATGAATAAAGAAAAAAATAATTGCAATTTCAAGTTGAAAAACAAAAATATAGGATTCTTGCTGTGTTTATTGCAAAATTATATTAATTAATAATCTTTGTTTCTACCATTTACACTAATCAAATCATACAAGCACAGCGATTTGGCATGGTTAAATCAGTTCATCAAAATCACTTTGAGGTATGAGGTTTAGGCCGCCCACGTTCTTTGTAACAAGTCAAAAAGCTGTTGTGGAGTGCGCACAGCATTCATTCTTGGCAGAGCTCTTCTGAAACAATACTCTCCGCATAAATCTAATCATTGCGGTTGCCCCTGATCCAAATCAGATCTGTTCTTCCATCGATCTAAATACCGGCCTAAAACATTATTGTTCCCCCTCCATATGGGTGAACTTCTTCACAGAATTTTTAACGTTCTTGACGTTCATAGCTCCTACAAACTCGAGTAGGTACGTCTTGTATCAGGCCGCATACTGAAACGAGACTCGTCAGAAAGGCACACGAATAAAATGCTCTGTTGCGACAATACTCGAAAACGTACTGGATCCCTAGGCACTTTTTCTAAGCAGTTTATTTAATATTCGCTACCATAACAATTTTTAATATACTAGGTCACCAATCACGCTGGCAAGAGGCGTCTAAGTTAACCTTGACTTTAAACTTTACCCAGCTTATTTAAGGAGCAACAAGGGTACCTGAGGTTTTGGATCACGCTGATAACAAAATGTAGTTCTGAACTTATGTTAGAATATAGGCACATATTTCACCATATTGTTATGGTTAAATATCTGTGTCATATCTATCTCAATGTTAAGTCAGATAGCTCCGATTAAGAAAGATCCGAGAATCTAGTGAAATCAGTAGGCTTCCCAACTTTAACAGAGACGGAGGATGGTTCTTGCTTTGTACTTGTACTTGGAAGCAATGTCTTCATGGAACTGATCTGGATGCTAAGGACGGGCATAGTGGAGATGTAACGAGCTCTTTTTGCTGGAATGTTCCCCATGCCAGCCGGGATTTCACCAGCGACGAAGACGACTTGCATCTGAACTCGCCGACACGACCAACTACAAGCCACCCCTCGCACCAACCTATGACGTCAAGCGCGCTACGAGTTGCCGCCCGCAGTGCTAAGCGAGACGTCAACGCGGGCATCCCAAGCTCTCCTTAAAAAAAGACCACCGAATGTGGTTGAAACTATAGTCGAAGCTATCTGACTTATTCACGTCAGTTATTCCGTATTATTTACTAAAATGAGTGAAAACCACGTTAGTTTTTATAATAAGAAAGCGGCCTTTCTTAACATCATATCTACCTAGGGAAGCTATCCCTTTGTTTTTTTTCTTATCCTTCCTTACATTTCCTTCCGTCTGCGCGGTGCTGTGAGAGCTGTGCTGCTTTAAGCAATGGAGTGTATTTTACATTTTGTATGCACCGCAGTGTAGTAAAACTTAAACTATCTAGTAGGCGTTCGCCGACTTTCGTGCTTTGCGCACTTTTTGAAAGGTACGTATTTCGTTGTATAGTTTTGATCTCGCAAAGCTAAGGATTGTCGTCATAGAAAGTTGGCAAATCTTCCAAATTGAGCTCGTTTAGATCACATTATGAATTGCACAGCATTGTGGTACCTGGTGGAATCATTCGAATTGAATTTAAAACCTCTAGTCTATATCCGCGGTAATAAAATCTAATGGATCTTTGCTCTGTCTCACTGCGAAAGAAAAAGTAATATTGTTCGCTACTCTTTTTGAGGATGCTTCTTCTTTGGATACTAGGAGCTGAAACCTGGATTCGAGGTTACTATATCAAAATATCTTAGCCGTCAGATTTAAAGTGCGTATGGGATGTTGCATAAGGTGAATAATGCCAGTGTCCCCGTCACAGTCCTAAAATCTTGTGCACCAACAATGACTCCTGTGTTAATGCGCCACGTCTGGTTTTTTTTTTATATATTCAAGTAAATTAAATCTTGAAAGCTTGCAACCCGTGCTCAAAAAGACAGCTGGGCAGACCTCACAATTACAGACAAACGTATATCAGTTCAACACTTTGTAAAAATATAAGTAAAGTACATTGAACAATACAAGCTCCATTATTATTATCGAGTCACTCACCAGCTAGAAGCCTAGGGCTCCATTGATAATCGATTAAAGCAAATTATTGGCAACGATGCGTTAGCGGAGGCTAGACTTATTGGAGTGGACCTTGAACATACCTAGTAACAAAATTGCTAGCACTTTATCGGTGTTATGCAGACATCCTCCTTTCGTTTAGCTGACCATAAGATAGCACCATAGTTATTATATGATGTGACCCATAGAAACGCGGCATCCTAATAAGGACGATATCCAAAACTTTTGCAGAATGCTTTCCACCTTCAATATGCGTATAGCAGAAGTAAGAAACTCCCTACCAACGTGTCTGTTTTTCAATAGATATGATCCTAAGTTTATATTTTTTATGAAGTATATACCAAGTTACTTTAAGGTATATACTACCTATTATTATGACATGTGCTATTTCTAATATATTCTTTATTATTACTAATGATGGTAGTATTTCAAATTAATAAGGTGTTTCAACATCTTTCATGTCCAGTCTTTTACAAACCTGCCGGCAACTTTTCGATGCTAAAAGCCATATTTCTCATAAAGCTTCTTCTTTTAAGCTCCTCTCCCGAGTAAATTTTGAACTGGCTTACTAACTTTTTTACCAAAGGCTGAAACAATAGATAACACAGTAAATACATTGCGATGTACCTTTGTCTATCTGATAAAAAAGGAAAATAAAATGCAAAATTTTAATTATAGAATTGTAGGTATATCGAAAAGTTTGTTTTGATCTTATGCAAGGAATATATATTTAAATTGAACATTATATCTATAAACATAGTAGTCTGATTGATGAGCACACCACTCATGCAATTTTTCATGTTCTCGTCTTCCTATTAATAAATGGTACATTTTGTAAACAACATTTTACAAAATTTTAGTTAACAATGTATTCATGTGTCTCTCTGATCCATGATTCACCACCTTACACAACTGTGGAATATTAACACGACTTTTAGACACAAATTTGGTCCAATTTACATGAAAAAAATATCTTTTATGATGAAAATTATAACTTTTTGTTTGTAGGTACCTCATTTGACAGAGCTAGAGAAAATATCCAAGCATCGTGTGTTGCTCCCCATTCCATTTTTCTATCCACCAAGTCCTGTACAGTATCGATAGAGGGTTCATACTGTGGAACGGTGAATGTGGAAGCTAGACCTGCTCCGTAAGCGCTCACCAGAACCAAACCTGCTATCAGGAGCCACCCCGTCACGCTTCGAACTCTCCAGTTTGATCCAGCGTTATTTTGAGACTGTGGAAATAACAGTAATGTATACGGTGAGGTCTGAATCTTCTGTCACCAAAAACCTGTTTGTCTTCATCAGAACCCTTTTGGACAAAACTGCCAGCATCATCGACTAACACACAGATAGTGGTTGAAAGCAAACCCATGGCTAGACAATTGTTTAAAACAAGCTTTCCGGCCGCGCCTCCGCCCGCGCGTATGTTAACCCTCTTTTTTGCGAAGTTGCATAACAACTATTTTATGTCCGGGGTACCAAACTATTTCTATACCAAATTTCATTCAAATCGGTTTTTAAGTTTATTCGTTGCATACAAAAATTTTAATCTTTCCTCTTTAAAATTAATATTTTAAAGAGGAAAGATGGATCTACACTAATGTGTAGAAGATATCGTACCAGTAAAATATTTCTAGTAGTTACTTGCAATCTCGTGGCAATTAATAAGCAATGAAAATGCTGGACAAACTGCAATGAACTCTTTACAAAACTAAATTAATGAAGAAGTTTTTAGTGCTTATGGACAATAAAGAATGGCATAATTTGATTTTTAATAATGGTCACAGGCAGTCTCATCAATACGGCGGTTGCAAAGTAAATCATAAACAATTATTTTTACGGTTTTCATAGAATAACTTGCGTTTACGGAAACGCACGCAAAGGTGCATAGACACAAATTTTCTACATAAAAACCAACACGGCAGTCCACAGCCAAAGCCTCACTTGGGCACCATAGCCTCAAAATGCTTAGGTAAGTACATTCTTTCATTTCAATGTCCTAAATAGACGAATAGAAGGAAAGGTAAAACTTTAAGGTTGGTGCACACTGATCCAGCCGGCACCATATCGACATCGCCTCAACTCAAGCATTTAGTCTGAATGTTCTTTGTATTGAACTCCGTACTGAAACGCACACTAATGAACGCCGTATGGGCATCGCCTCGCTCGCGAGTAGTAAAAATTAGAGGTGGCGATATTGATACGGTGACAATTCGATATGCTTGCATTGACCTTATAGTGATTTTTACCGACAGATAGAACAAAGTACTTACTTGAGAAATCATCACCCCAAATACTGTCAACCAAACCCCTTCATAAGAACATTGCTTTGCCATGACGAGACCAATAGACGCAAACATAAATGTGATTAGAACAGCATACCACATGTACCAGCTGAATGGCATCAATGGCATTTTCCAACTCGACAAAAGTCTATAATATAACAAAATGTGAGGGCAGAAAAGTTAACTAGTCAAACATAGTATATGTATATTGTATATATATATATAGTATATTCTCATTATTATTTATTATTTACTCAGGTAAATAATATTAGTAAGTACATATTCAATAAGCATATATCATAGGTTCTCAACGTGGGTGATGATAACGCACACCTGTAGGCGTTTGAGATTTTTAGAGGGGGCTGTAGAAGACAAGGAAAAAAGTAGGGGTCGTTGATATGGTACAATGAGGGCATGGGCAGGTTCAGCAAATATAGTCTAAAAAGACAAAAAATAAAACGATGTTATACGTATTTACTCAAAAACTAAAATGAGCTTTAGTTTTGCTTAGTTTTTTTTATTTTAACTAATTAAGTAAAGGCCCGTGGGGTGCCGGGTTAGAATTGCACCTCCCCATAATCATCCCGTGGGTGTCGTAACAGGCAACTAAGGGAATTATACTGGAAGGTGTGCAGCAGCGCCGTCTAAAGAACTACTTTTTTACACTGCGATCCCCAAGCCACCTGCCAAGCGTGGGGATTATGGCAAATACCCCCTTAATAGGGAGGCTGTGTTCAGCAGTAGACGATCCGGCTGATACAGTAATTAAGTAAATAATAATTTATAAAAAACATAGTGTACATAGTGATAAATTAAAGGACTACACTGCAATTTCAAAATATACTTATAAATATTATGTACCTAACTATTTTCTAAATTCTAATTGGCAGCGGGCCCCAAACTAGGCCCTACACTTTCGGTATCGGCCTAGGCATTCTCTTATTTTTTTATAATTATACATGTGAAAATTTACATATTTAGGTAGTTTGGGAATTGGACGAAAATCGAACTTAGAGATTCAATTGTTTTCAGATCTACAGTAAAATGAACGATATGTTTCTTTAATTTTTTGACCTAAGTTAAAAACCATTAAAACTTCGCGTAAAATGTCTCGTATACAAATGTGAGTATGGGTGCACTTAAAAACCTGTTGATTAAAAATAGCAAATAAATGTCTTGTAAAATTAAGTTTTAAAGAGTTTTTGTTAATTATATAAGGCAATATTTGCAACCCTGCAAGAATGGACAGTACTACTGTGCTTGTTGTAACTTACTCAGTGTATTCAGGCTATATTAATTGTTGTCGTGTTTTTTTTTAAGTTCAGAAATAGTATTGACAAGTTCTATCCTACGACTAAGTAGATATAATAGCACAGTGTAGTTAAATTACACTTTCAATATAATCCTGTCAAAAGCTACATTAAATTCGCAGTAGATTGTTAGTAATAAAAACGGGGCTCAATAAAAAAAAATACAAAGTGGGCGGTGGGCAAAATAAGTATGAGAACTTACGTATTATATTATATATACTAACCTTGGAGATGGTGCTACACAAGTTACACCAGATCTTATACTTGCAGCTGAGAAATCTAAATATAAAAATGATTCAAACCATGAATAAAGAGCAGCTGAAAACAAGAAATTTAGTTTTTTTGTGTATGAGTCATATATTGTTAGCATAAACATTACCTATTAATCAGGAAAAAAAATAAACAAACCAATTCCTACGTCAGCATGATCTTCTACAACGCTTCCTAAGACTCCAATACCTGTTCCGTTTTCATATATTTCTCCCCATTGATCCTTGTCTTCATCTATAATTTGAATCGTACAATTGACCCATCTGTAAAGACAATCAGCGACAATCTGAGGGATATAACCTTGAGAAATAGTAACGACCTTGTGGTCCAATCTACCACTAAAGTAAACAACTAATGGTTAAGGCACACTCATCCACCCGGCATGCAGCATCATTGACATTGTCTCAAATCAAGCGATTCGTTATTCTCTGTATAAAAAAACACACTTGACAATGCCGATATGGCTAGTCAACGCAGTATCGGCATAGCCTATTGACTCGAGACAAAATCGCAAGTAGTACTGAGAATGAGGTGAAGCAAAAAAGTAGATATAGGTTCCAGATGATAAGTCTGCGTTACAGGCGAAACCGCTCAGGTCCTGCTAAAAGCGAGACATTATACCCTGAGCAATCCGTTTATGTTCTATGATTTTATCTTATCTTACCTGATGGCAGGTCTTTTTATCAAGAACTCGTTTTGGTGAGTACGAACGTAGTGTCAGTTATTCTGCATCAAAGCAGTAGCTTACTTACAACTCTTTTAAGGTGTGAAAGGCACTCAAGCACGTAAAATTACTGGAAAAAGAGACGTGAGAACTATGTCTTGGTTGAGTGATGAGCGCACTGCAGTGTCAAGCAGAACGATGGTGGTGACACTGCACCTGTATGTTTTTATATGTTTCTCTGTATTTTCTTACCCAGACCTTACCTACCTGCAGAATTCATCGACAATCCTGATCTCCATGCCATCTCTTCCATTAGGTACAATTGCAGTATCCAAATCCAATAAAACATAGGGTTTATATGTGAAACAAGCTACTCGTAACGTCTTTCCATGTAAATTATTTATATCGTGGGGAAATAAATTAGAATTTCTTTTAAAATTCCCTGTACATGAACTCCACTGATCTAGATACATGAGCGTATCCGATTCTCCATCCATTAGTCCTCCAAATTTATGGGTAACTATATCGTATACATCACACTCTATATCAAGCTTCTTGCTTTGTACAATCATCAGAATATTTGCTATAAAACTTGCTTGGGTCATAGAAAACAAATCATAGGATTGATTCTTGGAGCTGTCTCCATCATATGGCAAAAATATTATTTTTCTATTGCTCCTTCGGATATTTCCCGATTTACTTACAATATCAAGTGCAATCATAAACCTTTGTGGATCTCTCATATTCACTATGTAGTCTGAACATCCATGTTCTGATACAACTAGCAACTGAGCTACTAATTCTTTATCTGTTAAAGAAGGAGTTAAAAATGTGAAAGTAACGTTAGTTTTAAAATCAATTGGCTTTTCCGACACTATAGCTAAACAGTATGCGTTGAAAAGGTACTGATCCACTATTGAATGCAGTAGTATGCTTAATGACGATGAACCCAGCATGGGTGGAAAAAAATTGAAAAGCAACATGACCTGTGAAGTTTGCTCGGACAATATTGCCTTGCGATAAGATGACAGCACATAAAATTTCTTGTTTACTTTCAGTTTGTAACAGTCATTTTATACCTTTTTAAACGGAGTTTAAAACAATTTGAGTTCCTCAATTCAGAAGCAGAAACCCTTAAATGTATTAAACGCTAAATATATGTAGATTATGTACCTATTATTTAGGCATGTAACGAGTGTGCAAATTCACATGCTCGATCTTGAGAGGTCAATCCTATTCCTTATTTTTTTTTTTTTTTATGTTATAGTGACGGAACAAGCCCGAGGCCCACCTGATGTTAAGTGGACTAACCTCTGCCTATAACAGACGCATTTCGTCAACGACGAATTGCACTGTGCCCGTTACACTGAGACGTCCAGTTGTTAGGTCTCATTAGCCTGTAATTTTTCTGGCTCTCAAGGACTACTGCTGGAACACACCGTTAGGTGCTTGTCGACAGATTTTCTACTTGAGGGTGGTCGCTAGCCAGGCGGGCATTCGCAAAATGCCCTTCCACCATGCGGTGAAGCTCAAGCTCTGGGCGGGATTCGAACCATGGACCTGCTGCGCGGCAGTCCATAGCCAATGCCACTGAGCCATCACTGCTTCAAAATTCTTATATCTGTGTACATTGATTTTTATTTATTTAAATACAAAATACTAGTTGCAATAATAAATAAAACTACATCCTTAAGTATATAACTTGCTTACCCTTGTCTAATGTACCTCTAACATGTATATTTATTGATCTTTTTCAATATTACTTTGATATCTTTTTACCGTCGCGTCGTTTTTCCTTTATTAAGTAACTAACAAAAATGTCCCCAAAATTTACGGAACCACGATCCATAGTCGTACCGATTGAACTTCTAATAAATAATTCAAAAAGGCATTCGATGAAATGACAGCAAATGTTTTGTTTGGTGTTATTACGCTTCTGTTTGAAAGAAAATGTATTGGTTCTAGTTAATAACACCATTATTTTATGTTTGGTGACTACTGCGGTCATAAATATCTTACCTACGCCGAAGCACATCAACGTCAGCGTGAGAAATAACGCTTATTAAATAAACATAAAGTAAAAAATCGTTTGATGTTTTAAATACACGTATGTGGAATGAAATCCACTAAAGCTAATGGATATTTTGTTATTGTTACGCGACAAGAGACACGTGGTTAGCGCCACCGCACTACTAAAGGTGGATGAATCAAATTTGATATTAGCAGTTTTAATTGCTTCTTGAATAAAGATTTCAAGACGCTCGAACTTCAATTTTAGGACGTTCAAAATATTTTTAGTTTTGCTGCTATGTTCTAACTATTCTACCTGATAGAACACGTAATATGTAAGATTCTGAAAGTATTTTATACTCTTACTTTTTATACTAGAGTATATATCAAACCTTTTGAAAACATTACAATTATTACGAATTTTTTTTGTTGTTAATATTTTTACGATTTTATTGGTAGGTAATAATGTGCATTGTGTTCAATAACTGTCCACGATAACAACAAAATTATGCAAAAACAAAAGTATTCAAAACCGCGAGATTAATAATCATGAAGAATGATCACCTTATGTAGCTACAAGCGCAATACTCGTATGAGTTTATACCTTGTAGCCATATGCTCTCGTGTATTATGATTAGTAACGTGATTAGAAAATACACTATTTTTCATAGCTGATAGACTAGTCTTTGACCACTATCTCACCAGATGGTAAGTGATGATGTGGCCGTAGATGTTGTTCAGGCTAACCTAGAATTACTGGCTCTCAAGGTCAGCTGCCGGAACACACCGTTAGGCTCTTGGTGACAGATTTTCATCATGCCATCGTAAGACAACAACCGGGACCGACGGCTTAACGTGCCCTCAGAAGCACGGAAGCGCTTGGTAGTAATGTCGTGACTAGTGGACACCCATCCAACTCATGACCGCAGTGGACGTTGCTTAACTTAGCTGATCGATTAAGAACGGCTAAGCAAACTACGGTACGAGCGCTCCAAAAGTTGATATCATTAATAATATTGACATTTAATAAACTCTCCTTACCGGTACTTCCCAACGCTCAATTGTTTAAATTTAGGAAATCCGGAATGATGGATACTATTATGTTTAAAGGGCAATAGTCACTCCTCTTTTAATTTTCAAACATTCTGTATACTACATAACTATGAGGAATATTAAACAATGGGAACTAATGAAGAAAAAAATTGTAATAAAGGTTTCATATTTATTCGTAATATCTGCAAATAAACAGTTTGTTTTACTTAAAACTATTAAAATTTTACATATCACTTTCAATAACTTCTAGTAAAACTAGATCTATTGCTGAAAAATTTCCTAAGCATTAGCTTTTACCAAATAAGTATTTAGGATTTTACTTTACAATCACTATCTTTTAACAATACTTATCTCCAACTTTTCATAATACTAAATGCTCAACTATATAAATTTTATATTTAATTTTATTTCATCTCAACATGTCACGCACGTACTGCAAGATATCGATATGATCAAGACTATTTAGTCACGTTATACAAAGTGACGGTGTGTGGTCGAAAACCCAGGAGCCGGGTAGTCGGCAGCTTCCTTGCCACAAAAGCTAATTAAAGAGCTTACATAAATAAAAATATTACTTGCATACCATGAATATGACACAGCATGTGTCATATAATTCTCGTTGAGGTGTAAAAAACGTTTCAAAATATAGTAGACAGCAAAAGTGCCTGTATTTGGAAATGGTGTGACGAATTTCTAAGAAATCTAATTTTGCTATGTATACAGATAAATTTCGTCACACTTTTATCACAGTCATTACATAGGATGAAAAACTGTAATCACCGAAGGGGTTGCAAGGTGGTAGGGCATTTTGCGAATGCCCGTCTGGCTAGCTACCACCCTCAAGTAGAAAATCTGGCGCCAAGCACCTAACGGTGTGTTCCGGCAGCTGTCCTTGAGAGCCAGTACTTCTAGGTTAGCCTGAACAACATCTTCGACCACATCATCACTTACCATCAGGTGAGATAGTGGTCAAAGGCTAACCTATCAGGCATAAAAAAGGGGTATATAAATAGAACGTGCTTTGTTCCAAAATATGTCTGGCGAAAAGTGGGTTTCGTTATACATATATTTTAGTCTTATTTTACCTTATCTACTCTAATTTAAATCATATTAATACCTAGATTTTAGGAATCTGTTTAAACGGAATCTGCTGCCAGCAAAAGATACTCGACCGCCAATCAGCGATGTGTATGTTGCTTTGTTCTGGATTGAAGGATTGGAGAAAGGTAGTCAGTAAAATTTTCTTATAGACACATGAGAGCTCAGAGAGAGAGAGATAAAACTAGTACCCGAGATGATGTACGCAACGTAGAGGCATGCAGAACATTTTAGAGTTCTAAACGGCCTGCACTTGACACGCACATTGCCTGTAATAGGGGAGTCCACTAGATCGTTTCGCTACACTATGGATATGTAAAAAAACAAACAAATAATAAAAAAGGTTAAAAAGTGAAGCATCATGGTATACCGATTTCAACAAGTTATTTGACACATTTTACTGTTGTAGTCGGTCCATTTTTTGGTATTTTTTTTTCCCCCTTTTTAGTGATCCTTTCTACTTATGGGATCAATTGTCATTCACTGTCAATGACTATATCATCAAGATAGGAAAATACTTTTCAGTTATTGGAGTGTAACTCAAAAACGTTTGACCGATTTTGATGAAATTAAAATCGGACAACACGGCAAGCATCAGCTTTCAAATAAAACAGGAATCAACAAAATCGGTTCACTAAATAAAAAGTTATGAGGTAAGAAAATTAAAAAAAAACAGACGAATGAGTACCACCTCCTTTTTTGAAGTCGGTAAAAATGATGAATTTTGAACTCGGGGATACACTTTTAAGTAGTAAGTTAAGCCACGACTTTCAAGAAGTCCTAAAAAATAGCTTATTATGATTGTATGTGCAATTTGTCTTCTTATAAGGATATTAATAAATTTGCGCTCGTAGCGTAGCTTGCTTATTTACTTTTAGCCGATTAACTCATGACTTAGATGGGCGACCGATGGTGGCTTACTACTGAGGGCTTCCGTGCTTCGGAGGACACGTTAAGCCTGTCCTGCTTGTTCTTAGAATTCCCGCCCGGCTACCCACTTCCATTAGAATGTCTGTCGCCAAGCACCTTACGGCTTCCAGCAGCTGTCTTTGAGAGCTAGTAATTCTGGGATAGCCAGAACAACATCTTCAATCACACCATCACAGGTCAGGTGGGGTAGTGATCAAAGGCTAGCCTAACATATTATTTTATAGTTTTGTGCACTACAAATATCACTCACACACACACACATACCAAAACTTTATTTGCTAATAAAGCAATAAGGCTCAAATTCGTATATAAAAATGCAACTCGAAATCCCTTAAATCATGTCCATAATGTGCAGGTTGAGTAAACAGTAATATTAGACGAGCCACGCAATGACAAGCGCCTGAGTGCCATACTGGTGAAACATGATACGTTTTTATTTTGTTTTGCTTTTACGTATCGTACGCTTAAAAAGTAAGAACTGAAAACGTTTCAAAGCATAATTTTTCTTAAACAAACATAAGAGCCTCAGCGGGAATATAAAAATCATCGTGTGGCTAAAACCTGTAGAAAAACGAGTATGTTTGTGACACAGGAGAATGGGGAATAAAGAACAGGATAAAGTGGAAATCATGGATCAAAATTAGTTTAAATTATGAATTAGAAAAAAAAAATTTTTGAAATAACAGAACCAACTTTGTTAATATTGTGAAATAACTGGATGTTGGAACCGTGCTTAGTCAAATACTAGGTTCAATATCATGACCATGGTCCCGACTTCCACAAGACATCAGGTTTCAAAAGTTGTACTTTTTTTACCCTATTTTCAGTGCTATTCCATCCCCGCACGAAATAGAAATCTTGTGCTCTAATCATTTGTAAATTTGATATTTGCTTAGCATACGACAGTGCTTGAAATAATATTTAGAAATATGTAACTAACATAACCACCAGTCGATCAAACCGAATTGAACAAACAAGACTAATTTTTAATTACGTTTACACTTACTTACAATGATGCGCGAATAAGCTCCCAAAATTACAAAGAAATTAAAGAACCACGAGTAGGATTCGAACCCGCGACTATCCATCCCTATAGCAGGGAAAGGGTCTTCCATTTTTATCTATGCCAAAAATCACATCGGTCTGTTACTCCAACGCAGCGTGAAAGAAAGACAAACCAACCAACAACCGATGCATGTATAACTCCCACATGCATAAGAGCTGTGGGGATTGTATTCGTCATAATTACCCAAAATTCGAGTTCAGTTCCCAAAATTCGCGGTTGCTGTTTCCATTGCGTCATCCTACATTATGTTTTGTGCCGGCATGCTAGCTTTTGACCACAATTTCACCAGATGGTTAATAGTAATGATGTGGTTGACAATGTAAACAGGTATAACCTAGAATGGGAACTGGCTTTGAAGGACAATTGCTGGAAAATATCGTCAACTGTCAGGCGACAAAAAAAACAATTCATACCCTAAATTAATTCTTCCCACATGTTTATTAAATATTTGCATCATTTTGATCGTCATCTTATTGCCAAATATCTTTTTATAGTTTCGTGTATGACGTATAATCTTGTTTTTGACATTTCAATTTGGCAAATAAGAAGATTGACTATACAACAAATTAAAAAGAATTAGCAAAATCACAACGACTCATAGTAAAAAGTTACGCGAGTATGTAGTCGAGTATACATAATATACTATAAAAAAAATGTGTTATATACGTGAATCTTCGAGAAACTAACGCAAAAGAAGCTTCTATTTGGTTCATAGGAAAGAATTTCTTTTACATATTTCCCATATCAAAACACATTTCAATTGGCCAAGTCACGTGATTTATACCTACTTTATAGTGATGGGATGTAATTAATGTGAAACTTTGATGGATATCGATATAATCGATTATGATGGAACACGCAGGAGGCTCATCTGATGTTAAGCGGTAACCTCTACCTATGCATTCCGTGATAAATTGCACTGCACTCGTCACCCTCAGACATACATTTTGGAGCAGTGACTGCTCAGTGGCATTGGTTATGGACTGCCGCGCAGCAGGTCCATGATTTGAATCCCGTCGCGGGCTTGAGCTTCACAGCATGGTGGAAGGTCATTTTGCGAATGCCCGCCTGGCTAGCTACTAGCCTCAAGTAGAAAATCTGTCACCAAGCACTTAACGGTGTGTTCCGACAGCAGTCCTTGAGAGACAGTGACATTACAGGCACATGAGGCTTAACAATTATGTCTCAAGGTGACGGGCGCAGTGCAATTCGTGACTTGTGACGAAATGCATCTATTATAGGCAGAGATTAGTCCGCTTAACATCAGGTGGGCCTCGAGCTTGTTCTGTCACAAAACATAAAAAAAACAGATTCTAAGTCTCACACACTAAGGTACACATTGTTAGGTGCTTGGCGACATGCATTCCACTTCACGGTGGTTTGCAAAATATGTTGCCTTGTTATTTTTATTATTGTATAGCCCAACCGTATATCGTTAAAAGTTTCTAACAAAATACATTCCGGCTTTTATGGAATTCCGAATATTTCATTGATCTACTACTGTAGACCTGTTTTCTTAAATGTTTTATTCTATTGTTTCATTGTTTTGAAAGGAGAGAAATCTTTGGGTAATTTCTAATAATACTCTTATAGCATTAGCTTGTTCCGTCCCATTTATTCGTTACTCAACAAAATGTTAACGTAGCAATAAATAAAATAAGTTTAATACATAACCAACAATATACCTAACTATATAAAAAGTTTAATCCTTCTTTCTGAGCTTAGCACTGGAAATTTCTATAGCTTGAAGCCAATGTTTTATCTCTTCAGGGCATTCTGGTTTTTTGTCTGCTCCGGGGATGCCTTTGAAAAGCCTCTCAGCGTCAACGTTGATAAGGTTCTGTCTGGACAGCACGATGGCACGAACGAAGCCGTCGTTCAAAGTTATGAACTGCTGTTCAATGAAGAGTGTCTTATCTTCCCAGTATGCAAGCTGTGAACATATAAAAATAGTGTGTTATAAAATCTTCCAATAGTAGCCAAAACATTGCTTTTTTATGTTATTGTGACGGAACAAGCCCGAAGCCCACCTGATGTTAAGTGGACTAACATCTGCCTATAACAGACGCATTTCGTCAACAACGAATTACACTGTGCCCGTCACACTAAGACGTACAGTTGTTAGTCGTTAGTGTCTCAGGTGCCTGTAATTTTGCTGGCTCTCAAAGGCTGCTGCCGGAACACACTGTTAGGTGTTTGGCGACAGATTTTTAACTTGAGGGTGGTCGCTAGCCTGGCGGGCATTTGCAAAATGCCCTTCCACCATGCGTTGAAGCTCAAGCCCGCGGCGGGATTCGAACCATGGACCTGCTGCGCGGCAGTCCATAGCCAATGCCACTGAACCACCACTGCTTCATGAAGACAGATCAACAGCAAAATATTCCCTACAAAAACTAGTATAAGAATTAAGCAAATGAATTGACATCTTATATTAAGTGGTGCATGCACGTAAAAAGCGTAAAATGTTATTATTATGTAATAGTGACTTATTAGCTATTGCTTCACGTAGTTGGTAGTCAGAAATCACGCAGGGTCCGCGTGATTTCTACTTGAGCATGATCTTGTTTGTGGTATACCCACTACTTTTCGAATAATAAAGGCGGTAATAAAGTAAGAAGTCCTGTACCTTGTGCAGCGTCACCCATCTCATGACGGTGTGAGCAGGGGTATGCCGCCCGTTAGGCATATTTTTACCTGAGTTCACTCTAACGACATCCAGCTAAGGAGGACAAGAAGAAGTCTCATTTTAAAGCCGGGTTGCTCTTTATTGTAACTACTAAGCACTTGTCCAGTACCCAGAGTTGCAGTATTGAATCGTTTTACTTGTCTCCTTAATTATAATAATTTAGTAGTGGTAGATGTCTTTGTGCAAGTTCGTCCGGGAAACTACTGCCACCATATCTATTCCTACCGCCAAACAGTAATTAAATTATTTAAAATTCACATTACTGTGTTCCGGTTTGAAGGGTATGGGTGCCGTTGAAATTACAGGCACATGAGACTTAAACATTTTATGTCTCATGGTGATGGGCGCAGTAAGTTCGCCACTTGAGACGAACTGCATATATTATAGGTATAGTTTGCCGTTTAACACTAGATGAGCCTCGAGCTTGTTCCATCACGATGGCATAAAAAGCAAGCTTTGTAGTCTTTCCGTAGCCCTTTGCTACAAGTATATAGGTACTAGTTGTATTCATATGGATACAGTGAAATAAAGTGGCCATTAATCTTTCTGCGGATCAGTAAAAGTCAGTTAAGAATACAACAATACCAACAAGGTACCTACTCAAAACAGTCTGCCAAGCTTAAATATAATAACAAGACTCCTACAATATCGCTGCGTGGGTACTGTATGTTGTTTAGCTTAATACGTTTCAGCTTTGTTTTCTGAATTATACCGAGCACTAACAACGATTTCAGCTGAATTAGGTACTGTTTATCCGTACCTAATTCAGCTGAAATCGTTATGTCCGTGGGGTGCCGGACTAGAATGTCACTCCCCTATCTCTACCTGTCGGTGTCTTAAGAGGCGACTAAGGGTAACACACCAGAAGGTGGACAGCAGCAATTTCTGAGGAACTGATATCTCACTACGATTTCCAAGATGCCTGCCAAGCGTGGGGATTATGGCATAACCCCCAATAATGGGGGAGGCTGTGTTCAGCAGTGGACGCTCCGGCTGATACAGTAAAAGCCAAGTTATGTGAAAGTTATTGGAATAAACCACTAAGCTGCTTATTTAAAATGAGAACCTTTTCAGCTGATGTAATTATAATAATACTTTAAAAAGTAGTTTTATGTGATTTGTACTGTAAGTAATTTTATGCTTACCCTGGTTTCGACCTTGTACGCCGTGAATATTGGTATAGTTCTTCTGTACCGAATGCTGGACGCTCCTTGCAAGGCATGTCCATCAACTGCCTTAATGTTCTCGTATATCCCCGTCCTGTCATAGAAGTGGAACCTGGCAAAGTCAAGTTCTCGTACATAGCGCGCGTTGTTCATGTGCCGGAGGAAGATATCCACATCTTGGGTTGTGCAGAATCCTGAAACCACAAGTGTGCAACTTATAATATTGAATAAAATGAAAAGTAGTATATATACTTATCAGCATCACTGAAGATAATGAGAATGTTTTTTGCCCAACATAAACTTTTCTCCTTCCTGTCCTTATGATTTTTATGATGAGAATGTATTTTTCCTGGTCTCTGTTCTGTTGCTCATCAACTCACTACTCAAACCTTTCGCACGCATATCCTTCTTCACACTATCTCTTTCCTTACCCTTTTTCGCATTCCTAATATTCTACCCCTATATGTTCATCCATATCCATAAATATATATATATATATACAGTTAATTTGTCTGATTGCTATTTTTAACATTATTGTTACCTTTATTGAGCTAATTATTTTACACCTCTCTACTGTCAACCTTTTATTCTTTAAAATCATTCTTCTTTTCTGTCTTATTATTTTATACTTTTTTATTCCACCAACACGAATTCTTATCTATTTTTTCATTCTCTTGCGTTTCCCCAAAAATATCCTTGGTTGAATTACTTACACACGTTGCCACTCCATTCCATAATTCATTATCTGATGTTGCTTTCGTATTTTCTTTTCTAATATTCTATCATCATCATGTCAGTATTGTAAAGAAAAGTAACAAATAAACAAAATTCTTCATATATTCAAAGAAAGTAACATGTAGATTCCAATACGCAGTTAATATCAACCTATTGGTTAATTAATTATACATTTCAAATTACGAGTACAGTCATGGCCGTGTGCGGGATTCTTTTGCTGATTCATTACACAATTAAGTCTAGCCATAGCAGCTTAGAAGCCGAAGTTATTTTTTTTCGGTTTCTACTTAGCTATGCATTTGAAACTGAATCTGAGCTCTATAGTTAGTCTTTGGTATAGTAGTACCAAGAATTCTACTGCAGTTATTGTATTTTGAAAATTGTATTCATTCTCATGAATAAGGAACAACATCACACGTTCAAAATACAATAAAAGCCTATGATCAGAAATAACGCGACAAAGTGAATTGAAAATAAGCTCAGTCCGTTTATGGATTCAGTCATCAACTTTAATGATAAAATATAAAGTATATATGAAACTTACCGTAAATAGTCGTCGTATCATTCACTCCGCATTTCTTTTGAAACAATCTGCCAATTCCTATCGTGAAAGCTATCCGAAGAAAGTAATTCACATCCCAGAATATGTACGCCAGAGCTACCACTGTTAATATTATGCAGTACATTTTTGTATTTAAAGATATTGAACTTAAATTAACCTTTGTCAGCAACAACCTACTATAGCAAAATACAAATGTATACTAACATTACTTACTTTACTTGAGGAGGAAGTTCGACGAGTAGGTACTATTATTTATTCTGTGCTATAGTCAAGTGTGTGGTTCAGCGCTACAAACACTGGAATACCTATTCTACAATATTACTTCAACATTCTGATCGTGAAACATTTGTATAATTGAAATAGCTATCTCTTTCTGGCATTTGACTTTCCCTTGCGGTAGAAGAGAGACGAACATAAATTATTATCAAGTGTCTTAGTAACGAGAAGTCGTAAGTATAATACGATGACCATGCGCATGTTGCACGGAGTCATTGACCAAGACTTAGCCGTGGCCCTCGGAATGTTAAGGAACGAAGTTTGTTAGTCACTATATTAAAGCGCCAGTGACGAAAACTGTTTGTAGTAATTGTAATAATTATGCCACATTCTTTTTTATAACTACATTATACTCGAAGCAATATTAATTAGTGACTGTAGTTTATAAGTAGGTATAGGTTGAAAGTGTAAGTTTATTACCAGCGTTTTCATTAAACATAACTTATCTTGCATTTTTGGAAATCAACTATGTAATTATAATTAATCCCTTTTTCTTTACTTACCCATTTCCAAAACGGTGTTTATATTGTAGAATGTAGTATATCAACAAAAAATTCGTAATAACATTTATTCATACAGAGAGAGGACTGTTTGACAGTGTTTTCATTATTGTATGGTCACTTATATCAAGTTATAAAAGACAAGTATTTACTTGTTTTTTATTTATGTACATAGTATGTGAGTTTAATTTAGTACTTTTTAAATGTTATTAAAATAAAATCAATAACTGGTGCAAAAGACATCAACGCGCACCGCATTCAATTAGTTCCTCAGGCGTTTTATCTCAATTTCGAACTGGATATTTTCATACTCTTTAACCATTTTTCTATATATTCGGGACATTTAGGCGATGCCTTTGAACCGGGCAGGTCTTTTAGAAGCGCTTCCGTAGAATGTTTTTGAGTTCCAAGTGCGTGCTGACGGGATAGAAGGAAACATCGAGTTTTGTTATCACTTAAGGTTATTACTTCATGCTCCAAGAAGAGGCTGCAGTCGTCCCAGTAGACAAGCTAGAAAAGATAAAATAGTATTTTAGTAACTGAAACGTTACAGGAGCATTTTCTTCAAGCATTTTGTGTTATAAATCAATTGTTGGTTTTTTGTATTTAATTTGCATTAGTCCACGTACTAAGTTTCATTACTAGTAACGTACAAAAAATATTCTTCATAAAGAACCAGGTAATGTGTACAGAGTTATTATTCCTTCGAACATTACCAGTAACCGGATAATGTATGAGGAATTATTTGTTCTTTATATATTACCGAGTTAAAATACCTAATGTACAGGGAAAAGTATTAGATCCTGCTCAATCGGCTAAATTGATTGCTGTCGTGATATGGCTATAGAGATAATACCCAGTTGCCATCACCTAACTGTGGGAAGGGAATCTGTTTGACAGCTATCAAATTGACACTGAGTTTATGCGTGAAGGGCCCTATTGCAAGTGATATTACTGGGCAAACGAGACAAAAGAGTATCTGAGTGATAAGCGCTATGCAAGCAGAACGAGAAAGGTGACACTGCAACGGTAATGGTCAGGCTTGACGCTTACCATCGGGCCATTTGCCCGTCGCATCACTTCATAACATTGTGTCGCCATATTCGGTTTCCTGTTTGGACAAAAATGTAACTTAAAATTATATGAAAATAGGTCTTAGACGTGATAGCTGTTAAAAAGACTTCATTTCTATTTCTTTCGTTTTAATTAATTATTTTAGGCTGATATGACAGCTATAAAATACACTGAGGTGGCACTGTATGTTGTATGTTATTTTTTCGATTTTCATAGCTGTCAATCTTTGACCTAAATTACAACAAAAAGAAGAAAAATGTAACCAGGAGAACCGGGACATGTTCTGCCAATTTGAGCCACCCTGGTTAAACTTAAACAGCGATCCCCAAGACACCTGCCAAGCGCGGGGGTTATGGCAAACCCTCCTAAATAGGGGAGGCTGTGTTCAGCAGTGGACAATCCGGCTAATACAGTACAGTACAACATTTAGCTCAAACGAACATGTTCAGGTAGACGAGTTGTGTAAGCATCCGGTGCGAATTCAGAGGTCCACAGGTACGATTCCCACTCGGGACAAATTACAAGAGTAACTCTTTGTTAATTAATTAACTAACTCTTTGTTAATTCAGTATAAGAGTACAAAATAAAAAAAATTGTACCCTTATAATTTGTATAATGTGACATACTTACATAGTAACAATACTTCATCTGTACACCTCATTATTTCATAGCAGTAGAAGAAATAATACTTAATAGGTAATCCCCAAGTGCTTACGATTGAAACTATTAAAGCGATAGGATATCCTTTGATATCGAGATTATCGAGCTTTTACTATTCACCACCAGATGGTTTTAGTAAAAAGGCGGGGCTAGGCGAGCATTCCTTCCTTCATCGCCTCGCAAAGTAGCACAATATTTCGTCAAAGGATAATTTGTGATCCGCAGCACCTCGTGATCACAGTGACCACGAAGCAAAGAAGGATCTTTGCTTCGTGGTCACTGTGACTGTGTATTACAGTTGCAGTATCATCTTTCCCGGTCTGAATGACACAGCCCTGCTCTCGTCACTCCGAGACATCATTGGTTTACACGGTACTGTTTGGAATATCTGACACTGCGATGATACCCACCAGGACGACTAAGATAAGGGATATACCACCTGGTAAAACATATCATGTACGTATTTGTTACGGCCGGCCACAATAGTATCACCAAATAATTAATAAAAAAAAAGAAATATATTAATTAACCCTAATGAAATATTTAAAGAATAGCCTATTTCACACATTAATATTCACAGTTCAACCATTTACCTTTGTGTTTATTTTATAAGGCACAAATATAGGGACAGGTTCCATGGTTACAGTCAAGGTGCAACCTTGCAAGGACTTGATATGAAGCTCTTGGCTTCGCCGGTATATCCCGGTCAGCTCGTAGAAATGGTATCTGGCCATATCCAGCTCACGAATCAGCCTTGCTAAGCGGACACATTTTAGTTTCACGTCGCAATCTTGAAAAGTACCGATACCTGTTTTAGATAAAAGATAAAGTAAATAACCATAGTATATAATATGTACTGATCTATATATATCTATATATTATATAGATCAGTTTGACAAAAAAACTTATTGTAATTGTAGATTGAACCTTGCCACAACAGTATGTACGGTATATTTAAAATAAGGTTACATTTCCCTTTATTGTAAGCACCTAATGAAACTGGAAAGGATTTGGTACAAAAAGCGAAAAAAAATACTGGTATGAAAGACCTACTAGTCTTTCATCTTTTGTACCGTAAACGAAGGTACTTGAAATATTTATTTCTATACATCTTTGACTGAAGTCGGTAGGTATATGTTTCAATAATGAGTTAAAATCGTCTGCATTTCGTGGCCTTACTCAAGCATAAATATTTCATAAGCAACTATCATAATAAATGCAAATGTTTATGTATATTTTATTAGTAATTGGTTTGTTTAGAAGTACCCAGAAACATTTATTGAAAACTATACAGTTAAATTTGTATCGGATATTCAAACTTACAATATAATGTAGTAATGTCATTCAAGCTACACTTTTTCTGGAATAGTCGTCCTCTCAGAACAGTAAACAATGTTCTTATGAAGTAATTCACGTCACAAATAATGTTCAATAGTATAAACATCGTAACTAAACTCAGGTACAACATATTTGACGTGTCAGTGGCGATAACGAACGTGTAACGTGGACAGACGGCACACACTGTCCTAATAACAATTGTATGGAAATTGGTTCCTTACGTCATGTCTTAGTGTAATAAGTAGTTGGTAATCAATTCAGCACTAAAATATATGCATAAATAACAACAATTTTGTCTTCCGAAAGGTCAACTCATAGGTCTCACGGCCCAATCGTAGCAGAATGTGATTTCTTCCTTTTCCCGGAAATCACTAAAGTGATAAGAGCAAATTAATTTTTGGAACTCCTTGAAGAGGCAGTTATGGCTTTCCACAGAAAATATTTCATAAATTAAATAATAATTGAGTTAAAATTTAACTACATAAATTCATGTTTCAACTTATTGATACTGTATCAGCCGGATTGTCCACTACTGAACACAGGCTCCCCCATTAAGGGGGGCTTGCCATAATCCCCACGCTTGGCAGGCATCTTGGGAAACGGAGTTTAAGATATCAGTTCCTCAGACGGCGCTGCTACCCACCTTCCGGTATTTTACCTTTAGTCGCCTCTTACGAAACGCACAGATAGAAATGGGTGGGTGACATTCTAGCCCGGCCCCCACGGGGTATATTAACTTATTGATAATAAATAATCTGTAATTCCAATTTTACACCGTAATTTAACAAAGTGGCCGCTGTATACAAGTTGAAACTTGGGACAAGGCATGCATAGTATTTATATATATTCACAGCATGGAAAATGGTTTCCCAGGGACGAAATGTACCTACTGTTTTCATCTCTCTGATCATATAACTTCAAGCTTACTTTCCAAGTATGAAAAATGAAAACATATTTGCAATGTAAATGAGAATGTTTTAAAGAACAATACGAACAGATTGTGTTATTTGTAAATTACGCAAAAAATCAGTATGCTCATACAATAGGTGAATGAAAAAATATTTAAATGTGTGTCATTGTGAGACAAAAATATATTTAATTCTGCCAAAACTTAGGTAGATTTAATCGGGCGCTAAAAGGACAACAATCCTGATGGAACTCTATGTAGAATCGAAACATGTCAATGATTATTCCGGAAAACTATGACGTGTCGTTTTTCACGTCACATCGGTGCACGTATACAAGAAATTTCGCCGAAACTATTAGTAAATAATTTTTATATTTATTACTATTAAATAATAATTCACATAATATTATAATACATTAACCATAACTTTATCTCTTATCTCAGCCCTATGACGACGTATAATTTGTCAACGTAATTTTAATAACTTGTTTTATCTGTATGTATTCCTTTGTCTGTGCTAAAATAACTCAAAGCTTGTACCCCCTGTATTTGCACTTAATATTAGAAGGGTAATAGAGCGGATCCTCTTTATTTCTATTAGCAGATAGGACCAGGTTTTTCACGGATTTGTTACCTCTACTATAATGGCCGGAGGGCGGAGGGCTCCCAAAGAACCGTGGTTGTTTTCTTAGTCAATATATGTGGTTGCGTTTTTCTTTGCTAAGAATGTTTAATGCCATTAGAAAAGTAACTGTTATATGCAGTACATATAAAAACAGATTTTCTTTAACAGCCTCCCATACGTAAATAAGTTACCAATATACGACGGCAATATTGGCTACGAATAAATATGTATTTATTCGTAGCCAATATACGTGGGGTGCTGGGTTAGAATGTCATTGCTACCTGTGTGTGTCGTAAGAGGCGACTAAAAGTAAAATACCGGAAGGTGGGCAGCAGCGCCTTCTGAGGAACTGATATTTTAAACTGTGTAAATGGTGCGCTGTGTCAGCTGCTAGAACACAACATTAGGTGCTTAGTGAAACATTTACAACAGCGCAAAATATGGTAGGAAAATTTTATTCGTTTAAAAAATATGTGACTAAATCGTTTTATTCCATAAGTATAAAGTAAATGCATTCGTTCAAAAGGATGTATACATAAAGCGTCCCGACCGAGAAGAAATACTAAAAAAATTTAAGTGCGATACAGACGTATGTTCTTTATTTTTTAACAACTTTGCTTGCTGTATGTAGATGCATGCATAATTATGTAGTTGAAAGAAAAGTCACTTTCGGCTCGATGGAAAAATCTAAGTATTTACTTAAATCCAGACGAGAAATAAATTAATATAGGCAAGTATAATAATGCATTTATTGACATCAATAACAAAATTATATAATAAGCTTAACTGAACTAAAGATTAACCTAGGCAGAGTAACATACTTATCTGTATATAATGATTTGGCGTTAACTTTATTATGACTCCTTCTTCTTGCCTTTGTCTCACGGTAAGTGGGCTTGGTATACCACATGACATATATAATTTTAATATTGTTTTGTTTACAATGACGCTTGCTCTGCGGATTACATTACAAAATTACAAATTTACGTGGGAAAAATAATATACTTCATATCCATCCACATACGATGGTTGAAGAACGAGAGCAAGAATTAGAGTTCTGAGTCGTACTGTCATGTTAGCTCAGTCGGTAAGAGCATACCCCGGCTATAGGGGTGGATGGACCCGGGTTTGAATACCGCACATGACTATATTTTTTCTCTCATAAATTTGTAAATAATAACCCATATAAATTAACAGTTTTTATGGGAACATTTTGGCGCCTGATCATAAAATGAGACGATTTTGTGAAACTCGATGAATATATATTTAAACTTTTTTTCGATTAGATCAGTGACCTTTTGCCATCATTTTGTAAAGTAGTTAAAGAATTAAAAGGTAACCACAACATCTCAATGACTCTTGGTTGTTAGTGTATGAACATCGGTTTTCATTAAGCTAAAATCGGAACAGTTGCCCATCCAAAACCGAGATGGCTCCCAACGGGTTAATTTACTTTTGTAATTTATTGCAGATCATGTTTTTTGTATGGTTAATTAACTACAACCCATCTGCATCGGGTGCATGTCGGCTCTGCACGAACTATGGCTCTGATCTAGGAACGAATGGATATACAAATGAAATTTTTTTAATGTAATAGTGCCATTTGTCCATATGGTCAATCTATATGGCCTATTTTACGAATTGGCTTCGACATATCAATCTTATACACTCATCTTCCAACATCAGTAAATCCTACTTCCTACTAATATTATAAACGCGACAGTTTGTAAGTATGGATGTATGTATGGATGTTTGTTACTCTTTCACGCAAAAACTACAGAATGGATTTTAATGAAACTTTACAATAATATAGCTTACACATCAGAATAACACATAGGCTATTCATAAAGATATTGTGTGAATTGTCCAAAAACGATAAGTGTCAAGTAAGTAGGAATAAATTCCGCGACCTATTCTGGAGCATTGCGTGCGGAAATGTTTAACTTTTATTATCCTACAAAAAAGCCCGCGACTGCAAATATCTTCCTTTTATATATAAGCCATTAACGTCAAAATAGTGAACCATGAATACTATAAAAATTGTCAATTTATTTCTAATGCATATTTGGTAGTAACTATATTGATCCATATCAAACTAATATTGTATAGGTGAACGTTTGTGAGGGTATTTGTATGTTTGTTACTTCTTCACGCTCAAATGCGGGACCAATTTTGATGAAATTTAGTATGGAAATAGATGATCCACTGGATATAGGACACTTTTTATCATCATCATCCACTACCACGCGGGTGTAACCGCGGGGCGCAGCTAGTCTTATATAACTCAGGTGAAATTTTACGTTAATAACCACCTACGTTATGTCTTCACACAAATTACAACATTAAAATCCCTTAAGAGTTCAATGTATAGATGATGAACGAGTACGGTACGAGTAATCAGTAATTACTTATGTTATGACCGAACAGCACTACTCTATTTTCGTATGTTTTTAAAGTTTCTGAGAATGTATGACCAATGCTGTATGTAAATCAGCATTAAATATTTCTAAAATCAATTTGACAAATGGTAATAATAATAATTATATAAGTAGTCAGTTAATGCTAACGAGCATAACATTTAGTCCCTAATTGTAATTACAGTACATACCAGATGATGAGTTAAGGCGGAAGGTGGTTAGGATAGACCCACACCGCCAGTGACTAGACCGGGAAGCAATAAACGCGAATGCTTTCTTATGCCAAAGGGCACATTGCTTGTACCTACTTATAACAGCAGACATTTAGCCATGCTTTAAAAAATATCGAACTTGTCATAGGGCATCGTGCCTACTTATAAACTCTTCTAATGGTGATTATTGCACTGTCGACAGTCAGGAGCACAAGGGTTACATTGCGGTGGTGGTGGGTGGTGCTGAAGCGCAAACAATGGAGTTGATAACGCTGGCAGCGTGGGCAAAGGCACCAGCCAGTCTGATCCACACACTCGGCCCATGACTAAAGCGGGGAGGAATGGAGCTCTTGGTCCGACCGGGCGGAACGCGGACCAGCGGGACTCTACTTCTTCAGAGCTTGATACTGATGTTTCAAAGCTTGACCCAGTAGAGCTACTGCCAGGGATTTTGTCTCTGGGATCCTGTCAACATAGCAAAAAAAACAATTTAACATAGATACCTAGTTAATTATTTTTGGTACACTACTTAAAACATCCAATCATTTTCAATATATTAGTTCCATAAGTATTGAAAAGTAGGTACTTTATGGAACTTATGGAAGGTATATTGTAAACTATTAAAATGACATCAACATGAACATAAATTCTATTTATGATGTACCTGTTTCTCAGAAAAAAAATACAACATAACATAATACATCACAAATATAATTCAAAACACAAGCAGTCATATTCAAGCAGCCATTTTGAAAATGAATTATTTTATTATATTGTAATACCTAGACCATAGTCTTAGGATAGTTTCGCTATGTAGGTACCTCTAAGCCTATGAGCTAAATTAGCATGGCGACGTTTTGCAGAATGCTAAAATTATGTCTTCCGAATAAACACAATTAATGTAAGACATAATTTTACATTATATCTACGTTAAATTAAATTTCTAACACCACCATTACAACAGCCTTTTGTAAAATGCATTTTCGAAACGGCTGCTCGGCACACAGGAAGTTACCTAGAATTACTGGCTCTCAAGGACAGTGCCGGTACACACCGTGAAGTGCTTGGCGACAGATTTTCTACTTGAGGCTGGTAGCTAGCCAGGCGGAAATTCGCAAAATGCCCTACAACCATCCTATAACGACTGTCATCCTTAGACGACAACCGGTACCGACGACGGCTTAACGGGTCCTCCGAAGCATGGAAGCGCTCAGTAGTAATGTCACTAGCGGTCACCCATCCAAATCATGACCGCGGCGATCGGAAGTCCCCATGCCAACAAGACCAACTGAGCTCACTTTAGTATTTCTTAGTCCAAAAATAATGGGATTGCAAAACTAATATTGTACTCACGTGTGTTGCATTAAAGTGCTCAACAGCTCGAAGCAAGTCGTGATTACATCGGCGAAGAACGAGCTCTAATACGGAGCGCTTCTTGCCGGGGAATAGCTTTCGCAACATTTCGAGACCTGCCGTGCTGACTGTGCGGTCTTCCGCACTCACTTCCGGTCCAATACTGTCAGCATATACAGAGAAATATAGGAAAATTTGTCAATCTACCTTATTACTTCAACGATAACTTAAATTTTAGTTCTTTGAAAACACGAATTTGACAAATGAATGTGTCGTTTAAAGATTTATTTGATCGTTTGATGAGTTGTTTGATCGTTGTGAGCGTTACATAAAATTTATTTGAAACTGTAATATTGACTATTGATAACACAACTTCAGAGATAAGTTTAATTTATAGAATTTTAAATTATTTATTAGAGAATATACACTGTGTACACTGTGGTGAACGCTGACATCTAAGCAGCATAGCATATTTCTTTCTAAATTGACAAATTTCTATACACATAACTCGATTAATAAGTTTAACACATCAAACTTTAATGTAGATAGTTATTAATTTAGAGATTGCACAACGTATAATATGCAATACAAATGAGTGTGATTAAAGCACTACGTATTCAACACAAACAAATATGTGGCTCAAAATACGGAAGGCATAGAAATAAAGAACTTCAATAAAATATACCGTAAAGAGGAAGCTGATGTGTTTCCGGCGGAATCTGGAGATGCACTGCAGCAATCTGGTAGCGAATCGCTCGTTTCACTGTCGATGTGGATTGGCTGTTCCAAAATATGAAATATTATAAATCAGAATTAAATCATACAACACAGATTTCTGAACGTTAACACGAAGCGAGGTTTGAAGTGTCTATATTACTCTTACGACATCCCCTAGAATAGATGGGGGAGTGATATACTAGTGCGGCAACCTACGGGTCGGCACTCCTTCATGGTTTTCTGATAAAAAGAGCTCAAATACGGTTGATGCTTATTTCATGCATCGACAGTATCGGCTAATTACTCAGATCTTGGCAATTCATCTTATTCATGTTTTTTTATTATTAATTTTACAATCTCTTTCAATTTCTTAGGTTCCTACTTGATGTTGTAGTATTTTGTATTTTTAGGTTAGCTCAAGCAACAAAAGATACAGCAGCATTTTATTTATTTATACCCCTATAATTTCTTTTACACTTATTTAATTTAACTTAAATTATTAAAATGTATTATTTTCGGGGCAAATTTGACCATAAATATATTGGTCATAATTTGCTCCTTTAATTAACCTTGGGCAGAGTTCGTCACTCTTGCAAGGTCATGCTCTCTGCAAAGATGGCTGTCAAAACGAAAATCCGAACAAAATTGTATCTTGGTGCATTTTAAATAGTATCTCCCCCACAAGTACCAACTAATCACCTTGTGTAGCCGGGGCGGTTGCTAGTGTTTTCTATGTGATTAAATATATATATAAAAGTTAAAGATAATAATATTATAATATTTTTTAGCAACAGGTCCTACGATTTACAGCTTTTTTTATTATTACATGTATAATATTTTTTATTTTTTATTTTAATGAATTCGCCATTGATCGACCATACCGCCTTCTATAACTTAATATGCCTACCAAACAAAACTCGTTAAACCTAGCTTTCTTTCTTAAGGACTGCTTTGATGGCTACAAACAACTCAAGTGTGCCCCACAGAGCCTGCCACACTCACTACCCGTGCCTCTCCAAATTTGCCATAAAAGTTTTATTTGTCATTCGACATCATATATCGCGTTTAGCATTTTAGTGTCCCTAGCCACCTGATGGCACGACCGCTCTTCTCGCTCGACCCTAGGGCCGGCTCTAGTCTTATAAAACCTCTTTATCCCTACGGAGCCCAGTGTTCACGGCCGCCAAGGGTAACTTACTGCTGTAACCCAATACGAGAGCCACAACGAACCAATAATCCGGTTGATAGCAGGTACATAGAGCAGTACATACTGGCCCAAACGCCATGGTGGATACTTACGGTGTGATCATCAGCTGCCGAATCTGGTTCCGGGCCAGGACTGGGGCACGGCTCCGTCACCCGCATGCCGTATATCCGACCTGGTGGCAGTGCATCTAAGGCCGTGCCACTCTCCACCGATGCCAGATGTAGGGCTATTTTGTCTTCCGCGGCTTGCTGGCGCTTTAATGCGACCTTAGGTAACAGACATTTTGTTACTATATAGGACATTTGAAAATCATCGATATTTTTTTTATTATTGTTATGTTTGCAATAACGCCTGCTATGCGGATTACATTACAAAATCACATATATACGATAGGAAAAATTTAAGTCATGTGCGGGATACGAACCCGCGTCCATCCACCCCTTGAGCCGGGGTATGCTCTAACCAATTGAGCTAACATGACATGTTAAGCTAACATTTTGAGTCTATGCTCTAACCAATTGAGCTAACATGACATGTTAGCTCAATTGGTTAGAGCATACCCCGGCTCAAGGGGTGGATGGACGCGGGTTCGAATCCCGCACATGACTTAAATTTTTCCTATCGTATATTTGTGATTTTGTAATCATCGATATTGAAATCTCCTTTTTGTAAAGTATGTATAGATATTAGATACCTGCTATAGTCGCTACTACGGTACTACGGCCGATTAGTCTAAATATCGTTATTTTCGTAAAATTACTAGTTCCTTTTTTCTAGTTTTCAAAATTTTCCAATGCGTCAAATGATAAAACACGTGATGGAAGAACTCTTGTCACTTGAAAGTTTGGGAAGCCAGTAGACACTCTAGTGTTGGGCGTTACATGCGTCGACACTTTAGCGTAGTTTATATCTTTCTGAGACAAACGTAATAGCTGGTGCCGCGGCTACTTCGGAGGACTCAAAGAAATTCAAGTTTGGTGCAGAAGCCGTTTGGTGTAGTGTAATTGGGTCTAAGGGGCTCATTGATTCTAGACCAAAAGTCTTGCGAACTACCACTTGCTTAGCTACCACCCTCAAGTAGAAAATCAACCACCTAGCAATGTGTTTCCGGCAGCTATTCTTGAGAGCATGTAATTCTCGGTTACCCTAAATAGCATATTCGACCGCATTATCACTTACCATCAGGTGAGGTAGTTGTCAAAGACTATATAACTGACCAAACGCGAGGCGGGCCACGCTCTTTTAACTTCGGTAGTAGATACTTAAGGAAATATAGATAAGTTGGTGCGCAAGCCATTGTGGTGTAAAGTCCAAGGGTTCCAAGCTTGGCTAGGTACCACCTTCATGTAGAAAATCTGTCACCAAGCACCTAACGATGTTTTTTTCTACCACCCGTATGTAGAAAATCTGTCACCAAGCACCTATTGACTTCTAGACAATGTTACTTTACATGCTATAGGGTGCCAAAAAGTATTTATTATTTAGCTTATAAAACATGTAGCCAACCTAAAAAAAATTTCGTTCAATATTCCACTATAAATCAATGGTCTCTACCAAGTGTTAAAATTTTTGGTTTGATACTAAATCTGTGCACTAGCTAGAGACCCGTGACATTCGAACAGTTGGACACACAGACAGACAGCGGAGACTCATCAATAGGGTTCCGTTTTTTCATTACAATCCATTCGGGGCATGTAAGGCACACTGCCTGTTTCACGTATAGCCCTAATTACCGTTATATTTCCCATAAAACCTTTAATCTACAGTGGTGTTCAGCGCATTGATTTTTTTCTTTGTAAATATAAATAAATCCTAACCTACCCGGCCAGGCATTTCGAAAATCACGACAAATCGTATGAAGACAAAATTAATTTAGCGTTAAATCAATGACAAACAGACAATGTTTGTGTTTGCTATGAGCGGTCACCCTCGGGAGCAACCGCGACGAACCGTAGCCCCAGGCAGCTTCATTGGTAAACTAAACAAAACTCAATCTTTTGAAATCAAATTACGGGTGGACCCGTGTGGAATACGATATCGCATTACTCAGGTCAGCAAGTTGTACGACGTGTTTGAGTTGTCAAGATTATTATCCCATTTTTATTGACTAGCATTTGACCACTATCCCATCTCATGCATAGTGATGTTGCGGTCGAAGATGCGATAAGCAAGCTATGCTACGAGCGCTTTATGATGATTATAGAAGGAGACTCATTAGGGGAAAATGCACCGAATGAGCAGTATATCACTATTCACGTCAATGATAGGATAGTTACAGCACATAAGGCGCGCAACAAGACTCTACCACTTTACGTTGTTAGAGAAAACTTATTATACCAAACCCACATATGTAGTATAGAAAAGGTTGTTCAATATTACAAATTTAACATAAATGGCTATACTTGACGACATTTTCCTTTTATACCGATTTAACGTACGCTAACAATTTATTACTAAGTTAATCAAATTTATTATAACACTAAACTAAAGCAAATGTTAGTACCTATATTTAAATATGATGACTGATGATACTACAGCAAATGGGAAAAACGAGAGGGTCCAATAAGGATAGCTTAATCAGTGCCTTTAATGAATATAAAGTAAGTGCAGACATTTTATTCCGTGGTACAGACACTAAATAAGCTTATTATCCTTCAGATACTGGAACAGACTGAATACTGAACACTCATTGGTCACATTGTTGGACATATGTTATCCAAGTTTGTATAAGGTAGATTTGCAGTATTCACAATGCGCAATGCTTCGCACCGGTGACTGCTGCCCGTCACCGATGGCCTGAAAAACTTAGCTACTACTCCATTATTACTAAGATGGTTTTTACCACCAGCAGTCTGCCGTCAGAGCCTCGTCAGTTGCTGGGCAGGATACTCCACGGGCACGCGTGGTTGATTTGGAGCACAAAAGTGTTTGGCTGCCTAACATCCCATCCGCAATCAGTTGGATACTTACATTATACTTACATAATTTAACAAAAAAGTTTTTAACGGCTATTTAAAATATGTTACATTATATTCATAATATGGGAATTAATTTTAATTTAAAAAAAATGTACTACAATATTCAGAAAAATTTATGTGCCACTATGAAAAGAAACGGGCAAGATACTCGTGCTAATGCTTTTTTAAGTAAATTTTAATTGTTGATTTTTATATTTGTGTTGTAATTGCCTATGCAGTTAATACTTACTGTATGTAGTAAATACTAGGTTATTAAACGTTCATTTATCCATTTAGTTTAGTCGTAATATATTTCCTAAAGACGACCCTAACAAGTTGAACAACATCTGCATCACTGCATTTTGTGATATGCTTAATTCGATAACCCTGCATATGCTACGATATAAGTAAACATAAAATAGATCAGATGCAAGTGGCGGCGATGGCGGCGGCGACGGCGGTGGTGGTGCCGGGACATCGACAGCGATGCATTACTGAGTCAACCGATCGATGGCTCATCCGGCGTCTCCGTGTAAACACGCGCCACTTGTTTAAATAAACTTAGACAGCATTAGCTGTTCTCGATTTCAGTACATTAAAACGCATTAACGCCTCGGAATTGGTGTTATTTCTGTATTCAATAAGGTTTCGGTGTTTTCTTGTCGGACGTTCGTGTTTGATCATTAAAGCTTTACCTGCTTTGGTCTCGGGTCGAGATTGATAATTAGGAAAATTACCTGTAAAAAAATATTCCGACTAGCATTACTCTCCTGATTGCAATTATGAAAACTTTTGTGGCAGTAGTAGAAATATAAGCTTTTAGAAAATTATTTTAAATATAGTGGATTAAATTATATTATGTCATGTGTCATTATAACCAGATATAATCTGTTTAACAATACATTTTTATTAATATCTAACAAATTGCTTGACTTGACTGTCGTACACGCGTGCCTCTCTCTAAGCTCTCTTCATAGGAAAACAATCATAACATGATTGAAAGTTACTACAGTTTTAAAGAAGCATTATCCTCAACTTCATCTGCAAGTTGTATGTGATAGTGTTCAATATTACCTTAAGCTTGAATCCACTTTTGATATGAAAAAGGTTCCTAAAAAAGCGATTACAAATTAGATCTATTAAGTACTGAGAGGTACTGTATGTGTCAAAACAAAACAACAAACTCGGATAAAAACCCAACTTGGAGATACGATATTTTTATTACTACTTTTTTTTTCTAATAGGCAAGCCTTTGACCACAATCTCACCTAATGGTAAATGATGATCTGGTCGAAGGTGTTAACAGGCTTAACCCAGAAGTACTGGCCCTCAAGGGCAGCTGCCGGAACATACCGTTAGGTGCTTGGCGACAGATTTTCTACTTGTGGGTGGTAGTTAGCCAGGCGGGCATTCGCCCTACCACCATGCAAATATTTCATTTTTTTTTTCAAAATGTTCATTCATGACGGCGTTTCGCATATCTTATTTATTTTAGTTAAGTAATAAACTCAAAAATGGTATGTGGTGTTGCCTTAAAATCTTTAAAACGTATCCAGAAAGTGAACTCTACCGGAGACTTATTCACAACTGTCCAATAATAAGCGAGATTTTAAATTTGGAATCTCCTACTGTCCAGTAAGTAAGTACCTATGTAAATTCATTACTGGACAGTTATTTTTGTTTCCTATCTCGTAATTTGGACTCGCACGTATTGTGCATTTGCCAGTGTCATATTAAATACTGGACAGTTAGGTCATCCTCTTTAGATTTACTTAGAAAAAAACTTACTACCAGACACAGTTAGCAGATTAGTTTTTAGCCATTATAACATGGTTATAGGAGGGCTACAAATCTCTCATTTTGGGATGACAGTTTATGAGAAAGATATATTTTTGGAGCCTTTAACAGCCATTTTATAGTCTGTGACACTTAACGTGACGCAGAAAAAGTATGCACTTTGCGATTTGTACTAAATAATGTTATAGAAGTATAGTGTGGGAATTTATGTTTGTATTAAGAAATTTCAATTTATAAATCATGTTGGATTAAAACTTTCCATTCTAAAATTAACATGGAGTTTCAAAAATCCATTCCACAGAGGCCATCCTGGCCTCGTATATAAAAGGACCTCACCTGCGTTTCGGTCCTGTTAACTCATACTTGGCCAGGAGGGCTTACTTACTGGATTCTGCAGTAATGTACTATTACTCGATTTATATAATGACGATTATGTTAAAAAGGGTATAGAAATTCGTCGTAATCGGTCCTATGTAAATTTCATAAAATCAGAGTAGTTTTTGAGTTAATTTAAAATTGAATGTAATACTAGTCTGTTTAGAAACTATTTTTGGGGGTAACCAAGCTCTCTGTCATGAGTAATATATTATTAACACGTATTCATTAGAATACGTGTTAATAATATACTAGATTACTACTAGATATTAATATATAACATATATTAGATTTATTAATATATATGTATACATCTTTCACTCGTAACAGCCAAAATCATCAAATATATGAAGACAATAATACATAATAAATTGGTTTTAATTTTAAAACAATCCCAATCGCCAGATGTAGACGTTGATGCAAAAAAAGACTACCCGTACTTACAATCAAATCAATAATTTTATGTGGATCGCCAGGCCTTCACGAGAGAACAGGTCTGTACCTATTTTACGAAATTAACTTGTAGGTATACAAAATACTATACAATACAACATGATACACAGAGTCTGAAAATGGACCCAAGAGGTTGCAATAAGAACTCCTCATTTATCCACAGCCCCTTCGTGCTTCAGAAAACTAAAGCTATGATGAACATCTTTGATTTAGTTTTACGTCATAAGAGGCTATGGACTGCCGCGCAGAAGGTTTAAGCGTTCGAATTCTACCATTGGATTGAGTTTCTCATTCCACCAGATGTTTTGGTCCCATGTAATATAATCGAGCTTTTTGCAAGTCTCCGGACTGCAACTAAAAATGTAACTGTCAAGGAACCCAAACAGCTGTTCACCCGGGGACATAAGACCTCGACCACCAACGAAGCAGTCATTAAACGACAGAAGACATTTTTCCATTTTATTTACTACTAGCTGCGCCCCGCAGTTACACCTGCGTATATAGACAACGATGAACAGTGGTTATGATGAAAAATATTCAATGGGTTAATTCCTACCCTAACTATCTATATCGCATATTTCATCCAAATCGGCGTAGCATTTTTAGCGTGAAGAAGTAACAAATATACACACTCGGATTCTTACATCCTCAATCACTTCTTCCATTTACAAAAGTTCGCGTTTATTCCAATTTTATGAAACATAACAAATGACATTAATGTGATCATAACTTGTTTGGTAGAAACATTTCAAAATAAATAATTTTTAGAGTTTACCAACCTTTACTGCTTTGACCATTATCTCACCTGTTGGTAAGCGATGATGTGGTCACAGGCCTGGTGAACAGGCTTAACCTAGAATTACTTGCTCTGGGACAGCTGCTGAAATACACCGATAAGTGATTGGCGGTAGATTTTCTACTTGTGGGTGGTACCTAAACGAGCATTCCCAAAATACTCTTCCAAAATGCGGTAGAGCCCAAGCCCGCAGCGGATTCAAACCATGGACCCCTACACTGCCATACTATTGCCACTAGGCCATCACTGCTTCAATTATTGTATTTTTTTTAATGGTTCTCAATATTAATCTACAGTTTACATCAGATAAGCGCCTACTATATTCAAGCATTCAAACTGCCAGCAGTCAACCTGATACGGGTTTTTAACCTTGGGCTTGCCAGATTATTAGAAGAGGCTTGCAATGCCCATTATTATAGATGTATATGCTCAAACTATGTAGGTATTCTCGAATGGGCTAGGCCATGCAGGAGCGTGCCTTATCGGATGCTTGTCGGCAACGTTCACTACGGTCATTACTTAGATGGGTAATTAATAACCGCTAGTGGCATTCACTACTGAGCGCTTCCATGCTTCCGTGGCCGTCGTTCCCGTATATTGTATTAGCATGGCAGTACTTACAACATAGTGGTACGGCGTTTTACGAGCTAGCTACCTCCATTCAGTCTCCAAGCCTGATCTTGAGAGCCAATAATTCCATTACACGAGATATTGTTCAAATGCTAACCTATCATATACAAAAAAAAAGCTGACAGACTGTAGGCACAATATCTGTCACTTAAAGAGTCTGCCGTTTACAGAATCTGCAGTAGGTACGTGCTAATTACCGAAAACAGGCACAAAAGTATTGAGCCCTACCTGAGCAGCCATGATACGTTGCCGTTCCTTGATGAGCCCACATTTGGGGCACTGGCAGTGTCGGTAAGCACAGGCTTTCTTATGGCCTCGAAGACTGGAGATCAGGCCATGGTTACGGCACCGCGCGCACTTGGGCACCCGCGCTCTTCCGCTATTCATGCTGCAAGACTGCTCACTAAAGTGAAAAAACATAGTTTGGAAACAGGTGCATAGTATAGGTACATAGGTAAAAATATGTATATATGTAACGGTACGTGAATAGCCAATATGAGAAGTAGTATTCAACAGACCTATAAAATTACAAAATTACAAATTTACAAGAGAAAAAATTATAGTCATGTGCGGGTTTCGAACCCGCGTCCATCCATCCCTTTAGCCGGGGTATGCTCTAACCAATTGAGCTAACATGACCCATAACTCTAATGTTTGCTCTCGTTCTTCAACCATCGTATCGGGATGGAGCGACACCTATAGTTCAACTTGCGTTGTACTTACTACAAACAAGACCAATTCTGCAATTGGTTTTAAACTTGTAAGTCATGACACAACCTTATAATTTTAATATTGTTATGTTTGCAATAACGCCTGCTTGGCGAGTTACATTACAAAATTACAAATTTACGGGAGAGGGTTACGAGGGTTCGAATCCCGCACATGAAATTTTTTTTTTCTCTCGCAAATTGTAATTTTGTAATGTAATTCGCCAAGCAGGCGTTATTGCAAACATAACAATATTAATTAAAAAAAGACCTATAAAATATTCAGTATAACTTTGAACATTTTCATATTGACCTTTGTTTTTGTTGTTATTTCTAATGAAAACTTCTTGCACGTGGAGGTGGATTTCGAGGTTTACATCATGTATTAGAACAACTTTTTTAAGGGATATAAATAAATCACAAGTCATGAAAGTAATTCAATTTGTTACTAATAAGCGTAAATTATAACATTTATTATTGATAAATTAAAAGTTTTACCTTAGTTTCCAGTTACCAGGAATGTTACTATATGGGTATATTCACTAGCACTCACAGCATAATATTATATAGTAATCGTCTGCAAATAAACTTTTGACGTTCCGTTCACTTCTATCGTTCTTAATTTCGCCAACGTAACACAAATAAAAAATTATACTGCACTACAGAAATTTAGCCCGATCTTTCAGGCAAGTTTTCACGCAGGACTGAAACCAATCCGATATGGGTGCCGACTGTTGAAAGAAGATAGATAAACCGTAAGAGGCGTAACAGATGAACCTTCAAATATACACGAACTTGTACCGCATTATCTTCGTAACAAATGTCATGTTAGAGAGTCAGCAGTTGAGCTGAGATACAGTGTCCATGAGCCTGTGTATCCCGCACCGCCCACATCTGGAGCGGCCAATGAGAAGGGGCGAATTTCAGGATTGGTTACAAGCTTGCGAAAACAACGGAAAATGATCCTCTGTTATTGTGTTTCATTTGAACAGTATACATTTGCTATGTATTAAATTTAATTTACTTGCTGTCAAGTTTTCTTTGCACTGGAAGCTTTCCAACAAAAATATAAATCTCCCGTGTAGAGGCTCGTTCGTTTCTCTTTTTAGGCACAATCTCAATAATAAGTGAGTTTATGTTTTGTGATGAAGTATTAAGCAGGCTTATAGCGGCTGGAACTCGCCGTTAAGTATTTATGACAGAATCCTCTACGATCAGACTTACTTAATGTCTTTGCCTACTACCATGCAGAAATGCATTTTTTACTCCCGACGCAAACAGAGGTGTTACAATTTTAGCGTGTTCGACCGGTGAAGGCCTGGTTTAAGAACTTTATTATATCAGGATGAAGGACGCAGTGCACTTCGACACTTGTGACGAGATGCATCAGTTAAAGGCAGAGCTTACCGCTTAACACCAGGTAGGCCGCGTGCTTGTTCCGTAACCTAAATGCGTTAAAAATAGTGTGTATTTCTTGATAGCGTAGCTCCCAAAATAATAAACTTACTTTGGCTTTTTTTGTTGTGATAGGAGACTTGACTTGAGTGTTTAATCTATGATTCAAGAAAATCTGTTCTGCCATTTTTAGTTCATCAGCTATTTCCTAGTTGATGAAGTGGTGTGATTAACTTTTACAAGTCTGATCAATTCGCATTATTGTATCCTGATACTTGAATAATATATATTAAATATAGATTTATTATGATGTATTATGAGCTTTTGGACTGCCTGTGTGTATGCGCTTTCTAACAGGATGAATTAATAATTAGTAAAAGCTATTAAACCTACTTATTATCATATTTAAAAACTTTAGTGGCTGTCCATGGTAAACCAAAAGGTCCATACAAGACAATCCTTTAAAAATGAAACAAGATTGATGAATTAATAAATCAATCGATCTATTTTGGATATTTTCATTCGGCAACATTTACCCCTGCTCCGAATGAAACAAAAATTACCAATCTGAACAATGAGAGAACGTTTTCTCGGCTTTGGCCTTTTTATCTCGAGCCCTGCAACAAACGAACGTCATGCGTCAAGTCGAACTTTCGGCATCAAATTTACTTTTGTTTATTCGCAGAAGATTTCAATATGATTTAAGGTCTTCATCGGCTCAGTGCAATACATTGTTCTATCAACAATGTATTGCACTGAGAAAAATCTAAAGTCAAAAGCGCCCTAATGACGGCCAATTTATATGGTATGAAGGCAAAAAACCGACCAAACCTAAATACGTACAAAAACGCCTTCCAACTAGAAGGCGTTAAACGAGGTCAGTGAAGGCGAATGTTTCTTTTCGTCTTCATTTAAGGTGTATTTTGTGGTCTTTCTTAAATATTGGCATTTCGATGAGGCTGATTAAGTCGTACTTTATAGTGATAATCACCGTATATAAACCGCCGTAAAAGTATGGTATATTTTATGGTCAATACTGCAATTATTATCGTATAACAAGTTCAATTCTGAAAATACTTTACGGAAGGCGTTTTTTGACGGTTGTGTTTATTATAAAACATGGTACATTTTTATTGATTTCGCTTTGCGAGGTGAAAATCATCTTAAGAGTTGTGAGTTCATCTTGCGTAGTTACAATTCAACGGTAAAAGGTCAAATTTGATTTAAGCTCCAAAGTCGTTTTTCTCGGTGTGGAAGCTAATAAATTTATTTCTGCAATCCAAGGTCCACCAAATCGTGGACCACCATCGACAATGTCGTTTGAATGATCATAAATTAAATTAATTCCAAGTTGCACAATTTCATTTGATGATAAATTGGATGAAAATAAGAGGTGAATATTCATTCCTATATCATTCCAGCTACGGCTTCTAAACTATTCAATTTGAACATTCAGTTCTACATTAGCTGATTAGTACATACATACTTGTTTTTATTTTTTTGTTTATGTTATTGTGAAGGAACAAGCTCGAGGCCGACCTGATGTTAAGCGGACTAGCTAACCTCTGCCTATAACAGATGCATTTCGTCACAAGTCACGAATTGCACTGCGCTCGTCACCTTGAGACAAAGTTGTTAAGTCTCATGTGGCTGTAATTTCACTGGCTCTCAAGGACTGCTGCAAGGAACACATCGTTAGGTGCTTGGCGACAGATTTCCTACTTGAGGGTGGTCGCTAGCCAGGCGGGGATTCGCAAAGTGCCATTCCACCATGCGGTTAAGCTCAAGCCCGCGGCGGGATTCGAACCATGGACCTGCTGCGCGGCAGTTCATAGCCAATGCCACGGAGCCATCACTGCTTCAAAACGGCTAAACAAACTATTTGGAGTGCTCGTAGCGAAGTTTATTTAGCTGTTCTTAACCGATCAGCAAAGTTAAGCAAAGTCCACCGCGTTCATGAGTTGGATGGGTGACCGCTAGTCACATTACTACTGAGCGCTTCTGTGCTTCGGAGGGCACGTTAAGCCGTCGGTCCCGGTTGTCGTCTAAAGATGGCAGTCGTTATAGCATGGTGGTAGGGCATTTTGCGAATGCCTGCCTGGTTAGCTACCACTCCAAGTAGAAAATCTGTCGCCAAGCACATGACGGTGTTTTCTAGGTTAGCCTGAAAAACATCTTCGACCACATCATCACTTACCATCAGGTGAGATAGTGGTCAAAGGCTATCCAGGCATAAAAAAAAACAATTATTTCAATACCTTTGACCAAATAACCAAAAACATACACTTTTTGTTGTGTTTGAAAATATGGTTGTCTATAAGTACCTAAATGCAGTAAAGAAATTGTTATCTTAATACACATACAGTTCTAACATATATATAATCAAGCAAAGAAGCTCATTGGTGACGATGTGTTGGTGGAGACTAGACTCCAAAACCTCGAAAAAAGGCGCAAAGTTGCCAATTTATCGGTATTTACAGGCTTCACTTCGGAGAATGTGCGATCAATTTACAGAACATCATTCCCTCTTCTCAATTCTTTCATCGGACAATAAGACGCACAGGAACACTGCATCCATACATGTTCGATATTCCGAAAATACGCACAAAGCATTTTAAAACCAGCCTTATAATGCGTACGGCCGAAGTATGGAACACCCTGCCAGCGTCTCTATTACCCGATAGATATAATCTGGAAATCTGAAAGTCTTCAAGGTGGATGTACCAGTTCTAAACCAGGTACCAATGGTTGACCGCTCTCTTAATCAATTGAATCAATTAAGGAAATGCGGGTAATTTTGGAGGATTCAATTGTTTATTTTTATTAACAATTGAATCCTCAATATTTATTGCTACCTTGCTCTTTTTGTCGGACTAGTATCTCGTTCACTAGCCTTCCAGCCGCCATCACAGTTAGAAGTGCATGTTAACATGGTAGGTAAGTTAAATATTTTAAAATCGTTATTATTTCGTAATTACTGTCATCAAGTTGTAATATTTTGTATGTATGTTAGTGTTCTGAGCTATTATTTTTAATAAATAATGTAAAATATTTTAGTGGTGGTTAACAATAGGAACACACCTTGTTCTTGGTTTCTATTTTTGACCAACTGGTTTGCCATAAATGGTTGATGGTGTATTCATTTATTTTTCACATAGCGATGCTTATGTTTGACTATTTAGAGCTTTAAGCTAATCATCAAAACCGTTTTATTCAGTGTGTTCTAGTAATTGACCACTGGCTTACTATTGGTACACAGTAGTAAAAAATGCATTCTTATGGATGACTATCTAGTCATCCATAAGAATTATTATATATTTTAATAAGAGTTATAACTTTAAAGATGTCCCCAAAATATACACTTTTTTTAAATATACAGAGGGAAGATCTACTGAAGTGTCTTGAATAGATGGTGACATTTTTGCAATGGATATAAGAAAATGTTTTCAGGTGCTTCTGGTAAAAACAATTGTCAGTATTATTTTTAAAATGTTTATCATTTTAGGTATCAAAATAAGATTTCTAAAATTTTATGTCAATATGATGAAATTGATTTAATTTATTCTAAAGTACTTAACTTTATAAGGTGATACTGATAATATCAGTGCAGAGTTATTTTTCTATCGTAGTTTGATCAAATAAGGTACTACATACTACTGACTATGCCATTAAAATTGGTTGTCAAGATAAACTTCAGAATACAATTATAAACAAAATAGTGTTTTATTTTTATCAGCTTAATTTTTTTGCATTAATTTTCAGTGGTCAACAATTGGTGCAAAAGTGGTAATTTATTGGTCAAACTTAGGCATATTTCCGTTTTTGGTATTGACAAGCAATTTATTAAAAACTAAAATAGTTGGATTTAATTATTACATCAATATTGCAGTGCTAGCAAACAATTAACAACTGTTATATACATTTCTTTATTATAACTTCATAATACCAGTTTAGAGCATTGTAAGTAAAAATATTGTCCTTAACTGGTTTGGGACTCCATAACTGGTACACCCATCCTACAAAGTAAACAGGTATCTGCTAGGCAAGCATACTTCACCGGGTACCACATCGTCACTTTCCATCAGGTGAGACTGCCGTGCAGTGCTTGCTTATCGCATTAATTCGAGTGCACATTTATTCAAGTGAAACATTGTAGACCACCTTTACTGCAACAATTTAGCCGACTAACCTGCTCAAAATATCTGCAATAGCACAACAATTTTATAGTTCCTTAATTTTACCTTAATTTTTACCAATTTGGGCTTAAGCACAAATAACATAAGAACTGTTGTATTTTACTTCATTTTGGTTTATTTTGCGACTATGTCCATTATCATTATTTTTCTTATTTCTAGTACCTATATATTTTTCAACTCAATAAAATCAAATCATTATTTTATTTCAACATAAACCCAGTAACATTAGGAAATAAAATAGCTCATGTTACTTTCTGTACCTTAAAATCTTTAATTTTTCTTACAATTAAACATAAGTTATGATTTCTTCAAAACAAACATTACAAATTACAATGTAAACAAGAAAGTCAACAGACTGAGGCCTAAATGTGTAATTAGAAATTTAATGTAGTTGAACATCATATGTGGCCTACTATCTAGTATGCATGTAAATCCTTATGGGATATACAGTAAAACCATAAAATTCAAAATAAGATTGCTTAGGTAGTAGGCAGGCAGTAGCAGTTGCAAAAAATTATAGTTTACTGCAAAAGTCTACAACATAACAAGTGACAAAATTAAAATAAACATTACCATCACTTAGAACTTTTCCTTCCTTTCTCATGCTGCTTAGCTGCTTTCTTTTTCATTATTTGCAATCTTTTATCTGCAGATATAATATTAATATTAGGAGTTACAACTTTAGATGGTGATGATGAGGCAGAGCTGCTTGAAGACATCTTTACTGGAGTTGTAGAACCGGAGATGTGAGATGGCGACTTTGAGGAAGATGATGCCTTGCTTGAGAAGGTAGTGGCAAAACCTTGGGATTGCAGACATGATGCACATTGCCATCCAGAACTCATGTCATTGTCACTGATTACTGGCTTGTGGCAGTCCTGAGAGCAATGAAAAATAAAAATTTGTTAGAATCAGCTTAGTTAGGTTATTCTAGGTAGGTATATTCAATTTTGATGTGGCTAAGTAACAAAAGTTTTTATGCTAAAGGTTGGAAAAAAATTATAACTACTAGTTAATCACTTATAATTAATTTTTCATGGTGGAAGGGCATTTAGCGATTGCCCGCCTGGCTAGTGACCACCCTCAAATAGAAAATCTGTCGCCAAGCACCTAATGGTGTGTTCCGGCAGTTGTGCTTGAGAGCCAGTAATTCTAGGTTAAGCCTGTTAGCGCCTTCGACCACATCATCACTTACCATCAGGTGAGATTGTGGTCAAAGACTAGATCTAGAATAAAAAAAAATTACACCATGCTTTTTCAGAAATTACTAAGTAACATATTACATGATGTTAACCTTAATTAAGTGTGACTGACAAGAGTTACACTGGTGGGGAATCACTTTCCAAACAGCCATAGTAGAAGAAAAATTTATGTTGTGCCAACAGCACTAAATCGTGGATAAGGTTTAAGAATATACATGTATTTAAAACATTAAATCATACACATATACAGTTAAATTTGAATAAAGGATGTACCTGATGATACAATGCATGACATGCATCACACTCCACCAAGCGGTTGCCTGCTTGCACAGCAATCTGGCGACACACCACACATGTCAAATCCTCTTCCAAAAGATCAAATGCTAACTCCCCGTCCATATCGTCGCTATCTCTTTCAGGAATCTGAATCTGTTGTGGGCTAGGTTGTGGCACCGGAACAGTTTTACTTGACTTCTCTTTATGCTTAGATCTCGAAGACTCCATCTTCTCTTCGTTAAGATACTTCTTCGGGAGCACATTACCAAGAGTCTTGGCGCTGCCAAAAGTCTGGCGAATATGATCGTCAAGAGTCAGTCTCAACTGCTCCGTGGAATCAGGACCACTTGAATGTAAATATTTAAGACAAAGTTTTATAGCAGGGTCGAAGTCAATTGATGACATTTTGGCAATGCCAAATAAGCAGGTTTGTTTGTATTTTGGAATTATATTTGTAATGTAATGCCTGAGTAGTCGATAAGAAGAGTAGTTTCCTGTGAAAGTGAAAAACTCAATACATTACTTGCTCAACCCAGTAGTAGTCAGGGTTGGATTAAGACCCTCATAATTATTGTACATGGAGTATGAAATTATACTATTTGTCCAAAATTATACTACGTTTGACGTTTCAAGTTTTTTTTCATAGCGTATAACGTTTCGTTTTGCAGCATTTATGTTTGCAATTACGGCGAAAATTTATGTCTTTGGCTGGAAATAAAAAAATAACATTTATTTTATTAGATCGCGCAAAACGCTAGATTCAGAGAAGAGATTATACAACATCTACCGCTAGATTCAGAGAAAATATTATACAGCAATACTTATTTAATAAACCATTACCATACTGTACACTATTTGTCACAAATAAACGTAGTTATTGATATTTTGACGGTATTGGTGTACAATAACTAATCTAGATTATACGAGCAATACACCTTAAAACTTGCGAATACCGTAATTATGTGTAGAATGGGTTTGAAACCTAGATAAAAGCGTGAAAATCTGTAATTTTATTTGATTTCCCGCCACAGCTGTGAGTTTCTACCAAATAAAAATGCATTCGTAATTCGTAAGTAATAATATGTTACACAGTCGACACAAAAATATTTACATAATCATATAAACGTATCAATCAAGTTCAGGCATCGATCACCGTCGATCTTAGCTAACTCGCCAATCGAAACTTCATCCTTAGCATTGACACGACGTAACATGTTGTCAGACGGTAAAAATCCATAAAGTTTACTTTCTGTTACTGCATCGCAAGAAGTAACAGGGAGTCAATGGAGCGAGTTGCAAGGTCGTTCTTTAATTTAGTTTTTGACAAATTAACTTAGCTGAACACTCTTTCACAATCAGCGTTTGCGTGGGGTAATATCAGAAAATCAAGAGCAAGTTTTGTAGTATTTTGAAAGGGATAGTTTTCAGGCATATCAACCCAAGATCTTATATAGTCCCACCAACTTATCTGTTCAGGCGGCAAAAAAAAAGAACTACAACATTCCTTCAAATTGTGACAGTTTGTAGTTGATTTCCTTGACCAGTAGCGCCCTCGAGAACGGCACAGTTAAGTTGGTGGTACTATAGATGTTGCCGTAAATACAGAAAATCCTGATATTGTAGGGTAAATATTTAAAAGTAATAGGGTTTACCAATAATAAAAGTCAGTCGACCCGAAGACAAAATTATGGTATTTTCGCGTAGTATAGTGACATTACGATACTGCGTATTACACACTATGAAATTATGGTTCAAATAGTATAATTACGAAATCCAACACTGGTAGTAGTAGCCTAGCCTAGGGCGTATTCCACTTGACACCAATTTCGTTATTTTCGATAATCTTGACCACAGTTTGCGTATATGGTTGTGATCACTGTGATCGTTTGTAACTGTTCACCCCTTTTCCATTTAGGATACCACTGAAATTTGCCACTTTTGTCCATCCCACGTTGATTGGCAAAAGTTTGTAACTGTCAGTTTTGACAGTTCTCATCATAATACAAAATAAAATGAAATTTTCAGCAGCTTTTCTACTACCTTGTTTCATACATTTCATCATTTTTATTAGCTAGAAATAAAAACTTTTAGATTGTTGTGTGCTAAGCAATTGCAGCTTTAGAAGTAGTATCCATTATCTCATGACGTGAGTCGTATTCGTAATAAGTAAAAGTAACTCCACAACTTAAAAAATGGATCCACGATACTCAATGACATGTGTTTGTTATTGACTTTAGATGTACTACAAACAGTTCCAGTAGCTTCATAGCATTTATGGCGGAAATAATGCCAAGACCCAAGTGGAACAACTTTTTAGAAGCGTGATCATTTTTATCGTTTTTGACGAATTTAACTCCAAGTGGTACGCACCCCTAGTACTCCTAGGGCGTATTACATTTGACACCAATTTCGTTATTTTCGATAATTTTGACCAATTCCTGCGTCTGTGGTTGCGATCACTGTGATCGTTTGTAACTGTTCTCCCCTGTTTCATTTAGGATAAGGACCTTAGACAAAGAAAAGTATAGCCTCCATTTCTTTCCCACAAGAAAGGGATACATTATTGAGTTGTTATATGTAACCGAAAACGACAAAGCAATATTATTTCTATCTCTCAGTGCGTGCCAGTTTTAGATAGATAGATAGATAGATAACACTTTATTGTACACCAAAAGTAAGAAAAACGTGGGCTTAATATTAGCTTAAATATAATGTTGTACAATGGGCGGTCTTATCGCTTAGAAGCGATCTCTTCCAGACAACCTTTGGATGCAGAGGAGTTAACATACTTTTATTAACGGTGGTGCGATTCAATAATATAAGTAAGTAAAAATGTTCCTACTCACAAACTCATAAAATATATAAATATATTACATATTATAAAATAAATACACTACATATAATATATAATTACAAATATATATACTATATACATACATATATATATATAAATATATATACAATAACATAACAGACTGATGTAAACAAAACTTTACATTCTCATTTGTAATAAATAATTCAAACAAGCATTATTAATTTGATGACCGAGACAGATAATACTTTTTTATTTGATCCTTGAAGACCTTCAGTGACGGTGCTCGTCACACTGAGACTGGCAAAGCATTCCATAAGCGAACAGCCTGTACAGAGAACGAACGGTCATAGAAAGTGCTTCTATGCCTGATGCCCAGATCCCTGTGGATCTGCAGGATGAGATTTTCTGATGACCTAAGTGAAAGGCTGTTACAGCTATGAAGGAATTCAAAACGTTCCCGTAGATAGCACGGGGCAGAGGGACTAAACAGAATAGTGTAGAGAAGAGAAAGTATGTGAGTATTCCGACGAAGTCGTATAGGGAGCCACTTGAGCTTATTACGAAATTCAGACACATGATCATATTTACGCAAACCAAATATGAATCGAATACAGAAGTTTTGCAGACGCTGAAGCTTATTCAGCTGGTCCTCCGTTAGATCTAGATAGCAGGCATCAGCGTAATCAAGAACTGGGAGCAGAAGAGACTGCGCAAGCTCTACTTTAGTGGCAGTTGGTAAAAAGTTTCGAAGTCTTCTCATGGAGCCAGCAGACGCAAATAACTTGCGGCTAATAGCTTCTAGCTGAAGGTTCCAAGTAAGACATTGATCTAGTGTTAAGCCAAGATTTTTGACCGATTTGCTGTATGGGATAATGACTCCACCAAGCTCGACATTCGGTACAGTAGACCAATCAACTTTATCAACCATGCGTTTGCTGCCAATGATCACGACTTGGGTTTTCAATGGGTTAACTTTCAAGCCATAGGCATCACTCCATTCTGCTATTCGACGTAGATTAAAATTTGTAGATTCTATAGCACTAGCAAGCTCATTCAGTGAAGCTTGAGAGTAAATCTGGAGATCGTCAGCATACAAGTGATAGGGAGAAGTTATGTGTGTTGATAATGAATTAATAAAAATTGCAAATAAGAGAGGAGATAAGACACCACCTTGTGGCACGCCGGCTAACAAGTTGCACCACGAAGAAAACGAATCTTCGAAACGCACCCGCTGCCGACGGCCATGTAAATAACTAGAAAACCAATCAATTACTGTTGGAGATACGTTTTAAGAGCGTAGTATGGCAAGTAGAATGTCAAAGTTGATGGTGTTGAAAGCATTGCTGAAATCTAATAATGTCAGCACAATAAGTTGGTCTCCTTCCATGCCATAACGTATATCATCTGTGATTTTTAAAAGTGCAGTAGTCGTACTATGGCCTGGCCGGAAACCAGATTGGTATGGATTAAGCAAGTTTTGTGTAGAGAGGAATTTTGAAAGATGATCATGCACAAAACGCTCAAGAACTTTGGACAAGAATGGAAGTATGGAGATTGGACGATATTCAGAGAAGGACTTAGGATTGGATATTTTAGGAAATGGGATAACCTGGGCTTCCTTCCACGTGGAAGGAAACACACTTTCAGATATAGAAGTATTTAAAATGTGGCAGAGTATGGGAAGAATGGTATCTAGGAGAGGAACAAGCATGTTGCGACTAATACCATCGACTCCAACAGCGTTAGATGTGATTGACAAAACACTCTTTTTAACGTCACAAGCAGAGAATTGATTAAAAGTGAAAGAACTGCAGTCTGGAGTTGGAATGGTGGAAAGAAATTGCAATGTTTTAACTTTGTTCGTCTCATCAATGTGAGCATCCCTAAGCACTGTATTACAACGATTTCGAGCACGAGTATATTTAGTCTTATTAATATCACTGGGACAACTTTTATATTTACTTTTTGTTACAGTTTTTTTGTGCATCAGTGTTTTAATATCATCTGAGAGCCACGGAGCAGGAAGATGTTTGATTTTAATAGCCCGTAGAGGAGCATGCACGTCATATAGCTGAGTGATAAGCGAGTTAAAGATCTCAATTTGTTCATCTACCAAATCAGCATTTACAACAGGAGTCCAGTCAATATTCCGTGCATCTTCAAGAAATTCTTCCTGATTGATACCACTAAAGTTTCGCTTAAGAATAATTTGAGGCTTGGCTTTAGGAGGACGAATTTTATAGGAAAGAAAAATCAAATCATGATATGAGAAAGCATCAGCAGAAAACTGGCCATGCTTAGCAACATGCTGGGGCGAGGATACAAACATAAGATCAAGAAGAGAAGGTGTTGTGTTTGGGAAATGATGAGTTGCAGCTAAGGGGAGTATTTGCATGTTGCAAGAAGCAATTAAAGATTCTAGAGATGACGAACGTCATCAAGTCACCCATAATTATAGCGTGACTGTAAGATGGAATAAGATTTTCTAAGATCTGTTCAAAAGAGGAGAAGAAGTTTTTTCAAGACCAGAAACATAGGTAGCTCAACAAACTTTGACAGTCATTGCATCTATGTGAAATTGTGAAGTTTACTTTGGCACGTTTCTGCATAATTAATTATTATATTATGTGTTTTTTTTTATAAACTTTGATAAACCTGTATTACAATGCGATGTAGTGTGCTTAACTGTAAAAGCGATGGTAAGCGGAAAATACCAGGATTGTTCTTTCATACGTAAGTTTCAAGTTTTTCTTTGTTTTGGTTAAAGTTACAATGTATTGTTGTTTAAGTGTTTTATCTCAGTGAAATACTGCCAGTTTTGTCGTAATAACAGTGGTTAAAAGAATCAAAATCATGATTCAAAATAAGATATTGCTGTATTGGTAAGCACTGTTCCTATGGGGGACTGCTAGAGGAATGGTGAGTGTTGTTTAGTTCCGTAGGGTACTGTAGTGGAATAGTGAGTGCTGTACAGTCCCCTGGGGGACTAAAGTAGGGGATATTAGTGGAACCAACGGGGTTTTCTGTTACGGCAACATCAACTAAGATCTCGGGTTGGTATGTCTTAAAACTATCCCTTTCAAAATATTACAAAATTTGCTCTTGATTTCCTGATTTTACCTCACGCAAATGCTGATTGTAAAAGAGTGTTCAGCAAAGTTCATTTCGCACAAACCAATTTAGATAATGACCTTGCAACTCGCTTCATTATCTCACTGTTACGTTCTTGCGATGTAGTAAAAGAAAGTAAATACAAACTGCATAGAATTTATACCGTTTGGCAATATGTTACGTCGTGTCAATACTAATGATGAAGTTCCGATTAGTGAGTTAGCCGAACGTCCACTTGCCTGAAATTGATTGATATGTATATTATAGGATTATGTAAATATGTTTGGCTCGACTGCTTATAAGATTATTACTTACGAATTACGAATGCATTTTTATTTGGGTGAAACGCACATCTGCGGCGAGAAACCAAATAAAATTACAGGTTTTACGCTTTTATCTAGGTTTCATTCACCACCCATTCTACATTATTATGATATTCGCAAGTTTTAAATAGTAATGATCGTATTATATATTTTACAGCACTAATACCGTCAAAAATATTAATAATTACGTTTACTCATGCCAAATGCTATATAGTGTCCAGTATAATCATGGATTTCGCGTGTTGATGGGACTGCCCCGTTTCTGCAGCGCTTCAAATATGTTTGCAGAAGCACGTGTTGACGATTTTTATGCCATCCTTAGGAAAAGGACAGCTTCATTGGTAAGAAGGATGGATGGCACTGTCAACAACATCATGAAAATTATAGCTGAAAATCTTAATTCACCTATTAGCAGGCATTTTGTTCAGGTGTTGACTAAATAAGTTCGGACCGGTCAGCGCTTGAAATAAAATGTTTTCTATTATATACCTTTTTGTGTTTTTTTCTATATATTATAACTAACATTACAATATAGTTTATTATATGTTTACTAACGTTGTAAAGAAACCCTCCCTAACCTAAACTTATTTTGTAAATATTTATTGTTATTGTTAACCTAAAAACCTAAATGCATACAATACCTATTATTGAGTGTTGGACTGATAGTAGATTTGGCCAAAGTGTGATCGTCTAGTCTAATGGTAGAACCATACATTATGAACCGTTGTAGTAACCTAAATTCTTTTCGGGACGCTAAGACAAGCTAGATACCTATAAGTTCAGAACTATACAGCCACATCCTAGTATACAAATAAATATAGCAGAATAAGAAGTTTCCTAATAAGATTCTAACATTCCTGACAGCTGTGCTCTATCAGTTAAAGATTGTCATTCGTAACCATTGGACTCTGCATTCACATGCCATTGCCCAATGATTAATTATATACTTGTACAATCCTAAGTTTGCCAGTAGTAGTAAAATCCAGTTATCACTAAATGACTTTATTTATCTTATATTCTCAGCTATCTATTATTGCATAAAATAACTAAACCTTAAGAACCATTGCCTTAAAGTCCTCTGATTCGGGGCAGATGAAATAAATTGAACACAACTAATATTCTAATAATTAAGAAATATTATATAACAAATTTTCGTGCTTTGTCAACTGATGTTTATAACATAAGGTAAATCAGATAAAATTAGATTATTAATAATGATGAGTAGTAATATAGGATATACAATTTTCAAACTAAATGTAAATAGTTTGCATAGATTCCATATGTACTGCAACTGTATGTGACAGAAGTTTTCTCTGAAGTATATAATTGAATATTTATGCTGTTATAAAGTACATAATATATTTTTAGAACTAAATGTAAATAGTTTCCATAGATTCTGTATGTAATGTAACTTATATAATTGTGTGACGTTTTCTCAAAATTATATGAATTTAATATTTTATGATTAGTAGGCATTCTATGGATTATTTACATTGTAGGGGATGAAGCTAGAATAACCCCGTGGGCTTTCGACAATCTGGGCGGCCGGATTAAGGGGCCCCTTTGTGACTAAGTCAACGATCTCTGTTTATCATTTTAGCTTTAACCCCTCCTTGTTTTTATTGGCGGTGGAGTTTGGACCACAATGCTAGAGCTTCGATTAAATTTATATTTTAGTTTTAAGATATTATTTTATAAGTTCATTTATTGTTTCTCTTACTTTTATTTTGTGTGATAAATATTTTCTGTTTGTTTGTTTTATTTGATTTTACAATTATTTTTGGTAATTATTATATTTGGTCTACTCTGATGTAATAATCAGACAGATCTATGTCTTCGGGATTTGTGAAGAATTAGTTGTTGTATATTAATTAACTATTGCGATGTGCAGGTGATAATATCAACCAGTGACCATGGATTGCTCTGACCGTAATATTTAGTCTACAAGCTATCCAAGGAGCGTATGTCTCCAGCCAATGACCAATGTTATCAGTAAACTCAAATATTGTAGTTTACGAGATGAAGTAGATATATATTATCCTTCAGACAATGTCTCCGAACTGAATACCTCATCCAGGTAGATTATTTCAGTATTTAGATTGTTATATTGATTTAATTCAAATTTATTTATATCTTATTAAAATAGGAAGTAATGTCCTTAGACAATTTACTTTGATCTTTTAGTTGGTTTGTAGAATTTATATTGTTTATATTTGTTTCCATATTTTCTGATTTCTTCTATTAGCTCTTATTTAAATTATTTTTGGTATATCAATATGGTATGACAAGAATGTCCTTTAGACATCTGCTCTAGGCTGATTAGTTTTACAAATATTGCTTCATCTGTATGTTTAACAAATTATTTCCAATAAATTTATTTAATCAATATAATATTATTTTAAATAAATCATAATATTTATAAAAGACTTTATAAATATTAAAATCCCTATAGCATCACCTATAAATGAACTACACATCCCTATCCTCCTGTCCCTATTGTTTTATAGCAATCCGTACACTACATTGTCCATAATTCTCACATGTGGACCCCTGGTAAGAATGAACATTAAAGCATTTGCTCAGTTTTAACTTCATATTGTAGAGAGCTATGCATAACAAAACCTTCCTAAAAGCCTAATGATAGTGTCCTACCATATTCCCAAAACTAAAACCTGTAACTTGAATTCCTAGTAAATATGCCTAACCTACCAGGCCTACAGTCTCCTAACATTCGAGCTAGTGTTAAGCAAAGCTAGGGCCCGTCTCCCACATTTACATTTAATCGTGTAGTGTAAGCCTCTTCCTTATCCAAAGAATCAGCTCCTAACAAGAGAACTCAGTATGTCAGGCATTCTGTACCATACCCATCCCTCTAGCTGGTTCCCTAGGAGAAACGAACTGGAGTGGCCACGGCTCCGGAGACCTAAGAAGATGTGACCAGGTGCGAGCCTCCCATGTGTGCGGTGGACTCTCATCGGTTAGCAAAGGGGGTTTGAATCGAGTCCGGGAAGTGATACCTACAGGTGCGAATAAACACATATATAAAGATATGCCTCCATAATTGATTTATAATCTCAGCCACCGCTTAGTGAGGCCGTGGCACTCCTCGACTTGCCACAATATACAGAGAAAAGAATACAACTATTTCGGGAGACTGCTGGTCGCTTGCTGAGCAAGAATACGACCCCTGAATCGTCTCAAAGTCCAGGATCGAAGATAAATGGCAATAGGGTCATGTCAACACAGTGAGGTTCAATCCATTGCCACGGAAAACACTTCGTTTTCCTTTGTAGATCCTCACTCAATACAGAAGCTAGAATGAAATGTACGCGGAGCAAATCTGTATTGACTCACCTCAATAATTACTGATTCCCGTACGTGACTTAGAACGATCTCGAAGTTACCACACAATAGCTGAACAACACAGAATATTCTAGAATATCGGGGCGCAACTGTACCAGGCGATGATTTTTCGACGACGGACGAACATAAAAGAATCAGAAAAAGGCAAGGAATGCCTTCATTTTCCCTTCATCCTGACAACGTCACGCGTTTGTTTTTAATTTTACTTTTTTCGCAAAAATCCTCTTTAGTAGTCGATACAAATTATTTTATTTAAATTCTTTCTTTCCTTGAAGTAGGTTACGTAGTTCCTTGTACAAAACCTCTTTAGTTTAATTTTTAACTAATAATTTGTATGATAGTAGAATTTTTCAGTTCTTTTTAAGATCCTATTATCTTCTGCCTTAGATTGACTTAGTCTTTTGTAAATTATTGCATTTCTATATTTGTGGACTGAACGAGACGCACGGTGGATCGTTACAATGTGTTGGGCCATTGTAGCCGGAATAAAGAAATTTATTATTATTATATTATGGTAATGGTATATTCAATAAGTATTTTAGAAATGTATTAGAACTCTTCTCCGAATCTAGCGTTTCACGCGATCTAGCACAATATATATATTGTTATCGATCAGAAGTGAAATTAAGTTTTTAAAAAGTACAATCACAATAATCACCCAAACATATTTCACAAACAAATTATCACAAATAATATCAACTTAACGAGACAACCTCACTCCTAAACGCCACGCACAGAATGAAATCGAGTTTTTTTTTTTTTTTTTTTTTTATGCAGGACATAGATGCTGTCTACCGCTATACGGACGTACAGCTTCACCGGGCTTTGGGCGAGGGGAGACCCTCTATAGCCCAAGAAATCGAGGCTCGGTCGGCGCTTTTATAGGGCCGCACTAGCTGCCAGTCTGGACTCGGTAACACGGCCGTTCCTGACAGCGAGGCGTCCTCGACCGCGTCACTGTCCAATAGCAGCATGTTCCTCCCTGCTGCATCTGTGTTTGCATCAAAGTGTTCACCCTCTGCAATTGAGAACATACATTTGAGGCGACATGTACTAACTTGAAGAAGTGCCCACCTCAACCTTTGAATGGGAAGTTTAACACAGAAGTGTCCACCTCAACCTTTTAATGGGAAGTTTAGCATAGAAGTGCCCACCTCAACCTTTGAATGGGAAATTTAACACCGAAGTGTCCACCTCAACCTTTAAATGGGAAGTTTAGCACTGAAGTGCCCACCTCAACCTTTGAATGGGAAGTTTAGCACAGAAGTGCCCACCTCAACCTTTGAATGGGAAGTTTAGCACAGAAGTGCCCACCTCGACCAGCGCATACTAGTCTCGAAGAAAGCGCTGCATGCGTCCGGGGTCTACTCGCCACGCAACAGCACCATGTGCTGCGCCACCGCCTGGGTTTTTTGCCATAAGACCCAGCGAGGAGCTCCAGCTCGTAGCGGTGATGTGGGAGCATGCGCAGGACCTTGTAAGAGCCGCGCGCATCCCGGAGTCAAGCTTCCCCGTCGACTGTGACATCTTGATGATGAACACGAAATCACCAAAGGCAAAGGTCGCAGGCTCTCGCAGACGTGCATTGATACGCTCGTCTTGACGTCGCTGATTGGCCGCAAGTAGCTCGGATGTTTTCTGTCAACTGAGGCAAAAAAGAAATCGCAAAGCTTCACGGTTAGAGTTAGAGTTATCTAGTACGACAGCGCGCACCAGAGACCTGATGACTGGGGTCGCTGCTTCTATACCAACAAGCAGATGAAGCGGTGATGACTGCGTGGTCGCTTGTCTTGTAATATTTAGAGTCGGCTGCGCTTTTCACAGCACATCAGATCATTGGGAGCCCTTGTTACCGACTCCATACAAAAGGAATATCTTTTCTGAGAAGTTTAGCAATGCAAGTGTCTCGAAGGAGTACTCAGCAATGTATCGCCGATAATATCCCGCCAAGCCCAGAAACTGACGAAATTATCTCACGTTTGTTGGTTTTGGGGATTTAAAGTGCTGCAACTTTACCGTAGCTCGGTCGTACCTGACCATTTCCAAACTGTCTACCCAAGTACTCAACTTTGGTAGCTAAAAAGATGCATTACTTCAAGTTAACTGAAAAACCAGCAGTAGATTGTAAACTACCGCCTATTTGCTCCAAACACTTATAATCGTCCAGTTATTTATTTCTTTAGCGTGATCAACTTCCGCCATACGTCAAAATCGTGCACACTTGGATCAAAAGTCGAAATATAGTAATTTTGAGACCTTACTTTAGATAACGCCATTAATGCTCCAACAACCCCGTCCTTAGTGTCCTCTTGCCGACCAGTAACGCCACTCTCGCTTAACAAAACGCATAACGCAGCTCCAACGGTCACGGAGCACTTGCGTTACTTGCCTCGACAGTAGCAGGTGTAACTAGTGTGGCTGGCTGGCAGGCTGGCTGTGAACAAAGGTATCTGCGCGTGGCGTCTGGTTCCCGAGTGTGACGGTGTGAGAACAGTCACAAGTTTCGAGACGTCCAAACATGCGACCGCGTATCTAAACGACTCCTGGATCGTTCAAGCGAATGGGATCGATCACGACGACGTTGGTAAAAACGATCACGATTCCTGTTTCTCAGTCGACGTCCCGTCATCTCCATAATATTTTAAAATGAAAACAAAATCAATAAACGGAGAGCTAACGTTAGTTTTTCAATTTACCCTCAACAACTTTCAATATTTCACTCTTCTATCTATCTAGCTATTCTATCTATCAGATAGCCAAACTTTAAAGACACGTGGCTGTATCCCACTTCTGATCTTATCAGAAGAACACTTCACTCAAGAACACTACAACACAGAAGGCACTTCTCCTGAGACGGGCGTATAAGGCGAAAAGCGCCTTATACCTCCGTCTCCTGCGGGCGCCGAAAACGCCACGCTACTATCGGGAGGGGTGACAGCGAGCTCAAGGGCACCACTGTGGTTCGGACCTCGGCTTGTCTCGCTGCCGAGAGACAAAGGGGGAATCGGAACTAAATGCCCCGGTACAACTGCAGTGTTGTACCGTTGAGAATGGGCCCTATTGAATATTGCTCTGTGACTATTTGGAGAGACACTAATCGGGACTTTATTTTTGCCTCGAGCTCGCCGGCGAGCTCGGTGTTTGATGGTGTAACCTCTAATTACCTCACACCTGGGGATGTTACCGGGACGACTTGCGGACAACGCTAAAGCTGCCAACGTAATGGCTGCGATGGGGTCATCCGGGTCGTCCAATACCTGCCGTGGTCGGCGACGGGGAGGTTTGAAGTATGAATCGGATGAGCCACCCCTGAAATCGAGGCTCGGTCGGCGCTTGCTTTTATAGGGCCGCACTAGCTGCCAGTCTGGACTCGGTAACAATATTAAATATCTAAAAAAAAAAAAACTGTAAAAGATATACTGTCATCTTTGCCTCAATTCAAAAATAAATGCCGAAAAACTAAACATTATTAGATATAAAAAATAACTGTCAAACGTGGTATAATTTTGAGAAAATAGTATAATTTTATCTTCCATGTACAATATTTTTTAAGGTCTGATTTCAACCCTGCCCTACACCATCCGTTTTGTTCAGTTGATATTTACTTTAAATCAAACAATAATAACCCCTCTTTAAAATATGCCATGTCTTACATTAAAGTGTGTCTTGTGTTGATTTTAATAATGCGTGTTTCACAAATCAACAGCCAGTCAGGACCAGATCCTTGGCACTACGACAGTAACGCACCAAAAATAAGTGATGAGTCTAATATTCCTCCTGACATACGAACACCTGTAAAAAGTATATTGCGGTCTGGAAACAGACTTGGTGCTGGCGAATGGTTTTTCAGAAGAATGCTTGCTTTAATTCTTAAAGGAGGACACACACAGGTAAGGAGAAAAATAATAGGCAAAAACAATGTTTTGTGTAAACTTCAATGCGTGAGTTTTTATTCAAAGTATCTGGATATAACTAATATACATTTGACCAGCAGCATTCAGGCTCCTGTCTAATAATGATACCTATATAATCGGACACGCCATTAACACATACAAAGCACATTTATTTTCATGAGACCTTTATCAAGATTACAAGAAAAAACTGCTTGTGATCAACCTATTGATAAAACAAAATAAATCCTGGAATGTACGGTTGAAATCAGCAACAATAAATCATTATGGAAAAAAAATTGGGCCAAATATTGTCAAAGCTCCTGGCACCACTCATCAAATCAGTGTGGCTTTGGAAGTCGTAGAGAAATTGCTACCGAATTATGATTTTATCATCTTTATAAATATGTACCAGCGTAATTTATCGGACTACAAAGTACTCCTTTTAAGAAAAGTTTAGATTATTTTTTTATGTTCTTGTGACGGAACAAGCTCGAGGCCCACCTGATGTTAAGTGGACTAACCTCTACCTATAACAGATGCATTTCATCACAAGTCATGAATTGCACTGCACCCGTCACTTTGAGACGGAGTTGGTAAGTCTCATGTGCATGTAATTTCAGTGGCTCTCAAGGACTGCTGTCGGAACACACCAGTAGGTGCTTGTTGACAGATTTTCTACTTGAGGGTGGTAGCTAGCAAGGCGGGCAATCGCAAAATGCCCTTCACCATGCGGTGTGTTGGCTATTACCACTGGGCCATCATTGCTTCAAATTCAATGCTCAACCATCACTGCTTCAAAATCAACTACAATGGTCCATGACAGTTTAGTATGGCATTCTGGCAAATTTACTTAACTGACAACACCTTGTAAAACATTTGCTGCTTGTTTACTGTTTATAAATATAATTTTCAAGGATTTCATAAATATAGTTCATGCTGGGTCACTTAATTTAAACAATTACTTTGATATGGGAATGTATACATATATTTAAGTACAGTTGTTTATAAGTGTTTAGGTTACGATGGGATTGCCATGCCATTTTGTATAAAGTACCTAAAAAGTAAGATGAAAAAAAGATGTCTCACTTATGAGATTATACTTTGAATATGTAACTATTTGTTAGTATTTTTTGGTCTGCTTGCTATTGTATAAATGGTTGTCTGGAAGAGATCGCTTTCAGCGATAAGACCGCCAATTGTTACCTTATTTTGCATTGTGTTTCTGTTTTAACTATTTTTTTATATTTAAGGTGTTTCAATAAAGTGTTTCTATCTATCTATCTATAGTGTTAATTCATGATCTTACACAGAAAAATGAAGATGGAAGTGTAGATATATCACTCACAATGAAGTTTGAACCAAAACAATGGGATACACTGGAGGAGAGCTTAAAGTCTGAGACACCATTGTCAGAGGAGATGCTACGGAGAACTATGGGATATGTTCAAGATTCCATTTACAAGCCTTCTATTGCAGAGAAAATTGTTATGGCCTGGAGTGACTATGTTCAAGTATATCTCATTGAATACAAGGTATATTTTCATTAGACATAATTAAAATGACAATTGAATTTAATTCATAAATGGACTATATTGGCTCCACATGATACAAAAGGGTTCAGGAATCATAATGGAGGTACTTTTTAAATAATAGTTTTCAGTAGCCTTCATTTGTTACTTTGCAGAAATCCATAATTAATAATAACAAATATTTATAAAAAATTATATTTTAAGAAAACATGAAATTAATATATTTTGGAAAAACATATAAAAATATATTTAGCGACATTTTCGCCTAATTCTGCTGCTAAGCCGTCATATGACGCCACATAGCCTTACTGGAAAAAAAAATCGCAGTGTTTTGCTTCTACACAAATCATTATCAGCAGGTCTTGACTTGTATTACCATCGCATCACACTATTATACAAAACGAATGTTAGTGTGTGTACAACATAAAATGCTGTTTATCCGAATACATTAGGTGTCTGTTGTATTTTTTACTGTGGACCTGCCAATAGCCCACCTAGGGCTATTTTCTGCACCCATGCCGTCAGCATGCATCTTTATGATACCGGGTGGCTAGTGTTACACACGGAACCCAGCATCACACACAACGAGCCGATGTTGTCGAGTAAAGCCAACAGTTCGCTGACGCGGCTGCAGACCTCGTAGAGGGTCCTCGGTGACCCGAGGAACTCTACGCGCTGTGGCGCCACGCTCACACACTCAGTAGACAGGGCGCGGCTGTTTCTTCGCCTACATGTACCCTCGGCACAGATGTTTAATCTAGATTAAACACGTGTTTATTAAGTGAGCAGTGTCCTGTGATAATTGCAACAATTCGACAGAGTGTCTTGTTTAATGTTGCATTTTCCTTTAGAGTATTTCGGTTTGAGTTCCGGGAAAGCCTCCTTCGACCTTCATCTCCGTTAACATGATTATATTGAGGAAATCAGACTGATGATAGTGTCCAAAGGGGCTACCCTTAGCTATAAAAAACACTATACCTTATTACCTTTATTTTCAGATGTATTTAACATGGACATTAAGCTTCTTTGCTGCTGCTGGCGCATTGCTCTGGCTCTGGAGTCACATGTCACATAAGCATGTTATAATTATTGTGTTCATCATATTTTACGCATATGAAGTTATTGTTTCATACAAGGTAATTAAAATAATTTGTTCTTTTGGATTTGCGTCAGATAAGAAAGTGGGCCTTTTTTTAAGGTTCTGTACTAGAAACGGAAGACCTACTTATAAAGTAATAACTAGATACTGGCTAGGCGTTACATTGTATAAAAATATAAACAAGTATGAAATTTATTCGACTAGTGATAATTTGCTGGGCGCACAGTATCAACACCTCCTAAAGATGTAAAGAAGTATATAAGTAGTATATATAAATATGTAAAGAAGACTCTCCTACAGTTACCTCTTTGATTTTGGAATCATCAAGTTCTCAATGTACAAAACATGCACAATCTTCAAAATTCTTTTTTTTATGTGTTTGTGACTGAACAAGATCGAAGCGTACCTTATGTTAAGCGGACCAACCTCTGCCATCTGTACAACAGATTAATTTCTACCAAGTGACGAATTGCACTGTGCCCGTCACCCTGAGACTGAGACATACAGTTGTTAAGTCTCATGTGCCTGTAATTTTAGTGACTCTCAATTCAACCTATTCGATTGAATTTGAATTGACTTCAAAATCAATTCAAGTTCAATCGAATAGGTCTTTTGATTTGGCGCTTCGAAATCCGATTGGTAATGTTGTTGAACCGCACTGTTTAACCCCGCCCGCCACAGTCAGGTTTGCGTTCTGCTGTTTTTGAGCTTGACTTACATTTCTCTATATATTTATTCGTAGTTAGGAGGTTTCTAACGGCAAAGGCTAAAAAAGCGTCAAAAATAATTCCTTTTTATTTTTTATTCAGAACTGGGTGGCACTTGACCACTATCTCACCTGATGGTAAGTGACGACGCGGTCGATGATCGAGCGCACTTACCCAGAATGTCTATTGACTCGCGTTTTGAAGACCCCCATATTGTATTTAACCGGAAACACAGACTCAGGCAGAGTGTTCCTGCTGGGTTATGTTGTGTATACCACACGATGATGTAGCGTTATTTCTCAAACACTGTCCATTTGAGTTGGATTCCTCGGGGGACCTCTTTGCTGAAATTGGACTTAAGATCTCTAAAAGAAACATTAGGGTTTAGGCGTAAGGGAGCATTGGAACATGTGAAATTACTAGGCGAACGAGACGTAAGAACTAACATCTCGGGGTGACAAGCGCAGTGTAGTGTCTTTTAGAAAACCGCCTTGTTCGGAAGGCTAGAAGTCATCGAGCGAGACTTTTTGTCAGATAGACAAATCAGAAGAGAGATGGGCCTGCAGTTCTTCAACAAGGTCTTTTTACTTATTTTGAATGAAAATTTGAGTAAAAATGAAAAGTAAACTTACTAAAATTGGTACATAATGTTGAAAGTAAATTTATTTTTAAGGAACTTTTAAAGAGTTCGAAATTTAAAATCCTTTTCCATGCTAGCGGACCAAAAGCACTTTTCCGAGCAAATTTCGCATAATAAACAACACATTTTGTAGCTAGTGAGATGAAAATTGTATTGTTTTTATTTTTGTAGGTATTCTAATTTTTTTCACATAAATCTCTAAGTATACCTAAACGTTATTTTCATATAAATTGAAAATTCTTAAAACTATATTGAATATACCTAAGCACTTGATACCTTACAACAAATTGTAATCTTATAGAAAAAGCTACCTGGGTTGTAATTTGTACTTTTATAACATTGTAAATGACATAATATTGTTCTTATTTGCAGGAAGCAGAGCAAAAAGAGATGCATAAGTTTCTAGATGCCCTGGACCGATGCAAATGGCTTTTCTGGAAGTCATCATGTGAGGTTCCCCCACCTGACCCTTTGGTATTCTTGAAACACATGAACCCTCAAAAGATTGCCATGAGAATGTTCACTACTGCGCTAGCAGAACCAATTGTTGTCATTAGTGAAACTGTTGAAGTTATACTTCATGGAGTCACAGGTCAGTACCCATGAGCCCTGTATTTTTTACACGTGAAGTTAGACGTTAGTCCCATGCCTCTTCTAACTGCGCTATGATGATTTCTTAAAATTTGAACAAAAAAGAACACTAGAATTTGCTTTTGTACTGAAACACTTTAGTACAGAGATGCATAGATTGTGTTCGCAGTATCAGTAATATATAATAAATTATCGTTAATATAGTATTTTGTAATATATAAATAAGGATAAATTAATTCTCATTCGTTTATGTAACAAATTTCATCAAAATCCATTTGTTGTGGAGCTGGATGAATCGAGGGTTTGAATTCAGCTCGTGGTTAAAAAAATCGTCTCGTTGTCATTTTATGAGCTTATTCGTTTGACAGGCGTTAATGCACAAAATTAGTACAGTTTCTAGTCAATTATCTTTGACCATTGATGAAGCTCCGTCCGCTTAAGACGGTTAAAAAAACAAGATCGAAAGGATATATTCGAACTATGATAATTTGTTTAACTTAAAATATTTTATTCTTTTTCAGATGGTTTATGGTATCCGTTCGACAAGATTGCATACGCTATATTGGTACTAGGCATCAATATTGCACTGATATTCTTTTTTATTATGATAATATTCAACTGGCTTCTTAACATCCCTTTTGGTTTTTTCGGAATTAGCATTAAACAACGGAAGAGAAACTTATTCTCAAATGGTACAGCTCAGGAATTTAACAATATACACGAGCAACCTAGAATCCAAGAGGCCGATAGGTTAAGCCAAGCAACTTTGAATAGAATCTTAGATGTATGCTCTCTAGCTTTAACAAATAATGCACAAAGTAATCGAGGTCGTGATAATTTAGCAAGCTCCTCAAGTACTAGAGTTCCAAGTATACGTCGGTCGGCTAGTACAGGGCGCTTGCCAAATATCAACTCTTCATTTGAAGATAATGGAGCAGTAAGAAGAAGGAATAGACATCATGATGGAAGTGGCGACGCGCCTTAAAAACCATAAAGGTCGGGGCTTTTATTCGATGTTGTCATTGTATTTAAGTTAACGTTAATTTTATTAATAATGAATGTAGTATTGTCATCATGTAAATATTATAAATCTAGATCGTAAAGGTACCCGTAAGACGGATTATCGTTTAATTATTTTATTTTTTAACATTAATAACTGTGATAATAAATAAGTTTTTTTTTACCTACTATATAAGAAGTTTTATTGTACTTGGCGAAATACCAAAGAATTCATATTTTTACATGACTTTATTTAGACCAACCGTGTGTTAGACGAACTCAGAAGTTGAGTATTACCTTATTGCTGAAAATTACAGGCAAATGAGACTTAACAAGTATGTCTCAAGGTGATGGGCGCAGTGCAGTTAGTCAATTGTGATGAAATGCATCTGTTATAGGCAAAGGATACCGCTTAACAGCAGGTGGGCCTCGTGCTTGTTCCTTCACTGTACTGTACTGTATCAGCCGGAACGTCCACTGCTGAACACAGCCTCCCCTATTATTGGGGTATTTGCCTCTGTTCCTTCACAATAACACTAAAAAAATGCGATTTAGATGAAACGCTATTTAGACCAACAGCTACTAAACCAATAAGCCCCATAAGGTTTCTATGATACTCTCGAGTGAATATTCGGTTTCTCTAGTCGATTATGGCCAATTTCTTCATAATGGAATCACTTATGTACCTATGCATATATTGTTTCAAGGCAAATGCCTCTGGATCGCAGATCTAGTAAACTCGAAATACCAGATGACACCTATTAACTTTATATTAATGCATGACTTCGTAATATTATCTTTATAGGAACACCTCACTGAAACCTACCAAACATTTTCGTGTGTCAGAAAAAATGTTTTGACTATGCACATGATGTCTCCCCAAATATAACTTGCAAATCTCTGATTGAACGGGACTTTAGTTATTGAGTTTAGTAATTAGCTATAAAGGGAGCCTAATTAGAATGGTAATGAAAATCCATTTCATTTTGACAATTTCCTTTTGAAAACGAAGTCTATTATGGAGTACAAATGTCAAAATGAAGATGAATTAATTATGACATTTTCCTTTGAAAACGAAGCCCATTATGGAGTTCAAATGTCAAAATGAAGTTCATTTACAATACCCTAGTTACCTAGACAATAAGGCGCTTGATCGGGCTCTGGCTCTCAAGGACAGCTGCCGGAACACACCGATAAGTGCTTGGCGACAGATTTTCTACTTGAGGGTGGTAGCTAGCCAGGCGGGCATTCGCAAAATGCCCTACCACCATGCAAATGTTCTATGCATGATGAGAAGCGGCGTGTAGTATAATAGCATAGGTACTTGAAATATTAAGCGTCAATGTTGACAATCCAGTATTTACCTATTACTTTACATGTGCGAGTATTCAAGTGTAAAACTTATTATATTCATGACGTCGACAGCTGCCGCAAATTGATAAGGGAGCCCTGAGGTGGAAATTAAATACTTACACTGGTTTACACACAGAACACTCATAGTAGGGCAAGGAAGAAGAAAATTATTGACTAGAGGAGTTTAGTGGGGCTATAGTTAGTTTTACTCGTGATCACGGGTCGTGATATGCCTAGAGAGCGCGTAAACAAAGGTTTGTGGCAATATGCCTAATTCACTAACGCGTCGGGTGCTGCGCTTTCGCCATACAATTTTGGGTTAACGCGCTTGCTGCGTTCCCTGAGAAAAACTCGCACTAGGCCCACAGTAATAATCTCAGTGACCAGTAGAGCGTTTACCTCATAAGCCAACAATTTAAAAAAAAGTTTCATTGATAGCAGTGTTACTCATTGGGAAATAAAAATCCAAACCAGTCAGTGTGACTTGTTTAGTGTTACTGGTGTCGCGCCTTCTATACCTTTATACGTAAAGATGCCTGAATCCTAGTAGGTATAGATATACATTGGGCAACAAAGAACGCGTACATTTTATTATACATGAAATGATAACAACTGTCGAGAAATCTGCTATTGCTAGCTACCCTCACATAGCCTTCAGACTATTACCGGCTTCCATTGTCCCCTCAGAAAGGGGGGGGGGTCCTAGAAGGAGTGCCCTTCAAGACCCCCTCACGGACGACTACGCCTCCGGTCTGAGCACTCGTAACAGTGCCCTGGTGCCTTACGTAATCCTGTGGGATCTGGTAACCAGAGAGCCCACATTAACCTTGTCTTGAGTCTCTGAGTGTACAGAGCTCTGACCCTGGACTACTTCGAATTGTTGGGGATGACGTATACAGAGCCCCAATCCTGGCACCTGCCGAACTTGGGGGCTTTGCCCCAAGAGGACCACCACCATCCCCTACTTGTCCTGGCCACTTCCCAACTTATGTCGCCCGTGATATTGCGGCTTGCCTGTGTGCTTCCGGACACATCCAATTGTGAGCCTCGGGGCTCCCTGTCCAATGACTACCATATTATTTTACTTTGTGGCGTGTGATTGGACTATATATATATTTTCTGCCGTTACACACATATGTGAATACGGTTTACCCATTATTACACCTCGTGGTCCATAAAGAACTATGAATAATGAGTTATAAGCACTTACCAGAATATTTCCTGGTTATTTTCCTTGAGGCATAGTTGCCTCCCACGTTCTTACCCTTGTTATCCAGGAGGTACCCTTTTTGTTCCTCCAAACGTCTTATCGCCGTCGCGCCCATTTTGTGTCTAACCTGTGCACAGAACAAAAATATCGTTTTACCACTATGCACTGAACTGTATTGCCATAGCGCAAAGAATAGATACATAATTTAAGTGACAGTGACACTTACCAATTGTTGACGGTGACTCGCATATAGCGCGACAACTGGTATAAGGAACGCACCGATTCAACTTAAATACGACCAGTGGTAATTTTATACTGCTAGTTATTTGATACTCCCATCCGCATGTACATAGGTCAATTATTATTATGGGGCCAAGATCGTGATAAAGGCTACATTACGCAGAGGATCTAGTCTTCAATTATGAGATTGTTGTAGCACTGAGACGTGGCCCACAACCGATTTTGCCGTTGCGGAAAGTTTTCGTTAGGCGTACATACCGTACCAAAGCGTTGATATGACGTCGATCGTGTTTATTAATCACAGGTATTGCATGATCTGTTCAAAACAATTTGAGCTTGATACCATCTTACGATACGTTCGTGAACTGTTTTAAAGAAGGTAATAACGTCTCCGTGTGGATCGCTGCAGTTGGATTATAACCACTACCTACCTAATAATTTCGAGGCCTGATGGTTTTTTTGCCGAGGCGAGGCTGGACCTTAATCTCGCTTAAATATGCTAAAAAAATTGGCATATTCAGAAATAAGCAATTTTAATTATGGAAGCTGGAGACAAACAAACGTATAATAAAGGCGGTGGTGGTTTTGTGTGGTATGAAGCTTGTGGAAATAATAATACAGATTATGCTTTAAGTACTTTTACTTTTGTGATGTTTTAGTGAGAAGTGTCACAAGATCAAATACATAATGGAAACATTCAGTTCATTCGACAAGCGAAATATTTCATGAAATTAAAGATATAGGTAAACTGGATTTAAAAGAAGCAAAATCTTATTTCGATTTCAAATGTGCTTATATCTATTTTGCTATTGGTCAACAAACATTCGCAACCTCGGTATAAATAACATTCAACATAACATTTATGTACAATACAACTAGTAATTCAACCTTCAACATGATGACCAGGTACATTCTTGTACTTCGCTTCTCCATGTACTTCGTTAAACGCAATCTTATCAATCAATGAGACGCAATAAACAATATTATCAGAAAATGTGTTAAAGTGATTAAACAAACGTGAAAATAGTTTTATAGGAAATATTTACACATTGAAATGTCCAGTGCAAAAAACGGAATTAATTAATCGTAAATATAAATCTAAACCCTATACTATTCTGATAGGTACTGGTCAATGGACGATTCTACGCTAATTCCTTCTAATGTTTAATTCGTTTGATAATAATCTGGAATGTAACATGCTACTTTGTAGCTGAGCAGCTCACAAAAACAATGACCCACTGAGGTGATGTAAGAGAGCACAGCCGTGATTTCAATAGCTGACCATCTTAGCGTTATTATATTTTGAAATGTACGAGCTTTGTAGAGAATTGGGTTGTAGAAATACCATCTCCATTTTTTAAGGAACCTCATAGCATTATCTATACATGAAGTAGCCACCTTAAGTGTCAAATAAACACTGGCACTGACTGACACTGGTATATGCCTAGTTAAGTACATCCCAAATGGGCTCATTTAATTGGAGTAAGTATCCTTTTTATATTTTATCCAATACTGAATATTCGTATCAAATTTGTAACTGCTTTATTTAATCATATGTTTGAGCATAGTCTCCGCGTTTGTCATAAAAACAATAAGACTACTGCAGTAGGCTTAGAATTAATTTGGTTATCTACATTTTCACAGTTGGTAACCAAAATTACATTTGAAAGAAGACATTGCTTTCTTACAAAGTAGCATGCAAATTTCGGTCATTATACAAAGTCATGCTACGCCATATTCTGAAGATACAAGTAGAATACTTAATTGCTAAATTATTGCCTACTGTGTTCGTAGATAGATACCCTTTAATATTAAAATTTAGATTGTATGTTAGCTTCCTGTCCAGCTTTTCCCATTTCAAGCGGAAGTGAGTAGATTTGTGGGATAGAAAGTGTACTTACGTCAGCTGTCATAACTTATTCGTCAAGAAGCACCAGACAGACATGCTTAAAAATAATTATTATCATATTATATCAATAAGTGTAAGAAAGTGAAGGCAGCACTAGAAGCATTGACTAGCTACAATATTTATAGAGATACAAGAACCCTTATTCATAGACGTTCCATATATTTATGAAACGTTTATGAACAAAGGATTTATCTAAACTATACCCTGAAACTATATAAAAGACGTGATCGGTATTGATTTAAGGAATTTGCTATATTTGTCGTACGATCTCAACTCGACACTAATACATAAAGAGAGAAAATTTTAAACTTTGTGGAGCTAAAAATCTTATAGATAAAAAGTATAGATAGATTGCAGATTCAATAGCGAAGGTTGTTTACGGTAAATTGCAAAATTTGAACATTACATAAAATTTTACTACAATAATGTCTTATAAAACATCAGTGATGTATGAAAAAGATAATGGAATGGCAATTTTGCTATATTAACTGCATACTTATTACAATTCTTTCTTTTAAGAGTCATATCTCACAATTACAGTTCGCGGTAGAAGAAGTGTTCCTTAGTAGTCTAAAATTATATAATGTAGATACCTAGCCTTGGCACGAATATTTGCGTCTTAAAAAAGTAACATATTCGTATCATTCAAGTTCCGCGGTAAAAACTATCATTGAACTTGTACAATTTTGTATATAATAATTTAATAGCTTGCACGATACAATATCATTATTATAAATTATTTTTGCAATGGGTACTGCTTAACACTGGCAGCTAACAATGTCCACACTCAGGCTGCGGAGGCAGTTGCGAGACAGTGGCGGCTTTTTTCGTTCGAATTAGTATGACACTACACACACCACAAGCATCAGCATTGTTTGCTTGACAGTTGTCGAACGAAATATAAAAAAAAACCTTTATTTTTGTAATCTTTATCACACGAAGACTGATGTACTTGCAACAAATTATTTTATTTCCAGTTAAATGTATTGTAATTATAAGATAAGTCCTTTCATACACTATAAAGGATTACAACGCATAAGCGTCCGGTTCCACACAAAGCGCCGCGCCTCCACTCCGAATCGTGTGTGTAGTCTCCAATTCGAACAACGCAAATAAGCTGCGTCAACCATGCTACCACCTGCGCATTATGTGTGGGCAGATTAAGATATGACTCATCCAAATCTGAATTAGGTATTGCTATTAGTATACCTACTGTTGACATACAGTTTTGAGCTATACTTAAATAAAAACACATTCAGGCCAATACCAAACTATTTGTCCACTGCAAACTATTTGTCTTATATAATGTGGTATTCTAACATAGTCTATGGATTAAAATCGGTCCTACTTAGCGCTGTAAGAGCATAAAAGAAGAAGAGGAAATTTGAAATTGAAGACATCTGGAAAAGTAACCATATCACGAAAATCAGATTGTAAAAATAACTAAAACAAACTCAATCAAACTGTTTGTTATCTAGTACAAATTAATCTTAATTAGTAGGGTCAGGTACACAGAGGCCGCTTCGGTGTTTGTGGTGGTAATTAATTCCTACTTCGTGCTTAGGTTACTTTTCGAGAAGAATAAAATTGACAATTCTGGATGTTCTCTTATGGTACTTACGTATTTATTTTATACCAGTAATAAGCATAATTTTAAGAAAGTTATTTAAACATTTTAGCTGTATTCACATAATTTTAAAGCTGATTTACTTATAAATCGATGTTAATAGTGTCACAACATTCTTGTGGTTATGGTCACAAGGAAGTGACGCATAATAAAGTTATTGAACGCTTATAAATGCAGCGGACTTTTTGGCTATAATTATGTAGGTATTACTGGTATAAAATAAAAATACAATAAACATCACAGCCGGAATGTCAATTTTCGTTATCATAATAATACAAGTAAGACTATTATAAACTTACATCAATCAACATGAAACAACTTTGGTCCAGCTATAACAATTTCAGTATTTAACAATTACTATCTCATAATAATTACAATACGATTCTGCCAATAAGCAAAAAACAGTGCAATACAAACGAGATCTTGATACGTGCTTGAGATTAGCTTATTTATTTTAAACTGGAATTAGAACTTATTAATACATTTCGCTTCTTTTCTAACGTCTATTGCTGATAGAGAAAAATATAATATACATAATTATTTTCTTTTTATCTATCATCAGATCTTTATGAGACCTAGACCACACTAGGGCAACAATAAATGAAACATCGAAACAATGTTGTAATACGATCAGGTGAGGCGTTGTTCTCAAGTGTGGTTGAGGCTTTAGTTCTTATTATTTTCAGCAGTTTACACCCGGTACATTATACGGAGTACTAAACTGGTATTAACAATGTTGATGCTCGAAGTGTATAAATAATTTCTTAAAAAACCAATAAGTTGATTATTGGTAAATAATGAGAGGGTGCTATGCCACTGGTCAAAAGCTTGAGTCCAAGGTTAATCAAATTTCTTAGGCGGTTGCCTCATGTCAGATTTTAAAAAAGAACGCTGCATTTCCAATATATGTCATTTTTTTTTATTGGAATCTTATTTTCAGTACTTTTAATTTCATTTTTGTCATTTGTTAAAATAGAAATGTCAATAACGTTGATCACAAGTTATAGTTAAAACATTGAAAAAAACATCAAATGTATTTAATCGTGCATGTCACATTGGACGTATAGATTTGGCCAGTGCCATATGGCTTTAAGTCAAAGGTTTATTCCGCTATGTTCACCTGACAAATACCCGGGTGAATAAAGTGGAAATTATAGTCGCTTCGTTTCACCTCGGAATCATTGCACCTAGGTGAAGTGATATAATGGGTGTCAATTGTTCACCTTGGAATTATATCAGCCAGATGAAAAGGGACAACTGTTTTATTATGCTTGTGGACTTTTGCACACCCACGAACAACATGCTTAAAACAGCAAAACAAATTTACATAAATTTTAGAAGAACTTTTCTAGAAATGTGATATGTGACCGTCCATTAGTGCTATTTGGCAGACTTCTTTAAAAATACTACGCATTGTCGCAGCGTTCCTCTGCGTCCAATCTTGCACACACTGCAGTGCCACTGCACAAAACACTGCTATGCGTTGAAGATGAACACTCTTCGTGATCTATATTTGAACTGTTTTAAGATTAACGTATAACGTTGTGTCTTTTTCCAAGGTATTAAATACATGTTACTACAGCAGCGTCAGCACATAATTTGAGCTACCCCCGTTCTAAAAAAATATCGTTTGATGACGCTCGCTCATTTACTCCAAATATTTGGTAATAATTTGGTCATATAATGGGATTTTAATATGAATTAAATGTAAACATGATGAGGGTACACTGAGTTTATATACTCACCCCTAAATTACTACTATAAATATGACACACTAGTGGACAATCACATATCAATTACCTTATATTTGGAAAAGTTACGATACCTAACCTAACATTTCCGTAAATTTGTTTGCGTAAACATATATATATACATTAACTCTTATGTTACGTGTATTAATGTCTAATTTACTTTAAACGCCTGATTTAAATATTAATCTTACTTAGATGGCACAAGCATAATAAAAAGTTGCCCCATTTTACCCAGGTGATTTAATTCCAAGGTGCACAAGACACCCATTATGTCGAATGACATAAGTGATATCAGCTAGGTGCGATGATTACGAGGTGAAATGAAGCGACCATAATTTCCACTTTGTTCATCCGGGTAATTTCACCCAAGTGAACATAGTGAATAAACCTAGGCAAGAGTGTAAGCAGTAAGAGATATTTATTTGACGAAATATTTATATTTCGTCTCAGACAGCGACTTAAACTCGATTGCGAAAACTATTGCATTATTTATATATTATATTTGGAACACGCCAATGTTTAACTTTATTTTTATTGTAGTAGATTAACGTGCATTCCCTTTCCACATCAAGTCTGATAAGTAAAATACTCTGTATTATTTCTTTCTACATATACTTCTGCCTTGAGCATGACGTTGAACCTTAAGCTAACGCTTAGTTACCTTTTCAAAAACTGTTTATATTATATACAATTTATTGAATATTAAAGTGGTTTTCCCTCATTTAAGTAAATAATACATGATAACTCACAATATACGAGATCAGGTAGTAACCACGACTTACTGGTAATATGTAACCATGGGCGTCCTGAGCTCTTTTTGAAAAAGACCGTCGAAACTGGTCGGTCTAACTTATTCACTACAGTTTTCACGTATTATTTACAGAAACAATTTAACGAGTTTAAAACCGGCTCAAGAAGCACATAAGCTGTTTTTTTTAATATAATATTTGCAAAATCTTGATCGACTAGATAAAACTTGATTTAGTATTATGGGAAATCTAATTGGATATGTAAGTGAATGATATCAAACAAAGTGCATTATAACTAGCGTCAGCTACTTTAGTTCACTATAATAATGACTAAGTATTTTTTTAAATAAGTACGTATTAAAAATGTGTTACTCGATAAATTTAAATGGTATAATCGATTATTTTATCAGATCAAAATTGGTAATGCCATCGCGAGAAATTCTAAAATTTGCGAACTAGGTATAGTTGTATTGTCAGACAAGTTTCAATATAGCTAACTTACTTATCACAATTACCGACTGACTCTAAGTTTTAGTTCAATTCGTTTATTAAAGTTGTCTGATCCAAGACAATAAGACTTGCATTATCATCCAACTTTCCGCGTATTAGCCGGGAACACGGAGCAGTTAAAATTTGTAACAATACAATTGTTTGTCTGTGGTATGGCACAGAGAAACAATATCGAACGTTTGTTTAAAATTGCTCTAAATAATTGATAAGATTTTATTACAGCAGCAAGATATCCTGAGCAATCTTACGGTAAGTATTTATTTATGTTATTTGCGATAGCCGTCATTGGAATTTCAAGGATTATAGAAACAAATTACATAATAAATTGATAGAGTAATTCAAAACCATCTAAAAGCCCCGTCTCAGATTTAACAAAAGCGCAAATATTGTTGGCCTACTTTTGTTTTAGTAAATGGTCTAAACATTAGGATCATCTTTACATACCGGCTTCAGAAAAATGCTTACATTTGGCACCGAATTTGTTTCCCACTATGGCATACCTACTTTTTGTCTGCTCAATTCTATACTAAATGACTCAGCACTATATCAACCTGTCTTTGTTTTTATAGGAATACTTAGATACTTGAACATTTTAATATATTACACTACTGTATGTTTTCATGCTCCGTTAATGCTTTTGTGGCTCTGGCTGGGAGAAAACCTGAATCGTTATTATATATTTTTTTACGCAGTTACAACATTTTGAACAAATTTCATCGTGTCAGTAACATATGAGAAAATATCACATTATGCTGTTAAACTATAATACCGTACAACTATTGTTTTAGATCACCATAAAATTGATTAACAGTAAGCCCTAAAGACTTATAATTTCGTTGTATTTTCACCACTAACAGGAATATTTTTAATTTTTCACATCAGTCATAGTTAAATTATCTATAACTTACTATTAGCAAAATATGTATTAGATGTCATCTAAGCTCCATCACAATATATAAATTAATATTATTAAAAGGCATTACAATACTATGCTACTTTGCTCTTTAAATGCGATATAATACTTATGCTAAGTCCGTGCTTATCTCGATCAGGACATGATTTAATGACTAGGATCAAAATGACTACGAATTATTGTAAATTTGTAAATAAATTGGTGGTTTACTTCTACCGTATTTACATAAGGAGGCATTTCTCCCGGCCGCCGGCTGAGCCGCCCTCGCCGGCCTCCTTCACCACTTTATCTTTCTTTTTCTTGCCTTTGCCGTCCACTTGAAGGGACACATTTCTGTTTTTTTCCATGTTTAATAGTTCCTGAAATATAAATATATACAATAAAAATCATCCATAATAACATGCATTCTTTAAATCCACATTTAATAACCCCAAAGTAGTATGGAGTATGAGTATCCATTCCCCGGAGAATGTTTGAATTAAAAGTACCCTGTTCATAATATATTTAGGAATTGTATTGTTGTCGTGGTAATGCAGAAAAACAAAATTGGGGAAGTTAATAAAAATACAATTAAAATGAAACTAATATTTTCATAAAAACTAACGTGAGTTGACATAATTATTAACTATTATACCGGCTAGCACTCACGGTGTTTGGTCGTAATCTCCGACCGGTGTTCGAGCAGTAACGACGCTAGCCGGTATAATAGTTAATAATGAAACTAATAGTTATTACAAATAGTTAATAATGAAACTAATAGTTATTACAAATAATTAAAGATTACACGCAGTGACACAATAGAAGTGACGTAATCTGAATATGACTTGCTCAGATTACTCTTTGCATGGTGGTAGCATTTTGCCCGCCTGGCCAGCTAATAGCGAGAAAATTTGTCCCGAAACACCAAACGGCGTGTTCCACCAGCTCTCCTTGAGCTCTCCAGAGCCAGTTATCAGTCAGCAATTCTAGGTATAGATGTGTACCATCTTTGACCACATCAACACATACCATCACATAAGATTGTAGTCAAAGGCTAACCCATCGGCAATAAATAGAGACCAGGCATATATTATGTTCATGGCACTGAAATTACTGAATGGAACTGCAACCAGCAGAATTATTAGAGGAGGCAGTCTTATGTTCAACAGTGGACATTTTACGGCTGTTGGCGATGATGATTAGAATCATTTGATGTTAAATCTTATTTACAAGAGTTAGCCACTTTGTACTACCATCGGATACAGAATACAGATCAATGTAAATATAACTGCTGCCTGAGTTATTAAAGTTGGGGGCATCCAAATACTTGCTCCTCAAAAGGAACTATCAATAAAATTAATAAAGGTATTCAGTTTAATATGTACCTGAAAAAGCTGAGTCACATTGTGGTTGGTTTTGGCTGATGTTTCCATGAAAGACACACCCCAGGCTTGAGCTTGCGCCTGCCCTTCCGATGCAGACATCTCACGTATCTCTGGACTCTCATCGCATTTGTTCCCCGCCAGCATTACAGGAATGTTCGGTAGTTCTGTTCCCTTTATCTCCTTTATTGTCTGCCATATTGGTTTTAACTCTTCTAAGGATTGTCTACTGCTTACTGAGTAGACAAGAATGAAGGCATGACCCTGAATATGATATAATAGATGTTTTACCTCATGAACACGGACGAATCATAATTAACAATTAATATACACGCATGCTTGTGTGCGTAAATGGGTTAGTTAATGAACAAAAATAATAAATATTTTTTCCGCACTTTCGGTATACGGTGGTATTAACACAATAGAGTATATTTCATAAATTATTATATGCCCTATGATTATTATATTATATATGGACGTAAGTTTAACAGTAGACGCCTTCCGGTTCATGAATATGTTTTTTTTAATTTTTACTTTACCATGGGGTACAACCCGTGGGGTGCCGGGCTAGAATGTGACCCCAATTGCTACCTGTGAGTGTCGCAAGTGGTGACTAAAGGTAAAATACCAGAAGGTGAGCAGCAGAGCACCGAGGAACTGATGACCCTGTCTTAAACTGTGATATTATCAGCAGTGGACAATCCAGCTGACACAGTATCCGGCGGGTAAACATGCTTTCAACCAGGAATATTCTAAGGACTTCTTCTGAAAACGCGCTTTGCTTTGAAATACCTAATCAAAAATAACGAACTTATATCATACCCTATCACCAAAATTAGTACAGATAAAATGTGGGATAGGCCAAACAAAACTTCGAACTTTGTGCTGTAATAGGGAGTAGGCTCCCTTCCTTTCGGTTAAGTCTTTAGATTCGTATACGAGAATACTAGCATCAGAAATAACTAACATTTTGAAACTGAATGAGACTGTAAGTATACGTGTAATTTTATTCATGTACATATATGTACCTACCGTCACACTTATATATATATATAATATATATATATATATATATAATATATATATATATATATATATATAAGTGTTACGGTGTTAGAAAAGGTTTTCTTTTATTGGAACCTAGCTCCTCTACTGAAAAGTATGAAATAACTTGTGGAAATCAGTACCATACTAATTGAAAACGCTGAGCGCACATTTTCATACTTTTCAGTGTTGGGAGTCGTGTTTTTTTCGACAAATATTTTTTTCATAGATGCATACTGCTTACATGATTGATTGTCACTTGCTCACAATACTGGTCACCATCGGCAAGAGTTACTATTACTTTTAAGTCATTCGTGTATACATAGGTATTGTAGCAAATACTTTTTCATTAAATTGAGTGTAACTTAATAACGCCATTGATTACGAGATTTTACCAACGATGTAGATTAAATTGAAATGGGACTTTAACTTGGAGATATACTCTATCCAACAAAAACAGAATCAGACATTGTATGATCTAGTTAAGAGCGTGGTCGTACATAAATATATACTTATATTAATATATTATATACTATACGCGTCGAATTAACAAACTTTCTCCTTTGTGTCGGTCCAAGTTGGAAGTTTTTTAATGCATAAAGATATATAAGGAGTATTAGAATAGGGAGAAATGGCTTGTTTGGGGCTCATAACTAGTGTTGAAAAAGTTGATTACCTTGCTTATTGACAACCGTTGCATTGCAGGAAACTGATGAGACCCTGTAGTATCTGTTATTTGCAGTGTGCATATTGTTTTGTTGCTGCTTATCACCTAAAACAAAAATTATGTTTAGTATATTGTACTCAAATAGTACATTGTACACTGATGGGAAAAGAAGATCTATTTCTGTTCGAGAGTATGTTTCAGCTTTAAGGAAACCCGAGAACAGAAATAGAACTTTCTCCCGAGTGATACATAGCAGTGCTTTATACTACACATTCGAGGAAAATAAAATCATTATAAGCAAATAAATAATTTGAATTCGAATTTGAATAAGTTTTATCGTATTTGTCCCGTGACTTCTCAGGAAGTAAGTTCTTTGTGACTTCTTGAGCTGTATTTTTTTATTTCTGGTGGCGTCATCATTATAAAATATCACTTTTACTATCAGATGAAATTTAGGAAAATTATTTTGAATAATTAAAAGCGTACAATTAAATTATCAAGTATTGAAAAACAAAATTTAACCAAACAAAATAAATTGCCGCGTTTGTTTTCGTAGTGCAGAAAAAGGTTGCCAACCTCCTTTCATTGATTGATCGAGTACAAAAATCCCACCTCTTTTTTCTAATTATTTCATATGAAACCTTTTTGAGATTTGACGTTTGTATTTTTTTTTTATTAGCAGCTTAAACAACAAAAGAACGCTAGCAGGGCAGGTATGGATTTTCATACAACATTCCTTCACTGCTACGGAGGCCAGGAATAAAATTCCATATAACTTTTCCAGCCACACATTTATAAGGGAGAAATGACGAACTTTATAACACGTTTTTGAACGAGCTATGAGAAATTTTCGAAGTGGGTGTGGTATAAAATAAATTCTTGAGTAGAGTAGGAGGGCTCTCCGCCGGCTTTTTAAAATAAATCTAATGATAGTAATGCCTATCTACAATACTCTATCTGTTTATATAACCTGAGTAAAAACCGTATAAATGATATGTATTAAAAAATCACGACTTGTACTTCAATGGATAGTAGAACTGTTCTACATGATGATAATATTATAGATTCTGTAGTTGAAGGTAATGTAAAAGGCCGGTATGATTTAAAATATTTACTCTTTTTATTAACATATGACCGTGCAGTTCAAATGTATAGATTAGCAGAGTTAGCTTTACAATAATTAGTTGGTAAGTTTGTATTTTAGCTTCACTGGGCGATGTGGTCGCTTAGCGACAAAGCCCATACAAAAAAAATTAACATATAATATATAGGTGAGTACATACAAATTTATTTAGTACCTATTAGACGATATCATGAAGTTAAACGCAACTGGTAATCCTTGTGACGAACGTTTCCTCTTTTGCAGAGGCTCATAATAATTACTACACAAAAAACTTAAAACTCTGCAATAAAAAAGAACAACGAAAAATAGTAAAATTGATCAGCTATCTTTATTAACCGGGTTATTCATCAAAAAGAAGAAAATAAACTGTAAGTGTACACCTACCCCCGAGAAAAAGACATCCCGAAGGAATTGTCATATGATTTACGTCGAAAAATACGGTTCAAATACCGAAATATCCCAAAACTGATCCCGTTACAAACGATGCGGGTTCGAATCCCGCCCATGACTTAAATTTATATTTGTGATTTTGTAATGTAATCCGCATAGCAGGCGTAATTGCAAACCTAACAATATTAAAATTATAAGGTTGCGTCATCATTAACAAGTATAAAACCAATTGCAAATCTTGTTTGTAGTACAACGCAAGTGGTACTATAGATGTCACTCCATCCCAATACGATGGTTAAAGAACGATAGGAAAGATTTGAGTTATGACGTCATGTCATGTTAGCTCAATTGGTTAGAGCATACCCCGGCTCAAGGGGTGGATGGATGCGGGTTCGAATCCCGCCCATGACTTAAATTTTTCTGACTGTATATTTGTGATTTTGTAATCTATAGTTAGCATTTCATTTGTCAACAATGATGCAACCCTATAATTTTTATATTTTTATTTTTGCAATGCCAGAATATTAATGTGGAGAATTTGCGACGCTCAGAAAGACGCCTATGACTTATTTGGATGCCTATAACATTAAGTACAACATTCTATAACACAATAATTGAGCCTTGTATGTTGTAATATAAGGGTCCTTGGACTATCATCCAATGTATGATTTGGCTTTCTCCCAAAATAAGTCAGGGTTTAGGGATTTTGGCACAAATTCAAAGAGTTCAAGGCTTTAGTATACTATGGAAAGGGTAATATATAATAAACATAAACTGCATGTAATTCTGTATTTTACCAGCAGTAAACATTTTATAATGTTTACTGCTGGTAAAATACAGGTTAGCATTTAGGGATTAGTCATAAAGAAATGTGACGAGCCAGCAAACAGCACATGACCTTCTGCGTGAGACGTTTTGTGAACATGCGTGCCAGAACTCCATGAGAGTATGTGTACAAAAGCAGTAGTTCAACAGCTCAACCAGCGAGCATTTACAGATTTACATTATTTTATCTATCTTCCGTACTTTAACAAGAAACTGATATTTCATCTATGATAACTTTCATATACATTCAAGTGTAACTGAAAAGAAAAATCCATGAGATGAATTACTTAGAATTCCATTTATTAACTATGGCAGGTCTATCGCATTGCAAAGGTCAAAGGTTATCAAATCAATGCTTGGGGCAAGCAAGCCAGAGAGTTGAGTTAAGATTGAATCTTTTTACAAATTTGTAACCATACAAGCCTAGATAACGAAGAGTTCAATCGCTATCATGCTTTTTTCTGCACATAAAACCTCAAACAAGGGAGTGATCACTGATGATCACCCTTTGGCATTTGTATAGGAGGTATGACAAGCCAGTTCAACCTTGAACCAAATGCAGCCAAAATGGAAAAATATTTCAAATATATAAAGTTGATATAAATATATCAACAATATTGCGCCGGATTGTATGGTATCAATACCATACAATCCAACTGAATGTAACAAAAAAAGTTTCAAAAAGAACATTTTTTAAGGGGACCCACATATATGAATTCAGTTTGCTTTATTTTGGTTATTTGTTAGATAATCATGGCGTTATAATATATTCCCTGAAAATTTCAGCTTGCTACCTCTTGTTGTTAAAAGATACATTGGGTGGAGGGACATTGTCCAGGACTGGATTCTACAAGTAAGACTAAAGTTATGAGAGTAAATTTATTAATTAATAAACTGCAAACTATACATGTAAGTTTGGTTTCAAATTATACCCTGTGATCTATATAAATCATATAGATTTTCAATTCTGTGGAGAAAGATATGTTCACTATTTTTGACTAGTTTGAAGAAACCCTATCTGACAGATATTGTATCCGTGGTTGCAGGGAGGGCTCTATGCATTCCACCTGCATTGCATTTATTGGGGACGACTTCATTGACACCCAGTATAATAAGAATACATTTGAGCAGGTCCGGAACAAAAACCAATAAATCCATTTTTTTTTGTTTATTCCTGTTTGTCATAGGCCTCATACATAAAGTACATCAAACAGGTTGCAGCATATCTCATTAAAAACATACTAAATAGGGCTCTAAAGATGGGCAGCCGGACCTAAACACTACATATACACATATACTAAAGTTATTTTGAATTTTTGGAACTATTACCGATGGATAGTATATAAATTATTAAGGTTTTTTGTTGTATTTCATCAATACCTACAGAATATCAGGAATGAATCAGATGAAGAGCGTAAGCCATTATGTCTGCTAAAAAGAGGAAAACAGCACCCAATAGAACTGACAAACAAAAACAACTTTAGAGTTCTGAGTGCAGGTAAAAAACAAGATGTTAATAAGTAATTCAATGAAAAAATTAATTGGAAATTTAAATGGTATAAAAAATTAGTACAAAATGTCAGTCATCCTGAGCAACAATGTGATGATGAAGAGTTTTTTGCAACTGTAATGAGGATGAGTCAAGCTTTGTTTTAGTATAAGAATTTGTAATTTTTGATAATAAAACTATATTATAATGATAAAAAAAGGAACATGTATTTTATTAAATTTATTGACACATAATACAAAAATAACTTAACCAGAAAAAGGTCAAAGATTAGAAGAACCGGAACAAGAGCCGATAATTACAATATAGCCATTCAAGTCCGATAATTACATTATGGTCAGACCAAGACCTGATAAATCCATATTTAAAACTAAAATTGTAGCAAAACCATCAGTGCTAGATTTTTTGAATATGACCTATATGAAAGCCCTTGCTACATGCCAAATCTACTTTATGTTAATTTAACAAACCACATAATCATTCCCATGTAAATCATTCTTTTGAATTTCCAGTAAAAATACCAACAGTGGATTTATTGGTTTTTGTTCCGGAGCTCCTCACTGACTTTTAAGGTATATTTTTTAATAATAATACAATAGATATTTTAATTCCTAGGTCTAATAAGAATCTGCCAAAACTTAATGGCTACATATGATTGCATTGTAAAGCAACTTTTGGTAGAAAGGGCAAGGATACAGCCCCACCATACCCCAGACAAAGTGTAGAATGTTAATGATTTTCTCAAATTTTGTAGAAATTGGAGTGAGGTGTGCCTGTAAATCTACTATCCAGCTAAACTACAAGGAATTTTACCGAATTGCTTCCGGGAAATGTTTTCATTTACAAATGAATTCATAATGGTGGTAGGGTGTTTTGCTAATGCCCACTGAATACCACCCTCAAGTAGAAAATTTGTCGCCAAGCACCTAACGGTGTGTTCCAGCAGCTGTCCAGGAGAGCAAGTAATTCAAATTTGGCCTCATCTTCAACCACATCAACAAGGTGAGATAGTGCAACAGTCAAGTGAACTTTACCTTGTTTTTCAAACAGCCTCGAGTGAATGTAAAATTAATTGAGGTGAGATCTGGACAACACTAGTGGAACCTTTACATTAACCCGGCGATTTGACGCGCACTTAGATTTGTAAATTTAGTCTTACCTGTCTGTATGTATCCTCTATGGTTGGTATGTAGGATTCTCTGAAAGTACCTTTCACGAATCTGAGTACTAAAGAACTTTTGCCAACTCCACCCGCTCCAAAAACTACAACACGATAATCATTACTTTGCTCCGGCATAATCCTGAGAGTTATCTCCAAATCTGCTTCTTCAAGATGCTTGCTCAAACAGTGACGACCGCATAAACGCAACTGTTCTAAAGCATTTTATACACGACTTCTTCGGATTCGATTTAGATCAATGATATTAATGACGACAAGAATTATTAACCTTACACATTTTTGCTTTCAGGCATGTGCAAATATTTTAAACAAATAAGGTATTATTTTTACTGCTTTGCAACGCCCTTTCAAAAACAAAGATAATTTGTATGAATAGTGATGCCCCGATACATTTCGATTACAATACTTCTGGGTATCGATATAGGACTGGAACAGTGAGCTATTATTATTAATTTTGCTATACGAATATAAATTGCTCCTCATTTTTTAAACCGTGGTTTTGAAATTAACACATGAAACAAAATATCAGATAAATGCCCATTGCTTTGTTGGCAGGAATGCAATTTTTTGTCGCCAATTCAGTAAAGCTGAATTCAGGTAATTGGATCACGTTAAGGGGGGTTGTAGCATAAATCCCCAAGCTTGGCAGGCGTCTTGGAGATCGCAGTAGAAGTTGTCTTTTCTTCAGAAGACGCTGCTTCCAACTACATTATATTATTTTTTCCAATAGTCACCTCCTACCCTACGTCTTCCATGGGAAGAAATGAGAGGGAGACATTCGAACCTTGCACTCCACGGCTATACAATCACTAACGTTAAATATCGATTGCTGTTTATCGATATATGGCATTGGGTAACGGGCGTAGCACTTTAAAAAAACCACAGAGAACTTTTTTTTTCCATATAGCGGGGTATGGTCTCGCACGTCTTGTGCATTTGCCAGTGTCATGTTTTATTCTTCATTAGTAGTTCTTTGAGACGACTTCTGTTCTATCGGTTACGGCTTCAGACTTCTTGATTATATGACTTTGTTTTTATTATTATTATTATGGTTAATATTATTACAAAAACAGAGCACTTTTTATGACAGAATTCATAAGGGGCGGTCCGAGATGCGCCAATAGTGAACCAACGGTGCTAACAGCAGTACAGACCCGCCAACTTATCTGTTCAGGTGGCAGAAAAAAGAACTACAACATTCCTTGTGTGAAATTGTGACAGTTTGTAGTTGATTTCCATGAACAGTAGCGCCCTCGAAAACTGCACAGTTAAGTTGGTGGTACTATACCATAGGATTGGACCGATTTGCATATGCCATGGAAGTAATATGTACTAGTTGTACGTAGTACTTATTACTTCCATGGCATATGCACGCTCACGGCCGTTTGCTAGGACATTGTGGTGATGGCACTATGGCCTTCTTTAGGTCATAGCCAAACTTTTTGGTAGAGTCAGGCCTGGTTCACTTCGCACATTAGGTCCAAAGCTACAAGTACTTCGGCGGCTGTGACAAGTCGCGTTTACTCTACAGTGGGTTGTCGCGCGCCGCACAGTAGATCGAAACTCGTCTTTCATAGACATAGAATCTTGAATTATTAAAGGTCAATTTTTTTGCTTGGGACGAGTTCTGTTAATCATTGTTATACTATAAAATGGGATGTGCGACAATTGTGAGCACAAATAGGCAAGATATAATTTTTTTTTGAAAAATTTGTATGGGACTAACATATAAAATGTCAATATCTCCGTAATCACAAGTTTGGCCGTTATATCCTTGCACACGTATATAGTACTAATTATTTATGATTTTTTGATATACTTTGTTTTGCGGCACCACTTGCGATTTTTTTTTTAAAAATCGTCAAAGTTATTAATTTTTTTTTATATTGATGACTGTTTGTAATGCTAAAATATGCGATTATTAGTTCTAGTTTAGGGTATTTTATAAATCTTAACAGAAAACTTTCTAAGAAATCACAAGACTGTTAACCAAAACATTTTCACGTCTCAATACAACTTGCACGGTAATAATAAATTATATATTTTTGAATCTAATCTAGTCACCAGTAATGGTGACTAATAACTAACTTAATGACCTCCGTTACTTCTAATGGTTAAGTAGTCATTTGTTAATGACCTCCGTTACTTCTAATGGTTAAGTAGTCATTTGTTTATGACCTCCGTTACTTCTTATGGTTAAGTACTCATTTGTTAATGACCTCCGTTACTTCCGTTAATACTAATTAATATTGTACCTAATTAAGTAAATGAATATAACATCTAAAGTGACAAATGCTGCTTAATTTCAAAATTAGTTGTGATAATGATACCCTCATTACCAAAACTAATTATAAATTAAGAAAAAATAGTACCCTCATAATTAGTCAATACCTATAAATAGTCAAAAATCAAATTATGTAGCTTCAGTTCATTTTGAGTACTTCTACTGCTAACAACTAATAGTATCTACCTACCCGCTTACCCCGTGATTGTGAATAATGGAAAGTGTAATTTCAAACTTGGACTTGTTTGTTATTCTGAGTAGTCAGAATACTAAATTCGATCACGAAATATTATTTAACACGCTTGTTAATCGACTAGATTCTAGCCTTTCCGATGAAGACCGTGTTACCCTCAAGGAATTTTGTCGGAAATTCACACGGGCTGTTCAGAAGAGATGGATAAGATCCCACCGCAAACCTGATATTTTTAGACGTGATTATTCCAATTGGCTTGAGGCAAATATTGACTGGCCAAGCTGCGTACAAACAAATTTGCTCATACAAGAATCGGTAAATGAAAGTACTTATGCTGAACCCTTACCATCAACGTCAACGATGATATCGGCTTCAACAATGACAAAAAGGTCGCGAAAGCCCTTTGAAGATTTAAGCAACAAGCAGAAGAAGAGGAGATCAAATGAACATAAAGATGAAGAACCTGTTGAATTAGCATATTCAGCTGCAGCACTTTTAAAACAAGATGGTCGTGAGGATATTGCATACGTTATTGAATACATGTTAAAAAATCCAGATGCAACAGCAAGAATTAAGGAAATGATCAAAAAACCAGTCCCTAAAGTATTATTTTCACCAGAGAAAGCACTGGGTTTGTTGCTTTCATTAAAATTATCAAAATGGCAATACATCACTTTGAGGGAAACAACAACTCGAGAAGGTTCGAAAGATATATATCCGTCGTATTATAAACTTCAAAAGGCTAAGCTTCAGTGTTACCCTCCGGAGACATTTGTGACCATAACGGATAGCTCAGCTTCGATTGCACTCCAAGCATTACTAGATTTAACAGTGACCAGGATTATTGAAAGTCTTCCTAGTACTAGTGAAATACAAGGCAAGCAATTGATTTTAATATCGAAGTGGGGATTTGACGGTGCATCCAACCAAAGTAGATATAAGCAGAAAATAGACAGTGAGCAAGATGATTCCAGCATATTTATGACCTCTTTGGTTCCTCTAAAGTTAACAACAGGAGAAGGTGATACTATTTGGATAAATCCAAAACCCTGCTCTTCTACATATTGCCGCCCAGTGCAGTTCAGTTTTTTGAAGGAGAGCAAAGAAGTTGTCATGAATGAAAAAACTAGAATGGATAATGAAATCCAGGCTTTGATTTCCACAAAATACCAAGCAAATGAGATTAGTCATCAATTGTTATTAACAATGATCGATGGCAAAATTTGTACATATCTCTCGGAAGCTAAATCAAATGCGGCCTGCTACCTGTGTTTGGCTAAGCCAACCGAAATGAATCAGTTAGATAATGTAACGTCAAAGACCGTTTCTACTGGTTCCTATGAATTTGGATTGTCACCACTACATGCCCGTATTAATGTAATGGAATGTCTTTTACACATAGCTTATCGCCTCGATTTTAAGAAGTGGTCTGCGAGGGAGGAATCTCACAAGATACTGTTACAGACCAGAAAAAAGCTTATCCAAGATCGATTCAGAGATGATCTTAATCTCTTGATCGACATCGTTAAACAAGGGTCAGGCACAACTAACGATGGTAATACTGCGAGAAGGTTTTTCGAGTTTCCTGAGAAAACTGCAGCAATAACAGGACTGGATGAAAACCTTATCTACAGGTTTGCCGTGATTCTGCAGGCAATCACTTCTGGTGAGATAATTGATGTGCCTAAGTTTAAAGAGTATACCAAATTAACTGCCGAAAGATATGTAGAACTTTATAATTGGTATTACATGTCCTCAACTGTCCACAAATTATTAATCCACGGAGGTGATATAATAGCCGAAAATGCTATTGTGCCAATTGGGAGTCTATCAGAAGAAGCTTCAGAGGCCCGCAATAAAGACTTCAGAAGATTCAGGGAACATCATTCAAGGAAGAAGAGTAGACAAACATCTAACGAAGACATCCTCAACATGCTTCTTCTCTCATCTGATCCTCTGATTTCTTCAATAAGACCAAAACTGGATGCCCATAAGAAGCAGGTATACTTTAGAGAAGCTTTAGATCTACTCAAACTTCAGGAACCTCCGATAGAGTTCTTGGATGTAATGGGAACTGTAGAGTCAGATTCTGAAGTGGATTCTGATGGTGGTGAAGTATTAGAATAATTTAACTTTTAATATTATAAGTAGTTACTTAATTATTGTAATTTTATTTTCACTTGTATTTGACTTATTTATTTATTTATTTTACTTATATTAATTGTACTTACCTAAATCATTTTATTTGATTCCAATTTAATATTTATTGTGTGTAATAATTTCAATTTATTTTAAATTTCAGTTGATTTCATCTTTTGTTAGATTTAAGTATTTAATTTAATTTATTTTGAAGAATTTTATGATTTCTGATATTTATATTTGATATTCATGATTTTATTATGTTTTTTACATTAATAAAAAAATCAATTCTTTCTAAACTTCTTTTTTAATTTTATAACCCAACTTATCTAAGTATCTAATACTAGATAGTTTAAATCTCATATAAGATAAAAGTTTTTATCTTAATTTAATGATAGTTTTATACTATGGATCTGCATAGTATAAAACTGATAAATTACGTATATTTGAAGCATTAAATATAGCCTATAAAAAAGAATGATAATTCTGCACTAATTATTAAATTACGGAGCTCTTAAACTTAATACATATTCTTTTGAGTGTATCCTTTCGCTAATTGCTTTATTAGGTATTTAGTCTATCTGATCACCTAACGGAGGTCATTAACAAATGAGTACTTTTACAGTACTCATTTGTTATTGATTACCATACCATTACAGGTGACTAGATTAGATTCAAAAATATATAATTTATTATTACCGTGCAAGTTGTATTGAGACGTGAAAATGTTTTGGTTAACAGTCTTGTGATTTCTTAGAAAGTTTTCTGTTAAGATTTATAAAATACCCTAAACTAGAACTAATAATCGCATATTTTAGCATTACAAACAGTCATCAATATAAAAAAAAATTAATAACTTTGACGATTTTTAAAAAAAAAATCGCAAGTGGTGCCGCAAAACAAAGTATATCAAAAAATCATAAATAATTAGTACTATATACGTGTGCAAGGATATAACGGCCAAACTTGTGATTACGGAGATATTGACATTTTATATGTTAGTCCCATACAAATTTTTCAAAAAAAAATTATATCTTGCCTATTTGTGCTCACAATTGTCGCACATCCCATTTTATAGTATAACAATGATTAACAGAACTCGTCCCAAGCAAAAAAATTGACCTTTAATAATTCAAGATTCTATGTCTATGAAAGACGAGTTTCGATCTACTGTGCGCCGCCCGGAAAGCATGTCATCTCGCTCTAACGCACCGTGTTTCGCGTTTGTTTATATCCGTAGTCTGTTTACGTACATACCTAGTTTCACAGAATAAAATGGCTAGTAGTTAGGTTGGAATGAGGACAACAAGGTTGTTAACGACGCCACATAAAACCCTATGAATATATAGTTTAAGACATAGAATAAGTCATAGTAAACAATTCTTATTATTATTCTACATTTTGTTATATAGAACAAGAGATAACAGCGAGCTACCTTTATTTACCCATGTAATAATAAAATGTGAGGAAGGAAACTAACGTGATCCGAGTATAGTATAAAGTAATAATAGGTTAGTCTGAACAATATCTTCCACCACATCATCACCTACCATCCGGTGACATAGTGTTCAAAGGTTGGCCTATTAGCTATAAATAAATAAAAAGTCAATCCAGATTAAATAAGCTTATACCAAAATAGATCGAACAAACATTATGCCTTTTACATATTCGATTACATAGGTACATTTTAAAATAGTTTTCTGCTAATATCAAGTAGTTATATTTGAAATGTATTTAATTGCTTTAATATGTATTGTCACTATATGTAGGTACGTACAAAGCTGTAATAGCATTTACGCACATGATCACAACCCTAACCCACTTACCACGACAGAAGAGATATGAACTACGCGATAGAAAGAGAAGCGCCTTGTAGGTGAATATAAATGTTAGTACTCAGCGGTGTGCGATCTGAATTGCTCTTTATTGCGTCATAGCAGAGTAACTTAGCATACTGAACAAAGTTAGGCGCTGCTTTGCTCCATCGCAACTGCTCACTCTTTACCAGGCCCAAGTGCGCTCTTGCATGGAGTACTGCAGCCACCTCTGGGATGGTTCAGCAAAGTACCAGCTTGCGGCTTTGGACTCAGTAGAAAAGCGTGCCACGAAGCTAATTGGTGACAGCAAGCTAGTTGAGAGAAAACTTCAAAGTCTGTCGCATAGACGCCAAGTAGCTTGTCTGTCGGTTTTCTATCGCATTCACTTCGGTGAATGTGCTCAAGAGCTACATGATCTCATACCGTCTTCTCCATTTCACTATAAGACTACCAGACGCGGAGTGAGCTTTCATCCCTTCACTGTCAATTTGCCGCATGTTCGTTCAAAGCGATTTCAGAGCTCTTTTATCATGCGAACAGCGAAGCAGTGGAACTCTCTCCCATCGTCAGTCTTTCCAGATGCGTATAATCCTGGTATTTTCAAAAAAAGCGTAAATAGGTTTCTTCTGGGCAAGCGTGATTCATCTTCGACTTCGTCGTCGCTCACCACCAGGAGTCAAACGCAAACCCATGTAATGTAAAAAGTAAAAAAAAAACTTATTTATTTAAAGGAGAGGTAGAGTAGAAAAATTATGATTGATGTACTGTCAATATATAACAAAGTAAAAATATTATGATAATAATTTTTTGGAACGCTATCGTTGTTTCATTTCCTGCTGATTTAATGAGCGAATTTATATTAATTGAATAAATCAAATGGATCAACATCATCATATAATAGCGGGATCCACTAATAGCGGGATGGGATCGGCTACCTCCGGGAGTCCCTGGATTTGCCACGACTTCAAACGTATTGATAGTTATGACACTAGTAATAAAACTTTAGAACTATAACCTACTAAAGAGATTTGTTGTCTATTAACACCCCTCTTCAACAAATAATATGTTACCTCACATTTTATGTTTAGTTGACACATAGAGCATTTAGGATAGTACCTACTCTCAATAACTTGAGTCTAAATAACTTAACTATACTCCGGTTTTTAATTCGAGATCAAAAATGTAAACAAAGGGGTTAACCGTGCAAAAAAATTACATGTACTAAGTAATTATACTAATTTTGGAAACCGATGAAGCATTTAAGGTAAAAAAAATATTTTAAGCAATAATTGTGTTCAATATTCACAGTCAATATTCATGTCAATATTCGCAATGGCAACACAAACTTTCCCGCCTAAAAGCCTTTTTGGCAGTTAATGCCAGTTATACATTTAGTCCTGTTCAAAATTTGTCGCCAAGCTGATCAGTGCAATTTTTTCGTCGATATCGCGTTATTTTCTCGTTTTCGTTCCACTTAACACCGCGAATCAAATTATACGTGTGTTACATTATCGCCATCGCAGCGTGAGAATTGCAGTAACCCGATTTCTGGAGTCATCTCATTTCTGCAAGCCAAATACGCAGTATCATCGTCGCCTGAATGGGTATTGTAAGGATCTATAGTAAAAGGGCGCCTCAGTAGCTATTATTTTACTTGCATCCCGGTAAGGCTATATATCAGTTATACATCACAGGATATATATCGGTGAGTCAATTTATTTTGTTGTTCGATCGATTGGTTATTCGAAATTCCCACTACTTCTAAGTATAATCTACAGGCCACTATAAAAACCGAACATTATTTTTGGTCCTTCGAGCCGGATTTATGAACAGTGCCTTTTCTCGCTTATTTTCGTGCATATTTCTGTCATAATTATTTTGTAACATAATTATTTATCGATCTATTCTAAGTTCCGAGGGTACCTTATGGTACATAATCAAAATCTGGTCATTCACCACAGTCAAATAGATGCTAACGAACTCGCACTGAGCAAGTAATTTTCATAGCTTTCCGTTCAGTCATTAGTCTATATTTCTGACTTACGAATCTCTGACAATTGACATTAGCATTCACTCATCTTTGGAACAATTCATTCTCGTGTTCCGTTCTCGTAAACAAAAACGTCGCTTTGTGATAACATATTTTTTCGTTTTCGTCGAGTTTTATCGCAAAAGTGTTGTTTATTTTGTGTATATAAATTGCTAAAAGATGAGTGACAGCGAAATGGCAAGTACTGCATGTGTTGACATGAATCGCACTGCTCGCGACTATGCGATTATGAGGTTAGAATATTTTGCCGATTGCGAGTTTGTGTCCATAAGTTTAGAAGATCTTCGCGAAATAGAAACACAATTCCACGAGGCGCAAATTAAAGTTCTTGCCCGCTTAGATAAGATGTCACGTAAAGACGAAATGTTGGTAACCTTCAACTTTGAGGAAACTGTGAAAAAGATTAAAACGAGACTCCAAGTATCTTATTCCAAAACTGATTCAGCAGTGACTGATTCGGTGCATGCACAATTGCCAAAAATAAACATTAAAAGATTTGATGGAACATTAGAAAATTGGGTCTCATTTATTGGACTATTTGATTCATTAATTCATAAGAGAAATATTAGCAATGTAGAAAAGCTACATTATTTGCTGTCGAGTGTAGAAGGTAAAGCATATGATTTAATAAAAAATTTCCCCTTGACAGAGCAAAATTATTTAGATGCTTATCAATTGCTGCATAAACATTTTGATAACAAACGGTACATTGCAACTAACTATTATGAAAAATTAGTTCATTGTGAGCCTATAAAAACCAAAAGTGCTTCTGAACTTGAAAGAGTACATAGATTATTTTCGGAGAACCTGAAAGTGTTAGAAAAGTATTCCCTTCCAGACTCAAACTTTATGTTGTTTCATTTACTTTGGACAAAGCTAGATAGATCAACTCGGGAAGCTTTTCAACTTGAGTTTAATAGTGATGAAATTCCTAGGTACACTCAAGTACAAGATTTTATTGAAAAACAATACAAAGCCTTAAAAATGTCAAATGTTGCTGTCAATAGTAAACCTGCAGTTACTTTTAGGAATAACCAAGGCAAACCAAAAGCATCGTTGGTAGTTGCAAATTCTATATGTGTTTTTTGTTCTCGCCAGCACCACACACTCACATCCTGTGAGGGCTTCTTAAAACTAGACCCAACCTCTCGTTTTAATTTTATAAAAGAAAAGGGTCTTTGTATTTTGTGCTTTTCCAATACTCATAGAGTTAAAGCATGTAAAGCGTCATTTCGTTGTAGCGTGTGCAATTATTCTCATAACTCACTGCTCCACTTGGAAAAGCAAGCACAACCTACGACACATCAGGCATGTGAAACAAAAATCATTGCTGACAATAAAAATGTAGTTCTGACCTCGGTGGCTAGTAGTAGCACAATACTATTCTCAACAGCAAAAGTTTTGGTACGAGATAGCTCTGGTAACTTTCAGCCAGTAAGGGCTCTCCTGGACTCTGCCAGTGCGTGTAATTTCATATCTAAGGATTGTGCTTTACGTCTAGGACTCAATATTGGTAAAAACTGCCAGTCCGTGAGTGGTATAGGGCATACAGCTACTGAACCTGTTGGCTCACTTGTATGTGAGATGAAACCTATGGTTAAAACCTTATTGTCAAATTTCAAATTTGAAGCTCTTGTTTTGTCGTCAATCTGTGCTGATCAACCTTCTCAATATATTGATTCGTCGAATTGGTCACATATCAAACATTTGGATCTGGCTGACCCTGAGTTTACACATCCAGGCCCAGTGGACATTTTGCTGGATGCAAATATTTTCGTTTCTTGTCTTTTACCTGGGATCAAGCGTGGTCGACCAGGGCAACCCGTGGCATTGAATACACATCTGGGATGGATTCTGATGGGTGCATGTGATGGAAAGGCTTCATCACAATATCTTCGTTCCCGTGTCATGACAAAAAATTGTCTATTAGTTTCCAATGTTACACTGAACGAATCACTGAAGAAATTTTGGGAAATTGAAGAAGTGAGTCCTAAGGCAGAGTTCATGTCAAAAAAGGACAAACAATGTGAAAAATACTTTTTTGAAAATCATTCTCGTACTGAAGAAGGTAGATTTGTTGTACCTCTTCCCTTTATCGAGTTGGATAATAAACCAACTTTTCACAACTCTCGTGAGATTGCTCTTCGGAGATTTTCAAGTATAGAACGTCGTCTACAGATGAATCCGGTATTTAAAACTGCGTATATTTCATTCCTGGATGATTATAAAGCTCGTGGTCACCTTGAGGTGGTAGAGCCCCCCGCTACTAAGGATGGAAAATTTTATTACATTCCTCATCACGGTATCATGAGGCCTGAATCGGTCAGTACTCCTCTGCGTGTGGTGTTTGATGCCAGTGCTAAAGATGCTTCAGGAAGGTCTTTAAATGACGCTCTCCTTCCTGGACCAAAACTGCAAACAAGCATCTTTGATCTGTTGTTGCGCTTTCGTTGGCACGCAGTAGTGTTTACGGGTGACGTACAACAGATGTATAGGCAGATTTTGGTTCCTGACGAAGATGCGCAATACCAGCGAATTGTTTGGCGGCCCTCTACATCTGAGCCGGTCCGTGATTACAAACTCAAGACTGTAACTTATGGCGTTTCTTGTGCTCAATTCCAAGCTCTCCGTACCATAGCCCAACTTTCAGTTGAAGCTGCTGAAAATTACCCAGCTGCCTCTACTGTGTTGACTAGAGACATCTACGTCGATGACATTGTCACTGGCGCGAACTCTACCATGAATGCTCTGCAACTCAAATCAGAACTTACTAACATTTTAGCTTCTGGTGGCTTCCATCTGAGGAAGTGGACCTCAAATTGTCGAGATTTTTTGAAGGATATCCCTCCTTCGGAGTTGTACCTAGAGAGTTCTAAAGGCTTCGAGCAACCAGCTGATGCTTCTCTAAAAATATTAGGAATTTTATGGCATCCTCACTCTGACACATTCGGCTTTAGAGTTGCCGATAATGGTAATCGTCGTTGCACAAAACGTATAATACTTTCAGAGATCGCTCGAATCTATGACCCTTTGGGGTTTCTTGGACCAGTTACGTTTTATGCTAAATACCTAATGCAATTTCTTTGGACATTGGGTGTCGATTGGGATGAGGATGTCCCAGAGAATATCAGCTTAGAGTGGTCCCGCTTTAAAGAGCAACTCCCATCTTTGAAGTCAGATTCAATTCCTCGGCGTTTGATACAAAATTTTGTCGATTTGCAGCTCCACGCATTCTGTGACAGTTCAGAGCGAGGATCGTGTGCAGTCTGCTATATACGTGCGGTTAATGCAATCGGTGATTGCTCAGTTCACTTCTGCTGTGCAAAAACAAAGGTTGCTCCCGTACGCAAGCTTTCTATTCCAAGAATGGAACTTCAAGCAGCCGTTTTACTTGCTGACTTGGTGAGATCTGTCGTCCATGCCTTGGAGCCATTTTATCGTTTTGGAAAAATATTTGCTTGGTCTGACTCTACCGTAGCTCTGGCATGGATTAAGTCATGTCCATCGAAATGGAAAACCTTCGTTGCCAACCGCGTTAGCCACATACAGGAAATTCTGTCTCCAGACTGCTGGGGACATACTAGCACCTTGTCAATGCCTGCAGATGTCGGTTCTCGGGGTACGCTCCCTGCTGATCTTGTGCGATGTGACATGTGGTGGAATGGCCCAACATGGCTTGGAGAGCCTGAAGATCGGTGGAGTCCCTCGTTTATTACTTCCTCCACTCATGCTGGTCCAGATGTTCAAGAAGAACAACGAATCTTTAGTCTATTGACCAGTGTTGAAGTCCACATTGTTGATAGTTTAACAAATAAATTATCCTCGCTTTCTACTTTAAAGCGAGTACTGTCGTATTGTTTTCGCTTCTGCCATAATGCAAAGTCTCCTTTGCAAAAGACTATTGGACCATTGGAGGTTCAAGAACTACAGGATCGTTTTATGTTCTTGATCAAACATGCACAGCAGGTTTCATTTGCCACGGAGATTGAAAAGGTCAAAAATGGCTTAGTCAATTCTCTTCCGAGATGCTTGCGCAAACTTTCACCCTTCCTCGATAATGCGGGTTATCTCAGGGTGGGCGGTCGCCTGGCTTTTGCCAAGGTCGACTTCAACGTAAAGCATCCGTTACTGTTATCACGTCATCATCGCTTGACATCATTGATCATTCAAGATTATCATGACCGCTTCATGCATCCTGGAGCTCAAACTCTCCAGAATTTACTTGCGCAGGATTTTTGGATCCTTTCGCCAAAGAGAGCCATTCGAACTGTTGTTTCTCGTTGTATTAAATGTTTCCGTGCAAATCCCCAACCTGTTCCTGCTCCTCTTATGGGAAACTTACCATCGTTTCGAGTCAATCAGATCAAACCATTTTCGAGTTCTGTTGTTGACTATGGTGGACCGTTTGACATCGCCTTGGGTCGTGGCCGTGGTGTCAAGACCTATAAGGGTTATATTTGTGTATTTGTTTGCACTTGCACGAAAGCCCTACATATTGAATTAGCTTCTGAGTTATCGACTGAGGCTTTCTTAGCGGCGTTGAAAAGATTCGTTGCTCGTCGCGGACGGTGTAGTCAAATCGTGTCCGACCAGGGTAGAAACTTTGTCGGTGCTAGAAACTATCTGAACTCCCTCATGAACGATGCTGCCTCTTCGCAAGAGATAAAATTCTCATTTAATCCTGCCGGAAGTCCCCATTTTAATGGCTTGGCGGAAGCTGGCATTAAGGCCGTTAAAACACACCTAACTCGTGTGGTAGGCAATCAGCGATTAACTTATGAAGAATTTTACACTGTGCTGTCTCAAGTGGAAGCTATGTTAAATTCTAGGCCTCTCACTCCACTCAGTTCTGATGCCAATGATTTCGCTGCATTGACTCCTGGTCACTTCCTCACGACGGAACCGTTGTCCGGCCTGCCTGAGGAAAATTTCGTAGACCAACCAATCAGTTCCCTCCATTGCTGGAAATTGATTCAAAAAATGCACCAAGACTTTTGGCGTAGGTGGCAGAATGAATACATTCACACGTTGCAACAACGAGCTGATTGGAACAAGAAGCGAGAAAACATTGCGATAGGCACTTTAGTGCTTATTGTCAATGAACAAGCTAAACCACTTAATTGGAACCTAGGAAGAGTCATAGCTCTGCATCCAGGAGCAGATAAAGTTTGTAGAGTTGCAACCGTCAAGACTGCTTTTGGAGAGTACAAAAGACCTGTCGTTAAACTCTGTCCTTTACCAGTTGCAGTTGACAGCAATACTAATTAAGTTTTCGTTAATTTTTCATCACTACCGTTTAATGTATTTAATTTATATATAATTTAATAATTTTTGTAGTTAACTCAGTCAATATATTGTTGCTTTAATATTATTTAAAATTCATTATCAATGTCTTCGTCTTTTCGTAAATACGTTGCATTTAGGTGGGCGGAATGTTCAATATTCACAGTCAATATTCATGTCAATATTCGCAATGGCAACACAAACTTTCCCGCCTAAAAGCCTTTTTGGCAGTTAATGCCAGTTATACATTCAGTCCTGTTCAAAATTTGTCGCCAAGCTGATCAGTGCAATTTTTTCGTCGATATCGCGTTATTTTCTCGTTTTCGTTCCACTTAACACCGCGAATCAAATTATACGTGTGTTACATTATCGCCATCGCAGCGTGAGAATTGCAGTAACCCGATTTCTGGAGTCATCTCATTTCTGCAAGCCAAATACGCAGTATCATCGTCGCCTGAATGGGTATTGTAAGGATCTATAGTAAAAGGGCGCCTCAGTAGCTATTATTTTACTTGCATCCCGGTAAGGCTATATATCAGTTATACATCACAGGATATATATCGGTGAGTCAATTTATTTTGTTGTTCGATCGATTGGTTATTCGAAATTCCCACTACTTCTAAGTATAATCTACAGTCCACTATAAAAACCGAACAAATTGATAACTTTAGTATTCACTAATAAAACACTTTTTTATGCGCGTACACATTTACGCATATATTCAAGCCTGAAATTAATAGTGTAAGATTTTTTTGTTTTTAATTGCCACACTGGCGGGATCGTTGACATTTTCCAGCTGACGCCATTTTTGCTTGTTCGTAAATCGTATTTAGATTCGCATGTGTTTCTCGCCGATGTTTTTTCTTGTTATTGTGAATTTCCTTGTTATTTATTATTGTTTTTATCGTTTATAGTTATTTTTAGAGAGTTGTGTTCAGTTTTTGTTTATTGTTACGAATTATTTATTTTTGTATTATGGAGGCTCCCAGCCAGGACGGCGATTCTCGTGCAGTGATATGAAATATGAATATCATAGTAGATAAATATCGAGAAAACATGGCGAATATCAAGTCGTGTAGTTTTGTGTTATTCTCGCAATATCACAATCGATAAATATCAAGCCTTAGCGATCGACACGCAACATTGCGAAATCGGGATCATCATTATACTCTCTATACACATAAACACAAGTTCATCTGTGGACATATTTTTATATCTACCACTCGCGAGAATAGCATTTTTGTGAAAAGTCGATATTTTTGGGATATTAATAGTCTATAGGTGACACGGGATAAATATCGAGAATCGATAAATTTATCCCAATTTTGAGAATTGCCCCCCAGAGCTCTAACCGGGCTCTTCAACAATTAAAGATATTGTATCTCCTGCTAAAAAACGTGTTCGCAAATTATTGAGTGCTTCCGAAAAGTTGATGGTGATGAAGGCGTATAAACACACATCTATAGCGTGGCCAAAAGACGAGTATTGCTCTTTTTTTATGTTATTGTGACAGGACAAGCTCGAGGCCCACCTGATGTTAAGCGGACTAACCTCTGTCTATACAGTCTCATGTGCCTGTAATTTCACTGGCTCACAAGGACTGCTGCCAGAACACACCGCTAGGTGCTTGGCGACAGATTTTCTTCTTGAGAGTGGTAGCTAGCCAGGCGGGCAATCGTAAAATGCCCTTCCAGCACGCGGTGAAGCTCAAGCCTGTGGCGGGATTCGAACCATAGACCTGCTGCTCGGCATTCCATTGCCAATGCCACTTAGCTGTCCAAACCATCACTGCTTCAAGTGTCCTAAAAAAACCGCGGACATGTTGGGAATATCGTCAGTTTCAGTCAGAAGGATAGTCCGCAAAAATAAGGGAAGCGGTGAGTTCACTTCGCTTCGATTACTTTTCACGCTATAGGTACGGCAGATTGTTCAACATTTTTTCTAGACAACAAATTCATAAATATAATTTAGTAAAGGTAATTAATACTTTTGTACTTTCTCACCAAAATAAGAATACATATACCTCCTCAAGCACAAGTCACACAACCAGATCCGAAACTTCCACCGTTGAACCAGGTTCCAATGGGGAGATTTGTCATAATCCCCACGCTTGGCAAGCGTCTTGAGGATCGCAGTAGAATTTGTTGGTTCTCTAGAAGGTGCTGCTTCTCACCTTCCGTTTGCTCATTGCCGAATCCTGCTGTACGGTTATTTCGGATATTTGTTGCATAAAACTACCAGTACCAGTTATAAATCTTATCTGTGGTGTTGATTTTACCTGTGCCGTAGGTACAATAATAGTCTATGAGTTTATAGAGTAGTAGTAGTCTATGAATTTGTAGACTCAAAATAAATTTACAAATGGCTTCCGTTTTCATCTCACTGCATTAAAATTTCTTCTGGCATGGTTTTCTGAAAAAGGTTTGTTCGTGCTTTTACTGCAAACCATTCTGTAACAGGGTGAAAAATAGTTTTGTCGTTATTAGTACTTCAATATCTGAAAAACATTTTGTAAATTTTTAACTGTAGGTACATGCCGGCGAATTTTCATCGTGAGGATTTAGCAGTTCTATTAACAATAGTTGTCATTTATAGCATCAAATAAACGTTAGAGTCAGTTGCTTTCTCCTACATTTGTTGCAATAATTAGTTATGCGTATAATATGATAATATGCATAACTTACCAGAAATAAAGCACGCAGTATGTACCAGTGAAGTAATATTGATGTGTTTTATTTATATTTGATGTGTTTTTATATTTCAGATCATCGAATTGTTACCGCGAGCCTGTTTGTAATACATAGTTCCAGAATCATGGGTATCCAAGATATACAAACATTTCTAGAAAATGAGGGTATAGGAGTTGATCTGTTTCGAATTGCGAGAAATCAACCCGGTGGCTTCCGGCTGGTCCTCGATGCTGAGGGTTGCTTGGATCGCCTATATGGAGGATACTTTTCAGGTAATCATTAAATACTGTTTAAATTTTATGTACTGGACACTTACAGTATACATTCATGGAAAGATATCAAAAAATGGTGATCATTTATTTGCAATACCAGGTGTTAGGCCTCTTCAGCAAGTGTCTGTCTTGGTGGGTACCACTGCAGTAGCAGATATTCGACCTCAAAGTAGTCTGCAAACATTACTATGTTTATCTGTGAAGGGCATTGTAGCAAGTAAATTTATCTCTGAGTAATAGTTTTTGTATCACAACGGCAATTGACATAAAATAAGCCTCAAGGTTCGAGAATATAAGCATGTTCCATATATTTTTCCTGTTGGAGTTTTAAAAGGCACCCAAGTGAAAATAGCCTCCTAATGAACAGCATGTCCCCAAAAAATGAGCGAGATCTCACGAGTTTAACGAGATTGCACTTAAGCATTAAGTTACTGCCTGAGATCTATGGTTCCAACTACAGTTGAATCCTTCTAATCAGCTGGTTATCTGGCTAGCAAAATAAGAAGCCGTGTAGGAGATGATTCTTTGGACATATTGTGCTTCTGCTCCTTAAGAATTACTTTAAAAATTCGTTATAATGGTGTGTGATGTGAATTGGCCTGAATTATTAACCTTTCATTTGATTGGTATATTTTCATAATGAATTTCTACTAGAGAGATCTATTAAAAATTAGAAATATCTAATAGATCTCTGAGTATGTATAGTTTTCTTTAACTGATAATAATATCTCAGTTTAATAGTCAACTCAACTTGTTAATAAGTTTCATTTTAGTTTTTGACTTCTTGTTGTTTTGTTACAACATAACTGTTTTATTATTAAGACATTTGTTTGATAGAAGACTAATTGTTTATTTTATTTTTTATTTGATGGAATATGTCAAAATTTACTACTTTAAAGTATATTAATTAATTTTGAAACAATGATGGCGGAGCGGTAATGATATGCCGTGCCGCAGGTCCCTGGTTCGATCCCCACCGCCGGCTTGAGCTTCACCGCATGGGGGCATTTTGCGATTGCCCAAATGGCTAGCTACCACCCTCAAGCTGAAAATCTATCGCCATGTACCTAACCGTGTGTTCTGGCAGCAGTTCTTGAGAGCCAATGAAATTGCAGGCCCATGAGACTTAACAACTATTTCTCAGGGTGCAAGTAAGTATAGGCAGAGGTTAGTAACCTTAACATCAGGTGGGCCTCAATCTTCTTCTGCCACAATACAAAAAAAAATTGAGATAGATATGTCAAACAGTGTTAAATTCATAGACGTTTATTGAAAAAAACATTAAAATAAATGCTTATTTCACAATATCTTATCACGTCTTAATTAAGTCAATTGCTTCAGCGTTGCTTTCAGCCTTTCAATTGATTGCACTTGATGAAAAGCTTCATCCAGTTTTAATTTTAAATATTCAAGCATACACTCTCGAATTTTATTTGAGATAATGCCATATTCGAATGCATCTCTTATAAAGTCATTTCGGTTGGTCTCTGCATCAACATTCTTAAACTGACAATCTTTGCTAAGAAGTTTCAGTTGTTGTATGTTTTCATGACTTTTCTCTTTATGACATGGCCAAGATACAACATGCTAAGATTTAGTTTTTCGGTTTTATAAATATCGCACTCAGTGTATTTATGGCTGTGTCGTAACTGCTACAATCATTTTTAAATTCGAATATTCTTGGTGAGACATTGTTTACAAGCAGCTGTAACTTCATTTTATCACATATTTACTTATTTTCATCTTTGTTTGTGAGTAGAAAATTTTTGAAAGTATATAGCCAGTGTGTCGACTCTTGAGCTGCCGTCGGTAATGTTGGATCGAGATCCAAAAGAATTGGTTGTAGATATTTTTCCATTTTTATTTTGAATAAATTGTTATGAAAATAACAATAACCATTTTAATAAAAATAACAATACTAATATAGGCTTTATTCAACATAAAGAATTAAGCAGACATTACATTATTATGACAAGGAATCAGTCAAGATTATAGAGTACCATACTCTATTGAATATACAAAGAGTTTGAAATGTAGCGGCTAAGAAGTCTACTACAGTCATCACAAGTTTGCTGACAATAATACTTAGGCTGAAATTCACAGACGAGTTCGAGTTTAAACTCAAACTTTTTTGTGTCAAAATATGAGTCTAGACTCAAACTCCAAACAGTTTTTTATTCACAGTCGAGTTCACCCTAATGGAATACGAGTATATGCTCAGCAGAGAATGAGACGGGCTGAGTCGCCAAATCGGCGACTCCAATGGTGTGCGGTGCCAAAACGCCGCCATCTTTGCTATGTAGTTGGAACTGAGATATGTTTAGTATTTAATATTAATGAATAATAGCGATGGAGTATTTCTGGATTTAGAGCAAATAGATAATGAACAGTATAACCAGCCACGATTTTCCATCATGTACATTCGCAATATAAAGGATCTCTTCACATATTATGACGACACGGAGTTAAAAAACTGTTACAGGTTCTCACAGGCTTCCATTCGGAAGTCATCATACCTGCGCTGGGGGAGTATGCTCTCCAACATTATAACACAAGAGGGCTGCAAATCTCTTTTGCGTTGCAATTACTAATTGCTCTAGGATTTTATATTTTTGTATTGGTATTATAGTTTTCCTAACTTATTCAGATATTATGATTATTTGCAAGACTAAACACACGAAACTGCCAATCTCGCGAGATCTCGCCTGAGTCACAATCTCGCGAGATTGCATTCCCTAGTCACCACTCACAATGATGGGAGTAGATTGTTGCGGCACTTTAGTTGCACCAAAAGGGTCTCTAGCGCAGATCTGTCCTCTCAAGATGGTAAATAGATTTCTTTTTATTTTTCTTTTCTTATTTTTATTTCATGGTGATGGTACAAGCATGAGGTTAAATTTAACCTCTGCTTATAACATATAATTTTTGCGAGTGGCACACTGCACTGCGCCCATCACACACCACAATGAATTCTACTGCTAGAGACGAATTTACTTAGCATTTATGGAACTAATAAAAAAATACAATATTCTATGATCCACTCACATTCCCGAGTAGTGTTGTTTTAGTTGAATGATCGCTTTTTCTATTCAAAAACGTAGGAAATAAGGGAACTCTAGTATGACTAATGTGTTGATAAAAAATAAACCCGTGCGTTGTCGTTGTTGCCGAGTCATTAACAAATACATCAGGATCAGGAGGGACAGCTATTGAAGTAGATGACATTCTGGGTCCATATATTTTAAAATAACAATCAGATATTTATACCTGGGGCACACTTAGGGATGTCCGTTACGATACGATATATCGGAATATCGATACAGCACTATACGATATAGCGATATTTGATGCGATATTTTGACCATACGATACGCTTCGATATATCGCATTCTTATAAAAATATCGCATTACCGTATCGTATCAAACTGTGTCGGTGATTAATTTGTATAATTTTAAAGTTCCTATTACATCATCACTAAACGATAATAGACAGTGCCATTGAATATATTGTTATTAGTAATAAGAGAATGATAACGTCGACAAAATTGTTTCTGGAACAAGAACAGCCGGCTTTTGTTTAGACTTGGAGGTAGATTTAAATAAATCTTTGGACTTTGTAGTGCCGTCAAATATGAATAATAAATGTTTAGTTTATGTTCTCCTTAAGCCCTAATTGGTTAATTCTACAGCGCTTATCAAAATTATTATTTTTGCGTTGTTTAAGTGCTGATCAATGGCAAGTGTTTTTTTTTTGTTGAATAAAACTATTTTAAATACATATTATTATTTGTTTCTTTTAAAAAAATAAAAGAATATAGTAAAACTACTAAAAAGATAACCCTTTGCACGATATATACTCATTATATCGCATATTAATTGAAAGGCATGCGATACGGTTACGATACGATATATCGATACAAAGGAAATCGATAATATCGCGTATGGATACAACCAAGTTCGATATAGTTACGATGCGATATATCGATACAATACACTTTTTTGGGCATCCCTACACACTTGTGCCACGCGCGTGTAACGGAGTGTTAAGGCCCGTTTATAGTCAATCAGTAGGGAAATATAGCGTGCGAGAGTTGCGGGCTATGGACACTACGCGGCGGCCGGCGCTGCGCTCTAGTCGCACAGCTCGCGTCAAGACGCTAACTCGTAGTCCCCAGCCGCACGCTATTAGCGTCACAGTGTAACTAAAATAGTTGATCAACTTTAGGTATCTGCTACTAAATCCAGAACTGCATCTAAGTAATTATTTTATTAAATTACTGAGTTTAAAATTAGTTCGTAAGTACTTACTCTTCAAGTGTGTTTTTTTTGTAAACACTCCTTCAGATCATTATTTTTTAATGCTGATAGGTATGCTTTTGACCACAATCTCACCTGATGTTAAGTGATGATGTGATCGAAGGTATTGCAGTAACAGGCTTAACCTAGATATACTGACTCTCATGGACAGCTGCCGGAACAGACCGTTAGGTGCTTGGCGACAGATTTTCTACTTGAGGGTGGTCGCTAGCCAAGCGGGCATTCGCAAAATGCCCTTCCACCATGCGGTGAAGCACAAGCCCGCAGCAGGATTCGAACCATGGACCTGTTGCGCGACAATCCATAGCCAATGCCACTGCTTCAGATCAGATCTTGGTATCTTTAAATTGAAACAAAAGTAAAAAAAAACTCATCATAAAATCTACCTATGTTTATTAGTTACGCTTCTGTTACGTGTATACTCTGATATTAAAGATTGATGAGCCCAATTCGATCAATTCGAAGAGACGGTATGTTTTGATTCTCTATAAATGAATTGTTATTATAATATATTCAAAGTTATTTTTGATGTGAATCAAATACCAAATTTGAAAGTAGTGTGTGCAAGTGATACAATTGTGATATTTGCCAATAGTTTTTTACCAATCAATCAAAATCAATATTGATTAAGGTGGTGATTTGGCACATATGGACGTGCACTGTGGCAATTGTGTATCTAGTTGGAAAGCGCTATTAAAATCCTAAGCCCTGCGAACGCAAAAGTCTTCGGTACTCTTAAGTAAGCTGTGGCAGTGAACGCGATTCTCTGCAGTACTCTTGCATAAACTGTGGAGGTAGAAGATAATTGACGAGGCAATGCAGCGGGTCGGCAAAAGGTCCTACCTCGGACACGTCTGCCAGACGACTGAAACAAGTGAGATGGGCCGCTCTGTTATATAAAATATTGTATTAAAAAAACTAATCCATTTTGAGGAAAAGTAACCATAAAATAATCTTCTTAACATCATTGCCTATTTTTTGACATATTCTTTTAAAGTAAAAGATTAATATTATTAATATACGTACGATCTACAAAACGATCAAAATTTATCTTTTCGTGATTTTTTATGATCGAGTGAAGTTATAATAATCGTGTTTTGAACCGTAAAATAATCAAGCAAGTATATTGAACTCTAACATATATTTTTGTCTGATCAAAATAACGAACATTAACATTTGATTGCTTACGAGTGAGTAAAAAATAGGTTGATTTTGAATATACTGGCCTTGAGGCAATGTCAGTTTTTCATTTTTCTGAACAAAATTTCACATCAAATGTTAAAATTCACGGTCTTCCTTGTATTTCTGACACTATGTTATTTAGCAATACAAAATCCTTATGATGACATCTTTCGATCGGTATGATAAAACCATAGGATGAGTTTTTTCTCGTGTAACGGGTGACTTCCGCCCTTTTAACTTACAGCGATTCAATTGATAAACACAAAAAATACTTCAATCATCATTTGAACCTTATGCAAGCTGGGTAAAATGACATAGTTATATATATATGTCACAGCCAAAGTAATAAATCTGGATATTATATATACTGTCTAGCCATTATATATAATGTCTACTCAATTTAGATAAAGTGATAATTGACACAAAATTGTTTTGGTAAATGTGAATAAACGATCGAAATGTATTACTTTTAGTAGTAATTATTAATAATTCGCGACACATATTGGTAAAAGTTATAAAAAGGGGTTAAATATCATTTAGTCTAGGGCAAAGTCATATTTAGGTGCGACGACGAGCGAAGCGAGGAGGAGCGTTAGGTTACTTGTGACTACAACAACGCGCGAGCTGAGCGAGCGAAGCGAGAGTGCCGCGGCAGCCGCCGGCGATGCTCCACATAAATTATTACTATTCTTATATTTATTTTTAAGCTCTTTAACCATTCTGGTGCGCCCTCCGTGACCAATAGAAATATGAGTCTTATGAATAATATCAAAATTTTGTGTCAATTATCACTTTATCTAAATTAAGTAGACATTATATATAATGGCTAGATAGTATATATAATATCCAGATTTGTTACTTTGGCTGTAACATATATACTAAGGTTTTCAATGTAAATCAGATATGGTAATATAGGCTAATTCATCTAATTATTTATAATTGTCATTGAAAAGTAATAAAATTTCATTGTATTGTTCAAGGTCAAGAAATCTCATTAAATGAGTTGACTTATATTTTAAACAGATTGGGCTTGCGGAGGACAGTGGGCACGCTGTTACCAGTTCCTCACTACACTTGCACAGGCGTTGGCTGAGCATCAAGTGGCCCTGTGTGTCTGCTTCAATGGATCTCACCCTACACCACCTGCTTTGCCACATCATTGGATGCAAACCCAGAGCACATACAGGCAAAGAGTTAATTCTGTAAGTACTGTTAACTTAAGGGTAGATTTCACCAATTTAGAGTTTAACCAGTATGCCTAGGAGGACTTAAACCATTAAAATGTGATAAGCTATTTGCTATCATTTAATGTTAAAACTAGTAGCAGGGTTTAAATTTGTTGAATTTGTTATGGCAAATGTCACTCATTCAATTAACTAAAAAAATAAACTCCTTGGTTCAACTAAAAAGTTCAACTCGTTGGATTCACTTTTACGTAGAAAGAGAACAAGGAATACCTTCTCCTTCATCCATGAAGAAAGACACGTGTTTAGGACTGCTTAACTAACGCAATTGAACGAGACGCCACGCAGTCTATATGTATCTCGATTTGCGTGTCGATTTTTTTCAAGATTAGAACATTTATTGGCTAACAACTTTGATGTTTTGTATAAATTCAATGTATATTATTATGTAAAACAATGTAAATGGTACTGGGTACCCCCATCGTTTGTTCTCAGAGCGCAATGAATAGGTAGATACATCTCGCGCACACAGCGAGACATTTCGTCTGGCACGCCATAACGTCCTTGTACTATCTGGGGTATTAGGAGTTGTATGGTGTGCGGGTCATGGGCACCTTTGTTAACTTACACATTATACGATAGCTATGACAGCTCAGTATTTTCGTTTGCACTATTTTCAATAACATGTATTACAAATTTAAGTTGTAACATAAATAGAGTGAATTGTGTTTGTGTCCACAGGTATTGCGTCACATAGTATCAAAAGGCACCCCACCCCCTAAAGTATGGTGGGTACCACCAACTGGACTTCATACTTGCCTCAGAACTGCACTGAGATACCTCAACATCCCCATTGTGAGTGTTTTTTTATTGTCGATTGGTAAGCCTTTGCCCTGTGACGTGGAGTGCCGGGTTAGAAAGTTACTAGGCTCAATACTCAGGTATCTTACCTAATATGAGTTTTTCTTGTGCCATGCCGCGAGTACGTAAACGCGATCTTGTATGGCAAAATTCTTTAATCATCACTAAGCGCCGCCCAGGGTCGCTGTGGTCGTATCACGTATCATGCATGATAGAAAGTCACATTGCAATAGTAATGAGATCCTTTTATTTCATTTAAAATCTGTTACGGTACAACATTTTTCATTTCGAGCTGGAATTGGGCGTCCTCTGTTTTTACGCACCGGGTGACTTTGTCACTGGGATATTAAGACTGGCTCGATAGAGCCGAAATTTCGTTCTAATTTATTTTTTAAACGTAATAGGGGACGGTGCGGTTAGCAACACAATAACTAGAATTCATCTGATAGGAAAAAGTCAAGTCAAGTCAAGAAATTTTGATAATGTTTAGGACTAGTGTTAATTGGTTTATCTGAGTGTGGTGCTTGTCACTCTTGTTGCAAAAGCATTGTGTGGAGTTTTATTAATGTACCGACTTCAAAAAAAGGAGGAGGTGCTCAATTCGTCTGTATTTTTTTTTATGTTTCTTACCGCAGAACATTTGGCTGAGTGAACCGATTTTGATGATTATTTTTTTATTTGGAAGCTGATGCTTGCGGTGTGGTCCCATTTAAATTTCATCAAAATCGGTCAAGGCGTTTTTGTGTTACACTCCAATAACTGAAAAGTATTTTCCTATCTTGTTGATACTAATACATTGACAGTGAATGACAATGGATCCCATAAGTAGCAAGGGTCACTAAAAATGGTTAAAAAAAATGTTAACCAAAAATGGAATCGACTTCAACACTACCGACTCGAAGTCGGTACCATGCGCACTATATTGTGATAATAGGTACTTTTGAACCATCGTGATACCGCCTTCAACATCTTATTTCACACATTTGAGTGAAGAAGTCGGTTCCATTTTTTGCTAAAAAATATATTTAACGTAACATTTTGTTATTTGTCATTTATGTAAGGCTTATTTGAGTTCATACAAAAATATCTACTCTGATTTAAAACTAATATTTTGCTATTTTTGTGTAGATGGTATCTACAGATGACCACTGGCAAGAAGTAGTGGGTCTGTGCCGTGAGAAAACTTATGCAGGTCTGGTGGGGTGCTCTGGTGAATACCTAGTATTTCAACCGCCAAGATACTTCAGCTCATCACAGTTGAAACTCACATATAGGGTATGTATATAATTTTATGCAAGTAAGTTGACATGATATGTTTATCTATTTCTACCATTAAACAGTATTGTTCGCATTAATAAGTTGAAATCGGACTGGACCACTATGGCCAATTTATGAATGAAATTCTATTGTTATAATTATCGCCGATGCCAATGGGTTAAGATAATGAATAGATTCAGGCGTTACTTTGCGGAAATCCATTTTTAATAATAACAAATCCTTTTAAATAATTTTAAGAAAACATCATGAATCTCGATCGTGCGCTCGGAGAGTCAAGACCTCCTGAGGATGCTTCGTTTTGAAGCGAAACGCGTCGAAAATTCTTCCGGTTTGGCTGCGTGGCGTTTGTGACGTCACCTCGGCTTAGCAGGAAAATTAAGCGGAATTGTCACTAGATATGTTTTTATAATTTTTAAGTGTTTTATTTAAATATTAATTTGATGATTTCTTAAAATATTTTAAAAGTATTTGTTATTATTATTGTTCGCATTACTGTGTCACGGTTTGAATAGTATGGGTGCAGATGTTACAGGTACATGAGACCTTTAACTTATGGCTTAGGGTGATGGGAGCAGTGCAGTTCGTCAGTTGCGGCGAAAGGCATCTATTTTAGGTTACCGCTTAACACCGGGAGGGCCTTGGGCTTGTTCCGCACAATATTACAAAGAAAAATAAACAATGTTTGACCTGTGTATGGTCATAAAACTTTTTTGAGTGTTTTGGTTTGCCGATAACCTTTCACCACAGTCTCCTCTGATGGTAGGTGAAGATGCAGTTGGTAGCATAATTATAGTAAATGTACAACCTATAAATAACTCAGATTGCCAATTTTATTTTCTAGCTTTAATTGGTAGCGGAATTTTATAATCTATTATAAAGATAGAAGGATTTGATTAAGTATGTTATTTCCTAATCCCGGGATTATTCCAGGATCAAAATCAACAAATCCGGGATCGATAGCTATTAACGGGACTGTATGTATTAACTTATTAGGAACCGGGTAGGATCCGCGTTATATTAACCGGAAAGATTTCGACCGATTCAGTTACGCGTTGATGGACTTCAAAACAGTCTGAAACTGGTCGGTTGAATCTTTACGGTAAATATAACGCGGGTCATAACCGTCTCCTAATAAGTTATTATGGATAAAACTCGCTATAGTTTACAAAGTGAAAGGACTATATTTCTTTAGTCTTATGTTATATTGTAGCTGTTATTATCAATTTCAAATTCCTGTTGAATTGCAATACAATAAGAACCTTTTATTATTCCGCGATGCGACGGCAAAGAAGAGGTATTATAATTTAGGCTGTAAAACCCTTTTTCTGTAGGTCTTGTGGAAGTTTCACAACATTTGAACCAATATCGATCCAATTTTGTTTGAAGGCAGGCGTTTAATACTATTATAATTAATGAATACTATTTAATACTATTATTAGCTCTGTTTGCCAAAACCCCAAGCAGTCATACCCAAGATTTTCACATACAATCAATTTACTAAACACAAACAGATTAGAACAGATTTTTTTTGTGAGAGCTAGACAATGCAGCATTAAAGTTATTATAACAGAGTTTTTATAAAATATATAATAATTATGTAATTATTTATTCCAGTCTTCCTTGGAGACAAAAGAGTACATGGTGCATGAGCTGCCGAACTTGCTGGATGTGCCTCAGGATAGGCTCTGTCTTGCTGCTGCTTTGCTTGGTGGGAACATACTCTCGGAAAACAGTCTAAGTGATTTCTACAAACGCTTAGGAATCAATCAAAAGAAGGTATATATCCTAATTTTAAGTATATAAACAATTAAAAATATGATATTCACTATGAATCTTAATAATACAAACATATAAGTCAAATGACAAATGTATTTATGTAGAAAAAAAACTATAATGGCATAATTTCTGGTTACCATAGTCACACATTCGAGAAGGATCTGGTCTTCGAACACAGTTTTATGCTACGTTGAAGGCCAGAGGCTTCGAAATTAACATTTTACACAATGTTATGTCTATATATTATTTTTATGTTTACATAATATAAATTATGTGACACAAATATAGCTAATGCGCAAGTTTGTGACTGAGTGTGTTAGTTTGTTACTTCTTCATGCTGAAATGACTGATTCCATTTGGGTGAAACTTGGAATTAAGATAGTTTAGACCCTGGGTTAATACAGAAAATTTTTCATCATCATCACTTCTTTTCATTGTTGCTGCAGGGGTTAACAGGTTTAAAAAGTCATGAAGTATTGAATGTCTGTACCCACGGATAGCTTGGTCATCTCTGCTAACGAATTGATTTTTATCCTAGCATCCTCTACTACAAGTTTCTTGACATTAAAAAAAAATCCGCATTGGCAAAAATAGTACCACCTGATCGAGTCATCTTCAATACTTTCTCTGTCCCTTTTAAATGACTTGTCTACTTTGAATAGTAGACAACGAAGGAGCGGAACCCTTGTAACCGGCCACCGTCTCTTCGTGGGCGTTTTTTTAAGTTTGTCCTTGTTTCGTCAGGAATTTAATAACAGCGTGGTTCTCGATTTTGAATAACATTTTCGCGGCAGAAATTTTGATGCACTCAAAGCACAATTTTTTAAAAACCAGTGCTTGTAAACAGATGAAATGTATTCACTGGCACCTTGGAACAAGTTATAAGTGAACCATAAACAAAAACTATCCTCATTACTAAGTTAATTAAGTTCCTATACTGAGAATTCTTTTAACTCCTTGATTAACATTTTAAAAACCATCACATTTTGGTTTTTATTGCAGCCAAACAATGGGAACACATACGACTCTCTGACTGTAAGTCAGATATTAATATAATTTCACAATACTCTGCCCATGTAAACACCAAATAAAAAAAAAGTTATATTGCAGACTCAAATACCACCAGAGACTGTCGTGAAGACTATTTGCCAGTTTGTCAAGGAGCTGCCGTCGTCCGATGTAGACGCGGCCTGTGTAGAAGTATTTGGTGACATGAATGATCTCCGAGCAACTAAACTGAAACAAGCCGTACAGTATTATTTCAATGGTACTAAAGATGGTTTCCTCAAGTATAGGACAGCTTCTGGTAAGTATCCCTTGCTACAGAATATAGAATAAAACTTCAGACAAATATATCCGTGTCTCTGTATTGCCTTCTTGGGATGAAACATCTCTTGACTCAATCTCGTTGTAATTTTTATTGTTGCCGTCAATTTTTATTAACATGTATTTAATTTGTAACAGGACGCCGCCCCAAGAACAATAAAAAAGGCCAGAAGTCAGATCAGAGTCAATCCAGCCCTCTTTCTTCCGCAGACATGGACACTTCCAAGCTAGCAACAGAATCATCAGAACATGAGGTTTATATCTTACCTATAAAGCTGTTATAAGCTACGGTCATCCACGCCTTTTGCATCGTCATTAACACCATTAGCATCTATTGGAAATCTTTCTCACGCATGAATAAAATAATCGCAAAATTTATCATCTAAGTGCGGAGTGGGTCCCTAAATTCGTTCCTATTTTTTGTTTATTTAGTTTTATGAGTTAATTTTTTGTTCAGCTCCTCCTTTTTCTCATTTACCCATTTATTTTACATGTTTTGTCCCTTAATTTTCACAATGCACTTCAGATAGTTGAATGTTAAAATTACAGCAAAAAGGCTTGGAAGATTACAAATTGGCTACAGCAAACGCGTCTATGAATGCTGACTTTAATATTGTGGAGAACGTCGGCGATGTCCAACATGGAATGGCGGGATTATCTCTGGATTCTGGAGACGCTACTGCACCTAAACATCAAACCAGCGCGGTAGACAAAAGTGAAAAGCAACAGCAACCGTCAACTTCTAAAGAGGTGTGAATTTTAACGTCTTTTGTGGTTGCGTGGGGTTTGGATATAAGAACAATTAGTTTTGTAATCAATATAATGCATCGATGACTTACTAATGACACATTCATCACCAAGTGTTCATTATAAGAATTATTTGTAGAAATTGGAAATTAGTTTGTTTAGACTTTTCTATACTTATAGGTCTTTGAAGATACTGTTGTATGTGAATAAGCAGTTCCAATACTAAAGCAGAATTAAAATGTAGGTTCGTAACATTTCGAAGCTGGCGAGCGTGTCCAACGAGGACACATGCCCACCTGCGCCGCCCGAAGTTATCCGCACGTGCACCGAACGGCACGCCCGCGGCCTCATGCATCCTCAGCTGCTCTCCATCCTCACGCACCGCCAGGTCACCCTCTCTGTTGTCATGGAAGACGACAACCATCGCGAGATACCCTCGGTGCACCATTTCTTTAGACCAATTAGGCAGAATGTCTACGCTATATTGTACAACATGCATCATCATCGGTTCATGGCGCAGAAAGCCAAAGGTAAACATCATATTTATAATTTATAGCTAGACCGCTATCACACCTGATAGCAATTTTGTGTGTTGAATATGTTTATATTGGTGGTTGAATATGTTGTTCTATAACTCAGAATTACTGCAATGTACTGTACCAGGCGGTTTGTCCATTGCTGAACACAGTCTTCCCCATAAAGGTGGGATTGGGGATTTTTGGATTGGCTTAAGGAAGGCGCTGCTTCCCAACTTCTGGTATTTTTCCTCTAGACGGCTCGTAACCTCTTTTACAGGTAGATATGAGGAGAGGCATTCTCGTGATACTCCACGGTGTATGCATTTGTTTTGCAATAATTTTCAATTAAATCGTGACATAATAACCGATATGTGTAATGTTGAGTCAGTGTATTTTCATTTTTACTGCTGATGTTCTAGTCTTTGACCACAATCTTACCCGAGGGTGTGATGATGTTGTCGAAGGTGATTAACAGGCATAAACTAAAATGGGAACAGGCTCTCAAAGAAAGCTTCCGATACTAATTTCCTACTCGAAGTGAAATGGCACTAGCAGTCACCCATCCAAGTGATAACTGCAGATAATGTTACTTCACCTATTTGATCGGTTAAGAATGACAAGTAAGCTCAGCTGCGAGCGCGATTTAACCAAATTCTATATGCAAAGCAGCGGGCAAGAATTTATTTCCATTCAATTATAAATAAATATCTACTTATGGTACTGCAGTGAAATTTATTGCAGATATTATTTACTGCAATCTACAAATAAATCTTCGACAAAAGTAAAATGAGTGGACGGGACATGTGCAGACAACTTGCTTAAAATAATAAGTCAAAACAATCGAACAACAAAATACTTTGAATTCATTATTTTATTTGAGTATGCAAATTAATTAAAAATATGATTTTGTGAATAATACTGCTTCCCTTCTATTTTTCGTGTCTTACGGATGAAATGTCACCCTCCTCATTTCACCCACGGGGAGAAATGAGGAGGGTGACATTTTAACCCGGCATCCCACGGAGTTAATTATCCCACGTTATTATATATTAGTTGTTATGAAACCATTTGACATTCTAAGACATCTGGAAGAGTATAGCAATCGCAAAAAAAGGTTTGGTACAAAATGATAATCTCTCTGTACAGGGAATAAAATAAAGAAAATGTACTCAGATTGTGTTACAATTTCATAAATACTAAATAACGTGGTTGCTGTTTCATTTTAAATTTTACCGCTCGTTCATAAATATCTGTGTACGTTTCTAAATATGATTTCAAGCGCTATGACATGCTAAAAATATCAAATTCACTAACCGTTCGAGCATATTTTTTTTATCTCGATCGGCAATGAGTGCGTTCACTGTCGTTAAATCTCCTCACCAATTAGTTTTTATTTTTTACTATTATACTATTTCCATTTCTTTATTTTCTCGATGACAGCTTCTGTAAAAACTTGAACGTGCATTCTTTTTTACATAATGTATGCATTATTTTATAAAAAATATAACGTCTACGCACGTACAAGGTTGAGCCAGAGTTTCTCCGACTCTGGTATAACCGTGCATAAACGTCATATTTTTATAGAATAATGCATACATTATGTAAAAAAGATATAAAAATTTGACGTTTACGCACGTACAAGGTTATACCAGAGTTTCTCCCACTCTGGTATAACCATGGAAGTAATAAGTACTACGTACAACAGGAATGAGCTGTTGTCGTAAAATTGAAGCCGAACGAGAGCTCAGTAACTGTACCTCTTATCCCTTTCTGGCGATGGTGACCATATTCAAATATGATTTAAGGACAATAATTACAAAAACTGATTTGTGATATGACGTCAGCATATCATTGCTTCAGATGGATTTTAACCGAAGATGCTAATGATAAACTTGCCCTAAAAATACAAATAAATGCTAATACAAATATTTATTTTTTTAAAATCACATAGAACATTTTTAACAATACATTAATTACAATAACATTGATTTAATGGTATATGATCTAATTTTATGGTATAGTTATTGACATTGACAACTGTGCTAGGTCGTACCTGTGTTACAGTTGTCAATGTCTTCCTCCAGTGCAGCAACATTCTTGGGTATTTAAAATAGGCACATAAAACATGTTTTTTAATAAACACATCATCCATCTCACTGGAGTAATAAAAATAAAAAAACACTATACATGTAGGGTAGACAATTTAACAGCAACGGTAAACTGTATAAGCTTAGCAATACTCGTCCCATTAAGGCAGATAGCAACATTTGCCTATAGAGCACTATACATTTCCTGTTTTTGCTTGCTTTTCACACTCCCGTCATATAGGCAGGCCTAGTTCACTCCGTACTTTAGGTACAAAGCTACAAGTACATCGGCGGCTGCAACAAGTCGCGTTTACTCTACAAGGGTTGCTGGGCGCCGCCCGGAACGCACGTCTTCTCGTGTTGTTGTTTGTTAGGCTGTTTACGTACCTAGTAGCACAGAATAATTGGTTAGTACCTATTAGGTACTATTAGGTAGGTTGGAATGAGGGCAAGATTATACAGCATCGCATTTGGCTGCATCAATAATAACACAGGTCTGAACATCACTTTTTTCTCAATTTCAAAAGACATCGAAAGGTAAGAAAACGTACGCCTTCCTAGGTAGGTATATATAACCTATTGTTTCTAATGTTAACTTATTACCTACTATTTTAAGATTTTCATACACCTAGGTAGTGCCAGTTGTGCTTTAATGGGGACAATAAGTGTAAAGTACGCAAAGCAAAGTTTACTTGGCCGTTCTTAACAGATCAGCTAAGCAATTGTCAGCTACTAAAAATTAAGTAACGTCCACCGCGGTCATGACTTGGATGGGTGACCGCTAGTGACATTACTACAGAGCACTTCCGTGCTTTGTAGGGTACGTTAAGCCGTCGACCCAATTGTCATCTTAGGATCGCAGTTATTATAGCATGGAGGCAGGGCAATTTGCGAATGCCCACCTGTGTAGCTTCCACCCTCCAGGAGAAAATCGGTCGCCAAGCACCTAACGGTGAGTTTCGACGGCTATCCAATTAATTAGTTAAGAAAAAAGCAGTTTAGTTTACATTTAAGTTTAATTCTAAATCAGACATTGCTAAATAAAACAGTCTTGTGAAGTTTCTGCCGCAAACCCAGCTTATTCCTTATATGTTTAACTGATTCTAATTTTGCATTATGAGTTAAACGAAAATTGAGATATGAATTCGCTAACTCCTTCACCAATTGAATATCATGTGGATCTTCAAATATATATTGAGGAGGTTGTGGTGGATTTTTTCCATAACATTAGGATCTTTAAGAAATCTGAAATTGAAACGAAGTGATTTTAATAGAGAAAAGAATAAAAAAATGCATAGGTATTTATGTTATTTGTTCTTGAACTAGGACTGGATAGTCATGCATGGTCACCGTAATTCATCACTAACAAATTATGTTTAAAACTATTACCTGTGAAAAGATAAACCACATTCAGGATAATAATCGATTCCGCAAGCCTCCACGACAAAAATATTCCCCATTTTAACTAAAATTCTTCCAAAATATCACACAATCAAAAAACAATCCACCATTAAAGTTCGAGTCTGCGATTTCAAGTGGGGTTGTCAGGTCAGGTGTCCGTATTTCATACAAATAAAAGAAAACCTATACGCTATAGCAAAATTTTTGCGTTAATAAGGCTTTACACGTAGCAACAAAAAATATTGCTTTAACATATCGGTAATCAATTATTATTTATATTTAGAAACATTTTAGAAGTAAATGGTTTTACTTCATTACATAACATCAATCACATATTTTTCTACAAACAACGAAAGGATTGAAATCAACTTAACTCTGGCAACTCTAGGTCACTGTTAGAACGAGACACAGGGTTCAGTGGTTACCTCCTCACTCGGCTTCATTTTTATTTTGCGCGCAACAAGACTCTTACGCCCTTAGCATAAGGTTTTATTTTCTTTATTTTAGCTGCAAGATGTACAGATAGAGCTCATTCCTGTTGTACGTAGTACTTAATACTTCCATGGGTATAACCTTCTACGTGCGTAAACGTCATATTTTTTAAGAAATAATGTAAAAAAGAACGCTCGTTCAAGTTTTCACAGAGCTGTTATCGAGAAAATAAAGAAATGGAAATAGTAACAGGTTAGTATAGGTAGTTTATAGTGATAGGTTACCCTTTGGCCACAATCTTAGCTTATTCTATAGCTGATGGTACGTGATGATGTGGTCGAAGGTGTTAACGACCTAACATTACTGATTCTTAATGAAAACTTCTGGAACAGACCGTTATTTGCTTGACGACAGATTTTTCTAATTGAGGGTGGTAGTTAGCCTGGCGGACATTCGCGAATTGCCCTTAAGCTCAAGCGCGCCCGCGGTGGTATTGAACTGCTGCACGGAAGTCAGTAAAATAATGTACATACGTAAGTAATAGCGTAACTGACATTTTGCTATGGTTTTAATCAGATTTTGCCAGTTACTTGTTGTATATGATCGGGTCAACCGGGTGGCCAAATTATGCACAACAAGTAACATAATTTGGCCACCTGGACCAAGATTGAAACAGGTTGCCTCACTCGTCGAATAGAGCAAGCGATCCTTCTTGCATTTAGTAAAGTCTGTGTTAATGTCCTATTATGTACTAAAGGTTAAAAAAATTGCTGCATTTACGGCACGATAGTGAAAATAAATCTGCTTACGCGTTAAATGTGATAATCAGTTTTTTTTACTATTGTATTCGTGCTCTTAGGGAATGCACATGAAGATATGTTTTATTCAATATTTAGCAGAGACCGACTGAGACGAACAGAGCCCGGAGCTGATTTGATAGTCTGTATGCCTGGGCCCGTCCTTTCATTTTACTTTTGTCGAAGTGATTATTATCAAAGAAATTGTGAATTCGACTTATTAAACTTGTAGAGGAAGGTTTGGCGAGCACCTCGACTGCGAACGAACGTCCTTGCGTCGTGCAAGTTGCCGAGTGGATCTACTCTCGTGTAAATCCGGGCAAGAGTTATGAGTTGGTGCCTGGAGTGGTCCTGGACTGGCCGGTGCCCACTGTGCAGAGGCTTTGGTTCGGGTGAGCCTATGGCTTTTTTATTCTAACATATTTTGACGCGAATACGTCTTTAAAATAGCTTCCATATAGACAATTTCAAAAAACTAATGATAACCTAATCGGGGTTATATAGTTTAGTGTTGCAGCTACATATCTATCATCCCGTATCCAAATTTCAGGAGGGGAGCCCGCGATTTTGAGACGTTTTCACGTACAACAAACGGCCGTGTACATAAAACAGTCACATCCCATTTTTGTCTTCTGAAATGGCACAGTTGCTGATGATCTAGCTACTAATTATTAAATATTAACCTAAATACCAATAAATAAGATAAATATTATATAATGTAACTATTAATTTAATATCTTGCCTAAACTTTAATTCAATTTATTATTCAATTAGTACCGCTTACACGAATTACACTAATGACAATGATAATTATTAAAGAATTATATAAAATTAATGTCAAAAATATAAATATGTCAAAAATAATATTATCAAAATGAAGAAAAAAATCAAAAATAATAGTAATATATACAAATGTCAATTATAAAGAAAAATAATAGTAATAATACAATATATAATTACTATGTCACGACTTACCTAAATATACTAGATTGTTTCTGTGATGCGACAGACTCACAGTAATGTAAACAATCTCTCATTACAACGTTCCACTCGCCCGCTAGCACATCACAATCGAGTTGAGCGTCAAGTAAAGCATTAAGTGCAGCAAGGGATCGCGGTATCGGGGAGGCCGCATGCGCCACCGTTCTACAGCGTGGTACATCAAACAAGTTATGTTTCCTAGCCCGAAGATAGTTGTCGGGAGTATAGAGGCGACATAACTGCTCGCTGAGCTCCGGTACATCAACCTTACCGCGCAAGATTTTACACATTGTTTAATGTCTGATATAAACTTACTGCCCCTGTTTGACGCCCTTAATCCGGGCCATTAATAAAATTATTTAATAAGCCATATTTCGGCTGAAACATAGGACCTTAATAGAAACGGTAAATAGTTATTTTATTTTACCGTTCTATTTTATCATAACTCCTTGAATGTAAATTGTAAAATACTGGGTCTTTTACAGAAAAAAAATAGTATATCATAATATATCAAAGAACATAATATTTCTGTAATGAAAATTGTTTCAAAGGTGTGAACTGATATGGCCAATACAGGTCAGTGAAAAAAAAATGTAGTAAAATTATGTTCAGAAAAAACACCGCCCTAGACTTGATAGTTAGGCCATACTATAGAAGTTAAGTTTGAACAGATTTCAGCAATAAGTTTTGACCCGATGAATATTCTTGAATATAAACGGAGGTTGAATCGGTAAGCATTGGAGGACTCTAATGGGCAAGGGATGATCAACCTCTTAATTTACACCTTGCATGTAGATATACTTGTAAAATGGTAGTAGTACATTACTAGTTTATTAATGAGCAACAGGGACCTATTTAAGGCGCTGACAAGTGCTAAATGGATTTACTTGAACCGATTTTCAGCGAAATATATATTTATCTTTATCATATTGTCCAAGTTAATTCCGAAACAAGTCTCTTTAAAATTTTCCCTACAGATTAAATTGGGATGCACTACATTACGCTTGTAATATAAATATCTTAATTTATTCATGTATGTATAAAAATATAACAATAAAATAGCAGTCTTATCACGAGGGACAAAGTTAAGTTACATTTTCTATTTAACTGATTGTGATAATAAGCTTACTTTCCTTTTTCATCCAAATTGTTCTTGATTTCACCATCGCTGCCACTCTTTCACTACTACGCAGTCCGATAGTGATATCATTTTAGCACTTGCCAGCGTCTTAACACTTTAAAAAGCAGAAAGCTTACCGCCATTGTAGAAATGACGCAATCGCTTTAACAAAATGTATGTTTCAGAACTGCTCAAGACGATAAGTGCCGCCGTATGAGGGCGTTCCTATCGTGCATGCGATCTGACACCCCACTCATGCTGAACACTTCGTATGTGCCGCAACACTTGCTCATTTTGGCCACCGTGCTAAGGTATGTGAAAATGTTACGTTTTCTCAAAATAAGACATAAACACTACTTTTTTGACCTAAAATCCAAGAACGTTGTTTACTCAAATACTATTTGGAAATAGCACAAGTTACAATCATACCTATATGTTTAGTCATGTAAATCAAAAGAACATTAGCAAATCGACTATAATTGAGCCTTAGATACGATTTATAAGTTGAGAAAATCAGCTCTGAAAATAGTGCAGTCTTGGCAGATTTCAATAGCATGCTCTATACATATCGGAGTCTTGTATTTTTCACAGTATTTTGATTTTCTATCATGACACATGGAACATCTCTTCAAAATGTTAGCTACATAATTTTGGTGCAGGTTCCTGTGTATCTTTCTATCTCAGGTGATTTTTCAAAATATTTGTGAATTATTTCACACTGTTCTCTTATTAATAAGTTAATTTAGTAGTGTGTACAACAACTTCAAAATGATTTCGCCATATAAATTCTAAGTACACCATTACTATTATTGTCCTTTGTGGCCGTTTTTACAATCTTCTTCTTCCGTTTTGCATCATACAGAGAAAGGTTTAGATGAATATTACATGTATATGATCTAGTGTGGCTCAATTCGTATGATATTTTTTCTGTCTGTACCAGTGTAAAATAAGTTCTGGACCGGGACTGACGAACTTCGGAGATTAGAGGTGCATCATTTACTGAATGGGACGAACACATTTCAATATAAGTATCACTGTCTTTGTTTGTACCCTCAATGATCAAATAATATTAAAAAAAAAAAAACAAATTAAATATATAAGATTACCCAATATCATAAACTTTGTACTAAATATTTTTAAAATACAACAATTATTACAATCAAAAGAAAAATTCTTACCTTATTTTTGACGCGCCGTAGGTATGGGATATGTGACACCCCAAGCAGTTTGAGCATGTATGTGCAGCTCTTAAAGTGTATGTTGCTGGACTGAAATAATTAGCAGAACGGAGCGTTGATGTTTTTAGCGTGAATTACCATGAAAAACAACTCCCGTGATTTTAAAGCTTTGGAATAATTTTTACTTTTCCACGGTTGGGGCTTGTGAACCTCGTACATGAAGGGTTAAGTAAAACCATTGGTTTTATGTCATCAAAGTTATTATGTATGTTACATCAGTAAAATTTGCAGCCACAATCATGCCCAAGTTATTATTTAGTAAGGTGTAGCCTACATATATTTTTAAATTCATATACTAGGTGATTTCCAAAGTCCAAAGGTAGGTCATCCATTCGAACTGCGAGGGGTTAATCTTGATTAACATGTGTAATATGCTACAAAATCAGAAATCTATCATCAATCTGTCCACTGTCGAATCGATTTATCTCTAATGTTGTAAAGGATAAGTAGAATATAATTATAGAGATTGTAAGTATAATTGCTCTACGTTTTCTTCCACAGATTTATCATGACATCTCAAATCCAAATTCTGCGCCGTCAAGAATTAGATGCGTTTTTGGCAACCGCCTTTTCCAATGATCTCATGAACCCTCTCCACCTGCAAGAGATGAACGTAAGTAGAAGAGTAGTAGAATTTAATTTATGTAAAATTGACTATTGCAATGTTTCAAACTATGCTTTTGTACAGCATAGTTTGAAACATCGCTATTCAAGTCAGCATATGTGTTAAAATATTAAGGATATTATGGAATTTTTAATGCACGAAAAATAATTCAGTAAATTTCCATTCAAGCTGGCACAATTGGCTGATCGTAATGTGAGTTGTTTTATTTATACATATTGAACACAAAACTATGACACAAATTGATATCTATGTCAAATTTACTGACTCACTTCAAACATATTTCGCATCAAATGAACAGTGGCAATGCTGAATGCGAGCGCTCATCCCACTATATCTATTGTGTGGCTGGATCATAGCAAAGGAAAAGTGAACCACTCCCAACTATATTCTTTACTTGATGGTATTCATTTCAATTTCACTCGAAGTTTATATATTTTGGCTATTTGATGATTGAGTAACCTCTTGTAACTTCTACCACATTTTTTTTTTTTTTTTACATCTGATAGGTTATCCTTTGACCACTATCTCACCTGATGGTAAGTGATGATGTGGTCGAAGATGTTGTTCAGACTAACCTAGAATTACTGGCTCTCAGGGACTGCTGCCGGAACACACCGTTAGGTATTTGGTGACAGATTTTCTACCTGAGGGTGGTAGCTAGCCAGGCGGGCATTCGCAAATTGCCCTACCACCATGCGAAATTCATCATTTAACAAGAGGTTGGCTAGCGATTATGTTGTGGAAGTTGTTTAGGCTAAGCCTAGAATGAGAACTAGATCTGTAACAGCCGCGCGGAGCCCTATTTTCAACGTCTAATTAAAATTATAAATAATGGAGATAGAGTTCCGGGAGTTAGGACTTTTTTATTGGAAATTTCCTCCTCTTTAACGAGCTTTTTTCAAAATTGCTTAAATGTTAATATTTTTCAAGTTATTAACAAAAAACTAAATATAATTTTTTTTCATCTTATTTTGTTAATAACAATTGCAATTTTTAACCTGCACCAAAATCCTTCAAAAACATTTTTCTAGAGGTGATTCCGAATCGAATGAGCCATCGCTCATATTTTTAGGACCTTTATCTCTATTTTTCACGTTTTTGAACTTGTTGACTAGACTATAGTCTACACGTGATTCTTCTCACTCAGACTGATTCCTAAATATTCCATTAAAATAATTCATGGAACTCTCCATTTTACAAAACCAAGCTTTTGGTTTTATGTAGATAAAACAGATATACAGACATCGAGATTCCTTGCAATGCTTTCGCCACTCCACAAAGGAGGTAGTCAGATTTGAATAAGAACTTCTACGTTTTTTAAGACCTTGCGTCTTGCGCCTAATTTTATAATAACTTGAACCTTTCAATACCCATACGTATGTTATGAGTTTTCATGTGCTATGTGATTTTATGTAAGCATGACATTAACGTTTATCTCCACACATTACTACTGCGCGCCTAAAGCAGTCAACGTGAATGAACTAAAAATATATATAGGGATGTAACTTTATAATTTCATGGCAACGTAAACTCTTGAGAACTCGTACTAAGGGTACTTTAAAATAATAAACCTTTTTACTTACAAAAGCGCGTCTCTCCATATATTTTGAGTGTAGTTGCAACTACTACTACAAAAGCGATCTTGTTTTACATTTTATTGTTTTACTGTGTGTAGGTACCATTAGCATTAACACCCACACTAACTCATCATGTACAAACGAAGCCTATCCGTAAATGCCCATCAATAACTTACTGTGGCATGCCTTCTTGAGTGAATAGGTCTGTAACGTGCGATATATGTATAGGTGAACTCGATAAGTTGTCGCGGCGTGCAGCTGGGCGCGCTAGTGATGGCTGGCGCGGAGGTGGCGCTGGTGGCTAACGACGCGTGCGGTGCTCCCGTGCCGTGGCTGGTGGCCTCGCCTTGGCTCTACTTCGACGGCAAGCTACTGCAGCGCAACCTGCAACGTGCCGCGCATTGCAAGCATCTAGCCATGCTGTGCGACAACCATCTCGACACCGTCGTCAAGGTACAGTGTACGCCAACCTGCTGCTCAGTACGTCATACGAAAGCTGCTGCATTACAACCTACATCACACCATTCTACTAATATCATTGATAACCCATACTCGTATTCTCTCTTGTTCAAAAACAAAGAGCTGTGAAATACAGAAGAAATCATGATTAGTTTGTAAACCAGATGATTGTTAGGTAACAAAAACACAGCACCATCTGCGAAATAATTTTCGGTAATGAAACCCTGACAACTGACTCTGACATCATGAAAGACTTGGAGGGTATTTTATGATGCGGCTAATTAAGCTCCGTTTAGTACGGTACCCTAAAACTGATGAATTTGTGTTGTTATATAGGTGGAGCGCATGCGCAAGGCTATCCTGGAGGGTCTAGAGGTGGAGTTCGCGATGCCGCCGCTGCCGTTGGTGGCGGGTGTGATGGGAGGCGCGCTGGGCGGGTGGGGGCCGGCGGCGGGAGCAGTGGGGGGAGGCGGGGGGAGAGGGGGAGGACGAGGCCGTGGCGCTCGGCTGGAGATCGCAGGCGTCGTTGTCGGACAGTGGGGCGGCGGAAGCTATCCCACGCGTGCTCACCGCTATCCGCAGGTATACAAAGTATTTTGAGCTAAAAAACTGTCTCCAGTCTTGTCCATAATTATTATTTAGTAACCGGCTAGGACTAGCAGAATACTTATCGGTAATTTTTCCGACTAGTTTCCAAATTATTTGAAGTTCTTCGTCTGAGAGTTACGATTGTACACAGCGTCAAGCGCGGGCCTCAGCACGTAACTGGCATGGAATTTTAACTTTGACAGCTATGCCAAAGTAAAAATTCCTCTGCTTGAACTGTCAATTCTGTCACTATCACTCTGATTGTCACTACTTTTGATAGGTATAGGACTGTTGACACACTCTCTGGTTTTCAATTCGAGATCAAAAATGTAAACAAAGGGGTTAACCATGCAAAAAAATGACATGTACTTAGTAATTATACTTATTTTGAAAACCGACGAAGCATTTAACATTAAAAAAATATTTTAAGCATACTTGATTACTTTAGTATTCACTAATAAAACACTTTTTTATGCGCGTACATATTTATGCATATATTCAAACCTGAAAAAAATTGTGTAAGATTTTTTTGTTTTTAATTGCCACACTGGCGGGATCGTCGACATTTTACAGCTGACGCCATTTTTGCTTGTTCGTAAATCGTATTTGGATTCGAATGTGTTTCTCGACGATAATTTTTCTTGTTATTGTCAATTTCCTTGTTATTTATTATCGTTTATATATTTTTTTAGAGAGTTGTGTTAAGTTTTCGTTTATTGTTACGAATGTTATTTTCGTAATATGGAGGCTCCCAGCCAGAGCTCTAACCGGGCTCTTCCACAACGAAAGATATTGTGTCTCAGAACCGTGTTCGCAAATTTTAGAGTGCTTCCGTAAAGTTGATGGTGATGAAAGCGTATAAACACACATGTATAGCGTGGCCAAAAGACGAGTTTTGCTCTTTTTTTATGTTATTGTGATAGAACAAGCTCGAGACCCACCTGATGTTAAGCGGACTAACCTCTGTCTATACAGTCTCATGTGCCTGTAATTTCACTGCTCTCAAGGACTGCTGCCGGAACACACCGTTAGGTGCTTGGCGACAGATTTTCTACTTGAGTGTCGTGCGGCGGACATTTGCAAAATACCTTACCAACATGCGGTGAAGCTCAAGCCCGCGGTGGGGTTCAAACCATGGACCTGCTGGGCGGCAATCCATAGCCAATGCCACTTAGCAATCACACAACACAAACAATTTAATAAAAATGTGTGAAACTTAGCGCAGCAGGGAGCGCCGTTACGGATTACGTAAAAACATTTTGAAGAAAAAATATTGAATACCCCTGACCAGTCAGTTTGACAATGACATATATTGACATTTCTTTGTTTACCTTTTTGATCTCGAATTAAAAACCAGAGTATAGTAATGTCATCTTTGCGGTTCCACAGCCCCGATGCCTTAATCACAAATAGTCATCACAAGCTGGCGGAATGTTCCACCCACGATAATATTACGCGAGCCCTAGCCGGTTACCAAATAATAATACAGAGCATTGCAATATATAAGGTGAAAATAAATACTGCGGGCTGTGGTTTGGAATCGATAACTGAATGTGTTCGACCCATGTTTAATTTTTGTATGCATAAATTCCAAAGCACTACCTCACGTTGTCACATATTTTTTGCCAAAAATTTTAATTAGTTTAGGGGGTGAGTCTGTTGACATTATCATCGAGATGGGTTTAACCATAACCCCATATTTGGCAGGTGTCTTGAAGATCACACAGTATGAGATGGCAGTTCTTCAGAAGGCTCACCTCCTGGTTTGTTTCTTTTCGTCGACTCACACAGGAAAAAATCATTTATGATCATGCTGCCTAGAAATCAAAACGTCTACGCAGCAAAATGCCTAAAATGAATGTCTACAAGGTATATTACTTAAACTGTAAATAGCCTAGAGAACAAAACGTCTACCAAGCAAAATGCCTATAATGTTATAATGTCTAAGTAGCAAAACCCCTAGAGATCAAAATCTCTATCAAGAAAAATGCCTAAAAGGTAATAATGTCTAAGTAGTAAAACACCTAGATATCAAAATCTCTACCAAAAAAAATTGCCTTAAAGGTGATAATTGTATAAGTATAAAATATAGAAAGCAACATTTTATCGTCTGAAGATGAAGATAAACTTCCAATATTCTAATCAAAAATGGATACACTTTTACGCTCGAGAAGAAATTTTTTAAAGGCAACAAAAAACTGAATTAAACAACTTAAATGACGTACAGGTACCTGAAATATTTGCTAAAGAGTTTAATGTTATTGAAGATGGAGATGATAATAATAAAATTCTTATTTTTGTCACAACATTATCTAGAACTTATTTGAAGAAACGCCATAATGAAAGTATATTTTATGCCGATTGCACATTTAAATCGACGCCAAAACCATTTTATCAGCTGTACACGGTACATATAGATATGGCTAGTGACGAAGAAATGGTGAACATTGTTCCTGTTATTTACTTTCATTCTATTTCTCCAAAAAATACTGAAGGAAGCGAAATGGCAAAACAGAAAAATACGTATTTCTTTATTTGAAATAAATAATCGAAGACGATGTGACAGTTTAACAGAAAATACAAGAAAATGCTTCAAAAGCTGAAAGATAGTGAAATATATCCCCTAGACTTTTTAAAAAGAATAATAGAACTAAGAAAACAGACTTTTAAAACCTTTTAAGCGATTAATTACTATTGATTTGTCAAAATAGTATGAAAGTAACTGTCCGTCGTCCGTAAGGAAAGATACACCGAGTAGGAACCGTGCCGTCTATAATTTTATGTTACTCATGTAGGTTGGATGTTATGTTATTTTTGTTACATTATATTTCTGGTTTAATAAACTTATTAAATAACTAAAATAACTTTGCATTGTAGAAAATAGATATATCTTATTGGGCCAACCTAAGAAGGCTAGTGCGCTACCCACACATGTATGTAAAATCACGTTCAGAGTAAACTGACCCACCGCACTTACACACAAAGCTTGGCTAGGATCCCCCACTTACAATCTGAAATTTCAGTAATCGTGAAAGGGCACTACCCAGTTTAGTGAAATTTCCAGTGCAAACTACATAGATCATAAGGGGACCCTTGTGTGTAAATCAGAGGGATAATGTTTCTCTAAACGCGACTGTACATACATATTAGTATGTACGGTTGGTTTCGTATCGAAACGATCGTTTGATCTAGCAAGACTTTGTTTTGGTAAAATGTTGCGTGGTCATATTGCAAGGTAGTCATTTTGCTTCCTAGTCGATAAACGTTTTAGGTAAAACGTTGCGTAGTTATATTGCAAGGTAGTCGTTTTGCCTTCTAGTCGATAAACATTTTAGGTAAAACGTTGCGTGGTCATATTGCAAGTTAGTCATTATGCTTACTAGTCAATAAACGTTTTAGGTAAAACGTTGCGTGGTCATGCAAGTTAGTCATTATGCTTCCTAGTCAATAAACGTTTTAGGTAAATTTTTACATAGACGTTTTGATTTCTAGGCAACATGATCAAAGAGCGAAAATATAAGAGGGAGGGAGCAATTCTAGCACGGGTCGGTGTTAATGGCATAACAAGTCTATTTGCACGGCAGCGTTTACCAGCCTCGCTAGTCTCGCTACGCTCTGGCGCTAACTTCACGCACTTAACTGGACTACCTCAGTCAAATGTATCGTAATGTGATATATTAATACATTCTGATTAATGTAAAATTGCAATATACTTATTTGATTGAAATTATATATTTTGGATATAATGTTAATTTTTGCTGCATTACTTTAGCTATGCTAAGCTTGAACTCTTAATTTCGAATTTGGTATTGGAGCATTTAGACACACACACATATGTTTGTATAATATGGCTGGGGGTTTAGAAACGGTGATTCACAAGTGTAACAGCTTGTCAGTAAGTCTGACTTAATGTTATCATTTCAAACGACTAATCGGGTACCAGATATAATAATAGTTTGTCGGGTTTTAACTAAGTAGTCACAGAAAAGCATGACCTAAGTTTGGGCTTAGGTCACATAGTGCTTCAAACAAAATTCCTGAGGATGTTGGTGTTTCGTCTTCCAGACCAGACATATTTCTGTATTAAAAAAATCTAAAACGCATAGTACTTATAGAACTTACTGTGCCATGGGAAACAAACATACCTAAAGACCACACAATAAAAACAAATATTATGATCTAACAAATTAATGAACTAAAAATGGTTATGTGGTTAATTTATATGCTGTAGAAGTAGCAGTTGGGAGCAAGGGGTATACTAGCGAAATCCCTATGTAACCTACTTAAAGACCTGGCCTGGCCTGTCAATAACAACCGTAACTTCCATCCTAGAACGTGTATCTAAGGAGACATTAGTAGGATCTTACCAAATTTGGCTAGGCAGGGGAGGAGGCTCGAGTGGTGAAGGAGAGCATTGATATATCATAAAGGGGCCCCTTAATCCTACTCCTGGGTTGCAAGTCCCAGACCCCTCTAGCCTCTTCCTCTGCAACGCTATATACGCGGCACCCGCACGGTGAATCCATGGAATACTGAGTAATTCGTCTCAATAAATATATGTAACTCTTGGCAATGACTACTTACTCGCTTTATGCGAAGAAGTACAATACTAGTACTGTATTTCAGCAGCAAGTTGGATACGTGGGGTACACGCCGCCGACACGTAATTCGTATGGCGGCCGGGGCAACTGGCGTGGCGGGGCACGGGGCACAGGCCGTGGGGGCCGCGGGCGAGGCCGCGGTGGAGGTGCAGGTGCGGGGCCCGGGGCCGCCATCCGGCAGCAGCGCCGCGTGCGCCGTGACAACGACGACCAGCCCGCCAAACCGGCTACGCTCACCGTCAATGGGTAAATATCTCATAGCTTTTTTCTTCATTTCTTACTTCTACATCCACAAGCTGCATATATATTCACTAAAATAAAAGGTTCAGGCTTGTTATGTTTTATAGGGCAGTTGGTTATTGTTATCCAGGATCAAGCTCCATTTAAATCAGTTAAGATTTTTCAGAGGTCAATGGTCACTTAATTTGCAACCATAATGTGACTAGGGTAGGCATCTGTGGATAGCTAGGATAGAAAACCTTTTAACGAAACATATCATAAGTTAGATGAACTAAAAATTTCTGCGAAGGAATTATGTTTCATGGCATTAGTTGATTTTAATTTATTTAGAATTACAAATATAGTTGCAGTTCACTGTCCTTTATTAATTTGTACGCTGGACTTGCAGTTGCAAAATTATTATTATTCTGAAAGCCCTTTTCTTGTAACATTACCGAAAAAGAAAAGGAAAAATGACATGTAGTAGGGAATGCATCCATCAGTTTGTAAGACGTGGGGTCATTTTAATGTCAAATTTAACAACCAGATGTGGGGTTGAATTGCCTTAACTTTTGTGATGTACTCATGTCTTGTTCACGAGTATAGAGGTCAATTTTAGTGCAGTGGGTCTTGTTCCTAACTAGTGATGTCAGAATGACGTTTAGTAATGAAGCACCTTTGAACATAACAAAATAGAGTCCGAATGGCAATGTGGCCTTGTATCCCTCACAGACAATGTGTGTGTGAGGGATACTAACTTACACTTGTCCACTACTCATATGTTTAATCCTATTTTAAAGTTGTAAATAAAATCAATTAGTGCTTAAATGTTCCAGGACTTCTAAAAACAATTGTATTTGTCATCTGTTTTATGTTAAGAGGCATTTTACATTTTAATGCGGTATACGAAGATTTTAAGCGCTTAATTTACTATCATAGGAAATATCTACAAGTTGTTAATAATTGATAAAAATAGAATAATCTGTTCTCTTTTCAGTTAATGTACCAGATTTACAAACATAACATTAATTATTTTGTAGTGACCAATCTCCCGCACCTTGTTTTACGAATTAAAGTACACATAGCCAACTTCAGAGTTCTATCTCTTGTATAAAGATTCATCAAATTAACTAAAAAAAAAACTGTGCATCAGGCATATAATCCTGTTGACACATAGTGTACTAGAATATCGTTAATTAATCGTCATTGTAGAAATAAAATAAAGATCTTGCGCCAATTTCCACGAATTATATCAGCAGTTTACCACGATATATTGCGTTTAATAAAGTGTAATTCCAAACAGATATTATATGAAAAGAAAGTTCATTCTTTAATTAATCTGATCTTAAATAAATTGTGCTATTAACTCTGTTTTATTAGACAAGAAAAAATATTTAGCATAACTCGAAATGCTCATAAATTGAAATGTACAAGCGCGAGGCGATCAGTACCGCGCGAGCGCTCATCGAGGTAGGACCTGCGTTCGTTTTGCCTTGCTCTGACGTCTCGTACGCGGAACGCTTAGACGCAAGTTTATAGTGCGACCACAGAGTTTTGATCATGTCTTTATTTTTTTAAGTAACAAACTATACTTTATTTTTGTTGTCCATAATATAATTATTGTTGTCTTGTTAAGTAACTACATCTTTAGTTTCTGTTCCTCCATTGTGTTAAAAAAAGGAAACGTCACAATTATGCAGCCTTATACAGCGTTATTGGAAAAATGCTAACAACCTCAGAGGGTTGACTTCTTCTTTTTGGTCTGCTAGTTTTTATATTATTCTAGTTTAAATTAGTAACTCACTATAACTTTTGTTTTACAAGGATAAGATGACAGGCGAATAATTGATTTCCAATATTTTTGGATTCAGTTAATGTCTATAAGTGAACACAGCGATAACTTCAGCAGGAAATTAAACTACCTTCCTAATTTGTACAAAACGGCCTCCCGGCTTTTCCATCATTTGTACAAACCGGGATACCAGTTAGCGGTCGATAGTCGTATTTACAAATTTACCATAAAATCTGCGTAAGTGTTTTCTGCGTAAGTTTAAGTTTTGAAGCAGTGATGGCTCAGTGGCATTGGCTATGGACTGCCACGCAGCAGGTCCATGGTTTGAATCCCGCCCAGAGCTTGAGCTTCACAGCATGGTGGAAGGGCATTTTGCGAATGCCCGCCTGGCTAGCGACCACCCTCTAGTAGAAAATCTGTCGCCAAGCACCTAACGGTGAGTTCCGGCAGCAGTTCTTGAGAGCCAGTGAAATAACAGGCAAAAATGAGACTTAACAGGTATGTCTCCAGGTGATGGGCGCAGTGCAGTTCGTCACTTGTGATGAAATGCATCTGTTATAGGCAGAGGATACCGCTTAACATCAAGTGGGCCTCGCGCTTGTTCCATCACATTGACATAATAATATAAATTAAAAAAAAGTCCGACTTTCATAATCCAAATGGTTTTCAAAAGGATGCATCCTTGCCCATACAAGAAAGAATCCATACTTTTCTGAGATAACGGAAGCATTTTGAATATTTTGATGAAATCTGAAACCAGCACAAAGTACATTTTGGCCCCAAAATATTACGTCATTTCATATTAATCTCGTAACTACGCCAACAGTTACAAACCTAGAAAAACGCAATTTTGCATATGTATAAGTCATTTTTCGCTCGATACATTTTGCAACGCAAACACTTACCGATGCAAATTTGCGTATTAAATAATCTCGTAACTAATTTTAAACTTCTAAACCAAAAAATCTGAAATAATACAAGTGTATAAATTATATGTAAATAATAATATCAAAGAAGGACCAAAGCCGTAGGTGGTATAGTTTTTCAGAAAAAAATATTGCTCTCCAATACAGTTTTCCCGCCAAAGTTCTTAAAACAATTGGGTTGTTTTAATCTTGTTACTTTAAAATATTTGGCGTAAAAATCTGTAACAATACATGGCTAAAGAACAACAGTAATTTATCATTAAAACAAGAATCGAAGTTCTAGGTGAGTCTAGTTACGAAAAAATAAAAATAGCAATTAAATTACTATTTCCCACCATTTTTGTCGTGTGTTCAAACCCCATTTCCAGTATTTTTTTCTATAAAAAGGTGTATTATCATTTATTTTCCATAGAGGAAATAGTGAGCATAAGAGTATATAGTGAGGATTGCATTGGTATCAAGAAGTATATATGTTGATTATAGATTGCATCAAAAATATTCGATTTAAAGACAAAAAAACCTGAAAATGTGTAAATATATATTTACATATCGCTGTTTGGTCTACTCAAACTAAATGGATGAAAATGTTATTTTTTAAAGGTATAGGATATATTGTGGTATGGGAATATGAGGGTGACATGTTTAAGTAATGGAAAACCAAAAACGTCATGGGACGTTTGTGGTTGGTACTGAGTTGTTTTCCGGATGCACAGAAAAATAAACCTCAATCCTATGCATGGTCATTATGGCAGACAGTGTTAACGACTGGATATAGATACTGTGTAGAGTGTGAACGAGGAAAATAGCAATTTTTGGATAATTTAAAAGAAAGAGCTTTTAGTCCGCAGCTATTAATCAATGCCGTTACGTCAAATATTTATATAATTTTAAGCCGTATAATTATTTAATTATTTAAGTTTATTGTTACAATAAATGATTCAAACATATCTATTTTTAATTCATCAAGGATGAAATGTAAATATACGATTCATGATGTTAGTTGACTATTTAATGTACATACCTACTTCTTTTCTATAACATTAGCAAGTAATCGACAAGAAATTGATTATTTACTCATGCCAATCACACAATTTTTAAATTCGCAACTTACATTTCTTTATTATTGAGTGCTAGTATCAAAATATGTTACTCACAGTCACGCTATTCCGTCGTCACTTCTTTCGCTTGTGTATGCGATGCGCTGGCATTTACCTAAACTTCAGTAGCGTGATTTTGTGAAATGGCTCTTAAGGATACCTGTTTTAAGTTTAAGTTAATGATACCTTATTGCTTGCAAATAGGTGAAATATGGATTAAAATTAAATTCAAAAATATATGCCTGAATTTTTAGTGCTCTCGCTTTTTAACGGTTATTCTATTTGTTGATAAACTTGAATGTTTTTCTAGTAATGAGTAGCTTTGTAAATAGCTACTCAAGAAAATATTTACACAAACATTAAGATGACTTTTATTTGCAGTAAAACTGTGAGGCCTGAAGAAATTTCTCAAGCTGAGGATGGAACCCCTCACGATGAAAATTCTGTTCAGGAGACAGAAGCTGAAGGTATAATATAATGATATTTAATACATAAATAATTGTTTATGTTCAATTTTATGTTACTAAATCATATAATTGGATATGTTAATGTATAAGCAAAAATAAAAATAGCCTTATTACTTCCTTAGGTATGCAACCTCAGAAAAGCAAATCATCTAAAAATTCAAAGAAGAATGTTGGTAAAGGCAAGAGGAAGGGATCCGGTCCCAAATCTGAGGTCGCCCAAGCGTTGGAGGCTAATGGGCCTCTCGACAAAAACAAGGTTACCGCCGAATAAAACACATCTATTGCAATAACACGACAATAACAGGATAATACGACAAGCTTTCCTTTCATTTTAATTTACATATTAGTAGCTACTTAGTTTTATAATTATTTACGTTTTAGGTGGCGGTGCAAAGCCACAATTCTGAAAACGAACACATTGGTCAAGGTGATGCACCCGTTTCGAATTAAATGTTTATGCACGAAGGTAATTTTATGTTATATTTTAGTATGGTTTCCATGTAGTTGTTCATGCTTCATTTTACCTTTATTATTTTATTATAGTTTTTATGTTTGTTTAAAGGAAAGCTTACCATTAGCTTAACATGGATTAAAGGTTGCTAGTGATGGTCACAAAACTTCTGTGTACTATTTTACAATAAGAAAAGTCGCAATAATTAATAATATTGTGAGCATTTTGGAAATCAGATGTTTATTTAATTTAATGTTTTATCTTTCTTATAATATAAAATCATTGAAACACTATGTTATAAATTGTTGTTCGATTATAGAGGCTGTTCGGTAGTTCTGTAAGAGAGTCTTCAAGGGTTTTTGGGTTAATTGGTTAGGTATGTATCTAAGCTATATTGTCCAAGACCAATCTCGAAATATTTGTTCATAACGAACAAGCAACAGTAGGTAATTTAAATATTGTCAATAAACTAATATCACAATTTCTGTACATGTTGAACATCAACATGAGAAGTTATCATTACATTCTAATGTTGTTGTTATATCCCATAACAGGTAAGTAAAACTGACAAAACACTCGCATTTGGCCAAATATGCTTTGGTACCATGTACTTGCTAGGCGATATCCACCAGTTCCGAACAATAGACTGCTACTGGAAATTTAATTGTGATGAAAATTCATTAGCTTAGACCTCAGGATTCCAAAGCAACTATTGTATAAGTTATTGGAGATTCTTCCTCGAGATGAATCATACTTTTTGCTTTGTAGCTAGCAAAATCCATAAATGTTGTGTTGCAGCGGCCGGCAATGTTACTATGAAATCTATTTTTTCGCTCCTGTTTAAGGATTCCAATATCCAACATGTTTGATATAACAATTGAATGCATCATTTGATCTATAGGTTTTTGAAAATGGTTAAACATTGCAGTCGAATATCATCCACAATAAAAAATTTATATTCTAATGTATTATTTAATTAATTAGCTGCATACCGATGGATCATATCACTGTTGTTAAATGAAAACAAATTAAACTACGATACCACCATTTATTTTGGGAAAATAGTCAGACCATATTAATCTAACTTGAAATTTCGAGGCTGGCCTAACAACTTAGCAGTTTATATATGTACCTAACCATATCACTTATCAGCCCTTAAATACGTTGCGTCGAGCTACTGAATAACCTGTGTACTCTTACTATATTCATGAGCTAATACCTGTAATAGGTTCTGTGATCTTCACAAGCACTCATACATAACTATGATACTACCATTGGAATTACACAAACTTCTCGGGAACTTAAGTAAACATCAGTTTGTAACTAATTAGCACGTATTTTTGAGGTTGCATTATGTTGTACTTGTAAACAAGTAATGAGCATTTGTATACGTGCCTGAAGATCTAAAAGACTTCCCTATTGTGAGACTGATTTTGTATTACTATAATTGGCACATTTAGTGTTCAATTGATAATAATATGATAAAGACAAGTGACTATGTATTGAGGCTAATTTTATAGCTTCAATGAATCCTAATAAGACAAACATGCCTCTGGTTATTTTGTAATGTGATAATGACCAACAAGTTATCTCCGATAGAGAGTAAGATGAGATGACCGAAGGGTATTTTGTTGAGGTAGAACAATATCTTAGAAATTAAGGTACCCGTAGGCACCGGTTATCTGAGAAATGGTTAAAATATGTATGTATTGGCTAAATTGACCTGTTTATTGTTATGTCATCGTTTTTTAATAGTGAGATGACTTAGTAAGAATATGTTTTGTTATAAGCATATGATATACTAAGTCAGTATTGTTTATTTACACATAGTATATTTACAATTTACCAAATCATTATTTTATTTTTAGGATGGTTTAGTCTATGTAATCTGTTTTATTACACTTATTAGGCTCATATAAGCAATAAAATTTATATCAACTTGTGATTAGTGTAAAAATGGTTTATTCAAACTTTGTCGTATTTGATTACATAGATTAAACCAAATCAGTTTTCAGACTTGTTTTTGGGATTTCTTGATTACGTTAGATGTTTAGGCGTATTGATGCATGTGTGAGAATGTTTATAATAATGGTGCTGAGCTCTGTCGCAGTCCTATGAGTCTAAATGCTTTACGGACTGCGAGAGAGTTTATGGTTGACTCTTGTGGCCCTCATGCCTAATTGTATTTTGTTGAAACTTGTTAGGAACTCTTCATAAGTCGACCTTAATACTGTAATTCTAGGGCGAATGATATTAGGATAGAATTTGCATTTATTGAATGATTGTTGGTGCTCTGAAATTTGTGGGACTGCCTGAAACGAGTCTGAAACTAATAGATTTAAGTCTAACGATAAACGTTTATTGAAGCTGGATTAACATTCGCATTTTGACTTTCCAAACCTATAGGGTATTATTTGGATAGAAAAAAAAATTATTTGTTAATTATAATATATTTATATGCATTTTCAGGAACTCAAGACTGCGAATGTTATTAGCTTTATATGTATTTTTGTAAATTTGTTATATTGTTATACTTAAATTTAGCTGGAATGACTAACAAGATTTGAGACAGTCTTGAAGCTCGGTCGGTGGAGGGGTCGTTACAGGCGTCTGGCGTATATGTTACATTCCATTTCGAACACATAACTTTCAGAATTAATTTAACGGCCGACACTGACCGAGGATGGAACTTAATGAAGACTTTACAATTTTGTAATGCTTGTACCCTGGCCGGAACACACAAGAGATATGTTGCTACTATAACATGTTATGTGTAATTGATTTTATAAAATCAAAACATGATCAGAACTGTAGTGCTAAGCACACAAACACACAGCAGCCACAACGCTGTTTCAAGTGAATAATAATTGCAAATGAAACTGTAATGCATCAAAGTGTGCCGTGGTCCCCATGACACGACACTAGCGGGCAGGCTGCGTCGAGCGCCCTTGTCCGCAGCAATGGCGTAACGTCGACTCCTGTACATACTGTACTGTACTGTACCTGGACTCAAGACGCGAGCTTTGCTAAATATTCGCGAGCTATCGCCTTACGCGATTAGCACTCTAATATTATACATTTTTAAACATATTATTGCTTGCTTATTAAATAAACACAATATTAGCATTTAGAATTTGAACTTCAATGTATTTTGATTTGTAAGAATTGTGTATTGACAATTAAAGCATGCTAAAATATCATACTTGGGATAAAGGAGGTGGTTATACTCTCACTGTATAGAGAGGTTTCATATTTATAAAAGGCGCTTCTAATGGGAATATTATATAACTTCTTGATATGGTGAATGACTATCCTAAGTTAATTCACCACATTTCATGCTTTATTTTACCTTTAACATATATTAAAGCTTAGATTTCAGAAGGAAGTAGATTTTATGTTTCTCTTTAAAATCAATTATTCGCTATAGTTTTAGATTGTTAAACAGTATGATACCTATACTTCGTCATTTTATTAAACTTGTTTGCTGACAATGGTCATTTACTATTACAAACGTAATATGATAATCAAAATATATTAGAATACTTGTCATTATTGTACTACATAACATTTTTTCGTAATTGAAGTAGCAAATGTGGAACTGTGGCTTTTTGAAAACACTTATAACTAAAACACCTATGTAAACCTGCATATTAAAATTTAAAAAATGTTCATTACTACATACGTATTTGGTTTTTGAACACAACAAAAAATATTGGATGAATTTAAATTGTAAAGAGTTGTATTTGTCTTCAAATAAAACGTTCCATTTAAATCATAGTGTTTTATTTCATGAATCCAGATTTAACTGCTTATGTATTTTTGTGACAGTGGTGCCTTGTATATTAGCTATGTGGTTTATAACTATTTGTGTTGCGTCTTTGATGTCATTGTACTCGTGCAAAAGTTGAACATGCAGGTGTTTAGTATTTTCATCAAGAAGTTGGTCAATCACCATTTCTGTTTCTACAAGTTTTTCATACACTTCTCTTTTACTTTTTGACATCTGTAAGGAAAGGGTAGATTTTAAAAAATCTTGCAAGCTGCAAATTACTGAAAAAAATGCAAAAGTATTTCACCCATTCGAAAGTTTCTTTAAATGGGCCAACACACATGAACACGAAGGTCGTGTCGTGGTCGTGCCACGATAAGTGGAAAATTACCTATGATGATAATTGATAATAGACAAGATTTTCTCTAATTGCCAGAAGATAAGAAATGAGGAAAGTAACAAATCTAGTCGCATTGTGGCAAGACGCGCCTTTGTGCCGTGCATGTTTGTAGGATGAGGTCCTTTGTTTCCGTGGGACATATCCCCGTTGATATCTAGAACACAAAGGACCGTTGCCTAGTGATAGAACAATCAGAAATTGTATGAAGACGTACCTAGGTCATTTATTATATAGAGCACTGACCAAAATGTAGTGGGCATTGTGAACGAACGGACAAAACACGACATCCCAGATTAGATTCGACGCAGATTCAAAATGATTTGAAACAAGTCATACATGGACAGATGCATACTTCATGCTTTTTTTAGTGTTCTGGATTATGTGCTGGGTTCCCAATATTTGTTATTACCTTTGAATTATTCTGACTGTGTAGGGAAACAGGTCAGACGCCAATTTAAAATGTTGGAACATTCATCGGTGTTAAAACAGCGTGAGTGACACCGACGCAGGCAGTCTGCGTTGCAAGTCCGATGAGATCACTTGTGCAAAACATACCGAACTGTGTGGTGAAGGGTTGGAGGAACTACATATGAAAAGCAGTAAAAATGTCTGCTGTCGAACCATCTCGAACCCAAAGTCTGAGGACTTTGGGTTCGAGATGGTCGCTGACTATTATCACTAAGTCCTTATTTATTTTTTATTGTACTTTTACAATCTAACCTGCGTGTTAATTGGTTTTTCGGTACAATGCAGATTTAACAACTATTTCAATAAACATTGTATCGATAACCTCTGGGTTTGTCTCGATATTTTATTTAACAAATATATATACGTGAATTATTTACCCACTTATATTTAACAAGCACCAATTTAATATAATGTCCTGAATTTATTATAATAGTAAATGGTGGTCCGGTTCTAGAGAACCTCGCGGCCATCATAATCATGTAGTATATTTATATTATTATCATGAATCTACGTATTTACATACCTACACATATATTATACCATGCCTTATTTTGCCTATATACTTATACCATTCGCATAGGGCGAAGCTGGTGCTAGCATCATCTCTTTTATTATAAAATGCTTTTTATAAAAATGTTTGGGGCAACATATTTATTCTAACCATAGGTTTGTGACATCACATCGGCTTAAGGATGCACTTGCCGGCGCGGCGGCCCGAACTTATCAGCGGGCGAGGCTACAAAGCATGCTATTTCACCTATACCTTTGTGGGAAAGGGTAAGACTCCGTGATGAGTAGTACGAAGATAGTGATCGCGCATCACACACCCGTATTGCATCTACGCTAATTACGCACACTTGTTTGCGATATATCAATGAAAGCCGAACCATGCCGAACGAATTACGATGTTTGACGACGGACGGAGATAGTGTCTCAAGCTAAGTCACGACGCACATACTGGTATATGCAGGATCTACGCGGCCAAAATTATTTTTTTGCTTATTTGGTACAAAAACAATGCTAATATGAAAAAAAACATTTATTCATACAAAAATAATATATATTCAGAAAACTTTGGGAATTTATGTGGATTTGATGTACAAAAATGTTATGTTTCTATATAACTTTCTTCATTACTTTCTGATGAATTTTCAATTATATTTGGTTCCGCAGAAACGAACATGGCCAAGGTTTCAGGCAAGAATGTGTTTGCTTTCCTTTTTTTTACTGTCCGCATGCTACTTAGCAAAGGATCTGAACTGAGTAGAAGGCGGTTAAAAATATCTTGATTGCAATTTTCTCTGGAAAATTTTCGCGCAAAATCTTGGCGGTAAGTTCTGAAATGTTTGTTGCGAGCCTCAGCTGCCTCCTCAGAAAGCTGCCCAATTGGTAATAATGCCTTTTCGATGATGAATGCACCATGGACTAAAACCTTGTGCATTGTTGGCGTCATAGGATGCCAATTATATAAGTTAACATATATTCGTGCAGTTTCAGAAGCATATTCTTCATATTTTACAGGATCAATTTGGTACCCACTTGAAATTGCTTCTAATAAGACTTTTAACCTATAAATTAGCTCATAACTGATGCCTGTTATGTCTGATGATAATCTGGGGTTCTCAAAAAACCTTCTGCTAGTATTTCCATCGTTTGTATTCCCGAAATTAGATTTAGGCATATCTACTATTAGACCTGTTTCAGTGCGAAACCTTGCCTGTATCTGTCTCTTTGTTTGTGCTTCTAGGTCTTTTTCCTGTTGCGTTTTTTTCTCCCGGTATTTTTGTACTTTTAGTTTGTAGGCTAAATGTAAAATACTTTCAAATATACGAATTCTGGCATGTAATACCGATATACCGAATTCAAGGGCTGCAAGACTCACTTCTCTTGTATTTTCCAGTTTATTAAAATCCTTGGATGTTGCTCCACAAATATAGCACTTACTTGTAGACTTCGTGCCTGTGGCTGCATTGCACACCTTTCCATCTACCATTGTCATTATAAATGTGTGCTTAACAATGATTTTTTTCCCTCTTATGTCGACCTCTGTTGGGACTAAAGAGCTAATAGCGCTTTTAACATGTCTTATTTCTTCTTCAGTGACGTCATTACTTTCCTTTATAAAACGGAATCTTATTGGTCGACAAAACCGCGGAGAAGAGGGCATTGGATTTTTCCACAAAACTTTTTCATTATTATCTCCACAAACTAATTGAAGGGGCACGAAACAGCTTTGAAATATATTTGCGTCGGAATCGGTATCGCTTTCAAGTTTTTGTTTAAACTGTGATTGTTGGGACCCATCACAGCCCCATTTACTTATTACTGTTAATTGTTCACGCTCTTGATCCTTTAAAGTTGTCAATACATCTTCTAGGTACTCCGATAACCGCCTAACGGTAACATCAATTAGAGGCTGTAACTCAGCTTGGGCACTAGTACTCGTTACCGTACATGAGTCTGGTGATGGGTAACATTTCTTCTTGGCCTTTTGTAAGACACTGTAGCACGGAAAAAACTTCTTATTGGTTTTTCTTATAATTTCGTACTGACCTTGTGTCAAATCGGCATCCACAAACATTTGCAACGCTTGCATCGGTGTCAAAGGGGGTCGCTCTTGCCTTGATTTTGTAAGACGAAATGCCTTTTTATATCTAGTTGCTCGTGTCGGCGTACTGGTGATATCTTTAAGGACATTTGATGCATCTCTTTTACCAGATTTTCCCAGCTCTACTTGCGCAGCATGTATAATGATATCTTTTTCAAAAGCAGAGCGAAGTTCTTCAGTTTTTCGCCGTTTGCTCCGCTCGCTTGCCTCTTCAAACGGTTTAGATGGTCGACCTGACCGTTTTTCTGAAGTGTCAACAACAGGGATTTCAAAAGTACCGTTCAGCCATGACTCGTTATATTTAAGAAAGTTTTCTTCTTTATAATGGGCTTTGGACCACCTTTGTTTAATTTCCGACTTAAAATGAGCAAAACCCCGTTTCAAATTCGAAATTTGATCTTCATTGTAACCTTCACATGACAAAAGTTGATCTCTTAGATGATTTAGTTTTGCATCTAAATTAGGCAAATTGTGTTCCTTCATGCGATCAAACAAGTATTGTCGGGTCACAATCCTTACTCCTGACGCACTCTGTAAACCTAAAACAAACATACAATGTGTAAAAAGTCGCTAACGAAAAATCGCATTTTATTGCTATTATCTTTGACCCCTCAATACTAAAACTATCCGGACGTTTCCGGAGACGTTTTTGATTATATTCACAAGATAAATGTTCAAATAATCAATTACAATTAAAAATATAGCCCGATCTAACCCGATACACAATCATATACACTAGAAAAGCAAAATTATTAAAGAAAATCACGGTATGGACTATGTACTTTTTAAACGTTAAATAAAAATGTTGTTTATTATTTGATCATAACTTGATTAATGAAATTTATAAGTCTCTTACCTGTTCTGTCAGAATCCATCACTTTCAATTCGTAAGATAAACTTGTAAACATAAAAAAACTCTTTCAAAGTTTAGAGTTTAGAAAAGCGGCGAGAACAGATACGTACACTAGGTGAAACGGTCTAATTCCGACTGACGCTACGTGCGCGGGGCGCTCGGTAGCAGGTAGATGGAGCATGGGTATTGTCCCCAGGGCTGTGCTCTGTTCGTAGAACCCGTTTTTAGGAATGTTTTTGTTAATTCTATATTGGGACTTTTGGCCGCGTAGATCCTGCAAATACCAGTATGTGCGACGTGTGTAGGTATTTCTTATAAAATAATATTAGATATATATTCACAGAGGAATACATTTTGGTTCGGACAGTAGGTACCTGTTGTTATAATTTTCGTTCGTTTTATAATAACATACTGATGTTATTTCACCTATAGTAGGTAAATATTTAGTAAGTAGGTACAATGATTTGTAGGTACATAGTAAATGTATTAGTTTGTTCTTTTCACATTGATGTAGTAAATATTTACCTACAATAATTATTTATTACATAATTAGCAAGTTACTGCTTTTACTACAACATATTTTGTAAAGCAGTGACGGCTCAGTGGCATAGGTTATGGACTTCCGCGCAGCAGGTCCATGGTTCGAATCCCGTCGCGGGCTTAATCTTCACCGCGTGGTAGAAGAGCATTTTACGAATGCCCGCCTGGATAGCTACTACCCTCAAGTAGAAAATCTGTCGCCAAGCACCTAACGGTGTGTTCCGGCAGCTGTCCTTGAGAGCCAGTAATTCTAGGTTAACCTGAATAACATCTTCGACCACATCATCACTTACCATCAGGTGAGATAGTGGTCAAAGGCTAACCTATCAGGCATAAGAAAAGAGCATTTTGCGAATGCTCGCCGGCTTGGGTAGCTACCAAGTAGAAAATCTGTCACCATGCAACTAACGTGAACACAGTGGCATTAGCTATGGACTGCCTCGCAGCATGTTTATGGTTCGAATCCCGCTGCGGGCTCGAGCTTCACCGCTTGGTGGAAGGGCATAGGGCATTTTGCGAATGTTCGCCTGGCTAGCCACCATCCTCAAGCAGAAAATCTGTCAGTAAGCGCCTAACGGGAAGCAGTGATGGGCCAGTGGCATTAGCTAGTGACTGCCGCGCAGCAGGTCCATGGTTCGAATCCAGCCGCGATATTGAGCTTCCCCGCGTTGGTGAAGAGCATTTTGCGAATGCTCGCCTGGATAGCTACCACGCTCAAGTAGAAATTCTGTCACTAAACACTTAACGGGAAGCAGTGATGGCTCTTAGCAATGGACTGCCGCGCAACAGGTCTATGGGTCGAATCCCGCCGCGGGCATGAACTTCACCGCAAGGTGGTAGGTTGTTTTGCGAATGCTCGCCCGGCTAGCGAGCTTTGAGATGAGAGCCAAAATGTCGTACCGATTTCAAAATCTGTCTCTAAGCGGTAATGTACGATGGCATGATGGATCTACCAATCCTGGTAGAACACATTTGGAATAAAAATTCTCTACCTACCCGTAACTGATTTAAATTATTTCCAATAAAAATCAATAACTAATCATAGGTTATTTTTGATTAGGTAAGTGCCTACAATCATCGCTTAGTTTTACCATATAAACTTTCGTACTACCTTAGGTATAAGTACCTACTACAAATATACATACTTATTCTACTAATTTACGTAGGTACATAGTACTAACTTTATTATTTGTTGTGATCGTATAGCTATGTAGATAGGTATGCAATGTAATGCGCGCCCGCGAATGTCGATTTGACATCGCTGACAGTTGCGTGCCTAGGCAGGCCTATATGATAAATGATAATTATATCGTAGATAGGTAGGTATCTTCCATTGAGCTTCTAATTCTAACCCTTTACTACTTTGTGTTAGGTAGGTACTTTCTCGAAGCTATATTACTGCTTAGACTATATTCTAAAAAGAATGCGGACTACCTACGTCCATACCACATCTAACCAAATGCAGCTTTTTATATTGTCTAAGTGTTGCTAAAATGATTAGGTACTCACCATAGCTATCATGACCTGCGTATTGACTAATACCTACTAGGTTCTAACTTAGGTGAGAGTAGGTGAGTACCTAGACATAGTTACGTATTTATATTACCCAAGTACCTACCTATCTATATGGATTATGGCGTCCGACACTTACTATCACGCACAAACTAATCAAATGCGAAAGAAAATCCGGTCCCCAACTCCCAACATATGTAAATATATATATATAAGTACGTAAGTAGGCATAGGCACTACATATTGGTAGTGTATACATACGTGCACACCAAAAAGCAACAGGGCATTCCTACAATATAATATTATGTTCTAAGATCGCGGCGCGGTGCACGTGACTTTTGGTAGTGTGCGTTTTGTTAATTATATATTAGTGTGCTGCGCATGAGACCCGCCCGCCCGCTTCCCTCACCGCGGAATGGAAGTATTGACATGAGATGCCCAATATTTTGAACGAAAAACTAGCGCGCAAAACTATGTGTGCCGACCTTTGGCTCTAGGATGTTTATGATTATACTACTGGATGTATTTGTTTTCCAAAATGTTATCTAAAATGATCATGAACTGAGCTATGCTTCTATGTAAATAATTTTAGGGATTTCATGCTCTATAAGTCGTTTATTTACGACTAAACATGCGCTAAAATTCGTGATATTACAAGGATGTTTCGAGGCTTATAACTATCATGTGAAGATTTTTTTTACAAATCGGTGCCTAGACAAGCCTAGATAATGAAGAGATAAATCGATATCATGCTTAGTTCTGGACCTAAAACCTCAAATAAGGGAGTGATCATCCTACGGCGTTTGTATGGAAAAGTTACCGGCCAGTTCAACCTTAACAGGAAAATTAGGCGGAATTGTCACTAGATATATTTTTATAGTTTTTAAGTGTTTTATGAAAATATTAATTTGATGATTTTATAAAATATTTTAAAAATATTTGTTATTATTAGAACCATAGGTATTTAAAATGGTGCGCTATAATTATTGTTACAAAGTAATCTCTTATTTTTAACATATTATGTGCACCTAATATTTTGGATCTCTATCAGAATACCCGCAAAGCAAAATGACGTATCGCCAATACGTCTTGAAGGCAGTTTTTGGAGCAATGATGGCCGAGCGGTAATAGCTATGGACTGCCGTGCCGCAGTACCGCAGTACCCCGCCGCCGCGCCGGCTTGAGCTTCACCGCGTGGTGGAAGGGCATTTTGCAATTGCCCGCCTGGCTAGCTACTACCCTCAAGTAGAAAATCTGTCGCCAAGCACCTTACGGTGTGTTCACACTCCGACACACATACGCTATTCTCACACACGCCTTGCCTTAAGGGCCTTTTTCAGAATGTGCTAATAAAGTTCTGGGTTCTTATCCAACACATAAATTAACTGAATGATAAAAGTGTCCGTTTACATGCAGTGCGTTTCACAACCATCTTTCTAACAAATTTATCTCCCAAATGAGTTATTTGAGGATCGAGCTGGCAACGCCGCGCGCCGCACTTATACGTTTCAGTTTTTTAAACTATTTGTTCAACAATGTAATGTGTCAATATAATTTGAAAATTATGTTGTGTACGATTTACTGGCATTATATTATCTTATTTAAAAAATATATAATTCAAAATAAAATTCTATAAATTTTTTTGCTTTAAAATCATCATCTTCATACCATTATCCCACTATATTAGAGTCGGTACAATTATATTTTCCTCTAATAACAAAATATGTAGACAATCACAATAATAATATTAAAAATATGTTTAAGCTAAAAAATAAAGAAATTACATGGTCATAAATAGCTTTGCTTTGGTTTTATGGCCAGCTGCCTGTCAGACACCAGTTCCCTTCGGGAATACTTTTGGTGGAACAATCTGCAACCTTAGGGCAATCAAGGCATTAAGATGGTAAAGAGGTAATAATAACAAATATTTTAATATAACATCAAATTAATATTTTAATAAAACACTTAAAAAATATATCTAGTGACAATTTCGCCTAATTTTCCTGTTAAGCTGACGTGACATCACAAACGCCACGCAGCCAAACCGACGCATTTCGATTCTACACGAAGCATCCTCAGGAGGTCTTGACTCTATGAGGACACGATCGAGATTTCTCGATCAGGAACATTAGGCGGAATTGTCACTAGATATTGTTTTTTATATATTTTTTAAGTGTTTTATTAAAATATTAATTTGATGTTTTCTTAAAATATTTGTTATTATTAAATATGGATTTCCGCAAAGTAACGCCTGAATCTATTCATTAAAGTAAAGAGGCCTATTGTGTGTGCAATGTGCAGCAGTGTAATGTTGCTCGTTTGACGACTTTTCATTTCGTCGCCTCTTACGACTCCCACAAGAAAATAAGGAGAGATGCGAGTTTTAAACTAGTGTCTCATCTCAATTATCTTGAACCTGTTATTGGCTTGGAAAGAATTTCAACATTTTCATTGAAAGAGCAAGGCAGTAAGTACATTGTAGAATATTTCAATATTAAACTTTGTAATGAAGACGTCGTAGACGCCTAAATTTAATAAGTGAGAAGAAGCGCTCGTAGCGAAGTTTGCTTAGCTGTTCTTAACCGATTAGCAAAGTGCAAAGTCTGTCATGAGTTGGTTGGGTGACCGCTAGTGATATTACTACTGAGCGCTTCCGTGCTTCGGAGCGCAAGTTAAGCCGTCGGTCCTGGTTGTGGTCTTAGGATGGCAGTCGTTATAGCTAGGTGGTAGGGCATTTTGCGAATGCCCGCCTGGCTACCTACCACCCTCAAGTAGAAAATCTGTCGCCAAGCACCTAACGGTGTTTTCCGGCAGCTGTCCTTGAGAGCCAGTAATTCTGGGTTAGCCTGAACAAAATCTTCGACCACATCATCACTTACCATCAGGTAAGATGATATCTGTTCAGAATGTTCGTTAAGTCTAACACTTCTTTGTATATGCACAGTGAACTAATAAAAAGCCTGACAGAGCAAATATTTAAAGTACTTATATGAGATGATTTAATTATTTTTTTTAATTAATTTTTTTAGCTAATTTTTTGAGCTCTAGGCCCTCCTGATGTTAAGCGGACAAACATCTGACTATAACAGATTCAATTAATCACAAGTCACAAATTGCACTGGGCCCTTCACCTTGAGACATAGTTGTTAAGTCTCATGTGCCTGTAATTTCCCTGACTCTCAAGGACTGCTACCGGAACACACCGTTAGGTGCTTGGCGACAGATTTTCTACTTGAGGGTGGTGCTAGCAAGGCGGGCATTCGCAAAATGCCCTTCCACCATGCGGTGAAACTCAATGAAATTTAAAATATTTATGCAAAAATTAATTAATTAAGCCATTGTAAAGATTATAATCTCTATATTAAATTTTATATAAACCTATCATAACAAATAACTACACCCTTTATCTCACAAGCTTTCTAAATATGCTATATTAGGCGTGGCGGTGGCGGTGCGGGTGGGTGCCTCCTGCATCCTTATAGCATTTTTGTAATCTTTATCGCATCTGTCATACCAACAGACAATGTTGTTCCAAATGTTGTACCAAATAATGTTCCAAGGTTCAAATAATGTTAAAAGGTTCCAAGGTTGTATCAAATAATGCAATTTCTAGTTATCATGGATTATCATTATAATAATGTCATGCATTGACCATTCTATTAATAACATTAAATCTCCCTGCACCGCGTCGCCACGCCACGGTTATGTGAAGAACACAATACACTAGACAAGTATATACAACGCCGAAAACGTAAGCCCAGGCTCTACATCACGCACCCGCATCGCGATTCGCCACCACGCCTCCGCACTGCACCTCCTCGCGCTGTTTATTATCGCACCTGTACATCCCGCGCCATCTCGCCACTGCCACGGCTCAGAGAAATGAATAAGATGCCACGGATCGAGTGTGCAGTCTTTCATACTAATTCGTTTATCCGCCTCCTCATCTGCAGCCTGTGTAATTGTGTATGGATAGTTTTATGGTTCTGATCCACGCCTCTAACATAAGATTACCACTTCTTACTAGATATAAGTAGATATAAGTGGAAATCTTAGATTTTTTCCTATTGCCATTTAATTTTTATATTATTAACTCACGGTTAGAACACTCGATTCTAGTTCAAGTCCAATTACTTGTCGCAGCTTAGCTACTAGCAATAATGATCGTTAGCACAGAGTTGAAAAGAATACATTGTCACTGCGGCAACCGGATCGGGTTGTGAACGGCCTGTATGCGGCGATGGATAGCGTTAGCACGTAGCGGGCGCGTCTTGCTTACCGGCTTGGGCATTGGCCGTGCCCCCGCCGCGCGCCGGCCGTTAGCTAGCTTACCGGGCAAACCATTGTACTGGCGAGCAGTACATTTTGTATTGGATTCTAGTATCCAGGTAGCCTGATTATTAATGAAAATCAGCCTGTATCGAAAGATTTGAGTGGACACTTTACTAGTAACTATTAACTTATATGTGGTATGGAACTATATAATAACTATATAATGCTATATTAGGCGTGGCGGTGGCGGTGCGGGTGGGTGCCTCCTGCATCCTTATAGCATTTTTGTAATCTTTATCGCATCTGTCATACCAACAGACAATGTTGTTCCAAATGTTGTACCAAATAATGTTCCAAGGTTCAAATAATGTTAAAAGGTTCCAAGGTTGTATCAAATAATGCAATTTCTAGTTATCATGGATTATCATTATAATAATGTCATGCATTGACCATTCTATTAATAACATTAAATCTCCCTGCACCGCGTCGCCACGCCACGGTTATGTGAAGAACACAATACACTAGACAAGTATATACAACGCCGAAAACGTAAGCCCAGGCTCTACATCACGCACCCGCATCGCGATTCGCCACCACGCCTCCGCACTGCACCTCCTCGCGCTGTTTATTATCGCACCTGTACATCCCGCGCCATCTCGCCACTGCCACGGCTCAGAGAAATGAATAAGATGCCACGGATCGAGTGTGCAGTCTTTCATACTAATTCGTTTATCCGCCTCCTCATCTGCAGCCTGTGTAATTGTGTATGGATAGTTTTATGGTTCTGATCCACGCCTCTAACATAAGATTACCACTTCTTACTAGATATAAGTAGATATAAGTGGAAATCTTAGATTTTTTCCTATTGCCATTTAATTTTTATATTATTAACTCACGGTTAGAACACTCGATTCTAGTTCAAGTCCAATTACTTGTCGCAGCTTAGCTACTAGCAATAATGATCGTTAGCACAGAGTTGAAAAGAATACATTGTCACTGCGGCAACCGGATCGGGTTGTGAACGGCCTGTATGCGGCGATGGATAGCGTTAGCACGTAGCGGGCGCGTCTTGCTTACCGGCTTGGGCATTGGCCGTGCCCCCGCCGCGCGCCGGCCGTTAGCTAGCTTACCGGGCAAACCATTGTACTGGCGAGCAGTACATTTTGTATTGGATTCTAGTATCCAGGTAGCCTGATTATTAATGAAAATCAGCCTGTATCGAAAGATTTGAGTGGACACTTTACTAGTAACTATTAACTTATATGTGGTATGGAACACCTCTGAGATGTATCAAGCAAAATATTCTCTCAAAGGAAGTTTGATTTTGAAATTGTTGACTTGGGTAGAAATGCTGCCTTTTTACTGCTGTTTAAAATGTAGTACCTGCAACCATTCACCGCACAGTTAGGTTTTATGTCCACAAGTGATCACATTGGGACTTGCATTGCAGACTATGCCCGCGTCGCTCCAACTGTTGTTTTAACACCAACAATTAATGTTCAACATTTCAATATGGCATACAGTCAAAGTAACAAATAAATATTATGGCATGATTAATCTAGGACTCTATATAAAGATTGTTGTATTAGAAAAGAAAACAGATACTCAATAATAGTAAATACCTTTATTAAAAATCAGTATCAATGTCAACTGGATCTCCAACACCCATAGCACAGGCCAACAAACTGTTTATATGTCTACCTTCTTCTGCTTTAAACACATACCCATTTGTTTTGTCTACTAAGTTCTTCACATTAATGAGACTCTTCTCTTTAAACATATTTATTAATTGAAATGTAACCAAGCTGTAATTTTCTATGATGGATATAAAAGCACTGTTAAGCTTCTTGTACTTAGTTGTAAACTTGTCTGAATCTAAGCAATCCAACAAATGGTTCAAATCTAAAACCTCAGTATAGAATTCAATCCCGAAATGCAACTTATCTATGTGCTTTTTTAATAAATCCACCTTTGTCAGCAGGTTTATGTGAGGTAGACCAATTTTTAACATTGCATTTAGGGACAACAACAATGCTGATATGAATTTCCCTGCATCAGAACAGTGGTGAGAGTCTACCAAATGTATTACACACAGCTGCATGTTCTCATTTCCTAGCCGAGAAAAGATGTTTGCCAAACTCTGATGATGGCAATAAAGCTCAACTTGTCCAGGTAAGTCAAATATAAAATTTGAATTATTTTCTCCTGTTATTTGTTCCAAGAGCCAATCAATGTTTTTCTCCAAATACTCCATACAATACAGCAGAGCTCCATTTGGGCCAAGATTATATTGCTGCATGACTTCTTCTAACACAACCAACTTTCTGATATCAATATCTGGTTCATATGACATCAATTCATTGGCTGGGTCTAAATTAATAATTTTTACCTCTCTTCCCAGTTTTTTTAAGAGTTCTGACATTTTGGTGCAGTAAGTTGTCTTGCCGGATCCAGGTGGGCCAATGACCAGTTGACCATAATATCTGTGAACGGGTTTGAATCTTTTTGCATTTACTAACTCCATTTAACTTCTGTCTTCCCTTTTCAGATCTAGGATAATGTCTTTGCAGGCTTTGACCGTCTCAATATCATAAGACTTTAAGTTTATGAAAATACACAGTGTGTTTGTTATTTTAATTGCTTCTGCCAGGTACCGCGCTGCCACCTGCTGCTCTTCTGCAGAAGCACCAAAAATTACTCTTGTGGAATATATGTCATCAGTGCCTAAAGGGTTATGAACTTGGTCTTTTTGTATCAGTAGCATGCTACCAATCTTTTGATATTGAGAAACTATAAGCAATGTTTTATCAGTATATTCAGCAAGAACTATTTCTGTTGGAACATCGTCAATATCAGCTGCTATAGATTTGAACAGTTTCTGTTCAGTCTCAGTAGGTTTTATTGATAAATTTTTCATTACATCTAGGAGTTCCATTATCTTGAATTGTTCTAAAATTTATAGATTTTGTCTTAATATATATATAAACTTATATTATATTATACACCTTAAGTACTTATATTATTTATTAAATTAAATTAAACTGCATTTTATATAAAATCTACTTTCCAAAACTTATAAATTAGCAAACAGAATATGCTTGTAAGAATGATGCCAGATCAAGGAGAGTGTTTATTGAATAAGTTGGTATAAAATACATTTCTGATTGAGCATATTATTTTTTATGATCCAAATTTTGCAGTGGTTTTTGTCATTATAATATAATAACGGCCAACAGCCATTTTGTTTTTGCTGTTCTGTCAATTAGTGAGTAATGAGATATCCTAAATAAAATAGATAAAAGCCAAAAAGCTATATATTTTCATTTGGTTTTAGAAATATAGTGTTTTTGCTGAGGTAAGCTGAACTAAGGCTGTATTTGATTTCATAATATACAGACATAAATGCTTAAAAAAATATTAATTGTTGACCTCAACATGACAATGAAAAAACTATATGGATGGCCAAAAATTATATAAGCTGGATTGGAGACTGTTGCTGTCACAAATGACCGCTTACCTCCTTGAAGTTTAATAAACTTGTTAAAACAGAGACTGGGAATTGAACCAATCCATGCTCATGGTAGATAATAATAACATTAGAATTTCATTCATAAATGCACAATATAGACTCTGCATGATACATAGGGGTTAAGAAAATTTATAGTCATGAATTATGATGAAATATTTCAAGGCTGAAAAGGTATCATAACTAAAAAGGTCAGGAAACTCATTGGATCTTAATCCAATTGAAAATTTATGGGTGATAAAAAAATTAGCCAAAATTTATCTGAGACCGATTTACTTAGGATTCCATGGAATCACTGTGCGGGTGCCGGGTCCATAGCATTGCAGAGGAAGAGGCCCAAGTCAAGGTGCCTCGTTAAATAGATTGCACAAGATCAACAAATCTGGTTGGAGCTGTAATCCAGATATGGTTTAGTATATGGTATGATACAAGGTTATATCAGAATTTGCTAATATTTCATATGTTAAAAATTAAAGTTATATAGGGATTTCACTCTTCCTGTCTATAACAAATAAACCATATTTGTAAAAATACCACTTGTGTTCACATTAATTTGCAGAGTACTATAATGTATCATCCATCATTAACCCATTGATATCTGTCATAATGATAACAAAAGAATTTCATTCATATATTGGCCTTAGTGGGTCAGCCGATGCCAAAGAATTAATCCTTCAAGTCAAAGTCAAAATTATTTATTCAATTTAGTCCTCTACAACGCTCTTATGAAGGTCAATAACAAATTTTAATATTGAAATATTCTACATAGTACTGCCACATTCAGCAAAAAAATATGTACCACTGCGAGAAGAACAGGCAAGAAACTCGAGGTCATTCTTATAACAATGTGTTACATACTATACAATAAAATTATAACAATATTTGTATTATGTAGATGACAGGTGATAGCTTAGCAGAGGCGGAATTGACCAAGCATTTTTCTGTTTTTATCAAACTGTGTGGTAGGATTTCTAGAACCAGTAAGCAGCATGAATTGAGATATGTATGTTTAATTAAATCTAAGTCTAAGCCCCAACTAACAAGGCTGATTTCGGTGTCTGTTTAGGTGAGGTTGACAAGTGTACCTTCATGTCATCCAAGACACGCTCATGGGTCACGTATACATTAGCTGATCTCATCTTCATGAACAAGCATAAATACCAATCCAAAAAATAGGTAAATACTACGATACTATTCGTTGTACTATTAATTGCATTCAAATTTAACACATTCCCTACTTACCGCAATGTACGTTTATGAAATCCAAAAATAATCTGTCTTGTGTTTTACTTGATATTTACTTTTCCAATTCTGTAATCTTTGATTCCAGCACAGAATACTGTACTAATTCCACCAATTCCAGTATCCTATCCAAGCTTGCGACTAACCACTATTCTAAATAAATACCATGAATATTGATGATAACTCTAACAAGTTACAAACAAAAAATGATTACTAACCCCTCAGAGTGTATACCATTTGACGCAAAGTTCGTTATTTTCGATAATTTTGACCACATTTTTCCCCTCGTGCGTCCAATCTGTCCACCTCCTATGACACAATCGTCCAAACTGCTCACGTTTTTTTATCCCGCGACGCCCCGTAACGTTTTTTTGTAGTACTAAGTAGTTTTCCATTACCTAAACATGTCACCCTAACATCCCCATACCCCAATATATTACCTATACCATACAAAAAATAACATTTTCATACATTTAGTTTGAGTGGATCAAACAGCGAATAAAAATATATTTCTCCAGATTTTGAGGTATTTTGTTTTTTAATCGAGTTTATTTGTGGCAGTCTCCAATCAACATATAAACTTCTTGGTACCAATGCAATCCTCATCATATTCTCTTTACGGGAAAAGAAATGAAAATAGACCTTTTCATGGAAAATTTTACAGGAAAATGGGTTTGAACAGACGACGAAAATGGCGGGAAACGGCATTTTTTATATATTTTTTTTTTCCGAAACTATTCCACCTACAACTTTGTTTTTTTTTTTAATGTGTGTATTTATTATGGTTCTTTACCCATGAATAATACCAGATTGTAAGGATAAATATTTTATATGTAGTAACGAGATTAAAACAACGCGATTTTTTTTAAGAATTTTGGCGGGAAAAATGTACATAAGCGGATTTTATTTTTTTTCTCAAAAACTATACCACCTACGAATTTGGTTTTTCTTTTGATATGATTATTCAGATGTAATCTATACACCTGAATTGTTTCAGATGTTTAGGTTTACAGGTTTAAAAGTAGTTACGAGATTATTTATTACGTAAATTTCGATCGGTGAGTGTTTGCGCGGCAAAATGCATCGAGTGAAAGTTATTTTTTTTCATTTCATGATTTGAGTAACTTCTCGTTACCATAGAGTAATGCGGTTTTTTTTGTTGTATAGCCAATGATAGTAGCTTACTAACAACGTTTAAATAATAACGATCGGATAAATACAAGCTTTACACTAAACCTTTTTTTTAGACCATCGGAATTCCAGCCATAACAAAAACAGGGGTCAAATAAAAAAATCTATAAAAAAAAAAGTTATCAATCCTTATCCTTTTAATTTCTTTTAACATCGTTATTGACTTATTGCCTATACAAATGCAAAATTACAGCTTTCTAGGTTAATTACTTTAGAAGTAGTTACGAGATTATTTTTAAATGACATAAATCTATACAAAATTTTGGCGCCAAAATGTAATTTGAGCTGGTTTCAGATTTCATATCAATTTTAAACATACTTTCTGTTATATCAGAATATTATGGATTTTTTCTCGCATAGCCAAGGATCCATCCTCACGAAAACCGTTTGAATTATGAAAATCGAACTTACGCAGATTTTATGGTGAATATGTAAACACGACTATTGACCGCTAACCGGCAGGCCGGTTGGGACACATAAGAGAAAATCCGGCAGACCGGAGGATACGCGCCTAAGGCTATGGTTCATATTAATTGTGGATCCATAGACGTAAATGTGGTCAAAACGTAGATAGAGAAATATAATCCTTTATACTCTGTCTACGGGTCAAAATTATCGAAAATAACTCAAATGGATTACGGCCACAGAGTCCCGTTCCAAGCCTCAGAGGGTGCGTTCGTTTTGGCTCGATTGCGTTTGTAGCAGTTTCGAAAGTGGCATGTGTGTATTAGCGTTCGGATAGAAGCTTTTGCTATTTTTGACCACCAATTACTGCATGCTATCCGAACGGCTTAAAACATACTTTGACAACCGACAATGTTTTAACCATTTTGCACAGTACGAAACATGGAATCAATCCCTAAAATTAACAAAAAAGTAGGTACCTATATTATTATTATTTCTTTGTTAATGGCTTCTACTAGTTACTTATATAAAAAACTTGTGAAACTCTTCAATCGCGCCTAATACAACTGTCAAAACAGCAGTTGTCAAAAAACGATCACAACGATCCCACGGTAAGACATGGGTCAAAAATATCACTTTTCTCTGTCATTTGTAACGTTTTCAAAGCTATCCGAACGGTAAGCGAAAACGATATTTTTGCTCCCGAAGTCTCAAAACGAACGGCCCGTGTGATCATTTTTAGCGTTTGTGAGTGTTATTTTTGGCACCGATAGGCTATCCGAACGCCCTAAGAGTGTAGTTGTTTGGTTGTTTTAACTTACTCAAGGTTCGGAACGACCCAGTTGTTTTTATAATCTCAAATATCGATTTTTGGCGGGGAACAATCAAAATATATAGATATTTAACGATATTTAATAAGTAATAACTTCCACTACCTGCAATATGCAAAAAAGTGTTTCACTCATCAAAAGATGCCAGTTAAAAATACATCTTGACGACCGATTTTGATAGTTAAAAAGTTGCATAAACTGAACACTACTCGAAGGTTGTGAACGACGTTAGAGTGAAAAGTTGCACTCCGAGTACGCTCTACCCAAGGTTCGGAACGGCCCCGTGATGAAAGGCCGTTTTCACTTGACGCATATTACACGCTAGTGCTTGAAAAGATTATAGAGTCCCCAAAGTCTTGTCTTGACCAGAGGTTAGTAACACATATCGGGCTGGTATCGATTTTAGATTTTCGATTGGCACATAATAAAAAATATATGATTATTTGTCTGTATTCAAAATGAGACAAAAATGGCTGCTGTCGGAAAATATTTGAAACGGTTCAATTTCGGAAGCTATATGAGATTAGAGATAGGAGGGGTGTTTGTTCTCTCGAAAGAGTCGTGGGGGATTGAAGGCATTACATTGCGTCCTGTAATGACGCAATGTAATGGCAAAAGTGAAGCGGGGGTTTCAATAACTAATTGTATACCGTTGATTAATTACATTTTAAGTATTTTAAAGAACCTATGAAGACTCTAAATATAAAGAAAGAGAGAAGATTATCCGAGGGGGAGACATATTCTGAATTTGTGACTTCCCTCGTGGTTGATCTACCACGAGGCGGACAGTGGCGTCGACGGCTCAGGGGAGAATGTGAATAGCATTTCAGAACTAGATAGACAGAAAATGCTGAAACATCATTTATAGCCCATTAACTGACCAACACGTACACCTATAAATTGACTTCGTAAATTGTCAGGTGAAAACGCTGTCGGAGTCGTAAAAAAAAGTGTTGTAGCAACTCTAAAGTAATCAATTTCATTGTGTACTAATCAGTAATTTGACTTGTATGTAAGGTTGATTTATATATAACAGAGTTATCGAGACATTCGTTTATATGTTTTAAAACGTTTTCTGATATATATTTTAGAGTAATACGGGTAATAGTATCATGTACATGTACGCGTGCGCTGCTCGAGACTATAGAGTTATACATAACCATAAATGTCAATACACTACATCCCTGCCTTATTATTGTTTTTTATTTATAAATATACTTAATAATAAAAACAAATATGTTTTAATTGCACAGGTACTAAATAGATTATTTAATCTATTTAGTACCTAGTTAAGTCTGTAGACTCAACGAATCACACGTGTCAGTGTTCTATTCTCTAACAACTGATAAACTGACTCGGCAGACTTAGCTGATAAGCCCACCACCCTCGGTAGTCTGATGTCCAGACACTAGATTTAATTTAGAATTAAGGCAGTCTTATTATAAATTTTGAAGACATTACACGTCTTAAATAAAATAATTGTATTTTTAAAAGCCCTCCCGCTCGCCCCTAACTTGACTACCTACCTTCTGGCCATTCAATATTAAAATCATGTAACTTGTTTGTAATTTTTTAGTTCACTGTTTGGTATGGCAGGCGTGTTCGTTAATAGGTATTTGTTTTTATTTTGTACATTTTAGTTATAAAACAATATGGCGCATGTTACATTACCCCCAGATATAGGAACATATAACAGACAAAAAAAGTAAATGATCACCGAAATTAAACCCGCATTTTAATGTTAACTTATAACCAAAGTTTTAAATCTCACTATACTATTTAAGCAAAATGACTCTAAATAAATCATTGTTAACCCAAAAGTAGTAAATGATCACCAAAATAAACTTGCTATTAATATTCTGGCGCATCCCCGCCGCTGCCGCAGCACGCTCTCTTCGCTCGCTCAGTTCGTTGCTCGCGTTATTGTGGTCACAAGTAACCTAACGCTCCTCTTCGCTTCGCTCGTCATCGCACCTAAATATGACTTTGAGATTTAGTGTTCACTTACTACATTTTATGATAATTTACTACATTGTGTAATTTTTTTTTTTTTGTAAAAGAACTACCTATTATTTATATGGTGGTCATTATATTATATCCCAAGCAATATTATTTTATTAATATCCACGCAGTACCTCCTCGCGCAAGAGACATTCTCCAATGACTCAGCGACGATAGTCAGTCCAGCGTTGGCGGCAGAAATTGGAAGCTGTTCACTTGCTCTTCCACTTGCTGTGCGAAAAGGATGGTCTGACTTTTAAATCCTTGCTGACCAAATCGGCCTCCTAAACGTACAACTTTAACAAACGGTCGATCACGTGAGTATTCCATTTCATTCAGGCGCATGTTGTTCAAGTATGCATTTGGTGGAGCTTTGTTCTTTAAAATAGTGTTGGCGCATCTACTACAAGAAACAAATTCGTCTGGATGGTCTTGCGGTAATACTGTTATACTACTTGTCACAGATACACGAAGCGTCTGCTTTTGATACAAAGTCATTTAGCAATAATAGCAAATGCTATTCTTGCGAAATGACAATGACAAAATACACTGTCGTGGACTCAAAAATACTGGTATTTGCTATATTGTGTTCAGAAAATTAGCATCGGTATTAAAAAGTTGGCTTAGGCATCGATAATTGCGTTGCATACCTGTAAGTCTTTCTCGTCGCGAACAAGGGGTCTCATTTTCATGTACAAATGCAGTTTGTTCACGCATCGTGACAACCTTGCAGCATGTTTTCGTATCTGCATCAACCTCATTTCACGTGAGGCAGGCAACTCAATGCCACGCATCGAAGATGATGTACCCGCATCTGTGTCAGCCTCATTTCATGTGAAACAGGTGGCTCAATATCACGCAAAGAAGATGCGTGCTCTTGCACCTGTGTCAACCTCATCTCTTGAGAAGTCGGCGATTCTTCACGATGGCGATGAAAAGATCGCTGCTGTTCTCGTATTAACCTAGAAGCCTACTTCCTCTCTCTCTCTCTCTCTCTCTAGTCTCTTTTAACGTGAATTCAGAGACTGATTTGTAAGTTTCTTCACCAATTGACAAGCTTTCTTGGTTTTCTTAGAAAGAGCCATTTTAATTATAACTAGAAAAATACTATGTAATTATTAAGACAACTAGGTAGGAATATAAATTCATAATCAAGTCAAAATCTTCTACTGTCGAGGAAAATCTTAGCTGAAAATTGGTTAAAATTAAAATTTATAAGTGGTTGAACAATGTCCAACAGTATTTAAAAAAAGTCTTCCAAATTTAAGTCAATAGTTAAATAAAGTAAGTCTAATATTCTTTATTATTTCCTAAAATCGTCAATATCTGAGTAGGGAAACAAAAAGTCTAGTTATAAGGTATATGAAGCAGTGATGGCTCAGTAGCATAGGCTATGGACTGCCACGCAGCATGTCCATGGGTCGAATCCCGCCGCGAGCTTGAGCTTCACCGCATGCTGGAAGGGCATTTTGCGAATGCCCGCCTGGCTAGCGACCACCCTCAAGTAGAAAATCTGCCGCCAAACACCTAACGGTGTGTTCCGGCAGCTGTCCTTGAGAGCCAGTAATTCTAGGTTAAGCCTGTTCACACCTTCGACCACATCATCGATTACCATAAGGTGAGATTGTGGTCAAAGGCTTACCTATCAGCAATAAATACATAAATATATGTATATATTATACAATAGCAGTAGTATTAGTTTTTTTTATACAAATAACAGTAGATGTAGAATAATTTACAACAGAAAAACGTCTGTTGTGATGCTTTTAGGGAGGACATAGATGCTGAGTACGGCTGTCGATCGTTCAACTCTACCGGATTTTGGGCGAGGGAAGGCCTTCTTATAGCAGGGGAACCGGGAGGAGGAAGTACCGAAGGCACTTCTTCCTAGTTGGGCGTAGTAGGCGAGAAGCGCCTTCTACGCCCGTCACCTGCGGGTGCCGAAAACGCTCCGCTACTATAGGGGGGGTTGACAGCGAGATTAAGGGCACCACTGTAGTTCGAACCTCGGCTTGGCTCGCTGCCGAGAGACATTGGGGGGGTCGGAACTAAATGCCCCGGTACAACTGTAGTGTTGTACTGTTGAGAATGGTCCCTATTGAAAATTACTCTGTGAATATTTGGAGAGACACTACTCGGGACTTTATTACGGTGACGACGGGGAGGTTTAAAGTATGGGTCGGATGAGATGTTGGGTCGGATGAGGTTGCAAAGCAAGATTCTTCTTCTTCGAACGACGCTTTGTCACTTGGACGTGGATTAGGGCACGGGTGGCCCCTGACCGCGGAGTTCAAGCGCGGTCTGCAGCTGCAGGCCGGTCTTTGGGTAGGACTCCATCATATCCTTTGGTTTCTTGACCTGGGTTAGTGCATGTGGGGGGACCGCTAGTGAGTCGGTGGGTCCTCTGCTACTGGCCTGGGTATGTTGTTTTCTACTTCGTCTTCTTCTTCTGGGTTTCCATTGGTACCGACCTGGGGTCTGATGAGATCCCTTGGTTGGCGTTTTGCATTAGGTTGGCGTTCATATTGGGGGGCTATGGAACGGAGATGGTTTTTTTCTGAGGCATCAGCACGTATGAACAAGTTCTTGGCTAGCCTTCCGATAAACTCATCCAGTGGTTCTATCATCAGGTCTCGTTGTATTGTGGAGTTTCGCACGAACCATGGAGCAGTAAAATAGGCGTAGGCTAATGTTCTGCTGGGCTTGAAGTCATTTCCTTTGGGATTCGGCCATAAGTGCAAACCAGGCTGGAGCAGCATATGAGAGAATTGGGCGTATATATGTTTTATATAGGGCCAGTTTAGTTCGTAATGGGAGTGCAGATTTCAGAACGGGTCGAAGGGTATATCGGGCCACTTTTGTATTCTGAATCACTTAATTGGTGTGCAATGTAATAGTGAGTCTTCTGTCTATTCTCACTCCTTAATATTTGGCTGATCGTTGCCAAGGGATATGTGTCTAGGAGTGACAATTGGTTCAGAAGGGCTTGTTTCGTCATGGCTGAATAGCCATGCTGGTCACTGGCTTGCGTTTTTGCCACGTTCACCCGCATTCTCCATCTGGTCAGCCATGATGGGAGTTCATCGAGGGCTCGTTGCACCTTCGTGGCTTCGTGGTGGACGTTAAAAGAGGATGTTAAAAGAGCCGCGTCGTCCGCATATAGCGCTAGAGTGGATCGGTAGCTGGGATATCGTCTGTGTAAACAGTGTAGCATGCTGGTGACAGACAGCTGCCCTGTGGTACGCCGGCGAGTATTGGGTGGATTTCTGAGAGGTCTCCTTCTATCCTTACTCTGAAGGTCCTTCCAAAAAGGATTTTATTACTGCCACTGCTCTTTTTGGGGCTGGGGAGTTGGCGAGTTTGAAGAGCAGTCCCTCATGCCAGACTCGGTCAAATGCTTTCTCAATGTTCAGAAATACTACTGCGGTGTGCTCCTTCTTATTCATATTTTCCGCTAGTAGGTGCAGTACCCTGGACAATTAGAGAGTCGTCGAGTGCTCCAAGCGGAAGCCGAACTGCTCCGGTCTGGGTTTTATATGGGGTGCGAGATGTTCTAGTAGGACTCGCTCGAAAACTTTGGAGATACTGGGCAGGAGGGTTATGAGCCTATAGCTCTCTGGTTTTAGGATGTCTTTCCCCTGTTTTGGAAACATGATAACCAATCCAATCCCTAGGGAAGTGTCCCGTGCGTACGATGCCATTGAAAAGGCGGGTGTAGGTGGCTATTGTTCTGTACAGGATGTGTCGGAGCGCCGCGTTTCCAATGCCATCCGCACCTGGGGCTTTCTTGGCTTCGATGTCTTCAGGGCTTTTTGTATTCGTCCAGGGGTGAACACTATAGGCTCCTAAGATGAGGGTATTATGGTGGAGAAATAGTTCTTTATAAATGCTTCTACTTCTGCTGTATGCGCTGGACCCGTTGAGGCATTTGGTCGGAATTGGTTTAATAGGCTTGTAGCGAAAATTTCAGCTCTGTCTTATGCTCTTTATCTGGGCTTTCCATCTGGGTGTAAAAGTGGTCGAGGTGAGAGTTGTTGTCGGAGTTGTCTGCATAGTCTATGCAGTGAGCACCAGTCTTTTGATGCTGATTCGATCCTTTTCTCCCATTCTGTGGTGTCCAGGTCTTCTAGCTCTTGGGTAATCTTGTCCTTCAGGAAATTTAGTTTGGTTTTGAGCCGTGGGTCACAGCTCTGTTGCCAAGTTTTCCTGAGGGGTTGCGAAGCGCTCATGACTACGGCTTATATACGTGTGGGCAGCCACAGTGACTCTGCCGCCCGCGACCACTACGGCTAGCGCGTGGCCGCATGCCGATGTTTTATTTATTTGTATTATTTACTTGTCTACAAGAAGCAAGCGTAGAAACGGATATGACAATATTTATTTCTTTTGTTATTATTGAAGGAATGCATACTGAATACTGTTGTTATATATTTTGTTATGTACCAAGCGAGTTCTAGACGGTGATGAAAAAAGTTGTAAAATTTTAACGATACATTTTTTTTAATTTATTTTATAAACCGTAGCATAGTGATATCACATACATCAAAATCGGTTAAGCCATTACGAAGTTATGGTGGAATAAAGAAACTCACAAACATACATACATACATGAACCCTGAAACATCTCTCCTTTTTTTGGGCAGTCGTGTAAAAATTAGACTAATCAGGGAATCGCATGGCTTGTAGTGTAAAATAAAAATTTACTGTCACGTATCATATGCATATGTGCAACTGATTACGCTTGTTTTCTTGGAAGACTGACATGGCTGCCTCTCTAAATAGTATTATATTTTTCTATGGGAGATACTGTGCCAACTGCCAAGGGAAAACTGAATAAACAACTATATGCACTTTTTTACTCCTGTAATGACGCATGGGTTCACTTATCCATTTGTTGCCGAATCAACTACTTTTTTCTACTTTTTTTGGCTTTACTACTCTTTTCTTAATTCTTCAAGTTTTATTTTTCCAACTATAGCGTCTTGCAAGGTTCATTTTCGTATAACTTTTTGATATACATTGTGATATCAAAATTTCTATGAAACAGAAAGATGCGGCTTAAATTAGACTTTATAGATATGCTGTAAAGTAATTTTCACAAAATGTGTTAGTTATTTAGTTTTTCAACTACAGCGACGACATATGTTTTAATAACTGTTAAGCTAGCCTTTGATCTCAGTCCTACTTGACGGTAGGATGATGTGGTCAAATGTGGTAAACAGGCTGAACCTAGAATGGAAAATGCCTCTCAAAGCCAGCTGCAGAAACACACAGTTAGGTGCTTGGCGACAGATTTCTAGTTGTAGGTGGTTGTTAGCTACGCAGGCATTCTGCCTTAAGGCAAAATGCGGTACCACTATGTTGAAATAACTTCGATTTTATTTGTGTTGTCCTAAACAACCACTGGGACTGACGGCTTAACCTATAAGTCTGTAGCACGGAAGCGCTTCTTGTTATACGCGTAAATGCCACTAGCAACCATCCAAACAACTCAATAACTTAACACAGTTTATAGGTTAAGAATGACTTGGCAAGCTCCTCTACGAACATTAATCATATAACGATCTAAAAACTTGGATATAAACATATTATGCTCGTCTGACTAGATACTGCTCTATATTACAAATCTAAAATTTTGGTGTTTGGTGTATAACGTTGAACCGAAGATGAATTTTGGACTAATAATTGAATGAAATTATTTGCTACGGGGCTGCAGTAAAAAAATATAGAAGAAATAATATTCAACTACTGTTACGATATAAAGTATCGATTATCATATTACGATTGGTCGAACCGAATGAAGTGTTTTTAATGTCAGTTGTCGCTACCCTAATATCGATCGTCATTGTTATTTACCCATTTCTTTCTTTGGTTGTCAAAATCTGACAAGATGGTAGCGTATTTCAATATTTTCCATATAATCCATATTAATCGTGAATTTTTACGTAATTATTAGAACATTGTGTATATTATGAGTGTTGAGATACCGCCGCAAACTTGAATTATTGTGTATTTACGAGTTTCTGTGATATACTGGTGATCATAACCTAGAATATTTATTTCAGACGAAAGGAACCAGCAGCTTTGGTAAACGTCGAAACAAGACTCACACCCTATGCAGAAGGTGTGGTAGATCTTCTTACCACATCCAAAAATCTAAATGTGCCCAGTGCGGATATCCTGCAGCAAAACTCCGATCATGTAAGTTAACAATACTCATTGTTATTGAGAGACTAACCAACTATAACCCTATTGTATGAGTTGCTATTGTAACACTAAAAGTGAATCGAACGCGTAGGTACGTAAATCATATTCTTCCTCGTTAATTACTTAATTAAATAATACTGATAAAATGTACCAAGTTATACTGGGATTATGAATTATTACTGCATAACCCAGTCTAAATATCTGTGCAGGTTCACAGATATTTTGAGATGTGCTTCTACGACTTCGCCTTTGGACTATATCAAACTGGACACTGGCTTAAAACTTTAAATTAATTAAATACTAAGACCTGAATGCTCCTATGTTATAAGTAGTGCATTTTACATTTGGGCCCCAAAGTTACCATAGTGAAGTTCACTTTGGCTGCAGTTCAATGACCCTAGATTCACGAGGGCTTAACTGCACTCTGAAATTCTTCTCATTAGCCTAGTAGTTTAATCGCACTTGTGCCATTCACTCTTAAACAAAGTAGTGCTTGCACATTATAGGGTAGTTGACACAGTCTAAAATAAAATACAATGTAACGTTACCATGATAGTAGTTGGAGCACATAACTCGATGAAATTAACAAATTATTTATTATGCATCGGATTAACTTTATTTTGAATAAACAAAATGTGCTCAAATTTTCTGCAAGTCACGTGATCTCAAACGGAAGTAAAGGCGGAAATGATGTTATAAGGACAAAAACAAAGCCACAGAATAGGTAATAGTAATTGAAAGTTTGCTTCCAAAGGTTTTGACAGTGACAGTTGACATTAGTCATTGCTAATAGCAAGCAACCCACAAAATGTCGCATCACTATCGATTTACTATTTGGGCCCCTATTACACTATCAAACCTATTGGATCCCATATTATATTTAATAGTGTAATACATACATTTGACTCACTTATCTTTCATCATATTTCGCTGTGAAATTTGATCAAAGATCAGCATAGATAATAAAACCACTCCAAACTCGGAACAAGAATCTATGGAAACATTTTGCAATCATTACTCATAGTAATACAACAACTTTAAACAGTTGGAAAAGCTTATGTTTATCATTATTTTTATTCCGATGTCACTGCACGCCATTGTCTCGATCTCTTGAAAGTGTTTACATTTCGGAATTACAATAATGTTCGATAAAATAGTGATTTAAACCGTTTAAAGTTGTTTAATTACCATGTATTAAAAAGAATCGATAATGCCACGCATGTATCCGTCCGTGCTTCAAACTGTATTGGTTCTGTCTTTGTTTTATTCGTTGATGCTCTATTTTAGTAAGTCTAAATACCCCCCAACCTATGGTACACGTTCTGCCGAACAACCTGTGTAATCGATTCTAAAATCGATTACGCACGACACAACAAGCAAGCAAAACGTATTACATTTCAGCACTATTTGTTTTTGCCCTAGTGACGTCATAAGCATACAGGCCGCCATTGAATAATGTTTTAGCACCAATTTTAAAAGTTGAAATAAAAATATATATTTCTAGTAGTTAAGGACACCTAAAAAAATTATTAAAAATTTTAGGTGTTTATTTCAGTGTCCTAAATAATTTACCATACTTAAAAAAAACAAGTCAACAACCCTATTGCTTCAAGGCAATAAATCTGACACTGCTGGTATCCACCAAGACATTAGAGAGACCTAGCTTCTGGTTAGTTAACTTGGTAAATTATGGAATTAAAAATTAGATGATTTTGTTTAAGCACAAGGCATTGAGTGTGTAAAACCAGAGGATGCTCGTCCAAAAATTGTTATGATCTAAAAATTTGTTAATTTTCTATTTGCATAGCATGTGATACTTGTGTATATGAAATGTATGTGTTCTAGGCAGAGGTTAGTCCGCTTAACATCAGGTGGGCCTCAATCTTGTTCTGACACAAAAAAAAAATTGGTTAAAATATTTATCAAATGTTAGCTTAACCAGTTAAGACCAAGCATGCTAGTTTGCACATCCATTGCACATACATCTAATACTGCATCTAACTCGCAAGCTCTATGTTTAGAGGTTCATTATTATAAGTGCTGGTAAATATTATTTTCAATGGGGATCGAAGAGTTCTATTGATTTTTCTAATAGAATGAGCAATTAATATAGTCTAAGGTGAGACAGTACTTAGCACCGGAACAGAGCATCTGTTCCGGTGTGAAGTACCGTCTCACCTTTGAGAGGATACCAAGTTTCTTTGCTTACTTTGTACAAAGCTCAAGTAAGGTTCTGTGTTGAGTACTGCTCTCACCTCTGGGAGGGCTCTGCCAAATACCAACTTGAGGCAGTTAATAGGTAGCGACTTTCTGAAGGAGTCTTGGCTGCAAAGCCTCGAGCATCGCCGTAAAGTCGCTTGTCTATCGGCTTTTTACCGGATACATTTCGGTGAATTTGCACAAAAACTGCACGACTCGGTTCCACCCTCACCCTTTTTCCATTGGACGTCCAGACAAACGGAGAGGCGCCATCCGTACATGGTTGATATTCCCAAGACTCGTTCGAAGCGCTTCGCTTCCACTTTTCTCGTGCGTACTGCGAAAGAGTGGAACTCCTTACCGTGGTCAGTCTTTCCCGATGAATACAATATTGGTCTCTTCAAATCGAGAGTAAATAGGTTTCTTCTAGGTAAGCGTGCTCCATCCTGGATCACATCAATGCTTAACATCAGGCAGGGTGTGGTCAAACGCGAAACTATTTCGAATAAAAAAAAAAATAAAAAAAAAAACAAACGGAAAAAATCAAATTTACTTATTAGTAGGAACCGTTGTAATTTTTTAAATACCCGTTTTAAAAGATTAATGATAAAGATTACAAAACTAAAATTGACTTAACCAACTTGACTTATCTAAAGACTGTTATAGAATCCTTGGTAGTAGTTAGGAACAATGTTAGTTTGAACCAAATGCATTAAGTCCGTTTTTTACGCTCAGCAATACTGATTTTTGAGGTGTACGCCGGTTTCAGCATTATTTCGTTCATAATTATTGACCTTCTGTAGCGTCCTTTTCTGGAATCGGTGAAATTTGAAAAATTATGTTAGGCATTATGTGATACCTGCATAAAGCTTTTGTTTAATGCCTCTGTAATAGTTTTGTTTTGTATGGTTTAGGCAGAGAAGCGATAATAGAGTTTGGTGCCTACCAAGGGTACTTCGTATCTCTGCCTTAACTATACAAAATGGAACTATGACGAAGGCATTAAAAAAGCTTATAATTGCGGCGAACACCCGCCTTAAGATAATAGGGTAATAAAATGTATTAGGTAAGTAGGTATGAATTTACAAACCATTCCCGAGGGGCTGATAATCCATCGACTTGCTTCTTGAAAATGGCGAAGCTACATTGCTTGTTGAAAACGAAGGAGCTACATAGACTCGCTTCCCTAATTGGGTAACCTTTGTGCACGGTTCGACATCTCAAACTGAAAAACAAGAAAAGTAGGTAACAAAGACGAGCATTTTGTTGTTATTCACCGAGTCCCGTTAAAAATTAGAATAGATACTGGCCCATTATTAGATGAGTTTGCTGACACCATTATGTTGCTCCTTAATACTAATTTAAAGTCAGTTTCAAGAATTCATACCTAATAGACAAACTTTTGATAAAACAATGGTTAGGAACGCCAAATCGCAGAATAGTTTATGAGATAAAGGTCAGTTACGTCAGTACAGTCATTTTTTTTTTTATTTCGTGACCAATCGTTGTTCTTAAATTATCTTAAATTTCTAATACATTTCATTCATATTAATAATAATAGGTGTATATGTAGTGGTGAATAGAGATAAGCTCTAGTCCTCACGGTAGGATACCCTGAGTCTGTGAGGACTAGTTCACTTCCAGGGTGTTGGTAAGTTAGTCCACGATGTAGTAAACATGAGCCGTGTTTATGTCTATGTAGGAGGCGTGAGATAGTTGTGAGTGCAGGTTTTATAGATAAGGCACATACGAGAAATTAACTACGGGAAAATAAAAAATAAATAATAATAAATTAATATTCATGATAAATTAAGTATCATTGTAAAGCATTAATTAGATATTTACATTCGTTAAATTAGTGAAAAGTATAATAATTGGAAAAAATAATATATGTATGAATAATATAAAATATTAGGTTTTTTACTTTAAATTTCGATTAATAAATAGAATTTCATAATTGTTTTTATTCATAAATGTAATTATTTACATATATTTATTCTTAGCAGTTTTTCCGTGCTAGTATAATCTAGTGATAAAAGGTAACTTATTAGTTTCATTCTACATACGCGTGAGGTATCGTTAATTATATTAAGCGTCATATTTAGCTGTTTATATATGTATGGTCCTAAATATTTGTGACACTTCTGTCCTATCCTTCCATATGTCTTTATTGTATCCCATTTAGGTTTCCTCCTGGATCTGATAATATTGGTGGTTACTAGAGCTGTTTTGTGAAATCTTAATGCAGTGGCCAAAATAAAAAGCTGACGTACCCTAAGTTCTTCGGTTTCTTTGTATAGATCGTTAGTCGGGTATCGAAAAGGTTTTTTGTAAGCGACTTTAAGAACTGCGCGTTGCGCTCGTTCAGCTTTAACAAGATGTGTTGCATATGCTGAACCCCATGAGGTTATACAATAATAAATAAGTGACCTACAAAGTGCAGAGTAAACCATTCTTATTGTTTTTACGTCTGCTATTGCTCTAAGCTTTTTGAATATAAATAGTAGCTTTCTTATGCGATTGCTGAGTGTCTGTATTTGCTTTGTCCAAGATAGAAGTTCGTCTATATATATGCCTAAATATTTAATGTCAGTGACTTGTTCTAATTTCGGGCAAATATCAGAGCAATGGTGTTGTGAATATATAGCACATGTGTGAAGTTGAATACATGGCGGCTTAGTGGGCGCGGAACGGCATAAGACTCTAAATGCAACAAATTTCGTCTTGTCAGCATTAAGTGTGAGCAAGTTGTAGTTAAGCCACTTAACTATTTTGCTTAGTCCCTCGTTAGTTATAGTGGAAAGCTCATTCCAACTCTTCGCATGGAAAATAATAGAAGTATCGTCAGCAAAAGAAAAAAGTTGAGCTTGGGGGATTTCAAGTTGACATAAATCGTTAATATAGGTTAGAAATAGTGTTGGGCCGAGTACGCTTCCCTGTGGAACTCCAAAAGCTACTTTCCTATAGTCACTTAAGTGCTCATTGACTTTAACCCGCTGCCTTCGGTCCTTAAGGTATGACTGAAACCACCGTAATGCTATTCCTCGAACTCCGAGGCTATCCAGCTTTTTTAAGAGAATAGGATGCGAGACAGTATCGAACGCCTTCGCCACGTCGGAAGGAAACGCCGATACATCTCTGACCTGCGTCCATTTTGTTGCCTACGAAGTCAGCTAGAGAAGTAACTGCATCCTCCGTTGATCTTCTAGCACGGAAGCCGTATTGATTGGGTGACAATATATTTTCTCTTTCCAGAAAGCTCATGAGGCTTTTGTTTACCACTCTCTCTAATATCTTAGATAATGAGGTCAGCAGTGATATAGGTCGGTAGTTCGATGGTAGTTCTGTGTCTCCCGCTTTATGGATAGGGCAAACATTCGCATCTTTCAAGGAATCGGGGAATGTACCCAATTCTAAGCTCAAATTACAAATGAATGCGATTGGGGCAGACAGAATGTGTTTAGCAGATTTCAGTAAGTGATTAGAGATGTTATCAGCACCTGGGGCGGAGTGGGATTTTAGGGAGACAATTATTTTAGAGTTTTGGGTTGGGTCAGTTGGAGCTAAATATAGTGAGTTTGAAGGGCCATTTTTAAATGTTACTAAGTTTGCTAATTCATCCTGAGTAGTGTTCAATTTTACAAGTATGTCATTTGCTAGATTTTCTCCAATTGTGGCAAAGAAATTATTAACTTGATTTAGGGCCTCAGTAGGATTAGGCGAACTTCTAAGCAGGTCTGAGTTTTTAGTTTTTGCAGTATTAATGCTACATACATCTTTTATTGAATCCCATAACTTTTTGCTGTCATGAATATTCATTTTAATTTGTTTGGAATCATGCTCATTTTTAAGATTCTGTAAAAGATTGTTACAATAATTTCTGTATTTTTTGTATTTATCCTCTGCATTTTTATCATTTGGCTTCATTTTTGCTTTTAACTGTAGTGCATCCCTCTTTCGAATACATTTGATTAAGCCTGGTGTGATCCAGTCCTTCCGTATGTATTTGGAATTTTGTATTAGTTTTACTGATTTATGGGTATTTATAATTCCGTCCATGATTTGCACAAAATCAGTAACTGCCTTGTTTGGATCAGTGTGTCTATAAAAAACGGACCAATCAATTTTACTCAGGTCATTAATGACCTTAGAATAGTCAATTTTCGTGACCTGTCTACTTTCAGCACATATAATATTTGGTTTCCCTGCAATAGCAACAAGTGTAGCATCGTGGTCGGTCACATTATTGCAGCAAACTATTGTTGTGGACTGCAGGGAACTTTTGATGAAAACATGGTCCAAACAGTTAGCAAAACGCGTTGGAAATTGATGGCCTGGTGTGTATCCATGATATGCAAGTAATTCTAGATACTGTTCAGCTCTGGGATCTTTGGTAGTCAGCTTAATGTCGATATTCATATCACCGAGTACAATACATGACCGACCTGTCATTCCGTCTAGTATTACTTCTAGTGAGGATAAGAAATTATCAATACCATAGGAAGAAGGAGATCTGTAAATAGCCAAAATTGAGTATTCATTTGCAATGTTGACTAGAAGGCCAGATGATTCCAACATAGAAGGTTCCGTAATGCTAGCTTGTATGCCAATTTTAGACAGAATGACAATACCATCATTTTGGTTAACATATTGGGTCGTGAAAGCACAATTATAGTTGTTTAGCGAGACTCCTGTGAAAGATGAATTAAGCCAACATTCGGTTAGTATGATCAGATCAGGTAAAAAGTTTAGGCGATTGAGAAATATAACGAAATTATCAAAGTTTTTACGAATGCTTCGAATATTTTGCGAGACAATTAGGAGTTGTTGCTGATTTTTATCGAGATCTAGATATATTTTACACATTTCGGGTACGAATGTTTGATGATTAGCGACAAAATTAGTGCTATCCATATTTTCAATTACACAGCGTCTACTATCCATATAATAAAAGAAGAATTGATTTTACAGTGCGAGCGTTGACACATTTACTAACGTGCGTCTTAGTGAGTAAAAATATGCGTGATAAGCTTAACATTCTAATATGCGTATACGCGATTATAAGTAGATACATTGTACTATAATGAAGGGCGTAAACAAAGTAATTTAGTTTGCATGGAACTTGCTGCGGTTCGGTCGCGTGTATAGCAAGGGTTATTTTAATGTTAGTAAAATTTACCGTTAGATAAGTAATTTGTACTATGACTGTTTTTTTGCTTAAATGGGTGCTAGTCATGTTGTAGTAGTGTAAGTGTAACAGTACATGACAATACCTAATAATCGTATATTTGTTTCTAAGTGAACATGATTTCAAGTGTGCAAAAATGGTGATTGCAATTTCGCGACATAATATGTACAAGTATAGTGCAGTTTGACAATTCCTATGCAGGTATGTAGTATTACGTTTGTCTATAGATTTCTGCATTAAAGATGAGCTAATGTCCAAAAATAAGGAGCTCAGGCCCGTTCTATCAAAAGACGTGTTTATATTTTTTCTACATATGTATGTTTTCAGCAACGACACATATTTTTCTCCATATTTAGAGTGGGTACTCCCATTAATAACTATATTCTTGCCTGTTCCGCAAAGCAAGATAATCACCAAAAATGTACATTCATAGTCATAAATGTGGGTAGAATCACCAGTAGACATGATAACCTTTTTGAAACGTACCAAGGATTCATCAAATATGCAAAACTTTTTTATCTTATAATTCATGAACAATGCACATATTATGACGACACAAACTACACCAACTGCAATAAACCAATGCTTGTTTTTATGTTCTCGGATAATTATTTTAGGAATATCGTCAATATCAATTATTAAGCACTCAGAAATACTACAGTATAGTTTGTACTTAGATATTTTACCCAGATATTGTTTGTGATAAATATAATCTGCACACAATATAGACATTTTAAAGATATATAATTTAGTGCATTCAGTGTAGCAAATAATTGTTTCCACAAACAACAAAAACACGATCTTGCCAGTTAACCGTAGGACTATAAGATAGTTGTATAGGCATGCTTTACCGCTTCGAGAAATATCACTCGCTATGACAGGATACAAGTACCTTTCCACATATATTGTAACGATCATAAACATATTTCCATGACAGCAAACGTTTGTATGTGCAATCAAAAAGCATATTATTGTATATAATAATAATAATGCATACATGGCATTTGCAATTCTACATTTCATACATACACATTGTAGACTTTTCGTATCGTAGTATATAGTGTAAGTGACGTATCCAATGGGTTTTTGTTTGGTACATTGAAAATAAAGTTCTTTTATTTTTAATTCATAAGTAGTTATAGCATTCCTATGCATAATGCTCCCATTTACAATTAGATGTATGCAGAGACAAGTGAAATTAATTATTGAGTTATAAGCATACTCAACCATAAGCAGGTAAATTCCAATTATACAACTCGTCACAGATTCTACGTACAATTGTCTAATGTGTATCAGTAAATATAAAGCTACTATTATCGTGAACAGTTTTATCACATGTAGGTTAAAATTTACAATATTATTCCTACTATAACATGTGATTGTAGTTTTAGAAAACTGTGCATTTACGAATATAATATGGACACTATCGATCCAAGATTCAGTCAAATTATTGAGAATACATTTTATTACTAAAATGGCAAGGTATAGATTAGAATTGCATAAAAACAATGTTATAGTATTATAATAACGAAATAAGTTGACTGAGCAGATTTCAAGAGATAGTTTTATGATACCAGTAGGTACAAATAGGATACATTTATACCTACTCGCATGTATAATGGAGTCACAGGAATTACAAGCAATTAATATGAGGAATAAAAACCGTCATGCAATCTTTCTTAGTGCTTCCAGTTGGGCCTCATCCTTAACGAGAATATGTGGCATGCCTTCACTCTTCCGCAAATAAATATTCCCGTTTGACGTCCAACAGTACGAGAAGTTCTGCGATTTGGCTAAGTCTCTTGCTAGGTAATGTAGTCTCCTAGATTTAGCCGTTAGGTGTTCTGACATGAACAGCAGTGTGGAAGGTCCTTCAAGGCCGAGGTGTCTCGTACTAATTTTGGACGAATCTCTGGCCATGTTGTGCTTTTTAGCATTGCTAAGAACAGTGCTTTTCATAAGTGTGCTCGAGAACTCCACAATCAATGTGGAAATATTATTGTTTGTTTTGTTAGGTACTCGGTAGACATCTCGCAAGTCCGCTAGTGAGTACTCGATTTTCAAGTTCGTTAATAGGTTTTTAACCATCGAAAAAAGTTCATTTTTGGTCTCACCCTGTTTTTTTGGGACGCTCCTAATTTCTATGCACGTTTTACGTGAGTTTCTTTCGATGCCTTCTATTCTATTTTCTATCTCAGTAATTTTACTGCTTATTTCTTTCCGATCCCCCTCCAGCTTGTCTATTTTTTTTTGCATGTCTGCGAGTTGGATTCTCATGAAACCTAGTGATTTCTCAATATCAGCGATAGGTGAAGTATGTGTTTTCACTTCGAACAACTGCTTTTCTAAAGCTTTCATGCGGTCATTTTGGTTATTTGTGAACGTGCCAAACATACTAGAAAGCATGTCCTTTATATCGCGCTTGAAATCATCCAGATCGTCGTAGTCCTCGTCAGATAAACGTACTCGTTTTCTTGGAGCATTTTTCTGTTTTTGGCCTTTCTCCTCAAGTGGCGTAGAGGCCCTAGAGCTAGGATTCGAATCGTATGTGGGTGGGTTATGTTTTTTGGTCGGCGAATGGTGTGTTCTAGGCATTTTTTGTTTCCGCACTAGACTCTGTCTTGTAGGCCTAAATGCGTGGAATGACTTATGAGACGGACAGCGGCGATATCGCTTGATGCGTGCAACCACAACTTGATTTTGTCAGTGTGTGCAAGATGCGCTCACTCACACTGGTACTTGGTGGGCGTGGCTTGATGTTTGCATACGTGATCGACCATTCAATCTCCAATGGCAGCTGATAAGGTCGTTGACCGATAGGTAGCAGCTGACTTGTTATTCGCTTCTAATAATATAGTGGGTACGCACACACACACATGAACACAAAAACACTATCACACTTAGCTATTAGTGGAACTTTTACTGGTCTTGCACTGCGGTCACGACTTCTACGTGTGACGTCCGAGGGAGAAGTGATCTGTAAAATATAGTTTGGTGCAACAACGCCTCAAATGACAATTGCGTTGTTGTTGCACTGGAAAAGTAAAAAAATATATTGTCACAATTACCTTTATGTCAACGTAGACCCAGGCGCAAACACTTTCGGCGGCTTCCCGCGCGCAACTGACCAATCAGACGTTGTTGTCACTAGCACTCGCGATATTGTTCAAATTTACCGCTGGCATAAGTGCCCTCTGGTGGCTTGCGGTCAAATTATCACTACGCTGTTTTTACACCGGATAAAACGCACATTTTTGAAATATGTGGAATACTTAACAACATTTTGGAAAAAAATGTTAGTTGCGTCGATATTGCACTGGATGAGCGATATATAGAATTTATATTGTGTTAATAACAAATATAGGCGTTGCCCGTGGGGTGCCGGGCTAGAATGTCACCCACCCATCTCTACTTGTAGATGTCGTAAGAGGCGACTAAGGGTAACACACCAGAAGGTGGGCAGCGGCATTTTCTGAGGAACTGATATCTCACACTGCAATACCCAAGTTGCCTGCCTAGTGTGGGGATTGTAGCAAATCCCCCCATATTGGGGGAGGCTGTGTTCTGCAGTAGGCTATCCAGCTGGTACAGTACAGTATGGACATAAACACCACACTTTACCTTTCATCAACTCTGAATATGGCTAAAGGGTCAATAATAAAACAAACTTTAAAAAAATAAGCAACCATTATATGCATATATTAAAATTAATAGTACGAATGTGACTGATAATTTCTGATTAAAGTTTTATCCACCTTAGCATCTTGTATTTGAGAGAAAAGCAGATAGTGCATCAAGCCATAAGTGACTTATTGCACTTGTGTTTGTTGTTTTCTAACTAAGTTTCAACAGTATATTTTATCAAAGCTTGGTATACCTCAAGAAAATCACATTGTGTCTGGTGTAAACTATCTCCTATTATAAACTAATGAATTTTTAGTCAATAGTTACAATGCTTTCAGTTTCCTAAAGAAAGAGCCACTTGACTCATCAGAGCACATATAATTTGATTATTGATAGGAGTTTATTAAACCAGCTATACCACACACATTAACAATTTAACATTTTATTTTCAGACCACTGGTCAGTCAAGGCTAAGCGCAGGAAGACTACTGGAACTGGCCGCATGCGTCACCTGAAAATCGTGAGGAGGCGTTTCCGCAATGGCTTCAAGGAAGGCAAACCAACACCCAAGAAGGCAGTAGCCTCATCGTAGACTTACTCAACTGCAATAAAAAAGTGAAAAAGAATGGATGTTTTTTAATCTAAAATTGTAGGATTAACCACCATATCAGTTCTAAACCTGCACTGATTTTTTTTAAGAAAATAAATGATTACTCTTAAATTTGTATTATCAATATACTGCTAATGTCTAATCAGTGTGGCCAGTGTACTGTATAAGAAAACATTTAATTGGTCTAACTCGGTTGGCGAATTGAATGTTCATTAAGAATAAGGACTTGTGTCCCCTAGACCAGGGAAATATCAAGACTTTAATTTGTAAAACTATATTTAGGAACAGCTCATAACAATTGAAGTTCAGAACGAACAAATAGAAAGTCTAAATACATAATTATTACCATATCACAAGATAGTAATATAGTACAATAACTTACGGTCGATGCATGTTTCAGTAATTATTGGTATTGGGGCTCCTTTTGTTCCTAGAAATAAGTTAGAAATAGGTTTTAGTTGTTACAGGTGTCAAATTGACAGTTATTTAAATATTTTTATAATTGCAGTAATGCATGCTCTGCGGATTACATTACATAAATTACGAGAGGAAAAAATATAATCTTGTGCGGAATTCGAACACGCACCATCTACCCATATACCAATATTCCCATACCATGGTTAAGAACGAGAGGACACAAATTATGTCCTTGTTAGCTTAGCGGTCAGAGCATATGCGATTAAAGTGTTGGCGCGGGTTCGAATCCTGCACATGACTATAATTTTGTAGTTTATCTAGTATTTTTTTCAGGTTTAGAATCCCTTATGATATTCAATAGACATGAACGCTAAATAGCAGCAAATGGATCTATAAAAAGTGGCTAGAATGGCGCTGTATTGAGAGTGAGGCCATTTGGTTATGGGCAGCGGAACCAGAGAGGCCAGCGACTGGTCGACTTCACGGAAAAGGAGGAACTGCGATGAACTCCTTCATGAAGCGACCATCCTGGAAGTACACGCGGATAAGCCTCGATGGTCCTACGAAAAAGAGATCGAGTTTATCGTGACGACAAAAAGCGAATATCGTCTCTGATACATAAGCGTTGCCAAAATCCAAAACCCTGAAAATGTACAACTCAAACTACATCATATGATATAATCGCTCTAGTGACCAGCTGGATTGGAAACAGTAGACAAGATAAAGAACGGGTTGGCAGAAGCTGTCCAAGCCATGAGGTCCCGGTTTTTTATGACCCGCTGCCAAAATAAACCGAAGAAACCAAGTTGATAATAGACTGGAATGAGATGAGACTGCGTTTTTATTTTCCTTGATAGGTTAGCCTTTGACCACTATCTGACCTGATGGTAAGCGATGATGTAGTCGAAGATGTTGTTCAGGCTAACCTAGACTATCAAGCTCTTACTGGCTCTCAAGGACAGCTGCCGAAACACACCGTTACGTGCTTGGTGACAGATTTTCTACTTGAGGGTGGTAGCTAACCAGACGGGCATTCGTAAAATGCCCTACCATCCTGCAGAGTTCGACTTCTTCAGCTGATTGTTGAACCACGGTATGCTCTATAGACGAATTTGGACACGACATGAGTTTTTTTTTTGTGTTTTATTGCCTATTCCGATCCAAGAGAGCCAGCCGCGGCAACACTGGACCGCGCCGTGCGGTCCCTTCGAATAGAGTTTTGAATATTTACATCGAGCAAAGTAATAAAAAATATGAAATAATACATTACAGGCACAAGAGACTTGACATTAGGTGGTCCTCGTGCTTATTCAGTCAAAAACATATAAAAAAACACAAAAGAAAGGTTTGACGTTGAAAAAGGATAAAAGGAAAACAAAAAAAAACTCATGTTTCTTAGCAGAAGTCAACCCTGAGAGGTTGTTAGCATTTTACCAATAGCCCTGTATAATAAAAGTAAGGTTAATAACCAAGCTTTCTTTATAAACGTAGCATGTATTGGACATAAAGCGTTTTGGCGTTAAAACTTAATGAAAGTAAAGGGCTAAAGAGTAGGTATTTGAAAATGTGCATAATGGACAATCACCCGATTGGTTAAAATACGGGGTTTGTACAACATGCTTTTTGGGCGTAAAACGTATTTGACACTATGCGACGAGATGTAGGACGCTTTTAACATCTTTAAACTGAAAATAATGTTGGCCATAGTTACCTATATTTATAAATTTTAAACGCAAAATTTGTACATGTCTTTTCTTTAATAAAGCATGGTTGTATTACCATGTTACAACCATGCTATAATATCGACTGCCATCCAGACAATAACCGGGACTTACGACGAGCGTGTGCCCAACGAAGAACGGAAGCGCTCAGTAGCAGGTGGTCGGATGGCAACAGGAGATAATGCCACTTCCGGTCACCCATCATGACCGCAGCGAATATTTCTTATTGTTTGATCGGACTAGGAAGCTCTGCTACAAGCGCTCCATTAATGTATCATGCTATGTATGTTTGGTTGGTATCTCATTTGCGTTTTTTAAATAAATAGGTAATGTATGCACATAATGCATAATATATTTCATTTCTGTTTACTTTTTAATATTTTTTTTCCTCTCAATTTTAAAGGTTCGTGAAATATCCTAAAATGATGAAAACAAAAGATTTCAGTAACGTTGGAGCACTAAAAAATGATGAGCACTAAAATAGCTGACATTTAGGTCGTAGTTATACACTCAGATTTTCACTTCATTTGCGAGGAAATTAAATAATGTTACCTATATATATATGTATATTGCACTTCTGCGTTGTTATTTGGCGGGAGTAGGTACTTATTTCGGAACCTAAGGAAGCGAAGGATTCAAAGCTACGAGGTGATAAAAAAAACTGCTGCCGAACGAAACACACAATTTTTCACCGCACTACAGCGAGGAATATGCTAGTTGAAACTGTTGAAAGAAAAAGAGCGATAATGTCGTTTGCGTAATTTATATTAAAATTACTAAAATTTGTAATATTTAAAGAAAATTAATTTTTCTATAACTTTTTCCACACAGACTTCGAATGATAAAGAAACTAACTTTACGAGCTTGGGAGGTGAAATATAAATTTGGTAACTTACTTTCATGGGTAATGAAGATACCTATGGACCCTGTTCATAATCATTTACTCATGAACACAGATAAGAATGTCCACTACACTACTGGCGGCAAGTTGGTGTAAAAATATCGGAATTATTTTTACCAATAAATTGAACCATAGGCTTATTGAGCGTAGCGAAAAAATCCTAAGTCTATGAATTGAACCATCATTTTTAGTGACCCTTGCTACTTATGGGATCGATTGTCATTCACTGTTAATGACTTACCCCCTTACTTATAAAATATCCGCTATGTAGTTGCTAAGTAATGCATAACTAAACAGTGTTTAAATATTTCTTACTTATAAACGCTACTTAGCAACTATTTAGCTAAGCAATAGATAATGAGGTCGTATTTTAAACTGACAACATTGAACTAAAAGGATGATGAAAGACCCAAATTGCCAAAAAGTATGTATATAGTGCTGAAATCTTAAAATTGAAAATAAAAAAAAATACTATTCTTTGTAGACCTACTGATTTTTGTACATATTGTTAGGCGTACTGGAGACTTCTGAAGCGAGTTTTTTTTGTAATATGGTAAATTATAAGTGCCCTAGTATTCTATGAATTCGATCCAGCAACCTATTCCATAGCATAATTGGAAATGCATTATGGAAGCCCGAATACCTCTTTTAATTTTAGAAGCGCTCGTAGCGAAGTTTACTTAGCTGTTGAGGTTAGTTTCTCGATGGCTGTTCTCAACCGATCAGCAAAGTTAAGCAACGTCGCGCGCGGTCAGGAGTTGGATGGGTGACCGCTAGTGACATTACTGAGCGTTTCCGTGCTTCGGAGGGCACGTTAAGCAGTCGGTCCCGGTTGTCGTCTTAGAATGGCAGTCGTTATAGCATGGTGGTAGGGCATTTTGCGAATGCCCGCCTGGCTAGCTACCACCCTCAAGTAGAAAGTCTGTCGCCAAGCACCTAACGGTGTGTTCCGGCAGCTGTCCTTGAGAGCCAGTACTTCTAGGTTAGCATGAACAACATCTTCGACCACATCATCACTTACCATCAGGTGAGATAGTGGTCAAAGGCTAACCTATCTAGCATAAAAAAAAAAAACCGTCATATCCCGCTGGAAGTTATCTTTATCTATCAATTGTCTATGATTAGTCAAATTGACAGGTCAGTAAATTTCAGGTTTATTTACAAAAAATAATTAATTTTATTTTCAGATAGTAGATAGGCATTATCTGCTCATCAACCGCATTCTTCCTCTTGGAATTTTGCGAGGTATTGTTTGTAGGGCTCCTGTGAGCCTCTGTAGTTTCATTAGCTTATTAATTTCTAATCGGTTATTTTTTGCAACCGTTGGCAACGGTGCCTGCGACACCTGCGCACTACGGACTTCGACGACGTTGTTGACGCGAGACTTCATCCGGGTCGAGACGTCACCCTAGAGATTCTAAGATAAGCTTTGATTTATTTTGTAAACAATGCTTTGTACCCAAACAATGAATGCAGTAGTTGGGACCTCTGTATCGCAAGACAGCCAGATGTTGTGTCCGCAGTGCCCCCAGGCTCGATATTTTAAAGGTCAAAAAGGCCTCAAAATTCACCAAAAAAGGTGTCATAAAGGTTTGGAAATTCCCCTTTCGGCGCCAATAAATAATCAAACAGTAAGTGGTAGCAGTGTTGCGAGCCCTGCTACCCCTGCCAAACCGTTTTGGGAGGTTTTAAGCTCGTACAAAAATAATATTCCTGTTATAAAACGCATACCTCGGGGTGCGAGAATTTCTGTTGCCCAATCGTTATCTTCTTCGATTAAAAAAGTTTTGGCTACTAATACTAGGCAAGCCTGGGAGCATCTTCTAGCATTCCCGTACCACGTATTTCACGTAAATTTTGATCCTTCTAACAAAAAATCCCTTACAACTAGAGTAAAGGAAAACTGCGTGAAATACAAGGCACGGGAAGAGCAATCTTTTGGCTCAACTTTAATAATTCCGCCACTGCGGCGGAATACAAAAACAAATAATGTCGATTCATCTACTATTAAAATAGTAGAAAATAAAATTAATGATGGTGACATCAAAAACGCGACACGCATCTTGTTTTCGAGTGATACAATCGCCCCTTTCACATCTGACACGTTGAATTCCCTAATAGAAAAGCATCCGCCTGCAACTGCAGGTCTCCACCTTCCCGACTCTCCTGAACAAAATAATGACATTGCTGAGGTGACCCCACAGGATGTTTCTGCAGCCGTGGCATCTTTTCGAAGTGGCTCAGCCGGTGGTCTAGATGGCCTGACGCCTCAGCACTTAAAAGATATTTTATCTTTTAGTTCTGGTGAGGTAGGCGAGACACTTCTAAAGGATGTCACGGCTTTGGTTAATTTGATGTTGTCGGGTCAGGTCAACAATGAAATTACCGAAATTCTGTACGGTGCGAATTTATGTGCCCTTAATAAAAAAGATGGTGGTATTAGGCCTATAGCAGTAGGCACCACTTATCGTCGCCTCACAGCCAAATGTGGTTGTAGGAAAAAGGTTGCTTTTTTAAGTAATCTTTTTCAACCACTACAACTCGGTTTTGGTTCTCAGGGTGGTTGTGAGGCTGCTGTACATTCACTACGCACATTTCTTGATCAAAATTGTGGAGATGTGCTTTTGAAGGTGGATGTTACCATCCATCAAAATTAACATACCAAAACAACGTTATATTATCTTCCGTAGGATGTCAACAGGGTGATCCTCTGGGACCAGCCATCTTTAGCCTTGCCATCCACTCAATAATTCAACGTCTCCAATCAAAACTTAACGTTTGGTATTTGGATGACGGAACCTTAGGTGGCGATGCGAACACGGTATTGAATGACTTGCGAGTACTTATAGACGATTTTCGTCTTATTGGCCTTGAACTAAATTTTTCCAAATGTGAACTTTTTGTTTGTGATACTTGTCCGGATAAAATTTCGATTATTGAAAAATTCAACTTACTTGCGCCTAATATAAAATTAGTAGAAAAAAGTTCGCTCCGTCTTTTGGGTTCACCGATTTTTGACGAATCTTTGTCACCATTTGTCGAAGAACAAATTCAAAAGTTTAGAAATGCTTCTAGCAGATTATTCAAAATTAACGCCCATATGGCTTTTACTATTATTAGATTTTGCCTTTTCGTTCCTAAATTTACATACTTTTTGAGATGTTGTCAGCTGTGGAAACACAGTGAGCTTCTTTTAAGCTTATACAATTTATTAAAAGATACGTTAATTTCGGTTTTGAATGTTGAGATGGATGATAGGGCTTGGATGCAAGCTTCCCTCCCTGTGAGGTTGGGGGGCATAGGGATACGCAAAATTTCTAGTGTGGCATTACCAGCTTTTTTGTCTTCTGTACACAGTACACACAAATTAGTAGTAGAAAAAATTCTTGCACAATCTTTAGGCTCTTTTGATGTAGCATATCTGGCTGAGGCCAAAACCACATGGGGACTGGCTTGTCCAAATACTGAGTTCCCAAAAATGTTGTCATCTCAGAAACAGTGGGATCGGCCCCTATGCGAGCTAGCACGGAAAGATCTTTTAAATACGTGCCCTAGTATCGCAGATCGTGCTCGTATTCTCGCTGTTTCTGTGTGGGAATCAGGTCTTTGGTTACAAGCCATTCCTTCTTACAAAACTGGTAGCCTTATAGATCCTTCCGCTTTTCGTCTCGCTATTAGCTTACGCTTGGGTGCAAGGTGTTGTGTTGCACATCACTGCCAGTGTGGTACTGCAGTTGACCAACTCGGTCACCATGGCCTCTCCTGCTCTCGAAGTGCTGGTCGAATTTCCCGCCACGCCAGCCTTAACGATATCATTCGCCGGGCTTTTACCAGCGCCAATGTTCCAGCTGTTCTCGAACCGAACGGTCTGATGCGTGACGATGGTAAAAGACCTGACGGCATGACTCTGGTTCCATGGAAGTTAGGACGGCCCTTAGTGTGGGACGCTACATGCGTAGACACTTTAGCGCCGTCACACCTTTCTGAAACCCACGTGAGGGCTGGCGCCGCGGCTACTTCGGCAGAGCAACTCAAGCGGCGCAAATATGCTAACCTCGGTATGGGTTACATATTTGAGCCGTTTGGTGTAGAGACGTTGGGGCCGTGGGGACCGGGAGCTCATCGTATTTTCCAAAATCTATCAGAGCGCTTGGTCGATGCGACGCGTGATCAAAATGCTGGCACCTATTTGGCTCTAAGAATTAGCATTGCAATTCAACGGGGCAATGCTGCCAGCATGCTGGGCACGCTGCCAACTGATAGTGGGCTAGAGCATTTGGACTCCCTATGAGTCCAAATGCTTTTACTGTAGTAGCTGTAGTATTGTAGTAGCTGTACTGTTGTATGTAGTTTGTAGTATTTGTTTAATAAAGGCATATCGCCAATTAAAAAAAAAAAAAAAAAACTTTATCTATCCCAAACAATACCTATGTCCAATTATTATGTCTACGTTTTTTTCTATGAAACCAAGATTCTAATCTTCATATTTATTTAATCATTCCATAGCGATTCCTTAAATCACAGTAATATTATAAAGGCCGTAATATGTTCTTGTGTTTCGTCTAGTGTGTTAGAGAAATGATTTTGTATGACTCTGAAACTTTGACCGGTGAATGGGAATAGGCTCGCCGCCTATTACATGGCACCAAATCCCAATTGACCGAAACATGGGTGTTTGTTTACCTTTACCTTTGCAGGCGTGATTATATGTATGTATCTAAAGTTTATGTGTATTTTTTTTTTGTCTTCTACGTGTATTCACGTTTTAACGGTTTGAGGGTTTGGATGAAACAACGGAATAGCTAGTTTAGGTTCTCCATACTTTTCATCATCATTGTCTACGCGGGTGAAACCGCGTGACGCAGCTATAAGAAAATTACAATGAGTTCGATCACCGGATCGAGTAGAAGAAGTAGATACGAGTGTGGCACAATCCTTATATTCTTAATTCAGGAACTGTACCTGAGGTATATTCTCCAATAAGATCACGAAAAATAAGTAGGTTACGCATAATATTTATTTCATCATCCAATGTATGTTTCTACTTGCTATATTTTTAAGATTTTTTAACAGAGTATGTCGTGTTTATAGTTTTGTATACCTCCTTGACAATAACCTCAATAGTAACTAAATCAGCTGATCAGTAATATCGGCGCCATCTTGCTACTTAAATATTTAAACATGGGTAGGACGGTGTTTAAATTGACAGCTGATTTTAAGCAGTACTTAAGTATTGGATAAAGTTATGTAGCGTTTATGAGTAAGGAATTTTGCTAATCAGCGGCTAAGTAATGCTTAAAATTTAAGTAGCGTTATTATAAGTAAGACTGTATATCATCAAGATAGGAAAATACTTTTTAGTTATTGGAGTATAACTCAAAAACGGCTTGACCGATTTTGATGAAATTTAAATGGGACCGCACGGCAAGCATCAGCTTTCAAAAGCTTTCTAATATTCATCAAAATCGGTTACCCAGTCAGTTCTGAGGTAACAAACATAAAAAATCAGACAAATGAGTAGCTCTTCCTTTTTTTGAAGTCTGTAAAAAGGGCAAAAATGTTCCCAGCGCCGCGACTCTGGTTTCGATAGTGTTATGGTACTTGTGAGTTGTGGTCGTGCGTGAGATCCATGGGACCGCATTTTTATCTAAATGCTAAGTAAGTAGGTGCTATACCATATTTACTAAGCTAAAGGGCAGCGGCGCTAACTAGTAAGTTTGAAGCAATGTGGCGGCGCGGTGTCTTATCGCCGAGTCGTCAAATCGTCACCTCTAACTCCGAGGCGCATCTGCAGTCTGCACTCTGCTGCGACGTGTTTTGCACACACTTTTACGTAGGCGCAATGATGGTTTTTAACGTCGACGGACGCGCCGGACGGTCAAATACATTTTACATGTGAATGTAAGTATATGTAGGTAAGTGTCTACCTATATGATATTATAAAGTAATTGCCTATATTATCTAATATTTTGGAAATATGATTTTCGCTTAGCACGCGATAGTGCTAGTATTTTAGCTCTTTATTGTACATATCGTGGGGGAGGCCTTTGAAGGCCTCGGAAGACTTCGAGGCACTGTTGAAACAGTGGACGTATTCCAGATAATGATAATGATTGTACAGACTCAGGTTCTGGATTCATCCTCTGGCATCCGAGATAACGAGAACAATAGCATTTCATTCATAAATGGACGATATCATCCACGCTGAGACGCCGATGACAATGGGTTTAAATCGCTTATTTTTGGGTAGGTCTGTTATCCTACCTCCTTGTGTTGTATGTTATCCTTCTCATACCTTCCTAATGACTGCTTTGCTTCTATTGGTAAGTAACGATAATGTTGTCAAAGATTTTTGTAAGGATCGTAACTACCTAACTTATCCATAATAATGAATAACCCCCGATATGAAATCCCGATTCCCGAGGCATATGGAGTTACCTCGTTCACTTTGGTAACCTACTTACAACGCAATGGCATGGCACTGCACTGTAAACCCACAATCACAAATACTTATGTTGTAACTGAACTGACCGAGATGATGGATAAAAACGATAAAGTGCAGTGTGGCGCGCGGTGGCGAAGAGAGACCGCTTGTAATCGGGGCCATCACTACTCATACTCACACAGTCAGTCAGTGAGTCAACTTGACTTGCAAATTGAGTCACCACTCACCACGCCAGTTCAGTCAGTCCAGTCAAGTCAGTAATCAGTTGCCATTCTTCGGTTCCGCGCGGAGGTCGTCGCTTGTCGCTTCACTGCCGTTCGCCGCGCGATCCCCTATCCGGTTATCATCCTTCTCTCTCTACCCGTATAGGTACTACACTGTATTATATCTACCCATATCGCCATTGGGCGATAACTTATCGTGCTATGACGCGGCGATATATTTTAAAGTCTTCACAAGATAAGCAAAAGTGTGGTGATTAAAAATTTTATTGTGCACGAGTGGAGAATGTGCGCGCACTGACGTTCTCGCGAAGCAAACTTTATTACCGTTACGTAGTGCTCTTTTACTATGTCGTTATTCAAGAAGAAAGCGCCGAAATATGCGCCGCCTCCGGTGCCTCCGACGACGGTGACGTCTCCGTCGTCGCCAGCTGACGACACGCAGCATTCAAATGGTGTTGACAATAACAATGGATCACAAAAGTCGCAGCTGGTGTTCCATTGCCAGCAGGCCCATGGCAGCCCGCTGGGATTGATTTCTGGATTTTCAAACGTAAAGGAATTGTATCAGAAAATTGCTGAATGCTACGACTTTCCTCCTGAAGATGTAAGACGCTTTTTTATACTTAATCTACTAAATATGACCTCACCTAGGTAGGTAGGTACCTATATACTTACCTACATTTACAAAATTTTGTTCTGTTCTGGCAAATAATTTATGAGTACGTGATATATCAATCTGGAGTGTGTCTAGAACTGTGCTCGTTAGAAAGGGAAGGGGCTCGCCCCATTTCCCTCCTAACGGGAACGGTTACATGGGACCAAATCATACCTGGCTTAAAGTAGGTAGGTAGGTACCTAGAAGTTTTTATTAAACACCTCTGATTATTTCTTTCGAGATATATACACAAGCAATTAATTATGTAGGTATATCGTATGTTGAATAATAAAACCGGTCAAGTGTCAGGTGGACTCCCACACTGAGGGTTAACAAAAATATGTCAAATTCTTTTATAGGTAGGTACCTAGCGGGAGCCCAACCTGCACTTGGCCGGTTTTTAGTGTTTTTTGTTCTACGTTAATTATTAGGCTAAGTTCGTCCCAAGTTTGATGCTTGTTTGTATTACTTACCTTCCAAGTTACCGTTTTTACTAGAGAGAAAAAGAAATAACACGTTTATTGTATGGGTTACTCCTTATAATTTTTACTTTTTGTTATTTATTGTATTACTCTGTTAGGCAATGCGCTACATTAATATTCTGTGAACAGTTCAACCGACTACCTATTAATGTTTACCGTTCCAAAACTAAAGCCTGCTCATGTTTTCAAAATGATTTTTTAGAATAATACTAATTAGATGTATGGCATAGTGGTAGAGCCACGCTGTACCCATTCTTAGTGCCACCCTGTAACCATTCTTAGTGCAACGCTGCCCAGTCGTAGTGCCACAAACCTCTATGGGTAACAATCGAATGGGCCGGCACGATCACGGCTGTACTACTCTCCCACTAGAGTGTATGGTGACCTGAGATCTAATTCGAAAAGGGAATATTGCAGCATAGCTACAAGAAATATTAAGTACTCCAGGAGGGCATACTAGCCACGAAACCGCTAGATTATCCCTCTCTGTCCACCCCTAGAACCTGAACCTGAACTAGGCTGCCCTGAGTACCTATTCTGGAGGAGGCAAAAACGTGCCTAATTCTCCATCAGCTGCTCGAGGTAAAACGAAGCAAGAGGCTTAAGTCACCGCTGACGTTTTCTGTGGACTTTAGTAACACCCGGGGTCTCCGTTATAATCTTAACGCTGTCAACTATTACCTTGAGACTGCTAAACCAGCCTTGCTCTTGCTGACCAAAACAGAATATATGCTCTCCGACAGGCGCTTTCTCACCTACGCGGAGTACAAACTGGAGCATTCTTATTGCCGCTAGTAATATTTTTTTCTAGAAGATATCTGTGTTCGTCGCCTCAGCGGTCTGAAGGACGGGACGTATCTAACATCTCGCCACGCGTAGACTGTAATACGAAAATAGATCGATTAATGGAGCCCATACGTATGCTATAGATTCCGTGATCCACATCGCAGAGATTGTGATATTTGGCAATTTCAACTCCCATCTCACCATGCTGAGTGCCTGGGTTCACGCACTAGGTGGTTAATCTGTTTAGCAAGAGTCCGTATTAGTGAGTAGTAGTAGTGTGCAATCATCACTGTATTTAGGCGTGAACTGTTCTTTATATAAATAAACTCGGCTAATAAGATATTATATTCGCCTCATGTACGCCAATCCCAGATGTGGATGATCAAACACCTTCCATTTTGGATCTTCTGCTGACCTTTCAACGGACAGCTGCTCAATGTCCGTAAATACTCCCTGTCGGATCGTCGGATCCTGGATTTCAGTGCCGGTTACAAGCCTACATCGGCGCCGTTTCGTAGGCTGTTGTCGCGTGTGGCACTAGGACTAGGTACATATCAGCAGATTGGGGTGGGAAGTGTTTTTTTTCATCGTATGCATAGGGGTTTGACTATGTAGCCGATGTGGTGTATCATGGAACGCAACTCTTTATTGCATATTCTGCAGTGTCTATTAGTAGCAGGTCTCAGCCCTGGTTTGGTTGCTATTGTAAAATAGTTTCAGACAAAAGGAGAGAAACCTTACACACTATAGAGCGTTACCAAGCTTGGGGCGATGCACTGGCGTCTAAGGATGTAAATTTCAGTAAACTCAAAGATAACTATAATTTTGCTTCTAGAAAGAGTAACTTCAAAAGAGTAAAGTATCGGTAAGCTATTTGGCTCAAATAATAAGCATTGCAATTCAACGGGGCAATGCTGCCAGCATGCTGGGCACGCTGCCAACTGATAGTGGGCTAGAGCATTTGGACTGCCTATGAGTCCAAATGCTTTTTTTGTAGTAGCTGTAGTGTTGTATTTAGTTTGTAGTATTTGGTTAATAAAGGCATATCGTCGGAAAGCTAAGTCGAATTAACATATCCGCAAATTGGTGAGAGATTAGCTCGCCTTCTTTCGGGAACACGTGCGTTCTGGTCTCTGGCCAGGGCTGTCCAAAGGAATTTTATCAGTCAACTCTACTGCTCAGAGAGGAGTCAAAAACAGTGTGCCAACACTGGCCGTGAAAAAGAAGGCCGATCTTCTGTTTTCGTCGCCGTCGCTCAGCCGGTGATCTTCTAGTATACCTTACATATCGATGATTGGAGGTGGTGTAGACCAATGGTGCTAGCATGGTGCTGGAAGCCTTTGCCACTAGTTTGAAAATAGCAATGATCGGGTCGCCATAAAGCACTTCTTTCGGAGCTTCCTTCCTATGGCCTTCCCGAGAAATTGTGCGAGTGGATCTCCAGTTTCTTGGCAGATTGGTTCATCAACGTCGTTGTCGACGGTGCTTGCTCCCACTTAAAACCGATTAATGCTGGTGTTCCGAAGGGCTTTATTATGTGCTATCTCTGACTCGGTTTCTCTTACAAATCAGTAATATGTTGCAGTTCAGCAAAATTCTTTGATACGCGGATAACTGTGCTGTAGATACCTCATATAGGTACCGTTCGTACAAGAGTCGGAACCAACTTGGTTTTAAAGTCCAGACCCTGTTGTCAAATGTCTGAAAATATGACCGACTGAACTTAGTCAAATTTAACCTCAAAAGGATATAAGTTTGTGCGTTTACAACTGCCGCCGTTTTTGTCGTTATCCTCCGATTTGAGGAAACCTCCCTATTTGCAATCGAACAGACAAGACGGTACTTCACGACAACCCATCGCCTGCAACTTTACCTATAACTCCTATAAGTCATCAAGTTCGGCTGACGTGGAGTAGGTACTTTTTTCACATCTGACTGGGGACACAGTAACTTCTTCCAAGACCAATTTGACCGCATTCAATCTGTGTGACCTGTGATCGGACGTGGGTCAAAAATAGGTCTACGCGATGACATTTTCATACGCTTTCAAAGCTGATATAAGAGCGTAAAAGGACGTTCAAAACACTGTTTTTGACCTTTACGTCTCAAATAAAACATCCAATACGAATATCTTTAGCATTTGGAATGTCAGTTTTGCTAACGATAAATAGGCAATCCGAATAATTAACGCTCTATAAAAAAGCATAAAAAGTATCTACTTATTAGAGTATTTTCAACACCAACGAATGTAGGTAAGTACCTACTCTACTAATGACTAAGATAAGTAATGTAAACCGGCCTTCAGTCGAAATTAATGATCATTAGATAAGTACCGCAGTATACATTACTCATGTAACGTCATAACCACAAAATTCAAGATAGGTCTTTTATAAAAAAGTAGCTTCAATTTGATGTTTTACAGGGCTCTGTGTTTCTTCTTAGTTTGTCAAAGCTATATAGAGTGGAAAATTCTAGTTGAACATTTCTTACTTCGATTTTAAATGAATCAGGTGGGCCTCGAGCTTCCTCCGTCATAATAATAAATCTATAGATATTATAACTTGGATTTAAAAACCTTTTAGGACGAGATACGGATTTTGTTCCATAACTCATTTCACAAACAAATTTAGAACTTTGTTGGAAATGTAGTCACGGTTTTTTTTAATGGCTGAAAGTCTTTGATCTCTATCTCACCTGATAGTAAAAAGTGGTCGATTGTTCAAGCTAACCTAGAATTACTGGCTCTCAACCACACATCACATTAAAAAAAGGAAAATCCAGAGCAAATTCCGGACAATTGCTGAAAATTCCGGACATTGGCTCTAATTTCGTGGAATGTCGAGTTCTTGCATGAAGCGATGCACTGCATGTGGTGCGGTTGTTAGACTTGGTAGGCGCCCCGTCAGGGGCTGACTGATAGCCTGATAACTAAGTTCGCTTGCGCGGCTGACAGGGGCGGGTATAGGTGAAATATCTAGTTAGACACTTGACCTATATTTGCCCCCGTCGACATAGGAATCGCTGGCACGCACACAAAAGTATCTCTTATATGTCGTTTGGAGCAGCTAATTAATACAATACAAATAAAGAGTTGTAATTTAAGCATATATAAAAAACAATTAACAAAATGGCGTTAAGGAGTAGAAAGCGACAGTGAACTTTTAATGAGGAAAATTAAATATGCTATTATTTGAGACGGAAGAGCTCGTTGAAACTTATTATGACTCACCATATAAAACCGATATTGAGAATTATCATATGAACAGTAATTGGTATAAAACTAAAGTATGGTTAGAATGAACTTTAACTGAACAACCACTGATGTTTTTCAATCATCATCACCAGGAAGTATAAAAACAAATCTGTTGCTAAATATACATTTTACAACAGATTTACACATTACAGATTTACTGTATGGTAAGCAAGCATACGTTTGCTTTTAAACGGTAAAAAGTAAAAAAAGTAAAGTTACAATACAAGCCGGAACTAATAGATAGAAGAATGATAACACTAAATCTAAAAATATAAGATTAAACTACAATTAAGTTTTTTTTATATTGTTATGTTTGCAATAAAGCGCGTAAATTTTTAATTTTGTATTGTAATTCGCTAAGCAGTTACAATACAAAATTAAAAATTTACGCGAGAAAAAAATACATTCATGTGCGGACGCTGGATTACCAATTGAAATATTTTCAAGCGAGTCCAATGAGCACAGAATCGAGACCTAAAAAAAATACTTCGTGTACTCTACCTCAGTGTCCCCGTGGGGTGCCGGGTTAGAATTGCACCTCTACATACTATCCCGTGGGTGTCGTAAGAGGCGACTAAGGGAAGAATACTGGAAGGTGGGCAGCAGCGCCTTCTGAAGAACTGCCATCTTATTCTGCGATCCCCAAGCCGCCTGCCAAGCGTGGGGATTATGGCAAATACCCCCTTAATAGGGGAGGCTGTGCTCAGCAGTAAACGATCCGGCTGATACAGTACTCTACCAGCGATATTTATTTAGATAACCGTCATTTCGCTTACACACCTTTTCGCTTCCTTTCCTTTCGATTACTTGTGCAAGTTGGACATGGTGATGTGAGATCAGTGTTCTATCACTGAATAAAAACTTAAAAAAAAAAAAAACTAAACTTTCTATCTACTGAATCAGCGTGGTACCGCCTTCAATAAGTTATTTTATACTTTTCAGTGTTGGAAGTCGTTTCCGTATATTTATACAATTTAAAATTAAAACTTAAATGTTTATGAGAATCATAAAATGTTACGATTTTAATAAAATTAAATAAGATAGTTAAAATGTATGCCTCTGTGTGTTAAATGATATCTAAACCAAACACTTTACGTCGATGCAATGTTTAAAATAGATTTTTATTATGTAAGTACCTACATTATATGTGACAATAATACAATTGGATATTTCTATGTCAAATAAAACACAGCGTTGTTTTTAAATATTTTTTTAAATTGATGTTTGAATTTCGAATTATTTTTTCTCAGGCTCGCAGTAGGTAATGCCGATTTTTGTTGCGAGCGTGAGAAAGTGTGATCCGAAGTTTGTGAACACCAAAACGACCCTCGTACTTAAGAGGTGAACTAGTTATTTATTTGTAATGCTAGGCTGCAAATTAAATAAGTGCGAGTATTGAGTCCTGAGCGTAACGAGGGTTTCAAAAGTACGTGACTTTACGAGATACGAGACAATGCGCTAGATTTAATTTCTTGGAAGTCTGTTAAAAATCCTGACACAAAACAACCTTTGATCGAGTCACTGCGCTGCGGAAAGGTCACTGGCGAAAATGGCATGAACGCTAATTCTGTGATATTTCACGGCTCGTGAAAATACCCAAGGCCAAGTAGGTATTTATTATCTACTCGTCAAGACTCGCCTGTGAATGCCCATGAAGATTATCATGATTGTCAGTAAAAACATATATTGTAGATATATGTTACTTACATGATTCTGGTTGCTTTTGTGTCAGATTCAGAATTGGATAACATTTTTGAAAAGCATACGTAATAGGTTTAAATGTAAAAAATAATTACATATAAAAACTATAAATAATGCTGAATATTATAAACTAGGTTTCCGGCCGCAGCTACGCCCGCGCGTATGTCGGCTATCGCGCAAAACCATTAACCTGTTTTTGCTTATATAGTTGGATAAAAACTATCCTATATCCTTCCCCGGGTCCCAAACTATTTCCATACCAAATGTTTGAGTAGTTTTTAAGTTTATTCGTTACATACAAGAATACAAATCTTTCCTCTTTATAGTATTAGTGTAGATAAGGTATAGGTAAGTTCCTATTGGTTAGCTAGCTAGATACTAGCTTACTATACTGAAGATGCGAGGTGAGTAAGTATTTTTTGCTGTTTCTTCGTGGTCATAACTTGGTAGGCACGTAGTTGCGAGTATGAACAGTAGACCACTATATTTAATATTACTTGCCACCACAGCCTCATAGCAGTCTCTGTGAATGACTGTGCTAGTAGTCACTCTCTTCTAGATAAAAAAAAACTACGTGTGAGTCGGCCTTGGTTCTGTTCTGTGGCACCACACAATATTTTTTTTTTTTAATATTCAAAGGAGTTTGTTTATGAAACAAAATATATTTATGTAGGTAACTAGGTTATTCATATATACGAGCTCCGACTTGAGAGTTTTTTCCACGTCTCCGACTGGTCTCCATGGCAACTGCCCGCGGTAACCGAAGCACCTACGAGTGGGGTTCCTTAACAAAAGTGACTTAGAACCTTGGTACCATTCTGCCCGTACCACCTTTTATGTCAGTAGGATGAATCTGGTTTGGTGGCTACAGTTTGGTTTTTTATTGTTTTAAAAGTTTGTATGGGATTTTACACTTCTATTGGAGTTTTGAACATACTTTTTATAACGTATCAGGTGTTTTTTTGACAGTCCCAACTGACTCAAGATAGATGCGGGCCGCATGCGGCCCGCACACTGCCCGACAAACTAGTTCATATATATACCTCTTTGTGTATATATTCAAATACCTACCTAGACCTTAGGTTGCTCTTGCAATATAAAAAAAAAAGATTCAAATTAGACCATTTTATTACGAAGTCTATCTCAAAAATTAAACTCTAGTTAAGAATCTGTATCTAATATTGGTACCTATTAAAAATATGACGAAACTGCATTTGTATGGAAAGAACTATGAAGACCCTAGCCATCATCAGACCAAAGCACCTAACGGTGTGTTCCAGCAGCTGCCCTTGAGCGCCAGTAATTCTAGGTTAACCTGAACAACATCTTCGACCACATCACACTTACCATCAGATCAGGTGAGATAGTGGTCAAAGGCTAACCTATCACTGAATATGTTCCACTCACGTTTGATTCAACTACACAAAATCATTATACTAACTATCATCGAAGCAGTAGCGCGTTGCCTACGAATAAATATGAATTATTTATTAATACATTACAATAACACATTATTTATTCGTAGCGCGTTGCCCTTGATTTTGATAGCGATAACCACGGTTTACTCCATTCACACATGTACGAACACTACGCGAAGTCAATAAGACGCTTTCACTAGGACAAAACTGCTGTTTTGCGTACCTATTCAACAGCTCGACCTTTTACCATAGAACATATTATAATAATACTACTTTCAATCAGAAAACATTATGTTGATGTATCACTGTCTGTATCAAGCTAAAGTCCGCAGGCCACCATAGCCTTCAGCCATATCTGACATGGTTTGGCTAAATACCAGCTCGAAGCCTTGAACTACAAGAATAATCGAGCAAAGAAGCTCATTGGCCGCGATACGTTAGTGGAGGCGAGACTCGAAAGCCTTGAACGCATACTTGCCAGCTTATCGGTATTTTACAGGTTTCATTATGTATCGATTTGCACAACCTTATTCCCCCATCAACTTTCTTTGATAGGGTAACAAGACGCATAGGAACACAACGTCGATATACAAAAATTGTGTATGGAATGTGAAAATGGAACCGACTTCAACACTCAAAAGTGTGAAAAAAGTTGTTGAAGTCGGTGGCATGGTAGTTCAACAGTACCTATCATCACAATATTGTGATGAGAGAATTTTTTTTCACCCTTTTTAGTGACCCTTGCTACTTACGGGACCGATTGTCATTCACTATCAATGACTATATCATCAAGATAGGAAAACACTTTTCACTTATTGGAGTGTAACTCAAAAACGGCTGAACCAATTTTGATGACATTTTAATGGGACCAGGGGAAGCAACAGCTTTCAATTAAAAAAAAACAATGTTGGTGAATCAAAATTGGTTAACCTAGTCAAAAGTTCTGAGGTAACAAACATAAAAAAAATACTCTGTGACGTCACATTGGCATAACTTAATATATATTAGGTCCTTACATATGAAATTGGCGTTTTTCGTACTGGCCACTTTAATCACGAATTTCTCCTCTTTGGTAAGGAATTTCAAATTCAAATTTGTACAGCTATAGACTCATGTATTTGTGCTTCGATGATCGTCATTCATTTGTTTTTTTTCTTCTGTTTTTTTCTGTTTGCGTCACTCATTTTACAAAATGGAAAACCTTAAATATCGCATTATTTACGAGTACGACTTCCGCCGTGGCACTAGTGCTGCGGAAACAACTCGAAGGGTGAATGATGTGTATGGCGGTCGTGTTGCAAAAGAAAACACAGTTCGTTTTTGGTTCCAACGTTTTCGTTCTGGAAATTTCGACCTGCAGAACAAGCCCCGTGGACGGCCTGAGACTCAAGTTGATAATGAAGAGTTGAAGGCTATTGTGGAAGCGCATCCATCGCAAACCACGTCCGAGTTAGCTGCAGGCTGCGATGTTAGTGATAAAACTGTTTTAATTCACTTGAAGCAAATTGGGAAGATTAAAAAGCTTGAAAGGTGGGTACCTCACGAATTGACTGAAAAACCGGCAAACGCGCGTCGACTGCTGCGTTACATTACTAAACCGGCACAATAATGAAGGTATTTTAAACCGAATCATTACCTGTGATGAAAAATGGGTTCTTTACGATAATCGGAAGCGCTCAGCGCAATGGTTAGATCCTGGCCAGCCAGCCAAATCCTGCCCCAAGCTAAAATTAACCCCAAAAAAGTTACTTGTAAGCGTTTGGTGGACTAGTGCCGGTATTGTTCATTACAGTTTTTTCAAATCTGGCCAGACTATTACGGCTGATGTCTATTGTCAGGAATTGCAAACCATGATGGAAAAGCTAGCGGCTAAACAACCTAGGCTGGTCAATCGCTCCACGCCACTGCTGCTTCACGACAACGCTAGACCACACACTGCGCTACAGACGGCTACTAAATTAGAAGAGCTTCAATTGGAAAGTCTAAGACATCCTCCGTACTCCCCGGACCTTGCTCCAACAGATTACCATTTTTTTCGAAATTTGGATAACTTCTTGCAAGGGAAAAAATTCAACTCCGATGGGGCAGTCCAAATCGCCTTCAAAGATTTTATTGATTCCCGTCCGACTGGTTTTTTTAGTAAAGGGATCAATGAACTACCTATGAGATGGCAAAAGTGCATAGAAAATAATGGTTCATACTTTGATTAATTAAATATATTATATTAAAAAATATTCGACTTTTTGTTCCTCCCATACAAAACGCCAATTTCATATGTAAGGACCTAATATTTAATGTTTACTTAAAATATTTTTAAAATATTTGTTATTATTAAATATGGATTTCCGCAAAGTAACGCTTGAATCTATTGATTTTCATTTTAAAAAAATACAGTCGAATTGAGTACCTCCTCCTTTTTTGAAGTCGGTCAAAAATACGTACCTACGGCTGAAGTAAAAAACACCGTACCGGCAGCGTATCTTTTCCCCTATAGTCCCTATAGATATTGTCTGGGTCTTTAAGTACAGAATTAAATAGTTAGCTATATGTACTTATAAATATCTTCTAGACTGAAAATCTGTCGCCAATCACCGAACGGTATTTTCCGGCAACTATTCTTAAAAGCTAGTAACTCTAGGTTAGCCTGAAGAACATCTTTGACCACATCATCACTTGCCGTCAGGTGTAGATCTCTGTGCTGTGATCAGGTGAGATCAAAGGCTACAACTTCCATCAGAAAAAAATACTCAAACCTGAAGTTTAGATGTTTTGTGTAGATGGGTCAAATATTTGACCAGAAATGAATTCAAATTATTTTACCGGGGTTCTGATAGTTGGAATCTGAAATTTCGGAATATGTAGTACGGAAGTACCTTGTTATATTTTCATCCATTTGATTTAGTTAAATTTCATATTATTATATCTTACTTTCCTCTATTAGACCATAAAATACTTCTCTGAATTTTGAAGCTCTGATCAAAATCAACAAACATTTGTTACAGTTACGGGCTGTCGCAAACGCAATGCGTTATCCTAAAATTACAAGGCCTGACTCGCACTATGCCAGTTTTTGTATTTAAAATTCATAAAGCGTGTTATGTATCTCTAGCCGATAATAAAATTTATATAGCAAGTTCACGTTTGGACTGATGGTTTATCTGCTGAATGAGCATGGAATATCGTTCGCGCTTCTATCAATCGGGCATCAGTTTCATCGTGTTCAAGGTCACGGACTGATGTTAGACATTACGTGCAACCTCCGACTTGATTAGGTAAATATAAAATCTGTCATTTCTGTTTATGGCTGATAACAGATTGACATCAGTTTGATCGTGTAATTTGCTGACTGATGACAGAAAAATCTGACTGATGGATTTTTAAATTAGTATTTTATAAATCCCTATTCCATACCATAATGATAGTGATGGATGACGCTTGAATTAACGCGTGTTTGTTCAAATCATTCTCGCGTTAGTCACTGGCTTAGACATTGATCGATACACACGATCGTGGTTACCATTTTAGAAGCCTTGTTGCCTCCACTGCCGCCATCGTCACAGCCGCCGACTCTATCATCTCGACTTCTTTCAGTAAAATTTTGTATAATTTTTTTATCGTAATAGCTACGCTAAAAATATATTACCACAAGCTTTTTAAGGATTCCGTAACCAAAGGGCAAAACGGAGCCCTGTTCTGTTATCTGTCTGTCTGTCCGTATGACACAAGTCGACGATCAGTCTCTCATTTATATCTTTTACGTGCTGTCGTAATGCGGAATCATGAAATAGCAAGGCCTGTCTCGCACTGAGGTAGTTTTTTTAAATCATATAGGTACGTAAAATCCATAATGCGTTTTATTTGAAGCGAGTTCAAATAAACTGGTGGGACTGATGCTCAATCTGGTGAATGAGCGTGTTTTTTTATGTGTTAGCTTTCGCACTTCTATCCATCTGGCATCAGTTTCATCGCGATCAAGGTCACGGACATAACTGATGCCAGACTTTACGTCATGTGACATGTGATAGTTGTACTCCGACTTATTGCATACCACCAGTTGATACAGGGAGTGGAGTTGTATCATTGGAGGAGGTTTTGGTCCCGGTTCGAACCCAGATGAAGTATCTGGGTCTCATCCTGGACTTTTGGGGCCCACTTTGCCCATGTTGGCTCCAAAAGTAGTGGGAGCTGCGGCCGCCCTGGGGAAGTTGCTGCCCAACGTTCGTGGCCCTAATGCGAATTCCCGCCGTCTATACTCCTCCGGAGTGATTCGGAGTATGGCCCTGTACGGGGCACCTGTCTGGGTGGACGCCCTCAACCGCGACAACAAGATTCCGCTGCGACGTCCGCAGATACACATCTTTGAGTACAACCTACATATACATACATGATATCATAAGATTCTACTTATGAAATGTAACATCAATTAAATGTAAAAGTTGTGTTTTATTAAATAAGCATGTTGACGTAAATGTTGGATGGATATAACTTTATAAAAATGTCATCGCGTGCGGAAGCACGGACGGCTGAGCAGTCAGGAAGTGGATCGGCCCAGGGGCGCAGTCTCGCTCTCGAATCATGCAAACGAACGAGGCAACTGACTGCAGAATTACGCTACGCTCTACCGCCATGCCATACTGACTGCGTAATGTATAGTGCTGAGTGAGACGACCTACGCTACATACTACACTTGGGTCAAGGACCTGATGAATATCTATACTAACCCAACCGGCTATACCCCTTCGTATATACTTTGACATGCTATGATGATAGGTTTATTTAGAGCATTCCTATGCAAAATATGGTAGGCATACTTACTTATGTTAATAGGTTTAGGTATATACTTACCTAATATGGGTTAGGCGTGAGGAGGTAGGTACAAGCAGTACTATTATGATATCATGATTTTACTACAAATAAAAATGTAATAGGTGGGTAAGTAGACTGTCATACCTATAGGTAGGTAGGTAGGTACATCTACGCCAGTCACGTTGAATTCTAAATCATTACCATAATCATGATATATGGATTTCGAATTCACGTACACCTGGATATAGGTATATGTATTATAAAATGTTTAACATAAAATCAGATAATTATTATACCTACTAATGTACGATCCAATGTCAGCGTTGCCAACGCGTTCGATATGGTTGTAGGCCTAAACCATGCAGGCTTCGTTGATCCGGCATGGTTGTATTATGGAGATATTGACATTAGACATACAGGAAAAGGCATCATGCTGTTCGCTGTCGACTTTGTTACAGTCGGAAATGCTACGAGGTTCAGAACAGAATGTTGGGCAATGAAAGAAGAGTGCATGTTGCAGAGATGTGGTAGAGAAATATATGGAATGAGTTTATTAGAAGAAGCTTGAAATTAGCACCGGTAACAGAAAAGAGTAAGACACACTATTAAGGTAATCTGTGACACTGTTACCATTATTATCTATACATTGATGCCATCTAATAGAAAGGTCATTTATACCTTTGCGATAGAATTTGGTGATCTAAATTCGACAAACTGTGTGACACACAATTCCTGCAAAGAAAACTTTTTATCACGTGGAAAAATGACCATTACACGAAAAAAATGGTAGCCCATTGCAGCAAGGTCTGGCGAATCGGAGGGTGACGAATGATTTCCAATTGCAGTTCCTGTAGAGTTAAAACGGTTTCTCGTGCTGTATGAAGTCTCACGTAATCATAGAGCAATAATGGTGAAGATCGATTCATGAGTCGGGGATGTTGCACTGCTAGTTTTACTATCATTGTTCGAAGTTCAGCACAGTAAACGTCTGCCGTTATTGCTTGACCAGATCGGAGAAAGCTACAGTGAATAATACCACGCTGATACCACCAGACAGTTACCAAATACCTTTTTATTGGTAAGCTTTGCTTTAGGACACTGTTGCGGCGTTTGACCTGGGGCAGCCATTGCAATTTTCGCTTACGGTTATCGTAAAGAATCCACTTATCATCACATGTCGATCCAATATTCCTTCATTTCTGTATCGATTCAACAAGACAACACAAGTATAAACACGCGTTTTTTCCTGCAGATCAGTCATTCATGAGTCACAAATTATGCATATTTTTATTGACTTGACGCAAATGAGTCAATATTGTTGGTAAGGTAACGTTAATGGTCCTGGGTAGTTTGGCTCGGATCGGATTCCACCATCTCTTTCAATTAATTGTTATTTACCTGTGTGTGCAGGGCGCCGTGGGCGGTCTTCCACGTGGCTCGTTCTTCAAATCAAAGTTTCCATCACGAAAGCGTTTAAACCAAAATCGCACGGTGCGTTCATTAGCAGTCCCCTCTCCAAACGCAACATTGATATTGCGACTACGAATAAATACTTATTCATATTTATTCGTAGTATTGCGAGCTGTTTCTGCCGCGGTAGTTCCGCTTCGGCTCAGAACAGAACTCGTATTCAAAAATCACTAAAAATTTCGAAGTATCCATCTCTCACGTCTAAGCTGAATAAAACAACTGAAAGTCGATAATCGAATGATGCACAATTTTTTAAAGAAGAACCTCATTAAAAAAATCGAATAAGACGGCAATTATATAGATTTTTACAAAATATTGAGTCTGAATGAATTAAGAGCTTATTTTGAAATACAATGGATGGAGATGTCAGAAGTTATAAAAAAGCTGTGCATTTGAGGGTTGGAATCGTCTTTTCAATTTGAAGAAAATACCAAAACCAACGCTGATAACATTCATATGTAAAGAATCTAAAAATTAAAAAAAAATAGCAAAGTTCGTTTACGTTGAGCACCCTGACTACCACAAGAGAGTACGCAGTAAGAATCAACTGAGTTATTCCCGAATCAAAACATCTAAGCAAAATGCAATAATTTAAGGAAAAATAATATTGTGTAATTTGTTAAGTGTCACTTTTTAACAGTCAGACATAAAAAAAAATATTTTAACTGTTAAGATGTTATTCTACAAAATATATTATTCAAATATTTTATCTTATGTTATCAAAGGTTGTATTTTTTGTTTCAAATACCAAACTCACTGGTTGTAAAAAAGAAGATATCTATTGTACATATAATGTATTATAATCATAATAAATTAAAAGCGAATGCATCTGTTCGAATTTTAACTTGTTTTCCGTTCTAGTTGACATTTGGTATTTAGTTTTAATCTAGTTTTAATTTTATTAGTCGTATAAGAAGGATTACAGACGCATTTATTCTATGAACAATCGGTGCCCACAAGTTTTGAACAACAGAGGAGGCCGCGCTTTTTATTTAACTAACCAATTGTTTTATAATACCTACATGAATTTCGTTTATAAATTTAAGTAATTATTTTTTTATATAAATAATAGCATTACGTTACAGTGTAAATAACCATTCTAAAATAAAAATGAGTAGGTTCATGTTGCTTAGACATTTTTGATGTGTGTGTAGACGATACTACATGGGACTAAAGCAATTTCTTCCGTCATGGGCAACAATTCCGATCAAGACTATAATCCTGAGCGAAGTGAGGGATTCATGCTCGCTCAAGACGAAGATAACCTTAGGGAGAATACTCTTCTTTTACACCTGCGAGAAAGCACAGATTGCATGACTACAAAGAACATAGCATTTTATTATGAACCGACAAGTACATACTAATTTATACATTTTATAATTACACTTTTATGCTTAGATTTATACATATTAGGTACCTACACAATTAAATAATTGATATATAATACAAATTATACCAAAACTCAAAACCGCCCATTTCGTGCAGGAGACGTGAAAACAACTTGTTGTAGATACATTGTCTAAGATAATAGTTATATAAAAAACTGGCTAAGTGCGAGTAGTACTCGCGCACGAAATGGAATAAAAATTCTGTGAATAGTTAAAGTGTCTACCTGTGACCGTTATTAGTATCGAGCAAGAAACGGTAAAAAAAACAAGTTTGTTGTATGGGAGCCCCCCTTAAATATTAATTTTATTTTATTTTTAGTATTTGTTGTTATAGCGGCAATAGAAATAAATCTTCTGTGAAAATTTCAGCTGTCTAGCTATCACTGTTCTTGATATACAGCCTGGTGACGGACGGACAGACGGACAGCGAAGTCTCAGTAATAGGGTCCCGTTTTTACCCTTTGGGTACGGAACCCTAAAAGTATCTATTCAGTGAGTTATTCTTATTAGGATCGATGTCAGCGTGCGTGATCTGTAGACATTAATTTTCTTGGGTTGGACTTCTATTTATCGAGGGTTGGTAGAGAGGTAGACACAAACAATTAAATAGAAATCGTGATTTATATCTATAAATCACGATTTCTATTTAATTTAATATATTTGGTTTATAAAATGATGATTAAGTATTGCTCTAGTTATAAAATAAGTATAGATTAATGTATATATAATATATATAAGTATATACCTACTGTTGAAACAGCTAAACAATACACAAGCTCTGACAAAATAGAAGAACACAAGTAGGTACATTCATATGGCTTCATTATTTTATTTCCATCGAATGGAATTTTATTGATATGACATTAATTGCTTATCAGTAATTTCATGTAGAGTAGTTAGATACCACCAGCTACCCGATAACCGTATTTATATTAGGTATTTACAGTGAACAACAGAATTTAGTATCAATAAGAGCTCTTTGTGAACGAGTTCGTCCGGGGAAGTACTGCCACCATACAGTCCCACCAACTTATCTGTTCAGGCGGCAAAAAAAAGAACTACAACATTCCTTCAAATTGTGACAGTTTGTAGTTCATTTCCTTGACCAGTAGCGCCCTAGAAAACTGCACAGTTAAGTTGGTGGTACTATACCTATGTATTTCTACCGCTAAGCAGAAACGTTCGTATTACTGTTTTTGCGGTTTGAAAGGTTTGTGTGCCGGTAAAATAATATATAGGCATATGAGACTTGTGCAGTGCAGGACGTACGTCTCTTCTGATGTGAAGAAATGCACCGGTTATAGACAGATGTTACCTATTCATCAGGTGCTCTTTGTGTTTGTTCCGTAACTTATTCATAATTACAAAAAAACAACAATAAAGTTGAACCAAATCAACTTTAGACTTTCCTAAGCATTAAGTACCTACGAACAGCAATAGTGAAATACCGGGCAACAGCATTGTCCAGCTAAATTATAGGACTTTACCAAATGACTTTTATTAGCTTGGGTTTGGGTTTGGGTAAAGGAAGTGGCATTTAACACGTCCTATAATTTAGCTGGACAATACTGTTGCCCGGTATTTCACTATTGCCCTAGAAAATGGTAAAATGAATCATAAGTAAGTATAACTTTCAAGTTCATCCCTTGAAAGTTACAACGGTTTATAATAATGGAAAACTACATACAAACGCGTCAAATATATGATCTTGAATTACCTAGTGCTTTTTGCCAGGATATACAGAAATGCCAAACAGTCTATGGCACGTGTTGAATATTTAAGTAGTTACTACTTAAGCTTACAAAGAGCATAAACTTATATGTCTATGTATAAAGTGGGCAATTTAAATAGCAAACACTGACGATCTCTGTAAAATGATGGGTAGCTCAGCATACGCTCTCCACAAACTTGCACCCGTTGTAAAGAGAGATGCATCAAGCTTAAGGGTGAACTGGCCGGCTCGGTTTCCATACAAACGCCGTTGGGTGATCACTCCCTTATTTGAGGATTTAGGTCCAAAATAAAGCATAACACCGATTGATCTCGTCATTATCAAGGCTTGTATGATGCCGAAATTTTAATAAAATAATTAACTTGAGAATTATGAGCCTCGAAACATTTTCATATAAAGTTTTCTAGGCTCATAACTTACAACATAATTATCTTTTTAAAATTTTGCCATCATACAAGCCTACATAATGACGATATCAATCGGTATTATACTTAAGTCTGGACCTAAAATCTCAAATAAGAGAGTGATCACCCTACGACGTTTGTATGGAGAAGTGACCGGCCAGTTCAACCTTAAGCATTAACATTGAAAGCACGACGTGGAAAACTTCAAATTTTATAATAAAACTCAAAAATTTCACTTATTTTAGTAAATAATACGGGGTAACTCACGTGAAATAAGTCAGATAGGTCCGAGTATCCTCTCTTTTCAACTTAAAAAAGTCGTTTTAATATAGTCTGAGCTATCTGACTTATTTACGTGAGTTACCCCATATTATTGACTAAAATGGCTTAACATATTTGCCACGAGGCTTTAATTCCGTGTTAAACATCCAAAGATAAGAAAAACAATAAACTAACCCTGAAAACGCATAAGACCTTCGAGCGAGGTGTGGTGTGAAATAAAATGAAATGTTGCTTAAGCACTGTGCCTAGTAATATTATTTAGTCTAAAATTTACTCTCGTTATTTTTATTTTTATTATTCGCGTATTTGACTCGTGCACGAAGGGTTCCATACCCTACGTAAATAACTGCTATATCAATATATCTAAGTTAAAATTAAAATAAAAATTGAAAAAAATAATAGTGTCTTATGATATACAGATATTTGTACAAATACAAATTGCCTGTGACATATCAAATTAATTTTATCTGTTTTCGGAATATGGCCATGGTTTTTGTGATCCATTCCCCCATGGCATGCGCAGTGAACCTTTATTTAATTGTGGGCTATGCAAGGGCAGATTCATGAGGTTTACAGCTCCGAGAGGCACTAAGGAATTAGGAAATTAAAATAATGAAATCCATAACTTCTTATTAAACCATTAGCATGTTAAAAGAAAGAAAGTAATAAATTAATAATTAAAAAATAATTAATAAATTTATTAGTAAATAAATAAATAAACAAACAAACATATAAACAAATCAATAAATAAACAAATAAATAAATAAATTTGTAGGACGATCTCAATTCAGTGACAAGATAACTTCAGATGTAGACGTTGAAACAAGGCGTTCTAATTAGGAGTGTACAATAAGGACAAAACAACAAAAGAAAAGAGTAAGATATTTGAAGAAAGAAAGAGAAAGCAGTAAACGATGAAATTAGTGTAGGTTAAAAAGTTTGTTAAAAATATGAGAAAACAAATTGACACCTGATTTCAACTCTACTCCACACTCAGTCATTAGCGCCAAAGAATGTGATAAGATAATGAAAAGTACAAACACGAGGCATTACAGTACGGAACCCTAAAAACAATGAAATATCGTAATTTTTACAAATAAATCTATTGAAGTGATAAAATCGCTAACAATGTTGAATTAAGTGTTCCTATGATTTAGTTATCATCATTTCCTGGGCATTAATTAAATCCCTGGTTTTCTTGTTTTCGTGCAACAGATACGAGTATGATCATAGTTAATACGAGTACTTACTTACCTACCTATGCAATTTTGTTCATTATTCGCATATTTATATAGATGTCTAGGTAGAGAGCAATACTTGCAGTTTTACATGATTATTTTATATGCTTTGCAAATAGACAACACAATGCAGTGCAGTTTTATTTCGTTTCAGATTCTCTTCTGCACACTAAATACTCACAAAGTAGATATGAAGAAACTGCTAGGTGGTCAAATAGGCTTAGAAGATTTCATATTCGCTCATAGAAAAGGTCGACCAAAGGAAGTTGAAATTGTGAAGACAGAAGACGCACTGGGACTAACAATCACAGACAATGGGGCAGGATATGCATTTATTAAGAGAATAAAGGAAGGATCAATTGTATCAAGAATACCACATATAGAGGTAAAAGAACTTCTAAGTTAGCTATCAACATAACATAACATAACTCATAAGATTCATGAGTATGACGTTATTGAATATCGCGTTAAATGTTATTACCTTACAGTCTAAGAATGTGTCACGCCACGCACGCAAGTGTCTGTACCAATGTAATGTTATCATTCCATTAGTGTTTGTTTTCATTGTTCTGAGCGTAATTGAATCGTGGCATTGTATTGTTATTAGATCACTTTTATTAATAAATCGTTAAACAGAAGACTTATTTACGATAGTATGAAAAAAATAATACACTTAACATTTTGTCCGAGCTGAACATTTGATCCTACTAAAGATGTATGCGTCAGACATGAAATGACAGAAGTATAATTTCATTTCCTTCATCAACAAATTAACAGGAAACCCGTTATTAGCCTATTTAACTCGTTAATTCTATAATATTTCAGGTTGGAGATCACATTGAAAAGTTGGATGGGGAAAATATGATTGGCAAGAGGCATTATGAAGTTGCTAAACTATTAAAAGAAATTCCAAAAGGAACTACTTTTATAATTCGTCTTGTCGAACCTTTGAAAAGTGGTTTTGGAAGTATTGGACCTAAAAGTGGAGGAAATAAGTCTGGAAAAAAACAAACTTATGGTTCTGGGAAAGAAACGCTAAGATTTAAATCAAATGGTCAAGCAACTATAGAAAACGAGGTAAGATAGATCTGAAAGTAGAACAAAAGTTAGAACAGTTTATTAGGTGCTTTACACGAAGAAACTTAATTTATTTACTTAAGTATCTATACAAAATACTACCCCAATATTGTAGAAATTATTGTGTTATAGAGGTACCAACATGATATGAGGAAAAAATCAGGTCTTATGACAAAAATAAGAATGATTATTAAGTACGTATAGCTAATGGATTGATTCATTACTTCCTCGAACATGTTTTTAACGACGCAATAAAATAGTATATATGTAGCTCTTAAAGACATTGTATGATAACATTTATATTTTCAATTTCAGCATGACGATAGGTCTAAAGCAGGCATCGACAAGATCAATGGTTTACTTGAATCATTCATGGGGATCAACGATTCAGAGCTCGCATCTCAGATGTGGGACCTTTCTGAAGGCAAAAACAATTCAATGCAACTGGCGGAAGCTATTGACAACAGTGATCTGCAAGAGTTTGGTTTCACAGATGAGTTTATTATAGAGCTATGGGGAGTCATAACTGATGCAAGATCTGGAAGGCTAAGCTAAAATATGTGTATGAATACTCAAAGCCATAGTGCCTACCTAGATTTTATTGATGTCTTGGAATTGACTCTACCTATTATCTACGGATTATTGTATAATATAGAAGATAGATATAGATACGATAGGAATTTAAATTATGAAAATATTTATGGTAGGTACATAGTACAACTATTTGATTGTGATATTTTGTATCAATGAGTACAATGAAGTTTTATATAGATGTCAGGATCAATGAGAATAAGTATATATATTTACTGTAATTATTAGTTGACCAATAATTTATCCCGTCACTCGTAAGGTGCCCCGATGTGCATAAGTGTGTTTCCGTAATGTATTCATATGTGTACCTATTTATTAAAGAAAGTATATTAGGCTTGATACTATAGCTGTTCTATCATATCAAATAGCAGTAAGGCAATGATACAATAATGCTATAATAGTAGGTGGTAGGTTAGGTACGCACTAAAGACTAGATCCTTTCAAAACCTCATATGTCTTCCTCTACTCCTATTTATTGTTTCAAAAATAATAGGTAATAGGTAGGTAAGTATGAAGTATGTAATGTAATTATTTTGATATTGTCGTATATTTTATGATTTGAATGAAGAGTTTGAGTATTAAATGCCTATTTTATTTTATGTTCACAGGGTTATTGATAATTAGATATTGTGCAACCAACTTTCCCTAAAAATATCGCCTACCTGTAAAATAGTTTAAAAACGCAATATACGCAACCTCGTCAATATCATTGGTTCTTCAATCATCGTGACGTATCCATCCAAGTTCACAGGGAAATCACTGCACGCACACACATTTAAATAATCAAGTTTAATTTAGAGGAGGGGCGTGCATTGTTAGACTGAAAGATCTGTAAGTTTTTGAATAATGACCAAAAGAAAAAAATGCATAGATATATCAATGTTATCACCGAAAAGCTGAAAGATTCTTTAAAAACAACTATTAGGTAACAATCGGAATAGGAACCAGACGAATTCACCAGGAAACCCTCAGACAGTGTCATTGGTGGAGAAGCATTGATGGCTCAGTACGGCATTGGCTATGGACTGCCGTGCCCCAGGTCCATGGTTCGAATCCCGCCGCGGGCTTGAGCTTCAAAACATGGTGGAAGGGCATTTTGCGAATGCCCGCCGGGCTAGCGACCATCCTCAAGTAGAAAATCTGTCGCCAAGCACCTAACGGTGTGTTCCGTCAGCAGTCCTTGAGAGCCAGTGAAATTACAGGCACATGAGACTTAACAACTATGTCTCAAGGTGACGGGTGCATACATCGCAATGCATCTGTTATAGGCAGACTTTAGTCTACTTAACATCAGGTGGGCCTCGTGCTTGATCCGTCAGAATTATATATAAAAAAATAAAAAAAGAGTAACGAAAGTGTTACTTTGTAATATCGAGGTCTTGGGTTTTATCCCTGGGTTGGATTAGGTTTTTTTGACAAAGGGATTTTCGGTAACAGTCTGGTCTAGAGTCTGGAACTATGCCTGGTCAATGCCAATAAGCTCGCCCCATATTGCTTACATAAGACTAAAACATGTCTAGCGAATAGTTGGCGCTAACCACACCTGTTTTCCTCTTCGGGGAATAGGTACTGGCATGACAATATGATTGTTTTTGCTGATTTATTATTATCAATAACCCTACTTAAAATGTACATAATTATGTATCATATCATGTTTCTTAGTCTCATACATTATGGACTCGTGCGGTTTGTACATTTGACATTAGAATGAAGTGTTATATATTATTGTGTAAGGCACAAGTTTGCGTACAAAAGTAGTTAAGGAAACGAATCGAAGATGATGCTGCTAATCATAAGGTACCACAGATTACCTTCATTACATCTGACTTGCACACTTCAGACAGAACATACTCCATAGTGTGGAGTGAGATGAGATCTGGATGATATTTAATTATTAGCGGAGCCATCTTCGATTCGTTTTCAATCACTACTATTATTAATCCGATTTATTCACTTAGTATGATAATGATAATTAATGATCAATCAATTGGTCATAATTATTCGTGCCTAAGTCATGTTTAGCAAGGTAGTGAATATAAGAAGAATAGTCGATTGAGAAAACTAAAAAAACTGTTGTGCTATTTACCTGCACTTGTTCACGAACACTTTGTGTTTATGGCGCGTTCCACACAAACGTACTTTCATCATATTTTAAATAAGTAGGTACCAATTGTTCAAACTCGGTGAAATTTCGCATGCATTTCCTTGAGCGCCTATGCTTCTGCTTTCCAGTTTTACGTTTTATTATTTATTTTATCTCTAAATGTGAAATAAGTATGCTCATACAAAACGGTTTTTCAGAATAATTATGTAAATACATAATTTTACAGAAACTTGGCAAATCAGAAGCATAAATAAAAGGCTCAAAGACATGCATGCATATTATCACCGAGTTTGAACATTTGGTAGGTACCGACATAGGTACTTAAAATATAACGCAACTATGTTTGTATGGAAAGCGCTACGACGACAAATTTTGCTAAATTTAATTCTAACATAGTTTTGGCAATTTTAATTCTATCTAATTTAAAATACATACTTTAGATTAAAGGATGTTGTGTGCATAGTTTCGGAATCTAGAAAAAAATCTAGTCGTTCCGTTTTAATTATTTTTTAATAAAGAGGTATTTTAAGAACATCTTAGGTATCTACCTAAGTTATGAGTGTGAGAAGCCTTTATTGAATAAGTGTGTATTTTATTGTAAGAACTACATATTATATCGATGCTATATTGTGCCTCATTAAAATTATTGAAAGTTTTATAGTAATAATCATATTTATTTGACTAAATACCTTTCACTCATTGTAGCGTAGATATATTTATAAGAAAGTACCAACCTGGTATGTACCTAATACTTAAAACTACAACATTCCGTGAAATTTAATTAAAAATAGCGAGCTAAATGATGGGCAGCAATTGCCTAAAATAAGGAGTAGAATACCGAATATTATAAGTAATGTTACATTAAAATTGTTAAAAGGATAAGATAAAAAAATATTATACATTATTATACAATATTTTTATTTCCTACAATCAACTTAGATTATATAAAGGATTTGGACGGATTGACAACATTCTCTGCCTTGACTTCTTCTCGTCTTGAGCACGGCATAGATCGATCACATGCAGCCGATTTCACACGGTTAGGATCAACATTGCTTGAGACTACTTATTTATCCCGAGTGAATAACATCATTCGACGTTTTACTCAGTCTGCTACTATGTATTGGTCCTACCAAGCGGTAGTATATACATACTCTACTTCTCCCTAGGCCTGGGTGGGGATCAGCACGATAGTCTGCTTTGATCTTACGTGGTCAAAAATCTCTGCAGTATTGATTTATTTGCAGACCTCTCTGATTTTTAAATTAGGGAGATAGAAAATATAGAAAACTCGTACAAGCAAATAATATGCTATCGATTATCTATAAATGTTTCACCGCTAACTATCGGTTAAATATAACTAACAAAAAGACAAAATGTTTAACGGTTACCCAATGATAGTTATGTAGATCATAATGTCGTATAGTGTAGGATCTGATATGGAGACCACCTTTTGCTGAATGTGTTTACTAGAAAACCCCATAATGCTGTAAATACTGATCACCTAAATATATACAAACATGTACCTATTGATTGTAATTTAAGTATTTTTTATAGTATGTGAGAACTTTTGTGTCTTGGATGAAGTATACCTACCTACCTATATCAGTAAAAAATAAAAAATATTTCATAAAAATCACACGGTATATTTACAACTATACGTTCATTACAAAATTATTATTTTAATGGTATGTGATTATGTGATCTATATACAGTACAGTACAGTTATTTATATTGATTAACTGTGCTAGGTCGTACCTGTGTTCCAGTTGTCAATGTCAGTAGATTGTGATTATTATATAATTTATTCTGATTAATTTATTGTTTGGTAATTGTCCATGGATTTATTTAACAGATAATTAAGATTTTTTTCATTTCTATTTCCGTTTTTGTTTTCTTATAATAAGTACCTAACAATGCAATAGAAGCTTATAAAATCGGTTGTAATGCTGTAGAAATACTGAATGAAAACTTAACCAAGATTAATATTGATGATAAGTTATATCTCTTTTTTTAGACAATTGGTAAACAATATCGACAATCCATCGCCTATGCGAAATTTGAAAAGTTAGGCTTAAAATTCAAAAAGTTTCATGTAACATTTTCTTCTCAGATACTTAATAGGAAGTGTTCTTTGAAAAATGTCACTGAGGACGTAGGACGGAGAGACTTCGTCCTCTTCCTCGCGCGGAATAGTGTGTTCCACACGGGCGCGTTTTCGGGCACGGGGGTGGCCCCTTTACGCGGCAGTCCTTCGCCGGCTGTCATCTAAGCAATTGTGTCGTGGGGGTGTAAAACAAATAAGTTTACCTCGTCATAGTTGGGGATGAAGGTCTAATCCGGGATCTACTGTCTCCCTACTCCTCCTCAGCCCACCGTGTTAATATCTGTTTAGAGAAGCCCAGTGAGCGAGTCGCTCGGGACACAAGACGATAACGCGCCCTGGCCGGCCCTGTGGCCAAGGTGACGTGGCAGCAGTTGGGGTTTCAGTTCGTGCTTCCTAGCGGCAGGAGAGACTTCGTTTCTTAGCGATGAGCAAATCAAGCAAGAGCGAATTTTTTATTTAAATTCGTAAAAAATGTAAAATATCTTACAGGTAGGTACTTTACATTGGGTTGGGGTGGGCTAGAATGTCACAAATTTGCTACCGGTGGGTGTCATAAGAGGCGACTAAAGGTAAAGTACCAGAAAGTGAGCTGCAGCTCCTTCTGAGGAATTGATATTTTAAACTGCGATCCCCAAGACGCCTGCCAAGCGTTGGGATTATGGTAAATCCCCCCTTAATGGAGGCGGCTGTGTTCAGCAGTGGAGAATCCAGATGATACAGCATTAAAAAAAATGCACATTAACAATGTTATATTCATTGGATAGAATGTTATTGTACTACTAACGCCATCTGTTAAAAAACCAAAGATTTTAACATCGCTGTATTGTAACAGAACTATGACAATACTCAAATACATCGTATGTCGAATTTTTTCAGATAGACGGAGTAAAGTGACATTATGGGTGTTGCTACTTTTTGACGATACAAAAATAGTGCTGCGGTAAAATGATCTAGATCTTTCACTTCGTCACTTCAGTGAGCTGTATATTTTTTCATAATTTTCGTAAAAGTCATAATTATTGTCCTAAGAATGATTTTACTATACAAGCGATTTATATTACTATAAGATAAGTTGTTTATGAGATTGCAGCACAGCAATAAATTATACAATTTAGGCATTACAATTATTAGATATGTCCAACACACTCTAGTTCCGTTCATATAAACTGAACTAGAAACATCACTATGATTCAGTGTTGCCAGATCCGTGAGTTAAAAATTATCCGAGATTTAATGTACAATTATCGTGTTTTTATCGCAACTTTATACGTTTCGCAACCTTGTCTAAAACACAATATAATATACGGCAAAAATTTAGGATGTGGCAATTTAACAGATATCGTTATTTTTTTAAGTAGATCCTAAATCTTGATATATGGACCTATTATACTTATCAATTATCATATGTTGGGCGCCCACCTACGAGTAATTTTCTGGAAACAACACGCAGGTTCTTTATGTTTGTTGTTCTACAAATTAAAAATAAATAATATATTTTTTCTTGAATATGTATGTATGTTATTATAATGTTAATATAAAAGTAATTTCTTCCTCAGAATCAAAACTCCATGATTGAATTTCTTCGGATGAGGAATGAAGGCTTTGATGGGCGTTGGTTTTCTCAGGTCCGTAAATTCCTGAGTTGTTAATTCCCTCAACCAAGCTCGGTTTGGTATAAATTCAATTCAGCAGGTTTTTGCGCTACTACTGTCATAGCCTTCAACAGCCTGATCAGCCAAAACTATGCCATTAAAAGTAGTTTTAAAATTGTGTCGGCTTTTATATAACTACATTGAAGTGTGTTAGAAAAAAAAAAAAAATACATTCCTCATCTCATTCGACTGGAGTCTGGAATGCCATACATTATTGAAACATATTACAAACAGTTGCGTTTCGTTACAGAGATCTGATTCCATTACAAAATTATCGTGTATTTGAGAAAAATATCGTAGACGTTTGATAAACTATCGTGCGATACGTACTTATTATTTTTTATCGCATGATACTCAAATATGTCGTGGATCTAGGATAATTATCGCATGTCTGGCAACACTGCTATGATTTGAAGTTGGCAACTTTATTTTGAAATGTGACATTTCGATCTGTCAGTTTACTTCGTCTGAAATTCGACCTAGTTAATCTACTTAATACCAGAGAACAAAAAGGACTTAATACTAGAATCAGGTTGTAAAATAAACGCGAGGCCTCACAAAGTCAGCTTTTTGCTAGTTAGAAATAAAAATTGTATTGATACGATATCATAGGATATCGATTCGATACAAAACTTGAGTGAAATTTTATAGCTGTATGTGTATTCATGTCTTTTTCTACTGAGGGTGTATATATGAGGCCATTTGACGCTAAATTCGTTATTACATTTTGTGTCTATGGTTTATATTAAATGTGGATCATAGAGAAAAGTAATATAGATGTGGATCCATAGACGCAATATGTGGACAAAATTATCGAAAATAACTCAAATGGAATACGGCCTGAGAGAAATAATAATTTTAAGGAATCGTATTTTTGGGTCTTCAACTAGTGTGTGACCAGTGATTACTTATGGCACTGAGATGTGGTCCTAAACTGTGGCCCTTATGGCATAGAACATATAATAATACTACGTATAGAATGGACACTCCTCTCCCCCCACTAAAACGAGTCTTCCTCACCCCGCCACCGATTCTGAGCTGTTGCTAAGCTGACTTGAGTACGGGACGCGCAACTCGTGAGCGATGACGTGACGATGAAGCGTGTCGATTTTACGAGAATTTTATAAGTTGAGAATGGTACTCTTGTGTTGTTTACGGTTGCTTATCAACTAATCGAGAAAAGGATTGTTTGTTGTGAATAATGATTTTTTATTGTACGAGAAGAACATAAATTACCTATTATTATGATTGTAATTATTATCATTACTTGTACTTGGAATGATACTTTTTGTATAGTGTAGGTATCTATTATTGTATAAGTAATGGGGTGAAATGTGAAGTAATGTTTACCTACTCTGTTGTATGTTGCATATTCCTACGTCGTACATGAAGTTGGATTGTTGTGCTTGAATGTTTCTGAAGGTAGGTAAGGTACGCATAACCTACGAAATCTAATAAGTCATAATAACAGCATCAAAAGATTGTTAGGTAGATAAGTACAACAATTATTCATACGATGACAACCTTAGACTTCACGCACACATTTACGCGTGTACTAAAACAACATTTGTGTAGTGTCTGTGTAATAGGTAGTTAGAACGCGGCTTTTGTATAGAGAATGAGTCGAGTGTCCAGGCTGTGCTTATGGACAAGCTCAGTCTCATAACGAGTTATGAAGAGAGCTATGCTTGGAGTTCCTTTATAGTTAAAATCCAGAACGTGGATATTCGCCAAGAATCAAAGTCACCGACATAGATCTCAGTTTTTTATTTATTTTAATGTTATTGTGACGGAATAAGCACGAGGCACACCTAATGTTAAGCAGTAACGTCTACCTATAACAGATGCATTTCACCACAAGGGACGAACTGCACTGCGCCCGTCACCCTGATACATACAGTTGTTGAGTCTCACGTGCCTGTAATTTTACTGGCTCTCAAGGACTGATGCCGGAACACACTGTTAGGTTTTCTACTTGAGGGTGGTAGCTAGCTAGGCGAGCATTCACAAAATGCCCTTCCATTATGCGGTGAAGCTCAAGCCGGTAGGGCGCGGCGATGGGACTCGAACCATGCACCTGCGGCACCGCAGTCCATAGCTATAACCGCTCCGTTATCATTTGCAAGTTGAAGTGGCAATGGGGGGCCACATTGCTCGACGAACTGATAACCGGGAAAGGTTCTCGAGTGGTTACCACACTACACTGGAAGAAGTAGAGTTAAATGGCCTCCACTAGGTGGACTGATGACATCGTGAAAGTCACGGGTAGCCAATGGTTAAAAAACGGTTAAAAGCGACTAATAGTCTTTTTACTGGCGCTATATGGAGGCGTTTGTTCAACAGTGGACGTATTCCAGCTAATGATGATGATTTGGGTCAAGTATATATATATTATATAATATTATAAACGCAAAAGTTTGTAAGTATGGATGTGTGGATGTATGTATGGATGTTTTTTACTCTTTCACGCAATTACTACTGAATGAATTTTATTAAAAGTTGTTTTTTGTCGAAAGTATAACAATAAGTGTCAAGTAAGTAAGAAAAAAAAACGGTCAAGTGCGTGTCGGGCCACGCGCAATGTAGGGTTCCGTAGTAACCCGTTATCATAATACAGAATAATTCTGTTGTACTTTTTATCTCTCTACCTATAACTTTCTAAGCAATTTGTTCTTTTGTTTATAAATTGTGATTGCTTGCACGTGTAGACTGTTGTTGACCGTGAATATTAAGTAGGAATCATGGATTATCTATACGTTTCTTAGTTGCTCACAAACTTTTTTTTTCTCTCCATTTAACGACATCTCTCTATAACGTTATAAAATGCACAGTCCCTTGAGTTTACATTGTGTATATATATATATCTATATATAGTGTAAACTATGTAACGATACTGAAGGGACTGTGCATATATATATATATATATTCAAGAACCAACGTACAGAGTCACAATATTTTCCTAATGAAAAAATATTCCTATTTATAATAATAATTATGAGACGGCGAGAATGAGGTCTAAAAAGTACCTTATACCGAAGCTAATCGATCAACTCTGTACAGTCATATCTGTTATGACTTATGATATAGGTCGTACAGAAGCATAATATCTAATTGTTGCCTCCTAGAAACTAATTGCAATAATTTATATTTGTTTAGCAGCTCTTCATAATGGTTTAATATTTTGCAATAAATACGTTAATTCGTTGTTGAAGTTACTAGAGGACCTTATGAAAATTAAATATTTTTAAACCACGTGCTATTATTATATTTTGAATATTTATATTAACGATTAATTTACTACCTAATATTATTCCTTAATCCTATATGACTTGAACTTCATCATAGTTAGAATCCCATAACACATATGTTAAATTACACATCCCATAACACATATGTTAAAATGCACGTATACCCAAACAGACAGAAATACGCACCGACACATACACCTTTCAAATTCCTCACAAACATTCACTTAAACTCATACACCAATACTACACCACATAACAATGACTACACGTAAATATTAATTATTAAAAATATGTATACAAAATGACGTTAATTCGAATAAAAACAATTTCGTTAAATATTTTTCCTATATGTTATATGTTTCAATGTATTGGTTCAATTTTGAATTGTTAGTAAATAGTATATATAAAAGAAAATATATAGATGTGTTACAGATTCTCTAAAGCCAGGAAGGACCTGGCTCTTGAGATACAGGCCACCAGCCTAGTTGTAGAGTCATAGACTCGTCATAAATGTATCACAATAAGGAGGAATAAAATTAATTTGTATTTGTATTAAATTATTTGTTTTTGTTTTAGTAGTAAGATTATATTTAATAAAAAACACTAAAAATCTGCCCAGATCCTTTTGGAATTTTAAGTGGTCGTGATAAGTATTTATAGAATGATACATTTTCATGTCATCGACATGTAATAGCAATTTAAAAAACTTAAAATATTTTTTAATATCATTTGACGATAAAAAGTAACGGGCCTAATATTGACCCTCCAGAACTAATTGGAACCACATCTGATTCAAAGCCAAAGCTTTCTGGCAATGTTTCGTGATATATGATTTGAACCAGCGCCATAAATTACCTCGAATAGCGTTATGAGCTCTTTTGTCTAGTGAAATCCTGTGATCCATTCTATAAACCACTTTTGGAAATCAGTAAACACACTGTTTGTTTGTTTGTTATTGTCTACGTTATAAATATTTCAGTAAAGCTTCGATAAGGTGGGCAAAATTGAGATTTGGCAATAGTTTGCTACAACTTTGAATAATCCTTAGGTTGAATATATGGTGGACTGGAAAACAAATAGTGTCAGCGGTGTATTTAAGAATTTATGGTGAAACATTATTAACTCCAGCGCCCTTAGTTGGATCGAGCCTACGTAGTTCCGATTTAATATACATTTGATTATAGTAAAACAAACATCACTAATAATTATATCTGACGTGTGGTTATCTTCAAAAATATAAAATTTATTATCTGCCTTATAACCGTCGATAACAGTTGAGGGTTCAAATACTGATTGGAAGTGTAAATGTAACTAATATCTACTGGGTCACTTGCTGTTTTTAGAGAACCCATCTTCCAAGCAGTCTTGTCTGCCCTACCCCTAGAGTGTTTTTTATAAGCCCATCCCTCTGGGGGGAAGCTACAACCCCCCTTCTCCCTCCTCCACCCCTTCCAGTACTTCATCTTAGTAACTTTAAAGGATTTATTCTAAGGATTTTGTATTTGGTGCAAAATTATCTAATACCCAAGTTCAACGACTATTACTGCTAAATTAATAAAGTTATCTTAACCGCTATAATTTTCTTTAAAAGTTCATGAACTGCACTATCATCATGAATTTTTTCAGATTTTTCAAGCAATCAGTTTAGGTTTTAGACGGGGGGGGGGGACGCCCTACTGGAACAAAAATTTGCACTTTAAAGTTGAATATTTCGTAAATGGATCAATAAATCGAAAAATAGTAGTAACAACAGTCATTTTAAAAGACCTATTTAATGATACCCCACATGATGGGATAGACGACGAAAAAAAATTCATACCCGTATCACTTGTATGGGAGCTACCCAAAAAAAAAATTTTTTCAAAATTTTATTTTACCTCTTTTTTGGCGTGGTTAGTTTACATACCCGTACAAAATTGCAGCTTCCTAGTACAAACGGTCTCTTAGCAAAACCTCGGACAGACGGACAGACAGACGGACATGACGAAACTATAAGGGTTCCTTGTGGGTACTACGGAACCCTAAAAAACAACCATATGCGACCTATTCTGGCGTGAGCTGCAAAAACCTTAAGTGTCACACATACATAATGTACAACGGAAATGTTTATCTTAAATTTTTCTGCAAATAAACCCGCGATAGCATATAGCTATCATCTATCTGTAAGCCATTATCGCCAAAATAGTGAACCATGAATACTATACAAATTTATATATAACAAATTGATCCTTTTGAAACTAATATTATAAATGCGATCGTTTGTAAGTGTGTTTGTATGTTAATTACTTCTTCAAGCTCAAACAGCTGGATCGATTTTGATGAAATTGGGTATGATAGATAGATAGATCGATAATTCTTTATTGAAGTCACCATGATAATAACAGTAAACTTATTACTAAAAATAAGTTAAAACCAAGTGTATAAATGGGCAGTCTTATCGTTCAAAGCGATCTCTTCCAGACAACCCAACAATAAGAGATATGGTCAAAACATTGGGCGGGGTTTGTTATGGTCTTAATAATTCTATACATAAATAACTGATTTTACCAAATGATTAACTATTAACCAAAAACTATTATGTACATAAATGAATACACATTTATAGAAATATATTTTAATATAAATACTAATATTATTATAATAAATACTTAAATACGACATATATACTATATAAACATATATAATTTTATACATATTAAACTCAATTGAATTTAAAAGGATGTTTATACCACAGTGTCCATTATTATAGAAATTAAGAGCAAGACAATAGTTTTTAACTTGATCCTTAAAAGATTTCAATGAAGGGTCACATTTAATTTCTAGCGGTAGTGAATTCCACAGCTTCAGCGGTGAATGAATAGTAGTAGAAAGTAATTTTAGTTGCAGGTTGTTGCAGCGTTCAGTTTTCTAATGACCGTAACGACAGAGAATGGATAGAAAGAAGAAAATTAAATTGTTCCTTGATGTAGCGCGGGGATAAAGGATTGAACAGAATACTGTAAATACGAGTAGGACATTATATTATAATATGAGCGTTCCGGCATCGACGAATATGGAGCCACTTGCGCTTATTACGTTAATCGGAGACTTGATCATATATTTTGCGTAAGCCATATATAAATCTTATACAAAAATATATGCATGGAGGTAAACAAGGCGCTGGATTAACACATATCATACATTTTATCATCATCATCCATCACCGCGCGGGTGTAATTGCGGGGCGCAGCTAGAATTATATATTTCGATCATATCTATAAAGTGCTCACTCGTTCCAAAAATATGTTCAAGATTTGCCTTTTTGAAACTGACTACAACTTAATAACCGAAATATCTGAATGAAATATTAATTATTCGAAAGCTGATCATTTTAGCTAACTACCGTAAAGATATGAAAGACTTTCCTAAAAGCTGTTTCTATCATTAACATGATTTTGTGGAGCAAGTCAAACTTCGAACGCTTTCAACGGTCACTGCGTTTGATGGCGCACTGGCATGGCGCATGGCGTGCGCGAATATCACCAGACGTTTTTGTTTCAGTGTTGTATTGTTGTACATTGTTTATTTCTTTCAAAGAACAGAGGTAAATGTTAAGAAAAATTTTTATTAGATTAAAATGTTCCAGGGGCGAAGTTAAAGGTGTCTATGTTACCAAACTCGGGACCACGGTTAATGCAACTTGATCGAAACGTCGAGGTTAGTCAAAATATAATTATTTTGATGTTTATTCGTGCGCGAATAGACTCGTTTTGGATTTAGAAACATGTACTTATGCCACACATTGAAATATCCTCAAGCGAGGCTTTACCAGGGCAGGAACTATTTATGCCCCCGATCAAGCATACATTGATGTGAAATAGGTTTTTCGAGCTACAGAACCACCTCCATTTTGTGGCTTAGCACACATGTAAAATATAGGGCTCGGTAGAAAAAGGAGAAGTAAACGTAGCTCAACGAGTAAAAAGCACTTGTAAACCGTGATTCTCTCATACAGAATATTACATAGTAGAGACATCGATTTGTACGACAGATAAGTCTCGTATCACCGAAGAATGAAATCCTGCTGGTGTAATTGAAGAAAGCTTTAAACTTTAGAAAAAAACTTATATTACGCTTTGTATAACCTGTCCGCAATAGGGCGCTTTGAACGTTTAAGGGTAACCCCGATTTTTCACACATACCAAGTGCTAGCTTTCTTCCTAGCCTTTTATTTGGCAATGCTACGGCAAATAACATACTCAAATAACTGTTCTGAACCGATTGCAAGTCTAGAGTCAGCCTTTACTTGCTCAGTGGTTAGCCTTATTTACACGTCAAAATAACTTGGCACCTCACTGTCACTTTTGTGAAGTTGTCAAAATAAATTGTCTAAAAGGGTTTTTGAACTGTGTCTCTGTGATGCTGCCTGCATTCTGGTCTGGGCACGCTGCGATCAAATAGTGGACTGGACCATTCGGACTGGGGGACTTAGTAATCTTTCCTGTGGGCCTGCAATGGCGTTTAGGTTACCTAGTGTGGTATATACTTTATAGTGCTGTATTTATAAAGGCATACTGCAAAAAAAAGTATTACCACCTTATTGACTGAAATTCAGCGCTTTTGTCTTAGACAATAAGCATTATACTGAAACAAGGCTCATTCGATTCTACTATACTCTGGTTTTTAATTAGAGATCAAAAATGTAAACAAAGGTGTTAACCGTGCAAAAAAATTACAAGTACTTGGTATTTTTTCTAATTTTGGGAACGGATGGAGCATTTAATGTAAAATATATATTTAATGCTATAATTTATTGCATTATTATGAAATAATAAAACACTTTTATATGCGCGTACATATTTACGCATATATTCAAGCCTGAAAAAAATAGTGTAAGATTTTTTTGTTTATAATAGCCACACTTGTGAGAATATTTTTGAAGAAAAACTATTGAAAACCCTGACCTATCAGTTTGACAATGACATATATTGACATTTCTTTGTTTACATTTTTGATCTCGAATTAAAAACCAGACTATAGACATCTTACCGAATATATTATTATGAAAATTGTTTACAGATTAAAACTTTATGGGATTAAGTTAACACACTTTATATTTTTGTTGTAGTATTGAATAAACTTCTTTTCTTTCTTATTTTATTGTAATTAAATAAAATCATTTACCTGTTACAGTTAAAAAAAAATAGGTAATGTTTAGGGGGATTTTAAGAAATTCTTGGCGAATTTTATTTGGTGGTGTTGGTATCACTAGCAGTATTTAGAAAATTACAAAGTTACTACTTTACTTACTATGCAGTATGCTGCGCACTGAGGTCCGATGTACCAGTGTGCTTGTAACTTTTAGCTTTTTTCAGCAAGCAATTGCAAAACTCACTGAATTTTAACAAGCATAATGTCTGCTGTGAGATTATTAAAGCTTTTTAGTGGATACGCTTGTGACCACAACGGCTCGAAAAAGTTTTACTGTATTAATAAGGTAAGATCTACTTTACACATTTAAATAATATTCTTTATGTTCCGTGAAGGTAATTTGTAGTAAGTACCTGCTTTAATACATTAGAAGCTTGTTAAACAGGTTATAACGTGTGCAAGATACAGTACAAAGTCACAGAAGAGTAAAGTATTTAACAATATCAATGAAGCACTGAAAGACATTCAAGATGGATCTAAACTTTTAGTTGGTGGTTTTGGTCTATGTGGGATACCGGAAAATCTTATTAAAGCACTGTACAAAAGAAGTGTAACAGGTCTTACTGTAGTGTCAAACAATGCAGGTAAAATATGCACTTTTAGCCTGATATGTATTTCATATATTATGCTGCTACCTAAAATAATCTTAGTCGACACAATTTCATAAAGAAAACTATTCAGAACCTAACTAATTTTCATTTAATAATAAGTCTGCCCACATATTCTAGTATACTCCCAAATAATTGATAAAGTAACAGTCACTTGTGAACCCGCCTATAAAACTTATATTAACATTGGTACATGTAAATGGATTCTGAGGATATATTTTATTTACTATATTATTCAATTTACACATAATATAAGCTTTTTGATTATTGTATTGTTAGAACATGGTAGTTCTCTAGCAAAACTCTCCAAACTATTTTCGAAGTGATAAGTACTGCAAATATGGTTTTACGAAAAGCTAAAATTGGTTAAGAATAATGCTTGAGAATAATAATGAGGTTGGCAGTGACTAAACTGTTATACAATGTTGTTTATTTGATACTTCAATATGAATAAATTAATTAAACAGGTGTTGACGACTTTGGCCTTGGCATTTTACTTAAGAACAAACAAGTCAAGCGTATGATTGCCTCTTATGTTGGGGAAAATGCTGAATTTGAGAGGCAATACCTGAGTGGAGAACTGGAGGTAAGTCTATATTGATTTCAAAATTAGGGTGTAAGGATGATCTAAACTATACAATACAAGGTGTCGTTGTATTCAAATACCTACGCACATACTGAAACTTCACAGTTTAAACTAACTGAATTATCTTTTAAACATACAGAAGACTGATCTTCCTAAAAATGTTACTAGGGGCCTAACAATTGTCTAACAATGACAAGGGGGTTTTAATATTGTCATTTTCTTTTGAAAACGATGTCCTTTAGGAGTTCTAATTTCAAAATGAAGATCTTTTTCATTATCATTTTAATAAGTCAATTGGGCCCAGTTATACAAAGGACACTAATTAGTTAATACTCCACCGATAAAGAAATAAATTGCAGCTACCTCTAGCAGCTGCAAGTTAGGGCGTATTCCATTTGACCCCAATTTCGTTATTTTCGATAGTTTTGATCACATTTTGTGTCTACGGTTCATATTAAATGTGGATCAATAGACGCAAAATGGGGTCAAAATTATCAAAAATAACTCAAATGGAATACGGCCTTAGATGGTCCTGTTAATCAATTACATGAATTTACTGGTTAAGGGAAGGGATAATCACAGTGGCATTCAAAGAGTGAGTCCAACTACTAGTTAGACCGGTGGGTTCCCAAACAGGTACACCTAATCCAGTCACAGCCACGCCATCTTTCAAAGGCCAAAAACCCTTTCAGAGTTGTCTAAAATAGCCAAAAAAATATTTTTCAACTTTATATGTAAATCTTATGTCGAGTTTTGAGTAATACTTTAGCTGGAAGTTTTAGATTCAATGTTTGTAAGCACCGTGTAACATTAATAAATTACACTTTTATGTTACCTACTTATATTATTATTATCACATTTTAAAATTATGATGATCTGAACCTAATAAATTATTACTTTTAAAGGGTTAAAATAATTATTATAAACATTTCTAGGTAGAGCTGACACCTCAAGGTACGTTAGCTGAGAGGATAAGAGCCGGTGGTGCAGGCATACCAGCATTCTTCACACCAACTGGCTTTGGTACCCTTGTTCAGGAAGGTGGCTCTCCTATAAAGTATTCTAAAGATGGAAAGGTAATTATGCACTCTGAATCTAGATGTAAAGATCATTCCTTTTTGTCATTCAGTACAAGTCCAAAAGTATCTTTCTAACATTTTAATTGTTGCATTAACGCCTGCTAAGCGTACAAGCTTACAAACGAAAGCAAAAATGTTAGTTTTAGTTCAATTCAGTTTGTATGCTGATGTCGCTCCGTTCCCTTAAGACGTTCAAAGAACAGCAACAAAAGAATGAATTTGAGCTATGACTCGCTGATCTCGACAGTCTAGGGACGAATGGTCGCGGGTTCTGCTCGTGGTAAACTAAATTTTTCCTTTTGTTGGAATTTTGTAATTATGTCTTTCTAAAACTGTCATGTACTTACCTTATTCCAGTTTTTTATCGATTTTGCCCGCGTTAATTATCAATTTTACTTATATTTTGACAATTCATAGTTACAGCGTAGTTTAGCATCCCATTCTTTTATCCACGTTTTTATTAATTTTGGTCTTCATTTAACTATTCAGTTACGTACTATTGAATGCGTTATTCATTTATTTTTCAACACACTCGCTCATAACGGGCCTTTGAATGCACCGATTTTTGTGTCATAATAAAGTCTATTACGCACTCGTGCTTTTTTTTACTTTACCGCACTAGTGTTTTAAATAGATAAAAAAACAACTTTTCCACACTTCTCACCATGGAGATTGTAGTTTGGTTCGTTCGTTTTTTACCCACTGAAGTAGAACTTTATAGAAGATTTAATTATAAACCTACTTAATCAGATTATTATTGCTATCAAAAAGATCAAGAATATATTTTTGTATCGAAATGTTCGTATTCGTTCCTCGCAAGTTTTTTTTTTTTTTTCTCTCTCTCTCTGTATCTGCTATCGGCTCGTCAGCCATGATCAGATTTGTTCTGGGGGGGGGAGGAGATTTAGGAGTAGCTCCATTGAGCTGCCCTAATAATTGTGGTTGAACTTTTCAGTTTCTTTGATCAAGTGAGAGAATGTCCCATCTCTTTAGGCGTTTTGTGCTTTGGTCATTCAGTAGATTTTTAGCCAACACGTTAGTGTGCTTGTTGAGTCTTTCCTTATATTTTGTGCAGTAGTTGTTAACTTCTTCTTTGACTGTTGGCATCTCAAGGTACTCGTGGATTTCCATGTTTTTCACAAACCAATGTGCACTGGAAACAGTTCTCAAAGCGATGTTCTGAAATCTTTGGAGTATCTCAAGGTTCGAGTTGCTAGCCGATCCCCAGAGCTCTATGCCATAGGTCCAGATTGGTTTTATGATTGCCTTGTAGACTAGCAGTTTGTTGTTGAGTGAGAGAGGTTCCTCGCAAGTGTGTTGAAAAACGTCGTATGAAACTCGTGCGCGTTGTTTAATACAATCTCTACTCCATTTAAAATAACCCGTTTCGATTGTAATAAACAACTTCGCGCACTTGTTGCATAATGTAGTATTCTCTATTTGTCTATTTAAGGTACATTTTACTCTACTTAGGAAATTGCGTCCCATGCATGCAGTAAGATAAGCAGGGCGAGGATGTCGTTGATAAATAAATTATTAATGTTTTCATGAAACAACATACATTTACATCTAACATTGTAGAAAATTGCATACCTTCTATTTAAAATATTTCCTGGAGACGTTTATAGATGCACTAGCGTCTTTATTTATATCTTAGCCGCATTCACACCACGATTCCCGACATGCAAAAATATTTATGCATAGTTTTTTTATGTAACTTAATGTAAAGTAAATTTTATGAAACACTTGATTGTTATCATTCTACTACTGATGGTAACACGAAAGTAGAAGTGTCGAGGTGGAGATCGCGATTTAGGTCAAGGTATAAGTCGAGGTTGAGTTAAAGTAAATATGAATCGATATGTATATGTAAGGCGAACTGGTGTAATTGCGTCAGTGAGGCAAATGTGTCTTTTCGCGGCAACCCATCTTGAGAAAACAACTATTACCCTCTAGTAGAGTTTATTGTTACTAAAGCTACAATAATACACCACCTACAATAATACACACATATTTCCAAATCATGTATATTCCCCGTCTGTTAGCCAGATTTTTAAAGAAAATCAAAACAAATGATATTACATGAAATAAGTGCAAAGGAAGGGAGTTTTGCATGATTTTGTAGTACGGAAGTGAGGATGGAGTAATAAAAGCGGTGGGTAAGGTTAAATTATCCTCAATCCTCAACTCTCTGTACTCAACAAAAGTATACAAATTTATTAAATTTTCAGATTGAAATTCCCAGCTCACCACGCATTGTGCAACAGTTTAACGGCAAAGATTACATCATGGAAGAAGCTATCACCGGCGACTTTGCTTTGATAAAGGCATGGAAAGCCGACAGACATGGCAATTTATTATTCAGAAAGAGCGCTCGTAACTTCAACCCTGCAATGTGCCGAGCTGCCAAGACAACTATCGCTGAAGTGGAAGAAATTGTTGACGAAATAGATCCCGATGCGGTTCATGTACCATCAGTGTTTGTTCATAGAATAATTAAAGGTGAAAGTTATGAGAAACGTATTGAAAGGAGAACAATATCAAAGCCAGACGAGAAGGCCAAGAAGGATTCTACTCGAGAAAGGATCATTAAGAGGGCAGCTTTAGAGTTTAAGGACGGAATGCATGCTAATCTTGGAATCGGTGAGTTTAATATAGCGCAGGTTACGGGTTCAGTTCAGTTTTTATCAAAACTTTGTCATTATCACTTACCAGAGAATATATAATATATATATTATATATATATATATTATATATATTAATATAAATATAATATTAATATAAATATAATATTAATATAAATATAATATTAATATAAATATAATATTAATAGAGAATATATAATATATATATTATATATTCTCAGATGAAGCAGTGATGGCTCAGTGGCAATGGCTATGGACTGCCGCGCAGCAGGTCCATGGTTCGAATCCCGACCAGAGCTTGAGCTTCACCGCATGGTGGAAAGGCATTTTGCGAATGCCCGCCTGGCTAGCGACCACCCTCAAGTAGAGAATCTGTCGCCAAGCACCTAACGGTGTGTTCCGGCAGCAGTCCTTGAGAGTCAGATAAATTACAGGCTAATGAGACCTAACAACTGGACGTCTCAGTGTGACGGGCACGGTGCAATTCGTCGTTGACGAAATGCGTCTGTTATAGGCAGAGGTTAGTCCACTTAACATCAGGTGGGCCTCGGGCTTATTCCGTCACAATAACATAAAAAAAATATATATATATATATATATTATTATACAAACTTCTGAGATCTGGTGACTACCATGAAACACTTCTCTTATCTTCAGAAATAGAATCTTCATCAAAGAAAAACCAACTAATATTGCTAAAAGAATAATTTTTGGTCTTTCTTGGATACTGTAACAGCTGGATTGTCCACTGCTGATCATAGCCTCCCCCATTATGGGAAGGGGGGTTGCCATAATCCCCAAGCTTGGCAGGCGTCTTGGGATCGTAGTTTGAGATATCAGTTCCTCAGAAAGCGCTGCTGCCCAGCTTCTGGTGTGTTACCCTTAGTCGCCTCCTACGACACCCACGGGTAGAAATGAGGAGATGACATTCTAGCCCAGCGCCCCACGGGCACTCTGGTCAACCCAGACATCCGATATCGTAATGTTAGTACATCGCGGATGCTGATGACGGCTTTCTTATTTGTGTTGGTTATTGTTCTAATACTAAGGGCATTATTTTTTCAGGTATGCCTATGCTGGCAAGTAATTATATTCCAAGTAATATAACAGTGCTCCTGCAGTCAGAAAATGGTATTCTTGGCCTAGGACCCTTCCCCACTGAGGAGCAAATCGACGCTGACCTCATTAACGCTGGCAAGGAGACTGTCACTGTAGTTCCTGGTATGTTCAAAAATATCTTCTTTATGGACAGATTCAGGCGTTACTTTGTGGAAATCCATATTTAATAATAACAAATATTTAAAGAAAACATTCAATTAATATTTTAGAAAAACACCTAAAAATATTACTAATGACAATTCCGCCTAAGAATTTTCGACGTGTTTCCATTCTATACGAAGCATTCTCAGGAGGTCTTGACATTGAGAAATTCTGGATCGTGCGCTCGAAGAGTCAAGGAAATTAAGCGGTATTGTCACTAGATATATTTTTAAATGTTTTTCTAAAATATTTAATTAATGTTTTATTCAATTATTCATTATTAATGGTTGTTCTTCTTTTTCCTGTCCTTATACCACGTTAATTGGTTTCAACACAACATATATTATTCTTCCCGCCGCTCTGTTATACTTGCTATCATCTTAGTACTTACACCTTTCAATTATATTCCAGCAAACAAAACTGCGGGCAGAAGGTAGCTTGATTCAAATTATTTGCGTACTTTAGGCGTGAAATACACAGCAGTCAGCAAGCCAGACGGATGAAACTCACTTTTGAATTTATGATACCTGTTAAAAGGTACAAATATATTATTAGGTGCTTTGAAAATGTACTATAGTGTAGTATGTATATACTATCGAAGGATAGCTGATATAACTGACATATCTTATTGTTCTCTTCATAACTACATGGCATAGTGCGTTATGACTATTTATCGTATTTATTAGATACATATCATTTCTTTTAGTAGATTTTCATCATACAATTGAGTCATAATGATAGAAACAAGAAATCATATCAGTGTGGCACTGATTTCTGTTATGTAACTAAATATCTATATGAGTAGGTATATTTTGTAACTTGCTGTTATCAATTTACAAGCAAGCGGTGGGATAACTTTATCTTATTTAACGTTGTTGTTCATATGTACCTAGTTCACGTTACGTCATATTTTGGAGTATAGGTATGCTTCTTGTACATCGATCACTATGAGATGAAATAAATAAATGCGAGGAACTTAATTTCACATAGTTCTAGTTGTTGTATCATCAGGAAATTTTGCAATTTTATGCACTACTAATGACAATACGGTGCCATAGGACTGATCTACTGATGGATCCGAAAGTTATGCACTGCAACCACCTGCAACTTCGGAACTAGTAATAACATTAAGGGGCCCCTTAACCTTACTCGCTGAGTTTCAAGTCCCAGGCACATTGCCCCGGCACCCGCACGGTGAACCCATGGAATGCTAATTAGAGTAATTCGTATCTCTCTTTTAATGTGCGTGTCGAAAATGCATTTATCAAATCCAGTCGTACACCAAGCGTGTGGTGGACGATTCCGGTCGGTTCCGGTGGACGGAATCGTCCACCACACGCTTGGTGTACGACTGTCGGGTTCGGCACCAATTACTTTCAAAGCAGCAAGTGGCCTTACTAATTAAAAACCACACGGTGTTCCTACGGGACACCTTAAAGTCTGGGCTAAGGGAAATACTTGCACACTCTTGTGTGGCTCAGGCGTTGGTCTCGAGCAGAGCCCGTTGCGGTTGAGGGGTGGAGGAGGAGTATCCTAACCGTGTTTACGCATCGAGCTTTGGCATTATCTCGTTTATTGCCTCGATTTTTCTTATGGGATTGTTATCGGTTGGCACGAGTCCCACCTGGCATTAAGCGGTAAGCTGGTAACCTCTGTCTATAACAGATGCTTTCCGCCATAAGTAATTAACTACACTGCGCCTATCACCCTGAGTCATAAGATTATCACAAGTTATTTTTGTTAATGTGCCTGTAAATTCACCAGCCAAAGACCAAAAGAATTGTGAACATTACTGCTTGGCGGTTGAAATACGTATGGTGGAAGTACTTCCCCTGATGGACTCGTTCGCAAAGTTCTACTATTACCTACTAGTTATTTTATTAATAGTAGTCCTGGTGCCAGGAAGCACTGATTTCTACTGGACGTAACTATCTATTTGAATTATTGTCTATTGAATGAGAATTTATAGTACCTACGGATCTAAGGCAACAGAAGTTAGTCAGCGATAGTTTTTGCAATTGACAGAGTGGGCAAATACCTTGTGTTTGCCAATAATGAAAAAAACAATAATTTGTTGGAGCCATGCCAGTTCCAACATTGATGAGTTTATTATAATCATAAAATATGTTTGATGGAAAATTAAAAAAAAAGATACGTTTTGTTGTCCCTAAACAGTATTTTACTTTATTAAACCAAAATATCGCTGACTTTACAAATAAGCAAAATATAATAGAAATTGCACTTAAAGTATTCCCATGTAAAAATAAAAAAGTAATTTTTATTTTTTATTTTCTGGAAAAAAAAAATGTGCACTGGAGCAATTATTAATTGGAAAAGCTACAGAATTGCAGCATCATTTTCCAGGCCAAAAGAAAAACGAGGAGGAACTCGTAGTTTAGTAAAAAAATAGTCTAAATGTAATGAATATTATTGACCCAATTATGTATCATTTTGAATACTGTGCAACTGAAATACCTATAATAAGACTATATAATTTGTTTTATAGGATTCCTAAAAGAAAAAAGGTTTTTTTTTTGTTAATTTAGCACTATTTCTTAGGAACATAAACAAAAAGTAATATTATGTGGCGTTTGTAATATTAATACGGTTGCCGAATCCAACGCTATTAAGACTTTGGTCTCCACACTGAACAACCATAACGTGACTAATCATCACATAACTAAACCAACACGAAAGTACTCTTGTCTAGATTAAATAGCGAGTAATTTAGACAATGTAAAGGCCAACTTACTCATTCTAGGTTTATCAGACCACGATACTCGTCAAACCTGAACATTCGACATAACCTTTCCAATTTGATCAATCCAAATCTTCACAAATATAAGACCGCTTCTGATGGTTGGAAAGAAGGCGATATTACGAGTGCCAAACTGAAAGTTCTTAGTATCAAATTATCAAAAACTGATTAAACTAGCGAGTTATTCGTTTTAGTATATCTTTTCAACATAGTGTCCATTCACGTCAATACATCGCTGCATCCGATAGAACCACTGAAAAAACAACTCGCCCACTCATCCTTAGGGGTTTCTTCGACGGCCTTTTGAAATGCAGCCACAGCTTCCTCGGCGTCCATAAAACGTTTTACTCGAAGTTTTTATTTTATTTTCGGGAATGAATAAAAATGCAAGGTGCAAGGTCGGGGTTATACGGCGGGTGACCCAGTAATTCCACGTCAGACGTCGCCAAATAGTCGACCGTTTGCCTGGTGGTATGCGACGACGAGGCGTTATCGTGCTGAAGGAGGATCCTGTTGCGAGGTCGTTTTCCCGAACTATTCCAAGACCAGTGGCAAAAAATTGTTAGTGTACCACTCTGCAATAACTGTTTTTCGACCATCTAAAACAATTGCCGCTTAATGATCTGTCCTTCCGAAGAACGAGGCCACCTTTTTCTTTTCCACGCTTCGACCTCTTTTCACTTTAGTTGACAACTCTTCGAAAGGAAACACCCACTGAGCCGACTGTCTTTTGGTTTGGGGATAGTAACAGTATATTTAAATCCAACTTTCGTCACCCGTAACTATGTCGAACACAGCATTTGAGTCACCTTCGTTAAATCTTTTAACCATTTCATGGCACCAATCGGAGTTTTTGGGCTTCCTGACCGCTAAATGTTTATGCTTGTCCGAATCTGGTGATAGGTCAGGCCTCTATCAGGCTCTATCATACGCCGCACAAAACTGATGTTCTCTTCAGTCGTCGCCCTAGAAAGGCGTCCCTCATGCAGATCATCGCTGAGATTAGTGCGAACACGGTTAAACTCATTAAACCAGTTGAAAACAGTGATGGGGCTTCATCGTGTAAGGCCAATAGTATCATAACTTTCTTGTCTACTTAAATGACATCGAAACTCATAAAATCATTGCACGAATATTTTCTCGCGTTTATTTCATGCTGACGTGACACAGACAAATTTCAATTTGCCGCCAATATATTATAAAAATATGCCATCGTAGGGAAAGCATTCAGGGCTAGCCTTTGACCACTATCTCAGCTGATGGTAAGTGATAAATGTGGTCGAAGACATTGTTAAGGCTAACCGAGAATTACTGACTCTCAAGGACATCTGCCGGAACACATCTTTAGGTGCTTGACGACAGATTTTCTACTTAAGGGTGGTAGCTAGCCAGGCTGGCATTCGGAAAATACCCTACCACCATTCTGTATCGACTGCCATCCCTTAAGATGAACAACAAAAGGGACCGACGGCTTTACGTGCCCTCCGAAGCACAGAAGCGCTCAGTAGTATTTTCAATAGTTGTCACCCATCCAAGTCATGTCCGCGGCGGACGTTGCTTAACTTAGTTAACCGGTTAAGAAAAGCTAAGCAAACTTCGCTCCGAGCGCTTCAAATAATTTTAACATATCTACACAGGTGTATTCCACCTTTATCCTTCATCAGGATAAAGGTAGAATATTTGAAACATTAACTGATATCTATTTTATGACATTATTCTGGCAAACAAATAGATTGTCATTGGATTTAAATATTGTGTGGTTTTCCCGACTTCAACAAATTAAACCAGTTAGACAAATTATTTTTATCGTTTTCATCAGTCTTGAAAAGTGGTTTCGATCAATATGTTCTACAGGTTATCAAGTCATTTTAAAAGTAAAAGGCCAAGTGGTGGCCGGGCGTTCTATTTGGGGCATTACATTGCAACAACCTGTAAACTGAAACATTGTAAAAAAAATACTTTTAGGCGTAGATATTGATAGTTATAATTAATATATGTTTTATTATGAATTAAACTATACAAAAATAGCAAGCAAGCAAGTAACTATATGTAAATGGCATTGTAAATAATTGCCTGCCGTCATATTTCCAGGTGCGTCGTACTTCGGCTCTGAAGACAGTTTCGGCATGATCCGGGGCGGGCACATTGATTTGACCATTCTTGGCGCTCTGCAAGTCTCGCGCTACGGGGATTTAGCTAACTGGATGATTCCTGTAAGTTCATATCTTAAAATGCTATTTATATTGTACCTTTCTGTTTTATGGTAAATCCTACTCCGATTCATTTCATCAACCGAAATGTCCACCGATGAAAAAGGTCTTCCCCATAGGGGGGAATTTCCCATACTCCCCACGCTTGGCAGGCGTCTCGGAGATCAAGAAGGTCGTAAGTTCTTCAGAAAGCGCTGCTCCCACCTTCTGCTATTTTCCCTCAGTCGCCTCTTACGACACCCACGGGAAGAAATAGGGGTATTCCGGTTCCTAGAAACCGTATCGGTATGGTTTTTTACTTTATATCTCAGGGTGCTGAGCGCAGTGTAGCTCGCCATGTGTGACGAAATGCAGGTGCTGAGCGCAGTGTAGCTCGCCATGTGTGACGAAATGCACCTGTTATGGGCAGAGGTTATCGCTTAACACCAGGTGGATGTCGTGCTTGTTCGTCACAGTCACATAAAAATCAACCCAAATGATTACATTATAACTGTATAGTGAAAAATCAGATGATAATATTCATATCTAGTACTGACAGGCTTTGACCGCTTCCGGGCAAAATAGGAAATGTTGCCCCTCTTCCTCACATACTTTACTTTATATATATTTTTATGCCTGATAGGTTAGCCTTTGACCACTATCTCACCCGATGGTAAGTCGAAGATGTTGTTCAGGCTAACCTAGAATTACTGGCTCTCAAGGACAGCTGTTACCTAAAACACCGTTGCGTGTGTTATGTGCTTGGCGACAGATTTTCTACTTGATTGGGTTGGGTGGTAGCTAGACAGGTGGGCATTCGCAAAATGCCCTACCACCATGCTATAAAGACTGCCATCCTAAGACAGCAACTGGGACTGACGGCTTAACGTGCCCTCCGAAGCCCGGAAACGCTCATTAGTATTGTCACCAGCGGTTATGAGTTGGATTCGTGCTTAACTTAGCTGATCAGTTCAAAACGGCTAAGCAAACTTCGCTACAAGCGCTTGAAATTTGTAAGTTTAATAGCTACGTTAATTATTTCAGGGTAAAATGGTGAAAGGCATGGGTGGAGCGATGGATCTAGTGTCTGCGCCGAGAACTAAGGTGGTGATCACCATGGAGCACACATCGAAGAACGGTGCCCACAGGATTGTACCCGAATGCCAGTTCCCTCTCACTGGGAAGAATTGTGTGGACATGATTATTACCGAAAAGGTATGTTTCAATTAAAATTTAGTTTAGTTTATTGTACCAGAAAAAATATTTTACAATATTGCTTATAATGTACAAATAGCTACTCCACTAGGATTCCCTGTATCGGGGTAGCTATTTTCTCTTCCCATATCTGTGCATAAAACAAAACTCAATGTTGGTCCGTACATACACAGTAATGAATAAGGTTGAAACAATAATTATCAATATTTTGTTGAATAGTACTATGTAGGTGGGTATGTGCTGTATCTTTTTATTTATAATATGTCACTATATTGTTTTTGTTGCTATTTTAATGATACATAATATGTACATATATACTAATTTAAATAATGCTTTTTATAGCAATTAATATATAAATAAATATAAATATAATTCATATAAACCTCTTACATCTAAAATGGTTTAAAAAAGGTTAAAAAAATGCTAAAACGTATTACTGAACTCATGGTTTTACTGTCTGCGCCGAGAAGCAAGGTGCTGATCACAACCGGGAAAACCTCAGAGAATCGATGGCACCACAATACCACGACGAGCTGTAGGTTATAAAGAGATGTCGCTATTGTACTCCTTGCTCCGACTTCTACGGCATATAAACTAAATACATAACCGTTTTTGGGTAATTCAATTGTGGAGTCGTAATATTTCTTTGTTTTTATTGTGTGGTCTTTTGGTGTGTTTGTTTCCAAGGCACAGTAAGTTCTCTAAGTACTATGCGTTTTATTTTTTTGAGTACAGAAATGTATCTATTCTGGATGACGAACATCAAAATCGTTAGGAATTTAATAGTGTTTTTCATACGTGTCAAATGAGTCCAATCAGAAGCTTAAGGTAAGATGAAGTAAGGCTTGGATTTAGATTTTGATGATGACCTTTCTTTTACAAAAAAGACGTGTCTTTTGTTCGTGGTCAAATCTTTTTGTCTCTCGGTAGCGAGAGCAAAACGACTATATCGTCTTGAGATTTTACTAAGACGTATGTTTTGGTGACTCTGAGGTGTTTGTAGAACTCCAATTGTTTCTTTAATTTCATCTGTCAGTAAACGGGACTGCCGAAAGTGCGAGCCCTAATCATGACTTCAGTCTTTTTGACGTTTCTATCTTGCTTTGTTAAAAAGGTTTTAGTAATGTCCTTAATTAGAAAAGGCCGAGTCAGACGTGATGTAAAGTAGTTGTCCTTTATGTAATGTTACTTTTGGTTGTTAGTCTACGGTTCTAAGATCTCTTGGAAAGCTATCGAGAATTGCGTCTAGAGATTGTGCGTCCTTTGTGATCTATCTTTCTACCAAGAAATGTAAATGGCACAGCTTAAGCAATTGTGAATATATTGTCCTCCTATCAAGAGTCCCGAATCATAAGAGATAAACTTGGTATTCCGTCTACCCAGACACAGACATTGGCATTTACTTGGTTCCAATTCAGAACAAACAACAGAAAAATTATGTTAGTAAATGCCATTGTCTGAGTTATTTATTTTATTGTCTGAGTATATTTGATATTGTGTTATTTTTCGAAATTTATTATTTTCCTAATTGGGTGGACCAAAAACGTTTGCGAGAGTATGTTAAGCATCTCTGTGGGAAATTTTAATAATTTTACCTCTCACGTCCGAAACGTTGAAGTGTATTTTATCGTTAACGCAATTTAGTGTGTAGTTTCCTATTACAAAGGTGGAAATAGTTGTAGTTCCTAGCAATATACGGAATGCGAACTCACTCAATCGATTGCTAGCTTTTCACTAGAAAGTGGTAGACATAATCACAGCAAGCATCAGGCGGCAAAATCAAAGAAATGCAATATAAATATTATTATAAGACAATATTGTTAAAATACTCACTTAACAAATACATTATCGATAAGATCGTTTGGAGGTGCGCGGCGTCTTTGATTCTTTGAACGAATGAGTTATGCAAATGATGTTATCTTTTAGATTATGATTTTTATAGGAGTTAAGTATTAAATGTGGTTCAATTAGGGTTCATAATCTATATATTTAGGTATTCTGGTTTTTAACTCGTGTTAGTACAAAAAATAAACATATATAAATAACTTCGTTTACAAGGATAACGTAAACGCAGTTATTTAAAGAAGTTTTGCACGTCTGTGTCGAAAAGAAACGCCTATTCGCTTACTTTAAACTTAAATAAAACAGTTGCATATTTATTAAAAATCGTTTTTAGACAAATATACAGAATATTTTCTAAAAATCGCGTATATCACATAAGAAAATTATATCGAATTCTAAAAAAAATTACCTACTCAAAATTATTAAATCATATTTTATACATAAAACAACATTTAAACTATCATAACCCGTGGAAGTCGGTTCCATGCTGATTCAAAACATTCTCAGCTCACATTTTCATGGTCCGACTTCCACAAGTTATGTAGGTTCATTTCGAGTACGAATATAATTATAAAAATATTATTTCACATATTTAATTTACGAAATCAATTTATTTTAATTAGTTTTTTATTTCGTTATTTATAGTTGTAATATTAACACAATAGTAACAGTATATGTGTTTGTAATAAGTAGTTAATAGTTTTGCAGTAAAAATTTAAAGATTTCATTGGAAACAATTATAGATTAATATTATATAATATGTAATATAGTAGTTTTGCCGATTTTGATTTTTCTTTCATGCATAGTACATAAACTAGAATTTGACCAAGGTTTTGAGATGTTTTCTCTTTGACACCAAACCCGTAGCTCGTATCAATTAAGTAGCCGTCACTTCACGTAGGTTATTATAATAGTCGATAAAAGCAATATAATGCCGCAAGTGTGTAGCATCCCACTACTAGCGTGACTTACTTTTTGCGACATAGTTTGACTGGTAGTGGTTATTGTACAGACGAAACTTCTTAAGGCGGATGGCGGATTTACGTAAGATAGGTAGGCTCTCCATTAAACCGATTTTTTCAGTATGTATGTCTTGTTGCTAAAGAAAGAGACTATGTCTTTCTCACTTCATTTATATATAATTCCAACCTCACAAGAGGAGGCCTGGCTTACTCCGCATTTAAGGTATAAAGCTACAGCTACATCGGATTATCCGTCCGGACGGGATAATTCGCGTTCGAAATCAGAGCTATACGTGGCTATGCGATAGAAAGAGAGATGCCTTCTAGGTGAATATAAATATTACGTACTCCGTGCTCTGCGAGCTGAAGTACACTTTATTGCGTCGTAGCTAGAGTCGCCTATTTGTTGGAATGTCTTTTTATTCTTTGACGTGGGTGGTATAATGTTAGGAAGAAAACTGAGCAGTTTATGTGAAGTTTCACTGATCAAAATTTTTATTTAATTTTCCAGTGCGTTTTCGAAGTAGACAAAGAGAAAGGACTGACGTTGACGGAGCTGGCCGATGGAGTGACCATGGAAGAGATTGTTGCAGGGACCGGCTGCGAGTTCAACGTAGCCCCCAAAGTCAAGAAAATGGGTGATGTCACTGATCAACTTACTGAATAATCACTATTATACAGTTGCACCGATAAACACTAGCAGTAAGTTTATCAGTAGATATTATAATTTTGTGATATGTTATGGACCAACTCACCAAGTGAGTATGTCTCAACATTGCCTTGCGCCATACTTATCACGAAGTTTTTTGAATTTTTATGAGGATAACATACAAAAAAATATGAATTTATACAAAATTTGCCTTTATTTACGCTTGAAACAGCATTAATTAATGTAACTTTTCTATTCCGATATAAATGCAATCATTTATGGATGTAACTCATTGGACATATATAATCTATAATTTTTATAGTACAGCTTTGGTTAAATGATCGTATTTCGATACAAAACTGTTGAAAACAAACAAACCCGTGTGCTTCCTTCGTTGACATGCCACATACAAACACATAATAAAAGCGAGAGAGATAAATGTGTGCGTGTGCAAGACACACTTAAATTTCTGCTTCTTCAAATTATGTTTAAACGCTGCGCTATTTAATAGTATCGTTTCATCACACTTAACCAAAGAAGTTTACATTTGTATCCAATACTCACGATTGAGAGGTGTACTACTGGATTCGGATTATTTACGTGTTTTATTGCATGAAATAGATCAAACTGAACTCTAACCAACTATGTGTCATGCCTGCTATTTCGGTAATGGAAAAGCAAATTATTTTTCATTATATCCTTTTGAGAAGCAGGCGTATGTATGTATTGTTTACTTGGTCCATAACATAAACAACAATATCTAGGACCAATATTTGTACGATAATGTAATTAAGTATTTTTAAGAAAAAAACATTCTTAAATTGTATATATATATTAGTATTGGTAATTATTCAGCTATACAGGGTTTTATAATCGGTAACATGTATCTAATATAAGTAATCGATACACAAATTAGTTTGTTACTAGTCTTGTTAAGTTTGTAAGTCAAATTAATTATTATAAATACTCATTGTTAAATTAGTGCTTCCGTGATTAAAATATTAAAATATATGTTGTTATTTTTACATGTAATTAACACTTACTTATATTGTTACCGGAAATCTTATTTTTAATTATAGTTCGGCCGCTGAAAGAATGCGTTTGACAGTACGAGTTTCTACTGTCGTTGTGACTTGTAAATATAATAAAATATACCCAATTTTTTGATACCTAAATGCCTGCCTAATACAATATTATGCAGTATTAATAAGTCTATATTACTTTGAACTGGGGAATAAACATTCACAAAACGAACTGTTAAACGCATTCTTTCAGCGGCCGGACTTAAACATATATTTTGATGACGTATAATTGGTACCAATAGTGGTCCACAATAGAAGACACCATCAGAATACTGGTTTAACCGATTGAAAAAAAGTCTTGACTGTATAGAGTAAATTTAACCCAAATTTCATGAAGATTAAGTAAAACCAGATACTGGTATTTTATTTCTTTGAGTTTGATGCATAAAGCGACAGACGACGTAGGGTTAAGTTGTACTTATTTTGTTTGAATTTGGATATGTTCATTTTACTATTTTAAGAGTTAAATATATATAAAATTATTTTCTGTAATGTAATTGTTATGATATTAAAACTATTTTTAAATATAAAAACTCATGTCTTTCAGTTGTTTCCAAAAAGTTATATGAATACGAGTATTTTGGAAACTCATTTTAATGATACTTGGCGTTACTTTCTCATGATAGATAGTTTAGCTAAGCTGCAGTACAATGAAACGTTTTGACATGCAAGAATTCATCTAGAAATATATCCACCAAGTATCTCGTTTAAGTATATTGAATACTAACGAGCTATGGTCTTCTACGAATCAACTTAATAGTTGAAGATAACCATGCTTTTAAGGTAAAAAAAACATGGGCCGGCAGCAGTGGTGGTGCAAGACCTAAATTTCATGTGAGCCACATATATTTTGGGACGCCCTCTGGTAATGCAAAAAGATGGATTTGAAAAACAATAAATTAATTATTATGGCTAATCAAAAAAACTTTATTTGAGAGATGTGAAAATAACAAAAACAATAGAACGGGAACCTACTCGTACTGGCGGTACTTCCCCGTAAATTACCGTTATGGTTTAGATTATTGTTTTACGACATTTTTTTTTACTGGTACTGCCTTCGATTTAGGTGCCGTAGGGTGTAACTATCAAAGTTTCTCTAAGAATGCTGTACGTATAGTTAAAAACGGCAAATTGTACTGAACAACCGTTTGGCCATGTGTTCTTAAAAATCGTGGACGTCACAAAATCTCTCCTAAGGGAAATATAGTTAGAAATTGCGGGCCAAAATACCCTGGTATTAGGATATTTACTGGAGGGTAGAGGTAAAACCCTCCACAACCTAGGTACTAGCAGTATTAGCTCGTAGAATGTGAATGTATTACTTGCTCAGTTGAGGGTACATTATCCATCCACGACTTGCTCAGTGAATACACATGTTCTAAATTACAGTTCCAAAGACAGTAGGCAAACTGTTAGCCGCCGACCCAGGAAAGCTCGGAACAAGTATATTATTAGTGCGATGATTTAGTACATACCTAGGAACATGCATGTAAAAACCGAAAAAGCACAAAGCAGTTATGAGATTTCCTAGAGTTTTAGTATTTTATTACCTCGGAACAAGTTGTGTTATGGTCAGCGGTATATTTTCCGATCTCTTTGCATATTCTTCTTCTTCATAAATGGCTTATCGTTGCTTTGGCGATTTATAGACAACTATAGTTCTGACAGTTGCGGTTGTATTCTCTTTGAGTTATGTCATCACAAGTTTGTTGACTACCTTCATGGACTTTTATCTTTCATAGATCCATGACTATGTACCTTACACATGGAAGTAATAAGTACTACGTACAACATACTTATTACTTCCATGACCTTACATTAGACCATGCTACCTTATATTATAAAGAGAGTATAGTATTCTGGGCCATAGCCATTCATACTACCATAAACACGAAGTACATTATTAAATGACCATAAAGCATAGAGAAAAGTAATATCCTACAGTATAATAACTTTGTTTATACTGAAATTGAGTCAGTCTATATTTTAATGTTTTAATTTATTTGTATTATTTTAATGAGTTGTTTTATTAAGTTGTACAAGTTTATTCAAGTTTCAATGAACAAATAGATTATTATGATGGGAGCCCCAAACCATCCGTGCGTCGTGTGGGGATCAAGTTTTCTATTCCTAACCTCGATGTTTGCTATTACATGGTCATTGGGTTTATTTTTTTGTAAGTTTTCTCTACTATGGTCTGTAACATCCCGGAGCATGGTACTGTTACCGAGGAGGATGGCTATAGGCTTGCCAACTACATGAGCATGGTTGGCGAAATGTGGATGCTTGCTCAAGTGTCCTCTTCCTACATTTTACGAGGATATACAGGCTCGATGACGTTTATAGTCTAGATACCTATCTATTTATGAATATGATGGATATCATCAAGTTGTTGGCCCGGTATGACACTTGCCTTGGTCATGAGAACTGTTCTGTTCTATGTACAGATTTTAGGTATAAACCTCAGCGCTCGTAACTACAAGTTTAGTTATCGGTGTTAGCGGTTGAGGTCATCTTGCGCTGGTCGGACCTAATTGTGCAGCTTGATTTGACCCAACTGTTTACTGTTTTTTACCCAACCGCCGCTCTCGTCAACGATGCTTCAGCACTCATTGTAGAAACTGTCAGCGCAGACTGCATCCCGTTTGCCAACATCAATGTCTAGACACAAAAAAAATTGCTATAATCGATATATATCGCATATATATGCAGGGTCTGTTATTTGTTGGTATGTTATTGTAGGTATGTAACTCAATTTGTTACGTTGTAAACTTTCATGACTACAAGGTGGTGCAGTGGTCGTATCCCGAGCTCGTGTGGCTGCTACTCGTATAGAGTTCACTATAAAATATATAAAGAGTCCACATAATATTGTGACTACTCTAGTCTTACTGCGTAGTTACCTGCGCCACCATTCTGTCCTCAGTGCTGGCACAAAGTTAAAGTACGCGTGCTCTCTATTAGGTAATTAGGTACTGATTATGAAAGGATCTTCTTTTCCCTATTATCAGGTATGGGAGACATGCTATTGATAACTGGAACAGACTTAGTAATAGCGTTACTTCTACTCTCTGGCATAATAATGCTTCCCACTAACTTACACATGATGTATGCCGTTGCACATGGTCAGAAGATACGGTAAGTCAATATACTCCTGCTCCTATTATTTCCTGCGTTCCCAGTTCCCACCCGTTAAATGTAGCTATAATATATCGGGGGAAGGATTAATCTTACTAAGTACTTTCATCCTGCTTGTCACACATCGTGACATGCCAACCACATATCCACGCATGATCGATTATCGCGGTAATTATGGGATTTCTAGTTCTTATGACCCAGGCATGACAGCACTACACTTTACCAATTTATTTGTGTTACATTCGAACTCGTATTTACAAAACTTTTATAAGTATGTAACGTTGTTTTTGAAGCAATGATAGCTGAGCTGGACTGCCGTGCCGCAGGTCCATGGTTCGATTCCCACTGTCGGTTTAAGCTTGACCACATGGTGGAAGGGCATTTTGCGAACGCTAGCCACCACCCTTAAGTGGAAAATCTTTTGCCAAGCACCTAACAGTGTGTTCCGACAGCAGCCCTTGAGTGCCAGTAAAATTACAGACAGATTACAGGAGACTTAAAAACTGTATGTCTCAGGGTGACGGGCGCAGTGAAGTTCGTCCCTTGTGACAAAATGCATCTGTTATAGACAGTTATGGGCGTCGTGCTTGTTCTGACACAATCACATTAAAAAAATATTATAAACGTATTTACAGCTATGAATATGGTCGAGATCGTATTTGTCACGGGTGTTATGCCAGTATTTGTAAATAAAAAATTCTGCCATTTTTTTACATTTTAGCAACTCATGTTTGTTTCGGTAACGTAGTTATTTTTAATTGAATGCGATTGCGTGCTTCATCTTATACAAACCCAACTATTGCCACTAAAAATTTAAACACTTACTAACAAGTAACAACTACCACTATATGCCTCGCTCACGGTTATAAACCAATCTCATTTATTTTTTATTAAATACAAATATTGGTTAGATAGAGGCAAGGCAAAGGCAAAGGTCCATCAGAATGTCCAGTCACTAGTCGTGTTTAACGTTAAAATGGTAGCCAATAATTGCTGCTCAATTGCTTCTATTTGCTGCCTACCATAAGACAATTGCTGCCCAGCTTCTTTTAAATAAATTAAACATTTAGTGTGACTGTCCGCTCTGTCGTCAATATGGCCGGTGACCTCCTCGTTGTATACAAGCTATGTGAAATCACAAACATTTTGAAAAGCCAATAATTGCTGACCTTTCGCTGCCTTAAATTGAGTTATACCGAGATTTTGTAGCTGTCAATGAAATAAAGATATCTATCAAATATTTTTTTTATTTTTTTCATTTTATTCAGATGTCTGACACCTTTAAGAATTATCAGAGTAAAGAGCTTTGAGTAAAAAAGGGGCGCATAGTACACGTACACTGTACTGATTAGTACCTAGTGCGCATATTTACATCATAATTTAAATTTATCAAGACAATAGTGAGTATAGATAGATACTATAGTTAATATTTGGTCCAGCCTGTAATTACTTCTAGTCTTCTACCGAGATCATCATGTAATTTAAATCTATATTTACAAAATATGTAATGCTTTAGAACCCCGTGGTGTGCCGGGCTAGACTTGCACCCCCATATCTTCCCGTGGGAGTCGTAAGGGGGGACGAAGGGAAAAATACCAGAAGGTAGGCAGCAGCGCCTTCTGAAGAACTGTCGTACACTGCGATACCTAGACGCCTGCCAAGCACGGGGATTATGGCTAATCCGCTTTTGATGGGGGAGACTGTGTTCAGCAGTGGACGATCCTACTGATACAGTAAGCAGTAAGGTTCTTTAAAAATTATTGATTAAAATGATTGCAGACACAAATCTTCAGTACTGTGTTGTCCGCTCTGGGTGTTAATTATATGGATTATAGTTATAAACTGCTTGGGAATAGGTCTCTGTATCCATAAGATATGTATGTGCAGCGCCTACACCCAGGAATTCATATTGAGGGGTATGAAACACTATCGAAGCGCGCCTAAAACTAAACGTTTTATGGATAACTTGCAGTGGTCCCTAAAATGTTGTGGGGTAAGTACACACAGTTATTTTTGATTTTAAACCCCGACACAAATAGCCCAATACTATAAGTTTAACGAGTGTACCTTTTTTATGCCTGATATGTTAGCCTTTAACCACACTCACCTGTCAGTGATGATGTGGTCGAAGATGTTTTTCAGACTAACCTAGAATTATTGGCTCTCAAGGACAGCTGCCGTTAGGTGCTTGGCGACAGATTTTTTATTTGAGGGTGGTAGTTAGCCTGGCGGTCATTCGCCAAATTCCCCACACCATGCTATAACGACTGCTATCCAAAAACAACAACAACCGGGACTGACGGCTTAACCTACCCTCCGAAGAACAGAAGCGCTCAGTAGTAATGTCACTAGCGGTCACCCATCCAACTCATAAACGCGGCGAACATTGCTTCATTTTTCGGTTAAGAACGCCTAAACAACTTTCACTACGAGCGCTTCAAACCTAATATGTTTCTAGTCCACATTGTAGCTCCCAAACGGATGAACAGTTTTTGGTTTATTGTTTTCATCCAACGGCAAGCAATAAGGCGATGATGGTTGTTAGCCATATTTAACGAAAATCTGATCAGCCGTCTCCAGGATACTCAAGTATGAGCATAGCCCGCGGACTGAGAAATACATGTTATTTAGCTAGGTGCAGATCAGATTTGAACCTTAGTGTTAATAGGTAAGACAGGGTTTAAGCTTATACTGTCGGTTTTGAGTACCTATGTATATTTTTAATTTACTTAGTTGTTCATTTATATTATGAGTGGCAGGTTTATTTTTAACTAGCAGCCCGCCCCGGCTTCGCACGGGTATTAAAAAAATAATTATAATATTTTTTACACAAACACATAAACCCTTCTATTTCAGTCAGGTTACTAAGAAAAGAAAATAATAAAGAATGTTTAATATATTTTTTTATGAACTTTTATTTATATTTGTTTTTTGTTCTAATGTTTTTTTATCGCGCAAAATCATTAACATCTTTTAGCGCAGTTGGAACTAAACTAAAACTATCCTATGTCCTTCCCCGTGTCTTAAACTATTTCCACACCAAATTTCATCTGAATCGGTTCAGTAGATCGGTTATCGCGCAAAATCATTAACCTCTTTTTGCGCAGTTTGATAAAATCTATCCTATGAACATCCCCGTATTTCAAACTATTTCCACACCAAATTTCATTCTAATCGGTCCAGTAGATCGGTTATCGCGCAAAACCATTAACCTCTTTTTTGCGCAGTTGGATAAAAACTATCCTATGTTCATCTCCGTGTCTCAAACTATTTCTATACCAAATTTCATCCTAATCAGTTGAGTACATCGGTTATCGCGCAAAATCATTAACCTCTTTTAGCGCAGTTGGATAAAATCTATCCTATGACCATCCCCGTGTCTCAAACTATTTCCATACCAAATTTAATCCTAATCGGTCCAGTAGATCGGTTATCGCGCAAAACCATTAACCTCTTTTTTGCGCAGTTGGATAAAAACTATCCTATGACCATCCCCGTGTCTCAAACTATTTCCATACCAAATTTCATCCTAATAGGTCCAGTAGATCGGTTATTGCGCAAAACTATTAACCTCTTTTTTGATCAGTTGGATAAAAACTATCCTATGTTCATCCCCGTGTCTCAAACTATTTCCATACCAAATTTCATCCTAATCGGTCCAGTAGATCGGTTATCGCGCAAAACCATTAACCTCTTTTTTGCGCAGTTGGATAAAAACTATCCTATGACCATCCCCGTGTCTCAAACTATTTCCACACCAAATTTAATCCTAATCGGTCCAGTAGATCGGTTATCGCGCAAAACCATTAACCTCTTTTTTGATCAGTTGGATAAAAACTATATTATGTTCATCCCCGTGTCTCAAACTATTTCCATACCAAATTTCATCCTAATCGGTCTAGTAGATCGGTTATCGCGCAAAACCATTAACCTCTTTTTTCCTCAGTTGGATAAAAACTATCCAATGTTCATCCCCGTGTCTCAAACTATTTCCATACCAAATTTCATCCTAATCGGTCAGCTAGATCGGTTATCGCGCAAAACCATTAACCTCTTTTTTGCGCAGTTGGATAAAAACTATCCTATGTTCATCCCCGTGTCTCAAACTATTTCCATACCAAATTTCATCCTAATCGGTCCAGCAGTTTCAGAGCCTATTCAATGCAAACAAACAAACAAACAAACAAACAAACAATCAAATCTTTCCTCTTTATTATATTAGTTTAGATGAATACATTTCTTTTTCGGTATATAGGTAATCTTATACATATAAGTACCTGTAGTAATTAAACAACTTTCAACGGTTTAAATCGCGTATATTAATCATTTTAGTCAGCCCGTGACCACGATCACTGCAAAGTGTTTGAAACGTCGGGACGAAAATAATGATAAATATACGCGATTTGAACCGTTTAAAGTTGTTTGATTACTATGTGTAATAATCGCGAAAACCTAAGACAACATTATATAAGTACCTCTCTTAAGTAGATATATTTATTATTAGGTGGATAATAAGCACCTTAGGTATAACATCTTGAATTTTTCAGATGGAATCCTATAAGGATTGGTTCAATTTTGATTGGTATGAAAGAATACGCGATTATGAATGGGATCCTAATAAAAAACGGATGGCGGAAGACAAAAACGATGTAGCTGTGTCGGATAGTGTCCCTTTGAGGTAATTTGTACGTAGCTACACATGTGCCTCTCCTATTCGATCATCGAATCCAGGTACTCGAGATTCCTAAGCAACAGTTTCGGCACGCTATCAATGAAGCAGACGTTCCTACCTATATTCTGTAATAAGTATATGGGTCTATACCTTTATTTATTTATTTTATTTATTTATTAATTATAACGGACATACCATTTACAATAATTAATCATAATCAAACTTACATGGTCACAAAATATTCATTATTAGTCATTCAGTCAACAGGTTATAAATTACAATATTAAATAAACATAATACCTACAACATTTGTCAATAATAATTTGGTATTAAAATTATATAATTTACACACGGTTAATTTGCAATAGTAGACGCTACATACTCAAAACGTTCACAATAACTTAAAAATACAGATAACAATTCCATCCATCCATCTACAAAAAAGTCACAATTAGGATTTTGATCTAGGATAGCGTTGAACGCGGCAGTGGAGAATTAGCACGTGCCACTGTGAGGTGACGGGGCTCTGCGAAAAGCATGTGATGTCGGCCTCTTGTATATTTATCGGGAACATGAAACCTACACAATTCCTGGACCAACTCTGGACAGTCAATAGTACCCCGAAGAATCTTAAGGGCAGTGACAATCTGATCGTTAAGAGCCATTTCACAAAATCACGCTACTAAAGTTTAGGTAAATGCCAGCGCATCGCTTACACAAGCGAAAGAAGTGACGACGGAATAGCGTGACTGTGAGTAACATATTTTGATACTAGCACTCATTAATAAAGAAATGTAAGTTGCGAATTTAAAAACTGTGTGATTGGCATGAGTAAATAATCGATTTTTTAGTCGATTACTTGCTTATGTTATAGAAAAGAAGTAGGCATGTACATTAAATAGTCAACCTACATCGAGAATCGTATATTTTATCATTATATACATTTCATCCTTGATGAATAAAAAATAGATATGTTTGAATCATTTATTGTAACAATAAACTTAAATAATTAAAAAATTATACGGCTTAAAATTATATAAATATTTTACGTAACGGCATTGATTAAAAGCTGCGGACTCAAAGCTCTTTCTTTTAAATTTTCCACAAATTGCTATTTTCCTCATTCACACTCTTCAGTATCTATATCCAGTCGTTAACACTGTCTGCCATAATGACCATGCATAGGATTGAGGTATATTTATCTGTGCATCCGGAAAACAACTTAGTACCAACCACAAACGTCCCATGACGTTTCTGGTTTTCCATTACTTAAACATGTCACCCTCATATTCCCATACCACAATATATCACCTATACCATTAAAAAAATAACATTTTCATCCATTTAGTTTGAGTAGACCAAACAGCGAAATGTAAATATATATTTACAGATTTTGAGGCTTTTTTGTTTTTTTATCGAATATCTTTGATGCAATCTATAATCAACATATGTACTTCTTGGTACCAATGCAATCCTTACTATATACTCTTATGCTCACTATTTCCTTTATGGAAAATAAATGATAATACACCTTTTTATAGAAAAAAATACTGGAAATGGGGTTTGAACACACGACAAAAGTAGTGGGAAATAGTAATTTAATTGCTATTTTTATTTTTTCGTAACTAACTCACCTAGAACTTCGATTCTTCTTTTAATATGATAATTTACTATTGTTCTTTAGCCATGAATTGTTATAGATTTTTACGCAAATATTTTATAGTAACAAGATTAAAACAACCCAACTGTTAAGAACTTTGGCGAGAAAAATATTGCTCTCCAATACAGTTTATTGGAGAGCAATATTTTTTTCTGAAAAACTATACCACCTACGGCTTTGGTCCTTCTTTGATCTTAATATTTACATGTAATTTATACACCTATATTATTTCAGATTTTTTGGTTTAGAAGTTTAAAATTAGTTACGAGATTATTTAATACGCAAATTTGAATCGGTAAGTGTTTGCGTTGCAAAATGTATCGAGTGAAAAATTACTTATACATATGCTAAATTGCGGTTTTCTAGGTTTACAACTGTTGACGTAGTTACGAGATTAATATGAAATGACGTAATATTTTGGGGCCAAAATGTAATTTGTGCTGGTTTCAGATTTCATCAAAATATTCAAAATACTTCCGTTATCTCAGAAAAATATGGATTTTTTCGTGTAATGGCAAGGATGCATCCTTTTGAAAACCATTTGGATTATGAAAGTCGGACTTACGCAGAATTTATGGTAAATTTGTAAATACGACTATCGACCGCTAACTGGTATCCCGGTTTGTACAAATGATGGAAAGCCGGGAGGCCGGTTTGTACAAATTAAAAAGGTAGTTTAATTTCCAGCTGAAGTTATCGCTGTGTTCACTTATAGACATTAACTGAATCCAAAAATATTGGAAATCAATTATTCGCCTGTCATCTTATCCTCCTAAAACAAAAGTTATAGTGAGTTACTAATTTAAACTAGAATAATATAAAAACTAGCAGACCAAAAAGAAGAAGTCAACCCTCTGAGGTTGTTAGCATTTTTCCAATAACGCTGTATAAGGCTGCATAATTGTGACGTTTCCTTTTTTTAACACAATGGATGAACAGAAACTAAAGATGTAGTTACTTAACAAGACAACAATACTTATATTATGGACAACAAAAATAATGTATAGTTTGTTACTTAAAAAAATAAAGACATGATCAAAACTCTGTGGTCGCACTATAAACTTGCGACTAAGCGTTCCGCGTACGAGACGTCAGAGCAAGGCAAAACGAACACAGGTCCAACCTCGATGGGCGCTCGCGCGGTACTGATCGCCTCGCGCTTGTACATTTCATTTTATAAGCATTTCGAGTTATGTTAAATATTTTTTCTTGTCTAACGAAACAGAGTTAATATCACAATTTATTAAAGATCAGATTAATTAAAGAATGAAGTTTCTTTTCATATAATATCTGTTTGGAATTACATTTATTAAACGCAATATATCGTGGTAAACTGCTGATATAATTCGTGGAAATTGGCGCAAGATCTTTGTTTTTTTTCTACAATGACGATTAATTATCGTTATTCTAGTACACTATGTGTCAACAGGATTATGTGCTGATGCACAGTTTTTTTTTTTAGTTAATATGATGAATCTTTATACAAGAGATAGAACTCTGAAGTTGGCTATGTGTACCTTAATTCGTAAAACAAGGTGCGGGAGATTGGTCACTACAAAATAATTAATGTTATGTTTGTAAATCTGGTACATTAACTGAAAAGAGAACAGATTATTCTATTTTTATCAATTATTAAACAACTTGTAGATATTTCCTATGATAGTAAATTAAGCGCTTAAAATCTTCGTATACCGCATTAATATGTAAAATGCCTCTTAAGGCGGCGCGGCGTACCTGTAACGAGTGATACCCTAAACAACCCATAATAAAATTAGTAGGGTACATATAAGGATAGTATCCATACTGGCGCTTGTAAAGAAACCTCAGGGATTGTGAAACGAATGCATTTCTTTTAAATATTATTAGAAAAATATCGTTTTACCGAAGTACACAGCGTCGTTATCATTTGATAACGACGCTGTGTACTTCGGTAAAACGATATTTTCAATTAAATATATATATAATATAATAAAAAATAAAATCTTAAAGATAATGCTTCCCTGACATAGTATTATTCCTATGTATAAACGACTCCTCCGTGTCAGGGCTGGCTGCGAAAGGGCCTTGACCTCAGTCGGTCTTTCGCTTCGGACCATGTTTAGCCGGGATATAGCGCAGTCCTTTTTATTATTTCGCAAATTTCAAACGATGCTTGCAAGTATTTCTAAAGTAAATTATCGCGACACATCAATTTTTTCATGCAGGAGCATAACTATTTGCATAGACGCCTGATTCATAACCTACTTCCTTTATATATTTGCAATAATACATCCGAGTGCTTAGAATAAAGGAAACCATACATTCGCGCTTGGACCTTTTTAACCTCCACCGTAGACGAACATGTCTGCCTGGAGTATACTTGGAGCTGGATAGATATCTTATATAATAGCTATGATTTTATGTATATTTATTTACAGTTGCTGCAAAAGCGGTACCTGCGTACCGAACTATCTGCTCGAGTTGGGCACACACTCTATCCACACAAACGGTTGCAAAAATCCGATGTTCCGCGTCTACATGCTGTCGATGAACGTACATCTAATGATTTTCTTTCTGATAGTGGTAACTGAGGTTAGTCAATTTACTAAAAACCGAAATAGTAAATTATATCAATTCAAACATCGTTTTTTGCATGGTGGTAGGGCATTTTGCGAATGCCTGGCTAGCTTCCACCCTCAAGTAGAGAATCTGTCGCCAAGCACCCAAAGGTGTGTTTCGGCAACTGTCTTTGAGAGCCAGTAATTCTAGGTTAGCCTGAACAACATCTTCGATCACATCATAACTTACCGTCAGGTGATATGGTGGTCAGAGGCTAATCTATTAAGAATAAAAAAAACTTAAATTGTTTAGACAAAATGGGTATTACGATATGCATAGATTATAAAATGGGTATTACGATAGACATATGCAATAAATAGAGGCAATGATGGCTCAGAGGCAGATACTCACTGGAGTTACTGCCAAGCAGGAGGTCCACGTTCGAAACCTGCCGCGGGCTGGTCGATTTTCACCTTATGATGGTAGTGCATCATGTGAATACTCGATTGGTGTATATAATTATATAAAAAATAGTTAATATATACGTCTTTTAGTTGCGGCTCGTCATAAATGATGCTTATAATTTGTCTCCTTATATTTTTCCCTGCTTCCACATAATTTGTCTTAAGTCAAAGATTTTTCCCTTAAAAGTCATCGAATCTACTTAAAACGCCAAACTTTTCGGGTCCACTTAAAAAAATCCTCGTAGACATCTAAATCTTAATTTCGAAGCGCTCGTAGCTACATTACTACTGAGCGCTTCCGTACTTCGGAGGGCACGTTAAGCCGTCGGTCTCGGTTGTTGTCTTACGATGGCAGTCGTTACAGCATGGTGGCATTATGTTAATGACCGCCTGGCTAGCTACCACCCTCAAGTAGAAAATCTGTCGCCAAGCACCTAACGGTGTGTTCCGGCAGCTGTCATTGAGAGCCAGTAATTCTAGGCTATAGCCTGAACAACATCTTCGACCACATCATCACTAACCATCAGGTGAGATAGTGATCAAAGGCTTGCTTATCAGTTATAAAAAAAACAGTTTACGCTGGGGTGCCCCAAGAATATAATTTAGGAACTCACAATGTTTTGTTGTTTGTCAATGATATTGCTGTACCTACTAAAACGAACCTATACGAAGTACAGCCTGCTTTGTGAATGCCATAATATAATGGTTTACATCTCCATAGGATTTCGATATAATAACAGATACTCTTCTGCTGTCCTTTTAGTTAGAGTACTTATAAACCTGGAACATCAAAATAAATAGACCGAAAACGGAAATAATAATATTATAACTTATAACCAGAAAACATACTCTTACTATAACATAATCCAGGACCTAACAACAGTCTTGTGCTTTTTTAGGAAAGTTTAGTATAGGAGTCTTAGTAAGAATTTTAGACTGGTGGAGTTCCACCAAAGTACCTTTTCCAGCTATGACGTCATCTTTGCCACCGAGTAGGTATGGAATTTAATGATTTTTTTAAAATGATTAAATTCAACAGGTTATACTACTTACGTGTATTATTAGTACGAGCGAAACAAAGACTAGAAAATCAAGAAGTAAACAATTTAATGTTAGGCACCTTATGCCTGTGAACAACAACTTTGAACAATCTAGCAGCTCTAGCGCAAGCTGTCCTGAAGACAGCGATATGGAAGATTTGAGAGATTTTAGCGCTGAACGGATAATTCCCCGTGAATGACGAGATTTTTTTGAGGTAATGGTGTCTTAGACTATTTTTATGTGATTATATTTTTAACGGGTATGTACCTTCTAAGCGTTAAAAACATATACTTAAACATTAGATACGCAGAATTCCTATATGCAATCTGTGCCTAGATGCTAAATTGAATGTCACTAAGTTGTAACAATAATAATATAATTATATTAATTATTATAATAATAACTTAGTGACATTCAATTAATAAATTACTTTATTTGATGTTATACATTTACCCCCTTATTTATAATCTCTCTATAACTTTATAATAGGTTTATTATACGTCATTAGTACTGCGCAAAAGAGTTTTACTTTGCGCAGTACTAATGACGTTTGATAAACCGATTATGAACAAGACCGTAGGGTGCGTACCATTTGGAGTTAAATTCGCCAAAAACGATAAAAACGATCACACTCCCAAAAAGTTGTTCCACTTGGGTCTTGGTATTATTTTCGCCATAAACGCTATGAAGCTACTGGAACAGTTTGAATTACCTACATCTAATGTCAAAAGTGACAAAAATGGCAAATTATAGTGGCATTCTTATCCTAAATGGAACAGGGAGAACAGTTACAAACGATCACAGTGATCACAATCATAGACGATGAATGTGGTCAAAATTATCGAAAATAATGAAATTAGCGTCAAATAGAATACGCCTCTAGTAAGTATTTTTTTATTATGTTCCAAATTAGTTTAGTTTTAGTACGCCTTGGTCATTAGAGATGGGTAGGTCCGAGGATAACTCGGAGTTACATCCGGAAGTACATCCAACTCTAAAGACCTACATCCAGGTTCCGTGTCCGTTGCACCCATATGGGTCCGGCTACTCAATATGATCAGCGGACTGCGGGATCGCGAGCACAATGCAACGACAGAACAATAATTCAAATTCAATAGCTTAAATTATACTAAACATTTATAACTATTAAGTAAATACTGTTTCAATAATGGATGTGTAACATCATTGATCAGTGAAGATATGTAGGTATGTAACATAAAGGTCATTTAATATATGGCATATTAGTATGGCAATATTGGCATTTAGCATTTTTTTCAGCACTGTAACACGCTATTTATTTATAGTGATTAAATAACACACAGCAAAACAAACAAAAATAATACGAAAAACATTTTAAGCAAACATGCAGCCGTTAAATTGAATCGTCTGATGCTGACGTCTCGTTCAGTTTAATAGCTTTGCGTCGCACACTTTGTTCGATCCGCTCGCACCCGCGCGCCTACGCAGTCCCACCCGATCCACGCGTTACCGCACCGCCGCGCCGCCACCGACACGCGCCGTGTCCGGGCACGATACCGCTCCGGAACGCGATTCAGTTCCACTACTCAGTGCCTCACCTCCGACTAGCACGGCAATTCGGTCGGCCGGTACTGTTGGATCGGTATCCGAATTGTGGTTGGAAGTACATCCATCAATAACGTGAGTGATGCGGATCCTCGGATTCGTATCCATCCGGACCTACCCATCTCTATTGGTCATTAGAAAGTCAGAGAGATTCCTTTTAAAAGTGTGTTGATCATGCGGATTACGGATTGAGATCGGTATTTTGGGTTAAAAACAATTGGTGCCATACGAAATACCATAATAATTTTTTTCGAAAATATTTGTATTTGCATATTTTGCATTGACAAAAATAGCAGTTTCGAATATATAGATGCATGGCAAGGTAAGTAGTTTTAGCTTGATGAAATATTCTTTGTATGAATGGTTTGCTGTAGATTACACATGGCTCTTATGCATCTTGTTTGAGCTTTGAAAACAGCAAGATTTTCAGTGGAATTTGCCCTAAATATTATACCGTATCTTAATATGGAAACCACATAACTGGTCTGATATGCAGTGAGTATGGTGCGCAGAGTAGCCAATGCGTTGTCTAAATCTTGAATTTCCCGCCACAGACGCGAATTTACCCTATCCATAGACTATAATGAACCGAATAAAATATAAATTTATACATTGATTTGGCAATTTAATTTTCAAAGAATTCTGAGTCAATACAAAATTTATTTAATTAATAAATACAAAACTACCCAATTTCATAAAAGAAACGAATAGGTAATTCAAAATCAAACATATTAATAATAAGAACAGGCAATAAGTTGATGAAGACCAAAGCCAAACCAAGTAGAAGAGAAAAAATAATAATTTGAGGTTAAATTCCGTAAATTTTGATCATAACATTGATAGTTTGGTTTTAGGTACTTATGTTGTGTCGTTAAACAAATTTACGAATAGTTTCGTCATTAGGAGCTATTAATGATAAATACATAAGCTTGATACATAAGTGTTCTTTCACAGACATGGTTTTTCTCTCCATTATCAACTGGGCGAGAGCCCGTGGCCCCGATGAGTTTTGGCGAAAACGAAGGGTATTCAGATTGGCCTCTCACTACATTGGTCGTCGTAGAAATTGCTATTCTGTCGCCGTGCGCAATGTCCACCGAGCCCTCGTTTATGCAACTAAAGCCAGACGGCTCAAGAAACAGGACATGAAAGAACTCTGGAATACACGCATAACTGCTGCTGCGGAACAACACAACTTAACCCACTTCTCTCTGAAGGAAGGTTTAGAACGAGCGAATATAATGTTGGACAGAAAATCTTTGTCAGATCTAGCTAGCTGGGAGCCACGCACTTTTGAATCGCTGGCTGCTATTGCTAAACAGAAACTTGATTTAGATGGACTTGTTGATGGGACAGATAAAAAACACCCCACAGGAGTTAACTTAAATTTAAAAGATGTTATGTTAGAACACTGGCTAAAGGAGAAGAAAAACTAGTGAACTTTTAGAATTAATTCATTTATTTTAGACTAGTAATTAAATATGTACAAAATATAACAAGTAACTTTTTTATTCTATGAATTTCCTAGCTCTTTTCTCATTTGCTTCGCTAATTCATTTTGCTTTTCTAACACATATATATTTTCTATTTTTCTTTTTTGCTGACGTTCCATGTCTCGGACTACACCTTCATGCATTTTATTTCTGAAACATATAAAGGCAGGTTAACAGAATGTAATTTTGAAGCACTCAAAGGAATAATTAGCTTAGTCCTTAATCAATCAACTAAGTTTAAGCAACTGCTATGGTCATGACTCGGATAGGTGACCGCTAGTGGCATTACTACTTAGTCCTTCCATGCTTTGGAGGGCATTTTAAGCAATCTGTCCCGGTTGCTGTTTTAGGATGGCAGTCATTATATGTTTACTCCCACCTGTTCTGTTTAGTAGTTCTGCTGACTGACAGAACTACTGGGTTTTTTTTCAATAGTTCTGTCCTCAAAATATATGGGAATACAATTCTCATTTGTTTTAATAATCAATTAAACTTGATCAGTTAAAGGAAGGGCAAATAAACATTTTGAAAACAATGCTAAGATCAGAGTGCACCAAATGCAAATGATTAACGGTAGCATAGACATACCTTTGTTTATTTAGAGAAACTAATTTAGAGTGATCCTATTACGAGTTATAATTTTTGTATGTTTTTAATTTCTAACCCCCATAACTCCACCAATTTGCAAAGATTCCACATCCGTTCATTAATTTACTGTTTGTTGAAAGTGACACTTATCATGTAATTTTTCTTAAGACAAGTCAGGTGTAAAGCATAGTTTTAAGTCACAGAACTAATAGGAAAAAGAAACGAGTAGTTCTGTCATCAGAACAGGTGGGAGTAACATCATTATAGCATGGTAGTAGGGAATTTTGCAAATGTCTGCCTGGCTAGCTATCACCCTCAAGAAAAAATACTTGCTAAGAACCTAAGGTGATTCTAGGGTAGCCTAAAAACATCTTTAACCATAAAGTGGTCAAAAGCTAGCCTATGAGCTATGTTCAATTAAGATAATACATTAATAGAAACATGTAAATTTAATTGTTTAGTGAGTAGGTACTTGAATATGTATGATTCTATTGGATTTTCTAATAAAATAGAATAGACTAATTATTTTGTGACCCTGAAGCCATGGCCATCCCATCCCCATTATGTCACTCTTTGCTATATGCTGTAGTAGGAAAAAACCTCAATTTTGTACAGTCGATGAGTATGCACCTTCTGTTATTCATTCATTAGGGAATAGGAGGAGTATGAGTAGGTTGACATGTAAATTAAGTCAATATTGACATCATAAAAAGGAATGAAATTTTGTATGAAAAATTGTAGCTTTCTCTAAAAAACAAGCAGTTAAGCATATAAAATTACCTACCTACTAGTGTATTACTTTGGGATAGCTCTGTGGGGTGCCGAGTGACAAATGCACTTCCCCATATCTTCTTGTGGGAGTCATAAGAGGCGTTTAAAGGAAATATACCAGACAGCAGCAGGCTGCTGCCAGCAGCGCCTTATGAAGAACTGCAATTCCCCAGCCTCGGGGAGGCTGTATTTGGCAGTAGTCGATCTAGCTGATACGTTACAGTTAACAGCTTGGGAGTAAAACGTCAAAATGTTTACAATACACTTTACATACCTGTCTTGTTGCTGCTTAATGTGAACGTAACTAACAATGCCAATGGTTCCTGTCAATGAAATGCCTAAAACTAGCTTGGACATGTGTGACGACATACTTAATTATTTTGGTATTGATCTCATATTTGAAAACGAAATTTTATAGTTTTATCTTTCTCATTTGATATCTTGCCCATAGAATACTACTCATGATCCAAGATATTATTGTATCCTCATGTCTGCCTCTGTACTCTGTAATCTCTGTATCATTATCATAATAAGGGCGTATTCCATTTGACGCTAATTTCGTTATTTTCGATAATTTTGACCACATTCTGCGTCTATGGTTATGATCAATCACTGTGATCGTTTGTAACTAGGCCGCGTGCGTTCCAAGCCTCAGAGTGTAGTTGTCGGTTGCTTTAGATTACTCGAAGGTTAGGAACGACTCGGTTGTTTTATAACTTCAAATATCGATTATTGGCGGGGAACTAGTAAAATATATAGAAGTTTTATGACGTTTGAAAAGCAATAACTACCGTTACCTGCAAAATACAAAAGAGTGCCTATAATTTTATCGATTTTCGATGATTATTGGTGTTTTAACATTTTCTACAATTACAATATACCTCATGTCATTACATCGATGACACATGGAAAAATATGATGTATTATATAATTTTACATTTTAATCATTCCAATTTTGACATATGAATAGTATTGGATTACACCATTTTCCAATTTTTAAACAAATAAACAACATTGTGTTTACGTGCCACACTCAGCTGGGTGGTCAGGTGATATCCAATCAATTTTCTCGGAATTATTGTTCATTCGTTAGTTCTATACATTCCATGAGTCATTTGCTTTATTTCCAAAAAGAGTAATTTGAAAATGTGCTCTACTCGTATATAAATAGGTACAATGTCAAAACCAGTAACTTGTCTGTATAACTGAGATCTTATGATGACGCTCCATGATTTTGACAGGTTGTTAAATTCTGAACGAAACTAAAACTAAAATGTGTCAAATGTTACAGTGTTTTATTCAACTTGCAACATGTTTTGAGTTCGATTAACATCGGTTGATGTTGAGCTGTCGATGATAACATCGATATCATCATCGGTTTTTTGCAACATCAACATCCCTATGCTTGACTGCCACAGATATTTTTATTTCTTGTGTCGTAGAGAAAGAAAGGTAAACTCTACTACGGCTTGAGTGCATTGCAACTGACATAGACATACAAAGTTGATATGACAGTGACATATCACAAATAGTAAGTGACAATGGTCTCAGGAGTAACTTGTTTCACTTGCAGACGTTACCGACAAATAAATTCCAAATTCGGAATAAGGATGTCCAGAACAACCTAGATATTTGTTGAACCAATGATGGCTCAGTGGCATTGACAATGGACTGCCGTTACTACTAGCTACCACCTACCACCCTCAAGTACAAAATCTTTTGCCAAGCACCTAACAGTGTGTTCCGGCAGCAGTCCTTGAGAGCTAGTAAAATTTCAGGCACATGAGACCTAACAACTGTACGTCTCAGTGTGACGGCAATCTGCAATTCGTCGTTGACGAAATTCATCTGTTAGAGGCAGAGGTTAGTCCACTTAATATCAGGTGGGCCTCGGGCTATTATTTTTATTAATTCATTTGGACTAATACCAATATAAGTAGACGCTGAAAGAGAAACTTGTAGAGTTGAGCGGAGAGCTATCGAATGCTGGCACCACACATTGCTATTTGAATTTGTGTATTTACTGTATTTGACTTTGACTAACTTCTATGCGTGGAGAGTATATTAGGCATCATTTTGCTTAATTAGTCTATTTGGCTAATTTAAGCAAATAACAAACATGCATTTCCGCACGTCTGTCGGATTTCAAGGTTATCAAAGAAGACAAATATGCAAACACGCAATATACCAGCCACACATGGTCGGCCAAACAAGCGCGTGAACTCTCAATAAGTTAGGTACCTGAAAAAATCCAGCAAGTGAATGTCCACAAAGTTTACTTTCTGCTATGTTAGTTTATTGTTTTGGTGTTTGGCTGCATGCGTGGATTGCTAAATCATATATTTGCCCGTAAGTCAAATATATTGCCAAATACTGCCAACATGCCATCACAAATATAAATACCCATGTATGGTGCCAGCATCATGTTTGCGTTTTGATCCTGCCTTAGCCCAAAAGCGGGGACATGCTTAAGGTAACCAATTTTTATGGTAAATGTTCGAGCCAGGTAGGGAATTTCCTAATCTGTTTTCCTGAAATCCTCCAAATTAAATAATTAATATGGAAGATTTCAAGAAAACAGATCAATAGTCACAATCCAATCCGGTGTTAGCGCGCTATTGCTTTTAGGCAGAATATCTGACGTTCCTGTGGTAAATAACTACCTAGATGGACTTTTGACTAAGAGACTACCACCTCTTGTATGCAGTTCGTTTGTGACAGAGGCAAAGAAAACACCAAAACAAAAATGAGTATTTTAATAAAATAAAATAGTCTTACATATTGTACATTTACAATTAGGTACTTTTCAAGTCGTTAAGTCGTCGTCAAATTTTCAGCAGCAGTCAATTAATTAAATATACTATATACAGAATACAAAGTTATACTGACTGAACGTTTATTCTTCGGACATTTCTTATTTATCTTACGGAATGATAATAAAATTATAAGGCATAGAAACTAAAATTTAGTCAAACACTCCCTGTAATATTATATCGCCGATTTACGACGTATTTGCACTTGTTATTTAACGTTTTTAATTTTGTAACGAGTCCGCCGCGCCGTCTAATCTCAATTCTCTATAATAGTCAACAAAAAATAGTCTCTTATTTGTAATAATAATGTCACTTCTATTAATCCGAGGTACACATTTTACACATTGTCACACACCCTTCATTATTCGTAGCACACATCCTACATTGTCACAGTTTTTGATATTGTCAAGCAGTGCTCCTACTTCATAATTATGATTTGTCGAAGCTCGCATATATTCAACATTGCATACCTACAGGCACTTATCTCGAAGTTCATGATAATAAAACGTTTTCTTGTGTTTGCAACGAGATCTTTATGCAGCTTGCCTTATATCTTTCAAGGCTCCATGCGAATATCAACTATTGTATTGAACAATTTCATCCATTTGTGCCTTATTTTCTACATGTTGTACAGTGAGGTTATATCTTCTATTCATTGTGGCGTATGGCACAGTACATAAACACTTTCTACTGTAACAGTCCACAACACACCCCATGGCCGGATCCAGTCCTGAACTCAGGGCAGTCGAGGGTCTCAACCACTGGCCATGTTGGATTCCAACAATCAGCTAAGCAGAAATTACGTCCTGTACAAAGGCTAGCTCATGTAATCCGTAATCCACTCATGATGTAATTCTACCGTCCACAGTCGTAGAAACTAGCAGATCCTCGGTTGGGAATCTCAGCGAACTCTCTCTTTGGTGTGCACAGTTTTGTACTGAAGTCGACGTTTCGTTTTCTGTGGAAGATATGTTCGTTAGATTGGAATATAAATAAATAAATTAGTTGTACATCAATGATGTTTTCGTCATCGCATTTCGTCTTGAATAGAAATATTAGTTTAAAATAATCCCTCTCTTTCTTGATAGACAAATATTTGACATCTACATCGACATCTACAACAGACAATAATCGATACTGAAGAACGTGACAGACCAACCGTACCCTGGCCATACCACTGGTGGTACGCTGGGTCTATACCACTGACTAATAGTGATGTGATCATAGAGAAAAGTAATATGATGTGATGTTGACATCATTAGCTGTAGGTACTATATTTTTTCTTTAAATAAACCTTTATTTTGCGTTATTAATAATAACATATTAAAACACCCCTCGGTGGAAAATAAGATAAAAACAATACCAAATACTTTCTGAAAAATAAGTAAATAAATGAATATTAATAATATGTATAATACAAAGGTACATTTTGATAATATAATCAGCGTTGATTATTTGATATTTTTGGAACGATCTCCAAGGTGTGAATTTGCTTTAGGGGCTGAAGCAATCGCATCAGCGTGGCGGTGTTTTTATTAATCAGTTTATTTATTTTTTACTAAAAGGCTTCCAAAATGTTCGTGGTTTTGTGGCGTTAACCATACTAAACACTGTTATTGTGGGGAATGAATCTTAAACCAAAATGATTCTAAGTTCTTCCATATACTGCATATTCAAACATCCAAATTTATATGGATGTTTGAATATGCATAATTTATTCCTTCTGTTGGTGATGCGAGAGATAGGTAGGTTATCACTAGATCACTACACCCGGTGGTATCGTTTAACTTTAAAAGACCCACCGTACCACCAGTGGTATGGCCAGGGGTACGGTGGTCTGTCACGCTGAAGAACATGCCTCAGCTAAAACACAGCTGTAAAAGTACACCATGCCGTTAAAATTTATTTTTGTGTAGGTATGATTAGTAAAATCAATATATTTTTTATGATACCCTTTGAGCTACTATCTTATCTCTTTGGTAAGTGATGACGTGATAGAACACTGAATCTAGAACGAGAATTGGCTCTCAAGGACAGGTCCTCATGAGATCTCCGGCTTAGTGGTTCCTCGAATAAGGCTAGTGTTTGAAAAGGAACTATATGATGGAGGGAAAAGTACTTACCCTCTGCTGGGCAGTTCCATCTGGTCGACTACAACCGACTTTACGTACAAGCGGTCGTTGCACCACAGGATGCATAGAGATCGCGGCTCCAGTACATTCATGTCGTACTCCCACGATAGCTCCACCTACATGGAAAAAAGATAACATTATTTAGTACTTATCATAATTAATGAGAATTATTATCACAGAGAAACCAATTTTTTAATACATATGGTACCCATTTTGAAATACTAAGTTGGATCAGAACGGAATATAAACATTGTGTAAACTTAGATGATATCATGCGCTACCTCCTCATGGGATTGGATCGGAATAAACCTTATTATGAGTATGTAGAGAAGCTATGACTCATACCATAATATGACCATGATATAGTCACTCCTCATGGTTCTACTTTAAATATCCCACTAGGTACAGACCTATTCACTCACGAAGGTGGACCACAGTAAATTTTTGATGCGCATTTGAAGGTACAGGTGGGCTTTGTTTGTACACTACGTCTTACTGTGGGTGTAATTGCAAACGGTACATACCTACAGTGAAACAAAATAATGTAAAATATGACCGCTTGAGTCGGCAGCAGTGGTTGTAACTACACTCATAAAATATGAAGGGGCACGTCTTCGTGAGTGGAAAGGTCTGTATCTCTTCATAGGATCGAATTGGAATAAACCTTAAAATGTTAGGAAGTATGTTGATACTGTAACTTGACCATGATATACATTGATTGTACTGTGTTACAAGTTTTCCATTTTTATGTCCCACTTCTTGTCCCATTTCTACTTTTGCTAATCATACATGCATAACGTCACTCCTGTTTCCCGGTAGGGTAAGCAGAGCACACGGATTTTCTCTTGCTACGATCATAAGATACCTCTCTGGTTTTATCTTTAATTAAATTCTTCATGCACGCCCGTCTGCTACCGACCTTTGTCCAGAACATCTCCAATCTGCTCAAAATACGTCCATCGAAGTCTTTGCCTCCAACTGTTCCATTCATACTCACCGTTTGCTTTATCAATCTCGTTTCGTCTACAGGTAGACTCGATTAGTAGGTTATTAAAATATAAATTGGAAGGAGCATAATACCCATGCGACGCAGCTTATGTATAAATAATATTTACCTTCCTAACTTTCCCACCCATATCCATCGGATGAGTCACCACAATGGTATATGATGTGCCATGCTCTAATCTGAAATTAACATTATATTATAATACTATTGTTATTTCATCTGGATCATAATAAAGTGTGATTGTAATTTACTACGCTTACTTCACGTAGTTATTTGGTGTCAAATCCATCCCTCTGATTACTCCTCGATCTGACATCAACGTGACTTTCAAGAATCCCTGGTAAAACAGATGAATAATTAACATACATTTTGTTATTGTTATTGTATACATACATTAATATATGTACTGCACATACATAATTTTATTAGTATAATCGCTCAAAGGCATCGGTAAATTGAATCTATTGTTATTGTGTGAATTCGCATTCACCGATGTAAAGCGGTAAAGTTACTAAGAGTTCCTTATAGACCAATCAATATGAACAACTAATTAGTTGAGTTATAAGGAATAAATATTCAATAATCTTTCCTATATGCTCAATAGTCAGTTTTGATCAGATTCATTTCCCATATAAACAACTATTTATATAGCAGCATTTGTAAATTTTGTAATTTGTAAATGCAATCAGCATTCTCTTACTCCAGACGATACATATAAGACGTGATAGCTGTCAAAGTGAATGATGAACTCTCACCGATTGACAGCTGTCAAACTTCAAATATATCTAATACTATTAATTCTAGTCTACTAGTTTCTTTACAGAAAATATACCCTTATCAAGATCTCCATTTCAAATGACAGCTGTCAAACTATAAAAGCTGTATCTCTGAAACTATTGATTTCACACTTTATTATTTTTTTTACCATAAAAAGACGTTATTGATATCTATATTTGAAGTGACAGCTTTCAAATTTGAAATTGCTACATCTCTGAAACTATTGATTCAGACTACTAAATTTCTTACAAAAAAATAGACTTTATCGAAACCTTCATTTTGAATGACAACTGTCAAATTTTAAAATGCTTTATATCTGAATCTTTTTATTTCACACTAGTCTTTTTTTTCAGAAAAGATTGAGCATATCTAGAATTACTAAGATCATTACAGAAAAAAATAGCCGTTATCGAGCTCTTCATTTTAAATGACCACAAACTCTGAAGAACTATATATCTGAATCTATTGATTCTTGAATACTAGTCAAAGTTAAAAGCATCGCAGTAAAAACGATATTATCTTTAATGCAAATAAGATCTATATTTTTTTCTGTGGAAATTTTCTTAGATAAGTCTACAATCAAAAGTTTTTTAGTGATAATTTACATATAACTTAAAACACCATACTATGCCATCAAGTGTCACAACGCACAAGTCAATGCTGTAATTCTAAACTATATTTTTTTTTATATAATAAAGAGGAAAGATTTGATTGTTTGTTTGTTTGCATTAAATAGGCTCTGAAACTACTGGGCCGATTAGGATGAAGTTTGGCATGGAAATAGTTTGAGACAAGGGGAAAGACAAGGGATAGTTTTTATCCAACTGCGCAAAAAGAGGCTAATGGTTTGCGCGATAACCGATCTACTGGACCGATTAGGATGATATTTGGTATGGAAATAGTTTGAGACACGGGGAAGGAAAAAGGGTAGTTTTTATCCAACTGCGCAAAAAGAGGTTAATGGTTTTGTGCGATAACCGATATACCCGCGGGCGGAGCCGCTGCAGGAAAGCTAGTAAATAATAACATGGTACATATATTAAGTTGGTTACTTTGCTATTGCCCGCCTGGCTAGCTACCATCCTCCAGTAGAAAAATCTGTCGCCAAGCATTTAACGCTGATCATTAAAATTAATCAGCCTATAGGTAGATCATATTCGTTATTATACTACATATAAATATAAATCAATGAGTTACATAATAAATTTCTTAATATACTATTCATGTACGGGGGAGGGCATTGGTATGCCATATCACAGGTTTGTTCTAGTTCGGATTCCAATGTTAATGTAAAATTTATTGCTGTATTATTATACTCTGATATATTTATGTTAAATGATGTTTGTCAAAACGATAAATTTATTTCAAAAGTTCATAATATTTATTATTTTTTATGATTTATCATCATAATCAGACTATTAGTCCACTGTTGGACAAAAAAAGGCCACTTAACCTGATTTTATTATTATTAAGATTGATTTATTTGTTATCTTTTTAAATCATAAACATACCTGGACCCACGACTCAGCACCCTTTGGATTTGCCAATTGAATAGAGACCTTGTAATGCCGCTCTGAAATCAAGCAAACATATATATCCATGCTGGTGTTCAAACTGATTGCGATATCGTATCCTTTGGAACTATTATGAACAGATTGCTAAATAAGAAGGGAAAATAACCAGAGAAGGGCCGCTAGCGGCTCGTACCATAAGAAGCCATTCTACGCCGTAGACTAAGACGCCATGTGTGATGCTACTCACCTCCGAATCTGCGAATCTGTGGTAGTAACATATTACATATATTCTTTCTATTAGGACATAGAATACATTTTATCCCGATTATTGTGTTGTGAGTAGATACAGATGTTGCAGCTGGGGAATCCCTATGTTAGCATGTCCCTATGTTAGCAACATCATCACTTACCAACAGGTCAGACTGTTGCTTAAGGATAACTTAGCAGCAATTATAAGACAATAAAAAATAATTATTGAAAATTACTATAGAGTACAAAATTCTTGTACCTACCGAGCGGGAATCGAACTCGCGCATCCCCTCTGGAATCGTGCCGAGTGCCCTGTTCTACTCTAGGCTATCGGAACTTGCACGACTGAGTCGAATCTTTGCCTTTATTTTTATCCGTCTCAATTCATACATAAAAAATTACAAGTGTGATTTTCGCTTGGCACGCGGACTTGCTTGTAACAGTAATTATATTTGGAAATACGAGAATTTTATAATGTGTAATATTTATTAATTGTCTTCCTTTACCTACGGATGTTTTCATACATGCAAAAAATAATTCTGTTTATAGACCATTAAATATTAATCCATTAAAAAAAAAAAACATGTTATAAATGCGATCGTAAAGATAATGTTGTATAAACAACAAAACGTGCTATTACATTTGTTTGCTCAAATTAATCTGTGAATATATACATTTCATTGCAATTATTTAAACTTACGACAAAAGGGGTTTTCCTTCCCAGTACTCAGGTAGTACCTAGCACCAATAGTGTCTTGTTCCTCTGAAGGATACACTTCGTTTTCTGTCTGATTACTCTTATTTGTGATCAACCCCGGGGAGCTGTCTGAATGGAATCTGGAACAAGAATAAAATATATGTTAGTTAAAATAATACTGATCAGTGTCTAGTATTACTTAGAGTTCATGTTGTATTGGTATTTTATAACTCTGGCATTTCAAGTTCGATTTGGATAAAACAAAGTCCAGCAAATGGTGAAGAGTTTCCAGAACATTTCTCAAAAATAATCAAAAATAGACAGATATTCAGATTTTCAAAGCCATTTATATCAGCGGCAGTCATTTAGGCCATATTGTTCCAGAATATAAATGGTTTGTAATCACTAACCCTATCGATTGGCATGAGTTTCATTGGTGTTAATAAAATAAAAATAAATGTTGGTGGGAGAAAGTAGATATGCCAGTGACGCACTATGCCCAAATGTTGCCTGTTTCTTGGCGAGTTACAACTCCATCTTTAATGCACACCAAAAAAATAAGATAACCATTGAAGAACATTTACAATGAAGAATTTTATGATAACCCGGATATCAGTATAGCTCGATGTCATAAACTCAATAGGCAACATTACCCCTATGAATTATGATGTCTTTTTTAGCCAAAGTCAAATAGCTTAAGGTATTAACGACCAGCTTTCAGAGATTATTATTATTATTGACTTACCCCATTATAGCACATCCATGTCCACAGTGGAAACATTTTCCATTCAAAAAGTGTTGATAAGACGGACATTGATGGCCTGAAAATTAAACACCGTCAATTGCTCTTATAACTTCTCAATAAATACAACCAGATCGATGTCACAAAGTAAAGGACTTACCAATGTAGGGACACTTCCCGTTAATGGATTCAGTGAACAATTTAATTGCTCTAACATGGTTACAGGCCACCAAGACCCTGGAGGCCTCTTCAAGACCCTGCTTGACAAGAGTTAAGGGCACCAGGGGTCCTTCTGTGAGGTCACAACCAGGCTGTTCCTTCCCATTATTCGGGTAAAAATCTAAATGACCCACGGGTTGCGACATACCGTATCCTGCCATAAACACAAAATCTGTCGCACGCGTGAATTAAACACGTCAAAATTAGTTCCATTGCGATATATACCATAATATATATACATTTATATAGATGAATAATGGAATACGAGCAATACAGCGGAATATACAATATTTACATAATAAATACATACAACATATATATGGGTTAGTAGATTAATGATTCATAGCAACAAAGCTTATTTAAAAAAAACGTTTAGTTAATAATGTCAACAACGAAAGGTGCATAATGGATTAAAGATATAAAGCACACATGCAATAGTGAGTAACAACAAATAATAACATCCGTGTGAACCGTGATTACCTAAAAGGAAAATGCTTTTTCCGTCTGTATGTATTACATCAACGAACAAAGCGTCCGTCGGGTCGAGCCTCACGCTTGTTGGCATTCCTTGGAAGTAAGGCTCAGCCGGATCTAAACCTGTAATTCTTCCTAAGCCCTATGAAAACAAAAGCTAAATCAAAGACAATATGAAGATTCAATACTTTTCATATAAAAATGCAGTATACTATTAATGCTTTCAGTAAAAATGTTGCTTACTTGTATTCTCTCTCCTGCGTAGCCGGCTGTATGAGCTCCTAAAGAATGGCCTATTATGTGTACATCCTGTGGATTCAGGCCATGATCTTTCTGCAACATAAAGTAAATTAATAATTATAAGACATATGGATATAAAAAACAAAGAAAAATGACAGGACCATTTTTGTCTGTTTTTGTTACCATTCAAAATGTACATAAAATAATATTTTTTTCCTCTATAGAACTACAGAAAAAGACCAGCCTCAAAATGAGCATTCCTCCGGAGTTATGTGGTGCAGTAATATGAGAACAGCGCTATAAAAGTAAATTACAATATATTGCATTCCATTTTTTCTATTGGTGACAGGACATTCTTGTGAAGAAAGTTGTAGGACTTGGAAATTTCTGAATCAATTTTCAGTCAACCTGATTGAGAACTGATAAACGAATGATTGCAAAACAAATGCCATGAATTGTTATAAAACAAATGAAACCGGAGCATTCGTTTTAAAGTTATAATATCCCAAGCGTATATAAAAATGTATTGCTATAATTTTTATATCCGAGGTGAAAATAAACTAAAAGCAATTAACAACACGCAGAGCTACAAGAGACAAGTGTTTGTACCCGTATCTTGCTGATCGCAAAAGAAAGGAGACGCACTAGAAATTTCTCAAAACAATCACGTTTCAAGGCGAACAATGGCTCTTCACAATCGTGTTTAATTCGCTGTTCATGCATATCTCACCTGTAAAGTATTGATGAAATGCGCCACTTCTAAGCCCACCAGTCTAGTGTTTGCAGTGGCTTGTGTGTAGAGAGGCAGACTTCCGCCTGCCCAGTCCACAATGACCACGTTGAAGTCACCAGCTTTCACCAGTTCGTCTTTCATCTCGCTGACCTGAATCAAGTGGGACAATGATTCGCTTGGATGCTAAGGAAAGTGTACCTAACTTGTATGTGACAGCCAGCTAGCTTTCTGGTAGTAAAACCTACGAGTAAAGTTGTAAAGAGTGTATCTACCTAATGTTGACTGTTTCATGACTCTTCACTCTGTTCTTTGTTATTTTCTGAACACCTAAATCTGTTTTTTTTGTAGCACTTATGTTATGTGCGTTGTAATTTTGTAAACTTATGTAATTACTTGAAAAATACTGTGTATGTACTCTCTTGTGGTCATAGATATCGTAATATAACTAGCTACAGTTGTGTTGTTATGTTTTGATTTAAAATTTGTAACTTGCAGATTAAAAAGCCGACATTTTGAAATCTCTGAATATCGATAAAAAGGTTTAAGACAGAGATTTGATAATAAATTACCTACAATGAACTCACCCAATTTGAAAGCGGCGTATCAATGAATCCGTGTATTATCATCTTCGTTAATTTTTGTGGGCTAAAATTAGATTTCACTATAGTTTTGTTCAGATTCACGTTAAGAATCTGCCCATCCGTGGGATTCTTTTTTGTATATAATATAAATCTGAAACAAAACAAACAGATAATCAAATAGACGCGAAACATTAAGTTGCTATACAATGAAGGAATTTTTTCGAACCGGTGCGAAACAATTCGTAGGTACCTAGGTCCGGGACACACTATATAGATGGGTTGCGTTGCGTCCCGCTAGTGGTTGAAAGCTTTCCTTGCGATGTAATTTTGTAAGTTGATTCATTTAGATAATAATAAATTTATAATGTAAGAATACGGATTGTTACAAACAGATTTTATTTATCTTTGTCATTTCGGCAGGTTTTGTAAGGTGAACTAAATGAGGGAAAGCTCAAAGCATCAGATAATAAGCGAGTACTTTTATTAAATAATGGAATTATATTTTTGTTAGACCTTATATCATAAATGAAGGCATGAACACACGTAAATGAAACAAGACTTTACGAATAATTCAAGGAATGGAATAATTGATCTATATAAACATTCTTTTACCCAAATATTAAGTTAATATAAGTTTGTAGACATGACGACCAGACATTTTCCATTAATATGGGGTTAGTTATTTTAATCTCTCATCCAGTTCAAGTACCTAGTAACTGGTGCGGTGTTTAAAACCGAGAGATTCCTACCAGAGGTGATAAACAAATGTGTGAGCTTTAAAAACTATAGTAATACGTACCTAGTATTGATGACTACCCTGGGTAGCGGGAACACGTTGAATGGTCTGTGGATAAGGTGGTACCAACTCCTAGTAATATTGAGGCATCCTAGTTCATCGTAGCATCTTGTCTCATTTTCAACTGAAAGGAGTGAAAGTTACATAATAAGTTTATGGCATCGTTGTACACAACAGATGTTTATCTAAGAGAGGAGAAAACATTTTCAACACTTTCGAAGGTGGAGGGGCATGTAAAACTTTATCAAGGTTCCATTATTAACAAATAGGCCATTTACTATGATATAGCGATTTAAAATACAAATTGCTTATAGTTCAATTAGTTTAAGTTATCAAAGATCATTATTCGGTACAAGGTGGTTCTTATAACCGCATCCAGAGACATATTAAAAATTAGTCTGGATGCTTTAGTGCATTAATATATGGCCATTTACAAGATATGGCTTGTGTCATCTTAAAATATCAGTTTCTTAAAGTTCAATTAGTTTCTGGCATTCAGTGCAAGGTAAGAAACATCTGGCTCCGAATCATGATCCTTGATGGCTAAAGGCGTATCTTTGTAGAAAATTATCAGCGTGCCTTACTGCATGAAGATATGGTCACTTTTTTTTATTTTTTTAATCCTGATTGGTAATCCTTTGACCACTATCTCACCTGATGGTAAGTGATGATGTGTTGACGATGTAGAACATTACGAGGGTGCCTGCCATTGTGCGATAAGGCTATTTACAAGATATGGCTTTATGTGGATTTAAGATACAAATCATCATCATCAGCCGGAAGACGTCTACTGTTGAACAAAGGTCTCCCCCATAGAACGCCACAAAGAACGGCTATTAGCCGCTTGTAACCATTGGCTACCCGCGACTTTAACGATGTCGTCAGTCCACCTAGTGGTAAGATACAAATGGTTTATATTTATGTCAGTAGAAGATAGTTCTGATATGCGAATCTTTTTCCTCCCCTTAAATAACGATGTAAAAAAATAACATTTTTAACGATTGCATTAAATATTATCAACGAGTACCTACTTATTCTAATGCCTATCTTTACATATGATTACAAAACATAATTATAAGCCGATTTTGAGACAGTATTGTATGTGCTATGTTCATAGGTGAACACGAATTTACTAATATAATGTGTAATAATAGATGTAACGACTATTATTAAGAATCCGCAGGCAGCATTTATCATATTGCTATTTATGTACTTGAAGAAGTGTTGGAAGAGAGGCAAATGGCTATGGACTGTTGGAGCTTCACTGCATTTTGGAAATGCTCGCTTGGCTAGTGGCCACCCTCCAGTTGAAAATCTATCGCCAAGATATTGACGGTTTGTTCCGGCAGCTGTCCTTGAGAGTCGTTTCCTATTCTAGGTTAAACCTGCTCACCATCCTCGTCTAAATCACTTACCAACAGGTGAAATAGTTGTTAAAGGTTAATCTGTCAATTGTAAAAAATATCAATATGGTTCTATTAAACTTACATGGTAACCAAGGTATGTTGACCTCTATCCTATCCGACCGGGCCCAGTTGAAAGGGTCCAAAATACCAGCGAATGCTGGCTGTAAACCCAGAAGTATACACCAAAGCATCACGCGGAGATGGCTGTCTGTGAGGTGCAGCCGCAACATTATTGACTGAAAAAGGAAAAAAAATATTTAGAACTTCTGTTTTACCTTCTATACTCTAATAATTATGCAATGTTCTACATCCGTAATGGTTTAATAAGTAGAAAAAATAATGTGTGATTGTATTACCAATACAAAAAGAAAAGAAAAAGAATTCACCGTTGTCGACGACAAATAGTAGCGTTATTATTAAAGACGTTCCCACTAGTTCTATCACAAGTTCGGTTATACGTCATGAGTTGGATGGGTGACCGCTAGTGGCATTACTACTGAGGGCTTCCGTGCTTTGGAGGATACGTTAAGCCATCTGGTTGTTGTCTCAAAATGACAGTCGTTATAGCGGGTTCGTAGGACATTTTGCGAATGCCCACCTGGCTAGCTACCGCCCTCAAGCACAAAATCTGTCGCCAAGCTCAAAACGGTGTGTTCGAACAACTGTCCTTGAGAGCCAGTAATTTTAGGTTATCAACACTTGTCATCAGGTGAGATAGTGGTCAAAGTCTAGCCTAACGCCTAGCGTAAAGATTTCCTATTTCACTAATTTTAATGACTAAAAATCATGCCCTTGTACGGTTTACGTACTAGGTATTTGTATATTTTGATGACTTAAAAGATGCTTAAAATAATATGTAAATTCAGTTAAACATTCAGTTTGCAATAAACCTTCGGTCCATTAATACGTCTTTTACTTCACTATCATATCATAATTTTGTGTAAGGACAATCAGCCCGTACAGCCCTTATTACACGTAATAATACCAACATCCTTACTTCCTTACTAATATTATAAACGCGAAAGTTTGTAAATATGGATGTATGTATGGATGTTTGTTACTCTTTCATGCAAAAACTACTGAATGGATTTTAACAAAACTTTACAATAATATAGCTTACACATCAGAATAACATAAAAGCTATAATTTATAAAGATATCGTGTGAATTTTCCAAAATATAACGATAATAGTCAAGTAGGAAAAAATCTGCCATATGCGACCTATTCTGGCGTACGCTGCAAAAACTTTTAGTAGGTACCTATCGATGTACGTGATGTATAACGGAAATGTTTATGTTAAATTGTCCTATAAAACAGCCCGCGACAACATATATCCGTCTGTTATGTGTAATCCATTATCGCCAAAATGGTAAACTTTTCATCATCTATCACCACGCGGGTGTAACCGCGGGGCACAGCTAGTAGTATAATAATAACTCTACACCAACAACAACATGTAATTATGCCAATCTCTGTTTATAGGATCACTTTGAAATAAGTACCTAGTCCTAGTTGCTAGTTGTGTATATTAGGGCATGATCCTTGACCACAAGTTTTCGCCATATTTGTACCTTCGTGCACCAAGTGGTCAAGGTACTACACACGTTTTAGTCAAGTAAGGTCCATTACGAAAATTACAGTTGACAATTCAGAACACGAACGAGTAACTATCAACAGTTCGCATTAGTTTTACGCACTATCAGTCCTCTGTACCAGTATGATAGGTTATAATTATTATATGATAGGATAATGTCTAATGAAGTCGATCCCCTTCCTACCCAGATTCTACCCAATGGAGGTCGGTACCACATGTCTTTTGCCAACATGAACACACTTGCACTATTGTGTGCTTCAACCGTGATAGTTTCAGTTTTTTGCTAGCAGCCTGGATTACCATGGCACCCCTCCATGGGAATTCTTGTTGATAGTAGATAGTTTATAAATACGCTATCAGTACCCTTAGTACGAGATTTTAGAGTTACGCGTGTTTTCGTCACCGTGATTTTTTCTCCTATGTGTTGAAAACGCACCAATTTTTAGGTATATGTTTACTAGCACTAACATATATTTTTAACATAATCCTGAGAGAAAACCTGTTTGAACCAAAATTATCTACTTAATTATCGCAGAAAAGGTAAACATTTATGTTTGCGTAGGTAAACTATAAAAACTCGTAATATAGGTACCGTCAGCTTATAAGGGCGCAAAAGAGTATGTTGAACCCATTACCCATTTGCTTGTCATATGCCCTGGGGCCACTGACACGGTTACTTTAGTATTAATAAGTAGCATTCAGATCAAATTGTAAATATCAAATGGAATAGTCCTGAGAATTTTTTCTACCTGTATCCTGTAGTAGACGTAAGATTGTAGTGTAAGTTGACTCTACAACTAGATTCGTAATCAGTATCAGCATAATCGTTGGGTAAGTAAACAACATCATAAATATGTTGCAGTTGCAGTCTTGTACAAGTTTACTAAAGCGGTGTACCTATATATGTAACCTATGTACAGTATTAATGGCACAAATATTATATGGCTGGATTTGGTAAGACTTGGTGCTCGACCGAGCGGCACGGTGCGAACAGCGAAACTAAGGGTAGATTTATATTAGACCGGGCCGTGCCCGTGGCGTGCCGTGTACGTGGCCCGGACGGGGCATTTTGTATGAAGCAGTTTATATTAGACAGTGCCTGATCCGTGTCCTGTTCGGGCCCGCCTACTAACGTACGCTCCGGCCCGCCCGTCCTCGCCCCGGCCCGGACACGGCCCGGTCTAATATAAATCATCCCTACATGTGCGGTCCAAAATTATGCCTTAGTTACTTATCCCAATTTACTGAGTAGTACCTATTATGTATTTTTCTTTTTCCTCTATTGTAAAAACGGTACTACATGTGAGCGTCAAACTTGCTATGATTTTAGTCCAATGTCTCATGTGCAACAAAAATAATTTTATATTATATAATTTTATAATCAATAATTGACGGCCAACTGTTAGTTGCTCTTTCGAGTTTTCACGAAGGATTCAAAAAGCGTACCCTTCAAACATATATAGATAGATGAATAATTCATTATTGTTACACCAATAAAAACAATTCTTACAAAAAGCTTTGACTATAGGATCACAATGGGCGGCCTTATCACTTATAGCGATCTCTTCTTCTAAAGGTTGCCTAACCTTTGTATGGAGAGGATACACAGGAACAATGTCGGGCATATTTTTGAATAATAGATAAATAATACAACATGACACATGACAACTCGCATTTTTCCGTTTGCTTCTGATATATTGGCCGAATAAATATTTGTTGCGATAGCAGAAACAGAAATACATCATCTGTGAAAATTGTAACTGTCTAGCTATCACGGTTCATGAGATACAGCCTGGTGACAGACAGACATACGAACAGTGGACGCTATCAGTACTCTTAGTACGAGTTTTTATAGTTACGCGTTTTTACGTCACCATGAAAGTCTTAGTAATATATTAAGGGTCCTGTTTTACCCTTTGATTTCGGAATCATAAAAACTAGTCAAGTCGAGTGTGGATCTCGAACTGTACCTACTTATATAAAAATAAAAGATTTTTTAGTAAATTAAGTAATAGTACCTACGGAACCATTGGTGTGTGAGTCCGACTCACACTTGGCCGTTTTTTAAACCAAATATGCAACTTAATTTTCTGTATTTCTAATCTTTCTAGATCTAGTAGAACTAGAAACTCTATAGATCCTTCGTCTGGTTACAAGATATCTATGTGTATCAAATAACATTAACATTAGTTTTGGGGTAGATATATAATAAAGTTACCGATAGAACATTTATAGCCTATGTATATACTTGGTCAATATCTCATAATTTCTGAAGTTTCATTAGCCTAAATAAATATTCTTTTGTGGTCTGTATATGGTATTCTTTAATATATACCTACCTAGTAATTTGTGATCGCGTTTCTTCTGGTAGGTTTATATAAGTGGTAAACTGATGGAATCTATGTCAACAATGTCAAAAACAATGTTCTGGAAACTTCTTAATATTTAATAGTATTTCATTGCCAAACTTTCTGCTACAACATTCAGTATTCAATTTAAGAATATTAATCTGAGGTCAATCGAAAAACGACGCAGTAAATATTGCAACATTACAGCTACATGCGACAGTAATAAATTACCTATCGAAATAAAATAGAAAGAGAAACAGAATCCTTTAAAAGATTAATTGACAAGTGAGCAAGTAAAAACTCAATTTGATGGGACATAATCACTTTCACTCTTCATCGAAATTTGATTCGAGTTGAACCTGATTGCGATCTAACATGGAGGAGTGCCGAGATTATAACGACATTATATTGATAAAAAAAGGTTTGAGATCATCGTAATAATATGTTTATGAACTAAAATGCGTTCGGGAAGTTGTGAGCGGCCAGCAGCACCGCGGAAGTGGCGTTAGATGATGCAACGAACTCATTGTACCTTAACCTGCTAACTCTGATATAACTCCGGTAATGTCAGTGTTGTTAGCTTATGGGAACTTTATGTAAGGCTGATAATGGGCCCGCAATTTGTGATGAACTAGAATGCGTTTGTGGCATTGTTTTACAAACAAAACGTTTTTGACATACACTTGACCGTAATTGTATCGTTTCTTTCGTTTTGAGGTCGGTATTTTCAAACGAGACCGATAATTAAAGGTATATGTAAGTAAGTACTTGTTAGTCGAGTGGTGTAAGAGCCACTTTGGAATATTGTGATTCTAGGTTCGATGGTTTAGGTTCCATCTATTATATACCTATACAATATGATCTTAAGAGTTTTTCTAATAATATAAATGTATTACTTTCGAATATATATTATAGCAATTCAGGAGCCTAGAATTCCCTGGCAGGCTAGACGGAATAAGACAGGCCCCTTTTTAATGAGAGCAAAATTAATATTTCGCCAGTTATTGCCAGACGTACTTAGTTTCAAGCGTAAGTAAAATTATATATCTATTGCACCTATACCTGTACCCGTCGGGCTTATAAAATTGAGATAATATATACTTAATTATAATGTAGGTGCTTCATTGTTTTAAGTATATTGATATAGAGGGAAATTTTCAACAATATTATACGAGTATACCTGACTGCACTACATTCAATTTATTCTCAACGATATGCAGCAAGCTATCAAGCTATCAAGCAATAAAATAAGGTTCAGGTTCGTCAAACGGTACGGGGTGACTTTACTACAGAGTTGGCAGCATTGATTTGACTAGTTTCGTGATTGGTAAATGGCCAGTGCCAATAAAGTTGGCCAATATAAAAAAACACATTTCACTTTAGTTCGACAAGTATCAGAGTTAAGATCGAAATTGAGGATCGTAAACTAATCATAGATTGATCTCATCAGCGAATTCGTATAGGCATATTCTGATTTTATGATTGTGAGAGAGATGACTGAGATATATGCACATTTTGATGTTATATTATGTGTAGGAAGTGCTATTATTTTATAGGTGTCTCTAGGGATTCGGCACCATGCAGTGTTAATGTGATATCTGGAATAAATAGTAGATAGTGCGAAATCGTGGATAGTGCAACGTATGAATAAATAATAACAGAGAACTCTGTTATTTATTATTCTTATGATAGTGCTCTACAAGGCGAACATTGAAGTTGCTATCGGGGGTAGACGGCGACCACTGTGTAACCCCCCTAACATGCGGATGATGAAAAAACCAAGTACTGAAATGATTTTATGTCTTCTCTTTTGCGCGATATCCACTGCTTGCTCGCGTACCTAGTGTAGTGTTCTATCAAATACTTTTGGTGATTTTATGCAATATTTTCAAATGTATCTCCATAAGTACTTGAAAATATTGCATATAATCTCCTAATCATAATAATATAAGTAATGAATACTCATTTAAAAATGAAATGCATTTACTAAAACAAAATTAAATTGACTAATTCAATCCTAGGCTAGTATGAACTATTGAGCTATTACGTAGGTCATTGGTATGAACTTAGATTTTTTGACACTGATGACAGTGTACCCTACAAATATTATACATACGAAAGCGATTGTGTTTGTTTCTTAACTTTTTGTAGCACGGAGAAGGGCTGAGAAATAAGCTTTTAAGGCTTGACACGAGACGGTCCTTTACGACTATAGAAACAGAATGGTTGGCATATCAACATAAGCGTAAAGTTTAAGTAATAGGTCGTCGAATCGTTCGAATCCATTTTCGAATCAAATAAATATAACCACGCATGATTAACTTCAACCGGCGTGGTGGGTCTACCTCAGGCAACCGGCGGCGATGCTCGAATTCTTTCGCAACGCATTGTCCGCGCGGCCTTTACGTAACCAACTGACTGTTCCAACAATATAATTATTATACGAGAATTTTTGATGAACAGTTTTTTTGAAGCCACTATCTTATTTCTTAGGAAGTGATGACGTTCGTGTTAGGTACATAGGCTAAAAATAGACTGACTGACAGGAAAAGCTACCGAAAGACACTGAGACTTGGTGACAGATTTTTACGAGAGGTTAGTAGCTAGCCAGGCGAGCATTCACAAAATGCCCTACTACCAAGCGGTGCATTTTCTAGGTATCCCTTGATATAATAGTTTTTGAGTGCTTGAAGGGGATGAAACACAAGACCATGGGGTGCAGCATGGTCCCGCTCTGCTCACTCCTTGGGCCTCTGCTGGGCTAACACTCTTTCATAATTATCATATTGGATGATTAATAGTGATTCTACTCAGTTAGTGGTAGGAGCACGATTATTTATATTAAATTTATCTGTTACTGATCATAATAACAGATAAGTTTCAATATGTGAAGTTAAATTTATTGCCTGTAATAAATTATTTCTAAGCCTTGACTCTCCTACAATCGGTCGATTAATATCGAAGAAGTATTTAGTAGGTACTTTTCGATTGGATATATGTTATTTATTTTTATATATTTATCAATTAATATATTCGGGACATTTATTATAAAGTTGCTTCACCCAGCCTTTTAGCGGCCTCTACATTTTTTTTTATTCAATTGACCTTGCCCCATCGATATTTTGATATACACGCACGTTTATTTTGTAAAAGTTTGCGACTTTACTTTTACTTTATGCTTGAAATGATCGAAGGTTTCGAAGTATTGAAAGTCTACGCTGTCCATTTGTCCTTTCGTCGTTTAGTACCGTCCTTAAGGACTATATCTCTGAATTTTGCAACGACCATTTGTTATTACTCATTTTACCGAATTATTAAATAACGAATCCCCGTGGAGTGCCGGGTTAGAATTGCATCTCCCTAGATCTTCCCGTGGGTGTCATAGGCGACTAAGGGAAAAATACTGAAAGGTGGGCAGCAGCGCCTTGTAAAAATTGGCATCTTATACTGCAATCCCCAAGCTGCCTGCCAAGGGTTGGGATTATGGGGAGGCTGAACTCAACAGTGGATGATACGGCTGATACAGTACGGTATTTAATAAAAAATACTGTACTGTATCAGCCGTATCATATCAAATAATAAAGATTCAACATTACAAGAAAATGGTTATAAATAAATAGGTACCCGGCTGGGACTCGCGTTATATTTACCGGAAAGATTCCGACCAGTTTCGGGTTATATTGTAACCCTTCGTCTGGGGGCTGACCCAGTTACGTGCTGAGGCCCGCGCTCGCCGCTTTGCGCAGCCGTGACTCCCAGACGAAGGGCTACAATATAGCCCGAAACTGGTCGGAATCTTTCCGGTAAATATAACGCGAGTCCCAGCCGGGTACCCATTTATTTATAATGGACAAAACTCCCGATAGTTTTCTAAGAAAATGGTTTTATCTTTTCTTATTATTTCGCCGTATGTATTGTATTTATTTTCAGACGTTGGTTCTTGAAATGGTAATACACACAAGAGTAAGAGTTGATGTGATTAAAGGACACGTTAAGAAATAAAACAATAAATGAACCTAGATACTGGCCAAGTGCAAACCTAGAATTGCGCTGAACATTCCGAACTGAATTATAATTATGCAGCACGATTGATGTATGAGCCAGACTCGCATTTGGCCTTGCCTTGGTTGTTTACTATATCAGTAATACAATTGGCAATATAAAGCTCAACTATATTGCGCTTGTAGGCCCTAAATACCAATTATGTAGTTACCTGCCGTGGTCAACAATTTAAACACGATAACGTGCCATAAAATATTATGTATTACCTAATTCCTCACCTACATGACATAATAATTCGTTAACACAATAACATAAATAACCGTAACGTGTCAATGGCTTCTGCAAGGTCGTATCTTTTGAATACGGCTACAGTGCGGTTACGTTAAAAATAGATTTCATTCATAAAACGGTTACTCTACTTATGATCATAAAGCTACGTCATGTCATGATAGTTATGACGCTCATGACTGTCATTTAATATCAGTTGAGAGTTATTTATGGTTTAATTTAAGCACGCACAAGTACAGGGAATACTGTGCTTTAAGCTTAATTTTTACCGACTTTGTTTCAAGGTAGGTAAAATATTTGTAATAGATCAAAACTCGAGAAATTCACAAAACAAGATCAATAGTGGGTTTACGTAGAACTTAAACAAACGGAAGATTATTAGGATTTATAAAATAAATAAAACACCCTTAATAATTTTTTTCTAATCTTTACATTAATTTTCCATGGTTTTAAAAAACTATTTTTAGAACCTGATGATGCTTCGTAAAGAAGCGAAAATTAATTCAGTTTGGCTGTTTGGCGTTGATGACATCACGTCCGCTTAGCACGGAAATAAGGCGAAACTGTCACTAGATTTAATTTTTTATTTTTAAGTGATTTTCAAAAATTATTAATTTCATGTTTTCATAAATTATTTTGAGAATATTCGTAACTATCTTATAAACACGCAGTTGTCGATAGCTTTCTAAAAGAGCTTAGTATGGTAGACCAACAACCAATTAGTAACATTAAAAAAGCTTGGATATACGACAACTATCTAACATCACGTCTGACTTGGCCTTTTCTAGTATACGACATTACTAATCCCTTTTAACAAAACTGGATGAAAACGTCACAAGGACATTGAAGTCATGGTTGGGGCTTGCACTTTCGGCAGACCCATCTACATTATTTCGGGATAAAACTAATTTTGGGATGAAATTAAAGAAACCATCGGAGCTCTATAAACACCTCAGAGTTACCAAAACGCACGTCTTATTAAAATCTCAAGACAATATAGTCGCATCTCTCCCAAAAGACAAAAGTGCCTCCGACCTTGATTCGAGGCTTCAATTCCACAAACAATTTATGATAGGTGCACAGTCCAGCAAAGCGGGTTTAGGATCGAAAAAGAAAGTTCAGGATAAAGACATTGTAAAATCTTTTCTACAACAAGACGAAAATGATACCTATAAAATACATGCAATGAGCTGAGAAATGCAGAGCGAATGGCTAACCATAGGTGAATTTTGTATCCCTTTGGCGTTAAAGTGGCGCACCTTGATATACGATTGGTCACCTGCCTTATTAAAATTTTATCTAAACGCCTTTCAGATGACCCTCCCAGACCAAAGTAATTTAGTAAGATGCGGGAAAGCCACCGAAAACTGTAGAAATTGGAGCAAGGGGTATACCAGCGAAATCCCTATATAACCTACTTAAAGACCTTGCCCTACCAAGAACAACCGTAACTTCCATCCTAGAACGTTTATCGTGACATTAGTAGGATCTTATCAAATTTGGTTAGGTAGGGGAGGAGGCTCGAGTGGTGAAGGAGAGCATTGATATATCATAAAGGGGCCCCTTAATCCTACTCCTGGGTTGCAAGTCCCAGGCCCCTCTAGCCTCTTCCTCTGCAACGCGATGGACCCGGCACCCGCACGGTGAATTCAAGGAATGCTAAGTAATTCGTCTCTCTAAACATATATATAGGTACTTTCCCCTCGGATGGAATTACAGACGGGAAAAATAGCATGAGGTGGACAGCAGTGCCTTCTGAAGAACTCAATAACTAGGTACTCATATCGTATGCATAATTCCCACCCAACGACAACGGTTCGGTACGAAAGGTTTCTTAAACCCGTTATATTATGTGACATAAATATCTAGAATTTAAATATTTCGGTGTCATTGGATAAGTGAAATGAAACGAATGAACTTTTGTCCCAAATACCCAGCCATTGGCGCAATGCAAGTAAATAATACTTTACCCACTTACCTCAAATAACCGTTACATTTGTTTAGCTTCAAATTTCAATACTGCAAGTAGGTAAAGTATTTGCATTGCTTGAGGATTAAAACTAAACAAGGGAGTTTTTTGTTATTACATAGGTATTTGTTGTTTACATGTTAGCGGCCGTCCATTAATCACGTGAGTAGTAGGTTTGGGACTAACCTCCCCCCCCCAATCACGTGTATTTTTAGTACCTACAAAGAATCTTAAAGTTTTTAGAATATTATCTTTAAATACAGGTATAAAGCATAATCTATATTGTATTTTTTTTGTTTTTTTCGCAGGGACTTCGTTCGTTGCCTGGCAACGGCGAGTAAAGGTCACACAACATGCCGCTTTCCGGAATAGAAATCGCGCGTTTGAGGAAAAATAAATACACGCGATATCTTACTACACTCTCCTCCTACCCCTTGTGATATAATGGAGGGTCCATTACATTACATGTGCGAAAAACACTTATGAAAACTCACTTTCATAGTAAAAATGTTTAAATGGATTATATTTATGACACTAACGTTAGATACTTTTTATCGCTATTTGAGAAGGTTGTTCCTCAAAAGGCGCTGCTGCCCAACTCCTGTTTTTTTCCCTTCTCGGCCTCTGACGACTGCTGGAGAAAGATATGGCTGCAATTCTAACCCGGTGCCCACGGTATGTAGATGACTATTACAATTAATATTTTTGGAGTGTAAATATCATCTAGGAATTAGAAAACACACACTTATTTATTGTTCACTCTCAGTATCACTTACTAGTGTCACAAAACAGAATTTCAATGGATGACGTAGTTTATGTGTAAGCTATAGTTTTATTTTTTTAATTAACGCGCGCTATCTATCGTTTTCTTCACGCGAATTCCAACTTTGAATCATCCCCATGTAACCTTTTAACTTCTATCAGAATAATAAACTTCAGAAATTTATGAACAGAAACTTCTTCATCACGTAAACGATGAGGATACTTTAGCTCCTTTACATAGAATCAAAATGGACAAAACCGTTAAATCTGAGTGCTATTATTGAGGCTAGAACTCTAGAGTTATGTAAGTATTTACTGAACTTACCTTGACCTGAGTGAGTTTGAACAACTATGTAAATTCAAACAAGCCTTACAAACGTTTAAGTGGTCACAGTGTCGAATAGCACAAGTTTATTGGACATAAAAATGTTTAGGTAATCATTGAAGTTTTTAGTATACATACATCTTAACATCATTATAAATGCGCAATTGTGTAAGGAGAGTGTTCATACGCCACGTCTTACTCATAATTTCAGATTCTCGCTCCTATAGTGACCTGTCCTAACAAAGTTACAAGTGTCAAGTTGTGTATGAAGTTGTACACATGCAGACGTTTAAACACGCATTTTCAGTTTTTCACTTCTGATATCCATATAACATGCAGCTTTATTTTTTTATGCTTAACTTTTGCCAGCATACTGGGCCCGCTTCCAGCTGGTAGTGGGCTGGAGAATTTGGACTGCCTGTGAGTCTGCAATGACTTATGGGTATGTATCTAAATGCGTTTGTTGTAGTGTTGTACCTATATAGTTCATAGGTTAATGCAGCTTTTTAATTTTAATGATATTTGAGGTGTTTTATACATACATTGGTATGTTTTAAATTTCACCAAATCTATATTCTTTAGGCCTTGGAATAATATTAGACACTTTTTGTCCCGACTCACTTATAATATAAATTTCACGCGGACTAGGTTAGCAGGTATTCATTAACCTTCAATTTCTGATCCTCGTAAATAAGCACAAGTTATTTAGGGCATATCCTTTACCTATGGACTGTTCTCATGTTCTGTTTGATACAATGATCTAATCTTTATCGTGACATAAATTAGTACCTAAGTTTTATAACTATCGGCTTCAAAATAGCGTTTTTTGCAAACGAAGCATATGTTTTTACTGATATAGTATGTTGTCTTTTTTATGAGTGTACTATATAAATTATCCTACATAACTAATAACCCAGATATTTACATAAAGATGTCATCGATCGACACAATTAAATACGTAATATAATTATTAATGTGCAAGTGTGGAAACTGTTTAAGCACTATGACTAAGCACTTTTTATTCTGAAGCAGCTTGAAACTATCTTCAACAGCGTGAGTAATAACAGTTGTACGCACATGGCCACCCAGCTGGTCGAAGAAGTGCTGATGTTCAACACCGGACCGTGCTGTAAGACATTACTTCATCGATATAAGTGCTTTTTCTATCAGTTAACTTTCGTAATGATATCGCTACCCTTTCAAAGCAATATCGCTAAGCAAGCGTATAAGTTCTTGGAATATATTTCAAAATATATATTTCTTATTTAGAAAAATATGATATATTTTGAATAATTCCAATCAGTGTTATTTCTACTTCCATTGGTTTACTACACTTAGGGCCTGTTTCAGAATGTTCGAGTAAGTTCCGGTTATACTACCCAGAACATAAAATAACTGAATGATAAAAATGACAGTTAACATGCAGCGCGTTTCAAGCTTTAACCGATGGACTGTGTAACGCAAAGATAGTGTTTTATATATTAAATATGCTCTGGGTAGTATAACCAAAACTTACTTGAACATTCTGAAACAGGCCCTTAATATACTGTAGTTCTTAGTACCTATATCATTCTCTTCTTAGTATCAAATTCCTATATTATCAATACTCATATCCATTTTAGTAATATTTAATCGTAATATGTAGTCATAATATAATAGTGATATCTCATACATTCGACCCAAAAATTGTTCTTGACAAACAAAAAAATATTTTCATATCATTTCATTAAAATACGATTTGTAAGGATATAATATGTTCTCGTTTGAGTGATTGTGATGTACTTAAAATTGAAGTGGAAGTCGATTATACAATGTCATTATATCATTATTTTATAATGTGGTTTGATTTATGTCTTCTTCGATCGTAATTTGAGAGTCATTAAATGAAACTTGCGATTTACTTTTAACGAGATCGCATATGTAGTACACGATAGTTGTTTGAAGACATTTTAACTAAATTACTTCTAAATTATAGTTACATATTTCATTTTGTTTGCAGCCATAAAAGCCACCATTGCACAAACACCTCCCCTATTCTGGAGGTTTGCCATATTCTCCATATATACATACTTTTTTATCGGATACATTTCGGTGAATGTGCAATGGAACTTCACAATTTGATTCCGCCATCCCCATTCTTTAATCGGACTTCCAGGGATACTCAGAAGCGCCACCACTAGAACGCTTTATGGTGGATATTCCATTTACCCGAACGAAGCGATTTACTTCTTAGTTTATCATACGAACCGCCAGGGTATGGAACACCTTGCCTGAGTCTGTGTTTCTGGATAAGTCCGATATGGGGGTCTTCAAAACACGAGTGAATAGGTATCTTCTGGGTAAGCGCGCTCCATCATCGATCGCATCATCACTTAACTTCAGGTGAGATAGTGGTCAAGTGCTACCCAGTTCAGAATAAAAAAAAAACTTGGGAGACTTTATAGGGTCCACAGCGTGGAATGGCAGTTTTTCAGAAGGCGGAGCTGCTCAACTTCTGATAACTTTCCTTGTTGTCACCTCGTACAAATCTTACAGGAATGTAATGGGGATGCGAATCGCACCCCCCTCTTATCTTTTGACAAATTGTAGACTATATACCTAATATACTATATACGAGGTCATTCAGATCAAATGAAATGTCATAGGAATTGAATTATAACAATAGTTCAGAATAATTTAAAACTATAGGCATAGAAATTAAAACTTATCTAAACAAAAATGATAGGTAAACCAGACAGTCATAGCATAGCCAGTTTCTGTCAGTCAAATCAAAGCTTTACGTTGTAAGTAATATTATTACGAGTATCAGCAAAACGCACTGACTGCGAGTGTTTTTATAAGCAGATAGGTATGGAACATCAATTTTTTTTTTGCCCGTCAAGAGTGTTCGGTTTTATTCTTGTTTCAATTGGCTTATGTAATCAGTAATACCTACTTTAATGGTGATAAGCTTAACGTAAAATATTATAATTTATGATCTCGTAGCTTATACAATACATTAATAGTATATTATACAACGAGTGCACAAAACAAGTCATTTTAGCTGAGACGTTTAACATCTTATGATAATAAGTAAGTTTATTTAAGTCGACGCAAAAATGAGTTTTAGGAACAAGTTATATACTCGGATTTTTACTTTAATTGCGAGAAAATTAACCAAAGTAAATATAAATTATTTCTCTGAAAAAATTATAATGCACCAGATGTTTGAACACTAATTAATTAAGTTTTATTTTGAGTGTCATTGCTTCTATAAAATGTATGTCTCTCTCTCTATAAAATCATGTCTGGGTCTTTAATAATACCCCTGATCTATGGGTATTATATACCAAGGAAAACTTCCTACATGAAAAGTACTGCAAATACCATAATAGACCACCATACCAGATAAATATATTGCCTTCTCTTTTCTGTGGCAAACACAATAAACATTTTAAAGCTCTTGTGCTTAAAAAGAAAGATTTGGCCACACTGTCGTTTAAGCCTGCTTAAACGGAGCATAAACTAGAACTTTATGAGCATGAGATGTGAAAAAGTATTTTTCTGTACAATATAAATACGATTGCGTATAACTCCTTATACCCTAAACGGTTTTTTTTTGATTTTGTAAATCTAAGATATTATGATATATCATTAAATTATTTTCGCTAACGCGTTTTACTACACACGATTTGACATACAATTGACGTGAAGACGTGATGCCAGTCCTTCTATTTTCCAATATATAGATTTTCAGTACTTAACACTCATAGATTGAAAATTAAATACTTTATTTTATGCCTTATGTTGAGTTTTACAGTTTTGTACGCATATGCAAAATTATTTAGTTGAAACACCTTCATGAAAATGCTAAAACAATGTGTGTAAATGTACCTTTACATTACAACATTGTTCATGTATGTAGACTATGTAGTACACAACTCGGCATTAAGGAAACAACGTGTTTGGAATCGTAATAAGCGACAATTTAAATTGTAACTCGAATATAAAGACGTTGTTCTCTACCTATATCTATTTTATACATAAACAATGAGTATCAGTATGAAGAAATATGAAATTTTCTTTAATAATATCATAGCGGTAAATAAATTATCCCCGTGGGGTGCCAAGCTAGATACACAAGTTTCTGTGAGAGTCGTAAACAAGGTAACAAAGGGAAAAATACCGGAAGGTGAGCAGCAATGCCTTCTTAAGAACTGTTGTCTTCAAGAGGACTGCCAAGCGTGGGGATAATGCAACCCCCCGCCCAAGGAGGGAGGCCTTTGTTCTGTGGTGAACGTATAATGGCTTATTATTGACACTTCTTAAAAATAACAGATACATAAAAATTACTGATATTTCTATACAACTAGAGTTGACACAGGTAGGTTCTTATAACTTCAAAAAGTTCACATACAGCAAAGTAGGGCTTTACCATGTTTACGTAATTAAGAACAATCTTCTTCCTATCTGGAGCAACGGCTAAGCAATACAGCAAAACGAAACACAACAGGGCGCTAGCATAATTAACAAGCTGGTAACTCTTAAGGGTGAACTGGCCGGCCCGTTCTCCATACAAACGTCGTAGGGTGATCACTCCCTTATTTGAGGATTTAGGTCCAAAGTAAAGCATAATACCGATTGATATCGTCATTATCTAGGCTTGTATGATGACGAAATTTTAATAAGATAATTAACTAAAGAATTATGAGCCTCGAAACATTTTCATATAAAGTTTTCTAGGCTCATAACTTACAACATATTTATCTTTTTAAAATTTTGGGATCACACAAGCCTAGATAATGACGATATCAATCTGTATTATGCTTAAGTCTGGACCTAAAATCTCAAATAAGGGAGTGATCACCCTACGACGTTTGTATGGAGAAGCGACCGGCCAGTTCAACCTTAAGTACAATATCACAACAAATGAAATAAAGTTCATAAAGCCCTGTAACGCGGCGACAAATGCGCTATCTGACATAGACGAATATTCCAGAAAAGAATCATGGAGACTGATATTCACGAGCTGACACAGAACAAAAAATAAATTACGTGTAATGTTTATAAATGGTATCAGTAAGTACATAATATATTTCTTCTATCTTATATTATAAATTTGTAGTTTAAAAAGATTATAATACTAATCAAAAAGTACATCGTAACACAAGTTCTATTAGCGCATCATAAATAATGAGAACAATAGAATTTTATTAATAAATAGACCCATATTGTTCTGCTGATACCAAGGGGAACAAAGGGAAGAACCAAATATTTGTGAGTCTAAGAACAGAAAAATCCGTAGTCAGCATTTAGTATAATAGAGCCCCTCCAAAAGACATCAACGCGCTGCGCTACGTCGTTGTAGCAGGCGCGACGAGTTATTTAATACACCTCTTTATTACATAGATAAACAAAATTGATGTTTGTGATTTGATATTAATATTTGTATACAAGTTGAGCGGTTGACTGTAGAGAACTAAATTTATTTTATCTTAAGAACCATTTGTATAGATAAAAATTTTCAACAAATAAATATTTTAATTAAATTGAATTGATAAAATTTCTCAACAGACTTCTTGCTTTGTGTTTACGGATTTTTTCACTAACTGTATTAATATTTGCTATACAGGGACACTTTTACGGTTCTCACATGGTGTGGGACAACCCATGTCGCGTGTGTAAAAGACGTCAACGCCCGTATAGCGTTGTCTTCATGGCTGGCTCGTCACTGCTTTTGTGCTTGTCTAAGATTGCCGAGTAATATCAAACTTTTTCAATCTGTAGCTACGTTGCTGACATGCCAATTGATATGACCTTCTTTCGGGTTATGCAGTTTATTGTTCAACTATCAAGTGCGGACTATTACGTATAACCCAAGGTAACGTACCTATTTTCTATATAATTTATATCTTGAGTGATAATGTTAGTACAATGGTGAATAGTAAACAAATAATGGCAGAGACTGCTATTCATAAAGTGCAATCAAAATTATTCAGGACATGCATGATATTTTTATTGTAATAATTTTGCTGAATAGAAAAATTAACACAAAAAATACGTTCATTAGATGTTTGCCTTGCCACCTCACAATGTTCGGTCAAGTACATAAATTAAACTCTAATATATAGATATTTAGTATTGTTTAGTACATTTGGTTTCTTCTAATAATTTTAATACTAAACTTTATAAATCTATCATAAAACTCCAACATTCGTAAACTGGTTTTGTTTGCTTAAATCAATTATCATTTGACATTAAACTTGTGAACACTAAAACACAATATAAAAAATATAAGATAAATGTTTCAAAATTAATTTGGCGTCACTAAATCACGATCAACATCAATCACGTTGAACACAGCCTCCCCCAATGTGGGGGGGGGGGGGGGGGTTGCCATAATCCCCACGCTGGGCAGGCGGCTTCGGGATCGCAGTGCGAGATATCTCAGAAAGTGCTGTCTGTTTAGCGCTTAAGTAAAGCGCTAAACAGACTAACTTTAATACTTTTGAGCTAATACCTGTTGTACCTAGTTAAATTTAGTTTCTGCTTAGATCGCTGCACTTTCTCTTCTACACTTGTCAATGCGTTTACTGTCACGTACCTACAAAACGTCAATATAAACTACATGTGTATGTACACAGCAATAAGAAACGAAACCGGTATAATGTAATGTAGTCTTAGTAATTGACCGCTGTAAGCTGGTATAAAAATAATTAAAGTAGCATTCCAAAAGTATTTTCGAAAAACATAATAAAAAATCTTGCAAGTCCAATCTGGTAAAAGCAAGGGCATTGATGCGGTTTTAAGTAAAACTACTACATACTCGTTTTAACAAAAAAGTATTTATAATGTACATATTTAAACTTTCCCTATGGAAGTATACCGAAATGTAAAATTTCTCTTGTTACTACTTATAACTTGATCATATGTAAAGTTTGCGGTTTCGGAATCAAAATATAACTTGGCTTGTCACAATAATAATTAATTATCAACATCCATAAAGCCCACCGCTGAATAAAAGCCTCCCATATTTATAGTGGAGGGTTTACCGTAATCCTCACGCTTGGCAGGAGTCCTTAGGGTCGCAGTATTAAATGGCAGATCTTCAGAAGCTTCGATCAAGAATACTTTATCGAAGTTCAGAAGGCGCTTCTGCCCACCTTCTAATATTTTTCTATTTATTTTGGCTCGACACCCCACCGGCAATAGCAATATAATATGTTATAAAAATACATCGACGTAATTATACCTAAATTAACGATTTAGCAAAGAGAGCGAGGTGAATAAGATTTAAAATGGCTGTAGCGGACTTGCTTTCTGACGCACATATTTAAAGCAGTTCAAGTATAAGCACATTTGTAGTTTAATTGAGATTTTAACATTTGGCCAATGAGAACATGTTTTTGTGCCAAGGATTTCACGCTACTTAATTACACTCGTACACTTTTGCTATTTACCATGTTGCACAGAGTTCGATGCAAATCTTTTCATTTTTGGTTAGCCTAATACCCAATCGTTTATTGGGAACGAAACCTTTAAATTTGACATTTGCTTATGCTCGTTGTGAACAAATTATTTTCATGTTTATATTTCTTGTATATGTCATAACATAACAAATGATATGAAATTATATAATTTAAACCTCAATGAGAACATTATTTTTAACATAGGCAATTGAAATTAGTGTGAACACAAATGAAACTTCACAAGAAAATAAATTGTCGTCCTATTAGATTGTGTTATTTTATAACATGTCCTTAAAAATAATACAACAGGAACCACGTGCTGGATTAATATTAAAAAGTAAGGCTCATTGCGTAGCGTCCTTAGTGAGAGATATATTTTTTTGAGTCTTTAGCGAAGTCGTCTACAAAATTTTTTTTTGCTTTAGCGAAGTCTTGTATCATTTGTCAGATTAGAATTGAATTAGACACTTAATATATGATAGGTATGTGTGATAGGAGAACATTCTATACTTATTTAGTGAAATTTCTTTGTCATTACAAAAAAAAAATTCTTTGTATATATTTTTAATAAAATTTCGTTTGATACAGACTAACATAAATTAAAGTATTTTAGACGGTTTTAGGTGTGTTCGCTGATTTTCTATGATCTTGTACAATAATAACCAAACTTGCTACAAACACGTATAAACTATTTAATTTATGACTTTCTCGGTACATAATTCATCTATTTAAATCCCAAGGTATGAAATTTATTGGTTTATATTTAAAATAAATAATTTACAGTGATTTGTTAAAAATCATTAAATGTAACTAAGTTTGCTTTATCTTAACATACGCAGACAATTTTGCATAAGTAACGCATTAGTTTCAATTCATTATGAGAAAAAATTACGAATAAATTGTCATAAAACTATCCTATATACTAATCCAAGTCTAAAAAAATTTAAACATGTCTAGTTTTATTAAAATACATACAGCCGTTTCAGAGGTGAGAGGCAACGTACGCAAACACATCTTATCATACAACCACACATACACTTACTTTCGCATTTATTACAAGTGATCAGAATATTAATAAATGTTAATTGAGTGTTGAAATCATGTAAGACCCGCCTGATATGAGGTACTACTTTTATCCCTTGTCCAATCCGTACAGATTCTAAACGTAATAAAATAAGTAAATAAAATGATTCGAAAGTATTCTGCATAGTTTTTTATGACATAGAGAAGCCACCTTCGTGCTACCAAACTCCTTGAGTAGGTTTACAGTATACAAATATAACAAGGGCACAAAATGCGCCTGAGGGCTTGGCACTGGGTATATGCTTTATGAACAGCAACGTCCAAAATATACAATGACCAACCTGGTGGTACGTTATTCGCTAAGTATTAGTTATAGAGCATCGACACATCTAAGCGGCAAAAATATTAATTGTGTCCGATGGAAAAAGATTCTAGCGGGATTCACCTTACCCAGAATACCGTACTGGTGCATTTCTAATTATACTATGGAAGCGGATGCTGGACAGTAGGACAGTCGATTTATTTCCATCCACTTTCATGTACGTTTTTTTGACGTTGGCGACATCTATCCAGATAGTATGAAACTATTAAACAAAACATGGCACGTCATTTTTTGTTACATAATTTTACCACAGACAGCTTTACGACGTCCTTTTGTGGATATGGAACTCCTATTTCATAAGCCACTGGCAATACGGCACTATTAATGAAAAAATATGTTTTATTATATACTCATACCTGCTGCTTCATGTTTATTCAATTATGCGCATCTTCTTGATTTTAATAATAAGATAATAAGTTGTTCAGGACTCCATGGGCAGGGTGGCAGGCCATCTGCCGGTTCTGTTGATTCTATGAACAATTGAGAGAGATTACATTAGTTTTTTATAATAATTCTCATACGTTGCAAAAAGTTGTGGTTGAGTGGCATAACACTTTCGGATCGCGGAGTCCCCAGTTCGATTTCCGTGTCGGATAATGTTATATTGGGCTTTTCGTACAATATTTTTGCAATCCGGAGAATGTGCCAGTTAGATGATAACTAGCAGGATGTAGGCATTTTGACACCAGCTAGGCTCTGCTTTCGGCGTACAAAAACAGTGTTTTTTTTTCGGAGCCCTGTTATGCTATAATCAAGTCAGAGTTGTATGCCAAAATATATGTATGCCATCATATGTCATCTACATATTTTTTTTTAATATTTTAGATTTGATTGCTGTTAGATAAGCCTTTGACAACAATCTCACCTGATAGTAAGTGATGTAGTGGTCAAAGGTGTTAACAGGCTTAACCTAGAATTACTACTGGCTCTCAAGAACAGGTGCTGGAACACACCGTTAGGTGCTTGCCGACAGATTTTCTACTTGAGGGTGGTAGCTAGCCAGGCGGGCATTCGCAAAATGCCCTACCGCCATGCTATAACGATTGCCATCCTAGGACAACAACCGGGACCGACGGCTTAACGTGCCCTCCAAAGCACGGAAACGCTCAGTAGTAATGTCACTAGCGGTCACCCATCGAACTCATAACCGCGAGCGACGTTGCTTAATTTTGCTGATCGGTTGAGAATAGCTACGAGCGCTTCAAAATCGTAGTAATCCGGAGAATGTGCCAGTTAGATGATAACTAGCAGGATGTCGGCATTTCGTCACCTGCTAGGCTCTTCTTTCAGCGTTCAAAAACAGTGTTTTTTTTAGGACCCCTGTTATGATATAATCAAGTCAGAGTTGTATGCCATCATGGATGTATGCCATAATATATTATATGTGCATGCTATCTTAGACAGTAGGAAACTGTTATAGACGAAAAGAGTTTTTAATTTTCGGCGAATAGGTACCTACAGATGAATTAGGAATATAATTTTGTACAAAAACCAAGACTGTTATATATTGATACTAAGTATATAATATTGATAAGATAATACCCGAATTGTAGACTTATTGCCAGTGGGGTGCCGGGCTAGAATGCTACTACTATAGGAAACATACCGGAAGGTCGGCAGCAGCGCTTTCTGTGGAAGTGATATCTTAAACTGCGACCCCAAGACGCTTGCCAAGCGTGGGGATTACGGCCACGGATTTAGGAATCCCTTCCTAAATCCGTGATTACGGCAAGCCCCCACATAATGGGAGAGGCTGTGTTCAGCAGTGGACTATCTGGCTGATACAGTACACTACAATATATTAATTAAAGTGTATAACTACAGGCACCGCCAACGAAGTGTGGGTCTGAGATAATTGTCATTTTACACTCTAATATTAAACAAAAAACCATACAGTGTAAACGGCTTATGTAAAGGATTCCTGTTTCCTTTACTTCCTAGGTACAATTATATGTTGCATTTATGTCGTTATGCTGTCTTGTTAGTTATAAATTGCTGCTTTGGCTTAACAGTTTCTCGAATATCTCTTACGCTGCAGGCCACACGATATGCACACATTATAACTTAACGAAATAAATTAATAATAATAACTTTTTTCATTTACTTTTATTAATTCTACATGTGGATTTTTTATCTATGGTTTAGTGATAGTTTCAGCCTCAGTAGGATAAATGATTTAGTTATTCTAGGTTTGTGGATGACTCTAGTTTTTGTTTCGTTAAACTTATGTAAGAGTAAGTACATTGTTTTTGGAAATCCGTCAGAAAATGTTTCCATTGATTTGTATAAGGTTTTAAATATAAATAAAATGTTGTCTTATAAACAAGCTCTTACGGCATACACTGGATTACCTACATAGGTTCAGTATTGCAATATGTATTGGTCAATTCGTAATACCAAGAACGGAGAAAAATGGATACGAGGCTTTAATGGCTACCTAGAGATGAGGCCCACACTAACCGATCTTCAAACCTTTTCCAAGTGTGGAGGTACGTTTAATAAATTAATTTAATTTATCTGAACCATATTTGTATGTTTCATAATGTATGGTAATATTGTAATAATTTGTCTGAAATAACTCTATTTCTTACAAAATTTTGCATACCATAAAGGGATAGTAAATAGAATATGGAGAACTTTTACCATTAAGAACTTTTATACCGCCCATGTTCATGCAATTAATTCATTTGAATTTACGTTACTCATTCTTAACCAACTTCAAAAAAGGAGGAGGTTCTCAATACACCACGTATATCTTTTTTATTTTTATGTATGACAACGCATAACTTTTTACAAAGTAGTCCGATTTTGATAATCCTTTTTTTATTGAAAAAGATATCCCTGAGGTGATACCATATGAATTTCATCAAAATCGGTCCAGAAGTTTTTAAGTTCCACTCAACTAACTGAAATATGCTTGACATAATCTAGATGACTTTGCAGTTGCAAGTTTTGTCGATGGTGACCAGTGTTGTAGGTGAGTGAAAATCTATCGTTTAACCCGTTTAAGGTCCTCTACTTTTTTACTTGATCACGTTATATGCGACATTCGGGAAAACCCGTAACAAATTCATTAAATTAAAAAATTCAATGAGTTCGTTACGGGTAACATGTGCCATTCACATAATGGCAGGCCATTATTCACCCCTATGGGAAGACTTCGTTTAAGGATGGGCGTGATTATAACGACGATGAATACCAACCACGACCAAATTGAATGGTCACCAAACTTAACAAGCGCGATAAAACTGTTCAAATCTCGGAACAATGCTTGTTCCTATGTTTAAAAGGTGGCCATAAGAAATATACAAGAAAGCCAGGATTTATTTTTGGTATAATAACATTTGGAACTTTATTTGTGTCCAAAACGGAGAACACTGAAATAACGCTCGGTTATGAAATAAAGATTGTCATTTTTTCTACAAAATGTGTTCTTGGAGAACTGTAATCTACTTTGAAAGACAATGCTCTATTGCATTTCAAAGTAGATTGCAGATTATTAGATGCATACTAGTGCCCTGAATTAAATTGTAGCGTACCGTCTGGGACGCCCTGACGTGTTGCTATTGGTTTTATATGATAAAGCTTTTGCGCCAAACAATGAATAAAATTTCAAATGGTGGCCAAGCTCCGCTCCCTTAAATGTTATCTGGCGCATACAATAAAGCAAGAGTGAGGCTACATTTTTTATGCCTGATATGTTAGCCTTTGACCACTATCTCACCTGATGGTAAGTGATGATGTGGTCGAAGACGTTGTTCAGGCTAACTTAAAATTACTGGCTCTCAAGGACTGCTGCCGGAAAACACTGTCAGGTGTTTCGCGACCGTTTTTCTACTTGAGGGTGGTAGCTAGCCAGGCGGATATTCGCAAAATGCCCTACCAGCATGCTATTACGACTGCCATCCTAAGACCACAACCGGGACCGACGGCTTAACGTGCCCTCTGAAGCACGGAAACGTTCAGTTGTAATGTCACCCATCCAACTCAAGACCGCGGCGGACGTTGCTTAACTTTGCTGATCGGTTAAGAACAGCTAAGCAAACTTCGCTACGAGCGCTTCAAAAAACATTTTACCGTAACGTCATCTTATACCAAAATTTATTAATTCTAGATGACGACCCAGAATATTTTCGACTACATTTCGTGATCGTTGATAAAAAGTGGGTTAACAATTTTGACCCGTAGACGAAGAACTAAAGATAAGTATGGAAAAAGTCTTCTCCACCAGCCTAGACATACAAGATCTATGCCTCCGCTAGCAAAATAAAGGCTTCTGTCATCGGGGATGCGGAATGCATTATTATGATTAATTATTTAACTAAAGGACAGACAATAACAGGAGAATATAACACAACATTAAGGAAAATAACACGCGCGGAAATAAAAAATAAACGTCGTTGTGGAAAATTGCATGTAGAGTGCTTTTCCATCATGACATAACAATGCACATACGCACCAGTCAGATGTCGCAGGCGCAGCCATCCGAATTGCTGGGTTTCAGTTAATGCAACACCCACCATATTCTCCGGACTGACCATGACTATATTTTCATCTTTTTACATATTTGAAAATGCTCTTACGTGAATTAAAATTCGCCGGAGACGTTGAGTTAATGCGTGTTGTACACTAACTCAACGTCTCCGTCTATAACCAGTATCAAGCTATTTTTCAAAGGGAATTTAGCAACAAAAAACGTTATATAAGGCGTTTTAATAACAAGATAGAAGACAGCGTAATCGCGTTGAAACATAAAAAAACTATTTATAATAATACTTTCCTGAAGTATTATAGCATGTTAAAATAGATATAATTATGAACTTGACATTAGTTCAAGACTCAATGAGAGTAAATATATACACATATACGTACAGTAATCAATATTTAAATAATATAATTAAGATACTTAGTTATAATCGAGATTAATTCTTAATATCTGTTAATTGAAAGGAGGTACCTAATGGAAGTTAGTTTCTATTGTGGTGTATCAGGTGCTTTAGGCTGGGTTCTCACCAAAGTGGCAATGGCTGTCAGCGCAACGGTAGATAGTTTTATCGTCAAACCAATTTCGACTTTGTCTCTATAACAACAATATATAATATCGCTTGAAAAACGTGCACCAGTCGCGGAATTCTGCGGCGCCACGAGCTGCCGCGCGGTTGTCAATAAAACTTCCGGCCGCTGCGCCGCCACTTCGGTGTAAATTGACACTAAGTGGAGTAATTTTTTATTCACCTTCAGATTCTATTTTTGAAAACTCTTATTTAATTATTGTAATAGATAGATAAGAAAGTATAATTATGAATGATTTTACCAACCAGTTCAATACCTAATTAATGTCATACACATCAAATTATATTTAAACATTGATCCCCTCTATCATGTTAGTTAGGTATACATATTGAATTCAAAACACTACTTTCTAATACGTCAATTATACAGTATAATTTGAATATATTTCAATAATTTACACCTCATAAATTAAATTAATTTAACAAATTACTGTTCGTGTCAAAAGTAGAGATACATAATCACGATCACGAAATGCATTACCGACTGTCATTTTGGAGATCTATTTTTCCAATTACATAGATGCCAAATAAAGCTATTTAGCCATCACTATTGAAAGTTAATTGGTAGGCTGCTTTCATCTGAATTCTATAAATGGTCCCGCATTTGCAGGCAGGTTTTTTTAGCCTAGAATAAACAAGCAATATCACAAATCAAAAAAGTGGCCTGAGAGTAATTTTATATCAAACTATCAAACTAGTACTGCGAAAGTAAGTGTGGTGTACATGTTGCCACTTACCGCCATATCGGGGCTGAACAGATTTTGACCAAAACTTGTACAATTATACCTGAATAGGCCAGGCTTTTTCATTATTAAATACTACACGAGTAGTTCTCTAGGGAGGGATATATAATAATGCATTATATTTACAATTACTAGGAGCCACTTGTAAGAGAAATTTTATTTAGAAGCATTCAGATTGTTCTTTTTTATATTTAGGCTGTGGCCTCCTCCCATGACAGATCATCCAGAATACACCATATTACTTGCTCAGTACACATACCATGCTGGACTGCTCTATCCACTCGATGTTTAGATGACATCTTTGACATTAGATAAAACCATAGTATTTTCCCGAGTATCACTCCGAAACTGATCATGGACAACACTATGAAATCTATATATTGGTGCTGGCCCTTCACAAAAACGAAGTAAGATGTAAAGAAGGTACTTGATGAAGCAACGTAACAAATGCCTTAAATGAAACTAACACCAACGTATATTACATATAGACGAATTCAATACACCAGCATAAAATATCTATCACCCTTCGTCGTAAATCGAAGTAAGGCATAACGTATAAATTGAATCAAAGTAGAAAGTCCACGTTTTCTCGCTCGTCAAACGTTCTGAGCCTTGTTTTATGGGAGCAAAACCTGTATCTGAGCTCGAGGAATGGGGTCACAGGTAGAGACATAGTGAAAGTGCTGGATAATACACGTGCTCATTTTGTAATTAATTTTAAAGGGCTTGGAGTCGTTCTTTGAGCAGATAGTAAATTACCAGAGTAATTTAATTCTTCTCTTCATCACTCTTATTTAATTCGTTTTTTAAAGTAAGTACTTAAATCATAATTAATAGATTTAGGCGTTACTTTACGGAAATTTATGGTTAATAATAACATTCATATATTTTTTATATATGTATAATAATTATAATTTTCCTGCTAAGCCAACATGACGTCGTAAATGCCACTTAGCCGGAATAATTTTCGCATTTCGACTCTACACGTCATCAAGAGATCTTGACTCTACAAGGGCACTATCGAGAAACTCGGAGGCTCGAGACCTCCTGATGATGGGGCGAAGGGCATTGCACCGCTAAGTGTTGTTAAGTTTATCACTAAAACTAGGCCCATCTGTGAACTTGTGAATGAAATAAATAATAGGCAATATTTTAATATGGTGATGGTCAAGATTTTTTACACGATGAACTTCGTATAATCTATGTCTAAAGTTAACTGTTTTAACTTACGCAAATTTTAAGATTACTTTGTTAAATTGTTTAAATTTTCACGGAAACTTTTTTATGACAGGCAAGCAAGTAAATTGTGGCAATCTCAATGCACCGGGTGGAAAATGACATCGTCCTCTATGTACACTAGGATATGCCTGTCTAAATATTCAGTATGTAGGTGTTTGAAGCCTTGTAGATAAATGATACTTATCGGTGAAAATAGAGAAGCTGGCAGGTTGTTCCATAAACCAGCCTACCTAACCTACGGGTAAAGAGTGGACGAAAAAGTTTATTTCGATCGATAACACATTACTCAGGAATAATGCTTTTAAAATTAGTTGGTAATTTTGTTGGATGTTTGAGTTAGGTCTAGCGTCTAGCCCTTTAGTCTTAACAAGCTCATCTTAACCAATAATCTTTTTTGAGTGATTATGTGTAGAGTCTGCAAAAGTATAAGTTGGTATTTCCAGATATGGCTGCAGTTCCAAACAATTCTAGACTTGATCTCGATAAACTTAAGAAGCCATTTGAAGATTTAGTTTTTCTTGCATATAATTTGGGTATTTAACCTAACCCATAGCCCAAAATTGAGTTCAGGTAGCGTTACACATAGCAACTCGAGTCATCCCATTCAGAGATTTCCTATAAAGCCAAACACATTCGTTCGACCATCGCCTCACGGTGATACTGGACTTAAGCATTGCTACCACGATTAAGGCCGTATTCCATTTGAGTTATTTTCAATAATTTTGACCACATGTTGCGTCTATGGATCCACATTTAATAGTAACCATAGACACAAAATGTGATCGAAAATAACGAATTTAGCGTCAAATGGTATACGCCCCAACTGATGTATAACTTTCTAGTACTGTGCTATCTTTTTCATACGCACCGCAGGATATGCACCGGTATCATTCCCCGGGCTTTGGCTTTTATTAATAGTTTCAGTAAGAACAGCTTAGCTGAGAGACTCTGTCTAACTAAGCATTGAACGCCTATCGATCGGATGAAAGTCCATCAAGGCCAACTCGTATCCAACTACCCCAAGATATCAAAAAGACTGTCACGTTGACCGCTAAGCTACAATGTTATGAATTGGATATACGATTGAGGAAGTAGCGGTAATGATTTAACCATAAGATGAAGTAACTACTATAAATAACAGTTTCAAAGGATTATAATCCCTTAGTTCCGAGCACTTTCTCTTGCTACAGACATACCATATATAAAATATTTAGATACTTACTTAGTACTTGTGTACTACACCATCAGATTACATTAGTTCCGGGTTGATGACGTAACCGATAAGGAATAAATGCCTGGGTTTTTGCTCGAGTTACGTTAAATATTACCGCAGATTATCAAGATGTTGTTAACGGTCAACAACATAACTATTACTGACATATGTAGGCATAATAAATTAAATTATAATTAAAAGAGTGTCAAGCAGCTTTTTGTCTAAAGGTTGTTTGACATTTTCGAGTAAAATTAAAACCTAGACGTATGGACGTAACAATATTCATGTAAAATGCCTTTATAGACATTCTAGAACCAATGTGTATAGTAGCGCGTAATCGTGTTAGCCACAAATTGCTACATTAATTTAACGTAACACATTTTTTTGGTTCCTAGCTTAGCGTAAGCTCGTAGCTCACTCTCGGACGTACCTTTACGAGAGAAAATTGTTTCTTTGTTGTTACACGTATCTATAATGGCGTAACAAGGTAATAGTAGTTGTATAGTTTTGTAAGGTTGATTGAATATCGTTTGAAAATAAATACAAAAGTCAGTCCGACAATTTTCGATTACTTCCTCTTCGTGGGAGGTACACAGTAAATTATTTCGAGAAGAGGTATGTAATACATCAATGGTTCATTGTGGTTCTCTATAAAAGTAATCTCCGGACTTATAAAGGAACAATATATACTATAATGTTCTGATTGACAGCGCGGTGAGCATTGGCTTCCTGTGAAAGTTATCTATGTATGTAATTTAGAAAAATAATTAACTTCTCAATAATTTGGAACTGTTTCTGCTTTGTTTAGCCAGAATTTATCGTGGGTAGGAAATCTACTATTATATATTTTGTAATATGGGCGTTCTAAATTGTAATTTTCCGTTTAACTCATTGATTACTTAAGGAGAAAAATAATTAGTATTAAAATCCATGTAATACGTGCACCGACAACAGCGATCTGTTAATTTGTGCAATATTAGAAAGGCATTGGAATTTAAAGTAATTAATTCGAGCACGGGCGTATCGTCGAGAAAAAGGCACGAATATCATATTTACAAAGTAAACCAAACCCGTATAATGATTGAGCAACGATTAAATCTGTGTCGTGACGCGAGAGTAACTCATCCACTGGACTGCAACGCGTGAAGTAAACACTGCAGCTAATATAGGGTTGCTAAATCGTAGCTTATGAAATCCACACTAAAGTTAATGAGAAACTGAGATTATTCTGTTTGTTGTTTCTTAGATAGGTGCAGCGTTACCACTATTCAATAATTTTGTAACATTATTAGGAAATCACAATTGTATAAATGCTTAACTATGTCAATGTGTGCATATAAATGGTTATATATATCTAGCATTGACATGGGTCAATACTTGATATATCGGGAGTTACTAAATGAAGCTTATATCAGAATGCGAAAGACTTCATAGTTTTGTTTAATTATATAGGTACATAGTAAACATGTACCATCTAATTAAATTCATCTTAAAACACAAGTGTTGAGATAAAGCTTTTTGGTATATATCGCAGCATGAGATTGAATTTTCGTAATACTCAAATTAACACAGGCTTTCATTCTATTTGAATGTCCTAAACTCAACAATCAAAGGTATTTAAAGCAAACACAGAACCAACTTATAGCTGACTGAATCGTGGCTTTTAGGGTTAACATTCTTGGAATTACTAAGAAAGATTTACGACACGATAATATATAATCTTTTTAACACTTCAGTTCACGAGCAGCAAACACAATAAAATGTCGTAAAACTATAGAAAGACGTTCCGTTCGAAACAGCGCGAGCGAGATAATGCTAAGTACATAATCAAACATTTTATACTCGTAGGTTCTCTATTCGTGGTAAATATTTAATTCCTTCTTTCCCCTCACTAAGTTGGATCAAACCAATAAAGTTTGAGGCGATTGTGAGTCGGTTCTTATTTACGTATGATTATTTTACTTATGAAACTAAACACTTTATTTCTATGAGGGTTTCGTAGAAGCTGGGTGTTGGCCCCCAGATTCGTATTTGGCCTTAAGACTAAACAGCATTGCTGATTTATATTGCAAGATATTTTCTATATGGCGCGGCGGACTTTTCATTCATGCACTAAATTCTTTAAGCTGCAGATATTAAACAATAACATACGAGAACGTATATATACCCCCAAATGGGAACGCACAGAAGTGTCGAACTGTGTATTATAGGGCGTAAGCTTATTACCATTTACCGGGCTTAGTAATAGACTGTTATTAAGAATTTATTTGCCAGAAAAAAAACTATTATGCTCCAACAAAAAATATTATGCTCCATAACATAAAGACGTGAAATCTTATGTTTTTCCAGCAAATGACAACCCTACTGGTGTCCTTGTGCGGGTGCGTGTCACACACTAGCCTATAGAATAGTAAGTCAACAGGTCAACAAGACGAGAGTATTGTTTAAGGAAAACCAGATTTATAAGAGCTTTCTTCGATTACAGAGTTTACTAACCTACATACATACGGTGGAAATGGAACATGGTCGATAACGAAGAATTTTAAATAAGAACAGCGAAGCTCGCGCATCTCGTTTGATTCTGATATATTACTAGGCAGTAGATATCTTTAGAGTCTGTCTTGGTGGGTACCGCTATAGTGTGAGATATTCTGCCTCGAAGCAGTAGTGTGCAAACGCTACTTTGTTTATGCATGGGAAATTACTGGATGAACGAGACATATGTACTAACTTTCCGGAGTGACAAGCGCAGTGCGGTGTCGAGCAGGTCGATAGCGGTGACACTGCAACTGTAATAGGAAGGCGTGACGACGCTTATCATGAGATGAGTGACTGGTCTATCTTATCACTAAACAATGTATGTAGGTATATCCTTAGTCTTAAGTTGCAATTGTACCAAACTTAGAGAAATAAATATTATTATTGATAATAATCTGCACTACATAACGTAAAAAAAGATAATTACCTACATACTATATTAGCAGTAGTGCAAAGGCAAAGTTTTACTTGATTACCATCCTGTTTCTTTCAAAGTTGATGGTCTGAGGGGTTTGTGTAAAAAAAATATGCGCAAATTACTATCTGGTACATCTCAAGCGTTAGAATTTTTCTAATAGAATTTTGTTGCAATGTACTTCTATGCTTATTAATTGTTTCACCTAAAGTCTTTTCTAAGATTTCGATCGATTCTGCACTCGTATTTCGTTGCCTACATAAAATTCATATTTTATTTTCGATCATTAGAATATGATAATACCTTTATTTATCAGTTTTATTTGTTACGAAAAACTTCGAATCGCTACCGAGGAGCACTAACTACTGCATAATATAATAATTAACAGATTGCGGTAAGCATAGCATTAAATTATTAGGCTGCCAACATACAATAGTAAAAAAAAATATATTTTATTCTACCAACTTAAAATAATACCTGCAAATACTCGGTACTTTTTTGATTCCTAATGTTTATTCTAGGCCATTCGGTTCTATAGGTATCGATACTATAAGAATTTGCTAAATTTAAAATTCTTGTTCTGTTCACACTAAAATCAAAATTTCTTTAACGCTGGCGATTGCCAGTCTTTAAATTTGTCATTTCTGTTAAATTGTGGGTATGATTAACGCAGATTTAGTCGTCACATAACTTGGTTATCTCAACTGGCATATCAAACTGATTACCTACAAATTGAATAGAATAATACTGTTACTAGAATTGTTATTCTAATTACGTGTTACACAAATGTTGATTTTGGTACGAACAGAATACGGATTAGAGCATTTTAAGGGTGCATACTATTTGAAGTTAGATTCGCTAAAAACGCTAAAAACGATCACACTCCCAAAAAGTTGTTCCACATGGGTCTTGGCGTTATTTTCGCCATAAACGCTATGAGGCTTCTGGAACAGTTTGAATTCCCTACATCTAATGTCAAAAGTGACAGAAGTGGCACATTTTAGTGGCATTCTTAGCGTTCTTATCCTAAATGGAACAGGGGATGACAGTTACAAACGATCACAGTGATCACAACCACAGACGCAGAATGTAATCAAAATTATCGAAATTAACGTTCTTAGCGACTAATGGAACATACTCTAAGTAGCATTTTTGCTTTTAGTGTGAATTTAGTGAATTCTTATCGAATTAACACCTTATATGTAGGTGTCAATTCGATAATAATTGACACCTACGTATAAGGTATTCCTTATGTTAGTAACAGCGCACCGAAAGATGTTGTGAGAACAGTGGCGGAAGAACCTGACTGCTCATCTTTGGAGCAGATACCATCGTTTCTGTTCTTATCGACGTCACTTCCACATGAATAGCAATTAGGAGCGCACTTACTTACCTTTACATAAGCTTAGCTACTTTTATTTTTTCCCCATCGGGTGCCGGGATAGAATGTCACCCCCTCATTTCTTCGTGAGTGTCGTAAGAGGCGACTGAAGGAAAAATACTGGAAGGCAGCAGCGCCCACCTGAGGAATTGTTATCTTATACTGCGATCCCAAGCCCGTTAATTTAGTTAATCCTGATGTCCTGTGTTCTACAGTGGAAAATCCGGCTGATACAGTACTTATATTTTGCACTGTACATTCTCTCGGGAACTAATAAGTTAATCGGGATAAAAATATCCAGTGTTAATCCAGGACCTGAGATTATTTAGTATGTTTAAAATATCATCAATATCTGTACAACCATTTTGGATTTGAGTGGTTACAAACGATCACATTGCTTAAAATTTAAATAAACGAACTTCCCCTCATCACCAATTATCTGTGTGCAACGTTTGCTGACGATGCAACAATACAACACCAGCATAAAAATACCTCGAAGTAAATTAATTCCAGATGGAAATAAAAAACACTTTCAGAGCATTCGTGTATTGGTTAGCATGTGTAAATTTAAAAATTATCGCAATATAAATAGATAACCTAATAAAAATATGTTAAAACAGTAAGGAACACATGATTAATTAGTTTCTAGGGTATGAGAAACTATATTATTAAAAAAAAACAGAATAATAATTATCTAAACTAGCACCAAATTGATGCATTTTCCTTTAATCATATTACTAGGTACCAGTGAATGCAAAGGCCTTTTACTGCCTATTGAAACAAAAAATTCTGAATGTCCTTGATGCATAAAAACAAAATTCATTACGCCTCTATTGTTATTACTAAAATTTATTATCGAATAAGTTCGTAACTTATGTTCGTTTTCATAAAGTATCCACCTATAACATTGTATCAAGTAGCACTGTATACTTGTTCTTCGACAAGAGGCTGAAAAAATTGAGGTAATTTCCACATTGCTCAGCCTTTGGATGCTCTGAAGCTACTTAACTACTTTGTTGGTATCTACCTAAGTACGTAATAAATGCAGTTATTCAAGTGTGCGCAGGAGCAGGTCAGTAGTCGGTAGCCAGCGAAAGTATTTGTTTTCTCTTGAGACTCGGTCTGGTTTTGCTTCTGTCTCGTTGTATAGAATTTCTTATCCAATATAACTTACCATAACCATTATGAAAGTTCTTGGTAAATTTATAGCTTTTAATTCTTGGGTTGAAAGGTTACTCGTAAATTGCAGTGTCTAATACATGCCAATGGAATTTTATTTTGTAATTATGTAGCCAAGGTGACGTACAATTTTACTCGTTTACTAAACCAATCGCCCCTTTTATATTTTTCTTCTATTAATCCTAATCCAAACTGCAACTGTAGATGATTTGACTTCAGAGGTAAGTAATCATAACTAAATAGATAAACAAAACTTTTAATAAAAAAATATACATTTGTTTACAGAACATAATTTTTACCGAAAAAACATCATATACCTAGTAATCTACAAAACTTTTAATTTATTTCTCAAGTACCTACCTACGAAGTTATTTTCATTATCTTTGCTTTTGATCATATCTTATTTGTTGGCATAAGTGTCGATGTGGTCAGAGATGTTAGCAAGCAAGGCCAAAAATTACAATACTGCCGAAAATGTTCTGTTTTTGTCAATATAACCTATTTTCGATTTGAGGGTGTCAGTAGCCAGGTGGTGTTCTGAAAAGACTAACCACCACTCAAACAACGCTACCAACATCAGGGACATTCGCAATGTATATAATTTGCTTACTAAATTGCAACAAAATGAAAAACCACGAACGGGTATAAATTTTGACTTACGTTGAATTTTTTATGCATATTATTTTATTATGATTTTATGACCGAATAAGCATTCGCTTAGCAGGTGTTCATGCAAAAATTACAATGTTAGAATTGACGAGCTACCTAAAAATATTGCACCTCAGAGCTTCAAAGCTAATTACTGCTATTGGACCACTAAAATTGTCCACAAAACAGAGTTACCAAAATAAGTAACTCTACATGGAAGGAACATTCTTCAATGTAGCAATACATATAGTTATGTTTATGCAGATAGCTTAAAACAACCGCAACGACAGAAAAAACATACAATGTTAATTCTAAACAATAGTTATTGTGTAACCCTGTGGCGACTGACGGCAATAGGCAATAGACTGGTCTCCCTTCTATTGCCATGCGAAACAATGTATGTAAACCTGATCATTGCTATGCGCCTCGCGCTCTGATTAACAAAACAAACTATCGACGCATCAAGAAACGTCATAGCCGACTTTTTGGAACTTATATTTACAGCTTTCTTTGTAATCATGTGGAAAAAACAATATTTCGAGAAATCTTTTTATATGTGTAGTAATTAAACAACTTTAAACGGTTTAAATCGCGTATATTTATCATTATTTTTTCCCGAAGTTTCAAACACTTTGCAGTGATCGTGGTCACGGGTCGACATCTTATATGTGTACGCAGACGCCGCGCCGCCGCTTCTTGTTCAAATATCCGATGTTTTGTGCTTTGGGAAATAATTTAATACATCTCACGTCATTAAAATTTTAACAACGTAAAGTAGAAGTTTCTTTTTTATTATCTATTATCCATGCTGACGGTGAGAGACGTGTAGTAATTATTTACAGTACTCGTACCTAAGTGCATCTTTCTCTGACGATATGAAATCTTCTGCATATTAATTTGTTAATTGTTCAAGCTTGGGATAAACAATTAACAAATTAATGGAAATAATCTCTCCTTTTTTATGTTATTGTGACGGAACCAGCCCGAGGCCCGCTTGATGTTAAGTGGACTAACCTCTGCCTATAACAGACGCATTTCGTCAACGACGAATTGCACTGTGCCCGTCACACTGAGACGTACAGTTGTTAGGTCTCATGTGCCTGTAATTTTACTGGCTCTCAAGGACTGCTGCCGGAAGGTGCCGCCTGTTAGGTGCTTGGCGACAGATTTTCAACTTTTTATGCCAACTGGTTACGAGTGTCTTTCCTACAGTTTTGAATAATAATAAACTATCTATCGAAGATATGTATGTATGTATATACATATGAGTATAATATTGAACTCTTAAGATTATTTACACTCTTAAGACTACATATTGTAACGAATGTCCATACTAAAATGATTTCAACTCTCTTCCATATACCTACATGATTCAAGTATTGATCGGTATATGTATTATAGTAATAATCGACAATAAGAGATAAATATTATATTGAAAATTGATACCAATATACCTCTACATTCTCATATTACAGTAAGGAGTACCACGAAGACCATTAATCAATTTCTAAACACATTTGGCCTGATGTAATTCTTGTTAGGTTGTAATTACCTCCTGTTTTGTTTATTAATGTTTGTTAAGAGTTAAGATTTACACTCGTTGATTATCGTTAATCTCTTTCCAAAATCACTGAAACCTTGTTGATATTATACAACTTTGTGCAACGCTGATGTGCAAAGATGTTATTAGCTATTACGAGATAATAAAAGCAATTCTTGCCTCGACGTCTCCAACACGACAGTGGCGATTTATCTGCATGCAGTGTATCATTAGAAAATTGTACTTGTTGCAATAGTGAATACGGAAACCGTTATTGCAAGAGCACTCTAGTATTATGACTTATGAGACAGTAATAGACAAAGTACACTACCAACTTAACTGTTCACTTATACAAAAGCGCTGTTGGCAAAGAAAAACCAATCAGTAAGTGGCACAACGTATGGTGATTTAGTAGTTCTTATTTCTGCCACCTGTTCATGATATGTTGGTGGGTTGGGAGCATCGGACTAGAACTTGCGCGTAACTATTATGAGTTATGTCATATAACACATGCCAATTGAGGTCGCGAGGTCGGTCGTTAGGCTGCAATTTTGAGGTTCACAATGACACAAAGCGGTTAGCAGTTCAAGATAAATGTTCTACAATGTGCGAGTTATTGATATATAATGCTACAATATTACACTATGTTACTTAACAAGTAGTTAATATACGTGAATTCGAAAGTTTTAATTGATTGCTGTGTTGCCTGTGCATTCAAACTGTTTTAAGGAACTGCTTTCCGTGGTCAACAGGTTGCGTATAGAATATAGATGTATTCTAGCGCTGTGATGCGGTAATGTTTAAAATAACCGGCCAAGCGGGAGTGGGACTCGCGCACGAAGGGTTCCGTACCATTATCTCGCTTTCATTATTATTATTTTTAGCACATAAACGGCGAAAACCTCTTTTATTGTATGGGAGCCTCTTAATATTTAATTTTATTTTAATTAATTATATTTAAGGAGAACATAAAACTAAATGTTCTGTGAATAGTTAAAGCGTCTACCTGTCAACGTTATTAGTATCGAGCAAGAAACGGTTAAAAAATCAAGTTTGTTGTATGGTTATGTCCCCCCTTAAATATTTATTTATTTTATTTTTAGCATTTGTTGTTATAGCGGTAATAGAAATACATCATCTGTGAAAACTTCAAGTGTCTAGCTAGAACGGTTCTTGAGATACAGCCTGGTGACAGACGGACGGACGGACGGACAGTGAAGTCTCAGTAATAGGGTCACGTTTTTACCCTTGGGGTACGGCACCCTAAAAATGGTGAAGGAGGCAATTTTGATTTTAAATCAGACTTCTTGCTTAAAATGGGAACATTCATTCGGGAATTTAGGTAACATACTACATACCCACACCAAGTAGGTACATCAAATGGGCTATTTACTGACCACTCCTCGTAGAAATGACGCAGACGAGAGAAAGAGAAAGAGAGCGCGTACCTAATAAAAGAATGTGTTGATTTTTTCAATAAATTATTTTTAATTTCTAAATGAGATGTATAACAGTCTCCCAAAAAAGGATGAGGTTTGTTTGTTACGTGATTACTCAGCTAATTATAAACTGATTTTGATGAATCCTTTTTTGTTGGGTAGATAGATAGCATATACCTAATTTAAATTTGATTAAAATTGGTCAAGTATTTATAAAGTTCTGGTCATATACTAAAAAAAAATCATACCTTAATGATTTAATTTTGTAAATGGCAACTCTTGTCGATGGTGATCAATATTTTAAATTAGCGAATGATCTTGTAAGCAGTATGCATAACGAAAAAAAATTAAAAATATATAATTGGCTGCCAACACTGACAAGTATGAAAGAACTTGTGGAAGTACGATTCCAAAGTCGCCGAAAGTAGATTTATATAAAAAAGGAGGTATGCTCTAATATAATGTGGAGAAAATTTGACACAAGCATATAATACATACAGCTACACTTCCATTGCATATGTTTTAATGAATGACAAAGACAGGAAGACAAGCATGTAGTAGACGTACATACGCACACTAGTAAGACTCAATCAGGAGACGTCGCCTGATTTAATATTGCTGTGTTCGAGGTGCGGGTGCCGGTTCTCCCGTTTTTTATAAGTGCAATGTTATAAAAGAATCGAGTGTCATCACTGTAAAGAGATGGTGTCATCCTACGAGTGTCATCGTATAAACAATAACACGTGAATGTAGCGCTAATTGATACAAAGACTACAGCACTAACAACCCGTGCTTATCCATAAGGTATACGAGATGGTACTTTAAATGCAACAGTAGAGCGCTACCGCTATTTATAAAATAAAAGACAGTGGGTGATTCAAGGCAGGTAGTTAATATCTAATGTGATATTGTTCACATTGGCACGGCTGGCATGAGGTTATTGCAAATCTGATAGAGATTGGTGGTTGTATTCGTAATCAAGGCCATCGCAAGCTTATTTTTAATTGCACTGATCTTTTCGCAATTCTTCTATTGTAATGTGAAATTGTTTATATGAGCTAGAATTGACAAATGATAAACGGCATTAGATATTGCGTATAAAAAAACGGCCAAGTCCGAGTCCGACTTGATTGCGTAGGCTCAGAAGAAATTTTTTCACAGCTCTAAGGGACAGTAGTCCTTAGTATTTACTTATTATGAATTTCAGCTTGATATCTCCACGCATTCCTGAGGAAAAGGGTCTTGACAGAAAGACGGACAACAATGTGATCCTATAAGGGTTCCTTTTTTCCTTTTGAGGTATGGAACCCTAAAAAACTGCAGTACAATTGCATGCTATCGAGAAATTATAGTTATTGTATCGTAGGCTAGTAGTAATGTTGGTAAGAATTAGTACGTCAACTATCTACTACCTACTAATAATGGGTGCGAAAGTGATACCTCAAGCTATGCTAATCAATGCATGAATATATTCTCACACATTTATAAACAGTTGCTTTATATGTTAGTTATAATCTATAGTATAATGGTTTTGATATTATATTTTGAGTGATACACTATCTATGCATATCGATATTGTGTGGTAATTAGACTCGTCATAGGTGCCGCCGACTAAAACGTGAGTTGAATATACAATTTTATTTCGCAGAGTAGTACTTCATTTAATTCTTAATCTAAACGTGTGATATTAATTTTAACAAACAACCGCCTTCAAACATAAAACACCACATAATTAGGGATAACTCAAATACTACTCATCAGATCTCACTCAAATTTAAATACGACAAAATGACAAGCGCCAACATTTAAAAAAAAACATCAAGAAGGTACCTGTAAAGAGTAATTATGAGATAACACATACAAAACAAATACAGTCATTGAGAACCTGCTTCTTTTTTGGAAGTCGTTTCTATACTTATAATAAAACTGTAACAGGTCCAATTCTGTACATAGAAGATATTTTGCAAAAAAAAAAATTAGAGCACTCTGTAGCTGATACTGATGCGAAAACTGTATTTTTTTTAATTTTTGTCTGTCTGTCTTTCTGTCTGTCTGTATCCCGGCCGCGCATCACTCCAAAACTACTGAATGGAATTCAATGAAACTTAACACTATTTGAGTTCATACTACGAAGAAGGTTATTGTAAACTTTTTATCCCGAAATTCAGCATGGTTCCCTCGGGAAAGGGGATGATAGTCAAAATGTTACACTTAGTTGTAATTTACTAACGCGTAGTCCGATTTCAAAGATTCTTTTTTATTAGAATAGTGATGAGTGAGCTCGGAACCCCATAGGCAGCCCGGCACCCCACGGGCAGCCCAGCACCCCATGGGCTACTGAATGGAATTCAATGAAACTTAAAACGATTTGAGTTCATGCCACGAAGAAGGTTATTTTATACTGTTTATTCCGAAATTCAGCACGGTTCCCTCGGGAAAGGGGATTAAAGTCAAAATGTACACTTAGTTGTAATTTATTAACGCGTGGACCGATTTCAATTATTCTTTTTTTGTTAGAATAGTGACAAGTGAACTCGGAAGCCTACGGGCAGCTCGGCACCCCACGGGCCACCCGGAACCCCAAGGGCAGCCCGGCACCCCACGGGCATTCCGGCACTCCATGGGCATACTGGCACCCCACGGGCAGCCTGGCACCCCACGGGCAGCCCAGGATCCCATGGGCAGCTCGGCACCCCACGGGCATCTCGGCATCCTTATTTAGATTTTCCAGCTTGCTAAGATAAAACTCTAAAATCTGGAACATTCGCCACAATATTTTTTTTTAACCATCTATCTTTTGCCGGATACATTTTGGAGACTGCGCAATGGAAGTGTACAATCTAATATATTTTTGTTCTACCGCCAAACAAGGAGCACCTCGGCAAAAAGATACCGTTTTATAATCGAAATGCCAAAGAAACGCACAAAGTACCTACTTTGCTTCAACAATTTTATTGTGCGAACCGCGAAGGAACTCTCTGAGTTACTTAACTACTGTCTTCTGGAAAAACAAGCTGGGAGTTATCAAACCCAAAGTAAAAAGCTCCTTTCTGAGCTATGCTTTACTAAGAGTGCTTCACCACAGACCACAGCGTTGCTTAATATGAGATAAACAGTGCTCAAATGTGAATAATTAGTTTGCAGGTACGGCAATCGCGAACGAAGTCGCAGGTACAGCTAGTAATAAATAAGAGTAAATAAACAGCAAAAATCTGGAAAATAAGCGAACCCTACACTACTCTATAACTACACCTTAATACAGGGCAGTAAGGAACAGCGTACAAAACTTTCAAAATATACCTAATGCCTTCGTCGAGAGTCTTATAAATCATTGTCACCCGTATTAGGACTTAATAAGTGATAAGATTGCTAGCCATAGAAGCAGGATTATTAATTGGCTACTGCTCTCTTCCTGGTTGTGAAATTAATTTAAGTGTATAGTCCCCTTTAAATACATTTAATTTGCGGTATAGATCTATGAAGTTTAGGTTTATGTTGATACTTAAAGGCTTTTGTATCAAAGCAATTTGAACTTCACTATGGTATTGAATGTTTCAGGCTTTTCTATGAAGAATTGGGTACCTATACGATTACGAGTCATTATACTCCAGCTACTCGCTCATCATCTAAATTTAGATAACACATCATCAATGGGTTATTCCAAATACCCCCATTGAAAATCTCCTCACATATCAGCGGATCATCAGACCAATTTAAGTGGTAATGTAGTATCTAATTACTTAGACAGAAAAAGAAACATGCGCAAAGCAATTCTATGCAAGTAAGGGAATATTTCGAAACTGTTTTGTAACTCGCTTTACATATTCACCCAGTGCACTGCATGCAATGCAATGCCTGGTCACCCATTGCCGTGTCAAATGATATGTTGTTGTGCAATCTTCATGAACTCTTGCACGCTGGCTTCCTGGAGATCTACTGACTGACTTCTGTCATTAGCCAGTGATTAAACTCGCATTAGCCTTTGTTGGATAATATAGTTGGTTACCGAGGCGTAATACGGACACCTGAGTAGCTGTTTGATGGCTAGTAGACCTATGTACTCATACCAGGTTGGATACAATGTTGCTGAATGCGTTTTTGTAAGGTAATAGCGATGTGTGACCTAATAACATTTAATAGCTAATTTACTGGGCTGGTATCTTGCGTAAGAATTGGTCTTGCTGAGTGTTCTGTGGCACTGTTGCGCTACATAATGCTCCCTCCAATGACTGTACAACGATAATCTATACTGCAGTAAGGTTGAAAGGACGCTGTATGGAGTGAATTAAGATAAATGATTATACGAACGAATGTGTTTTGGTGACATGCGCAACAAATGTCCTGAAGAAACCTGTGGGTGGTAGTGACGTTGTTAAAAAATTAGGTAGGTACAAAAGTCAACCTCAACTTCAGTAAATTTGTTTGGGCTTGCCGTCGTCATGAGTTTGTATTACTTCACTTTTATGAATTAATGAGAATAAAAATCAATAATATACAAAATTATACAATGATTCAAGCTTACATTACCACAATAAATACAAGTATTTAATAAATACACATAAGGTGTATCTAAAGTGGTATTTATTTGCGCCTGAATAAAAAACCTCCGAAATGAATTCCATATTAGTAAAAGCTAGAAGCATATCTTTTAGATTTAGATAATCCGTCGCGATTTTACCAATATTTTTTTATAGACCTACTTTAAGGAGCTAATGTTCGAGTAAGTTCCGGTTATACTACCCAGAACAGTATTTAGTAAATAAAACACTATCTTTGCGTTTCACAGTCATCGATTTAGCCTATCCATCGGTTAAAGCTTGAAACGCGCTGCATGTGAAGTGTCATTTTTATCATTCAGTTATTTTATGTCCTGGGTAGTATAACCGGAACTTACTCGAATATTCTGAAACAGGCCCTAAGTAACTTATATTATGAGTATAACTACTACTTAGTCATGTTATTTTCTTACAACTAAGGTAAAATTGAAAATGGCGTATTTTGTAACTGATGCAGTGACTTTGAATAGTTTAAATAATGTGTGTGATATAATTGCTATCCATTTAGTAAATAAATGGCTTGGATTTATCTATAATATTATTTTTTCTGCGTATAAATTTGTCAAGGTTTTCCTTTCGTAATATAAATGCAAAACTCCTTGGTAATAATATTAAAAGAATTAGAGAAAAAAAAATTAGAATATGTACGCACTAAGGTTTATGCTTACCTACCGGCATTGTAATCACATACTTTTCGATTTATTTTTATATTGAAACTAGTTTTTCGGGCAGTGTGCGGGCCGCATGCGGCCCGCATTTATCGTTGTGCAAGTTTGAACAATATCAAAACACCTTATACATTAAAAAAAATTATTTCAAAACACCAATAGAAGTATGAAATCCCATATAAACTCTCAATACAATAAAGAACCATACCGTAGCCACTACAGCAGATTCACTGCCATAAAAAGGTGGTACGGGCAGAATGGTACCAAGGTTCTGAGTCAATTTTGTTAAAGAACCCCACTCGTAGGTGCTTCGGTTACCGCGGGCAGTTGCCATGGAGACCAGTCGGAGATGTGGAAAATACTCTCAAGTCGGAGCTCGGCCTTCGGCCTCGCAAGTTACTAACACGGCTCGGCCTGCGGCCTCGCAAAGCGCTCGCCCTTCGGGCTCGCGCATCATGCGCTCGGCCTTCGGCCTCGCGGACCGAAAGTTCGGCCTTCGGCCTCACCAGGAGCTCGCCCTTCGGGCTCGCAACTTCACTAATGTAGGACAGTAACTCCAAATTCAGTCGAAAATCCCACAAAAACTCCTAATACAGTCGAATATATAGGGTAAATCACTCCAAATGCAGTATGAAGAATGAGAGGAGCACCTGGGACAAATCCAAAATGGCGGATTTCAAGAAGGCCACCATACAAACTGCTCCGCCCCTACTGAAGCTCGGCCTAACGGCCTCGCTTCAGCAGGCTCGGATCACTTTGTATGGCGGCCATCTTGAAATCCGCCATTTTGGATTTTTGACAGGTGTCATTCGACTGCTCTCCCGATTCCCTATGACATTTGTTCAAACACCCCCTACCTATCTTGTACCGTTTTTGAGATACATCATCCATCTTAACTTGGCAGGCGTCATTTTTATGATTTTCGATTTTTCTCATACTCACCAAAACCCCCCGAACATTTTTGCCATACATCACGTTGCTCCTACTCGTCTCCTTCTAGGAGAACATTTATGTCAATGAGTCAGTGAGTGGTAATCGAGCTTTATATATTATAACTAGTTTTTCGGGCAGTGTGCGGGCCGCATGCGGCCCGCATTTATCGTTATGCAGAACTAAACAATACGTTAACACCCTGTACATTTAAAAAAAATAAGTTCAAAACTCCAATAGAAGGATGAAATCCCAAATAAACTCTCCATACAATAAAGAACCATACTGTAGCCACTAAAGCAGATTCACCCTACTGCCATAAAAAGGTGGTACGGGCAGAATGGTACCAAGGTTCTGAGTCACTTTTGTTAAGGAACCCCACTCGTAGGTGCTTCGGATACCGCGGGCAGTTGCCATGGAGACCAGTCGGAGACGTGAAAAAAACTCTCAAGTCGGAGCTCGGCCTTCGGCCTCGCAAGTTACTAATACGGCTCGGCCTACGGCCTCGCCAAGCGTTCGCCCTTCGGGCTCACGCACCATACGCTCGGCCTTCGGCCTCGCGGACCGAAAGTTCGGCCTTTGGCCTCAACAGGTAATTGCCCTTTGGGCTCGCTATACACTAATGTAGGACAGTTACTCCAAATTCAGTCCAAATTCCCACAAAAACTCCTAATACAGTCGAAAATGTAGGTAAAACACTCCAAATGCAGTATAAAGAATGATAGGAGCACGTGTGACACATCCAAAATGTCGGATTTCAAGATGGCCCCCATACAAACTGCTCCGCCCCTACTGAAGCTCGGCCTAAAGGCCTCGCTTCAGCAGGCTCGGATCACTTTGTATGGCGGCCATCTTGAAATCCGCCATTTTGGATTTTTGACAGGTGTCATTCGACTGCTCTCCCGATTCCCTATGACATTTGTTCAAACACCCCTTACTTATCTCTTACCGTTTTCGAGATACGTCATCCATCTACACTTGGCAGGCGTCTTTTTAATGATTTTCGATTTTTCCCATACTCACCAAAACCACCCGAACATTTTTGCTATACATCACGTTGCTCCTTCTCGCCTCCTTCTAGGAGAACATTTATGTCAGTCAGTCAGTGGTAATCGAGCTTTATATATTATAAACTAGTATTTCGGGCAGTGTGCGGGCCGCATGCGGCCCGCATTCATCGTTATGAAATTTTAAACTATATCAAAACACCTAATACATAAAAAAAAATTGTTCAAAACTCCAATAGAAATATAAATCCCAAATAAACTTGTAATACAGTAGAGAAACATACTGTAGCTACTAAAGCAGATTCACCCTACTGCCATAAAAAGGTGGTACGGGCAGAATGGTACCAAGGTTCTGAGTAACTTTTGTTAAGGAACCCCACTCGTAGGTGCTTCGGTTACCGCGGGCAGTTGCCATGGAGACCAGTCGGAGACGTGGAAAAAACTCTCAAGTCGGAGCTCGGCCTTCGGCCTCGCAAGTTGCTAATACGGCTCGGACTACGGCCTCGCCAAGCGCTCGCCCTTCGGGCTCACGCACCCTACGCTCGGCCTCCGGCCTCGCGAGCCGAAAGTTCGGCCTTCGGCCTCACCGGGAGCTCGCCCTTCGGGCTCGCTATACACTAAAGTTGGACAGTCACTCCAAATTCAGTCAAAAATCCCACAAAAACTCCTAATACAGTCGAAAATTAAGGAAAAATACTCCAAATGCAGTATAAAGAATGATAGGAGCACGTAAGACACATCCAAAATGTCATTCGACTGCTCTCCTTATTCCCTATGACATATTTTCAAAAACCCCCTACCTATCTATTACCGTTTTCGAGATTCTTGATTTATCTGCACTTGGCAGACGTCATCGAAAAAAAAATTTCATATTTGGAATAAGGACGTCCAGAACAACCTAGATATAAAATTTAAGCCAAATCGGAGTACTTTTTTTTACTTGGCAGACGTCATCGAAAAAAAAAATTTTGATTTGGAATCAGGACACCCAGAACCACCTAAATATCGAGTTTCAGCCAAATCGGAGTAACTTGTTTTACTTGGCAGACGTCATCGAAAAAAAAATTTTAGATTTGGAATAAGGACACCCAAAACCACCTAAATATCGAGTTTCAGCCAAATCGGCGTAACTTTTTTTACTTGGCAGACGTCATCGAAACAAAATTTTTTGATTTAGAATAAGGACGTCCAGAACCACATAAATATCGAGTTTCAGCCAAATCGGAGTAACTTTTTTTACTTGGCAGACGTCATCGAAATAAAAATTTCATATTTGGAATAAGGATGACGAGAACAACCTATATATCGATTTTCAGCCAAATCGGTGCAAGTCTGAGCTCGGCCTTCGGCCTCGCAAGTTACTAACACGGCTCGACCTGCGGCCTCGCGCACCGTCCACTCGGCCTACGGCCTCGCGGCCCGAAAGTTCGGCCTTCGGCCTCACCAGAAGCTCGCCCTTCGGGCTCGCTACACGGCCAGTAGGACATTTACTCCAAATTCAGTTGAAAATCCCACAAAATCTCTTATACAGTCGACATTGTAAGGTCAAATACTCCAAATAATGTATGAAGAATGAGAGTAGCACATTTGACATGTGTCATTCGACTGCTCTCCCGATTTTCTATGACATTTGTTCAAACACCCCCAACCTATCTCTTACCGTTTTTGAGATACGTAGTCCAGCTTTACTTGGCAGGCGTCATTTCTAGGGTTTTTAATTTTTTCCCTACTCAGCTAAACCCCTTAGTCATTTAAGTAATACATTACTATAACCGAACTCAACTCTTTCTGGTAGAACCAGCTTCTTTTTTGAGGGATCGAAGGATTTTGTATGGCGGCCATTTTGAAATCCGCCATTTTGGATTTTTGACAAATGTCATCCGACTGCTCTCCTGATTCCCTATGACATTTGGTCAAGCACCCCCTACCTATCTCTTACCGTTTCGGAGATACGCCATCCAATTTTACTTGGCAGACGTCATCTTTGAGTTTTCGGATTTTTCCCATACTCACACAAACCCCCAGAACATTTTTGCTGTACATTACTTTCTTCCTACTCGACTCCTTCTGGGAGAACAATTATGTCAGTCAGTGAGTCAGTCAGTGTACGGTAATCCAGCTTTATATATTATAACTAGTTTTTCGGGCAGTGTGCGGGCCGCATGCGGCCCGCATTTATCGTTGTGCAAGTTAGAACAATATCAAAACACCTTATACATTAAAAAAAGTATGTTCAAAACTCCATTAGAAGTATGAAATCCCATATTAACTCTCAATACAATAAAGAACAATACTGTAGCCACTAAACCAGATTCACCCTACTGCCATAAAAAGGTGGTACGGGCAGAATGGTACCAAGGTTCTGAGTCACTTTTGTTAAGGAACCCCACTCGTAGTTGCTGCGGTTACCGCAGGCAGTTGCCATGGAGACCAGTCGGAGATGTGGAAAATACTCTCAAGTCGGAGCTCGGCCTTCGGCCTCGCAAGTTACTAATACGGCTCGGCCTACGGCCTCGCCAGGCGCTCGCCCTTCGGGCTCACGCATCAAACGCTCGGCCTTCGGCCTCGCGGACCGAAAGTTCGGCCTTCGGCCTCACCAGAAGCTCGCCCTTCGGGCTCGCTACTTCACTAATGTAGGACAGTAACTCCAAATTTAGTCAAAAATCCCACAAAAACTCCTAATACAGTCGAAAATATAAGGTAAAACACTCCAAATGCAGTATAAAGAATGATAGGAGCACGTGGGGCACATCCAAAATAACGGATTTCAAGACGGCCACCATACAAACTGCTCCGCCCCTACTGAAGCTCGGCCTAAAGGCCTCGCTTCAGCAGGCTCGGAGCATTTTGTATGGCGGCCATCTTGAAATCCGCCATTTTGGATTTTTGACAGGTGTCATTCGACTGCTCTCCCGATTCCCTATGACATTTGTTCAAACACCCCCTACCTATCTCTTACCGTTTTTGAGATATGTCATCCATCTTTACTTGGCAGGCGTCATTTTAATGATTTTCGATTTTTCTCATACTTACCAAAACCCTCCGAACATTTTTGCCATACATCACTTTGCTCCTACTCGTCTCCTTCTAGGAGAACATTTATGTCAGTCAGTGAGTCAGTCAGTGAGTGGTAATCGAGCTTTATATATTATTAATATAATAATAACTAGTTTTTCGGGCAGTGTGCGGGCCGCATGCGGCCCGCATCTATCTTTAGTCATTTGAAAATTTCACAGAAACACCTAATACGTGAAAAAAAGTGTGTTCAAAACTCTAATAGAAGGATGAAATCCCATATAAACTCTCAATACAATAAAGAACCATACTGTAGCCACTAAAGCAGATTCACCCTACTGCCATAAAATGGTGGTACGGGCAAAATGGTACCAAGGTTCTTAATCACTTTTGTTAAGGAACCCCACTCGTAGGTGCTTCGGTTACCGCGGGCAGTTGCCATGGAGACCAGTCGGAGACGTGGAAAATACTCTCAAGTCGGAGCTCGGCCTTCGGCCTCGCAAGTTACTAACACGGCTCGGCCTGCGGCCTCGCCAAGCGCTCGCACTGCGGGCTCGCGCACCATTCGCTCGGCCTTCGGCCTCGCGGACCGAAAGTTCGGCCTTCGGCCTCACCAGAAGCTCGTTTTCGGGCAGTGTGCGGGCCGCATGCGGCCCGCATTTATCGTTGTGCAAGTTTGAACAATATCAAAACACCTTATACATTAAAAAAAATTATTTCAAAACACCTAAAGATGTACGATTTCCCATACAAACACTTAATACATTAGAGAACCGTACTGTAATCACCAAACCAAATTCACCCTACTGCCATAAAAAGGTGGTACGGGCAGAATGGTACCAGGGTTCTGAGTCACTTTTAATAAGGAACCCCAATCGTAGCTGCGTCAGTTACCGCGGGCAGTTGCCATGGAGACCAATCGGAGATGTGGAAAATACTCTCTAGTCGGAGCTCGGCCTTCGGCCTCGCAAGTTACCAACACGGCTCGGCCTCCGGCCTCGCCAAGCGCTCGCCCTTCGGGCTCACGCACCCTACGCTCGGCCTTCGGCCTCACCAGGAGCTCGCCCTTCGGGCTCGCTATACACTAATGTTGGACAGTAACTCCAAATTCAGTCAAAAATCCCACAAAAACTCCTAATACAGTCGAAATGAAGGTAAAACACTCTAAATGCAGTATAAAGAATGATAGGAGCACGTAAGACACATCCAAAATGTCGGATTTCAAGACGGCCACCATACAAACTGCTCCGCCCCTGCTGAAGCTCGGCCTAACGGCCTCGCTTCAGCAGGCTCGGACCATTTTGTATGACGGCCATCTTGAAATCCGCCATTTTGGATTTTTGACAGGTGTCATTCGACTGCTCTCCCAATTCCCTATGACATTTGTTCAAACACCCCCTACCTATCTTGTACCGTTTTTGAGATATGTCATCCATCTTTACTTGGCAGGCGTCTTTTTTATGATTTTCGATTTTTCTCATACTCACCAAAACCCCCCGAACATTTTTGCCATACTTCATTTTTACCCTACTCTGCTCCTTCTAGGAGAACATTTATGTCAGTGAGTCAGTCAGTCAGTCAGTGGTAATCGAGCTTTATATATTATAAACTAGTTTTTCGGGCAGTGTGCGGGCCGCATGCGGCCCGCATTTATCGTTATGCAGTACTAAACTATATCAAAACTCCTGATACGTTGGAAAAAAGTATGTTCAAAACTCCAATAGAAGTATGAAATCCCATATAAACTCTCAAAACAATAAAGAACCATACTGTAGCCACTAAAGCAGATTCACCCTACTGCCATAAAAAGGTGGTACGGGCAGAATGGTACCAAGGTTCTGAGTCACTTTTGTTAAGGAACCCCACTCGTAGTTGCTGCGGTTACCGCAGGCAGTTGCCATGGAGACCAGTCGGAGATGTGGAAAATACTCTCAAGTCGGAGCTCGGCCTTCGGCCTCGCAAGTTACTAATACGGCTCGGCCTACGGCCTCGCCAGGCGCTCGCCCTTCGGGCTCACGCATCAAACGCTCGGCCTTCGGCCTCGCGGACCGAAAGTTCGGCCTTCGGCCTCACCAGAAGCTCGCCCTTCGGGCTCGCTACTTCACTAATGTAGGACAGTAACTCCAAATTTAGTCAAAAATCCCACAAAAACTCCTAATACAGTCGAAAATATAAGGTAAAACACTCCAAATGCAGTATAAAGAATGATAGGAGCACGTGGGGTACATCCAAAATAACGGATTTCAAGACGGCCACCATACAAACTGCTCCGCCCCTACTGAAGCTCGGCCTAAAGGCCTCGCTTCAGCAGGCTCGGAGCATTTTGTATGGCGGCCATCTTGAAATCCGCCATTTTGGATTTTTGACAGGTGTCATTCGACTGCTCTCCCGATTCCCTATGACATTTGTTCAAACACCCCCTACCTATCTCTTACCGTTTTTGAGATATGTCATCCATCTTTACTTGGCAGGCGTCATTTTAATGATTTTCGATTTTTCTCATACTTACCAAAACCCTCCGAACATTTTTGCCATACATCACTTTGCTCCTACTCGTCTCCTTCTAGGAGAACATTTATGTCAGTCAGTGAGTCAGTCAGTGAGTGGTAATCGAGCTTTATATATTATTAATAACTAGTTTTTCGGGCAGTGTGCGGGCCGCATGCGGCCCGCATTTATCGTTATGCAGTACTAAACTATATCAAAACTCCTGATACGTTGGAAAAAAGTATGTTCAAAACTCCAATAGAAGTATGAAATCCCATATAAACTCTCAATACAATAAAGAACCATACTGTAGCCACTAAAGCAGATTCACCCTACTGCCATAAAAAGGTGGTACGGGCAGAATGGTACCAAGGTTCTAAGTCACTTTTAATAAGGAACCCCACTCGTAGGTGCTTCGGTTACCGCAGGCAGTTGCCATGGAGACCAGTCGGTGACGTGGAAAATACTCTCGAGTCGGAGCTCGGCCTTCGGCCTCGCAAGTTACTAATACGGCTCGGCCTACGGCCTCGCCAAGCGCTCGCCCTTCGGGCTCACGCATCATACGCTCGGCCTTCGGCCTCGCGGACCGAAAGTTCGGCCTTCGGCCTCACCAGGAGCTCGCCCTTCGGGCTCGCTACTACACTAATGTAGGACAGTAACTCCAAATTCAGTCAAAAATCCCACAAAAACTCCTAATACAGTCGAAAATAAAGGTAAAACACTCCAAATGCAGTATAAAGAATGATAGGAGCACGTGGGTCACATCCAAAATGTCGGATTTCAAGACGGCCACCATACAAACTGCTCCGCCCCTTCTGAAGCTCGGCCTAACGGCCTCGCTTCAGCAGGCTCGGATCATTTTGTATGGCGGCCATCTTGAAATCCGCCATTTTGGATTTTTGACAGGTGTCATTCAACTGCTCTCCCGATTTCCTATGACATTTGTTCAAACTCCCCCTACCTATCTCTTACCGTTTTTGAGATATGACATACATCTTTACTTGGCAGGCGTCTTTTAAATGATTTTCGATTTTTCTCATACTCACCTAAGTCCCCCGAACATGTTTGCCATACATCACTGTGCTCCTACTCGTCTCCTTCTAGGAGAACATTTATGTCAATGAGTGAGTCAGTCAGTCAGTCAGTGGTAATCGAGCTTTATATATTATAAATAACTAGTTTTTCGGGCAGTGTGCGGGCCGCATGCGGCCCGCATTTATCGTTGTGCAAGTTTGAACAATATCAAAACACCTTATACATTAAAAAAAGTATGTTCAAAACTCCATTAGAAGTATGAAATCCCATATTAATACTCAATACAATAAAGAACAATACTGTAGCCACTAAAACAGATTCACCCTACTGCCATAAAAAGGTGGTACGGGCAGAAAGGTACCAAGGTTCTGAGTCACTTTTGTTAAGGAACCCCACTCGTAGGTGCTTCGCTTACCGCGGGCAGTTGCCATGGAGACCAGTCGGAGACGTGGAAAAAACTCTCAAGTCGGAGCTCGGCCTTCGGCCTCGCAAGTTACCAACATGGCTCGGCCTGCGGCCTCGCCAAGAGCTCGCCCTTCGGGCTCGCGCGTCATACGCTCGGCCTTCGGCCTCGCGGACTGAAAGTTCGGCCTTCGGCCTCACCAGGAGCTCGCCCTTCGGGCTCGCTACTACACTTATGTAGGACAGTAACTCCAAATTCAGTCAAAAATCCCACAAAAACTCCTAATACAGTCGAAAATATAAGGTAATACACTCCAAATGCAGTATAAAGAATGATAGGAGCACCTGGGACAAATCCAAAATGGCGGATTTCAAGAAGGCCATCATACAAACTGCTCCGCCCCTACTGAACCTCGGCCTAACGGCCTCGCTTCAGCAGGCTCGGATCAATTTGTATGGCGGCCATCTTGAAATCCGCCATTTTGGATTTTTGACAGGTGTCATTCGACTGCTCTCCAGATTCCCTATGACATTTGTTCAAACACCCCCTACCTATCTCTTACCGTTTTTGAGATATGTCATCCATCTTTACTTGGCAGGCGTCTTTTTAATGATTTTCGATTTTTCTCATACTCACCAAAACCCCCCGAACATTTTTGTCCTACATCATTTTAACCCTACTCTACTCCTTCTAGGAGAACATTTATGTCAGTCAGTCAGTCAGTGAGTCAGTCAGTGGTAATCGAGCTTTATATATTATAAAAACTAGTTTTTCGGGCAGTGTGCGGGCCGCATGCGGCCCGCATTTATCGTTGTGCAAGTTTGAACAATATCAAAACACCTTATACATTTAAAAAAAAAACAATATTCTATAACAGTATGAAATCCCATATAAACTCCTTATACAGTAGAGAACCAAACTGTAGCCACCAAACCAGATTCACCCTACTGCCATAAAAAAGTGGTACGGGCAGAATGGTACCAAGATTCTGAGTCACTTTTATTAAAGAACCCCACTCGTAGGTGCTTCGCTTACCACGGGCAGTTGCCATGGAGACCATTCGGAGACGTGGAAAATACTCTCAAGTCGGAGCTCGGCCTTCGGGCTCGCATGTTACTAATACGGCTCGGCCTGCGGCCTCGCCAAGCGCTCGCCCTTCGGGCTCACGCCCCATACGCTCGGCCTTCGGCCTCGCGGGCCGAAAGTTCGGCCTTCGGCCTCACCAGGAGCTCGCCCTTCGGGCTCGCAACTGCACTAATGTAGGACAGTTACTCCAAATTCAGTCAAAAATCCCACAAAAACTCCTAATACAGTCTAATATAAAGGTAAAACGCTCCAAATGCAGTATAAAGAATGATAGGAGCACGTGGGACACATCCAAAATGTCGGATTTCAAGATGGCCACCATACAAACTGCTCCGCCCCTACTGAAGCTCGGCCTAAAGGCCTCGCTTCAGCAGGCTCGGATCAATTTGTATGGCGGCCATCTTGAAATCCGCCATTTTGGATTTTTGACAGATGTCATTCGACTGCTCTACCGATTCCCTATGACATTTGTTCAAACACCCCCTACCTATCTCTTACCGTTTTCGAGATACGTCATCCATCATCACTTGGCAGGCGTCTTTTTAATGATTTTCGATTTTTCTCATACTCACCAAAACCCTCCGAACATTTTTGCTATACTTCATTTTTACCCTACTCTGCTCCTTCTAGGAGAACATTTATGTCAGTGAGTCAGTCAGTCAGTCAGTGGTAATCGAGCTTTATATATTATAAATAAATAAATAAACTAGTATTTCGGGCAGTGTGCGGGCCGCATGCGGCCCGCATCTATCTTGAGTCAGTAGGAATTGTCAAATAAACACCAGAGACATTAAAAAAAAGTATGTTCAAAACACCAATAGAAGTATGAAATCCCAAATAAACTCTCCATACAATAAAGAACCATACTGTAGCCACTAAAGCAGATTCACCCTACTGCCATAAAAAGGTGGTACGGGCAGAATAGTACCAAGGTTCTGAGTCACTTTTGTTAAGGATACCCACTCGTAGGTGCTTCGGTTACCGCAGGCAGTTGCCATGGAGACCAGTCAGTGACGTGGAAAATACTCTCAAGTCGGAGCTCGGCCTTCGGCCTCGCAAGTTACTAATACGGCTTTGCCTACGGCCTCGCCAAGCGCTCGCCCTTCGGGCTCACGCATCATACGCTTGGCCTTCGGCCTCGCGGACCGAAAGTTCGGCCTTCGGCCTTACCAGGAGCTCGCCCTTCGGGCTCGCTACTACACTAACGTAGGACAGTAACTCCAAATTCAGTCAAAACTCCCACAAAAACTCCTAATACAGTTGAAAATAAAGGTAAAACACTCCATATGCAGTATAAAGAATGATAGGAGCATGTAAGACACATCCAAAATGTCGGATTTCAAGACGGCCACCATACAAACTGCTCCGCCCCTACTGAAGCTCGGCCTAACGGCCTCGCTTCAGCAGGCTCGGATCAATTTGTATGGCGGCCATCTTGAAATCCGCCATTTTGGATTTTTGACAGATGTCATTCGACTGCTCTCCTTATTCCCTATGACATTTGTTCAAACACCCCCTACCTATCTCTTACCGTTTTTGAGATACGTCATCCATCTTCACTTGGCAGGCGTCTTTTTAATGATTTTCGATTTTTCTCATACTCATCAAAACCCCTCGAACATTTCTGCCATACATCATTTTAGCCCTACTATGCTCCTTCTAGGAGAACATTTATGTCAATCAGTCAGTCAGTGAGTCAGTGGTAATCGAGCCTTATATATTATAAATAATAATAAATAATAACTAGTTTTTCGGGCAGTGTGCGGGCCGCATGCGGCCCGCATTTATCGTTATGCAGTACTAAACTATATCAAAACTCCTGATACGTTCGAAAAAAGTATGTTCAAAACTCCAATAGAAGTATGAAATCCCATATAGACTCTTAATACAATAAAGAACCATACTGTAGCTACTAAAGCAGTTTCACCCTACTGCCATAAAAAGGTGGTACGGGCAGAATGGTACCAAGGTTCTGAGTCACTTTTGATAAGGAACCCCACTCGTAGGTGCTTCGGTTATCGCGGGCAGTTGCCATGGAGACCAGTCGGAGACGAGGAAAAAACTCTTAAGTCGGAGCTCGGCCTTCGGCCTCGCAAGTTACTAATACGGTTCGGCCTACGGCCTCGCCAAGCGCTCGCCCTTCGGGCTCACGCACCCTACGCTCGGCCTTCGGCCTCGCGAGCCGAAAGTTCGGCCTACGGCCTCACCGGGAGCTCGCCCTTCGGGCTCGCTATACACTAAAGTTGGACAGTAACTCCAAAGTCAGTCAAAAATCCCACAAAAACTCCTAATACAGTCGAAAATTAAGGAAAAACACTCCAAATACAGTATAAAGAATGATAGGAGCACGTAAGACACATCCAAAACGTCATTCGACTGCTCTCCTTATTCCCTATGACATATTTTCAAAAACCCCCTACCTATCTATTACCGTTTTCGAGATACGTGATTTATCTGCACTTGGCAGACGTCATCGAAATAAAAAAACATATTTGTAATAAAGACGTCCAGAACAACCTAGATATCGAGTTTCAGCCAAATAGGAGTACTTTTTTTTATTTGGCAGACGTCATCGAAAAAAAAATTTTTGATTTGGAATAAGGACACCCAGAACCACCTAAATATCGAGTTTCAGCCAAATCGGAGTAACTTGTTTTACTTGGCAGACGTCATCGAAAAAAAAATTTTAGATTTGGAATAAGGACACCCAGAACCACCTAAATATCGAGTTTCAGCCAAATCGGGGTAACTTGTTTTACTTGGCAGACGTCATCATAAAAGAAATTTTAGATTTGGAATAAGGACACCCAGAACCACCTAAATATCAAGTTTCAGCCAAATCGGAGTAACTTTTTTTACTTGGCAGACGTCATCGAAACAAAAATTTTTGATTTAGAATAAGGACGTCCAGAACCACATAAATATCGAGTTTCAGCCAAATCGGAGTAACTTTTTTTACTTGGCAGACGTCATCGAAATAAAAATTTCATATTTGGAATAAGGATGACAAGAACAACCTATGTATCGATTTTCAGCCAAATCGGTGCAAGTCTGAGCTCGGCCTTCGGCCTCGCAAGTTACTAACACGGCTCGGCCTGCGGCCTCGCCTGACGCTCGCCCTGCGGGCTCGCGCACCATCCGCTCGGCCTACGGCCTCGCGGCCCGAACGTTCGGCCTTCGGCCTCACCAAAAGCTCGCCCTTCGGGCTCGCTACACTGACAGTAGGACAATTACTCCAAATTGAGTTGAAATTCCCACAAACACTCCTAATACAGTCGACATTGTAAGGTTAAATACTCCAAATAATGTATGAAGAATGAGAGTAGCACATTTGACAGGTGTCAATAGACTGCTCTCCCGATTCCCTATGACATTTGTAAAAACACCCCCAACCTATCTCTTACCGTTTTCGAGATACGTTGTCCAGCTTTACTTGGCAGGCGTCATTTCTAGGGTTTTTATTTTTTTCCCTACTTACTTAAACCCCTTAGTCATTTTCGTAATACATTACTTTAACCGTACTCAACTCTTTCTGGTAGAACCAGCTACTTTTTTGAGGGATCGAAGGATTTTGTATGGCGGCCATTTTGAAATCCGCCATTTTGGATTTTTGACAAATGTCATCCGACTGCTCTCCCGATTCCCTATGACATTTGGTCAAGCACCCCCTACCTATCTTGTACCGTTTCAGAGATACGCCATCCAATTTTACTTGGCTGACGTCATCTTTGAGTTTTCGGATTTTTCCCATACTCACACAAACCCCCTCTACACTTTTCCCATACATCACATTCTTCCTACTGGACTCCTTCTGGGAGAACAATGATGTCAGTCAGTCAGTCAGTCAGTGTACGGTAATCCAGCTTTATATATAATAACTAGTATTTCGGGCAGTGTGCGGGCCGCATGCGGCCCGCATCTATCTTGAGTCAGTTGTGACTGTCATAAAAGCACGTTATACATTAAAAAAAAGTAATGTCCGAAACTCCAATAGAAGTATGAAATCCCATATAAACTCTCAATACAATAAAGAACCATACTGTAGCCACTAAAGCAGATTCACCCTACTGCCACAAAAAGGTAGTACGGGCAAAATCGGACCAAGTTTCTGAGTCACTTTTGTTAAGGAACCACACTCGTAGGTGCTTCGGTTACCGCGGGCAGTTGCCATGGAGACCAGTCGGAGATGTGGAAAATACTCTCAAGTCGGAGCTCGGCCTTCGGCCTCGCAAGTTACTAACACGGCTCGGCCTGCGGCCTCGCAAAGGGCTCGCCCTACGGGCTCGCGCATCATACGCTCGGCCTTCGGCCTAGCGGACCGAAAGTTCGGCCTTCGGCCTCACCAGGAGCTCGCCCTTCGGGCTCGCAACTTCACTAATGTAGGACAGTAACTCCAAATTCAGTCGAAAATCCCACAAAAACTCCTAATACAGTCGAAAATATAGGGTAAATCACTCCAAATGCAGTATAAAGAATGATAGGAGCACGTGGGTCACATCCAAAATGTCGGATTTCAAGACGGCCACCATACAAACTGCTCCGCCCCTACTGAAGCTCGGCCTAACGGCCTCGCTTCAGCAGGCTCGGATCATTTTGTATGGCGGCCATCTTGAAATCCGCCATTTTGGATTTTTGGCAGGTGTCATTCGACTGCTCTCCCGATTCCCTATGACATTTGTTCAAACACCCCCTACCTATCTCTTACCGTTTTTGAGATACGTCATCCATCATCACTTGGCAGGCGTCTTTTTAATGATTTTCGATTTTTCTCATACTCACCAAAACCACCCGAACATTTTTGCCATACTTCATTTTTACCCTACTCTGCTCCTTCTAGGAGAACATTTATGTCAGTGAGTCAGTGAGTCAGTGGTAATCGAGCTTTATATATTATAAATAACTAGTTTTTCGGGCAGTGTGCGGGCCGCATGCGGCCCGCATTTATCGTTGTGCAAGTTTGAACAATATCAAAACACCTTATACATTAACAAAAAAATTTTCAAAACACCAAAAGATGTACGATTTCCCATACTAACACTTTATACATTAGAGAACCGTACTGTACCCACCAAACCAAATTCACCCTACTGCCATAAAAAGGTGGTACGGGCAGAATGGTACCAAGGTTCTGAGTTACTTATGTTAAGGAACCCCACTCGTAGGTGCTTCGGTTACCGCGGGCAGTTGCCATGGAGACCAGTCGATGACGTGGAAAATACTCTCGAGTCGGAGCTCGGCCTCCGGCCTCGCAAGTTACTAACATGGCTCGGCCTGCGGCCTCGCCAAGCGCTCGCCCTTCGGGCTCACGCACCATACGCTCGGCCTTCGGCCTCGCAAGCCGAAAGTTCGGCCTTCGGCCTCACCCGGAGCTCGCCCTTCGGGCTCGCTATACGCTATCATAGGACATTAACTCCAAATTCAGTCAAAAATCCCACAAAAACTCCTAATACAGTCGAAAATATAAGGTAAAACACTCCAAATGCAGTATAAAGAATGATAGGAGCACGTGGGGCACATCCAAAATGACGGATTTCAAGACGGCCACCATACAAACTGCTCCGCCCCTACTGAAGCTCGGCCTAAAGGCCTCGCTTCAGCAGGCTCGGAGCATTTTGTATGGCGGCCATCTTGAAATCCGCCATTTTGGATTTTTGACAGGTGTCATTCGACTGCTCTCCCGATTCCCTATGACATTTGTTCAAACACCCCCTACCTATCTCTTACCGTTTTCGAGATACGTCATCCAACTTCACTTGGCAGGCGTCTTTTTAATGATTTTCGATTTTTCTCATACTAACCAAAACATCCCGAACATTTTTGCTATACTTCATTTTTACCCTACTCTGCTCCTTCTAGGAGAACATTTATGTCAGTGAGTCAGTGAGTCAGTGGTAATCGAGCTTTATATATTATAAACTAGTTTTTCGGGCAGTGTGCGGGCCGCATGCGGCCCGCATTTATCGTTATGCAGTACTTAACAATATCAAAACTCCTTTTACATAAAAAAAAAATATTTCAAAATTCCAATAGAAGTATGAAATCCCATATAAACTCTCAATACAATAAAGAACCATACTATAGCCACTAAAGCAAATTCACCCTACTGCCATAAAAAGGTGGTACGGGCAGAATGGGACCAAGGTTCTGAGTCACTTTTGTTAAGGAACCCCACTCGTAGGTGCTTCGGTTACCGCGGGCAGTTGCCATGGAGACCAGTCGGAGATGTGGAAAATACTCTCAAGTCGGAGCTCGGCCTTCGGCCTCGCAAGTTACTAACACGGCTCGGCCTGCGGCCTCGCCAAGCGCTCGCCCTTCGGGCTCACGCACCATACGCTCGGCCTTCGGCCTCGCGAGCCGAAAGTTCGGCCTTCGGCCTCACCAGGAGCTCGCCCTTCGGGCTCGCTACTACACTAACGTAGGACAGTAACTCCAAATTCAGTCGAAAATCCCACAAAAACTCCTAATACAGTCGAAAATATAAGGTAAAACACTCCAAATGCAGTATAAAGAATGATAGGAGCACGTCAGACACATCCAAAATGGCGGATTTCAAAATGGCCGCCATACAAAGTGCTCCGCCGCTACTGAACCTCGGCCTAGCAGCCTCGCTTCAGCAGACTCGGATCACTTTGTATGGCGGCCATCTTGAAATCCGCCATTTTGGATTTTTGACAGGTGTCATTCTACTGCTCTCCCGATTCCCTATGACATTTGTTCAAACACCCCCTACCTATCTCTTACCGTTTTCGAGATGTGTTATCCATCTTTACTTGGCAGGCGTCATTTTTTTGATTTTCGATTTTTCTCATACTCACCAAAACCACCCGAACATTTTTGCCATACTTCATTTTTACCCTACTCTGCTCCTTCTAGGAGAACATTTATGTCAGTCAGTGAGTCAGTCAGTGAGTGGTAATCGAGCTTTATATATTATAAACTAGTTTTTCGGGCAGTGTGCGGGCCGCATGCGGCCCGCATCTATCTTTACTCATTTGGAAATTTCACAGAAACACCTAATACGTTAAAAAAAAGTGTGTTCAAAACTCCATTAGAAAAATGAAATCTTATACAAACTCTTCATACACTAAAGAACCATACTGTAGCCACTAAAGCAGATTCACCCTACTGCCATTAAAAGGTGGTACGGGCAGAATGGGACCAGGGTTCCGAGTCACTTTTGTTATGGAACCCCACTCGTAGGTGCTTTGGTTACCGTGGGCAGTTGCCATTGAGACCAGTCGGAGACGTGGAAAATACTCTCAAGTCGGAGCTCGGCCTTCGGCCTCGCAAGTTACTAACACGGCTCGGCCTGCGGCCTCGCCAAGCGCTCGCCCTTCGGGCTCACGCAGCGAACGCTCGGCCTTCGGCCTCGCGAGCCGAAAGTTCGGCCTTCGGCCTCACCAGGAGCTCGCCCTCTGGCTCGCTACTGCAATAACATAGAACAGTTACTCCAAATTCAGTCAAAAAACCTACAAAAACTCCTAATACAGTCGAAAATATGAGGTAAAACACTCCAAATGCAGTATAAAGAATGAGAGGAGCACGTGTGACACATCCAAAATGTCATTTGACTGTTTTTCTTATTCCCTATGACATATTTTCAAATTCCCCCTACCTATCTATTACCGTTATCGAGATACGTGATTTATCTTCACTTGGCAGACGTCATCGAAAAAAATAATTCATATTTGGAATAAGGACGTCCAGAACAACCTAGATTTAAAATTTAAACCAAATCGGAGTACTTTTTTTAACTTGGCAGACGTCATCGAAAAAAAAATTTTAGATTTGGAATAAGGACACCCAGAACCACCTAAATATCGAGTTTCAGCCAAATCGGAGTAACTTTTTTTACTTGGCAGACGTCATCGAAAAAAAATTTTTAGATTTGGAATAAGGACACCCAGAACCTCCTAAATATCGAGTTTCAGCCAAATCGGAGTAACTTTTTTTACTTGGCAGACGTCATCGAAATATTTTTTTTTGATTTGGAATAAGGACATCCAGAACCACATAAATATCGAGTTTCAGCCAAATCGGAGTAACTTTTTTAACTTGGCAGACGTCATCGAAATAAAAACTTCATATTTGGAATAAGGATGACGAGAACAACCTATATATCGATTTTCAGCTAAATCGGTGCAAGTCTGAGCTCGGCCTTCGGCCTCGCAAGTTACTAACACGGCTCGACCTGCGGCCTCGCCTAGCGCTCGCCCTGCGGGCTCACGCACCGTCCACTCGGCCTACGGCCTCGCGGCCCGGAAGTTCGGCCTTCGGCCTCACCAAAAGCTCGCCCTTCGGGCTCGCTACACTGACAGTAGGACAATTACTCTAAATTGAGTTGAAATTCCCACAAACACTCCTAATACAGTCGACATTGTAAGGTTAAATACTCCAAATAATGTATGAAGAATGAGAGTAGCACATTTGACAGGTGTCATTCGACTGCTCTCCCGATTGCCTATGACATTTGTTCAAACACCCCCAACCTATCTCTTACCGTTTTCGAGATACGTAGTCCAGCTTTACTTGGCAGGCGTCATTTCTAGGGTTTTTAATTTTTTCCCTACTCACCTAAGCCCCTTTATCATTTTCGAAATACATTACTATAACCGTACTCAACTCTTTCTGGTAGAACCAGCTACTTTTTTGAGGGATCGAAGGATTTTGTATGGCGGCCATTTTGAAATCCGCCATTTTGGATTTTTGACCAATTTCATCCGACTATTCTCCCGAATCCCTATGACATTTGGTCAAGCACCCCCTACCTATCTCTTACCGTTTCAGAGATACGCCATCCAATTTTACTTGGCAGACGTCATCTTTGAGTTTTCGGATTTTTCCCATACTCACACAAACCCCCTCTACACTTTTCCCATACATCACATTCTTCCTATTCGACTCCTTCTGGGAGAACAATGATGTCAGTCAGTCAGTCAGTCAGTCAGTCAGTCAGTCAGTCAGTGTACGGTAATCCAGCTTTATATATTATAAACTAGTTTTTCGGGCAGTGTGCGGGCCGCATGCGGCCCGCATTTATCGTTGTGCAAGTTTGAACAATATCAAAACACCTTATACATTAAAAAAAATTATTTCAAAACACCTAAAGATGTACGATTTCCCATACAAACCCTTAATACAATAGAGAACCGTACTGTTATCACCAAACCAAATTCACCCTACTGCCATAAAAAGGTGGTACGGGCAGAATGGTACCAAGGTTCTGAATCACTTTTGTTAAGGAACCCCACTCGTAGGTGCTTCGGTTACCGCAGGCAGTTGCCATGGAGACCAGTCGGTGACGTGGAAAATACTCTCAAGTCGGAGCTCGGCCTTCGGCCTCGCAAGTTACTAATACGGCTCGGCCTGCGGCCTCGCCAAGCGCTCGCCCTTCGGGCTCGCGCACCATTCGCTCGGCCTTCGGCCTCGCGGACCGAAAGTTCGGCCTTCGGCCTCACCAGGTGGTTGCCCTTTGGGCTCGCTATACACTAATGTAGAACAGTTACTCCAAATTCAGTCAAAAAACCCACAAAAACTCCTAATACAGTCGAAAATATAAGGTAAAACACTCCAAATGCAGTATGAAGAATGAGAGGAGCACCTGGGACAAATCCAAAATGGCGGATTTCAAGAAGGCCACCATACAAACTGCTCCGCCCCTACTGAAGCTCGGCCTAAAGGCCTCGCTTCAGCAGGCTCGGAGCATTTTGTATGGCGGCCATCTTGAAATCCGCCATTTTGGATTTTTGACAGGTGTCATTCGACTGCTCTCCCGATTCTCTATGACATTTGTTCAAACACCCCCTACCTATCTCTTACCGTTTTCGAGATACGTCATCCATCATCACTTGGCAGGCGTCTTTTTAATGATTTTCGATTTTTCTCATACTCACCAAAACCACCCGAACATTTTTGCCATACTTCATTTTTACCCTACTCTGCTCCTTCTAGGAGAACATTTATGTCAGTGAGTCAGTCAGTCAGTCAGTGGTAATCGAGCTTTATATATTATAACTAGTTTTTCGGGCAGTGTGCGGGCCGCATGCGGCCCGCATTTATCGTTATGCAGTACAAAACTTTACCTTAACCCCTTATACATTTAAAAAAAATAAGTTCCAAACTCCAATAGAAGTATGAAATCCCATATAAACTCTCAATACAATAAAGAAACAAACTGTAGCCACCAAACCAAATTCACCCTACTGCCATAAAAAGGTGGTACGGGCAGAATGGGACCAGGGTTCCGAGTCACTTTTGATATGGAACCCCACTCGTAGGTGCTTCGGTTACCGCGGGCAGTTGCCATGGAGACCAGTCGGAGAAGTGGAAAATACTCTCAAGTCGGAGCTCGGCCTTCGGCCTCGCAAGTCGCCAACACGGCTCGGCCTCCGGCCTCGCCAAGCGCTCGCCCTTCGGGCTCACGCACCATACGCTCGGCCTTCGGCCTCGCGGGCCGAATGATCGGCCTTTGGCCTCACCAAGAGCTCGCCCTTCGGGCTCGCTACTATACTAACGTAGTACAGTTACTCCAAATTCAGTCAAAAATCCCACAAAAACTCCTAATACAGTCGAAAATATAAGGTAAAACACTCCAAATGCAGTATAAAGAATGATAGGAGCAAGTGAAACAAATCCAAAATGTCGGATTTCAAGACAGCCACCATATAAACTGCTCCGCCCCTGCTGAAGCTCGGCCTAACGGCCTCGCTTCAGCAGGCTCGGATCAATTTGTATGGCGGCCATCTTGAAATCCGCCATTTTGGATTTTTGATATATGTCATCCGACTGCTCTTCCGATTCCCTATGACATTTGTTCAATCACCCCCTACCTATCTCTTACCGTTTTTGAGATTCGTCATCCATCTCTACTTGGCAGGCGTCTTTTTAATGATTTTCGATTTTTCTCATACTCACCAAAACCCCCCGAACATTTTTGCCATACATCACTTTGCTCCTACTCGTCTCCTTCTAGGAGAACATTTATGTCAGTCAGTGAGTCAGTCAGTGAGTGGTAATCGAGCTTTATATATTATTAATAACTAGTTTTTCGGGCAGTGTGCGGGCCGCATGCGGCCCGCATCTATCTTGAGTCAGTAGGAACTGTCAAAAAAACACCTGATACATTAAAAAAATAGTGTGTTCAAAACTCCAATAGAAGCATGAAATCCCATATAAACTCTCAATACAATAAAGAACCATACTGTAGCCAATAAAGCAAATTCACCCTACTGCTATAAAAAGGTGGTACGGGCAGAATGGTACCAAGGTTCTAAGTCACTTTTCTTAAGGAACCCCACTCGCAGGTGCTTCGGTTACCGCGAGCAGTTGCCATGGAGACCAGTCGGAGATGTGGAAAATACTCTCGAGTCGGAGCTCGGCCTTCGGCCTCGCAAGTTACTAACACGGCTCGGCCTGCGGCCTCGCCAAGCGCTCGCCCTTCGGGCTCGCGCTTCATTCGCTCGGCCTTCGGCCTCGCGGACCGAAAGTTCGGCCTTCGGCCTCACCAGGTGGTTGCCCTTTGGGCTCGCTATACACTAATGTAGGACAGTTACTCCAAATTCAGTCAAAAAACCCACAAAAACTCCTAATACAGTCGAAAATATATGGTAAAACACTCCAAATGCAGTATGAAGAATGAGAGGAGCACCTGGGACAAATCCAAAATGGCGGATTTCAAGAAGCCCACCATTCAAACTGCTCCGCCCCTACTGAAGCTCGGCCTAAAGGCCTCGCTTCAGCAGGCTCGGAGCATTTTGTATGGCGGCCATCTTGAAATCCGCCATTTTGGATTTTTGACAGGTGTCATTCGACTGCTCTCTCGATTCCCTATGACATTTTTTCAAACACCCCTTACCTATCTCTTACCGTTTTCGAGGTACGTCATCCATCTTCACTTGGCAGGCGTCATTTTTATGATTTTCGATTTTTCTCATACTCACCAAAACCCCCCGAACATTTTTGCCATACTTCATTTTTACCCTACTCTGCTCCTTCTAGGAGAACATTTATGTCAGTCAGTGAGTCAGTCAGTGAGTGGTAATCGAGCTTTATATATTATAAATAACTAGTTTTTCGGGCAGTGTGCGGGCCGCATGCGGCCCGCATCTATCTTGAGTCATTTGGAAATTTCACATAAACCCCTAATACTTTAAGAAAAAGAATGTTCAAAACTCCAATGGAAGTATGAAATCCCATAAAAACTCTCAATACAATAAAGAACCATACTGCAGCCACTAAAGCAAATTCACCCTACTGCCACAAAAAGGTGGTACGGGCAGAATGGGACCAAGGTTCTGAGTCACTTTTGTGAAGGAACCCCACTCGTAGGTGCTTCGGTTACCGCGGGCAGTTGCTATGGAGACCAGTCGGAGATGTGGAAAATAATCTCAAGTCGGAGCTCGGCCTTCGGCCTCGCAAGTTACTAACACGGCTCGGCCTGCGGCCTCGCAAAGCACTCGCCCTTCGGGCTCGCGCATCATACGCTCGGCCTTCGGCCTCGCGGACCGAAAGTTCGGCCTTCGGCCTCACCAGAAGCTCGCCCTTCGGGCTCGCAACTTCACTAATGTAGGACAGTTACTCCAAATTCAGTCGAAAATCCCACAAAAACTCCTAATACAGTCGAAAATATAGGGTAAATCACTCCAAATGCAGTATAAAGAATGATAGGAGCACGTGGGTCACATCCTAATTGTCGGATTTCAAGACGGCCACCATACAAACTGCTCCGCCCCTACTGAAGCTCGGCCTAAAGGCCTCGCTTCAGCAGGCTCGGATCACTTTGTATGGCGGCCATCTTGAAATCCGCCATTTTGGATTTTTGACAGGTGTCATTCGACTGCTCTCCCGATTCCCTATGACATTTGTTCAAACACCCCCTACCTATCTCGTACCGTTTTTGAGATACGTCATCCATCTTCACTTGGCAGGCGTCTTTTTAATGATTTTCGATTTTTCCCATACTCACTAAAACCCCCCGAACATTTTTGCCATACATAATTTTAACCCTACTCCACTCCTTCTAGGAGAACATTTATGTCAGTCAGTGAGTCAGTCAGTGAGTGGTAATCGAGCTTTATATATTATAAATAAACTAGTTTTTCGGGCAGTGTGCGGGCCGCATGCGGCCCGCATTTATCGTTATACAGTACTAAACTATACCTTGACCCCTTTTACATTAAAAAAAAATAAGTTCAAAACTCCAATAGAAGTATGAAATCCCAAATAAACTGTCCATACAATAAAGAACCATACTGTAGCCACTAAAGCAGATTCACCCTACTGCCATAAAAAGTTGGTACGGGCAGAATGGTACCAAGGTTCTTAATCACTTTTGTTTAGGAATCCCACTCGTAGGTGCTTCGGTTACCGCAGGCAGTTGCCATGGAGACCAGTCGGTGACGTGGTAAATACCCTCGAGTCGGAGCTCGGCCTTCGGCCTCGCAAGTTACTAATACGGCTCGGCCTGCGGCCTCGCCAAGCGCTCGCCCTTCGGGCTCACGCACCATACGCTCGGCCTTCGGCCTCGCGAGCCGAAAGTTCGGCCTTCGGCCTCACCAGGAGCTCGCCCTTCGGGCTCGCTACTACATTAACGTAGAACAGTTACTCCAAATTCAGTCAAAAATCCCACAAAAACTCCTAATACAGTCGAAAATGAAGGTTAAACACTCCAAATGCAGTATGAAGAATGAGAGGAGCACCTGGGACACATCCAAAATGTCGGATTTCAAGACGGCCACCATACAAACTGCTCCGCCCCTACTGAAGCTCGGCCTAAAGGCCTCGCTTCAGCAGGCTCGGAGCATTTTGTATGGCGGCCATCTTGAAATCCGCCATTTTGGATTTTTGACAGATGTCATTCGACTGCTCTACCGATTCCCTATGACATTTGTTCAAACACCCCCTACCTATCTCTTACCGTTTTCGAGATACGTCATCCATCATCACTTGGCAGGCGTCTTTTTAATGATTTTCGATTTTTCTCATACTCACCAAAACCCTCCGAACATTTTTGCTATACTTCATTTTTACCCTACTCTGCTCCTTCTAGGAGAACATTTATGTCAGTGAGTCAGTCAGTCAGTCAGTGGTAATCGAGCTTTATATATTATAAATAACTAGTATTTCGGGCAGTGTGCGGGCCGCATGCGGCCCGCATCTATCTTTAGTCATTTGAAACTTTCACAGAAACACCTAATACGTAAAAAAAAGTGTGTTCAAAACTCCAATAGAAGTATGAAATCCCATATAAACTCTCAATACACTAAAGAACCATACTGTAGCCACCAAACCAGACTCACCCTACTGCCATAAAAAGGTGGTACAGGCAGAATGGGACCAGGGTTCCGAGTCACTTTTGTTAAGGAATCCCACTCGTAGGTGCTTTGGTTATCGCGGGCAGTTGCCATGGAGACCAGTCGGAGACGTGGAAAATAATCTCAAGTCGGAGCTCGGCTTTCGGCCTCGCAAGTTACCAGCACGGCTCGGCCTCCGGCCTCGCTAGGCGCTCGCCCTTCGGGCTCACGCACCATACGCTCGGCCTTCGGCCTCGCGAGCCGAAAGTTCGGCCTTCGGCCTCACCAGGAGCTCGCCCTTCGGGCTCGCTACTACAATAACGTAGAACAGTAACTCCAAATTCAGTCAAAAAAGCTACAAAAACTCCTAATACAGTCGAAAATATGAGGTAAATCACTCCAAATGCAGTATAAAGAATGAGAGGAGCACGTGTGACAGGTGTCATTCGACTGCTCTCCCGATTCCCTATGACATTTGTTCAAACACCCCCAACCTATCTCTTACCATTTTTGAGATACGTAGTCCAGCTTTACTTGGCAGGCGTCATTTCTAGGGTTTTTAATTTTTTCCCTACTCAGCTAAACCCCTTAATCATTTTCGTAATACATTACTATAACCGTACTCAACTCTTTCTGGTAGAACCAGCTACTTTTTTGAGGGATCGAAGGATTTTGTATGGCGGCCATTTTGAAATCCGCCATTTTGGATTTTTGACAGATGTCATCCGACTGCTCTCTCGATTCCCTATGACATTTGGTCAAGCACCCCCTAGCTATCTCTTACCATTTCAGAGATACGCCATCCAATTTTACTTGGCAGACGTCATCTTTGAGTTTTCGGATTTTTCCCATACTCACACAAACCCCCTCTACACTTTTCCCATACATCACATTCTTCCTACTCGACTCCTTCTGGGAGAACAATGATGTCAGTCAGTCAGTCAGTCAGTCAGTCAGTCAGTCAGTCAGTGAGTGAGTCAGTGTACGGTAATCCAGCTTTATATATTATAAACTAGTTTTTCGGGCAGTGTGCGGGCCGCATGCGGCCCGCATCTATCTTTAGTCATTTGAAAATTTCACAGGAACACCTAATACGTAAAAAAAAGTGTGTTCAAAACTCCAATAGAAGTATGAAATCCCATAAAAACTCTTAATACAATAAGGAACACAACTGTAGCCACCAAAGCAGATTCACCCTACTGCCATAAAAAGGTGGTACGGGCAGAATGGTACCAAGGTTCTGAGTCACTTTTGTTAAGGAACCCCAATCGTAGGTGCTTCGGTTATCGCGGGCAGTTGCCATGGAGACCAGTCGGAGACGTGGAAAAAACTCTCAAGTCGGAGCTCGGCCTTCGGCCTCGCAAGTTACTAACACGGCTCGGCCTCCGGCCTCGCCAAGCGCTCGCCCTTCGGGCTCACGCACCCTACGCTCGGTCTTCGGCCTCGCGAGCCGAAAGTTCGGCCTTCGGCCTCAACGGGAGCTCGCCCTTCGGGCTCGCTATACATTAAAGTTGGACAGTAACTCCAAATTCAGTCAAAAATCCCATAAAAACTCCTAAATATGCAGTCGAAAATTAAGGAAAATCACTCCAAATGCAGTATAAAGAACGATAGGAGCACGTAAGACACATCCAAAATGTCATTCGACTGCTCTCCTTATTCCCTATGACATATTTTCAAAAACCCCCTACCTATCTATTACCGTTTTCGAGATACGTGATTTATCTGCACTTGGCAGACGTCATCGAAAAAAAAATTCATATTTGGGATAAGGACGTCCAGAACAACCTAGATATAAAATTTAAGCCAAATCGGAGTACTTTTTTTTACTTGGCAGACGTCATCGAAAAAAAAAAATTGATTTGGAATAAGGATACCCAGAACCACCTAAATATCGAGTTTCTGCCAAATCGGAGTAACTTTTTTAACTTAGCAGACGTCATCGAAAAAAAAATTTTAGATTTGGAATAAGGACACCCAGAACCACCTAAATATAGAGTTTCAGCCAAATCGGAGTAACTTTTTTTACTTGGCAGACGTCATCGAAACAAAAATTTTTGATTTAGAATAAGGACGTCCAGAACCACATAAATATCGAGTTTCAGCCAAATCGGAGTAACTTTTTTTACTTGGCAGAGTCATCGAAATAAAAATTTCATATTTGGAATAAGGATGACGAGAACAACCTATATATCGATTTTCAGCCAAATCGGTGCAAGTCTGAGCTCGGCCTTCGGCCTCGCAAGTTACTAAGACGGCTCGACCTGTGGCCTCGCCTAGCGCTCGCCCTGCGGGCTCGCGCACCGTCCACTCGGCCTACGGCCTCGCGGCCCGAAAGTTCGGCCTTCGGCCTCACCAAAAGCTCGCCCTTCGGGCTCGCTACACTGACAGTAGAACAATTGCTCTTAATTGAGTTGAAATTCCCACAAACACTCCTAATACAGTCGACATTGTAAGGTTAAATACTCCAAATAATGTATGAAGAATGAGAGTAGCACATTTGACAGGTGTCATTCGACTGCTCTCCCGATTCCCTATGACATTTGTTCAAACACCCCCAACCTATCTCTTACCGTTTTCGAGATACGTAGTCCAGCTTTACTTGGCAGGCGTCATTTCTAGGGTTTTTAATTTTTCCCCTACTCAGCTAAACCCCTTAGTCATTTTCGTAATACATTACTATAACCGTACTCAACTCTTTCTGGTAGAACCAGCTACTTACGTGAGGGATCGAAGGATTTTGTATGGCGGCCATTTTGAAATCCGCCATTTTGGATTTTTGACATATGTCATCCGACTGCTCTCCCGATTCCCTATGACATTTGGTCAAGCACCCCCTACCTATCTCTTACCGTTTCAGAGATACGCCATCCAATTTTACTTGGCAGACGTCATCTTTGAGTTTTCGGATTTTTCCCATACTCAGACAAACCCCCTCTACACTTTTCCTATACATCACATTCTTCCTACTCGACTCCTTCTGGGAGAACAATGATGTCAGTCAGTCAGTCAGTCAGTCAGTCAGTCAGTCAGTCAGTGTACGGTAATCCAGCTTTATATATTATAAATAACTAGTTTTTCGGGCAGTGTGCGGGCCGCATGCGGCCCGCATTTATCGTTATACAGTACTAAACTATACCTTGACCCCTTTTACATTAAAAAAAAATAAGTTCAAAACTCCAATAGAAGTATGAAATCCCAAATAAACTGTCCATACAATAAAGAACCATACTGTAGCCACTAAAGCAGATTCACCCTACTGCCATAAAAAGTTGGTACGGGCAGAATGGTACCAAGGTTCTTAATCACTTTTGTTTAGGAATCCCACTCGTAGGTGCTTCGGTTACCGCAGGCAGTTGCCATGGAGACCAGTCGGTGACGTGGAAAATACCCTCGAGTCGGAGCTCGGCCTTCGGCCTCGCAAGTTACTAATACGGCTCGGCCTGCGGCCTCGCCAAGCGCTCGCCCTTCGGGCTCACGCACCATACGCTCGGCCTTCGGCCTCGCGAGCCGAAAGTTCGGCAGTTTGTAAAACATGTAAGTAAGTTAAGAATAACTCCCGAGATATTGAAGCGCACGAACGAGCGAGAAAGCAACTTAACCAACCCCGCAGGGAAAGACTGCGAGCAATATCTACCTACTAATTATTTACTAAGAAGTTTATACATTATTACAATTTTACTAGAATTTTAGGATCTCTTACTAATATAAAAGGTACTAATTTAATAGGGGCGAGCCTATGACATTCATTGGGCATAGTTATATTATTATGACAGCAGTTAAGAATTTCTTGTCGAATAAAAAACAACAAAGAAATAAGTCACTATCTAGTATCACAATTATGAGAGTTTAGCGTGAGAATAACCGAGAATATTAATAAGAACACTAAAGATAGACTTTCATGTAATTTCGTGTAGTCGATGCTAGTAGCTTTCTAATAACAGGCTCTCAGTCGACTAGTACGTAAACTCTAATTATTGGCGCACTAGAGAATACTTCCTGTCATTCAAATCAGATGCATGGTGTGAAAAACTTAATAAGTACATTATACAAGGCCTTGGTAATGCCTAAGATTTTTATGCGTTTGTGAGTACAAGTACGATTCCCGCCTTGTGTTAAGCGGTGACCTTTGCTAATGCCAGATGCATTTCGTCAGTGAAGAGCTGCACTGGGCCCAGCACCGTGAGACTAAGTTGTTAAGTCTCATGTTCCTGTAATTTTACCGGCAGCAATACACTTCAAACTGTAACATATTAATGCTAACCTTTGCTTGGTGGTAGAAATAGGTATGGTGGCAGTACTTCCCCGGATGAACTCGCACAAATAGTTCTACTGCTACAAGAGAAGGCCAAGAAATCCGTCGAGGGCTGGCTGCCATCTTAGTTCCCGATTTTAATTATTGAAATATATCAGTATAAGTTGATGGGTTATTGCCATACACTAGAAAAGTTTCCAATTTATCAAGATATAACAACGAAAAAGTTTTATACAGTTAGTTATATTATATGTACATACGTAAGAATTTCAAAACTACTTCTAACACTGAAAACGATGAAATCAATTGGTGAAGACGGTAACATGCTGGTTTAAATTCCTGATTGCATTTGCTCGAAGCCACTTATAAGTGGTAGGTACCTCTAGCAGTCAATTGTAATACAATGTAAAGATGCGCCTTAGCTAAGATATCTCAAAACGAATTCTCTTATCGTCGTGATGTTTTTCTATCTTTTTTTCTGGAATTATAAACATATCCCGTTTGATTACGACAGTTGAGTCTGACGTGCTTGTATGTAATACGATGGTTACCCTCAGTTTCGATTAAGCATTGCAATTGAACGGGGCAATTTTGCCAGCATGCTGGGCACGCTGCGAACTGCTGTTGGCTGTTGAACTGGCCTGTGGGTCTGCTATGAGTTCTCTAAATGCTTACATTGTAGTAGTTGTAAATAGTTTGTAGTATTTTGTTAATAAAGGCATTCAGCCAGTTAAAAAAAAAACAGAGTTACAGAAAACGTATTTGTACTTAATACAAAAGGTGACTCACGTGATATCTGCTTATTATGTACAGGTAACGTTCTATATACTTATCAAACGTAAATTAGCACAAGGGTTTCCCTCGCTCCACAATCTACATTAAAACACGTTTTAATAAAGTTATGGCACAAAATGTTTAATAAGGAGAAGTCTTTAGTTTTAAAAATTGTAGAAATGACTCGGCTGAATGTTATGCAGATAGCACACAGTATATCTAATACGTTAATAACCCTTATATATGCGAATTTATCGTAAATCGGTTTAACACCTTACACATGGACCGACACGCACTAGATCGTTGTATTTTTAGTGTATGGCAAGGCCTTTTGTTAATTAAAAGGCACTTTTAATGTGAAATTTGGATATAAAAGTATTTTTATCGGGTATTATATCTCCATTGTATAACTTTAAGGTGACGGCCTTGCAAGACAAGTACATCAATTAAGCATATCAAAAATTACGCAGCGGAAACTGCAAAGGACAGTACCAAGTTATTTCTTTGAATATCGCATATTTAAACAATTTGAGAGCGATGTAACATCAAGGGTAGAGCTAAAACTGGGTTGTTAGCCTTCACTTGAATTCAAGTGTTAATTTCATCCTGCAATCCTTCAATACCACTAAAACCAATTTAATATGTAATAAATATACACATACACCAAGTTTCTTAGTTTTTTATGTTTGCATTCCATTAATATTACGAGCGTGAATTTTTGATGATTGCTATTATTTAAATACTTGAGAGTGTAATTTTAAATTAAGTAGGTATGCATACTTTTTACACAGATTTTACTAAACTATAAGTATAAATATTATATTTTAAGTCCTTTTTTTAATTTCACGCTAAAGTTTTTGTTCTGATCATCGATAGATCATCAGTAATGATTTTTTGTCGAATGGGACCTATTAGCTGGTTGTTGATTTTTCTTCAATTTATGTTGATTAAAAAATTTTGGAAATTTGTTTGGATTGCCACGATATCGAATTCAAGAAATTGATGAACGTTTTCTAAATGATACCGTGCACGAGATCGGTTTTTATTGTGTGTCTTCATGAATGGGTGTTAAAATAAGTTATTTAATGTTAATATTGTATAAGTGTTCAAATAAATCATACAACATACTATGGAAAGACTAATGCTTGAAGGTTCTTTACACTATAAAATCCAAAAACTAGAAAAGAACCAAAGATTCCATAGAATTTGCTTAATAAAGTGGCAATAGCCAGCTTCAACAACCGATAACGGGAAAAGAGGTTTTTAAAATGCCTGCAGCTGGGCCCGCAAGGTGGGTCAATTATAGAGTAACGCGAAGCGTTTAAAATAGCGTTCAAAACGGTGATCTGTGAATAACAGACAATGACTTTCAGCTGTTGATGACGATCTGTTTCTAATAAATGATATTTTATTACTTTTTGGTCACAATAATGTCACCGAGGTTTCCGATATTTAAAACTGATATTTTCCTAATATGCGTTACGATTTCTGCTGTATTTAAAAGTTGTTGTTTTTAATTGGGATTTTTTGTTCGTTTAAAATAAATGAAAATAATAATGCCCCATTATATAATATCTGAAATGTTTAATTTCATTCAGATTATGTCATCAGCCCCGATCTAAATCAGAAAAACTTAAAATATGAGCGAAGAGAAGACACGTTCTAAATGCTGTAAACATAACTTCACACAATACCTACCGGCTTACTTATATTCCTATGTCAGACCAGATAGTTAAAATATATTACTATTAGAGTTTAACAAGAGTCCGGACAATAATTAGATCCTGACTTTGTCTTTTGGCTTCACTGGACAATGTGGTCACTTAACGACATAAAATAATTAAAAACATGCGAATGAACTACAACAACGGATATAAAACAAAATTTATAAACAAATAATATTTCTGTACACTGCTTGTTTAGGATAGGTTGCGTTGTTGTTTTAAAATACTCAATGAAAAGGTCAGCAACGACATAATAGAATTCAATGAAGAGTCGAGCCAAGGAGACGTTTCAAAAGCGTTCATTTCTAAATTAAATCAGTTTTCCGAATGTTCCAGCGATTAGAAAGCGATGAGTTTGGTAAGCGAGCACCGCCTGCATCGAGCCGAGCGTTGTGATGCGGAGCACGCGACTCCAAGGCTCATAACACAACACAAGTCACAACAAATATTGTGTAACTAGCCTTACAGTTACCAGACGCGATAACTCAGCCATTAACTTAATCACATTTTTAAGGCACCTACGTATGAAATGTTGCGGTTTATTGTAAGAATTTTGTAGTTATAGGTACCTACTTATAATAAGGTCTTAGGCCCACTTGCAGCAACGAGAAAACGCGAGTTAAACTCGAATTAAGTGTAAATTTTAATACAAAAACCAAATTTAACCCGGGTTTAACTCTTGAATTAATGTTGCGTTGGCGCAATAAGCACTTAGTTGCGTAGTACCGTTTATTTATTATGTTAGCTAAACCAATCTTGTACATTTCGATGAAACTATGATTATACAAAGTATCGCTTTACTTGGGGTACTTTGGCTTTTAAGTATTTTTCACGCAATGTAGAGATGTTTTTTAAGGTTGGTTTCAAACTAACACAAGTAAAGTTTTCAAGTCGTCGTCTATATTATAAATATTTCCTATATATAAAGTATTATGAATGTTGTTATCCTAAAATACTTGGTTTTACGCATGGCGACGCATAATTCTTTACTGTACCTCTACAGTGTACATACAGGAAATAGTGCTTTTTTTTAAATATAATTGACTTCTAAGTCTAATAAATTTACAATAACTTGTGGAAGTCAATCCATGAAGATGTGGAGTGTTTGAATCTATTATTATTTCTAGTATAATAAGGCAGCAGGTTTTATTTTAATAACTGTGTATTTAAAACAGAAACTTGTCAAACCTCACCCAAGTTTTTAGCGATTATAGGAATTAGAAGCAAAAAGTCTTTGATGTAGAGTTTGATAATCACGTCCTTCGACATCAACAATATACATCGTCAAATATATTTTTGGTTTAAATGAAAAGGGTTATTCTGAATTTTAATTTGTATTACCCGTGGGGTGTCAGGTTAGAATGTCACCTCCCGTGCGTCAAATGAGCAGCATGCCACTTCTCACGTGGATGTGAGTAGGGTGTTGTGGAAATTAGATGCACAACAGGGCTGTATACCATCCTAGTGCACTGCCAGTGTTTCATAGAATATGTTCTAGTGTTCGTGTCTTATATGTTGTTAGTGTGAACATATTATTCGTAATATGTGCTTGTGTCTCGTCCAGTGTGTTAGAGAAAACATTTTGTATGACCATGAGACTGAGAACGGTGAATGGCAATATGCTCGCACCCTATTACATGGGACCCAAACCCAATTGGCGAAACATGGGTGTTTACACACCTCTGCCTACCCCTTCGAGGAATACAGGCGTGATTATATGTTATTATATGTATATTAAGTATGTTTAAATATGTTCACCCTCAAGTAGAAAATCTGTCGCTAAACACCTAACGCTGTGTTCCGGCAGCAGTCCTTGAGAGCGAGTGAAATTACAGGCACATGAGACTTAACAGATATGTCTCGAGGTGAAGGGCGCAGTGCAATTCGTGACTTGTGAAGAAATGCATCTGTTATAGGCAGAGGTTAGTCCGCTTATCATCAGGTGGGCCTCGAGCTAGTTCCATTACAATTACATAAAAAAAACAATGTTCACAAAACCAAAAGACATTTTCGACAAAAACTACGCACCTAAAAAAGCAGGTTATGTATTTATCAGGTATTTCCCATTGTGAAGTGATTTAACCTTATCATAAATATTCATACAGGATAAAGAGTTGTAAAACATCTATTTAAACTACGACTAGAAATTCGCATAACACGAAATAATACGTGCCTATATTTAATGGCATGGCCAGGCTAAAACATGACATAATATACAACCTTGAACCGAGGCTGAATTTTAAAGGATTTAATTTACTCAGATACTCGATCAACTTTTAATTTATTGACCTTAATCGAGCATTCGAATTACGTCCATATTTTGTACGATTGATTAATTGTAAGCGTACGATTAGTAAGTAGTGATTAGGTACTCACATAAAAAGCTTTAAGGCTTTTAACGGTTTCAAGGAAATATTAACTTCATGATGAGTGGTACCACGCAATCACGACCAAGGGGAACTATCAACCTCTTTGACAACGATAGAATAGAATTTGACTTATCCCACTTAGATCACCTAATTTTAGAGCACCTATGAACCGAGCACCTAAAATATTCTACTTCATTCTTGATTTCAGTTAAGAAATAATCATCAAATTGCTTATCTGTACATGGCAATAAAAAAACAGGGGTTTATGAAGTTGCCATTTCGACGCACTAGCCACTTCGAATAACAATGAAACCTGCATAGTGTCAGATTTCAGAGAGAAACTTTTTTCACGCGAAAACTAAAAAAATTTAATGTTGTCTTAGGTTTCCGCGATTATTACACATATTAATTAAACAACTTTAAACGGTTAATACTTTAAAGGTTAACGGGTGGTATTTTTGTCACGGGGTGACCACGACCATTGCAAAGTGTTTGAAACGTTGGGACAAAAATAATGATAAATACGCGATTTAAACCGTTTAAAGTTGTTTATTTATTATGTATAAAATTCTAAATTAAAAAAAGACATGCCTTTTGATATGCGACTTTCACATGTTATTACATTTTGCTTTTAACGTTAAGAGGCATACTACGAAAATCAGAGTAATATTCGGATTTGATTTTCGACGTGGGATTTCAATTGATTTCGCTAGGGCAGCAGTCACGGCTCGTATTTATCATTGCTGTGTTTGGGGATGATACGCCTAAGAAACGCACGACGCGTTATTGGTTTAACCTATTTCCTAGTGGAAGCTTCGACCTGAGAAAGAACCATGACGAAGACCAGCCAATAAACTAAATAACGATGAATTGAAGATGATGGTGGAAGCTGATCCTGTGTTAATCTACCAAAGAATAAGCGGCATGCAATATAACGACAACAAATACTCTAGGTGGGCATTAGCAACAAACCGATAAAATTAAAAAAAAGTGGTATAATAGACGCCTCATGATTTGCCTGATATGCAAAGAGTAGCGCGTGTGGAAGCTTGCCATATTTTTACCTTACTTTTACAGAAATATGGGATTTTGAAATGAATTGTGATATGTGACGAAAAGTGGATCTGGATGGGTGATGGGCTAGTACCACTTTTTCTAGAATTTGGGCTACATTTTCCAGGGATAAAAATATTCTCGGGAAGCAGTACAAAATACCATAAACACACTGTTTGTGGAGTCAAAGTCCACTATATTTTATTAGAAAAGTATAAATTATCCTTCTATTAGGAATATGACAGCAATGTATAGACATCGAGGGTAGCTACCGTCATTGAATAAATATTATATCACCCTACAAAAACAAGACATTACGAAACAGCTACTTCCTACTTTAGCTCCTAATATAAGATAATATAAGAAAGAAAAAGGCGTATCCATATACAGTTTAAATTAATGTTGAGTTTATAAAAAATGCTACTTCCAGCATTTTTTATAAACTCAACAATTAATAATAATAACAAAATTTTACTACGGAAACAACAATAAATATTAACCTATTTATTACGTATTTTTGCATGGCAGTTTGGGATATGAATATTTTACTATAATTATAATGCATATCATACTCGCAATTAAAGTAGTAGGTGTAATAGTATTTACGTAGCTACGGATTGCTACGTGGCTGCTACGGTTAATTTATGTTTGGTCTTAACTTAACAATTTCTAGTACAAAGGTTGTACATAAAGTACCTAGTTAACATAAAGTACCTAAGGCAGTTTTACATAAAGTACCTAGTTAACGTAATGATAGTTTTTAAGTGATTACGTGCTAGTTGGAAACTGTTCACGGTTTTCATTCATCCGTGGTAGTCTTTACGTGACTGGGCAGCTCCCTAATAGTTATAAACTCGGAAGTACTTCCTTCAAACTAACTTGACATAGTTACGTTTTTGTTTACGATAATACTTTTTGACATTGGACTCGTGGTCTCCTTTCCACTCTTTGCCAATAAGCTCTTGCTTAAAATATGCGTTGGTTTATTTACATTATGTAATATTGAATAATGACTTGCGACAGATGATATTGTTTACATTTTCAGTTGCGTTGGTAATTAGTTTTGTTTATTTATGTTTTAGTTTGCACAGCAATAGGCTAATTTTCAAAATAATAATTATATTTTGCCTAATTTTTTCTGTCTCATTTTTGGTTATATCTCACTAAATAACAACTGACCCGAATGAAATGGTTGAGTGGCGAATAGTGTCTGTTTAGAACACCGATTTCTTTAGTTTGCATTTAAAAAAAATCGATACAGGCAACCGATTTTTTAGATTTTTCTGATAAACAGGTAAGTTATCAGTTATCATCGGGGTCTGCAATTTTGTTCGTTTTGATGGCCTATTGCCTAACGCCACACGTCACGCCTTTTTACATGAGACCAAAACGCGTTGCGTAAAGTGGATGTTTATACGGCCTTATCGACCCCTGGAGGTATACCAGCTTGATCATATGGTTTTAGATATCCTACTAACATATTATCAATACGGTTATAAGTGTATTATATTATTTTACTCAATTCGTTATGAAAAGTGTGAACTAAACTGAAAGAAAAAACAGCGCGTGCAAGAGCGCTTGTGTAAGAGTGCAGTTTTATTTCAATGGCCCATTTGCAGTTAGTGCGAGTAGGTAACTGGTTATAAACTAAACACGCATTGCAGTACATACCACATTAATGCACCTCACGTAAACAGCATATTCCGCGTTTCACGTTCTAGACTATGCTAAACAGAAGTAATGAACTAACTCACCCCAGAACCTATGATCAGCTGATTCTTCCGCTTTCCGACTTGGTGCCTGTCGCACTGGATATGTTAACAAACAAGACCACGTCTGTGATTGTGAATTTGAACTGTTACTCAATGTTTTATTGCTTTCAAAGGATTTTAGTGTTCGCACTGCATGGGAATTGCATTAAATGGGATCACGTAATTGGGCGCGTTTCCGAGTGGTGCGCGTGCGCGTGGTAAGCGGCAGCGGTATTGTTGCGTAGCGTGCGAGGCGCGGGAAAGTACTGCGTGGACTGGTGCCGGTGGGACGGCGTTCGACCAGCGCCGGCGGTGGTGGAGTGCCCAGACCGCCTGCAGACATAACTGCACTTTTGTTTTTATTTTTGTTTTGCTTATAATTTTCTTCTGATCTACAGTAACAATACCAACAGCAGTGTTTAACTGTTATGGAGATTTAATCCATTTTAATCTTCGAAGCCCATAATTGGTATTATTTACGTTTGGTTCGGGATTGATTACTGGAAACTGTAAACTATAAGATATATTATTAACTAACAATATTATTTAGTTTTTTATGTTATTGTGAAGGATCAAGCACGAGGCCCACCTGCTGTTAAGCGGACTAACCTCTGCCTATAACAGATGCATTTCGTCACAAGTTACGAATTGCACTGCGCCCATCACCTTGAGACATAGATGTTAAGTCTTCTTGTGCCTGTAATTTCAAATAAGTCTTTATAAGCCTAATAAGTCTGTAAATATTTGAAAATATTATGTATGTACGTAAAAATTTTAGTAAATTTAAATTAAACAGTGATAATCACGATTACAATACTAGAAATAAAGATAAAATAGTGGTGCCAGGTTTCAGATTTTATAAAGACAAATAAAAAGTCCTTTTTAGGTAATTGTGTACGGTTTTATAATAAACTTCCCAAACATATTATAACACTCACAGAAGGAAAATTAAAGTTGCACGTGGAAAACATATTGATTAAGAAATCCTACTACACAGTTTGTGATTACTTAAACGACAAAAATGCCTGGACAATTCCGCCTCTGCCAAGCTATCACCTGTCACCCACGTAATTTAAACAAATACTGTAAGTAAAATATAGTAAGTATGTAACATTGTTAAAAGAATTGTTATATTGTAAAATAGTGTTACAAGACGTTTAAACGTTAGACGAAAAGAATGGCCCCGGGTTTCTTGCCCATTCTTCTCGCAATGGCTATATACAATTTTTTTTTGCTGAACGTGGCAGTATATATTGTATTCTACATTGGTAGAATATTTAAATACTAAAATTTGTAATTGACCTTTATAAGAGCGTCGTAGACGCCTAAATTGAATAACTGATTTTGACTTTGAGCCCGGCACTCTACGGTAATCCGAGGTAACTCCGAGCATGCCCGAGACGTATAGGTAAAAAGATCTTTCAGTGCAAACTAATGCCCAGTTTTTTAAAATCAGATAATAATATTAGATTGATTAAATTTTTATTGGCCAAGTTTAAAACAAATGAACTTTTGTTTTCAACTCTCAACATTGAATAATAACTGTACTGATGATTTAAAACTCACCCTTTTCTCAGTTTGACGCGATCGAACCCGGCTGGAGTAGACGATTTGGTGGCTCAGGCCCGTCTCATTCTCCGCTGAGCATACACTCGTGCTCCATTAAGCCGAACTCGACTGTGAATATAGAACTATTTGGAGATTAAGTCTAGACTAATATATTGACATAATGAAGCTTGAGTCTAAACTCAAAATCGTCTCTAAATTTGCAGGTAAACGTCATTTTTGATATTCTACGTAGCTTACAATATAGGGATTTAGTGGTAATTTATATTATGAAATCATTGAACATTAATAAACATTATCGTTCATAAATACATATTATTCTAGTGTCGCGAATTCGTTAATCACGTGAAATAGTTACATACCAAACTTAACTATAAAAGCGGTAACACTGGCACTGTGTTGAATTTTCGCCACAGAAGTGCGTTTCCACTTTGTGAACATAAGGGAGCATCCTAACTAATCACTGTATACAATCGCATCGCATGAGCAAATTGGCCCTACAACAAACAATAAATGACGGTATACTACCAACAAGAGCAATGCTAAGAGGTGTTAGCATCAGGTAGGTGGCTGGCCATAATGCCGAAGGTTTCTTTTACAGCTGATAGGTTAGCTATTATACCACTATCTCGTTGGTAAGTCATGATGTGGTCGCGGATGGTAATAAGCTTCAGCTAGAATTACTTACTTGCAATGGACAGCTGCTGGCATAAACTCCCAACATGCGGTGTACTCAGACTGACTTAGTAGTTCTGAAGCGATGAACCTAAACCCTGAAACAAGTTTGAACCATAGACCCTGCGCGGCAATGCCACTTTGCCATCACATATTTATCTTTCTACAAATTAGTTCCTGTGTTTTCATTTTTATTCTTAGTGTAAACATATTGTTCCTAAACATTGGATAAGGGTCTAAAAATGCAATAAGTTAATTCTAAACACGAAATGCTAATTTGTTTATGCAATTATAATTAATGGTTACGGTACAGATGCGGTTGAAAGGGTGGATCAGATTGTTATTAATTTTTAATGCTTTCACTGCTTTCTATATTATGTAATATCTGTGTTTCTATAATCGCTGATAATAATATCTGTAAAGGCTCATTTCAGCTTGACTACTTGTACTTTGACTAGTTTGACTTCCTCCACAAGACGGATTACATAAAATTCATTGCCCGTTAAACAGTGTTTTAGTATATTTGCGAGGTGTTTAGTCACGATTTTGATTAAATCATGATTGTTGATAAAACTTTATTTGACGATGAAGTACGTAAGTATTGCAGGTACTCGTAAGTATTACTTTACGTTTAACTCTAAATGTAATTTGTAGGTCGTGAAAGTTGTTTCCGAGGTAGTTACTTGAATATCTGAATGATCAGTAGGTTACCTTCTATTCTATGTAAAATATATTAGGATTAGGAAGGTGTAGTGGATGACACCAGCGCTGGTCGACCGGGCACTTACCAGTACCTTTTTCTGAGTCAAGTTCAGCCATTGAAATGAGCGTTTCCAATTATTGTACAGGATCCATTTTTCATCACAAGTAACGATATGATTGATAACCCCCTTGTGATTGTGACGGTTGAGTTATGTACCACAGCACTCGTGCTTGTTGGTTTGCTTCACTAAATTCATGCTTTACCCTTTTTCGAGATTTTTCACTTTTCCAATTTGTTTCAAGTCAATTAAAATTGTTTTATCACCCACACAGAAGCCTGCCGCTAAATCTGACGTGATTTGCGATAGAACCGATTTCAATATAACTTTTGGTCGCATTTTCGGTGTGAAAGGTGACACACGTACTGAGAATTGGTCAAATTTTTTTCCGTGTTTTATCTTTGATTTTAGCCCCAGGATAAATATTTTAATATATATTTAGTATTGGTAAGAGTTTGTAACCTGTTATTATGGGACCGGCACCGGTGCTGGTGCCGGTACCTCCGGACCCTCCTGACCTACCAAGTCGATCTCCATCACCGATGCAAGTGACGCATCTTCCAAGCGCTACCAAACGTAGATTAGAAGATGATAGAATAGCTCCTGCCAAGAAAACTATTGTGAACAAAGAGTTAGCATCAGCTTCTGTACAGTCTGTCTACACTCATCCGACAATGACTATCCTTGGTATCCGAGCATATGAAAACTCTGATTCAGGCCCATTCATTGTTCATGTGTCTCGCACAGAGCCCGACCTTGCCGCAGGTACGACCTTAAAACCAATAAAATTCGGCCAATTTTTATTTTCCAATAAGATAGAAAATATATGTCGCGACGGAGTTAAGAGGGTTGGACGAAACAAAATTGCAATTGAATTCAAAACTGCTGTTGCAGCTAATAAATTCTTAGATAATCCAATGCTTAAGTTACATAAATACGAGGCATTTATACCAACCTATAATGTTACCAGGATGGGCATAGTCCGAGGAGTACCGGTAGATTGGTCTATGGACGAATTTGTTGAATCTTTGACAATTCCTGGACAGTGCACTCAAATACTCAAAGCTAGGCGGTTAAATAGGAAGAACAAAGTTGATAGTAATGTGGTTTGGGAACCCACACAAACGGTGGTCTTGACTTTTAGAGGTCAAGAATTACCCCAACGTGTGTTCTCATACTATTTCTCGTTACTCGTTGAAACATACCAGTACCCCACCATACAATGTATGAACTGCTGCCGCTTCGGCCATATTAAATCTCAGTGCCGCTCAACTCCAAGATGTTACCGTTGTGCTCAATCCCATAATGGGGATGACTGTAATGTACAGGAATCCAATTCTTCGTGCCTGTATTGTTCTGCTCGACACTTCTCAACCAATAGAAGTTGTCCAGAACAAGAAAGACAAAAATGTATAAAAATGACAATGTCAAATGAAGGTATCTCGTATCATGAAGCCAGTGCCCGAACCCCGAAACTAGGAAAATCCTTTAATGAGGTAGTAAAGGAAACTGCCCCAACAGATTCTTTTAGGGCCTCTCAGGTTCTCACTCCAGAAGTCAACTCAAACACACAGCATCATTCTTATAGAAAAATGGAGATTCGTAGCCCTCGCCCCCGTGCCCCTCTAGGTAAGTCTTATGACAGATCGGCTCATCAAGCCATAATTGCTAATGAGCGATCTTCAATACCTAATGGGTATGCTCTCCAAATGTCACAACCATCTTCACAATCAAACGATCAGTCACAAAATCAATTGTTAGCTCAACTGCTAACAATAATTATCACTATCATATCCCAAAATTCCATCAACTTACCGTCCCACGTTGCCCAAATGGTGTCCCAACTCACAACTTTAATAGATAATAATGGATCTGTCCACAATTCTCCAGTGGAATTCCAAAAGTCTTCGTCCGAAGACGCATGAAATCTATTATTTAATTAAAAAGTATGCACCCGTCCTGGTGGCCATCTCGGAGACTTGGTTGGTTCCCGGATCTCATTATAGAGTTTCGGGATACTCGTGTCTCAGGGATGACCGCCAGGATGGGTATGCAGGGTGTGCATTACTAGTTAAGCGCAACTTAACTTTCTCCCAAATAGCTCTACCTGCTCACAGCCCGGATATTAACGCCGTTGCTGTTCGAACTTTTGATAAATCTTTTCTATCTATATATATCCCTAAACCTCACTCCTCATTAATCCCAGATATTTTGTTGATCATCTCTTCGCTCCCATCTCCAGTTATTTTGATGGGTGACTTTAATGCACATCACACCTCTTGGGGCTCAGCTAACTGTGATCTATTTGGGTATTCCCTCTTGGACGCTTTTGATGAAGTTAACCTATGTGTTGTGAATGATGGTTCACCAACTCGTAGAGTTCTTCCGTCACAAAACCCTCGAAGTGCTGTAGATCTTACTGCTTGTACCCCATCCCTCTCTTCCTCTATTTCCTGGGAAGTGCTTCCCATTTCCTACGGTAGTGACCACTACCCCATTTTAATAAAAATGTATCATAGAGTCTGCCCCGAATCGTCCCCAAACCCGCTTCTTAAATACAGACTCTCAAAAGCTAATTGGGATTCTTATTCTTCCTCCCTTGATCAGAGGTTAAATTCAATCTCCACATATAATCATGAAGACCCGCTCTCATACTATGCAAAATTCATAGAATGTATAGTTGCTTCTGCAGATGAGCACATCCCTCTAAAAAAGCCTAGACTTACCCTCTCTTCACCACCTTGGTGGGATAGTGAATGCTCATATGCAGTAAAGACTCGTAATGAAGCTGAAATAACATACACAGCTTCCATGACTTTGCATAATTTTTTAGTATACCAGCAAGCAGCTGCAAAAGCTAGGAGACTACTCTCTTCCAATAAAAAAAAGGGTTGGATCAGTTACTGTCAAACCTTGACACCTACAACTCCTCCTTCCTTAGTTTGGAAGCAGATTCGACGTTATAGAGGTTGCTGTAGCTCATTAAATGTATCTTCTAACGATCCATCCTCATGGTTAGAGGCCTTTTTAAGCAGACTTGCTCCACCATTTGTTCATTTAGCACTTTCTTTTAACATGCCTAATTCCATTCCCTTATCCTCAGGAAATATGGAGTCTCTGTTTTCTTATGATGAATTGCAGCTTGCTCTGAATGGTTTGTCTGATTCCTCCCCTGGTGTAGATGGAATCCCTTACTCTTTCCTAATCCGATCATCAGAGCGGTCTAAACGAGTCTTATTAGGTCTCATCAATTCTTTTTATGAACATGGCATTGTTCCGGAATCGTGGACTACACAGATTATTATCCCTCTCCTGAAACCAGGTAAAGATCCTTCAGATCCTAATGCCCGACGACCCATTGCCCTATCAAGTGTCTTAGCCAAGATCTCAGAAATTTTGATCAAAAATAGACTGGAATGGTTGGTCGAAAGTAGGGGACTTCTTGCCAAAACTCAATTTGGTTTTCGTAAGGGTATGAGCACTTATGACGGGCATTTTAACGACAGAAATATTAATAGCTTTTAAAAAGCAGGAATACCTTGTAGGTGTATTTTTAGACATTACCTCTGCATATGACAACGTGCTGCTCCCGGAACTCAGAAACAAACTTTTACGGCTGAGTCTTCCTGTGAGCATGGTTCGTTTCATATGTTGTCTTATAATGCAAAGAACTGTCATAGTTAGAACACAAAACTCATTATCCAGCCCAAGAACAGTATGGAAAGGTATACCACAGGGATCAGTACTAAGCCCTATTCTTTATACCTTATACACCTATGACCTAGAACTGTCTGTCAACTCGTTCTGTCATGTCCTTCAATACGCTGATGACTTAGCACTATACCTACCTACAAAGAACATACTAGATGCTGAGAATAAATTAAAATCTGCTCTGCAATACCTGGGAGAGTGGCTGTTTAATCATGGTCTTTCAATTTCAGCTAACAAAAGTAGCATTGTAGTGTTCACTAAGAAGCGGTATATCCCAGATGTAAACATAACAGTAGAAAATGATAACATTCCCCAAAATGATTCAGTAAAATTCCTTGGAGTTTGGCTTGATAGTCGACTGACAGGCACGCCTCACTCCAATTACGTTGTTTCAAAATGCGAGAAAAACATAAACATCCTCCGCTCTCTGTCAGGAGTATGGTGGGGCTCTCATCCTTACTGCCAAAAGTTGCTGTACAATGCAATCATACGTAGCCATTTAGACTACGGCACATTCTTATTAGACCCAGGAAACAAAACATCTACCGACAGATTATCGAAAATACAGTTTAAATGTCTTCGTATAATACTGGGTGCCATGAAGTCATCACCAATAAATGCTATGCAGGTGGAATGCGTGGAGCCTCCCCTGCATCTACGGAGACAATACCTGTCAGATAGGTTTTTCTTCAAACTAGTTCAAAACAGTGAACATATCCTTCTCCACAGAATTAAAAACCTTTATGAATTATATAGATCACAAGGGTATATTTCTGAAAACAAACTTCCATGTATAGTTCGCAGTTATTTGAAATATTCCCAACTTACCAGTCCTGTTGTCCATTATCCTATCATACCACTATTTTCAATAAGTTATGAATCATTGATTTTCCAACCTACAGTAATTCTCAATTTTGGCATAGAAAAAGATACCATTAATCCCTCCCAAAAGTTCAGTGAGATAATCGACAGCAAATGGAAGAACTGGCTAAAAGTTTATACTGATGCTTCTAAATTATCAAAAGATAAAGATGTGGGTGCTGCTGTATGGATTCCTAGACATAGAATAATTATAAGTAACAAATGTCCGTCTATTTCATCAGTATTTACTGGTGAAGCTGTTGCTATCCTAGGATCTATACTGTATATTAAATCTCATAATATAAACAAAGCCATAATTTTTACTGATTCAAAGAGTTGCCTCCAGGCAATTACGGCTAATCAATTTAGATCTAAATCAAGATTTCCCATAATATTAAAGATAAAAGAAGCGCTCTATTACTGTTACCAAAGCGGGTTAAGTATAATTTTGACATGGATACCAGGCCATATAGGCATCCCAGGAAACGAGACTGCCGATTCATATGCTAAACAGGCTTCCACTCTTGGTAATGAGGATCACTATAAAATTTACTGTCACGATCTTACTCTAACTTCTGAAATCCATATGCGTCGGGCGTGGGATAAATTATGGCAACAGTCCAGAACCATTAAAGGTAAATTTTATGGTGAAATACAAACTTTTATACCAACGAGACCATGGTTTTTCAAATTTAAAAAGATGGACAAGAGAACTACCTCTATAATTTGTCGCCTGCGGTTGGGTCACTCGTGTACCCCGGTATTTTTGGCTAAAATCCGAATACGAGACCACTCATTATGTGAGTGTGGCCTGGATGATGGTAATACGGATCATATATTTTTTGACTGTCCAAGGCTGAGTTACTCTTTGTACAACAATCTTCCCCCAGATATCCCTCTCCCTGTTAACTTCAATAGTCTATTGTCACTTGTGTTTACTCCATATGTATATATAATTGGTAAATGTATTACAATTAATAAAATTAAGCTTTAAATAGCCTGATGGCGTGTATTCTAGATGTATGTTTAAGTATATATTATAATGTAGTTAGATATTTTATTATATATGTTTGATCGTATGTCATATGTTGTCCTATTTTATATTACAAGTTATCCTGAAAAATCAAGTAACCGATCACTTTTTATTAATACCGATCAGTCTCTTTCGTTTGTTTCCACTCTATCCGTGCGACTCGTCATTGGCGAAATTGTGGCAACACCACAGAAGCCACCCAAAAAAGAAGTTGAGTTGAATATAACTTTTCATTCTTCAATGTAATCTAAGGCCTTCCACGAAGTATGTTCTGTAGGTTCAAATTTCCAAAACGAAAACGTTGAAACCAAAAACGTGTTTTTTTATAGTAGTTTTTTTTACACGCATAATCAATCCATGGAGCTGTTTCTAAGGCGGCGCTGCGCTGGTGACACGGTGGAATTAGTCCTAGTTGTATTTGTAAATAGCCCGATATCACCCAATATTTTAAGTTTTTCATATTGTGAACCGAACGATGTCAAAGAAAAATCAATTGGCACGAATACAAATGAAACACAAATACACAAGCCTAAATTTGTAATATTTATTCGTAGTAGATATTTGAGATCAAATTGGCCAGTTTGACAAAACGCCTATTTCATATGTAAACCTAATATTAGGTAGCAACCATGTGGTACAGTGCTTGAAAGATTTAACCCATGATTAAAAACCTCACTTTTACTGTTGAATTTTTTTATATTTCTGCCTGTATATATTTTTTTATTATTTTTCTTATGTACGCACATAAGAAAAATATTATATTTCCCTCATTATCACGTATTACGGATAGAGAAAATGACGGTAAGCTGCTAATTTTGCTCATGTTTCCCCCATAAGCGACATCAGAACATTTTATTTGACCTTATAAGTTCCAGGAGGTTCCAGTTTGTACACGATATTATTTCAATAAATGATTTTATGTATTTTAAAAAAACCTTTTTGTACAGCAAACATCTATAATTTAATAATATGTGTGTGCGGAAAATTGTAAAATTAAACAGATTTGCGATTTTGTTTTGACGTTTGGCAACTATTGTATATGATTATAGAATTTGAGATATTAAAATTATATTGCTCAGGAGCGTGTAAGAAGTAGATAGAAAGATAAGTCGCACACAGAAGCTGGTGGTATCTTAATATCGAAACAAAAAGTGTACCAATGAACTCTACATAATAATTTATGATCTGTCCAAAGAAGGGAAAGTAAACAGAGCGTGAACATAACTTTTATAATGATTTTTACAACCTTGACTCAAACTGGGTGTAAGAACTTGTTTAACATTTAAAAACGACAGATTATCTGGAGGTTTGAAGCAGTGATGGCTCAGTGGCATTGGCTATGGACTGCCGCAGCAGGTCCATGGTTCGAATCCCGCCCAGAGCTTGAGCTTCACCGCATGGTGGAAGGGCATTTTGCGAATGTCCGTATGGCTAGCGACCGCCCTCAAGTAGAAAATAAATTAAAGATACATATGTATATTTATTTAATATACCTATAATATTTTTTTTATGTAACTCACACATGTGACTTGTAATCAAATTATTGCCAATAAATGAATATGAATATTGTTTTTATTTTGATTTAAAGGCTGGCCTAGCCTTCGACGACTATTGAGTATTGATGTGATTCAACATTGGTTCTGGACAGCAGCGGCATAGGCCGAATGTACTGCCAGCTGCTGGCGGACGATTTTCTACTTGAAAGCGGTAGCTAGATAATGGCAGACACAAAATTCCCGACGATCGTGAAATAATAAATTATGTAAGTGCTCGATAGTAGGGCATGCAACATAGCACACACGTAACGTTGTTTCTTCAAAATGTCAATGATCACTGACATTTTGAAGAAACAACGTTGCCACTGAACTTGCAAGTAGGGATCATCTTCCTTCAAGTTCAGTGGCCTTAGGGGCCTAGAATAGTAATGAATATTAATTTAATTTGACATAATTTTCCTTAAAAAACGATGGTCATTATAGAGTTTGAATGTCAAAATTTATATATAATTTTAATTAGACAATAAGGCCCAGTTTATGGTTCGGGAAAAACACAGGCGATAATTGCCAGTTCTTAATGGACAGAAATGTAAAATGGCGCCGAAAAGGTACTTGTACACTACACCAGCATGGTGGTAGGGCATTATGCGAATGCCCGCCTGACCAGCTACCACGCTCAAGTGGAAAATCTGTCGCCAAGCTCCTAACGGTGTGTTCCGACAGCTGTCCTTGAGAGCCAGTACTTCTAGGTTAGCCTGAACAACATCTTCGACCACATCATCACTTACTATCATGTGAGATAGTGGTCACAGGCAAATCTATCAGGCGTAAAAAAATAATAGCAATAGTGTGCAGGTGAGAGGTAATGATTTTCGGTGCCATTACAAATTATTTTCTTTATTAAACCGGGTTATAGCTACTCTTACTTGATATAGTTATTATTAGTGCAACAAGAGACGAACTTCATATATGTCCTGAAAATGGTGAATTTGATTTCGAGACATTCTAATCAAATTAGTTTGATGTCACATGGTCGTGCCTATACGACCATATGACATCAAACTAATTTGATTTGTCAAAAGTATCTAAACATTATATCGAACGGTATAATTAAAAACCAGCGAATATAGAACCGAAGGTGTTAGAGCAGCATCGATATTAACAAATCGATTGTATCCTTCCTCGTTCTATTGAAATTTTAAATATCTGACAGGTAACAATTATTTACTTCATGTAAAACTGATTTACCGCGGGAAGTATTTAAGTAGACTATACCTATATTATACAGGGCGTCCCACGACTATGCCAAATGCAGGAGAAGTGAATTAAATATTGCAGATAATATGTTTACCTGAAAGAAGACTTCATAATTATGTAAAACTGCATTCACAGTTCTTTATAAGGGCGTGCCTGAATCGTGAAATGAAACCGCCCGAAATATGAATGTAAAAATAGTTATTTTATGCAAGGCTGCTAAGGAGTTATTTGGCTCGAGTACCTAGTATTGAAAATGGAGGAAGCGAAGGAATCTTGGATTGAATCATGAGCGCAGCGAGTGTAAAATAATAAAGAACCCATAAATACTAAATATAGAATCCAGGGCGTACCGAAGGCTTCGAGGGTACCTACCATTGTCGCCATCTTTTCCTATTTTGGTGATGTGAAAGGCATCATGAACACTGTTGTCAAGGCTAGTGCGAATTTGATCTGACCATCGCATGGGACTGCAACCTCTTGGGCGTATCCCTTCTATCTAGTAACAATTAGTTTCTCTAGGTTGTCGTCATTCTTCCTAGTAATGCAATGTGGCCAAAATACTTCAGGACTCTTTGCAAGCAGACGCTGGACAGCCTCATCTTGATCTTTAATTCAAACAGTATGGACTCATTTGTGCGGAAGGCTATCCAAGGTATCCTGAGCATTCTCCTCCAACACCACATTTTGAAGGCATCAATCTGGTCTCGGTCTACTTTTTTTACTTTGCTGCCGAATGCATTTTACAACTTTTCATCTCAATATAGCGACGAAAATGCTAAGTGCAATAAAACAGCTTAAATTAAGTTAATATATAGTAATAGTTAACATTTTACTTAATAATTTGCGTTAATATATAGTAAAAGTTATAAGTAAATAATACTAAAATTGGTCAAATTTAAAGTGATGTTATGTAAATATGAAAAAAAAAATATGTGTAAAAGGGAGCTTCGAATTTCAAACACCTTTTTCACGCTGATTTCGAATGAAGTAAGTACATCGCCTTTCTTGTGAGGGGAAAGCATATTTTATGATAACCGTTAAACACCATAACAGCATCTTAAATAAACGGAACACTAATTAATTTTTATTATTTTGTGTGGGGATTCCGACGATTCCGACAGTTATATAACGTTTACAATAGATGGTGCTTATCAGATTTAAAGTACGAAATTGCCAACTTGTACGGATTTTTTTTAATTTTTATTATTATTGTATCAAACATAATAATTTAATCAAAGTAATTACCTTTTTATCACGTAGAAAATTGTCCAATACACACAAGAATATAGTCCATTGGAGCAAGTTCTGGTGAATACGGAGGGTGATGAATGGTTTCTAAATGCAGTTCCTGTAGATTTAAAACGGTTTCTAGTGCTGTGGTCTCGCGTTATCATGGAGCAATAATGGTGAAGATTTGGGCTGTTTCACTGCTAGTTTTGCTATCATTGCTCGGAGTTCGACACAGTAGATATCTGCCATTTTTCCTTGTCCAGATTGGAGAAAACTATAGTGAATTGCTGAGCCAACCAAACAGTTACCATTACCATTTTATTGGTATGCTTTGCTTTTGGACACTATTGCGGCGTTTGACCTGGGGTCAGCCATTGCATTTTTCGCTTACGGTTATCGTAAAGAATTCACTTTTCATCACATGTAACAATTTGACCCAATATTCCTTCATTTCTGTACCAACTCGGCAAGGCAACACAAGTTACAACACGTTTCTTTCTGCAGATCAGTCAAATCATGAGGCTAAAAAATAAAAATATTTAATATATTTTTATTTTTTGATTTGCAAATGATTCAATATTGTTGGTAAGGTAACGTTAAACCATGCCACTAATTCCTGGGTAGTTTGGCTCGGATCTGCTTCCACCATCTGTTTCAATTCATTGTTATTCACCTGTGTGGGTAGTCTTCCACGTGGTTCGTTCTTCAAATCAAAGTTTCCATCACGAAAGCGTTTTAAACCAAAATCGCACGGTGCGTTCATTAGCAGTCCCCTCTCCAATCGCAACATTGATATTGCGAGCTGTTTCAGTACACTCGTATTCAACAATCACTCGAATTTTCGAAATATCAATTTTTCTTGTCTAACCTCAATAAAAAAAACAACTGAAAGTCGATAATCGAATGTTGCACATTTTTAAAAGAAGAACCTCATAGGTACCATGTGAAAAAAGTTTCACTCAAAAATTTCAAACCATGAAGGTTCTATGTCAATTCGAAGTAGGTACCTATATTACAATAAAACAGCAAATTACTTTCGTTCCTTGTTTAGTTCCTCGATGTTGTGGCATAACCATAGAACGCCCTGTATACCTACTACTTATACCATATGTGTAATAAGTAATAACTTAATAAGTAGTATTTATTACACATGCTATAACTATGTATAGCTAAGTAGGTATATGAATGTAAGTAATGAACACTGAATTTAATTCAGTGTAAAAACCATCCAGTGAAAAAAGCGTTTTAATACGTTCTGTGATAAACACAAATGATTGTTTGATTTATTTGAATTTAACCCTATGAAGGCCTATATAATGAGCTGATTGATTTGGCGCCATATACGCTTTTCTAAGTAACATTATCATCACGCCTGTTCGAAGAAGTGTCTAAACATCCGGCTTTTGGCGAAACGAAAATGTTCAGGTCTCATGTAATAGGAAGCGGGCACAGTTAATCGGGACTGCTTTTGAAAATTTCTAAGGCACAAGAACACAATTACCTACTGTCCGACCCTGCAACTTACCTAGGGCTTCAAAATTCCTAAGCGAGGTTTTCGCTACGCTTTCACCACCAACGAGACAATAGAGTGCCCGCTAGATGACAATAGACCCGACCCTGTTACATGAGATGTGGGTAAGATACCTATGTCTACCCTATCGGGAATACACAGGTCATGGATAAGAGCTGATTTTTTCAAGTATCGAAACACCAAGTACCTGTCATGCCTGCTACTAATAAAAAAATAGAATAGGTAGAGGGGTTGCTACCATATTATTATATGTTCTATGTTGCCAGTTTGAATAGGTATTATAAGAGTGAACCAAGGATTTGAGTTTCCTTTTAAAATCTGGGGTGGCTCCTCAGTCCATACGGACATATCATTTTTAAACAGACGATTATTTACATGTATATAGTTACAGCTTTGTTCAAGATGTGAGAAAATGTAGACCTATGCTATAGGTACAATTTTGGTAATGGTAAAAAGCCTACGTAAAATCGTGAATAAAAAATTTGAGTTATGGAGTAAAAATAGAGTTATTTGAAAGATACGTGCAAAGTTCTTAAACCTACTATATCAACCTCCCTGCCGTAAATATGTTTATAAAAGAAATGTTTTTAATATGTGCATAGTGGCGTATAATAATTTACCAGAAGATATTAAAATCTTGAATAGTTATGTGTTTAGAGCTAAAGTGAATAGTTGGCTATCTGACAATTGTTTTTACAGCATGAAAGAGTATTTAAACTACACTAAGTGATGTATATGGAATTAATATTAATGGAAATAAAAAAAATTTCAAAATGACAATTTATATTATATAGACATGACATCTTAAATTATTGGAATAATTAAACTAACATAGAATAATAAAAATTTGCACGCCTGCTTGCAGGCTGAATACAGTGACCTAACATTATTATATAAGAACTTAAAATGTAATTGTATGATGTATTCTGGCAAATAAACATTTGAATTTGAATTTGATAAGATACTTGAAACGTAAGTACCTACCTAAACTAAAACATAAGAACTGGGCTTTCAATAAAATGTTAGAGTGCCTAGAAATCAGTTAAATGATTATTTTACGCTAGTGTATTGTAATCTGCTAAAAAAAGATAAGAAAAAAAATCATTGTACTTTCCGATTTATTTTATTTTCTTGCATAGCTTGTGTAATATAAATGAAGAGTTCATAAGTTTGTAACTATTGGATTATAATAATATTCTCCATAGTGATATTAAAGATTAGAAACATAGTTCATTGTTTTAAAAAAGAAATCAAAATGAAGCAAATTTAATCGAAAACGGGAGCGCGGGGCGTTGATTGCTCTTCGAAGACAGGTGGTAGGTACCTAGTAGGTACTAGGTACCTACCACCTGTCATACTCTAAGTAGCGATGCTACTTAGAGTATGAATACTCTTCTCTCCAACATGCGAAATTACAGGCACATGAGACTTAATTAACTGTCTCAAGGTGACGGGCGCAGTGCAATTCGTGACTTGTGACGAAATGCATCTCTTATAGGCAGAGGTTAGTCCGCTTAACATCAGGTGGGCCTCGAGCTTATTCCGTCAAAATGTTGTCATTACTTTTGAATAATGAGCTATGTGTCAAAATCACTTGGACAAAGATAAAACTAATTGTATATTTGTATTTGTGTAAATATTTTAATCCTATTCCATCGGAGGCGATGAGCATACCCAAAGGTGGTAGCAGTGTAATCTGAAGAACTGCCTTAACTTATGAGATTATAAAATAAACAATATTGTAAAAGAACAATAAAATATTATTTTAGAAAAATACTTAATAATATATCTAGTGACGATTCCACCTAGTTTTCCTGCTAGCCGGCCTGCAAGCCGACGCGACGTGACGTCACAAATGCCACGCAGTCAAACTGGAAGAATTTTCGACGCGTTATAATTTCATCTTGGGGATTATGTACAACACTCAATTGGGAGGCATTGATATCCATATTTAAATACTAATATTTTTTTGTTAAATAATAATATAAAATAAATTTGTATTAGGTTTAGGCATTTTCATACACGCAATTAAGTAGGTACTAATTTCAAAGAAAACGAAAGTTAAATCAATCTAGACAGTAAAAAATGTGCAAAGATCACGCGATGCCGATGCCAGGTATTGCACTAGGTAGCATATTCAGTACTCTTGGCACAGAATATCATACAGCTAGTAAGTGGCAATCGGTTATATAATACCTAGGTGGTACCTACTGGTAGCACATACATGTATTAGGCAGTAATTACTACATTTGATAGTGGTGTAAAGCAGTAACTATGTTTCTGGCATTGCCTCAGAGGTCTGGCTAGCTTCATCTTGCACACGATAACCAATATGCAATGTCCGATACTAAGATTAAGTGGTACATACGAGTATTTAGTAAAACTTTCCTAAGGTCTCTATCAACAGAGAAAATCAATCTGTAACTGTCACTTCGTTAGGAGATTATATTGGTTCCTTATACTGGCACCATTACAAAAAGTTTGTGGCACTATCTATCTAATCTTGCTGCAATGGCGCCAGTCGGCATTGCCTCAGAGGTGTCTGGCTATAGCTTCATGTAGCACGCAATAACCAATATGCAATGTCCGATACTAAGATTAAGTGGTACATACGAGTATTTAGTAAAACTTTCCTAAGGTCTCTATCAACAGAGAAAATCAACCAGTAACTGTCACTTCGTTAGGAAATATTATTGGTTCCTTTTCTGGCACCATTACAAAAAGTTTGTGGCACTATCTATCTAATCTTGCTGCAATGGCGCCAGTCGGCATTGCCTCAGAGGTGTCTGGCTAGCTTCATGTTGCACGCAATAACCAATATGCAATGTCCGATACTAAGATTAAGTGGTACATACGAGTATTTAGTAAAACTTTCTTAAGGTCTCTATCAACGGAGAAAATCAACCTGTAACTGTTACTTCGTTAGGAGATTTTATTGGTTCCTTTTTTTGGCACCATTACAAAAAGTTTGTGGCACTATCTATCTAATCTTGCTGCAATGGCGCCAGTCGGCATTGCCCGCCAAATTGCAAAATTTGGTTATGACAAAATTACATTTCAGAACACGATTTTTATTAACGACTTGTTGCATGCAAATTGAGACATTACAAATTACGCATCCGATTTCTAAGTAACACTAGATATTGCCTGTTTAGGAGGCGTTTGTATGCAGCTTTATGATAGATATTATAAAGCTGAGCTTCTATCGATTATGTAATAATAAGTGTTTAAATGATTTGTGACCATGAACTGCATAATTTATTCCTTCTATACCTAATATAATAAGTCATGTCATTCGTAACGGAACCTGTTTATTGAAATGGTAGGTTAGTCTTTTCGACTACTAGAGTACGTAGGTACATAAGTACCTACCTGTTTACTACATTCATGGTTAAGATTTATTATGTGGGATAGTTATGGATAATTAACTAACGTTTTAATTCTTTATCAATAGTTATAATTAGTGTAATATTAGAGATAAATAAATACATAGGTATATATCACAACTCCGAAGCACGACCCTAAAATTTGAAGCGCTCGTAGCGAAGTTTGCTTAGCCGTTCTGAACCGATCAGTAAAGTTAAGCAACGTACGCCGCGGTCATGGATATGGACCGCTAGTGACATTACTACGGAGCGCTTTCGTGCTTCGGAGGGCACGTTAAGCCGTCGGTCCCGGTTGTTGTCTTAGCATGGCAGTCGTTATAACATGTTAGTAGGGTATTTTGGGAATGTCCGCCAGGCTAGCTACCACCCACAAGTAGATAATCAGTCGCCAAGCACCTAACGGTGTGTTCCGGCAAGCTGTTCTTGAGAGCCAGTATAATTCTAGGTTAGCCTGAACAAAATCTTCGACCACATCATCACTTACCATCAGCTGAGATAGTGGTCAAAGGCTAACCTATCAAGCATAAAAAAAACACGGGGCACTGTAACTTGAATTAACACATATAAAATATTGGGTTTACAGCTACAGTCCTCCTTGCATGTACCGTTGCCACACGTAGGTAGGATTTTTGGATGCCTGTCCGGCCAGTCCGGATTTCGTCTTTTTATTTTACCTCGCGGAGACCGAATAGATAGTATACAGTAAGAAAGGCGAGTATCGTTTTATTTATTGTGTAGGCGGAGCCAGGCAAAACTTACCAATATTCTAATCAAATCCACTCGTTGCACATCTTACTCAAGATCTGATGATTGCGGCATTTAGACTTGCAAACATTCTGCAAAGGTCCCTCGCGTAACCACTGCGTCGCGACCGCATGCATTCTAATCTATAGAAAGCAAGGTATGCAACTCACTGACTCCACTCTTGGGACATGCACAGATTGTGCATCCTCATTAATATTCAATTAGTATCTATGCCTGTCGATAATTTAGTTCAATGTTAAGTATGACCAATGAGCTTTACCTTCAGTAGTATCAGGCAGATTTTCCAAAAGACAGTGTTGTACATGAGGGCCAGTTCATACACTTGTTGTAGCCCAGTTTGCGACCTACAATCTGGACCATTGCTTAATATTATTCGTGGGTGTGAGTGTACTGTTGTGTAAAGAATCTATAGGTTCTAGTATCCCCGACGAAATGACGAAACGCTTGTAATAACAATAGTAGGTAAGTATGTTGCTAATGCTTGGCATTAGTTTTGAAGCAATGATGGCCGAGCGATAACAGCTATAGACTGCAGCGCTACAGTACCATGCTTCGATCCCCATCGCCAGCTTGAGCTTCATCGTATGGTGGAAGAGCATTTTGCGAATGCTCGCCTGGCTAGCTACCCCCTCAAGTAGAAAATCTGTCGCCAAGCCACTAACAGTGAGTTCCGGCAGCAGTCCTTGAGAGCCAGTAAAATTAGAAGCATATATGAGACTTAACATGAATCTGTTATAGGCAGGGGTTACCCGCTTAACATAAGGTAAGCCTCGTACTTGTCCCGCCAGAATCACATTAAAAAAAATATACCCACGAAATAGAAACAACATTTCGGGATAATGCACTCATATGTAGATAGATTCTCTCGCGAATCTGTGGTATTATATTTCTCCATGGTGGTACCGGTACTAACGGCTGCTATGCCAATATTGATTGAGAAATAAAAAGCAGCCAAGTGTCAGTCGGAATCACGCAGCAACGGTTGTTGTGGCTCGGGGTGGAGAAGTCACAACAATTATTAATCTTTTCGTGTATATCACGAATTGATTGGTAAACATTTTATAGGTTAACTCCATATTTGGGTCAAGATTCAAACATAGTTTTGTTGTGTTCTTTGGTTGCAGAAGCCTAAGATGATCCTTATGTGTGGATCACTGAAAAGAGATATATTTCTCTATGGTGTGGATAGTTTCTCTCTGCAAAGGTTACTTGCTACATACCTATATTACATAAGTAGGTATTACGCAATTTGCAACGCCCCGAGTCCTCTTAGGGCGTATTATATGTACTTAACATTCCGGAGTCTGGAAATCTGCACGTGTGACAAATGCCAATAAGCTCACTACCTAATAAATGGGACCAACACATGTTTAGACTCCTCTTACTACCCTTTCCTTAAATAGAGGCGTGACAATGATAATATGTTCTTTTTTATACAACTTAACACAAACTTTCACTTTTTTTGTACCATATATAGTACCCCAACATGTGGAGTGTCATGGCACCCCAGCATGTAGGGTGTTATGGTACCCCAGCATGAGTAATTGTTTTAGAATACCAATAGAGTTATTTGTTTGTCCACAACAATAAAAACTCATGTACCTTCCCGGAATTTCAACTTGGGGATAGAGATGAATATATATATATATTTCCTCACTGCCCTCAAATTTAAATAAGGCGACAAATAGAACTACATAAGTAATCACTAGAAGATGAGTATGTACCTATCAATTCATCAAATCCAATTGAAATTATTGAAGGATGTGAGTGAGTGTGAGATAAGAAAACACGTTAACTGATTGTTCATAAAAATAGAGAAAGTCTAAAATTTGTTTAGCAAGTATGCTTACAACTAAATTAACACCGTAGTTAATAACATTTTAATTTTAGCAAGCACTATTCTGTAGTACAGTCTTGCCATATTCTTAAATAACAGTTAAAATAATTATAACGGATAATGTGCACATCTACAATTATTGTATTTTTAAACACAACTTTTGTTGATTAGAGCTTAATATACTGCCTTCAGGGCAATTAGAACTTTATACTACAAAAAAAAACAGCCTTAATACAATTTTTCTAAATGTTCTCTAACATAATTTCAACTTATCATAATTCATAATCGGACTTGACTTCGTTATAAACAAAAATCTAGAAAAAGATTCTGCTCTTCCCGTTTTAAAGTCCTTAAGGGTAAAGGTCTTCTTAGGTCCGTTTCTAAGGTCCTTCTTAGGTAATTGTGTGCGGTTTTATAATAAAGTTCCCAAATATATTACAACGCTCACAGAAGGGAAATTCAAGTTGCATGTGAAAAACATATTGATTAAAAAATCCTACTACAACTGGGTCGATTTAATTGTAAAGAAAATTTAAGTAGTTAATGTCTTCGACTTTTTTTAGAAACAATCAGTAAAAATAACTTTGTCATATAATATTTTTTTTAATTTAATCCTAATTGTGGCCTAATTTAAATTCGGGTACAGTCATGGAATATTTGTGCAATAAAGTGGATGAGTTCTGTGCATGGACTGAAAGGGTTGAGAACAAAACCAAGTAAATGCCACTGTCTGTGTCTGGGTAGACCGAATACCAAATTTACCTCTTACGATCCGGCATTCTTAATATGTGTTTCCACAATTGCTGAAGCTGTGCCGTTTAAATTTCTTGGTAGAAAGATAGATCACAAAAGACGCACACCATCTCTAGACGCAGTTGTCGATAGCTTTCTAAAAGACCTTAGCATGGTAGACCAACAACCAAAAAGTAACATTAAAAAAGCTTGGATATACGACAACTACTTAGCATCACGTCTGACTTGGTCTTTTCTAGTATACGAAATTACTGAATCCCTTTTAAGAGCCCTTTTACATTTTGCAGCCTTCTCACTCGCACTTTTAGAGATAATTTCAAATAGCAACAATATGGTTTACATTTTTTAAAATGTGGTCAATCATTATTTTGCTGCATGCAACTATAGATGTTCTCTAATAATTTTCATTTTGATATCTGGGGGGATCCAAAACGCGTAATTTAGTTATTTTAAATTTTGGGCCTCTAATTCTAATTGGACTCAACATGTAACAAAGTAAAAATATGTTGAGAACATCTATAGTTGCATGCAGCGAAATAATGATTGACTACATTTAAAAAAATATAAACCATATTGTTGCTATTTGAAATAATCTTTAAAAGTGCGAGTGAGAGGGCTGCAAAATGTAAAAGGCCTCTTAACAAAGCTAGATTAAACGTCATATGGACATTACCGTTAACAAAACAAACGTCTTGTGAAAATCTCAAGACAATATAGTCGCATTTATCGCAAAAGACAAAAGTGCCTCCGACCTTGATTCTAGGCTTCAATTCCACAAACAATTTTTCATAGGTGCACAGTCCAGCAAAGCATATTTCTATACCAAATGTCTAAAACGCATAGTACTTAATAGAACTTACTGTGCCGTGGGAAACGAGCATCCAACCAAAAGCCTACACAATAAAAACATAGAAATATTATTACTTAATAAATGAATTAAACAAAAACGGTTATGTGTGCTTACTTTATATGCTGTAGAAGTCGGAGCAAGGGGTATACCATCGAAATCCCTAATAAACTACTTAAATTCCTCTCTCTTGACCAGCCTAGCTGTTCTAATTGGAAACTGACAGGATTTTTTATTTCATTCTGTCCCCTTGTGAGAACACGTTGAAGAAATAGATATGAATAACTCGAGCAATCACCTCCCAGAGCAAAGTAGTAGCTGGTAGAGAGACATCATTCAGTCTAAATATTTACGACCCTACAATGTCTTCACCCCTACAACAAAATAGTGTTTAGTTAGACGCAATCGCAACGGTCAATATGATTTATAGCGGTTTGGGTGGAGTGTGCGGACGAGTCAGAGTTGAAAAGATAATCGCTATTTTAGGGAGGACAAGGATGTTGTATGCCGCTGTCAGCTGCACAACTCCACCGAAATTTAGAAGACAATTACTTTAATTGTTTTTAGGTCGGATATAGATGGATAGCCCAACTCCACCGAACTTATCGCTGACACACACATTTATATGACAACGATGAGAGGGTGCGTGCATTTTTACATTAAAAGATCTTCAGTTACAAATTATAATTAAAAATACATTTATCAAAAAATATATTTATTTACACAGGTTCTAGTATGTAGTATTTATTTTATAATAACTATATATATCATTTCAACGTGATTGCTGAGTTGATTTTAAGGTCTATGGCAGGAAATTCAAATTTTATATATTTTTGGTTTTGGTGCAAGGTTGATCACGTAATACGGGAGGTTCAGAGAATATTGTTTGAAGATATATATTGTTATATAGCCACTTAAAACTTAAAGCGAATTCACGACTTCACAAATTAAATATGATGTAATTATTTCAATATTTTTATTTTTGCAATAACGCATGCTATGCGGGTTGAACACGAATCCCGCACATTGTAAGTTTTCCTCTCGTAAATTTAAATGATGTGATTACGTTTTAACACCTGCCAGCCACATGATGTCTAGTTGTAAGCATACTATAGTTATACGTTTTCGGACTGATAAGGTCACTTAAAATTAAGTTGAAGTTCTTTGCAGTCCGCTCACAACTGAGGGAACTCAAAATAAATTCATTCCATGGTAAATAACCCGTTTCAAAATATTTGTTTAAAATAATATAGCTATGATAAGTAACTTAATACATATGAAATAATTATGACTGTTAAAGGATTAGGGAATACTGCTCACGTATGCTGTACTACACATGGCGCAGCATGCGCGTCGTTGTCCAGCAAACAAATAGTATTTTCCTACCAAGAGCAGCACCGAATTCCACTCATCATAACAATTTCTGTATGTAAGTACACCAATTTAATCACCGTATAAAATGATGTTTAATATATTTTACTTTTAATATTTGTATTTTTGCAATAACGCATGCTCTGCGAATTACATTACAAAATAACAAACTTAACGAGACGAAAGATTAAAGTCATGTTCGGGATAAATTTGCGGAATTGGCAGTACAATGTAGAATATTTCAATACTAAAATTTGTAATTGACCTTCATAAGAGCGTTGTAGACGCCTAAATTGAATAAATGATTTTGACTTTGACTTTGAATAAAATATATTTCAAAGAACATGCGTTATTGCAAATATAAAAATACTAAGGTTGCGTCATCATTAACAAGTTTAAAGCTAATTGCAAACTTAGTCTTGTTTGTAGTACTACGTAAGATGAAGTATAGGTGTCGCTCCATACTTATATGATGGTTAAAGAACTAGCGGAAAAATTAGAGTTATGAGTCATTGTCATGTTAGCTCAGTCGGGCAGACAGAGCATACCCCGGCTATAGGGGTGGATGACGCGGGTTCGCATCCCGCACATGACTATATTTATTCCTCTCGTAAATTTTTAATTTTGTAATATTTTATTTACCATAAACTATTTTCATAATGAGTCTATCATTCAGCACCTAAGGATATATAAACTAAAATTTATCAAATCCGTTAAGCTGTTGTATTTCAGGTTAGGAAGATCGACATGGTCTTACAAAATAATTTTCTTAATCACATTTTCAGATAGTTATGTACGATTTGAATATCATCCAAGTGTGATCATGTTATCCGTAGTCTCAGCGTACAGTTGGTGGTTGCCTGTGGTTGAAGCAGCAACAGAGTGGTGAGGTCCAACAAGGCAGTGTTGTAGAGAACATCCGGTGTCAATTGTTGCACCAGTGTAAATGACGCAGTCTTGGAGGACACAACTGTAAAGAAGAAAGAAAATGTAGTAGTGGTAGGTATGGCCAATTTGCATGTGGGGGTGCCGGGCTAGGATGTCACCATTGCTACCTGTGGGTGTTGCATCGAGAAACTAATTCTCGAAGGGGTGTCGTAAGAGGTGACTAAAAGGGAAAATACCGGAAGGTTGGCAGCAGCGCCTTCTGAGGAACTGATATCTTAGACTACGATCCCCAAGATGCTCACCAAGTGTAGAGAGTATGGCAAAACAAAAAAAATATTGGGGGAGGCTGTGTTCAGCAGTGGACAATCCGGCTAGTACAGAGTATGGCCCATTTTGGAAGAATATCAAGTATTATCACATCACTGTTAATAATGTTCATGGATAAGTCACCAGAAAAACTACACAAACAACACAGTCAGATTTTCTGTTAACTGCTATGTATCGACCGGAGTCAATATCATCCATTTCTATTGTTTTCTACAATGGGTATGGGTTAAAAAATGTTATCTCATAAGGATGCATTGCCAAGAGGTGCTGTTGATATTCTTAGCAAAATTACCACGAATTTTTTTTTTTAATTAATAATTTTGGATTTCCGCTTAGTATTGTAGGGTAATAAATAAATAAGTTCTAAAGATATATCAGAATACCAAAAAAAAAAGTCCTATTTCCAATATTAAATATTATATATATATTTGCGAGAAAAAGGCACACCCGTGGGGTGCCGGGTTAGAATGTCACATCCCCATTTCTTCCCGTGGGTGTCGTAAGAGGCGACTAAGGGAAAAGCGCGCCAAATGAGCAGCATACCACTTCTCACGTGGATGTGATTAGGGTGCTGTGTGCATTAGACGCACAGCAGGGCTGTATATACCGTCTTAGTGCCCTGCCAGGGTTTCATACAATATGTTCGTGTTCCTGTCTTAAATGTTCTTAGCGTAAACATATTATTCTTAATATGTTATTGTGTTTCGACAATGTGTTAGAGGAAACATCTTGTATGACCCTAAAACTGTGCGCGGTGATTGGCAATAGGATCGTCCCCTATTACATGGGACCAAAACCCAATTAGCGAAACGTTTACACACCTCTGCCTGAGGGTGATTATATCTATATAGATCATTTATTTAAAAAGCAGATTTGTCATATACCTTTGTGAAGTTGCATAGATAAAAATAAGTGCTGACACACTGACCTAGTCAACTTTGCTTGGATTAACGGATAATGGAAACAACTAAGTGTCTTCTGTTTTCACACTACTGTATCTGCACAATAGAAGCTCAGAGCATTCAGAACGCAAGTATTTTACAGTTGTGATTGTCACCCAAGATGTTAAGTTCCTGTGCCTCAATACTACACACATCAGAAGTGCCTAGAGATCATGTATATTTTGAACTATAAAAAAATATTCAATTAAAATTTAACAAATCTAATTATCCAGACTGGTTTTTAAATTTAATTCTTATGTATAAGTTAACAACAAATCCCTATATTATGTATGAATAAATTAAATTTTAATATTTGCAATTTGAGGGTATGTAACCTAAGTTCATTAAGTCATTCAAATGACAGAATAACTTAAAATATTAGGCTTTTTGCTATGTTTATTGTATTATTATATTAATTCACATTCCACTAATCACACAAGCATTGCGATTTGGTATGCTTAAAATCAATTCATCAAAATCACTGAGGAATGGCCGCCCACATTCTTTGTAATAAGTCAAAAATCTGTTGTGGGGTATGCACAGCATCCATACTTGGCAGAGCTGTTCTTTGTAGCATATCCCATTCATGTTCAATGGGATTGAGGTGTGGCGATTGAGCAGGCCACTGCAGAACGTTGATGCGAGCATCAGCATAAGTGCGAGTTATGACAAGCCATGTGTGGACGTGCATTATCGTGCATTAGACGAAACGAATTACCCAAACGGCTTCGCAAACGGATGATCACTTCTGAAACAATACTCTTCGCATAAATCTGAGCATTGAGGTTGCCCTGATCCAAACGAGATCTGTTCTTCCACCGATCCAAACCATTATTGTTCCCCCTCCATATTTGTGAACTTCTTGACAGAATTTTAATCGTTCTTGACGTCCAGAGGTCCTCAAAACTCGACTACGTCTTGTATCAGGCCGCATACCGAAACGAAACTCGTCAGAAAAGCACACGAATAAAATACTCTATTGCGACCATACTCGAAAACATACTTGATCCCTAGGCACTTTGATGTGTGTACTTACTAAATATAATTTTAACTATACTAACCCTTCTTTTATTGTGACATTGTTCATCAGGATACAATTTGTCAGTCTAACTTTGTTCTCAATAGTACAGTTGGCTCCAATGAATGTGCTCTTGATAGAGGTTTTCTCACTGATAACACTTTTCTCTCCGACTGTACAGGATTCATCTATTTGCTTTGTCTTGACTTCACTGTCTGGATGGAATCTTTCAGAGAGTGGTGATCCGGTCAACTGCTCCCATTTGGATAGAATCTGAAAACAAAACAAAATACTATGTGAATGCAACTAATAATGTAAAAAGTATGTGGTTTTTGCTTTAAGGCATTGGTTTCAAACAAGTATATGAAGGAAAGGCAGACCAAAGCAAACAGTCCTAATGTTATCTCATAAAAAGACTGTGCCTTGTGATTTTATCTCTTTCTGACAATTGTTTGGTCCTAATGTCCTTTGTAAGCCTAATGATGACTGCCTATGTAATAAAATGAGACTGTTTTTATAGTTAGAAGCTCTTCATTGTTCTAATGAAATCATTGTGGTTCAATGTCATGATACTAAGTTAATAATCCCTGCATCTGGAAAGGTATCATGTGAGCAATTATTGTATCACTAACCATAAACTATATGAATGTTACTTTATAATGGTGGCCATTATATATACTTAACAATATATGTCATGAATATAAATTAATATTGGTGGCAGAAAATTCTAAATCATGTTTTTAAGCAGGTTATATATTAACTAGTATGTATATATTAGGTCCTTACATATGAAATTGGCGTTTTGTATGGGAGGAACAAAAAGTCGAATATTTTTTAATATAATATATTTAATTAATCAAAGTATGAACCATTATTTTCTATGCACTTTTGCCATCTCATAGGTAGTTCATTGATCCCTTTACTAAAAAAACCAGTCGGACGGGAATCAATAAAATCTTTGAAGGCGATTTGGACTGCCCCATCGGAGTTGAATTTTTTCCCTTGCAAGAAGTTATCCAAATTTCGAAAAAAATGGTAATCTGTTGGAGCAAGGTCCGGGGAGTACGGAGGATGTCTTAGACTTTCCAATTGAAGCTCTTCTAATTTAGTAGCCGTCTGTAGCGCAGTGTGTGGTCTAGCGTTGTCGTGAAGCAGCAGTGGCGTGGAGCGATTGACCAGCCTAGGTTGTTTAGCCGCTAGCTTTTCCATCATGGTTTGCAATTCCTGACAATAGACATCAGCCGTAATAGTCTGGCCAGATTTGAAAAAACTGTAATGAACAATACCGGCACTAGTCCACCAAACGCTTACAAGTAACTTTTTTGGGGTTAATTTTCGCTTGGGGCAGGATTTGGCTGGCTGGCCAGGATCTAACCATTGCGCTGAGCGCTTCCGATTATCGTAAAGAACCCATTTTTCATCACAGGTAATGATTCGGTTTAAAATACCTTCATTATTCTGCCGGTTTAGTAATGTAACGCAGCAGTCGACGCGTTTGCCGGTTTGTTTCAGTCAATTCGTGAGGTACCCACCTTTCAAGCTTTTTAATCTTCCCAATTTGCTTCAAGTGAATTAAAACAGTTTTATCACTAACATCGCAGCCTGCAGCTAATTCGGACGTGGTTTGCGATGGATCCGCTTCCACAATAGCCTTCAACTCTTCATTATCAACTTGAGTCTCAGGCCGTCCACGGGGCTTGTTCTGCAGGTCGAAATTTCCAGAACGAAAACGTTGGAACCAAAAACGAACTGTGTTTTCTTTTGCAACACGACCGCCATACACATCATTCACCCTTCGAGTTGTTTCCGCAGCACTAGTGCCACGGCGGAACTCGTACTCGTAAATAATGCGATATTTAAGGTTTTCCATTTTGTAAAATGAGTGACGCAAACAGAAAAAAACAGAAGAAAAAAAACAAATGAATGACGATCATCGAAGCACAAATACATGAGTCTATAGCTGTACAAATTTGAATTTGGAATTCCTTACCAAAGAGGAGAAATTCGTAATTAAAGTGGCCAGTACGAAAAACGCCAATTTCATATGTAAGGACCTAATATTATTTTAATATTGTTATGTTTGCAATAACGCCTGCTATGCATTATTGAATATATTAATTGAATATAACATATACATTATATTCAATTAACAAAACTTTCACAAGTTAAATTTTGTTTTCCAACAAATAAAAGATTCTCATTATGATTTCCATACATAAGATTGCAAAATAATTAGAGAAGCTAGAGTCTTTGAAAACACATGTCCACACTGTCAAGAAGTTTGATTAAAATTAAAAGAGTGCAATTATATGCAAATCATCATGCCATAGCCGGGAAACCTGAGCTTTGCAGGTTAATCCACTACATACTCAGCTACAATGCAATGTGTAATACATAAATATTAATATTGTATATTAAGGTTGAAACTTACATATATTGTGGGTTGTAAACAGTTTTTCATCACAGTTGCATGTATACAGTATATAAACATACAGGTTAACTTGGCCGTAATTCCCCATATAAAACCCTCGAGCTTTCTTTCTGTCATGAAACCCAAGGTCAGTAAGTTAGAGCAAGGAGTTTACAAGCAATTAAAAAAAATCTTAAAATGTTATCTCAACAGGAATTTCATTGCAATCTCGGTAGGTACATGTTACTTAAATAATCCACTAATGTTCTTAATAATCGATTTTAATAGTATTTTATATACCCTACGCAAGTATTTAGCCATTGACGTATCTGATCGAAACATTTGTATAATTTGTGCTGTGGGTAAAGAGCTCGCCATCCGCTTAAAAAAGTTCACGTGTTTCGTAATAATGTTGTGCTCACTTGGGTAGTAAAGCTATAATTCATATTTATTGACTCGCAAATGTGATGAAAATATATTTTATGTTTCACGGGCGGTACGGGAATTACGAACCTCGACTCAGAAAGCCCTCAGTCTTTGACATCGGGCTGCTACTAGACTCGATCGTAATTCCTTACTTACCGCCCTTAATACACAATGTATTGTTATGACATTACATGATGACATTACATTATTTATGAAAACTCTCCAATACCACGTACCCTCTCGGCACTCAACAATCTATTGGAGACCTACCCTGAAAGTGATTTGTTTGCGGATGAATGGAAGGTTATATTGTTTGTATGTCGAAGGTTTTGTGAACGTGATGTTTGAGTGGATGAGTGAGTGGGTCTGCGTGAGGTTTCACTTGTATTAATACCATTGCCATTGTATAATCGTGTTTTTAATTTATTTTTATTAATGTATAAATATAATGTAATATATGACATAATATTTGTAAAATTTAATTTATAATGAATTATATTGAATGTGTGCATGTTTAATTAATGTAATTGGTATACCGTTTTAATTAAATAAATAAATAAAATAAATAAATGACATAATTATAATTTAGCAACCGGCTAGGACTCACGTAATATTTACCGGATATTTCTCCGACCAGATTCAAACTTATTTGAAGTTCTTCGTCTGGGGGTGACAATCACTTCATCCGTCCGTCACAACGCCAGTTACATGCTAAGGCCCGTGTTCATCGCTGTGCACAATCGTGACTCCTAGACTAAGAACTCCAAATAAGTTTGAAACTGGTCAGAGAAATATCTGGCAAATATTACATGAGTCCTAGCTGGTTGCTAAATCTATATACTTATAATAAAACTGTAACAGATCCAATTATTACATGACGGATATTTTGAAAAAAAAAATTGTGAGGACGTTTGAGAGGTGCTGACACTGATGTCAAAACTGTTTTATTTTTATTTTTGTCTGTCTGTCTGTATCCCGGCCGCGCATCACTCCATAACTACTGAATGGAATTCAATGAAACTTAACACGATTTGAGTTCATACTACGAAGAAGGTTATTGTATACTTTTATCCCGAAATTCAGCACGGTTCCCTCGGGAAAGGGGATGAAAGTCGAAATGTTACTTAGTTGTAATTTATGAACGCGTAGTTCGATTTCAATTATCCTTTTTTTGTTAGAATGAAATAGAAAGTGACGCGTGAGCTCGGAACCCCACGGGCATTCCGGCACCCCATGGGCAGCCTGGCACCCCAGCACCCCATGGGCAGCCTGGCACCCCAGCACCCCATGGGCAGCTCGGTACCCCACGGGAAGCTCGGCATCCTGATTTAGATTTGCCAGCTTGCTAAAATTAATCTCTAAAATCTGGAACATTTGCCACAATCAGTTTTTTTAACTATCTATCTTTTGCTGGATACATTTTGGTGACTGCGCAATGGAAGTGCACAATCTAATATATTTTCGTTCTACCGCCAAACAAGGAGAACCTCGGCAAAAAGATGCAGTTTTATAATCAAAATTCCAAAGAAACGCACAAAGTACTTTGCTTCAACATTTATTGACCGAACCGCGAAGGAACTCTCGGAGTTACCTAACTACTGTCTTCTGAAAAATACAACCCGGGAGTTTTCAAACCCAAAGTAAGAAGCTCCTCTCTGAGCTATGCTTTACTGAGTTATGCTTGAGTGCTTCACCGCAGACCATAGCGTTGCTTAATATGAAATAAAGTTAAAAATTGAGGTATGGCAATCGCGAATGAAGTCGCAGGTACAGCTAGTATAAGTAGTTCCCACCCATAAAAGTTAGTGTTCACCTTAAATTTAGTTCATTCTTACCTTGCTATTAGACAGATAGAATGATGACAAAGTATTAACTCTGATTCCAAAGGTGTCAGTGCTTGGAATATGAGCAAAACATCTCAGGACATCATTGTAATACACTCCTTTGCTGCCCAGTGCATGGTCATTAAAGGCAGACATCTCTCTAATCTTACTTCCATAGTCATTTTCAATAGCAAAACAGAAAATATCCTTAGTAACTTCAACATTCCTTTCTGAAGTTCCTTTTTTTTCTGCTAGGTTTTTAGGTTTTGATAGTTGCTTTTTAATAATGTGCGGTACCAGCTCTCCTTTGACAGATGTGAACTTATCCATTTCAACTAAATAATTAATAACCCAGTGTTTCATTACATACACATGGGCATCTAATAACCTACTGTACATAGAAAGTGTAGAAAATTTCTTTAATAGAACCCTTGGTATTTTAACATTCTCTTCAAAATCACTGGCACTAGCAAGAAATACTAATCTACTTGTTTCTTTGTCAATGCATACCAAGTCTCTGTCAGGTTTTGCTTTTGTTTTGAGCCCAGGGAGTTCTATCCATTCTTCTGGACCATTATTAAAGAACAAAGTTGTTAGAGTAGCATCATGTTTTCTATGAAGATTTAAAACTTCATTCAAGTTTATGTTAGAGATGAGATCTCCTGAGACTACCAAGAGGTCTGTTGTAATTCTACTGCTGATATGTTTTAATGAGTTGGCTGTGCCCCAGTCCTCATCCGATGGTATGACAATTAGTTCATATTTTATTTTGAGTGGACATTTCTCTAGGGCATTCAGGATATTTGATTTGTCTTCATCAAGAACCACTAACATGGTTTCTGAAAGAGTAAAAAGTAATATAAATAACTGCACTTATGTCATCAATGCTGTTTTGCTGAATTGCTGGGAAAGGTGTTCAGTAAGGTTTCATGAATTGTAATAGGCCCCTTAATATATCTACTTCTATATCTAAATTGAATCCCAATTTCTTTTAAAAATACCCAACCATCAAAGCAGTCCTATAACTAAAGCTTATAAATGTGTCTGGCAAATGGCTATAAATGACTTAATATTATGATGATAACCACTTGTTGTATAAAAGCATTCAACCATACATTTTTGCTTCATTAGCTTTTGTAGCTCAGTACCATTTTAAATGTATAGTAAACCATTCATTTATCATTAAAAAATAAATATAATATCAAAATAAAATTAAAGTCATGCCTTTTCCATATTGTTTGTGTATTTTTTTAAATTTTTATACTCTCATCTGTCAGGAATGATAAAATAATGTATAGTGAACAACTAAAGTGAGGTAATGGAAATATAAACTCTTGTACTTATATTATGAAAAAGTTTTTAATAGTTCCTTGAGTAACCAGTAGATCACTATTTTGAGACCTGCTGACTGTTATATAGATTCTAAAGGCACTCTAGATGTGTACCACTGCTATTACTTATTTCTTTTTGACAGAATATAAAACCTAAAATTTTTTTTACCAATTGTGTAATGGTCATTTATATTTAACCCACTTGTTGCAGCTTGGGAAGGGTAGCTACGCCAGTAGTAAAATTTTCATCTCTTTACGAGGTATTTACAAATAAAGAGCAAACATATAATACAGTGTAAACTCCAAGTAACACCACTTCATTTAAAGACTTACTCCCTAAAGCATTGAAATCTTTCTCAGGCTTTGGTTAGTTTTGCTTATTTTCCATACCAATGATACACTTTATATAGCATTACGCCCACTCTCAATAACAACAAAAATGAAGTAATAAAAAGTACCTTTTCAGTTGCCAAAATAAGTAAAAATAGTGCAGCATCCTATTGTTGCTTTAATATCCTAGCCTGTAATAAACTTGACTGTGGGCATCATGCATCCTGAACTTCCTAAGAAATTTTACAAATTGGAATTGCTTGTATGTGTAGACTGTTGAAGACCATGACTAATATGTAGTATATGTTATCCTAGTCTTAGTTCCTCACAGAGTATATGAAATGAAAATATCTTAAGTTATACATAGTGTTAGCTTTTTATATATATTATGCTTCAACTTTCAAATTATACTTTGCTGTATATGAGCTTCAACTGACCTTGAAATCCCAGAGTTTCCAGCATGTTTAAGGAATACCAAAGAACTGGGTATGGTCCTACAGGCAATAAACACTTTGTCACTGAGCCTCCCACATCAGGCATGCGTGACCCTCGTCCCGCGGCCAGCACCACTGCCTGGAATTCTAGAATTTTATGCATTTTCGAACACTATCTACCTGAAAAAATACCAATTTTATTAAGGGCATGTTCAAGCAAGAAGGTAAGTATATAAAAAAACTGACATCCCTTACGGGTTCGATACGAAACAATTGTGAAAAAATAATACTTTTTCCTTACACAAGCGTTTTTACTAATGTTTGATCAACATTTCACACAATATATTGCAAATTTCACAGAAACAGAGCTTATCAACAGAGGTTATGTCTGATGTTTGGGTTGGCAATAGCTTGGCTGATGAAATCGGTTTGACAGATGACAGTGACAGCGACAACTAGCTAGCCGCCGTACTCACCTCTAGAGAAAATGGGTACAAATTCTAAAGCTGCAATTGCTTAGCACACAACAATACCTACTTTTCTAAAAGTTACAGACTTGTATTTCTAGCTAATAAAAATTATGATATGTATGAAAAATGGTAGCAGAAAAGTTCATTTCATTTTAGAAAATTTCATTTTATTTGGTATTATGATGAGAACTATCAAAACTGACAGTCACAATATTTTCCCCATCAACGTGGGATGGACAAAAATGGCAAATTTTAGTTGCATTCTTAGCGTTCTTATCCTAAATGGAACAGGGGAGAAAAGTCACAAACGATCACAGCGATCACAACCATAGACACAAAATGTGGTCAAAATTATCGAAAATAACGAAATTGGTGTCAAGTGGAATACTTCCTTTGTGTGTATGTCTCCAGCTTACACAATTGAAATTTCTAAATTCTGATTATGCCAATATTTAGAGCATATTTAGTGCAATTATGAATACTAAGTCAAAATTTAGGTGCCTAATAAATTCCGATGCTACGTGTGATTATTAGTGTGTTAGCTGACGTTATGGTCTCCAGCTGACACATGCTGTGTATACGAAACGGCTGAAGATGTGATTATATACTATAGCCAGGGATTTAGAGCAAAATTTATAAATATTAAACGCCCTACTTGAAAACTGTAGTAGTAATACAAATACAAATATTTTATAGTAAAACTTAAGTTATGTTACAAATTTTAATTAGTTTTCTGCCTTTTGTTTTACTTATAAAACTATGTTACAAAAGGCAGCGTCTTCCCAAAGTTTGCATATTGTTTTTAATATATTATACAATTGAAAAAACGGGTGATAGTAACTTAAACGTATTTGCTTAAACTTCTGCTCTTTTGAATTATTTGTTGTGTGTGTGTGTGCGCGTGTGTGTATGTGTGTGTGTTATATGAAGATGTGTCTGTGAGGTGAGTGTAGAAAGAAGAAACCTATAATAGTTAAGAAAGTTAATGTACCGATTATGTCTTGTAATTTTTATTGCATTTTTATTAATAATTCTTCCACTTCATCATAGTTCATTTTATTTAACCAGTCATTGATTATGATTTTTACGCTATGCCATACTTAGTGTATAATATCATTTAACTTATTGTAAAAAATGGGAGCAAGATGGTCATAATGTCTTCTAGCAACTTCACTATTCCATCTAGGGACAGGACAAACGTCACGACGTTTACTGCTTTTAGGGAGATAAGGTACGGTATCTCAATGATACCGTTTGAAGCACTGAAGTATAAACAATTTTCTGACTGAAAACTTTAAACTTTTCATAAACTTCAGTGGTAGGATGTAAAGTTGAATTGAGTTGCGGACCTAAAGTAACTTTAAGCAAAACTCTTTGTGCTCTTTCTAAAATATGCGTTTAGTCTAGTAATGACCCAATCAAAACGTGTAAGCTGGAGACCACGTGTCTACAGCTGCTCATCTGTATCTTCTGAACAGTTTAAAATTTTCATTCGTATCCCCGGGTTCGGAATGAAATCTTTTGATAAGTAATTATTTTGCAATATATGCTTACACAGTATAACACAGTGTTATATATTATATATTTTGATATATATATATATATAACACTGTACTAAACTGTTACTAAGAGTGCCAACATATGCAAAAGCAGTATAATTGGAGGCGCAAGGTAATGAGGAGGGATGGCAAAACACCTTTGTCGAGCAAAAGTGTTTTATACGTACTTTTTTTTATGCCTTATAGGTTAGCCTTTGACCACTAACTCACCTGATGGTAAGTGATGATGTGGTCGAAGATGTTGTTCAGGCTAACCTAGAAGTACTACTATTATCGTAGGAAAAATTTAACATCTTGCAAACAGTTTCATGATTATGTTAGGAAGTATTCAAAAATGTTCAAATCTGTTTGCTTGTGTGCTAAATCTCTTTTTATTAGAAACAAAATTAGCAAGTCTAAAAATAAAATAAAAACCATTTGGAAGACTATAAATAGTGAGACTGGTAAAAATAAACCTAGAGATTCAACATATGTCTTAACTATTGATAAAAATCAAATCTCTGATTCAATACAAGTGGCGAATATATTTGAAAATTTTTTTTCTACCTTGCCCCTAGAAGCCACTAAGTCATTGGATTCTTGTCCCAATGAAGCAGAAACTATGTTAAAACATAATTTTCCAAGCAAATCACCGGACTTTTCTTTCAGACACACCGCAAGATTTGAAATTATAAAAACATTTCAAAGTTTAAACATAAAGAGTACTGAAGACTTGTGGGGTACGTCAGTAAAAGTGGTAGAGTCCATAATTTACATTATTGCACCATATTTAGAAACAATATTCAATCTTTGTGTCGATAGTGGAAACTTCCCCGATTTAATGAAACAAAGTAAAATCACTCCAATTTTATAGTCGGGGTCTACATCTGACCCTTGCAATTATAGACCTATTTCCATCTTACCTGTTCTGAGTAAAGTATTCGAAAAAATTATGCTCAAACAACTACTATCCCATTTTAACAAGCATAATTTATTAAATGAGAATCAGTTTGGTTTCACCAAGAGCAAATCAACAACAGATGCAGGTGTTCAATTGATGTCGCATATACTGGAAGCCTGGGAGAGTTCACATGATGCTATTGGCGTATTTTGTGATCTTTCCAAGGCATTCGACTGTGTAGAGCACTGCACTCTGATTCGTAAACTTTCCCACTATGGTATTCGTGGAAAAGCTCTGAATCTTATAGAGTCATATCTGTCAGACAGGCTACAGAGGGTTGGAATAAGTGGCAATACTTCTTCCGGGTCATTGGTAAAAATGGGAGTACCACAGGGATCAATATTGGGACCTTTTCTGTTTCTAACATATATTAATGATCTGCCTTGCATGGTCAAAGATTTCTGCGATATTGTTTTATTCGCAGATGATACCTCTCTGATTTTTAAAGTAGATAGGAAAGACAGTGAACTAGCGCATGTAAATAATGTATTATCTAAGATTTGTAAATGGTTCGCCGCTAATAATCTTCTCCTAAATTCAAAAAAGACGAAATGTTTAAAGTTTTCTTTACCAAATGTTCCTTATGTTGAACCAAACATAAAGCTTGGCCCAGATAAACTCCCTATTGACAAAGCGACAGTCTTCCTGGGTATCAAAATGGATTCCACTTTACAATGGGATCCACATATACATGATCTCTCCGGAAGACTTAGTTCTGCTGCATATGCAGTTCTTAGGATAAGACAGTTAACAGACGTAGCTACTGCTCGGCTAGTTTATTTCGCGTACTTCCACAGTATTATGTCGTATGGCGTATTGCTGTGGGGAACTGCTGCTGAGATAGAGACAATCTTTATCATACAAAAGCGTGCAATTCGAGCCATATATAAAATGGGTCCTAGGGAATCTGTGAGGGATCTTTTTAAAGAAATTGATATTTTAACTTTACCAAGTCTGTATATATTTGAAAATATTATGTATGTTCGTAAAAATTTGAGTAAATTTAAATTAAACAGTGACAATCACGATTACAATACTAGGAATAAAGATAAAATAGTGGTGCCAGGTTTTAGATTAGCAAAGACAAATAAAAGGTCCTTCTTAGGTAATTGTGTGCGGTTTTATAATAAAGTTCCTAAACATATTACAACGCTCACAGAAGGGAAATTCAAGTTGCATGTGAAAAACATATTGATTAAAAAATCCTACTACACAGTTTCTGATTACATAAACGACAAAAATGCCTGGACAATTCCGCCTCCGCCAAGCTATTGCCTGTCACCTACATAATTTAAACAAATATTGTAATAACTCTATTATATAGTATGTATGTAACACATTGTTAAAAGATGTTTAAAAGAATGGCCCCGAGTTTCTTGCCCGTTCTTCTCGCAGTGGCTCTATACAATTTATTTGCTGAACGTGGCAGTACAATGTAGAATATTTCAATACTAAAATTTGTAATTGACCTTCATAAGAGCGTCGTAGACGCCTAAATTGAATAAATGATTTTGACTTTGACTTTGACTTTGTACTGGCTCTCAAGGACAGCCGCCGGAACACACCGTTAGGTGCTTGGCGACAGATTTTCTACTTGAGGGTGGTAGCTAGCCAGGCGGGCATTCGCAAAATGTCCTACCACCATGCTATAACGACTGCCATGCTATAACGACTGCCATCCTAAGACGACAACCGGGACCGACAGCTTAACGTGCCCTCCGAAGCTCGGAAACGCTCAGTAGTAATGTCACTAGCGGTCATCCATCCAATTCATGACCGCGGGCGAAGTTGCTTACCTTTACTGATCGGTTGAGAACAGCTAAGTAAACTTCGCTAGGAGCGCTTCAAAATTCCTTTCCTTTATTGATCCGAGCCTATTATTAAATCGTCTTTTTTTTTTTTTTTAATGCCTGATTGGTTAGCCTTTGACCACTATCTCACCTGATGGTAAGTGATGATGTTGTCGAAGATGTTATACAGGCTAACCTAGAAGTACTGGCTCTCAAGGACAGCTGCCGGAACACACCGTTAGGTGCTTGGCGACAGATTTTCTACTTGAGGGTGGTAGCTAGCCAGGCGGGCATTCGCAAAATGCCCTACCACCATGCTGTAACGACTGCCATCCTAAGATAACAACCGGGACCGACGGCTTAACGTGCCCTCCGAAGCACGGAAGCGCTCAGTAGTAATGTCACTAGCGGTCACCCATCCAACTTATGACCGCGGGCGACGTTGCTTAACTTTGCTGATCGGTTAAGAACAGCTAAGTAAGCTTCGCTACGAGCGCTTCAAAAAATATGTCTCTTATGTAAACGTACACAAGAAGGCGAAAACAAGAGAATTAAATGGATAGGAAATTAAACTAAAGAACTCTTACAATCAAGAGTTGAACTAAACTATCAAACCCTAAAAAGACAAAAATCATAGGAAAGGGATAAGTAATAAAATTTTAACACAAATGAGAAAAGACCATCAGAGATACAGATTGGAACTTGTGCAAGGAAGCATTACCTAAGAGAACTGGACGCATCATAAAAGCAAAAAAAACAACTATTAGACAAACAGAACTGAATACCAAATCTAGTAAATTTGAACCACAAAACTACTATATTTTTCACGGAACTGCATGAAAGGAATAATCATATACAACCAACAATCGTAACTGAAGGAAGCGAAGTACCAGACATCATCTCTGCAGAAATAACTAGAGCTGTGGAAACTTAAAGAAAAGATAAAGCTTGATCAGATCGTAGGTTATATTATATATCCTATTATCAACAAGTTCAGCATACTCAATAAACACTACCAATTCTCAAACATCTTTTTAATGTAGTACTCCACAGCAAAATAATACCTAACCTATGGACAATATCGACTATAATACTACTTCACAGAAAAAGGGATATAAATAACATAAATAATTATAGATCTATCAGCCTGTCATCAAATATTTACAAAATCTTCGCAAAAGTTATACTCAGCAGAATTACTAAAGAAGAATAAAAAAAGCAAAGAAGTTTCACTTCACCTTCTACTGCTGTGTCGTGGGCTACAGTAAGGCTTTCGACACAATAGAGCATGTATCTAGCAAGCACTTAAGAACCAAGGTGTTGAAAGAAAATACATCATAATACTGAAAGGCATCTATGATAACAGCGAAGCAAAAATTTTATTAGAGAAAGAAGGAAAAGAAATCAGAATAGAAAGATGACAAAGAAAGAGAGAAAAGTTTCGGTGAAATGGAGACAATGAATTGGATGCACTATTAAAATCTGAAGGAAATTATGAAAAACAGTGAAACTAAGATAACTATCAATCGAAAACTTTTTGATACCTGCATACGTACTGTACTTACTTATGGTTGCCAAAGCAGGGCATTCAAAAAAATGCACAACAGCAATCTAGAAACTGGCCAAAACTCCATGGAAAGAAGTGTAAAAGACTATCCGATTGAATAAATATTGCAATCATTAAGAAACACACAAAAACAAAAGATGTCACAAAAAAATAAAAAAGCTAAAGTGGAAGTGGTCAGGGCCATAGGCTTAGGTTGAGCGAAGCGAAAAAATCCTAGGTCTATGGTCGGGGCATACATACAATCAAAAGAAGTGAAAAATGGTCAAAAATAGTCATGAACTGTGGCCGTATTTTGTCATCGCTTACAATGTCATGTACCGCTACCAGTAGAGCAACATTTGAATATTGGTTTACCTAACCCTGACACACAAGCATAACATGCAGTTGAACGGAAGCAGAATATGAGATAAAGAATTTTATAGTGACGAATATTATCAACTATATAAGTAAAAGACCTGTTCTGTGTGTTTTGTTCAATGTTCTAAAAAATGCCTTTTTTCACTTGATAAGCAGTGAGCTCTGAAACTGATTTTGAGAAATTTCGTAGGTTTTTCTAGATTAAATATTCAAAGTATTTCTCAAAAGAGCACGATGTTAAGCATACAACGTGGGCGAAGTTGCAAAGCTGAAGTTAATGGTGAATAAAAACATAGTAAAACTGATTTTACTATGGTAAAAGCCTCTGTATATATTGTATAACTAGTTACCATATTTCAAATAAAATATCAAATACAGTTAATCAAAAATATTTAATCAGAGACAATAACCGTGGCGGCAGATGTAACAGAGGTAGTTGCATCTGGATCTATGTGTGATACGTAACCAGGGCACATATGATACGGTATTAGTTCAGAGTCACCGTTCGCAGTAGGATTTTCTTGATGGTCCGAATGCTCGGGTGATGGAGGCGCTGTTGGCAGGATGCATTGCGAACAGGGCACTCTGGGTTTATCAACGGCATACGGCTAAAACAATTTTATGTAATTATTAGTTATGCAGGAGTAAAGTAATTGAAAGAAATGGAATTATGACTCTCATAGCAATGTGTCATGTCTTATAAGATCAATTTCTAGTTATAAATTGTGTTCAGATAAAAGTAGCTTAATTTTGAAATTGAAACTGAAAAAAAGCGACATCAACTTTAACTTTTCCAGCTGTTTACGTACATGATGTTTATTCGTATTTAATATTTATAATTCAATTGCAAGTTTGTTACCTCATAAAATACTGTCGCTGTAACAGCTGTCACAGATCCTTCATCGTTTTTTTAACCGACTACTTACTAAAAAAGACGAGGTTGTTATTATTTCACGAGTAAATTATTTAAACCAATTGAAAATGAAATTTAAGCCTCTAAATACAACTGCCTTTTTAGGTTACTCCATTATAAATAAGAAATATAATATTTATTTTTTTATCATAAGTTATTAAATATTGCATTTATTTTATTGTGTGTGTGATACACGAGATCGTAAAGAATCTTATTAGATGAGGCATGGATCTATGAGCACGGGGCATTTCCCGTGCTCCAAACCGATGGTGAATCTATAATATTTAGAAAAAAATCTAAGTAATGGCAATCATTTCGCATAATTTTCCTGCTAAGCCAACGTGACGTCATAAAAACCACGTAGCTTATACATAAGAATTTTTGACGCGTTTTATTACTAAACGTAGCATCATAAGTGGATCTTCTCTTCGAGGATAGAGTTATGGATTTCTGAAAAGTTGAATCTACTTATAAATCATCGTGGTTATTTGAGTGCTGATGTTCTCATTACAATCTCCGTCACTTGTCCACTTGTACAGCTACGGGTGGACAGTATATTTGATAAAATAGGTCCTATCCTACTATTACCTATCTCCACTGATATCCGAATGATATGCCCACTGATATTACTAAATAAATTAGCAACAAAATCAATAAGATAGTTGCAAAGGCCTCGAAATAAGCAATTGCAAGGTAAGTATGAGTTTGAAGGCTGAGCCGTAAGCGAGCAGTTTTTTGTTGCTATTTCGGCAACGGCATATTGTGCTTTTAAAACAAAAAAGAATGAAATATAAAAGGATTTTTATATGATAAATTTAATTGATCTACCCTCGACATGTAGTATAAATAAATAGATCGTCTGGACTTCAAGTACCTACGAGTATAAACTGCGTTATGTAGATCTGGTGGAGTGCTATCAATATCCATTTCACTTTTGGTATCGTGGGAAATCATTTTAATTTATGTCTATTAACAAAATAACCGAAACGAGATCGAGACGAACTCGTTGCTTTACCACCAAATATTTTATTGTTCCTCAGGTGTCTGAAGATGCATCTATGGGTATATGCACCTATATAGCCATATGAACGCAATTTGTACCAAGATCGATAAAAGTGATCTAAATTCAAGTGACAACCCAGCACTCCTTCTTTGAATTTCCACACAACATTGCCAGTGCGTTGTTAGTTCCAAATTCAAACAACGCGCCTACAATGGATTTGATTTTGCTGTGTACCTACGTAAATACGATAATTCGCGTGCTCTTTTCTCTCTTCAATAGTAATGAAATTTTTTCATGGCATGTTTGTTTTCATTCAATAGTGGAGAAAACCAATAGGTTATTATGTATTACCTATGGTCCCGTGGGGAGCCGGTCTGGGCTGTCACTCCATTGCTACTTGTGGGTGTCATAAGAGGTGACTAAAGGTAAAATATCGGAAGGTGGGCAGCAGCGCCTTCTGAGGAACTGATATCCCCAATACGCCTGCTATGCGTGGGGATAATATCACCCAGGGGGAGGCTGTGTTCAGCAGTGGACAATCCGGCTCATACAGTAACTATGTATAGTTTACGAGCTTATGTTAACACCATTTAGTTTCGTAATGAAAAGTAAAATAAATTAAAATTTTCGATGGAGTGTTATTAAAACACTTTTGTCGATCAAAGGTATTTTTCTTAGGTAAGCCTACATTTTTATCTCACTTACCTATCATTAGATAAGTTGGTACTAAAATATATATACTTAATGCAAATAAAAAGCAAATTTAATTTATTATAAATTATTTAAAAGTTTCCGTCTCATTTTGGTACTGTATTTTTATCGCTGTTTGCATCATGAACCATGACTTTTATACGGGTTCCGAACTTCCATAAAAGCCGACTAGGGTAAAAATAGTCGAAGGAGGAGCAAAGAAGTATGCCACCGTTAGCTTCGATATGTTACTATAACCTACGGTATTGTTGCACGTTAAGCGCACGGAGGGCATCAGGAAGGCAGCCGAGATAGAAGATAAAACATATAAATTAATAAAAAAGTAATAAACCCATCTGCAAATTATTTATATCAATGGAATTGTTTTTTAAAGTCCTTCATATTGATACCCTATGCGATGGGTTTAGAAGAAAACACTTTTTTACTCTCCCTATATGTTGTTTATAGTCCACCTGATTGTTTTTTTATGTGCGTAGTGTCACCTGCGCTGTCAATACGAATCTAATGATATATCATACATTAAAATCGGTTAAGCCGTTTAGAAGTTATGGTGGAATAAAGAAACTCACAAACATAGTGCATACATGAACCCAGAAACATAACACTCCTTTTTTTGGGCAGTCGTGTAATAAAACCAAACCTTACTTTATTTTTCGTTGCATTGTTAGATTATTATCTATGAAACAATCTTTTATAAGGCGGACAAAGGTATAGGAAGACGTTTAGATTAGATACCTTTCCATCTGCGCCCTGTTCTGTTGTTACGCCTCTCTTCGCCTGTGTTATGATCATTCCCAGCGGTGCTCGGCTCAGAGCAGTGTTCTTCATCAAGGTGTGAGAACCTCCACACCAACGTTGGCATACGTGAGATCTAAACAATAAGAAGGCATGAAATGCTACATTTCTTAATATTACTACAAACATTATAGCGTGCTAAACGAAAATCACATTTACAAATGATTACAGCACAAAATTCTTGTGCCAAGCGGGAATCGAATCCGCGTCCCCTGGCTGAGTGCCATCACCTCTAGGCTATAGGAACATGCTTGACTGAGCGGAAATTAAAGATCACTTAAAAAAAATTGTAAATAAAATCACGTATCATGACGTTTTAAATATGTACTGATCATGTTTTCTGATGTGTTCATTTTGAAAGTATTTTAAGCCTTAGGAGACTACGTTCTCTGCTAAATGTTTGAAACATCTAGATAAATGTTATGTTTAAGTTTCGAAGCGCTCGTAGCAGAGCTTGCCTAGTAATAGTTAACCGATAAGCTAACTAACGTCCGCTGGGATCGTGACTTGGATAGGTGACCGCTAGTGACATTTACCACTGAGCGCTTCCGTGCTTCGATGGGCACGTTAAGGCTAGAGCGCACTTAGCGCTTTCCATACAAACGTAGTTTCGTCATATGTTAAATACTGATAGATTGTTATCTTACGATGGCAGACGTTATTGCATGGTGGTAGAGCATTTTGCGAATGCCCACCTGGCTAGCAACCACGCTCAAGTAGAAAATAAGTCGCCAAGCACCTAACGGTGTGGTTTGGCAACTGTCCTTGAAAGCAAGTTCCCATTCTAGTTTATGTTTGTTTACCACCTTCGACTATATCATCACTTACCATCAGGTGAAATTGTGGTGAAAACCTATATAATATTCTGTCTATATAACATATAGATCAGCACTGCATCAGTAAAAGGAAAAATATTATAATAATTAAAGTTGTGTTTGCTAGAGATACTAAAATAGTCACCTTGGGTCTATTGGATGTGGTATAGGTTGACCAGGAATACACACTCCGTGGTCACCATCTTCCTTGGGCTTCGGTGTTTCAGCGCCAATCGTAGCCGGTCTCATTGCTGGCAGCATCATCCCACTAGGCTCTTCTGCTTTCATATGCGCTGGAGCGGCGCAAGAAAGACAAGCTGTATCACGGTTTAGCCTCTTTGATAGCGCCGCGGCATTAGGCTCGCCAACTATATCCATGATGAACTTTACCCTGTTTCTGAATTCTACCAGATATCGGTAGATTTCGTCCCGTAGTCCTTCCACTTGGACCATGTCAGCCTTTTCATTGAGCTCCCTCCACAGATCGTCGATTGCTTTCTGTTTACATAAAAAATAGTAGCAGGTACAGTGTGAATATGCCCAAATGTTTCAGGGGATTGATAAAAGGGATTCCATAACGCTAAGAATTTTATTTCTAAAAGGTGTAATTTATGATTCACAAATAGTCCTTCAATACGTACAAAAAATAATTCGTTAAGCTTTCAATTTTGTGTTCTATTATAGTTTTTTGAAGCGCTCGTAGTGAAGTTTGCTTAGCCGTTCTTAACCGATCAGCAAAGTAAAGCAACGTCCGCCGCGGTCATGATTTGGATGGGTTACCGCTAGTGACATTACTACTGAGCGCTTCCGTGCTTCGGAGGGCACGTTAAGCCGTCGGTCCTGGTTGTTGTCTTAGGATGAAAGTCGTTCTAGCATGGTGATAGGGCATTTTGCGAATGCCCGCCTGGCTAGCGACCACCCTCAAGTAGAAAATCTGTCGCCAAGCACCTAGCAGTGTGTTCCGGCAGTTGTCCTTCAGAACCAGTAATTCTAGGTTAGCCTGACCAATATCTTCAACCACATCATCAATTACCATCAGTGGTCAAAGGTTAACCTATAAGGCATAAAAAAAAGTAAATCCAGAAAATAAGTTTAACTAGAGGTCAATAGGAGATTTAAAAGTTTACTTTAATCTGGATATTCACCTACGTAATTTACAGAAATATTGTAATAATTTAATTTATTCTAAATATTTTTTTTGTATGCTATTTCTCACTCTTCCTTTACTTCCATCACGTACCGCCCGTTAATTAGCAGCAACGTAGTATAATTAATGTAAGTATATATATATATATATCAAAGTACACACTTAATACTTTACACACAGATAATCAGCTAATCTTTGTGTTAAGTAGGTACTAACATTATGATTACTCGTAATAGAAGTGTTACAATTGTTTTTAACGTATTTCCTAAGATTAAACGATATGAACAAATCTCACACATACGAAGACTAAAACAGCAGAAAAACTACATAATAAATACAAATCTTTCCTCCTTGTAATATTAGTACATTATAAAGAGGAAACATTTGTATTTATGTATGTAACGAATAAACTTACAACACTAATGGACATACTTGAAAAATTCTTACACAATTAGAATCCTACATTATCCCTGATAAACATAGCCCTTGACTTAGAAATTTTCATTTATTTTTTAATTTTATTAAATATATACCCGTGCGAACCTGGGGCGGGCCTCTAGTATTAAATAAAATGAACGTTACCTGCCAAGCCACCTCTTGATTGTTAAACTTATCGTATGCTGTTCCGATGCGTTTTTCGAAATCGCCTCTGACGGCGTCAAATTGTGTGTGAGACACGAGCCCATTAAGAGCACCTAGCCCAGCTTTGTCACGAAGAGCATCCACGACTTCCTCGCGATCTGACTTAGTTTCACGCAACACCTCTATTTGTTTGCGTAGTGCCTGCAATATTTTTCTGAGATTTTATGATCGTACATACCTCAACCCAAAAGTCCTTCATAGAAAATCAAAACAGTATCTACTTGCGGTCTGTAGCATGATATCAAGTCAGTATGCCATACTCACAAGTAGAAAAGTTGTCATTAAAATCTTACAGCTGTAAATAATTTCAATTTTTAAAATCTGGTAGCTGTTTACGAGGCCCAGTTCCTATCCCAAGTCTAGCATACTATCAACTTGAACCATTGTATCACTTAAGAGGCCTTTTACATTTTGCAGCACTCTCACTCGCACTTTTAGACATAATTTCAAATAGCAATCATATGGTGATGATTTTTTAAAATGTGGTTCGACATTATTTCGCTGCATGCGACTATAGATGTTCTCGACTAATTTTCATGTTGATATCTGTAATGGGGGATCCAAAACATGTAATTTAGTTATTTAAAATTTTGGGCCTCTAATTCTAATTGGACTAAACATGTTACAAAGTAAAAATATGTTGAGACTATGTATAGTCGCAAAAAGCAAAATAATGTCAGACCACATTTTAAAAAATCATTACCAAAGTGTTTCTATTTTAAATTATCTTTAAAAGTGCGAGTGAGAGGGCTGCAAAATGTAAAAGGCCTCTTAACGACAGATAATATGGTGTAACTACTACTAGTGTCCTTGATAAGTATAGTATAATAATATTAAAACATAAAGATGTAAATACATCTAGATCCACAGATAGGGCGCTTTGGATATCTCTTAATTCCTTTTGCCGCGAGACCGTCTCGTCAATACCTGCTTGCAGATCGCTAAAATGAGCATTCAGTTCTGCAACGGCTGTAATAAGTTAAATCATAGTTAAAATACAGCCCATACAATTTTTGATTTCTTCTACCTTACAGTCACTATAATTTAATATATTGTAGTAGCTTTTATCAAATTACCATAGAATGCTTATGTAAATAAATACATTTTTATAACACAAATTACTTCTATGGCTCAGTGATACAACTATCGAAACTTCTATTTCATATGGAATAAATATAGTTTAGTAGGTTATAAAACCTGTGGCATCTCCACCAGTATTCGCCAATGCATCAGCCATGGTCTCCAATCCAACTTCCAAATCATGCTGCATTTGAGTTAGCTCTTCTTGATAGTTGGTCATCTGTGAAAAAGGTTATTTAATGTTCGCAAGACCCAAGTGGAATTAAAAATGTAACATTTGAAAAATTATGTGTTACGTAATTACTTCAGATGAAAGACTAGTATCAAGAACATTAATTTGTTCAACATAGTTTGCAACTAAATTTTCCAATTCTTCCATTCTGTGACCAAGATCTAATGATGATTCTATTCTTCCTTCTGTTCAACAACGCAAAAATTAATCATTATTATTATAATTATAGTTATTTTAGTAATTGAAATATTTCTTTGACTATACTATGGTATTAGGGTTAATACTGAAATGATAGTTGTAATGAATTCACGAATAAATAAATAAATAAATATAAATATTTAATAGTTTGATGTGTTTACTACCTAATTTGTTAGCAATTCTTAGAGCAGTATCAGCATTTGCAGCACTACGTGTAATCGAGGCGTTAACTTTTTTCATAATCTCATCCTGCATTTCCTGAAGAGCGGTGCTAAAACAAATATAAACATAGTTAATGTCTAATTAAGATTACAGCGAAAATTTAGAGGATTGTTACGTACTCTAACTCTTCATATGTAACACGATCTTTTTTAAGCTCTTGAAAATCAACATCTGCTCCAGTTACCGATGTATCTACAAGTACTGTAGACTGTGGGAGTGTAATAGACATTAGTGAAGGTGACCCTCCTACAGAGGTTCCTTTTTTTGATCTTCCTGGTGATAGCGACTTTTTTTTTGTTGAAGTCATCGATTTTACTTGTGCTCCAGATTGACGGCTCTTGTCTCCCGGTGCCCCATAAAGAACTTCTATATCCTAAAGAAAGAAATATTTGTAATGCAAATTTACAAAGGTAATATTAAAATAAAAATAAACTTACATCAGTAGGTCCGGATATTAAATTCAAATCTGATGTTTGACTAGCCAATTCTGTTAGTAAAGATAGCATGTTTTTGAGTGTCTTCTCTGCTGCTTCAAGACGTGCAGAGAGCTGTAATGCTGCCATTGCATCCGTCAGTGAAGCTCCCTTACGTAGCTCATTCATGAGCTGGGCATTCTCAGGAAATTCAGGTGTTGCAATTGGTGCCAATTTTTCTTGAAGTTGCCGTACTACAAATGCCAATTGTTCAAACTGGTCCTGAGTGACAACTGATAGTCGAGGTCCCCCTTGAGAGTTTTGAGTACCGGACTTTTCTCGAGCTGTAGCGATAAATAATAGTACTCAATAGATTTGAACAAAGTTACAAAATCATTGATATATTATTTACATGTGTAATTTACCTGCTCTGGCTCTGGCTTCTTCGGCGGGAACTCGCTCCACTGATTATATAAACAAAATAATAAAATTACAAATTGACATTACAGTTACTAAGGTATAATATAGGTATATATTAATAACTGCAGGTAATTATTTACAGAAAATTAAAGCAGTAACTATATAATATACATTACTTACCAACCAGTAGCTTTTCATAAGTTGCTTCTGAAAACATAAAATAATTATTTACGTCATGAAAAGCAAGCAAAAAATTAAAAACATAATAGGCACTAGAGCAATCGTTATGGTCTTACCGACCGAATCGAGTGAAGCTATTGGAGTTGGTGTTTTCTCATACTCTTCACGAGAATTGGCTCTCTAAAAACACATAAAAAAGATCAAAAGAACATATAACAAGAATCCAATTAAAATACCAACATCCTGGGCTATTAGTAATTATTTTTGACTATAGCGTATTCTGTTTTCATAAAAACATTTTCGTGTTTGATAGACAGCTTATAGACAGCAACCAAAATTAATACAAAATGGTGATTTATTTTTATTGCCCATTTTAAACACTATTTGTGTAATTTAACTGATTTAATTTCCAACCCACCCATCCAATATAGTGTTGGATGGGAGCATCCATTACTAAATGTACTGATGAGATGAGATTTCCAGTATTCCCCACACAAGTTATATATTTTGCCATAGATAGGTACGCCTATGACAATATTTTCATAACTACTATGAGTATAAGTTAACGTTTACGCTTTTTCATGACTATAGCTTCGATAATTACTACAGTGTCTTAATTCATATAGCTTAGTGACTTACCTATTGATTGTTGTATCTAAATATAAAAAAATACAAAAAGCATCAGGAACAAAATATAAAAATAAAACTGAAAAATAATATACATAATACAATTGTATTTCAGTGTCTCAAATTGCACCTGGTGGATGACACGTAGCTCTCGCTCCCTCTTCAGCTCTATCTGCTCCAGTGTCTTCTGATAATCCTGCAGCTGAACCATATAATCACGTAAAATAACTAAACCTATAGAAAATTATGTACATACTCGCACACTTTATAGCATCCAAATTGCGAAAAAAGTACTTACACCTGTGTGTTCAGCATCATAAGTAGAAGCCTTTTTTTCAAGTTTAGGAGGTTCTTTGCCATAGGATTTGTCCTTGGATGCTGCTTTACCTGACGATGTTTTTACAGTAGGTGTTTTATCACTGGGTTTGCTCGCCGAGGTCTTGTCAGCAGTTAGTTTGCGCGTTAAGCTTTTATCAGTGAGCGCCTTGTCCGGTACAGTAGTGATTTTTTTGTCATCTGTATCTTTTATTCGTAATTCTTCGTCCGTCGACAGCGGAAGCAGCATAGTTTTATCAGTTGTTGATATGCTTGTGGACTTTTTATCTGCCGTGCCTTTGTCCGATGAAGTTTTATCAGTTGATGGTTTTTCTGACGAAGTTTTATCACGCGGTGAAGCCTTATCAGTCGATGTTTTGTCAGATGAAGTTTTATAAGACGAAGTCTTGTAGGACGAAGTCTTATCGGTCGATGTTTTGTCGGACGAAGTCTTATCGGTTGATGTTTTGTCGGACGAAGTCTTATCAGTCGACGTTTTGTCCGATGAAGTTTTATCCGTTTTTTCAGATGGAGATTTTTGACGCAGTGACTTTTCGGTCGTGACTTTGCTGCCTGGAGTTTTTTCGACCGTCTTAGCAGATGCTCTTCTGGTGGTGAATTTTACATCAGGCGTTTTATTGGCTGAGGTAATGTCTATACTTTTACTTGTTGATTTAGATCTTATCTTTTTCTTTTTTTTGAGCATAGCATGTAATTTGACTTCTGTAACTGAAAGGCTAGATGTGGACCTATGCATTGGGCCTATTTGAACTGCAACACGTCTCTCTAGTACTCTTAGCTGCCGCGCCAAAAGGTATAGTACAGTTTGTAGCAGTTTGTGATGGACGATATTCACCTACGAACAAATATAGGTTTGATTAATGTAAGGACTTCAAATAGCAACACAAGACATGGCTGATTACTATTTATTTATCTACAAATTTGCAAGTTATTAATAGTTTTAGGCTTAGGTCCTGCGCTCTGCCTGTAAACACATATTTTTCGACGATAGTAAACTTACTTCATCGTCTCCAAAAGCATTGTCAATCAATTCAGCTACACTCATAATGGTTTCATCTGAATCACTCGACATTGTTAGTTACTTATTAACCAATTCAATTAAATTATAAGTAAACATTTGTAAACACAAAGCAATAAATCAACGAGTATGAAAATTGGCGATCAAATCCAGATGGTTAGATTTTTCACAAATGTTTTTTCAAAATATTTCTCAATGACAGTAATATAATTTTTTGCTAAGCTACGTCGACCAAAGAGAATATTGTCAACGCATCGTAAACCACATAGAAATGTATTTCGTGCACATAGACGTGTCTCTTTCTATGGTAAATATTTTTTAACTTTTGATTGGCTACAATGGATCTATGAAGTCTATCCAATTTGGATACCCTTTTTCCACTATCTCAACTGATGGTAAGTGATGGTGCAATCGAAGAAGTGGTTCAGGTTGACCTAGAATTACTGGCTCAAGGAAAATCGAGGACAATCACCATTTTGCCAAAAAGTGATTAATAACTTTGATGTAAGAATCGACATCTGTCAGCGCGCTCGTGGTGGAAATTTACTAGATATAATTTTTCATTCATAATTGCCAAACTTTTCTCGTCGTAATACAATAAAAATTAGAATCATCTTCATCTAAATTCTTTGTTTTAGAAACAAATATCTTGTTGGAAAACCTTTTATGCGTACGGGGTAATTGTACAGTGTGGCGACACGTCGTGTTTTGAGATTCAAAACTATATGTCCAATGCAAAAGAAAGAAAGCCTTGATGATAGACGTAACCATGATCAATTTAACGAATGTAAAACTTAAGCTTAACAATAGATTTTTAGGTATCCCATAAGATTATCTAGGTATCACCGTATGATACGGATTCATATTATTTCACTTAAGCAATGCCCGTTTTTTTTGCTTATTGCTAAAAAATATATATATTATTGAATTTTAATGTAAAAATGTATGAAAAGAAAGTCTGCAGCAGTGCAGTAACCTTCACGTTCATAATAGTAGATTATGATACTAGTGACATAGAACATATTATAATAATAGTGATCTGAGTTGGTCATTATACACGACGCTGTGTGATGCAACCCAAGCCGTAGGCGTAAATCAGCCGAGTGTATAATGAGGAAGTTGCTCACGAGTTTTATATTTTATATGCACTTTTTCAACACCCTTGCGAGAAGTTTTTTTTTTGCTCGCGGCAAATGTTTGATGGTTGATTACTTATAAACCTCTTTGATGTTACAAGTCTGTATTACCCGGTTAAATTGAAAATGCTCTGTTTACTCGCATATAATTTGCAGTTAGGTACTGACTTAACTTTGTAGGGATAATTCTATTACGCACTAGTGTATAATATTATTATGTACGAGGGTGTTATAGTTCGGTTTATGGCCCTAAAAACGAGATAATAAGGCTCACTTAATGAGCAAGGGTGTTGAAAAAGCCTTTGTCGCCCTGTAGATATACTCGTAGTTTGTAAGCTGCTTTCGAGGGTTATCACGAACCGTCTCAGTTGCCGTTTTTAATTGTGTAAGGTTTTATAATAAAGTTCCCAAACATAATTACAACGCTCACAGAAGGGAAATTCAAGTAGCACGTGAAAAACATATTGATTAAAAAATCCTACTACACAGTTTCTGATTACTTAAACGACAAAAATGCCTGGACAAGTCCGCCTCTAATTTAAACAAATATTGTAATAATGACTTTATTATATAGTGAGTATGTCACACATTGTTAAAAGACGTAAAACAATGGCCCCGAGTTTCTTGCACGTTCTTCTCGCAGTGGCTCTATACAATTTATTTGCTGAACGTGGCAGTACAATGTAGAATATTTCAATACAAAAATTTGTAATTGTCCTTCATAAGAGTGTCGTAGACGCCTAAATTGAATAAATGATTTTGACAATGACTTTGCCGGTATAATGAATTCCTTCGTCCCGAACAATCCAGTTTCCGAAAAAACAATACTACCATTAATCACATCCATCCAACCAATCCAACCCAGGAATGCACATGGGGCTCCGGTTACCAAGGTTCCAGTTATATTTTGAGCTCGTGGGTCCACTGTGCCTCTGTACCGAGCATTTAGGAACAAGCAGAGGCACAGTGGACCCACGAGCTCAAAATATAACTGGAACCTTGGTAACCGGAGACACATGTGCATTCCTGGGTTGGATTGGTTGGATGGATGTGATTAATGGTAGTATTGTTGATTACATATAAATCTCTTTGATGTTACAAGTCTGTATTACCCGGTTAAATTGAAAAGGCTCTGTTTACTCGCATATAATTTGCAGTTAGGTACTAACTTAACTTTGTAGGGATAAATTACCCGATTAAATTGATAATGCTCTGTTTACTCACATATAATTTGCAGTTAGGTACTAACTTAAATTTGTAAGGATAATTCTATTACGCACTAGTGTATAATGTTATTATGTACGAGGGTGTTATAGTTCGGTTTATGGCCTTAAGAACGAGATAATAAGGCTCACTTAATGAGCAAGGGCGTTGAAAAAGTCTTTGTCGCCCTGTAGCTATACCTACTCGTAGTTTGTAAGCTGCTTTCGAGGGTTATCACGAACCGTCTCAGTTGCCGTTTTTAATGGTGTACGGTTTTATAATAAAGTTCCCAAAGATATTGCCTTGCAGAATGTGACCCGCCAGCAAACAATAGGGTGCCTGAAGCGCCAAAAGGCAGAAGGGGTGCTGCTGGTAAAGAGTTCACATCCGCTGGGCCTTCCACCACCGAGCATAGAGGGACAGCAAGGTACAGCAAGTTTCATCATAAGATCGAAGAGTATATCTTACCACTATGCTTAGTGTTTGTGGACTATGAGAAAGCCTCGATCTCGACTCGATCGAAACGTGGGCGGTGCTTGAGTCTCCCAACGATGCCGTATTGACCAGCGATATATCGAAGTGCTAAAGTGTTTGTACAGTAAAGCCACTTGTCATTGACTTGTTACGCACACAAAGCTATTCATGTAGTAGTGATGCTTTTATTCTGGTCAGTTCTCTATTCATGTGACGTAGATACGGTGAAGTTTGGTAGAAAAGAACAATTTTCATTGGCCTACTTTTTTGTTGTCCTCATATCTGTGAGTGGGCATGTATGATTTAGTTTTGAACGAGGTACCTATGGGAAGGTCTCCTTATGGGTATACCTCAGTCTTGTATTTACTTTCTGAAAGTCTAGCACTACGTTTCCAGGGATATTCGCGCTTTCGATATATATCATCACTTGTTCTAAAATGGAATTTATCTAACGAATCTACTCTCTAAATTGTTGATATTCAGAATTATTAAGTATTTAAATAAAAAGTTTCGGTGATTTTCCGACGATTTGTGAAAAAGTGAGCTACGTTCTGTTGATAACACATTATGCTGTTTATTAGAAAATATTAAATACCTATGTAAAAATAATAATATCCAGTTGAAAATATGTCGCCAAGCACCTATCGGTGTGTTCCGGCAGCTGTTCTTGAGTGCTAGTAGGTAATTCCAGGCTAGCCTGAACAACATCTTTGACTACACCATCATTTAGAGATATTGGCAAAGGGTAGCCTATCAGCTATGAATACGAGTAAATAAAACACCCAAACGTGATAGTCTACTTAACTTTTAAGTGAAACGAAATAAGTATGAAAAACAAAACAGGGATTTACAGAAACATCATGTGTATATTAAAAAAGATATTTACAATTTTTTATATAAATATCGCTAAAAACTAACGGATAGGTGATCATATTGTGATTTACAATTGTAAATGAATTCCAAACATAACTAGGTATGTATTTACATTGATCGATCAATCTAAAAGTACATAATTATATTATAAATTATTACTCTAAAGCTCTCCACAAACAATAAAATATTATTTATGAGACGTAAAAAATAACAGTTGAGCAAAACGTATCAACTTCCAACAATTTTACATAATTCTGTATTATATAATAAAAAAAACACTGAATTAAAAGAAAATACATTGTTGTATAGAATTATATGTATATATACTTATCAACACAAAAATCTAGCGCACGATCTATACATAAAGAAGAAATCAGAGAATTACATAAATCATAAACTAGGTACTTAAATTTTTTAAGTCTGTAGCTATGAATATGTGCACTATACGTTGAGCATTTATTAATAGTACTTTATCACTTGCTCGTGGGGTGCCGAGCTAGAATGTCACCCCTCCATGTCTAACCGTGGGTGGCGTAAGAGACGACTAAGGGTAACACAGCAGAAGGTGGGCAGCATTTTATGAGGAACAAATTTCTCACACTGCGATCCCCAAGCCGCCTGCCAAGCGTGTGGTTTATGGCAAACTGCCCCATATTGGGGGAGGCTGTGTTCAGCAGTGGATTTTCCGGTACAGATGACTTATTACTTAAACTGAAACATTTCTTGATTGAACGCTATGTTCGATAATGATGATGGCTGAGAGGATCAATGACCAATAGGCCATCGTGGGCTCAAATCTAACTCTTCCACAATTAGGTTATTTATACTTTTTCAAATTAGTCTTCATTCCTACATTTTCCTATTAGTACCTAGGTATTTGCAAAACACTGACAGTATCTTAACTGAATTCCTTGTGGTTTACCATACTTGGTGTGATTTACCTACTACTTATCTCAAATAGCTTTTGAGTACCGATCATAGTTATTGACTTTAAAAAATGTAGTTTTTATCCTTAACTAAGTCGGATACTGAATTATATAGTCCAGCCGCCGAGAGAATGCCTTAGACAGGTCTTGTTCCTATTGTCGTTGTAGCTTTGAAATTTAGTGTATACAGGGTTATTGGTAAAATGCTAACAACCTCTTAGGGTTGACTTCTGCTAGTCCTAACAAACATTTTGAGATGATTTTTTTGAACATCAGGTGGTCCTCGTGTTTATTCCGTCAAATACTCATAAACAAGAAAAAAACATCTCAAAATGTTTGTTATGACTAGCAGAAGTCAATCGTAAGAGGTTGTTAGCATTTTACCAATAACCCTGTATATGAAATACAGCAAAAATATTTTAAGGTTGTCATATCAATAACCAACTGTCACAATACTATATAATTATACTCTATGTTACTTACCTATCTTGAAATGGAGGCAAATATTGATAAACCGAACTGTCAAATGACTTCTCTCAGGCAGCGGTTGCGGTAATTTATATTGGTAGGTACTACTTCCAAAACTGTAATTAAAACTATTTCTTGTTCATAGCTTCAATATTATTTGTTCATAGTTGTATTGATTTCAAGTTTAGTTATTTTTTAACGTTTCGCACAAACGATCACTGCTTCTAAATTATTTTAGTCGCATTGTATCTATCTTATAAGGTTCAACGAGACTAAAATAATAATAGTTCTACTTTCGTATGTATACCTTTGCAAGTTGTGCAACCAATATAATTATGACTTGCGTTGATTAAAACAGTTGCGGGACAAATGATACGCATGGAATAGTTATAGTAGATATTAAAACATTAAGTAATAAAAGCATTCTTTATAAATTGAGTTCGTTTGAGAGAGCCTAAAACTATGATATTTTATTTGACTCCTCCATTAGGACACAAAAACTTTTGAAGTTGATTATTGTCATTCAAATAATTCTTGTGTTCACAGAACGGTAGTTTGATAGTCAACAATTGTTAAATTTTTCTACCTATCTAAATGTATGCATCTAGCTTTACAAAAGAGCTAAGTTTATTAGGCACGCGTCTGACAGTCAGTGGAGCGCGAAGAGGCACAAGATGCCTCCACGGGCGGCGGAGGCGGCGGCGAGGCGGGGGGCACCGCTCCTCTCGCACCACTTTGACTAGAGGTTGTCTGCAAAGCAGACTGTGTCGTCGGCTTCAAATGCTCCACACGACCGGCCCTTGATTTATGATCTCGTTGGCCCCTTTCTCCTACTAAATCATTAATCGACTGCCTTTCTTTCCTAAATTTGTTAAAATCATGAGCTACCAGAACTGCGAGCGGTGGTATCGGCGGTATGTACGCATGTGGTTCGTAGTTATCATCGACATAGTCATTCGGATTCCAGGGTACCGGCGTCGTAGTAACTGGAGCCTTCGTTGAAGCCCTGCTTGTAGTCGTAGCTCGCGAAGTCACTGGGATAGACGTTGATGTCGATCTATGCATTGATATATCTGATGTTATAGTTGCTGTAGCGGGAACTGTGAACACTTTTCTATTGCTATTAGATCTAGTTTTTCGTCGTTTTTGCAGTTTTGGCACATCGAGGAAGAATGGATCAAATATGAGATCCGATTCTTTGTAATCGTCGTAATTGATGGCTACTATCGGTTTCACTGCACTGACGACATTCCCGACTGTGTAATTCAGCCTCTTTCCGTTGCTGTCGCTTACCGACGCACTGGCTGTGACGATCACTCTAGGTGGACTCTTCAGTTTTGGTGGAGGTCGTTCGGTGACAGTGGGCGGTGCGACAGATCTTGCGGACAGAGATGATTCGTTTTCCGGGATTACGTCGTCACTTCGTTTTCGGTCGTAATAGTATGGATTGAACGGCAACGGTCGTTGCGCTGGTAGTGAAGACGCAGGATAGTTCTGTTGTCTATGTTTCACAGAGGTTTCATATCTCTCTGAGGGCTGTGATGTTGGTCCAGGGCGTAAAAGTTGGTCACGTGGATCCAACGTTGTTGGTCTGAATGGTTGAGGCTGCGGACGTTGCACGAATGGGGTTGGACGTTGTTGTGCTGGTCTTGGCGCCGTTCTTGAAGATTCATATTGGAAATGGTCGTACTGCTGAGGTGGTGCATGTGTTATGTAGACTCCGTCTGCAGGACGAATGCTTTGGAAGGAGAAAGCCTCTGAGCCAGGACTTCTGTTACGATAGTTAAATTCTTGGGGCAAAAGCAGCGCTGGATCTAACGTTGGTATAGACTGTGATGGTGGTACTACTGACGGTATTGATGGAACGGATGGTGATAATGAAGACAATTTCGGAGTTGGAGAAGAATGCACATGGGGTATTGGAGACGGAAACCATGAGGATATTGGAGTCAAAGTTGAAGTCGTTGTAGGTCTCTTAGTAGTCGTTGTCCTAACCGTTGTTGTTGATGTTACTGTTGTCGTTGGCAAATGAGTTGTTGTTGTCGTTGAAGGATATGAATAGTCATATTCACCATCAATTTCTCCTTCCTCTCCGTATTCTGAAATGAAACATTAGTACATCAAAACATGAAATCATGGACATAATACTACTCCTACATACTAATTAAATTTCATGTAGAAGTTTAGTTTATACCTTCAGGAAACTCCACATGTTCAGGAACTTGTATTGGTAAGTTTGTTGAAGTTTGTTGCGGCTTTTTAGGGTCTTCCTTATTTATTTCTTGCACGGGATCTTCAGTCGAGTCTGTGAAATCTGGCAGGTTTGCTTGATGTTTATCTTGTGATGTCGTTGGTGTCTCATCAACTGATGGGTTTGTGTGTGTTTCTTGACTGGGTTTAGTTTGTTGCTGTGACTGTTCTGTGGCTTCAGGTTTTTGTTGATCTGGCTGTATAATAGGTGGAGCAGTACTGCCATATAGCTCTAAATTTAAACTGTAAAATTTTTCAGACTTTGTACAATCCACTTCATCGACTCGTTCGCATACTCTCGTCTCCTGAAATGAAAATAAATTGTTATCATTATATTATAATTTAACAAAGTTGAATAATTCTCTTTTCAGCAGTCCATAGTTCATGTCACTGGGCTATCACTGTTTCAAGTACCTACATATATATAATATATATATGTATATTTTTTATTGTATTCATTCCATTTTATAATTTGTTTTCATATTTTTAACATAAAGCTATTATTCAATTATAATGCCACCAAATTCACATGCCGGCAAAATAGGAGAGCTTAATCCAAAATACCTAAGACCTATGTAATACCCTATTTTTTGTGAATTATATATTCATTTTATTTCATTTCATTACATAGAGTTTCTTCTAACTGCACAAACAATTACCAGAAGCTTTATATCTGCCTAACTTACCAATGTGTTATCAAAAAGAGCGTAGCGTATTATTTACCCTCTTTGTGATATGTGTTGAAATATAACTATCAAGGCGAAAAACTTTCACTAATTCCTTGTATTGTCTTACTTACACTGGACACCAAGTGAAACAATTATAATCATCTAGATTTTCCAGCAAAAGTGATTAATGGAGAGAGAGAGAGAGAAAGTTCATGAAATCAGCAGGAGGATTAAATGGATATAGATATTCTTCGTTAGTCCAGTCAAAATATGCTAAAGGGTGGACATAATTCCGAAAGTTAGTATTCATTTGAAATCGTAATTATACTTCTAGTAGTCTCTCCGGCTTGCACCGTTCCTCGAAGGTACTACGGAAGAATGTTAAAAATGGGATAAATATATAATATACTTGGTGCAATCTTACTAAAAAAGCTTCTGTAGGAATCATATACATTCAGTTAATTTTGCACCTTTGGGTACATATCGGAATATGTATTTTTAAGTTAATTTGTTACTGTTACTTCGGAGTAAATATCCAAATTCGTAAAGATATGTGAAGATATATATATCTGTGATATATGTACTGTAATAAACATTTCGCCAGTGGCCGTCGCAAAAATATTTCCATTTTAGAAATGTATTCACGACATTTACGTAACTAATACAAACTATCATTTATTTTGTGTATGTGTGTCACATATAAACCTGACAGTTTGAAATAGAAAAAGGAGCGCCAAAATTGTAAATTATGAATGAAGTTGAAAATTCCAGCCAAAACGATATTGCTAGTCTGAGCCGTAGGCGAGGGCTACAAGAAAGCAGATGCTGTAATTATCAAAGCGCACGTATCTCATCTCCCGTGGGGTGCCGGGTTAGAATTGCACCTCCCCATATCATCCCGTGGGTGTCGTAAGAGGTGACTAAGGGAAAAATACTGGAAGGTGGGCAGCAGCGCCTTCTAAAGAACTGACATATTACACTGCGATCCCCAAGCCGCCTGCCAAGCGTGGGGATTATAGCAAATGCCCCCTTAACAGGGGAGGCTGTGTTCAGCAGTGGACGATGCGGCTGATACAGTACAGTACGTGTCTCATACGACGTTTTTCAACACACTTGCGAGGAACAAATACAAAAATTTCGATACGATAATATTTACTTTATCTTTTGGATAGCAATAATAGAAAAAAGGTTTATAATTACATCTTCTAAAGTTTTACTTCAGTAGGTAAAAAAAACTTCAGTTTGTTTTTATATGAAAAACGAATAAAACAAACTACAATCTCCTTGGTGAGAAGTGTGAAAACGTTGTTTTTATTTTCTATTTAAACAACAAGTGCGGTAAAGCAGGAAAAAAGCACGAGTGATTAGTACACGAGTGACTACATTATGACACTAAAATCAGTGCATTTAGTGTGTTGAAATTAGGGCTTTATAATTGTTCTATTAGAATGGTTATGGAGGTAAACGTCAATTTGAACTTTTTCTTTGAACACGAGTTCCAATTTCAAAATTAAGTTCATTCTCATGCGTTAAAACTCCCCTGACCATACTGGGCGGATTTTTGGTTGTGTTACTATGTACTTTAAGGATAGAGTGCAAATTCGCGCACTCCAATCTTAAGAACAAAGTCCATAGTAACACAACTACATGCAAAAGTTGTTTCATCATATTTTAAATACCAAGTGTTCAAACTCTGCATGGTCCTTGAGTCTAAGCGTCTCTTGCGCCCAGTTTCAGTTGGTACAGTGCCCATCAAGGCTGAACATAGTACCTAGTGACTGACTGTACACTATTGCTTCAGGCAAAAATTTTCACACAGCAGTGATACCCACGAAAACAGACTCCTACTATAAAGAGTCCAACTTTTGGTAATTTATATAGATATATGTGTTACGGAAAGTTCAAAATGATGTCCAGTCATTTTTTTTATGCATGGTAGGTTAACTTTTGATCATTATCTCACGTGATGGTGTGTGTGTGATGATTTGGTCGAAGATGTTGATCAGACTAAACCAGAATTACTGGTTTTCAAGGAAAGGTGCCGAAACACACCGTTAGGTGTTTGGCGACAGATTTTCTATTTGAGGGTGGTAGCTAGCCAGTCGGGCATTCGCCAAAACTTGCTATAACGGCTGCTATCCTAAGACAACAACCGGAACCGACGCATTAACGTGCTACAGTCTAAATGATAATTCGGCATGTTTGGTATCAAAATGTCAGTACGATTAGAACGGCGAATGTTGTAATAACCAAATGAATTATTTTGAAATAATTTTGATAATTGCGGCTTATTAGTTCACTAAGAACATATGACAGATCTAGTAGAGAGTCAATAAGGTAGGAAATAATAAATCGAAAAACTGGCAAACCAGAAGCATATATATATATATATATAAATTAGGCTCAAGGATATATTTTCAAAGTTTCACCGAGTTTGAACACTTAGTATTTAAAATATGACGAAACTACGTTTGAAAGGAAAGCGCTCCGTGGACTCTACTTCGTACAAAGGGGTATTTTGTTAGAAAGAAACGTACCACAATAGCCCTTAATGTAGTTATCAAGCAGCAGTAATTAGAAGGGTGTGTTCTAGATCAAAGATAAGGATTTAGGACTGCCGGTAATGAATGCCAATGACACCAATACCAGTGGTAAAACCGGATATATGATGACAAGAGCAATGTGTACAATAGTTGCATGTTCTGAAAGATTCATATGAGCAGGAGTAGTAGCCTCGTTAAGATTAAACTAATGAGTCCAATAATTTGTTTGTCACTTCTTCGTGAAATGAATGAGTAATTTGAAATCACCTGATCAAAAACAGTGCCGTTAAGGCACAGGAACTTGATATCCATAGGCTCCTCCTGTTGGCCCACGGTGCACACGTGGAACATCTGGCAGGAGGTCTCCAGGTCTGCGTAGTATCCGCCTATTACTTTCCCGGCACATGTGAAGTTAGTCTCGGGCAGATTGTCGAAATCCAAGTACTGGAAACACAAAACACTTATCTCTCACCAAACAGATTGATTTATTTTTTAATATTGTTAAGTTTGCAATAACGCCTGCTCGGCGGAGGTGTAGCTCCATCCTAATACGATGGTTAAATAAGAAACGAGAGGAAAAATTTGAGTTAAGAGTCATTTTCATGTTAGCTCAAGCGTTCAGAGCATACGCCGGCTATAGGGGTGGATGGACGGGTTCGAATCCCGCACATGACTATATTTTTTTCAGTCGTAAATTTGTAATTTTGTAACAATATTCAAAGTGATCCTATCCCTACACGCTTGAACCCCTTTAACTATTTTATTATACATTATAAACTGCGCTGCGTTCTCATAACTTCACAAAATGATTCGCTTCTGATTGGGTTTAAAATTAGGCAAGATTTACATAATTACGATCATTAATGAATCGCTGTTGGAAACGTTAGAAACTGACAGTAGTTTTAGAGAAATTAACAAAATAATACTTACACCCGGTTGAATGGACCTCGATATCCGAAATTCGTTTTGGAATATAAATATCAGCAGCCACAGCCAAACTGAAAAGTATAATAGTCAAATTTTAATTATTTAACATCCCATTGGCATCGGCAATAATGATAACAATACATTTCAATCATAACTAGGACGCCGGGGTCTTATTTGATAACAACGAGTTAAAGCTAATTTTTTTTAAGTCAATGGATAACAATCCAATTAAAAAAAAACCTTCTAATTTTCTACAAATCAAACCAAGCAAGATTGGATTGCATAACATTGTTAACTATTATATTGTTAATTACTATAAATTCAATAAGTAGCTTTCGGAAAATCGGTCATAACGTTCCTTATATTTTGTCCTTATCTAAATTTTGAGGCGCTCGTAGCGAAGTTTACTTAGCTGTTCTCAACCGATCAGCAAAGTTAAGCAAGGTCGCGCGCGGTCAGGAGTTGGATGGGTGACCGCTAGTGACATTACTACTGAGCTCCGTGCTTCGGAGCCAAGTCGGTCCCGGTTGTTGTCTTAGGATGGCAGTCGTTATAGCATGGTGGTAGGGCATTTTGCGAATGCCCGCCTGGCTAGCTACCACCCTCAAGTAGAAAAATCCGTCACCAAGCACCTAACGGTGTGTTCCGGCAGCTGTCCTTGAGAGCCAGTAGTTCTAGGTTAGCCTGAACAACATCTTCGACCACATCATCACTTACCATCAGGTGAGATAGTGGTCAAAGGCTAACCTATAGTGCATAAAAAAAAAATCTAGACTTAGTCATAGATAAATAATGCCATACTATCAATTAGTTTATCACCTAGTTATGAACATTGGGATTTAAAACTCAAGTGTGAACTAATAACAGAAATCCACAATTTTTCGTTTTACGAAACACTATATGATATATATTCATACGTGAAGAGTTGAAGCTCGATCTTAATGTCGAACACAGTACACATTTTTTTTAAACCAAAAATTTGTTACTCTTTTGTGCATGTCTAACTCAGACTGACTAATAACTATTGACTGTCCAAGGTGTTTCATTATTGTTTTACAAATTCTTCCGGAAAGAGTTTTTAGAGGGCTTCAATCTAACGAGGCTTGAAGTTATTTCAACCAGGAAGCATGACAAGCGATACTGCGATAAGACTATTTTGAAGCAATGATGGCCGAGCGGGAAGCAATGATGGCCGAGCTATGGGCTGCCGAGCCCCAGGACCCTGGTTCGATGCCCACCGCCGGCTTGAGCTTCACCGCATGGTGGAAGGGCATTTTGCGATTGCCCGCCTGGCTAGCTGCCACCCTCAAGTAGAAAATCTGTCGCCAAGCACCTAACGGTGTGTTCCGGCAGTAGTCCTTGAGAGCCAGTGCAATTAAAGGCACATGAGACTTAACAACTATGCCTCAAGGTGATGGGCGCAGTGAAATTCGTGACTTGTGATGAAATGCATCTGTTATAGGCAGAGGTTAGTCCGCTAAACATCAGGTGGGCCTCGAGCTTGTTCCGTCACAATAACATAAAAAAAAGACATAATATGGGTAAGTAGTATATTTATTTTTTTATATATCACTTTAAGCAGTGATAGCCATCGGTAATAGCTACGGACTGCCATGTGGCAAGTCCATGGTTCGCAATACCCGCCGCGTCGCGCGTCGGCTTGAACTTCACCGCATGGTGGAAAGGAATTTTGCGAATGGCTAGCTATCACCTTCAAGTAGTTCTTCAAGTAGTAGAACATTTGTCGCCAATCACTTAACAGTGTGATCCGGTAGCAGTCCTTGAGAGCCAGTAAATAACAGGCACATGAGACTTAACAACTGTACCTATGTCTCAGGGTGACGGGCGCAAAGCAGTTCTTCACATATGACGAAATGCATCTGTAATAGGCAGATGTTACAGCTTAACTTTAGATGGGTCCGATGATAGCGAGTTTGTCACAATGACATAAAAAAACATCACCCCTATAACTTTCTGTGGGAGATGTAAGAAGCAAGGAATAGAAAAAAAACAGAAGGTGGGCAGCAGCGCCTTCTGAAGAAGTGCCATCTAACTCTACGATTTCCGCGACGCCTGCCAAGCTCAGGGATCATGGCAAACCCCCCTAATTATATGAGCACAGTACATTGCGTCACTTGTGACGAAATACGTCTGTTATAGGCAGAGGTATATACTACTTAACATCAGGTGCGCCCTCAAAAGGGTTCCATAACAATACAATAAGAATAATATATATCTAAGTATTAAAATTTGCCCAATTAACTATAAAAATAGTAAGAGGTACTTGGATGATATAATAATTGTCGATTTTGACCAGTAATCAGATTTTTAAAATAATATTTACAACGACGACGTTTCAAACACCTCGTGATCACGATCACTGCAAAGTGTTTGAAACGTCGCGTCGGGACAAAAATAATGATAAATATACGCGACTTAAACCGTGCAAAGTTTTTTAATTACTATGTGTAATAATCGCGAAAGTCTTAGACAACATTATATTGACTTGACTTGAATATTGACTTTTTTTATAACGGCGGTATGCCTTAATTAACAAAATACTACGAACTATATACAACACTACAGCTACTACAATAAATTTAGATCCCTATAAGTCATTGCAGACTCATAGGCAGTCCAAATGCTCTAGCCCACTACCCGTTGGCAGCGTGCCCAGCGTGCTGGCAGCATTGCTCCGTTGAATTACAATGCTTATTCTTTGAGCCAAATAGGTGCCAGCATTTTGATCACGCGTCGCATCTACCAAGCACTCTGATAAGTTTAAAATAAAATTGTATTTAAAATAACGAGAGATACTAACTTTTTACACTGAAAAGTATGCGATAAGTTGTGGAACATGGACAAGGGAAATGTGAGGTCAGTGCTTTGAATCAGCATGGTACCTTCATAAATTATTTCATAATTATCAGTGTAGGAAACAGGTTATGTTAAAGGAAAATACCTTGCAAAGCAGAGGCGGAGCGCCAAGCAAGCGCGCCGCCGGCTGAGATCCGAGCCTGCCGTCGCATCTGAAAACGATAATTAAGACATTAGACATTGAGTCAACAGCCGTGATCAATTCCTAATCAGCCTACATCTTAATAACAAACCATAAACGAAATTATCTATACACAACGGCTATTGTGTTCGTCGGGTCGGACCATTCGCACGCATCGTCTCGCCAACCCATTGCAACAATACGATCTCAATGTTTCTGTATTTTAATTCAGTTACCAAGCTTATACTTATTAAATAAATAGATTTATGATCCGCTTTAAAATAACATTTACTGTACTGTATCAATCCGGGTGTCCACTGCTGAATACAGCCCCCCCTCCCATTAAGGGAGGATTTGCCATAATCCCCACGCTTGGCAATTACATTTAACTGCATTTAAAATGGAACATGGAATGAAACTTAATTTAAAAAAAGACAACGCTTAAAAAATATGTGCAAATTGAACAAAATAGGATAGAACAAATAAAGCATTAAAATACAAAAGAAGGTAAAGTCAAATAAAGCTCTTAGGAAAGAATTATGTAGGTATAATTATTTATAATAACAATTTTGAACAAAGGCCTCCCCCATAGAGCGCCACAAAGAACGGCTATTAGCCGCTTGTAACCATTGGCTACCCGCGACTTTCACGATGTCGTCAGTCCACCTAGTTATTAATACTTTCTTTTAATAATACTTTTATAACACGATAATGTCACTATTGCGACATTTTTTCATTTTTTTATTTTTTTTTACCTGCGTTATGCCGTTATTAACAAAATAATTCGCACTATATTCAACACTACAGCTACTACAATAAAAAACAATTAGACAACCTATAAGTCACACTCACAGGCAGCCTAAATGCTAAATAATAGATAAGTTAATACATTACTTTTTTACATAAAGTAAAGCATTAAATTGATAGATTTTTTAGTCGAAATAAGAAATAATTTGATGTAATTCTTCGGATTTACGAGTAGTAGAAAATATTACAATAATAATGTAGGTATTGCAAGATATTAAATTGTGATACCAGAACACAACGATGTATTATATTAATCTAAGTTACTGACTTGTGAATATGTTGTGTTATTAACAATTAACCAGTAACAATGAATTGTTCCGATATGCTTCATCCAAAATTACATAATATGACAATTAAGTTTTCGATGTTAAAAATGTTCCACTTTTTTCGAGAATAATTAGGTAAGTAGAGCGTGAATTTTAAACAATTCACTTTTTTACTAGCGTAGGCTATTAGTGTATTAGTTGAACTACTGTTAAAGCTGATTGATCTGTGCCTGTATATCTAGTTCTCATTTACATAGTTACCAACTGACCGGTGGGAAGAGGAAGCCTGCACTAGATCAGTTTGGCGTTATAAGGTCAAGAAAGGTGTTTCTTCCTTTGAGGACGCTCGCCTTTCTGGTTTAGACTTGAAGCGTCAAATTAGAAAGGATCTGCCTAAACCCTCTTACCACTACACTTACAACTCCACGGGCCAGCTGTACTGCCCGACTTGTGACAGAGTGTACCAGACGAAGTGCGGCTTCGCCAGCCACGTTCGAGCTCATGCCAGAAGATAGCCAACGTCACCATCGTCGAACTCGACGCAGACGACATCAGTTCTCATTTAGTCATCTTAATTACAAAATAGGCTATATCGTTAACGATATTAAAATGTGGCTATCTTTTTCTTTTTGATATTTTGTAATGTAACTTATATAAGTAATACTAAATATCCAATTATATAAAGTCCATTTCAAAATTTACACAGGTATAATTGTTACCATATTTTGCATGTTAAGTTTCTTGTGTTTAGTTGTGTGAGAAGGCATATCAATCTAGCCTATCACTCTAGCTATATATAGCCCCCCAAAAGTAAATTAAGACTGGGGAGATATTGATAATTATTAATTGCAATCGAATTACCTTGGAAAATTGCCAGTTATCTACCCAAATTTGGTATTTTTTTTTTTATTTTTTTTTTTATACATAACTGGGTAGCTCTTGACCACTATCTCACCTGATGGTAAGTGATGATGCGATCGATGATGGAGCGCGCTTACCCAGGAGGTATCTATTCACTCGCTTCTTGAAGACCCCCATATTGTACTTAACCGGAAACACAGACTCAGGCAGGGTGTTCCATTCCCTGGCGGTTCGTATGATGAACGAAGAAGCAAATCGTTTCGTTCGGGAAAATGGAACATCAACCATATAGCGGTGGCGCTTCTGAGTGTCCCTGGATGTCCGGTTATAGAATGAGGATGGCGGAATCAAGTCATGCAGTTCCGTGGCACACTCCCCGAAATGCATCCGATAGAAAACCGATAAACAGGCGACTTTGCGGCGATGCTCGAGACTTTGGAGTCTCGTGCTTACAAGTTGGTCGTCGTTAATTAGTCTCTTGGCTCTCCTCTCAATAGCTTCCAGTGTCTCCAGCTGGTATTTGGCAGAACCATCCCAAAGGTGAGAACAGTACTCCATACACGACCGGACTTGGGCTTGATAAAGATTAAGCAACTGTTCCGGTGTGAAGTATTGTCTCACCTTAGCCAAAACACCAAGCTTTTTTGAGGCAAGCTGGGCTTTGGACTCAATATAAGAGCCGAAATTGAGAGTTGGTGTTAATGAGATGCCAAGAAGCTCGAAATGGTTACTTATCGGCACGGACACATCCCTGAAAGTAGGAGCCAGGTGAAAAGGGCTCCGTTTGGCGGAGAAAAGACACGCCTGGGTTTTAGCAGCATTGAACTTAACTAGATTGGCATCGCCCCAATCGGAGACTGCCTGCAAAGAAAAGTTCAAGCGCTGAACCATCGCTTCCCTATGTGACTGGATTTGTAATGCACTGGTTCGTGCGTTAGATGTATAACTCTCCACAACGGTGCTGTCGTCTGCGTACCCAAAAATACCGGGTTTAAGCAGATCATTAATATGCAGCAGAAAAAGCGTTGCAGAGAGTACTGATCCTTGAGGGACTCCGGCGTTTATGGCCAATTGGTCGGAAGAACAGCCATCGATTACCACTCGAATCGACCAATCCCTCAAGAAATCTGAAATCCAAACACACAAACCAGTGGGAAGGCCGTATGAAGGAAGCTTGCTAATAAGGCTATCGTGCCAAACCCTGTCGAAAGCCTTCGAGATGTCGAGAGAGACAGCAAGCGCCTCTCCGTAGTTCTCGATGGCCTCGCTCCAGATGTGAGTGGCATACACTAGAAGATCCCCAGTAGACCGGTTTCGGCGAAACCCATATTGTCGGTCACTGAGGAGATCATTGACTTCTAGGTATGCCAGGAGTATGTGGTTCAGTACACGTTCCATCATCTTACAGAGTATGGACGTGACTGAAATAGGCCTGTAATTGGCAGGGTCTGCGCGACTACCCTTTTTGGGCACGGGCTGCACGTTTGCAAGCTTCCAGGACTTAGGCACTTGACCAGTCGTCATAGACAAGCGAAAGAGGCGAGTCAATATTGGAGTCAACTTAGGCGCACACATCCTCAAGACTACAGCCGGTATACCGTCTGGACCACTAGCTTTGTTCACGTCCAGATTACACAACGCTTTGCGTACTTCAGACTGTCGAATACGGATTTCGGACATTAAAGTCCCGCAATTTGGCAGACTAGAAGGTACAGCATTGCCAGCATCTACACGTGAAGACTCTGCAAACAGAGAGGCAAATAAGTTTGCTTTCTCTTCAGCAGTGTGAGCTAGTGAACCGTCAGGTTTCAGCAGTGGAGGCAGTGAGGGACGGCAGAAATTCTCTTCGATCGACTTTGCCAGGGACCAGAACGCTTTGCTACCTGAGGGGTAAGAAGCAAGTTTGTTCCCTGTTCGGCGTATGTGGTCGAAGCGAACCTTCTTGAGAGCCTTTTTGCAGGACTTGGCGGCTAGGTTAAATGCTTTCTTCTTTTCACGTACATCTCTAGATTTGCGGGTTCGAGCATCAGCCCAGGCTAAGTAGGCCTCATGCTTTGACGCTTCTGCATATCCACAGGTGGCATTAAACCATGGGCGAGCTTTGCTGGACAGTGGGACGTCAGAAAATGGTATGAAGTATTCCATACCCTGACGTAACACTTCTGTCACAGCATCCGCGCAAGCTGAGGGATCGCTGGAAGAAAAACAAGCCTGCCTCCAAGGGTAAGACGCGAAAAAATAACGCATCTCATCCCAATCTGCTGACCTGTATCGCCACACCCACCGGGTGCCTTTTAGGCTGGGATCGGGTGGGGAGTAGACTGATACAGACTTCACCAGACAGTGGTCGGAGCTACCCAAGGGTGATGAAACCGACACCGAGTAACGGTCTGGATCTGTTGTCAGCAGAAGGTCCAAGCAATTGGCTGTGTGGCCATCAACATCCGGTATTCTTGTAGCTCCTTGGACCAGCTGAGTGAGGTTTAGCGTCAAAGCAAGCTTGCGCATCTCTCGACCAGCGTGGTCTGTGTTCTGGTATGGGTATAGCCAGTCTTGATGGTGGGCGTTGAAATCCCCCAGAAGCACTAATTGAGCAGAAGGATACCTCTGTTGGGCCACATCGGCCGCCTCACTAAGGTAGTTTGTGAGCCTGGTTGTCTCCTCATCTCCGCTGTGCGACCGGTAGACACTAGCATAAAGAATTTTCTCCATGCCATTGTCCACCAGAACCCACATGATGGAAAATTTGGGGTCTTCAAGGTTGCGGAGACGCCGATAACAAATGTCATCGCGAGCATACATACAAACTCCCGCCTTGGCCTTGAAACTATGTTCTAGAACATAGCCGGGGTAGGCAAGGTATGTAGCGTCAGCTGGACATTTGATCTGCGTCTCCGTGAGGAACAGAATATGAAGTTTTGCGGTCTCTAGATGGTGGTGGACGGAGTCGATATTAGAGTGCATGCCTCGAATGTTTGAGAGGTGCACTTGGAGTGAGAGGACGTGCTTCCGTTGTTGAACCTTCATTCTGTTTTTACCTCTTTTTTTCATTTTGGTTGGTGGAGTGAATATAGATAAAGGGAAACGGAAGTGGAAACGAGGCGCATACTACCAACCCGTGACACTAAAAGGGCCCTTCCACCCTGTGGGAACCAATCCTGGAGACCGCGGGGACCCCCGAGCCCCCCCAGAGGTGTCCATCGGGACCTCTCATCTGGTCGCCAACCAGCACGATGGCGCATCTCCGGGATTTTTCGCGAGATGGCGGGGCAGCCTTTCATGAGTGGCTGGCTCACTACTTGGGCCCCCAACTATCTGCGGTCGGCCAGCGGAGAACCGTGCCTCGGATCCCGCTGCTCTCCAAGATTGGCTGCCAGGTAAATTGACCTTCGATGTGTCACGACTAGCTATAGCAATAAGCGCAACTGTTTCCGACCCGTTCCCCATAGTGGCTTCACCAAGCATCATGCCGTAACGCGACCGCTTGGCGGCATGGCTTTGCCTGGTGGGTGGTAACACGCCGCGGCCTAAGCCTACCACCTAAAAGTACTGCTCTTTTGGCGCCACCCAGGGGACACGTGTAAGACATCGAGGGCTAAATCCTACGGACGCGAGCAGTATAGTCCCCCAAAAAATATTAGAAAACAAGGTACAAATAGAGGCAAAGTATAGTTGGCCGATGATGTGTAAGTTCACTTTATTTGTGTCGTTCTAATGAGGCGCTTATAAATTCATATGTCCCACTAACTACGAGGTTTACTCATTTCGTTAAAATCGTTTTTAACCGTCTTATTACTTCTTTTTTACGTTGCCACGGCTGCGAATGCAGATCCTGTCTGCACTCAGCTGATTCGGAGATTTGAAGCATGCAGAGAAAATCCATACCTACATGTATCCTGCATAAAACACGTCCTCTGCGTTTATAAGTAAGGTATAAATGAATCTATTTATGTGAATTATTATAAAGGTAGGAACATATGGTGTGGACTGTCGTTATTTTAACAAAAGTATCTATGTAGGGCTGCTTCTTAGCATAGCTGGTTCTTAATTGGACTGGTGTGCAATCAGAAATTTTTTTTTGTTTTACGCTTATCTGCCTTATTATATAGGCAGTCCAAATGCGAAGTCAAAGTTAGCCGTTTATCTGGCTGGCCAACTGCAAAGTATGAGTTTGCAATTTTTTTTTGGATGAACATATCGAAAAAAACCTATTTGGATAAGCTTATGACTTTCATCATCATCAAAAGCCGTAATATCCACCGTTGAACAAATGCCTCCCAATATTGCCGTAGCAGTTCTTCAGAAGGTGCTGCTGTCCACCTTATGGTATTTGTGTTTATATTATGTTTGTGGAATAAATGACGCACAAAATATAAAGTCTGGAAAACAATTTAAAAATAAAGTACAAAACATTCAACATGGTCTTGTTCTCAATTCATCTTGAATTGAAAGTTATAATCAATACTAGAAGAATCAGGAAACAAAAATAACACACCAGTAGAATTGCAGACAGCCAGACAAATCCTGAGAGATCACCTGAAGAACCGAGAAGCAGCGTTATATAGTGAGGATAGGGAATATATAAACACACTGTCCTTAAAATCACTGTCCAAATGGCTTAGTATGTAGAAAACAAACAGTTTATAGCACTCGTGAACTGTTCTTCCCCTTAAGTTCTCTTCTATTGTTTGTCATCGCACCACTCGAACGTTTTTTGTTATTTATACAATGCTCTTCTATACTGAATCTTTATTCAATGCTCTTCTATACGCAGTTAATTCATACTTTCTTAGGCCTTACTTTGCTCCTTTACTTTTTCCACATTCATATTCAATATTCTTTTAGCCAAGCTTTTCATCCCTCCGCATGAAATGCTCATACCACGTCGATTTATTACTACGAGTATGGTACTTTCAAGCATCCTTCGCTAGGTATATTCATTTCTAATCTTGTCCGTTCCTGTTGTATACATATACCACACATCGTTCTTAAGATTAGCCTCTCTGCCACTTGCAGTCTCATTTTATATATAAATTCTATAAAATTATATTCAGTGCACAAGATTGCAGTAATGGTATAAAAAAGATATCCTTATACGCGTATGCATATCAGGTTTATACACGCGTATGCATATCAGGTTTATAAAAAGTGTTGTAATCTTATTTCCTCATACAAGAAGCAAAAAGACAAATAAAAACAACAGATATGCATTCCTGACTTAGCTTTTGAAAGTTGAGTAGGTACATGAGGATTTGACAGGTCATTAGTTAAGTGTAACACGATTAAAGCCTTTCTAATTTATAGATGTGGACGAAGTAACTGGTAGGTACTAAACATATGAGAGGAAGGTTTAGATTACTGTGATCATCATCTACTAACATCACTATTTGATTGATTACGATAGAAGAATACTGTAACAACATAAAAAAGTACATAACAATAATCAGCTGCATAATATAGATTTAACGGTCTTAAAAACTAATAATAACAGTCTTTGTTCATTTTCAGCCTTAATCCCTTTTAAGACCATTAAAAATACCATTAGTGGTTTTATTGTTTTGATTATTGTTATATAATGTCCATTTAATTTGTAACAGTCAATTGGTATATCTATTGCGAGATCTGCGATGTTATCCACCAGTGAAGCGTTATTATTATATATCGATTATGAAATGAGGAGTGCACTCCGGTCTGGAATTTTAATGATTTCGAATTGCACGCTTGAAATTCTTATTGTTTTTGCTTTTATTGCATCAATTTGAAAAGTAAGACCATTTTGTTTTCTGTCACAAACTTAGGTAGCTTGTACAGTTACCTGTGCAATAAATGCAGTTTATTTTGCAATACAATGAGATACGAGTCTGACTTGACTGACATGTAAATTTATTTTTTACAATAAATTATTAGATTTGGTTTGACCTAAAATTTCATCAACCAACTCAGGGGTTTTCTCGTCTTTGATTTCGCTTGTCTGTTCGCAATTATTTTTTGTAGGTTATACAGATTTTTTGTTATAAAACTTGGGTAAGTATAACGATTACAATTCTACCGGTGTCTACACATAATTGTGGTACGGTAAGCGGTATCGTGAAAGCTGTCGCAATAGTCGTTGTGTCAGTTGTCCTGGGGCGTGGTTTCCTCGATGTAAGACCTACGCGGTGGACCGGCGCGAAACTAGAGCACGCCACGAAATGTACTAAGATGCAGGTAGTAGGCTAGTAAGGCTTTATCAGATTCCTTTAATGTGAACGGTCGACGATTATTATGATAAGGAATCTTGCTTTGCTAATTACCATTACAGGTAATTATTAAGAATAAATTAGGTAAGTAATTTCCTCAGTTCTCTTGTTTCCAAAATACATTTTATTATTTAATCATAATGTTCGCATTTTATTTATTAGTAAAAGAAATTTAGCATATATTGTTAACACTGATTGTTATTTCTTGTTAGGCTGGATAAGAAATACAGTCATTGATTCCATTAAGCATTCAGTCATTGATCATATAAACAACTATTTACTTTTAAATGTTTTGCTTTTATCAACTGTTATTAGGATTACTACTTTCTTTTTTACTTTCTTTAAGAGAAAACTTAGCAATACACTTTGAACCGACTTTTGATACATCATTACAATCCTGATTTCATAATGAACACATGGTAGTTAAACTATCATGGTAATTATACTATCAAAATAATAGTGGAAGTATTTTAAGTTCTTTAATTTACCGTTACGTACCATTGGGTACGCAATCATTAGGTTATTTAAATAGTTACAATCTATAGTTAAGTTATCAACCATTATGTAGTCATTATGGATCTATGCTTGACAGGTTAAATGTAGGCTGTCACGTTTCGTCGTCTTTGTTTGATTTTGTTGTAATTTCTGCAAGGGTTACCATAGCTATAGTTAGCATAATTTGTAGATAATAGTCGTCATCACTTCATATTGGTTTGTATAAAATTGCGGAACATCGGAAGACAGTTCCTATTTTCTGAACAGTATGAATAAGTACTAAATGACTTCGACCTTTAAAATGGTCTTGGAGAATTATACATTATTAAGTAACCTAGCTCTTAACCTCCTAACGAAGACTTGAAGAGTCTTGTGTTTTAATTCTTGGTTTGGAGAATAATAATCCATCTATGGTGCCCGCAAAGTTTTTTTTTTATATTATTGTGACTGAACAAGCCCGAGGCCGAACTGATGTTAAGAGGACTAACCTCTGCCTATAACAGACGCATTTCGTCAACGACGTTTTTCGTCGTAATTGCACTGTGCCCGTCACACTGAGACGTACAGTTGTTAGGTCTCATGTGCCTGTAATTTTTCTGGCTCTCAAGGACTGCTGCCGGAACACACTATTAAGTGCTTGGCGACAGATTTTCTACTTGAGGGTGGTCGCTAGCCAGGCGGGCGTTCGCAAAAAGCCCTTCCACCATGCAAAAAATATTAAAAACACAAATGGTATGAGCAGCGAAAACCCAAATAACCCCAAATCTGTCAAATATTATGTTTACTGCTTACTGGTTCCTGTTCGTAATTTCTGTGGTTCCATTTGCTCCCGTCTACTACCTGTGTTATAAGATGGTAGTGTAGGTGCAATAAGAGTTGATTTCTCAAGAACTTGGTAAGAAAAAATAAGCCCTGACACTCTTGACGCTTACGTATCACGTAATTTTTCTATTTGTCTTTCATTCTATATCAATTATTCAATTAAACTAGTACAGCTGATGTTTGAAAATATTTTTATATATTATATTTATTCCTCTCTTTGTCATAGAACAGAATTGCACTCGCCTAGAATCAAATGAACTTCAACATCGAGAAAGTCTACTTCTTTGCGATGTTCAATTATTGTTGAGTGAACTTTCTATAAATTGGGTAATTTTAAGGGTTTGTATTTTGTTCTGTTTCCGTTGTATATACGTCTGACTCTATTAAATACGTATTAAAGTCTTAAATTTGCTATTTAATAATGTAAGTATTTAGCCAAACGCCAAACCAAGATTTTGCTGGACAGCCGGATTTCTTTTTGTACGAATTATCCTGAAACACAACTGTACACAGTTTTATGTTTCTTACTTCTAAAGTTTTTTTTCTAGTGAAAAAGTTCGCAATAATTAAGTAATTTTGAAGCAATGATGGCCGAGCGGTAAAAGCTATTGACTGCCGTGCCGCAGTATCCTGGTTCGATCCCCACCGCCGGCTTGAGCTTCACCGCATGGTGGAAGGGCATTTTGCTATTGCCCGCCTGGCTAGCTACTACCCTCAAGTACAAAGTCTGCCGCAAGCACCGAACGGTGTGTTCCGGCAATAGTCCTTGAGAGCCAGTGAAATTACAGGCACAATGAGACTTAACAACTATGTATCAATGTGACGGGCGCAGTGCAATTCGTGACTTGTGATGAATTGCAACTGTTATAGACAGAGGTTAGTCCACTTAACATCAGGTGGGCCTCGAGCTTGTTCCGTCACAATAACATAAAAAAAAGTTAATTTCAGCAATGTTTACCATTCTCATGGCGACAAGTAAATAATTATGTCAATAATTTTTTTAATTCAATTAAAGTAAATGTAATGTGCTAACCCTAAATAAAATGAGTAGGTACCTACCTAAGCACTTATGAATAATTATTATGCTTTCAACTCTAACAAGGAGTGAGGACCAATGTAGTTATATAACTTTAATTGACAGTTTAGTTTCACATATAATGCTTTTAAGGATAAAAGCAAGAAGATTTAGAATACTGAGTTTTATCATAAAAGTTGTCAGCATCAAAAAGACGAAGAAAAAATATTTATTTAACTTGGCGTCTCAGAAAAGCTGCCATGTTCAGCAAATTCTATATAACTACTAAGCTTTATACTATATAATAAGTACTTACTTACTTGTCACATGGAATTTTCAAAAACAATAAACCTTATTCATATATATCAATAAACCTTATGCATGGTAGGTTAGCCTTTGACCACTATCTCACCTGATGGTAAGTGATGATGTGGTCGAAGATGTTGTTCAGGCTAACCTAGAAGTACTGGCTCTCAAGGACAGCTGCCGGAACACACCGTTAGGTGCTTGGCGACAGTTTTTCTACTTGAGGGTGGTAGCTAGCCAGGCGGGCATTCGGAAAATGCCCTACCACCATGCTATAACGACTGCCATCCTAAGACAACAACCGGGACCGACGGCTTAACGTGCCCTCCGAAGCACGGAAACGCTCAGTAGTAATGTCACTAGCGGTCACCCATCCAACTCCTGACCGCGCGCGACGTTGCTTAACTTTGCTGATCGGTTGAGAACAGCTAAGTAAACTTCGCTACGAGCGCTTCAAAAAGTTTCATTCAATCATTTCTAAAAATATTTTTTCATTTCTCATACTCGGAATGTAGTGTTTATTTAATCTGAGTAGCGGGTGGAAGACGCTGCTTCCCACCTAAGGATTGGAAAAACTCATAGTAAATGCTTCCTTCTCTTGGGCCGGAATGACTTGTAACCATGGCAACCATTGTTGTAAACAAAATTAGATGTCTGTTTTTTCGTTCTAAAATACTCTGCTGTATTATAAAAAATAACAACGAATACATTTGTTTTTATGTAAAGGCTAAAAGAACTAGTTCATAACAGAATTAATGTGACTGTCTCAAGTAATTGTATCTTGTATGAAAATTATAGTCACTAATTATGTTTATGAGCAAGCATTACAAAAATTTTACAAAATACCTTTTAAGTGAGATGGCTCCCGGGGGAGACGCATTGTGTTCCATGTTTAAAATTTTAAAAAGACTAGACATATAAATTGGCTGGATTATAAGTAGGTAAGTAATTATAAGGGAATTATAACAAATCTAACAAAATATTTACTTAAATTTAACAAATTGTTCTAATCCCTCAATTAATTTTATATATATGTTTCTTCTACTCATGTTATCGTTTTGAGTAAATATTTTAGAAAAACTAAATGTTTTTACATTTCATATTTTCATTGAAAAAAAGAGTGCTTAACACGGATGTAATTTATCGACTCCTACTTGGACTATAACTGCATTAATTTAAAAAAGGTGCTATTCATGTTATTATTGTTAATGTTATTACTATTATTTACTTTCCCTATATAAGAAATGAAAAGTAGAGTGCTTAACACGGGTGAAAGTAATCAATTCCTAATCGAACTATAGCCACCCTAGCGCTCGGGCGTCTAAATACCTCGTATGGACAAAGCGAGGGATAAATAAAATATATAAGAATAGGCTTTTATTCTTATATATGTATCTTCTTAGAGACTACCTTGTATAGCTTTTAATACGAATTTACTTCTATCCACGTCTAAAATTTGTAATGTCATAAAACTTATCTATATGTAAATTTGTTTTCGCTCTAGGTTTCAGATTGATGATTATTATGAGATGAATCAATGAAATCGAGTTACTGTTTCAGTTATACTCGTATTAAAATGTGCCAATCTTATGTGAATTTTTCACAAAAATCAATAGGGATATAGCTGGAAGTTAGGAACAACGTTTCCCAACCATGTTTGGTCGTTTTGATAACTCAAGAAGAGTTATCGAAACGATCAAACATGTTGTGGTTGAAAGGAAAGCAGATGGTGCAATATATCACAGTGAATTCCTGTTGTACTGCTGTTTTAGAATACTTAGTGCAAAAAAATAATTTTGTTCGGTGCAAAAATCTACTAGCCTTTACTTAATGAAGACAAATGTTATCCAGTCACCACAATTACTGAAAAGTATTTGTAAAGTTCCAGTTGAAATGTTCCAATTACGTATTTACTGTACCTATTATAGAGACTCATAGTTTTGCAAACAACAACAAGAGCAAGCTATTTCTCAACGTACGTACAGAGTGGAGTGCAACAAAAGCGTCTCGGTGCATAACGGGCCGCGTGGGTTCGCCGTTATGTCATCAATGTGCCGACTGCCCGCGGTCACTGTGCTACCGTCACATGTCTCCATATGCTAGCCCAAGGCGTAACTTGACCGTACATCGTCTATCAATTCTATATTGATAGCCATATAGCCGATTGTGTTTGTGCTTCGATGGTTATCATCTATCCGTTAATCCATTCTATATTTCTCTCGCAAGCAGTTATATTAGCTGCACTTTAAAAAATAGCCATTCAAACATTTGGCAATAAAACTGCTTTTGCTATATGTAGGAAGTGTCATGAGGACTACCATCATGATAAATGTTTTAGAGACATATTCGAATTGAGATGTAAACGAGCTGAATGTTTCACAATCTATAAATAATTATTCTGCTATCTGGTCAGTTTGTAAATCACGCTCACGACCTTATTCCATTTCCAATAAACAGATCTATCTAAAACGATAACACCTACTCAAATGTCATGTTTTGTTACCTTTCTGATACCTAGGAAGACAAATCGTGACGATGAAAATGTGATCAAAAAAGCATCGTTGCGTCACTGCGGCCTTTGATCGACGATATGTTTTGACCACTTTGGCAATGTCAGAGTTATCTCAGAGGTCTAGTTGGCTATAAGAATTGAGGTCTCGTATTATGACGAAATAAGAGTTATAATAAATAAGGAATATGGACGGAATGAGACGGCTCTTAGACAGACCATGCGATACACGTAACTAAACCGCGAACAATGGGTCGCCTACTCGGCAAAGACAATTAAGTTAATAATTGTGACCTATGTCGACACGTGTAGAAAACATTAGGTATCTGTACCATATTAGGGATGTTTAACTACCGGTTACGTACTTGATCCGGCGTTGATTCACGACTCGATTATCCTTATCAATGACGCGTCTGGTACGCCCACACTAGCACTCACTCAATTGTTGTATACTTATGGAGGTGCACATTTTCTTTGTAAACCCATCTTAAATCACATCTGTCGAGTTTCGTAATTTTAGCATTGAAATCTTGGCAAGTGTAGCAGTGAGGTTGTAAAAGTGTCACGTTCACATACCTGATTAGTGAAGTCGAGTTGTTTTCGCAATGGCCTGTGCAGGAACTCCCTGACCTCAGACAGACGAAGACTGAGCGTGGACGTGATTGCAAGCCCTAATATAGAGTGACGATGATGTATATTTAAGTGTATAGCTTCTATATATCTATGTCAAGTAAGTACAACAGTAATTACGCTTCCCGAAATAATTGTGGTTGCAACTCATCGAGCATTTGTTGCGTCAATGGGGAAAATGCTTTCCTATTGCCAATTGGCCCGATCACTAGTTATTACTTAGTAGTAGCTGTCTTCGTTTTCTGGTTGTTATATACTTTTTAAAATAATTATTTCGCAAATATGTGTATTTCATAAGGCATGATAAACAAAAATTGGCTTAATTATATGCGATAAACTCTAAGATCATAAGACAAATACAAAAGAAAAAAATCATAGCAATAATGTATATTTATTCCCATAGTTGCTTCTAAAATGATTAAAGGGTATGTATATAATATGCTGCTCAACATTATTGCATGAAATACAAATTTTCAGACCATTTAAAGTAGTTCTTTCCCCTACTGAGATCACACAAAATTATACACAGATATTTTATATTAATTCTCCGATAATAAGTCAAAATAATACAATATTTTTTGCAAGATTTCGTGATGATAAACTCGATCGTTTCAAATAATCTTATCTTATGTTTTTTTTTAAGTGTAAAATAATCATTGATGATTCCTGCCACTGCGGTATACTCCAGCTTTACTTGACTTTGGGTGAGGGTCTACCCTTAGAATAGCCCTGGAGTGTGAGTGATGAAGGCACTTTACCCGAGACGGGTCCAGAAAGAGTGAAGTCGTTGGCGTCTTCTACCTCTGGTGCCGAAAACACACCCCTACAAATATAGGAGTTGACAACGGGCTCAAGGGCACCACTGCGGCGGCGGTGTGATTATTTGGCAAGATAGGTACAGCATAGATGTACCATTGAGAGTGGGGTCTACGGATAATGGCACTGTGTTTATTTGAAGATTATCAACTCTAACATATGGTAAAGTACATTGCCCTATATGATCAAATGAGTGTCTCATAATCAGCAGCAAATAGTGCGTATCCCGTATGAGTGTACCCGAGAATGCTGGACGAAGGCCGAATACGTCGAATACGCACGTCTTGATTGTCACAGATCAACAACTAGTTATTATGTAAACTGTGTGTGGGTTCTACTTCCTGTACTAATTCATAAACTGTAGCGAGAAATAAATTAATTTAATTAGATCCTTCTGATTCCATCTATTAAACAATGAACATCCCGTATGAGTGTGCTCTGGAATGCAGGACAAAGTCAAACAAATATGTTAGTTGTGATGTGAGTACAGTGTGTGGGTTGTTGTACCGTCTGGAAAAATTACGAGATACCGATACAATATATTTGAATCAGTAAATATACAGGATAATGTTGGGTAAACTTAAAAAGTGATAACATGTATACTACTGAGTTTTACGTCCAAATTCGTAAATCATATTAATTTTCAATCATTTGTATTCACAGGGACTCATCACACATGCAAATTTGTGGTCTATAATACAACCTTCTTTTACAAACACCTTTATAACTCGAGGAGTTTCGACGCCGCACATATTTAAAAGGTAGGATCTGATTCTGAATAATGCTATTTTTCTATTTCAGGATACTACGGGCTATGAGACAATAAGCTGCTTCTTTGGGTTTGGTAACTTTTGTCACCAACAATAACAAAGTTGTCAACTTACACCACAGCAATGAAATGTTCTCCAGAATAAAATAAGGTTGTAGTCGTGGTTCGCTCATCACTTGCACTAATCACCTGTCTGCCAGTCATCCCGCCCCCATCGCATACCGCGACGTTTCCTCTGTCATTCATAACTTTTTTCATCGTTTGTTCGCCAATTTGACTTGATGAATGAATTACTAATAGGATCATTACCAAGTTTGTCGTTTCAACATGCCACGCATTGTAAAAACGGACAATAATTTACAACCGTTCGTAACTTACTTGACATGTAAACTTGTCATTACAACTACTTTCAAATGAAGTTTCTTCACGAATAATGTGTGGTTTTATATTTGCCTATGTTTGTAAAGTTCGCAATTTAATATGCAATTCCACTGACATTTGGAATCTAGTAGCAGTTTCGAGTTTCGACATAAAAGTTCCCATGAGTTTGCCGACAGTTATATAACTGTTTAGTTGAAGATCGTGTCACTTCCAGACGTCTGACCTCGGTGAGCAATACTCATCGTCAGCGACTTAGGCTAATATAATATTGATAATGTTTAAGGCCTAAACCGTCAGATCTCTTAACGGTATAACTTGTAAAGAAGAATGCAGATTGGAGACTCATTTCTATTTTTATTTCTAATTTCAAAGCAACAGTTCCAAGTTTTGTCCTGTATCAGCCAGTAAGTCCAATAGCGGTGTAAATGTTGACAAAACACGTTGCTGCTCGTCTTCTAGTATAACAGTAACGTCTCATCTACACCTTAAGGTTAAGGTCTTCATAGAGGATTCCATACAAACGTATTTCGTCATATTTTAAATACCAAGTGTTTGAACATAGTGAAATTTTTCATGAATGTCCTTTAACTTTATATCTATGTCGGTTCATCGTTTTATTATTTATTTTATCTCTAAATATGAAAATAATTATTCAGATACAAAACTCGTATCCTTCTGAACAGTTTTGAAAATACATAATTTTACGGAAAACAGACAAACCAGCATAGATATTATGTACAAAGACATGCATGCAAAATTTCACCTTGTTTGAACACTTAGTATTTAAATTATGACAAAACTACGTTTGTATGGAACGTGCTACGATGACACTAAACTTAAGGGGGCATTGCCTGATTATAGGACTTTGAAAATTAACTCCTTTTCAGAGAATCATTGTTTGGATTAAGATAATACGTATACGTGAAAGTACGGATATTTTGCAAAAAATCATGCTGAAGGTTTTTGATATAATATGTTATGACTAGCGATCCGACCGGCTTCGCACGCGTATTTGACTAAAAATAAAAAAAAAAATTTTTTGATAATATTCTGTAGCCTATTATGTTCATCAGTGATAATGTGGGATTCTAATGTTTATTCGTTAGGTGCATACAAAAATACAAATCTACCTTTTTATAATATTAGTATGGATATAGATTAAAAAGAAAAAGAGAAAGTTAAGAAAAAAATTAAATGCAGCTGTTTTCAAATTATTGAAAGGAACTCTTTCTTAGCGGTATTGAATTTTCACATATTACTTTCGCTAAACCATATGTGACCAATTATATCCTCTAAAAAACCATGTAGAAAATTTTATAATCTGACAACCGCAACCGTCAGAAAAGTATTATGTTCTCTAATTTTCATTTGCCACGCGCAATTGAGCTTTGTTTAACTCATTTTTTATTTTCCGTTTCCGCTTCTAAGTCTACATCGCCCCCTTAAAAATAGTAGCGTGAGCGTTGTTTTTAACAAATTTATAGCTAAGTAACCTTTTAAAATGCGAATATATCTTTCATTTATATACGGTTCCTACGAGATAATTAAAAATAATATGTGTATTGATACGATTTACTATGTAATAAAAGCGAAATTTTAGAGCTGTATTTATGTTTGTTTTCTATCATGAGAATCGTGTTTTTGGGTCAGGCACAGCATTTGTCATAACCCTATTATACATTAATAAATATCTGGAAGGCAAAAATATCTTTCTAAAACTCAAAATTTACCTTTTCCAGACTCACTTCACCTTAATAGTTACACAGCAGTGACCTACCACCAAACAGGTCTCTCGCTGTTTTGCAAGTCAAGTTTATTAGTACACCTTTATTATATATTTATGCACAGTGTTTGGTTTCATTTTAAAAACTCTACGAGCTATTTTTAACATCACATACGTCTATATAGGTATATATAACTACAACAATGATAGTATTTAAAAAAATTACCGATAGTTGAAAATATAAATAAATAAAACAATTTTACATATATTTGATATTACTAATACAAATAACGTAAATGAACGGCAAGTCGTTTACATGTAATTAGAATTAATTACATAACATAATTGATAATTGAGTTGTTAAGAGAACTATGACCGTTTTAACGACTTTAGATGTTGATGTCTTCATAATATGATGCTTACTGTGCTATTATAAACGTCTCCGAATATGAGGGAAGTTTTCAATTCCACTACGTTTTTTGGCTATTTTTGTTACCGGATACGCCGCCAATAGTGAGTTGATGTTTGGTTGGTCTTTTTTTTATGCTTGATAGGTTTGCCTTTGACCACCTCACCTCGTAAGTGATGATGTGGTCGAAGATGTTGTTCAGGCTAACCTTGGATTACTGGCTCTCAAGGACATCTGCTGGAACACTCTCTCTCTCGTCTTGAAGCAGTGATGGCTCAGTGGCATTGGCTATGGACTGCCGCGCAGCAGTTCCATGGTTCGAATCCCGCCCAGAGCTTGAGCTTCACCGCATGGTGGAAGGGCATTTTGCGAATGTCCGCCTGGCTAGTGACCACCCTCAAGTAGAAAATCTGTCGCCAAGCACCTAACGGTGTGTTCCGGCAGCAGTCCTTGAGAGCCAGTGAAATAACAGGCAAAATGAGACTTAACATGTATGTCTCAAGGTGATGGGCGCAGTGCAGTTCGTCACTTGTGATGAAATGCATCTGTTATAGGCAGAGGATACCGCTTAACATCAGGTGGGCCTCGCGTTTGTCACATCACAAGAACATAAAAAAAACACACCGTTAAGTGCTTGGTGACAGTTTTTCTACTTGAAGGTGGTAGCTAGTCAGACGGGCATTCGCAAAATGCCCTACCACCATGCTATAACGACTGCCATCCTAATACAACCGGGACCGACGGCTTAACATGCCCTCCGAAGCATGGAAACGCTCAGTAGCATTGTCACCAGCGGTTACCCATCCAACTCATGACCGCGGTGGACATTTCTTATCTTTGCTGATCGGTTAAGAACACCTAAGCAAACTTCGCAGCGAGCGCTTCGAATACTTGCTTATACTTTAAAAGCGGTCCCATACACATTTTTTTTATCAATTAATTAGTTTTTTTATGAATATTATTGGACATCCAAGTAAATAAAACCAAATTGCGTGTCAGACTTTTCAGATGTGGAAGTCGTTTTTTTACAGTATTATTTACGGTAGTTATTAAGATTCTAAATTTGTTATAGATATATAATAACGGCCTCGTCGGTGAAGTAGCAAAGCGTCCACGACACTGCCTGTGGTGTCAAGTAAAAATAAAATTCAATTAAGGCGTATCTACTACGCTCTTATGAAGTTCAATTACAATTTTTTATTTGTAATGTTCAACATTCTTCTGCATCTTTCAGCAAAAAACTATTTATAGAGCCACTGCGATAAGAATAGGCAAGACACTCGATGGGGGCATCATTTTAAAACCTAACAAAATATAGTATAAGGTTATTACAATATTTTACAAAATGACGGGAAGAAAAATTATAGTCATGTGCGGGATTTGAACCCGCGCCATACACTCCTATAGCCGGGGGTCTGACCGGTAAGCTAACATGACATATGACTCATAACTCTATTTTGTCCTGTCATTCTGGGGATGGATTAGAGTTACTCGTATGAGTCATATCTCATGTTAGGTTTGCGGTCAGAGCATACCCCTTTTCAACGGGCATCAAGTACCAGGTACCTATAATTATTTCCCACGCTTCTGCAAATTATTTTCAACAACGAAACATAAAGACCTAAACTTAGCTAAATAAAAGAAAACATCAATATGTACTTTTTTACTAAGATAAATTAAGATACATACAATATATTTATTTGAAAATAAAATAATTTATTTGCCATTTGGTGAAAATGTATTTTTATAGGCATACGTTCCTTTTTTCAGTAACGATCAATATAATTTGATGTTGTTTTAAACTTCAAAATAATTTTAATTGAAAAGATACTGGATACCATGTTTATGTTATGCAATAATTTGAAGTATTTTATTATTCTTGTCAATCTTTGGTAAAAAAAATTACAGATATTATTTCCGGAATGGACGCGAGAATAACTTTTACGTTCTCCCAATAATTTCTGAACAATTTTCTTCTACATCGTGACATGCATTAACTTATCCTTATTAAATTTATAAAGATAGATAATTGTCGAGCTTCTCATGCTCGACATTCTACTTAAATTTAAAACAAAACAACAATCTGCATTTTACACGTATTAGTGAATTTACTATGAAATACAGTTATAGCTATAGGTCTATCTATATCTTTTAGGTAATTTCATATTTATATTCATATAATCATGTTTAAACGTAATTTATGAATGCCTTAGATTCAAAACGGGTATCATTAAATATACATAAGTTATGAAAAATAATGCTCTTATAAACTAAAATGTACCTAATGTACTACCAACGAAAATTGCTAAGGATCAGGTCGGGCAGGCGGGTTCTACTAAAACAGAAATCAAAACATTTACAATATGTATATATTTAGTAAACGAAAGGTCTATTGTATCGACTCCACTTCTGAGGTGGGATAAGATTAGGAAGAGGTAAATGCTATTCTGGCGCGAACGTGAAAGTACTAAAGCTGTACAATTTCAGTTATGAAATACATGAGTAGACTAAAAATTTTTAGTTTTTATTAATGAACTTGAAAGTTACTGTAAGTTTTCGTTCCTTACCCAGTTCAATACCAAACAGTACTACCAGTATTTACAAAAGCTTATCTATATCAGTCAAAACTTTGACTCTAATAGATTTGCTTTAGTTTTAATATATCTACCTAATAAAACCTTATTTAAAAAGTAAAAGTAAGATAAAATAAGACTGAAATAAGCTTGTAACACGGTGCGCTTTTTTAACCATTTTCTGTAAAATACATAAATAAATGGTTGTCTCTAAAATAACTAAACCCAATAGAAACACGTCGAGAGCCATTTTCTGAACCGACATAGACATATTTTTTTATCTTATCCTTACCGTTTGTTAAACCTGTACGCTTGAGTATTTATGATACGATGTTTTCCAATGCATTTGTGGAAACTAAGTACTTAGTGAAAAGTGAAAACCCTACCCTACATACCAATATAAAACCATACATTTGTATGATTAGGTATTATCAAGAGTTTAGCACTAAAAGCTTCTATTCAGGCATCACTTGTGATAAAAAGATTTAGGCTTTTGTAAAATTTGTGTACTTCTTTGATTCAATTCAAATTCAATTGATATAACCTATATTTTATCAGTAAAATTATTTTGTTGTCGTCAGTAGCGATTTTGTTTAGTCTTGATTGCAAAAGGTCAAAATTAATAAGATTGCGAGCCGATTCAAAGAACTACGAAACTGAGTCACATTACTTTATAGGAGCATGCGTTCATGGAATGCAACAATTAACTTTTATACTGTCATTCAAACTCGTGATATTCCTCTACAGATATTGTTCCCATGACCTTTCCATCTCATGCCTGTATGGCTTTTTTATTTGTAATCTGACACTTACCTTCGAATCTACTCGAAATGTTGGACGTAAAAAAGATATAAGTAATACCTACCTATAAAATTGTAGCGAACTAAGACATAACTAGCAAAACATTTCCTTATTCGAAGCATCTGGTTTACCCTTTTGGGGCTCAGGAGGTTTGTTATGTTGTATCTGCAATTATTTTACGTTACTTTTATTTAGTAAATTTGGTCAAGCCTTTCGAGCCAAGCTTAGTGAAGGGTCCCATGACTTTACTTAACTTTCTGAGTTCTGAGGGCTTAATCACAAATTCTATTTCAAATTTGAAGAAGAAATTGACTTTTGGTCAGCAAGTGATTTTAGCTTGTGTGGGTGTTAGTAATTTAAATTATCCTAACCGTGTTATTCCTATTCTAAATCATCACAAATTTCATCCAAATCCGTCCAGCCTTGGACCATGACTGCGTAACAAACATTCAAACATCGTTACTTTTGTATTTATATGTAATGTTAGGAATATTTGTTTTCTTAAAGAAATCTAGAGACTTTGTTAAATCTTGTGGGTTCAGTATTGTTCTATTAATAAACATTTCTTAGCTTAAAATTGCTCTGAAATTAGTTTTTACTTCTATGCAATTTTTTTGGTCGGCAAGACAAAACAAATTATATTAACAGACTCTTACGAATATCGCTATAAAATATTAAACCCGAAATCAAACACTTTTATTTTCATCTGTACCTTCGATTGTTTACGCAGAATCAAAGAATTGCGTGCATAGCGAAACTTCTGAGTGGATATTTTTCGAGTCGAGCATAGCGGGACTAAGGCATAGGGGGACTAACCGCGAATTTTATTTAAGATACATATTAAAACAAAATTATTTGAGAAATAAGGATTTAAGAGGGAAGTCATGATGATTGGCATTTTTATCAGTTTGGTACACGCATCTACTGGTCCCGCGTTAAGTTTATAGCTTGACCAAGCAGACGCTTGTAAAAAACCGTGACATTTACCGCATCCTATAAAACAACACATTTAATTATAATGCAAATTGAATATTATCTTATTATCTGTAGAACGTGACCTAAATGTTAGGTCTAGTCTAGACTAAGTACCCTTTATGTGACCTAAGAGTAAATAATGCAAAGGCATAGAGATGCTATATCTAGTTTGTGCTATAAGTAAGGTTTATTAGTTCATGACCGCATGCGCCAGTGATTGGTACATTTTGTCACGTAGGCTATATTGAGTGAAGGCAGTCAACCAAGAGATTTGATTTAGTCTATATTTTTTTTATCGTTGGCGTAAAATTAAATGTTAGGAAATTGAACCCGATACAAACAGTTTGAGTTGGTAGATATTAATGCTTGGTGATAGATCATTTTCTGTGCTGACCGGGCTAGTTATCACCTTCGAATAGATTATATGTATTACCTCGATCACTAAATTGTATGTTATGGGATTCTGGCTTTTGTTTGGACATTTTATATTTTATGTAGCTTTCTTCATAATATCATCAGTATAAAAACTGAATTAATAATTAAAAAAATATTATAAAATACAACTTAGTTAATTAATGATAGTGGTATTTATATTTAGAAGCAAAAGCATTAAGGCTAGAGTGCACGGAGCGCTTTCCATACAAACGTAGTTTCGTCAATATTTTAAATACCAAGTGTTCTAACTCAGTGTAATTTTGCATGCATATCCCTGAGCCTAATAGCTAAGGTACTGGTTTGGCAGTTTTTCGATTTATCATTTATTTTATTCCTACATGTGAATATAAGACGATACGGAGTTTACCCTTTCTATCCATTGATGTATCCCACATTGTTCGTTTTGGGCATGGTGGGATACAACAAGTTGGAGACGAGAAGGGATTTGGCACTCGCATATTATATGATTAGAGTGTTTCGGGGCATTGTCTCAAACCCGGACATATTGATAATGATGAGTCTATGTGTACCGGACGAATACGTAACGCGGCGGCGGCGGCCACTACTGTTTGCTGTGCCCGTCGCACGATCTAACCTGTTAGCCAAGACTCCGTTGATCCGTACGTTGCACATACTAAATCGAGTTGCCAATAAAATTGACCTATTTATATGCTCAGTTGCAGAATTTAAGACATGCACTCTATTTCACATATGTTATGACACAAATGAATAATTCATATTTCCGCTGATACTTTTTTATTATATACCAGACATTTTAATTTGTAGTAATTTGTATTGTCATTTGATTGGTGTAATTGACATTAGTACCTATTTAATAGTTTACATTAATGATTAACATTATTTATTATTAAAATTATATTTATCTTATTGACTTTTGTAATTATTGACATGAATTTTTGAGTTTGTAATTATTGACAGGAAATTTAAATTGTAATTATTGACATGGATTTTAACTTGTAATAATGGACGTTGACTTATTTATCATAATGCTTAGTAAGTAGTTGAATTTGATTTAATTGGTAATATTTTAGATTAGACTGTAATTTTAATTATTGTTTATCGTTTGTATTGTTTGGTGAAGGTATTTAGTTATTTCTTTAATCATATTATGTTACATACACGATTGAATTAGGACACTCCTGTAATAATTCAAATATAAATTCTTCAAAACTGGCGTATTATATAATCAAATAAAATAAACTACTAAAAAACAAGTAACATAACTAAAAAACAAACCGCGAATGACATCAGTGTTTACCTTAATCCACAGTTCCAAGTTCCAATTATCGGGTGTTATCTCATATATTATAATATTCATTTATAATCAATATTATAATTTATGAGATAACAATTAGGATTCGTCTGAGTAAGATTAATAAAAATTCGCCCGTGGAGTGCCGGGCTAGAGTTTCACCCCCACATGTGGATGTCTTAAGAGGCGACTAAGGGGAGGGTGGGCAGCAGCACCTTCTGAGGAACTGCTATTTTATACTGCGATCTGCGATCCCCAAGACGCCTGCCAAGCGTGGGGATTATGGCAAGACCCCCTATTGGTGAGGGCAGGCTGTGATCAGCAGTGGACAACCCGGCTGTTACAGTACAGTACAGTCATATAAATTCAAACTAAGTTTATTACATTACCAAAATAAATATGTCGATGCCTTATAACATGACCTTTCGAAGACTTTGAATCGAGCATTCACCAAACCACAAATATCATCAATCCGGTATTTAGTAACCGCAATATTAATTCATATGTCATTGTTTACAAAACTCGATCTCGGTTGTTACTTAATACTTTAGTAATCAAAGTCTCGGACTGATGTTCTAGTGGTGACTTCGATTGATGGTCTGCTTTCCCCATTGTTTGTGCATCATGTGTAAGAGCTACCATCGCGTACCGCCACCGGCTACACGAAGTATTGATATAGTCAGTATAGGAATTTGCACCAATTTACTTTTCCTATTTTTTCGCATTATGTACGTCTATTATTGAGCACTAGCTACTGTACAAAGCAATAATTACAGGATATAATAGAATTTATATAGACATTAATGCATATTCAACTATACAATACAATAAAAAGATAATTTTACTTTTGTTTCTAAACAATATGTCTGTCCATACGTACCCTGCCGAATCCATAATTTATTTATTTAAAGCCTTTTAAATAAAGAAATTATGGATCTTAGGTACAGTCTACGCATAGATATGTATAGAAGTGTAACTCTCACACAGTTGCGGCTTTGATTTCGGGCGCGTCAAGTCTACAAATAACAAAACATGCGCTATCTTCGAAATATAAATAGATAAGTTAATTTATTTGGTGTAGATCGCATCCAATTGGTCGCATCAATATATGATAATACAATATTAATATAATATCATTTATATAATATCAATATATATCAATACATGTCGCACGGTACACTTCACGGCCACTCCCGCTGCGGTAAGGTTTGCGTTCTGCTGTTTTTGAGCTTGACTTACATTTCTATATATATAATATATATATATTTATATATATATGCTCGAAGGGTACAGTATAAGGAAAGTCCTACTGCAGTTGTTGTTTAGGTGTCACATGGAGCATTTATCTTAATAATCACAATCATTTAGCATTTTGAAAGTTTGATAACTGTCTCGAGTTTGTAGTGGCACGCCCCAGATATCGCTGTTTGCACATTGGCCGTGCCTTCAAAGGCGATACGTCTTATGGACGATATTGTAAACAGACGTCGCTGCGTCGTCGTCGTGCGCTCGAGAGAGGGTTGTCAAGTCTCTGTTCAGAAAAAGGAACATTGTAAGGTAATATTGTAGATAAACATCGTATATACACGATGAAAAATTGGAACGACATTACTGGTCAATGTAAACTATTTAAATAAAAAATATTCAGATCACAGTCCATTTCAAAAATGCAAATTATAATTATTTTATGATACTCGTATCATTTATACTCGTAATAATTAAATAATATTAATTATATACTAATATTACAAAGATTTTTATTTTTGTATGTAACGAATAATCTTAAAAACCATTGGACCGATTTGGATGAAATTTGGTATTAAAATAGTGTGAGACCTGGGGAGGGACATATGATAGTTTTATCCAACTGCGCAAAAAGAGGTATTAGTTTTGCGCAATAACGAAATACGCTCGGGCGGAGCCGGAAGCTAGTATATAATATAAGACAACTCAATATTGTTAAATATGACATAAACTAAGTTACTGGTCCATTAATACACACTACTTCCTATTAATGTATCAGCAAGTTTGTCCACTGCTGAACACAGCCACCCCATTAGGAAGGCACACGATTTGCCCACGCTTGGCAGGCGTCTCGGAGTGCAGTGTAATTAGCAGTTCCTTATAAGACGCTGCTGCACACAGTCCTATATATTTATATTTCGCATCATAATAATTCGCCTCACACTAAAATATTTAAAACTTGATACTTTTATTATTCAATGATTCATTTTTTTTTATGTTATTGTGACGGAACTATCTCGAGGCCCACCTGATGTTAAGCGGACTAACCTCTGCCTATAACAGATGCATTTCGTCACAAGTCACGAATTGCACTGCGCCCGTCACCTTGAGACATAGCCAAGACATAGCTGTTAAGTCTCATGTGCCTGTAATTTCACTGGCTCTCAAAGACTGCTGCCGGAACACACCATTAGGTGCTTGGCGACAGATTTCCTACTTGAGGGTGGTCGCTAGCCAGGCGGGCATTCGCAAAATGCCCTTCCGCCATGCGGTGAAGCTCAGGCCCGCGGCGAAATTCGAAACATGGACTTGCTGCGCGGCAGTCCATAGCGAAAGCCACTGAGCTATCACTGCTTCTGAAATATTTTCTGCTTCTAGTAATTTATGTGTGAAATAATTTAAAATATACTTTTCATTACAGTGCATTGTCATCCTGTTTAAGTTTTTTTTTATTACTAATAGGTAAGCCTTTGACCACAACCTCATCTGATGGTAAGTGATGATGTGGTCAAAGGTGTTAACAGGCTTAACCTAGAATTACTAGCTCTCAAGGACAGCTGCCGGAACACACCATTAGGTGCTTGGTGACTGATATATTTTCTACTTGAGGGTCGCTAGCCAGGCGGGCATTTGTAAAATGCCCTACCACCATGCTATAACGACTGCCATCCTAAGATAACAACCGGGATCGACGGTTTAACGTGCTCTCCGAAGCACGGTAGCGCTCAGTAGTAGTGTCACCAGCGGTCACTCATCCAACTCATGACCGCGGCGACGGCTAAGCAAACTTCGCTACAAGCGCTTCAAAAGTAATGTTCAAAATAATTGTAGCTTATGGGGAAGTTAATAAAGTCTAGATAATAATTATGCATATGAAGATTTGAATCAGAAATGCTGAAGTGTCTTTTGATAAAAAAAAAAAACAATATTAATTATCTATAAGCAAAAAAATTGGACCATCATTGTGTCTCTACCTAATTATTCTGTTACGATTCTAGATTTTATTGTTCAGTTTTATGACACTACAAAAAGCATCTCCATTTATGGGCCATAAAATTAATGGAATCAAAATTGGACAGGTCTTGTAATCTAGACAATCAAACTGGTTCGTTTATACCATACGGGCAAATTAGACCCAATAATAACATTTTTAACCATCATATAGGTATATATAGGTATTTGATATTTATGGGTATTTGATAGCAACAATTTATCAAAGTATAATATTCGACATAAATACGAGTCTTGATATAGTATTTGACAAAAGAGTTGACGACAAATAATTAAAATTTTTGCAAAAAAATCCGACTTCAAAAATAAAATGCACATTATTACTACTCGTCAGGTCACACTCAAATTAAAATGGTACGATTCTTTATTTTCTCGAATTTAAAAACCTCCCCTTTTTTGAAGTCGGTTAACAACCTTTTTTTTTATTGACTCTAGGAAAATTTAGGCACCCGCCGGGGAGCAGGTGGTTAGGTTGGGCTCAGGGTCAATAGGGACCCCACTACCAACTAAAAACCTCATATTTTTCATACAGATCGTGATCCTTGGATGGATTTCGAACTTGGACAGATTTTACACGACTGCCCAATAAAGGTGTGTTATGTTTTCAGGGTTCATGTATGTATATATTTGTTCTTTATTCCACCATAACTTCTAATATATTTCTTTTTGGTGGGGGAAGTAGGTATGCCACGCTTCATGCATAAAGTTACAACCCCTTTCTATTACTTACCTTCTCAATATATTATATACAGAAATGAAGGTAGCTCATGCCGGAAAAGCTAAAAAAAATGAAGATACTAAGTAAATTGCATCTTGAATCTGAGCGGCGTGCGCGACTACATCAATCCCCGAGTCTAGATCATGATTTAACAATTTGCACGTCAACTGGCGTATATCAGATAAACAGCCAGAGCTCTCAGTATAGTGCGGAAGTGTTCATCCTAGTATTGTGGAACAAAGCAGTGGCGTACGCGGAAGTCAACGGGTTAGCGGGAATAATGTCAAATGAGATTACATGCAACGGAAATTGTGACTTGTAATTTATTGATTTAGGCGCAGATAATAAAAAAAATGGATCAAAATATTTTTCAAAGGATTAAAAAAAAGCAAGTAGAATTTAATGATATCGCGCTCTCACAGGTAAATATAGAAATAACTTTTAGATAAGGATGATAATAGCCACTATGTCTTCGAAATATATTGATTTATCGAATCACAATGACTATGCAAGCTCCGCTACGAGTATTTAATCAGGTTAGTGTATTCTAAGAAATAATTAGCAGAGTAACTGACAAACTCGTCTTCTCATTTGTTATATTTAGTAAACCAGACAAAATGTCTGCCACGACTGCTATGCAAGAAATTAGGTTATATAAGATTTTTTAATGGTATCAAGTTCCGACCTGCCCATCATTGCATACGTGTCAAAGGCCTTCAAGTCAAAACACAGAAGTGTTTGTAAAATTCGGTTTGATGCCGTAGGTTTGATGGCAGAAATTCTGACACACAATGGTGCAAAATATAACTTACCTACTACTTTTTTTATATGTCTGTCTCTGTGAGCTGTCTGTAAGCTGACCTCTAATCCCCGTTATTTAAAAAAAACGACATAAATAGAATCGACTCAAAATTCCATATAATTATCGAACTTGCTTACAAAATTTCACAACAATCGGTTGAGAAATACGACCTGTAGATGAAAACAGCAAGACATCCGCCCGATAGACATACAAAAATATTTTTTCTCAAGATAAAACGCTTCGCTCAGTCAATAAATGCTATGCTGATGTATATAGCGCTACAGACATGTATTCTAAAGTTTATCAAAAATGTACTAAAACTTACTTCAGAACACGAAAATTCAATTACACAGACATTTTCAGTATTTTTGTCAATACTCTTATAATCCAACCAAGAATACTGAATTGCATATTTATATTGTATTTTAAAGCTGAAAAAAAAAAACATTTTTTTTTATTTAGCAGCTGTTGCAATGCGGAACTGAAACCTAAAAGAGCGAGTTCTGGCTCGCACTTGCCCAATCTATATATAATAATATATAGACTGGGCAAGTATATGTCTGATATACTAAACAAAAAAAAGTATTCCGGTACTATAGAGTGAAACAAAAAGGCCATAACACCCACGTTGGGGATCGAATACGTCGACCCGGGTTTCGAGCATATCAGATGCTCATCATCAGGGCGAGTGCGAAACTGCGTCTGAGAGCTCCCGGGTCGACGTATTCGATCCCCAACGTGAGTGTTTTTACCGGTTTAATTTATAATATTTAAATATGTGTGAAACTCACGAGAATTTCATTTCAAAAAGGCCATATACCTATGCTGTCATAGAAATTGGTAAAGCACCGTAAGCAGACAAAATATCTGAAATGTTGAGCTGTTAGAAGTGTTAGCATAATCAATACTTAGCATTCCATGGTTTCACCGTGCGAGTGTCGGGTCCATCACCTACATAGTCCAATTGCGTGACATACAGTTTAATGATGGTGTCTCCTTACTCTCTTTTTCTGTATAGGGTATTGCGCTTTATTAGTAAAATTAATAAAGCTCACACAAAGCTAATTAGAAAGGTATAGTTTCGCATAATCTATTTCAAACACAAAACATTCCAAATTAAAACAACATTTTAAACTGTTTAATGTTAAGATTGATGTTTGCAATGAAGTAACCGGCTAATTGAAACTCTGATACTTTCTTAATTTTAAATCTTTTTGACAAAGTAACAGCAAACACAGTTATTTTATTGTTATTCTGAATGAACAAGCACGAGGCCCACCTATAATGTTGAGCGGTAACCTCTGCCTATAACAGATGTATTTTATCACAAGTAACGAATTGCACTGCGCCCGTTACCCTGAAAAAAGGCTCAATGTTTAGAGGCTAAGTAACTTGGGTGCCTGTAATTAAGATTTAGTAGATATCGTAAAAATGTAAGGGTAAAATACTGGAAGGTAGGCAGCAGCGCCTTCTATAGAACTGGCGTCTTACACTGCAATCCCCAAGCCGCCTGCCAAGCGTGGGGATTATGGCAAATACCCCTTTAATAGGGAAGGTTGTGTTCAGCAGTGGACGATCCAGGTGATACAGTACAGAGTGTAAGAGTTTGTGGGTACTAAATCAATAGGTAGTGACTTATGTTGAGTCAAAAATTGTAGTAAAAGTAATCTTTGAATATAAACAGCAACAAATTTTTCGTCCACAGTAACATTTGTATCTTTATACCTCATTAAAAAAAAAAAAAAATATATTCATGATAAATAATTAGGAAACTATATATTTCGCAACTTCACAAGCAAGGACTCAAATGAAAGTAAGAACTGTATACAAATAATAACGCTTAATTTGGATCAACATAACCTGCTCAAGGTAAAGGGTTCCGTGCCGAACTATATCCCCGAAAATATTTTGTTGCTCGAAGGCACCGGGTAAATAATTAAAGACAAACGTTACAGGCATATTTTTGAAAAACTATTAGATTTTACTTGCAAATAATGTATTACTAAGATCTACGCGGGATGTTGTCTGGGGAACATCCTTTTAAGTCCTGACGCGTGTCACGCCTTCCACTTACCAAGGCACTATCCATGTCATTGTGTAGACGCATGTAATGTAGGTGCTAAGTAACTCCGGTACATAATCTTGACGTTAAGATGTATGCTAAGTAGGCACTTGAGTGATTCATCAGATGCTATTCTATCAATAAACCCATCACGGTGGGAGTGCGTCGTGCATAGGCTGCGAATCATTGTTGTGCCAAGGGCAGCGATTAACTTTTCCATGTGTTATCTTCAAGGCCTAATAATCAAACCAGTAGGTGAAGTTCACTTTCGTGATTTTAAAATTATCCAAAGCAATTGTAGATGAGTCTTATTACGGAGTTAAAACTAAATCAACGGTCAGTCAGAAGATTTGACTTTAGGATTTTACGATGGCATACTAACCTGTATTTCTGTGATCCCGTCATAGAACATAAAATATGTATATCTATAAGCAGGAGAACTGAATATTTTGGTTAAATGACAGTGAGAGATTTCAGAAGGATAAACTACAATAGACAAGATTTGGCTGAGTTGAAAATGTTCCGATAGCCTAGGTCAGGGCACTCGGCGTGAATCCGAGCGACTCTGGTTCGATTCCCGGTAAGTGAAAGAATTTTGTGCACTCATAATTTGTAAATACTATAAGCACAAGTATAACTTTGTCTAATGTACATACTTTGCGAAATTATATATTTAAAAAACGATTCAAATAAAATTATGTATTTAAAAAAAGTTAAAGTTTTACCATTGTTGACACATTTTAAATATACATTTAATCCATGCGTATAGTAGATTATTATAACAATAGAAATAACATTAGAAATAGACGATATTGGCCAATGCGGACGCTAGGCGGTCAGAGGTGTAAAGACTTGTATCGAGCATTATAAAACTTCAAGCGAGACAATCTACTGTCAGCTTATTTTCTGTGGTCGTGGTTTAACGCAAGATTAATGAAATTTACATATCACAGACACACACGTTATGTGTAAAGGAACATTGACGCAAAGCGTAAGCTTGTGTTACATATGTGTTGAACATTCCTATGAGAATGGAAACAAATAAGTAACATAATGTCCGCCGATTTGTCCATATAAATAGTTGGTAGGTGTGAGTTGAGAGAACTGGTTAAAGAAAAATAAAATAAAAGTTTCCTAGTGATATCACCAATAGCACGATGTATAACCTTTTCCTTTTGATAGGAGAGGGATGGCAAATTTGGAGGACATAAACGAATGTGACTTTTCTTGAAAAAAATTTGTTGTTTATTACAGCGAATTACTTAGGAAATGAGAATTTTCCAAGACACTTGATAAAAAATTTAATGGAATTTACCCTATTCGACAGTTTCCTATAGGGTTAAAGTATTATTAGGGTTAAAGTATCTATTGAAGTGCCGCAAGATAATTCTTAGTAAATAAAATAACCCACGTAAATAAACCCGACTGTAGTTTCGATCACATCCGATGGTGTATTTCAAGCAGAGCTCAGGATAGCTGCCTTATGTGATCTATTCTTATTATATACAAATATTAGTAAAAACCACTTTCGTTTTTTGTAATAGAATTTATTTTTTGCTGATACAACTTATATACAGATATGGCTGAATATGGCAAAAATATTGCAAAAAGCATCGTTAAAGGTGTCTAGGGAATCATCTTTGAGTTTCTGCTTAACCAAGGATCAGATTTTGCATTTATGTGATGTTTGGTATATATACCGAGTATTAAATAAACTAACTTGGATAAAAAAAAAAAAAAAAAAATATACGGAGCCCCATCGTAAATACATCCACAGAGATTTATAAATAGCTCAACAATAACTTTTTTTATAGGTAATATAAAATAGGCTAGCCTCTGTTTCACCTGATGGTAAGTGACGATGTGGTCGAAGATGTTGTTCAGGCTAGCCTAGAATTACTGACTCTACAGGACAGCTGCCAGAACACAACGTTAGGTTCTTGGCGACAGATTTTCTACTTGATAACAAGGATATCGTGTTGTATGAGGGTGCCTATAGAGTGTAGGTGTAGGTTTTTTGAAGCGCTCGTAGCGAAGTTTACTTAGCTGTTCTTAACCGATCAGCAAAGTTAAGTAACGTCACCCGCGGTCATGAGTTGGATGGGTGACCGCTAGTGACATTACTACTGAGCGCTTCCGTGCTTCGGAGGGCACGTTAAGCCGTCGGTCCCGGTTGTTATCTTAGGATGGCAGTCGTTATAGCATGGTGGTAGGGCAATTTGCGAATGCCCGCCTGGCTAGCTACCACCCTCAGTTAGAAAATCTGTCGCCAAATACCTAACGGTGTGTTCCGGCAGCTGTCCCTGAGAGCCAAAAATTCTAGGTTAGTCTGAACAACATCTTCGACCACATCATCACTTACCATCAGGTGAGATAGTGGTCAAAGGCTAACCTTAAGTGTTTCAAATTAGGTTCCACTTAAGTCCTTAGGTGTTAGTTTAATATTTATTAAGAAAAATTTATATAAAAATTAGTGTTTGCACGCTACTCAATGGCTGTATACGCCTCATATGCTAGTGAGGTTTATAAGCTCTTTGGCATTCAAAAACTCGTAGCAAAATCGAGTTTTGCTGCAAGCGTGAGGAATAGTGATACACGAACCAAACTGTTTCTTTTAACTTTTAACCTGTAGAACTGCAGCAACTTAACCTTTAACTTGTAACACGTATGCAGACAGTCCATTGAACTCTCCAGTATGATGGTTTTGGTATTCTAAAACTCGTAGCAAAATCGAGTTTTGCTGCAAGCGTGAGGAACAGTGATACACGAACCAAACTGTTTCTTTTAACTTTTAACCTGTAGAACTGCAGCAACTTAACCTTTAACTTGTAACACGTATGCAGACAGTCCATTGAACTCTCCAGTATGAAAAGGATGGTTTCGGTGTTCTAAAACTCGTAGCAAAATCGAGCTTTGCTGCAAGCGTGAGGAAAAGTGATCAAAGAAAACACCTAAAACTTTTAACGTGTAGGGTTGCAGCAACTTATTCTTTAACTTTTCATATGACTTATTGGTTATTCTGTTACTGTATGTTTGAAAAGTAGAACAAATTTAATGTCTTATATTTTTCTCAATTGTAGAAGTAACACGTTCCGTGTTTCACACTTTTTTTTTTTTAGATCCTTTTTCTCCTCTCTGTTCTCAATAGTTTATTTAAGAATCACTTCCTACGCTCGTGATTGAATTCTAGACTACTTCACTAGCTTGGAATTGTAAAGTAGGCGTTCGCATTAAAAAACAATTTTGGGTGTCTTTTTGAACAAATAACTATTATCGAGTACTTTATCATGTACTGGACCTCCTGAAAAATTAATTTCAGGTTTGTTAGTCATTCCGTTTATAGCCTGAATGGCCCCATTGTGACCCAAAAATATTTGAATTTACGAGATTAATTATTTTTTTTAATGTTCTGAGCCCCGATTGCTATTTACTGGAGAGGATAAACACCCGTGACATACCGACAGACAAAGAGACAGACTGTAGAGTTTCATCAATTGAGGGTCCGTCTTGCTTTTTAGATATGGACTCTTAAAATAGAGATGTTACTAGGCGTTGGTAACAGTTTTATGGCTTTAAATTGAAGCTACTCCGTAAGCTGTGACAGGTAGGCCCCCAACAGCGGCGCATGCGTGACGCTTACTGGTGCGCAGGATTGCATAACTACGCTCATTAGGGTTGCTACCTTCTAAAGATTCTGGCAATAATTTAGTAAAAATATATTTTCATTTGAATAGGTATTTAAAAAGGCGACGATTTAATTACATCTATAAAATCAAAGAAGCAGGATCGAATTATGATAAATGTAAACTCCGCACTTTATGTCACACTGCAAAACCTACATCTCACAAAATGTCAACAATACTAAAAAAACGGAACCGACTTCGTATACTTAAAAATATGAAATAACTGGTTGAATTCATTATTGCTGATTTAAAACACTGACTTGACAGTATACGATAGGCTACATTCTACAAGTTATTTCATACTTTTAGATGTAGAAAATCTATTTATACAATTAAAATAAACTCGTTTTAGTGAAACAATGCTTGCAAGATAATTCACTCGACTAAAATACTATTCACATCGACAAAAATTGCAACTGCCATTAAATCATCCAGGTATGCAATAACCTTTTCTGATATATTGACTATACAAAAAAATATACTAAAAAAAGGTATATTAAAAACTACTTAACCGATTTTGATGAAATTTAAACGAGACTAACTTAGAGGTATTACTCTACACAACAAAAAATAGAAAAATTTAAATCTTTAGAGTAATCAGAGCACATATATTTTTCGTCACATATAAACCCTAATTTCTTCCATTATGCCTAAATGTACGATTGTACTGTACTTTTTATATATTTTCAGTTTAAGTTAAAAAACTTAAATTAGTTGCGAATATGTTTTTAATCACATTAGTACTGGTGGTGGAGGGCATGATACTCAATATACCGAATTTTATTATTTAGTTTTTTGGTAAGCCTCATGACAACTTTGAAGGCACCCCTTTACATACGCTTAACAAAAAAAAACTGTTGAATCCCTTGACCAAAATTCTATTCCTTTATTTCCTTTATTTTTATTTTTGGATCAGCTTACTATACATATATATATAAATATATATAAAGTTTTGTTACTTATTCTGTTTATGAACTAGAAACCCGTCACATACGTGAACCACGTATGTGACGGGTTTCTAGTTCAAAAGTGATATACAATGTAAACCATGCCTATATTATGTACACCATAAACAAGGCACAATCGTTCGAGTATTTTTTTTATTTATGCTTCAAACTTGGCAACCCTACCTGCCGCTTTTACTGTCTGTTTACATGGTCCGCGCCAATTACGTGAAACTGTATCAAAATTTTATTTAGGTATGTTTTTTTTTAAATACGAATAAAGCTGGTGCACTTTAGAATGCTTTGAGCTGGTCAACCAACAATTTAATTCAATAATCATTGGGGATTGAGGAACCAAAACAACAACATAAAGTACTGAAAATGGAACATTACCTTGAACTTGTCTTCTGTAATCTTATGTTCTCCAAACATTTTCCAGTTCAGATATACCATGAGTAAGCCGTAAAACGATAGAAAAACGTATGATAATAATGTATTTACCTATTGTAAAATAATAAGTACCTACTGAGTATAAGCAACGGAGACATAGCACTTCGGTTCCGTATCAACATCGCATGATATCGCCTCATTCTCACGACTTCTCGCGAGAATGCCGCAAATACAGGCGATGCAGTATGCGTAGTAATACGGAGTTCCACACAAAGAATTACTGACAAGGTAATGTCGATCGGTGTGCCAGGTGGTGACGTGACGTCACAAACGCCACGCAGCCAAACCGGAAGAATTTTCGAAGCGTTTCGCTTCTACACGAAGCATCCTCAGGAGGTCTTGACTCTACGAGCGCACGAGCGAAACGCGTCGAAAATTCTTCCGGTTTGCCTGTGTGGCGTTTGTGACGTCACGTCGGCTTAGCAGGAAAATTAGGCGGAATTGTCACTATACTCTGGTTTTTAATTCGAGATCAAAAATGTAAACAAAGGTGTTAACCGTGCAAAAAAATTACAAGTACTTGGTAATTTTTATAATTTTGGGAACGGATGGAGCATTTAATGTAAAAATATATTTAATGCTATAATTTATTGCATCATTATGAAACAATAAAACACTTTTATATGCGCGTACATATTTACGCATATATTCAAGCCTGAAAAAATTAGTGTAAGATTTTTTTGTTATTAATAGCCACACTTGTGAGAATATTTTTGAAGAAAAACTAATGAACACCCTGACCTATCAGTTTGACAATGACATATATTGACATTTTTGATCTCGAATTAAAAACCAGACTATAGATATATTTTTTAAGTGTTTTATTAAAATATTTATTTGATGATTTCGTAAAATATTTTAAAAATATTTGTTATGATGTTACTCTAAGGAGAGTTGACTTCTGTTAGGAAAAGACAATGCGTACGCTGAGCGAAGAGCGCCCGCCGCGGCAACATTGATCCGCGCCGCGCTCCCCGCGATTGTTTTGCATATTTACATCGAGCAAATTAATAAGAAATATGAAATAATAAATTACACGAGATACTTTTAACATCAGGTGGTCCTCGTGCATATTCCGTCACAAACACATAAAAACATATAAAATTAATAAAAATAATACATGTCAGAATGTTGGTTCAGACTAACAGAAGTCAACCCTAAAAGGTTGTTAGCATTTTTGCTATAGCTCTGCATATATTTTTGAATAATAATATCCCGTTACACCTCTAGATATTATAACGAATCTGTATATCGATAAAATCCGTTTGGCCGTCTTGGAGTTGAGTTACTGGTATATAGGAAATAAAGTATTCTTTAAAGATTTAGGTAGGTATCAGAAACGAGCTAATTACAATTCATAGTAATTATTTAACAAAAACAGTTATAATTTTTAACAAAGCTATTTTAACAGCTGTAATCTTCATAGACCTCCAGCAGTGTTCTAAATCCAACATACACGCTCAACATACTAAAATCCCTCAAATGGCACTAGTATTTCCTAACCTCTACTATTATTATATGTTCTATGCTTCTAGCTCAGTACACTGTCATTATTTCAACGTACGGTGTCTGAAAGTGTGTTGCCACATCTCTATAGAAATATACGTAATTGATATTTAATTAAAGGGTAAGGTAAAGTAAAGCAGCGTAACTGGTCGCTTGTTTGGACATTGTTATAACTAGAGCAGCTGCCAATTATATTGTTACTAAGGTTATAAAACTGTAGGATAATTGTTAAAAATAATAAGTGTATTTTGTAGGCTATAATTAAATACAAAGTTTATTGAAAGGACAACTGTTGGCGGCATATCATGTCGAACCACAAGCCTTTGTTATTATGTATTACAATTTGTCGTTTTTAGGTATACATAATATTGTACCACCAACTCAACTGTGCAGTTCGCGAGGGCGCTGCTGGTCAAGGAAATCAACTACACACTGTCACAATTTGAAGGAATGTTGTAGTTCTTTTTTCTGCCGCCTGAACAGATAAGTTGGTGGGACTGTAGTTTATTTACTTCAATTCAATTGTGAACTAGCTCAATTACAAAACATGTTTATATATTGACAGTGACTACCCACAATAGGTGATTGACATTATTTGAATTTATTTAAATGCAAACTTTGGCTTTTTTTAGGGTTCCGAACATCAAAAGGAAGAACGTAGGATAGGACCGCTTGACCGACGTAGGAGGTAGACCATATAGGATTTTTTTGTCCGTCTATCTGTCAAGACCCTTTTTCTCAAGAACATGTAAAGGTATCAAGCTGAAATTCCTATCAAATATTGAAGTCTACTGTCCCTTGACGCTGTAAAACAATCAAACTTCTAAACCAACGCAATCAAAAGATATAGCCGTTTATGCCGCAAATTTTCGACACTCGCAAGGGAATCAAAACTACAGGGTACTTCCCGTGAACTAAGGATCTTGAGATTTGGTACGAAGCAACGTCTTATAACACAGATTAAGGAAAAATTGCGAAAAGTATACATTTTTATTTACATGATATAAAAAAAAAATGTTTTAATGTTATGGATTTCACTAAGCAATAAAAATACCATAACTTTAACTTATATACCTACAGGTTTGTACGGAACCCTTGATGTGCGAGTGCGACTCGCACTTGGCCGTTTTTTATTGTAATTTTGGACTTTTCTACCAGCGATAACGTATTTATTCCTCTGAGATGGGGCTCGGTGTAACAGATAAATAAACATGCAATATTGTAAAGATTTTGCCTTTGTTTTCATATCCGACTGTCATCCTAACGCCTTCGGACATCCTAATAAGTTAGTGATAGTATATGATTTTGAATTGAGAAACAACTTATTTAGAAGTGAGTAAAGATTCAATTAGTTATTTATGTGATTTAGAAAACGACAAAAAAGATAAGAACACCTCTTGGCTTAGAATTAAAACGTCCCTTTGTCTGAATCCGTGCTATTATTCTATTTCCAGCATTCGTACCTAATCTATAACAAATAATACAGGCAGTGTTGATGGATAAAGGTGTCTTGGGCGCACTTAAATGCTTCGCTAAATTCAGGATGACCAACTTGTTTTGTTATGGCATTGTAACGGAACACGCACGAGACCCACCTGATGTTAAGCGGTAAGTTCTGCCTATAACAGATACATTTCTTCACAAGTGACGAACTACACTGCACACATCGCCCTGAGACGTACAATTGTTCAGTTTCTTATCCCTGTAACTTTACTGGCTCTCAAAAACTGCTACCGGAACACACTGTTATGTGCAGAGCGACAGATTTACCACTTGAAACCACAACGCTAGTCAGGCAAGTATTTGCAAAATGCCCTTCCACCGTGCTGTGAAGCGGCTTACGGCTCGGCTTTTACTGCTTCAGCTATAAATATGATGGGATAGATTAATTTTAAAAGTATTTTTAATATAATTGAGTATCGTATTTTTCTGTATAGCAATACTAACAATGTGTGACCAAAAGGTGCATAGTAATTCTGAAAGCTTTTATTAATCGTCAAGAACTATACCAGCCAGAATATCAAAGTTAACCTAATTCCATACATAATAAAAATTAAAATATAATTTTTTGACTACAATAAAATTATTTTAGACTACCCTTAGGCATTGACCTTTGCAAGGTTACATGTGTCAAACTTACTAGAGTGCCATCTTGGGAGCTGGTGCACCAACTCTTTGAGTTATGTTGTAATTAGCCCATCACCATAACCTGTACACACTTGTAATTGGCCAGCAGCGATATCTAGTTCAAAAAGTAACCGGCAAAAAAGTCGTATATTGGAGGTATCTGCCGTTACCATGCTTATTTCAAAATTTAGTATTTATTTATTAATGGTTGCACCAAGTAAAAATTTCAGGTAACTTTGTCAGTAATAAACTCGATTCTGTGGGAGGCTCTCTGTACCTGTTAAATATAACTATACCTTTCTGATATAAAAAAGGGTCCGTTTTGTTATTAAATTTTAAATCTATATGGTTTCTTCAAAATATCAAACTTATTCTTTACAATGTTGTTCCTACTTTGGGCTAGTAGGCTAGTAGGTAAGCCTTTGACCACAATCTCATCTGATGGTAAGTGATGATGTGGTCGAAAGTGGTAACAGGCTTAACCTATAATTACTGGCTCTCAAAGACAGCTGCCGGAACACACCTTTAAGTGCTTGGCGACAGATTTTCTACTTTAGGGTAGTCGCTAGCCAGGCGGGCATTCGCAAAATACCCTACCACTATGCGGTGCAGCTCAAGCCTGCGGCGGGATTCGAACCATGAACCTGCTGCATGGCAGTCCATAGCCAATGCCACTGAGCTATCACAGCTTCAAAGTATACAGTGTTATACAATTTACTGCCACTATTACGTTTCCACTAGTGAGTTTAAATTTTAAACAGAGCAGTTAGTTAGTACAATATATGTCTATCTTCTACTTACGCAATCCTACTTTTACTTTCGACGCAATGGTGATAGTTATAATAAGACCAACTATTAAAATATCTTTTGTTATTATTTCTGGTAGTTGATTCGTATTGTAACAACGGAAATAAAGAATGTTATTTTTGTTTTATTGTGCAGTGTTTTGATCAATAACTGATAGTCTTAAACAAAAATTAGAAAGACGTCGGATAGTTTCCAGGGTTTCGTAAGTAAATGCTGATATGGATTCCTATAATATCACTCTGCTATTTACCTGTCAGTCTGTCTATGATCAAAATCGGAACAAGTTACAAACCTGAAATTCGAATTCTTCAATAATATTTATTAGAAATATTAATTAGAATTTTTGAAGCAGTGATAGCTCAGTGGCATTGGCTATGGACTGCCGCGCAGCAGGTTCGAATCCCGCCGCAGGCTTGAGCTTCACCGCATGGTGGAAGGGCATTTTGTGAATGCCCGCCTGGCTAGCGACCACCCTCAAGTAGAAAATCTGTTGCCAGTAACCTAACGGTGTGTTTCGGCAGCAGTCCTTCAGAGCCAGTGAAATTACACGCACATGAGACTTAACAGCTATGTCAAAAAGTGACAGGCACAGTGCAATTCGTGACTTATGACGAAAACATCTGTTAGGAGGTTAGACCGCTTAACATCAGGTGGGCCTCGAGCTTGTTCTGTCACAATATCATAAAAAAAAAATTAAACAGTTTTCAGAGTATCGAATAACTATTACAAAATAGAGCCTAACAATCATTTTTTTTCAATCATGATACTGGTGTCTACATCTAGAAATTATTACCTTAGACTAAACAATACATATTTATATACATATATGTATTTCATTATTATCTATAAATTGAGGGCGTCAAAGTTGTTTAGTCCAGGGGCTAACTTTACATTAATCACTTAGGGCTTTTTGTTGTTACTAAGCCCGTTGATTGTTCTTGGAAAGTACCGTAATGGAGTGCCTCGTAAAAAAATCACAAAAAAGTATAGATTTTTCAATTTCTTAAAGAATAGTCCTAGTGACAATCATAAGTACAATTTATGCATGTCGAAAATGCAAAGTTTACAAATATAAAAGCGAAATGATATAAGCATAAATAAATACCACGAACTACTAAATACACTGGGTCTGTTCTCAGCAATCAGACGCACGTGATTAATAACGTTGTTTTATGATCTATGCCTCAATCTACAGTTTTACAACATACTAGTATAATCAACATCATTCTTCAAGGCTGTTCAAAACTCGATAGCATACATAAATTGACATTGGCCCTGATATTTGAACCAGAGCTTTAACGCATTTCCACTACCAATAGATGATGGTCTTATGGCGAGTTGGTGAAGCAATAAACAGTTTATAGCGATGATGTCTTTCAGAATAATTGATTTATGGCAGGTTTAATATGTATAAGTGATATTAAAATAATCCTTCTAAAATGGATCATCGATGAATTTGTGTGATTTTTCTTGTTACATGGACGGATTACGTGCACAATAATGTGTGTTATATGTGTGAGTACCTACCGAAAGGATTGCTCATGGAATGGCGTGGAGCATAAGCAAAAAGAGATTCAATGCAGACTATAAACATACTTAGTACAATCCCTCACTAGTATCATTACGAGCCAAAAACACGGTTTTGTTTCTTGTGCCTCGTTTAGTGTTTACCAGGAATATATGAGGCAGTCAGCATAAAAGTGGTGTATCCTTTTCAGATACAATTGATTTAAATATAATAAGATTTTAACAAAAATACGCATTATAAGGGGTAAATCAAATTCTACTCGTCGTATCTCACTCAAATTGAAATGGGACTACCTACATAACTAGAACCAGCTTTTGAATATAAGAAAAATTATCGTCATCGTTACACCCTATAAAGAGTTATGAGGACAACCAAAAAAATACAGTCGAATTGAGACCTCCTCCTTTTTTTGAAGGCTGTTAAAAATGTACATTGGTGGAAATGTTTAAGCACAAGAAATAAAAAACGAGTGAACTAAACTTTTTTGACAGAGCAATAAACCCAAAAATCTTGTTTTACATATACTTGTTGAGAGATTTCTGTAATTTTTTTGCATATTCAAGTTATGTTACTTCATCATTTCTGGTTTTAGAAAATAGATGGCGTGGTTTTTGTGTAATTACTAGTGGCAATATGTTAATCATGTGTAAGCTTAGTCGTAGCCCGTGCAGTGCCAGGAATGAAGAATAACCCCTTTCATCACTTTCCTGCTACCGAGAGGAGCATTCGAAAAGAACCCTCCTAGCGTCAGGCAGGTGGTCATAAAGCCGAAGCACAGAATAAACAGGACGAAGCCAAAACTTTTCACATATTGTGTAGGTAACGTATGTAGTCATGTTTTTATGTGAAAAAAATAATTGTGCGAGATGCCCTTGTCTTAGTAAGCGATGATATCGTCGTCGAAAAATATTAATGAGGCTAAAACTAGAATGGGCTCTTTGGAAAGTGGCCAGAACATATTGTTATGGCAGACAGTCCATTGATAGATGTTACCAATGAGCCATTGCTTGAAAAGTTAAATACCTTAGGTTCCCTAGATATATCGGTTCGTTTTATGTATTATATCGATTGAACGATGGATAATGCTCTGAGGCTTTTTGACTATTCCACGTAATCCAGTTATCCAAATCGCACGTCTGCTTACCGTCATATATTGCAGGCGAGGACGTTCCTTTTGTTTATTGCTGATAGGTAAGCCTTTCACCACTATCTAACCTGATGATGAGGTCTAAGATGTTGTTCAGGCTTACCTAGAGTTACTGGCTCTCTAAGACAGCTGTCGGAACACACCGTTAGGTGCTTGGCGCAAGACTTTCTACTTGAGGGTGGTCGCTAGCCAGGCGAGCATTCGAAAAATGCCCTTCCACCATGCGGTGAAGCTCAAGCCCGCGGTGGGTTCCGAACCATGGATCTGCAGCGCGGCAGTCCATAGCCAATGCCACTGAGCCATCACTGCTTCGATAGTCCGTTTTTTTCATCACATACCGTTGAAATGTGGAATGACCCCCGGTTGTGACTATGATGAGGAATGGGTCCTCATCATAGTCATAATCTGGGGTCAAAGGGTGATGGTAACCGATTATCAGGCGGGCCGTAGGTTTGTATGCCGCTAATCACATTAAAAAGTACCTTGTGGAAGAAACCAGACCGCAATACTTTATACTGAGTTTCTATGAGGTACTCCAGCCGTATTACAATTTGTAATAACATATGTAAATATTCATCACCAGCAGCATGAAGACAACATAAGTTATTTATTATAATTATATACATCTTCAAATACATATGCAAATAGCCGTATTCACGGCAGCAAAACCTTCGTAGTCAAAAGAAAAGTTGCACATTGCAGGCGCTCTGTTCGGCCTTGACATTTCGTTACACTTCTTCACTCCGCACGTAGCATCTCGTCTCAGACCTTTTACAGCTATTTACGATAATTAATTATCACCTTAACACTACGGCAGTGGCTTAATGTACCTGGGAAGTTTTTGTTTAAGTTTTTACTAACTAGATTTGCACCTATGCAATTTCCTGTTTTGATCAAAGAGATGGGCAAAACAGAGCAATAATACTAACGGTCCATCAATTTGTATAGAGTATTTTTGTCTGTTTCGATAAATATAAAAAAAAAACTATTTCAACTACATCATGTATTATTAAATTTTTGAGTAGCGAACATATTTAGAACGAGTTTAGAAAATTATTTAAATAATGGATTCGTTTGAATTAGGAATATAGTTCCGGGCAACTTTAGAATATTATATCTTAAAGGGTGACGAAGCGTGATGATAATTTTGCAACGCAACAATCACTGATCAATCAAGTTCCTTTTAATAAAAATGTCACGTTAAAAAAATATTTCAGGAACACCAATCGTGTTGCATAATTGAGTTTGTTAAAGAGCTCTATGACTATAGACTATAGCATAGATTACATAATAAGACTATAGTTTGACAGTTTGAGCGATAGCAACACAAATTAATTCGACTATAACAACTACTTCGACAATACATTTTAATATAAGCATGCTTTTACGTACGAGTTGATTGTATTACAGTTAACATAAAATCAAGGAACGTGAATTACTTCATCTATTCATCAGCGCTCTCATTTAATTCATATCGTGATTTTTTTATTGAAAAATATGACGTTGAAGGCAATTTTGGGTGCAGCAGATGTTTATCGCCGGTAGGTGCTGTACCGCCTGTTCTGAGAGGTGATTTTCTTCTACTTTTATTGGAGACCAAATATTTGGTATTAATAAAATTATGCTAGTCACATCGAGTTTCTTGATATATAATCTCGGCAAGTTTTTGCTTAATTTCAGTTCACTATTGTATATAGGTATATAAATAACCTAGTGGCCCTTATTTTGTTTTGATCTGTGGCGTGGACTTGTGATAAATAGCGTAGCGGTTCATTTGATTTTAATACTGGCTGGCAACGAGCTGGAAATTTGAAGATTCTAAGGTCATTACTTAATTTTCTTGAAAAAAAGTATACATTATTTTCCTTTTGTAATATTTATCGGTTTTAATGAGATTATAAGCACAACTATTTTATCAACCGGCACACATGTGACTTGTAGTTCATTGAATTGAAACAAAACAGAGATTCGAATTGGACCACCCATTGTTTTTTTTTAATTTAAAATGTATTTGATAATCAATGAGTAATCAAAAAAGTATTGCTTAAGATGGGAACACTATTTCTCATATCACTAGACATACACATATAAATATCATAATTTATATATATTTTCATTATATAGATAACAAAAACACAATATAATTTTGTTGGAACAAAACAACACTTTTGTTTATATTTTTAAGATTTTTCATTAATACTTACGTAATTGTTTTAAATTTACAAAACAAATGTAACACTTGAAAAAATTATTAACTACGTAGAAGACGACAATATTCGTAGAATATGTCTTAAACAATCAAGGTTAATGCAGATAATAATTATAATGATACAGTTCTTAAAGAAATAACAGGATAAAACTATTCCATATTTTCATCCGACTTAAAAAAAAGGAATTTCTCAATTTCGCGTGTCTTCTCAAATTTGAGTAAGATTTGATGCTCTTTGAATTTAAGTTATCCCTAAAATGCGTATTTTAATTTGAAGTCGGTTGTTTTTTTGTTCTAAAAAATTGTTTCTAGTATTCCTTTTTATTGTTGTAAAATGCAACTAAAGAAAAATATGGAACTAATGAGCAGCATGCCATTATTCACTTCAATGTGACTGGCGTTGGAGTAGAGGGCCCCTTGAACAACGAAATATGGCGCGTAAAGGTTGTACAAAGAGAGCAGCCCCAAGGAGGACTCGCGTCAGACAGGCGTCAGGCCATAAAACAAAACTTACTATCCTTATGTTATTTTGTGCTGTTAGAGAAAAGTTATTTATTATGCAGGGCTGCAAAGTTATTATTTAGCGCGAGTACTTTTATTGAGAACTAAGAGAGCGAAGGATCCTATAGTGTTTAGATTTAGTTTCTATAGAAAACATTTTAAAATATAGAATCCCGAGCGTACCGAAGGTTTCAAAGGTACGACACGCTAAATAAGTTTGCTGCCGGACACAAAACATAATTTTTCACCTCATTTCAGTCAGGAAAGTGCACAAAAACAGCTTAAATAACGTTATAAATTTATAGTCAAGAATAAATGCAAGATTACTAAAGTTGGTATTATTAAGAGTAAATAATTTTTTTTAGAACTATTATTGCGTATCAAATATCGATTAGAGATTTCCTATTATACACAACACCTTTCCGAACTTTTGAGGCGAAAAACTTATTGTACTTCTTGCACTTAATAATTACATAACAAAAAATTAAGATAATGGTGTATTATATAAAAAAATGTTTGGCCTTGTGACATACACAATGCAATGCAGTATTTCGTTTCTTATTTCCGGTAGTTAGTTTTTATGGGTTTGTGACCGACCCTCCTGGTTGGTGTTAAGCGGTTACCTTTGCCTATAACACATGCATTTTTTCACAAGTACCGAACGAAACTACGTCACCAGCTTAAGACATAAACTTGTTAAGTCTCATAATCAATTTAGCTGGCGGTAGAAATAGGTATGAGAGTAACTTCCCCGAACGAACTCTTTCACAATAAGTTATACTAAAAACTGAAACTAACTGTATCTACATGTAGTTTTTCACCTACCTTAACGTTGTAAACAACTAATATCAAACTTTTACTTTAACAGTACCCTAAACTTGCATCACAAGTATGTATATCTGATCAGTTTTTATCCGTAGAACAAGTAAGGACACTGGTATGTGTGAGTTCCGGTTGTACAACACAATCGTGTGCCCAAGGCTGCGCCGTTCTCGCCTACTGTTTGCTGTGCTAGTCAATCATACAGCTCAAATAAACCTTTCATACTGCTTGGTAATCTGTGGACCTACGTACACTCAATTAAAAGATCTAATACTACACTAACTTCTGAGAAATTATTTCTTAAAAAACCATTTTCCAATGAGAGACGGCTGTCATCAAGACAAGTTGAACCTTCGGTACAACAGCTCTGAATGGTGAACTTATGCTTCTGTTATACCACTGGAGTAGATTCTTTAGTCAGAATGTATTCTCCTACCGACACTTTGTAGATAGAATGTCTACAGATGGACTAAAAACATAATTGGTCAGAAGATAAAATATGTCTAGTCCGCACATAACCGGAATTATTTTTAGGCACAAGGCAAGTCTAAAAAATGATCCGTTTCGAACCCACAATACCACCATACAAATATTTTATTTATATGTAGTTATTGATGACGATAATTTCCATAATATCGACTAAATACATTAATATTATATTCATTTAAAATGTATTTTTTTCGTCATCACATCAACAGCCGTTGTTCACCGTTGAACAAATGCAAACACTCCCTTTTTTACATTTGGGTTTGCCATAATCCCCACTCTTGGCAGTCATCTTGTGGCATGCAGTGTGGTCTCGGGGATTGCAGTGTAAGATGGCAGTTCTTCAAAAAGCGCCGCTGCCCGTCTTCTAGTATTTTTCCCCTCGTTACCTCTTAATAGTTTTGTTTTTTTGAACCCATATCTTCCAGTGGGAACTGGAAAATATGGGTGCAATTCTAGCCCAACACATCACGGGGTTTAGGCATAAAAAAATTCCATAAATACCTAGAAACATGCACCCTTTTGCGCAACACATACGCAAGCCTTTCAAATAAAAAATTGCTTATATCCTTCCAGAAATTAAGAGCTATTGTTTACAATTCAACTTTTTTTTATTTTTTTATCTTATTGTGAAGGAACAAGCGCGAGACCCACCTGATGTTAAGCGGTATCCCCTGCCCATAACAGATGCATTTCATCACAAGTTACGAACTGCACTGCGCCCATCATTCCTGTTAAGTCTCATTTTGTCTGCTATTTCACTGGCTCTCAAGGACTACTGCCAGAACACACCGTTAGGTGCTTGGCGACAGATTTTCTACTTGAGGGTGGTCGCTAGCCAGGCGGGCATTCGCAAAATGCCCTTCCACCATGCGGTGAAGCTCAAGCTCTGGGCGGGATTCGAAACATGGACCTGCTGCGCGGCAGTTCATAGCCAATGCCACTGAGCCATCACTGCTTCAAAACTTCAACATTGTTATATTGCTTATTCGAAGAGAGATTATATCGATTAACAATGGAATTTTTCCCATTATTAGGTAGAATATATTGCAATTCGATTGAAGGCAAAATTACTAGTTTTAATAACATCAAATGTGAAATCAGACGTAGGTGACAGAGTTTCTTGTCACATGTTCTGAGCCGGTTCTAGAAATCTGTACTTTGCTATGATCCTACATATATACCTATTTAAGTAGCATATTGATTTCCAACAAGTTTTTAACGCATGAGGCCGTAAGATCAAAAAGTTTCTACGCGTATTTAGAGGGCATGTAACGCAGTCAACAATTATTTTGCTTTTTCTCTGTTTAAAACAACTGCCCAAAAGGAGTTTAGTGTTTCAGGGTTTATGTATGTAGATATGTAAGTATAGGAGATTGTTTATTCCACCATAACTTTAAAACCGTTGAAGCAGTATTAAGCAGTCATTGTAGTAACTGTAGTGTTGTATATAGTTCGAAGTATTTTGATAATAAAGACATAACGTTGTTAAGTGTCATGATCCTGTAATTTTACCGGCACTCAAACCCCTTAAACCAGAACACAGAAATGCGAACATTACTGCTTGGCGGTTGAAATAGACAATATTTCCCCGGATGAAGTCGATCATAAAGAGTTCTGCTACATTAATTATACACGACTAATTTTCAAGTTCAAAACATTCAGGCCACCTATTTTATTAAACCAAGTTTGTAATTAAACAAAGACGGGCACCTATTAAGCCACTTTAATAAGCGCATGCAGTTTTATTAATGAAATGTTGAAAATTAAATTACCCGGTAGGTGCTCATTATTGTTTAATTAAAGTAATCTAGCGAATCGTGCAACTGCAGTAAAAGTTTCGACACTTGATAGCAAAAAAGTCGGTTAAGAACTTTCGACTGAGCTTCTTGTAAGTAGGTAAGTAAGCCGTATGCCTTGGACTAATTGTATGACAACGGTACACCTGGTAAGCGATGCTCGTTCACTTCATTTTCGAAGCAATGATGGCCGAGCGGTAATAGCTATGGACTGTAGTGCCGCAGGACCATGGTTCGATCCCCACCGCCGGCTTGAGCTTCACCGCATGGTGGAAGGATATTTTGCGAATGCTCGCCTGGCTAGCTACCACCCTCAAGTAGGAAATCTGTCGCCAAGCACCTAACAGTGTTCCGGCAGAGTTTTTTTTTTTTCAAGTTTCCTTGAGAGCCAGTAAAATTACAGGCACATGAGACTTAACAACTGTATGTATTATGTCTGTAGTCCGGTTAACATCAGATAGGCCTCGTGATTGTTCTATAACAATTACTTGAAATTTCTTTTTACCTAAAAATGGAACTGACTTCAACACTAATAAGTGTGAAATTACTTGTTGAAGTCGGTACCATGATAGTTCAAAAATACTTGTGTGCAAGGTACTGACTTCAACAAGTTATTTCACACTTAGGAGTGTAGAAGTAAGTTCCATTTTAAGTAAAAAAAACACATTTTTTATTGTCTTTTGCTACTTACGGGATTGTTTGTCATTCATTGTCAATGACTACTATATTTTCAAGAATGAAAACACTTTTCAGTTATTGGAGTGTATAACTCAAAAATGGCTCGACCGATTTCGATGAATTTTAAATGGGACTACACATTCACAGTTCGTCACATGTCACGAAATGCATCAGTTATTTCCAAAGGTTACCGTTTCATCTCTAAACATCAAGCTTGCGAGGTATATGACTGTGGTATAAGATGCAATAGTTGCAAATTTGCACACATTACCCACACAGAAATTTTGTATGGGGCAGCTTTAATTTTCTTTTTTTATTTTACTTGGGCATATTTGAATCCTCGTTGCACTCTAGACTATAGTCTAAACCCCAGAGCGAGAGGGGGGACGAGTCTATGTAACATTTCGGACTCAATATATAACCGGTAACGATAGGTAGGATAATTTTTTTTATTTCCTTTGCGCATAATTTACTACGCTATGTATGTTTACTGACACTCATTCGTCAAAGAAGAAAGGCAAATAAAAAGCCAAATAATTGCGAAAGATTTATTTTATTTTATTACATCATAACGACCGTTTACGAATAGTTTTACCCATTACATTTGACTGCCTATTTAAATTAGAGAGAGTTTTGTGGACTAAAGAATTTAAGCTTTAGTTGTGGCAACTCCGGTTAAAATTAAAACGTTCGTGAATTTTAATTGTTCCGTTGGAATGAAGTTGTAACGTTTTTCACAGATTTAAACTGAGTCAAATTTGATGCAATGCAAGCTAATATACAATAATAATACAATAGTCATCCAAACATACTATCGATGTTACAGCTTTTTTTCCGAGTCGATCACTCTACTCTTTACCGTATGCGTGAGCGAAACATACGAAGCATAATATCCACTTTATTTGAGTGAAGTACTAAATTATATCAAGTTACTAATAATCAACATTGTTTAACTTTATCTAAAATAGTATATAGTACTCGTACCTACTGCGAAAAAAAGTGAGTTTTTTATTTTGTTGGTAATGATATGCTACTTTACTAAGATAAAGTTTTCCGGCCGCGGCTCTGCCCGCGTGTATGTCGGTTATTGCGCAAAAAAATAACCTCTTTTTGCGCAGTTAGATAATAACTACCTTATGTTCTTTCCCGGGTCTCAAACTATTTCCATACCAATTATTTTAATATCATCCAAATCCATCCAGTAGTTTTTAAGTTTATTCGTTGCATACAAAAATCCAAGAATCCAAATCTTTCCTCTATTAACTATTAGTGACAATAACATCTTCGTGGGCTGCCGAGCTTCTCAATGGGCTGCCGGGTTTCTCCATGGGCTGTTGCACTGCCCACCCATGTCTTCCTGTAGAAGTCGGAAGGTAGGTAGGTGGCTTCACTTTCTGAAAAACTTTCATCTTAGACTGCATTCCCCAAGACGTCTGCACAGGGGTGGATATTATGGCAAACCCGCCTAATTTCGAGTTATGTGTTCAACGGCTGTGACTGTTGATTGAATCACATCTAACATGATGTGACATTAAATTATATAAATCTTCGTTATCTTATATTAGCAATGTATGTATCAGCCGCATTGTCCACTGGACACAACCTCCCTCATTATGGTGGGTATTGCCATAATCCCCACGCTTGGCGTCTTGGGGATCGCAGTGTGAGATATCAGATCTTCAGAAAGCAATGGTGCTCACCTTTGCCCTTAGCCGCCTCTTATCTATGGGTAGAGATGGGGGGTGACATTCTAGCCCAGTACCCCACGGGAAGTCTACATATTTAGACTGGTAATATATTTTCAGGCCAGAAAAAAGTCCTAAAGATTTTGGCAGTGCAATGTGTACCAACACCGAATCAAATCGAAGATCGATCATGAATCACATCATTATTTTAGAAATATCACATTGGCACTGAAAAGTAGGTCGTAGCTATATTATTCTGCTTATTTGATATTTGCCGCGAGTCATTAGTGTATTCGTACATTTCGTCGCAATGATTGATGAGTACCTATCAATTGTAATATGATAATACTGCGATGCATTGCAATCAGTACTGACTTTTAGATTTGAATAGGTATCACATAGATAAGTAATGCAAAGATGACCTATAAAATATCCAACTACCTAAAGTAATAAAACATCTTACAATAACAACGGCTATAAGTTCATCAGTTCTTTAATTGCACGTTGTTCATCAGAAGTCAATTTGTGCAAGTTAATGTTCAAACATATTAAAATGCTTATTGTACCCTTATGCTGAACTTATAAAAGCTTTGATTGACAAGTTTTTGTTGCAATTACATTATACGGTCGCAGTGTAGGCTAAGAATCAAACAATTAAGCTAACGAGACGAAGTTTACAAAGGTCTGGGAATCAAATAGGTGGAATGATCACGTAACACTTATTGCTATATAGTATGATGCGACACGTCCGAAGGTCAGCTAACCATCGATGCCATCAAACGCAGTTCACTTAAAGTTTTTCTAAACGTTATGTCAGACTGACATTTGAATGCAATTCAATTTGGTTTAAGTGGAAGTTATGTTAGTCGTATATAACGTGTAACAATGCCTTATATCATAGCGGCTGCAAACGCGTGCAATGACTCGGCAATAATTAATTGCCAACCAGACAGTCGCTCGTTTAGCTAGTGAAATAGCGACTGCACAGTATTTAGTGAATTATCGAAATACTTATTTGAGACTGTCGAACTCTTGTTGACCCCTCAACTTGCAATCTCTGAACAAAGCAACGTCGTCGTTTTAAGTTAATTACATTTCAAGATTTTCAGATGGATTCTTTGACGGATTTCTTCATGAATTATGAAATGAGATGCAAAGATGCTAGCCGAGCGCTGTGTAAAAGAATAGACGATAATTGGGGAGCGCTGCACTCGCATAAAATCGTGACAGACGGCAAGCTTGGTGCGCAGGTCGGCGCAAACTCTCACTAGATGTAATATCAATTTGTTCGATGGCCTTGGCACACAAACGTATTAGAGTTTCTCTCGACAAAATGGGGGCGCGGAGTCTTATTCAAACTTTGGATGACAAGTGCAGAGTCTGGAAAATCCTAAAACATGATTGCAATGTTCTCGTAACGCCTCATCTGCCGTCTCATTAAGGTGTCGCATGACGGCGTGAAGTTTTGTGCAATGTGTGTCCACCTAAACTTTTGTTTGATGCGCCTTTGAAATGTGCAATAGTTTGTTAGCGCTTACTGTACTACTGTGTGACTTGACTAAACTTTTTGGGTGTGGTTTGATATTGTTTCATTGTAGTAGTCGAGTAACTTTGGCGTAATTACTATCTGCTGTGACTTTTAACATTTTTGCTTCTGCTGATTTAAGAGGATTATAGTAGAAATCTCCATATTACTAAAACTATTTCATATAAATATAGTAACTCTCATCTGCTAAAGTCAACCCAAATTTTCAGGGAATAGGATTCCTATATATATTTGCTCGACTGTGGTGCTCTTATGGAACTTATAGATTTTTTTTTAAATATATGACAGCTTCTAAGCAGTAATGAAAAACCTCCATGTCGTTTTTATTGGAGTGAGTATTAAACAAAATAATTTTATCAAATATTGCTTTTCCGGTACAACATAGTATAAATATAAAGGAGATTGGTATATGGTTTAAAAACTGCGGAATTTAAATTTGTATCATATATGTGTGACCATTGTAATACTTATGTAGCATTGTGCGGTACTCGACTCACCTCGATCTGAGAACGAAATGCGCAATGAGGCCGTGCACCGTGTCGCTTAGACGCTAGCGAGAGCGACGCGTGAACTCGTCCGCATGGTGTCGTCGGTACCTCATCTCACAGTGCGACCGCGCACTCGCCAAACGCCCCGACCATTCTCTGAAACAACAAGCACAAATCAACACAATTGACCTTCAGACTTCATTGTTAGCATAATATATACATATTGTCTAGATGAAATCCTTCTAAAGGTCACATAGTGATGTTTTACGTAACGGTGTGCTTAACCGAGATTTCAGAGGCACTATCGGAGGCGCAGGAAATGCCAAGATGACCATTATTCAATGGAGACAAATAATTAACGTGAATCGAGTTATTTTAAATAGGCGGTGTCGAAAGAGGCTGGGTCATCATCACTAAGGTGAGGTGATTGAGAATGTTAAAGTTGATACTTCGCCGAATGCCGCTCAACCGGTTGGCTTAATGTCGACTGAGCCAGGCATTTAGGATCACTTAATACAAATTTGTTGCTTATTTTGGCATTTAATTATTCTAACCTACATAAATATAAAATGCTAAGATAATTGGGTATGAAAAAGTTTACCTACACTAATATTTAAAATCACTCTTCAAAACTTACGAGCCACCCAAGGGCAGATCAACCCGGTATAGTTACCGTAGGTGAAGATAAATCAACAAAATTATATTAACAAAGGAATGCAGGCTTACAAAAACAGTTGCGCTAAAATTACGTTTTAACTGTGAAAGTACGTATCGGTAGATCGCACACGAGGTCGAATATTCAATATACGACTACACGTCAATCAAGTCAGTCCGTACTTTAGTGAGCCTACGTCTAGGATGTATAACTAAGTATCTAAAATTAAAGAACAATTATACATGCGAAAGCGGGTCTAGTTTTTTCAGTTGACCAGACTTTTGTGGCCTGTGTTTCAAGGCGGGCAGCGGGGTCGCAAAGCTCACGCTTATGCTGACCTCCAATGGCAAATAATAACCAATCACACAATGCAATAATTGTTCACCCACCGTGATCTTTAGTTACAATGGTCGGCCAATATAGATAGGTTCTTGAAGTGTATTAAGTTTATGCTCGCAGTACAATAGTCGAAGTCTGTTGAACAATCTCGATTGGTACGTGAGGTGCCCGGTAGCCAAACAATGTGATAACAAAGCGGCGCCTAACTAAATAAGTAAGCCCACGTAGTTGCTTTTGTAACTGTTTAGTACGCATTGGGTTTAATCAAATTCTTGACAGGTTGTTATAATTTACAGCTCTATGATTTAGTTCTTCATCAAAATGTCAAGGACTTTACTCGTTGGAGTTGTTGAAAAGTGATTACTTATATGAAGTAGCGTTTCTTTTAAAAAAGATTGGGGTATCAATTCAGAAATACCTATATGATGGTGTATGGTAAGCCTGGCTCACTGCCGCAGTTTTATTTTTAAAAACAGTTTGATCAACGAGGATTAGAATATTATGAAGACCATTGATTTCCTTCTGAGAAAGGTACAATTAGCCAGATTAACCAGCACAACGAAGTATACCGTTAATTGATAATACGGAAGATGGCTAATTTTAACAGATTTTTATTTCGCTATTGCATAGTATAAAGATACACACATTAAAAATAGGTTAGAATTGTATTAATTTCTGTAGTTTATAGTCTCTTTTATTATGTTCTATTATAATAAATACTCCAATTTTAATTAATTTGTTCTGTAAAACACACTTTTCATTCGTCAGACTCAATTCTTTGTGTATCAACATCTACATCAAATCATGCCACCTGATGACTTTTGAAGCAGACTTCGCAGTAGACACCATGTGTGTATGTGTTTGCATATAGCTCTTGAGAGTTCTATTGGCGCACCAAATCGAATGTTATGTGTTTTGCACGTTTCAGCCTCATTGTTGGGAATCGTCGAAACCTTGACGAAACAAGATTAGGCAATCCAGTAGTACATTAAACACATCGCGTTTCCGCATCACAGTATCGAACAATAGTGATTTATTTTCGTAATATCGGTGGAACATGCTCATAATAACATTGCGAGCAATTTCCTTGATTTAAACTACATTGTAACTTTTTTCAGTTAGCCGTTTTGCAATGTAATCGTAATGCACGCGTTGCTTAATCGTTGTGTATTTATTGAACAATGCCGATTATGTGTTGAATGAAACATAGTAGCTTCGAAGGCGCATGATGCTAATGACAGTATCGTGCGTGAAAAATTAATGTTTGTTTAACCACGGAACCGATTTTGATTCACGTTCAGTCGCGGTTTGCTGTTTGCGGATTGACCTTTTGATCCCCAACGGCGTGGAATTTTAGGTAAAGCCTGTTGCTATTAAATTGTGAGCTTATTAGTGAACTAGACACACAATAGGTTCGTTCAATGCTCGCGTGGGAAAGGAGGTGGCATTTAGTGAGGACGGACGCAAAGCGTCTTCGGTTACCTAACATAACATGACATGTACTATGTAAGTAACGCGAGACATCTTACAAGCATGTGATACGTTTGATTAGTAACTGCGTCTCTTTCATTGCTGCCTTTATACTGACGATTAAATGGAATGGGCAGCGCAATAAGTGATGCTTACGCACGTTTATATAAAGTCGTTATGTTTGTGTCATTGTATTGGTTCTCAATCACCAATGTTGAAGCTATTCATAAGGCATATTATTATGTTAACAATAGTCCATAGATTGTCAAAATAATTTATATCGGACAGTTAAACCTCTGACCTATAAGTACTTTTCTTTGCAGAAGCAGGAAGTGACTTTGAGTAGGATATTTTATTGCGTTTATACACGTTTCCATGCATCGATGGTCGAGTGGCTTCAAAAGCTCAAATCCAGGGTTTGATTCCTAAGTGAGTTTTTCAGTCAGATGAATTTTCAATTAAAATTGGATTTATGCCCAGTAGATGGCAGTAGCCCCTATTACATTAGACTAAAACATATCTAGCGAATCGTGGCTAGCTGTTTAGGCATTTCTATCTACCCCTTCACGGATATAATGTAGTTTTAGTTCGTATCTTCATGTTTCCTCTATTATTCTCACTGAAATCATCTTAATTTATGATAAAAATAATTATTCTTCAGGATGTTTATAAACGATGACATAAGTAGCAAAAGTGCTCTTTGTAAGAAGATGAAATCATCTATATTGGTCATTTTATTTCGTAATATGTCTTCGGCGTTGACACACCCACATTCTTATTGCTTTTTTGTAAATTTTGTCTTTTCCAATTCTTTTTTTATATTTATCATACAGCAGGTTATTAGTATGTATTCATTGGAATACAAAAGCGATGACATAAAAGAAATAAAACAGTAAAAACGAAGAAGAGGTAGACATAGCATAAAATTAAGGTTATGGCCGCATGAACATGAATTGTGTTCATATTATATCATCTACTAATGTGATACTTATGATAAACTAGTATATATATATAGCAATTTAAAAACGCTAAAACATGTATCAATTTGCACGATATGTCTTTCACCAGACCACAGAGATAGCTCCTAAACTAGAAGAAGAGAGGATACATATTTATGGCTAAATGGAGATATTTATATGCTGTCACTCTGCTGTTTGTGTTTAACGTCAAGTGCATTACGGGTCTCTTGTTCGTAATCGGATTAAGTTACAGACTTGAAGTTCGCATAATTTAGTAAATTGTAGTAAATTAAAAAAAATGGTAGCAGGTAGTTTCTCAATGCTTAAAAATATTGTACTCAATTAAAATAATCTATTTAATTTAATGACTTTAACTGGTAGTCATATCCCACATTTTACATGTTTTTTGGTTATTCCCAAATGCGACCATAGTCAAGTGAATATCTGTCACTAACACCGAACGGTATATTGTTATTATCATATTTTGAGCACATCATCCCTTACCTGCAGGTAACTATTAACGGGGTCATAGGCTAACTTTTCAGCACTAACAAAATCAATACGCTGACGCACCGCGTTGATGTCTTTTTATGGCAAAAATGTCAAAGCCAACGCATATATTAAATCAAGTGGGGTCATCAGTCATCAGTTTTACTTCTCAAGGATTTTTTTAAATGTAGAGTATCTTCTTGTTGTTAAACGATTCTACCACAGTATACCCACAGCTATTAAAGGAGACTTGATATTGTATTTACTGCGTATCTGGTGACTATTTTATTCTAGTGTGACTCAACATTCAACGAAAGCCTTACAGATATGAATAAAGTACATAATATTCTAGAGGGTGTGACAAATACTATGCCTGATCCGAAGACACGATCCCATATATTTCTCTAGATAGAAAACAATCATGGATACAGCTCTTAAATTTCGTCTCATTAAATGTTGTGTCTATATAGTAAATCGTTAAATACGAATTTTATTTCTATATATTATCTAGTTATCATATGATACACTACCTGAAAGATTTATCCGTTTAAAATGCATATATAAAAAAAACCGCTCACGCTATTCAAGTACCCCGTAATTTTATTCTGTTTTGCTCACTCACACGCGAAAAGAGGTTTCTCCGTCATACGCTCTCAGACATTTTTGAAATACTACTTCTTGGGGCACACTGATGTCTGTAGCGGAAATTGCAAAACGAAGCAGTTTTTTTGTTTTGAATGAAGCTTGATTCAACACGTATTACGTGAATGAACTTCACGTAATACCTAAGTTTTGGCAGATATTTTATGCGATATGTATCGTTTTGAATACCCTTTGAAAATAATACATTTGTAAAAGTTTATATTTAATATTTTTTAAGGGTTTAGGGGTAGTAAAAGACCATGCCTTCTCCGAGCTAAGAGAGCCCACCGCGGTACCACTGGACCACGCCACGCTCCCTTTGGATAAAGTTTTGAATATTTACTATTATTACTTTGCTCGATGCAAAGTAATAAAAAGAATGGAATAATAAATTACAGGCACAAGAGGTTTTTACCATCAAGTGGTACTCGTGCTTATTCTGTGACTAAAAAAACAATTAAATATATTAGAACTAACAGAAGTCAACTCTAAGAGGTTGTTAGCATTTGTCCAATAATCTAGTATAACGTACAATAACAAATACTGGCCAGGTCATGTTGAACACCCGCTACAGATCTCGACTCGCTACGGATCGATCTCATCGTGTATAAAAAAAAAATATTTTTTGCTAAGTACATTCTTTATTGATATGGAACCCTCAGAGTGGGAGTCCAACAAGCACAAGGCCATGTCACACTTTTGTCTATAGGTTTGCCTTTGACCACATTCTCACCTAATTGTATGTGAAGACAGTTGTTGGGCACACTGTTCCGCCACGTGGACATTCGCAAAATGCCCTACCACCATGCAGTGAAGGTCAATTCCTCAGCAAGGTTTGAACCATGCACTTTCTTGCGCTGCAGTCCATAGTAATTGCCACTGAGCCCACTACTTTGGTATATATAGATCATGAGAGGCAAATTCACAAATTAATGGAGTACAAAATTTTTGTTCAGAGCGAGAAAACTTTTTTTTAGATTTTTGTTAGAACTGACCGGTTTTAATATAAGTGACAAGGAAGGGGGAGTGGATTCCAGTCTCCGCTATCAGTCCCTTACGTGTTGCAGTAGTCTACTAGTCACTAACAGAAAATGATAACATACTCATTGATATAAACTAATATAATATTTTTTTACTAAGCATTTTGTGTCCATTTGACCCTAGTTTATTTGATGCTGTCAGATCGGAGACTTCCTGAGCTACTGATTTTGTTCGGGTGACCTCCACCTCAGACTTACTTCTAGAGGCAATAAGTTCACTAGTTCCAGTCAACTAACTTATTTGGTCATCCGTGATCTACGCCTGGACCTATATAATGGCGTCTAGAAATAGAGGAAACTTTAGCATTTTATCCACCTCAGCATTGTCGCGTGCGGTTGATCAATGGCAAAGAAGTAGTTGTCTCCAACAGAAAGATGTTCCTGCTGGAGAATACGCTACTGATACTGATTAAAACGGTGATGACGAGTTGTTCGATGGGCTCAATAAAGTTGAATCCAGAGAAAATCACAGAAATTCTCAGGAAGAATCTGACCAGCCGCATAATACTATTGTGGAATTTATGTGACGTTCAGAAAGAGCACGCTGCCAGCCTGCATGGTTGGTTATGTGTCACAATAAATGAGCCCAACATTAAATGTGAATATTATTTAAAATCCTTGTATTATCATCGATACCAGGTTATAAAGATGAAGTATGGTATGTCAGAGTTATTCCTTGTTATCAAACTTTGTGATGTGAATAAGCATAAATTATATAATATTAATAACAGGTATATTTTTAACTACAAGTCGTGCAATTTTTGTGCAAAAATAACATACATTTTCTCTGAAAACGTTGATTTTTATGTTTACTGCGAAAGTAACTCACGGTAAAAATAAAGAAAAACTTTATACCAAAAATGTAGGACTGAATCGGAGAGTAAATTTTGGTTTCCATTTAGAACTTACCTTTACTGATAAAAACATATTTACTGAAACAAATTAATTGAGCCCACCTTCCCATTTTCCTCAATGTAGGAAAAAGAAGTAAGAAAAATATGTGTTTAGGTATTTTTCTCTTTGTCAAATGTACTGTATAAATTTGACAAAGAGTGAGGTTTTAGTCACGACACTCTAGTGGTATCGTTACTTTAGTAATTTTGGAAGAAATATGTTCACGCGAGTTATCGCCATTTAAGATTAACTAAAAAAACTCTCTTTTAAAAAAAAAACATATTGGCAACATTCTTTTAACGAACAATAATAATTCTTTAATGTCTGTTTTATCAAACGGACTGTCACATAAATCGTGGAAAGGGTTCCTTAACGGGAAACAGTGTTTGTTTAAATATTTTTAAGTCATGTGATTGGTGTTTCTGGTTTTATAATTGAAAATAGCAGGTGGGATTTTTGAATAAAACGAATGGAAATGTTGCAATTTAACTTAAAGGGACCAAACATTTGGCTATGCACCCCTACTGCACGTCTACCCTAATCTTTTCACGCATTGGCTGATTGCAAATTCAAGGTTATAGCTTTAAGCAATATAGGCAGTAAAAACTACACTATCGGTCAATAAGGAAATCATTTGCTCCTAGGTATGCCAAGAGCTTAATCAGGTTTTGTTAACGGGGTAGAACAGGGTCACTGAAATTGGGTTCGAACGAAGTTTTGGGCCCAAATTAGGTAAAGTGATTAAATCGCACCCTTTTTAAATAAATTTAGCATGAAATTTTACAATTTTGTTAAAAGTTCTCTTATCGCTAATATGCTTAGCTTTGTGGGTTTGAGCATCAATATAGGCTAAATATTTTGCTTCTTGTGTTCCAGCGCTTATTCCATACTGTTCTATCGCTTCACAGCGTACACAATCAACACCAAACCAAGGGATGTCTTTGCCTGATAAGCTCTAATGTCGTCCTTTATGCTGTAAGAGTTTTTGCTGTATTTTATTTTTATTTAGAGGAGTTTGAATGTGATGGTTTTATATATAATTTATTTGGTGTTGTTAGTTACAGAGAGCCGATAATCTTTTTTTTAATGTTATTGTGATGGAACAAGCCCGAGGCTCATCTGATGTTAAGTGGACTAACCTCTGCCTATAACAGATGCATTTAATCAACGACGAATTGCAATGTGCCCGTCACACTGAGACGTACAGTCTCATGTGCCTGTAATTTTACTGGCTCTCAAGGATTTTTCGAATGCCCCAAGCGGGCATTCGTAAAATGCCCTACCACCATGCAATCGTTATTCATTGTGGCGTTAAACAAAGAAGCTGAGGCTTACGATGATTATGACGAATACACAAAACATTAGTCTATTTTAATCATGGAAAATCTCGCTGTTACACTATTGGTGTAATTTATTATAAAAATGTTAATACGGTTTCGTCATACATAACATAACGTCGTATTCTGGTTAGCAGGTTTATGGAAATAGTAGGTTAATTGTGTTTTGCTCAGCTGTTTTGCGAAAGAAATCAACCTGTGTCATGGAGGCCAAACCTGATATATTTCTCCTTTGAGGCATTAAAAAGCGAAAATTTACATAAGCGAGATGTATTTTATATTTTAGAGGAAATATGGGACTACGAAGATGACTTAAGTTTTTATCAATTTATATTCAACAAGGTCATCAAAGTTTAAAATTGTAAAGTAGGTAATTTATACAAGCTTCCAAAATAACTATCAATTGTTAAAAAATCTGTACAAATATTTTGAGTCAGGATAAAGAAATAATGTCCAATCAGATTTGTTTAAAAAAAGGCATCGGGTTTTCCTGTTGCAATTTGACGATTTGCTAATTTCAATCTCTTATTTTATTGCATTGAACAACACAACGCGCTTTTAGCGCTAAGTGATGGTTATTGTCTTAGGATGGCCTTCGTATAGCATGGTGGTAGGGCATTTTGAATTTCGAATGCCCGCTTGGCTAGCTACCACACTAAAGTAAAAAATGGTGTATTTTGGCAGCTGTCTTTGAGAGCCAGTAATTATTCTAGGTTAGCCTAAACAACTATTTGACCGCATCATCATACACTTACCATCAGGAGAGATAGCGGTCAAAGGCTAGCCTAGTGACATTCAGGTCTGGCACCCCACCGCACACACAAATATATTATACAGGGCGTCCCACGGCGATGCCACTTGGAGGGAAAGTACCTTGAATATTGTAGATGGAACATATTACTGAAAGAACACATTATTTGAATTTAAAAACAATTTAATACTGGATCCATAGATATTTAAATAATTACATGGTTGAACCGGGAATCGAACCCGTTACACGAGAAAAAAAATCAGCCTGTAGTTTTATCATACCGATCGAAAGATTTCATCATAAGAATTATTTTGTGCTAAATAACATAGTGTCAGAAATAAGAGGAAGACCATGAATTTTAAAATTTGATGTGAAATTTTGAATTATTTCTTTATTTTGTTATTGAAAAATATATCTAGTTACAATTCCGCCAGATTTTCCTACTAAGCCGTTATTATCGCCAAATAGCCTAACCGGAAGATTTTTGACGCGTTTCTACAGCACACGATCGAGATTGAAATAGCGATCTTGCGCCCGAAGAGGGCGCTCACCTTGAAGATTCATTCATTTCACCTTATTATTTTACTTCGTCACTTAATTTGATAAAGTGGCAAATATAATAAAAAACTACTTTGCTGTCGCTACTGCCGTCATCATACAAATTTCACTCGGCATAGCTAAGTCACGATGTTTTTTTTTCGACTTCTGTGCGCGGGTTTTCAGTTTTTGTGACACCTGGCGGAAGGCAGCCGTCACGATACAGCTATTAAATCCGGTAGTCTATTATTGCATCACGTTGAATAACATTTTAGAAACGCCTACTTACTTGTTATAGTTATTAACGTGCTATATGATTACATTTTCCAACATTAGCCCTACCGTTAAATTCAGTTATATTGAGGGCTATCGTGAACTTTTCAACGAATCGTGCTATTATGTCTTAAAACATAATCTTAAAAATATATGAGGTACCTACAAGGTACCTACTTTCATAAAAAAAACGTAAAACAGTTTAGGAAGTATGTGGCAACAAGCACACACATTCACTATATTAATTTTACAATTATAAGTCATAGCGTAGCTCTTATCAATAACAAAAAAAAAATAGATAGAAAAAGAATTGGTACCAAGTCGTTCTTTTTATAATGTAATGTAGGTAGGTAGATACCGATTAATTATCACATATAGGCTTGCTTTCGAAGTAAGTTATGCCCAAGATGAAAATAAATGGAGAAAATGAAAGAAATTCGAATAGGAACTAGCTTTTAATAACGTATCTCAACACCCTGTTAAATGCTAGGTGACAGGTTTTCAATTTGATGGTGGAGGAGGATTCATATAATGCCCTATCACAATGTAGTTAAACTCAAGCCCCCAGTAAAATTTTAAACAATGACGGCATTGCTGAAACATTACCGTAATGTATTCCCATTCAATTTTGGAAATATTCATAGACATACATAGAATGGACATAAAAGAGTTTTTTATAACATTTCATTAAACACAAAATAGTACAGTCAACATTAATTTTGATATACCAATTATTGGTAAGAGGCGATATGTATATGAAATCTACTTTTATGACTTCAATTACAACTAATGAATACCTAACATCTAAGTAACATACAGATTTAAATGTCAAACGTTAACAGTAAAACATATTACTATTTGTGTGAACTGTAACGATCCTAATCATTACAAGCATCAACCTTAGAAGTAACAGCCACGGAAGGCGTGTGGGGAAATATGTCAAGAATGCCAATGTGCAAACTTTAAATGGAGGAACAATAGACCGACTAGCGTGAACACTGAACCGACACCTCCGTGTTACAATATGGAATGCGGCGCTATTTTGAAAGTAGCACGTGCAAGGTCAAAAGTGCAACCGGCAGACGGTGTGTCAAGCCAGATATCCGTTCCAATACGTCTTTTAATCAGTCTTTGGCAACGAACGATTGCTTTAGCATTTATTTGGTTGACATTGTGGATAATGATGCTTAGTGAGTTTATTTGTTTAGCAGCAGGTAAGGTTTAAAATAAAAACGGTAAAAACTAAAATCATGTGCATACAACTTGTTATACTGCAATAGTTGAAAACGATACTTGCGAAGTTGTCGACTGTTATGTCTACAAGCGTATACCTTGGATAGACTGTTTAATTAAGAATAGGTCCAAAGTTTCCTGAAGCATCTGTCTCAGATGTCGCCTTCGGGAAATTGCGTGTTATCCTCATTTCTAACATATCGCAACTCGCGCATCATCACCAGCAACATGCAGAAATGCGTGTTGCTGGTAATGATGACATTGAAACGAGACCTTTAACTGTATTCCTATTACCAATCTCTAAACCACATTATAATTTTAATATTGTTAGGTTTGCAATAACGCCTGCTATGCGGATTACATTACAAAATCACAAATATACGATAGGAAAAATTTAAGTCATGTGCGGGATTCGAACCCGCGTCCATCCACCCCTTGAGCAGGGGTATGCTCTCACCAATTGAGCTAACATGACATGACGTCATAACTCAAATCTTTCCAATCGTTCTTTTACCATCGTATTGGGATGGAGCATGTTTAGTACAACGCAAGTGGAGATAGATGTCGCTCCATCCCAATGGACGCGGGTTCGAATCCCGCACATGACTTAAATTTTTCCTTTCGTATATTTGTGATTTTGTGAAGCCACATTTTTAAGCTTTAGAGAGAGCTATGTTTGAAGTATCATTGCACGATAATATACGCGATGGATAAATCCCAAAAATCCCAAGAACCAAGATCACTGATTTAGTTCTTAGAATCTGCATGTTGAAGTTACCACAAACCGCAAATCTTTGTGTAGGTGTTAGCGCATTTTCCGCATGCCTACTGGGCTACCACACGCAAGCAGAAATCAGTCCTATCGGTGTGTTCTGGTAGCTGTCCTTGAGATCTAGTTCACATTCTAGGATAAACTTGTTTACCAACTTCAACCACATTATCACTTACTACGAGGTGATAGTGTGGTCAAAGGCTAACCTACTGGCAATGAAAAAAGCAGGTAGTTCTCCACTAGTTGGACAGACATAGCGAGTGAGTCGAGGGGAGCCAATGGTTGAGTTCAAACGGGTTACACTGTTAATTGTGGGTAGTCTAAGAAGTCTGAGTCTAAGAAGTATGTTCAGCAGTGGACGTCTTCTAGCTTATAATGATGAAACATTATTGACACGTTCTTTTTGTTCTTTATTTACATCTTGACTACTACCAAGTCTATTATTAGAGTATTGTCAAGAAGGCCATCAGGAACGAACGCAGATAATATATAATGTGCAGTCTGCAGTTTGACGTCTCAATGGTGAATGATAGAAAGTTATAGATCGGAATGAGTCGTCTGAGCGAGATCGTGACCGATGTCGATGGCGATCACTTGTCACCTGGACACTAGCACAATTAGCTGCCTGCGCAATGTACCGTCCGCTTTGTAGAGCCGAACTTGGGCCATCGTCTGAGACGTGTACGGTTGCACGTCTTACAAGACATCGATGTATGGCACGTGAAACAACCTCTGATAAAGGCCACAATCTTATGCGATTTTTACTTTTAACCGGATGCAAACAATCTGATATGATTGTACCTATACCGCATCAGCTGTTGTCGCACATAATATAGACAGTAAAAGTTTTTTAAATATTTTTATAATTTTTTTAGCACGATCATAATCTTTAGAAAAATAAAAAGAAAGGTAATGACATCTTTAAAAGAGTTAAGTGTCTGAAAAGGTAAATCTTTCGATCAGATGAAGTCAACTAGTCTGATAAATTGTCGCAACGTCCCTTATGACGGTTAAAATGATACTTAAATTAGCAAATACATTCGCTTCAGTCGAGGCGATCTCGATAGCCCAGTGATTACAGCAGCACTCAGTGCGTAAAACCTGAGGATGTGGGTTAGAACCCACTCGATATGATACATTTTGTTCTCTACAATTTGTAAACGTGATTTTTGTTCAGCGCGCGATTGTGCTTGTAAAAATATTTAGAAGTAAAAAACATATTTTAGACAGTATTGTTGACGAAACAAGATTTTTCAATACATTTACATGAATGCGCGCACCCGTTACTATTTTTCTATTAAATTTGAGTGGGCACGGCTAAGCTAACGTGTAAACAAAAAATATGACGCAAAAACGCTATGTAAGCGCGAAAATTATTGCGAGGCGCTAGTTCACTTTCACTATTTATTTAATGTGTTTAAGTTCCAAAAACTGCGTAACGTCTAACATTTAGCAGTAAAATACGAAGTGGATATGCCGTTAACATGTAAAGAAGAAATAAATAGAGAGTAAAGAGTTATGGTATGCAAAGCGGGTGACGGCGGCGTCGTTGGTTTGCAAATATGCATTATATGGTCGCAGTGGCAGCGAAACTTTTGGATTAAGTGTTACGTAAAATGAACTTATTCGTAACGACATTGGTTTTCAATTACAATGGAGTGCTTGGAGGAGGCACGGCGTCACCGGTGGAGTATTTACACACGGTTTGGGTCGACGACCTGCACATCTCTGTCGCGTGAGCAAGCGCCGTGATTGCTTATCGTCGGTTATTAATAGCGAGCAATAATAACATAATGCAATTGAGTCATGTTATACCGTGTTATACATACGTGCACTTATAATAGTGTTTCCCGATCACGTTCCGTACCGCTCTACTTGCAATTAGTATCTGAAGTGGTAGAACACTTCTCAATCGCTGGCTCTACTATCGCTTCAGGACCGAGGAAGCGCGCTTCACATGTGATGATATATGAATACATAAAATAAGTGACTTGGCTTAAAATGATGTGACAAAAGATCCGCAACCAACAAACACACTTAGGTGTAAACATGTTTGTTGCTTGCTAGGCTTTACCGTTGCAAAATAAGTTTTTATTGACTCCGTGCGTTCAGTTGACATTCTCGAAAGATTTTTAACCGATTTTAAGCAGTTGTAAGTGTACACGAAGACAATTAAAAATGTTACAACTGCTGCCATAAAACAATGTCATCACAACTTTTATTGCCGGAAAATTAGCAACTGCCTTTTGAAATGTTGAAAGGACAGACCTCAATGTAACTGTGCAGTAAATGACAGGGAGCAGATTATATTTCCAGCAATTCTTCGTGCTCTCATTTCAAGCAACAATAATTAACGTTTAGAGCTTTTGAAAGCTATGTCTTCTGTTCACGGGTATCTAAGTATTAGGTGCTACTCCATAATTGAATAAAGTCCCTGTAGAATTATGTTGGCAACCGATAATGGACTCGGATGATACGATGTAGTAATCATTGATTGCATTTGTTGGAGTGACTGTGCTAAATCGTATAGGTTTTGTTGCATTGTAGTATGTATAGGCTACTTAGTATTATATGAATGTTAGATACTTTGTACTAATGGACCTGTAGTTTTAGTGGTAGGCGGATATTGAGGTAGATATATATTTTGTGATATTAGGTTAAGGCCAACCTTATTAAAGAAACTTGTTAGGTAATTGATATGTGAAGGCGTTGAACAGTATTGTTTCATAAGACACATTAATCGTTTTTGAATTGGCAATATTCAACAGGAGAAGTTTCTGCATGTTTTTGGAATGATAAAGATCAATTTCAAGCAGGACTTGTATATGCAACTCCAAAATAAAGTCTTGTGACTTTAACAAATAACCAAACTATGGAAGTGGTTACAAAACTTTCGAAGTTTTCCTTCCGCTTGAATGCACATCTGTTCCGACATGTGGCGAATATTACCTATGCCGAAAACTTGTGTATTTCCATGTGTTAATGGTGATTTTTGAGATTTACTCTTAATTTTCAAAAGTTAGCGAATTATATTCGGCGGGCATTCACAAAATGCCCTTCCACCATGCGGTGAAGCTGAAGCCCGCGACGGAATTCGAACCATGGACTGATGCGCGGCAGTCCATAGCCAATGCCACTGAGCCATCACTGCTCCTATGATGTTTGTGTTATATATATAGATGATTTAGTAGCTACTACCAACTAGAAGTGTGGACAAATTTACAGCAACTATAATCGCCTAAAGGCTTCTTTTACTAAATATTTAGGCCGACATACATTCGTTTTAGAAACTTTTTGTACTGCAGATTATAGAAACAATCATCTCTGAATGTTTCATATTAAGCCATATTAAGTTCTGTGACCCATGTCACAGTATAAATAAATGTACTAAATGTTGTTATTTTAAGACTACCTGAAATTATGTTTATTATTTTTTGATTCATAAAGTCCACGTAAGTTATGCCAACTTCAACGTCAAAACCGAGTTACATCCAAACAAAGATAGCCTATAAAATACTGTATAATTTTGAAAATAGTTGTGACGTTATTTCATAAAATATATTTTTCAAATACAAGCTTGAGTTTACCAAGTTAACGTCTATGGCTATTTTTGAACGCACACCCTTTTCCTTGTTCATAGAATATGCTAATACTATTGTTGGATAAAATTGATATGTATCTAATGATCTAAGTATTAATTAAATAAATTAATATCTAAGTAATTAATTAGGTGTTTCTTGTACTCAATATAATACAAAAGTTTAAACACTTCTTATATGATTTAATGTCATGCGCAATATTATTGGATGAAACAAAATAATCTTGGACCATATATCAATAAGAAGTATGCAAGTATTTAGAAACAAACAATAATTCGTACGTTATTAGAAATATATGTGACCAAGTGGACCATGAACATGATATTGAGCACTGCGTGTTTGAATAAGTTTTTTTTTAACTATTGCTGATATGCTAGCCTTTGACTACTATCTCACCCGATGGTAAGTGATGATGTGGTCGACATGTTTGTACAGGCTAACCTAGATAACTGCCTCTCAGAGATATGCGACCCTGACGTGGTTGGCGACAGATTTTCTACTTTATCTTTTTTGATGAAAGTAAGGTTCCTTTTAATTTTGAGAGGACTATATTATACATATTAAAAGTGTCATGGAGAAGGTACTTGTTTATTTTTGTAGTACAATATAAATTGCATGACGCGTGAAATAATTACCCACTTTACGAGACGGTTTTCAATCTCCACATCGAAAAAATAAATTAAATTGTTAAGGTATTGAGTGTAAATATACAAGGTTATTGGTAAAATGGTAACAACCTCTTAGGGTTGACTTCTGCTAGTTCCAAGAAACATTTTTTATTTTTTTTAAAATATTTTTTTGGTTTTTTTTTTGTTGAATAGGTATGTACATCGAGCAAAGTAATATAACAATTAAAATAATAAATTACAGGCACAAGAGACTTTTAACTTCAGGTGGTCCTCGTGCTTATTCCGTCAAATGAACATAAAACAAACACAAAAAAGATTATATAAAAACTCAAAATGTTTTTAGGACTAGCAGAAGTCAACCCTAAAAGGTTGTTAGCATTTTACCAATAACCCTGTATAAGTTTACATATATATTTTCAGAATTCTTAACATTTTTGCATACGGGGTCGGGTTTCGTGCGGTCTGTGCCAACTGGTGCCAGCGCACAGCTGAGCGGCACGTACTCGTACGACCGCGTAACTGCGTTGCTTCACTACGCTTGCGTCAGCGATCAGGCGCATCGGGGTGTCTTCCGCGACTTGCCGACCTTCAACATCAACCGTTAAATACCACATTAAACTTGGTGTGAAAACGATGAACGAGGATTTCAAGCATATTACAGAAGCCATAAACAAATATTCTTTTCGTAAGATTATGCTCATGCATATTGCACTGCGTGTATGTTCTACAATTCGTCATGATGAAGTGCTCCTAGTGGAGATTCCTTAGCCTTAGCGGTAATGACTAGGATGGGAAACCGCTAGTGACATTACTACTGAGCGCTTCTGTTTCGGAGTGCACGTTAAGCCGTCGGTCCCGGTTGTTGTCTTAGGACTGCAATCGTTAAAGCATGGTGTTAGGGCATTTCACGAATTCCCGCCTGGCTAGCTACCATCTTCATGTAGAAAATCCATCACCAAGCACCTAACGGTGTGTTCCGGCAGCTGTCTTTGAGAGCCAGTAATTCTAGATTAGCCTGAACAACATCTTCGACCACATCATCACTTACTATCAGGTGAGTAAGTGGTCAAAGGCTAGCCTATATTTACAATTATTATACAACAATACATGAGTAATTATACAATTATTTATTTCTTCGATTTTGGTGACAGTGCTATTGTGATTTTACAATTTATTTATGTTGTATAAAATACAGTGTGTGACGAACAGCAACGTGTGTGAGCGTAACTGAATTTCTTCATCGTTCTTGCATCAGGTTTGGTTGTAATAGTCACATTTTGGAGTATGTTACGCGACTGATTGACCTTGATCATTCTACTTTAGTGCCAAAAGGTTGTGAATTCACTATGAAGTCTTTTTCATTCAATATGCAATTGATTAATTGTTATTAATTGTTACTATTAGACATTATGGTCTTTGGTCTACCCCTCTGCAAAACAGGCATCACTTTATGCATGTAGCTTATGTAGTTACTTGATTCCGTATTATAGCTTTCTTCGTCCGACGATGAGTTGAGGCGATTCTCCACCACTTTACCGTTTTATTAGGGGTCCGTACCTCAAAAGGAAAAAACGGAACCCTTAAAGGATAACTTTGTTGTCCGTCTATCTTTTTTCTCAGAAACGCGTGGAGTTATTAAGCTGAAATTCATATCAAATACTCAAGTGCCTTGGAGCTGAAAAAATTAAACTTCTAATCCAACGCAATCAAAAGATACAGCCGTTTATGCCGCAAATTTTCGACACTCGCCAGGAAATCAAAACCTACAGGGTACTTCCCGTGAACTCAGAATCTTGGAATTTGTTACGAGGCAACGTCTTATAGCACAGATAAAGGAAAAATTGCGAAAAGGATACATTTTTTGGGACATCATATATATACTTTTTATTAATTTTAAAATGGTACCAATATAATTATGATTACTACTGAAGAAGCAGATATCATCGTCTTAAGGACAAATGCTTTTTTCGTCACTAATGCTATGTTGACTCTAATTTCTGCGAGATTATACAAAAAAGGGTCATATAAACATTAATTAAGATTTCTTTTGTAAAACCGCACGATCTATACATTCCAGGGTGAAATGTATATTGTTCTTAAAATAACATCGTAGCTGTAATTACTTCTTGCATGATAAACTTAACATTTCATCTCACATTTACAAACAAATGACACGCTAGATTAGCTAGCGTTAGCCAATTTGTCACCTTTAGCTGATGTGGGTACTTTAGCGGGTATCGTTGCACGAAAAATCAAGATATCCGAAGAGCAATTTATGATTACAAAAAGTGAAGGTCGACTCAAATCGGGGATGAGTCAAAGTCATCACATCAGACATTAGAGAGCCTGTACGAGGCCGCATAGGCGGGGTGTCAGCCGAATGCTAAACACCTGTTGAAACGCCTCGTTATCCAATATAACTGACAACAAAACACATATTGCATCCACTACCATTAAAATTTAATGTTACTATGAAATTATGAAAATTTTTAATGCGTGAAATTTTAAAATATTTTCACGCTTCGTGCGGAAATATTTCTGATCTGTCAATGTTGAAGGAGATATTACGGTGATGAAGGTCATTTCTGTAATCCTTAACAGAAGGCTTTAGCTTTCTGCACTCGAGGGGTCGATGGAAAGTGTGCAGTGGAGCGAGTCGTAGCGGGTGCGCGCATTAGTTGCGCCACGGTATCGGGTAGAGGCCGTTGATACACGAATTGATTGATTACTTGTACTAAATAGGCAGCATTAGCACATTTTAAATATACGTATATGATAATCCTAGCTTGCGTACGTGGGTACCTATCACTATATAAACCAATACTGTTTGTTTTTGCATACTTAATAAGTCAAACCATTTTTATATATTACACACATACATTCGTAATTTTCAGCGTGAAGCAGTAACAATAATATGACGAGTTTCATCTAAATAAATTTTGCCGTTTCAGCACGAAGTCACTCACATATATACATCAAGCAACAAGTCCTAGCAACCCATTAAGTGTTAAGAACAGTCAATAACAAAATGAGGAGATGTACTCGCTGGAGGACACCCTCTACCTGATAATACGCCCACAACACATCTGCTTAAAGTGGCCACTGATTGTAGATGGAAAGAATAACACAAACAAAAAAAAGACATATATACATCCTCACTTACTCACAAAATTTCACATTTAGAATATTAGTGTGATTAAACATCATAACACGCACTAACAGTAATAGACATAAACAAGTACCTATATATTAATTACAAAAGTAATAAACCCGACTGCAAATGATTTATTTTCGTAAAGTGTTTTATCGCTACATTGAAATTAAAACTGCAAGTTATATATTATATATTAATGGAATCATTTTTAAAGCCCTTCATTTTAATACCGCACTCGATGAGTTAGGTAGAAAAAAATCACACAATATGGCGTCTAGAATTCGCTAGTTTGTTTTTAATTTTTTATGTATCTAGTGTCACATGCGCTATCAAGAAGAAACTGATGCCATCTCATACATTAAAATCGGTTAAGCCGTTTAGAAATTATGGTGGAAAAAGAAACTCACAAACATACATACATGAACCCTGAACCCGAACCTGAATCATAACACTCCTTTTTTTGGGAAGTCATGTAAAAACAAAAGCTAAACAAGCAGACAGAGAAGAATCAGCAAAGCTTATGTTTGACATAAATAGTATGCTATTAGAGGACAAAATAACACACGACTCAACCGAAGATACGACTATTACTTTTCCTCCTATTGCTATGACTCTGCTTGTATAACTTTTCGGTATGTAGTATCAGTGCACGATTATCTCCGAGATAATACTTCTAAATTCCTAAACTGTACGTAAATTTGAGCATAATCATCTCCAATAAAGTTATTATTTATAACATTGATCATTCTTTTAATAACTACATTTAACTTCGCGGATGCAAGGCTGCGAACGAGGAAATGTTAGAGGTGAAACAATCTGGTAAATTCTTACAATGCCACTGAAGAGTCATTGTCGTTCGGAGATTTGAATATTATCCATTGTAAACTTGAATAGAGTTTCGTTCCGTGGTATCACCGCAGTTGAATCGTTTCCCCTTTACGTTTATGAGGTATGGTAATACGTTATGGCATGCAGGGCACGCTGCCAACAGTGGGCTGCAGCATTTTGCCTGCTTTTCAGTCTGCAATGACTAGCAGGTTGTCTAAATGCTTTTATTGTAGTAGCTGTAGTATTGTATATAGTTCGAAGTAGTTTGTTAATAAAGGCATACAGTCAGTAAAAAAAAGTAAACATCATTTCATTGTATTTTGGCACAACGGATTTATAACACAAACTAATATATCCAACAGTTATAAGTCTCTATTTATCAAATGATGACGTAATTATTTTGATGAATTTAAGAAAAGGTATGTTTACCTCTTTACTTATCTGCTAAAATGAGTACTACATCTAGATAAAAACGACGCTGAAATATTTAGACTTTTTACTGATGTATTATAGTTTATATAAATGTTTAATATACTTATGCTATTAGATCATGGGAATTACCCTTAATAAGGACAATAATATACGTCGCCAAATAAAAGCATAGATGTTATATAATGATCACTGGATACTCAAAGTAATTGACCGAGTGAAGCAGTGTCTCTATGGCAAATTGGGTACATAAGGATACTTAACTTTATGTTTATAAATACGAGTGTTTTAAATATATATTAAAAATATTATATTTTTAATTTCTGACATATCATGTATTTGCACGTATCGGGGAGTCATTAATATACAAGTATAAGGTTTGAGAAGACGGCTGTAATTTAAAAGTGATAAAAATGGATGGGCTTGATTTAATAATAATAATTTATATAAATTATTAAACCATAATGGTTTAATAATTTATTTTTAGCAGATAAAAATAAAAAATAGAAGGATCTATATGAACGTTTCAAATCCCTTTCTGGTATATGTTTGCCTTCATAGATTTTTGTTATTAGCTTAAATGTACAAAAAGATAGTTAAGATAACAAGGCAGTTCCATACACTCATAAATCTGGCCAAGTGGCCAAGTAGAACACTAAGAAATACAATGCATATGAGCGACAAGTCACTACTAACGTCAATGCATTTAGTAGGATGGTGCTTCTTATTAGGCATGCAGGATTCATAAGTGTATTATGCTAACTTATTAGCCAGTTGGTGTCTGTAGTTTATATTCCATCAATTAGAGTTTCTAAGGAAATTCTAATAGATTTTCTTTTGTTATATACGTTTTTGCAGGTGACAGTTATGTCACGTGATATTAATAACGATATAATAGTTACAGGTATTTTGTTATCACAAAGAAGTTATCGAATATGATGCAAACCATCTCATAGTAAAGTAAGTGCGAGCAGGGCAGAAAAATGTAAAAGTAACATCTTTGTTTCTTTATGGTTTAGATAAGAGGTAAAATCTCACGAAGGGAATAAAAATTCAAAGAACGGAGGCGCAGTTAAACTACATTATCATACCTTGTGAATAGTAAATACAATAGCCAAGGGAAAGCACATTTCTTATTGCGTCTACTTTATCCGTGAGTATAATATGGAATGTGTAATTATAGGTTACTTTCAATAATTGGTTATAGTACCACCAACTTAACTGTGCAGTTCGCGAGGGCGCTGCTGGTCAAGGAAACCAACTACAAACTGTCACAATTTGAAGGAATGTTGTAGTTCTTTTTTCTGCCACCTGAACAGATAAGTTGGTGGGACTGTATAGCTTCTTTAGTAATACTAAGAGAGCTAGAGTGAGACCGAAGAAATGATGGCCGCTAGAGGTGACAAAGAGAAGGAAGAGTATAAAAAATTGTGTTTTACAATCCGGAACTACAGAGTGGGTTACGGATTGTAAAATTATGATGATAACCTTAAATTGGCACTAAAAGCAGCATCGACTTTTCCATAAACATAATCTCCATTAACTCGATCTCATCTCGATAAAAACGATCAAACGATTTGAAGCGCTTTAAGCAAATTTTGCTTAGCCGTTCTTAACCGATCAGCTAAGTTAAGCAAGGTTTGCCGGGATCATGACTTGGATGGGTGACCACTAGTGACGTTACTACTGAGCGCTTCCGTGCTTCGGAGGGCAGGTTAAGCCATCTGTTGTTGTCTCAGGATGGCAGTCGTTACAACGTGGTGGTAGGGCATTTTGTCAATGCCCGCCTGGCTAGCTACCACCCTCAAGGAGAAAATCTGTCGCCAAGCACCTAAAGGTGTGTTCCTGGAGTACCCGTAATTCTAAGTTAGCCTGAACAAAGTATTCGACCACATCATCACTTACTATCAGGTCAGATTGTGGTCAATTAGAAACATAAGTTATAAATGAAAAAATAACGACGCTTTCTGAATATTTTGCGTTTAACAAAACCTTCTAATGCAGACTTTAGTTTCTATTTAATTTAATGTATTTTTTTATTGCGTATATTTTTTGACCACTATGTCATCTAATGTTAAGTAATGTGCGGTCGAAGGTGTTGTTCAGCCTAAAGTACAACTACTGGCTCTCAAGGACAGCTGCGGAACACAAAGTTAGGTGCTTGGCAACGAGTTTTTCTGCTTGAGGGTGGTAGCTAACCAAGAGAGTATTCATAAAATGCCCTACCACCATGCAAAACAAACTGCACATACAAGTTTTTTGAGAAAAATATGAAAATATAGTTCATGTACGATTATAAAGTAATTACTGAGCTTATATAATCTAGTTGTACTCTAGTTCTTATTTAATAAAATAATCGTGATAACATCTCGTAAGAATGTCTCACTAAGTAGCAAACAACGATCAAATCAATTCAAATGACATAATACATTGATAATACTTTCAAGGAGCAGGATACCGGATTAGTGCTACAAAGCTGGTTCTTTAACAAAGGTGGTCACCAAGTAGGTACTTGTCTATGTCTCAGCAGGGCGACACGTGTCTACAATAAGTTTAAAACCAGTTCTAGTGATCCGATTGCAAGTTGATTTAGCCACTCGTTCACCGAGTAGCCAATGAGCACATAACCGGCCGTTGCTGGCGGCGCGGCGGGAAACGCTCGACCACTTTCATCACCTCATTAATAAAACTTAAAGAATACAACGTTAACAGTTCAACATTACGATATCTACTGAATATCAAACCCAAAATCACGTCTCATATATTATTCCTTACGCATATTACCTAATGGCAACATAATAAGGTCGCTACGGACTGACCCGGTAGACAATTTTTGGATAACGTGAACGAACCGAGAACAGTTGAACTCTAACAATAATGAGGAAGGTTATAATAATAAAGAATGTAATAAAAATACTTACGTTCATGTGAGCGTAACATCCAATATTGCCGGCGAGTAAAACAACTACAAAATATTCAAATTCTCATTAACGTTATTGAACGTTATAAAATTCTGGCACGGTAATATCAGCGTATCACAAAATTTTACTGATCTAGTCACTGCGAAAATATACGTATATTGTCACGTAGGAAAAAAAAACTTGGCCCTGTAAAAAACGACACTGGCCACGATATCGATAGCGGAAAATGCGAGTGCGGTACGTAAAGCCGCGCGGTAGGAGTTGGCGAAACTGACGTACGCAGCGCGCAGGCGCCGCCAAGGTATTGTTAAAAGTTACTTTTACTTACGCGACTTGCGGAGTGCTTGCGCCCGCGGCCGCCGCATGCGCTGGAGACCTTGCGCCCGTCGCACCACGCTGCTGCCACGATCGCGAAAGAGAAAAACAGAGGTCTCTCGCTTCGCTTATGCCACGCGATCTGGAAAATTTAATTTTGCGGTCCTACACCTTCAAATGTTTCCAGATTAAGCAAATAATAATTATGTTAATTAACGGTTCATTAGAATTTGAGGCAAGTATTGCTTTACTTCCTCTGGTGGTAGGGTGGATCGAGGGAACGGAAAAACGGCAATTGCTTTGTAGAGTGTTCAAGAATATATTTGCAATAATGTAGTAAATTAATGTCTTAATCAATACCTTGCGTTGATTTTACGAAGATATTTGAAAGGAGCTGATTAACTTTATCGCTCTGTCAATGGCATGAGGAAAAGTATTTAATTTCGAACAATATTGTTTGATCTCGTTTTGATTTGCATAAATATTATGTCCAATGTCGTGTCTTGGATAAAATGCCAATATAAAGCCGCTCATAAACCTTGATCTGAAAGGTGTCTGTTACGAACGCATTCTATATCTACTAGTATTTAGTGCTCGTGACAAAAATTTGAGAGTTGTCTACGTAACGTGCTATAAATCTATAAGACAAACACCGCTAGCTTTAAGTAACCTAGATAGAGTTTCATAGGTTTCACGTACGTCACAGACGAATAAGTCGTGATGAACTCAACAGTAGGCAAGATAAAATGGATAGTAGTTGTATCAAAATTAAATTCGCAAAACAACTTACAGGGTAAAATAGCAAAGGTCTGTATCCTTTAGCGTCCGCGATAACGAGTACAATAGAATTACATCATAACTGGACGATATCGTCCACACGAATGCCAATGGGTAGGACACAAAAAGATGACAATAACTTAAAATAAGCCTTAAAACACCTTCACCAGGAAAACGTTTTTAATAAGTTAGAGGTAAGTATTAACAACTTGATTGAATATACTGTATCAGCTGTATCGTCCACTATTGAACACAGCCTCCCCTATGGGGTCTTTGCCATAATCCCCACGCTTGACAGGCGGCTTAAAGACCGCAGTGTAAGATGGCAGTTTTTAGAAGGCGCTGCTGTCCACTTTCTAGAATATTCCCGTAGTCGTCTCTTACGAAACCCACAAGATATAGGATGGTGCAATTCTAACCCGGCACCCCACGGGGTACGGGGTGATTGAATATGAGGTGGTTGAATTTGATCGTAAGAATTTGATAAGAGTCACTGGCGTGACTGTTAAGGATTATTTATCTGTTGTTAAATTAAACCTCATGTAGATTAGATTATCTTAAATGTTTCGAAAACAGAATCATAATATATAAATCAAACGTGCATTACCGTTGACAAATTCACCTTCTGGCGAGGCTAATCAAAATTCTTAGTTGGCTAATAAGTTGTGTTTATCGCCAAAACTCTAAAGGTATTCCTGTAGGGTTGTCTCGTCAGATTTATTCACTTATTTTTAAGTGTTTTATAGCTTTTTATTTTTTTTATCGCTGCTGAGTTAGCCTTTTACAAACAATCTCACGTCATGGTAAGCGATGATGTGATTAAAGGTTTAATCAGGCTTAGTCCTAATTACTGCCTTTGATGGAAAACTGCCAGAACACTTTTTGGTGCTTGGTGACAGATTTTGTACTCGTATACGTTCTACACGAACAATTTAATCCTGGAATGAAAAATATTCGGTAATTGTTTCTGCTAGGCAGTCACTAAAACGCTAGTATAAATGAAAAAAATATACACTGAGACAACTATGGAAAGTTTCTTAAATCTTAGAATCAACATATAAATGGAATAGTGAATTTTACAGCAGTATTTTAGCTGTGGATACGGTATCAAGTAGTAGTAGATATGCACACGTAAAAAAATAAAAACAATACCAATAAAATATTTCCTGATCTATCTACCTTGTAACATATAAATAATATAGAAGTTATCACATTATATGTGGCTTAAACAGAAGACTTTTTAATTTATAAATAACATGTGGAAAATATAGATTATTCAAAGATGATCGCAGTCAACCCTGTTAATGTTGCAACCTGTGCATGCGCTCAAGGGTTTGCATCAATCGCATTGTCTATGAGGTGATAGAGTGGTGGGCTTAGCCCAATCGTGCTTTCTGCGACCTCGTATCTAAATAATTTGATACGCCCGAATTGATTAAGTAACCTATTAGACGTGTGATCGATATTAAATTTCGTCGATCAGGTTGTAACTGTTGTGCGTAGGCGCAATCGGTCGTGATTTAAAGTAGCTCTACTTTTCGGCAAATCGTGTGAAGGTTATTATTTATTACATTATTTAATTTAATTTATTTCTCTTCGCCCACTTATGTAACTTCTATTATCAGTAGAATCTTTGTAACGTTAATTTGACATATTATATTTTTAGCGTATGTGATTCAAATTTCGAACACATCTCTTTAGTTATTTAAACACACAGTGAATGCGGATAAATAGTTTCCTAAGTATATGTTATACCACGACGTATGATGTTTTAGTGTTGTCCTGTGTCTTAAAACTAAATTTAAAGTTTTGTTTTGTTACAGACACATATTTATTTATTACTCTACCGCCGCCATGAGTGGCAGAAAGAAGAAGAGAGTACTTTTGTATCATGTTTCATCAAACACCGTTCACCCGTTACAGAAACAACTAGTAGCTATAGGTGGTATATAAGCACTCAAACTTACGCTCTAGTTGGATGTGAATGTTTCAATATATATATTCATAAAAGCAGAAAAATTTTCTTAAAATTTTGGTAAAGGTTCTTAAATCTTCCTTAGGTCCTTGAATCACGAAATATACATTTTATCTTGATGTACAATGTGGTTACTGCGGCAGTGCAGTATAGTCCAAGTTCTTGTGGGCGCAAGTAAAGCACATCATTTATATAGCATTAAATATGCTTTAATATTTATGACCTGTTATTATATCCTAAGGCATTAATGGATTTGTCCTTTTGTTTCCAAACATATCTTCTTTTCAGTGTCACTTTTGACACATCTCAAAGATGTCTTGATTGACAAAGTGCTGTAAGTATAATTCACACCATCAGACATCACATGTTACTTTGAATGTGATTAGGATATCATTATTGTGATCGTGACACACGATTATAGCACAAAAAATAGCGTTAATAACAATTAAAAACAATCTATTCCATCTATTGTTATTAAACAATACGACACGACAATACCAATCACAGTTCTTTAGTTATCTTCGACCAGTGCCGTGGAAAGTATTAATTGAAAATATAACAATACATATGGTAAACTCAGTATGGTAGCAAAAATATTACGTACTCAAAATTCAAAAATCGTCATAAACCGTTAGCTCCGTCATACCGATAGAATTTCTTGATATGCTGTGGTCGGTAAGGCTAGGGTGCCAGGTTTTAGATTAGCAAAGACAAATAAAAGGTCCTTCTTAGGTAATTGTGTGCGGTTTTATAATAAAGTTCCTAAACACATTATAACGCTCACAGAAGGGAAATTCAAGTTGCATGTGAAAAACATATTGATTAAAAAATCCTACTACACAGTTTCTGATTACATAAACGACAAAAATGCCTGGACAATTCCGCCTCCACCAAGCTATTGCCTGTCACCTACATAATTTAATATGTAACACATTGTTAAAAGATGTTTACAAGAATGGCCCCGAGTTTCTTGCCCGTTCTTCTCGCAGTGGCTCTATACAATTTATTTGCTGAACGTGGCAGTACAATGTAGAATATTTCAATACAAAAATTTGTAATTGACCTTCATAAGAGCGTCGTAGACGCCTAAATTGAATAAATGATTTTGACAAAACTTTTTAAAGAATCTGCATTACAAAAAAACATACATTGTTTGCCCGTGAATCATACAATGTTTTTCATCACATTTGCGAGTAAATAAATAAAATTATAGGGCAGAAAAAAGATTTTCATTAATCATTAATTATTATCATTATTAATTATAATAATCATTAATTATTTTTGCTGCATGGATAATATCTGGCAGTATTGCATTTTTTATAACGTTTTTAATTGTCTTCGAATACAAAATGTAACTAATTATGAATTATAGCTTTAATACACAAGCATAGAACATATAATAATATGACACAAGTCAGCACAACTATTAATACGATTTAACGTGAACTTTTTTTTAAGCGGATGACGGGCTCTTTGTCCATACCACAGAGTATACAAATGTTTCGTTCAATAACGTAAAGTGCAAATACTTACATAGGTATACAGCCATGACGGAGTGTAAAAAAATTAAATAATTTCGACGTTTTGATACAAAAACTTTGAAAATCGATTATTTTTAGTAAGTATTTAAGTAACATGTAGCGAGATTGCAATAAAAATCCTGTTTAGATAACATTTTAAGACGATTTTTCAATTGCGTGTAAACTCCTTGCTTGAACTTGCATAACCTGTGTGCTGTGCTATAAATTAAAAAAAATTACTTACTGACCTAGGGTTTCATGGAAAAAAGAAAGCTCGAGGGTTTTATATGTGGCATTACGGCCAAGATAACCTGTATGTTTAGTAATTAATTACAGCAACACTATGGGCTTAGCAGTGCATTATTTTTGTACCAGATTTCATTAAAACGTTTGGTCGACAGTGTTATTTGAATTTGGAAACTCAATATTTTTATAAAACTATTTACCATAATATAGACTACACCAAAAAGGGCTTACCCAAAAATCAAGCTAGTCATGGACTTTATTTATATACAATAACTTATCTATATACTATATAGTATTATTCGATCATGACATATTGATGATCGAAGATAGTATTATGGTATAGTCATGACATATAACACATATAAAAAAAAATAGCATGCAATTTCACAAAAAAAAAAATGCTTTTAATCATTCGGAATATAGGACATTTTTTTTAAGCTTTTTGAATAATTAAAACCCTAGATTTCTTGAAAAAATATCACTTTCTCATACTGTATGAGTCGGATCGTCCACTGCCAAAGACAGCCTCCCCTCTTAAACGGGGATTTACCATAAACCCCACGCTGGGCAGGCGTCTTGGGGATCGCAGTGTAAGACAGCAGTTCCTCAGAAAGCACCGCTGCCCACCTTTCAGTACACCCTTAGTCACCCACTGTAAGAGATGGGGGGTGATATTCTAGCCCGGAACACCACGGGTGACACATGTTGCTTAAATATTCCTAATAATGTAGATTCTTTCGATTCAGCCACCTGCTGGTTGTTATACCTACTCAATTCTAATATTTATCATTTTTTTTTTTATGTATTGTGACGGAACAAGCTCGAGGCCCACCTGATGTTAAGTGGACTAACCTCTGCCTATAACAGTTGCAATTCATGACAACTCACAAATTGCACTGCGCCCGTCACATTGAGACATAGTTGTTAAGTCTCATTGTGCCTGTAATTTCACTGGCTCTCCGGAACACACCTTTCGGTGCTTGGCGACAGACTTTCTACTTGAGGGTGGTCGCTAGCCAGGTGGGCATACGCAAAATGCCATTCCACCATGCGGTGAAGCTCAAGCTCTGGGCGGGATTCGAACCATAGACCTGCTGCGCGGCAGTCCATAGCCAATGCCACTGAGCCATCACTGCTTCAGAAAATCTTCAATCTTCTCTGATATTTTACAAAATTACAAATTTACGAGAGAAAAAAATATAGTAATGTGCGGGATTCGAAAACTCTGATATTACCTATACCTACTGATTAGATTTTTATATAATATAATTAATTTTGCTTTATTGAGATTTACTTGTAATTCATTTTCACTCATCTGTTTTCTAATTTTTTTACAGGTTCACTAATTTTGATATTTTGTAGCCCATCATTGTTGTCTGAACAGCAACAGAATATATCTGAGACAGAAAGCGTGCAATTATGATAAGTGAACAACAATGGGCCTAAAAGCTACCTTGCGAAACCTTTCGTCTGATTTTCTTATTGAAACTAAGAAATACGCCTTCCATTGAAGTAGGAAATTCAATTGAATTAATTTGAACATATCGTTTTCTCTAGGGATTATATACCATAAATTATTAGCTTATGTAGAAGACCATGCGATACAAAATGAAATGCAAGCTCAGTTTATGTCAAAATACTTTGTCTTTGTCATCTATATCAGTTATAGGATAATTAATTAAGCTGCTAATGCTGTTGACTTGCGTTTTGAAACTTATTCTGCTTTGGGGTCCTTATGTTAATGTTTTTCAATAAATTGACTTATTCTGAGACACATTCAGGGTTGTATTTTTTTTGTAAATAGGTTATATTACTGTTATTATATTAAACACCTAGGAAGTGTCATCGCAGAAATTAGAAAATTACATTTGAACTGAGGATTTCACTTAATTTTTGTCAAGAGCAAAATATTAAAAAAATTCAATGATAGCCGTGCCGAAGGTCCATGGTTCGATCCCCACCGCAAGCTTGAGCTTTACTGCACTGCACGCAGGCCTGAGCGAAGGGCATTTTGCTAATGCTCGCCTGGATAGCTACCCTCAAGTAGAAAATCTGTCGCCAAGCACCTAACCTTGTGTTCCAGCAGGAGTACTTGAGCGCCAGGAAAATTACAGGCATATGAGTCTTAACAACTGTATGTCTCGAAATGTATCTGTTATAGGCAGAGGTCAGTACTTAGCATAAGGTAGGCCTCGTAAATGTACTGTCACAAAAAAAACACTGCAAATCAAAGTAACCCCAAGTAAAGAAAATAAAAGTTATGATAAATGGAAATATATTTTTGTTACAAGCGGTGTTCGAACCTGCAACTACAGTTCTCCTAAGCTATAGTAGCACCAGGCCTAGCTCACTCCGCACTTTAGGTACAAAGCTACAGTTACATCGGCGTATCCGTCCGGACGGGATTATTCTACGGTGCGTGCCGCGTCAGAAGAGTTCAGAGCTATACGTTGCTTTGCACAAGAAAGAGAGAGATGTTTTGTAGGTGAATACAAATATAAGGTACTCCGTGCTTTGCGAGCTGAAGTGCACTTTATTGTTTCGTCGCTAGAGACGTATTTATTGAAATGGTATTGCGGAGTGATCTTTCTGGTAATTTTTATCATGTGGTCACTCCGCCAGTAACTTCATATTTTCCATTTGTTAATTATTCTAGGTTGTTGATGTGAGCGCCATCTTCAAGCAGCAGCTAGTACTTTTACATTTGGTAGGCTAGTACTAATACTCAACCAAAGTGTTTAAAGCCAACTCTAAACACCAATTTTGATGACACTTGCATTAATTCATATTAGAATTATTTATTACAAGCATTTATGTATTCTGAACGAGAATATTAAAATTCTATCAGATGGAAAAAAAATCGCACTTTGGTTATAGTATATCCCTTGTCAAGCTTGGAATTTAAAACTTCACTCCTGAAACAAGAAGCTGTTTTTTTTCATTTATTTATCAAAATAAACAATTGTTTTACAAAAGATTTGTTAAAATAGCATAGAAAAAAAAACTAAGGTTTGAAGAGACAGTGCTATATGATTCAGTTTACATCAATAAGTAGTAAAGAAAAATTAAAATAGTAATAATAATAGAGTAGGAAATATTTTTTTTGTTATATCCCTTCGGTGCATAAAATACTATTACAGCATATTCTAACAGTTTTTTCTATCAATTTGAGTTCACTCACGCTTTGCATGCTTGGATTATTATAAAAATATATTTAACATCACGCAGGGAGATTTTGATAAAAGTCAAGGTAGTATATTTTAAGCGTGTGGATGCTAATCAGTCAACGTCACCGTTAAAATATAATATATTACTACACAATTTCACATTAGTCAATGATCGTGACATTTGGGTGAGATCAGCCTAATATGTACGCTATGTTTTCGAGTAAGTGTCTAGGACTGACTACAAATAGTGTGAACCACGAGTAAATGATGGATTGTATAGCTAATTTCTTGATATTGCATGTTTTATTTAAAAATATGTCTGGTTAAGTTAAGAATAAGTGTGATCCCAGGTACATGCTTGGGATAAAGTTATTTCGATAAAAGGTTATTAACTTTCCATTAAGAAGGTACTAGCAAACTACGGTCCTTTCTCAAGAGATTTTTTGATATATTATCTTTAATAAATGTTGTACTAGGAACAATGAAATCTAATCTACACTAATCTATGTCTTTACTAATATTATAAGGAGGAAAGATTTGTATTTTTGTATGCAACGAATAAACTTAAAAACTACTGGACCGATTTGGATGAAATTTGGTACGGAAATAGTTTGAAACCCGGAGAAGGACATACCATAGTTTTTATCCAACTACGCAAAAAGAGATTAATGGTTTTGAGCGATTACCGACATACGCGTGGGTGGAGCCGCGGCTAGAAAGCTAGTAATATTATAAAGAGGAAAGACTTGTATTTTTGTATGTAACAAATAATCTTGAAACTCCTGGACCGATTGGAAAAACTCTTGCACCATTAGGATCCTACATTATCCCTGATGAAGACAGGCTATAGAATATTTTAAAAATATGTTTTATTTTTTGATATTATTGTTAAATACCCGTGCGAAACCGAGGCTATCCGCTAGTATGTAATAGAAAGGAACACCTGTTTCTCGCGACCAATAAGATCGAAATAGAATTTAAAATTTTGCACGTAAGAAGTACTGGCCTGAGAGAGGGCGGCACTAAGCAGCGCTACCGGCTGAACAAAAAACAAGAGATTACAAAGCTGAGTATCATTCGAAATCAATATTATTTTAGTTCTGGTGACGTATATACATTATTGAATACATCATTGATTTACTACTCCAAAATCTTTCGCCTTACACTTCCGCTCTGGATTCAAAATTGCGCCCTCACACGTAGTATATTATAAGCCCTCACCGTAAAAGCATTATTTTGTTCTCCTGTAACACAATCTACTATCGTATTGATGATTTCATGAGCATTGTAACCGTACAATGCTCATGAAATCATCAACAATCATCAAACTTAGAGTTCATTACCGAATGAACTCTAAGTTTGATCCAATCATAGGACTCATGTTGATTTAAAAATAGAACATGGAAGTAAAATCAATTTACTATACCATATTTTTTTAATCATTGCACAGTCTAGGGCCTCGATTGCTTTTACATATTGTATAGCCTATTGAGCGTAGATAAAGATACCTTGTACAATAATATTACAATGTGTATTTAAACTTCCTTATTAAATCAATCAGCAAAATATATTACTATATCAATTCTTTATTTCCGATGAACGATTTGTTATTAATTTTAAAACTCATAAGTTAAATGGATTCACGATATTTACATCAATCAATAGGTTTTATGATGCCAATAACAAGACGGTGGGGCTCTATTGGTCGATATTTTTTTTTGGTATAGAAACGTTTTAATATGTATTATTTCATTTAACGATACGCTAGCCTTTGCCACGGTTGATGTGGTCGAAGATGATGTTCAGGTTAACCTAGAATTACTAGCTCTCAAACATAACTGCCGCAATACACCGAGGTGCTTGACGCCTGATTTTCTACTTGAGGGTGATTCTAGCCAGGTGGGCATATGAAAAAAGCCCTACCAATATGCTATAAGGACGGCTTTCCTAATACAACAACTGGAATCAACCGCTTAACGTATCCTCCTAAGCATGGAAACGCTTAGTAGTAATTCCACTAGCGGTCACCCGTCCAAGTCATGACCATAGTGGACGTTGCTTAACGAAAGCCTATATAAGCTTCGCTACGAGTGCTTCAGATATACGTTTATATAGATGTTTCTGTATTAATTTTGTCTCTACATAATAGTAACATATTCACACTGGAATACAACTTAGCAATGATGTCTGCATTGCCACATATGCTGGCGATGCTGCCAACTAAGTAGGTTGTGGTAATTTATCAATTCGTATTTTTAATATTCTAAATATTTTATATACCTGAATATCTTGTTAAGTTTTGAACCGATTTGAATACAGCATGCAGGTATAAATGAGCGCTTGTTTGTGTTTCATTAAACAGTTTATCCCTAATTAAAAATTTAATTTCAAATGACTGAAATTATAATAATCAATATGAAAAAATTCATGTATAATGCAAAACAAGTGTATTTATGTTGGTCAACACTCGCGGCGGTATATGGAGCTGTGAGCTGCTGGCAAGCGCGATACGGGACCTAAGAGTTTTATTTTTAGTGCTGTTTGCATTTCATACCATATTTTTTAATCACACCTGTGAGGAAAACAGCTGACGTGTATTGTTATTTGTATTGTTACCTGTTAACTATTGAGACGATTAGTGAAAGCAGTCCCGAATCAATGATGCCGAAGTTCTTCTTAAACTTTGCCAGTTTCAGCAACGGGACAATTTTTATTTTATTTTTATTTCTGTTTGAATGGCACCACATGCTGATACCAATGGATTGATATTTTTCCTCTTTGTAAGTTTGGGAAAAAGCGATAATTTCTTGCATATTTTTGAACAGATATTTTTGTATTTCTAACTAATTCATAAAACTGTGGTTTGTAAAAAAAAGTGACATCTTGTTTTTGATATTGGTAATTTTACAAAAAGCATTTCACCATGTTCACCATGACTTTTTTTTGTTGAACGTGGTAGTACCTACAATGAAGAATATTTCACTATTAAAATTTGTAATTGACCTTCATAAGAGCATTGAAGACGCCTAAATTTAATAAATGATTGTGACTTTTGAAAACCGTTTTTACAATAGAGTAAAAACAAAAAAGTGCATAAAACACGTTTCTTGTATGGTGAACAGTTTAATTTTATATTTCTTCTTTTAGTACCTATAATTATTTATGCTACTTGCCAAGGCACACTATTATGTTGTATTTACGATGTAATAACATGTAGACCAGCCTATTATTATAATTATAACCTTTTCAATCTTTTATATAGCAACGTAGGCAGGATAGATGTGGACTTACGTCCTAGGTTTAGTAATAGGTACCCGATTTTCTTACTAGATGATAAATAACCTTAAATAACTGTATAAATAAACCACCGCCGTTGGCTGTTACGAAACAACCCCAAAGGCAAGGCAGCTCAGTAAAGATCTCAAGATGTAACTCAGAATATATTTAGGCATAAATTGCAACACATAAATAACAAACAATATTGGCTATGAATATTATTATAAAAACGTAACAGATTTTAATATTGTAAGTTACCATAATCTTTTATTATAATAACATCTAATGAAAATCTATAAACTAGCTTCCGCGATCTGATCGTGTTAGTCCTCAGTGTAATTTAGCATTTATTATTATTATTCAGAAGCAAGCTTGACGTCCGTTGTTTTTAAATGACTTCAAAAAAGGAGGTGGTTTTCATTTCTACAGTTTTTGTCCTCATAACTCTTTACCGGGTGTACCGATCTTGATGTTATTTTTTATATTCGAAAGCTGGTGCTTGTCATGTGATCCCATTTAAATTTGAGTGAGATACTGTTATATGTGAGTTAAAATATCAAGCGTATTTTTTTTTTAATATTGTTAGGTTTGCAATAACGTCTGCTATGCGAATTACATTACAACATCACAAATATACGATAGGAAAAATTTAAGCCATGTGCGGGATTCGAACCCGCGTCCATCCACCCCTTGAGCCGGGGTATGCTCTTACCAATTGAGCTAACATGACACGGCGTTATTACTCGAATCTTTCCTTTCGTTCTTTAACCATCGTATTGGGATGGAGCGACATCTATAGTACCACTTGCGTTGTACTACAAACAAGACCATGATTTTGTAATGCGTATTTTATGTTTAAAGTATTATTTTTGTTCTTTTTTTTTATAAATATATTATCTTTAATAACGATGTTATTTTTAAATATAACATAGTAAACATGTATAAATTAATGAAAAATTTTAAATCTGCATATTATTTATTTTCGTTAAGCGTTTAATTTCCATTAAAATAAAAAGTTATATATATTTTTGAAATAATTTTAAATGCTTTCACTTTGATACGCTACGTACTCGATAGACATGCAAGAAAATAATAAAATAATAAAAAAATACTTTATAGGTAGTTAGCGTATCAAAAGTAAGGCCTTTAAAAATTTAAAAATTTGTTTACCATAGTAAACAAGTATATTTAAAAATACATCGTTATTAAAGATGGTAACTCAATTGATGAACAAGAACAAGAATCCTTACCTGTGATCATATCCGTCTTCGGGGTCCTGAGTGTAGGTATTAAGTATAGGTATTGTTATGTGTTTGCAAGCCTCTCACGACACAGACTATCCTAGTGCAAAGAATAAATGTATAAGCATTAGTTAAATGCATTAGTATGTGCTGATATGTTTTCCAAGCGTTCAGCATTATATGGAATCGCGAAGGTAGGTTATATGTTTTTAAGCGTTGTTTTTCTCTAATGTAAATAAATCCTTATTTGCCATTGGTGTAGTTGTATAAGTGTAAAGTGGCAAAACCAGGGATATACCTGATTATAGCTGCTGCCCCTGCCCACAAAAAGTATATGGAGTCGTTATACTAAAAGGTGCTAATACTGAGGCACTGCAAACCATGTCCTGAAAACAGGAGTATTTTTGAAGAGTGATATGTACTAGAATTCAGTAAACTAATGTACTTTATTTTCTTGTAGGTTTGGTCAATAATTTACTATATCACCACCGTAAGTCTCACGTCATGTATATTACGGAAACGGTCTACTGAAGGGATCTAGTTAATAAGTAACCTAGGTATAACATTCTACGGGCTCCACACGATCTATATATAAATACGATAACTTAAAAACTAAGCTAAGCATACACTCGTCCGTTCATAACTTTAAAGGTATGTCCAATATAAGTCAAATCATAAAATAATCCAATATAAGTCCAAGTCCTAGATAAAATAATAGCTAATTATTTTATCTAGGACTTCCTCCGTAGCGAATACAGCATAATCCTAGTAGTACTACGGCTTTGTCTGAAGAGGGTGAAACCAGAAGACTATTGCAAGCACCAATATTGGCATTTATTAGTGGTCAGTTCTGTCGTATCTCATCGTTTCGGACATATTCCATTAGTAATGCTGTACATCTTCTTCAGTACCACATTCTAAGCAATTTGGTGAATCTGATATGCTCATTAAAAATTTCAATTTATTTGACCATGTGTCCGGAGCGCAGTCTCAACAGAGCCGCCACATATTTCCGGTTCATAGGCAATGTATCGAACCATGGGTAACGAGGCAGACCACACTCGATTGTTTTGTACCATATCCCTTTGGAGCAGGATCTCTCATCAAAATACTCTTGACATTCTTGCCTACACCTATCTTTGACTTTGCTCAGTATACCTCACAATGTAGTGGTACGTAATAATAATAATAATAATAAGCCTGTTTATTTCCAATACATCTTAAATATTACAAAGGTTTAATTAGGGTATTAAATAACATTTAATATTAACTTTTTATAAATCTGAATTTACGCTTTTTCAAGTATTGGAACCCCCTCCAGCTTAATCCAAGTATCTCTGTCTTTGGCTTTGGTCATCCAATCGTTTCCCGCTGTGTTTATGATGTCGTCAATCCACCTTTTTATTGGGCGACCTTTTCTTCTTTTTCCCAGTGGTCCTTTCCATTTAGTTGTCTCTGAAGTCCATCTCTTGTCTTTGTATCTTGCTAAATGCCCTGCACATCGCCACTTTAGCTTCAGAGCGTAATGTAAAGCATCTACTAAATCTGTTTTTCTTCTTATGTGTGTACTTCTTATTTTGTGAATTTTTCTGATTTTTAAAATACTTCGTTCCATCGATTTTTGACACATCACAAGTTTGGATTTTATTTAAGTGTTGTATACCCATGTTTGGCACCCATAAGTGAGGGTTGGTAGAATGCAAGTGTCGAGAACTATCTTTTTGAGGTGCAGTGGGGCATTGCCTTTTAGTATTTCTTTTAATTTTTTTCAGCTCAGGTTTATTCTTCGTTCGATCTCTTCCTCTCCACATTTATCTCCAAATGATATTAGTTTTCCCAAGTATAATATAGTTGTTTACATACTCTAGTGGTCTCCCTTTCAGATTTATTGCGGTTTTGATGCTGTTTGTCATTACTTTAGTTTTTTCCTCATCATATTTCGTTCATCATTTTGAGACCTACTTTCTCACTTTCGTTGCTTAATGATTGGATAATCTTCTCTAGTTTTTTACTCATTTCTGCGAAGAGGACAACATCATCAGCGAATCTTAGGTGTGTCAGTCTTTTACCTTTTACATCTATGCCTTCTGACTGCCATTGAATATTATCAAAGATGCCTTGTAGCACTGCTAAAAATAACTTAGGCGATAGAGGGTCTCCCTGTCTCACTCCTCTGCAGATTGGTATGTCTGGTCCGCGTTTCTCCAATTTGACTTTGATGGAGCTGCCTTCATAGATATTTTTCAGCACCCGTATATAATTTTCGTCTATGTTGCATTTTTGTAGGGCTTCCCATATAGAGTCTTGGGAAATGGTGTCAAAAGCTTTGGCGTAATCTATATATGCAATATATAGGGGCTTATTGAACTCTTTGAATTTTTCTATAACCTGTTGTACGACATGTATATGATCTGTTGTAGAAAAGCCAGGACGAAATGCCGCCTGTTCAATCGGCTGGTGGCTATCAATCATTGGGCTCATTCTGGTTTGTAGGATCGATGTAAATAATTTGTACACGCTTGGGAGGAGGCTAATTGGACGGTAATTACTTAAGTCTTGTGGATCTCCTTTCTTGTATAGTAGGATAATATCAGACTTCTTCCATTGTATAGGTGCCTGGCCGGAAGCTAAAACTTTATTAAAGAAGCAGGAGAGTGGGTGCGCTAGAAGAGTGACGCCAGTTTTTAAAACTTCGTTGTGAATATCATCAGGCCCAGGACTTTAATCTGTTTTTATTTTTTGTATATGTTTTATAAATTCTGCGACAGTAATTGTTGTTAGGTCGTGATAGTTAGTAATTTCCCGGTTTTCTTGTGATTTCTTGAGGGGCAGAGAATTTAGATTTAGTTGATTGTTTGTTTCTTTTTCATATAGTTGTCTATAGAATTTAGTAGCACAGTTCGTGACATCTTGTCTGGTTTTAGTTTCTTTTGTATTTGTTTTTAGATTTTGGATCCACTTTTTGTGTGTAGTCAGTTGCTTGTATGCTTTTTTTGTACTTTTATATTTTTGTAAGTTAGTTTCTATTATCTTATTTCTGTAGTTTTGATAGTCTTGTTTGATAGCCTTGTTAGTTAGTTTGTACAATGTACTCAGTTCTTTTTTCATTGCTTTCGTTTTTTGTTTCTCTCTCAAAATTTCTGTGCGTTTCATTATAAGATCTTGTGTAGATTTGCTGAGGATTTTTTCTGAGGTATTTATTTTTTCATTGTTTCGTCTTGGTGTCATACTTCTTTTAATGATATTTTCTAATTTGTCGTAGAATGTTTGGATATCTTCTTCTTCGTCTTGTATTTTCAGGTTTTGTATGTTTAGTTCCAAGTTTTTGAGGTATCGGGTATTGTCTTCTGCTGTTTGAAGTGAGTTTGGTTGCGATTGGAATGATATCCGACTCTTTTTTTTCTTTTGTTGTTATATATGTTGCTCTTACTCAGCGGTGATCAGATCTAAATCCTAATCCGTGTAGAACTTCGACGTTTTTTATATTTTTTGGTGTATCTGACAAGATGAAATCTACTTCGTTTTTCGTTTTTTCGTCAGGAGGAAGCAATGTCCACTTACGATTTTTTCTCTTTTTGAAATATGTGTTCATGACTGATAGTTTATTTTCTAGAGCATATTGTATTAGTATTTCTCCTCTGTCATTTCTATTTCCGTATCCAAATTTCCCAAGTATCAAGTTGTCTTTTGCTTTGGTTTGGCCTATTTGGTACGTAGTGAAATGGTATTCCGTCGGTTGTAGCCTCTTTTGCCAACCGATCTACTTCCTCGTTACCCAAAATGCCAGTATGTGACGGTATTCTTTGCAAAACTGTAGTTATATATAATTCCCGAAGTTTATAAATGGTGTTCAGAATAGTATAACTTTTGGAGTGACTTAGAAATTTTCTAAGTTAGCCCAGCTAAATGTAAAAATGCGCTCTTTGAGTCAGACAAGATCACAACTTTAGTAGCATCAATAGAAGAGACGTAAGACAGGGTTTCAGAAATCGCTATGAGTTCACTATGCATTATAAAATACGTCTGAGTCTAATATAAATTTTGCGTGTAAACCAATCAGATTAAAATACTGAAAGAGATGATGACTGAATCAGTTTAATTTGAGCATTTTGGTTTTGGATTCTTCATTCGATAAATTTCAATTTGTTGCTTCTAATCGTAAACAATTTTCTTTAAATCAAAAGTGTTTTAACTATTTTAAATTACATACCATACAAAAAGTTATTAAACTATTTTGTTAATCATTATGAATTTTAAAACGTATTTCTTCGAAACATATACCTAACTATCAGCTTTTTTAAACTAATCCGCAAAATATTCTATTTGAGTAAAACATCTTATTCCATAAATTTATAATAGCGTAGCGTTATCAATAATAATTTACGAAAAATATACATTATTAGTTTTTCGCTCCAACTTTTAACTATTGCTTTAAGTTTTATCCCTTGCAGAATGCAATCTGATTACATAATTTGGTTTGCTATTATCAAATTGTTTGCATCGATTATGGTATGCATGTCCGTTAAAAGCTGCACACCTTGACAGTTATTGACGTTTAATTAATGTTGGCGTTTTTGTTTCAAATAATTATGTTATTAATAAGAACTTACTATACAGGTATACCGGATATCAATAATTAAGCGGTAGATTGCAAAAAAATTAAATTGTTGCCCAGCCTATAGAACCAAATATTTCAATATGTATATTTCGTAGAAACGTATTCACAACCTATAACATAATTATATTCCGTTATTTCAAGGAAAACACAATATTAATAAACATAGAAACCTATTTCTGTGGATTTTATTATTAAAGTATAAAACGAGGTTATGTTGTCAAATGCCCATGGGCTAGAATGTCACTTCCCATCTCTACCCATGAGTGTCGTAAGAGGCGACTAAGGGTAACACACCAGCATGTGGGCAGCAGCGCTTTCTAAGGAACTGATATCTCACACTGCGATCCCAAGACGCTTGCCAAGCGTGGGGATTATGGAAAATTGTCCCATAATGGGGGAGGCTGTGTTCAGAATTGGACAATCCGGCTGATACAGATGTTGTCAAAAATAACATATAACACCCATTACGCACTAAATTATTCCACAGCATAGTTTTTCATTCTTTTTTTTAATGTTACAAATGCTCTTATCATTGGTCCTGTCGTGATTCCGATTCATTAGTTAACCGGTCGTACATGTTAGGAAGCCTGTCTTGGCGAGGAAAACATGTGATTGAGTAGATAACACTGATTTTCCATTAAATCAGCTATCAATCATTAGAGTTTCTATTTTAGAGTTCAATATTTGAGGCCGAAATGCCACGCCAATGTAATTTCTTTTATCTCATAAAATAAATTTACAAATTCTTACCATCAAAAGCTTTCAATAATACCTTGTTAAATGGCCGTCAATTTTACATGAAAGAGACTTCTTGAAGAAGAATGGGAAGTGTAGGGTTATATGGATTGTGTATAATATTTTCCACATTTTTAATTGTTATTTGTCACTTTTGGGGAATCTATTAGTTATAAGCGCAAATTTAACAATTTTATGTATTATATATAACTTATATAACGCCTATACTTTCTACCAAGTAATTACCAAAATGGTCTGACAATTTTATGTTGTTCTTTTTATGATTGGTTTATATTTAAACCCTCATATTACCTATGAATAATTATGAATTTCGAAAACTAGAAAAAATAACGCATTTCTTCTTCAATTTTAAAAATGTTATAGCAAGTTATAATCTTGATTTTTCTATTTATTTCTTTAAATTTGTTATATATACCCCACCCCATATATCCATATATTTCTGATATTTTCCTCTTTGTTAGAATAACTGTGATATTTATTTGTGGGCCAAACTGCATATAAAGAGTCATCCAATTCGGTCACTTGTGATGATATCAGGATTTAGATATATACTTTTTCGATATCTGTTATAACTGTCAGTTGTAGCTAGAAGCGAACTTGTTTGTATCTATACTCTGTTACAAAAATAACAATAAGTACCTATAACTACAGTAATCTTATTGAACTTTAGTTCTATATATCTATTGTGGTATAAACATTAACCCATTGGCATCGGCGATAATGATAACAATAGAATTTCATTCATAACTTGGACATAGTGGTCCTGACAAAAACAAAAAACAATTATGGCAATTAATCATCCCCGAAAAAAACTGAGCGACACACTTTATTTTCTGACATTTAGTATTTTTATTTTATTTTGTCCGAAAAAACCGAGGTCCACCTGATGTTAAACAGTAATAACAAGTGACGAACTGCACTGCACCCGTCACCCAAATACATACAGTTGTTAAGTCTCATGTGCCTGTAATTTTACTGGTTCTCAAGGACTGCTGCGGGAATACGCTGTTAGATGCTTCGCGAAAGATTTTGTCCTTGAGGGTAGCTAGCAGGCGAGCATTCGCAAAATGCTCTTCCAACACGCGGTGAAGCGTTGGCGTCATCACCGTAGGTCCATGGTTCGATCCCATGATTTCGAACCATGGACCTGCGGCACCGCAGTCCATAGCTATTACCACTCGGCTATCACTGCCTCAAATTAAGAGAAGAATATAAAGACAAAGAGAGAATGCGAAAAAGTTTAAGTATTGATGTGACGGGTAAGAGAATAGAGTACAAAAATAACACAATGGTATCGTAACATTGTTATGGAAAACTTAGTAAAAGCAGAGTAAAAAGAAGATTAAATATTTATGAACGTTAAACGACTATTCGACCTTCAAGATTCTCCGTAACCGAGACTTATCGACATGGAATGTCCATATAGTATATTTGTAACAATATACTCACGAACAAGATATATTGGCATTTTGCTTACAACCGGAGTCACCGGATCTCCCAATACCTAGATATGTAGTGAGCGGCAAGGTCGCGGATTACGTTTCTTTCACATTTTATATGGATTAAGTTTTGTACACGTAAATTGTTATTTGATTATTATGTGCGGCAAACAAACTTATCTAAAATATATAGGATATTTTGACGTTTATATGACTTTTTGTTGGTTCAATTATATTATGTTTTAGTATAGTCGCTGTTACCATGTGAAGTCATCTTCACTGGTCGATGCCCAAATACTCGTTCACGTTTGCACTGTTATGTTCAGTTGCTGTTTTTTTTTTGCATAGATGGATTATATAAACAAATAATATGTACCTATAGGTACACCAAACACATAATCAAAGACTATGAAATGGCAAAAATCAATGATTAAAATAAAATTCAATGCCAAAATAAAGGTAAAATCAGTTTAATGTCATTGGACATCATTATGTTTTTGGCTCATCCATCAACAACCTTCGTCCTTGTTAGTCTCCCTTTATTATATATTATTTTCTTCTTTTTAACAATCTAGCTTAGGTGCCTTTTTTTTCGTGCGCCGGAGTCTGCACGATGTCCGATGGCCGAATGTTATGTTTTCATTCGATATTATGGTGTTATTGAACGGAAATAAATATTTAATACTGATCAGTTGGCGGGTGTTGGCAATGGCAACACCAAAACGACAGTAGCGCCACCATTTGATGGGATAAAACATACGACACGCTCTGTGATTGGCAGAGTGATTTCCCGCTAAAACGAGTGTTGAAACGAAGTAAAGAGCGGAGGAGTGGGGCATTCTTGAGACGACCACCAGACTGGAAACATCGGAGCCGAAGTACTGTTCTGTTCATTACAGCACACACTGTCGATGGAGGCCTAATCCAGTCTTATATATTCTATATGAAAAGTGTGGTAAAAGGTGGTAATAAGCTAAACGTAAAATGAGAATTAGCTTTCAAAGATAGGAGTCAGGACACATAATTAGTTACTTGGCAATAAGGTTTCGAAATATATCTTACGTATAGGAGTACAAAAAAACATACAAAAAAGAGGGTAGAACGGTTCGTCTGCTCTTCCGTCGACCGTTCACTCGCATAGACTTCAGTTTATCTAATCGTGATAATGGCGCTTGCAACAGTGCCGAAGTATCAACAAAAACACGGTGATATTTACCGTGTTTTTGTTCCGTTTGTAATACTAAAACTTTAGAACCTAGCTTCTTGAAATGAAACTTTGAAGTGATTTTGGCAACAATCCTAAACTTTCTATTTGAAACCTCTAACATCCGAAGGCTCGTCAACCCATTGATCTGTGTAGGTAAGTGCCGCAGTTTTTCGTCAAAACGTACATTCCCGTCTGGAATACTACATCATAGGTTCTATGAGCTTACTCGTATTGTTCTCCTTTTACAGACTAACATGTGGAGTGAGCTGTGAAGTTCTTATTAGCAGCTTTTTTCAGACAATGTTAAAATGGTATACTTAAATGTTATTTCGTCATCGTTTTCATATACCAAATGTTACACTACTCTTTGAATTTTTACATGCAAATTTTTAACCAAATACATTTGTATGCTCCAATTTTCCGTTAAGATTATGTATAATACTGTAATATCATGTGGAAAATAATTTATCGTAATAATGTTTAAAATATTATTCGGGTAATCTGGTAATTAAGGAGCCTAGAATGGGTAACGTAAAAAATTCATCGAGTTTAAAATACGACAAAGCTGAGTTGTATGAAAAGCGTTACCTACCTGTAAGGTCAGCAGAGCATCAGCAAAGCTTTTTTCATATAATAATTATCACAATCCAATCATCTGTGACAATGTCATAAACAGCATTAGAATGTCCGTGGTCGTACTTCAGTAGCACCTGTGAGTACCATTCCACACGAGCCCGCTTCTGGTCCGCTGTCAGTTCATGAAGGATCCAACGACAACAAAGTTTCCGAATTTTTAATTCTTCGTGTAAAATTTTCTGAATTTGTCCATCCCCAATAGTCCTCGAATTGTCTCATAGGTAATCCGCGGGTTTTCTTCAATTAGCCGCTTAACAGTAGCCACATTGTTTTCGTTGACGGCAGTTCAAGGCCGCCCTTCACGAAATTCTTCATGTAAAGAAACCCGACCTCTCACAAAAACAGCAAACCATCGCCTCACGGTGCTCAAACAAGGTGCTTCTCTCCCAAAAGCATGTTGAAGACGAGCGGCACAGTCTTGCGGATAGAGAAAACTTTTAAAACCATAAAAAATCATCGCTCTAAAATCTTTTCGACTTAATTCCATTTTCGTTGTGTACGTAGAATTTTAATGTATAAAAAAAAACAATTGACAAATGATTTCCCGCCAATTTTTTTATATTAATAAAAAGGTTGCAAGTCGTCTCAAAAATATAACATTCGAAATTCAAATAGTTCCGATTAGCTAGAAGTGCAAATCTTTTAGTGTGCCCCATGTCATGTATATGCTTATAGGTACTTACATAACTATTGTAGGCGGCATTAACCACTTATTATCAGGCGGGCCGTCAGCTTGTTTTTCTTTTCTAATAGAATTGATCTTCTAGTATTGAGAACTCTGTGCTATGGGCTATACAGTGAAACACATGTAAGTACAAAACAAAATATCACTTCACAATTTATTACATATTATGGTACATCCTTGTTTTATGAACGGACATAGCAGTATATATATACAAATTAAAATTTAATTATACTTTATTGCCTTATATAGCATTTAATTAACTATATTTTTCAGTTTCAAACACTGCTGTGATCGTGGTAATGTCACGAGTAGACCACTGAGCAAGTAATAAGAGTAGACTGAGCCGACAAAGTTGTAAATATAAATGCAATTTATGGCAAATACCATAAAACAACTATAGTGGGATAAATTTCTCAGAAAGTCATTTTCTTACACAAACCAAAGCATAGATAAATGAATCATTTATCTATGACCAAAGCAAAAACTACTACGAAATTAAAAAAAAATCCTATATCAGCGCCATCTGTGTGCGTTCCGTGTACATCGCTTTGTCTGTGAGTTGTCGAAAAAGAAAGTGTAACAAATGAAAGTATTGTCTGTAAAAGTATATAGAGGTCAGGGTAATAGCTTTGCATTTCAGTTATTCTATAATTTGCGAGCAAGGTCACCTATTCTACAATCAAGACTTATAATAAACAGGTATCTATATAGTACTCTATAGAATTTTATATATAATATAGGTTTGTTAGTTGGAGAAACATCTAATAATTCCTCATAGAGAATGAAGAAATTGAAATATAGTTTTTTTTATACCACTAAGGTGGCAAACAAGCATACGGCCCGCCTGATGGTAAGCAGTTACCGTAGCCTATGGACGCTTGCAACACCAGGGGTATCACTCAGGCGTTGCCGACCCTGAAGAAATCTCTTTACGCCCTTTTCGAAGAACCCCAGGCTTGTACTCCATCGGGAAAATCACGGCGGGGAGTTTTCTATTTCAAAGAAAAGACGATTGTAGTTTTTTTTAAATTAGTTGTGACTATATGTGCAATCGGCCTGGGTGCAGGTTGGGCAATCAACAGCAGTAAGCATGTGTCAGATTTATGGCTTTTTCTGTTTATTAGTTATGTCACAGAATAACTTAGATAAGGACTTTAGTTTGGTTATGTTTGGGTGTTTAGTTACAAATTTCCTTTAAATTTAGTGTTTAATAATTGATCATGAATATCGGTACTACTGTTATTATTAAATAAGTGTAATATTATCATTATTTTAACATAATTTAAATTTCCGCGAGGCAACGCCTGAATCTTTTAAAAACACCACACATACATCTCAAAGCTCTCATCTCAAAATCTGACAAGCGCAGTGCAATTCTTTCACTTGTGACGAAATACATCTGTAATAGGCAGGGGTAAGGCCAATTAACATCAGATGGGCCTCGTGCTTGTTCCGTCGCAATCATATACACAATACCCTCAACTAAAATACCTGACATAACAACACATCTTTCTTAAATTGTCAGTGATATATGTATATAACATTAATTATTAGATTAGTATGTAGGTATTAGATACATACTTCAGTGAGTTTAAAGTGCGACCATCTCGAACGAAAATTGCGAAAAGGCATTTATTCCTATTTCAATTTAGAATAATTCATGACTTTCGAAAGCAATTTCCCGTAACAAAAACTCTGTAAAAGCCTCAGCTTGTTAGTTTAAGAAACAAACCGATGTATTTATGAGTTTTGCCATAACTTCTCGCTAGGCGCTGGTGGAGCCGAGTTTCCTGTACTTACCTACTTGAGGTAAGGATTCAGAAGATATATCACAATTTTACTTATGTTTATACTGGAAAGTAAGGATACTTTCTATGTATACAAACACGTTTGGTTAATAAAAAACGGTTGTTTGAGTAATTTCTTCACTTCACGAAAGCTGTATATAAATGTTTGTAATTCATGAAACTAAGTTCGGTAACATATCCAGTTTAATGTAGTTACCAATAAAGAAATATATAATAATGTTATTAATTTAAAATAATATTATTAATTTATAATATAACTATAATAAAACTAATCAATAAGAAACTAGCTATATCTACTTAAATATTTTGATATAAATTCTATCAGAAATAAAATATTAAACTGAAATAATGTTTACGGCACATTGCTGTAATTTGCAGCTTCTATATTATAGTAGTTGTGGAAATCTGTGGTCTCTGCCTACCCCTACGGTAAAGAGGCGTGATTTTATGTATGTTTGTTATAGTAGAGCAAATTATTTATTTTACAAATTTCAAGTAGTGTTAAGTAATTTACAAACTTTCGAGCATTGATAATAATTTCCAAAATTAATATGCCTGCACCCGCATGAAGTTTGGTACCAGAAGAGGGTGGCTTGCTTGAAAATCAATCTAGCGGAGGTTTGCCTCTTTATAAAACGAGGCTGCCATCGGATGAGTCCTGAAAACCAATTTCAGAAACATCAAGAGGGGAGCCATTGCGTCATTTTAACAATAGATCGCATAGTTGAGATGTCAGAGTGATTTATGTCTTTGAATTATATGTTCGTCTCTCAAAAATGTAATTCTATGTAAAGAAAACTGTTGACAATAGCTCTTTTATTCCTTGAACTCGTCTGCATTACGTTACAGCTGGAAATACTTCGACACACTGTTGATGCGATTTTAAATGTTCTAAACTTTATCGTGTCTTATCATATATTTCAAAATATACAACGAGATTAAATTATATAAAAACAAAATTAATAATAATAATAATAGTGGTAAGATTCATTATCAACAAAATGACGAAAAAAAACTATGTACTTACCTAACACTTAGCATCCCAGACATCAGCCTCTACCAGAGAAGAATGGCTCTAAATTACCTTTGGTTAGCTATGCGCTGGGTTAGGTAATCTAACCGGGTGATAAATCACAACAGAACTTAGCGGATGAAGAACCGGTGCTTTTAATCGTCCAGAAGCTATATAATTATGCCATAGTTGAAAGTATTACACCAGAAGCATGATACAGGAGTATATTGGTACTTTCACAGAACGTGACATAACCTTGCTAAAATAACAGGCCCTATACCTAAGGCCATTTTTTGATTAAAGCTGTTTTCGACTAATTACGAACCTTTTGATGACTGCCAGCCTCCTAAACAAGCTAATTTCCAAAAAGATTTTAGCATCACATCCATAAAATCTGCCAGACTATACAGAAGTTTGATGAGTTTAATTAGCCATATTTTGAAAAGGCCTTTGAATTAAACAAATCCTTCGCATTATCTTCTGTAGTCACTCCATTGATACCAAATTAAATCATATGATCAAAGGTGAAGTATTTTGTATAGAAACGCCACAATGTCGTTTGATTAATAATTTTAGTGACATTACTACTGAGCGCTTCCTCGCTCGTAGCGAAGTTTACTTAGCTGTTCTTAACCGATCAGCAAAGTTAAGCAACGTCGCCCGCGGTCATGAGTTGGATGGGTGACCGCTAGTGACATTACTACTGAGCGCTTCCGTGCTTCGGAGGGCACGTTAAGCCGTCGGTCCCGGTTGTTATCTTAGGATGGCAGTCGTTATAGCATGGTGGTAGGGTAATTTGCGAATGCCCGCCTGGCTAGCTACCACCCTCAAGTAGAAAATCTGTCGCCAAACACCGAACGGTGTGTTCCGGCAGCTGTCCTTGAGAGCCAGTAATTCTAGGTTAGTCTGAACAACATCTTCGACCACATCATCACTTACCATCAGGTGAGATAGTGGTCAAAGGCTAATCTATCATGTATAAAAAAAAAAAAGATTACAGATGCCGTGTTGAGTTAGATTGGTTCCGTACTCTTATGAGTACGGAACCAATCTAACTCAACACGGCGTGAGACAGGAAAAGCTCCAAAACTGTTCACGAACGAATTAAAGTCCGTTTTCTAGCTCTTGGACTGAAACTAATATAACTACGATATATATGGCGAATACACCACTCGCCGTCATTTTACCGACGATAACGTACAGTTCTGGTTTAAAAATATAAGAATTATTTATTTATTTATAATCATAACATCAAGAACTTACAGTCTACGACCAAAACGTTTTTGAGCCAAATTTATACCATAACTTTCTACTGGATGACGTATAAGGAGTCTAATCAATATCATCACATCAGCCGGAACGTCTTTGAAGCAGTGATGGCTCAGTGGAATAGGCTATGGACTGTCGCGCAGCAGGTCCATGGTTCGAAAGCCGCGGGCTTGAGCTTCAGCGCATGGTGGTAGGGCGTTATGCGAATGCCCGATTGCAATTCAATATTAAAATTCAAATTTAAATGGAAGAATTTTTTCATTAAGGCATTTTCCACTTAGAACGCAAAATCCGCCGAATAGGTAGCAGGCCATTACTCACTTCGATGTAGTAAGGTGTTGCTGCACCACAGAGCTCTTACGCACCCTAAGACCCATATCAACTAAGGAATGGCGGGTATACTACCAACAAAAACATTTCCAAGCATTAATTAGGTGTACATTTTTTACATATAGTAAAGGTCATTGTATAGTAAAAATATAATAATTATTAATTTTTCTTCCGGTGTTTTCATTTGTGTTGTAAGAGAGGATTTATTGTACCGAGTCCACAAAAGTGTCAGAGGAGTGGGAAAACAATGATGATGAATGATATTAGACATCAATTAATGAACCTATTTAATCTTGGATATCCATTTGGCTCCCACAAATACTCCTTATCTTATCAAGATGATGATAAATTAAAGGAACCCTGTCAAATTCGGTTCGTGATAAACTTTAGAGTAATTTCGGTAATAGTCATTTCCTTAATTAGAGGTATCGGTAGAGTGGTTAAAATTAGGTTAATGGTGGTATTTAAGTGTATTTAGAATGAACAATCCTTTAAATTTGACGAACTCCTTGTTCTGTAGGGATTTCTGCATATATGTACACCATTTATTTCGGGCATAATTATGTAGACGAATTTACGTGATTCTATTGGTTTCTTGGATGAAAATCATGTTCTTTTTTTATTGCTGATGCCATTGACCACAATCTCACCTGATAGTAAATGATGAAGTTGTTCAAGCTATGGTAGAATAACTGGCTTTCTGGTGCCAGAGCACACCATTAGGTGCTTGACGAGAGGTTTTCTACATCAGTAATGGCTAGCCAGTGGGAATTTGCAAAATGCCCAGCCACAACAACCTACCCAATGCTATAACGAGTGAATTATTAAATAGCGATGACATACTAACAAAATTTGACCATCTAACTATAAAAATAGCCACATAATAATTAAAATTGCTTGTTTAATATAGAACTAGAAATATCGATGCAAGTAGACAACTTAAAAGTCAAGAGTAATATCCTATAGTAGTGGGCTTTAAATTAAAGATTAGTTGTATTGTATGTTACGGCAAAACCACATGTTTGGGTTTATTTTATTAATACCATCTATTAGAATGTGCTTGTAAATGTGGCATGACCTCTAAAGTTATGCTTCACTTTGTCTGCTTCCATCAATATTACCATGCACAAGCATATTGGCCTATTTTGAAAAGTTTGTTGGTCTAGATTTAATAGTACTGTACCAGCCGGATCGTCCACTGCTGAACACAGCCTCTCGTATTAACGGGGTCTTTGCCATAATCCCCACGCTTGGCAGGCGGCATGGTGATCGCAGTGTAAGATGACAGTTCTTTTCGCGCTGCTGCCCACTTTCTAGTATGTTTCCCTTAGTCACCTCTTACGACAACCACGGGATGATATGGAGAGGGGCAATTCTAACCCGCCACCCCAAGAGGAAATTTAACAGTATGACATCTATATTAAACTATTAATAACAATTTGGTAAACATATTAAAAAAAAATTCATTGACTATAATACTGTGTCGAGATGCTATCTTCCGTTTGGATAATTTTCCCTGGTGCCTCTCAGAGCTTCGCACTAGCTTTCATCCGTTTCTCGTTAACAATTAGGGAAATCTCGCGTTCTGAACCAAGAATAAGGATTGTTTTGTACTGGAATGGCACGTTATTTTTACCACTGACTTATTTAGAGACAAGTAGAAGCGTCATCAAGTTTGGTGGTTGGTTCCGTAAGTAACCAACCACACGAATATCCAGCTCTAAATGCATCTTATAATTTATATTTTGAAGGAAATAGAATATAGTAAGAAATTTGTAAAATATATACAAATCTCCTGAGCTTGTTACATGTACAGCTTGTTGCCCTTTGTAAGTACCTGACTGTGGTCTTAAAATGTTTGATCTAGGTATATTATATCTTAAAGGCAAATTATAATTAAGAAAATCATAATTATAGTTGAAGCTAAATTTCGTAATTTTGGAACGAACCTTTGGAGAAAAAATATATTGTGTTTAAATATTTTGTCCTATTGTTCAATTCGTTGTCCTACGGTAGACTGAGTAGGTACAACATGCGTTCTTCTTTCCTGTTTGCATTAGGTACTTGCAGACTCAGTAATGTCTGTAATAAATTCTGATATTTTTTAAATTCTAATATTGCCTCATTAATAATTTATGACTTACTATATAATCTAGTTCACCACCATCCCTTGAATTTCGACATTTATTTTTCTCCTTCCAATGGTTGTCTGGAAGAGATTGCTTTCAGCGATAAGACCACCAATTTTATATTATTTTGAAATGTGTTTCTGTATATATATTTTTTCCATAAAGTGTATATCTATCTATCTAATATTTTTTCATTTCATTATCATAATTAAAAATATAGCCACAAGAAGGCTTATTATTAAGAAATTATAATCAATTATTGCATAACTTTTCATGAGAAATTCTATTCCTTCTAACTAAATTTCCATTTAGAAAGACCACTGTCAATTTAGTTCCACATGTGTTATATGTGTTTGTCACATAGAAAAGGCCAATTTGATGATATTATTTTTTTACTATTTTTATAAACGAAAGGTTCCTTTTTAACCGGCGGTGTGCCTTTATTAACAAAATACTACGAACTACATACAACACTACAGCTACTACAATAAAAGCATTTAGATCCCTATAAGTCATTGCAGACTCATAGGCAGTCCAAATGCTTAGCCCACTACTAGTTGGCAGCGTGCCCAGCATGCTTGCAGCATTGCCCCGTTGAATTGCAATGCTTATTCTTTTAGCCAAATAGGTGCCAGCATTTTGATAACGAGTCGCATCGACCAAGCGCTCTGATAAGTTTTGGAAAAAATAATGTGCTCCCGGTCCCCAGGGACCTAAAAAGATCAAACGAAAGGTTGCTGTGTAGCACCTGAATATCCATACTCATAACTCATAAATATGAGTTTACTAATCCTTCAGTATTCCGGCAAAAGAAGGTGGGTAAAACCGTTAAAATGATTTGGTCCCGTTCAATAAAAACATATTTTATGGAATTTTGTTTAATGAATAGGAAGAATATTTACTTACACAGTATTAAAAGTAATACTGTGTAATTCCCAATTTCTCCAAATTGTGTGATTACAAAGAAAAAGTCATATATATGTGTTGAGGTCAGTGTTAGAATAATGGATTTTTAAATGTGGCGTTTCGTTATCATAATGGTCTAGCACAACGCATCTCACTTTATTCATTTTAAATTTTTTCTATCGGTATTGTGGGTATGCAAGTATTTCCAACGACAAAGCAGTTGCTTTTGGACTGCGGAACAGTGCGCTCTAATTAAATTCGAAGAGCCTTGCATCTGTGTTAAATTAGTGTCTAATCGCGTAATTTTCATTAAAATATCGGATAGTGGAGCATATAAAAACCGTGTGAACCATATATTAGGAAGAACATGGAAGAAGACCACTCCGGAACATTTCATCGAAGATAATTTGGATGGAACCTAAGTGAGATGCACAGGCATACCGAGGTACGTACATACTGTTTGATATCGTCTCCGGCATCTTGTAGTCACACAAAATCTTACTGAGTATTTTCTTGCAATTGTACCAGTGTAATATGTCACCAGCTATTTCGGCTCAGTTCGAATATGCTACAAGCGGTAAAATGCACTTTATTAAATTTACAGTTCTACTCCTAGGAAGGACGTTGCTTAACTTTGCTGATCGGGTAGAACAGCCAAGCAAACTTCGCCGCGAGCGCTTCAAAAGTTCTTCGCTGTTCTTGTTACATAGCTTGTGTGTAATGTAATTGAAATATCAAAAAATACTCCATATTCCCCATGTCACGAGTTGCTTGGATATTATTGCGAAAAACTTTTCGGAATAATCACACTATTTGTACATAATACATTTGCGAACGTAACAGCCGGTGACTAGGAAATTCATTCCTGTAATCACCGATGCGGGTAGAATTCCTGATCGATCATCTCTTTCGGGTTCTGTTGAGGAATTCTATATTAAACTTAATATGAGTTTCGAACTTTGTCTTGAAAGCAAAATGAGTAAAACTGATTGTGTTATTCCTAAAAAGCAAGTAAAAACGCCAACTTTTAGTAACATTTAACAACAGCTATTTAATGAGTAGGGAAAGAATGAAATTACAATTAACTCAGTAAAAAAAAAATTAAGTACGTAGGAGATGGGTATTGCTTTTAAGAGCAATCCCAATTATAAAATATCTCAGGATGCTGTTACGGAAATAAAAACACAATCTTCCAATCGAAAGAAATCGCTATGAAATGTCCACTACATACATAGTATCTACCTAAGTTCATGAACGATGTTTATAGTGTTGACGAATATATGAATTATAAGAGATATGCTTGATTATAAATTTAAAATTTAATTTTTATGTTATACATGTATTTCGACTTGCATGCAATAACTAATAATTGATATTTGTATATAAAAAAAACATGATTTTGTGAAAATAATTTGAATATTTCGAATTATTTTAAGACAAGTTAATTTACAAGTTAACAATTTTTCTGTACAGTTTTTTTTTATGTTGTTGTAACGGATCAAGCACGTAACCTACCTGATGTTAAGCAGATTAACCTCTGCCTATAACAGATGCATTTCGTCATAAGTCACGAATTGCACTGCACTCGTCACCTTGAGACATAGTTGTTAAGTCTCATGGGCCTGTAATTTCACTGGCTCTCAAGGACTGCTGCCGGAACACACCGTTAGGTGCTTGGTGACAGATTTTCTACTTGAGGGTGGTAGCTAGCCAGGCGGGCATTTGCAAAATGCCCTACCACCATGCAGATGAGATAGAGGTAAATATATTAGTCATAAAAAAACATTGATCGTGGTCAATAGTGGACTTTACCCGTGAGTATTATATAAAGGTATTTTTTATTGCGATTAAATCCCGTCGGAAACCAATTTTTTTTCACCGTGTTGTTCTGAAATGTGCTATGTGTAAACAGTTGTTTAACGATGGTCCACGTTTACCTGTGACGTGTAAATTTTCCCGGGTAACGTGTTTGCTCCCTGTCTTACAATTTGGTGAAATTTTAATCAACTCCGTTGCTTGCTGGCATCGATGTGTACACGGAAAGCAGCCCATTTTATTTGGGTAAAGCGACGTCTTTTTATTTCATATGATTAGATGTAAAATTGAGAAAGCATTTCTTTTACATGTGAATTCTTTCTTTTTACAAATAGGAGGACGTACTCAATTCGTCTGTTTTTTTATGTATGTATGTTACCTCAGCTCTTTTGACTGGGTGAACCGATTTTGATTATTGATTCTTTTTTTATTTGAAAGCTTCAGCTTGCCGTGTGGTCCGATTTAAATTTCATCAAATCGGTCTAGCCGTTTTTGAGTTACGCTCCAATAACTGAAAAGTATTTTCCTATCCTGATGAATAAATGAATTATTATCATTTACAGTGATTGACAATCGATCCCATAAGTAGCAAGGGTCACTAAAAAGGGTGAAAAAAATGTTTACCAATAAATTTTACCTACTTCAACACTCAAACGTGTAAAATACTTGCTAGCTTGTCGAAGTAGGTACAATGCGCACAATATTGTGATAATAGGTACATTTAAACCATCATGTTACCAACTCCAGCAAGTTATTTCACACATTTGAGTGTTGAAGTCGGTTCTATTTTTTGTTAAATTTTTTTTTTACAAGAATAACACTACCGGTATTTCTCACTCTATTCCTAACTTGCAATCCATATTCCATATTACCACTATCCACTTATCTTACTAATCAGTAAGAGAGTAGGCAAAGTAAAATGGAAAATGCAGGAGCCTAAGCATTGGCCTGTTTCGAGGCAGTGATAGTAAAACGCAACACTACAGGATAAAAAAAAATACTTGAAGTTATAACCTTCATGTCCTAAATTGGTTCATAACTTCGAAATCGATAATTGGCAATGCCTAATTCAGTCCTCTGTTCTAAACCCTAGTTATCGTGTATGCCGAATGGGCATCCTATTAATTCATGTTGGTACTACAGGCATACTGCTGGCTAGTAAACAAACAAATCGGCATACAATCCTATGTGTGCTTATTTGTGATTATATTGGGGTCTTAATTCTCTCAATCATGAGCTCAGTAACTTTCTTTATTTAAATTGCAAAAATGTGTTTCTAATGCTTGTTATACAATAATTTGTTGACTGCGGATACTAATTCATCAAATAAATTGTGCTCCGGATGCTGAAAAACTACAAAAGTCAATATTTTATTAAAAAAACCTGGACCTGGGGTAGATTTCCTTCGAATCAGTTATTTAAAGTTCACCTGAACTGCCTGTTTTTGAGATAAAATGAGATCAATTTTATTTGAGTGAACAACGTTTATTGAAAATTCCGTTGCAATCTTTCGTCTGCAATTTGGACAGAAATTGGATCTTCATAGAGCTTTTCAGCCAGTCTACAGGACGTGTATACTGAGAGTAGTGTTTGGTATATGAAATTCTATTTTTGACAAACCTTAGCAAATAATTTCATTGTGCAACAAAAATAATCTGTACTTATAGGTATATGAAATTCCATTTTTGACAACTTTAGCTAATACTTTCATTATGTACCAAAAATATTCTGTACTAATATAGGTATATGAAATTCTATTTTTGACAAATTTAGCTAATACTTTCATTATGTACCAAAAATAATCTGTACTAATAGGTGTATGAAATTCCATTTTGACAACTTTAGCTAATATTTTCATTATGTACCAAAAATAATCTGTACCTATATTGTGCACATACAATTATTGGATTTGATTAAAATATAATAAAATTCCTAAATTGTTTTTGTACTGAGCAATAGCGTATATTGGGAAACCGAGGGATGTTTAATAACAGTGCTTTCGAAAGTTTGAATTGAAAATTTCTGTGATGAACTGAGTCATATTACAGTTTCATAATTTTATATTCCATATGCCAAAGGGGTAACAATGCTCGACTTAACCTCATATGGTGACATAAAAGCTTTAAGGTGAGCTTTAGCTCACCTTAAAGCTTTTATGTCACCATGCTGATGAGTTTACAAAAGTAAAAAAGGCTATCATAACTATAAATAAGAGACTTATGACTTTTTATATATACCTAATAGGACAGTTTTCTCACTATCTCACCTATTAGATGATATGCTGGATCTAGAAATGAAGCTATTTGAAAGAAAACTGCTGTTGGAACTCTGTGCTGTACTGTATCAGCCAGATTGTCTACTGCTTAACACAGCCTCCCCCATTAATGGGGGCTTGCCATAATCCCCACGCATGGCAGGTATCTTGGAGATCGCAGTTTAAGATATCAGTTCATCAGAAGGCACTGCTGCCCACCTTCTGGTATTTTACCTTTGGCCGCCTCTTACGACACCCACAGGTAGCAATGAGGGGTGACATTCGATCTCAGCACCCCACGCAGCAGTGTTATAACACACCGTTAGATAATTAGCGATGGTTTTTCAACTAAACATGGAAAATACGATGCTCTAACTATGACACTTCAGATTAAACTACGTTCTTACTAAATAGCTCTCCAGACAAAACTGTATTTGAAATGGGCAGACACTCCTCAGAAGAACAATTCCGTGCCAATTTCTAACTCAATCATACAAATTATTTCCAACAATTTAACATGAAAAGGAACAACACAGCTTGTTTGTTCCACACCAAGTTACGACTGTAGCAATATCTCCTGACTGGAAATTTATGTAAATGAGTCATTTCTATTACCCACCCTTTGTACAATGAGGACCATCTGTTAAAATTTCTGATGGGCCGTTAACCCCACTTTCATTTGACGTTCGTAATTTGAGTTCACACAATAGATGTAGAAATGTAAGCATTGGAGGATATTGTCATTTAAACATTAATGATTCCATCCGGATGCAATCATCAAAAACAGAGAAACTTGTTTTCTCATTAAAATTTGAAGAAGTTACTAAATTATTGAATTAACAAGATAAAAATAAAAAAAATATTATAATCTTTGCTTTTTAGCTAAATATAACCGAAACATAGGTGATTTTGACTCCCATTCAGCCTATATGACTAACCATTCCCAGAAATTTTTCCTGGACGAGTATGTGATTATTTATCTCGAATCACACTTTGGCAATTAAAATGATATTCTGAGAAAATTAGACTCAGAAATTAAATGTAAATTGAAACGCAACATATAATTTTGGAATTTGACGTGACACTGAAACTGTTAAATTTAGAAAGAGTGTTCTCGATTGAAATGTAAGCTTCTTTTCGAGATATTGTTAAAGTTATTTTACCTTCCAATAGCTCACAGTCTAAAAGGTAACAAAGATTTATGCTGCGGTTAGTACCGTGGTTAATTTTAATTGGAAAACATTTTGCAACGCGATGACCGCTAATGTTCTCTGGAATTGTGGCTGTAGGTATTTATTGTTCCGCTCAAATGTGAAGCACTGACAATAATAAAAGGGTCACTCAGTTTATAGTGTATTTAATTTTCTTTATGAAAGTGATAACATTTTTTCGTTGTTATATAATAATTATCATTAGTATTTATTATATGGTTCGAGTCTGCGCTTGTCAATGTCGGAATTCCACGCATGTGAAGTTGCGCGCTGAATATAGTTAAGGTAATTAAGTTAAAATTTGAAAATGTAAAAATTATTCAAATGTTAAAATTATGAAAATGTGATAATTCTAGTTGAAATTTTGGAAAATAAATGCAGATTATAAAAAAAAAACATGTGAAAAAACATTTAGTCCAAATAATTAGCTTTTTAAAAATATTTATGATCTAAAAAATATTTACAGACATTGCTCGCAAAGGGACGTTTGTAGCTAAGTATTCAATTTAAGATAATAAAATAATGAATAGATTCAGGTGTTACTTTACGGAAATCCTTATATAAAAACAACAAACATTGTAAAATATCTTTAGAACACATTACATTATTATTTTCGTAAAACACTTATAAAATATAAAAAATATATCTAGTGACAATTCCGCCTTATTTGCCTACTAAGCCTACGTTACGTCACAAACGCCACGCAGCCAAACCGGAACAATTTTGAACCATTTTCGATTCTACACGAAGCATCCTCAGGAGGTCTTGACTCTTCAAGCGCATGATCGAGAAGCAGTAGATGTAATGAAATGAATTGATATTTATAACAATAATTATTATATAAATATCAATTTATTTCATTATATAAAGTTTATTATTAATAATGACTGTGCTTAGACATAACTATACTGTCGTATTGCAGTCGGTGCGCAAACCAATATTAAATTATTTCACTTACGGCATCAAAGCAAAAACATTCGTTTGTTTGAATATCAGTAAAACTTCTTTGTTGCTAAACATTTTCGTACATTCTGAAAAATTACGCGCTAAAATGGAGCTCTCCATATAACATTTTGCAAACAAACAACAGCGATTCTAATTCATATTGGTGCATAAAGGAAAACCATATCGTGAATTACATAAACTCCAGTTTCCTTGTCACCTTATAAAATATGCCACAAAAATGAAATTAAGACATAAAGTGGCGGAAGAGAAAAACGTTGTTGGCAGAAAAACAATATCGTTGCGTCGTATCGAGCTTTTAATCCATTAGCAATGATACAGTGGTTCAAATATACGTGAAAAGGTAATACTAGAACTGTGTAATCAATAGTTGAGCTGGGCGCTAGGAATGAATGCATAATGTGAATTAGTATTTTAAATGTCCACAACACTACATTCTCGCGAATGACAGAATCAATAAAGACAGCTTTAAGGGAAGTATAAGGTTTTATCTTGGGTCCCCCAATCTTGGGTCTTTAGCCTGAGGAAAATTCTCTTCTTTTTACACGAGTGCCCAAAAAAAGGAGTGTTATGTTTTCCGGTTTCATGTATGTATGTATGTTTGTGAGTTTTTATATTCTACCATAACTTCCAAACGGCTTAACCGATTTTAATGTATGAGATATCATTAGATTCTTTTTGATAGCACAAGGGACCTGGGTACATAAAAAAACGCATTGGCGGACTTTAGACGCAACATTGAGAGAAAACAATTTTATTTTCTTCCAAACTCATCATGGTGTACCAAAATGAAGGGCTATTAAACACGATTCTAAAAATATATATATGGTCTGCAGTTTTAATTTCAATGAAACGATAAAATGTTTAGCAAAAATAAATGCAGTCGGTATTTAATTTTTTTTTTTTTTTGTGCATGATAGGTTAGCCTTTGACCACTATCTCACCTGATGGTAAGTGATGATGTGGTCCAAGATGTTGTTCAGGCTAACCTAGAAGTACTGGTTCCCAAGGAAAGCAGCCGGAACACACCGTTAGGTGCTTGGCGACAGATTTACTACTTGAGGGTGGTGGCTAGCCAGGCGGGCATTCGCAAAATGCCCTACCACCATGCTATAACGACTGCCATCCTAAGACAACAACCGGGACCGACGGCTTAACGTGCCCTCCGAAGCACGGAAACGCTCAGTAGTAATGTCACTAGCGGTCACCCATCCAACTCATGACCGCGGGCGACGTTGCTTAACTTTGCTGATTGGTTAAGAACAGCTAAGTAAACTTCGCTACGAGCGCTTCAAAAAAATTATACAAAGAAGATAAAAAGTGAAACTACTATGATCAAAGCATAGGTAATCTATTGGTAATCTATACATTATACATAATGAAAATTTGATACTAACTATTACATTACCAGAGGAGGACAAAATTTTACTTGATGACCTTTCTGTTTTTTTGATTAATTCCATGATATTGACACTTCATTTTCTAATTTGAAGCAAATTGTGGACCTGGAGGTCTACTCCCAAAACCGAAGTTCGAAGTTTCGTTTGACGGATCGCACCTTTTCTTATTACGAAACACTTTCGAATCCGAATTTCGAATCGAAGTTCGTATATTGACATTTTGTTTGTCGTTAACCACTTACTACTTCGGCGTTTGACAAACCTTGAAGTATAACCAGAGAGTTGAAATACATAGAATAGCCGATATATAATATCCGAACACCACTGCTCTAAAAACGAACTAGAATTTACCTATCAACATACATATGCACATGTATATGCAGTTTGTAATGACAAGGAAAGAGTATTCAATTATTATGCGGCATATGTGTTGTTAGAAAGAGATAAATAATCAATTTGTGTTACCACCGCACCGCCACGAGACGTTCCGAATAGTTCCTATCACCATTACTCTACGATCTCTTTCACTCTCACACAAAAGATCCACACATCTAGTTCATCCATTTCATTGTGACAACAGTCACCTAAGATAAAACAAAATGAAGATATTCTCTATTTCAGTAATAATGGCAATACTAACGCGTGGAATGAAACATTTTTCCGATCTCTCACAGTGCCTGTATAATTAGTGCAGTGTCTACAGACACAGGAAGGCACATTGTCCACAACTTTTTTTGCAACACTCGTTTAGCGGCTACGTATTTACCGGACACTCGGAAGCGCAACACTGGCAGTGACTACGGCAATTACCTTGCATTCGTCTAGTAAATCTAGGGAGTTCACAACTCATCTACAGGGAAAAAAATCTTAGAGTATACTTAAACCGTTCTTGTGTAATCAAAAATAACATACTCTTATTACGTTACGCGTTGCATGGTTGTTCATAGAAAACAGCGCGACAAAGTAGGTAATCTTCTTCAAAAAAGTAGAAGCCCTCATTTTTGTTATGCCTCTCCAGAAAATAAAAACATTCTAATATACGGTGTATCGAACATATTATGAGCTTATCTACTAATATAAGTCCATGGTTGCATTCTCGTTGTCATATTCAAAGCAGAATTTACGAAAGAGTTTATAGTGTTAGGCATCATTCAATTAGGTTTTTTGTTTGTCGACAACACAACCATCACTCTGAAATATCTTGTTTACTAAACAAATTGTAGAATTCATTGAATTCTACATACACATATACATGAATAAATATTGTATTTATTATCGAAGTATTCTTCTAATTCACAAATTCTTTTTGGTTATTAGTTTTTGGTTTATTTACCGGTATTTACATGTCTACCAATAAGAACCTACCCAAAGCTTTCAATATCACTTCACTATAATATTTGTCTATGAACAAGAAACGAAGACCGTCCGTACAAGCATCCAAATTTAATTGGTAGTAGGGTATAAGTTTGCCGTTCGTCGTTACTTCGTTTCGAAACGAAGCTTCTAAATTCATTATATTTTTTACGTATGTCGCAGAGTTATTGTTTGTAGAGAGACGTATACTATAGTTCATCTCAAAGGATATATATTTATATATCCGAGTAGAACTAACAATTAAGCTTTGATATTGCGATAGCTTCGGGACTATTCCTATTATTATATCATTCCTCATTTGCAGCTTAAATAACAAGTCCATAAAAATGTTTTTAAAAACTTTTCATACATTTCTTTTCTTTATGTAGGAATTGATATGTGACGGATAAAGAAAGGTAGCAGTCAAACATGGATTTATGCATGGACATATATATACATGAGACACCCTTCTAATATAGGTACTAAACCACGCTTGTGTTATCCTGAATGAGCAGACTAAGGTATGCATTGTATGGTTGTTTGTATACGAGCTGTTTATACGTGAAACAAAATAAATGATTTTCTTCGAAAAATATTGATGGCTAGTATTTCATTTAACTACAAAATGTACCTATTGAAAGTAGGTATTCTAGTAATAACGTTGGAGTAATCATGGTACCCAGACATCAAGCTATAAAAAAATGACAAAGTTAATAGCAAAAACATAGATATGTAATTTGCAGAATGAAAGCGCTAAAAACACTTTGATTTGTATTTTCATCGATATCATATAATATTGCCAGTGTACTTCGACCATTTGCTATGGCGTGCCCCATAACGTCCGATTTGTATTTCGGATGATTTGACACACCATAAAATCTGGTTGCTATAAGTATTATACTAATATCAAGCAGCCCCTATTTTTGTTTTGCCTATTTAGAAAATTAAGACATTTTTATGGACAGTGTATCAGACATAAGGGCTTATCTAGTAATGTAAGTCCATGGTTGCATTTTCGTTGTCAAATTCAAAGTAGAATTTACCAAAGAGTTTATAGTATTTGGCATAGTTAATTAGGTTCTTAGTTTGTCGTCGACGCAATCATCACTAAAAAGTTTATTGTTGTGGAAGAAAATAATTGTAGAATACGTTGCATGGTAACACATTTATTATTAATAGTTTATTAAATATCGAAACATTTAACATGCAAATATATTTTGGTTATTGGGATATTGGTGTTTTTACCGGGTTTTTGTGTGCCATGTCTACCATAAAGAACCTACACAAAGCTTTAAATGTCGCTTCACTATGTTGTTTGTCTATGAAGCCGAAACGAAGACAGTCCGTACAAGCCGCATTCGAAGTTATTTGGTGATAGGGTACAAGTTCGATGTTCGTCGTTACTTCGTTCCGAAACGAAGCTTCGTTTTTGGGAGTAGACCTCCTGAACACTGTATAGATGTAAAATAAGGTTGGTTTTTGTAGATGACGAATGCTGGAGATATAAGTTCACGCATAAGCTTGACGCTTTTTACCGACTTCAAAAAAAGGAGGAGGTACACAAATCGATCGTATTTTTTGTTTGTTACCTCATAACTTTTGATTGGGTGAGTTGATTTTAAACATTATTTTTTATTTCAAAGCTGATGCTTTCCGTGTGGTTTCATTCAAATTTCATCAAAATCGGTTCAGCCGTTTTTGAGTACACTCAAATAACTAAAAAGTGTTTTCCTATCGATGATAGTCATTGACAATGAACAACAATCGGTCCAGTAAGTAGCAATGGCCGTTAAAAGGGTGAAACAACCTTTTTACCTAAAAATGGAACCAACATCAACACTTAAAAGTGTGACATAACTTGTCGAAGTCGGTACCATCCGCACAATATTGCGATAAAAAGTACTTTGGTACCGAAGTCAACAAGTTATTTCACACTTTTGCGAGTTGAAGTCGGTTCCAGTTGAGGTTATTATTATTTTTTGGTTTTACTATATTTGCAATCGTCAAAAGTTTCTGAGTAGGTATGTATCCATTGTTTTTTTTTAGTGTGAAATATATGAAGCAATTGACTAAAATGAAGAGCTTTTTATCACTCGACGTCTATATAACAATTTGTTACAAATTAAATAGAACGTAAAAAAAATTGACAAAGGCGTTTAACAATACTTGTTTTGTCTTCTAAACTGCTTCTTGGAGCCCCCTCATTTCTTATTCACTTATTTTTGTCTGATAGGCGAGCCATGATGTCCGAGATGACCACTATCTAAAATTTGGTAGTTATTTAAAATGGTTGTAGATTAGACCTACAATAGGACCTGGCTCTTGGTGTGCTGCTCATCACTACGACTCGATTGGAAGTGCGACACCTTAGGAATATAGCTTTTAAAATTTGTTTGTACACTCTGTTGACCTGTTTGTGTACACGCTGAATACTTTTTATTGTAATAAAGTGTTTATCTTATTTGGAGGATTAAAGTTTGTATGATAATTCTGATAAAATAAATTAATACCAAATAGTGGAAAAAGTAAATAAATAAATAAATAGGTACCCGGCTGGAAAAAGAAGAAAAAAGAAAGCTTTCTAAGTGAAGTGGAAAAAGTGGCGGCTGAACTAGCAAAAGGCCTCAAAAGACGCAAATATAGTAATCTCAGTAGTTGTTACATGTTTGTGCCTTTTGGGGTCGAAACGCTGGGACCGTGGGGACCGAGCGCCAAATTATTATTCAAAGACGTGTCAAAACGTCTAGTCGACGCTACTTGTGACCAAAATGCTGGCATATACTTTGCACAGAGGATAAGCAGTGCCATACAACGTGGCAATGCAGCCAGCATTTTGGGGACACTGCCTAATGGTAGCGGAACAATGGATGAGTTTTTTTTTTTTAGGTAATTTTATGTTTTTTTTTTAGTTAAATATGTTAATCTGTAGTTATTGTATTGTTAAATTTATACATGGTAAATTAGTTCGTACATAGTTTATTAAATTATACCAAATAGAATATAAGGTATTTGTGTGTAATATAGGTATATCTGTTGATGTCAGTAAGTAGTGTCGTTGAAGAAGTTAGGTCTGATTCCGTTATTCCCAACATGGTCTTGTGTGTGACAACACTAGTGTATATAAAAACTGCAAGATAAATGGTGAGGCGACATTCAGGGGCGATCTTGAGAGCTTCTTGCGGGAACCCGGTGTACAACGCTAAGCCCCTCACTTGATTTGGTTAGGTTTTTGTGTGGTGTTTGTAGCTTTAACGATCTTAACTGACATCTGAGCTTTATGATTTCAATCTATTATATCTAGGTTTATGTGTATCACTTATGTTCAAGTTCTAGTGAATTTGAAAATTAATATTTGCATGTACCCATGAGCTTGCTTTGCTTTATAAGTTTTTTAAATGAATTCAAGGCTCGCTAGCATGTCTTTATAACGCTTTTCATGCACACGTAATTTTGACATATTTTAAATACCAAGTGTTCAAACTCGGTGAAACTTTGCATGCTTGTACTTGAGTCTAAGAGATTGAACACTTGGTATTTCAAATATGATGAAACTAAACGAAGCAATGATGGCCGAGCAGTTATAGCTATGGACTGCGGTGCCGCAGGTCCATGATTCGATCCCTACCACTGGCTTGAGCTTCACCGCATGGTGGGAGGGCATTTTGCGAATGCTCGGCTAGCTACCATCAAGTAGAAAATCTGTCGCCAAGCACCTAACACCGTAATGAATAGATTCAGGCGTTACTTTGCGGAAATCCATCTTTAATAATATACCAAATTAATTATTTAATAAAACACTTAAAAAATCTTTATAAAAATGAACGATCGAGACTTAGTCTCGATCGTGCGCTTGTAGAGTCAAGACCTCCTGAGGATGCTTCGTTTAGAAGCGAAACGCGTCGAATACTCTTCCGGTTTGGCTGCGTGGCGTTTGTGACGTCACATCGGCTTAACAGGAAATTAGGCGGAATTGTCACTAGATATATATCATTTTTATAAAGATTTGTTAAGTGTTTTATTAAATAATTAATTTGGTGTTTTCTTAAAATACTTTTAAAATATTTGTTATTATTACCTAACACCGTGTTCCGGCAGCAGTACTTGAGAGCCAGTAAAATTACAGGCACACGAGACTCAACAACTATGTCTCAGTGTAACGGGCGCAGTGAAGTTCGTCACTTGTGACGAAATGGATCTGTTAAAGGCAGAAGTTAACGCTTAACATCAGGTGTGCTTCGTGCTAGTTTCGTCACAATAACATAAAAAACTACTATTTATGGAAAGAGCTACGAAGACACTAGCCTCAAATATAATGTTGATTATCTTGTTCTTGGAAGCTTTTTATATATTAGTTCCATATTAAAATTCCAGTTAAAAATTAGGTTAGTATTTAAAAAAAATCTGTTTTCATTAAATATTGTAAATCTTATATTTGTGTTATGAGCTGTGGTTTTTGACTTATTTCAGTCTCTATATAAGTCACCAACCTATTATTTTGGTACCACTATCAATTTATGAAAGCCAAATCATAATATATTTTTCACTCGGTTAAATACATACGCTCCGATATTGCTTGGAACTATTTCCTACCTCTAGAAAAAGGTATTAGAAACACAAAGTCAAAAGATTTCTTATTTTTAATTTCAACCTCGACCACCGCAAAACCTTTCTGGACGGAAAATGGAAGCAATAAAAAAGTTTGGCAATCTACGAAGATTTTGAACTAATCAAATACTTACTGGCCGACCTGAAAATATACGCGAAGTTCAATAATTTCAAAAGATTTGGAGGCACGGGGATTTAATCTACATTCAATTACCTGACTGTTTTATGTTCGCTATTTATTAACATAGACCTTTGTTGTTTCAGGAACAACTTTAACGATTCAATATTGTGCTGTACTCTTATAAAATACGAACTTTCCGGCCGCGGCTCCGTCAGTGCGTATGTCGGTTATTGCAGAAAACCATTAACATCTTTTTGCGCAGTTGGATAAAAACTATCCTATAGTTTGAGACCCGGGGAAGGCCATATCCCCGGGTCTCAAACTATTTTCATACCAAATTTCATCCAAATCGGTCAAGTAGTTTTTAAGTTTATTCGTTGCATACAAAAATACTCTGAAGCAGTGATACCGCAGTGGCATTGGCAATGGACTGGTGCGCAGCAGGTCCATGGTTTGAATCCCGCCACGGGCTTGAGCTTCACCGCATGGCGGAAGGGCATTTTGCGAATGCTCGCCTGGCTAGCGACAACCCTCAAGTAGAAAATTTGTCACCAAGCACCTAACGGTGTGTTTCGGCAGCAGTCCTTGAGAGCCAGTGATTACTAGCACATGAAACTTAGCAACTATGTCTCAAGGTGACGGGCGCAGTGCAGTTCGTGCCTGTTACGAGATGCATCTGTTATAGGCAGAGGTTCTTCTGCTTAACATCAGGTGGGCCTCGGGCTCGTTTCGTCACAATAACATAAAAAAATATATTTACGACTACATTTTTATAGTTTTTTGATTCAACAGAAACTAATACTCATATTTTTTTGTTTCTAAGATTGATCGCCAACCGATTTGACCAATGATCCAAACGTCTCGGTTGGATCAGAGCGCTTGGCTACAGATTTTTTACCTGTGCGAGGGCGGTCGTGTTTGCTAATATACGAGCATTTACAAAATGCCCTATTACCAACATCGACTACCAAGGTCGCTTGTGCTTAGTGGGGCGATGAAAATCTGGTCAAGTTGAATGCTTCAAACATCCAGGCGTGTCTATTCGGTGCCATATAGGATGAATTATGTCGTGTATGGGTTATAACGCTTACCCATATGTTAAGTACAACGTAAAATACCTGTGAAAATCTTGCAGTTTTACACATAAAGACAGCTTTTATATCGAGCTTAAATATAGTAAATAGAACAGCTTGGCTGAAAAGCAGCTTGAAACTATTAAACACAATTGATAAACAGGCAAAGAAACTTATTACCAAGGACGCTTAGGCTAGACTCAAAGCCACGAACATAAATGTCGTTAAGTTCTGGCTTATCAGTATTTTTTTTTATGCCTGATAGGTTAGCCTTTGACCACTATCTCACCTGATGGTAAGTGATGATGTGGTCGAAGATGTTGTTCAGGCTAACCAAGAAGTACTGGCTCTCAAGGATAGCTGCCGGAACACACCGTTAGGTGCTTGGCGACAGATTTTCTACTTGAGGGTGGTAGCTAGCCAGGCGGGCATTCGCATAATGCCCTACCACCATGCTATAACGACTGCCATCCTAAGACAACAACCGGGACCGACGGCTTAACGTGCCCTCCGAAGCACGGAAACGCTCAGTAGTAATGTCACTAGCGGTCACCCATCCAACTCATGACCGCGCGCGATGTTGCTTAACTTTTCTGATCGGTTGAGAACAGCTAAGTAAACTTCGCTACGAGCGCTTCGAAATTTTACACGCTTTATTTCAAAGAAAGTGCAATCTTATACCTCGGGGCCTTTTCTTACATCGACAACAACAGCAAAGTCGCGTCTGTTCATGGTTCATCATCATCATATCATTATGCGTTCGGCTACAGTGTGGAACCCCCCTCTAATGCCTTTTTTCCGGTATTATATATAAACTTGGAACCTTCTAGTACACAGTGAATAGATATCTTGTAGGCAAGCATGTGCCACTCTAGCCAACGTCATTTATAAAATACAAAGTTACTTTATGATAATAACGTGCAACTGCGGTCAAATGCTTAAATATTAACGTTTTTATAGTATTTACGCAAGTGCTTAAAACTTTATTTGTTAGTCTTTAAGGTATAACAATCAACTGGATTTCTTACATATTATGTAGGTACATAGGTTTTCATGTTTTCCCCATTTTAGATTTATCGTTTTTAAACAAGTGGTGTTTATTATGTGTTTGTTTTTGAAAAAAAGTAAATGATGCACATAATAAATATAGTAAAATAAAATATACGCATAATTCACTTTAAAAATTTTTCGAGCAAATTGTGCATATGTGTATTAATAACTTTATTTTTAATATAGTTAGTTAGACTTCGAAATATCACAAATTTAATATTTAAATAATTTCAAATGATTTATTTAATATAATAGTATAAATTTATTTTATATCTCATCTGCGGCTATTATAACTCGAAATCAGCTAAGGACCCATTTTACTTATCGATTAAGCTGTAAAAGTACATTTCATCCTTAGTCGTGGGACGGTTTATGAGTCACGATCAAGACAGCTAGATCAAGGAACGCGCGAAATAGGGAGTCGAGGTCAGCCTCTACGATTCGGGCGGCATAGTGGCGGATCCCCCGTGACGTCAGTCCGGGCGCGGAGAAGCAGCCCGCATGCGCCAGCTCCCCGCCCGCCCGAAGCCGCTCGCCGCCCCGCGTGCATACCCCGCCCGCCACTTCCAGGCGAGCACGAGGACAAGCCACTCGTTCGCCCGCCCGTCTCAACTTTCGCCTACCCGCGCCGATGACATAAAATAAACTTTAAGTTATTAGTGCGTGGACTCTCTCATGGACATGGACTGAAGTAAATTTTCAGTGAACTGATACGACAGACTCGTTTCAGTGTCCGTATAAAAAGTTCGTAAAAGTTCAGGTAAGTTTGATGTTGTGGGTAGATTTAGAATCGCACATCGCCGTCATATTTCATGCGCCATTTAATGTGAATAATTGAAAATATCCATTTTATATGGAATCAAGTATGTTAGATAGAGATTAAGGTATTATCTAATTGGTTTGGCCGCAGTGGTGGTCAAGTGCACTTGAGATAGAGTTGCGTAACGGCTGCGCCGAAATCCAATCGTAGTCGCGCCGCTGCCGCCGCGCAAATGATTTAACTATCTAATAAAACGGATGTAATCCCCAAGATTATCTTATTTACTATAAAACAATGCTGTGAAATTAAAATACCAACCTGCAGGTTTTGTAAGCAAATCGTTGTATATCTACTATCTACCAAAAACTTTCATTTAAAAAACGTTTTTCTAGTATTGTTTCGCCTAGTAAATCGCAGTTTAACGCTGTTATTGTTTGTCTCATTAATTATAATGTTACTTCTGTTTTTTTTTTGTGTATAGTTCCTTTATTGATTATTTAGGTAAAGGTAGGTGAGCTATAGGTATTTTAGTGAAGCTTTAAGCTCTAGATAAGTTTTATCTCTAGAGTGAAGTTTAATAGAAACGTCTTCTTTGTTATTTTACGGGCTAAGAGAAATCTCTCACAATTAACAAAGGTGTGGCAATAAAAGCGAAGTCCTTCAGGTATTGTTTTTTCTCTTTTGTATAAACAGAATCGTTTAGTCAGAATTGTCGATATTCAAATAACATTTTTGGTCGTCATTCAACGGGAGCCAGATTTACGATCAGACTTTAGTTTGAGATGAATTGCTAATATATTTTAGCAAAAAGAAGGATTTGGCGTAAGCACAGGTTGTGTTGTGGTATGTGAATTGACAGAAAAATAACTGAGACATAAGGAATCGCCTTTATGTCGCTGTTCTCGCTTCGTGACAGTAAATTAATGGTTGAGTAAACTCTTCATGCAAAATCCGTCTACAGATATTACTATATAAATGTATGTACACGTAATTTAACTTTTCAATTTCTTAATATGCTATTATTGTCGCGAACTACCGCGAAACTTGCAAAGCTTGAGTAGTCTATAAGATATCTATGGGTGATGTTTTTTGAAGTTGGTTTTCATTTTATTGGCTGAAGCTTGTTTTAAATTGAAAATAAATTTAATTGGTGACGGTGAAGATGGAAATGAAGCGAAGCGAGGTTTTCGGATCCCGATGAGTGTTCTGTAACCTATTGTTCAAGTCAATAGGGAAATTAGGAAACAAGATGTATGTTTGAGAACTTTAGGTACGATTACATGAAATGTAATCTAAAAGAAGCAAGCATGAAGTGCCAAGCTTGCGGTGGCTTGGGACGGACTATAACGGGAGTTGAGGAGATCCTTGGGGGCCCTAGGCCCCATGCTAAAATGTAATATGGCACGAATTTTGAATAGTTCTCATAATACTAACGTGTTTTTGTTCTTGTTTCCTGGTTAACCTTTGATACTTGTTAAATTTTTGTCGTTATATAAATATGTCCTTCAATCGAATCTAGGCTTTATAGCACAAGTGGCGACAATTATATTATACATATTACAAATTATGATAAAAGACAAAATGATTAATGTGATATACTGCTTTAGACACAAAGTGTGTACATTTAGTTGCATAATGGGTACTTAGTCGGTATCACATAGCTGATAAAAATAGTGAGTTAAATTTCTAATACTTATAATTTTTTGTCATTTGTACGTCTATGTATTTATGTTTTTTGTACTATTAATCGCAGCGATATAAATCGTTGACGCTTTGTTGAAAAAAATTCAAAAGACCTTCTATTACACAGAAAAAAAGGAATACTTGAGCCAACGCAGTGTGTTTTTATTCAAGAATATTTGTGATTCATATATATTGAAAACAATATATTCTTGAAAACAGAACACAATATTCTCAGGAATATATTCTTGAATCAAAGTATATATTGCATTCTTCTTTGGAGAAATCGTTAAAGTGTTTAAATATGAATATGGTTAGTTTTGAATCCAAGAATCTTACCATAAATATTCGTAAGTGAAGCACCTTAATTACATTCAACAAGAATATTTAAAAATATTTCAAGAAAGAATATAGAAATTTTATTTAGAGAATAAAATGTTAACAGAAGAATTCCTATTTTATTGTTAGAAGAATATTTTCGTTATCTTGAAATAATAATTTGAATACTTTATGTGAAGAAATATTTCTTGGGTCAAAACAATATTCCTAAGAATATTCGAGTGTAATATCAAGACTCGATTATTTTTCAGTTCAGAATATATTCTTGTTGTAATACAGCATTGTCTTGAATTTATTAAGACAATGTATATTCTTGGCTAAAGAAGTCTGTTTTTTCTGTGTACTATATATATATATTTAAAACAGTTTATCAATACAAAAACAAATCTCAATACGGTGCTAAGCGTAGGGCAATATATTATTATGTAATACATTTTTTCAGTTTCGTGTTAATATTCCTCTCAAATTTATTTACTCATACTTTGCTGCGACAATCAGAATATTCTATAATCTTCAACCTACTCACAAATTAATGCGAGAATTTATGTACAGCAATATAATAATGGAAACGTAATTTAGAATTCAATGAACTTAAAAAGTAAAAAAATCTGTTTAATGTACCTTTTTATGTTTACCTGTCTGGCATATTATATAATATGAAGCAGTGATGGCTCAGTGGCATTGGCTATGGACTGCCGCGCAGCAGGTCCATGGTTCGAATCCCGCCCAGAGCTTGAGCTTCACCGCATGGTGGAAGGGCATTTTGCGAATGCCCGCCTGGCTAGCGACCACCCTCAAGTAGAAAATCTGTCGCCAAGCACCTAACGGTGTGTTCCGGCAGCAGTCCTTGAGAGCCAGTGAAATAACAGGCAAAACTGAGACTTAACAGGTATGTCTCAAGGTGATGGGCGCAGTGCAGTTCGTCACTTGTGATGAAATGCATCTGTTAGAGGCAGAGGATACCGCTTAACATCAGGTGGGCCTCGCGCTTGTTCATTCACAATAACATAAAAAAAAAATAAAAAAAAAATAAGCTTAGTCCATGCAAGTACTATGCGTAATGTACTTGGTACAATTACAAATTGGTCAGTTATCTTGAGCCTTGTGTCATGTGCGCCTAATTTGGAACGCGCGGGATTTGTCCTTGTTGCAATTCGTACATTTGTTTACTCAGTAACACATTTGTTTTTAAATGAGGCTTGGTTTATTACACAATGTTTTTAAACTCTAAAAACTCGTCACTGTGTCTATATATGTATGTATAACGTTATACCTATAATGATTGAAAGTTTTAATAATATCACTCACACACTAATAATTGAAAATGCAAAAATTAGCGAGTGAATGTGGATTTGAGTGTGTATGTTTATTACTCTTCACGCTGTAACGGCTGAACTGGTTTTGATGAAACTTGGAACACAGATACATACGTGTCAATTTTTCATCATAATAATCACGACTTATCTTCATTGTGTACGTAAGTCAAACTCTTGAGGCTGACGTTTTTAATGTTTTTTTTTTAAGGAAGTGATTTTGTTTAATGCCAACCAAAATTTAATATTTATAAGACGTTTTAATCAAAGCTGAACTTCTAAAATGAGATACTTACTTATCTATGTGTAGATAATAAAATATTGGCCTAACTAAAATCATATCTTTTGTTTGTACAGCGAGCATACTAAACTTTATTCTGGATGGCAATAGTCAAATTAGTTTAAAAAACGTGAGACGGGAATACGATCCAGCTATGAAAAGCTTCGTTTCGCTCCGATATTGAAGTTAGAACGATTGGAGTTCATGAATAAAATCCACTTTAATCTGACGAATAAACCGAACTAGTGTCTACTTGTATGCACGACATCGACAAGCCACTCGGAATTGTCAGAGTTCGACGCAAAATAGTGAGAGATTCTGCGGTATTCCGATTTACCTTCAGTTTCTAATTCAATTCAACGTTGTTATGAACAGAATGTCAGAGTATATAAACCTTCCTATTATATATTATATTATATTATATTTGAAGCGCTTGTAGCGAAGTTTACTTAGCTGTTCTCAACCGATCAGCAAAGTTAAGCAACGTCGCCCGCGGTCATGAGTTGGATGGGTGACCGCTAGTGACATTACTACTGAGCGTTTCCGTGCTTCGGAGGGCACGGTAAGCCGTCGGTCCCGGTTGTCGTCTTAGGATGGCAGTCGTTATAGCATGGTGGTAGTGCATTTTGCGAATGCCCGCCTGGCTAGTTACCACCCTCAAGTAGAAAATCTGTCGCCAAGCACCTAAAGGTATGTTCCGGCAGCTGTCCTTGAGAGCCAGTTCTTCTAGGTTAGCCTGAACAACATCTTCAACCACATCATCACTTACCATCAGGTGAGATAGTGGTCAAAGGCTAAACTATCAGGCATAAAAATAAAAAATAAAAAATCTTTGAGTATATTTCTCGATCGTGCGCTCGTAGAGTCAAGACCTCCTGAGGATGCTTCGTGTAGAATCGAAACGCGTCCGGTTTGGTTACGTGACGTTTGTGACGTCATGTCGGCTTAGCAGAAAAATTAGGCGGAACTGTCACTAGATATATTTTTATATTTTTTTAGTGTTTTATTAAAATATTAATTTGATGCTTTCTTAAATATTTTAAAAATAATTGTTATTATTTTATAAACGTTTGTTTTTGTGAGTCATTAGTTATTCAATTACTCGGTAATATACATAATAGTGCATGTTCCTTGCATGTTTTTTTTTGACAAAGTGTTTGTCATCAAATATTTGCATAGCAGTAGGGTGTTTTGAATTTTGTCTATCTTCCTCCTACCCGTGGATAAAAAAAAACTGCTGCAAAGCATTTAATATCTTTCCCAGACAGAAATAGGAGTTTGCTCTCTAAAAAGTTTGTCAGAACTCACAATTACGCCCCTGAAAATATACGATACGATACGTTACGATAACTCTTTATTGCATACCAAGAAAAGAAAAATTAGTACAATACATTTACAAACACTATGAATTAACATATAAAGCAATAGGAGTTAAATGTAAGTGTTAATTTACAAATGTATTACTTAATTTAATATGTAAAATGGCAATACAATCGGCGGTCTTATCGCTAAAGCAATCTCTTACAGACAACCTTTGGATGGACAGGACAACGAAAACTTGTGAACGGTAGTGTGCAACAAAGAAATCATAAACTTTAAAATAAAATCAATACGCATTATACATAGAATACTTACATAATGTATATATATATATAATATATATTTATATATATATAATAAAATACATATACCTAAATAAATAAATAAATACCTACATAAATGCAATATATTATACATAATATTAAATATAAATTACACATACATAAGTTACAAACATTTATATAAATAATACGTATAATGTACAATTCAAACATTATTATAACAGATAATAACGATTTTAGCAGTTTGAAGACAAGCTGGACAGGTAGTACTCCCTAGTCATTATTTTAAAAATGTTTAGGGATTTTGCCTGCCGAACTGGCAAAGGCAAGGCATTCCACAAACGAGTAGCTTGCACTGTAAATGATTTTTCCGAAAAATGTTCAGAGGGTATAGAAAACTTCAAAACAAGAGATTTGGTGGAACGTGTAGGTCTAGAAGATGTGTCAGAAATAAATTCAAAGCGTTTTTTAAGGTACAATGGGGTGTTAGGGAAAAAAAGAATGGTGTAAAGAATGGATAGTATATGCATGTTCCGGCGAAGACGAATGGGTAACCACTTAAGCTTATTGCGAAATTCAGACACATGGTCATACTTTCGTAAAACCAAATATGAAACGAATACAAAAATTTTGCAAACGTTCCAATTTATTAAGCTGCTCTTCGGTAAGATCCAGATAGCTAGCGTCAGCATAATCTAGTATTGGGAGTAAGAGAGATTGTACAAGCGCAGTTTTAGTGGTGATTGGAAGAAAATTACGTAATCTACGTAGAGATCCTGCTGAGGCAAACAGTTTTCGACTGGTTTCTGCCAATTGAGGTTCCCATGATAGTTGTCTATCGATGAGTACCCCAAGATTTTTTACATATTCATTGATTTTCAAGTGTACACCATCGAAAAGAACTTGTGGCAAGCGAAACCAGTCGATTTTTGATATCATGCGTGAGCTTCCGATAACTATAATCTGTGTCTTTAAAGGATTTACACTAATTCCATACGACTTACTCCACTCAAGTATGTTTTGCAAATCGGAGTTGGTGGAACGTATTGCCTCAGGTAGTTGTTCTATGTGTGCATGTCTATAAATTTGAAGGTCATCTGCATATAGGTGGTAGGACGAAGTAAGTTGATCAGAGATACGGTTAATAAAAATAGCAAAAAGTAGAGGAGATAGAACGCCGCCCTGAGGAACACCAGCTGTCGTAACCTGCCATGATGAAAAAGTATCATCAATCCGAATACGTTGCCGGCGTCCGTACAGGTAACTGTGAAACCACTCAATTACTGTAGGAGATATATTAAGAGAGCTAAGGATTTCTAGTAGTAAGTCGTAGTCGACACTATTGAAAGCATTGCTGAAGTCGAGTAGCGATAGTACAGTCACCTGCTTATCAGCTATGCCGAACCTAATATCGTCTGTGACTTTAATTAGTGCTGATACTGTACTGTGGCCAGGACGAAAACCGGATTGGTAAGGATTCATTAGATTGTTGTTATTTAGAAAAGAACTTAGTTGATTGTATATGAGGCGCTCTAAAACTTTGGAAAGAAAGGGTAAGATGGAAATTGGACGATAATCGGAATATGAAGACGGATTTGACTTTTTTGGAAGAGGAATGATTTGCGCTTCTTTCCATAAGGATGGAAAGGTGCAGCTTTCAATGGATTTGTTAAGGATATGTTGAATGATAGGAAGAGTTTCATCAAGTACAAGCATTATCATATTACGACTGATACTATCGCTACCAACTGCATTCGACGAGATAGATAATATACTCTTCTTAATATCACTATCAGTAAACTGACGAAAAACAAATGATGAGTATCGGGGAGTCGGAAGAGCAGAAAGACAGCTTAATGTAGATGCTTTCGTATTAGCATCAAGAGATGAAGATACTGTGAAATGTTGATTGAGGTAATTGATATCCATATTATTAGGCAACATATCTTGACGTTGTTTTCCGACTCCCATCGTCTTAAGGAACTTCCACACTTTAGATGGATCTTTATTTTCTACTGATTTATGAATGTGCTGGCGTAATGCATTCCTACAAGACCTATTGCAGAGATTACGACTTTCAACATATTTTACTTTATTTGCATCGGTTGCGTTCATTTTATACCGTGCCTTGGCTAATACTTTTTTATGCATCAACGATCTTATATCCTTAGTAAGCCAAGGCGCAGGTAGGTGTTTAATTTTGACTGGTCTGAGAGGAGCGTGCACATCATACAAATTTAACAGAGCATTGTTAAAACTTTTAATTTTGTCGTCAATACTGACTGCATTGACTACATCGGACCAGTCAATTTGCAGGGCGTCATTACGTAAGCAATTAAGATCAATACCACCAAAACTACGTTGTAGAAGAATTTTGGGCTTAGCTTTGGGTGGACGGACTTTATAAGAGAGATATAACAGATCATGGTATGAGAAAGCATCCGCCGCACATTGACCGTGCTTGCTTACGTGATCTGAAGAAGAAACAATCATCAAGTCAAGAAGTGACGGTGTTGAATTGGGAAAGTAATGCGTGGCATTTGTGGGAAGGATGGTCAGATTGCTAGCCCTAATGATAGAATCTAATTTATAAGTACGGGAGTCTTTCTTTAGGAGACACGTATTAAAGTCACCCATTATTATGGTGTGCTCATAAGACGGACAATTAACTTCAAGAAGCGTCTCAAAAGAGGTAAAGTAATCAACACCAGAAGAGTGACTATAGTAAACTCCGAGGAGTAGTTTAGTATGGGAGAGGGAGACTTCAATGAACATATGCTCACCAGCATCAGCAGCGGGTGGTTGCGTTGACATGTCAACAATAGTAAACGAAAAGTGTGTACGAAGATAAATCGCAACACCACCACCTCTGCTGCCAATACGGTCGTTGCGGATTAATTTGAAGCCAGGTAATGAGTATGATGCCGTAGGGAGACATGGTTTAAGCCATGATTCTGACACTAAAATGGCGTGTATATTTTTATGCTCAAATGACGCTAACATATCGGAGTAATGAGCTGGAACACTTTGTGCATTTATGTGTACAATATTAAAAATTTTCGGTAGTGTGCAAAAAAGTGACTCTAATGTGGTTGAAAGATTGGGGATACTGCTAAAACTATCGTCAGACGAAGACGACAGTGATACATATTCAGTGTCGCTGCTTTCATTAGACATTATATGATAAATAAATAATACGTGATATATATATATATATATATAAATAGACAAATAAAATACAATTAAATACTAGTTACTTAATAAAAAAAAAACTACTAATTAAACCACCAGGTGCAAGGTCCACCTGCCAGTTGTGTTATTTAGAGTAGGAAGCTAATAGTTACATGTCTGCAAGATAATAAACAACAAACATTAAAAAAAATAAAAGGAACAACACAAAAAAAAAATATTAAAAACTTATTGAATCCATCACGTATGGTTTTAAGCTACCTACTTATATTTTCAATACAATTAAAAGGTACTTATTTCAAGATGGACAAACCCAACGAATCCATTAGAAAAAAAATATACATGCTAAAAGTATTTACTACTGAATACGGAACGCAAACAAAAAAAAAAAGTCATTGATCTATGGACACTGCATATCGCATTGGCCATTGCATTCGTCAGAGTTATACTACCTACCTACTTTTGTTTACGGATTCATTCACAACATTGACGAAGGCAATTTCAATGTTTACATAAATACCATAAAATCAAACTACTTTTTTGACGCTGCTGCTCGCCGTGGTTTCGTAGTTGCTGGTTCTTTGAGCACAACTGCAGGTTTGGGAACCTCCTTTGGCTGAAGCACGTCGAGATCTCCAATACTACTCACACGGTGGCGAACCCCGTTTGGTCCGAGGACAAAAACATAGCCCTGCCGCGTCCAACACTTTGAAATACCAAAGCGCTGACGGGCTGCCATGAAGATGTCGTGTCGCGCCTTCGTCAGAAACTCTGATAATGTGACGCCGGATCCCTTTAAGCCAGCTTTTGCGGCCCACAACTTATCACGCACATTAATATCCTTAAATTTGCAAAGAATTGGTCGCGGTTTACCAGCAATCAGTGCACGACCCAACCTGTGACATCGGCTAACATCCTCAATCGCAAGCGGAGTCTGCTTAAGTTGTTCCATCAGAGTCTTGACTACCACTTCAGCTGTATTCTCCCGGGGATCTTCAGGAAGACCGTGGATCAGCAAAAACTTTCGCCTATTTCGCATCTCAAGCTGATCCACAGCGAATCCAATACACTGCATCTGAGCTTGAATTGCTCTTAGCGACTTCAAGATGAATGATTTGAAAGACGAAAATTCAGAAGCCAATTCTTCATTGCTGGGAGAAGTATTTGGTGTATTTTTTGCAAGTTTTCCTTCAAAACTTTCCATCCTGTGCAGAAAAGTTGCAGTAAGCTCACTTATTGATAATTCCGTGGGAATGTTTTCCATATTGTAGGTTATGTTGCTTATGTAGTGAAGGTGGTCTTGAAGTGATAAATCTCTGGCTGTTGCAGTTTCTGATGCAGGATTACACAAACTGACAGGTGGGGTGTCTAATTATTACACTATTTCATGTGAAATTCGGATGTGTCTAATTTTAATTATTAAAATATGATAGAGCTGTTTATGATAGTTGTTACTTTTTTCACACCTGGGGAAAAGTGCAAACATAGCGCTTTCTACACCAAGGTATTTTCGTTATATTTTAAATACCAAGTGTTCAGTGGAAATTTTGCATGCACGTTTTGTTTTGTTATTTATTAAATATATATATGTAAAATTATGATTTTTATACTATACGAATCCTAATTTTAATATATATATTTTTTTCGGAAAACTGACGATACGGAAGCAAAGATTAGCTTGAAAACATGCAAGCAAAATTTAAAATATTTAATTGTTATTTAAAATATGACATAACTACCTTTATTCGGAAAGCGCTAAGTGCATGTTAAGGCTGGTAACAAGTCAGCCGTACATGCGATATTGGCTACGATGGTTAAAAAACCAATATAGAGACTCTTTCAACTACCTGTTTTGTTACAAAATGACAAATATATGATAGGAAAAATTTAAGTCACGTGCGGGATAAAAAAAAACAACAACAAAAAAAATAAAGAAAAAAAATAATTTTCCTATCATATATTTGTCATTTTGTAATGTAATCCGCTTAGCAGGTGTTAATGCAAACCTAACAATATTAAAAATACCTGTTTTTTATTTTTTTTGTTTCTTTTTTTTTTATGCCTGATAGGTTAGCCTTTGACCACTATCTCACCTGATGGTAAGTGATGATGTGGTCTAAGATGTTGTTCAGGCTAACCTAGAAGTGCTAACCTACTAGTGCTTTATTTATATAAAAGTATTTATGCATTAATCTAATACTTACTCGTACGTATTTCGAATTCCAAATTACTAAATACATAAGAAAACAACAATACACAATTCAAATACCGAAATAAGGATAGAGTTGTTTGATAAATTTAGTGTAAATTAGTACAGTTGCAAACTAAGCAAATATGCAAATAAGTTACTCATTTCAGTTCTATACAAACTGTCGCCTCGTAGTGAAGAAATAACAGGAAAACTCACCCATAGAATGTGACGTCCCAAACATAAATCAGCTACGAGTAGCTTGATAAGATTACTTAGTTTTACCGTTTGCAGTTTCTATTCACGCTTGAACAATTTAACAAAAAGTTGTTTGTTTTTAACAAGTTTTGGTACGATAAAATACCACTACACAACTTTAAAAAATAACGTATACATTTCATCCACTACATATTTGTTATGATTTGATTTAATTTACTTTTGGTTGTGGTATAGAGAAACTTAGAGTCCAATTAAAAAGAAATGAGAAAATTGTCTGTTCGAATAAATTTACTAAATTTTTTTCTTTGTTTATTGGTGTTTTCAATTATGAGTTGAATGATTCCTTACTTTAATGAATTTTCTTTCCATCTTATAAACATAAAAACAGTATTCCCTTGTCATTAAAATTTATAAAATGTTGCTCATGTAATCGTCATAACTGTGGGGCTGTGGGGTGCCGGCCTAGAATGTCACCCCCATTTCTACCTATGGGTGTCGTAAAAGGCGACTAAGGGTAACACACCAGAAGGCTGGCAACAGCACTTTCGGAGGAACTGATATCTCAAACTGCGATCCCCAAGCCGCCTGCCAAGCGTGGGGATTATGGCAAACCCCCCAAATTGGTGGAGGCTGTATTCAGCAGTGGACTATCCGGCAGATACAGTAATCGTAATAACAGGTTGTTATATTTGAACTTGCAAGGAATCAAGGTTGAAGATGAAAAGCAGTGTGTATAAATAAAAAAATAACATCCTGAGGTACGACTACTACAGATATTTTAAAATTATATTCACTGTATTAAGAATAAATCCAAGCTTAAATGTACAATAACTGATTTAGAAATAATTTTAGTTTGAAGACCATTACACGATTTCATGTAATAACTTAAATCTTTTTGTTTTGTACACCACTATATCACACGAGCAGTATAATTATGTAAGTCCATCCATATATTTCTTTACTAAGGTGTGGTGTAGACTCAAGTCTACACCACACCTTAGTAAAGAAATTCAGTATTTCAGTATGCCTAGGTCAACCTAGGCATACTGAAATACTGAGGTGGAAGTTTTTCTGGCATTTCTCCTAAAGTGGACTACTGATTTATTCTCGCTTCGGCCCATTTAATCTTCATGTTTCTGTAAGTTATCGCTCCCTGAATTCGGGACCTTTTTGTTGTACTCAATGTAAGTAACTACTGTTAGGGAATCTTTTCGATGATATATGGTAGCACTGCCCTGCGTGTATCGCCTTTGTTATGTTCTATTAGTTTAACAATCCAATTGCGCTAAGCATAGTATAAATTAGCACTACAAAGTTCAAAAGTAGCTAGTGCTAGTGTTCAAATCTGTTAAAAAAAATTCCATGAATAAAATGAAAATTTTATCGACCTTCGAATTTTAACTCAAATTTACATACATATTTTTGAAACTGCAAGTTGGTAAGACAATATCCCTATTCTTAAAATTAAATTGGTAATTTTTGCACTGATCCTTGTGATTTACACGGAGCAACACTAGGCCATCTGAACTCAATCTCAAAACTTTATAGTCATATACTCATAAAATATCCAAACTCAAGATAATGAATAGATTCAGGCGTTACTTTGCGGAAATCCATATTTAATAATAACAAATATTAAATATGGATTTCATAGCGCACGATCGAGAATGAATTCCCATTCTCGATCGTGCGCTCGTAGAGTCAAGACCTCATGAGGATGCTTCGTGTAGAAGCGAAACGCGTCGAAAATGTTTCCGGTTTGGCTGCGTGGCGTTTGTGATGCCACGTCGGCTTAGCAGGAAAATTGGGCGGAATTGTCACTAGATATATTTTTAAGTGTTTTATTAAAATATTAATTTGATGTTTTCGTAAAATATTTTAAAAATATTTGTTATTATTATATCCAAACTCATATAATGACTATAAATAATGCAATTCACAATATAAATAATAAAATTATAATTACAATTTGCCATATCGTCCACTTTTGTACAAAAGCCTCCTCCATTTACCATACCTCGCACTCGTCTTCTGTACCACAGAGTACGATGGCAGTAAGACACTAAGGCAAAATAAACAGAGAAGGAAACTATAGTAATATAATAACTATGTTCCGTTCATTATTCATGGGGTAAGGTGCCAGCAGCGCCTTAGCCCCTTTTAGCGCGCCTACCCTCCGGAGTTTTTGTATATTTTGCCCTTCTTCGCTTCATACAATTCCCACACAGGGAATTTAAAGTATATTAAAAGATTATTTGTAGTTGAGCTCCTGAGTGTTCAATATATTCTTAGTAAAGTGCTATTACTCTCTACAAGCATTCTTTATAGATATAACTCAACAGTAAATTTAGATACGGCGAGTTTCGTTTCGAACTAAAGATACTTAATCTCAGATATATATTGTTCTATATACACTGAGAAAAACGACTTAAAGGCTTAAATCAAATTTGACCTTTTACCGTTGAATTGTAACTACGCAAGATTTATTCACAACTCTTAGGATGATTTTCACCAATCAATAAAAATGTACCATGTTTTATAATAAACACAACCGTCAAAAACGCCTTTCGTAAAGTATTTTCAGAATTGAACTTGTTATACGATAATAATTGCAGTATTGACCATAAAATATACCTTAAATGAAGACGAAAAGAAACATTCGCCTTCACTGACCTCGTTTAACGCCTTCTAGTTGGAAGGTGTTTTTGTACGTATTTACGTTTGGTCGGTTTTTTGCCTTATACCATATAAATTGGCCGTCATTAGGGCGCTTTTGACTTTAGATTTTTCTCAGTGTAGATAAGAAAAAAATAGATTTTTAGATGTAATGTATGTAATAATAATAATATTATTTTTGCCCACCCATATAGACAATAACAAGGCGTTTACATATAAATTTTTACATCTATAGAAAGCTTTTAATTATTGATATACGTTCTTATTATGTTTTTCTTTCAATAATACTCAAATATCAATTTTCAAATTAATCCTCGAAACAACTCTAGCACTTCTCACGTTCACGGAATCACATGTAAATGAGTTCTTTGTAACCAAAGCTGTGAAAATAAAACGCCTACCCCAAGCCGTTTTTCACAGGCTTCCAGGAAGGTAATTACTTTTGTCGGGATAAAGGACCAGTTTAATAAACCTTACGTGGATCGGATGCTGCTTATCCACCTAATTGAGGTATTGTCATGTTGCCTAATTAGTATGCTAATTGGGAATGGCCTTTTGTTGTGTTTTAGAGATAATATTGGTTGAAACAGGAGTTTATTTGTGTATGTAGTCGAGCCCAGGTTTGACTTGATAATAAGATAATGTTTAGGATGATATGGTATATAAATTAAGTTATTTTCTGAGCAAATGTATTATCAAGTTTTAAGAATACTTCTCACCGACAACCATAAAAAATCTATCAACAAAACACCAATAGTAATAATAATAATATTTTCAAGCAAAGTAATAATAATATTTTCAAGCAAAATCATATGCTTAGTAAATATAATAACCACTTTTAATCCGCAAAATAATCACCACAGCCAGAAGCGAACCCCCGTCTTAAATGCGCCTGATGCTTTTCCGTCTTCGTTACTGAAATCGGTAGATGTGGCTCAAAGTCGGACCAAATTATTTTTTAACCGACATAGAGGAGAGACGTTACGGTCATTCCATCAAGTTACAGAAGACTTTGCCTGAAGAAAAGAAGTATGTTTGCAAACATTAAGCTTCCTTAAATGGCATTTCTAAAAATTATTTTGAAGCACGATTGCATGCTGGGCAAATAAAACATCTACATATTAAGTTACATGTTCAATCAACGACTGAAACTAATATTTTGTTAACTGAAAATCAATGAATGAATAGTCTATAGCTGACCAAGTGCCTTTAGAAGAGTGTAAATAGCTAGAAGACAGAATGACTTAAAATTGAAAAGCAATATCGCGTTTTAAAAGGGAAAACCATATCGACATTATTTACCCCACACGGTTCACGGGCAAATATTGCCGAGGGTTTACACAAATCTCAAGTATCACACGATTTTACTTCAGACACAAAGAAAATATGAATGAATTTTTTAATTATTTTTGATTCATAAACAGAATACACAATTTCAACCAACCAAGATAAAATGAATTAAGCATTCCTGAAACGAAAATAAACTACATACTGAATTAAATAACTGAATCTTAATTGTATGACTAATTCACATACCTGCGTATAAATACATAAGCAAATTTGCTTAAGGCATACTGAAAGAAAATGTTAATATTATGGGGTATAAAACAACGACTGCAGATTCAAATCCCTCTAGTAGCCATTTATTTTCTGTCAGACAAAATGTTATCTACATCAGTTGTACAATTTATACTATATTAAAATATTTTATCGCGTATATCCTTTTGAAAAACAAATACCATTTCCAAAAACATCTTGTTCTTTTAATTAAAATTACTAAGCTTCGTTTAACTTGAATATCTATTGTTATTTGTATATAGCTGAAGTCTGGCATAAGATGGATAATACCTAAGATTATTTCAAAGTTTGATCCGATAGTACTATACAGTTAAACGCCGAAATTAGTTATCTCTTCATTCCGAACAAGTCCCAGAGGATACTTTCTAGGAAATAATGGTGACATTGGAATGTCTGAGTTCTGGTTGTGAGTTCTTAAGCATTGAATTATGGTCCCGCAGGGAATTGACTCGAAACAAAGCGATTGCCATTGGAAGCAATTTCGATACCATCCCATGTCTGGCTCAGTTGGATTGTTTGTGGTACAATTTTATATTTATGTGAGCAATTTGAGAAGATGAAAGATAACAAAATGTAATTTGACTAGCTCAACGTTGTGATCGAGTTGTATATATTTATATCCATAATCTATTTTAATGAAAGTTTGAATCGCGAGCATTTCGTTGATTATTAGCAGATATTTACTTGATGAAGTGGAGTAAGTGAAAATGTATATAAATACGAACACTTCACTAACCTCGACAATCATATCGAGTGTATCGAACGTGATTACAAGAGTGAACTTCCATGTTGGTAGGGCATTTTGCGAATGCGTGCCTGGCTAGCTACCACCATCAAGTAGAAAGTTTGTCGCTGTGCACCTAATGGTGTTCCAGCAGCTGTCCTTGAGACCCAGTTATCCTACGTTTAGTTTGTTAACACGTGCGGCCATCAGTGCGACATCATCAATGGTGAGATTGTTGTCAAAGGATAATTTTTATAGCAAAAAAAAAATCTTTTATGAACTCGGTTCGCGAAAGTTTCAAAATATTACTGAAATAAAATAATATGACACACAAATATTATTCAAGTCATGGAAAGATACTCAGGTTGATTTTGTGTTTTTCTATAAAATATTTATCTTAGAGAAAACCAATTAAGAGCCACTTCAAACCCCTTGGCATTCACGTGGACAATATCGTTCATTTATGCATTAAATTCTATTTTGCTTATTATCTAAGATGCACATGGATTTATATACCTTTTATTTTTCTAATAACATTTGTCATCACTATAACCTCGCTTAGTATTTTTCTATGTGCAATTGCCATATTAAAATTGTTAACTGTATTTTCAGAAACAGTAAACTAAACTTAAAAAATAATTATGAATATATCATAGCTTTGTGATGTGGCAGAAGTAGTGAACAAAGATGGAAAATTAAACAACACCGTGAACTTTTATAAAAGGCGTAAGTTTAGGTACCCAACGTGGCCTAAAAAGTTGACGTAATTAACTTCCAGCAGATATTTTTAAGACCTCTAATGGCCCGATATTTGTCCCGAGCTTGGGCCCGCCCGGTCATAATTTAGTCAAAGTCCGCGACACCCGGCCCGGAAGGGATCGTTTGTAACGCTCGCGGTCATTATCTCATTTCATTTATACTCTGCAAACAATGTTCTTCATGTCCCATACACACAATTTAATTTAATTTTACACTTGACAAACAATCGAAGTTTGGATTGTGCCAAAAGTTCGTAAACTACTCTTATGACTTTTCCATAAATATTTGTAAAAATATGTTTTACCGCAATGGATATATCCTTTGCGGTGAAATTTGATTATGAACAATAAAAATGATTTTTTCTACTCGTGAACGTAGGAAAAGATTACCCACGGAGAATGTAAAAAGTAAAAAAGGTATTTTTACACGACTGCCCAAAAAGGAATCTTTTTATTAATTGTGGTTTTCAGGGTTCGTGTACGTTTGTGAGTTTCTTTATTCCACCATAACTTCTAAACGACTAAACCGATTTTAATGTATGAGATATCGTTAGATTTGCCTTGATAGCGCGTATTACAAGTACATTAAAAAAAAGTTAATTGAAACATACTGGCGGATTTTAGACGCCATATTGTGAGAACAAATAATCCTTTCTCCCAAAGGAACCCACGGTATCAAAATGAATGGCTCTAAGAAACGATTCCATGAATATATATATGTTGCAGTTTTCATTTCAATGGAACGATAAAACGCTTAAGGTAAATAAATAATTTGCGGTCGAGTTTTATTTTTTAATCAATTTATACTTGTTGTATAAGCAATGGTTTAACAGTATTTTATTAAATAACGAGAATACTGTAGAGAATAAACATACTACAAACAAAACATACATTAAGAGCCATTTCACAAAATCACGCTACTGAAGTTTAGGTAAATGCCAGCGCATCGCTTACACAAGCGAAAGAAGTGACGACGGAATAGCGTGACTGTGAGTAACATATTTTGATACTAGCACTCATTAATAAAGAAATCTAAGTTGCGAATTTAAAAATTGTGTGATTGGCATGAGTAAATAATCAATTTCTTGTCGATTACTTGCTAATGTTATAGAAAAGAAGTAGGCATGTACATTAAATAGTCAACCTGCATCGTGAAACTTTTATTTAAATTTCATCCTTGATGAATAAAAAATAGATATGTTTGAATCATTTATTGTAACAAAAAACTTAAATAATTAAAAAATTATACGGCTTAAAATTATATGAATATTTGATGTAACGACATTGATTAAAAGCTGCGGACTAAAAGCTCTTTCTTTTAAATTTTCCAAAAATTGCTGTTTTCCTCGTTCACACTCTTCAGTATCTATATCCAATCGTTAACACTGTCTGTCATAATGACCATGCATAGGATTGAGGTTTATTTTTCTGTGCATCCGGAAAACAACTTAGTACCAACCACAAACGTCCCATGACGTTTTTGGTTTTCCATTACTTTAACATGTCACCCTCATATTCCCATACCATAATATATCACCTACACCATTAAAAAAATAACATTTTCATCCATTTAGTTTGAGTAGACCAAACAGCGAAATGTAAATATATATATACAGATTTTGAGGTTTTTTTGTTTTTAAATCGAATATCTTTGATGCAATCTATAATCCACATATATATACTTCCGAAATCAGATTGAAGACGTTCTGAAAAAAGGCCAGGTCAAAAGTACCCTAAACCGACGCTTATGTATGAAAGGATTGATGAGTATAGATGAAGCGAAAGAGATATGTCAGGATCGTAGTAAGTGGAAATCCGTGGTCTCTGCCTACCCCTACGGGAAAGAGGCGTGATTTTATGTACGTATGTATATACTTCTTGGTACCAATGCAATCCTCACTATATACTCTTATGCTCACTATTTCCTCTATAGAAAATAAATGATAATACACCTTTTTATACAAAAAAAATACTGGAAATGGGGTTTGAACACACGAAAAAAATGGTGGGAAATAGTAATTTAATTGCTATTTCTATTTTTTCGTAACTAACTCACCTAGAACTTCGATCTTCTTTTAATATGATAATTTACTATTGTTCTTTAGCCATGAATTGTTACAGATTTTTACGCCAAATATTTTAAAGTAACAAAATTAAAACAACCCAATTGTTTTAAGAACTTTGGCGGGAAAACTGTATTGGAAAGCAATAATTTTTTCTGAAAAACTATACCACCTACGGCTTTGGTCCTTCTTTGATATTATTATTTACATGTAATTTATACACCATTATTATTTTAGATTTTTGGTTTAGAAGTTTAAAATTAGTTACGAGATTATTTAATACGCAAATTTGCATCGGTAAGTGTTTGCGTTGCAAAATATATCGAGTGAAAAATGACTTATACATATGCAAAATTGCGGTTTTCTAGATTTATAACTGTTGAAGTAGTTACGATATTAATATGAAATGACGTAATATTTTGGGGCCAAAATGTAATTTGTGCTGGTTTCAGATTTCATCAAAATATTCAAAATACTTCCTACTTCATACGTTATCTCAGAAAAATATGGATTTTTTCTTGTATGGGCAAGGATGCATCCTTTTGAAAACCATTTGGATTATGAAAGTCGGACTTACGCAGATTTATGGTAAATTTGTTAATACGACTATCGACCGCTAACTGGTATCCCGGTTTGTACAAATGATGGAAAAGCCGAGAGGCCGGTTTGTACAAATTTTCAATAGAAGGTAGTTTAATTTCCAGCTGAAGTTATCGCTGTGTTCACTTATAGACATTAACTGAATCCAAAAATATTGGAAATCAATTATTCGCCTGTCATCTAATCCTCCTAAAACAAAAGTTATAGTGAGGTACTAATTTAAACTAGAATAATATAAAAACTAGCAGACCAAAAAGAAGAAGTCAACCCTGTGAGGTTGTTAGCATTTTTCCAATAACGCTGTATAAGGCTGCATAATTGTGACGTTTCCTTTTTTTAACACAATGGATGAACAGAAACTAAAGATGTAGTTACTTAACAAGACAACAATACTTCTATTATGGACAACAAAAATAAAGTATAGTCTGTTACTTAAAAAAAATATCGACATGATCAAAACTCTGTGGTCGCACTATAAACTTGCATCTAAGCGTTCCGCGTACGAGACGTCACAGCAAGGAAAACGAACGCAGATCCTACCTCGATGGGCGCTCGCGCGGTACTGATCGCCTCGCGCTTGTACATTTCAATTTATGTGCATTTCGAGTTATGTTAAATATTTTTTCTTGTCTAACAAAACAGAGTTAATATCACAATTTATTAAAGATCAGATTAATTAAAGAATGAACTTTCTTTTTATATAATATCTGTTTGGAATTACACTTTATTAAACGCAATATATGGTGGTAAACTGCTGATATAATTCGTGGAAATTGGCGCAAGATCTTTATTTTTTTTTCTACAATGACTATTAATTAGCGATATTCTAGTACACTATGTGTCAACAGGATTATATGCCTGATGCACAGTTTTTTTTAAAAGTTAATTTGATGAATTTTTATACAAGAGATATAACTCTGAAGTTGGCTATGTGTACTTTAATTCGTTAAACAAGGTGCGGGAGATTGGTCACTACAAAATAATTCATGTTATGTTTGTAAATCTGGTACATTAACTGAAAAGAGAACAGATTATTCTATTTTCATCAATTATTAAACAACTTGTAGATATTTCCTATGATAGTAAATTAAGCGCTTAAAATCTTCGTATACCGCATTAAAATGTGAAATGCCTCTTAATAAAACAAAATACCGAAAAGTCTTCGGCCTATCAAGGACAGAACAATGTGAACATTGCGTATCCAAATGAACAAAGGAAAATACAAATCTGAATGCCATACGACCGATCATCATTTTGAAATATAATTACGCAATAGAAAAAGCACCGTTTGACAGGGTGAGTTATTTTCCACTTATTGTCAATTTACCTTCGTTGTTTCGTGGGTATTTTTGAATTAACGTTGAAAAAATTAGATGCTAATGACGTGAAAGTAAGCTAATGCTAATTTGTAAGGTAAAGTTTGTGGGATTATTTTCCACTTATTATTTATTTACCTTCGTTGTTTCGTTGGTATTTTTGAATTAACGTTGAAAAAATGAGAGAAAAAATTTTGTAAGGTAAAGTTTCGAAGTCAGGAGTCCAACATTAACAAATTTATGAACTTGAGCTTATACAGTAGGCAAAATTGTTCTGTATATTGGATTTGTTACATGTGTTGAACTTGTGGCTGCGACAATGTGTAGAAATAGCCCATTTAGCTGAAGCTGTGAAAGCGAGACGTCGCGGCAAGAGGTTGTGTGAAGATTTTCACGCTGAAAGGTATAGTTAACAGTAACTGCAGGCTGACGAACCACCTGCTCCAACTGCTTGAAACAAGTCGCTTTGAATGTATGTCTCCGTTGTGAACGACCTCAAGTAGACTAAGTAAATTTTCTGGCTTTTGATGACTAACATAACATTTGTGAATTTTATTTTATTAGGATTTTGGGTGTTTTATTGAAATATGCAATTATATGTGTTATGCAATTATATTACGTTTTTTTAAGTAATGGGTTGAATTGTCACCTCATTAGTTAGTAATTATTATTGTATAAATCGTTTATTGAGATATAAACGATTTATATAATATTAATTGGGTTCTCAATACAAAACATACAGTTGAATGAATGTTTTGTGTGTTACCTCATAACTCTTTACAGGGTGTACCGATTTAGATGTTTTTTTTACATTCGTAAGCTGGTGCCTGTCAGGTCCAATTAAAATTTTAGTGCAATCTGACGAGTAGTATTTGAGTTGGTGTTCCTAAATTATGCGTATTTAGTATTCGTTTTTTTTACTTTTTAATAAAAATAATGGGTGGTTATTGTGCTGCTTTTTTCTCGTATTCAATATAATTTCTATCAACAACTCTAATAGAAAAACAACGATATAGTTTCCCTTTCTCGGAATAGTTTTGCCACCAAACTGGCCCATACAAAACACTTATAAAACCTTTCAGAAATAATAAGATAATTTCCCGACTATATTTTTATTTTAAATTGGCGGCGACATATTTTATGGCGACACCTTATGGACCAATTGGACGAAAACAAAGAAATATAGGTTTGTATAGCTTAAATAATAAGCAAATTCATAAATACTTAAAGAAACTTAAAAAAATATTAACAACATTTTCAAAAATAATCAGACGTCTAAAATTGACAATGGATTTCAGCGGAATTCAAAACCGCATGATAAATATATAGAGTAAACTATTTAAATGTGGATGCTCCGAGACGGATCGGAAACCGGGTGCGCTCCCGCCAAAAGCTAGTCGAGTGTTTTGCTCCACTCAGCTTATGTTATATACTAGCTCTCTCACTTTTTGCATAACTCAAGGGGTGCAACGCACACGACCACTGTTATGTAGGATCAGAGTAATCACTGTGTCAGATCTGTCACTCACAATAACAATAACAAATATTTTTAAAATATTTTAAGTAAACATCAAATTAATATTTTAATAAAACACTTCAAAATATAAAAAAAAATATCTAGTGATAATTCCGCCTAATTTTCCTGTTAAGCCGACGTGACGTTACAAACGCCACGCTGCCAAACCGGAAGAGTTTTCGACGCGTTGCGCTTCTACACGAAGCATCCTCAGGAGGTCTTGACTCTACGAGCGCACGAATTAATTTCTCGATTTTTATATTTTTAAGTGTTTTATTAAACAATTAATTTGATGTTTTCTTAAAATATTTGTTATTATCAAATATGGATTTCCGCAAAGTAACGCCTGAATCTGTTCATTATCTGTCACTCATATTTAACTGAAACTCTTCCTTAACTTTAAAATAACTCTAATCGATGTACACTATCATAGGAGTTTATTTTCGTATTAAAATCTGATCGCAAAACAAAACACAACAATTGAATTAGTAGTAGTAGTAGTAGTAGTAGTGTAAATACATAATTATTATTGTATGTTTATTGATGAAAAGCAGGTTTTCTAACACTATCATCCTGTTGGTAAATGACAGATAGATGTTAGAATAGGAAGTGGCATTCAAAGACAGTGGCCGGAACTTATCTTTATATGTATAAGAGATATTTTACTTGTGATTTAGGCGAGTATTAGCGCAATGACCGCTACCAAACAAAAATAAGATCCCGATCTGTTTGGTAACATCTTATTAATTTAATTAGGTTTCCAATTTAGAAGTGTTTGTAAAAGTAGATTTTTGATGCTGATCTAAATATAATAGATGTAGAAATATTATTTTGGTGACAGGTATTTAATGCTAAATTAAGCTATCGTTCCATTTATTAACCTGGGCCTTAATCTATTTATTTAATTCACTCGTCGACACTAATAACTCTCATAACATCTTACAATGTCCTGAGTCCTTATGTAACATATTTTGTTGTGATGTTCTGGCAACATCGTTACCAACCACTTTAGCATTTGGTCTGACGTACGGCGCTCAACATAAGTACGAGTATATGTACCGAAGCTAAAAGCGTCGAGAAAACTTTTATACTTATACGTTGTAGCAACTTACGTCATTATATGACCTGATCTAGATGTTGGGTATGTAGAGCCCATCATTGAACTTGATCAAGTTACACTTCCCTAAAATACTGTTGCTTTATCAATTGATTCTTGGGAATTAAAATGGATTTAAATCTACAGTGGGTTCGTAAGATAAGTCAGTTAGATTTAACTACAGCTTAACTGGTTTATTTCGCATATTTTCCCAGCATAATGTTTTGTTGTAGGGAGCAGCAGCGGATATACAGACTATCTTTATCTCGCAAAAGCGGGCAATTCGTGCCGTGTATGGAACGGATTCTAACGAATCAATGAGGTTTTTTTAAGATTGGGATTTGAGGTTTTTAATAAGGTCACCTATGCAATAAATATCGTAATAATTTTATAAAAGACTTACAAATTGTAAAAGTGTACAGAAGTAATAACATGAAAAGAATGGCCCCGAGTTTCTTGTACGTTCTTCTCAAAGTGGCTCTATACCATTTTTGCTGTTCGGGGCAGTAGAATATAATAGTAAAATTTTGTAATTGACGTTCATAAGAGCGTCATACACGCCAAAATTTAATAAATGACTTTGATTTGCCTTGGTAAGAATACCCTATACTAAGGAAACACAGTTGTGACAAGTTGTGAATGTATGAGAAATGAAATGAGAGGGATAACAATTGTTATTCCGACAATACGTTTATGTTGCTTTATTTTATATCATAACAATAAATAAGATATCAGACTAACTGATATATTAATGCATATCACTTATTTCCAGTTATTTGGAAAGTTAGTGTTTGTTTCAGAGTAATAAAATATTTTACTTTGTCAATTACGAGGCAAAACTTAAACAAATTCACGGCATATTTCTTACGAATTGAATTTGTCTTTCAACAGACTTCAGAGCCTTGAAAAATATCGTTATCTCGTGCGTCCAATCTGTCCACCTCCTATGACGAAATCGTCCAAACTGCTCACGTTTTTTTATCCCGCGACGCCCCGTAACGTTTTTTTGTAGTACTAAGTAGTTTTCCATTACCTAAACATGTCACCCTAACATCCCCATACCCCAATATATTACCTATACCATACAAAAAATAACATTTTCATACATTTAGTTTGAGTGGATCAAACAGCGAATAAAAATATATTTTTCCAGATTTTGAGGTATTTTGTTTTTTAATCGAGTTTATTTGTGGCAGTCTCCAATCAACATATAAACTTCTTGGTACCAATGCAATCCTCATCATATTCTCTTTACGGGAAAAGAAATGAAAATAGACCTTTTCATGGAAAATTTTACAGGAAAATGGGTTTGAACAGACGACGAAAATGGCGGGAAACGGCATTTTTTATATATTTTTTTAATTTTTTTTTTCCGAAACTATTCCACCTACAACTTTGTTTTTTTTTTTAATGTGTGTATTTATTATGGTTCTTTACCCATGAATAATACCAGATTGTAAGGATAAATATTTTATAAGTAGTAACGAGATTAAAACAACGCGATTTTTTTTAAGAATTTTGGCGGGAAAACTGTACATAAGCGGATTTTTTTTTTTTTCTCAAAAACTATACCACCTACGAATTTGGTTTTTCTTTTGATATGATTATTCAGATGTAATCTATACACTTGAATTGTTTCAGATGTTTAGGTTTACAGGTTTAAAAGTAGTTACGAGATTATTTATTACGTAAATTTCGATCGGTGAGTGTTTGCGCGGCAAAATGCATCGAGTGAAAGTTATTTTTTTTCATTTCATGATTTGAGTAACTTCTCGTTACCATAGAGTAATGCGGTTTATTTCGTTGTATAGCCAATGATAGTAGCTTACTAACAACGTTTAAATAATAACGATCGGATATATACAAGCTTCACACTAAACCTTTTTTTTAGACCACCGGAATTCCAGCCGTAACAAAAACAGGGGTCAAATAAAAAAATCTATAAAAAAAAAAGTTATCAATCCTTATCCTTTTAATTTCTTTTAACATCGTTATTGACTTATTGCCTATACAAATGCAAAATTACAGCTTTCTAGGTTAATTACTTTAGAAGTAGTTACGAGATTATTTTTAAATGACATAAATCTATACAAAATTTTGGCGCCAAAATGAAATTTGAGCTGGTTTCAGATTTCATATCAATTTTAAACATACTTTCTGTTATATCAGAATATTATGGATTTTTTCTCGCATAGCCAAGGATCCATCCTCACGAAAACCGTTTGAATTATGAAAATCGAACTTACGCAGATTTTATGGTGAATATGTAAACACGACTATTGACCGCTCTCCGGCAGGCCGGTTGGGACACATAAGGGAAATCCGGCAGACCGGTGGATACTCAATAACGATATTTTTCAAGGCTCTGAAGTCTGTTGAAAGACAAATTCAATTCGTAAGAAATATGCCGTGAATTTGTTTAAGTTTTGCCTCGTAATTGACAAAGTAAAATATTTTATTACTCTGAAACAAACACTAACTTTCCAAATAACTGGAAATAAGTGATATGCATTAATATATCAGTTAGTCTGATATCTTATTTATATGTACCGAAGCTAAAAGCGTCGAGAAAACTTTTATACTTATACGTTGTAGCAACTTACGTCATTATATGACCTGATCTAGATGTTGGGTATGTAGAGCCCATCATTGAACTTGATCAAGTTACACTTCCCTAAAATACTGTTGCTTTATCAATTGATTCTTGGGAATTAAAATGGATTTAAGTCTACAGTGGGTTCGTAAGATAAGTCAGTTAGATTTAACTACAGCTTAACTGGTTTATTTCGCATATTTTCCCAGCATAATGTTTTGTTGTAGGGAGCAGCAGCGGATATACAGACTATCTTTATCTCGCAAAAGCGGGCAATTCGTGCCGTGTATGGAACGGATTCTAACGAATCAATGAGGTTTTTTTAAGATTGGGATTTGAGGTTTTTAATAAGGTCACCTATGCAATAAATATCGTAATAATTTTATAAAAGACTTACAAATTGTAAAAGTGTACAGAAGTAATAACATGAAAAGAATGGCCCCGAGTTTCTTGTACGTTCTTCTCAAAGTGGCTCTATACCATTTTTGCTGTTCGGGGCAGTAGAATATAATAGTAAAATTTTGTAATTGACGTTCATAAGAGCGTCATACACGCCAAAATTTAATAAATGACTTTGATTTGCCTTGGTAAGAATACCCTATACTAAGGAAACACAGTTGTGACAAGTTGTGAATGTATGAGAAATGAAATGAGAGGGATAACAATTGTTATTCCGACAATACGTTTATGTTGCTTTATTTTATATCATAACAATAAATAAGATATCAGACTAACTGATATATTAATGCATATCACTTATTTCCAGTTATTTGGAAAGTTAGTGTTTGTTTCAGAGTAATAAAATATTTTACTTTGTCAATTACGAGGCAAAACTTAAACAAATTCACGGCATATTTCTTACGAATTGAATTTGTCTTTCAACAGACTTCAGAGCCTTGAAAAATATCGTTATTGGATAATATATTTCAAAAATTTTAGGGACCGAAGTAAAGTCTACTAAAAATAATATCTAAGAGGAAGGAAAGAGAAAAACAAAAGTAGCAAGAAATGACATCAGATACAAATTTAACGACAAGGAAATTACTGTTTTGCGAATTTTTGCGTTTCGTCATTCGATCTTATTATCATTTGGACTTTGCCACATTGTTTTTATTTTATCTCCACAAGGAACTTTGTGTATATTTTTCCGAGTTCAACAGTTTATCGTATATGTCTGAATTCTTATATGTATACGCATTATACAAGTATTATGAGTTGAGTGACGTTTTGTATATAAAAAACATTTAAATAAATAGTTTTTATCAATATCATAAATGAATTCGCTTCCATTGCTTACCAATTCAGTATTGATTTTTTTGCTAGTTTGTGGTCCATTGTTACTATAATCCCCACGCAAATGGGGTGTTATAAGTTTAACGTACGTCAATGTGTGTCTCTCTGAGGTACCATAGCTTACAAACATATAGACACAAATTTTGTATTTTTTTTGTTTGACAGCTTGAAGATGATATTTTTTCCAATTGATGCAGAAATATGAGGAAATTCCACATATTAATTGACTAGAATTTTGGTATCTTATCACTTCGATGAAAAGGGCAAAAAATGGTGCTGTAGAGCTGATGCTGCCGCAATACCTGGAATCATAATAATGCAAGATACTTCTCCTCTTCCGGATGAATGAAAAAATGATGCCGATGGCATCGAAACAAACTTAAATGATTAGAAAAACCTAAAAATATTTCGATAAGTATGTTCCAAGAATCCATTATATAAAAAGAAAACATGGAAACACCTACATGTTTTCTTTTTGTACTCAGCACACGTAATTTTATATAATGTCCTGGTTACACTAACAATATGACCGTAGGAGTTCCCAAGTTCCCAAGCTTTGTCAAAGTTAGGAAAGGACAAATCCCCCTAGCGGTCGTCTGATAAATAGTACTCGCAGAAAAGTTTCGCGTGGTGCGGGCAGTCGACATGTCACGCTATCGAATATCATTTTTGTTTTTTCTTTCTTTGTGTGTGTGCGTTCACTAATGTATCATATTCATTACAATCGTAAATAATCAAATTATAACATAGGTATTAAAAAAAAAGTAACTTAAAGTTCTAAGCAGAGTTAATCTAATAATGTGTCCATTGACACAAATCTTATTGTCTCTATTTAAGGCTAGAGTACACCTAGCGCTTTCCATACAAACGAGTGTCGTCATACTTTAAATATCAAGTGTTCAAACTCTGTGAAATTATGCATGCGCTAAAAAAAGTAACTTAAAGTTCTAAGCAGAGTTAAACTAATAATGTGTCCATTGACACATATCTCATTGTCTTAATTTAAGGCTATAGTCCACGAAGCGCTTTCTATACAAACGAGTGACGTCATCCTTTAAATATCAAGTGTTCAAACTCTGTGAAATTATGCATGCGCTAAAAAAAAGGAACTTAAAGTTCTAAGCGGAGTCAATCTAATAATGTGTCCATTGACACATATCTTATTGTCTCTATTTAAGGCTAGAGTGCACGTAGCGCTTTCCATACAAACGAGTGTCGTCATACTTTAAATAGCAAGTGTTCAAACTCTGTGAAATTATGCATGCGCTAAAAAAAAGTAACTTAAAGTTCTAAGCAGAGTTAAACTAATAATGTGTCCATTGACATATATCTTATTGTCTCTATTTAAGGCTAGAGTGCACGTAGCGCTTTTCATACAAACGAGTGTCGTCATACTTTAAATATCAAGTGTTCTAACTCTGTGAAATTATGCATGCATATACCTAAGCCTGCTTCTGGTTTGTCAGTATTTCAATTTATTATTTATTTATACCTGAATGTGAAAATAAGAATTCACATAAAATACCATTTTCTAAATAGTTTTTAAAATACTTGATTCTATAAAAAAAACTGGTAAACTAGAATATATTATATAGCAAAGATATTAAGCTCAAGGATATGCATGCAACATTTCACAGAGTTTAAACACTTGGTATTTAATATATTATGACGAAAGGACTTTTGTATGAGAAGCGCTTATTAAACATTTCCCTTAAGTGGAATATAATAATATATTGTTCAAATATTCTTTGAAAAATAATATTTTGAATTAATTTTATTTTTGGTACTTAGCAGCGGTCGTATCTATGTTATTTTTTTCGGTTCAGACAAGCAGGCTAATTCACGTGCAATGGTTGCAAATGCTTATTATGTATTTTTTAATAACGGTAAAAAAAAACATCTGATTCATGCCCTAAATATTTAATTATATGGTTTTTAATTTATAAATGCATTTCGTTTCCCTTTGAACTAAAATAACAGAGCTTTACAAATTAGATACACACATCAAACATAACATCAACCTTTGAACAAGGTCTCTCCCATTGGGGGGATTTTCCACAGTACCCGCGCTTGGCAGGCGTCTTGGGGATCGCAGTATAAGTTGGCAGTTCTTCAGCAGGTGCTGCTTCCCACCTTTTGTTATTTTTCCCTTAGTCACCTATTACGACACCCTCGGGAAGAAATTGGGAGGTGACATTCTGCCCGGCTCTTCTGACTTCACGGGCATATTCCACGAAAATAGGTACCATCCCTGGAAATATAAGGCCACGCTATACGAAAACCATTCACTGTAAACATAGTTTTTCCGAGAAAAGTCTATCATTTTGTTATTATTATATTACCTAATATCTCGAAGTATTGCACATTCGTAAATATTTCCTTTAGATTTAGAAGCCAAAGTTAAGCCTACTAATTTCCATGTCAAATTGAATACGGTTTCTATAGCCTTCTAAAACTAAGTTTCAAAGTGATTTAAACGCGATTCGCCACAATTGAGGTGACCGAAATTCCTCTTTAAAGCCGACCAGCCGTTTTAATACCTCTTCAAATTATGAAAGCAATAATGCGAGAGGACAATAATTTTACCGTCGTAATAAATTGGAATCCTTTATGAAATAGTATTTATAAGTAAATGCTTGATATTTCCCTTGTTATACGTAAGAATATAGGTAAATTAATTTTAAAAATATTTTTTTAGTAATTACAATAAGTTCGCCAATTTGTGTTATGTAATTTTTTTTTGTGCCTGATAGGTTAGCCTTTGACCACTATCTCACCTGATGGTAAGTGATGATGTCGAAGATGTTGTTCAGACTAACCTAGAATTACTGGCTCTCAAGGACAGCTGCCGGAACACACCATTAGGTGTTTGGCGACAGATTTTCAACTTGAGGGTGGTAGCTAGCCAGGCGGGCATTCGCAAATTGCCCTACCACCATGCTATAACGACTGCACTCCTAAGATAACAACCGGGACCGACGGCTTAACGTGCCCTCCGAAGCACGGAAGCGCTCAGTAGTAATGTCACTAGCGGTCACCCATCCATCTCATGACCGTGCGCGACGTTGCTTAACTTTGCTGATCGGTTAAGAACAGCTAAGTAAACTTCGCTACGAGCGCTTCATAACGTACTAAGAGTCAGGATTTTGACACTCAAAGATAGAGAATTTGCAGGGTTATAAATTAGAAATTATGTTTAAAAATACAAATTCAGTCTTAATATTAATTTCTTGTGTAAGTGTGGCAACTAGCCTAATTTCCTACTAGAATAACTAGATAAGATAATCTTTCTTAAAACTCAATTCCGGTGTGATTTAATATAAACTCCAGTCCTTAATATTAATAATAATGGCATTTATTTCAGATTACACGAATCCATAAAATAAAATAATTAATTGATGTCATAAATACATTATAATAATTACACACAACTTTTCAAAAATAGACTATTGGACACATTTTACAAAACTATAACTTCTGTCCCATGAGCACAGACATTCATTTGTGCTGCATGGGACAGTCAAAACGGGCAGCAAACATTTGCAGGATACCATTGCGGCTGGCTCGTATTCGCTGCCGTAAGGACGTGACTTTCTTGCGAATAATCGCATGAAAGTCATCCGTGTGCGCTTCAGCAAACATCTGAGATACGCTGCAGAAGCGAGGCAGCCACAGTAGCACCCTGAAAATGTCGTTATATTGTATGCGTAGATCACTGGCAGCCCGGTGGGTATGGTTAATCCATAGAGCGCTCGAGTAGAAGGATAGGCAGTACGCTTTAAACAGAGTAATCTTCAATTCCCTCGAGCATCGAGCAAACCTGCGCGCGATCATATTTCCACGGACTGCCAGTGCTCTACGCTCCCTTAATCCAAAGCTCTCAAAATTATTCGAGGAACGCATGGTCTGCAGCTTGCCAAAGCTTGGGATTTATTTTAAATGTATTTAAGAAACCACACATGTTCAGTGTTTAATCTCAAGAGGGTTGAAAGCAAACTTTTTCTATAAAAAGATTGAACTGGAGCTCAGTATCGTTCGCAATTATTTATCTTGGCTAATATTAAACCTGGTTCCGCTATTCTATCATTATTTCTAGTTTAACCATTCAATATATCAAGACGATTTGCCGATAAATCCTAATATCGCAAGGATATTTTATATAAAGCAAGAATTGCATGCTTTTGTTAGATAAAGATGGTCTTTATATCAGCCGCTGCCTTTAACAGATGGTTAATAATAAGATATTATATTGTGACAATAGGTGAACTTAACTAGCCGAGCTGTAGTTGTGAACTAATTTGGATGGTTTTTTATGAGTCGAATTCCAAATTAGGAGGAGTTTCTGATTACAATGCATATTTTTTTCTACATATTTTACCTTGATATTCTCCTAATTTGAAACCTATTAGGTTTAATTAACCGTCTTAGAATCAAATTACGACTTTTAAAAAATTAATGGCCGAAACTAATTTACTCTACGCATGAATATTGATAAAAATACATAATACATCTATGAATTATTCAAAGTAAGTGAAAAGGGGTGGTTTAAATAGTTAAATACTTAAACACAACATTAATGAGGTGTTTTTTTCTTTGTTAGAAAGTGTAGAAAATGTGGTCGCTGAAAATAGGGATATTACTCGGCACACAAAACATATCTGTCAAAAGGATAGTATTTGGACACCTCGGTGAAGGTTATTACTTAGTGCGTGAAAATTTGATAAAAATAAATTATATAAATCAAAGAGGCCATAGAAGGCAACTATAGTTGTAATAAATTGTAATAAGTATACTTATGTATCACAATCTTATTTTGGCCGGCATGTTCAATTTATAAATATTTTTGAACAAAATAGTTTTACTCATTTGAGATTAAAAGGATAACGATGCTAAAAACGACGTTTCATTTTATAACATTAATATTTTTTTCATGGTATAAGAAAATTTGTAACGTAAAAGGCGTTGATACTGGGCTGTTATGGATTTACATATGACAATTTGATTTTTGCACTGTTTTTCGTTTTTTTTTGCATTTTTAAGTGTAGGTCTACAAAATAATTGTAGGCTTTGTAGGCTTCTCATCCACTCTGATATTAAGAATAAGACTATGCCGTCACTTGAATTATGTTCAGTTGCGTAAGGAAACCAGTAGGGTTCTGGGCGCCTTATAAGCTTCACAGCTCGAGTTTCCAATCCAATTAATGCCAGTTTAGTTATAAAATTGTATGAATTGATTGATCTTTCTAAAAATTTATCTTTTACGGAAGTTCTCAAGTTTTTTACAATGTTATATATATTGCTGGTATATCCCTCGCTCTTATTTCAACAATTAGTAAACTAGAAACATATAATGGTTCATATAGTTATATTATGGTTAATGTCTCTAGATGTTTTTTGTCAAACTCCATAAAGTCCAGGGTACGTGAATTTTCCAACTTTATTCAAAATTTGTTAATAAGTAAGAAACGTAGATGCTACTAGGAATCATATTTAAAACTAAGGGTTTTATTCCAGTTTAATTGTCATGAGCATCTAGAGCCAAATGGCGTTTTAGTGAGCAAGCACCCTTTTTTCTCGTGTTCAATATAATTTCTATCAACATCTCTAATATAAAAACAACGTTATAGTTTCCGTTTCTCGGAATAGTTTTACCACCAACGTGGCCAATACAAAAAACTAACAAAACCTTTCAGAAATAATAAGACAATTTCTCGACCATATTTTTATTTTAAATTGGCAGCGACATATTTTATGGCGACACCTTATGAAAACATGAAAATTTAAATTGAGCTTCTATAATGTAATTCAGATTATAAAGCCAATTGGACGAAAACAAAGAAATGTAGGCTTGTATACTTTAAATAATAAGTGAATTCATAAATACTTTAAGAAACTTAAAAAAATATTAACATAATTTTCAAAAATAATCAGACTTCTAAAATTGACAATGGATTTCAGCGGAATTCAAAACCGCATGATAAATATATAGAGTAAACTATTTAAATGTGGATGCTCCGAGTCGGATCGGAAACCGGGTGCGCTCCCGCCAAAAGCTAGTCGAGTGTTTTGCTCCACTCAGCTTATGTTATATACTAGCTCTCTCACTTTTTGCATAACTCAAGGGGTGCAACGCACACGACCACTGTTATGTAGGATCAGAGTAATCACTGTGTCAGATCTGTCACTCACAATAACAATAACAAATATTTTTAAAATATTTTAAGTAAACATCAAATTAATATTTTAATAAAACACTTAAAAATATAAAAAAATATCTAGTGATAATTCCGCCTAATTTTCCTGTTAAGCCGACGTGACGTCACAAACGCCACGCAGCCAAACCGGAAGAGTTTTCGACGCGTCGTGCCTCTACACGAAGCATCCTCAGGAGGTCTTGACTCTACGAGCGCACGAATTAATTTCTCGATTTTTATATTTTTAAGTGTTTTATTAAAATATTAATTTGATGTTTTCTTAAAATATTTTAAAACAATTTGTTATTATTAAATATGGATTTCCGCAAAGTAACGCCTGAATCTGTTTATTATCTGTCACTCATATTTAACTGAAACTCTTCCTTAACTTTAAAATAACTCTAATCGATGTACACTATCATAGGAGTTTATTTTCGTATTAAAATCTGATCGCAAAACAAAACACAACTATTGAATTAATTTACATGTAAATACATAATATATAATTATTATTGTATGTTTATTGATGAAAAGCTGGTTTTCTAACACTATCATCCTGTTGGTAAATGACAGATAGATGTTAGAATAGGAAGTGGCATTCAAAGACAGTGGCCGGAACTTATCGTTATATGTTTGAGAGATATTCTACTTGTGATTTAGGCGAGTATTATCAAATTACCTCTACCGAACATGTATATAATTCCGATCTGTTTGGTAATATGTTACTAATTTAATTATGTTGCCAATTGTTAAGTGTTGGTAAAAGTAGACTTTTGATATTGATTTAAATAAGAATAGTTGTGAAAATATTAATTTGCTGACAGGTATTTAATGCTAACTTTAAGTTATCGTTCCATTTATTAGTAACCTGGGCCTTAATCTATTTATTTCATCCACTTGTCGACAGTAATAACTCTCATAACATCTTACAATGTCTTGAGTCCTTATGTAACATATTTTGTTGTGATGTTCTGGCAACATCGTTACCAACCACTTTAGCATTTGGTCTGACGTACGGCGCTCAACATAAGTACGAGTATATGTACCGAAGCTAAAAGCGTCGAGAAAACTTTTATACCTATACGTTGTAGCAACTTACGTCATTATATGACCTGATCTAGATGTTGGGTATGTAGAGCCCATCATTGAACTTGATCAAGTTACACTTCCCTAAAATACTGTTGCTTTATCAATTGATTCTTGGGAATTAAAATGGATTTAAATCTACAGTGGGTTCGTAAGATAATTCAGTTAGATTTAACTACAGCTCAACTGGTTTATTTCGCATATTTTCTCAGCATAATGTTTTGTTGTGGGGAGCAGCAGCGGATATACAGACTATCTTTATCTCGCAAAAGCGGGCAATTCGTGCCGTGTATGGAACGGATTCTAACGAATCAATGAGGTTTTTTTAAGTTTGGAATTTGAGGTTTTTAATAAGGTCACCTATGCAATAAATATCGTAATAATTTTATAAAAGACTTACAAATTGTAAAAGTGTACAGAAGTAATAACATGAAAAGAATGGCCCCGAGTTTCTTGTACGTTCTTCTCAAAGTGGCTCTATACCATTTTTGCTGTTCGAGGCAGTAGAATATAATAGTAAAACTTTGTAATTGACGTTCATAAGAGCGTCATAGACGCCAAAATGTAATAAATGACTTTGATTTGCCTTGGTAAAAGTACCCTATACTAAGGAAACACAGTTGTGACAAGTTGTGAATGTATAAGAAATGAAATGAGAGGGATAACAATTGTTATTCCGACAATACGTTTATGTTGCTTTATTTTATATCATAACAATAAATAAGATATCAGACTAACTGATATATTAATGCATATCACTTATTTCCAGTTATTTGGAAAGTTAGTGTTTGTTTCAGAGTAATAAAATATTTTACTTTGTCAATTACGAGGCAAAACTTAAACAAATTCACGGCATATTTTATTACGAATTGAATTTGTCTTTCAACAGACTTCAGAGCCTTGAAAAATATCGTTATTATAATATATTTCAAAAATTTTAGGGACCGAAGTAAAGTCTACTAAAAATAATATCTAAGAGGAAGGAAAGAGAAAAACAAAAGTAGCAAGAAATGACATCAGATACAAATTTAACGACAAGGAAATTACTGTTTTGCGAATTTTTGCGTTTCGTCATTCGATCTTATTATCATTTGGACTTTGCCACAGTTACATTGTTTTTATTTTATCTCCACAAGGAACTTTGTGTATATTTTTCCGAGTTCAACAGTTAATCGTATATATCTGAATTTTTATATGTAAACGCCCCAAGTATTATGAGTTGAGTGACGTTTTGTATATAAAAAACATTTAAATAAATAGTTTTTATCAATATCATAAATGAATTCGCTTCCATTGCTTACCAATTCAGTATTGTTTTATTTGCTAGTTTGTGGTCCATTGTTACCATAATCCCCACGCAAATAATGGGGTGTTATAAGTTTAACGTATGTCAATGTGTATCTCTCTGAGGCATCATAGCTTACAAACATATAGACACAAATTTTGTATTTTTTTTGTTTGACAGCTTGAAGATCATATTTTTTTCCAATTGATGCAGGAATATGAAGAAATTCCACTGTTTAATTGACTAGAATTTTGGTATCATATCACTTCGATGAAAAGGGCAAAAAATGGTGTTGTAGGGCTGTAGGGGTGCCGCATTACCTGGAATCATAATAATGCAAGATACTTCTCCTCTTCCGGATGAAGATGATGCCGATGGCATCGAAACAAACTTAAACGATTAGAAAAACCTAAAAATATGTTCCAAGGATACAATATTTAAAAAAACAACATGGGACCACCTACCTGTTTTCTTTTTGTACTCAGCACACGTAATTTTATATAATGTCCTGGTTACACTAACAATATGACCATAGGAGTTCCCAAGTTCCCAAGCTTTGTCAAAGTTAGGAAAGGACAAATCCCCCTAGCGGTCGTCTGATAAATAGTACTCGCAGAAAAGTTTCGCGTGGTGCGGGCAGTCGACATGTCACGCTATCGAATATCATTTTTGTTTTTTCTTTCTTTGTGTGTGTGCGTTCACTAATGTATCATATTCATTACAATCGTAAATAATCAAATTATAACATAGGTATTAAAAAAAAGTTCTAAGCAGAGTTAATCTAATAATGTGTCCATTACACAAATCTTATTGTCTCTATTTAAGGCTAGAGTGCACGTAGCGCTTTCCATACAAACGAGTCTTCATACCTTAAATATCAAGTGTTCAAACGACCACGCGTAATCAAAATGCTGGCACCTATTTAGCTCAAAGAATAAGCATTGCAATTCAACGGGGCAATGCTGCAAGCATGCTAGGCACGCTGCCAACTGGTAGTGGGCTAGAGCATTTGGACTGCCTATGAGTCAGCATTTGGTCTGCCTACGACTTATAGGGATCTAAATGCTTTTATTGTAGTAGCTGTAGTGTGGTATATAGTTCGTAGTATTTTGTTAATAAAGGCATACCAACGGTTAGTGTTCAAACTCTGTGAAATTATGCATATCCCTAAGCCTGCTGCTAAATAGCTGTTTCACCTTTGTCAGTATTTCGATTTATAATTTATTTTATACCTGACTGTGAAAATAAGAATTCACATACAAAACGATTTTTCTAAAAAGTTATTAAAAGGTTTGATTTTATGGAAAACTAGTAAACCGGAATATATATAGCATATATATTAAGCTCAAGTATATGGATGCAAAATTTCACCGAGTTTAAACACTTGGTATTTAATATATATATTAATATTATGACGAAACTACGTATGAATGAGAAGCGCTTATTGCACACTTCCCTTAAGGGAAGATACATTGTTCAAATGTTCTTTGATAAATAATATTTTCAATTTATTTTTATTTTTGTACTCAGCAGCGGTTGGATATTTTCGGTTATTCAGACAGACAGGCCATTTCACGTGCAATGGTTGCAAATGCTTATTATTTAATAACGGTGAAAAAAAACATCTGATTCATGCACTAAATATTTATTTATATGGTTTATAATTTATAAAAGCATTTATTTTCCCTTTGAACCAAAATAACAGAGCTTTACAAATTAGATGCACACATCAAACATAACATCAACCTTTGAAGAAGGTCTCTCCCATTGGGGGGATTTGCCACAATACCTACGCTTAGCAGACGCCTGCCTTGGGGATCGCAGTATAAGTTGTCAGTTCTTCAGAAGGTGCTGCTTCCCACCTTCTGTTATTTTTCCTCCCTTAGTCACCTCTTATGACACCCACGGGAAGAAATGGGGAGGTGACATTCTGACACGGCATATTCCACCAGAATAGGTACCCTCCCTGGAAATATAAGCCCATGCTCACGGGAGCTCATCGTATTTTCCAAAATTTATCAGAGCGCTTGGTCGATGCGACGCGTGAAAAAAAAATGCTGGCACCTATTTGGCTCAAAGAATAAGCATTGCAATTCAACGGGGCAATGCTGCCAGCATGCTGGGCACGCTGCCAACTGATAGTGGGCTAGAGCATTTGGACTCCCTATGAGTCCAAATGCTTTTACTGTAGTAGCTGTAGTATTGTAGTAGCTGTAGTGTTGTATATAGTTTGTAGTAATTGTTTAATAAAGGCATACCGCCATAAAAAAAAAAAAAACCCCACGCTATACGAAAACCATTCACTGTAAACATAGTTTTTCCGAGAAAAGTCTATCATTTTGTTATTATTATATTACCTAATATCTCGAAGTATTGCACATTCGTAAATATTTCCTTTAGATTTAGAAGCCAAAGTTAAGCCTACTAATTTCCATGTCAAATTGAATACGGTTTCTATAGCCTTCTAAAACTAAGTTTTAAAGTGATTTAAACGCGATTCGCCACAATTGAGGTGACCGAAAATTCCTCTTTAAAGCCGACCAGCCGTTTTAATACCTCTTCAAATTATGAAAGCAATAATGCGAGAGGACAATAATTTTTCGTAATAAATTGGAATCCTTTATGAAATAATATTTATAAGTAAATGCTTGATATGTCCCTTATTATACGTAAGAATATAGGTGAATTTGGCTTTAAAAATTATAATTTTTTCTTTTAAATAATTACAATAATCCTGTACCTAAAAATCTAAAAATATATTCTCATCTGTATTCTTGTCCTACTGTGAATTCAAAAACATGCGATTGTCTAACAATAAATAATAATCACTATATTAAATACTTAGGAATCACTATAGATAACAATTTAGACTTTAACGAACATTTTAAAAACCTGAGTGGGAGAATTCGCAAAACATTATATATTTTCAAAAAACTTAAGCCTATTGCAGAATCTTATCAGACAAATATATTTAGCACTTTGCCAATCCCTAATAAATTATTGTATTTCATCATGGGGCGGCGCATCAAAAACTAACATGCTTCCTTTGGAGATTTCTCAGCGAGCCGTCCTCAAAGTCAGCACTGGGCGATCATTTTTATTCCCAACTGCCCTTCTGTATAGAGATTGTGATGTTCTCACCGTTCGACAACTGTTGTATCCTAAGTCTTATACTTAGGCAACATAAAATTTTAAAGTGTGATTCACTAGTACAAACTAAGCGAAGAAAATACGATGTTTGTATCCAAAGGGAACGATTCCGTACAGTGTTTATAAAACGATGTACACAGTTTCTCGGCCCTTTTCTCTACAACAATGTAAACAGAACACTTAATATTTATAAATTGTCAAAACACGAAGTTAAAGTAAAAGTCACATCTTGGTTTAATTCACTATCTTATGACCAAACTGAAGATCTTTTGATCGTCATAAAATAGCTTAATTTTCTACTTTTATAGTTTATTACTACGACAACCCAATCATTCTCTTCCCTATTAATATACCCTAATATTTATTGTTGTATTACGTTTAAATATATAATTTGATTCATACGAACTATTTTTACAAGCAGATAGGCGTTAGCTGATTTCTTATTTATGTTTATTATACTTATGTTACTCAAGTAACCTTCACAACTCACACCCTCTCACATTCACACACACACTTACACAATACACACAAAGAGGTACACCATACATGAACACGAACAATAACAGGTTCCGCTATAAATAACTATTTCTAAGTCAGGAAAGAATGTATTTATTTATTTTCAGTCATCTAAAACTAAGGTTATTTAATATTAAAGTAACATTATAATATAGTACTCGTATAAATAAGCATGAGGCTATTAAAATAATAGAAACCTTGGGGAGAGCGCTGTACGCTGAAACACAGGTGATGAACCTACATAGTTCGGCAACGGATGCACAATATATATTTTTGTATAACTTTTTAGCCACATAAGTTTCACCAACTTTGCATTTAAACTAAATATGAATAAATGATTATTATTAATATTAATAAGTTCGCCAATTTTGATGTTATGTAATTTTTTTTTATGCTTGATAGGTTAGGCTTTGATCACTGTCTCACCTGATGGTAAGTGATGATGTGGTGGAAGATGTTGTTCAGGCTAACCTAGAAATTAAATGTAATAAATATTATTAGCTTATGTGTCAATATAATTGGGCGTAAGTTTGGCGTATGATGGAACAGAAAAAGAACCGTGGTGTACCAAGAAAATACTTGTAAATGGGAACAAGTTGAGATATAATCAATTGTTTGGTTTTCTTTTATATATAAATGAACGAGTATTTTTTGTTTCTCTATGGGTTTTATTTATGACTCTCATGAAGCTGTCTAGTTTTTATGTGAGGCAATTTGCACGTTAATGTGCTAAGAGTCAAGATTTTGAAAGTCAAAGATAGAAAGTCAAATAAAGAATTTGCAGGGTTATAAATTATAAATTATTATTAAAAATACAAATGAAGTCTTAATATTAATTTCTTGTGTAGGTGTGGCAACTAGCTTAATTTTCTAACAGAATAACTAGATAATATAATCCCTGTCAAAACTCCATTCCGATGTGATTTAATATAAACTAAATCACATCAAAACTCTCAAAATTATTCAAAGAACGCGTGGTCTACAGCTTGCCAAAGCTTGGGATTTATTTTTAATGTATTTAGGAAACCACACAAATTTTAATATCGCACACAGTATATTCAAAGTCTAAGTCATATTCAGTGTATAATCTCAAGAGGGTTAAAAGCAAACTTTTTCTATAAAAAGTTTGAATTGGAGCTCAGTATCGTTCGCAATTATTTATCTTGGCTAATATTAAACCTGGCACCGCTATCCTATCATTATTTCTAGTTTTACCATTCAATATATCAAGACAATTTGCCGATAAATCCTAATATCGCAAGGATATTTTATATAAAGCAAGAATTGCATGCTTTTGTTAGATAAAGATGGTCTTTATATTGGCCGCTGCTTTTAACAGATGGTTAATAATAAGATATTACATTGTGTCAATAGGTGAACTAGCTAGCCGAGCTGTAGTTGTGAACTAATTTGGATGGTTTTTTATGAGTCGAATTCCAAATTAGGAGGAGTTTCTTATTACAATGCATATTTTTTTTTACATATTCTACCCTGATATTCTTCTAATTTGAAACCTATTAGGTTTTATTAACCGTCTTAGATACAAATTACAACTTTTAAAAAATAAATGGCCGAAACTAATTAACTCTAAGCATGAATACCTATTGATAGAAATACATAAAAAATACATCTATGAATTATTCAAAGTAAGTGTAAAGGGGTGGTTAAATAGTTCAATACTTAAGGCAGACACAACATAAATGAGGTGTGTTTTCTTTGTTAGAAAGTGTAGACAATGTGGTCGCTCCCTATTACTCGGCACATAAAACATATCTGTCAAAAGGAGAGTATTTGGACACCTCGGTGAAGGTTATTCATTACTTAGTGCGTGAAAATTTGATAAAAATAAATTATATAAATCAAACAGGTCGTAGAAGGCAACTATTGTTGTAATAAATTGTAATAATTATACTTATGTATCACAATTTTATTTTGGCCGGCATTTTCAATTTATAAATATTTTTGAACAAAATAATTTTCCTTAATTGAGATTAAAAGGATAACGATGCTATAAACGACGTTTCTTTTTTTAACATTAATCTTTTTTTCATGGTATAAGAACATTCGTAACGTAAAAAACGTTGATACCGGGCTGTTATGGATTTACATAGAATTTGTTTTTTGCACTGTTTTTCTTTTATTTTGCATTTTTAAGTGTAGGTCTACAAAATAATTTTAGGCTTTGTAGACTTTTCATCCACTCTGATATTAAGAATAAGACTATGCCGTCACTTGAATTATGTTCAGTTGCGTAAGGAAACTAGTAGGGCTCAGGGCGCCTTATAAGCTTCACAGCTCGAGTTTCTTCCTTTACCTAGTCACATTTTAAAAGATCCAATTAATGCTAGTTTAGTCATAAAATTGTATGTATTGATTAATCTTTCTAAAAAAATATCTTTTATGGAAGTTCTCAAGTTTTTTAGAATGTTATATATATTGCTGGTATACCCCTCGCTCTTATTTCAACAATAAGTAAACTAGAGACATATTATGGTTCATATAGTTATATTATGGTTAATGTCTCTAGATGTTTTTTGTCAAACTCCATAAAGTCCATGGTACGTGATTTTTCAATTTTATTCAAAATTTGTTAATAAGTGAGAAACATAGATGCTACTAGGAATCATATTTTAAACAAAGGGTTTTATTCCTGTTTAATTGTCTTGAGCAACTAGAGCCAACTGGCGTTTAAGTGAGCAAGCACCCGTTGACGAGTAGAGCAGTACCATTCGTTAATTAAATATATATTTCGGGCTTATTAATTTGTAATTTGAGGTATGTTTGCTTCTCACTGTATCATATATGTATAACGTTACTTGTTATATGCTTTCCAATTACTACAAGAACAATTTCTAATTTTCTGAAATTACAAAACATGCCCTAGTAAAATTTGTAGTCAACTATCTATTATAAGAAATATAACAACTTTATTTTGTTTATCGCAGTTTTATATTATTAAGTGTACTCGTAATGTTTTCTAAAAATCATGAAATCCGCGTGTGAGTGTGTGTTTGATTACCTTTACAGAATAATAAACAAAACCCTATACATTCTCCGAAAAATATAATTTCTTGTCAATAGAGATGAAAGTTTGCGAGTTCTGAAACTGACGGTGACATGCAAGGCCTATTAAAGCTATTGTAATCAAAAAACTTCTACCCCGAACCTCGCTTGGAGCTAAACCAACAAAGGAAAGATCGTGAAGGCTAAAGACATAAAACATAAATGGGTCAGACAGACATGATGTTTGTAACGTTTACAAAAACATGCCCCCAGCGAAATCCGAAATGTAATTCTACGCTTTGATTTTTATCTCCATTTCACATATTTCTTTTTTAATAAACTACTGTTTTTTATGATCGAGATAGCTTGTATGAAACCCATCCCAGGATTCTAGGTATTTATTTATATATTTAATGGATTTCTAAACAAACGCAAACATATGTTTATAAAGCTACGAATTAATATGTTGTAAAAAGTAAACCAAGCTCAAAAACAGCTGAATGGAAATCTTACCGTTTTTTTGTTATTTAGGGAGGACTTAAATGCTGGCTACTACTGTTGGTCGTTCCGCTCCACCGGATTTTGGGCGAGGGAAGGCCCTCTTATAGCCCGGGAGGGGAAAGTCCCGAAGGCACTTATGACAGCGAGCTCAAGGGCACCAAAACAATTTTTGAATAATTTTTGAAAATACTTAATTTTAAGGAAATATGGCAAAGATATTATGCTCAAGGATATACATGCAAAGTTTCACTGAGTTTGAACACTTAGTACATATTTAAAATATGACGAAACTACGTTTGTATGGAAAGCGCTCCGTGATGAACTGTACTCTAAAGTAATTAGTTAATAAATATTACAGAAAGATATGCTCAAATCATTTATGAAATTTACCCAGTAACTATTCCAGTCAATTTCCTTCCTAAGCCAACGTGGCGTCATGAACGCCACGTAGCCTAGCCAAAAGTATTCTCGACGCGCTTCGCTACACTTAGCATCATCTTGCGCTCGATGAGTCGACAATTTGTGATGGGTTTAGTGAGCAATTATCAGGAATTCCTTTCAGTTGCCCATTAAGGTTCACAATTATTTCAGAATAGTGCTAGATTTCAACAAACAAAAAAATTGGCAAAATTAAAAGCTCGTTGCCGGTATATTCGAAAATCACATAAACTACATGTGGACTTATGTGGACTAAAGTCCATATTAGCGCGCAGTGCAACGTGGCGAAAACATCACATTATTCGTCCAACATGCGCGAAAATAAGAGAAACTAATACTTTTTATATGGATGCGGATAAAAATAAAAACAAAGTAAACAATACTAATTGAAGATAGGACTTTGTTTTCTTGTAAGGATTCCAGTAATTTTGTTCAGTGAATTCTGAGACAGTTTTATATTTATGTCAAAATAAGGTTAACTTGGCCTAACAAAAAATGGGAATTAATTTATACGAATTCTAAAAAATACAATTTGCTTGTGGCAGGTAAAAGGGTACATAATGAAAAAAGTAATTTTTCTTAAAAACCAAAGGATTCGTCAACAAATCACGTAAAAAATACGGCATTACCATTGTTAACCCTTAATGTTACTCAGCGAAAACTACGAAATGTTTTTTAATCATTAACGGTTCTTTTCACGCGAACTAACATCAATATAATATTAAAACTCAGTCTACTCGTGCCCACGGTCTACGCAACATGATCGAAACGTCTAGGCGGTCTAGGTTAGTCAAAACATTATTTTGATCTTAATTCGTGCGTGAAAAGACCCGTAAATGATTAAGAAACATGAGTTTAGTTCACGATAGTAAATAAAAAACTAAGAAATGCTTATTAACATAGGGAGATCGAATGAAAAGAAGCGTTAGTTATGAACTTTCCTTTTACGCTCTTCAAGCTCTGCAGCTCTTTTTGTTTCACTAGTTCTTTTATTAAAAAGTTAAAAATAAAAAGTATATAGAATCCAACACAGATAGTGAGTAGTATAAATCTATCTGTTACGTTTTTGGTATGCATACCTACACGCATATCAATGTTTCCTATCGCAAGAACCCACTTCGTACTCACGAGACTTATGGCTTGCGGCTGCATTCACTCGCGCTAAGCCGAACTTGATTGGAAGATTTCAAATGCATCGAACTGAATTTTGACTTCCGTTTGCGAGTACTTCGATATAGAAATTCAAGAATATACGATTTTTACACAGCTTTTTCGAATGCCTTTGACATATTGAAGTTACTAACATTTTCACAATTTGTTGGATTTCTGATATCATTTTCGATGAATTAATTGATGATGCATGAAAATTTGAAGCATTCATTGTGTTTATTTGACAGAATATTTCAAGCATATCTAAGTATTTATCCACTGGTAGTGGGCTAGAGCATTTGAGCCTATGAGTCTGCAATGACTTATAGGGATCTAAATGCTTTTATTGTAGTAGCTGTAGTGTTGTATATAGTTCGTAGTATTTTTTTAATAAAGGCATACCACCGGTAAAAAAAAGCATATCTAAGCTAATATGTGCATATTGTGTCGTTTATGTACATATTTTCACTACATAGTATAAAGTCACTCCCCGCTGTCTGTCCCTTCGATGCTTAGATCTTTAAAACTACGCAACGGATGATTATGCGATTTGATGCCGTTTCTTTTAATAGATGGAGTGATTCAAGGGGAAGGTATACAAATATAATATATCAGAAAATCACTGATACTTCTAGAAGTTTCTAATGTGATGTCAAGAAACCTTTAACCTTTCAAGAGTAAACTCATAAGAAAACATGTTAGTATTTTCTAATGACGAAAAAGCGGCGAACATTGTATATTGAAGAGCTCGTAGTGAAGTTTGCTTAGTCGTTCTTAACCGATCAGCTAAGTTAAGCAAATTCCGTCGTGGTCATGACTTGGATGGGTGACCTCTAGTGACATTACTACTTAGCACTTACGTGCTACGGAGGGCACGTTTAAGCCGACTGTCCCAGTTGTTGTCTTAGGATAACAGTCGTTACAGCATGTTGGTAGGGCAGTTTGTGAATGCCCGCCTAGCTAGCTACCACCCTCAAGTAGAAAATATGTTGCCAAGCACCTTACGGTGTGTTCTGGCAGCTGTCCTTCAGAGACAGTAATTCTAGGTTGGCCTGAACAACATCTTCGACCACATCATCACTTACCATCAGATAAGATAATGCTCGAAGGCTAAACTATAAGGCATACAAAGATATTATGTAGTATATTTAATACCGGCATTGCCTTGCGATGCCGGAGCGGGTCGCTAGTGCTACAACATAAAAAAAAGTTCTTATATATTTTCACTGATAATAGTCTCATAAATTGGGTTCATAATGCTTCTAGATATTTCGCATCATTTGTCCTTTCTTACATAAAAGGAAGAATATTAAAGGTACAATTTTAACTAAAGAGCTCCTTATCGTTAACATTAGGTTTGATGGTTGATCCTCTTTAGCTAACCCTATTAAGCGAAACGGAAACTAAATAGAGCCGTTGAGGCTGTTTCGTTAGCTTAGACAGGTTAGACAAACATCCCACTACGTTCCCTTTAGGCGACTGATGTATGGGAATTGCTGAATGGAAAATAATGATTTCTATTTCTATAGTAAAATCAAATTTTCATATCAATTGAAAACTAATTAATTTGAGTACGCCAGCGTGGAGTTGAGTTATATTGCTTTATAAGGGCTGCTGTCAACCGAAATAACAATTAAATTTGTATCCTTTACACGTTTCTGTACTAAATTCAATTCCTATCACTACATATTATAAAAAAAGTCGCTTTCCATTGTCTGTCCCTATGTACGCTTAGGTCTTTAAAACTACGCAACGGATTTGATGCGGTTTTTTAATAGAGTGATTAAAGTAGAGTAAGAAGGTTTTATATGTTTAATACATGCATATATAGTAGAGGAACACTGATTATTTTAGAGGTTTCTAATGTCGTAAAAAAATATTTTTGCGCTTACGTTGCAAACACTGGCTGAACCCTACGAGATAGATAAAAATAATGTTTAAAAAGGTCTACAAAAAAGTCCGCATTTTTATGAGAAATAATGGCTTCCTTACGATTTTAAGCAAAACATATAAATCCTTATCCAAATAAGTACCTTAAATACATTTTACATTTAATATAGATCAATATGTCCATTTACTGCATGTAATTTATATGAATAATTTCGAAGATATGACAGATTATTTAGTATCAGCATAGCACCCGTGCGAAGGCGGAGCGGGTCGCTAGTTGGATAAAATTAGATATAAAGGCCGTGAGGTACTAGGCTACAATTTATCCTCCCATATCTTCCTGTGGAAGTTGTAAGAGACGAAAGCACAAATATCAGAAGATGGGCAGCAGTGCCTCCCTGAAGAACTGCCATATTAGACTGCGGTCCCCAAAACGCATGCCAATCGTGGGTATTAGATATTTATTTTCTCATAACAATTAATTCACTTACATGAGAAATATTAAGACTAAAACTGGTACCGTTCCGTCCGTGCGCACGGCGCTCGTATAGTTTGTAATGCTATTAGCGAAGCTTTAACGCAACTGGAAGTTACAGTAGATGTAGGTACGAAATTTATATGCAAAATAAATGTGTTGCAATGCGCATTTTATAGAAGTCGCATTTGTATAAAATGCGCCTTTGTTGGTATGACAATATATGATATAATTTTAAACTAGCAAAGGGCTGAGCTTTGTGAGGGCTCGCGTTTATTTTACAACCTGATTCTAGTGTTGTCACCTCGTATTAAGTAGATTAACTGCGATGTATTATATAATTATATACGTTTTTTTTTACCGTTGGTATGCCTTCGTTAACAAAATAATACGTACTGTATACAACATTACAGCTACTACAAATAGCGCATATATATAATTAGATACTACACATAAGATATAATTACATAATATGATAATATATAGTATATAATAATATGATGTAGTTAGTTATAGCTATAATTATATATTATGTTTAGTATGTTCTTATTTCATTACTAGTCCTTACATTTTGTTCATGAAGAGGTAACGCTCCAGCCTCGACTCTCGTGCACGTTACTCAGAGGTTCTCAGATTTTGTTGTGCAAGGCGTTGCGAACGTTCGACACTCGACTCTCGTGCGCGTACCTGAGAGTTTCTCTGATTTTGTTCAGCAAGGCATTGTGAACGTTCAGGTGAAGATTCTCCCATACGACGTATTCTTGCTGCCCGTGCTTGAGAAATATGTTTAGAAAGTTGAGACCTGGCTCTCTTAGGCATTTTCAAATGTTTAAGAAAATGTTAATAGCGTGTAATATTCTAGCTCTGAAAAGAACTGTTGTTTAGCCCTGAAAAGAACTGTTGGTTACCTCTGAAAAGAACTGTTGGTGACCCCTGAAAAGAACTGTTGGTTAGCACTGAACAGAACTGTTGATTAGCTCTGAGAAGAACTGTTGTTTAGCTCTGAGAAGAACTTTTGCATCACCTATGCAAGTTTTAAGTACGAAATCTAAAATATGGCACGTAAACTATTAGACTTCGCGCACAATCGCTGCGTAGGGAGCCTCGCGAGCCGCGCTGGTACCTTACTCATAGATCTAAACTCGCCTCCCGTACGCGCACCACCGCCTTGGTGACGCTCACTTCGCAACGGGCCGTGCAGCAGAAATCGTAATATTTGAATTACGCCATAACTTCAAAACCAAACGTCCAATTTTAAACATTAAAAAACCAAATATTATCTACATAAACTGTTCTTAGTGATGAAATAATTTATTTTGTAAAGGATTAATAGCGTGAGTAAAATAAATGCGTTTAAATGTAGTCAAAAAAATTCAAGATTTTCAAAAAAAACTTGTATAGTTTAGGCAGCGTACGCAAAATAAGTAACTTTTCTGGTTGATTTTTTACACCTTGTTTCCGAAAAACCCGAATATTTTACGGAACCCAATTTTTTTCCAAAATTGAATTTAGCTTATGTTACTTGTGGATAAAGTAGCTTTCGAATGGTGAAAGAATTTTAAAAATCGGTCCAGTAGTTTTTGAGCCTATTCATTACAACCAAACAAACATACAAACAAAGTTTTCCTCTTTATAATATTAGTGTAGATAATGAATTTAGGAAATTTATCAATTGAGATTAATTTCAGTATTCTTTTAGTATGTATTTATTTTAATGGATTTGGGAATTTCAGCAAGTTGGATATCCTTAAGTTTTATTTTCTTTTAATAATACTATTACTGCACCTATATATGTTATTAGCAATCGCAACCCTTATGTTAATAGGTGATAAAAAAATAGATAAAAGATGGTTTTTGAATAACGTCGGACGTTTCCGACTATTTCTGTGATGTTACGTAGATATGATATAATAATGTTTATGGTTTATTATTTTTTTTTTTTATCTATGGTTCACTCAGCGAAGTGGGGTCTCTGTGGCAAAGGTTGTTTTAGGTTAGCGTTTATATATGTACGTTTATCTGACAATAAGTATCGAACTCCTGATTCAGTCTTATAAAATTTGGTAGGAACGTAGCATAGCTATAACACATACAGAATAGTAAAAAAAAAACAGATAATGAGAGATAGATAAAGCGCGCGCTAGCCAAAAAAGTAATTTTCGCTTCTGGAACCCCCAACATATTGCAATCCTGTTTTGTGAGACGGTAAGAACAATGATTACATAACTATTCGAGTAGCACTAACTGGGCCATGTCAAAGGGTTTCAGAGATCTATCGGAAAACAATCTTAGAACGAGTTTTATTCGGAGATTTAAGGAAATCGATGGAGACTGTATAATTTAAGGCATGTTTTATTTTTAGAAACAGGCCAGTTGTCTTTTAAGGTTCAGAACAATTTTTGTTAGAATTTCAGATGTATGGAACTTTTTTTAGCATGTGCCATATTTAGAAAATGAATACAGCACCAGGGATTTGTCTGAGGCAAACGTACGTAGTACGGGGGTGAACAGTTAAATAAAACAGACAGGCCTACTTATGAATGTCACATTTACTGAACACGCTACGTCCGCTGCGGACTTGAATGGGTGAACGCCAAACGGTAGCGGCATTATTACTGAACGCTTCCATGCTTTAGACGTTAAGCCGTCAGTTCCGGTAGTTGTCTTCGGCTAGATGGCAATCGTTATAGCACGATGGTAGATCATTTAGCGAATGCCTGCCTGGAGTAGAAGTTTTGAGGAGAAAATCTGTCACCAAGCACCAAATGGTGTGTTCCGGAAGCTGTTCTTGACAGCCAGTATTCTAAGTTAACCAGGTTAACATCATCGCCTAAAGTGAGATAGTGGCCAAATGACTTGCAAAAAATAAAAAATAAAAAATGAAAATAGGGTTTTTCGAAAACAATATTAAACCAATAAAATCAGTACCTAATTATGTAAAATAATAAACCAATTACAAAATAACGCTAAGCCCTACGGCACGATCACAGTCTAGAAATAAACACAACAAATCGGAAAATGACAAGGGTTTAGAAGGTATATTGCGTATGTATCAATAGTATATACGCTGAGATCGTATATAGGATCTATATGAGATTAGGAAACGCTATCTGTCCGTACCTACTTTGAGGTGCGTTAAGTGTATGTCAACAGGGATTAAGAGAAGCGATAAATTTTCCCGTTTTACCGATTTATTTTCCCTCGTAATCCTTGAGAGCCGAACGTGTAGACGTGCCTTATAAATGACTTGATAGATAAGTATTGATATATAGCGACTGCGCTCAAAAGTTGTGAAGAAACTCGTTAATTCCAGTGTAAATTGTAGGTAAAATTAGTTTATACAGATATGTCATCATCGCCTTCTTATCCTCATTCTAAATATAAGAGGTCGGTACAATTTGTCTTCTCTAACAATATATTTATCATTTCAAGAAGTTTTAGCTTCGGTTTTATGGCCTGCGCCCTACTAACGTCAACCTACATAGAGAATGCTTGTTGCGAATAAACGCGGGTATTTTTCTATCTATTATATTACGCGTAATATAAAGAGAAATACATAGCAACTTTTTATCGTTACAGACAAAGAATTCTATGATAGAGGTTTTTAGTTTCAGTACAGTAGTAGTAAAGAAAAAAGAAACTTAAGATGAACGCTATGTCCATGGCGGAAAGTTTATAATTGAAAAAAAAATATTTTATCAAAATTAAGGTTTTGTTGCTAGGCCGTGAAACTATTAGATTTGATCGCGTGATACGCATGGTTCTAGAAGTATTTTTCACGATATCTAATATATTTCTTAAAACTGATTGAATTTATTACATTTTTTACAGGGAGGGTGACATATTTTTTAATATTTTGACCGTTTTTGGGCGTTATGGAAACATAATGTGTGTACACTCCGGAGTTTCTAGTCGCTATGCCGGGTCGTAAGTTCTACTCTGGTCTGTGGTGTGATTATGAATAATTTGCGTAAAAATAAGCTAAAATTGTTCTTGGTCTGAATGGTGGACGAATATTTCTCTTGTTTAATTTATTTGTTTGTTGTTTGTGTCGCGTTTTTGACCAGCTTGTAGGCCGTCGCGAGTCTTGTGATGTCAAAATAATTTTGTGCCATTCTCTTGAACTTTTTGTTGGTTGAGAATCAATGTTGATGAAAGCAGAAGTAAGATGCTGGGGTCAGTGTGAGACTTGACGCTTGAATTATTCCTTCCCCAATCCCCAATTATGACTACTGATCTCCCTTACCCCTTTTGAGGAGACTCAGGTATTTATTGCAACTTGTACTTTAAGCTCCGCGTAGCGTGGATAAGTATCCGTCCGTCCAATAGGGCTGTTCCAGCATATCAGAGTTTTTCTTCCATTGCACTCATTTATTGGATGCTGGAACAAAATGCACTGTTAAAAGTAACTTTCCAAGCTACTATCGATTATACTATCGATAGGTACTATCGATTATATATTAACTTGCTTACCTTACTTACTTGAATACCTTAGTCATGTAGAATGGTAACTAAACTTAGACATGAGTTTTCACCTTAATAAGTTGGCATCATAAGGACCACTATGTCCTAGTTATGAATGAAATTATATTGTTATCATTATCGTCAATGCCAATGGGTTAAGATGTATCTATTAGGAGGAATGAAAATCTTAAAGACTATGAAATATATTTGTTTGTTAAAAAAACATTAATACATGCTGCGGTGGTGCGCTACTCATAAGGCGCATTTTTTCCTAAGTCAGATTTAAACTTCTGAGAATTCAGAATATTCTAAAACTTTTCGACGCAAAATCTTCTGAAATTTTGAAAATTGTTCATTGTTTTTGGAATTCGTTTGAGGAGACACCTCCAACATGGCTTCAAAAGAAAGCGAATAAGATCGTGAATGGAAATACTTTATAGTTGGAAGTTAATGCGGAACTTTATCCACGCTCTACTTTCGGTATATATCTTTCACCGGTATAAATTTCATCGAAAAACTTATAAGTGGATCGAGAGACACGACCAAACAAACATGAGTTGTCAGGTTGTTCATTGAACAATTTGTTTAGATTTATATTGATACTATAAAAGCAGGTCATACCATGTTGAACTGCTTGATCAGTGTTATTTTATAACTGTAATCAAATCAAGTTAAATAGAACTTAGTTTTATACAATTTCTGTAAGAAAAGTAACCTATTTTTGAGTAACTTTTTTAAATGCGTGTCGTAGAATTTGCTGTTGTAGAGGAATACATCCGAGTCTGCCTTTTAGTGGACTGGGAAAATCATATGGAATCTCTTTTATGTTTCTAAGTATGGCATTCTGCCTCACAGATGGGCATAAGCTTACCTACTTTTACATGAGTCCAAAATAAGTCTCGGGAAACCTGGGAGCTTGGACTGTTATACACATCCGCCTACCCCTTCGCAAACACACTGTAACAGACGGATTGTCCACTGCTGAACACAGCCTCCCCCATTATGAGGGGATTGCCATAATCCCCACGCTTGGCAGGCGTCTTAGAGAACGCTGTGTGAGATATCGGTCCTCTAAAAAGCTTTGTGTCCTTGGAAAGGCGAGGTGGTACTTCACGTCGACCCATCGCCTGCAACTTTATAAGGCTCAGGTTCGGCCTCACATGGAGTACTGTTCTCACCTCTGGGTGGGAGCTCCCCAGCACCAGTTTCTTCCATTTGACCGCATACAACGCAGAGCGACTCGAACCGTTGACGATCGTCAACCGTTGACGATCTTTGTTCATTCAAGTCAATGTTACAATAAAATGTTAATTAAAATGGTTCTAGTATACGACAGATGTACATTAACTTGTAAAATATTAAACCAGTTCAATGTTTCTTGGCAAATCATTCAAAGTATTTTTTTATTTGCCCCTTTAAAAACTATTTAAATTATTTTTTGCTAACAGCAGGTACTAAGCTGCAACATAATATGACACTGTAGCTACTACTATTGTTACATCAGGTACTATAACTGTAGTTATTTGTGTAAATTTGATATATAAGCAGTATTTTTACTTTGTCATTCAACATTTTCGATGATTCACTGCTATGTGTGCGTTTCTAGACATAAATTTACAGGGGCCTTAGCGTAATTTCTTAAAATATGGGATACCATGCAACATTTAAGAGTTTTAACTAATGAAAACATAAATACGTCTTTATATTGCAGCTTAATAATCAACAACAACTCCAAAAATCTCAAATATGTCTCTTAAATATCTAAATGTAGTTAACTAGCAAATATATTACTGATGAAGCAAATAGTATTAAAGTAAACTTATGAAGAAACGCTGTATAAAATTAATTAATATAACCGCATTTTCACGTTAGGTCTGTAAAAAGCCTTTTAAAAAGCTTTTACAAGAAAAACCGCATATGATTTCCTATATAAATAGCATCTATATTCTTTTTAAATGAAGGACTTCATTGTAAACATTTATACTGTATCAGCCGAATTGTCCACTGCTAAACACAGCCTCCCTCATTATGGGGGCGGGGGTTGCCATAATCCCCACGCTAGGCGACTTAGGCGACTTGTGGATCGCAGTTTGAGCTACAGTTCCTCAGAAAGCGCTGCTGACACCTTCCGGTGTGTTACCTTTAGCCGCCTCTTTCGTCACCCACGGGTAGGGATGGGGATATAACATTCTAGCCCGGCAACCCACGCAAAAGTAAACGTGTATACAACACATTTATTAATTAATATATAATATTCTTTTATATAACTGAGTTTTTCTCCTTAAGTCACGACAACATAACATTTAGATAACCTAAGGTTAAAAGCAAAACAAATAAATTGGCATTTGTGCTACTTGGGCGTACCGTTTTAGTATGTTTTGTGCATTTGAATTGGAATTTTCGTAGTGGTTGGTGGTGTAGTTTAGGTAATCAGTGGGCAAATTAAACTGAACGACAATCTGCGTTGAATACAGCTAGATAAATGGGCCTTAGCGAGACCCTACATTAGGGTATCAGCAATCGATATAGCAAATACATGTAGAATTATTTAATTAAATCAATAACATAGATCTCTACATAGGTATTAACTCTAGTACATATTTTCGTAGCATTTTTTGTATAGAAATGTATGTACCACAGATATAACTAGGCTTGAGCATTTTTGTTAGGGACCTAAGCATTATGTACAAGAGTGAGTATTTTCTTTGCTGTACAGGTTTGGTGATGGCTGGGTTTATTTTTTTTATAAAAGAAGTTTTACTTAGTGTTATTATTGTCCAAGCCTAAATTAAAAGGATGCCACGTTGTGCCCTGTGTACAAAAATTTACCTATGGCACATGATACTCACAAGCAACGCCAATAATTCTTAACTGTAATTCAAACCTGATTCACTTTAGAATAGCTTCTGTTTGAGGACACCGCAATTTCCCGCCGCGAAAATTTGAGAGGCTTCCATATTGCGTCCCTTTTGAGGCATATAGTAAGTACATCATGCTGAACGGATCGAACCGATGGGAAAGGGAAATGGTAAAGACAATAACATCAAAGCCTTTAGTTCACTTTACTTAAACGTATTATTGCGTCTGTATCCCTAAAAGATGTGGTTATGTGACATAATACGTTTGAATATGGCTCTTTTGGGACTGTAGGTCGAAGGCCAATGCTACTTATTACATTTCCAAGGGTAGTAAAAGTAGGAATGTTAACCTTTACGGATCTTTCAGAGAGGTGTTCTATGAGATATAAATACAATAATACTCAAGTACGTTTGCGAATTTTCCCGTGGGATGCCGGGCCAGAATGTAACAAACGACAAACGAGCAGGCGGTTCACCTGGTGGTAAGTGATCACCGTCGCCCATGAACGTCAAGAGGAATGAATAGTATTTATTTCAGAATTTATATAAGCGTTTTCAGTGCCGTTATACGGTAACTTACGATAGCTTTGCAGTAAAAAAATCTTTACTACAACCTTAATACATCTACTTTGGCGTGAATGTAACTCGGAACGAAGATTAAAATCGGCACAAAAAAGTTTCTCGCGCAATAATTTCAGCTGATAATTTGGGCAAAGTGCTATAAATCAGACCCCAGTTTTGTCCCTGATGAAATCGATGCCTCAACTTTGGAGAGGTATTCGAATGAAATGCCGATTACAGGAAAAGTATTTTCGCATATTTTCGGTGCGGCATATCGTATTGGAGGAAAAACAGCAACGTTATTTGAATATATGAGGTAAGATAACGGAAAAACAAATACAGCGAAAAGGTCACAGGCTCAGTGGGAGTTACGAGTCGGTGTACCAATAAATCTGTGGGATTAACGAACTGTGGTCATAGTAATCAGTTTCACGCAGTTATTTAGCCGATTTATCTAGTTTTGGGATCGTATACCAGTTTTATCTATTTGCAAGCAATTTACCACGCAGTAGGAAGTAGGTGGCAATGAATAGGGTCATAAATAAGACAAGAATTACCGCAAACGACTACAGTATAACATTTACCCAAACTTTCCCTCCCCCATATCAGCTCCACTCTAATAGGATGAAATTGAACTGCAAAGTCGTAGTTCTCCGCACATGTTGAAATATTGTCGGTTGTAACTTATTATTACTGAGTATTTTGATGACTTTTATTGTAAATAATCTATTTTAATTTTATTGAAGCACTCGTAGCGTAGTTTGCTTAGCTGTTTTTGACTAATCGGCTAAGTTAAGCAACGTCCGCTGCGGTCATGAGTTGGATGGGGTGACCGCTAGTGGCATTACTGTACAGAGTGCTTTCGTGCTTCTGAATGTTGGTCTCGGTTGCTGTCTTACAATGGCAGTCAATAAAGCATGGTGGTAGGGCATTTTGCGAATGCCCGCCTGGCTTACCAGTAAAAACCTCAAGTAGAAAATCTGTCGCCATGCGTCTAACGGTGTGTTCCAGCAACTAATATCCTTGAGAGCCAGTAATTATAAGTTAGCCTGAACAACATCTTCGACCACGTCATTACTGATTATGTAAATAAGAACCTATAGTTTGACAAAATAGAAATGTATCTTAAGCGAAACGAGATAGCCATTCTTCTTATTCTTATTCTTATTCTATTTGGGGGCGATATGTCCTGCACTGACGTCCCGCTTGGGGTGTATTGTGCATTTCCCCCGCCAGCTTCTACCCAAGCCATCCCAACTCCTTAACGTAGCGTAGAAGGACCTTGGGTCGCTGGCATAGCTGCTCCAGTGACTTGCGTGATGGTGGTGAGGATGTCGTCGATGAGAATGACTCTTGTAGTCCGATTGTAAATCGTATCTGTTCCGTGGCTTCGCAGTGCAACAGTACATGCTCCACAGTCTCATCTTTTAGCATACAGCCTCTACATAGAGGACTGTCTGTTGCTCCAGTTTTATGCAGAAAGTAATTCAGGTTACAATGACCTGTGATAAGGCCTGCTACAATGCGTAGTTCCTCACGCTTTAGTTTCAGCAGGTTGTTTGTCAGCTTCTTATTTAGAGTTGGGAACATGGCTTTTGTTTGTTTACAATCCTCTGTCTTATTCCACAGGTTTTGTTGTTCTCTCTCAGTGTGACGACGTAGTAGTTCCCGTACTTCCATTGCTGATGGCTTGCAAAGGCTCCTTACGTCATCACAAACTTGTTTTTTTGCTCCTTTCTTTGCCAGAGTATCTGCCATGGCGTTACCCGGGCATGCACTATGTCCCTTTGTCCATGTTATCATTATTCTGTAGTTTTTCGACAGCCTTTGTAAGGCAGAATGACACTCAGCTATGACTCTAGACCTAGTTACCGGTCTTCTGAGTGCATATATTACAGCCGCACTGTCTGTAGTAAAAAGAAGGAACTTGTCCTCACGCTCACTTTCTAAACTAGGTGTTATGTCTAGATGTGATATTGCCCTCGCAGCTAGCAGTAAGCCAATTGCCTCTGCTTGCATTACAGTGGTGGTCTTATTTAGCCCTTTTGCGTCTGAGATTCCAAGTTCCGGTGAGTAGTAACCGCAACCGGCACCAGTCTTGTTTTTTGCGCCATCTGTGTAGATATTGTATGTCGGCACTAGATCTGCCAGTGCACTGTTCTCAGTAGCCAGTTTGTACTTCTTATTGTCAAGGTGGGTACTGGCTACTTTGTCAGTGCCTTGCTTTGATTCGGGGATTATTTTAGTGGCCTTGTCTAGTATTCGACAATGGTTTGTGATTTGTCCCGTGCCTATCCACTGGTTTGTTGACTTTATCCTTAGTGCTGCCGCCATCGCTTCTTGCTGTATATGAAGATGCAGTGGCGTCAGACCCAGGATGACATCAAGGGCAGCTGATGGTGTTGATTTTATACAGCCGCTAATCAAAGAGCAAGCCAGTCTTTGGGTTTGCTGCAGTTTCTTTATTGTAGTCACCAGACTTGTTTGTGGCCACCACACTACGCAACCGTAGGTGAGGACAGGTCGTACTATGACTGTGTAGATCCATCGGCAGAGCTTCGGTTTCAGACCCCAGTCTTTCCCTACTGCTCTTGTACTTTGAGAGAGCCATATAATCAATACAAAAATTAGGCATACAAATATTATGATTAAAAACGGTCAAGCGCGTGTCTGGCCACGCATGATTTAGGGTTCCGTGGAATCCCGTTATCATAATATATAACGATTTTGTTGTTCTTTTTTACCTTCCACATTCTTCCTGTCAAAGCTAAAATATAAGAGTACGATTGCTGCCATGTCATTAGTTCAATTGTAATTCGAAAATTCTTTGTGACTTTTGTAGGTACTCGAATAAAACGCAACAATAGCGCGATTCAGAATCCTTTGTTACATTGTCATCTAGCGGCAGCTTTGTGAAACTTAGTAATATATACTCGTATATATATAAATTTTTAATCAAACAACAAACAGAGTTACAATATTTTTTTGTAAAAATCTTCTTATATAATAATAATTGTGAGACCAACATCGTTCACCACAAATTCAGTTAAGATTTTTTGTGAGTTAGACACAGGTTAAAAGTAGGTACTAACGAATACCTATTCAGGTGGCTTAGATTAAGTCGAATAGTGTGACAGAACCGATTAACAGCACCCACCTTCCAAGCAGTCTTGTCTGCCCTACCCCTAGAGTGTTTTGTATAAGCTGGAGGTGCGGAGGGGGAGCGGCGCGAGTCTACTGCGAAGGCGTAGCGAGTACGCTGCGATGAGGTAGCGAGAAGACTAAAGCGCTGCGTACCCACAGCGCCGGAGCTGTCATAGAATTACTTCACTTCTAATAAGACATTTAATTTTGTCTCTAAGCATAACCTCTTTTTGTTGACGTTTTCGTGCTTGTGATTTGTGACTAATTATTTTCATGAAGAAGAAGCTAATTTTGAGAAGTTTCATTAGTTTTCAAAAAAACTATAAGTTTCTGTTACCCCCCAACCCTCAATGCGGAATATTCCACCATCTCTCCCCATCCCCATTACACAAAATATTCACATATACCATATCTATCCTTTCAATGCATGTAGATACACATGTTTTTTAATTTAAATTATTTAAAAACATAGTTTACGTAATCCCCCACCGCTCTGGGGAATGCTACAACTCCCCTCTCCCCCCTTCACCCGTTCCTATAGTACATAAGTGGAAGGACTTTAGAATCGGTATACAAATACCGATTCTAAGGTCCTTCCACTACTTCATCTAGGTCACTTTAAAGGATTTATTCTGTGAATTTTGTATTTGATACAAAATTATTTAACACCAAGTTCAACGACTATGACTGCTAAAGCAATTAAGTTATCTTTATAATTTTCCTTGAAATTTCATAAACTGCACTATCACCATGATTTTTTTCAAATTTTTCAAGCCTGCAGTTTAAGATTTAGAGGGTGGGGGGGGACGCCCTACTGGAACAAAAATTTGCACTTTAAAGTTTAATATTTCGTAAATGGAGCATTAAATCGAAAAATAGTATTTGCAACTCCGCAATTTATTTTTAAAGGCCTATTCAATGATAACGCTCACGATAGGACAGACGACGAATAAAAAAATCATCCTGACATCACTGGTATGGGAGCTACCCAATAAAAAAAAAAATTTTAAGATTTTATTTTACCACTTTGTCGGCGTGATTAGTTTACATACCAGTACAAAATTGCAGCTTTCTAGTACATGCGGTCTCTTAGCAAAACCGCGGACAGACGGACAGACAGACAGACGGACATGACGAAACTATAAGGGTTCCTTGTCAGGACTACGGAACCCTAATAACGAGCAGCATACCACTACTGCAGTCAAAGTATGAGTGGGGTGTTCCTAAGACCAGTGGCTATACTTAGTGCATATTAATCTAGCCAATACTATTTACTTCTAAAATTCATTTTGGTATTCCGAGCCATTTTTCGAAACGTGATAATCTTTTTACGTGGTTTTTGTAACTGACTTCATAAGAGTGTCAGACGCTAAAATAAGTGGTATCCGGTCTATGTGCTTCACATATTACAAAATACGATGATGATTCTTCAGTGGTCAAATTTGTCCAGAAAATGCTAAAAGTCTTTCGAAGAAACACGCGTGTTCGATGATGCTTTAAGTCGGGTGACTATTCAGGCCAGTCGTAAACTCAAACTTCATGATTCCGAAAGATACTTATACCTATACCAGTCGCTCCGTATGTGGAGAATCATAAGTATATATGAGGTGAAATTGATTTCAAAGTGGACTCTGTGAGAAATGATCACTGACTCAACGACATCTTCCCGTTATTTTGGTGTAGTCATGTCATGCCTCTTATCGGAATGAGCTCGTTGCGCGCACCCATACCAATAGCAACCCAAACCATGATTGTTCCGCTATAGTACATATGGAATTCTTGTGAATGCTGGAATCGGTTTTAGTCTGTCTAGAATTTTTTTGTTTTGTTCTCGTCTGCTTGGAACTTGAAACACGTGTTTTCGAGTTTGGAGAGTTCCGGTTCTATTACGAGCAGCAAATATATTTCAAAACGAAATACCTCTGGGCAATATTCATTTGTGCTTGTGTATAAGCATGTGATTTTTAATATACAAAGACATATTGTATAGACCCCAAATGATTGCGATAGTGAGAAAAGATTATAACGAAAAGTGACATGCTTAAACAACACAACAGTTTTAATTATGTTTTATTAAAGATCAGATTCAATTCATCATACACCACCTACTAAAGTCGCGTTAATTCCAAAGGTTTTGTATAACTGGGTAGGTACTTACGTTTTCTTGGATTTCAAAGGCAAACAGCAGCATTTTTGCAAAACTGTAAACATCAATAAAACCACAATCACCAAGACGCCTGGCAAGTGAGGTATTATGGCAAACGCAAGTATGTGGTATGCTTATGTTCAGCATACTATTGGATATTCCGTATGAAACAGCTCTTTAGTTTCATCTTTGTAGATCTGACGCATAAAATTTTAATTAGTTTAATACATTGTGGTTATTGTTATTATTATCTGAATCTAATTAACGATATGTTTGTACGCATAACTGTCTGCTGCAAACTGCTTGTATGTTTTGACTCTACAAAGTACTTTGGTACAATAATAGTAACTCAACATTTTTAAATGAAAAACTGAATACTGCTGACTATCACTGAGTCTTTTAGTTAAAGAAATAAAGTTTAAAAATATCGACGGCGCTCTAGCTTTTAGCCAAAGTGTTTGTTTGTTCGCACGCGACACAATCACCGTGTGTTTACTTGTGCCGGGAAGAAAACAAACATAGAGTTAATTTCTATGTGGAATTATGTTTGAGTTGACTAAAGTTTACAAAAGTAAAAGAATTAATTGAGGGGAACGTTGCACAATGTCGATTATTATATAGAATAGTGTCTTAAACGGACCTTTCACGTGTGGTTTCAGTTTTTGTGAAAATGCATGAGATAAAAGTCAACTGGGCCGCCTTAATACCAATAAATTTCCTCCCTTCTCATTTTTGTGTTGATCACTACTGTAGACCAAATATATTATTAATTACAAATGAAGTTATTGTTCCCGGGGATTGGTATAATCGCACTCCCCAAAATTATCCTGATGGAGTCGCAAGACGCCTGCCAAGCGTGGGGACTATGGCACCCCTTCATAACAGGGCAGCATTTGTAGACGTTATGGCTATGCATATATACATATACATATGATGAAGTTATTTTAAAACTGTTTAACTGATAGTCAATTTATCGAAGTCAAGTATTCAAAATGTCATTCTATCAGTTTCTACTGTTAGAATAATTTATATATTTTCTAAAACGGGAAATTGCTCATTGCTAAAATAAAACATTAATTTTATCATTCCGAAGGGTCCTTTGGAGTACGTGAATAATGCCTACTTTTATTATTGTTCGGCAAAATTATGACGAGATAAGGAATAAAACTCATTTAAAAAGCTCTGTGTAACTTCAATGTACAATAAAAAATGAAGGAGACTCAAATGTTAATTTGTGTTTCGTGAAGTAAAACGTAATTAGCAAGAAGTAGATTCGAGTGTTACATTTATTTTGTATTTAAATTGAGCTACAATTTTAGGAGGATAAACATACGCAGTGTCCTCATTTTTATACATTGTTCGTACACGTGTAAGAACAATGATTAAGGGTGAACTGGCCGGCCCGTTCTCCATACAAACGCCGTAGGGTGATTACTCCCTTATTTGAGGATTTAGGTCCAAAACAAAGCATAATACCGAATGATCTCGTCATTGCCTAGGCTTGTATGATGCCGAAATTTTAATAAGATAATTAACTTGAGAGTTATGAGCTTCGAAACATTTTCATATAACAATTTCGAGGATCATAACTTTCAACATAATTATCTTTTTAAAATTTCGGCATCATACAGGCCTTGATAATGACGAGATCAATCGGTATTATGCTTAATTCTGCACCTAAAATCTCAAATAAGGGAGTGATCACCCTACGGCGTTTGTATGGAGAAGCGACCGGCCAGTTCAACCTTAAGTCTACAGCCGAAGGAGGTACGAAACTGTATCTACACTGAAGTAAAAAGCAAAAACTATATGAGAAAAAATATTTCTTTCAACTCACGAGTTTTTGCTTGAAAATGACAAAAGTATATTTAAAGTACATTAGTCTTTTGAACAGATTTTTACTCATAAAATATATTCTAAATCGATTTGAGATATTTTTAAACCACGGGTACTAGATCCGGGACATTGCTCGCGTTGTTTAATATATGTATCTTCTGCATCCTGGTAGGGCATTTTGCGAATGCCCGCCTGGCTAGCTACCACCCTCAAGTAGAAAATCTGTCGCCAAGCGCCTAACGGTGTGTTCCGGCAGCTGTCCTTGAGCGCCAGTACTTCTAGGTTAGCCTGAACAACATCTTCGACCACATCATCACTTACCATCAGGTGAGATAGTGGTCAAAGGCTAACCTATAAGGCATAAAAAAAAAAATAAAAAAAAATAATAATAATAATAATAATGTATATTATTATAGGATCTTATGGTACATTATTTTAGGAGTATATTTTCAAGCGAATTGTGTACAAATCGGAATTTACCATTCAACTTACTCGAAATCACAAATTAAATTGATTTTACTTGGGAAAAAATACCTTTGCTGCGGTCTGTCTATAAAATATTTTCGTGCTTATTCATAGAGATAAAAGGTGATAACGACCGCCGCAGAAAGTTTACAGCTATCGAGATTGCCATTACACCTGCTGCGGGCCCTTCCTTATAATAGATTCACGATAATTTTGTTATGATAATAATTAATATTACAATAAGCGCTTTCAGGCTTAATTAACGGACGGTTCAATACGGATTTATATGCGGCATAAAATAAAATTTCCCCGACAGACGCCACACTTGACATAAATCACAATTCAATGGCATATTCTGGCGTTGATTTGTTTGTGGTGTCGTTAATTTTGAAGCTCACGTTTGTTATGGGTTACGATTGACGGCGATTATTAGCAATCGTTGATTTTGTCGTAGGTAATTATAAATTACAGAGATCAAGTTCGGGTATTTAAACAGTACAATTACTTGTAATATGTACATTTATGTTTGTAAGTATATGCATATTTTAACGCTATACATTATAACAGCGAATTCGAGAATATAACTAAGAAGGAAACAATGCATCCGCTGGCAATAGCTTCCAGAAAAGGGTATTTTTCATAACAAAATAACACGTATATATGTAGGTACTTGCTATAAAAGTTTTGGTTTGAATTGGGTAATGAACCTCATTTTATGCTCAACGCCCATATCGCAGCAACACCCCAGGATGAAGGGTGAATCGGAGAACCATATCAAGCTCGGAATCCATCGACGCAAGCTGCTTTTTTGACGAATTACAGTTTATTCCTTCAGTCAGCTGTCACGAAATCCAGAAGGAAATCACAAGAATATTTCAAAATTATTGCACATAGTAATAAAAACTTTATACTAGAAAAATAAAAAAAAAAAACAAAAAGAATATGTGCCGTAACTCAAATGCGACTGGTTAACAAATAAGTGTGGCGTATTTTAAATATTTGTGAAGTTAACGTTACACAATCTTTCAAAAGTTATATCACCAAGAGAAAATAACAAGAAAAACCGAAGTGTTATTTCACGCAACTATGTAAACTTGCTTGACTTGGGGCGCAAGGATAAACTTTAAGGAGAGCCCCGAAGGAAATACCTATTCGTCAAAATATTTACGAAACTAACAGACGGGAACATCCGAAACCTTGTTTACCCATTTGAATTTATCTATCACTTTTTATTGGATGTTTTTCTGTTTCACAATAAAGTTTGATTGAGAATTTACTGCTGCATTCGATTGAAATGGTTTGAAATAACGTGCACCAAAGAAAATGTGTAACTTAATTGGTGTAAAATACCCCATGTCTAATAAATTGTTTACTAACCGCAAACTTATTGAAGACTGCAGGTTAATAAAGTTAGGTCATAAAATTATGCTGCTTGTGAATGTGAACTTGACACGAGATACTTACATGATTTCTTCCTAGTGTATTAAAATGTAGATGCATCTCTATGATGTGACATGACATAGGAAAAATACTGTTTTACCGTGTATTTTGCTTTCCGGTGGCTTTGATTTATGTAAAAATGGAACATTGTGTCGTCGTATTTCATCTTAATTAATGTCACTAAAGATTATCACTAGTCACTAAAGGTTATGTCTAATGTTTTGTTTCGACACATATAATCCAATTTTATGCCGTGTAATGTCATAAATAACTTAGCAGGATTACAGTAAACCTCCAATATATGTACGGTCAAAGGTAAGGCTGACCAGCCCTTGCATTATATTAACGCGATGAAAGAGGTAAGTCGTAAAAAGTGTCAGAAATGACTGCTTTCCGGAAACTCGCCCGGGAAGGACAAATTTGTTAACCTATATATTTCAACCTGTCAACCCATTTTCATAGAAACTTCGGCCTTTGTTAATGTCGCCTCACATAAAACTTATAAGTTAAAGTCATTCGGTGTCTATATATATTTGAAGCCCAAAGTTTCATTTGTTTTTGGCAATTCCCCAGCCATAGTTTATTTAATGATAGTTCTAAAGTGTTACTAAAATATCAATTGTACTTTAACATTGTGTGTATACTAAGAACATGTGTAAGTTTCAAGTATATTTGTCACTAAATCCATATCACTGAGAATTAAGAGCATGTTAAGGAGCTTACTTAATGATTGACCGATTGACTAGGTTAAACAAGGTTATCCACGGTGTTTGGTTGACTATGACTACCGCTATCATTTACAACTGAGTGTTCTTGCTTGCTGAGGACATGTTAAGCCGTTGATCTCGGTTGTTGTCTTAGGATGGCAGCCGTAGGCTATGTTGAAAACCTTTGGGTGGTACAAAATTTCCTATACTAGAGCTGGCCACTTGATAATAACCAAGTCCCACTGGGCCTGCAAAGTGGATTTGGGCCTATGTTTCTCTTTCTTTACGGAAAAGACCCCTGTCACAGCATTCTGAACATGGTGGGTGGATACGGTCTTACGGTCTAATATTAATATAGCATTCCGACTAAAAAAAACATGCAAAAGCGTAATACGAAACGTATTCCTTAACAACTAGAACATCTTGCGGAATAACAAAACACGTTTCCTACAAAGTTCACTAAATAACATGGTAGTCAGGATTATATGCTCACTAAAAGAATAGTTTTTTTGGGATTTCAGTAGGGCACGAGACGTAACGCCACCCGTGGGGCTATAAAGTGGCGGGTACCAACCCATGATAAAATCTAGATTGCTTTTGCAGGAACGTGATGCTTTTTACCTACTCTTATAAGAAGCATGAGCTTCACAAGACAAATAAGAGTAAGATTTACTGAATAATCTACGCGAAAAAACACGTAAAATATGAATGTCTCTTTACTAGCAGCTCCTATCTAAAAATAAAAGAATGAAGAAATTTTTTATCAAAAACATTAATAGGTATACATAAACTGTAATGTAATATTTAAGAGTACCTAAGTACTTCCAAAGACTAGCATGCACCATGGATAGGGCTTTCGAAATGATAATTTGATTGGAAACCAGATAAACATTCAGAAGCCAATTCTTACTTTGTTATTTTAGTACTACGAATAATTTATTCGTAGTCTTAATAAAACTAAAACTAGGAGTGTTTCCACAGGCTACAAGATTGGTGATTGTCTTTGAGTTATTATGTGATAATCGAAAACATCCACAATTTATAAAACAACGCATACATCTTACAAGGTACTCGCAATATAGAGCGTAATATTATAATTATTGCTCGTCATTTCCTGTATATTCGGATTCCGGTAAATGTCTTTGTAGCAATTAGCATTTATTTCTGTATTTCCTTTCCATCACGTAGTATTATGGATTAAGGTATTTTTTGTATGTATTATTATTTCTTAGCTAGAAACATCATATAGTTCTAAGGGATAAATAAAGAGGATCATATATTGGAGTATAGATTCCTACATGACTGATTCAGTTATTTTTGATATATTTGAATACCTTGAGAACTACGACGATTCATGTGCATAAGTTATATTTTGCTGCCTATAGTGAATAATTTTAATTGAATATTTTTCATGCATTTAATTATTTTCATTCATAATACCAAATGTTTATTTACAAATTGTACAAGGCTAATTTTAATTTACAAGCCCACCTCAGTGGCTTAGTTAGACACAGACACAGATATAATGCCCGCCCAAGTTGTTATGGTGCGTTTAGACGCGCGCGTTCAACGTGGCATTCAACGGGCACGGGCGTGTAAAGTACACGAACGTGTAAAGTCTTGCATGGCCCGCGGATGCGCGCCGCCGAGCTGTTTCCCGAGCTGCTTGCTGGCGTCCGTCTGAACGCAACATTAGATTCTATATTACAAAATTACAAATATACGAAAGGAAAAATTTTAAAGAAAAAAAAAGTCATGTGCTGGATTCGAACCCGCGTCCATCCACCCTTTTAGCCGGGGCATGCTCTAACCAATTGAGCTAACATGACATGACGGCATAACTCAAATCTTTCCTATCGTTCTTTAACCATCGTATTGGGATGGAGCGACATCTATAGTAGCACTTACGTCGTACTACAAACAACTTTAGATTTTATAGCCTAATAATGCTGCATGTCATTTATATGAGGTACAGTTACGACCACTTATATCATGGACAACATGTACACTCTTAGACCTTGTAACAATATAAAAAAATCATTTATTTATTTACTTATGTCATTCTACATGTTTTAATTGAATACTCGTTTAAAAAAAATCGGGTTCATTCTATTTATTTTTACTTGAACACATAATTTTGCAATTTAAATAGATCATTCCCACGAACAATCGTAGGTTAATCCTAAGTTTAAATAAAAATAAGATGTATATGTATGTAAGTATGATATGTATCCAAAACAATAGAATAATACTTTTCTAACTGACACTTTAAGAGTTCCTAGTTTCAAGTTATCTATCTCCATCTCTCTTCTTTGTTTCTCTTGCACATCAAAAATGCAGCTCATTTTAAAGTTGGAAACAAATCGCGAAGTGGAGCACTCTCGAGTTTCCGATCAACATACGTCTCGATCGCGAACTTTCCTTGTCTAAGTTTTCTCTAAATTGGGCCGAGTGAGTGACAATTTAGACAAGCGCGTATGACGTAAAATTGTGTGTTTATTTTGCTGTGCCAAAAGACTAATTGGGACCAACTAACTTCCTGTATGGAACACTTTGTATATTAGTTACTACACAGTAATGACTGAACTATGATAATTATAAAGGTTGACCTTATTATTCGTATTCGTATATAGATTTTCGTAGGTATATTGATAAGATTTATATGCTAGTGGTGGCAAAAATATCAATTATTTACTTACATTATATTAATGCTTCTGTAATTTTGATAGTGAATGTATGCGGATTACATTACAAAATCACAAATATACGATAGGAAAAATATCCCGCACATGACTTAAATTTTCCTATCGTATATTTGTGATTTTGTAATGTGATCCGCATAGCAGGCGTTATTGCAAATCTAACAATATTAAAATTAGAACTTTCATGTTAATTATTTTTTTACGAATTCGCAACGATACAAGCCCAGATAATGAAGATATCTGTAAATTGATATTATGCTTAGTTCTAAGCCTTCTAAACCTCAAACAAAGAAGTCACCCTTCGACGTTTGTACGGAGAAGTGACCGGCCAGTTCAATCTTAAGGCATTGTTTTGGCGTTTTATCTGTAATGGTTGCGTTGTCCGCTTGTGATTATCGTAAATGAACCACTTTTCGTCCCATGTCACAAATTAAATAACAACGATATTGATAGGTTTTAGGAGGAAACCGGAAGACAATGACTAGCTGCCTTCAAGTCAAGTCTTCACGAGTGCGTAGACATAATAATTCAAAATTCAATATTTTTTTATTTTTGAATTATACTAACAAAGCTAAAAACGCACTCAATTTATTAATTTTATTTACATAATGCCGCGCGAAATACCACTTTTCAACAAGGTGCAATTAAATATAAATTTAGCGAATTCTTGAATAGTAAAGCGGTACCAAGTGCCCATTAAATGAGGTGGATGCTGTCATCAACACACGAACCACCCTCATTATTTATTATTTTGTTGAGCATAAGTATAAATTTTATTTCACATTTGCTAATGATTTTTCGGTTCTTCGTAGCTCCAAAAATGAATTAAGTTAAATACCGTGACTTCCAAAAGCTGGCATAGTAGTCTCAATTAGAAAATCTGGCGCCAAGCACCTCATGATGTTTTCCAGTACAGAATATTGTACAGAATGTTTACATTATATTGACTTAATAGCCGTAATCTGCTTAAAATAGAACTTATCAAAATAAATAAACACTAAAATGCTGTCCATAATAGTAATATTATTAGATGTTGCTGCCTTACCTATCTATTTTTTATAGTTAATTGATTTTTTAAACCAACGTCGTCACTTCATTGTTACTTAATTTTAATGCGGCCGTGGATATATTTTTTTCTTTAAATTTAATCAGGACAAAACAACGCAATAGGCTTAAGAGTGAACTGGCCGGTCAGTTTTCCATACAAACGTCGTAGGGAGATTACTCCCTTGTTTGGGGATTTAGGTCCAAAACAAAGCATAATACCGATTGAACTCGTCATTATCTAGGTTTGTATCGTAACGAAATTTTAAAAAGCTAATTAAGTTGAGAGTTATGAGCCTCGAAACATTTTCATATAAAGTTTTCAAGGACCATAACTTGCAACTTAATTATCTTTTTAAAATTTCGTTATGATACAAACCTAGATAATGACGATATCAATCGATATTATGCATAAGTCTGGACCTAAAACTTCAAATAATGGAGTGATCACCCTACAACGTTTGTATGGAAAACTAACCAGCCAGTTCAACCTTAATTCAAACACCATTGAAAGTCTTTTGCATACAAAACAACTGATCGGTTAAAATTGCCATAGCCTAGATAGAGATTATCAAAAATATAAGTGGTCAATGCAAATTACAAAATCATTATTTGTTTGTTCGTGGCAAGTTTAACTGGTGGATTTGATAATTTATTGTTTGTTTTAATTACTTTATCAATTTTAATAAGTACGTATGAAAGTTTTAGTAATTTGCCATGGCAATTCTTATATTGCAATTTTATGACCGGTTTTTTTGTTAATATCTCATATATAAACAGGTTTTTGTTTCCGTCAACTATTATATGACAGCAAAAATCGGTTGACATAATATCATCCATAATAGTATCCACAAATACTTACCTGTACCTATAATCACAACAGTAAATGTTCAAGTGCTTTCAAAATGTCTGTATCATAAAATTTATTGAACCGTATTTCCAGGTGAGCAAATGCAATAACGATTATAATTATTTACAGGGATGGCTTTTAAATTATCGTGTCTCGTCGTTAGGGGCATGCGGCCTAGCCAACAAACAGGAAAACAATTTAAATGAAATATTTCATCTGTCGTAAGCGATTAGAATACATTAAAATAATGGGCTTTGAAAAACGTCCATGTAATTGTGTTCATAAGGATGTTACAAGTAACTTTAATTTGAAAATGGACATAAGATTGCATAATTTATTCACCTTGTGAGAGCGGTAGCCTTTTAGGTGTGTTTGTATGTATACATATTCGTATTTATCATACATACAATTATATTCAGAGACCTGGATTTCAGAGAGAGATGGATTTTTCAATTGCTACGATCTTGGGATATTTATCTTACCGCCTTCACTCTTATGACATTCTTCATCTGTATGGTACTTATGACTTGAACATTCTTAAGAATTAGCGTGATTAGAGTTACTCATATATTTAATAAATGTGATAAATTTGTGCGTGAATGAGTTAGGATATGGGTGTATGTTATTAACTCCTTCACGCTGAAATGGCTTAAGACAAAGTGGTCTTTGAAAACTGACAGATGAGGGCATGAGACAGAGAACCCTCGTTTTGCATGCGAGTGAGCGGAACAGAACTACGGTAAAAGTGAATTTTGTTTTACATAAATTCAGGTACAAACTCTTCGCCTTGTATTTCATACATTTCTTATACTTGTTCATATCACCCCCCCTCCCCATCTCTACTCGCGGGTCTCATAAGAGGTGGCTAAGAGTAACACACCAGAAGGTGGGCAGCAGCATTTTCTGAGGAACTGATATCTCACACTACCATCCCCAAGCCGCGTGCCAAGCGTGGCGATTATGGAAAATCCCCCATATTGGGGGAGGCTGTGTTCAGCAGTAGACTATCCGGCTGATACAGTACAGTACATAAATAAAAAATCCTTACATCCAAATGTAATTAAGACTGTTGTAACATTGACACATACTTGACAGTTCACATTGTTTTATCATGACCATATTTTATTGTAGATACGAAAAAACGTGTGCTTTAATTTCTTTGAAATAAGTCGTAAAAATGGTAACTCTAAGTAAAATTTAGTCGTAAAAATGGTAAGTTGTATTATACAATCCGAGGGCAAAGCTTGGTGTGATAAAACTACAAATACTTTAGAAAAACAATAAGATCAGGGAATTAAAACCATGGAGTGCCGGACTAAAATTGTACTCTCCATATCTTTACGTTGGAGTCGCAAAAGGTGACGAAGTGAAAAACATCATGAAAGCGGGCAGCAGCGCCTTCTGAAGTGCATCTCACAGCGATGAAACACAGCAAACAAATTCCTCTCCCATATTAAGGAAGACCTTTGTCCAACACTGGAAGTCTCGGCTGTTTATTAATTAAAACCTGCACTGTGCGAGACTTGCTTGCAGGAGACAATTGAACGGTAAAAATATTAAAAAAAACGGAACTGACTTCCAACACGGAAAAATATGAAATACGAGTAAATTGTTGTAGTTGGTACCATGCTGATTTAAAATATTGACCTGCATGACATTGTGGTCCGGCTTCCACAAGTTATTTCATACCTTGTTGGAAGTAGGACGCGTTTTTTTTTTAATATTTAACCTCTCTTTTTTATATTTTTACGTTTGCAATAACGCCTGCACAGCGGATTACATTACTTATAATTCTTCTTCTTCTTTCTTTCTTAAAAAAATTCACGACGGTATATATCTCTCTTAGGGATAACCCAGAATAACCATTTTATATCCTTTACTTTTTACGAGAAATAATGGCTTACTTACGAAGCAAAACAGCATTAATCCTTATCCAATTAAGTACCTTAAATACATTGAGCATTTAATAAATATCAATATGGCCCCTTACATCATGTTAAATAAATGAATATTTTCGAAGTTATTACAGAGAACCCTCAGAATGCAAGTCCGAATAGAAACTTGGCTTGTTTTATTTCAATGTTATCTGATCTATAAAACTTATTTAAGGCCTGTTACACAAATAGTATCAAAAATTAGAATACGCCTCTTAATGATTGACCTACTTTTACACACGCTGATTTCTATTGTAACCTACCTACATGATATTGTATCTATATGTTTATTAATGAAATATGTCTCTTACTGGCATACAGTTTGCTTTGTATCATCGAAGGTTTCAGGAACTTTCCTTATTCTAGTAAGCTACGGCGAAGTCTTCCTGACGATAGCCGGGTAAAAGATTTCCCGTCTGCCAAGTTTTGGCATATCAAAGTAACTTTGTGTACTCGACGGGACGTGGGCTCGTCACGTCCATGGAGATTAGCCGACTGGCTTTATCCCTAATTCAGTGGCTGTTTATTTAGAAAATTATGACGCTCAGAGAATTTATAATAAATTCCGCGTTAGCACTTGAAATATCACTTACCGTTTGCATGAAATTTATAATACTAAGAGAAAGTTTTTTTTATGCCTTTATTAACAACATCCTGCAAACTAAATATAACACTACACCTACTACAATGAAAGCATGAAGGCAACCTAAAGGCCGATGCAGGCCTACAGGCAGTCTCAATGTTTCAGCTCACTTCCTATTGGCAGCGTGCCCAGCATGCTGGCAGCATTGCCCCGTTGGATTGCAATTCTTATTCGTTGAGCCAAATAAGTGCCAGAACATTTTAATCACGCGTCGCTACAACTAAGCGCTTAGTCTTAGTCGTCTCTAATTAGTTATAGAAAATATTATGAGCTCCCGGTCCCCACGGAACTAATGTCTCAACACTAAACGGCTCAAACATGTAATTTTTACCGAGATTAGCATATTTGCACCACTTGAGTCGCTCCGCCGAAATAGTTGCGGCGCCCTCACGTTTGTTTCAGAAAGATGTGACGGCGATAAAGTGTCAACGCACGTAGCGTTCCATACTGAGGGCCGCCCTAACGTCCATGGAACCAGTCATAATGTCAGTCGTTTACCTTCGTCAGAGTAAAGTATTTTGAAGTGATGTTATTGTATGTTTTGCCGATATTCAGCCTTTGACTGCCATCTTTTTGCCTTTGGGTGCTTGGCAACACATTTTATACTTAAGGGTTAGTAGCTGGTAGCCACCGCTAAATACTCTGTAATTACGAATAACCATGCCATGATTGCCATTCTCGAACAACAACCGGGACCAATGGCTTATCGTGACCTTATTTTTCTTTATTTCATTGCCTTTACATGTGCACGAAGTCGATAAATAATTAATATGTGAATATTTTTCTTGGCCCTGTATTCTACGTCAAATGCTACGAACACAGCGCCGTAGCTAATTTTGTAGCAGGAATAAATAGTGTAGTAGATGTAGATGTACAAAAATAATGCAAATCATCATCGTCAGCGGATAAATAGATGAGCTGATAGATAGAATGATAAAACAGTGGACACTGTTGATTACAGGCTTTCCCCTTTGACTGGCACAATCAACGCTTATTAGCTAGGAATAATTATTATTAACCATTTGATTGCATTCATCATACCAAATCAATTATATGCTTAAATACAAATTTATGCTTATCAATTATATGCTTAATTACAATTTATAACATTTTTATGCATGTGTTTAGCCAAAATTTACATGTGCAAAGAATAAATATGTATTATATCATTAGTCTTTTATATTTATATGTTCTGCAACGTGTTAATATAAAATTTTATAGGTTTTATTCGTTATAACATTACCATTACCCTCCGCCATATCTTCCAGTGGTCGTAAGAGGCGATGGAGAAGTACCAGGAGGTGGGCAGCAGCACCTTGTGTGGGCAGCAGCCAAGTGTGGGGATTATGGCAAAACACATGGGGGAGATATTTCTCCAAAGTTTGACGTTCTGGTTGACGTAATGATTACTTTTTCTTTTTTGCATGTTGTAGTATCTACCACTGTCGCAATTTTTTTGCAGTCTTTGCGTTTGTATTTGTAACCGTTTGTACGATATAGGCAAAAAAAAATTACGTAAAAAAATACATCCGCTACAATCCGCCACTCTTACACATAAAAGGTGTTTTTTTTTAAAACGTTGCTTTCCTACCTATTTCAGTTTCAAATACTCATCATTTTAAGAGCTGGACGAATGGGTGGACAAGGTCGGCTTAGTAGCATTAACATTATTCCGTTTTCTAGTATGAAACCCTAAAAACAAGTATTATTAAATACATGACAAAAAACTGTCTAAACAAGCCAAACAAAATATATATTAATAATAACAAATATTTTAAAAGATTTCTAACAAAAAACTAAATCAATATTTAATAATACACTTAAAACATATTAAAAATATATATAACTAGTGACGCACGATCGAAACGTTATTGTTTTCATCGTGCGCTCGTAGAGTCAAGACTTTGCTTTGTGTAGAAGCGAAATCGAAAATTCTTCCGGTATGTCTGAGTGGCGTTTGTGATGTCACGTTGGCTTATCAGGAAAATTAGGTGGAATTTTCATCAAAATATATATTTAAGTGTTCCATTAAAATATTGATTTAGTTTTTTCTTAGAATACTTTTAAAATATTTGTTATTATTAGATATAGATCTTCGCAAAATAGCGCCTGAATCTATTCATGACAATTAGTTCAACTTTATGCCTAAAAATATTAGAGCGTTACAAATAAAGAAATCATCATTCATAAAACATCAGCATACATTTTCCATCTCTCTTTTGCGAATGCAGAATTTCGTCAATTTGTCTGTCCAATAAAATACTGAACCCGCAAACATCAATAAGCGCGAAATGGAAGCTATTGTGTAACACAAACATGTACAAGTATTGTTGTACTTTTGAATGAAAACTAGTTTTATGAATGTTGTTTTGATAGTTTTGAACTGTTTCATCTCACAATGAGGGAAATGTTTGAGATTCAGTTGCAAAATTTTCTTTTCTGACAATTGATATTTCATAATGTTTTATTTCAACTGTTTTAAGCATTTATATTTGAATTGAGATGTTACGGGTGATATAAATGCTGGCACTTATCTGGCTCAACGAATAACTAATGCAATCCAACAACGCTAATTCTAGGTATGCGGCCAACTGGTAGTGGGCTGGAACATTTGGACTGCCTATGGGCCTGCAATGACCAATTAGGTTGCCTAAATGCCCTCGTATTAGCTGTGATATATAATTTTGGTGTATTGTTAATAAAAGCATACCACTGGAAAAAAAACTAATTAAATTATAAAATTTTTCAATGATAAGTATATAGTGAAAAGCTACATAAATAGTTTCAAATTTTTTGCACCACGCATAAATTCCCTAAATAGACATTACGCTGTCTATTTAGGGATATCGTTCATTAGCGCAAAAATGTACCTACTTATGAATATGTCCTTCGGTCTCAAAGCGAACTATGCTCGGACAATATCTATATATACTCAATATGGCATCTAAAAAATCAACTATCATGCTTATTTTTTTTCTGTGAGAGCTTGTAAGGGATCACTTATGATAAGTGATGATGTAGTCAAATATGTTAACTGCTTAACTTATAATTTAAAGCTTTCAAAGAAAATTGCCCATACACTCTATTAGGCACTTAGCGGCAGATATTTTATATAAGAATAGTAATTATATCAGCATTCACAAAATACCCCGCCATCATGCAGTGAAGATCAAACCCGTGGCATGACTTAAACCATGGACCTTCTGCATGGATATCCACAGTCATTGCCACTAGGCCATCATCACTGCTTCAATCTGCATCTGAAAACAGCTGTATCATCAAAAAGTTAATTTAAATAGCAAAACTGTTCCAATTACCTCGTTTTCAATGAGGCAAAGCTTTCGAAGCTGATGACATTGATATTCGAAACAAAGGAATTAAGTGCCGTTGAAATATCCAGTGAAATTTCCACACAGTAATACTCACTTCCATTATTTAATCGAAAATATTATCAAGCACTGGAGCTGTTATGCTTGGACATTGACATTTTTATAAAATTGGTAGAGCTATTATCTTTTGTCTACAAGTCAGGTTAACAGGATATCAGTAAGTGAAATTTATAGGCCTCACTGGTAGCGGTCGCCCTCCACTCAGTGCTAATATAAAATGATTTTTACCTAGATCTGAATTGATGTAAGTCACACGGAATGATTTATTGCCTCCGAAAAATCTACATCATAGCTCGTATGCTACAATACAATAAATCTCATGTACAAGACAGCTCCCCACATAAGCGTATTCTTACAGTGTTACAGTGATAATATAACATATACATCAAAGTTGAGTTTTGAAGCAGTTATAGCCGAGCGGTAATAGCTATGGACTGCCGTGCTGCAGATCCATGGTTTGATGCACAACACCAGCTTGAGCTTTACAGCATAGAGGAAAGCATTTTGCACTCAGCAAAAAAAAATTTTGCTGACTGCACTCTTTCGCCCATCACCTAGCAGTATGTCGACAGCAGTCCACGGCATCCATCCTTCCCCGATAGTCATTCTAATCCTCGCCTTACAGAACCAATATTATACTCTTCACTACTGTTTATAGCTCATCATCACTGTGCTTTGACCATAACATCACGATTTGCATTTCGTCAGAAGTGACGAACTGCACTGCTTCCGTCACCCTGAGATATACGGTAGTTAAGTCTCATGTACCAGTAATTTTACTGGAACTCAACGACTGCTGCCGGTCACTCACTGTTATATTATGTTTGGCGATAGATTTTCTTCTTGAGGGTGGTAGCTAGCCAAGCAAGAACTCGAAAAGAGATTTTTACTTTTGGTTTGAAAACACTTGGGTTGTATTTTCTAGAAGACAGTAGTTAAGTTACTCAGAGAGTTCCTTCGCAGTTCGCCCAATAAATGTTGAAGCAAAGTACTTTGTGCGTTTCTTTGGAATTTCCTTTTTAATACAGCGTCTTTTTGCCGAGATTCTCCTTGTTTGGCTGTAGAACTAATATATTTTAGATTGTGCACTTCCATTACGCAGTCTCTATGTATCCGGTATCTCCAAAATGTATCCGGCAAAAGTTAAAAAAACTGATTGTGGCGAATGTTCCAGATTTTAGAGTTTTATCACGAAAGCTTGCAAAAGTAAATAAGAGTGCCGGGCTGCCCGCGGGGTGCTGAGATGCCCGTGGGGTGCCGGGCTTACTCGTCACTATTCTAACAAAAAAAAAGAATAATTGAAATCGGACTTCGCGTTAATAAATTACAACTAAGTGTACATTTTGATTTTCATCCCCTTTTCCGAAGGAACCGTGCTGAATTTCGGGATAAAAACTATACAATAACCTTCTTCGTAGTATGAACACAAATCGTATTAAGTTTCATTGAATTCCATTCAGTAGTTTTGGAGTGATGCCCGTCGGGACACAGACAGACAGACAGACAAAAAAAAACAATTTTGGCATCAGTGTCAGCTACAGAGTGCTCTCAATTTTTTTTTTCAAAATATCTGCAATGTACAGAATTGAATCTGTTACAGTTTTATTATAAGTATAGATTAGTTGCAAATAGTTGATATCAGTGAATCATTTTTAAAGTGTTCGGAAATAGGGCGTTTTAGTATTAATCTTGGTATAGTATGAACTTGGTTCTATTTATGTTAGTGAAATTAAAATTGGAGCTCTGAACTCAGTCTAACGCGTGAACCAAGTTTGGCGTGAATTGATCGCGTTTTGTTTCAACGGTTTAATCCACTTTTTTTCTCGTAAAAATAATATAATATAAAGAGAAGCATCCAACTTGGGGTGGCTGTAGTGCTCACTTCAATTTTATTGTCCTGGTAACCCCGTGATGCAATATATTTGTATCTACGTGAAAAAACGCTTAAATGATTCCGTTTCTTCTCGAATGTAGGTTTATCCCTGAAAAGTATGAATAAAAACAACTCACAGTGGTTTAACTACTGGAAAGATTTATGTCGCCACAGCGTCCTTCGGTCGTTTGACCTAATAAGTATGTGTAGGGACGTTCGGAGGGGTCGTACCCTCGGCCTTGGCGGCGCCAGCCTCTCATTTTCAGGCCCGATGCCGAAAAGATAATATACCTACAACATCGTCGACTATGGGCAAATGTTTTCTCTAGACTATCATCGTATAAACTGAAGTAAGCTGTCCCATTTTTCCCATTTCATCAAAATATTCTCAGTTTATTACTTAGGACCAACATTTGGTGTTCATACTGAAGATTACAAGTTGATTTTGAAAGCGTACCTTTGTTACTGTAAATACGTTTGTCTTTAAAAATGTCTTGTTGTTAAGACCCATGCACTTATCTACTAATTTTAACCCCTGAGACCTCGAAATAAAACAAAAGTTTTCTAAAGACTTTGGTTAATAATACGTGCATAGTTCCTAAGAAATCATATTAAAAAAGTGCATAGACAGACAATTATTGCCAGCAATGTTATCAAATTCATCATGAACCTGTAATATATGTGTATAAAAAAAAGTACTTTACTAAAGTCTACCAAACAAGACTTCAAAGATTTGAGATTTGAAGCGCGGGTAGCGGAATTTGCCTTAGCGTTCTTAACCGATCCACTAGGTTAAGCAACGTCCATTGCGGTCATTACTTGGATGTGTGACCACTACTGGAATTAACTACTTAGCGCTTCCTTGCTTCAAAGGGATGACGTGCTGTCAGTCCCGGTTGTTGTCTAAGGATGACGGTCATTATAGAATGGTGAAAATCTCTCGCCAAGCACCTAACAGTGTTGTACTATTCTTGAGAACTGACATCTTCAGCCAAATCACTCCTTACTATCAGATGAGTTAGTTGTCAAACGCTTACCTATCAGAAAAAAAATACTGATATAGATAAATAGATAACTCATTATTGACAACACCAAAATAACAACAATAAACTTATTACAAAAACATAAAATCAAGTGTATCATTGGGCGGTCTTATCGCTCAGATCGATCTCTTCCAGACAACCCATTAATAAGGGATATGGTCCAAATATTGGTCGGGGTGTCTTATGGTCTAAATAATTTTATGAATTAATAGATGATGTTATCAAATTATTAACTAAATTAAACAAAAATATGTACATGACTAAATGAGAACACGTACATAAATATATATTTTAAGTTTAAATACTTATAAATATATTAACTAAATAAATAAAAACATAAATACGACATAAACATACATATATTATTAAAAAAATATATAATGTATATATATATATAAATACAATATATACATATATATAAATATAATTACATATAATTTTGCTAACTGTTAAACACATAATTAAATTAAAAATGATGTTTGTACCATTGTGTCCATTATTATAGAAAGTTAGTAGATCTTTGAAAGATTTTAATGAAGGAGTACGTTTTATCACAAATCCTAAATGGAATCCGAATAATTAAGACATAAATAACCGCTATGCACCTACCACATAAACAACTGCGCATAATTTATTATAAACAAGTAGGCTGATTGCTGTCACTTGGTTCAACTATGTAATTAGAATAATTTAGATTACAAGGGGCATTGTATCCAGAATGCCAACTGTAGCGTGGATGACAATAGAGGTGCCTGTTGTGAAAAAACGTAGTGTTATATCAACAAAGGCAGATTTGAATGGTTTACAAAATGTTTTCCATTTGGATCCAATTCAAGACCACAGCAGAGCCACTTTTCCCTTTTTATTTTTGACATAGTAGGGGTTTTTAAAGATTGAATTTTGGTACTGTGAGTGCCCCTGCATAACCTTATCGTAGATGTATAATTAATAAGATGGGTCCGTGGGGGCTTCGGTTTGTGTACCTTAATTTAATTTGCATAAATTGACTCTTTTCAATTTTCGACCCAGTGTGAATAAATAAGTAGATTTTTACAGTTGGAGAGCAAATTTCATTTATGAAGTAATTTTAAGTTGCCTATATAGAAAGAATGTTACTTTGATATAAACTAAATCGAATAATAGGTATATTATCTGATTTCACAACGAACCCAGGCCAGGAACGGTATCGATTTACAAACTCATTGCCATTAAACAAAAATCAAATAGGTCATTTATTAATAAATAGTTTTGGTATGGACAAATTAATTTACAAAACAACCAAATCGATCCTTTACTACACATTAACAATTTCAAAATTTATTAAAAAAAACTTAACAAACTCCATACGGTGAAGCTCGTAAATGAACTTAAAATTATGTTTATCAAGGCTCCCTTGCTTCCAAATTTCATGACGATCTCTCATGTACTCAAATTGTTTAGAAAGTTATAAACTCGACGTAATCCACAATTTTTATATCATTTATTTACCGCTCAACCGCTTTATCACCACTAGATACCCACAGGCATATGGACATATCACCGAGAAACTGAGAATATCGAAAACCACCAGTCGTGTCTGTGCGGATACGCTACGCTGACGTTTGTTTCTCGTACTCGTAGATGTTAATACATCCGTTCATTCATAATGTATGGAATAATATTTTTATATCTGTCCTGGTACGTGTCTGCTCCTTACGATGTCTGTAGATATAACGTAGCTTTATGCTGTATATTCGCAATACGCCTGCCTAACATATGGACTACGGCGAGATATTATATATTTTACAGTTAGTATTAATGATAATCACGCCAAATGATGAATACTTTATCATTGCGTTTATTTTGAATATATATGATTATTAACTAAAATTGTTTAGATTGTTAAATTTTCTGAGCCAATCTGTTTAAAATAATTAAGTTCTTGTGTCGTATTCTTTTACATAGCAATACGATCGGGACACTGGTTAACTATGTTATGGCAAAAAAAATATGGCTCTTGTTAAAGTCATATATCATTATATATTACATATCAAATTCCTTTTATTCTTAATCGGAACGACAAACTTGTAGTTTTAAACTGGAAAAATCTTTCTTCTCCATGAAGATGGGAAGATTAGCATAACATTATATTATTTTGTTAGCATTATTTTTACGCACGCGTTGTAGCCACATTTCGCGCTATTTTTCGTTTTGGCGAGAAATTGTCTGTTAGTAATCTTCTAAACATAATTTATGTATATTGCTTCCTACGAAATTGAGAGATGGGCAGAGGGGAGAAGAGGTTAAACTAATGAAAGATAATGGTTGGAAACTCCTCCCTTTTGATGTATCTCGATTTTTTTAAATATGTGATTTTGCCTCGCAAAACTCGTAAAATGAATTTGCCTAAATTGATAATAGAAGGACAAGGGGGCCTCTTAACAAAATCATTTTTTATTTATCTTAACATATCTGCCGTTTATCGGTTAATAATGATACAATTTTGAATTTTGCACCGGCTACGCGCCTACCCGCTTTCCGCTTTTACAGAACACACACGTAGAAGACGGGGTTCTGTGGTTTGGTTCTGCTTATTTTTCTTCTGCTCTATGACTTCGGTACTCATTTATATTCATTGCATAATACTGAGACATTTTAAAAACGATACTAGACTAGTTATAGTTACATAAGCTATTGCTATATATTTTAATAGTTATATTTACAGCTAGTTACTTTCAAAAATAAATACTTACCCCATACCTAAGGATGTTTCGGTAATACTTATTCTAAGTTAAGATTGTTACTAACTTTGACCACAAGATCATTAAACAATAAGTGATTTTGTGGTCAAGCTTACCTATCAACTTCCATTATTCTCTACCTCTACAGGATATTCAAGAAATGTGACTAAAACTATGGAGGTTGTACTCAGCGTCTCATCTCCCCTAATTTAATTGGGTGGTTGATTTGCGGTTTGACATTATCATTATCAATCAAAATAATAACGATACTTTTCAGTAAAAGAGATACGCTTCGAGGGTTATCTCTTTTATCGATAGTACCGTAGCTTAGTAAGGCCACTTCCTTATTGCATCAGAGCGCTGTCGGTTCAGGATCGGTGCGGTGTCTGTTTATTATATACTTATATACTTCACTTCTACGCTCACGTTCGCCACACTGCAATTGGTGGATTGAGGGAGTTGTACCGTGTCTGCACTAAGACAAGGTGTACTTTTCCCGTCCCTATTCTGCACGGTTCAATGTTTTTTTTTTATATTATAGTAGCTTAAGGATCCACTTATTTGTTATTCGTGATTCGTAGAAAATCTGTAAAGAATCAATACCGTACTGTTCCCGTACTAATAACATTAGGAAATGGCCCTGGTAGTAAGAAGTAGCTCTTACTGTGACGCTCACGATAACAGACTCAAATCCTGACGTGCACACATTTTTGTGATGATTGTAATATCTCTTTTCTGTTGTCTTAGGTTTTCGCGATTATTACACATAGTAATTAAACAACTTTAAACGGTTTAAATCGCGTATATTGTGTTGTATAATTTGAAACGTCGGGACAAAAATAATGATAAATATACGCGATTTAAACCGTTTAAAGTTGTTTAAATACTATCTCTTTTCTGGTTAAATTTTTATGGTTATATTTTGTGAGACTAAAATATTCAACATGTTACCTTTTGTATTTACCTTACTTTTTACTGACTTCAAAAAAAGGAGAAGTTCGTTTTTTTTAAATGTTTGTTACCTCAGACCCTTTGACTGGATGAACCGATTTTGATGTTTCTTGGAATGCTGATGCTTCCCGTTTGGTCCCATTAAAATTTCATCAAAATCGGTCTAGCCGTTTTTGAGTTACACTCCAATAACTGTTTTTTTTTCCTATATTGACGATGTAGTCAATGACAGTGAATAATAATCGATGCCATAGGTAGCAAAGGTCACTAAAATGGGTGTTTTTTTTCCAAAAACTGGAACCGATTTCATTACTCATATGTGTGCAATAACTTGTCGAAGTTGGTACCATGCGCACAATATTGTGATGATAGGTACTTTTGAACAATCACGGTACCGACTTCAACAATTTATTTCACACATTTCAGTGTTGAAGTCGGTTCCATTTTTTGTTATTTTTTTTACCTCTTATGTTTGTTGTTTATCTTTGTGAGTTTCAAATTTAAACGTTATCTAAGAAAACACAAATACTAAGGGGAACGTTTCTGCACAATATAATAATTTATAATTCCTGAAGATTCTTCATCTTACATATTGCCCGGGGAGATTTAACCCAAGTACAGCACTTTAATCAAGTTAGATAGGTACCCGGTCTACGGTACGCTACGTTTACTTTCATCTGATATAACGAAATTCAAATAAGAATTTCTCAATTCAAAAATAATTATGTTCTAAAAGAAAATAATGTTGTTTTACATATCTATTCGATTATATATATTTTAATTTGTCAAATATTAAGGTTAGACTAAAGACCAGAAACATAAATAATAATACAACGTATTCTAAACTTGCAACAAAAACAGTCACTTCTTCAGAGAACTTCATGTGATTTTTTATAGCACAAAAGATTTTCAAACTATCTATGCGTGAAAATTTATACAATAAATCGTGTTGTTCTGAAGATAAATATCCTTAGAAAACTTCATTACTAACTTGGTTCCCTTATACTATGTATAGCGTACGTGTAATAAAACATTTATTTATGCAGTTTTTTTCTGTTATAGGTAAGCATTGGACTGATGGTAAGTGATGATGTGGTCGGAGGTGTTAACAGGCTTAACCTAGAATTACTGGCTCTCGAGGACAGCTGCCGGAACACACCGTTAAGTGCTTGGCGACAGATTTTCTACTTGAGGGTGGTCGCTAACCAGGTGGACATTCGCAAAATGCCCTACCACATTGCGGTGAAGCTCTAGCCCGCGGCGGAATTCGAACCTTGGACCTGCTGCGCGGCACTCCAGAGCCAATGCCACTAAGCCATCACTGCTTCGACGCCACTGAGCCATCAATGCTTCTTATTAACACACTGAAAAACTTTCTGGCCCGTTGGTGGCTCTATCGTTTTGGATCGATATGTTTTTGCATGTGGCATTCGTCTCCTGTGTTTCATAATTGCGTCACACGTGGCATCACGTGGGATCATTAAATTCGCAACATCAAAATAATATTGATGGTAGTATTTTAATAAATTATTAAACTCCTGAACACGATTAATTAAGTCACCCCTAAACCGTCTAAAATGTAAAAAAAACCTACGTTTGCCCGTAACATAATTATGTCATTTATTTTTAGTTTGCCCGTAACATAATCACAGGAACAAGAAATGTTAAAAATCATCATAAGATAATGTCAAAATACTCTCCAAAGCTCGCGTACCTTATCGGAGTATACAAGGAGTATTCCGATCTAACTACAATACATATTTAAGAAATATTTGAAATTCGAATATTCCGCCTAAGATGTCAACGTTCACCTGGAACTTTCCCATTAGCAGATCACCTTGATTGTGCCATCGCGTTTTTATAGTCATAATATCCATCATAAAACAGAACTGTGTGTAACAATAGGTTTTAATAAATTTAATTACGAATTTTTACATGCACATGTTAGAATCATATATTTGTTAAGCTTACATTATCTTAAGTAAATAAGTAACGAGAAGTTACTCATTCTGTAATCCTAGAATATCCTAAAACTTGTTGGTATTTTACATTTTTAATAACCGCCACACTGAAATCATGCTTATATCTGTATTCATTCTGAACTAGCCAATGATGAAACATCCTGTCTTATTTCGGATTGGCTGATGCGTTGTGGAGGGAACTTTCATGTCTCTGATTGGTTGTGGTAAATATGGCGGGAACTTTAATGTATATGCGACAGACACTTGGCGCCAGTCATGGCTATAAAACCAAGGTCTCAACTTATTGAGCCTCTTTATTCTTCACAAGTGACTGCTGCATCGAGACTTATTGAGTTAAGTACTGTATTATATTATTTAATGTAACGTAACTGATATTCATGTGTTGTGTGTGGGTCTATGTTTGTTGGCTTCCAAATTCGCCCTTTTTGTTGTATTATCGTTGTGAAATGTGACTATACAATATATTACCTTTGAAGTAATCCATGTGACCCTAATGATGTATTATTCTTATTAAAGTGTTCTATGTGTTCCTATAAACGTTGTTTTTGAAGTATCCTTATGATTCCCTTTTGTGTAGAAAACCTAGTAAGTGGGATAGTTAAGTACTGAACTAGTAGTACTCATTTACTTTACCTTAAGCTAGGACTAGATTATGGCATCACCGCCTGAAAACATCTTATAATTTAATCAGCCTACATTACAGATTAAATAAATGCTCTCTATCTTGACAAATCTCACACACACTATTTTTATGAGGTTGATGTTCTTGTGATATGTTTTAGTAAATTCCTTTTTTACCAATGCTTTTGATGGCTTTTACGTTTTTTGATTTTTCGCAAATAAGTGTAAATGATAAATACACATAAAATGCTTTCAAATTTATATATTTATACTCAAAATTATGGCCAATGTTGCAAAAATCTACGTATACAGATTTATATTTTTGAGTGTTTATTTTCAATTTATATTAATTACCCATGAAAATTCACACACTTAAATTAAATCATGCAGGTTGATAGAGCAATGAATCAGTTAATTAAAATGTATATTTGTAGCTATTAAAATGAATGAGACCATACAATCTGTTCGTTTTTCATAGCCACAGGGTGTTAATCGAATTACAATCAATTTATTCTTTCTGATTAAATGGCTGGCTCGGTTCCAACTAATTTGTTCCGGCCATTACTGGCAAGTAGTTCTTGTTAGAGTAAGCTCCAGTGCTTAATGTTAAGCACTCAGTTCAGCGATTGTAGGTATGAGCTTAAAAATCTTAAGCCGTATAAGTATATCTTGTGCATATTAATCTAGAAATATGAACACGAAATTGTTCTTGATACATTGTCGAGTAATATAATAATTTTATTCATAATAGAGGTAATAATTTAACATACTAAAATATATATATACCTGGAGTATGAAATTTCGGCTAGAAACGTCCCAGTCCGTGTCCAGGTGGCCGAGGAGGTGTACGCATCCGACGCGATATCGGAGGACGCAGGATCGATTCCCGCCTTGGGCATAATTGACTAATAATTTTTCACTCAAATAATTTGTTAAATTTATTTTCGCTTAGCACGCGATAGTGCTTGTAATAATATTAAGAAATATAGCTGGGTAGCGACATCAAAGTGTTTGAAAAAACACTTATTTCGATCAGATGAAGTCTAGTTGTCTGGTTGATGGCCGCGCAACGTCCCCTATGACGTTTAAAGTAATACAATTGGAGAATGAAATTTCGGCTAGAAATGCCGTGTCCAGGTGGCCGAGGAGGTTTAGGCATCCGACGCGATATCGGAGGACTAGGGTTCGATTCCCACCTTGGGCATAACATTTTGTACTCCAATAATTTGTTAAATTTATATATATACCTGCTTAACTTGATTTAAACTTATTGTATGAGAGTCTGTATATATTGTCAAGTAAAAGAATAATTTTATTCATAATAGAGCTAATAATTTTACAAAAAATAAAGATATATAACCTCTTTAACTTGATTTAAACTCACGTAACGTTTTGTATGAGTGTTTATCATATAGTCAGCGCCATGCGATGATATTTTAGAAGTCATTATCACTTTGTAAGGATTTTGTAGTGCTTAGTACTTAAATGAAAGGTACATAGTAATTTCATGGAGCAATCACAGTAGATTTGTGAACTTCAACTCCATATTAGTACTGTTTTGACACACTGTTACTTGACAAAATATGCTATATACTTGGCCTTTAACTTAAGAATTTATGACCATAATTTTTTAGGTTTGTACCTCGTTTGTGTGAGATGCCATTTAGGTTGTGATAGAGTATCCTTTAATATATTTTTTTATATATTTGCCAGTATTTAACTTTATAGATGACTTTATAATCCTGTGTATAAATTATACCTGGCATAATATTGTACATTTTTGTAAATTTTCTCTAAGGCAAAATTAACCTATACTGTTTTCATAAGTAAGCACTCAAAAAAATCACTCAATGGTCGCCGTCACCTAAATTAATAGTTTAAGAAGCCTGTGAACCTTAAAACTAATTACAAAACTGTACCTAGTTTTGGTCGACTTTCTTGCTAAAATTCTATTCAATTAATTACATTCTAAAAAGCCAGATGTGGACTTGCTTATTATGGGATATATATTTTTATAATACCCGTCGTATAGACCCGTCTTGCTAGGTACATTCCTTAAGTAGAAAATTTATCGCCAAGCACACAACAGTGTGTTTCAGTAGCAGTTCCTGCGAGCCAGTAGTTCTAGGTTATGCCTGTTTTAATATTTACACCAACGTCATCACTTTTCATCAGGTGTAATTGTGGTCAAAGGCATACCAAACAACAATAGAAATTAAACTATACAATATATTAATAATCATTATCTATCATATATTATCATTATTGTTAGCCGGAAGACGTTCACTGTTGAACAAAGTATAAACATAGAACGCCACAATGATCAGCTATTAGCCTCTTGTAACCATTGGCTATCGTACGAGTATAAAAAGCTAGCTAAAGCTACTCTTACGATGTCGTCACTCTACTTAGTGAGGGACCTACCAACTCTACGCCTTCCGGTGTAATGTGGACACCACTCGAGAACCCTTCTTCCCCATCGGTTATCGGTTGCTCGAGCAGTCTGGCCTGACATTTTGCAACTTTTACTTGAAAATTCTGGAATCCATATCTATGACTTTCATTTTTCAACTTTTATCTGGCAATAAAACTCCGAGCATAGCCATATCTCTTTCTCTATAGCTCGTTGAGCGACTCTGAGTTTCTCTATACGGGTCACAGTTAAGGTCTACGACTCGGAACCATAAGTCCCTACTAGCAAACACTAGTTTAACTTGATCTCTGGTCATCAGGGTCTGTGGGATGTCCAATGAGAAAATGTCATGTAATTTCTCGAACGCTCCGAGTTGAAATCTTTGGCCGATCTCTTTGTCGAAGTTGAACCTACTTAACTGGACAATCTGTTCCAGGTAAATAAAGGTCAACAAATTCTAAAGTATCGTTCTCAACAACTACTGGTACAAAATGGACATTCGACATAATTTTCTTTTACTCCACGTTCATTTTAAGACCAGGTGGGTCTTGGGTAGCCTGGGAAACTCTAAGATCGCGGATTTATTCGCCATATATGTTGATGCCGATTTCTTTCCACTTCAAGAGCTTAAAAATGTCTTACTACGCATTTGTGAGCAGTTTCGTAGATAGGATATATATGTATCTTTAATATTGTAACGTTGTTGAAAGTCTTGTCACGTACGCTGAGATTTCGGAGGCTGTTACGGTAATGATAGTAAGTATCGACAATCGACATACCTACGAGTAACTTTCACAAACAGTTAACGATGACTTTCGGTGTTGTTTGATAGTCAGTAAAGGTTTTAGGCAGGTTAAACAAAATACATATACACAAGATGATATTTTATACCGTGCAAAGTTTATGAGACATTTTATATTATTTTTAGAGTTCCTTACTCTAAGAGCCAAATGGAGCTCTGATAATCAGACTCCAGTCAGTCCGTATGTACATCCGCATGTAACGGGTATCTAGCTTGTAAACAAGTAAAACGTTGACTCAGAGATGAATATTGGACTAGATTTTTTTTTGAGTGTGTAGATACTTGCGAATGTAGCCGAAATAAATAAATAAACTTTTTGCATGTAAGCATGTGGGATGTCATTGTCTAAAACTCTTTGAGCAGAGTATAAAAATATGCTTTGAATGTTTTTATATTATGTAATCAAGAAATGGTTGTCAATGTTGGATTATTTTTGTGACGAGGTATATTAATCAAAAGGTATTCTAATGAGAATGCAATCTTCAGCTGATATGTCGAACTACGGTAAGCTGAATAGACGATTTTAGAACGACCTCGACAAAATTTGTGTGCCTTCAGTAGACAACGTATAAAGGTCGTAATCGAGCGTAACCAAGGCATCAAAGTGTTCGCAAAATATTTGTCAACAAGACAAAGCCAAATGACAAATCTGAAGATCGATGTACACAGATTTTTTTTATCAAAACTAGAGATTCTGAGAGAGCATGAGAGGTTTTACGGATACAACTGGATACGAGAACCCGTTGTCAGTGCAGCTCAGGACAAGAGAGCAAACTGACCTGACACTATACCGAAGACATCCCGGACATCAGCCTATATACGAGAATGTCTCTCAAACAGCTTAAGAACACCAAGGCTCTAAGTGATGACGTAATCACGAAAATACTTCTGAGAGCGGGTGGAAAACCGGTGTTCTCAGTTTTCCATAAGTTATTTAAGCAGCAAAGTAGAGCAGAAGTGTAGTGGTAATATTTTCCAAAAATTGTGAGAAGATCTAGTTGAAGAACTAGATGTCCATTTTCTTCACTTCTGAGCCATGGTAATAAACTGTTCTTGATTTCATGACTTCCAGCTTCCTGAACAAGCAGGTTTTACGAAAAAGCTTTAGCACCATAGACCACCTTCATACGCTTCGTCAGATTGTACAGAAGACTGAAGAGTATAAGGGCTATTATGTGTAGCATTTGTGGACTTTGACAAAGCCTTCGATTGAATCGAAACATAGGCGATGCTGCAGTCTCTTCAGCGATGCCAAATTGACTATAGGTGCATCGAAACGATGAAGTGTAGATACGCCACCATGTCAGTTTGACTACAGGAAATTACAGTACGGAACCAATCCGACTGCAACGAGCGTGAGACAGGGAGACGTTATTTCTATGAAATGTATCACGACCGCATTGGAGGACATATGTCGGCTCAACTGAACGTTCTTCTAATATCTAGTGGTTAAGGCACCCGGTGCGTAAAGTCGGGAGACATGGGTATGATTCCCATTCGAAATGAGATTTTTTTAAACCTAAAAATTTTAAAATGTGATTTTAGCTTACCATGCGAGATTTTTGTAATCATATTTAGTTTCTATTTTGGAAGAGTGTTAATCATTACAATACAATTACTGTATCAGCCAGACTGTCCACTGCTGAACACATGCTCCCTATTAAGAGGGGTTTTGCCATAATCCCCACGCTTTGTAGGTGTTTATGGGATCGCAGTTTAAGATAGCAGTTCCTCAGAAAGTCCTGCTGCCCACCTTCCGATATTTTACTCATAGTCACCTCTTACGACACCCACAGATAGCAATTGGGGGTGTCATTCTAGCCTTGCACCCTACGGGGCAACAAATACCATTAATAACTTGTTATTAATGGTATTCTAACACAACGTTAGTAAGCTTCAAAAACATGGTGGTAAAAAATAAGTATGTGCCTATACCGAAAATATTGGCCTCATTCATTTTTACGCAGCTATGACTGAGCTGCCTTATTATATATCTATTTGCAAATTTATATTTTTGGTACGAAGAGAGTAAAAACCATCATAAATCAAGGAAACAGTTTGACAGCCCAATAATCAATAGACGGATGGGCTCACATTCTACGGGACAATTCGTATATAATTAATTGGTTTTTGAATACCAGTATTAATTCTCCTATCATCGTCTCGCACGACTTCTTGTTCAAACAGTGCTTCAGTGTTTTGAAAATCTCGGATCGTTTGTTTTATGACTGATGTGGTTGAAGATGTTGTTTAGCCTGAACAACATCTTCAACCACATCAGTCATAAAACAAACGATCCGAGATTTTACTTAGAATTACTAGCCCTCAAGGACAGCTGCCGGATCACACCGTTAAGTGCCTGGCAACAGAATTTCTACTTGAGGGTGGAAGCTAGTCAGGCGGGTATTCGCAACATGCCCTCCCATCATGCTATAAAGACTGCCATTCCTTAACAACCGGGACCGACGGCTTATCATGTTTTCCGAAGCACGGAAGCGCTCAGAGGTAATGTCACTAGCGTTCACCCATTCAACTCATGACCGCGGCGGACATTGCTTAACTTTGCTGGTCGGTTAAGAACAGACAAAATTCGCTACGAGCGCTTCAAAAACGTCTCTGAAGTATCATAATTCTAATCTTGTCCTGTCACTACGCAGCTTTTTCTGTCTTAGAAGCTTTTACAATTTCCTCAAATAAATCACCGCATCGGAACTCTTTCAAACAAACTTTCAAAATACCTTTCTATTCTTATTCTCCATTTACTGTACTCTTTTACACCGTTATTTGTTTATATTATAATTATCTTCCTCTTCACTTTTATTTGTAGCTTTTTGTATACTAAGGTTAAGCTAACTAGTGCAACCATACTATTTTCTTTTACCACTAATTATCATCCTTATCTCACCAAATATTTTTCTGTTTATTTGGTTGTGTTTAAGGTTGAATGGTAACCAAAAAAAATATTTTGCTAAGTAGCAAGCTGTGGAAGGTGCTATCGTAGCAATATATATGGCCTCAACGTTTTAAGTAATCTGTAACTTTAACTATTTTCAGGATTTGATTGCTATCGAAATTAAAATTTTATAGTTATGATTTTACTTCGTTACTATGTATAATAGTTGTATGTGTCTTTGAAGCAAATAAACAAAAATATTTAGAGTGAGTAAATAAATATTGTGTCTCACTAGGTGACTAAATAAATATTATTTCGTACAAAAGGAAGGCCGCAAAGTTATCAGCTTATGCAGCAAGAATCAGAACTGTTCCATCCTAATTAATAATAACCTATATCTAATTATTGCTGCGCATTAGGGACATGATCATCACGTGTGATATTTTCTAATGTATGGCGGAGCAATATAAGCACCATATTGCTGTAGTTTTAGCTGAGTACCTTTTGTTACAGCTTAAATATCTCTAACAACAAAAACGCCAAAAAAAAAAAAATGCAATTAATTATTAGTCTAAACACATATAGCCACATATATGTTAGCATATATCCGTTTAGCGTTACGCTCAGTTCTTTGTTTTGCAGCTGACTGTACGTATGAAAAGCCTTAGATATCAGACTCTGTTATCAGGAAGTTGTTAAAGACGGATTTTGTTAACGAGTTTTGTTGGTTCCTCTTAGATTAGACTATCGAAATCACCATGGACGTTATCTAAAACGGGATTTAACCAAGCACTCCTTATCTTCCAACCCTTTGTTGTATGTAGGATGGATTTCATTATTTACCAATGAAAGGATCTATTTTTAGCACAATAAAATATCTTGAATTGTTATTAATCTAAAAGGCAGTGTTCTATAATTACAGAAAAAGTAGCTAGCACCAACTAATGTAAATGATTATATGCTGAAAATGTTTTTGAACCAGTCTAGAATGACAACACACTGTTTGGTACTTGGCAACAGATTTTGTACTTGTAGATCATAGCTGGCAAGCATACGCAATATGCTGTACCGAAAAAAATACAATTTCAATCTCAATTTGACACATTTACAATATACTGTGGCCAAACATTGGCAATAAGAACTTTTAATGATGAGAATAATTACTCTCATTATAATAACACAACAGCAGCACTTTCCTGAATGAATATATTGCTGCAAACACCAAGAGAAAAGTTATTTGATTAATGAAGATAAGTTCGAGACCTGCCGATACTCGAATGTGGTTGAAAGGGTTTTTAGGTCGCGAACATTGTAAGAAAGCTGAGGCAGGGGGAATCTTGACGCTTGCTCTCTTTAAACTCATAGTGTCACGTCTTCGAATAAGTATACTCACTTTGAGATGTACCCGTGCCTGAGTTGTCTAAGTATTATTACCTTCTGTCTTCAGTGTCTAAATTGGATGGGACATTTCTTAGTACTTTCTAGAACATTTTATAAGTACCTAAATTGTGCCCTCAGGACTTGTTTTAGCCCTTAAGGATAATGTATCCGTCGCTTCTTACAAACTAATTTCATTATTGTATTATTAAAAGTGTTCAAACCTGCTGAAATTGTTATCACAATGTCTTTTGGCCGCGAATAATAATGTATTAATTTGTAGCCTAACATGCATTAATTGGAAGCAATTAGAAAATTTTAATTTTTTCAATTCCTCAGCTTACATAAGGATTATGTTTTGAAGCGCTCGTAGCGAAGTTTGATTATATGTTCTAAACCGATCAGCAAAGTTAAACAACGTCTGGCCAGCTACCACCCTCAAGTAGAAAATCTGTCACCAAACACCTAACAGTGTATTCCGGCAGCTGTCTGAGAGCCAGTAATCCTAGGTTAGCCTGAGCAACACCTTCGACCACATCATCACTTACCATCAAGTGAGATAGTGGTCAAAGGCTAACCTAAAATATTTTTCAAACATTTTTGTCACCACCAATTAGTTTGGGATTTTTTAATTCAGCATTATTACTCAAAATACAGTTGTTATGAGTTCCTATTACAAACAAAATTATTTCTCTAAAGCAAACGCACTGACGTCTGCATCGGGAAATAAAATTTATTTTGTTATGCTGCTAGGTCGTTTATTTATTATAAAACTCATATTTATAAAATAATTATGCTTATTAAACTTTAGTTATATTTGTAACGGTCATTATTTTTTTATGTTATTGCCAGGTAACTTCTGGAATATGAAGCATCTATGATAATTACTGCCGAACACAACCTCCCCCTTGAAAGGAGGAGGTTTGCCATTATCCACACGCTCAGCAGGCGTTTTGCGGATCACAGTGGAAGATGGAAGAGGAAAATAATACGAAAAATAATAATATACACCTCGGAATTCCATGACAATTACGAATGGAACCAACACTAGCTACAAATGGGAAACAAAACATTTTACGCTGTAGAGTTTCCACCTTAATAGAAAACTAAAAGACATAAGCTTACAAATTAGTCCAAAAATAAGATAAAAAAATTACCTTGGCTTAGGTATGGCAAAACTACGATGGTATAGAATACATTGCCCGTTTTATCGACAGAAACGAAGAGATATTTTATTTGAGACGTGAAATGTAATCGCCATACACACGCAATAAAAAATCTTATCATGCGAATCAAACGATTCAGCGGTGTAATTTTTATGGGGCTGTAAATACGACGGCCGTTTTTATTTTCCGAATTGAGAGCTGCCTAAATCCTTTGATCCAGTTTCAATACCCTCAAGTTGTATAAATACCTCCCTGAAAGTAGGTATCTATTTTTACTGTTATTTTCTGCGCAGACAAACTTTCTTTTAATGATTTCTGGTTGAGGTTATCTTGTTTTATTGGATCGCATGCAAAATAGGCATTTTCCTGCCATTGGGCACAGGGGTGAGGGGTGTCTGTTTCAAATCAGACATAAATCCTGAACCATCACTGAATTTAGATTCCCTCATTTGAATCTATCATTGTGTCTCTATCAACAAAATAATTTTCATATTACTTTTCTTTTCTGATTGGTTTTCAGTGATTAATTATTTTATGGAAGAGTTTAACAGCCTTGTTATACAAAATACGAGTAAGTGAGAGTGCAAAATCAAATTCAAATAAATTTTAAAGTTCGCCTTAGAATATCTTAAAACTAATGTAAAACTAAACACGTAAGCAATTTTAGCTTTCGAATAAATCAGTTTGATATATATTTAGATCTCTCGTTAGGATTTCCTGTGTTTGTAAGAGCTAGTTCACTCCATTTGGGTCAGTCTTACATTTTGGCAAGTGAACATTATTCGTTTGTAAAGGTGTGTGAGAGTGTGAGACACACACCCTCTCGCGTAGATATGACCAGATGTTAATATGAAGCAAATTTTCAATGCCATTTATTCTTAACACAAGTAATTGAATTAAAAATTATAATGCCTTACTACTTTGCATAAAATAGGACAATTTGGCACGCATTTGTTTAGGGCGATTTTGTTGACGAATCTACTGGTTTGTTTGGGAATTTAATAATGTACATTACTGATATACTCTTGATAGTTTATAAAATGCTGAAATAAAAACTGTGCAAATTAACAAATTGTGAGCTCATTATAAATACTCGTACTTGCATTGTTTACTTTGAATTTATTACTATTATTATTGATTTTCATACTTTTTGCCAATGAGCTGCTAAATTAGCCTATAATATCACCCTGTTAAATAAATAAAAGGGTAGCTTGCTAAATTACAGTACATAATTTTGTGCGTTAAGTAAATTTTAAATAAAATGAACTTAGTTAACTACTAGTACAAATCAGTACACAAGTCTTCATTGATTCTCAAAGATGGCTTCTATTTAGTATTTTTCTCATTTTTGCACTCATTATCGGAAATAAGACGATACATATATGTCATATGTGTAACTTTAAATTCAGCGAATAAATAAAAATAACTTAGTTACCTACTACCTATGATTTTTCGCCTTCAGGTCATTGAAAACCACCCGAAGGAGTATGTCATTTCTAAGGCAAAACTAAATAGTAACTAAGTGACCAATCGGCGATTCTCAGCAATTTTACATCAGTTACGTTTGCTTCCTCGCCGGGGCGCCGCCGCTGGTGGCCAACATATTTATTTATCTCTGGCAAGGGTGAAGTGACTGGAAACCATATTATTGTATCATTTTAAATTAAAGTCGTAACTGTCTCAGGGAGCACAATAGGTTAATTACGAATACACAATAAATTAATTATATAACACGTAACAAAAGAGTGGGAAAATTTTAACTAATAAGTAAAGTTTGTACATGTACTTGAGACCGTGATTACGATAATTTTATATAGCTCACAGTCAGTTCCGGCTTTCATAAGCGATTCCACACCTTGCAGTGACGAGAGTATAATATGTTTAGCACTCTATTCGAAACTTTTGAAAATACGAAAATTGTACTGGGGCCGTGACTACTGTACGTTGATATAATAATAATTTTATTTCAGTAATTAAACCATGATATGTACATTCAGAAAATCATAAAATTAAATAAAAATCAAAATACATTAAAATCAAAAAATATCAATTCAACAGTCATTAAAATATTAGTAAAATTGTTATCAAATATTAGTAAAATGTTATAAAAAATATATTAATTAGTTATATTCCAATCAAATCTATGTGCATTAAATAAATAAAAAAATAAGATGGTTGAATGAACCTCCAAAAGCAACACCAATCAATCTAAAGCATTCCGTATCGTGTTATCAAGTATCTATTTACATGTGTTAGGTTGTTTGGCCTTGGATCGGCTGTACTATTTTTTACGCTCAATTTACGCAAGCGAACTGTCATATTTGTTCCGTTCTGCTAACTCCGCAGGATTTATTGCGTGAAGTTATTCTTCGCAAGTAAAAACTCTCTCTCCTTGGATAAGAATGTTCGAAGTAAAATGTTTCGAAAGAAAAAAACTTTCATCGCCGTTATACCTGATTCCAAGCAAATAATGTTATGATGTTGATACGATTGTTTTAGCCGACTTTGGTAAAAGGATCGTACGAATTTATTCGTTATTATTTCCTTTATGTACAGTGATAAAGATCAATGATCAGGTTTTTATTGAACTAGGCACGTTAAGTATAACAATATCGGTCGAAATCAAAGTATATCATATATCACTCATGTGGTGTCGGTACAATATTTTCTTTTCAATAGCACAAACGAAACTTAGCTGACTTCTTATTTAATAATAACAAATATTTTTTAAATATTTTATGTAAACATCAAATCAATTAATAAGAATTTTCGACGCGTCGAAAATTCTTCCGGTTTGGCTGCGTGGCGTTTGTGACGTCACGTCGGCTTAACAGGAAAATTAGGCGGAATTGTCACTAGATATTTTTTTATTTTTTAAGTGTTTTATTAAAATATTAATTAGATGTTTTCAAAAAAATTTTTTAAAACATTTGTTATTATTAAATATGGATTTCCGCAAAGTAACGCCTGAATCTATTTATTTATTAGACTTCTTATTCTTTCTGTCTTATCTTGTTCTTCAACCCGACGAACATAGTAAGTGTAAAAAGATTAGACGTAAGTGGTATGAACCGCCGCTTCTCTGACGCTACCAAATCATGATAGGTAGTTTTATTTTATTTTTTATATAGCATTACTAAGTGACAGTCTTTAGCGATGTATCTAGTTTTCCCAGAGATAATTAAATGAGATCTTGTTGGGTAACTTTGCGAATCCATGAACCCCTATAAAATATACAATAATGTGTTTTTTGGATGTAGATTTTTCTTTTTAATACACCGTTTCGTTCACAATCATCAAGATCTCACTCGTTTGTTTTTCCAAGAGCGGAGTCTCCAGGGAGTATTATTAAGGAAGCTATTATAAACACGTAGGCAACTGGAAAATTAACAGCGAGTTTTCTTGTACAATATCTGATAATAAATCTCCCGTACGACGCTGTTAAGTGTCTTGTACATTGTAATCCGCTTAGTTATTTATCTCTTGACTTGCATTCTAGTACATCTATGCTACCTACGTAAACTAGATAGTTGGTACAAAACAGAATTAATATAATTACATAAGTATTGCAAGACAGTGGTCTGATTTTTGGGGTCGAATTTTATCTCCATTGGTTTCTAGGTATGATCGCTTTATCATAAAATGTCGTATTAATATCAATTATTTCCACATATGAACTGACTTCCAAATGAACGGATGAAGGTTGTCAACATAAAGTGTTTTTTTTTTAATATTGTTAGGTTTACAATAACGCCTGCTATGCGGATTATATTACAAAATCACAAATATATGATAGGCTCCATCCCAATACGATGGTTAAAGAACGATAGGAAAAATTTGAGTTATGACGTCATGTCATGTTAGCTCAATTGGTTAGAGCATACCCCAGCTCAAGGGGTGGATGGACGCGGGTTCGTATCCCGCGCATGACTTTTAATTTTTCCTATCATATATTTGTGATTTTGTAATAAAGTGATTATTCTTTATTGCTAAGTACCCAAAAAATTTTTCAAATTTTAAATCGATGTTTTTTTTGTTGGGTAGAATAGGTATCTCCAAATTTGCTCAATGTAAATTTCAACAACTTCAGTAAAGCTATTGTGTAGTTGCACGAAATTAACCGCCAATTTGCATAACTCAACGCCCTGATGTTTGTAAAATATATTGAAGGTGATCACAACTGTTCTTTTATGCCACTATCGATCCTGTAGAAACAAGCATTTTTGTATACAAAGAAAAAAATATGTTCAGATTTCTTACACTGAAAATTATGACCTAACTAGTGAAAGTCAAGAACAAGCTCAGTGAATGTTTTTTTTTAAATCAGGTAACGTTCATTCTGAAAAGAAAAATGTTTTCATCATATATTTAGTATCCCTTTGTTGGCCAACTAGCAGCAGGAGGTCATATCAATGTAGCTGGTTCATATGAATGGAGATAAATCGATGGTGTGAGCCGATAAATAATAACTTCACTTGAACTTTTAACTATAATCACAAAGACAAGAGATAAAGACAGGTTACTTAAAAAAAATTGGTGCAGAGGAGTCCACTCGCTCGCTTTTTTCGTACTGACTATCCATGACAGATACTTATTACAAAATAATGTGAGTGTCAATTATTAAATCCCTTTCTTGTACAAAAATACAATGAGCGCGTCGCTAACATTAGACATTAAACAAAAGCCAGATAATTACATATTTTTGTTGTTTGTGAGATAGTACCGGATACACTTAATTGGGATACGTATAAAAAGACAATAATTTATCACATTGTTTCACGGACCGAGTTCACGGAGCCCCATAACACATCTTATTTAGAGATTTATTGAATTCACGTATTATTTTCCCTAATAAAATGAAATGTTTTCCGAAGATCCATCTTGATTTACACATGCAAAGTAGATAATATTTCACTTAAAGTTATTATGTGTGTTGAAAATCCATGCTCCAATTTTCTCAGGCTTGCGAGGATTTCTATCCACTCCGTCAATGACAAGATCGTGGATAGGAGACAGGAAAAAGCTTTACAATCTGTAAAAATTTTTGCTAAAATTGAGATTTAAGAAGTATGCCCAGTTCTTAGAAATATTCTCGAATTATAGGAATATTATTACTTGGGACCTTAAAACTTAACTAGTGATATGTGGGTGGTGCTTACGGGTATGATGGTATATATTTAGACATAAGAGTATCATAATATAAAATTATATTTAAATATTAGTAGCTGTAGTGTTGTACGTACTTTGAGTTTTGTTAATAAAGCATTAAAAAAAGTACTATGTATGTAAACTTTAATTATTTAAAAACAAAATTGAGTAATACATTTTTAATAAGCATTTTTAAGTTCCGAAAAACATTACCATGTTCCGCGCGTTATTAAGCAGACCGATTTTGTAGATATTACATTTCATTACTAATCCCAAGTCGTTGTTATTTCGATAACCTCATGATTTCATAATCCCTTTAACTGTTAATTGCCCTAAGTTAAATGGTTGATGACCGTGATTATATAATAAATGATTAAAAGTCGCGTAAATTTTCCCGTGAAATTTTGTGGAGATAGCGCCAAGAATTCAGGCACATTTCGGACATGGAGCAAACGAAAATAGCCTCCAATTTGAGCATTTACGCAGGATGCTGAGAATTCTTGTGCTTGAATTTGTTTGCATCCATAGATCAGTGCTTGATAAGCCTGTATTGTGTTGATTATGAAAATAAAGGACTAACTTGTATTGGATTGTTTCGTCTATTATAATAATTCCTAGTGTAGCTAAAACCGGGTTAGCCGTTTTTGAGTTACACTCCAATAACTGGAAAGTGTTTTCCTATCTTGATGATATAGTCATTAAAACTGAATGACAATGGATAAGTACCAAAGGTCACTAAAGAGATTGAAAACTTTTTTTTAGGTTAAAGTACCTAATATTGTGCGCATGGTACCGACTTCGTCAAGTTATTTCACACATTTGAGTGTTGAAGTCGGTTTTATTTTGAGGTAAATATTTATTTTATTTTGTGTGATTAACAACAGCTGTGTCATTACTGACCCTCAATTTGAAATCGCTTCCAGCAGATATATTAATTCCACTGGTAATTGACATCCTTGTAGCCGAGAGCAAATGAGATATCCTCCATTTCCAATTTGCATGAAAAAGCCATTTGTCTGTTATAATCATTTAATTTTGTAATTCACCATTGCCAAAATATTAATGTAACTATTCTAAATGCAAACCAATCTATTGGGACCGTCGTTACAAACAATGAGACACTCTAAGATAACAAGAGATTATAGGTTTATCTTTCCAAAATATTGGCAGTATTGCAACTTCATAAGTAAAGAGCACTATTGTTGTTACGATACAGCAAAACTTATCCATTGAATTGAGTGAATGAAGGAAAACAAACACGCGACCTCGAGAATAGTTAACATATCAATCGGATTGTATTCGTTCAATCGTATACTTATCAACGATAATTAGAAGATTAACGATAGTTGACATAGGAATCCAATTCATATTAATTACAGACAAAACACAAACAATTTGTATTTGCTCGAAGATTCCATTTATCCCGACCTTGCGGGAGATTCGGCAGAAGATCCCTATAAGATATAAAATAAATTGCGTATTGAGCGTAGATAAATTACCCAGATTGCCTTATGTAAGTTGGATTTAATAGAGGTATCAAATTAACTCATCCTTTTGCTACCCTTATCCATTTCGTGAGGTGGTGTCGGTGCAATATGTATTTTTTGGGCGGGCTACCTAAATCTTACGCTGCTCGGAATTTTTCGAGGGTAACATAAATTCAGAAGAATTGTGTTGGTCGAAAATGGGTGGTAATTCGTGCTTACGACGTGACAACGCCCTCGTCTAACACTTTGATGTGAGTAGGACATGCTGCTCGATCAGTGCAGTCTATTCCTACAGTCGTTAAACGACGCCGCCTGGACAGAGCAATAGTGCGGGGTGTGAGAGACGAGACGCGGGTGCTGTCCCGAACTTCATACAGCACGGTCGTCGTACTTAGTTTGTAGTCGGGGACTCACCTTTCTGGGCTGACGCTTCAATAAAATATAAAAGAAGGTACCTTACATAGATGCGACGTGTGCCGTACGAGACTACAAGTCGTCGTTTCGCAAAACAAAATAGCTGCTCTTACACCAGTTTTAAAGCAAAGAAAAGTATATATAAATGTTAACAACATTTTGTTATTTCATGGCAAATTACCAACGTAAACAAAATGGCGCAATATTTAAATAGCATACTTTATCACATTACGATGTGCTATTCCCTTGGTCACCTTTTTCAGTTTCTATTGAACGATAACTTTATAGGCTTATATTTATATTTAAATACTAGCTGTGCCTGCGACTTCGTTCGCGATTGCCGTACCTGCAAATTAATTATTCACATTTGAGCACTGTTTATATTAAGCAACGCTGTGGTCTGCGGTGAAGCACTCCTAGTAAAGCATAGCTCAGAAAGGAGCTTTATATTTTGGGTTTGAAAACTCCCGGGTTGTATGTTCCAGAAGATTCCAGTAGTTAAGTAACTCAGAGAGTTCCTTCGCGGTTCGCACAATAAATGTTGAAGCAAAGTACTTTATGTGTTTCTTTGGAATTTCGATTATAAAACGGCGTCTTTTTGCCGAGGTTCTCCTTGTTTGGCGGTAGAACGAAAATATGTTATATTGTGCACCTCCATTGCGCAGTCTCCAAAATGTATCGGCCGGGATACAGACAGACAGACAAAAATAAAAAAAAATACAGTTTTGGCATCAGTGTGCTGTGGGCAAATTGTTTTTTTTTTTAAATATCTGCCATGTACAGAATTGGGTCTGTTACAGTTTTATTAAAAGTATAGATCAGATATTTAAAACATTTTCCCCCGTAATGGGGGAGGAATTATTCGACGTGGACGTAATGGCTGTTGATGATGACGATGATGAAAAGTTGTTATTTGGTGTGAGTACTTTTATTGGAACCTAAGGAAGCGAAGAAAGCTAGGATTGAACTATGAGCAAAGCTAATAATTGATTAAAACTAACGTAAGTTTCATTGGTGTCATTTAATATGAGCAAAGCGTTCAAAATATAAAATACTGACCGTACCGAAGGTTTCAAAGTTACGAGTCGCAAAATAACTTTACTGCCGCGCGCAAGACACAGTTTTACACCTCACTCCAATTTTGGAGTTAGCGAAATTCTGGAGTTGTATTCATGTTTTTTTTCTATTGAGAGATATATATGGAATCGTGTTTTCGGATCAAGCATATTATTTGTCCTCTCGAATTTTGTATATTTTATTCATATTTGTTAGACTTACACTTTTTTATATATGTTCGGAATTTTGCATTTTGACGACTCACTTCGCCTTAAACGATAATAGTCTAACGTCGTTAATACGCGTTGAATAGCTAACGAATAAATTTAGGAGTCGTGAAAAGTACCATTCACTTTTCGTAGAGTGTTGACTACCAAGCCTTCCCATATTAGTAAGGGGCTAAGTAGGTATGCCCCGTGATGTGCCGGGTTAGAATTGCACCTCCCCATATCATCCCGTGGGTGTCGTAAGAGGCGACTAAGGGAAAAGTGCTGGAAGGTGGGCAGCAGCGCCTTCTAAAGAACTTCCATCTTACACTGCGATCCCCAAGCCGCCTGCCAAGCGTGGGGATTATGGCAAATACCCCCTAAATAGGGGAGGCTGTGTTCAGCAGTGGACGATACCGCTGATGCAGTAAGTAGGTATATCAATTTAGTTATGGCTCTAGATCACAGAAAAAATAAAATCCGCCTGATTGTATATCCCGAAGGAAGGTGGAGCTGCCTTGATGGCCAAGTTATCCAATTGGCAATATTTTGCTTCCAAGTAATAGGAGGGCGGGGCATATAATAGGCACCGACCATAGATGTTCTGTTCATGATCCATGCAATTGAATTTTTACTCAAATCGAATCAAATTTAAGTTATTTTAAGCATCAACCTTTTAGGTTGCTTACCCAAGAAGCAAAACGAAGCTTTTAACTATTCTTTGACCCGGGGTCCAATTCAGCACTCGCAGCAAAATTGAACTTTGCTCTCATATTGTACAAAATCCAACTATTTACACGACTCCTCAAAAAAGGAGTGTTATGTTTTCAGGGATCGTGTATGTATTGTGTTTATTAGTTTCTATATTCCGCCTCATAATTTCTTAACAACTTAACTGATTTTAATGTATGATATATCATTACATTCCTCTAGATAGCGCAAGTGACACTAGCATGAAAAGAATAATAATAAAAAACTTAGACACTATAATGTGAAAAAAATGTTTATCTTCCAAACCCATCGCATTTGAAAAAAGTGCTTTAAAAAACGATTCCTTAAATAAATATAACTTGCAGTTTTAATTTCAATGGAACCATAAAACGCTTAACGAAAATTCATAGTTTGCAGTCAGGTTTCTTTCTTTTTAAATAAATTTATAGTTGTTTTGAGTTATGTAACAAAATATTTGTTAAGTTTAATCTAGATGCACGCCTGTACGCGAATCAAGGACCAAGTCAAAATTCAACTCAAACATTTCTTATCAAAGTAATACTCCTAAAGTTATTTAACTTCAAAAGGGAATAAGTCTTGGTTTAATCGTACTGTAATCTATTTCATAACCATTACAGTATGACTAGGATCGTGTGAAAGAGACGGTAGTATATATTATGTTATGAGAATGATAAGGATAATGTGATGTGGAGCAGGTCTCGTACGCTTCTACTGCCTGAAGCGATCCCGTATGATGCCTTTGTTACCAAGTTAGAATATACCTATAATATCTGTCTCCTTAGTTGAACTGCTTTGCTCGACGTTAATATAAAAAAAAGTTAAACGAAATCGTGGACTTTCATTATTTAAATAGTACAGAGTAAAAAGGAAAACTTTGTAACAATACTGCTCTTTTAATTAAAACTGCTTACTTAGTGATTGTATTTTTGGTTTTCCTTTTTTTCTTTCCTTCTACAAAAGTATATTCGATTTTGAGACTTATTCGTGCGTTTTACTCGTATGTGGTTTTTATGGTTATCAGATTTTATTTATTACTATTTGTTAGGTGGAGAAGGGGTGAAATCGTCGCTATGGCACAGAGTTCCTGGGCTCGATACCCGGATTGGACAGTTATACGGTTAATCCGACAAAAGAATTTGCAGTACTTAGCAGTCCAGATTCTGGAATAATGCCCTGTAAATGTGACAATAGGATCGTCCTCCATTACGTTGGACCTATATGAATTGGCCTGGCAATGCATGAGTGTTTGATACCTATGCCGATACTACCCCTTTGCGGAATAGATAATTATACAAGGCAAGAAACTTCTCACTCTAAAGTTTAGATACTTACTTTTGCATTCTGTACGAATATCAATACATCCCTTTTCAACCGACTTTCAAAGAGGGTCTGAAGCCAACGTGTAGTATATTTGTTTAAAAACGACCTCTCATAACTTTTTTTGATGATTCATCCAATTATTATAATTTTATCATTGTTAGATCGAGTTATTAATATCCATATTTCATCAGCTTGTCTGTCTGAGCTCTGTTTCCTACGTCCGTTTCCTACCTTGAGGCAATCATAAGTAGACTTATGATTGCCTCAAGGTAGGAAACGGACCTCAAGTCACTGTTCACGGGTAAGTCGCAAAAGACTGGCACCGTTGAATGGCAATACTAATTCTTTGGATAAGGTAAGCACCAGCTTTTTGGTAGTATGTCTTTTCTATCTGTCTCTAAATCTTTATAAAGAAATCATGCGCTTGGACCCACAGATCTAATGTTTCTACTCCAAAACGCAGAACTATATAACAAATGTGGACTAAAAGTGTAGGCCCGACTTTCACTTCACTTGTATTTGTTAGCACTGGGTACTTCTTTCCTTACACATCATTGGTTTATTACAATACCACAAAAGCTTGATGGATTAAAATGAATAGAACTGAAATCGAAGATTTTAATGATTAACTATAACTCTTTTACTCGTATTAACCAATTGCATACAATAAAGTTGGTTCCTATAAAGAGACCGTTGATTCATCTACAAAAGCCTCGCTAGTAATCTCTGAAATGTTTTCACTCTGGCAATTATTTACGCGTAGTTTGCGTGCCAGGCACGTAACACAAAAATGCCCCTTATTGCGATGTGCTATTGAATTATGGCCTCAAATATATTTTCTACGTAGTGAGTCTAAGAACGGACACAGTCATGTATCTTTACATTAACAAAACATACTTATTGTAAAACACACTTGTCATCGCAGTTGTTGCCGAGATCTCAAAGGATGTCTTTTCTACCGATTTTAAAAAAAGAAGGTGGTACTTTATTCCACTGTTTTTTAATGTTTGTTACCTCAGTACTTTTGACTGGATGAACCGATTTTGATGATTATTTTTTATTTGAAAGCTGATGCGTGCCGTGTGGTCGTATTTAAATTTCATTATTTCAATTTTGAGTTAAACTCCGGTCACTGAAAAGTATTTTCCTATCTTGATGATATAGTCATGGACAGTGAATGACAATCGATCGGGCAAGAGTCACTAAAATGTCAAAAAATATTTATTTACCAAAAATTTTACTGACTTCAGTAGACAAAGAAGTAAGACACTGTAATGTGTGAAATAACTTGTGGAAGTCGGTACCATGCGCACAATATTGTGATAATAGGTACTTTTCTATTAAGAAGCTGAATTATTAAGGCTTATAATTTGACAAACGTATTTAATAATAACAAAACGCACCCTTCTGTGGGTATGTTGTAACAGGTTGTTGTACGGATTACAACGTAAATCTTTCGTCTAATCTCCCACTTTGCCGCGCTTCCCAAAGCAAGGGTTAGGAGTAAAGCGCTCGAAGTAGTTCTACGTGGTAACGGCCAGAGTCGCGACAAGTCATGCATATTCAAAAGTGGCGGGTCTCGAGCCAAGTGGCTCTTTGTTACGTACTTAGAATGCGCCAGCTTAAGGCATCATGCGCTTCTGATATGGAGATTAACACTCGATTATCATGTGTGTTGAAACTGAATGTATACCGACTGTTCAAGTAGTACGCCCTAACTTCTAAGAAGTAATGATGGCTGAGCGGTAATAGTATGGACTGCCGCGCCGCAGATCCCCACCGCCAGCTTGACCGCATGGTGGTAGGGCATTTTGTGATTGCCCGCCTGGCTAGCTACCACCTTCAAGTAGGAAATCTGTCGCCAAGCACCTAACGGTGTGTTCCGGCAGCAGTCCTTGAGAGCCAGTGAAATTACAGGCACATGAGACTTACCAACTGCGTCTCAAAGTGACGGTCACAGTGCAATTACTGACTTGTGATGAAACGCATCTGTTATAGGCAGAGGTTAGTCCACTTAACACCAGGTGGGCCTCGAGCTTGTACCGTCGCAATAACATAAAAAAAAAAGTCTACGTTATTATTAACAGTGGTAACAATGGTTTTTTAAATAACTTATATTATCATATCAGCCATCACATAGATATTTATGTACATACGTGGGACATTTTAATTGTTCAATATAAATTACAACAATCTGTTCAATTTATAGATGACATACACAGAAAAAAAGGAATACTTGAGCCAACGCAGTGTGTTTTTATTCAAGAATATTTGTGATTCATATATATTGAAAACAATATATTCTTGAAAACAGAACACAATATTCTCAGGACATATATTCTTGATTCAAAGTATATATTGCATTCTTCTTTGGAGATATCGTTAAAGTGTTTAAATACGAATATGGTTAGTTTTGAATCCAAGAATCTTACCATAAATATTCGTAAGTAAAGCACCTTAATTACATTCAACAAGAATATTTAAAAATATTTCAAGAAAGAATATAGAAATTTTATTTAGAGAATAAAATGTTAACAGAAGAATTCCTATTTTATTGTTAGAAGAATATTTTCGTTATCTTGAAATAATAATTTGAATACTTTATGTGAAGAAATATTTCTTGGGTCAAAACAATATTCCTAAGAATATTCGAGTGTAATATCAAGACTCGATTATTTTTCAGTTAAGAATATATTCTTGTTGTAATACAGAATTGTCTTGAATTTATTAAGACAATATATATTCTTGGCTAAAGAAGTCTTTTTTTTCTGTGTACAGACGACAAAACTACATGTTAGTCATTAAAACGTTTAAAACAAAACTGCATTGACGTAGAAAAGGACACAAGTCGTTATACAGCTAAATTGTGTTTACATACAAGGGTCTATTATTTTTACTTATACAATTCTGCGAGAACCTCGCCCAGCTTCTGTTTATACCAGTAGTTTGCACGTAAATTTTCAAAGTTCACAACTTTGTGCATGAAGCCATGAGTTTGAGTTATAAAGATAAATGCCTTCATTTCCTCTAATGAGATAAACTGAGCTCCTCTGTACATCTCAGTCTATATAAAGCATCTTGAATTTATTTTGTACCGGTATTGTAGGGACAAAGCAATTTTCGTTAAGGGGCTGCTTCGGTGTTGCACTGACGGTGTACGGATTCACTCGCTTTAGTCGGTTTACTTTAGTAAGTGGCTCATGCTTGATGGTTGTCAAGTCAGGTTCTCTCAAGTAAAGCAAGTCTTGTTAAGGAGAATTTAGTTTAGAGAGCCGTTGCACTGCTTATTATTGTCTTTAATATAACTGAAATTATCTGAGGCATTTGTGTTCGTTTTGAAAATGTAACATAAAGTATAATCACCACGCCTACTAACCACGATATGGAGGGGTATGGAGAGATGGAGCAGAGGTGTAATTTTGAAGCAATGGTACGGCTATCATTTAGCGGTCATAGCTATGGTCTGCGGTGCCACAGGTTCCACCGCCGGCTTGAGCTTCACCGCCTGGTGGAAGGGCATTTTGCAAATGCTCGCCTGAATAGCTACTACCCTCAAGTAGAAAATCTGTCGCCAAGCACCAAACAGTGTGTTCCAGCAGCAGTCTTTGAGAGCCACAAAATTACAGGCATGACACACAACTCAACAACTGTATGTCTCAGGTAGACGGGCGTAGTGAAGTTCGTCACTTGTGATGAAACGCATCTGTTATAGGCAGTGGTTACCGCTTAACATCAGGTGGGCATAGTGTAACGTGTCAAAAACAAACAACATAGATAGATAGAAACATAGTGTTACGTGTCAAAAACAAACAAAACATTTTTTTTTCGTCATATTATCTGCCTGCTAAGCCGATAAAACATATTTTAATTACATGAAGTGGCGTAGAGCATCTATATTCCTCTATTTCTTGGGTTCTGCGATGGTTTAAATTTACGAAATAGGGTATTCAAAAATTCATAACATAATTCTCTACCCAACCCCAATACCCGGTCGTAAACTCATTCCAGATCATTTGGTATTCCATTTCAGATTGACAATGATATGCCTTATCAGTTTATTAATTGAGTTAAAGGTTTGGCTTAGGTTACTGATAAGGTCATTGTTTAGTTAATTGACTTTTGAATAGATTTTACATTGACAACGGATAACATTTTGTACTTAACAAATAACTACACTACAGAGTATTTTTTTCATAATAGATCTAATTACTAGTATAATTTTAAAGAGTATTGACGCGTGCTAAGCTGAAACATAGAAATATTTAGGATGGAATAGGATAAGTTCCAGCCGGGCTTGAACCCGCATCCCCAGAAAACCGTTCTGGTGCAATTCCAATTATGCTGTGAAAGCAAGAGCTGACCAGTTGATCATAATTTTTAAATAACGCTGCTAGTTATCATATAAATCTAAAATTAGTTATATTTATAAAATACGTGCATTTAAATAGATGGAACAAATATCGACTGGCCAGCACCTACTTCCACAGATTAAAAGGAAATGCACCAGGACGGTATTCTGGGGTTGCGAGTTCAAGTCTCGCTGGAAGTTATCAAGTCGTGGTAAGTCAAAGATTACACAATAAAACAAAATTACACTTTGTTTTATTTTATACTGCTACGATGAACTGTTGAGCTTGATAAAAAGGGCACTCTAAAGGTTTATTATCCTTTTTACTAACGAACAACAGTTAATGTAATATAAAGGTAACTAATTTATGTATTTGTCATTGTTTATATCTATATTTTCTGGTTGAAGATCTCAAGATAGACTTCATGTAACCAAAAAAACGGTAAGCATACTCTTGGCATATTGATTGCCATTTTTCAATATAACGCAAATATGGCAAAATCTAGGATAGCTATTCATAAAATATTATTGTAAATCTATAGATGAATGCTAATACTCTCGAAAGCAGATGAAACAGATACAACAAATAAAATATGTTTGCCAAAATACAGTCACTGGTTGTATTTCATAGCCTTAGATATGCAAATATCACGTCTCATTAGCTTACCGACTCACAACTGATTGATATTTCCTTTCGGGGTTAAATCCATGCGGATTATGGATCTAAGCTTTCATTACAATCGTCAGGATTCAACGATCTGGATAATTCCACATCAAATTTCCATAATTACTGAAACCTGTCGAGCTTTCTCTTTATACATTGTTAATGTGGAACGACCAGGGTATACATTTATTTACAAAACAGTAGGAAATAAATATTTTAAAATGGTAAAGAGAAACACTTTACGAATGCAAAATTCATCTGCTCTGTCAATATAGATGAAACCTAATAAGTAAGTAGGTATGTATACATTAATGTTAATCTTCTAAGAAAATTTAGAGTTCTACACCATACATATATGCCTATATTACACGGAATAGAACTATAAAATATATGTGCTTATTATCGTATAAAAAATAAAGGTTTAGCTTTGCAAGTACAACATTTTATTATCAGTTTATTGTGACTGGTCATTCTACCACATTAAATTTAGTTTTATTTAGCGTAAATATACTTGAGTACGGCCACACAATAAAGTGCATTTGTAATAAAATTATATTTTATGTACATTCTATTTTGAGTAACAATAATTAAGTTTTTATTTTCGAGACAAAGCTACAGAAAGTGTACACTAGTAGCTACTGATCAGGCGGTTCGTTTTAACTCTCGTCTAGGGATTGCACTTCCAAGCATAGTAACAATTCAAGTATCCTGGCCTTGCTACCACTGTCATGTAATTATTTGGTCGCCATCAACTTGAAACCTTTTGTTTCTAAATTCATGAAAAATGGAGTTATATAAAATAATTCATCCACCGAGCCAACTGATTCAGACGTGATTTTATCTAAAATCCTACGACCTAGCGACATGACCTTTCAGTGGAGGTCATTTAGCAAATATAATACCCAAAATTAACAATGGTACAGTCAATGTAATATGAGATATATTATAACAAAATCATGTGGAGAGATTGAATAGGTACTCATTGTCCTGTACAATTTTTTATAGAGAATTTTCTTTGATCAAGTAACAAAGATCACTGTTTGAAGAACAATGGAAATAAGATTGTTTACTGTTCGAAGCCTTTTCGTCAACACGGTGGGAGACATTAATATTTCCTTTGGCTAATTACAGTAAAAAGGTGTTCATTTGCGAAGACACGACTAAGAAATATTGATTTACTAAACGTGTGATTTGTTTGTAAGTAGTACGAAAAATAAGTATAAATGAATTCAAAAATAAAAAACCCGACTACACATGATATTTTCGTTAAGCGTTTTATTATTCCATTAAAATTAAAACTTAAAGTTATTTGTTTCTTAAAGCCCTTCATTTTGATACTGAAATCCCCAATCAATGGGTTTGGTGGAAAAGAATATACATTTTTTTCTCTTAATATGGCGTCTAATCCGCCAGTTTGTTCCTTTAATTTTTTTATGTACCTAGTGTCACCTGCGCTATCAAGACAAATAATAATATATCATACATTAAAATCGGTTAGGCCGTTGAAAAAGTTATTTTAGAACAAAAACTAACAAACATACATGCATGCATGAACCCTGAGAACACAACACTCCTGTTTTGTGCAGTCGTCAAAAGTCAAAAGAACCAGCGAAGTGCGAATCTGAATTCCGAGGGTTCAATATAAACACACAGTGTTTTTGTGGAACATAATATAGACATAAATACGTAACACCGTTTTTACACATCACAAATCAACAGCCAGAACGTCCACCGTCCAACAAAACCCTCCCCTATACATAGTTATATAATCCCCAAGCTTCGCGTCTTTGGGATAGCACATAGACGAAAAAAAACACTGTATAAAACACGTTATTTATAAATCTTCATTATTTTGCTATTTTCTGAATTATTATTATTTATAAGGATTCAGCAAAAATCACAACATTTAAAAAGTTTTAGGCCGGTTCAAAAGATTAATCAATTTAAAAGTAAGACGAATGGACTTAAAAGTAGGGTTTTGCTGTGAAAGCCGAATTTTTTCATGCGTTTTACATGCTCGTCTTGACAGACTCATCTACCCAAATAATTTACATATATAATTAATTAATAAAAATCACCATTTTCTATGTCATTTGACTCAATCTTTGAACGATCGAAATATTTTAGCGAAACATTTTAACATCCACCTTTTTTGGCTGGTAATGTTAGTGTGGCAAATTCACAGAAAAAGAACATTACGTACGTATTGCTTTTTATAACAAAATGTGTTAGAACTCATATAACTGTTACTTGTTTTTTGTTTAATAAACTTATTGTAACATTTAATACTAGTTCCAACATATGTCAAGGTAAGTACTGCTTTGTTGCTCGTAATGAAATACATACTTAGTTATCTTATTAGGGACCGGCTAGGACCCGCGTTATATTTACCGGAAAAATTCCAACCAGTTTCGTAACTTAATAAAATAAATAAGTAAATACATATGGCTAAAACTCGCGATAGTTTTCAAAGTGAAGATACATAGTTAAGTCGTTATGTCTCATCCAACTGGGATAAAGTCGATTCAATATGTATTTTGTTAACCAAACATGTATTAATGTTAGATTTTTTTGGATTTCATTATGTAGCCGACCACATGTCTGAAGTTAACGCTCTTTGGATAAATGCTCTCGTTATTATCATTCCCGCTACCAATTGGTGGTGAAGAGCACTCTTGTATGTCTGTTGACAAACTGCTCATTCTACGCATATGCGCAGTGTTGATTGAAGGTGATTTTTATTTTTTTATTTAAGCTTCGTACAAATACTTAACAATAAATGAATGATTTAATTTTAAATTATTCTTTCGCCTAAATTTATCAGGGATAATGTAGGATTCAAATGGTCAAAGAATTGTTAAAATCGGTCCAGTAGTGTTTAAGTTTATTCGCTACATATATATATTTATTCTCATTTTTTGGTCTAGATTGACCGGACTAATACAAATATAAAAATCTTGCCTCTGTATAATACTAGTGTCGATTCCTCATGGTCGCTATTTACTTTTATCCAATGGGAGGATATAGTACAGTTCTTATACATTCATGCCAGTAGTTGTACGGCTAACTAGTAACAGGAGTAAAGTAACGCACTTGGATGTTATTCTTACTTGATCTAAATACTATAACATCATTTGTTAGAGACCTAAAATAAGAGTAAATTTATTTCCCACTCTGCATAAAAACATCGCCAAGAAATGTACGGGTATTATAACCAATTATGAAAGATTTGTGTACATATTGGTACTTATGTGCTGACGGTTACTGAACGTTGAACACTTTCATAATCCCAGATATAAAATACCCGTACTGGGATAATCCACCACAAAGCCTTCGACCAAAGTAAACAGGTTACTTTGGTCGAAGAACTAAATACACACTCTTTATCTCGCTCCCTCTGATTCCGTGTTCTTTTAATGGAGGGCGTTGGACTGAGGATGTTGTTTCAGCTAAATAAGTAAATGCTACCAATACAATTACACTTAAATATAAATATGTATTATGTTTAAGTTTGCATACAAATTTAAATACGCGGCCCTAAAATGAAGCACGCTTGCCATTGAGCTCAATAATGATGCAAAATGCAATAGGAACTAACTGATTTCATCACATATTTTTCTCACATAAATCCAAAAAGATAAATTAACTACTTTCTAGGTTTATCAATAATGAAAATGGACTTTATTTTGACATTTGAACTCCATAATGGTCTACGTTTTCAATGGGAAAGACAAAAGAAGTTCATTTCCATTATCATTCTATTTAGACGCTAATACTTATGGTTGGTTCTTTGTAAATAGAAACCAAAGTAGTTTTTTAATCGCTAGGGAATAAAAGTGATTTCGATTTGGAATGTGGATATTGTTCAAATCACCAAAGAGAGCGAACATTTTAAAAACAAATAACTGACTGTATGATAAATAAGCCGCGCGGACCAAATTAAAAACAAAGGTTTATGAAAAACACGAAATGCATTCCGTATTCGTAATTGTTTACTCAAATTTGGATTTATGCTGATACTTTATTTTTGATGAGTGCGTTTTTTTCAAGTAGTGGTTATGAAAGTATTATAACTATTATAAACCGCATATAATACTGTATCGGGCGCTAAAAATTTAATACGAAGTACGTAACTACAAAATCCCGTGAACAAACAAATAAAAAAATAAAAAAAAATATTAATTAATATATGACAAATGCAAGATATACAATTTAATTTATTAGAAAATATGTTTTAGCTTATTTTCATGATTCATCCAAATAAATACAATTTGCGACGCATTTAGGTAAAATGTTTTGATTTTCTTAAGTATTTTTTCATAAAGAGTAAGAAAAAGAAAAGTGCATCACTCGGACGCAAAATTATTTTACCTTGTGCACACTACAGAGTACATATTACAAAGCATTATTTGGCATGGTGATAGGTCATTTTGCGAATGCCCGCCTCTAATAGAAACTCGGTCGCCAAGAACCTAACGGTGTGTTCCGGCAGCTGTCCTTGAGAGCCAGTAATTCTAGGTTAGCCTAAACAATATTTTCGACCTCATCATCACTACTATCAGGTGATATAGTGATGTAAGGCTAGCGTTTCAGATATAAAAAAAGGACTGCGGCGGATTACTATATAATCCTTGGCTGCACTCTGGATTTAAAATAGCACTCGCGCCGTAAAAATATTATTTTCTCTTTTGTGATACATATCTACTAAATCTAGCCTACATTGTTATTCTATGTATATCTACGATTCTACACAGTTGTCGAATTACACCAGCCATTAAGGAAGGGCCTTAATGGAATGACACCCGAAACGAGATGGTCCTCGTAAATTGACGTTCTGCCACAGGCTTCCTGTGTTTTACTCAATCTTTCCTTGTGGGGTCAATGTACGAGGGTATTTTACCCACGGGAACTATAATATTGCCCGTTTGTATTACGTACACATACTTTAAGGTACAAAAGTACTACAAAACTTGAGAGTAGATGAATTACGTAGCGCCAAAAATTATTTTGAAGAAGTTTTGAAGCAGTGATGGCTAAGTGGCATTGACTGCCGCGCAGCAGGTCCATAGTTCGAATCCCGCCTCGGGCTTGAGCTTCAGCGCATGGTGGAAGGGCATTTTGCGAATTTTTCGGTGCTGGACTCATGCATTTTGGATTATTTGGGAAAGTTTACTCTCAACCGTAAGCCAACTATACTTAAAGCTTATGTAAATGCTTCTGTCACAAAAGTTAGTCATATACCTTTCACAAATCACAGTTTTATAGTGTTTTAAGGGAAGCGGAAATGTTAACCTCAAAGCAAACATTTCATTTTCTATTTAACTTTATGACTTTATTCTCTTAGTATAACTTATATTTTCACATAATTTCTGTAAAGGTATAAAACATCCAAAATTTTAATTAAATTTTACAATTACTGTGTTTGTCGCAAAATACGGGCAAGTTTACTTTACATTAAAATGTAGTTCGTATATATAGTATGAAAAGTATCTGCTTGGGTGGCATTCGTCCAAACTTATCCTTTTTGTCTTCCTGTCCTATTCATTTTAGTAAAAACCACTACGTGGAATAATAGTTTCATCAAAGCAATTTTTTACGGGCCAAGTTCGCAGAGATTCTTTGTTACAAACATAAAGTTCGCATAAAAACAAAGTTTAACTTTATTCAAAAAGGATCGCATAAATGAATTCGTATTTGAGAGAGGTATTAGCGGTCTGCAAGTTTTAATCTTTGCTGTTCGTTGTTGTTTGATGCGGACGAGAAAACCTGGCCAGTGAAAATTTAATTTATCTGTTATGTTAATTAGTTTTATTATTTTGAACGAAACTTAAGTGTATGTATTTAATTTCCAACAATTAATATCTTGTTACGGCTATCTTTTTATCAACGCTACTAAGTTATGTTATATGAAATGTTACTAAGTATAATCATTTAATTTTAATTAGGCTATGTAAATGTTTCTGGGTACTTTATTATGGACAAAATAAGCACACGGGTAATGTTATAATTGTTTCCCTAGATTCGTTTGTTTCCTAATCATACATTACAATCGAGATAGTTTCAATGAAATCAAAGGAAATTCTGTGAATAATTCAAGAGACCTAACAGAGTTCTACTCCCATTGTATTAAAGTAGAATGGCGCCTTTGTCGCTACGGAAGCCTATGTACATGGAAAACGCAATGGCATTGCCACAAGCATTTCATTCACGCGCCCGGAACACTTCGGTAGAACTGTAATCTAGGTTTTTCTCAGTGGACTGAGAATAAAGACTTAAAGGCTTAAATCAAATTTGACCTTTTACCGCTGAATTGTAACTACGTAAGATGAATTCACAACTCTTAAGATGATTTTCACCAATCAATAAAAATGTACCATGGTTTATAATAAACACAACCGTCAAAAACGCCTTCCGTAAAGTATTTTCAGAATTGAACTTGTTATACGATAATAACTGCAGTATTGACCATAAAATATACCTTACTTTTACGGCGGTTTATATACGGTGATTATCACTAGAATGTACGACTTAATCAGCCTCATCGAAAAGTCAATATTTAAGAAAGACTACAAAATACACCTTAAATGAAGGCGAAAAGAAACATTTGCCTTCACTGACCTCGTTTAACGCCTGCTAGTTGGAAGGCGTTTTTGTACGTATTTACGTTTGGTCGGTTTTTTGCCTTATACCATATAAATTGGCCGTCATTAGGGCGCTTTTGACTTTAGATTTTTCTCAGTGTGCTTATGAAAATTTGTACACTTTCTTTAAATGATCTTAAATAGATGTGCCCTGTGTTCCTTCTTGAAAATTCTCAACTTTTTTTGTATTACTGTGACGTAACAAGAACAAGCTAGGGGTCCACCTGATTTTAAGCGGTATACTCTGCCTATAACAGACGCATTTCGTCACAATTAACGAACTGCACTGCGCCCGTCACCCTGATATATACAGCTGTTAAGTTTTATTATGTGCCTGTAATTTACTGGCTCTCAAGGACGGATGCCGGATTACAAGATGGATATTCGCCAAAGAACCAAAGTCAGCGACATAGCTCTCAGAATTAGCAAGTTGAAGTGGCGATGGGCGGGCCACATTGCTCGACGAACTGATAACCGATGGGGAAGAAAGGTTCTCGAGTAGTTACCACATTACGCCGGAAGACCTAGAGTTGGTAGGCCCCCCACTAGGTGGACTGACGACATCGTGAAAGTCGCGGGTAGCCAGTGGTTACAAGTGGCTAATAGCCGTTCTTAGTGGCGTTATATGGGGGAGGCCTTTGTTCAACAGTGGACGTCTTCCGGCTGATGATGATGATGATATGAAAAATAAACATAAAACTTAGAGTGAGTATAGAAATATAGTTTGCAAGCATTTAGTACGAGTATGTATAGTTTGGATTCGTCCGGCGGGAGAGTATATCTTTTCATTTACATTGGTAGAATTTGTTGTATTATAATGTTTAATGCAAATAAAAATTAAATCCTTACACCCTATTTTATACCTTATTTTAAATGAATTTGTGCTATTACAAAATTACTACGGATTCGAACCCGTGTCATCCACCCCTATAGCCGGGGTACGCTCTTTTCGACTGAGCTAACATGATAATAACTCGTAACTCGAATTTTCCTCTCGTTCCTTAACCTCTGTATGGGGGTGGAGCGACACCTAAAGTTCAACTTACGTTGTACTAAATTTGTAATTTTGTAATATAATCCACAGAGCATGCGTTATAGCGAAAATAAAATTATTAAATTAAATTAGTAAAGGCAGTTTGTGTGCGAAGATCTTGATTTTAAATAAAATGACATGTATGGTTAAGAGAAATGAATTTGATAGCGCTTAATAATAATTTACAAAATGTAAGCAATAACCACCTTATTTTTTTATATTCTTATAATATAGTATGTAGTACTTCCGTTAAGAAATGAATGATTGATAGCACTCATACACAAATCACATCGAAATAAAGCGTTTTCAGTTCATACATTACAAGATGCGAGACTGCACTGCCGGGCCGGGTAGAAATCAGAGTGATTTATCCGCCTGCGACGTGTACCTACGCTAAGTAATAGTTTTTAATTTCGTCGCACTTTTTATTAGAAACTATCCATAATTTACCATCAAGATATGTTCGTGGTCGACGTTCCATCATATCGAGCATCAAATGTTTTACATCCAGTTTTTTAAATGCGAACAGTAAAAGTGTAAAACAACTTGGCTGCATCATTTCCTGATCAGTATAACCTGGAGTCTTCAAGTCTTAAGTAAACAGAATAACAGAGAAACTCTTTGCCAAGTTTCATACTTCTGAAGCATCACTTATAAGTTATTGAAAAGTTATGGGATTGAAATAGCTACATATATTATACAAACTATAAAGATTTAAATATAGCGTCAAACTAAAAAAAAATGGTTTATTCCCAACGTCTCCACTGACATATAGTCAAGATGTTGAAAATAATTATTCTCTATTGTGGCGGCGTAGAGAATAATTATTCCTAACGTGGGTATAATGGGAGAAGTTATTCCTAATGTCCCCACTAAACATGCTTGAGTAGAGGCAGATTGTAGAGTGAATAACTAAATGGGAACAAATTTATTGCTTACCAAAATAAATGTTACATCCTAGTAAATTATCAATGAAAACCAAAAAAGTGAATATGTATAAAATAATAAATTTCCATTGCAACAAAATAATATTTATAAAAATGATACTCCAACGTAACTGTAACTAAAACCCAAATTCAATAAATATGGACCAGATTCGCTATCTGTAAGTAACTAATCCGAGGAAAGTGAATATTGATGGTTCGTAGTAATTTATTTTGAGATAAAATAACGCTGTGGCGATCAATAAATAGTTGTCATTTGTTGTTTTTTTTTTGGAATTGTATCAATCATGGTAGACCTCTCAGTGAAAGCTTTGCTACGCCGCCGTTGTTTCTGTGAATTGTGTTTACAAGTAAAGTTATATAATAATGTGTTAAATTTAATCTCCGATTCAGTGTGTAGCTTTTGTCTCTCTGTTCAAAGTAACTGCGTGAGAATTGCCACGTGTGACATCCTTTGCTATTACAGCCTTAATGTTGCTACAGAATAAACATCAACCACAAAGGGGAACAAATGATACGTATTAAAATAAATCTTGTGCATCTGCCATCGCGTCTTAGCAGTGCCGGTGTACCTTACCGTGTCGCTTTTTAAAACATTTATTTATTTCGTTGAAATAATCTTGTGCAGTTGTGAGAAATATTTGTGTTAAAGCGTTTACGGGCAGGTAATAATGTATAATTACTATAATTTCGGAAATAATAAGTTAGTAGCTTTATTTGTGACTACGATCTCTTTTGCAATAAGTAAAGTTGACTTATGATGTTTTTAGTATACGTGTTAAATTAATTGGAATCTACGAATAAATAATGTCGTAGATTGGAACTAATGATAATAACCGATAAAGAGTTTTCTTCACTGATTATTATTATTCCACATAATATATCATCACAAATTTGAATCCCTGACGGAGTCATCAGATCTGTTAAAAATACCCACCTTTTGCCTACTTTTTTTGTTCTACTATAATAAGGATAGAGCATTTTGTCATCTACTGGGCACCACTCGATACTCCGAAAAATAAACTAATAAAAAAAACCAATAACTTTCTGTTTCGGAAATCGAATCTAGGAATCTGAGATCGTATATAGAGCGACGCTTTTGCCACTCTACCAACTAGATGCAGTAATCGCGAAGGATCTGTACGGGATTATGTGTGGCAAATTATTTCAGAAACTTAAACAGTAGTCTGTGTCTTGGTGGCTACTATTTTTAAATATCTGAAGTAGTATGAATAACGTTATTTCTTCAATCCTACGGATACTAGCTGACTGGTAATTGACAACATTTTCAAAAGACAAAAAGATGGAAATAGTAGTTGAATAAATCCCTATTCAACCAAAAATAGCACTTCTTACAAGAGTGAGACGAAGCCTATAATATCCGGATAAAAGGCATAACAAAATAAAAATAAAATCTGTTCCATCTTTTGCCAGATCATTTAAATGTCCACCTGAAATTTCTCCGGCGTTTCCAGCGTTACAAATTTACCAGAGATAAAGCTGTTTATTCTAATGCTTGCAAATTTTTATTGCAATGCGATTATTCGTTTACTGGTCTCGGTTTTAAACGAACAAAGTGAGCTTTAAAAAGTTGTAAGATTATTCGAAGATTTAAACTCACTTGGAAGTTTTAAAGACTCCGTTGGTAAAAAATGGGTGGAGGAAGATGTGGTAACGCTGTCAATTTAACAGGTTTTTTCAGGATTAAAAATCAGCTAATATTTTTCACACACATACACAGAAACCAAAATTCAACAACAATAAAACAGAAACCAAAATTGCTCATGTACATTATACTGTAATACATATTGATCTTTTTTCCACATCTTATAGTAATATACTGGATCAGCCTACTACTGCTGAACACAGTCTCCTCCAATGTGTGGGGGGGGGGGGGTTTGCCATAATCCCCACACTTGGCAGGCGGCTTGGGCATCGCAGTGTGAGATATCAGTTCCTCAGAAAGTGCTGCTGCCCACCTTCGGGTGTGTTACCCTTAGTCGCTTCTTACGGCACCTACGGGTGGAAATGGAGGGGGTGACATTCTAGCCCACGGGCTTATTAGTTATATACCTACTAGTACACTAGTTAATATACATCTTCATTATTTCACACTTAATGATTTCTAATACAGTCTGGCTATATATGGTTTATGGAATTCAGAAAAAACTGTAACTATGTTAATTTAATCAACGTAGGCACATCTGAAGGATATTTTACTAATAATTCGTTTAGAACACTTTTCACATTATCCTTCAAATTTTCATCTCCAACTAATTCAATTCACTATTTAAGGCATTTTGCAAATTCATGCCTGCAAGTACAAAATCTGGCACCAAGTACCTAAAGGTGTGGTCCGGCAGCTGTCATTAATTCTAGGTTAGCCTGAACAACATTTCCGACCACACCATCACTTACTATCAGGTACCATAGAGGTCAAAAGTTAACCAATCAGCAATAAAAGAAACTCTACCGTGTTTTATATCAGATTCTGTGCTGTGACAAACAATTTCATTTTTAGCAAAATCTTTATGCAATATGACAAACGAGGCAGAAAATAAAATCAAGATTGTAAAAAATCAATACCAAAGGCCTCATATAAAGTTCATTATACCAAACGCTCTGTGCGCATCGCCAGCTCTAATGTAGTTTGCAAAATTCAACACGTCGCTTTACAAAGCTAATTCCCTACAATGTCCGTTGCCAACCCGTTGACAGCAGACCAAAGCTCTGTTTTGTTAATGCCCTTCTATATTTCACTTAACTACTATCAACCTATTCTACGTATAATAAAGTGTCTCTTTACATGTCATTGAAGCGCTTGTAGCGATGTTTGCTTAGCCGTTCTTAATCGATCAGCTAAGTTAAGCAATCAGGAGTTGGATGGGTGACCGCTAGTGACATTACTACTGAGCGCTTCCCTGATTCCGGGGGCACGTTTAGCCGTAGGTCCCGGTTGTAGTCTTACGATGGCAGTCGTTACAGCAGGGTGATAGGACATTTTGCAAATACCCGCCTGGCTAGCTACCACCCTCAAGTAAAAAATCTGTCGCCAAGCACCTAACGGTGTGTTCCGGCAGCTGTCCTTGAGAGCCAGTAATTCTAGGTTAGTCTGAACAAAATCTTCTACCACATCATCGCTAACCATCAGGTGAGATAGTGGTGGCTAGCCTATGCGCTATAAAAAAAACAAATATTGTTCATTGTGAGTAACATATATCAGAATGGTAATATGACTATGGACATCTCAAGAGATCATTAGGTACACGTCATTACGTCTTTACATATCAAAGAGGGTGGGAATGGCATCTACGCAACGTTACGCTAGATGTTTATGTACTTTGTAATAGCGGGCGAGTGTGTTATCATCAACGGGCCATGGTTCCAGAATAAGATCTGCTGCTCTAAAAAATTATATTATCCTTTCTGTTTTTAATCCTATGTACAGCACCCATTTGCAGAACACTATTTTTTTATTAATGACTTGCCTGTAACTAAGTTTGCGTATAGTTTGGTTACATTGTTAGGTATATTGCGCTCGGAAACTATATGGTTATCGATTTTATCTGTAGTCCGAAACTATATTCTCTATATTATCTGTGTTGGTACGGAACCCTAGGTGCTTGGAACCAACTCTGACTTGCCCAGTCTTTTAAGGCATTAGATAATTAAAATATGAAAAAACTGGAAAGCACTGCATACACTCTAGCTTTAAGCTAGGTATATATGTTACTTTTGGGGCAAGATGGTGAATGCTAACGCGTCTTCATCTTGCCTCACCTCGGTGGAAGACTGCTCACAGGGGGTTTTAGTGGGTTCAAGTCCCACAATTCCCTTTTCGCCACCTCCATAGTGGAGGAAGAGAACAAAGGCATTTCCCTCACAAAAAAGTATGTGTTACTCGTCTGGTTAAACGTAGGTGCTTATTCACCAACGACAATAAGGGTTAAGCCCTTAGGGAAATGCAAGCGTTTCTGTATTAATTTTTGTGTGTGTATGAAGCGTAGCCTCTCCTTATTTAACTGTGATTGTTAGCTACTTATGTCTTTTATAGACCTATCATTACATTGAGATTTAGTAAACGTTATTGTGTCGTTAAAAAATATGTGTTAGTTTACCATTACCATGTAATTCGTTTTCCTCCGGCAAGGTTTTCGGTGAACTGCTGAAATTCTCGCTAACGACTACAATTTATTTGATGTAGGTAGAAACTGCCCTGTTTTTGTGCCCATGCCCTTGGGGTACGAGATTTCGTTCAGTACCTACTCCTTCTATACAGACTGAATTGATTAATGTTGGCACAAAGACAATCAATCAAGTGACCGTTCTTTTTATATACGTATATTTATGTAACGTTATAATAGACAGTATATATCCATCAATGGACTAGCTTGATTTTAATAGCATATCATTATTGAAGTTTACTGCAATAAATTACTCTTTTGCTTTTAAGCTTGACTCACCTTATTGTAAATAGTCGCCAATTTGATTTGAGTCTGCCATAAATTTAGTCATGGAGATGTTTCCAACAAGTTTTGCATGGTGTTAGGCCATTTTGGGAATGCCCACCTGGCTAGCTACCACCCTCAAGTAGAAAATCTGTCGCCAAGCACCTAACGGTGTGTTCCGGCAGCTATCCTTGAGAGCTAGTACTTCTAGGTTAGCCTGAACAACATATTCTACCACATCATTACTTACCATCAGGTGAGATGGTAGTCAAAAGCTAAACCTATCAGAAATAAAAAAAGTACCAACGTGCCTATGTTAGTTCATTTTGTTCTCTGACAATACTGTCATAGAGTAAAACTAGCTGTACCCGCGACTTCGTACGCGATTGCCGTACCCGCAAACTAATTATTCACATTTGAGCACTGTTTATCTCATATTAAGCAACGTTGTGGTCTGTGGTGAAGCACTCTTAGTAAAGCATAGCTCAAAAAGGAGCTTTTTACTTTGGGTTTGATAACCCCCAGCTTGTTTTTCCGACCGAAGACAGTAGTTAAGTAACTCAGAGAGTTCCTTCGCGGTTCACACAATAAATGTTGAAGCAAAGTAGGTACTTTGTGCGTTTCTTTGGAATTTCAATTATAAAACGATATCTTTTTGCCGAGGTTCTCCTTGTTTGGCGGTAGAACTAAAATATATTAGATTGTACACTTCCATTGCGCAGTCTCCAAAATGTATCCGGCAAAAGATAGATAGTTAAAAAAATAGAATGTTCAAGATTTTAGAGTTTTATTAGCAAGCTGGCAAATCTAAATAAGGATGCCGAGATGCCCGTGGGGTGCTGGGCTGCCCGTAGGGTGCCGGGATGCTCATGGAGTGCCGGGCTGCCCGTGGGGTTCCAAGCTCGCTCATCACTATTCTAACAAAAAAGAATAATTAAAATCGGACTACGCGTTCATAAATTACAACTAAGCAACATTTTGACTTTCATCCCCTTTCCTGAGGGAACCGTGCTGAATTTCGGGATAAAAAGTATACAATAGCCTTCTTCGTAGTATGTACTCAAATCGTGTTAAGTTTCATTGAATTCCATTCAGTAGCCCATGGGGTGCTGGGCTGCCCGTGGGTTGCCAGGCTGCCCATGGGTTCCGGGCTCACTCATCACTATTCTAACAAAAAAGAATAATTAAAATCGGACTACGCGTTCATAAATTACAACTAAGTAACATTTTGACTTTCATCCCCTTTCCTGAGGGAACCGTGCTGAATTTCGGGATAAAAAGTATACAATAGCCTTCTTCGTAGTATGTACTCAAATCGTGTTAAGTTTCATTGAATTCCATTCAGTAGCCCATGGGGTGCTGGGCTGCCCGTGGGGTGCCAGGCTGCCCATGGGGTTCCGGGCTCACTCATCACTATTCTAACAAAAAAGAATAATTGAAATCGGACTACAAGTTCATTAATTACAACTAAGTAACATTTCAACTTTTATCCCCTTTCCCGATGGAACCGTGCTGAATTTCGGGATAAAAAGTATACAATAACCTTCTTCGTAGTATGTACTCAAATCGTGTTAAGATGCATTGAATTCCATTCAGTAGCCCATAGGGTGCTGGGCTGCCCGTGGGGTGCCAGGCTGCCCATGGATTTCTGGGCTCACTCATCACTATTCTAACAAAAAATAATAATTGAAATCGGACTACGCGTTCATTAATTACAACTAAGTAACATTTTAAGTTTCATCCCCTTTCCCGAGGGAACCGTGCTGAATTTCGGGATAAAAAGTATATAATAACCTTCTTCGTAGTATGTACTCAAATCGTGTTAAGTTTCATTGAATCCCATTCAGTAGCCCATGGGGTGCTGGGCTGCCCGTGGGGTGCCAGGCTGCCCATGGGGTTCCGGGCTCACTCATCACTATTCTAACAAAAAAGAATAATTAAAATCGGACTACGCGTTCATAAATTACAACTAAGTAACATTTTGACTTTCATCCCCTTTCCTGAGGGAACCGTGCTGAATTTCGGGATAAAAAGTATATAATAACCTTCTTCGTAGTATGTACTCAAATCGTGTTAAGTTCCATTGAATTCCATTCAGTAGCCCATGGGGTGCTGGGCTGCCCGTGGGGTGCCAGGCTGCCCATGGGGTTCCAGGCTCACTCATCACTATTCTAACAAAAAAGAATAATTGAAATCGGACTACACGTTCATTAATTACAACTAAGTAACATTTCAACTTTCATCCCCTTTCCCGATGGAACCGTGCTGAATTTCGGGATAAAAAGTATATAATAACCTTCTTCGTAGTATGTACTCAAATCGTGTTAAGTTCCATTGAATTCCATTCAGTAGCCCATGGGGTGCTGGGCTGCCCGTGGGGTGCCAGGCTGCCCATGGGGTTCCGGGCTCACTCATCACTATTCTAACAAAAAAGAATAATTAAAATCGGACTACGCGTTCATAAATTACAACTAAGCAACATTTTGACTTTCATCCCCTTTCCTGAGGGAACCGTGCTGAATTTCGGGATAAAAAGTATACAATAGCCTTCTTCGTAGTATGTACTCAAATCGTGTTAAGTTTCATTGAATTCCATTCAGTAGCCCATGGGGTGCTGGGCTGCCCGTGGGGTGCCAGGCTGCCCATGGGGTTCCGGGCTCACTCATCACTATTCTAACAAAAAAGAATAATTAAAATCGGACTACACGTTCATTATTTACAACTAAGTAACATTTCAACTTTCATCCCCTTTCCCGATGGAACCGTGCTGAATTTCGGGATAAAAAGTATATAATAACCTTCTTCGTAGTATGTACTCAAATCGTGTTAAGTTTCATTGAATTCCATTCAGTAGCCCATGGGGTGCTGGGCTGCCCGTGGGGTGCCAGGCTGCCCATGGGGTTCCGGGCTCACTCATCACTATTCTAACAAAAAAGAATAATTGAAATCGGACTACGCGTTCATTAATTACAACTAAGTAACATTTTAACTTTCATCCCCTTTCCCAATGGAACCGTGCTGAATTTCGGGATAAAAAGTATATAATAACCTTCTTCGTAGTATGTACTCAAATCGTGTTAAGTTTCATTGAATTCCATTCAGTAGCCCGTGGGGTGCCGGGGTGCCCTTGGGGTGCCGGGCTCCCCGTAGGCTTCCGAGTTCACTTATCACTATTCTAACAAAAAAAGAATAATTGAAATCGGACTACGCGTTCATAAATTATAAATAAGTAACATTTTGACTTTCATCCCCTTTCCCGAGGGAACCGTGCTGAATTTCGGGATAAACAGTATACAGTAACCTTCTTCGTGGTATGAACTCAAATCGTGTTAAGTTTCATTGAATTCCATTCAGTATCCCATGGGGTCCTGGGCTGCCCGTGGGGTGCCGGGCTGCCCATGGGGTGCCGAGCTCACTCATCACTATTCTAACAAAAAAGAATCTTTGAAATTGGACTACGCGTTAGTAAATTACAACTAAGTGTACATTTTGACTTTCATCCCCTTTCCCGAGGGAACCGTGCTGAATTTCGGGATAAAAAGTATACAATAACCTTCTTCGTAGTATGAACTCAAATCGTGTTAAGTTTCATTGAATTCCATTCAGTAGTTTTGGAGTGATGCGCGGTCGGGATACAGACAGACAGACAGACAGACAGACAGACAAAAATTAAAAAAAATACAGTTTTGGCATCAGTATCAGCTACAGAGTGCACTCAATTTTTTTTTGCAAATTATCTTCAATGTACAGAATTGGACCTGTTACAGTTTTATTATAAGTATAGATTTACTCATAATATATGCGACTTCTAACATACAATCATTATGACGTCACTTAAACATACATGCATAAAACACGTACAATCTTACGCTATTTTTATAATAATTATAGGTATTATTAACATCTAAAAACGAATTTGAAAAAATCTCATATTCAGTTTAGAATTTTTTTTACTGACTTTATTAACAAAATATTACGAACTACGAAAAACACTTCAGCTACTGCTACGAGAGCATTAAGACAACCTACAAGTCATTGCAGACTCAAAAGGCAGTACAAATACCAATTGGCAGCGTGCTCAGCATGATAGCAGCATTGCTCCATTAAATTGCCATGCTTATTTGTTGAGCCAATTTTTTTGCCATCATTTTTTTCACGCGTCGCGCATTGTCAAACGCTCTAATAAGTTAAATCTATACCTATATATAATATTATTATAAAGAGGAAAGATTTGTATTTTTGTATGTAACTAAAAAACTTAAAAACTACTGGTCCGATTTGAAAAATTCTTTCACTATTAGAATCCTACATTATCCCTTATGAACATAGGCTATAGAATATTATCAAATAATGTTTATTTTTAATTTTTGGGGAATACCCATGTATAATAATAAATAATAATTATCTATACATATAATAAAACTGTAACAGGTCCAATTCTGTACATTGCCTATATTTTGAAAATTATTTTTGAGTACACTCTGTAGCTGATACTGATGCCAAAACTGTATTTTTTTTGTCTGTCTGTCTTTCTGAATCATGGCCACGCATCACGCCAAAACTACAGAATGAATTTCAATGAAACTTAGCACGATTTGATTCATACTACAAAAAAGGACATCGTATATTCTTTATCCCGAAATTTAACAAGGTCCCCGCGGGAAAAGGAATGAAAGTCAAAATGTACACTTAGTTGTGATTTTTTAACGCGTAGTCCGATTTCAACGCATTTTTTGTTAGAATAGTGACGTGTGACCCCACGGACAGCCCCGCACCCCACGGGCAGCCTGGCACCCCACAGGCAGCCCGGCACCCCATGGGTAGTCCGGTACTCCACGGGCAACTGTGCATCCCATGGGCAGCCCGGCACCCCCCGGACAGCCCGGCACTTCAACGGGCAGCCCGGAACCCCATGGGCAGCCCGGCACCCCAAAGGCAGCTCGGCACCCCACGGGTAGCATGGCATCCTTATTTAGTTTTGCAAGCTTGCTATGATAAAACTCTAAAATCTGGAACATTCGCCACATTAAATTTTTTTTAACTATCTATCTTTTGCCGCATACCTTTCGGATACTGTGCAATAGAAGTGCACAATCTAATATATCTTCGTTCTACCGCCAAACAAGCAAGAGAGAGCAACGGCGAAAAGACGCCGTTCTAAAATCGAAATTCCAAAGAAACTCACAAAGTACTTTGCTTCAACATTTATTGTGCGAACCGCAAAGAAATTCTCTGAGTTAGGTACCTTCTGTCTTCTGGAAAATACAACCCGGGAGTTTTCCAATCCAAAATAAAAAGCTCCTTTCTGAGTTGGGCTTTACTAAGAGTGCTTCACCGCTGACCACAGCGTTGCTTAATATGAGATAAACAGTGCTCAAATGTGAATAATTACTCTGCAGGTACGGCAATCGCGAACGAAGTCGTAGGTACAGCTAGTGGTTAATAAAAAAATTGTTTAGAATTAAATGTTGTAATAGATTGATTGATAGGCATTGTAATAACTTATTATATTTTCATAATAAGCTATTATATATTTAGATTTTCAAACCAGTATAGAGCAATGATTCAATTTCGTAGCAGATCAACCGAAACCAAAACATCTAACTCAAATATCGGCTAATCAAATATGCGGGGTTGTGCACCCCAGTAAAGGGATATATTTTTTAATACAATGAATGTTTTACTTGCCTCATAAATATACCGCCGGGCACACTGAATACATAGAAAATTGACATTCAGAACCAAAACATTGAATGTGTCGTAAGTAAATGTAGTCTATGTATATAAGCGTGGAAAGCGCTGGGTAGTCTCTAAGGAAATCGACGATTCATCTTGAATGTTCCTGTAGGCCCCTCAGAGAACAATACCTTTGTACGATTTAAATTTCAAAGAAAGTATATATGACTTGTTAACGAAATTAAACACGTTTCAGAGAATGATACCGAGAAGGAATTATATCATTCGTAAGTAGGTATTACGATTAAGAACCTTCTGGATTTAAATATGGTCTTCTGGTCTCAGTTCACCAGTTCACAACGTTACGATATGAAGTGTTGAGATGGGTAAGTCAATCGCCTGACGATAAGCATCACGCCAGCTATTCTCAGTTAGAGTATCAACAATGTACGTGACACTGCACAGGTCTCGCTACTCCGAAACATTGATTATTTTTCCTCGTTCACCCAGTCATTTTACTTCTTCTTCCTCCCAGTGTTATTGTACACTACTGCTTAGAGGCTGAATATCTGCGGTGGTACTCGCCAAGACTTTGCTGAAATGGCCTTTCATCTGGTTTCTAGCGCTGTTGGAAAAATAAATAAATTCAATATATGAGCGATGTCCTAATTTTCACGTCGGGTATAGATGTACATAAGGATTTATGACGATACAGTTTTATACTTGGTACTGGGCCAATGGTAGCGGGAATTCTATTAAAGAGAATGTAGGAAAAGTTAGTGTTAGCCGGATGTCCTACCATACTTTTTGTCGCATTCTTTTTAATAAAGAACGCGACGAATATGAATGACATAAAGTTTATGACGAATTATTTGTTTTCGTATTTTCGTAACGTATGTATCTATACGAATTTTATACCTGTTTGTTACTGATGATATGCTCAAATATATATGGATACTGAGTAGACCTTTAAATTGACTGACTCTTAAGGACTGCTTAAAACACCTTTGGGTTAGAAATTCATTAGTCTTCTAGATAAGATCATTATTTTCTGCCCAAGGCTTTGAAAATTACACAATTTTATATAATAAATTGAACATAGAAAACCTTTCAATCATTATTACTTTATACACACTAGGCAGACTGACGACATCGTCAGAGTTTCTTGGCTAGGTGATAGCCGTTCATTGTGGTGTTCTGGAGGAATATTCGGGAGGCACAGAAGACGTTTTAAGGATAATGATCAGCATGTAGAATCCCAAAAGAGCAGGTAGAGGTATTTGAACACAAGCTATCGTTTATATTTAACCAGTTATGTATTGATCTTAAAAGAAAATTAAATAAGTTTCTGGTACATTTTTGCTCAACTGTAACAAAACTTCGACATTTTCGATGTTTGTATTGCGGTCGAAAACGTTTCCCTATTCAGTAGTCGTCGCTTTTCCAGTCGCTTTCCATGACAATATTTGTAAATCCTTGCGCATAAATTGTCAGTGTAGTTACGGAGGCTTTCTCGGTCCACTCGGGGGATCAAGAGGCTTACCTCAAATAACTGAAGTTACCTAAAGCCTAGTAGCTTGCACTGTCCTACACTTTTAAAATTAATCCGGTATGTTTCGAGGATAATTCTTTGCAGACTTTCATGAAATGTTAGTTTTGTAGTTCATGTTGTTTTGGGACATATAATTCAACGTGGGTAGAGCGGGTAGCAGCTGGCTTCCATATATTGTTTTGTAAGATATGGGCTTTCTATGCTTATTTAAAAAGACATGGTTTTTTTCTCATATGATACGAACAGCCTACAAGAAAACGTATAAGTTACGTCTTCATGTACACAATATGATTATGAACTATAAATAAATTAACTTATTAGGAACCGGCTAGGACCCGCGTTATATTTACCGGAAAGATTCCGACCAGTTTCGGACTGTTTTAAAGTCCTTCGTCTGGGAGTCACGATTGCGCGAAGCGACTTTATAAATAAATTAACAAGAATAAAACTGCAAACGAATTATATTCGTTATACGTTTTATCATTCCATTGAAATTAAAACTGCAAGTTGTATATATTTTAAGAATTGGTTTTTTATAGCCCTTCATTTTGATCACCCATTCAATGAACTTGGAAAAATAAAATATTTTTTATAGGTATATCGCGTCTTAAATTTGCCAGTTTGTTTTTATTTGTTTTTATGTACATCGTGTCACTTGCGCTATCAAGATGGATCTAACGATATCTTATCAATTAAAATCGGTTAAGCCGTTTAGAAGTAATAAAGTAACTCACAAACATACATACATGGACCCTGATAATAAACACTCCTTTTTTTGAGCAGTCGTGTAAAAACCGTGAGTGTCAGTGACGTAGCTATTCAGTGAGTAAAATGAAAGTTGAAGGTTCTTTGCGTTTCTGAAGTACTTATCACATTAACAGCCATAACGATCACTATACTATAAAAGTCTCCCCCATTTATAGGGGTTTGCCATAATCGCTTTGCAAGCTTTTGGGTATCGCAGTTCCTCAGAAGGCTCTGATGCCCACCTTCCGTTATTTTTCACTTCGTCGCCTCTTACGACTCCCATGAAAATATGGGGAGTACAATTTTATCCCGGCACCCCGCGGGAAGCATAAATTATGAAGATGTAAAATCGTTTGACTATTTCTAGTTGTAGCCTGATACATAACAAACTAATCTTTAGACGCTCACTGACATTTTTAGTTCAAATTTAAACATGCCGCAGCAGATAAATACAGAAACACTTGCTGTATGACATAACAAACTAATCTTTAGACGCTCACTGACATTTTTAGTCCAAATTTAAACATGCCGCAGCAGATAAATACAGAAACACTTGCTTTATGAAGCTATTTTGACAACGGGCATTTTGGGAGTGCTCTCATCTAGTTACCACCCTCTTGTAGATAATGTCCTTCCAACCATATTACTTTATGACATCGTGATTGAGCAAGCACAAGGCCCGTCACCATCTGTTATAGGAAGAGTGACAAGTGGCGAACTGCAAAAATATCTCCCTGATACAAAAAGTTGTTAAATCTCATGTGCCTGTAATTCCATTAAAACCAGTCACAATAACATAAAAGAAAAACATCATAACATAAAAACAAAAGAGTTGTATACATTATTATTATCCTACAGGATATTACAAATTCACTTCAAACTTGTCTTTACTTCAAATACTACTTTATAAGATATAGCGCAATTAATACTGAAACTTTTTACATAAAGTGCTGAATAGTGCGTTAATAATTTAGTTGAAACTTTGCAAAGAAGCCATGTAACAAAGCGTCCGGGGCGTTACTTCAACTTTGACTTCATGAAATTTTATTTTAGTATTTTTTAGGTAGTAAAACTCAATGTATAGTAAAAACGAGCATGCCCCATGACAGGTAGCCGATAAAAATGCAAGATAGGGGGAACTAGAAAAGTCTGGTGCGAACTTATAAAATGTTACTCGAATCAAAATAAATCGAGCGTGAAAAAGTGTTTCCAGACGAGATGTGATATCTGGCTTTCAGGAGGTATTTGGTTTACGCAGTATATATTGCATCAGCAAAGTGTCAGTATCACATTTTGTTTTATATACACAGCGAACTTACAAATATATATGTAGGTATATAAAAATAGGAAATCTAGTAGCCTGTTGAACGACGGTAAAATATTAGTAAAATAATTTCGCCCACAAACGAAATCTCAGTAGGCTTAAATGTATTTTCCGCTAAACAGCTTAAAAATATATTAGAAATATCAGCTTAAAAGGGTTTATTGGTTAAATTTTTTTTTTTAACATTCCTTGCAGGAATACTGGACCCTATTAGCAGGAGTACTAACACACCTTCTATACGTCCATCCTGAATTTGATAGGCATTTGAACTAAGTAGACGATTGAAATATAAAAGAATATTTGACATTATAACGGATTGCCAACTTAACCAACTAAAATCATAAAACAAAAAGTAAAATTTAAAAGACTACACATTTGTTGGGCATGCTAACACGGTCTAAACTTATAACTATTGGCTGACAATAAAAGCTGCTTGAAGATACCATTAGATGTTTCTTGGTTATCCATATTATAAAAAAATATCCCATATATACTAGAGGACGTAATTTTAGTTTGAGTCTATTGAAACCTTTGGTCACATCATCATTTAATATCAGATGATAAGGAGAACCTTTTGGAAATAAAAAAGAATGTGTTTTTATAAATATAACAATAGAGAAACGTTTATTAAGTAAACTCTGCACTGCTACTTTCCTGCAGTAAGTATAGTGAACTGAAATAAAATGCGACTTTAGTAGTTAATAACGCAAACATAAGGGACAGTTAGACAGTTCAGGAGAAGAAATCATCAGACGGTCAGACTGACTAGCGAAGCGATTTGCTTCTTCATTCATCATACGAGCCGCCATGGAATAGAACACTCTAGTCATTGTTTCCGGTTAAGTACAATATATTTACTCGTGTTTAGAAGATCATCAAAACACGAGTAAATAGGTATCGACTGAGGAAGCGCCTTCCATCATCGATCGTATCATCAGGTGAGATAGTGGTCAAGTGCTACCCAGTTCGGTGTAAAAAAATGGTCTGAGCAGTTTCACTTTCAGTTTACCCTGCAGTTTTCGCGATCCAGCTGACATATTAACCGGCGGTTTAATTACATTAAGCCGCCTCTCCCTACTCGATACTTCCGCAGCTGTCTACACTTAATTCCATTAAAAATTGTCGGTTCCCCTCTACACGTCCAATTACTGAGTAGAGAACTGGACGCTCGAGCACTGGAAGCTTATTAAAATGTGTAAGAGCCGCTTGCACGTATCAGATAATTATGGGTTCGCTTGTAAAACTATGTGTCACATAGAATTTAAACATTCTCATTTTAAAGATGGTTAACGACGAAAATAAGTATTTAGGTAATTAAATTAAAAAGAAAATATCTTGTAGACTACTTGTATATTGTTTTTGTTACTGGAACTATTGGTTATGGTTGGTATAAGTTGGTGATGTAACTATTGTACTTCATCACGTAACACGCTATGTTTAAAGACGATTTTTACTATAGTTAATTATAATTTTTTTATTGAAAAAATGTTTAACTACCTCTTGGTATTGACTTCTGTTGGTTCACATTTTTAGTTGAATATACATATATATGTTTAGGTGTTTGTGTCTATCCTTCTACTCCGAGCTAAGAGCGCCTGCCGTGGCAACATTGGACCTAGCTGCGCTACTTTTGAATAGAGTTTTGAATATTTACTCGAAATTAAAGTAATAATAAATATGAAATAATAAATTACAGGCACAAGAGAATTTAACATGAGATGGTCCTCGTGCATATTCCGTCACAGACACATTAAAAAAAACCTTATACACAAAATGATTGTTAGGACTAACAGAAGTCAAATTTAAGAGGTTGTTAGCATTTTTCCAATGTAGTATTGTTTTAATGGTTAATAAATGGGCAACATATGTTACGGGCAGGAATGTAACTTTGTATATTTTTTATGATTTTAGGGGTAGAACATGGTACCGTGTGTACAAGCACGATGCCCACATGGTGTTAAGCGTCCGAGTCTTAGGTTGTCCTCCGCCTATAACAGACTCATTTCACCACAAGTGAGGAAAAATACTGCGTCCATAAATCATCATATCTGTTCACATTACAACCGCTGGGCGAACCCTACGAGATAGATCAAAATAATGTATATCACAACAATATTACACACGTAAAACAGGTATACAAAAATTTCCGCAATTGTATATCTATCTATCTCTTAAGGATAACCCACAAAAATCATTTTTTATCTTTTACTTTTTACGAGAAATAATGGAATATTTACGAAGCGATTCTATGCAACACAGCATTAATCCTTATCCTATTAAGTACCTTAAATACATTGTGCATTTAATATCGATCAATATGGCACTTTACAGCGTTAGATTTGAGCATTGAATGTTTCCTGTTAAGCCGACGTGACGTCACAAACGCCACGCAGCCAAACCGGAAGAATTTTCGACGCGTTTCGCATTCGCATCCTCAGGAGGTCTTGACTCTACGAGCGCACGATCGAGAAATAAAAAATAAAACTGATGATATGATAACCTCCTGATGATGCTTCGTGTAGAATCGACACGCGTCGAAAATTTTTTCGGTTGGGCTGCGTGGCGTTTGTGACGCCACGTCGGCTTAGCAGGAAAATTAGGCGGAATTTCACTAGATATATTTTTGTATTTTTTAAGCGTTGAATGTTTTTGACATGGCAATTATGTGTCGCTCTTTCAAGTGTAACCTCTAAAGAAAACATGTTTGTATTATCTAATGACATAAAAGCTGTGAACGTTGTATATAAAGACATTCTGTAGTATATTTAGTATCAGCATTGCACCCGTGCGAAGCCAGGTCGGGTTGCTAGTAACATGTAAACATAAAATTACGCTCAATATTAAAATCTAGAGTTTTCTTTTCTTACCTACAAAATTCCGTCAATAGTAACAATTGCACCATTATTTCAAAGGGAGAATAATTTAAAAACGTTTCGTAGATCACCTAAATTGCTAAATAAGAAGTTCTACACTGCCTAATATTAAGACGCCTTATCCTATAAAACCAAAACATGCACTCAAAAACTCACTACAAATGAATACTTATTCGAATTAAGCAATTAAGAACAAATTAGCGGTATTGTTCCAACAGTTGTTCTTCACGTTCAGTCCGGGTAGAGGTTTTGTGGGGAAATTAATTTGGCATCGTTTATTTTGGAATTATCTGGTACCGCAGTAATAAGCCGATTGCGATGTTTACGATGCTCAAGCTCGAGGCAGATTGGCATAACAATTTATTATTTTACCACGAACAATACAATACAAGAAGTATTAACTTAATAAGACCGTGTAGGACAGAGTCCAAATAGGTAAGTAGGGATAAAACTCGCCATTGTTTAAAAATAAGTTTTATGTGAGTCGCAGTAACATGTCACAATAACATTTAAAAAGAAAATGTACGTATAGTTTTTTAAAAACGCTGTATTAAAAAGCCGGAATTGAAAAGTGAAATGAACATTGAGCGTGCACTGAGAGTTCTATATCTGAACAATGTCATCAATCAGCCGGATTGTCCACTGCTGAACTCAGCCTCCTCCATTAAGGAGGCGTGTATCATAATCCCCATGCTCGTCAGGCGTCTTGGGGATTAAGGATAATATTGATAAGGTATTTACCAGGCACGTTTTGGATTCCAGATTTTGCTATTGAACATTTATTTCTACCTCACCCAAAAGATCTCGAGATTATTTATTACGCCAACAGGGCACGGAATTTAATTGTAGTTTATACAATGCATAATGGTAATATTTTACGAATAGCCGCGTGGCTAGCTACTACTCTCAAGTAGAAAATCTGTCGCTAATCATGTAACTTTATGTTCCGGCAGCTGTCCTTGAGCGCCAGTTATTCTGAGTTAAGCCTGTAACACTTTCAATCACAGCATCACTTACTATCAGGTGAGATAATGGTCAAAGTCTATAAAAATGTAATTATATATTCAACAAAGAATAGGAACTTATGCATGTCCTTCAAATTGGATGTTGTAAAAGCCTACTATAAAACAAAATCAATGTAACAAATGTCTTTTTTTGCGTAGCCTATACTTTACTGTTATTTTCATGTTGCTTGTTTAAACTTTATTGTCAAAATATATATTATATTGGTTCGTTTGTTTTGAAACTGAATTGTACATTTATACCCACAGGGACTGTCATAACCATATCGTTGATATGACTTGCGCGCTTTAATCATTATTTTAAAGTAATATTAAAATGTTACAACATTAGTACAAATTAACACATAAGACTCAAATTTTATTTCTTGTTAACTAAGGTGTACATTGAACCAAAAACACAAATCACAGCTATGCTTGTATACGTTTGCAATAATCTACAAGTCAAGGCTCCCTTCTTATAGATTAACGTGTATTTTTGGATCTATTCATCAGACTGAAATTATACTTTGAAGCTATGACAGCTGTATAAAAGAGTAAATGGCATCTGCAAATAAGGCAGCCTCGAATATATCAATCTTAACAGGTTTGCACGGTAGATCATTTTGCTTAGTGTGTGTAATACCGCATTCTAGTAGAAAATATGTAGCCAAGAAAACCGGACATGTTATTGGAAGTCAATCAATGGTCTAAGTTTGACCGCATCAATGTTAGGTAGTGATTCTATCAGTAATAATTAAGAAAAATTTAAAAGTCAGGCGACACATATAATTCAATATAATAAGTTAAATTCTAATAAATTCCTGTGCCCATTAAAATTGTATTTCCGTATTTGACAAAACAAAATAATATCATAACATTTTCAGTTCACTCAACGTTTCCACAATCACAATTAATTAAGATTAATATTAAAACGAAATCTCTTACGCTGAGAAAAGGGAAGTCGCAATAACACGCATCAAATATTCAAGCGTCAACCTAATTACATACCAACCTATGCGAATTCTCTCCCATTTTCACTTGGTTTCACATCTCACCCGTTGCCGCTTTTATTATGAAAAGTTGGATTCAACAACGTGAAAGGATTGAAATTAATATACAGCATGAGCGGGATGGTTCACGATTCACTTTAAATTAACAGCTGTCGTGACGAGGGTTCCTTTAACATCGAGAATTCAACAATGCAACACGATGTTTGAAGGTATAATTCACAGTTCTATTATAGCGTTACTATTAACGTAAACGCTACTTTAAAGTTACTGAAAAATATTACATTCACTTGAAAATAGAGAGTGCCCTGAAAAAAGGTTGCATTCTAATTATTTATTTTTAAATTGCTGTAAAAGTAGTCCAAGTTCAGATTCTGTATTGTAATTTATCATGATTCTACTCTGGTTTAAGAGTAATTTCATTTTATATGTCACTTATTGATATTATAAAAAGTCCAAACTTATAATTGACTGTGAACAGGACATAAAACAAAAGTGTAGGGTTGCCAGATATCTGTCAATGTGATAGCATTAATTATGTATTCTTACTGCAATAGCCAGATTGTCCACTAATGAAAATAGCCTCCTACATCCATGGCGGTTTGCTTTAATCCACGCATGGTAGGTGTCTTTTGAAGCGCTCGTAGCGAAGTTTACTTAGCTGTTCTCAACCGATCAGCAAAGTTAAGCAACGTCGCGCGCGGCCATGAGTTGGATGGGTGACCGCTAGTGACATTACTACTGAGCGTTTCCGTGCTTCGGAGGGCACGTTAAGCCGTCGGTCCCGGTTGTCGTCTTAGGATGGCAGTCGTTACAGCATGGTGGTAGGGCATTTTGCGAATGTCCGCCTGGCTAGCTACCACCCTCAAGTAGAAAGTCTGTCGCCAAGCACCTAACGGTGTGTTCCGGCAGCTGTCCTTGAGAGCCAGTACTTCTAGGTTAGCCTGAACAACATCTTCGACCACATCATCACTTACCATCAGGTGAGATAGTGGTCAAAGGCTAACCTATCAGGCATGAAAAAAAAAAAAAAAAAAAAAAACGCAGTGCAAGATAAGTTCCTCAGTAGGCACTGCTGCCTACCTTTTCGTTTTCTTAGTCGCTTCTTCACCAGAAGAAATGGGAGGTGACATTCTAGCTCGGTATCCCACGGGTATTCTTATATTGCATTCTACCCGCTCAAATAAATTATTACATTGTTCTACTTGCTTCTATGATGGCAGATCCACGCAAGCCTAACGGAACACCCAGCTGTAAGCCAGTTATCAAGCTGTTTACAATACTATAGTTTACAAGTCAGGTATAAAGAATATATAGATATTCTCAACATAATAGTCAGCAATGCCACAGAAAGTATAATAGTACCGACAGTACGATTAAAGAAAAAAATATTGATTTGTTATTACCTTATTGATTAGCAATTAGAGACAAAACTAATAAAACAAAATAGAAGAAGAGAAAAGAAATATATATTAAAAATAACGGATTTAAATAGAGCTATTTCAAAATGATTAAATATTCCATTAAAACAATGGGAAATTTACACAACACATTCATAAATAACTAATTTTAGTTGTGTAAAACGATCTTTAATTTTTTTTTATATATAGCCGGATGACATATTATCAGTCTGATAGTTTTAATCTACAAGAATTTACATTGTACAACTGCGTTCAATAAAAAAATACACTCTAACACACGAGTATGTACGGTCAAAATGCTATCGAGTGGTTTTGTAGCATTTTTTTGTCACGGTGTTGGTTATGTGGCTAGATAATTGATCAATTTTACTTAACTATCTTTATTAGTCACCGTGAAAACGTTGAAGATCGAGCGAAACGATGTCAGAAAATAGCTAGCTATGTGGGTATTTTGTCTGTTATCAACATTTAATACCCTTTAACACCCTTCATGTTATGTTGTAGTGTTATTTATTAGAACATAAAACGTATTATGTTTATAGGCACAACACGTAGAGATAAACGTGGATGGGCTGTAAGCTCCAGTTATCACACTGCTCCGCTCAAATGTCTCGAGTATCTCCTTTCTAAGTATAGCAAAATTATAAATGAGTTGCGTTATACAAATGCTTTTTCATGAAAATAAATAGGTTATGACGTGACAAGTGCCCGCAGGCTTGTAGGGCCGAGGACTAAATTAAGCTCAACATAAAAGCAACGGCGAAGTTAGCTCGATAAGGACGAACATAAATTAATTAACGCATCTTTTCGGGTAAATAAGATTAATTGAGACATTTCGTTACGAGCTGCTAACATTTTACACCCGAGCCTTCCCAAACTGCTAAACATATATTTACGTTTAGAGACGAAATTGGGGACGGCAAAATGGTGTTAATTTGCCTAAGTAGAGTTTTCTTTTTGTTACAGATACGCGACTGTAATTCGGAGCTTAAGTGTTTGACTTTTAATATCCACGCAAAGCTTGGACAAAAGACAATCGGAACTTGTGCGTTGTGAGAAAGTTCGAGATGTGATAGAGGTGCGAGTGGGGGGGCGTTGAGCGTGGATGGTGTTGGGCGGGCGTGGGATATGGCGGCGCGGTGCGGGCGGCGGCGGGCGGGGCGCGGGCGGCGGTGAGAGCGGGCGTGATGCGCGGGCGCGTGGCACATGCAGCGGTCGCGTGCTTACTGCTGTGTGCGGCGGCGGCGGTGGCTCGGGAGCTGCAGGTGCTGCAAGCGGATGCAAGGGCCGCCTTCTACGTGGGCATCGCTGCGCCGCCATCGGCCGCCGCCGCCGTGCGCGCGTTCAATCGCACCCTCGCGGACCTCTCGCACACCTACCTGGCTGGCGACTCACCACTCTATCTGCGCAACATCACGCTGCTGCCACTATACATCGAGCTGCCAGAGGATGAGGGGTAAGAGTTACTTCATGATCTTCTTACCCTTGTCCCACTTACGAGTATGTAAGCTCGGTGAAATATATTTGTCAACTATAAAGATATCACAATACAATTTTACCGTCTTGACATAATAATAAGTATAGTATAGCTGTTCTTTAAACACTTTATTCAAAGTTTCTGAGTGCATTGGAATCCTGGTAGTTGACATTTCCGCATCTGTACAGTTTTGCCACACCACATTTCATTTAAAGCCAAGCTCGCGTCTATGAAACTTGTTGTGCTTAATAAGGCGAAGTGTTTCTTCACGTCAAGACAAAGGCTTTTGTTTTATAAAGCAAAAGTCAGGTCTCACGTGGAGTATTGCTCTCACTTTTGTAACGGAGCACCCCAAGTATTAGCTTTAACCTCTTGATGCGTTACAGCGTAAAGCCATCAGAATTATCAATGACTTTCCGAACACCTAGAACCACTCAATATGCGCAGATATTCACAAAGACGAGTAAGTGACCGACCCGTGGTACAACTGCGATGTCCAACTGGTTGTTCTATGGGGAAATATCTTTACCAAGGATTCAACTCGAGTGAGTTATTCTTTCCTTGGTTCAACTAGTTGTACTACTGGGAATTGAATTTATCTATGGACTAGTTATTTATTTATCTATAGGCTAGGGCAAAGTCATATTTAGGTGCGACGACGAGCGAAGCGAGGAGGAGCATTAGGTTACTTGTGATTACAACATCGTCACATAAATTTAATTTCATATACTACTTTTGGTGATCATTTACTACTATATCCCCTTAGTCCAACCAGTTGGACATAATTCCACCGTTGTACCATGGATCATAATCATAAATATATAAAAAAAGAGTTGAACCATGGGTAACTTTACTTCTCCGTAGTACAACCAGTTGGACATCGCAGTTGTACCACGGGTCGGGCACGGACGAGTATCTTTTATCGCGTTTATAACCAGCAGTACCATGCAGCCGTCACCGCCAGAAGGCTTGTACACATATTGTAGAGACGTAGGAGACACACAGTATATGTTATTCACGCGGTTTGTGTTCAGCCTTATCCCTGCAGAATGTGGAATCAGCTTCTTCCCATATGTACATATACAGATATTTCCGAGAAGCTACAAAATGGGGTTTTTCAAAAGGCGACAGCCGGGTCTTTAAGAGGTCGACATTGTATTTTTGATGCCCGAATGTTACAGATAAGGGATGATGATCGCTTTCCATCAGCAGAGCCGTTTCATTGTTTGCCACTTAAGGCATGAAAAATATTACCAAGTATAATTATGATATTTCAAAAGGGATTCGTATAATATGACTTCACCTAGCTGTCACAGCTAAAACGTAAGGACTAGTTTTGACTAATTATAAATTTATTCCTAAGATACATTTTACCTGGTATTTTGTAAATTAGAACAATAATTTAGTAGAAAATAAAACGGGCACATGAGATTTAAAGCATTAAACAACTAAAGGATTTTTCATTAAGAGCGCTCGAACTTAAAAATAAAATCATAAACTGTTTAAGTGATATTGCCACAACTTTTATTTTATTTTAAAGGATATTCGCTGACATCATTTGTATGGAGTATATTTTAGCCAAATTACCGCCGCTACTCCGTTGTAGGTGGTGTACCCTGGTGGACCAATTTTGGATGAGAATTTCGCATAAATGGGGCTCAATTTCACGAAGAGCGCGTGTTATGTTAACCTTTATGGCGGCAATTAACTGTGCTTTGTCTGCATAGACTAAACACTTCACGTACCCCACAGAAAGTAGCCAAGCGGTGATAAGATCTTGAAGAATACGATCTAGGTGGCCAGTTGATGTAGCCTCCACGCGAGATGACGAAGCTTTCGATTTTCTCATCCAATAAATTTAATGTTCCGTGCTGTATGACAAGTGGCGCCGTCCTGTTGGAACATGTTTGTGAGATCCATACCATCTTACCTAGACCATAAAAAAATTGGATTGTGGACTCTGCAGGACGGCCATGAACGCCATAAATTGGACACAATGCACGGAAAGTTAGGCGAATAGAGCACTGATTTTGATAATACATTTAACAATTTTTACGCATTGTTGAAGGGTGTAGCTTTCCATGGTAAAATGTCACGACTAAATATGTGTTCATGCCAAATTTGACAGCTATCGCTTTACCAAGATGGACGCAATGCGCTGTCAAAGTCCGCGGGTTCCTATTAAAAAACCCTGTGTGTGTTCTGAGATTTTTGTGTACGTTTTTGAGAGCAGAGTTTACGTAGGATATTAGATAAAATGTAGTTGGACAATGCATTTTCGATAACAACTTTTGGATTATAGAGGCGTTATAATCTTTTTATGATTTTTCTATATATTTTTATTACTCATAGCATTTTACCATTATCTCGACTGTTAGTAAGTCTACGCTGAACCGAGATCAAAGATTATTAAGGATAACTGCCGAAATTTTTACGGCACAAGTTAACACACATTATTCGTACACGTAAAAATTCGTCTTGGATTCTTAATGAATGTATTACCCCGGGTCAGACATACTAAGCAGCAGGCTGGAGTATTTGGGAGAATTTTGCCCGGTGGATGTCAAGTTTAGCCACTTTTTATATAGAAACAAATGATTAATACATTCGGGTGTTACCTGGTAGAATTTTTTATTTAATATTTAAAAATATTTTAAAAATTATTAATTTAGAATACACTTAATAAAATATAATAATATATCTAACGACAGTTTCGGTTAATTTTCCTGCTAAACGTCGTGACATCAGATCTCGATCGTGCACTCGAAGAGTCAATATCCTATTTGCGTAGAAGCGAGACGCTTCGACCATAGTAGAAAGAATGGGAAGTAAGTTATCTTCATACAAACGCACCGCGCGTGGCTTGTATGTGTGCGCCATAATATTTATGCGTCCTGCACGCACACTCTAACAAAATCTCGACCCGTTTCGACCGTGCGCCAGTCGGGGCTAACATCGCACAAAGTTTGAGCGTCACGGCTTTTCGGCACCTCTAAATAAATTAAAAATGTGTGATTATCGCAGAAGAACTTATTGCTGTGTTTGACTGTTTAAACAGTTCATCTATTTCAGAGTTGTCTCTGTTCAGATTACCTACTGAACAGGAAAGGTAAGCAAGTTATTCTAGCATACCTATATTTTTTAATTGATGATGAGTGATTACCTATAGATTTTATTTGGTAGTTTTCTATCAGGCAGACGAAGTAGGCAGGCCTATTTTCCCACTACAATGTATTACCTAGGTATATTTGATCTGTCAATTGATATGCCGCTATTGCTTTGTTTACATTTAGTCATGCCGATTTCTCAGTATTGTATGTAGGTAGTAGTAAGTAGTAAGATTGAAACAAAGTTAATTGAATGTGTCTGTCTTGAGATATTGCTATCAAAGCCCCATTTTTGACATATTTTTAGTTCCACAAATAATTCCCATAGTACAACTTTTAAAAATGTAAGTTATAGTTTTCGGTATTTAGCATCAAATTACAAAAGCAAAGTTATTTTGGTTTTTTCATATAAAATGTATGCGAAAACAAACAAAACTTACAAACAATAAAAAACTAACGCAATAACTACACATGAACTACGAAACCTTACATATGGATATATACTTAGGAAAACTATTGTTGAACTTTATTGAATCACTAAATTAGCTATACAGAGATGTGTCATCTTTGGCAAGGGCCGGGCTTTAAACTAGTGAATTGTTTGACAGTACTATCAGTAAACTCACGTAAACTACCGTAGGTACGCGTACACATCACCGCCCCGCGTCGCCCGTCTCTGGCCCCGCAACCACATAGGTATCTGCTGTCGCTCTTTCTATCATCGTGAAAGGCTTCATCATGGTTTAGGTAAAACCGACCTCACTTACCCTGAACCCACACAACATAAGTAAAAAACACATCTTCCCGGCCTTTGTCAATTTCTAGGCCCTGAATTAAAATTTTGCTAAAAATGACAACCCTGAGACAGACAAGTGTGGTAGGTAATTATATCGCGGATTGGGCCGGAGATGGCCTACTTCCTATCTTTCTACAATGCTTCGACAATTCTTCCAGGTGGCGTTTATTTTTTTTTTTATTTTTTTTTTGTGCCTGATAGTATAGCCTTTGACCACTATCTCACCTGATGGTAAGTGATGATGTGGTCGAAGATGTTGTTCAGGCTAACTTAGAAGTACTGGCTCTCAAGGACAGCTGCCGGAACACACCGTTAGGTGCTTCGCGACAGATTTTCTACTTGAGGGTGGTAACTAGCCAGGCGGGCATTTGCAAAATGCCCTACCACCATGCTATAACGATTGCCATCCTACGACAACAACCGGGACCGACGGCTTAACGCGCCCTCCGAAGCACGGAAACGCTCAGTAGTAATGTTGATGTTATGAAGTCACGTTGCTTAGCAGCAAAAAAAAAAAACCAGGCGGAAATTTCACTAGATATATTTTTAAAGTGTTTTTCTATATTATTAAATCTTAGATGAACACTGGCTTTAAAGGACAGTTGCTGTTATTTAAACCATCGTCTTCATATCTAAGCCTTTATAAATTCCTATAAGACTCATAATAAGACGAATACCAGCGCCAAATGCGTACACACCTGACTTTAAAAGCGTTCTTCTTTCTCAAAATATAAAAGTACGTATAAAACCATTTGAAATTTTTTATACCTAGAATGATATATTGACTGCAAAAAGCAACCTCAAAACTTCTCGAGTTCAAAATTTGTTTGTGAAATGAAGTTTCGAACATAATTTGTATGTCTATCTAAACGACACTCATCATTGTCTTCAAAACCAAGTCATGTTCTATTCATAGATAACCTTAATATCATTCATCTGTGATGAAAAATCATGAGCGGCGTCTTTGTAAAAACAAAATTATATCCTCAAATTTTCTTACATTTTGGATGGACAGATTACTGTAACTGTCAGGTCGCAGCGTGCGCTGATATGAGCCTTATTTCAACGTTACTTTGTTTGATTTTCGTACTGACTGCTAATTTTGGTCTTATAGGGCATTCAATATAATATTTATAATAGATAACGAGATACTTATTATTGCATCCGTTAACTATCCACATGTACATGTGTACCTCTTCAACTAATTACGTATACATCAGTACCTCATGTTCAAAAGGCAGCGCTTACTCAAAGTAATATGCTAATAGGCCCATTTCATTCCAGTAAACCGATCGTTCCCTTTGTAATTGAAATCATAGCGTTGTTGAAAATTACAGACACGTGTTTATACTAATTATTTTAATTCTGTTTTGTAGTTGATGATATGAATAGATGAATACAAAATAAGTCACGCTCAATCATATAAATATATAAAAAATGTTGTTGATCTCGTTGCTGAATAACTGTCTAATAGTTCTTACATTCTCTGATCGTCATCAACATCTATAACGTCTATCGTTGAACAAACGCTTCTACCATTAGGGAATTAGGGAGGGAAAATTTGTCCTAAGCCCTACGTTTGTCAGGCGTCTTGCAGATCGCTGTGTAAGATGGATGTTATGTAAAGGCTCTGCTGCCCACGTTTCGATAATTTTCCTTTCGTCGTCTTTTACAAATCCCAAATGAGATACGGGGGTACAGTTCTAGCCCAGTATCCCTAGGTTACATTATCTGGTGATAGTTTTTATACCATATATAAAAGGGGTTTGTTGTCATGAAAAGTTTCTCCTTCTCTTGGGTTGTTAAAATTAATTAGATACATGTCTAATTTACTAATATGTACATAAAAATCTGTCACCATAACCAAGTAACATAGTTGTTAATTCAAAAAGTTCCTTTGTTTATATCAAAATAGCTCTCAACCATTTTTTTAAATGGGAACACACTAAAGTGGATTACGCTTTTAACATGGTAGTGTTTTAGGGAAGTGGTTATTGCAGTGAAAGTACACAATCACTTTGTGTTAGTGTTTTTTCTTTTTGTTTTTACAAACACCCTTCCATGCGGGGTCTAGTGAACACGTTGTCCGAAAAAACCAGTATTTTCATTTTCAACCGATTTCAAAAAAGGAGAAGGCTCTTTATTCATCAGTATGTTTTTTGTACATACAAAAGTTGTCACACGATTTCTCCGCCAATTGTGATTTGATTTTGATGATACTTTTCATGTTTGCTAGGTCATACTACAAACATGATCCTATATACATTTTATCAAAATCGGCTTGGTAGTTTGGATTTAAGGCGTCCGTACCCAAAGGGTAAAAACGGGATCCTATTATTAAGATACTAAATATACTACAGAATGTCTTTATATACAACGTTCACAGCTTTTTTGTCATTAGACAATACAAACATGTTTTCTTTAGAGCTTACTCTTGAAAGGTTAAAGGTTACTCCTGACATCACTTTAGAGACCTCTTAAATCATCATTGTTTTTCTAGTATATTATGTATGTATTATAATAGCAATATAATAGCATATAAACCTTCTTCTTAAATCACTATCTTTAAAAAAAAACGCATCAAAATCCGTTGCGTGGTTTTAAAGATCAAAGCATACATAGGCACAGACAGCGGGAAGCAACTTTGTTTTATACTATGTATTGATTATCATATTTCGTTATGGGTTATTTACATTTCTATTTAAGTTCCAGTAGCTACAAAGAGTCGCAAAATAATTAATCTAAAAATCGCAAAATAAAATTCATCTCGTTAATTTTCATAATAGTTTTTGTAGTGGTAAGTGCTTTTTTTTTGCTTCGTTTACAGCTACGGAAATGGAAATGAATGTATTATTTCGTAACCAGTTCTCAAAAAAGAGAGCTAACAAGTGTTTTACATAAAACGGTCACATGAGGACGCTTCCTAAAATAATTGTTTCCTTTGCCAAATGCCAAGTCCGAAACACTGAAGGTTCTATTCTACCAAACAGTATATACTAAAAAAAAACGCCTTGCTATATTTATATTCACCTAAAATGGCTAGCATTTGAACACTATCGCACCTGATGGTAAATGATAATGCGGTTGAAAATGTAATTCATGCTATCCTAGAATTACCGGCTTTTAAGGATGGCTATTGGGATAGGCCGTTAGGTGAATGCAACAGATTTCCTACATGAGGGTTGCTGGCAAGGCGGGCATTCGCAAAATGCTCTATCGCCATGCTTTAATGACTGCCATACTACGACAACCACCGGAAACGGCGTTCCTGAAACATATACGCTCATAGTAGTTAATGTTAAAAGCGATCACCCATCCAAGTCATGACCGCGACGTCGACTTAACCTACTTCATCAATTCAGAATGACTATTCAGGCTCTGCTATGAGCGCTTCAAAATACATTATTATTTTCATATCCTACATTATAGAAGATTAAAAGCAGTGTTTTAATATCTCAGATTAATGACTGTCTTGTACACGTAAAGCACGAGAAACCAATGTCAATATATTTATGGGACAATACAGACGACAGCAACCGTCAAACCTATCAAGTTCAATTCAAACAAGACCAATATACGACTTGAACGAGTTGAGTGAAGTGAAACACTTTCATGGTTATTGTTCAAGTTGTTTTCAATGAGAGAATAAAGCCAGTATTGGATTGTTTGTACTTTGATTTATTCCATAACATTGTCCTTTTTGCGATAAAATATAGATGCTGTCATAAAGTTTAATATTATTGTTATGATTTCTTTTTACGGATTTGCTGAGTTAAAATAAAGCAATATTTTACGCGTATGCTGTTTGGTAAAATATATGGTAGGTGCTTATTAAAACTGAGCTAAACTTTTGTTACTAATATTTAAAAAGCGGGTAACTTTTATATCAAAGCTGGTGTGCTTTCTGGTTTCGTTCACGGAAGCTTTAGATATCATTAATATGATTTGCAGATTACAAAAATAGCTTGATCCTTTATTTCCTAACATTAATCAGTAGTAGAATCTTTTCAATTCAATAGGTACTTCATTTTCTATTTCGTGCTTCGTAAGCTCGAAGATCTCGAGTAGTCTGTTCTGTCACTTCAAAACGCTGTCAGGGTGCGCTGATACTTCGCACGATATGTACTCGTAGACGTGATATTACAGCCACGTAAATGGCATTCCGTTATGTCTAGCCATATTCCACAGGTCATTCGACTTGCTCGACACTGAATACATCTTCAAAGGAATTGTTTCTACCAACAGCTCCATTTAAAGTTTATTATAAATGGCTTTTAAGTTTCTTTCGTCTAACAGTGTAACGTTTACAATATAATTTGTAGTTGCCGTAGTGCGCGCAGTAACACGCCCATTTCGTTCGTTGGAGATGGCTGAATCGAAATTGCAGGAGACAGTTTGGCGTAAAGTTACTATTGTGTTATTCCTTCGACCATTTCGTTGTTAAAAGTTAAGATATAATTTGAATTTACCTACGTGCTGTTCATAATATCATTTGACATAGGACACTGGTGATTCATTGTCTATATCTCTTATATAATGGGTAAATTTGAGTTATTGCAAATTACTATGTAATATTTCTAAGAATACGTGATACAGTTCGTTTTGAGTAATGTTTTAGTTTTATGTTTATTTTTAGTATGACGTTTCAATAAAAATGTGATTAATTCTATCTTATACATACACTGGCGATTTGCGGCATATTCGTTCATACAAGCTGAAATAACCTTTATTACTATACGACTTGTAAATAAAACACAAACTAATCCATTCCATCAATAGTTTAATGTCATAATAGGATAACAAACAGTTTTCTTAATTATTTATTCCTCAGCATCGTTTAGGTTATCTTGGCTTATAAACTATATGTTAATATTAGCCGCTAATACGTATCGATTAAACAGTCATATTGTCAGAAACTCTATTGACTGATGGTTTATATTCAATTATTCATATCTTCCCCTCTCTAAATATTTATAGGGTCAGAGGCGATTCTCTGGCTAACGGTTCCCAGTCATTACCATTTACTATCCATGCGCCTCACTTTGAATATCAGTAGCTTTCAATATGGGATCATGGATACTAGGTTGTAATTTAGTTGCACATGATGAAGCAAACGTTGCTGCCGCGCGGTTTATTAATCCGAACTTTCACTTATAATCCGTAAAAGCTCGTGTCTGTTGGAAACTGTTTCAATGTTTTAATATTGTACCTTAATTAACTTAATATTGAGAGCCCTGATTATGAGTTTGAAAATATGAACTCATAATATAGGTAACAAAATTTAAAAGTTAACGTCATCTACGTCAGCTTTAGGTATTCGTATGTTAATGTAATAAAAATATAAATAGAAACCTCTTTATTCGTATGGAAAATGTACCTTTAAAAATACAGTTTCGACGCTCCACTAAAAGGTTTCAATTTAATTTCTGTACAATGTACATTGTATGCGATAGTGTATACGTGCGTGGTGGACTGCTGGATTCCGGCGCTACAGTTAACGATGTTATTTTAACTATCATTTAGGTAACAGTGTCCTACAGACAGGTATTTGTGGGTATATATAATATTGGACTAGTTTGAAATAGCTGTATACGAATAGGTATACATATATAATTGAAACTTTATTCGTAGCCTGTAACAAAGTAAATCCACACCTACTAGAGTTCGTGTTGATCAGCAGTTTTAAAGTACCTACTCACTAAAGAAAAAGTATTAAATCCAAGGATCTTAGAAGCAAAGATGGCCGAGCGGTAATAGCTTTAGACTGTCACACTCATGGTATGATCCCCACCGCCGGCTTGAGCTTCACCGCATGGTGGAGGGCATTTTGCGAATGCTTGCCTGGCTTGCGACCATCCACACGTAGAAGATAACAGTGTGTTTCAGCACCAGTCCTTGAGAGCTAGTGAAATTACAGTACAACTGTATGTAGGGTGACGGGAGCAGTTGAATTCGCACTACAGAGGTTAGTACGATTAACATCAGGTAGGTCTCGTGCTTGTTGCATCACAACAACGTTTAAATAAAACTGTATTATTTTGAACTGACTAATCATGCAACTATTTCACGAATCAGACGAATTGTATGTAGGTATTAAACTAATAAGAATAATAGCTAAGTTCGAAAACATTAGTCCCGGGTATTATCGTGAAAAACAACAAAGGCTTGGCTGGTATTTTATCCTCCTTGAATCTAAAAGTAAGCCGAAGGTAGCGAAGCCCAGCGGAGGTATGAATCATCCGATAAATTATTTCCAAACATTCACAAAGAAATACCCAATACATTTAATCCATTTATGGCGGGCCGAAACCGCTAGACAAAAGATTATAGGAGCCAGCGAACAAAGGGCTGCGCGGGGATTTTGTTCAGTTCACATAACAAGAACAACGCAAGCTTCTCCTCCAGCCATGCCTGGAGGGATACAGTTAATTTTAAACTGAGATAAAGTTACACTTGCCAGTTCAAGTCGCTTTCTATTACTCGAGGATCAGTTCTGAAATTTCGTGTTTATTACAACTGTAACAAAAGATTTTAGAGTTATGCTCTTTGTGTTTCTACAGTTTCCCATAATATTACAAACAATCACACTTGTAATTTGAACATGATCAACAAATGTCTATCTACTATAATGGATACCTTAGAAAATGTATTGAAATTTCTAGAGCATCCTATTTAAAATGCATGTACTCGTATTGCCTTTTATAGAACAGTATTAAATTGAATCTATATTGTGCTCTATACAATCATCTTGCGGTATCTGCGAATTGAATCGAGTTTGTACTGGATAATATGAATAAATTTTACATAACATTTCTGTCCAAAAAAAGATTAAAACAGAGCGTGCTAGATTGATCTATTTAACGATTTTAAAAAACTTTGTTAAGACATGCAAAAACATACATTAGAAACTGATTTTATGATATGCATGCTTTCTTGGGTAAGTAGCGCACATCAATTTAAAATTGGTGGTCCTGGGCTTGATTCCCGAGTTGAACTGTTCTTCGGATATTCTGACAAAACACCTTTATAACTGTTTGTAATTCCCCCTTTTACATGTCTGATGATACGTGTTTGATTAAACACCTCTGCTTACCCCTGCGGGGATATAAAGGCGTGACGTTTTCTTTAAGGTATTTGAAAGCCTACCGTAAAGTATTTATGCAAATTACGTTTATTTATCGTCATCATCAACAGCCATAACCTCGAACGTTGAAAAAAAGAGGCCACATTTGTGGGGAAACGGGATTGCATAGTCCTTATGCTTGGCAGGCGTCTTGTAGATTACAGTGTCAATATAAGATAGCAGTTCTTCAGAAGCTGTGCTCAGTAGGTTTTATTCTAGCCTGGCACTCAATGAGGTGTTACGTTTATAAGTTTTGGTACACAACAAAATGTAAATGGAGTCCAATGAGATTTTTTGCTCAGTCATAGAGTTCGAGTTGCTAATTAGCTGAGCTGTCCCAGAGATAGATGGGTCAAAACACAAATATTTCGACTGATGGCACGATGTCTAGTGTAGCCTCTACAGTTTTGTCAGGTGGGTGGTGATGACCACGTCCAAAGCCTCTTAGGCTAATCACGATAAGAATCTCAAGGGTAAAACCTAAAGATATGGGATATTTTTTTTCCTTCGAAGTTGAGTTTTATTAATGACTACTTCATCACAAATGGTATACATTTTGGTCCGTATTTATTTGTTTTTTAAACTACCAGATTATTTTCTGATAATCTGAATAATATGGCATGTGTTTATTTTATTAATAGTTGGCTTGCAAAGTTGTAACTTCCAATATAAGGAATAAAGCTCTCAAGAAGACACGTAGAATTGTTATTTGTTTTATATACGAGTATATGATCTCGTATGATATTATCCTGGATATTTTTTTGATAATACTATATTTTGTTTGATAGAGTACTGCATCATCCGGATTGTCCACTGCTAAACACAGCTTCAACCATTATAGGGGGGTATGCCTTTATACCCCACGCTTGGGAGGAATCCAGGGGATCGCATTATGAGATAGCAGTGTCTTAGAAGGCGCTGCTGCGTAACTTCCGGTATTTTACTTTATTTTCAATGGCGGGTGACATTCTAGCCCGTCACCCCACGGGACAGAGTACCTTCCATTTAAATGTTTCAGTTACGTCCAGTAGTATTTCAGTTATACTAAATAGATGACCATTGCAATGACCATGCAACTATACAACTAACATTTACACAAACTGTGGGCCTGCAATGGCCATTTGGTCACCTAAATGCTTTCGTTGTAATTGTTGTAGTAGTTGTAGTGTTGTTTTGTTAATTCAATCAATACTTTGTGATAGTCAGACTAGGCATATCTGAGCTCATTTGAATCAGCAGGTTACCGTCTTCAACAAGTCATTTAATTATTTCTTTGATAACAGTTCAGTTCCGCCAGTTTTTAAATTAGTTTACTTGGTAGTCGTATTTAAGTAATAATAATTTGTACCCCGTTTCTGATTTTGTCTAATTCTATCTTTGTTATTCAACTCAAAACTTCTCAAGTCGAATCCTGCTGCGAGGTTATGCTTCGCCATCATTATATGGGTATATTACAAGTGCTCGCCGGGGTAATTACTACTTTTTGCTTACTTATTTTTATTCCCATCCCACTTCCAGTAAATTTACACACATCCTCATACTGAACGATTTTCCAAATTATTATGAAAATTATAAATTTACTGATAATTAGCAACTAAGGGGTATAAAGACATTAAAATAGTACTGTAGATATTAAGCTATTTTTTTTTCTACCGGCGGTATGCCTTTTTAACAAAATACTATGAACTATATACAACACTACAGCTAATACAATAAAAGCATTTAGATCCCTATAAGCCATTGCAGACTCATAGGCAGTCCAAATGCTCTAGCTCACTACCAGTTGGCAGCGTGTCCAGCATGCTGGCAGCATTGCCCCGTTGAATTGCAATCCTTATTCCTTGAGCCAAATAGGTGCCAGCATTTTGATCACGCGTCACATCGACCAAGCGCTCTGATAAGTTTTGGAAAATACGATGAGCTCCCGGTCCCCACGGACCCAACGTCTCTACACCAAACGGCTCAAATATGTAACCCATACCGAGGTTAGCATACTTGCGCCGCTTGAGTTGCTAATTAATATTATAGATAATAATATAGGCTATATATATATAGGCTCAAGTATACGCATGCAAGATTTCATTTAATTAATCTATATCCATAGCTATACTAATATTATAAAGAGGAAAGATTTGTATTTAAATATTAGTGTATTTTTGTATGTAACGAATAAACATAAAAACAACTAACCCGTTTTTACCGGCCGACCGACCGACCATTAGAATCTTACACTATCCCTGATAAACATAAGCTATAGAATATTTTAGAATACTTACGGATCCGTATGAAAACTTCGATAATGTAACGCAAAGTGTAAGAAATACTAAAGAATTCGTTATATCGCGTACGCTGCGGAAATTGTTGACATTAGAGCAAAGCGATCTACTACAATTTTATAGAGTAGGTAGATCAATGTCTACATAATATTCTATAATACTATATATCTAACAATTTTAGTTACGACACTATAAGTACTTCTTATGTGTTCCAATTTATAATTTTTGTTAAATACCCGTGGAAAGCCGGGGCGGGCCGCTATATATGAGCCTGTATTAGGTACGCAGTAAGCAAACCAATAATATGTTTAGGCGTGAAGGACACCGTAGCAAGTAAAATTATAATTAATAATTTTGAAAGCAGTGATTCCTCAGTGGCATTGACTGCCACGCAGCAGGTTCGAATCCCGCCGCGGGCTTGATCTTCACCGCATGGTGGAGTGGCATTTTGTGATTGCCCGCCCGGCTAGCGGACCACCCTCAAGTAAAAAAATTACCGCCAAGCACCTAACGGTGTGTTCCGGCAGCTGTCCTTGAGAGCCAGTGAAATTACAGGCACATGAGACTTAACAACTATGTCTCAAAGTGACGGGCGCAGTGCAATTCGTGACTTGTGATGAAATGCATCTGTTATAGGCAGAGGTTAGTACGCTTAACATCAGGTGGGCCTCGTGCTTGTTCCATCACAACAAAAAAAAAATATGAAAAAATACTGGACGAGATGTAAGTACTAAAGTCTCGAAGTGACGAGCGCAGTGTCAAGCAGAACGAGAAGGGTGACACTGCAACTGTAATGGCCAGGCGTGACGCGTATGACTTATTATATATTACCATTGTTGTTTGATTAACATAAAAAATCTTCAACCACATCATCAATACCAATAACAGAGACAGTCATCAAAGGCTAGCCTATTCAGCAATAAAAAATATTAATTACGGATATTGGAAATGCGGAAAAAAAAAGCAGTAGGTACAAAGAAATTCATAACTTGAATCAGTTATTTCCCCCGGGATAGTTATCTTTTGAAGTATATTACTATTCAAAGTTACAACATTCATGAAATATTGGCCATAAAACATAATATATATTATCATAGGACGTAAAACATAACCCATAAAATACATTGAACATGTGAACAGATTTCGTGGACCAGTAATCTCTAGGACAACTTCCTTTGTCTATTATCTGAAAATTTCACCGCGACCCACCCACAAAAGCACCCCCACATGTGTAGTCTAGGTAGGGAGGATAAATGCCTTGACCTAGATGCGAGAGGGTCCAGATCGCGGTTGACCTAAGTATTACTTACCTACGAGATATTGTGAAGACGCAACCATTTGTCTATAATAGGAGATCTGGTTATTTGTAATAAAAAATAAACCACTGCTTCTTAGTTGAACATTTTTTTTATAGCTGACTCCTTTAGCAACTATCTCACCTGATGGTAAGTGATGATGTGGTCGAATATGTTGTTCAGTCTAACCTAGAATTACTGGCTCTCAAGCACCGCTTACGGAACACACCGTTAGGTGCTTGGCAACATTTTTCTACTTGGGATTGGTAGCTAGCCAGGCACTAGTTGTGAATGCTTGGAATGTGACATGTATTTTAGCATACAAGTGATTTGATTTGAACTGCCATCCTAAGACAACAACCAGATCCAACGGCTTAACGTGCCCTCCAGAGCACGGAAGCGCTAGTAATGTCAATTGCGGTCACCCATCCAAGTCATGACCGCGGCGGACGTTGCTTAACTTAGCTGATCAGTTAAGAACGGCAAAGTAAACTTCATTACGAGCGCTTTAAAAATAACTGTAGTGAATCAAGAATAAAATAAGTGGTTATGTTAAATGGTAGAAAGTGATCTCTGCCTGTCCTCTTACGTGGCGTTATGTATTTTTGCAATAATTTGTAGTGGGTAATCTGCCGGGTGTACCGGGCTAGAATGGCAACCCATGGTGTCTTCCTGGGGAAATCGTAAGAGGCGATAGAGGAAAAAAATAGCAGAATGTGAGCAGCAGTGTCTTCTGAAAAACTGCAATTTTTCACTATGATCTCCAAGACGCATGCCAAGCTTGATGGTTATGGCCAACCCCCAACGCACTGCCAGAGGCTTTTGTTCAATGATGGATGTCATCACTGTTTTTTAATATTCAAGACGGTTACACATTTTTGAGAATTGAAATACATTAATTCCACTGCATTCCACATCCACAGAAAGGAGATGAGGGAATTAGATCGTAAACTATGCTAAAATACTGTAGTGCAATTAATGTATTGCAATTCTTAATGATACAAAACTTGCCAGCGTCGTTGTTTTCTCATAAATATAACCTGGGAGTCTTCAAGTCTAGATTAAAAAGGAACCTCTTGAACAAACATGCTCCATCTTCGACTACTCCTCACTTTCACGTTCACGTCTATTCGGATAAAAAAACTAATTTTACGATTAAACTTAACTTAACAACTCATCATACCTTCTCGTCTGGCAGAACAGGCATTTCCGATTTCAAAGGCGAAGAATTCTGGAAAAATTATTGAAAATACTTTTTACTTGGTAAATAAAACAAAAACTTGTATCAACACAAAAAAGTTTATTATATTTTATGATTTCATATGATCACGGGTAGTAGATATCAAATAATGTCGTCAAATCTCGGTCATTAATTCGCTTCCTTTGATTCGAGATTATAAATATGAATAGAAATGGTAAAATAATATTTATACAAATTTGCAGTTATATTAATTCAAAGCCGTTTTGTTATGTTTCATATATTTCTGCTGTACAAAACTTCATAAATCATGAAACAAATGTAAACGAGAGAAACGCGCACCGCGCCACTCTTTGGTATTACATACACATATACGAGTCTAATAACAGAGTAGAATTATTATTTCATGGCATGCAAATTGATTCTATGTTAGCCAGGTATATAGTACGGACCATGATATAACCATACTATGTGCAGAAGCCGAAGAAAATTCAGCAAAGAGAGTAAGCTCTGAGACAAATGATTAACACCGCAACCATAATATTAATGGCAAAAGTAGAAAAAATCATTAAACACATTACTACTATAAATATAAACACATACAGTTTGATGGTCACGCCATCATCGATGTATATTCCTATAAAAGTAGCCAGAGGTGTCTTAACATTCATATATCATCAGATGTGTTTTAGGTGATACAAAAGGGCGCGAACTTTTTTACCATCGCCGTGTACCGTGCACATATATTGTTACTGAATATTTAATTTTCTCAAAATCCAATAACTGTTCAACCCAGAAAACCCTAATCAATAAGCCGTGGGGTACCGGGCTTGAATTGCACCATCCTACTGTGAGACTCGAAACGGGCAATAAAAGGTAAAATACCAGAAGGGGGGTAGCAGCACCTTTTGATGGACTGCCATCCTAAACTGCTATCCCCAAAACACCTATCAAGCCTGGAGATTATGGCAAAGCCCTCGTAATGGGGGAAGTATTTTGTTCAACGGTAGAGGTTATAATAGTTTATGTGATGTGATCTTCAATAGTTGAGTTACTCAATAACTTGCTTACCATTTATTCAATCAAATCTAGGATCGCCAAATTCCAAAGCGATTCTTACGGTCGCTTGACCTAACAGGTAAAATACATATCTCCTACAATAATATATTCTATAGAGAACAAAATACACGAGTCTTGAATATACAGTGTTCCATTATGTTCTGAAACCAAAAAACTTGAGATCCTCCGTGTCTGTATCGAATGTAATCTTACATTTCTTTCCAAACTTCTTGTACGATATCTGGTACAAACACTCCATTCCGGCAGTTTCAGCTGATTTTTGTGCTATTGTACTTGTGAATATCCCACCTGTTGCTTGGAAACCCAATTTTTTCGAAAGATCTTTTCTGAAAAACGAAAACATGTTAAAATCTATGTCAATATTTATATACCACCGGATGTATACATATTTAAATAAACGCAGGTTTCTTTTTTATTATTTATTGCCTATAGGCAAGCCTTTCACCACTATCAATTAATATTAAATAATTATTTACAGTACTAGCTGACCCGGCAAACGTTGTTAAGCCCTAATAATTTATTTTAAGTTAATATTTTGGTAGTCAAATAATAAATAACTAACTTATTGTCAGTGTGTAAGGATATAGTATATGACTGAAAGAGAATGAAGCGCTTTAAACGATGACGGCCTATAACCATAACAAAACATCAAGCATTTTTTTAAAATTTATTGTACCTTATATTGACTTTGTTCTCATCTCTACTCTGTGCTATTTAAGTGGGAAGAATTGACACCGGTAGAGGCAATAAAAATGAAAAGAAATATTTTTAATATAATATATGAAAAATATTATACGTCATTTTCTCAGTCCTACTAATTTTACACACAAAATTTCATAGGTCGGTCAATCCGTTTCGGAGGAGTTTTGTTACAAAACACTTTGACACGAGAATTTTATATATTAGAGAAGATTATATATTTAGGCCTTATTGAATGAGTTATGGATAAAAAACCAGCTACGTGAGAATTGGACTCACAGACCGAGGGTTCCGTACTGACAGAATGTACCATAAAAACGGTTTATTTGCATATAGTTTTAGAAGGATCTCAAATCCAGCTAGGTTTTTCAAGTGTGAGCTTGTTACATGAACATGTATATCTTCATAAACGTCAGAACTACCAAAATCCTGTCTCCTTGTTAAAGAAATTTCCATTTAATTTTCTCTCATAACTCAACCCCGTTGAAGTGACAAGGAAGAAGATATAACATGAAAAAATATACGCGTATTTCTCTTACCTCGCCCTAAGCAACTCGACGGCAATTCCCAGGCGGCGGTATTCCGGCGCTACTGAGAGTCCTGCCCCCATAAGGAATGCATTTACATCGTATTTGTCATAAATAGCTGTCACTTTCATGGCTTCCACAAACATGCGCAGAGATAATAAACCAGCCTTAGTTTTCGGCTGGAAAGCGATTGGTAAAGTAATATTAGTGATGTATGATGTGGTTTTGGGTTTGGATAACTTATGGAACTATTTGTGTAGCGTGTTACGGATAGGTGTTAGACATATCCAGTTGGTAGTTACTTCACTTGTCATTCTTCTTATCATCAGAAATAGTAAGGTCAACATAAGTAATTTCAGGGAAATATGTAATACATAATAACTCAAATATTATTAAAACTATATGCCTTCATAGTTCTGTATTAGTAAAAAAGCAAGTGAAGTGAATAATGTGATGGCTTGATGGCTCAAAACTAGGTCGACTTCAAATAAGCAAAAACGGGAATAAATGAGAACGAATCCAGTGACAGGGAGTAATGGCTGCGGCTACGAAATGAAACCTAGAATAAAGAGGTCACGTTAAGCTTTCACCCATAAAAGCGTCCCGTTCACAAGGGGATGGTAAAGTAATATTATTGTGACTGACGAAATTATTGCGTGCTTGAAACCGTGTGGCAGAAGAGGTGGGGGTTAGGGGCGGTTAGACAATCATTTTTACCGGGTTGTGTTCAACGAAGCGTCCCTTTTCCTGCGGCAAGCACATGTTAACGCCGACGAGCGTGCGCCCCGTCCCATCTCCCTCTGCTAGGAAGCAAGCTAGGCTCATTTTCTGTCTTATAATCGATGACAACAGAACGCGATACTCCTGTATAGCGTCTAGATCGTTCGATGTACCTAATGACAAAAGACGTAACGAAATTCCTATTACAACTAAACATTATTTATTAATCTTGTAATCAATACAAGCACTTATAATAGTATAAACCATAATATCTAGTTTTCTTTATGTTACTGGTACTATATAAGTACCAGTTTTGTTTTCAATCTTGATTTCAAATACTACATTATGAATTGTATGATTAGTTTGAATATTTTTTTCATAGAATTATTTAAATAAAATGTTACTTTGGAATTAATGTTCTGAAAGTTTTATCCATATGGAAATAATTTGAGATCCATATTAATACGCAAATCCGTTTGGGTACGTTTTCGGACCATTGCCATACTCGAGTCGAGATGTCAGACAAAGTTTAAATTTTAGAATTAGGTTGGAATTTGAAATAGAACCCTTACAGGAAGGGTGTCTAATGACGCCACATTAGACGTTTTTCCCTAGTCCCTACATAATTGGGCAACGGGACGAGCAACTGCTAATGACCACGTATTTCTTGCGTGAGAGAGCGCTCAACAGCCTAAGACTAGCAATTTGCTAATTGCAAAAAATTTTAATGTTCTCTGCAGATTTGCTTAATTTTTAGAAAAAGAGACCCTCGTTAAAATTTGTCATAATTTGTCAGCAGGGCGTTATGTAATGTGTGCGAAATAACCTTATTGAGCTGTAGACTTTATTGACAGTGTTAACGTCTTGTCTTAGGTTTTCGCGATTATTACACATAGTAATTAAACAACTTTAAACGTGGTCACCCCGTGACCACGATCACTGCAAAGTGTTTGACACGTCGGGACAAAAATAATGATAAATATACGCGATTTAAACCGTTTAAAGTTGTTTAATTACTAAAGATAACGTCTGCCTCTTTTATGTCACATGTTAAAAAAAATTTGAAGAATCAGTTGAAATATGCACGCAGAAATTTTTTAAAAAGCTTAATATTAGCTATATAGCATACGAAACGAACATATGGATCTACCCTGTACAGTGTTAAACCAGATAAGATAACGCCAAAGTTTGTTTTTGTTAAGTGGTAACCTCTACGTGTAACATATGTGGTCTTAAGTAGCGAACTGCACTTCGCCCATCACCCAGATACATTTGTTGAGTCTCATGTAACTGTAATTTCATTGGCCCCATCCATCCTTCAAACCGGAACTCAGTTATGTGAACATTAATTCTTGGCGGTAGAAATATGTATGGATTCTTCCTCGGACGAACTTGCACAAAATGTTCTACTGCTAGTATACACCTTAAATATATTTATGTAGGAGTTAGTAGAATAAACACTCGAATTTTGCCACATTGTAATAATATATGCAATCTACAGGGCTTAATTCCAAATCCCGGAATACTTCTCAAAAAGTATTTATTTTCTACATACAGTTTTCTCGTAATTTTAAATAGTGCAAACGACTTGCTTATATGTATGCATGTTTTAAGTCCAGCCCATAACAAGTAGGTTCACAATTGCATGCACGGCACTTTATTACTTTCACCACCTGAGAAAGGTATATATGAATATTCATGTATGCCTGAGGTACGATGAATGTCTCGTGCTTGAATTTCACTTGTTTAGGATAACAACATCTTTCAATCCGAAATAATGTAATGTAAACATTGTTCCCTGGCAGCTTCTACATATCAATGGACAAGACGGTACACTTAACTAGACGTAATAATATATGCAATCTACAGGGCTTAGTTCCAAATCCCGGAATATTTCTCAAAAAGTATTTATTAGAAAAAGATTATGGCAATGTCCTACCCCGGGATCGTCCAACGAATAAACAAATAAACCTCAACATGTTACATGAATCAATAGTTCGAACATACTTTTATTTATTATTCTTACCAGCAGTGACCCACCACACATCCTCTCTTATATATTTTCCAAGCATAAACTCAACCGCAGTGGTCCACATTATCGGAGGTATATCTTCTATTTCAAACTTGAGCGTCCTTTCGCCCTCCAAGGCCCTTTCAAAACGATTCCACACTCTAGGATACTCACGGGTAGACATTGCTTTATCGAAAGTGCACAATAGTGCCAAGACGCTTTCAGAGCTTTAAATTTTAAACGACTTCTGAGGCGTTGAGTGACTAAATCAAGACTGAAGTGTTCTTTTAATGTGGCACTTTGAGATTCTAATATATTTGTAGCGTAAGAATATTTCTGCCATCGCTACTATTCTCTTCTAGAGTTATGTTGAATGAATATACATGGTGTTCTTTTTCCATATTCTTGTGAAATTAATTTTTAAGGCACTCGGCATTGAAGTTGCAGATGACAATTTTGATATTTTATATTTTAGATTAATATATAACAAGTATCTTTGTGAACTTTAGTCCTATTTAATGATAAAAATATATGCTTCTGACGGTACACATATGTTCTCTATCAAATTAGCTCATCGGGATAAACCTATAGCTTCTAAATCAACATGACACATGTATGTTATTGTATGTTTCAAAATGTACAAACAATTGAATAGTCATCAATATTTATTTAGCTAAACTAACTTTAAATATTTGCTTACAACAGTTGGGAATCTAGTTATGAGTAATTATGGTTTGAAACTATGAACAACATTTCAAAATTAATTTACATCCCGCTGTAGCTACCTGTTGTCATTGATGCAAATAGGTCAATGCAGTGTGTTCCGATCCGTGTAAACGATACTCACAGATATACGAGTATTATTGTGGTCAATAAGATTATGTTGCTATTATTATACTACATCCAGTTTGTTCCTTTGAAATGATAATGAAGAAGTAGTTTGTTTTTCTTTTTATGATAGGTTTTATCCGTCTTAGATGTGTCGTCTAAATGTGTGATATTTGCTTAGACGATTCAGCAAAGTTAAGCAACGTCCGCCGCGGTCATGAATTGTATGGGTGACTGCCAGTGACATTACTACAGAGCGCTTCCGTGCTTCGGAAGGTAAGTTAAGCCGTCGGTCCCGGTTGTTATCTTAGGATGGCAGCATGGTGGTAGGTCATGCCCGCCTGGCTAGCTACCACCCTCACGTTGAAAATCTGTCGCCAAGCACCTACAGGTATTCCGGCAGCTGACAAAGGTTAACCTATAAGGCATAAAAAATAATCACAATTGATGTTGATTTTAATGAATAAATATATATTTTAGGTAACAATATACAATACTACACCTACTACAACGACAATAATTAAAAATCTTAACGATCACAGACCTCTTTGTATGTGATCCAAATGCTCCAGCTCATTATTGGCTTGTGGCGCGCCCAGCATGCTGGTCCAGAAGTATCAATAGCATCCAGCGGCCCCAATTAATTACAATGCTTATTCGTTAAGTCTAAGTATATTTTTTCCAATACTATGAGGTTAGCAATGTATTTTAGCAACAATCTTTCTAATCAAATCATATCTTTCTTTATTTTTTATTCTTGATAGGTTAGCCTTTTACCACAATCTCACCTGATGGTAAGTGATGATGTGGTCGAAGATGTTGTTCAGGCTAACCTAGGATTACTGGCTCTCAAGGACAGCTGCCGGAACACACCGTTAGGTGCTTGGCGACAGATTTTGTACTTAAGGGTGGTAGCTAGCCAGGCGGGCATTCGCAAAATGCCCTACCGGAACCAACGGCTTAACGTGCCCTCCGAAGCACGGAAGCGGTCAGTAGTAATGTCACTAGCGGTCACCCATCCAACTCATGACCGTGGCAGACATTGCTTTACTTTGCCAGCCAAATAAAATACTTGGGGCATATAGCTTGTTACTTAGGTACCATTTTTGCAAATACCATCATTTACCAAATAACTACGTAATCTCCCGAGCCTATCAGTTGCGAATTGAAGCAAGAACTGTAATTAACCAAAAATGTTATTACCTACCGATCAAATCCTTTAATGCGATTATGAATAAAGTAATTAAATTTTAGACTTCTGAATTGCGTAGCTAAATGATGATTTAAAAGTAAAACACGTTTAGAATTTGTCGCCTATAGAGTATGTATATTCTTTTTATTTTAAACGTTTTCAGAACTTTGAATCTTTCTTTCTATACAGCTATATTTTCACTGTCATAGCATCAAGTGGATTAGTTTTACATTATTTAGAGAGTATAAAACATAATTTCTGAATTACGAACAAATGATTGTTCGTAATTCAGAAATGATTGTTCGTAATTCAGAAATTATGTATTATGTCTTATGAAAATGTTTACTCCTAAAACATGACCACTTCAAAATTCATAACATTACAAAATGTTTATGTACTCATTGTTTAAATAACAAGGCAACCAAACTACACCCACTCCTACTACCTTGTTGATATTGTTTTAATAAAGTTGTGCTAGCAGCATTGTTGTAACGCCTTTCTATGTTTGCTATACATGCTTAAAGTTTACTTAACTACGAGTGCTATACTAATTTCGTAGGAGTAATGAGAATTTCTAATATAATATTATAGAAGAATATAGAAGGAAAATATATTAAAAAATATATTAAGTGATCATTTCTACCAACGTTTCCTACTAAGGGCGTATTCCACTTGACGCCTATATCGTTATTATCGATAATTTTGACCACAATTTGCGTCTATTGCGTCTATACCTATATACATTTATTATAAACCATAGAACTGAAACCACAGAATGAGGTCAAAGTTAACGTTAGTGGCGTCCAGTGGCCTATATCATTATTTTCGATAATTTTGACCACGTTTTGCGTTTATGGTATAACATTAATATGAACCATAGACACAACATGTGGTCAAAATAATTCAAATTAACGTTAGTGGCGTCAAGTGGATTGCGGTCTAAGAGTGCGTAGGCACAGACGTGATGTCAATAATGCCACGTGAATCAGTCGGAATGACAAGTTATTAATTTTCACGATCGTGTGCACAAAGAATGAAGACGTCCTGAGATGCACTGTGTACAATCGACACGTGTCAAAAATGGTTCTACCTGTGGTCCAAACTATGCTATTCTGACATCGCGTCGTTGTATCTATGCAAGAAGTTTTTATTTGATTACTATTTATCATCATCATATAATCATCATTGTTATTTATTAATTCATAGTTTTTTTTACATAATATTGATACAATAAGATGTTATACATATATTCTTCTCGTAATTTGAAATAGTTTGACGACTTGCTGCATGTTTTAAGCCCATAACAAGTAGGTTGACAATTGCATGCACTGCACTTTATTACTTTCACCACCTGAGAAGGGTATATTGAATATTCATGTATGCCTGAGATACGATGAATGTCTCGTGCTTGAATTTCACTTGCTATCCTATCCTTCAATCCGAAATAATGTAATGTAAACATTGTTCCCTGGCAGCTTCTACATATTAATAGACAAGACGGTACACTTAACAAGACGTCTTTACTTAACGTGTTATCATCCAACGTGCAGCAGTTGCGCGACAAATTTTAATACATGACTAAAACGAAGTATAGTGTAGTATTCAAAAGGTATAACTCTTTTGCAAAAATAAGAACTGATTGAGCAATAACTAGTGACATATTTATAACGAAACAATTTACAAAATTATACCTATTAATACATTAACTAATATTTGTTACTAGCAATCGCGTTCCATTATGAACAGTTCATTTTCACAGGCAACTCTGGAGTCTAAAGAGACCGTAAAGTGTGTAACACTGAAACATTATTTTTTAGTACCTACAATAAAGTTTGAATGCAGTTTTTTGTGTGATACTCCCGGGGGTGTTAATGTTACAATGTTGGAAGTTGTTTGCATCGTAATAATGAGCATCGCAAAAAATATTTTATGTGACCATTAAACAGAATTTTTCAGCTATGTCTAAGTAGCTAACATCTATGAGGTATCTCAAAGTTGATTCCTGATATAAGCTTATGACCTCGTTGAACGTGTTTGTAATGCGGACTTCGGACCAAAGCTAGCTAGGTACCTACTAGAATGTAGATGTGCTACTGATATAGTTATTTAATTTCGTTAAATTGCTTAGCTACCAATACCCTGTAAGATTGGCCCACCCTAGGGCATTTTCCAGCTGAGCAATAAGAGCAAATTCAAAAATGGATCAAAATAGACTTTCTGAGTCCGATGTCTTTTTTTTTAATCCTGATAGGTTAGCCTTTGACCACTATCTCACCAGATGGTAAGTGGTCGAAGATGTTGTTCAGGCTAACCTAGAATTACTGGGACAGCTCACTATTAAGGACAGCTGCCGGAACACACCGTTGCTTGGCGACAGATTTTCTACTTGAGGGTGGTAGCTAGCCAGCCGGGCATTCGGAAAATGCCCTACCACCATGCTATAACGACTGCCATCCTAAGACAACAACCAGAACCGCCGGCTTAACGTGCCCTGCGAACCACGGAAGCGCTCAGTAGTAATGTCACTAGCAGTCACGCATCCAACTCATGACCGCGGCGGACGTTGCTTAACTTTGCTGATCGATTAAAAATAGCTAAGAAAATTTCGCTACGATCGCTTCATATTCAGTCTTCTCCGGATGTTGTACTTAGCCGGCATCGTGAGACCACATACAAATGCGTGGCGTCCATCTGAATATAATTTGCTATGCGTGACAGATATGTGCTGCAACCACCCACGTGGCATTGATAAATTAGTAGGTTTTAGTTTTTAATGACATTGCTTAGTTCATGTCCGCCAAGTCAGTAGTACAACAGACCAAGTACTAAGTCCTGTCTCCTTCTTTGAGTAACATTAATACTGTCGCTGTTAATCTTAAACTTGGAAGCCTCGCAAGATAGCCTTTACACTAATTTAATTACACTCATGCCGATGCTGTCCAGCTTATTTAGTAGCAAGTCGTGTTGTTGTGTATACAATGACTTACTGAAATCTATGAACACCCATATGATCATATTTTTAATACGACAGGCTGAATACTTACCTAGTTATGTAATAATGACAATTTGGTTCCGTATAACATTTTCTTTTTCAAATTACAAATAATTCTTATAAGTGACATTTTACTATTTCAACTGACCATTGCTACCAGTTTTCAGCTAAGTACATATCCTGCATATATGTACATACATACACAGTGTGTATGCATAATATCTCGGATTTACATCATTGTAAAGGTGCACTCCCATACTTAATATCAGATTGATTTTTTAAACGTTTGTTTAAACACTTGAACCTGACTTCGTCTGCTGCCTTATCAGATAAATGGTAGAGCTCTGACTAAGTCACTATTTATATGCGTCTATATTTTGTCCAAGAGAGGTTACATTATCCTCTGCAGATCATTTTAATGAGATCCTTTTTTGGATTTTCGTAGTATCATACTCCTAGACCTGTTTTTGCTACATTCACTGATGGATAATTCTTCCGACTTAAAATTATAGATTTCAGCATTGTCGTGCTGCTTAAAAAATCATCTAAAAACTAATCTCAGTGATTTAGTCGTCTAAAATGAATGTAAAAATTAGTGCATATATTTTTTACATTACATACAACATAAACATTTCAAGTCAACGAAGCCAACAGTATAAACAAATAGTAAGCCAATTCGCAATGACCTAGAACATAATGTCGTCTTATTATATTTAAAAAAATGCAGTCACAATAATGATCTATCATCATAAGAAAATGAAAATTTTACCTGAAAGTTTTGTTTTTCATTTCAGAATGTCATCCAAAATGTTTAATAGTTTTCAATAAAACAATTGCACATATGTTATTAAGTTCCTTGATAGTATCGCTATCCTACAGAAACTGTACTCTTTTTCAATCTAAAAAGTAGCTTAAGTTACTTTTAAACATCTTGTCAATCCGTTACTTTTAAGGGGACCACCTAAAAGTATTATTGATATCCAATTATTTTATTTATCAGGTTCAGCGCTCGGCTGCTTGAGCGGACGTGTGCGATGCTGGGCGGGCGGCGGGTGGCGGCTCTGCTGGTCTGCGGGGGCGGGCCCGCCGCCGCCACCGTTGTGACGGCGGCGACCCGCGCCGGAGTCCCGGTGTTGCGAACTTCGCCTTCACATCTGCATCTCTCTTACACAATGGCCAACGTAAGTACGCATCAAAATCTTCTTATTCATTCTTCTCTATCAAGCCACTCACGCTCGCATATTGAGATTTCTCATGATAAAATCGTACCCGTATACCGTAATACAAAATATAATTGTAGGTATGTGTCTATAACATAGTTGTTATAGACACAGACTAATATTTTTTTGAAGAAGGGTGTACGAATACTTTGTTTAATTAAGTATTATTCAGCTACTTCCATTTGGACGCGAGAGCAATAATGCTTACTTTACATAGATGTGTAATCTAGAATTCTTATCTGGAGCCCCATATAATTTTCCAGGAGAGTCACTACCAATTAAGTTTCTACTACTTGTACTCAGGCTGAACTGAAATAACTGAACTTGTAAACTAAAGCGATATTGATAAAGGGATATTTTATTGTTTCTTAAAAGACCAAGGCAATTTCTTTAAGCTGGTTTCGGTATTATGTATATTATCATTTTTTTCAGTTTTAGTATTATTTTTAGATTTCCTAGTACGGCTATTAAATAAGGCTGCCAAGTGGGGCTGCTAGTTAGAAATTAGAATAATTAGACTTTTTTTTTTCATATAGTTATTTTCAATTACAATTAATGTTTCCTTTTTATAATATTAGTATAACATACATAATTATTTATGTTTTGTGCATTTTTTTTTATTTTTTTTTTATGCCTGATAGGTTAGCCTTTGACCACTATCTCACCTGATGGTAAGTGATGATGTGGTCGAAGATGTTGTTCAGGCTAACCTAGAAGTACTGGCTCTCAAGGACAACTGCCGGAACGCACCGTTAGGTACTTGGCGACAGACTTTCTACTTGAGGGTGGTAGCTAGCCAGGCGGGCATTCGCAAAATGCCCTACCACCATGCTATAACGACTGCCATCTTAAGATGACAACCGGGACCGACGGCTTAACGTGCCCTCCGAAGCACGGAAACGCTCAGTAGTAATGTCACTAGCGGTCACCCATCCAACTCCTGACCGCGCGCGACGTTGCTTAACTTTGCTGATCGGTTGAGAACAGCTAAGTAAACTTCGCTACGAGTTACGTACGCATAACGAAAAGGTACGACATGAAAAAGAAAACAGTCTAAACCATAATGCAACTACCACACATTCAAAGCAAGTGTGGCACATACACGTCTTGTAAAGAATAAAGCAGATAAATGCCATTACTTTGAGTGACGAAGCATAACTATCCCAATACTTATTCTGTATTGTATCGTCCAAGCCACCATTTTGTTTCCGTGTAGGTAATATGTATTACAAAAACATGAAAGCAGTGTGTGTGAACTTCATTGTTCCCTGTCCGTGTTGTATAATTTGCCTCCATTTTACACCCCAAAGTAAACTCGAGCCCAGATGAGAAAAACCTTGCTAATTCTGTTGATGACAGTTGCCTACTCAGCCCGTGAAATATGAGCTTTCCAACTTACGTCAAAGGAACTCGTAACTGACTTGTCCTCTGGGAATAGAATCCTAAATAAATATGAAGCAACGTTACAATTAATCAGACTAATATTATAAATACAAAAGTGTGTGTGTGAGGGTGTTTGTTACACATCTATGAAACGACTGTAAGGATTTTGGTAGATATATTACTTAGGTCCCGAATTATATTTAGAACTTTTGATGGATTGATGACATCGTAGGAGTTGAGGGAGTGGAAGGAAAGAATTGGCTAAACCGTTCATTGTGGCGGTCAGGAGAGGATTTTGTTTAATAGTGGACTTCTTCCGGCTGATGATGATGATACTTTTATATTCTGATCTGATCTACTAGTATACAACATAATACTAAAATTCATTAAATTCTTTATTATGCCTTACTAGACATAAAAAAGAATTTAATGAATTTTAGTATTATTATAAGCAAATTTTTAGCAGTAGCTTATAATTATTATAAGTGTCATAAGTATGGAGCTACAGTATGGATTCCTTCAAAAAGGGTGTTAAAAGAATACTACAGGGTCGGCAACGCATTGGTAACACGGTGGTTTTGCAAATGTCCATAGGCGACGGTAACCGCTTACCATCAGGTGGGCCGTCAACTTGTTTGCCACTCCAAAACATTAAAAAAAACTACTGTTTAAAATAAAATTAGGCGGTAAATTAGAAAGACTTAAAAACCTTCTAAAAGTAAGGTTTTTCCTATATATTTTTGTATGAATTACTAACATGACAGAACACGACGTTATGTCTGTGCATTCTCGTCTAAACAACCAAGTTTTATCATAAATGCTCGGTCCAATGTAGCTGAGCCCATTGTCAACCACCAGGCAGTGTTCTAAGGTCCGTATTGTAACAAGTATTTTTTTTTGTAAATTTTTTTCAATCCTATGACCAAATAGAGATATTCCAAAGTTACTCCGCCAACGAGACAGTCAAGGCTGAATAATGAACATAGTACCAATAATTAATGATAATGTAGAAAACACAGCCCCGGCTTGAGATTATATACTGTTTCTTACCCTCCGTAAGAGATGTCGCGATGATATGTGATATCAATGATGACGCCTGATCGACTGTGAATAAATCCACAAGAAATCTATAGATTTCTTTTGTTTTAATGACCGATCTAGATGAGTTAAGCCACCTAATGAGAAAAGTTCTAATGAACAGCATGCCACCATTACCTTTAATGTGTGAGGTGTTGCTGAATATTAGGCTTTCACCGTCTTTATGCCTTTATTACCCGAAAGGTAACGGGTATAAACCGATGTATTTTTTTTAAAGAGAGTCTGTATCAGTTACCTAGGCTGGTGGCCAGAAAAACCGTAATCAAAACTTTTACAACTGTTTTGTATGTTATCAAACAATATGTAAGGATATTATTTTTAGTGTTTTCATTTGTTAAGCTAAAAAAGACAAATTTTACCGAATTCATGTGCTGGGAAAATGATGATGAAGATTTTAAAACACGCCTTAAAATAAATACTTATGTTATTAAACTGTTATAAAAAGACCTGAATTGTGGTAAAAACGTCGCTACATTATAAATTGAATAAAAACAATTAATTTTATGTAAAACTATTAGTCGCAGCCGTCACGATAATAAAGAATATAACCAACCACTATTTGATATAAACCCACTACGTGACTAGGGTAACAAGGAACGACCCATCACATATTCGGAATTTATTTTTATAAGGGTGTTAAATTGATGTTATTTGACATGCCTTGTCTATTTACCACATTTATGGGGACGTATAAAGAGGCGAAAACTGCCATTAATATTTTACGTTATGAAAAAAGTATGCTACAAAAGCGGCTAAGAATATTAAGTATTTAATGTTATGGCTTAACTTATTTTTAGATTTCCTAAACCTAACGGTTTTCCTAACGGTCAAAACTGAATACTGTTAATGATACTCCGAAGTATGCCTGTTTATCTTCCTGTCCATAATATGTCAAAGAACTCTAGCTACTAACCGGAATAATGTTACCAACCTAGATTTTAGATAATTTTATGTACAATGTTGACCCAAAAACACATACTGGATTAGAAATCCAAGTAAGCAATTTTTCAGTGGGAGTCATATACCTACATGATAAAATAACCAATAAAATTCTTCTTTGGACCTTTGCATACGCTAAACCTAAAACTTATTGAATACAAGAAGCAATGATGGCAGAGCGGTGATAGCTATATGGACTGACGCGCGGCAGGTCCATGGTTCGATCCTCACCGCCGGTTGGAGCTTCACCGAATGGTGGAAGGGCATCTTGCGAATGCTCATCTGGCTAGCTACCTCTCCCTCTAGTGTAACATCTACTGCCAAGCAGACTCCAGTGTAACAACCTAACGGCGTGTTCCGGCAGCAGTCCTTAAGAGGCAGTAAAATTACGGGCACATTATCTGTATGTCTTAGTGTGACGGGCGCAGTGCATTTCGTCATGTGACGAAATGCATCTGTCATAGGTAGAGGTAAGGCCACTTAACATCAAGTGGGCTTCGCGCTAGTTCCGTCACAATTATATAAAAAAATAAAGGACAAATATATTTAAAAAATAAACAAAAATGTGTAACGTTTAAGTTCCTTATTTATAAAAAAATGTTCACGAGGTCGATCTCATTAAGTAAACTAGGAATCTTAAAGTGTATGTATTATTAACAATAAAATATTTAATGTTGTTTTACAACTGTGATGAAAACCAATAAAAAATATTTTTCTCTTAGTTGCGTTGTAGAATCTTAATACAGTACAGTTTTTTTACATAAATTTGATGGAATAAACGAATAAGCCGTCAAAACAGGCAAAAAAATGTTTACTTGTACAACCTCTGCTTTATTACTCACTTCAAAACTTAGGAAAACACGTTCAAATATTATATTTATAATCCATAGGCATCCTGGGCAACGTTAAAATTTTTATCTGGTTTAAGCACGTGTGATTTGACTTGCAAATACTCGTAAAAACTTTATTCCTAGCGCTAACAGCAAGTGCAAATTAGCTCGCAGCCAATGTATAAAACTGTGTGTAAGCCTTGGCTTTATATTGAATTTTCCACGGTTAACTTTCTGTAGGTTCCAACACTATCTACATCTACGTACGCTTGCTCTATACGTTTCTCTGGAATCCATTCCACGAGATAAGTAAATACTCGTTGAGTTTCGAGAATTCGAGTTATAGATACATTAGATATATCTCTAGAAATTGAATAACTTCTAGAGATAACCTAATTTACTGTTTGCCATGTTTTTTTTATTGATTTTTGGATTTTTAGTATGTTTCATGCATACGCAATGACAAACTATATTTACTCGTGGTGTTAACAAACACACCAATACTGAGAAATCAAAACAATAAAATAACGCAAATATGTCGGCCTTAATATTCATGATAATAGCATCCCGAATCTTGTATTGGTGATCGCGTTAAAAAATCTTCTATGATTACATTTATCCAACAGAATCCGGAAAAATAATTAAGAATAAAATGATAAGTTCAAAATGAAATGAAATTGACAAATTTTTTACGCCATTGCGTGTAAAAATGTTAAAATTTTATGGTGTGTATAATAGTCTTGCAACCGGCTGCTATATCTTTTCTCATTCTGCGACGAATTTATCGTCTGAGGTGAGACATTTGCCCGGCACCCGCATTTCTTTTTAGCTCCAAGAGAGATGTGTGCCCAGAACGGGTGACGCCTGAAAATTATGTTCATTTATAACCTACTTTAGTACCGATTACCACTCGACGTGGACTAATAACACCGGGTAAAACTGGGCCCTGATAAAGTGGGTATTGATATAAAAGAAATAATCGCACAGTTGATCTGAATAGAATGTATACCCTCATATTCTATGAGTAATAACGTTTCGATGACAATTAAGTCCAATTTTAATTTATTCTTTGTTAAAAAAAAACGTAATTTAAATTGGCTTAGAATGGGGCCTTTTAGTACAGGACAAACATACGTTAGTTTTAATCAATTATTATTTTTTGTTGTTTATAGGAAATGCTTCCACTGGAGATTCGTCTTGAAATAACTGCTAGAGAAACCTTACATGCACTAAGGTTAGTGAGTGATTATTAACTTTAAAAGCTAAATACTAGATGTAATGCAGATAGTGAGATCTAACTTATACGTAAAGAAAACAATGTTTGTTTCAGAGCAAGTCTCCTACACACACACTGGCATAGCTTCACGTTGCTTGCAGAGGAAGATATATATTCGACCATTTCCCTTCGAAAAGATCTGTCTTCAATACTTACTACACAACCTCTAAATCCCAAATGGCTGTCACTTCCTAAGAAATTTTCCCGTCATGTTCTTTTTCGGTAAGAATAAAAAGTTGAACTGTATACTGGTATAGAATTTTTAGGTACTAAGAAAAAACATGGTAATATTTTAACCTCCCAATTATTTTCCTTTTAGGCGCCTCGCTGAAGTTTCAAGGTTGACACGGGGTGTCGTCGTCCTGATATGTGACATCCATTACGTTAAGCTTGTTATGGATGAGGCAAAACGACTGAACATGCTTGATGGACATTTTTTTTGGCTTTGGATTGATGCCTCTAAGGACATTGATGTCTTCCACAACGTTGCTAATATAACACAATATGATGATAATGATCCAGATATTATAACTTTAGCGGAAAAAGAAAAAATGAAATTATATGATCGCTTTGATCGCAGTAAACGAGACGATGCAGACAATAATACGATAAAAACAGTAAAAGACCCCAAAGTACACCTTATAGATATTGATCAAGTTTCAGAAGAAATCGTTGATGAGTATGACACGATTGTAAAAAGTATAGTCGAGTCTAGCGTAAACAGTAGTGATATAAATATTTCGAATACGCACACTGCTAATGGCAAATTATTAGATGTAAATTATAGTCAATCGTATAATAGTGTTCGCAATATTAGTTTGAAAAATATAATATATGATAATGTATATAATAACAAAGGCGTTGAAAGTTCTAAAATTGAAAACTATTCAATTGAAAAGGGGAAAATACCCATTCGTATTAATGATAGTAATAGTAGACGGAATAAAAATAAAGAAAAAAAGAATGAATCTTTTAATAAATATGTAAATAGCATACGTACAGAAAATGTAAACGATGTGAAAAGAAAAATTTTAGAACGAGAGTTGAGTATGTTTAGAGAAGATAATACAGATATAAAAGATAAAGTATCATTAGCAAGTGATATTAGTGATTTTTTATTGAATCCAACGGTGCATACTTATAGGATGCATAATAATTTTAAAGATACTATAGAAAAAAGGAGCGATAAGATTAGAATGATGAAACCTAATACTAGTTTTGATGATGAAGAAGTAGCGGAAAGAGAAAGTACCGACGATGTATCTGTGATCATAAATAGCCTTCCCGTCGGACTATTGGCCTTACATCCTCAGCCAGCCAAAATCGGTAATAAGTTTTACAAAGTAATAACAAAAAATATTTTATGTGGCAAATATACTCGTAAAATGACTTATTTATTCCTTTCTTCTGATATTGCTGCGTGTTTTTCTCATTGTTTTTTTTTGTAACCAACAGATCGACTATTTGTACAAGCAGCCTTAAAAATAGCAGTTGGTGCATTGAGAAGAGTTTTACACGCTTGCGATGCATGGTCAGCACAAGCACAGTTTTTCAGTGATGCCACTGCGTCTTGTTGGGATGAACCGAGTGATGCAGCTGCTGACTTCTCCACAGAATTCGTAAGGTATAGTTCCTAGAGATTTAGTGATAAAAGTTAAACATACAAAGCTTTTTTTTAAATATGTCTTTATAAACCATTTATCTAACTTATTTTATATGACATATAACCGCAAATTACCTAAAGAAAGAATTAATAGGAGTTTGAAAGAAAATCAATGTCCAATATCGAAGCTCGAGCTAGCAAAAAAGATAATGGTGTGAAAATTACGTAGCGGGAATTTCTTTTGTCAACTGTTCAACTTTATTCTTAGCTATAAAACGGCTAATGACCTCAATTTAAGTTCAGACTCAAACCCAGTGATATTTGACGAAACTGCGGTGACTGATTACAGCCATCATCATGATGGATTTCCTTCATTTTATAGGTGCTTATTAAATCGTCCGCATTTCGACATCACCGCATCTCTTTGATGTCAGTCCGAGCAAAAGCCATGACAATGTAATACTTTGGCATAAATTACAGCAATAAAGGAATAACTCTTTTTCTACTTTTACACCTATGTAGTTAAACTATCGCTTTATGTCACTTTTTCTTCTTATACTTATCCCAGGCTAACTGAAGTCGACACAAATGTATTTATCCGCCAGTCTGTTATGTAGCTCGTAGTGTAAAAACTCTTACTTTTTTATATCTTTATTTTGACGTCAATATCAACTGATGGCATGTAATGCTGCCTGCAAATGTGGTAAACAGACTTTACCAAGAGTAGGACCTGACTCTCATGAACAGCGTGCAGAACACACCTTGTTTGGTTACAGATTTTCTATTCGCGGGTAGTAGAGACGAGCTAACGCAAAATACCACCGTCAGCTTTACGTGCCCTGCAGCCTTATTAAATTCCACTATCGTAATCACCCATCCAAGTAATGACTGCAGTGAACGCTACTTAAGTTAGTTGATTGGTAAAGTACGACTAGACCAACTTTGTTAGTGGAGTTGGCTGTATGGCCTTTCTCTACCCCTGTGTCCATCCAAATTCTTGCTCAACCATCTTCTCGTCAACAAGGATATTCTTCATCCCTTCTTATTCACATTTGAATATATTTTCACACCATGCTAATCAATTACTGCACCTGTTGCATTATATCAAAAATATGTTTAAAAAAACATAAATAAAGTGGATAGATAATTAGCAAGAAATAAATTTTGTCAGTAATTAATTTATGACATCATTAATTATGACTAAATTGCGTGAAACATATCGCATATATGCACTCAATTAATTACATGAAATGTTATTAGATAGTGGTCAATAAGATTAAATTTGGTTGATAAGAGTAAGTAGATTTTCTTTAGGAAAGCCGGAAAGGCGTATTTCAATGCCTCATCATACGTTCAAAACACAATAACATGATACGAGAAACGGGAACAATCCCAGAGTTTCATCATAAAAGTAAATGGAGTGGCTGTCCGTGAACGAGTCGAGATTACGCTTATGTGCAAGTCCCTATCTGAAAATTGCCATTTGGTGAGGTTACAATGCAATCTATGTCTTCTTACCTTATCTTAATGCTAGCTGACCAACAAAACATGACTTTTCCCGTTCATATACCAATTTTAAAATGTTTTCTTATCCAACCACATTTTTAAGTGACTTTCTGTTTATATTCGTTTTAATAGTTAAAACATGCATTATAAGTATAGTATTCAAAAGTTTATGTGCCTTATAACCATATTCATTTACATTTACCAAAGAAAGCGTATAACTAAATGACGTTAATTGTAAGATTATTCTTTAAGATTTAATAATCTTGAAATTTATATTTATAATAAAAAAAAATATATATAATAATTGAAATAGCTCTTATCAACATTTAAGCCCACGATTGCAAATTGACGACACCAATGCAAATATCTCAACATATTTCCGTAATGCGCATTTTATGAATGACTAGCGGACCACCCCGTCTTTGCACGAGAATTTAACAAAAATTATAAATTGAAACACATAAAAAGTAGTTATTGTGATTTAACTGTAATAGTTAACATAATATGGTATTGCCTTTTTTGTAGATATTAATGTCCAGTATAAAAATTTTGTTCATCACTTTGCTCTATTGTCAACAATGTCCGCAGCGTACGTGATATAACGATTCTTTTGATTTTTTTTTACATTATTGAAGTTTTCATACGGATTCCTCAGGTTTTGAAAATATTCCGTAGCCTATGTTTGTCGGGGATAGTGTAGGATTCTCAATATGAAAGATTTTTATAAATCAGTCCGGTAGAATTAAGGTTTATTCGTTAGATACATAAAACCAAAAATATAAATCTTTTCTCTTTATAATATTAGTATAGACATATATAGTATAGATGACGTTTAAATTTACTTTAAGAATATTAGAACTTAACATAGAGGTAATTGATTATTGAACTAAAGACTTCAGGAGGTCAATTTTTACTAAAATTTAGGCATGTAAAAGTATGGAAAATCCAAATAAGATAAGAGAGTGAGATACAATTAATCGTGGAAGGTGCGTTTTAAGTTTATTTATTGCTACAGCCCGCTATCCGGCGCGTCGCCTCTCGTGACCAACTGACAGTGACGAGGGTAACCCGCCCAATTTTAGGAGATCCCTCAGTCATTGTACAATCTGAACGTGCTTTAGAACCTGAAATCGATACCAATCCTATTTCCAGATCATTGATACCAATACCTAGGAAATTGCCATTGATATTTTATTGAGGAAATTACTCCACTATTAAAATAGTACAAAGGTAAACAGCCGTGCTAAAATAAGGATATTCTTTATAAAGTAAAAAGAAGTTGAGCAGTCGAGATGGAAATAAACATCCATAAGAGCAAGACAGACAAATCCCTGCTAACAATATCAGAAACTCCGGTTTCTGTTATATAATAATAAATATGGGAAAACTGCTGATATCTTGCATACACACAGACAGCTTCATAAAAATACATGATTTTATACATTGTAATCACACGCACCCTAACATACATATGTTCATCACATTCTGCACTCACATAAACTTCAATAACACACTACTCACACAATATCACATATATAAGTGTTTTTCTTTATTTTTATTTTAAAATGTAAATCACAGACTGACAATTATCTTTTTATATTTTTTTTGCATAGGATGATTGATATATATACCTATATTAGTATTGTTTCAGAAAATAGGTTACTATTCATAAGTTTTTCATTACATCCTTTTATTTGTAACTGCGCGCCATATCTCCTTTGGTATATCTTGGTTTGAGGGGACATGGTGTGGCTGTGACACTCACGCAATGGATCTGCATAGGACAACTTATGACCATACTGGCCATAGTTTAATTTATGATCATAAGGTGAGTGTCACGGTTGGACCTTGTCACCTTCATTTGGGTCGCCAAGATACAGGCTTTGCCTAGTTTGGGACCCGCTGGGATTTTTCAGTAAGTTAGTGTTCTGTTTTAAATTTGTTTAAACCTTGGTCTTAGTTAAAAATAATTGTTACACACTAAATTCTTTTCTGGCAAATAACATTATTATTATTATAGAAGTATTGCCTCTTTTATTATCTTTGAAAATTATAATCATACTAAAACAACAACAGAATAATCCTATTTTACTACCTTTTTCCTTTGAGTAAATATTATATAGTGGTACCATTTGACCGTCTCTTTTTTCTGTGGATCCCTTCGCATGACTCAGCTACAGGGAACAGATGGTACATAAAATTGAAAAAGTGTTAGTTCTTATAACAGGGCCGTTTCACTAACTGTTATATGCCTTATGGAGTCGGTACACTGTAGAAATTCCAAGCCCAAATTTCTTGTAATTATGTACTAAATCATAATCTTACTGCTGTTTCAGAATTGAGTAACAATCACATACATACTTAATTTTGAACATTCACTGTGATATACCAAAAAGTTTTTCAATAATTAATTATTTAATCATGTTGAAATACGTTTATTTATCTAATATATTAACAAGGTACAACGGGCTACTCATACTTTGACAAATAAAAAACAAATGTATCATTTTTTTTTGTATATTTTAGAAATTTACAAAGCGTAAAATTTTAATAATATTTTTCGGCAGCAAAACAACAAATTTTACGGAAACACACCTACCCCGGAATTTCTTGAAATAACTCACTGTTTACTCAGAAGTTTTAGAACGCATTGCTTAAATTGTATGGGCTTATAAAGGCATTTTTAAAAGTGACTGAAAGAATGAGTTGGAAAAATATCTTTCATCAACCAAATTCCTGTACGGCAAAGAATGTTAAGAAATACTTCAAAGAAAATAACTTTCTGGTTCCACACCTTTCTATTGGTAGCTACAAAGTTGCAGTTTGAAAACTCCTGCACTAAGCAGGTTTTAGAGAGCAGTATTCAAAGTAATGTAGCCCAAGCATGGGCTTAGCTGGGTTTTACTGAACATTACAAGCACGCTGCCGCTTTGTAGAAAATAAAATATGCAAAAAGGTCGTTTGTTTCACTACAAACTAACTGCTCTCTTGAAGTTTGAATAAATATTCAATGAAATAACTTCATTTGCTTGATTGTAGCCCACATGTGTGCTTATTAAGTTATAACAGAGTAAACACATTAAATTTATTGTTTAACGTTTGTGAAGAATTCCAGGACAGAATGGACCCAAAACTTTGCGGTAGTATGTATATTATGTTAGTAATATCAAACAAGAATTATTATACTCTAATACTCCTAGCCAGTCGAAAACAATGCATAAAAAAGCATGCAATATAATAGCACTAACACCCAACAAATTTTTCACGGTATCTTTTACGGTAAACGTTGGTGAAATTATGCGAAAGATAACAGCATCCGTGAAAATGAATGTAATAAATAAAGAACTTTATTTGACAAGGGTAATACTTACAGCCGAGAGGCAGAAAATCCTCTGTAGGTAACTGGGTTATCTAAATTTTAGCATCCAAGTTTCAAAGTGGAAGATTCAAGGACCAGCAGCTCTTGACCCGTCTAATAGTGGTGTGTGAAGGAAGGCATACGGTCTACGGAACGTTATTCAATAAAATACGTGATCGGAATGGGATCGTGGCCGCGTTTAGTCTTCTCTAAATGTATATAGAAAAAACGTAAGTGTTCGGGATTCGGCAATGATTAATGAGTCGAACATTGAATCAATTATCCTTGGAATAAGGTCGCTTTGATAATGTCGAGATAATTACATTTATTTGGTAATTAGAGATACGAATAGAATTTATGTGTTTAATAATATGTATTTAAGAATAATGTTCTGAAAGTTAATTTTGCCCAATAGAGCGGCAACACTGAATGTTGAAAAAAACAAGTTACACATTAAATATTCTAACAAAAGAAAACAGTTTTATAGTTTCATAATTTTAATGACTTCGCCCATGTGTAAATCCATGTTATCAGTCTCTCTCGGGAAATACACTCGAGAGCAATGAATCCGGGTCACTTAAAGAATCCTAAAAATCTCGGAAACTAAAAATGCTAGGTTAATGCAATAAATTGTATTTAATAGACAATGTAATACTCCTTAAATGAAGGTATTAAAACTTCTTAGTTATTGTAAAGTTATATCATAAAAAAATCAAATTTGAAAAAGGGCCACTTTCGAAGATGGAACTACGAAATTACAGCATTTGGTTTTGCTTTTGTTTGTAATCTGTCATTTATGTGGGTACATAAACCATGTTGATAGTGCTCTATATTCATTATTCAAGCTGAAATTATGTCGCTTACGCCTGAAGAATGCACCAGAATACTTACAATGCTGGAAACCGGCCGGAGTCAGCGCGATACAGCCAGGACTGTCGGTGTGTCGCTGTCAACAGTACAAAGAGTTCTCCGACGTTACGAAGAAACTGGTTCTAACCTACGCAGACCAGGAACGGGCAGAACCAGGTGTACCACAGCACGAGAAGACCGATACTTGGTGAACACCATGCTTCGAAATCGCTTTCTCACAGGAACTGAACTCACCAATCAGTTTCGACGCCTCGGAGGAAGTAACCCAAGTGCATGGACAGTAAGACGTCGGCTTGCTGAATCTAAAATAAAACCCCTTAGACCTGCAAACGGCCCTAAACTGGAGCGTGGGCATCGTATTTCGAGACTAAGATATGCCCAGAGCCACGTAAATTGGAGTATTGAAGATTGGTCAAAAGTTATGTTCTCCGACGAATCAAAATTTATGCTCTACAAGCACGATGGAAGACACAGAGTGTATCGAAGACCAGGGGAAAGATTCAAGCAAGCATGCATCGAAGAAAAAGTAGCCTACGGTGGTGGGTCTGTACTTGTGTGGGCCGGAATTTCTTCTGAAAGTCGCACAGAGCTGGTGATCATAGAAAACGGCTCTTTAACTAGCGTAAGATATGTGGAAGAAATCCTCAATGATCACGTTGGTCCATTTATGGTCAATTTAGGTGAGGATGCTATATTTATGCATGACAATGCCCGACCTCATACAGGTAGGATTGTGAATGACTACCTTCAAGAGATGAACATTACTCGTATGGAGTGGCCAGCGCGCAGCCCGGATATCAACCCGATCGAGCATGCTTGGGACGAGCTAGGCAGATGCGTAAAACAACGAAACCCTCCCCCAATCACGCTTCGTGAGCTCAAAATTGCTCTCACAGAGGAATGGGAGAATATTCCCCAAAATCGTATAAGGAACTTGGTGTACAGCATGCCAAACCGCGTAAACGCAGTAATGGAAGCACGAGGAGGCAATACGAAGTATTAAAATTCAAGAAAATCGTAATAAAGTTAAAAAATTTCATGTTTCCTATTTTTGTTTTAAGGAGAGATCAGCAGTTTTTTTCTTTATGTAATTTTGTGTTAATAAAATGTATGGTGACTCATATTTTTTTTACTTTCATTTAAGGAGTATTACATTGTCTATTAAATACAATTTATTGCATTAACCTAGCATTTTTAGTTTCCGAGATTTTTAACATTCTTTAAGTGACCCGGATTCATTGCTCTCGAGTGTATTTAGCAAATTCGTAAAAAAAGTATTATAATTTTAATATTGTTATGTTTGCAATAACGCCCACTATGCGGATTACATTACAAGATTACAAGTATACGATAGGCAAAATTTAAGTCATGTCCGGGATTCGACCCCACGTCCATCCACCCCTTAAGCCGGGGCATGCTCTAACCAATTGAGCAAACATGACATGACGTCATAACTAAATTTTTTCCTATCTTATATTTGTAATTATGTAATGTAATCCGCATGGCAGGCGTTATTGCAAACATAACAATATTAAAATTATAAGGTTGCGTCATCATTTACATGTCTAAAACCAATTGCAAAATTGGTCTTGTTTGTAGTACAAGGTAAGTGGTACTATAGATGTCGCTCCATCCCAATACGATGGTTAAAGAACGACAGGAAAAATTTGAGTTATGACGTCATGTCATGTTAGCTCAATTGGTTAGAGCATGCCCCGGCTAAAGGGGTGGATGGACGCGGGTTCGAATCCCGCACATGTTTAAAATTTTTCCTATCGTATATTTGTAGTTTTGTAAAGTATTATAATACCGAACTTTAGGAACATAGGTTCCTTGGTAAATAGTTACCAACAAACACACATACACGTGCTTACTGTCTCATTTAAAATATAATTGTTATATAGTGTGATGTAATACGATATAATAGAAATTTATTTAAAATATATATCCCTATGGACATAAGTAGGTGTAAACTGTGGCAATGTTGACTATTTTTTTTACTACTATTATTTTACTTGAAATAATATTGAATATATCATTCTAATTTTTTTTAATAATTACAAAACCACAAAATTTTTAGTAATGTTTTCGCGATTTGTGGTAAAATTTAGTAAAGAAAACTAGGACTTATTTTAAATAGTAAGATAGCTATTGTAATTAATTTATTGAACCGTACCAAATAATAACTATTTAAGTTTTATTACAATCTTTGGTCTAAATTGTTTTGTACCATCTGAAACTATGATGTTAAGTAAAAAAAAAAAAAAAAAACAAAATTTTAGCTATTTCAATGTCAGGCTCTAATTATGGAGAATTAGGCTTTTATTTACAAGTATTATCTGCAATACAATTAGTTCAGACTTTGCTGGCAATTCAGCCATTAGGATTTCCGATAGTGGAACAGTAAAGCTCCGAATCACGGATGTAGTAGATAACTGGATTCATTGAATTAACTACGGTTCCTAACTTTACTCATTTAGTGAACTTCTGGCTTCTATCGCGAGATTTGATTGTGGATCTATCGCTTAGTGACAATAATTAAGGGCAGTTGAATTAATGAAAAGTAGACTACGATGATTTTACATATATAAACTATTCAAATATTACATACTGTATCTTATATAATTTACCGAAGGTCTTCTATTTAAGCAAATTGACATCATAATTTTTTACCTATAATTTGATTATTTTTATTGTCTTTAAATTAATTTATGTAATTTTAAATTCTAGATTTGTGTGCCTCAAAAGGCTAAACATGTGTATGCTAACTACCTTACAATAATAATTTAGTATGTGTACACAATTTTACAAACAAGTACATGATTACATTTTATAAATACCGAAACAAATTATATACCTGTTATAGAAAATAAATGTAACACTTACTTGATCATAAATACTGGTGCCGATATTTTAGTACTCTTTTGAAATTGCCTAAGAAAGTATTGCTTAGACGTTAATTAAATTTCCTGCCGTACATACCACAGCTTCTGAGATACCATTAATCAATTTTACAAAAGCTTCCGTTCAGCAATAGAGATGCACCAACTTGCTTTGTCTAAAATTTGCTGGTTTCAAATTAAATAAAATCAAAAGGCCAGACTCATTTTAGTAAACAACTTAGTACACATATGCGCCTAAAAATACTGTAAATTGTCAAAAAACGTAGTTCGTTGTAGTAAGAGTAACTTCCACTTTACAAAAAATTCGGTAAACTTCCAAATAGAGCACCAGCGCCTAGCAACCATATCGGTCAGCGATACCGTTAACTGATAACAGTTAGTTGTTTAGATATTGCCATATTTTTTGGGTATTTTCCAACTTGATCGCATTATCATAAATCGGACAGGCTGCATGGAAGCAAATTTTGGCTGCCAGCCAGACTAAGCAAGCTGACTCAGCAAGTCGATCGCGATATTGACACGGCTTCAGGCAGATACCGCCTCTTTTTAGTTCATTGAGAAATTAGGCCGACTAAATAGGTCAGGTCACTAGATACGGCTTTACGCACTTGTCTTTCGTTTATAATCCTTCTTTTTCGCAATCATCCTCGTTATGACTATTATATAGAAGCTTTACTTTCGTGGAACTTTTCTTTCTTCATTTTATTGGTTCGCATTTATTAATCTTTCAGCTCACGTTCTTCGAAATTCAAATTTTGTAATTGAGTATTAAATTATCATCCAAGCACCTACGTTTCACCACATTTGTTCCATGTAATAGGGGCAAGCATATTGCTACTACCGGGAACTTATAGTAGATATACAGACTCCGCTTTGTTAATGAGATTTTCAGATAAACCAATTGACGGTAGCGCACTTTGACCGCACGGTAGAAAATATTTGTTCGTGTATGAAAGACGAACAATCAGTTAATATACGGACACTTAAAAAACAAACGAATAAGTATAATTTAACCTTCTTTTATACACAAAAGGCACAATCGTTAAATTAATTAAGCTGTACGTAAACAATTCTCAAACGAGCGGAAAGACTTGGCGCTTTATTTAACAAAGTTTTCCGGCGCTTTTATAAAAAGCTTTGAGCTTAACTCTTTTTGTAAAGCTGATTGCATTGTATCAACATGAATATTTATGGCAATCACGGTCTTTTTGGCTGTCAGTATAAAATCCACATTTCTTGATTGGTTTTTGCCCCAGTTAGTGGAATTAAAATAGGGGACCCCGTGGGCGGACATAGCGTTATTTTGTTATCAATTTCGGGGTCATATCGACGGGTCTCAGCGGATATTGCATGTTCAGGACCGTTTCCTTTTCCGTAGACCCGAAATCAAAATGTTTATGTACGACATATAAACTCGTTACTAATGGTTGCTAAATGTATTGATCAAGTGGAAATGCCGTACAGCAAAATGTTACAAAATAAATTACTTATATGTAATAACTCATAAAATTATAGCTGGTTAGTTGGATGCTTAATTATGGTTGCGAATTATTAAGGTTTAATTGGACAGAAAAAAGCAAACATAATTTTTATGTTTTATTTAGTTAGGAATAATAAAAATAAGTAAACATAGTATGCTTAAATGATAGACATTTATTTCATCATTTATGTATTATTTTTTGGTTAACTTATAGTCATATTATTTAAATTTTTGAATTATAGAAAAATACTAAACCACACACGAAACAACAACACTCAGACAGATATAAAATGAAAATCTGAAATCTCAAGCCTGTCAAACTCAGTGACTGTCAGCGATAAAGCAAAGCATTACGGTGATACACGTTTTGGTTTTCTTCACTAAACTCATAACTCTTACTGCTTAAGAAGTTTCGGTTCTAAAGTAAAAATATAAAGCTTACCAAATAATACTACAGTCAGAATTATTAGAGTAAAAAATAAAAAGCGTTTATTTCGACCCTCGTCATTGTAGCCTTGTAACCTTCAAATTGTTTTGTCATCAAATATACATTGATTTCGGCGTTATTTGCTATCTTGCTATAAATATATTATAAGTATAGAATAATATGTAATTTTAGGAGCTAATCAACGTTGTACCTAGTCTTATAATATTGTTACGTTTGCAATAACGCCTGCTTTGTGGATTGCATTATAAAGCTACATCCCTATATGATGGTTAAAGAACGAGAGCAAGAATTAGAGTTACGAGTCATACTGTCATGTTAGCTCAGTCGGTCAGAGCATTCCTCGTCTATAGGGGTGGATGGACGCAAGTTCAAATCCCACACATGACCATAATATTTCTCTCGAAAATTTGTAAATTAGTAATTGCACCTAGTCGTTGATAAATCAAACCTGTAGAACGATTGCAATAACTGTACGCCTCGGGGCGTTCATGGTATACTGCATGGATGCTCGCCTAACTTCAGGTTATAAATTTTATTTATTGCGTTCAATAGATTGCAATCCGTTTACCCTGTTGCAACAAAATTAATGATTATTTGTCGGGAGCAATTTGATAACTAGATAGAGATAGAGAGATAGAGAGATAGATAACCGTAAATTTGTTATATTTAGTTGAATCAATTCAAGACTCAACGTAAAGTTTTTAAGCATAAATCATATTGCACTTGTCTTGTCATATCGACCAATATTTACGCAATAACTACGTAATAAGGATAAAGAAATAATTTTAATATTCTTTTCAGAGAGATGCGAGTATCTGCAGCAGATGCCTTAGCAAGTACCGAAGGATCACAAGAACTTACTGCTTCGTTTGCACTGCTTAATTTAGTTCCCCGTGGCGGTGGCAATAATATGTGGCGACAAGTAGGTCGAGTGCACGGGCGTAGTGTTAGATTGCATACGATCGTATGGCCCGGAGGCAGGCTCGTAGCACACGGGCAATCAGAAGGAGCACGTACAATATTTCGGATAGTTACAGCTCTAGCTCCTCCCTTTGTGATGGAAGGTGAACTCGATGAAGACGGGCAATGCCTTCGCGGCCTCCCTTGCCACCGACCCCAGACGTCCGACCGAGATAATCTCACGCTCGCATTCAACGAACTAGAAAGGGATTTTGAACAAGAACCCGAGAGCTTTTTCTTCCCAACCGCCAAACCCATATACAACAAAATGGCCACTCACTGTTGCTACGGACTAGCTATGGACCTATTAGAAAATATTGCACAAGAACTAGAATTCGACTTCCATTTGTATCTCGTCGAAGACGGCCTTTTCGGTTCGAGGAAACATGTAAAACCTTTTCACAAAATTGATGACTACAAAAATGTAGAAAGCGATGTTTCGACTGAAAATCAACAAAGCTATCGATCTCAGTATAGAAACGGCTACAAAGTTGTGGACTCAGATGGGAGCCAGTTCATGAATTCCGCGGATTTGGATGACGATAACATGAAATGGAACGGCATTGTGGGAGATTTAGTATCTGGAGCGGCTCATATGTCTTTTGCGGCGCTTAGCGTTTCGTCGGCGAGAGCCGAAGTGATTGATTTTAGTCAACCTTACTTTTTCAGTGGAGTATCAATACTAGCTGCACCTAACCAAAAGCCTGATATACCTTTACTTGCATTTCTTTTACCGTTCTCTCCCGAGCTATGGGTCGCTATATTTACATCACTAAACGTAACTGCTATTGCAGTTGCGATATATGAGTGGCTTTCACCGTTCGGACTGAACCCTTGGGGTCGCCAAAGATCGAAAAACTTCAGTATATCCAGCGCTTTATGGGTGATGTGGGGTTTGCTTTGTGGTCATTTGGTCGCGTTTAAAGCTCCAAAAAGTTGGCCTAACAAGTTTCTGATTAACGTTTGGGGTGGATTTTCTGTGATATTCGTAGCGAGTTACACTGCTAATATAGCCGCTTTGATAGCCGGGTTGTTTTTTCATAATGCTGTGGATGACATACAAGGGAGAAGTAATGTGAGTTTTTTATTCATTTATTCAGAGAATTGGATTCGTATTGTTTTATGCAGAATTTAATAAAGTAATATATTTTCAGTGGTTGTTTCTGCGTGTGGGTACGGCCAGGTCGTCCGTGTCGGAGTATTACGTTCAAAGAAATAATCCGCAGCTGGCGCAACAAATGCGACGTTACGCGCTTCAAGATATTGAAGAGGGTATCGAGAGGCTAAGGTAAATACAATTTCTAAAATATGTGTATTCAGTTACCATTATCGTCGACTATTTTTATGACTGCTAGATAATACATTTTGTGGGCCAAACGGGGAATTTCAAATAAGGAGTTAATAGCTTAAGCCGATAATTTACTTCTTTATTATATTTATATAGGCGTTAAAGAAAATTACAGGTAAAATAAAACCCGAGAGTCAGACACAAGGTAAAAAATATGAATGAAGAAATAGGTGATCATCCCATCTCAAACTCAAGTCGAGTTTTCATGATGTTTAGAGAGGGAGGGTCGAGTCTTCAACAATTTAACATTTTTATGCCAGCTATAATTTTTACGCTCAGCGTACACACGCCATAAGTCTGAAAAAGTGTCACTTTACAGCTAATATAATAACATGGCTGATGTAATGTAACACCTTGCGGCTCAAGGCAATTTTATAGAATCAAGAGTGCCAAAATGTAGAAGTTAGACTGTTGAAAACTTTTAGTAAGCGCAGTGGTTGTGTTATTACGTATAGTCTAATATTATAGGGAGTCATTCGTATTTAGCGACTGAGCTCTATCGATATAAAGCCTGATAATGAACCATCTGTAAAATGGTTTAAAACGACTTGAATGCAAATTTAATTCATTATATCGATTAAAAAGGGTTGGACGATCATTTTAAAATTGTATGCATTAAAGACATAATCATATTTTCTTATTATGTTTTTTTTTTACCAAAAACTTAACGACAAAATCATATAAATGTTTCAATTATAAATTTCTGATTTAGACGCAAGTGTACATCGTCTGAGCTATTCACCACCTTATTTAAACATAATATACTGTATATAACTAATTGAGATGATTTTCACATGATTGGAAATCCTTGTATCCACATATATCTTGTGTGACTTACTAGACGAATAACAGATGTTCAAAACTTGACTTGACTGGAAAGTCAAATGAAATAATTACAAAATTTACGAGAGGAAACATTATAGTCATGTGCTGGATCATGACTATGATTTTCCCTCTCGTAAATCTTTGTAATGTAATCGGAAGAGCCTGCGTAATTGCAAAAAATAAAAATATTGAAACGAAATAAGTACAGTTCCAGCAGAATCTGAATCATCGTACCGATTATCTTGTTCGGATATCAGCGAAACCCCGTGGTTCTATAAAAAGTGAACTTTATTAGGCTGTAAAGTTTCCTACTCTCGACCAACGATGGCCACATAATGCCCTTCAAGTACATTGGTTTTATGGTCTACATTTAGTATCCTATCCCATTCCGCCAATTAGGCTGTAACCATCAGTCAGAACAGAGCAGAGAAATAATAATTGAAATTTCAATTCTATTGAGGAATAATGTCTCTTTTATCAGTGAGTTTAATTTAGTGATTCACTTAAATATGTAGTACGACATGAATGTTGTTATTCATCTGCCTAAACTACCAAATGGCACTTTAGGACATAAAACATCATACAGTTCTTTATTGTTTTCTGTCAGACAGGCTGTTATATCAAACTATAGGCTATATGTATCCATTATACAATACTTGGAATCAACTCTCATTATATATTATTATTTGGACTGCCTGTGAGTCAGCAATGACTTATAGGTTGTCGAAATGCTTTTATTGTAGTATTGTATATTATTCGTAGTATTTTGTTTCTAAAAGCATACCGCCGAAAAAAAAAACAAAAACATATTTCTACATTGATCAACTTGACTTTTTAAAGGTGACTTTAGTAATCTGAAATTATATATACAGCAGATACATTTTTGAAGAATTATCTCATGTCATATTAAATTGTAGCGTCAAATTAAAGCTTTGTTTTGGTCCAATTATTTTTAAGGCAATTAATTTTCATTAAAAGTATTTTATTTACTGATACTTTTTTAAATAAAGCAGCTACTAGATGGAAGCTTTTTCATTAGGTAGGACAGTTTCGCCTTTATTATCTTTAATCATATTAACATAATTTATTTCATTATTAACATATTTTGTTTCTTTTATTAAACCTGTAAAATTCAAAATATTTAAAAAAGGTCAAAATAAGTTTCACACTTGTTTAATTAGCCTAAAGTGTCAATAAACCCACGTTTCACCAGACATGTTTTGGTCCCATCTACTTGGGGGCGAGCTTATTGGCATTGCTTTAGGCTCCGGTCTGTTACTTAAAATGTTCTTGTCATACAAACACATTTGATGAAATTTATATAAGGCCCATGTGTTGTACAATACAGATTAAATATCACTACAAGCATTCCTGAACTGCTATAAATTAGAGTTTGACCGTTACTGATTTTGTCGGTCCAACTTTTACTATCGCGATCTAAAACATCAAACTTTGTTCAGCGTAAAGTAGCTCCCTAAACCGGCTAAGTAGAACTTTACTACTAGCCATAAAACAGTTGTCTAACTTTAACCTTCTAGATTTTCTCAGTACCTATACTTATTGTTCTTGCAGGAACGGAACTTTAGATCTTTTGATATCAGACACGCCAGTCCTGGATTACTACAGGGCGACAGACCACGGTTGCAAGTTGCAGCGAATAGGAGAGCATGCACTGAACGCCGATACGTATGCTATTGGCATGGCAAAAGGATTCCCGTTGAAGGTAAAGAAAAAAAAGTAGAATTAGGTACAATTTAATCGGATTAAATGAAATGTGTTCCCATTTTCCACGTATAATTCATGATTATTTTCTAGGGGTAGGTATGTAAAATTATCCCGGCATTAATATGTGGGTATATAAATCTCCCACAGGGTTCTAAGTTTATATATACTTCTATTTAATCAAAAATCAGAGTCACACAAGCAAATTTTGATAGTTACATTGTTTAAGCGTACGAGTACATTGCAAGTATCATATGTTTACTTACTTTGATTTTGTATTCTATATGGTAAATACAAATTAATTGATGTGTGTAGTTCGTGAAAGGTGTTAAATCACGCACTATTGAGCTAATTACTATGAAACAGAGTAATACAGAGGTGTTCGTGTACATGAAATTTACATAACATAGCCTACTAATAACTGTGATTCAATGTGTGCCTATGTAATAAAGTACCTTAATGGAGATATATACGAACCACGTCGTATAAAAGCGTCTCATAAATTAGACACGGTGTGATTAGGCAACGTATCTCAAGAAATGTAGCATGGATTAACATGAGAAGCAAGACTTTCAGGAGGTTGAAGGCGGGAATCTCCGGATCTTTACTCCAAAAGATTGATGGATGACGCGAACCTTCTAATGGCGTGATCGATAGCCGGGTGTCATGTACCCCCGGCTCAGCCGATTATACGTCATTTTATCTTGACGTTGTTCAATGTATATCTCTAGGGTTCTCGCGGATAATTCACATAAATCAACGGCTCAGCGACATTGTTTTTGTTTCACGCGGCGACAATGCCATCAGAGATATCCTTTTTTGAAACGTTGTTAAATACGGACAAATCGGCGCAGATGTGACAACCATGCCTTTATTTTTCCGCACAGATGTTTCAGACGTTTACAAATTATCCGAAGCCAACGGGAACACGAATCTGTTATCCGCTTTGTAAATTGTACACCAATATTTTTTTGTTTCAGGACAGTATATCCGCTGTGATTGCAAAATACTCGTCGAATGGCTACATGGATATTCTAACAGAGAAGTGGTATGGTGGCTTGCCTTGTTTTAAGCTGAGTCCGGATTATGGAATACAACCTAAACCCCTAGGTATGATCATCACACATAATCCAATTTCATTTTAATAGAAATATATTTGGATGCAACAGTCCCGAACTACATACAAATCATACCTGTCATAGATTACACACGTGATTTACTGACCTGTTATTCCCCAACTTCTGTAGTCGAAATGGAATTGTATATTACTATTTTAATGTGTATTCGTTACCACGCGCTCCTCTCTCACAGTCTGCTGGTTCGTCTCCTGCGGAAATTTCATTAGAATTTATCGCCATCCCCGCGTTAATCCACCCCTCAGCGTGGTAGGGGAGGCACCTACGTATTACCACCAGTCGACCTAAAAGATTAAACATGGAATTTATCACCTCAAAAAAATGAGGTGGCACCCCGAGTGTGTTTATATCTTATTTTAAAATACATTCACGAGAGATTCGATTAAAGCGAAACGACATTAGGGACGTTTTTCGTCAAGGAGGACGTCAAATTTGTTTACAGGGTTTTCGATGAAGACGGGGATCTCAACATATTCATATTATAATATTCGGGAAATGAGTAACCTATCAATTTTTCATGACGATATTGTTCTCTCAATATGTCGTCGTGGTAGGTGAAAGATGTGGATATTTTATTTTTTCTCGATGGTAAATTAAAAGTATACATATTTAACTAAATTATTGTAACGCGGTCTCTATATCACTGCAACTAATAGCCCCTCAGTTCCTGAACGTAGGTATTGCTCCGTTAAACTTTTCGTATCTGTTTTCGATATGGGTAAAGTTTTCAAACAAACTATTAGATGAATTTGGTAATATATTCATTCTTGAAATGTAACTAGAGTATCGATAGATCTGTATTCTTAAAACAATTTAAAATTTCAAATATTTCGCAAAGACCTTACCCTAATTTTTAGTCATCGTAATATAAAACGAGGGTAATAAATATGTTAGACTTTTTCATAACAACATTCCTAAATAATATTACTCCCTGAATGGGTATATTGTACAAAAGTGTCCTGACATCCACGAGGGGTGAAATATTTTACTTTTATATTAGACATTGTATTCTTGTTGATTAATAGCCACAGCGTGGCCATTTCATAGATCTGAAACTTGTTTTCTTTGCAAGCACTAGTTGTATGTAATCATTCGCTGTCTGATACTTTCTTCCTTTTCTCATTTCTGCTCATTGCTGCAGGATATAAGATAGGACTTAAAACTAACTTAAATAAAAATAGTCTATCTAAATAAAAGATATATAATTATATACACTCTATTCAATTAACCTAAAAGTAAAGGCCACTAAAATTTAATTACTAGTCTAATGGTCGTCTTTCAATTATGGTTTGTTTTTTTTTACACCAAATATATAAATTTCATATTTTGTTAATCTTTCTATTTTAGAGCTGTATATTTTTATTATAAACTTGTGACATACAGACGGGCAGACGGACGGATACGTGGATGGATAGATACACAGTATAGTCTCATTATTACAGCTCCTTTTTAGCCCTTTATATCCAAAGGAACCCTGGAAGCAGAATAATGCTTATTAATTTCAATGATTGATTTATTTTAATATATAGGAGACGATACTGATAACAAAATGACCGATGTTGATTACTTGGAGACATTAACACTACCCAACAAAAAAAAGAATTTAGATTGGAGGATCTAGTGAAAAGTTATAATATCAATAACAAGATCATAAATATAAAGAAAATTACGCGGCGACTTGAGAACCTTCCTCTATTTTTGGGAAGTTAATAGAAAAGCAATGTAAAGCACAACCTGCATCACGTTCAGTACCTACAATGAGCAGCCATGATGCTAACCTGACAGATAAAAAATAAAACGTTAGATAAACATCAACAATGAATGTTATTTGAAAATATGAATTGTTTCACCAAAAACCACTTCGTGTACACTCAATTTATTCATCCAGCTTTGAAAAATTCATTTTAGACAAAACAAATTGCCAATCTTGTTATAACGTAATGGAAACCATACACTATGTTAGATTTATCAGAATTGAGTTGATACTTTTTGCAGAAACAACACCTATATAGAAAATGTTTTGTTTAATAAATTATATCTGTGCACGATAAGATGAATATAAATATACTGATCATATTGTGAAGCAAACAGGTATCAGATATCTAGTTTACCTCCAGTGCCAACTAAATAACCACAATATATAGAGATAATAATTTAGATATTTTTTTATGGCATTGTTACGGTTCGAGCACGAGACCCACCTGATTTTAAGCATAGTAGAATTTCACTGCGCCGGTCCCCCTGACACATACAGTGGTTAAGTCTCATATGCCTGTAATTTTACTAGATCTCAAGTACTGCTGCCGGAACATATTATTAGTTGCTTGGTAACAGATTTTACTTGAGGGGGTAGCTAGCTGGGCGACCTTTTGCAAAATGCCCTTCCACCATACTATATAGGGTGAAGCCCAAGCTGCCAACCATGGACGTGTGGCATGGCTGCCCATAGCTATTACCGCATTTAAAAATTCTGAAATTGTATTGCAGTCCTTTAATTTAACTGTTTGTACTCTGTTATATCTCTATATTTGAAATAAATTATTATTTACTTACTTACTTATAAACCCAGTACAGCTAGGAAGTGTCTTAACACTCATGATTATGTGTTATTAATGATATTAGGTCCCATATTCCATGTTATAGGGCTGATCCTATTGTCAACTAACGATTACAGTTTCGTTTCAAACTCCACCTTTAAAACAAACGCATTTGAAAGTTTTTTCTAAGGAATTAGCCAATAACTGTTGGTCGGGAAATTAGCCGGGGAATAAATCTTGAAAGTGATGAGATGCTTCACGCCCACTACCAATAACGTAGTTGATAAGAATAATTAGATACTCGTATTAACTTAAACAAATACATTTTTTTTTGTGTAAAATGTTAGCATTTATTCAATTTTAGTTTATTTTGCATACAACGGCATTTGTCCTACCGCTGCTGGTGAGAAAGCGAGTTGCCATCGACTATTCTCTCACTCAAGAAACTTACAAAAAATACAGATCCCGTCAGCAAAAAAAATGCTTATAATAAAAGTTCTTCGCTGAATGTTCACACTGCCAGTGAGAACTCGTTCTCTACTAGTTTATCGCGGCGACAAGAGCCGAATTTGTTTAGCAATGCCCGTTTTGTGGTCAAAACACTTCGAGAGACTCTCGCTTACTCGCCTAGACACTCGCTTGGTAGGTAGGTACGCGTACTAAAGTATCGCAGCTAGTTGGCGTGTAATACACTTGTTTATAACTAAGCGACAAAACTATTAAAACTACAGCTACTTGCTACACTTGCTGATCGCCAACTTTTTTTTTCTACTTCAAGTCTACGCTTATCGCTTATCACCGGCGGTGGGAGAAGTGCCTTAGTACTTTAATTTTATTTCGGATACATTGAACATATTCTACAAATAAATTTCTACCTGATAATCTAATGAACAACTCTACTGGTGATTAATTTTATACTCAGATATACATTTATATTCTGAAGTAGGTTCAGTAAAGAAATAATACATTTATAAATCGAACTTTTAATATTTTAGCACTAAATTGACTTATTTATCTATTGTATTTCTAAATACTTATTCAAGTTTACTATTGAGTTGATCAAACGCGTTACTAAAAATTGTTGTTTCTCTACACCAATATAGTGTTTAACATATTTCCAGTGGTTATATTTTATTGGTGTAGATACACTCAGCAAAAGACCGAAATATATTTTTTTAATTAAAAATTCATATTTTATTTGCTAAAATTATTATATGCGGTTAAGATAAACTTACTTTGTTAGAAAGCAGATTATAAAATAATCCAACAAAAACAAATGAATACAAATGAAAACAAGGCCATATATGCCGCAGGCTAAACGTGTACTGTAATTTCTTACTAAAGTTTCAGAATTTCTTACAATTTTGAGAACATTTTCCATGTAATTTCTTTGTTTAAAGGAGTGGCGGCAGTCGCCGGCGTGTTTATTTTGCTGGGTGTCGGAGTGATCCTGGGCCTTCTTATACTAATTTTGGAGCATCTATTCTACAAATACACACTGCCAGTATTGAGACATCAGCCTAAAGGGACAATTTGGAGAAGTAGAAACATCATGTTCTTTAGTCAGGTAAGATTATCTACATAAAAATACATATGTTCATATACATTCTCCGATAGGATAGACAGAGGCTTAAAACGGCCATGTTTTCCCCGTCACGTTGGGTCCCATGTAATAGGAGACCAGGCAATTTTTATTTACTGTTTTTTTTTAATACTGTTCGATCGAAGGTTCGAACCCAGAATCTCAAGATTCTGAAGCGTTATTTTTGCTATATTTTTTTGTACGCTTAGATTATTTATAAAAAATTGGGCCAAGTTCCAGTCAGACTGACACTTCTAGGATTTTGTAAAGAATCGTTACTTTTTCGCCAGTTCGACATGCGCTTGGCTGGTGTTTATTATTTGTTGTTTAACATTAGAGTCGGTACTATAATCACACCAAGTTTGTATGTACTGTTATAAACGAAAAACGTTTAAAACATATTCTAATATGAAATTGTTTACTATTTATTTTTATTTTGACTTGCTTTAAAACCGCTATATTAACACACTCTGTAAAGTTTTCAACCTACTACATATGTATTACGGTTAAGACACTTAAAAATATACTAAAGGTTAGCAACAATTTTCACTAAACATTTTTTTCCACAGTATATATACATATATTATAGGAAAATGAATGTAATTTTTGTTTAACTTACGTAGCTAAATAAGTATTTAAATGGAAAATATATCATAATCATTTGACTTAATACCATGAATTGAAAGAAACACACTAAATTTGGTTAAGAAAAGTCAAAGAGTATCGTCTCTTAACTTTATGTCGTTAAGTAAATATTCAGCCCACACTTTGAGGGCACTTTGTTTACCTTACTCAACGGTGAATTTGGTTAGATTATTTTGACTAAGATTCTGTCAGCTCAGATTTTAACACCCAGCCTGTATCTACATTGTATTACAACTTTGCTATATTATAGTTCGCTGTATTAGTCAGTCTGTGAGGACCTTGTTCAAGTTAAATCATCAAATAATATTGTTACAGAAACTGTACAGGTTCATCAATTGCGTGGAATTAGTGTCACCCCATCATGCGGCTAGGGAGCTGGTGAACACGATCCGCCAAGGTCATTTCACTTCACTATTCCAGAAGAGTGTCAAAAGGGTAATTCGGTTTTTGATTGGATTTTTATCAATATTGTTAAGAAATAAATCAGATTACGTCAGGAGTGCCTTTGTTTCAGAAGGAACACGAACAGCGAAGAAGGCGAAAAAGTAAAGCTCAGTTGTATGAAATGATCCAAGCTATAAAGAGGTACATTTTATTTGTCAATTAATTTTATCAGTATCCAAATTGTGAAAATATAAATAAGTACATATAATATAACTTTCTGCTCTTTTACAGGGTCCAACAACGTGATCATTCTTTGGGATCCATAAAAGAACAAGAGCCAGCTGAAACTACTGAGGTGTCTGAGGAGTTGACAGAATCAAAGTTCTTGTCACCTTCTCCAGATGTTGATAGTCGATCACCTCGGCAAGGTCGGTCACCGAGACAAATAAGATCTCCAAGAGGTCGTAGAAAAAGATGCAGTCTTGCTGGTCTCAACGTCAGACGATTTAGCACGGACTCCGTTCTTGGATCAGATGTGTCAGTATCTAACATATATGAAAGAACCAGTCTGAATATTGGTAGAAGACTAAGCAGAGATGTAAGTTGTCTCACAAATTCTCCTCCCGATATCAACACTCGTCTCCGAACTCCGTCTCCAATGGTTCGTCGTGCAGAAGGTTCATCAACAAGATCTTATCAGGATGTGTCGGATCGATCAGAAAATTATCTAAGTACAGATGTACCAACTTCTCGTGCCAGCGTTGAGATATTAGTTTCTGATGAACACGACATCCCTCCAGCTCCACCATATCCGAGAGTATCTCCAATGGGAGGCAGATCAGAACTCGCTATGTTGTCAGAAGATGAACTCATACGACTATGGCGAAGTTCTGAAAGAGAAGTCAGGGAAAATCTATTGGCAGCTCTTCAAGAAAGGAGAGCTAATTTAGATCCTAAGCAAGACCCTGGGTGAAAGAAAACCTGTGGCACATTTCTGGAAAGGAATTGGTCCGTATCTCATTGTTTCATCGTCGTCGGTAGCTAGGCGAGACGTACGATAAGGAGTATTGACTGGAACACGTGTAGCGGTGGTTGAGTTAGTGCCTTCTTTACATTGTTTGATGCGGACACGTTTGCCAGGTGTCACTTAGACAATCGGTGTTCATTTTAGTGTCTTGGTATTATTATATTTGAAAGGCTGCCTTACTTTATATTATTATTGCTTCTTGAATGTCATCTGCGTCAAACAATATAAAAATGGTATTAGCAAAGAGATGTTTACGTCCAGTAAAATGAAATTAGTATTGTGTATGTTTAAGATAGGAAAAAAGTGTGTTTGTAAATTTATGAATAGCTATGACCAGAGATATATAAAGTGCTTTAAATTTTAGTCTAGATCACTATAGATACTTCATTCAATTTTAAAGTGATGTAACTAAATAGTCGGCAATGACATAAAACAGTTCTTAAACTGACTATTTCAAATTATATAAAGAATTGTATTAAATTTAAAGTAAACAAATCTTACATTTGTAAGTAAATGGAAAAGCGTTCCTAATTTTGGTGTTTTGAAGTTAGTCTATAGAAATACAAATAAAATGATACGATTAAAACAAAATTATATCAGAAGAATCAAGAAACCACATTTTCCAAAGTAAGCTTCCATATATTACTACTTAATAGTTTGTCCAACGCCTCAATGGAAACGATCGATTGGTCTCAAATGAACCTTAGCAAAAGGGGAAAGCCGGTGTCCCTTTTAGTCAAAGCGATTCTTTGAGAGCGAAAGCAAGTGGGTCTTAATACCTTAATGAACACAAAAAATTAAATAATGAATAAATTTATCCACATTTATCAATCAATTTCGTAAACAAAAAGGCTATATATACATTTGACATAAATCCCATATTCTATTTACCAGCTATAAAACATCAAAGTAGATTATAAGACCACTTGTTCCGCCTTTTCTCATTGTTTCATAAAAAAACGTAATAAATAAAAACGTTTTTTGTCGCCGTATACCGACCGTATATACACATTTTAACGAAATATCTTTAAATAAATAAAATGCAAGAAAACATGTCTAAACTTATTTATATAATTTTAAAATTGAGACAAACACGTACTAATAATACATCGTATTTATTTACGTACTTACCTGACCTCAGTTTCAAGATGTAAACAATACCCATAAAATGGACCCCTTTTCCACTACAATTGGTTTACTAATAGCCTTTTTGTATAGGTCACATAAAAGCTGTATAATGTCCATGCCTATAACTAGAACTGTGTCTTATTCTAGTAGACTTATTGATTATATAAATGAAAAAAACTGCCACATTTATCTTATTAGATAGATAGAAAATTTTAAACTTAAAACTAACACCTCTACATAGAGTTGCACCCTTGTAGTTTAGTTTAGATTTTTTCTCTTTCTCTCTTCCTACAAATCCTTGCGTATCTATTCATTTATGGCTTATATTGACATAATGTTATAAATCATATTGAAAAATCTATTTCCTTAGACTATTATTAATTAATGTATTATTGATAGAATCCATTGAGCTCCTTGATTAAATTCAACGTGAAGCATTATACAGATCATAATCATTCATACAATTATATAAATAAAGGGTATTTTATTGTTATACGCGCAGAAATCTATAAGTTTCCTTAATTTCTTCAAAAAAGAAAAAAAATCATCGTTTCCCGCATAATATATGGATGTGAGGATGGTACAGTATACCATTAACTGCCAAGAAAACAAACATACTCGTATTAATATTATAAAAGCTTTGGCGTTAATAGCCAGCCATCTGTTTGACACCAGCTCTATTACTCACCATTGGTTGTATAGACGCTCTACACATATTACATTTTCAAATAATACTTCTCTATCGCTCAATCACTTTTACTACTGGAAGGCGGTACAATTTTGTTTATAAAGTATTGTTGCGCTCAGAGGTGCCAATTCACACTTGGCTACATTAAATACCATCAAACGCAGTGAGCTTCTTATAAGCTTTGTATAAAGAACGATTTAATAATAGTTAAAAGATAATTGGCATCTCTGACTGCGGATGACAATAATGGTGTTTCACGTATGTACTGAGTGTGGAAGCAATGGATTTTGACTTAAGATTAGTCTTACCTTACCTAAAAATCTGATTAAAAGCAATATTTTCCGAATAGATTTTGTATTATAGAAAAAATACACGATAGTATTTATCAATCCATTATAATTTAACTGATATCGTTTTATTGTTTCGTTAATTGATATGTACGAGTAAGTAGTTAGTTTATGAAAACCCGTTCATTTTCTGTTGCAAAATGGAAACTGATGTTCGAATTAAACTCGATGCTCGCCTATTTAGGACTGAGTCAAAATACATATAACTTTTATGGATATAAACTTGTTTATTGCTTGAGATTTTTATTTTATTTTAAGTAACTGCTGTATTATTTTTAATATTGTTAGGTTTGCAATAACGCCTGCTATGCGGATTACATAACATGCTGTATTATTTTAAAAACAATTATATCGCGTTTATTTTACATTATATTTATCCTGACGTTTCAAAAATGTTTCAGCGGTCGCGGTCATGAGTAGACTTACTCAAAAGTATTTGAAACGTTTAGGAGTAAATTATCATACGAGTATATAATAATATTATAAAATTGTGAAAGTTAATTTACATACACCTACGTTTTTCGATTGTTGATTTTGTTTTATAATCAAAAATTCAATTTGCTCCCATAAACTTAAGGTCTTGAATATGGACACAAGAAAACACATATATCCCATTTACTAAGTAATTCCCAAGGGAGTGCAATTAAACAGATTTTGTGAAAAACTGGCGTAAAATAAACGCGATAGGACCACAAATTAGTAACCATAAATCTAATATTTGTTTTATAGTCCCGCAAGACTAGTTATACCTAGTGTCTAGTAATTATAATTTATGTAATTATATTATAAAAATCATAATTTTATTAATATCATTTACATTACAAGTACATGAAAAAAACTGTAGGAATAACCGTAGCCCTCCGTTATATAATAAAAAAGATATTTTAATATCTTTTTTTTTAATACAACAATATCTATATCTGAAGAACAAAATTAGTATTAAATTTCCCTTTGTATATTAAATTTATCATCGTTACTATATACTTTAAAAAAATACCAAGAACTACACTTGCAATATAAAAAAGAATTTTGGTTACAAACTTTCACAAGTTGAAAAGATATAATTTTTTTTTATCATGTCCCTAAATAATTGAAGTATTTTTTTCTACTTCTATAGTTCCATGTTGTTATTATCTTTATGTAAATATTTATTAATTTAGTTGTCTGTTTCTCTTAGTAACGTTCCAACTTTGGACCAAGAAGAAAATATATTATTTTAATTATTTAATGTAAATTAAAATCTATTGGATGTGAGTCATCTAGTGATATTGAAGTCTTATGCGTAACGTATTATCTTATTTCACTTTCTACTGTATATAGATGCGTAAGTAATATGATAATATACGAAATTAATTTTAAGTAGCCGTCGTTATACTAATAAGTAAACATAATAGTGTTAGATAACAAGATAAAACAATTGATTTCACTTTGTGAAAACATTAATGGCACATTGCAAAGATTTGAAGATAAGGTAATAAAAATATAGAGATATTTCCTAAAACATTCAGTTATTTGTAAATTATAAAATTATGTTTACTTTTTTTTTTGTGCGTTTGAAAATATAGGATATAAAAACGTGTGTCCACTGTTAATGTCAAAGATGTCGTATAGCGGTTGTTTTATATATCGCAATAATGCGGACACAATCTTGTTTTGCACTTGCGAAGAAAGAATACATTGCTGCACTAATGCGGTAATTTTAAGTAAAGAACATGTATGATACAAACAAAACGTAAAGTGTAAAGCACTAGTGCCGTAATATACAAATATAATGGTCCAGTAATAGCTATTTTAGACCAAGTGTATTAAAAATCATTTTTAGAGAACAGGTTAACACCGAATAATTCTTATGTGTCTAAATGCAACATACCTTAAGCAGTTTTTTTTAATAAATATGAGAATATTTTTCTTTAATAGCGTGATAATTGACTAGATAGAAAAAAATCCAGCAAACACAGACTTTGTGCCTCTACCACCGTACCCCCAGATTCAACTTCGACCCATAGTCGGAGCTAGGAAACACATTATAACACCATATGACTAATTGATATTAAACAGTGGTAACACTTTTTCGTATCCTGACATCGGAGCAAAGGGCTAATACTATGTTTGCCATTTTGTTCTGTCTTGGGCCGTTCGGTTTACCTCGCTCCAGAACAGAACGCCTACGCAAGCCTTGCCCCGGTCACCCACTTTTCAGCTGGCCCTGCGGATTCCGGTCTAGAGCCTGGCTGGGAATGTGGTTCAAGTTTCTGCGCAAAGTATGGCCTATCTAAGACCACTTACGGTGCTGTATCTGCAAGTATGTAGCATCTTCGTGACACTGTCTCCAGAGGTCTATATTGGCGATTATAACTGACGAGAAGATTTTCAAAGTTTGTCGTTGACGATGAGGACCCGTAGTTGCTGTGAAATTTACTTTGTGGTCTTCCTTGTCTTATATCCGTACAGCAGCATACTTTTGATGTAATATTAAGAACTAAGTATAAACGTGCGTCAGAGATGTTTGTCTGCTATTCTGGACGGAGTTAAGTAAATGCACCTGTTGCTTTGGCTATCTGGTAAGTAACTTCCAAGGCTGTCCCTCCAGATGCCGAATCAACACTTCCTAAGTGACTGAAGCTATACACCTTTTTCAATTCCTTTGTGCCTATAAAAGAGACCTGATATCGTGGATTGACTCCTTAAAACTTTAGTTTACGCACATTTATTTTAGGACTAACGTAGGTCTAACCCTGTGGGTCGTTCAATTTTGTTCGAATGACAGTATGGGAGTGGCTGAGTAAGCACATATCAGCGTAATCTAGGTCTTGGATGTGACTCATTATACCCCATCCTATGCCACACCGGCCATGGTGTTAACACGAGGCATTGCCCCATCGAGCACCACAAGAAACAGCAGTGGAGAAATTAAAAAGCCCTGCCGCTTCCCTGCGTGTATCCCGGTACCTTTTGTGTAACCAGCTACTCATGGTGCACCTTGCATAAGTAATTATGGTAAGCAGCTTTTGTCATGCCTATATGATAACATGTCCTAAAATAAAACGTAGCGTGTTGACCTGATCCGAATATGATTTTCTAAGACAAAATCCTGCCTGTTGTAGTTTCCTATCTAGAGCACCATAATCTTTGATAATTGATCTTATAGGATTTTGCGAAAGAACTTATGAAGGATAGTAGTCAATTCATGGAGCAAACCTATAAAGCTTAAAAAAAATACAGATCCTTAGAAACGGGTGCAGTCTTCCTCGATTTAGCGAAGGTTTTTGACTTCAATGTGTATAATTAAATGTCTTGATATACTTTACATAACGGAAATCCCAAGGAATAAAGAACCGGAAACTTTACAACTAACTTACAAAAAGGGAGCGCTCTATTCTCATCATCCAATTCTAGTTCGATCCTACAAGGCTCTGTGATGCCACCCATTCTCTTTTTGCTGTACGTCAGTAACATTTCACGTTGTACAAGTATATATATATATATATATATATGATAAAAAATCGGCCAAGTACGTGTTTGACTCACAAATTTTGCTGGTTCCGTACCAACATACAACGTACCATAAAATTGTTATTTTTAAAATTCAGTTTTAAACATATAGCGGGAGTTAAAAAGTACTGTTACTGTTTTTACGATAGAGCAAAATGATAAAACGTTTTACGTAAAATTTTTTTTAACGTAAAATACGATTCTTGTACGGGGACCCCTCTTTTTTTTAGCTTTTTGTTATTATTATTAATTGATAGACAAACCGCTATATAAACACATACCTAAGTACTGTAAAAGTTACAATCAGCTATATATTACGGTTCCCAAGATACAGTCTCTGAGTCTCTAATCGGACAGCCCCGCGGCTTAGTACTAGGTTCCCGTTTTATAAAACAAAACATTGAAAGTTATGCCTTCATTAGGTTATAACAATTATTTCCACATACATTCATATACAAACACCTATGTATTGACGATGTTCTTGTTTGCTAGCGATGAGAAAGACCGGGAAGAAGTACCTAATGCGGAAATTATACCTGTATTTTTCTCTGCGTAAATACACAGCACACAGCAATTGAGAAGGTTTTATAAATGTTTTAACTATAACATATTGTTTTGTTGAAGGGTTACTTTATTATCTAGTTAATTATCACTTTACAACTCCAATAAGTTAGATATAATGATAGTTACAAAGCCAATTTTAATATAAGAGACTTAGCGCAGAAACTGCGCGATATTGTAACTGTATTTATTGTAAATAATTATAATAATGACACATATAAAACTTAGATCATCATGTTATCGTGAATTTCAGTAGGGCAGTTCTGTGGCAAATATATTAAAATTAAAATATGCCGATTCATCTGTGTGGGCATGTTTGAATGTAAATATTTTAAACATTTTATATGGGTCACAATAATTTTAAAATCATGAATGTACACATACTATATTTAAGTGTCAATTTAAATAGAATCCATGTGAATTAAGATAACGATCCTCTTATTCGGTATTTTATTTAGGTTTGCTATATTATTCCAAATTGAAATATACTAGGTAATTACTTCTTATGTTTGTCTACTTTTTATGATTGATTCTTTGACTAGTAACGTAAGATAATAATATAACAGTTGTAAAGCTGTTGGGGAAGCAATCGAGATTTATAATGAAAAGTGGTTTTAGATAACAACGGCCGGGACGAAACTTTTCCTACCCTTATTTCACTAGTCTGGTCTATGTGCTTGTTTTCATAAACACCATAAAAGACGACACAAGATCATTTTATCATTTTATTTTATTATTTACAAAAATATTTTATAAAACACCACCAATGAAGAAATAACAATAATTGATTGAAAGTTTTAGCTTTAGTTATAACACAAAACATAGCTATCTCGAACTAGAAAACGTAACTACGAGTATCTCTAAGATAAGGACGACTGACGGGACAGCAAACAGTAAAACTAATATGGTACGAAATTATGTTGTGTAATTTGCAGCTTCGACAAAAGTACTCTTACTTTTGAATGTATATCTTATGTGAATTTGTATTATATATAAGTATGGTAATACATACGATACAAATTCACGTCGAATTATTGACACCTCTGTAAGCACTGTATGATCTGTATGAAGTAGTATTATTATTACAAGTCACTATTCTAGTGAATTAAAATTTTTAAATTATAGAAATCTGCAACGATTCGATAATCTCGTAATGATATTACTCTGACTCAAACCATGGATCCATGGTTTTATAAAATACTTTCTTTATACATGAGAATTATTGTGCTCGGCCTTGATTCTGTACTTTGAGATCTATAAACAATACTTTATACCATGCATCATGTATTTTGTTCAAACTTATGACATATAAGATATTTCTAGCATTACTGGATAGTGGAATTGTTAAAATAAGGTCTCATAGTTTGTAAGCAAATTAACGGAAAACGATACCTAAGCAAACTACGAGCTGCCCTATTCATAAAAACAGTGGTGATCATTATTAGTTGGAAAAATAAAATTATTTGTGTCAAATTGTTTGTTTCTTCTTCATTTCCATTTCATATAAAATAACATATTTGATTTCTCTAGGTCTGCAGGTTTAAGCAGGTACTGGTTACAAAGCATAGGTATACCGTATATACTGCAAACGAGGTTTTTTCTAGTCCAGCCATAAGTTCCGTAACAAATGAAAATGCTTTTTTATTATGAAGTAATGTAATATTACTAAAACTTATATGTACATATTATTAAATAATATTATTAAAGTCTCAGCAAAAATAAAAACATTCCTATTCGAAATAACCACCTTTGGCTTGTATACAAATACATGCCTTTAATCTGTCTGGCTTCGAATCTATGGATTTCTCCTCATCTTATGGATTTACGCATATTACGTTTCCATGGGAAATTTTGCCACTGCTTGCTCTAGAGATTTTTAAGAGACTCAATGTCACCGCTTCGTTTAGAGTTCACTTGGCTAGTTAGCCAAGGTCAGGACCAGACTCAAATAGAAAAAGTGTTCCAAGCTACTAACGGTGTGTTTCGGCAGCTGTCTGCCAGAAGGAGGTACGATCTAATCTATCAGTTTCTTATCCTTGACTAAATCTTCACTTAGCAAAAGGTGAGCTGGTGGTCAAGGTCATGGTGATTTGTTGTAAGTCCTTTCAGTAGTTCAATATATATATATATATATATATATATAATGTTAATGGCATTGCCTAAACAATCCACGTATGTAGGTATAATTAAAACGATATCTGAAGGGTGAATATATAAAGATATATCTATATAACTAAACCTAGCCGAAAACATTAATACAAACATTCTTTATTTGCAAATAAATCTAAAAAAAACATAAAACGGGTTTTGGCAGGAGTAGAAACATATTCATAAAAAATATGTTCAAACTCGTAAAAACTTGAAAGATACATAGATGTTGTTTTTTGTCAAATAAAAATATACCTTCTACCTCAATACTAGTATTGCAGAGAGCATGCAATGTTCATTAGTAGGTTATTCGCCGCATTAAGTTGACATCTTAACATTTTAACATCGTTTCTTTCTTTGTAATAATTGTTTCACTGAAGTTAACATGAAGTTTAAAATATCGATTATCATTTGCGTTTATATACATTATGCAAGTTCTCTTTATTGCTACTGGAACACAGGATGTCCTTACAAATTTCTAGGCAGTAAAACATCTTATAATGCGGTTAGAAGTGACATAAGAGATTCGGTTGTCAAATTAACAGGTTAGTGGATTAAAATAACTATATCCAGTACATTTTCATATAATTAAACATTATTTAAATGAGAAAACTCATTCAATAGTTGTAATCATAATGTTGTTTGACAACAGGTTGCGAACCAGTTAGCATATGGGGACTAGTGAGAAATGGCAAAATATTTCCTGGCACCGAATCTGCCGCAAATATGAAAGATGCTATGGTAATACGGGATCATATTATATCCAGTTACGACAGCGGAAACAGCTCTTTATGTGCTCAAGATGTCGACAGTTTACGATCCTGGAAAGCAGACGGCAAAATATTTGCCAAAACTCACCAACTTACGGAAGAAGGTTATCAAGACTCACTAGGCATTGGAGCCAGGCTTAAACAAGCATTTCCCAAGCTGTTAGCGAAACTCAACAAAGAAAATTACACATTTCGTTCCGCTCAAGGAAATTGGATCGAAGATAGCGCTAAAGCCTTCATAAATGGTCTCCAAAGTCAAGGCTTGGTAATAGAGAAAGTCGAAGCAGATTATGATATTATGGTTGTAAGTAAAATAGGTAGAGTTGGGTTTAATCATAACATAATGTCTTTGAAACTGCAATTATCTTTACTTTCTTTTTCAGCCTTATAAAAATTGTGCGAAGTATGAAACCGAGGTTTTGAATAATCCTAAAACTTACGCAGAAACTAATAAGTATCATGAATCCTCTGAATACTTAGCGGTAAGTATGATTTTTTATTTGTTTCTTTATGGCTGATAGATTTGCCATTTGCCACTGTCTAAATGAATGACTGGCTCTCAAGGACAGCAGTCGACACATGATGTGAGATGCTTGGCGACAAATTTTCTAGTTGAGGGTGGTGGTTAGCCAGGCAGTCTTTGGTAAAATGCTCTTTAACACCATGTCGACTGCAATCCTAAGACCACAACCGGGACCGACGGATTACAGTCCCTCGGATGCGCGGAAAAAAGCAGGTCATTTTCGTACGGGACATTGCTTAACTTAGTTAATCAGTTAATAACGACTACTAACGACAGCGTAGCTAGCTACGAGCGCTTAGCTAAAGATCTTAAATTACTGAATCCTAGCCTCACTTTTTGCTAAGAAGTAAGACATTTTGCAAAATAAACTGTCGCAAAGTAAAGTACCTACCTAACGGTGTGTTTCGGGTGTGTTTTACCAGGTCTTATTGTAGATCTGGCTTGTACACCATCTTCGACCACATCATCACTTAGGTTCTCTTTAATGAACCATATATGATATACGATAAAATTCTGTAATATACGGCACTAGTCGCAGTCGCAAGACCAATCTCAGTTGGTAGAACTCAAGACTTGGTCACAATCTTAATACCGTTGCTAATTAAAAACAGGTATATATAATATCTATAGCCACTCTCAAAAACCGACACACTAAGACCCATTTCAAGACCACTCTTAAACTTAAAATTGGTTTATGGCGACCGGATAATGAGGTCTCAAGTATCATTATCATTACGAAATATTCTATTCTAAAGGATTGATTTATTAAATAGTTAAGCGTCTCTGGAGAGCATATCCAAAGCTAAAATCCGTTTATTAATTAAACTTACTCAATAAAATGTAAGCATCATAGAGGTTTATCCGTAATTATAAATAAAAACTGAACCAAAATATAACATTCTGTATTTTTTCTTAGATGAGAGATAAAATTCGTCGGCGGGCGGGCGTCGATTACGCTTTAACTGACGTGAACATCACAGCCCTTTACGACTGGTGCCATTATACTTGGTCAGGAATCGACAACAATATTAGTCCCTGGTGTGCAGTTTTCACAACTGAAGACCTGAGAGTTTTAGAGTACGCTGAGGACTTGAAGCACTACCATAAAAACGGATACGCATCAACAATGAACCAGCAATTTGGGGAAATTCCTTTAGCCGACTTGCTGAAACATTTTCAAGAAGCGATCGAAGGAAAGGGGAAAAATATCGTTGCTTATTTTACTCATGCCTCTATGATTGAAATGGTATACACATCCCTCAATCTCTTCAAAGATGATAGCCCTCTAACCGGGGCACGTAAAAACCCCAAGAGGAAATGGAGAAATAGTAAATTTTCTCCGTACTCTTCGAACCTACTGGCGGTGTTAAATAGGTTTGTATATCATAAAAATATTTTTCTTTGTACTAAACTCGTATGCAAACAGAAACAAAATATATAATGGGAAAATACTTGTAAACTTTACTGAATTAGCACGTTTTTGTTTCGATCTTTGTCGGTGCGATATCACTAATAAAAATCAATACTCTGAAATGCCGGGTTAGAATCCCATATCTTCCTGCGGGTGTCGTAAGAGGCGACTAAGGGAAAAAAGCGCCAAATGAGCAGCATGTCACTTATCACGTGGATGTGAATAGGGTTTTGCGGGCATTAAACGCACAACGGAGCTGTGTACCATCTTAGTGCCCTTTCAGGGCTTCATACGATATTTTGAATATTGTTTAGTTTGCAATAACGCCTGCTATGCGGATTAAATTACAAAATCAATCCCAATACGATGGTTAAAGAACGATAGGAAAGATTTGAGTTATGACGTCATGTCATGTTAGCTCAATTGGTTAGAGCATACCCCGGCTCAAGGGGTGGATGGAAGCAGGTTGGAATCCCGCACATGTCTAAAATTTTTCCTATCGTATATTTGTGATTTTCATAGGATATGTTCTTGTGTTCCTGGCCTAAAAGTTGTTAGCGTTAACATATTATTTGTAATAATATGTTCTTGTGTTTCGTCCAGTGTGTAAGATCAAAAATTTTATATGACCCTGAAACTGTGCCCCATGAATGGCAATAGGCTCGCTATTACATAGGACCTAAACCCAGTTGGCGAAACGTGGGTATTTACACACCTCTGCTTACCCCTTCTGGAAATACAGGCGTGATTATATGTGTGTATGTACTTACCCGATGGGAAGACGTAAAAGGGACTCGCAACAGATTAAAAAAAAAGTTTGTTCGCAATCGATTGCAGAATTTCACACACTTAAAACTACACATCATTAAATAATACGTACCCCGTTTTTAAAATGCATAAAATAAGCTTGAGACGCATATGACATAAATGTCAGTAGTTAAACTATTGATCAACGACATAACTATATGCATCAATTATCTGTCCATGCCACCAACGCAACGTTTAAAATACAACACATTTATTTTTATATTTTTCGGTCTATTTTAAAATGGTGGCATTATAATTGGGGGCGATATGTCCTGCACTGACGTCCCGCTTGGGGTGTTTTGTGCAGCTGGGGTGTTAAGCACAAAACAATGATGGCATTTTAAGCTTTTACTAATTATTGATCTACAATTATGAAAGTAAAATTCAATAAAAACGGGCTAAGTAGAGCAGGTCTCGTTCTTTTTAGGTTCTGCATTGCATTAACCCGTAAAGGAAAATAAATGTTTGTTTATTTTGATTACAGCTTCGAAACTACATTATAAATTGGCGTTTTCAGTATTTTTAACGAACTAGCTAGCTATAAGGTGTGGTTTATAGAAAACCAAAATTTGAGATGAGTAACTTGTTTAGTTTTTTGAGGTAAATCCCGTGACAAAAATAGTTTAAATTGATCACAATGGTCTCCATTTATTTATTGTTTTAGATAAAGACAATAACTAAATAAAATATAAAATATCTAATTTATCTAAATATAATCTACTCATTATGTTCTATACCATGCTAGGGAGTAAGAGAGTATTTGTTGGTTAAGTCACAGATTAAAGGACCAGAAGGATTACTGCAACAAAGTAAACTTCAGCTCGCAAAGCATGGAACACCTAATATTTATAATAATATTCATCTCATATTCTAATTATATTCATCTACAAGATGTCTCTCTTTCTATCGCATAACCACGTATAGCTCTGTACTCTTCTGACGCGGCGCGTACCGCAGAATTATCCCGTCCGGACGGATACGCCGATGTAGCACCTGTAGCATGGAACATATAATGTAGCTTTGTACCTAAAGTGTGGAATGAGCCAGGCCTGGTTAAATAGAAGATATGATTACTACATAATAAACCAAAATTGTACTACTAAATAAACTAGTTTAGTTTTTGAGATAGACCCCGTAACACAAATGGTCTACAATTTGCAATTTTAACGGCACCTAGTTTATTTCCTTTTTTTGATAAGAAAACGCTAGTTTTATACCTACACCACATACTAGGATGCAAGAAAATAAAATAAAGGGGTTATTTAATTGAATTCCTAGCCTTGTACCTACTCTGCTTTGGGTCAAATATCTAATTCTAATTATCTAATTTCAGGTTTGTGACTCACTCTGTATAAAAAACTAGAGATCCGTGATGTACGGATTGATGGATAGGTGATAGACAGATAGTGGAATCTAATTAATAGAGCTTCGTTTTCCCGTTTACTTGCGCAACCCTTATAACGTATAAATATATATTCAAATTTTTAATATCTCAGCAACGGAAATGTGTCATATTAGTAGATAACATGTTTAGACCAGGTGCACACTACTATGTAACGTTTACGCGGATTCAACCATCACCAGTCAAGATGCAATCCAGTCTAAGTGGTGTGTACACACTAGCTGCATGTCAGAAGAGGTATTGACATTTTAAAACCGACTTTTCATTGCCACGGTTTTGCCTTAAGCGAATCAATATTGTAATAATATGAAGTTTTACGGTGCGTTATGTCTATTTTCATATTTTTTTATTAGTTTTTGTTTAATTGTTTGATGAAATTTAAACATTTCCTCGTAAAAACAAAAGAAAGGCTGGATACTGTTACATTACGCTATTCTAACTAGCCCAAGATCAGACGCCCACAACCTTATTGCCTAACTAGAATGATAATAAAGGTCTACTTTATTTTAATATTTGAACAAGTTGGAACTCATTAAGGCATTGTTTCCGGAGGAACTGTTATGAGTAGACTTCTGTTGCGATGGGTTTTATCTTCTTTTGTATTTGAGCAAATTTAAATATACTCTATGCATGGTTTATGGCGATAGCATTGAGTAAGTTCATATGTAAAAATTAAGATCGTGTCCATTACCTACCATTATATTTATCTCTAGTGATCGAGGGCGTGAATTTGCACACCTATTACGTACTTGCATATCTTATTCGCAAGCTCGATCTTTAGAAGTTAGACAAAAAACCTCATACAATAATATCTACTCACTTAAGACTGCAGAACACAATGAATTTTTATATATACAATTACTAATATAGATCTGTTCTGAGCAGTCTGTACTTTATGACCATGGGCAATAGCTTAGTAAAAAAGTAAGCTACCAGGGAGCCCTGTTCAATTCTCCACAAAATTTTGTAACAGCAAAAATATCTTAGATTATTATATATTTATTAGTAAACCACATGTTTTCAACGAATAATTCTTCATTACAGATGCAATCACGAGAACGATTACAACGTCGTGTTTTATCTCAACGAAGAACCCTTGATATCAATTTGCAAGGACGGAGTGTGTACTTGGCAAGAATTTGAAGGCAAACTAAAAACGTTTTCGTCGGCCAAGCCTGATTTTTGTTAATATAATAATTTCAGTGTGAAATAAAATTTAACAAAGACTAGCGTTTTATTATTTTTGTATTATGTTTAGTTTAAAGAATACGATGAAAAATAAAGCACACCAAAACAAAACATTATAATATATCTTTTATTTAAAGCAGTTCTAAAGGTCAAATTGTTCATTAGAAAAATGTCGTAACTTAATCTTAACCGGTCCTGATGAAATCAAATGTTTGTCCTCTTCAATATGTTTAACATTTATAAACGTATCTTGTTTGATAGACAATGTGGTATAATAGCAGATAGCCAAAATAAAATAAAATCACTAATGCAGCTTCAATAAGTAAAGAGACAAAACGAATATGAAGAATTGTGTGTTTATTTTTTGTGTTTTACTAAAAACAGTGTCATCGTCCTTTTGTTATTGGAATTCGGGTTGCCCCTATAAATATTTTTCAGATAAAACCCCATACAATAACGTCAGAGGTGATATAAGGGACTCGATCGTAAAACTAAAAGGTATGTATCGTTTTATTAGACAAACAGTGACTTTATTACGTGAAAAGAGCAACTGTATATTCTTTAGGTAGGTATATCTTGTGTAGAAAAAGCCAACAATGACGTAGATTTTAACGTGTATTCATATTAAAGGAATTGTATAATGAAATCACAAATTAAAGATGTAGTATGAGTAAATTTATTATTAACTAGTGACCCACCGCGGCTTCGCGTGGGTGTAATGCTGATACTAAATAAACTGTAATATCTTCGAAAATACTCATTTAAATTACATGCTGTTTAGGACCGTAATGGTCTACATTATATGCACATTGTATTTAAGGTTCTTAATTGGATAAAGATTAAAAATAGCTTTGTAAATAAGCCATTATTACTCGTAAAAAGTAGACGATAAAAAATGGTTACTGTGGGTTATCCCTAAAAGATAGACATATACCATTCAAGATACAAGATGTCTTTATTCCCATAAGTATTACCAAAATTATACAGAAAAAGTATACATTATTTGAAGTGGATAACAGAGTATAAGAGATTTTCAGTGAACCCCAAACTAAGCACGAGGCCTGTGTCATTGGGACTTCTTTGTAGACCGTATAAGGTGTACAATACTGTAGTACATAATGTTGATATATCTCGTAGGGTGCACCCAGCATATGCAATGTAATCTAAAAAAAAATGTTAATACGACATCACATTAGAAACCCCCATAATTATAAGTGTTTCTCCACTATATTATGCATGTATACATATAAACCTTTATCTTGAATAATTCTATCTATTAAAAATAACCGCATAAAATCCGAATAGTTTTAAAGATCTAAGTTTACATAGGGACAGACAGACAGCGGGAAGCGACTTTGTTTCATATTATGTAGTGATAATCAAGGCTTTTGAACTATTTTACTAACTCTCATTTATTTGACAGGTGCCTATATAACAACACAACTAGACTTAGTTATGTTTTCTTTGTTATCTTATAGGATGTGAACCGATCAGTATATGGGCACTTTTGAGCAGTGGAAAAAGTATTCCTGATAATATTGACAGAAGTCTCAATGAATCCTTGACTATTAGAGACAATGCTATATTCAGTTACAAGCAAGGTAAAAGCTCTATCTGTGCCCAAGACATTGAAAACCTTGAAAGTTGGAGCGCAGATAAAAATATTTTCAGCAGTTCAAATGCCTTAACTGACGAAGGATCTCAGGAACTAATAGGAATTGCAAACAGATTGCAAAAAGCGTTCCCTAATTTATTACAAAACCTTAGAGGAAATTTCAATATCGCCTCGGCTTCCTCCCGTGTGACGGAAGAAAGTGCAAAGAATTTTGTGAAAGGTTTTCCAAATGAACACTTGAACATCGAGAAGGCGAACGATAATATCGCTGCTGTAAGTATACTCGACTGCTTAACCATTCATCTTATACATAAATAATATTTAAAGGGTTGTTGAATGTTGGAACCAATAACTCACCCCTTCCTCAAAAACTTTTTGAAATTCACACCCTGGATTTGACTTATAAAGTAAAGCAAGCTTGTTTTGATATCCCAAAACTTTACAAGGAAGTTGTTCGGAACGAGATTAATAAGGAATTAGTGTGTAATATGTACAACAGATGGTTAAGAAAATAGGTATAAATACATACACATATTTATATTATGCCGTATAGCTCCCGGCTTAAGAATATAATAGCTGTTCCATATTATCCTTTTGAATGTTGTAATAGGCGTCCAATGGGAAATGCACCTAGTAAGTAACATGACATATAACCATTTTAATGTCTTGATTATTTAAGCAGGTACTATTGAGAACAAGATGGATGTAATCATAAAAACTTTTTCTTTTGTTGTAAACACTTAGCAGGCGTTATTCCCAAAATTACAATGTTATAAAGCGAATCCAAAACTATTAACAATTATGTCTTTGTGTTGTAAGAGAAGATATAAACACCACGTATAAATGAGTAGGGGTAGATTAATGATGGCTAACTAACTACATTTAATTTTTTTTATTTTGTCTAGTGGCTGGACTCTATTGACAATCAAAAATGTACCAAAAACGGACAGACCGTTTTTATCGAATTTTAGTCAAAACTATTGACAATTGTGTCTTTTTGTTGTAAGAGAAGATATAAACACCGCATATAAATGAGTAGGGGTAGATTGATGATGGCTAACTAACTACATTTAATGTTTTTGATTCTGTCTAGTGGCTGGACTCTATCTATTAACAATCGAAAATGTACCAAAAACGGACAGACCGTTTTTATCCAATTTTAGTTTACAGACTACACGAAAGTACGGCCCTCCATATATTGTAGTATTTACAATTACTACTGCCTACCCAAGTGATCATATATAACTAGGCTCGCAGTTGTTAGTAAGTTATGATATTGTCAATTGGACAGTTTCCAGGATACATCACTTATGTAGCTCATGAAGGATATACTATATAAATTTACATGGTTTTGGCCTTTGGGTACTGTGAAGCCCTAGAGGGATGCGTGCAAATAAAATGCGTCCCCAAGCGATATCGAAATACAATGCCATGGATATCTACGAAAATATATATCAACAAAACTCAAAAACCTTCTCAATGTAAATCTATGATGGAATAGTTCCAATAAGCATTTCTTTTGAGGTCAGCTTTGTGCAATCGTTAACTAACGCTTCGTATCTTGGCATCCTAATTGCGCTCCAGCTGCTCTTTCAAAATCGAGCTTGGATTAAAATTGCGGTCCAGTTATTTACCGTTACTACTGATATTGCACTTCAACTGGTAAAATTTAACGTCTTTAGGCATTAGCCTAACAGAAACGACTATCAGAAAAATAATTATAATTATTATGTAGAAGTTTACCTTTGCTTCCATTACCATTTATGTGAATTCTCACTATTAAGTGAGAATTCACATAAATGAACAATGGATAGACTTATAAGTTTAAAAATGAAGCAAAGGTAAACTTCTACATAATAATTATAATTATTTTTCTGATAGTCGTTTCTGCTTGCTTCCATTACCATTTATGTGAATACTCACTATTAAGTGAGAATTCACATAAATGAACAATGGATAGACTTATAAGTTTAAGAATGAAGCAAAGGTAAACTTCTACATAATAATTATAATTATTTTTCTGATAGTCGTTTCTGGGGGAGGCGTTTGTTCAGCAGTGGACGTCTTCCGGATGATGATGATGAATTTCTTAAAATATTTCCAAATGTGTGATTATTGGTTGCTAGGTTTTATTCTCATTAAATACTTAGTATTTATTTTACTTTACAGTTTAATGATAATTACCATAATTTTACGTGCATATATTTGAAAAATCATATTTCAATGTGAAGTCGACCATGTACTTTTTCAATATATATGTTTTCAGCATAGCATGTCATTCTAATCATCATCAAGAATACGTCCGGTTTTCCCATTTCAACGCCATAAAACTAATTCTAACCAATTGCATCCGTCGGCTCTCCGTGTCTCTCACGGTGTCCTCGATCCATAAATTAAAGCATAGCGTTAACTCTCTTTTATTACGTTTAGCGAAATAAAGTTTGTGCATCCTGGTGTGGGTATGATTGGATAATTTATCAAATTTTGAGGTTTTAATACCAGAATAAACATTTAAGAGCACCCGTAGCGTAAATTTCTAAGTAGTTCTTAACCCATCAACTAGATTAAACATGGTGACAGGGCATTTTGCGAATACCCGCTTTGCTACCACTCTCAAGTTGAAAAACTGTTGCCAAGCACCTAACGGTGTGTTCCGGCAGCTGTCCTTGAGAGCCAGAACTTCTAGGTTAACCTGACAACATCTTCGACCACATCATCACTTACCATCAGGTGAGATAGTAGTCAAAGGCTAACCTATCAGTAATAAAAAAAAACAATGTTCGCTGCTGTCCTTACTAAGATGGGTGACCGAGTACCTAATTATGTTTTCCCCAATTTCAGCCACACAAAACTTGCAAAAAATATCAGAATAATTTACAAAATCCCAACACATACACTGAAATTAACAAATACAAGAAAACCGGAGAATACCTCGCAGTAAGTTCCAAAAGCTTATACAGATTTTACTGTTACATTTATTAGACATAGTATATTAGTTCATAACATTTGGAACCACGTTTCAGACCAAGGACAGAATACAAAGACGTCTCGGCATTGACTTCAAACTCTCAGACGACAATGTCAAATCTCTCTACGATTTGTGTCGTTTTAATTGGTCGGGAATCAACAACCAATTCAGTCCTTGGTGCGCCTTGTTTACTACGGAAGATTTACGAGTTTTGGAGTACATCGGTGATTTAGAACATTACTACAAGTATGGCTACGGAAATGATATAAATAAACTTCTAGGAAGACGTCCAATGGCTGATTTATTGAAGACATTCCAAGAAGTGAGAGACGGAAAAGGGAAAACTTTGGTAGCTTATTTTACAGATACAGCTACTTTGAATATGGTGGCGACAGCGCTTAATTTGTTTAAGGATGAATATGCACTTAGCGCTAAAAGAGATCCGAAAAGAAAATGGAGGAATACTAAGCTATCGGTTTTCTCTGCCAACTTATTAGCAGTGTTAAATAGGTCAGTAGAGATTTAAAATGTGAACATTTACAACGATATTATTTTTCTGTTTCATTTTTAATTTAAAACAAGTTAGTAAAGCAGTCCTGTAGTACATACACAATTCTTTTTTAGACGTTTCTAGAACCCTGTTTCGATGGTTGTATAGAATATGTGACATTTGGTGAATATGGGAAAACAATGTCTGTGCTTTGTTTTTAAAGCACTAATGGCGCTCGTCGGTGTGTACCATTCAAATCACGAAATCACTTAATGATTTTGATTTTGATCATGGTTTATACACGACTGCCCAAAAAAAGACGTGTTATGTTTTAAGGGTTCATGTAAGTATGTATGTATGTTTGTGAGTTGCTTTATTCCACCATAACTTCTAAACGGCTTAACCGATTTTAATGTATGATATATCATTAGATTTGCCTTGATAGCGCAGGTGACTCTAGTTACATAAAATATATAAATTAATTGGCGGGTTATAAATGCCATATTGTGATAAAAGAAAAATGTTTTTTCTCCCAAACTCATCGAGTGGGATCTGGATCTTTTAAAAACGATCCCTTTAATGTATCTAACTTACAGTTTTGATTGAAATAGAACGATAAAACGCTTAACGAAAGTAAATAATTTGCAGTCGGGTTCTTTAATTTTTAATTAATAATACTAGTTGACAAAATCATGGCTTGTTAATAAAATACCTAAGGTCCAGTCAGTAGAATTTTAACTTTGACTGATCGAAAGGGTTTCATTCGGTAACATTATTTTCCTTTAATTATTACTGTAGGTTTTTATCAGAACCAGCGAAGGGCAGGTATTTATTTGTAATGAATAAATCTGGGACGAATCCGCGTAATAAAAAAGACTAGCCTAGTGCGAGTCGGACTCGTGCACGCAGGGTTACAGGGACCGTACCAACCTCTAGGTATATGAGTAAAAGTTATGATATTTTTATTGCAAAATTAAATCCATAATATTTTATAATCATTAAACATATTCTTATTGTATGATGTAACCAATAAATATGCTTTTCGCAATTTTGCCTTTATTGTGTTATAAGACGTGGCTTCGTACCAAATTTGAAGTTTCTGACTTCACGGGAAATACCCTGTAGGTTATGATTCCCTTGCGAGTGTCGAAAATTTGCAGCATAAACGGCTGTATCTTTTGATTGCGTTGGCTTAGATGTTTGTTTTTCACAGTTCCAAAGGACAGTAGACCTGAGTATTTGATATGAATTTCAGCTTGATACTTCCACGCGTTCTTGAGTAAAAGGATCTTGAAAGACAGACAGACGGGCAATAAAATGATCTTATTTAGTTCCTTTTTTTCCTTTTGAGGCACGGAACCCTAAAAACAAGACAAGTGCAAGCTGGATGTTATGACAGCATCGTTATTCAGAAAACGACGAAACGTAGCCGTCACAATACACAACAATGTCTGATTCGGAGTGGAAACTCCGAATGGGACTATCACCACATAATGAAACCTCACTTAAAAGTGAGGTTTTGCTTTACATGTTTTATACTCTTTGGTTGATTACGATGACTCAATCAAACCACACTCTTAAGTTGAGATTTACGATTGGTCATCTTTTTGAGTAAAAATAAAAATGTTTTATCTCATTCCCATAAGTGTAGGCAAGTTAACCGGCTTCAAAAAAGGAGGAGGTTCACAATTCAACTGTATTTTTTTATGTTTGTTACCTCTGAACTTTTGACTCAGTTAACTGATTTTGATGATCTTTTCTTTTATTTAAAAGCTAAATTAAAATTATTTAAGTGCTTCTCGTGTAGTCCAATCAAAATTGCATTAAAATCGGTCAGCCATTTTTGAATAACAAATAACTGTAAAGTGTTTTCCTATCTTGATGATATAGTCATTGACAGTGAATGACAAGTAATCCCGTAAGTAGCAAAGGTCAATAAAGAGGGTGAAAACATTTTTTTTTCCTCAAGATGGAACTTCAACACTCAAAAGTGTGAAATAACTTGTCAAAGTCCATTTTGATCCATGAATTTCCATTTTGAGGAAAACTTTTTTCAACCTCTATTACCTGTTGTTGATTGTTCTCTTTTTACTTGTTGCGTAATGAATAATTACTATTAATCCATCTGCCTCAGGATCATTTGGAAATGATCATCCACTTCTCGTTTTATAGTTTTTATAGATTTGACTATAGTTTTTGTGATATTAGAAGATTGTTGTAAGTTTGCAATTCATTGAAAAGATTTGATGGATGAATGTTATTTTGGACAAGTTAAGTACAAATCTTGGCTTATACGTTAAATGTTGAAAATTATGTGTTTTAATTTAAGACTACTGTTTTTAGACATATAGTATAATGTGATTCCTCGAAAGTTGTGGTTTGGTAGCTTTTCGAGAACCTTCCTTTCATCTCAATTTTCTTCTGAGAGCTAAGTTGAGGTCTGTTTCTTCGGCAAATTTACGCGCCAAGACACTCCAATCAAATACTTCTTCATTGTTTTTTAAATTATTTATGTGCTAGCCTTTGAATACCTGTTGGTAAGTGATAATACAGTCGAAGTTGTTCACGTTAACATAGAATTCCTGGCTCTCAAGGATACTGCTACAAGAACATACTGTAAGGTGCTTGGTGGCTTATTAAAGGTGACCATTAGCAAAATTCACTACCACCAGACTATAACGATTGCCGTCCTTAGATAGCTGGGACCAACGCCAAAGCAAGGAAGCGCTCAGTTATAAGCCTGTAGCGGTCAACCATCCAAATCATGAATGTTGTGAACGTTGCTTCGGATAAGAATGACTAGAAATCGTTTCAACGACTTTAAAAAATAAGTCATCACTGGCTACACGCGTTATTAATAAGTAAGTTACATACATTTAGTTGACTTAATTAACGTGTTTTATTTTCTTCAGATGTGGCCAAGAGGGTGACACAGATTTCAACGTTGTTTTTTACTGGAATGAAGAACCGTTGCTCCCGATTTGCGAAAGAGGCTTTTGTTCTTGGGATGAATTTAATAATAAGCTTCTTCCATTTGTAAACGCTACTTTCGAAATTTGTAATAAATGAGTGTGGATTATATATTTATCTTTGAAATCCCTTGTACTCCACCGCTGCTGCTCTAAAAACAGAAGCTATATAATCCATATCGATCAATGTAGTCGTTGTTTAAAAGATGATAGTGCCCACTTGCCGATATTTTACCCTAAGTCGCATCTTATGACACCCATGGGAAGAGATTGGGGGTCCACATTCAAATCGGCACCCCACGGGCAATAATTTAGTTTATTTACATTGTTAATTCAGGTATTTGGTAACAATTTCCTCTATATAATAAATTACTTTTTCTTTTTCGCAATAAAACCCAGAACGAGGACATTCGCCGAAGAACAAAAGTCACCGACATAGCTTTCAGAGTATACATTACATGACAATACACCGGAAGATCTAATATTGGCACTTTGACCGAGGTAATCGTAAGATTTACGGGGAGCCGGGCTAGAATGTAACCCCCCTATTTCTACCCGTGGTGTCGTAAGAGGCTTGGAGTATTAAAAATGTAGATAAAAATATTATTGAATGTTATGTTTTATATAAAGTATTATAGTTATAGAAATGTGTGAAAGAAGATAAGAAAGATCTTTGCCCAACAGATACATTACAGGTTATCAAAAAAAATATGATTATATAAATTTTGATTATTGTTTTAATATTGTTATGTTTGCAATAACGCCTGCTCGGCGAATTACATTACAAAATTACCAATTTACGAGAGAAAAAAATACATTAAAAATTACAGTTCGGCACATGTGCCTGTAATTTATTCGTTCGTAAACTTGTAATTTTGATAATTGTATTCCAGAACTAATTCATTTCGATATAACTGATATGTAAATATTGTCTTAGGTTTTCGCAATTATTACACATAGTAATTAAACAACTTTAAACGGTTTAAATCACGTATATTTCACTCATCGGTCACGGGGTGACCACGATCACCGCAAAGTGTTTAAAACGTCGGGACAAAAATAATGATAAATATACGCGATTTAAATCGTTTAAAGTTGTTTAATTACTACATGTAAATATTATTTTTTCAATAATACAGTTAGAATGCACAAAAATACATTATAACTTCATATATAAATACTTATTGTAAATGTGAAGGGTTGCCGGTATATATGCAAAGTGTTTATCAAATCTGTGGGTATATTATATATAGCTCACAAAATATTGCTACATATCTACCTATGTTCCAAAATGCAAAGGTTACTGGTTTGATGACATTTTTACGATGCATAAAATCAACAATAAGGTCACTCACATTCAATGACCTTTACAAGTTTACACATCTAAGCTTTGTCCTTCATCTAAATTGACTTTATAATATCTTAATCTCATACAAATTATAGTGAATAGTGTATTTTTTATTCTAGAGTTTTTGCCACTATATCACATACCTAAGTATGAGATGTGACGAAAATGTTAAGCAGACTAACATGGTGGTAAGGCGTTTTGCGAATGCATACCTGGGTAGCTATCTCCCTCACGTAGAAAATCTGCAGCTAAGTGCCTAACGTTGTGTTCCGGCAGCTGTCCTTGAGAGCCAATAACTCTAGGTTCGCGTGAACAAAATCTTTGCCTGCATCAACACTTACCACGAGGCGATGTAGAGGTCAAAATATAGCCTAGCAGTAATAAAAAAAGCTAAACTAGCACATTTTAAAAACTGCCGTAACGCGACATTATATTGGTGTTCTATATTTTTATTCTAATTATTTGGGGTCGTCACCGATACCTCATATTACTGTAACAACATAAAGGAATGGCACAATTACATACTTTGGAACAGGCGCGTTTTTCTTTTAGTTACCTTATCGACGTCATGGTGGTAGGGCAATTGCGAATGCCCGCCTGGCTAGCTACTACCCTCAAGTAGAAAATCTATCGCCAAGCATCTAATCTTGTATTCCGGCAGCTGTCCTTGAGAGCCAGTATTCTAGGTTAGCCTGAACAACATCTTCGATCACATCGTCACTTACCATCAGGTGAGATAGTGGTCAAAAGCTAGCCTATCAGCTATAAATAAAAAAGTTCATACTGTTTATTCCTAAGCCGGGAATGGGGACTGGCTCGTAAGGAGAGCTACGGTAAGTGCATGGTGGTAGGGCATTTTGCGAATGCCCGCCTGGCTAGCTACCACCCTCAAGTAGAAAAACTGTCGCCAAGCACCTAACTGTGTGTTCCGGCAGCTGTCCTTGAGAGCCAGTACTTCTAGGTTAGCCTGAACAACATCTTCGACCACATCATCACTTACCATCAGGTGAGATAGTGGTCAAAGGCTAACCTATCAAGCATAAAAAAAAAAAAAAAAGTAGGTGATATTTTTCTAGAGGGCATAATACCTTATTATGACGCTGAGAAACTTGATGCATTATGCATCTATATGAATAAAAAATTACATCATAATATTTATGTAAATATCATTATTATTTTCACAACACAAGCCACAGCATTACGCGCGCTAGAAACATGTCACCAAGTAGGTACTTACCGTAGCTATCCTTTCTATCCAGTCCCTATTCTAGGTTTATTTAAGTTCGCAGATTAGAACTAAGTTTTTAGTTCCAAACTACGATGGTCCCAATTTGGTTATTAGGATGATCCATACCACGCGCTTTTTAGAAAAGAGTCACCCATTAGATGTTTTTTTTATCTTTAGCATTATGGTGCGACTAATACGTTTTTATACTGGTCGGCCTCTAAACGCCATGGAACTATTACGACATTATAATGCATTGTAAAAGTAGAAGATATACAAAATTCGATATGAATTGAGAATTCTTTGAACAAAAAGTACAGACTTACAAGAACAAAGACGGCATAGAGGTCACATTAAATTGTATCTTAGGACGATAACCACAAACGTTCTTGCCGGCCACTCCTTGACCTTTGTCTCACACAAAGTCAACTTACTTCTACAGCTCAAAGCAGTCTTCGAATAAGACGTGTGCGTTATTATAGGTACGTATAAATTGCTCATATAGAGTATACTAGAACCTATATTGTGTATTTGAGTTCACTTTGGATTCATCATTAGCTTCCTACTTTTATTTTTGTCTTATATATATAAGGATAGGTAGGTACGTACCTGTTGGTAAGTGAATAGGCTCAACGTGGCTCAGATGGATAACTACCGCAAAACACCGTTAAGTGGTTGGTAATAAACTTCCTACTTGAAGATGGTAACACTTGCTGAATGATCTACCACTACACAATAGCAGGTATGTATTTTCGGTAAAGTAAAAGTTTAATTAAAACCAAACTCATATATCATATACATCTTTTTGTATTGGCCTTCACCAGAAGCATCTGGTAGTTATCAAACTCAAATCGCATATTCTCGCATTTGGCTATTATGACATCTGATTTGGAGAGGATAGAGAACAGCTCTGATTGATAAGCCAAGACCTGAAGGGACTTCACATTATCATTGACACATGACAATACAATCTCAAAAAATGTTGACAAGTTTGTTATAATTATATTATTTTTACAACAACAATTTCAAAACCGATAACACCTGATAGTCAAGTCATTAATTTTTGACCGGCGGTATGCCTATATTAACAAAATACTACGAACTATTTACAACACTACAGCTACTACAATTAAAGCATTTAGATCCCTATAAGTCATTGCAGACTCATAGGCAGTCCAAATACTCTAGCCCAATACCCGTTGGCAGCATGCCCAGCATGCTGGCAGCATTGCTCCGTTGAATTGCAATGCTTATTCTAAATTCTTAATCATTACGAAATCTATCAGAACTTAACTAAAAATGTGAAAGAAACATTATGGGAGTGATTTATCAAAGTAATAAGAATTATTTTGACTGAGCTTATTGAATACGTGAAACGGAAGACATTACCTCAAGTACGCACTAAAATAGACTATCAAGACTCAAGCCAAAGGGAACGCTTGCTCACTGCGCAGGGCAGGTAAAGACTCGTAAAACATTTTTGCACATCGTAAAAAGCCAATTTTACGTAAACTGTCTGACATATACCTATGAGCACATAGTATATTCGTAGGTATACCGCAACGTAACCGAATCGTTGAGTGACACTTCACTGATTAGCTGGCTCCCTTGTCAAACGGTCTAAGTGAAGGCAGCTCGACAAAAACAGAGGCGGGTGTTTTATGAAATGGGGTTTTTTCACGGCCTTTATTCTACCCGAATCCTTCTACGGCTTTCGTTAAGATTTTTTCTATGTATTCTCTTTTTGAGGTATAATACTTAATTTAACCCGTTATAAAAATATAGACTGTATGTTTTCCACTAAAAATATTGGATCTACAAAATAATGTATCTCTTTTCTAGTTAAAATAATTCAAGCCAATTATAAAAATAGAATCTGTATAGTCCACGTAATTATCAAAATTAAACTTATTATTTGTGAAGCATAAGCCTTACGACGAAGTATAAAAACAATAGGTCATCTGTGAAATTTTTTTGCTATATTTTTAGATTCATTGTAAAAGAAGGTGGCTGAGATATCGTTTCTAACAGTCTTAGAGTATGAATTTGAATTCTGGGCTATGAAAGAGGCGGACGCGGAAGAACCCTTGTAACAGAGCTGTAAATATGAAAATTGATGTTTGAAGGAATGAGTATATCAGAGGAAGCTTTAAAGAAGCACTTGCGACAGTAAAGTTGAATGCATGATATGGGTATGTACTGTGGAGGAATAGAAATGTTAAATATGTAGATCGTCATGGTACTAAATAAGGTTTGAGATTATAATAAATTCACAAATAATTAATAATTTTAAGTAAAATTATAATACTTTGGTGAATTTATTTTTCTCACGTAAGTGAAATATTTTCTTATGAGAAATAATATATCTCAAACCTTATTTACTATGACGATCTACATAATATGTAACATTTCTATTCCTCCACAGGACATACCCATATCATGCATTCAACTTAACTTCTTTAAAGCTTCCTCTACATACCCTACTAAATATTTCTTTGTTTAATTTTGTCTGTCTTAATGTATTTGATCACAAAAAACGTGTAATTCAAAACCTATTTGCTACGATATATAATATTTCTTTAACTTATTGAAGCGATTACATTTGTAACTGGAAAACGTAATTTATTACATTTATGACGGTTTCAGGGATAATTTATAGAATCATGTATATATGTGTTAACTTTTCAAGATAGTTCGGGAAATATTATTTTAAACTCACGAACACAATAATTATGCAGATTAGTTACCAAACACAGCAACACGTTAGATAAAACTCTCTCGCCGCAGGCACTTTAATCCACCTTAACATCATGCTTCTGGCAACACCGCTGCCCAATGCACGTGATTCCATAAATTACTCCTAAACAGCACAAAATTAAAATACGTTTACCCCTAATAACAAATGTAATAAATTAAAGAAATATAGGAGCCATCTTAACGAATGTTTTCCGAAACTCCGTATTACGAGATCATGATCAATTACAAAAGCTAGACTACCGAGCAACTAAAATACGTTTAAATTTTTAATTTTCCGCCTTTTATTAGACTACAGCTTTACCTGAAATCCATAATGATGGTAAGCTGGTTTTTAGCTCAGGCGGCTTCACAGTCGCAATGAAATTATTTCTTAATAACATTAAATATATCTAATACATTATTCATTTTATAATGTCTTATAATTATTATAAAATATAAAAGGTCTAATTAAATCGTTATTTGTACAGATGACGTAATGTATTTGTTTTAGGTCTTTGCTATTATTACAAAATATATTTACGGTAGCTAAACGGCTTAAATCGCGTACATTTTAAACCGATTAAAGTTGTTTAATTACTATACAGAGACTTATTTGATATTATATTGGTTAATAGTTTACTGCTTGTCAACATTTCGATTGTAATTTTGCTTTCCACAATAGTGGGAAATGGTAGGAACATGGTGATACGATTACCAAAATCATAGCTAATTAATACACATCTGTGTAAGATGCCGATATTGATTTTCACAGTTCACAGTTCAATTAACAAGTTACTTACGTGCATGAAAATATGATGAAAATTCTAGGTCATTAATCACTCTTGATTTTAAGTGCTTACAACAAGACTGCATACGTGAATTTGTTTACGTATTTTTTAATTGGGTAGTATAATAACGTTTATATCTTATTTAGAATATATTGTAAAATAGCAAGTCCGTGTTCTGTGACCACGATTGAATTCGAAGATTGTTTTAAGTGAGTGCTGCAAAGAGAACCAGTGATCGAGTGCCACTTATGGAACAAGTGCTTCTCATTACACTTTACAGCGAGTCTCTTTATAGGAAATCCCCAATTCCTATAAAGAAACTCACAACAAAGACTTTTCGATATGCCGTCGCATGTCGTTGTGGGCCAACAAAGACACAAAATTGAGGATGCTATACTACGTTACAAATGAATTACGTTGGCGTTTAATACTTTGCTTTCTATCCTGCATTCAAAAAGCTGGAGGTAGATTAAATGTTTTGCTTAGATTTGAAGTGAGAACAATCGAAAGAGACGCAGCCCATTTTTATTTGACTACACGAAAGTGTCAGGCTTTTGAAATGATGATGACCTAGAGACAATGACGGATAGGAAACCAATTGAACCTCTGATTTTTGACCCTTAACACATAAACGTCACAGATTACGATGTAGGGTGGTTTAAAAAGTGCGTCTTAAAATTCCCTTAGAGGTCAGCAGCGCGTTGGTAACCCCTCTGGTGTTACAAACGTCCTTAGCCGATGGTGACCACTTTCCACCAGCTGCCAGTTTGCCTACTATTAGGCAATAAACAAAAACTTCTACGAATAGGCAAGTCAATAGTCAAGTCTGTTGTAGGGGTTGTAGGGGGTGCGTAGTAGGTTCAACACCTGCTGCGGATTGAAACTTCTGCCGCAGACAATATAATATTATTTGTCGAAACGAAACACAAACAAGTGGTTGCATCAACAAATAGCTTGCGTTTGCAATAAATTTATGCAAGGGTAGTAGTTTAAAGAGGTGTGTTATGTTGTTTCGATCATGTTTATATCTGATGTATCAATTTTAATAGGCATAGTGGTAGGGCATTTTGTGAATGCTCGCCTGGCTAGCTACCACCCTCAAGTAGAAAATCTGTCGCCAAACACTTAACGGTGTGTTCCGGCAGCTGTCCTTGAGAGCCAGTACTTCTGTACTGTTAGCCTGAACAACATCATTACACACAACACTTACCAACCAAAATATGTCTAGCTATTCGACATAGTATATTAAAACAATTAATGTAAGTACTACTAAGTGTTACATTTAGACATATTGCTGAATGAAACAATCTGTTATTGTATGTTTTATGACTAGAATTAATATTACCTAAATATTATTTGAGAATTCCGGTTCCGGTGTCATACCAGTAAACATACATTGTCGTTGCTCCCGCCAATATAAATCTAAATCACTGCAATTGAAGTTAAAAGTTCACCAAAGTGTTAAAATCGCCAAAAGTGGTGTTAACACAGTCATTCAACTACAAATATAACAAGCAAAGGAAGTTATTGGAAGATTTCTGCACTGTAAATATTGGTCCCTATAAATTTGAGGTTAGAAAAAGGTGCCTGAAGTTAGTATAACCAACGAGTGAGTACCGACAACATTACAACACAAAAGTCAATTGTCATCCAACGCGAAAGTCAACGTCAACCTTGTCAAACGCCAATTGTCAGCTGTTAGCTGACATACGTCACACATTGAGTTGCCACGGTATAAGTGTTGCCACACCAGGAAATCTCCCTCAAATCATGGCAAATCAAATCACGATGGTTCATCTACTTCACGAAATTAAAGAGCAAATGGCATTGCAAACTATCGAAATAACTAAAGCAGTTACGGAAAGTGTTTCGAAGAGCATGGATGAGAAATTAGCAGCTGTGCTGGAGGAAAATAAATGTTTGAAAAATCAAGTTGTAACTATGAAACAAAAAATAAACTTTTTAGAGGACGAGAAGAGAAAAGCTAATTTGGTATTTTTTGGAGTGGACGAAGCTGAAAAAAGCGGCTCTATAATCGACTTTATTATAAAGTTGATTGAAAAAGAAATCAAAATAACAATACCACCAAATGAAATAAACAACGCCTACAGATTAGGTCCAAAAAGCCAAAAAACGCGTCCCCTACTAGTAAGTTTTACTACATTATGGAGAAGAAATTTAATTTTCAAAAGTAAGAATAAACTTAGCTCAGGCATATATATCAAGGAAGATTTTTCAAAAGAAACCTTAGAGAAGAGGAAAGAGCTGACACCGCAAATGTTACAAGAACGTCAAAAAGGCAAAATAGCCTATATTAGGAAAGACAAGCTGATAGTGAAAGACCCAAAAGAAGACAACATTGTAAAAAGAAAGAGAGACCAGATAGAATCTCCCCAAAACTCTCCGAGCCAAGTACCAACATCTGCACCGAAAAAAATTTACAAATTTAACCTAGATAATTTTGTAACCAGGACCAGATCAGCATCACTATCACTATCAGAGACAAAAAACTAATTAGCATCGACAACCGGAAAACAAAACTAAACATAAACAAACAAAATACAAAAACGAACAAAAGCACCCCAATCCGGCTAGTCACCGTGGGGGAAGATGACTACAACCCTTCAACTTTAAGGAACTACGAACATTGCCATGCAAAACCAGAACAGACAAAACAAATCCAGTACTACATTGCTTCATATAACACACTCACACTAAGAACTGACGGCAGTCTACATGAACTGATGTTGGCATTAGAAAATATAAAATGGACCATCATCGGTCTCAGTGAAGTGAGAAGATATGGAGAAAAGATTGAAGAATATGATAATTTTATATTTTATTACAAAGGCGAAACACCAGGAGCACATGGAGTGGGTTTTATAATCAGAAAAGAAATAAAAGAACAAATAGAGGAGATAATTGGCGTATCAGAGCGAATCGCAGTACTGAACATAACTATTAGTAATGAAAAATGGTCGATAGTACAAATATACTCTCCTACGGAACAATCAACGCACAAACAAATTGAATCTTTTTACTCCCAACTGAATACTACTTTAAAAGAAAATACACACAAAAATATTATAATAATGGGAGACTTTAATGCACGAGTAGGAAAGAGAAGAACAGGAGAAGAAATTGTACTGGGACCTTACAGTTACGGAGAACGAACGCGAAATGGAGAAAAACTAATTGAACTGGCTTACGAATACAATCTGAAAATTCTCAATACCGATTATAAAAACCGCAGTAGGTGGACGTGGCGGTCGCCAAATGGACTATACAAAAATGAAAAAGACTACATTTTAACTAACAAAAGTCAACTGTTTGAGGATTGCAGGAACGTCAAAAGATTTAACTTCGATAGCAACCATAGAATGATACGAGCAAAATTAACTGTTAACGTATACAAAAAACGAAGGAAATTTAAAATAAAACTATGCTCCAAAGGACAAAACATTCGGATCGAAGAACTCAAGTTGCAGCTACAAAATTACGAAAAATCGGCCAACAAACTCCATCTGCAAGAAAAATACGATAGATTTGGTGATATTCTCAATACGGTGGCTAAAGGCAATATAAACAGCAACACCAAAGACAAAAATACTACATCAGACTCAACCACAAAACTCCTGGAGAAACGAGCTGAACTTATAAGTACCAGAGTCAAGACTAAAGCAATAAGAACCGAGATATCCCATCTGAGTAAGCTAATCAAAACATCAATGAGGAAAGACAGGCAAACACATAGACTAGAAACACTCGAAAGACACATAACGAAGACTGGAGGTGTCAAAAAAGCTTTACGAATACTGACTGATAACAAAGAATGGATACCAAATCTAAAAAACCAAATCGGAAAATGTATAACAAAACGACCAGATATTCTAAGTTTAGCTACAGATTACTACCGAGAGCTGTTCAAAAGCAGGAATGACAGCTCAGAAACAGACCTATCCGAAGTTGACAAAGTACCCAAGATATTATTGAGAGAAATAGAAAAATCCATAGAAACGCAGAAGAAAGACAAAGCACCTGGCCCGGACAATATAACAAATGAATTTCTAATAAATTGCAAAGGTGCACTTGCAAAAACCCTTACTGAACTATTCAACGAAGTACTAGAGACTGAATATATTCCAAAACAGTGGCTGACGTCTACCATTACACAAGAAAGGAGATAAAAATGATATTGGCAATTATAGGCCAATCAGCCTCATGTCAAATATATACAAAGTATTCGCCAAGGTAATCCTAAGCAGAATAACAAAGAAACTGGACGAGAACCAACCGAGAGAGCAAGCAGGGTTTAGAAGTGGATACTCTACTCTGGACCACATCCATGTAGTCAAACAAATAATCGAAAAAAGCAAAGAATACAATATACCTCTATATTGCTGCTTTGTAGATTATAGCAAGGCATTCGACTCGCTAGAACACGAAACAATTTGGCAAGCTCTTAAGAATCAAGGAATTTAAAATAAATATATAAGAATTATTAGAAACATCTACAGAAACAGTACAACAAAGGTTAAACTGGAAAGAGCTGGTAAGGAAATAAGAATAGAGAGAGGAGTGCGTCAAGGGGACCCTCTATCACCCAAACTATTTTCAGCCGTGTTAGAGGAAATATTCCGAACATTAGAATGGGAAGAATATGGCTTGAACATCAACGGAGAAAAACTTACTCATCTAAGGTTTGCCGATGACTTGATAATCTTTTCTAATAACCCAGTCGAACTGACCAAGATGCTCCAGGACTTAGATTCTGAAAGTCACAAGATGGGACTGTCAATGAATACACTCAAAACGAAGGCCATGACAAACAACGGAATGGAACCAATTATTATTAGCGGTAATTCGATTGAGTACGTTCAAGAATATACATACCTTGGTCAAGTTATTTCACCAAAGGACCTAACTTCAAAAGAAATTCAAACAAGAATAGGAAATTCTTGGAAGAGGTATTGGACGTTTAAAGAAATTATGAAAAACAAGGATATGAGTATAACCATCAAAAGAAAACTCTATAACACATGTATTCTTCCCGTATTAACCTATGGTTGCCAAACATGGGCTCTAACCAAAGCGCACAACCAACAATTAGAAGTATGCCAGAAAGCCATGGAGAGAAGTATGTTGGACATAAAAAAATCAGACAAAATACAAAACACATACATTAGAAAAACAACGAAAATAGAGAATGTCACACACACAATAAGGAAAAACAAATGGCGATGGACAGGGCATACTCTGAGAGGGTCAGAGAAATGGAGCAAAACAATAATGAATTGGTATCCCGCACATATGAAGAGGAATAGAGGAAGACAATACAAAAGATGGGAAGACGATATAAAAACAGTCGCGGGCAATATGTGGTCTAGAGTAGCCAGAGAAAGAGAAGACTGGAAAAAGTTGGAGGAGGCCTATGCCAAATTAGGGCAAACGGATATGGTTGTCGAAGATAGATTTAATTTAGTGTAAGGAACTAACTATCCGAAATAAAGGCTTTTATTATTATTATTATTATTATTTAAATATTATTTTAATTCTTACTGTTTTATTAGACGAGCAGCGAAAAGCGTCGCTTTTCGTCTACGTAGTCCGTAGTTTGATCATTAGATCAGTAATACGAATTATTATGACAAAGAAATGTTCAATTGCTGCATGCTGGATTCTGAAATGGACCTGATGATGGCAATACGCTCTCCTCCTTTTACAAAGAACCACTTCTTTAAGTTGGCATCGGACTGGACCACTATGGCCAATTTATGAATGAAATTCTATTGTTATAATTATCGCCGATGCCAATGGGTTAAAAGTGAGTGTTTTATGATTTTGATCACTTTTTTTGGGTAATAGTAACTTTAAAGTTTCGCGACTTACACCAATAGCTACGAGCTCGTATAAGTATTTGACGGGAAATAATTGCGATAAGAAGTTATAAATTCAGTCCGCTCGTGACCAAGACCTGATTATAGACATTTTGGTCGAAACGTCAAGATACATAATATAGTTATACATTAACCGCGATTAAAGTCCGTTAATCAATTTTGCAGTTATACTCAATATACTTAAAAAATAATTAGTGGGTAGCTATTCCTTGATGAGCAGCAAGAATTTCCGATGGTGAACATTATTGTTGGCGAATGACACAATCCTTCAATCCTTTCACTAACCGCTATAAATCGATAAATAATTTGAAACAATAGAAATGTATTGTTATCCTGTGATAATTCTTCCAGATCCTTAGCTGCATATACCACAAAAAGAAGTTTTTTTAGACGGAACTTCAATTTATTGATTTGAAAATATGATGCACTTTGTGGGAGTCAGACCATGAAAATGTTGAATCAAGAGGGTATACACGTTATATTCTTTAATGAATAGGATATTAAATATAAAATTAATAATAAAATGGTTTTGGCATACTAAATGTATAGCAGAAAGTTTAACCAAAAACATTCTGTATATTTTATACCAAGAGAGAAAAGCTGCAGGCACAGGGTTGTAAAGGATATCATTATATAAGGATGACAAATATTTTACAGTAAATTTGACAAGTGAAACAAACAGTCGTTTTAATATATATTTATATTCGTGAATCTTTTACATGGGTGTATTCATTAAATAATTCCTTTATGTTTTAACACACAACAAATTTGTAACATTTAGGATATACAGCAAATTTTTATGATATCTTTCCAATCGTGAGCTCAATGTAAACACGAAGAATAAATTTTGTAGGGCTTAATGCAATAATAAAAGAAAGTAAAATAAAGAGAGAGCTAGAATTTAAAATAATTATTCATTATTTGATGCAAATTATTCACGAAATGTTGCTAAACAATTATAATATATCTACCTAAAGCTAAATACTACGATATGCCTCATCATGCCTTGTAGTAAGCATACCACGAATTCACAGTCATAATGTATTATTGATGTAGTTTTAATTACAGCCACGAGCTATATATAAATAGATCGGTTTAAATTCAATCTTATGAAGATAAAGGCCCAATTTCAGCAAACCAGCGTAAATCATACGAAGATAATCTTTATCTATCGAATCATGTTGCAGTATTTTACATTTGCCACGTTATATGAATTTTGACATCAGGCAGACGGGTGTAGCGAAGGAAATATTATCCAAGATTGACAAATTATACCGTCCAATTTGAGTTATTTTTTAAAAACCTCTATTTCATGGTTTGTAATATAAATTTATGCACGTATTTTAACTAGGCTTCTTAGCTAGGGTAAATCCGAAACTTATGAAATTGGGCTTAAGAATTCATTAAAATCTGTTGACATATTGGTGATGGTGACTGTACCTAGATTATAACAATACCCTTTTCTTATCTTTGAATATTATGTCGCTTGTCAGTGGTAAATCATGTACAAAGATGTTAGAAGCTTAGAACTGGTTCTCAGTTGCTGGAATATATTATCAGGTGCAACAGATACCATTTCCAGGCAAATTTTACACGTGACTATTTTAGACTTTATGCGGTGAAGCTCAAGTCCGCGACAGGAACCACTATAAACTTCAAATTTTCTGTATATTTTATTAGCGAAAAGCAGCAAGATATTTTTATCTATTTGCATGTTACAATGTGAAAAGTATTATAAAAAAATCTATCCCTTTTCCAGTTTGTTAGGTCTAATCATCTAGAGGTTATTCAGTGGAGTAAAAAATATTGAGGTGCTTAAAAATGGTTAATTATAAACCATTATTACGAAGTACTATCTAAACATCCAAAATGGCTGGTAATTTTGGTACATTGTGTATGTAGCACATCCCTTATTTAACCCATTGACATCGGCAATAATGATTACAATAGAATTTCATTCATAAATTGGCCATAGTGTGTCAGCATCGGCCAAGGGATTAAACAACAAATTCTACCAACTCCGACCTATAATAAGAACTAATCACCTTTTCTTTTACGGGCAACAAAGCGTGACTCGCACTTGATGAGTTATTTTTCTCTTTTGTGTATTCACAAAAAATAAACGTGTGTATTCACACCAAAAAAACTTGAGAAACGCTGATAATTTTAGAGGTCTCTAATGTGATGTCAAGAGCCTATTTAACCTTTAAGAGTAACTCCTAAAGAAAGTAATATATTTGTATTGTCTTATAACAAAAAGCCGTAAACGTTGTATATAAAGACATTCTGTAGTATATTTAGTATGAGCATTGCACCCGTGCGAAGCCGGGGTGGGTCGCTAGTACATAATAAATATCTCAATGTACCCGCAACGCGACATGTGGAAATTAAATCACCAGATTTAACTGACTATTGTTCGAATAAACTTCGCCGGTAAATGATGTCGATTTTGCTGCTTTTCTTTTAAATACAAGATTCCTTCTTAATCTAGTTACAGTTGAAAATTCGTGGTAGGCTCAACACATTTCTTAAAATATACCTACACAACTTTTAATACAGCATTTAAGGTAGACTTCATACTACTTCACAAATACTGTAAGTATCGAAAATATTTCGCTATAAACAAAATAAAACTCCAAATGTTGCTTTTGATTACTATTGTTATTGAATTTATAAAATTGACATTTAACACGTGGAATATTTCACAATGCACACCGAGCTTTTTTCATGATATTATAATAAGCTTTAAATAATTTTTCTATTTGTAAATATGCAATTTATGTTTTCTTAATAGTCATGTGTATTTTAAAGTAACACTTACTTTCGATCAATTACAAATATTTTTTCGTTTCATAAGATATTTTCACAGATATAGCAGTTTCATAAGTTTGTAATCAATTAACCAGCGTTGAATAATTGAGACAAAAATAATTACGATTAATTTTGTGTAAGTACGTATATCTGTTCATAACCATCGGATAGATACCGATACATTACACTTAACTAATTTACCTAATAATTAGACTAAAAAAAATAATGTGCTCATGTTCTAACAGAATTTGATATAAATTGTATTGTCTATGTCTTCTACAGATAAATAGATCTAGTGTCATCCCGACGGGTTACACGTAAAAATATGTACTCGCTTTGAAAGTTGCGATTTTTCTAAAACAAGTGTTATGTCGCTTACATCTAACGATAGTGATGAAAACAAACGCCTATAGTTAGTTATAAACACAGCGTAGTAACAAGAATACAAACAGATTTATTATGTAGGTAGATATAATACTATACAATTATTTATACATTGATAAACGTATTTACAAACATTTTAGTTAATAATCATATCCGATTTATTCGAATAATATGTTTTTTTGTGGCTGAGGCATTATTAAGCATATTAGAAATACAGAGTCATAATATAACACTGATATAATCATATTTTTTTGATATATTATACGCCGAAGTATAACAATAAACATCGATTAATACAATCAATCTACTTTAAAAAATTACACACATCAACTAATACTGCCACACCAAAGAACATATTATCAAAGCGATGACGTGAAGCAAGTTAAATATATAACCACATTAATAATTAATTTTTATTAGTAATTATCTAACTAAACGTTATTTTGCGCCTTTGCAGATCAATACGATTTAGGGATATAAAATGAAAAAACAAACAATAGACGATGTTGGTCCAAGTATTTTCAAACTAGCAATGTCAATATATTTTATATTTTTTTTGCGTAACAAGCACGTTAAGTTATTAATTATACATCAATGAGATATAAACATTCAATACAATAATAATACTAACATTTTCATTAGTAAGTAATATATTAAATGCTCGTTGTCAAATTTTATGTTCTAAAATTAAGGCTAACTTTGAAAGAAGTATCAAGGCTTTTAAGTAGGTATCGTGTTGTTTAAATGATCGAACATCCAATCTACGATGTATCACTGCTGTTTTTTAATTAGATTATGCCTTGATAAGTTCAAAATTCAAAACAAATATTAAATAAATATTTCATATGAAAAAATCGAATTCTATATGTAATAAACGTATTTAATTTAAATTAAAATAAAATTATATTGGAGCCATAGTTTATCATCTCAAGAGTTTTCAAACACAATACTAATGATTAGACGTCATTTGTTGAAGCAATAAATGCAAGACACTATGAAGGATAACAAATACTACATAAAATAAAAAAATCTAAACTCTAATAGAATTCATCAGATCCTACTTCCAGCTCGCAATATACATAGACATAGCTACCTAACACCTAAAGAATTAATAATACTATGCATAATTTCATTTATAGTTACACATACTTTATAACAATAATTCAAACGTGTTTAAAGGAAACACGAAGTCGCAACATTAACATACAAGATTAATTCAATGATCAGAGAAATTAAGACAAACATCCATCGTAACAAGTGTAGATTCTTGTAGGAATTTTTAAGCCATATTTTAAACAAAACTCCATTTCATCAATTATCAATCACGGCACCCCTATAGGTTCGTTTTGTAAGTACTGCTTTCTACCATGGCTTGGAATTTGCTCTAGCCCAATATTTGGAAACGTAAATTATAATGATTGTTATATAGAAAACATGTAGTTTATGTGCCATTCAAAATTAAAAAATCCTCCTCCTCCTTGAGTCGTTTCCCCAATGCTGGGGGTCGTGACCACATCATGGTTTCAAAACCTTCTCTTTTATTATTTCTCTCCAATTGCTCCTACTTTCAGCAACGTGCACTGCTTCTGAGGCTTTAATGTTCAGCGAGGTTTGGATTTGGTCCGTCCAGCGTATAGGGCTTCTACCTCTGGGTCGTTTTCCCTCGACTTTTCCCGTGACAATCACTTTAAGTAGGTTGTCACCAGGTTTGCGCGCGATATGGCCATAGAAATCAAATATCTTGCGGAGGCACACATTCGATAATCTTGGCCTTTTCTCAATTTTGAGCTCCTGTAGTATCGAGATGTTCGTCCTGTGTGCCGTCCACGAAATACGCAGCATCTTTCTGTAGCACCACATTTCAAAGGCCTCAATGCGCCTGCGATCAGCGGCTTTTAAAGTCCACGTCTCCGCTCCGTACAGGAATATGGAGAACACAAGGGATTCAACGAGTGAAAGTTTTGTCTTCCTTGTAATGTTTCGGTCCTTCCATATTCTTTCAAGCTGTGACATGGCACCCTTGGCCATTCCGATACGCCTGCGAATCTCATTTTCACACGATCCATTGTTGTTTATACTAGGGCCCAGGTAAATAAAGTGATTCACCGTTTCAACATTAAGTGTCCCACTAAGCTCTAGTTTGGATGTGCGATCCACCACCATAATTTTTGTTTTGGACCGGTTTATTGATAGGCCCATCTCGCCACTCTACCTCTCCATTCTGTTGAGAAGAGAGCACATCTCCGTTTCATCTGCCACAAAAAGGATGGTATCGTCAGCGTATCGCAAGTTGGTGATCTTGTTGCCATTAATATTTACTCCCCTGCCGCTCCAATCATCGCATGTTTGCCGGATTATGTGCTCCCCGTAAATGTTGAAGAGAATAGGTGATAAAATACAGCCCTGACGCACTCCTTTACCGAATGGGAATGGTTTTGAGGATGTGTTGCCGATCCTCACCGTGCCTAGGCTGTTTGAGTACAGACCTTGTAGCAGAGCGATAAGGTGTTCTGGAACACCCATTTCCTGTAATACTCCCCACAACCGATTCCAGTCCACACAGTCAAATGCTTTGCTGTAGTCTATGAAGCACATCATGACTGGTACATCGAACTCGTAAGCCTTCTCAATGAGTTGTCTGAGATTGAGAATCTGTTCCCGGGTGCCCTTTCCTTTCACGAATCCAGCTTGTTCTTGAGGGATCTGCCAGTCCAGGTAATATCGGATTCGATTGTTCAGTATCTGGAGGAGAATCTTACTGGCGTGCGATATAAGTGACAAGGTGCGGTAGTTTTCACACTTCCTTGTCGATCCCTTTTTGTGCAAAGGGAGGAACTATTGAATTTGTCCAGTCCCGGGGCCATTCAGCTGTGTGCCAAACGCTACTACAGATACTGTGGAGCATGTCGATACCAGCATCACCTAGCGCCTGTAAAATTTCCGCTGTGATCTCGTCAGGCCCAGGGGCTTTCTTGTTTTTTAAGCTGGATATGGCTGCAGTTACTTCAGATCTTAGGATGGGAGGTTCACGGTCCAATTGTTCGAGGTTGAGAGGCGAGAATTAAAAAATATATAACATTATCTTACATAAATAATTGTGATCATTTAAAATAAAATTAAATAAAACAATATGTCGGAACGGAAAGCAGTAAATAATTAATTTTAAAAAAATTCATTACCTTTTCGTTTATGCATCGTCTGATGACTTAAACGATATAAATTCAATTTAATCACACAACACAATTAGAAGTAGTAACTTTTTTCGTCACAAATCATTGTAGGTACATAGATTGTGTACATATCGATAATCTACTTTTATAACAACACTCTTTAGAACACAGTGGAAGTGAAAACCCTTTTTTTAAAGTAATTAGATGTGTGTGTGAGAATTGATTAGTTTTATATATAAATACATGGCAGCGGTTTTTAGGTGACAGTGGAATAAGTAATACTTTAGTAACGAAAAATCTGGATTGTTTTAAAACATTGGGTCCTATTAACAGTTACAATTTGGGGTGGTAGCTCCTTGGCCCTCTTTCTGCTGTGTGAGACGTTGCCCGCCCGCTACAAGCATCGCCGGTTCCGAGTCTAGGCTTTCTGACATCTTATCGCAAATTATATCTACCAGTCGCTCGAATACAGCCTGAAAAATAAAAAAAATCCTGTGTTTAGCACTATGCCTGCCTTATTTAAGCAGAATAATATCTGTAAAAGAAGTATTTCTTATAGATTAGTCCTTCACAAATTATTTGTATTTTACTCGTAATAGGTTTATTAAACACTGTTGTGTTACTTTAGATAATAACGATATATTTTTTTTTATGCCTGATAGATTAGCCTTTGACCACTATCTCACCTGATGGTAAGTGATGATGTGGTCGAACATGTTGTTCAGGCTAACCAAGAAGTACTGGCTCTCAAGGACAGCTGCCGGAACGCACTGTTAGGTGCTTGGCGACAGATTTTCTACTTGAGGGTGGTAGCTAGCCAGGCGGGCATTCGCAAAATGCCCAACCACCATGCTATAACGACTGCTATCCTAAGACAACAACCGGGACCGACGGCTTAACGTACCCTCCGAAGCACGGAAACGCTCAGTAGTAATGTCACTAGCCGTCACCCATCCAAGTCATGACCGCGCGCGGCGTTGCTTAACTTTGCTGATCGGTTGAGAACAGCTAAGTAAACTTCGCTACGAGCGCTTCAAAACCACTGACTTAGATAAATCAAATATGGTTCAGCAGTCACTTGCACCGTTGGGTTAACAGTGGCCAAAGAAATCCTTTTCAGCCCATTCTAATGTGTTAGCTGACTTAACTTTCTTTGAAAATCATATGTAGTATTTTTCACGAGGAATCCTACTTATTGATACATCAGTTCAACAGCATGTCAGAGTTATTTATCCTTAACAACACATTGGGGAAAAAGATATTATTTGGAAGATATTTTTCTTGCTCTTATCATCTTATTTGTATACCGAGGTTTCCGTATCAACAAAAAAACAATACATTTTTAAAATATTTTGTTGTTAATAACATACAAATACATATCTTGTATGTATTTAACAATAAAATTGTATAGGTCCGTGACCCAGCGCGAGATCATTCACGAAATCTCGAAAACAAGATTACATTTTTCTACCATCAATCAATCCTACAATACTCTAGATTCTAGAATCTAGAAGAAGCTGGAGATGCAAATCGTGAAATGATGATGATAATGGGTGATTGGAATGCGAAAGTTCTTAACATGACCACAGATGACATTTTTTTTGTAATATTGTGGGAAGATTAGACATGGCCATAAGCTGATCGATTTTTGCTCAAACTGGAAGCTGCCAATTTAAAAATCCTTTTTTCAATATCATCCTGTATATGTCGTCTGTATATGTGGAAATCTCCTAGTGACAGGTGCAAGAACCAAATATACAATATTTCAATTGATACTTGATAGAAATCAAGTGTAAGAAACGTTAAAACATATTCCGGTGCTAAGTGTGGCAGAGAACATAATTTTCTCTTTGTTAATTGCAAACTTCGGCTGTAAGCAACTATAAAATGATGTATTGCATCACCAACTAACAGATGCACGCAAAAATGTCTTCACAAAAAATTAAAAAAATTATTTGCGTAAAACGATAACAGTAAATCCTTAAAAATTGGTGTGGAGTCTGGGTCGATCATGGAATCTGACATGGCAAAAAAATTATTTTTAAAGTAAAGTTTCTTCAGTATCCAGTTGTGATAAGGGATTATGTGGAATCATAATATACTTATTTGTTAGAATATGCCGAGAAGACAAAAATAACTTTATCAAAGATATATGTATTAATAAAGTACTACAATAATTGTATTGTGTAATTAAACATTGGACTACACGTTGTGAAGTATCAGACTGTTGATATTATAAAGAAAGTCTTCAAAACCACGCAGAAGTATAAACCTAAATCCTTGATTATCGAGGATTCCATTGAATTTATCTTGTATCAACTTGACCTAGTGAGCGAAATATAGTACTTCTACTGCAAGGTACATTTCCCAAGATACCTCTGCAATTATAATCAAGTGGAAAGAATTGGATATTGCACCGACTCTCTTCAACGCCAAAGTTACAAACACACAAAGCACTTAAATAGGAAAGCACCGGACCCTGACACCGGCAATAAAGCCGGAGATTTTTAAAGCGCAAGGAAATTAAGTTATTTACGCACTGCATAACTTGTGCAGCAAAGTATGCCAGTGGTCAGTGGCCAGGAGATATGACAAAATTCATTATAGTTCCACTCCACAAGAATGGATCAATGAAGTGCTGAGACTACAATTAGAGACGATATAGTCGGTGGGTAGTATGATTTATGAATTAAGACAAGGAGCCACTAATTCATAAATCATACCAGCCTCACGAGAAGTTGGCCTGGACAATACTTCAAACACTGCACCGATATTTGCCTCACTCACATTAATGTCTATAAATATTATACGCTTTTCAGTTTGGTTCCGGACATCCTCCATCAATATGTGGTAAGCATCCTCAGGTTTATTACACACCTCACAATTAGGTGACGATACTTTACCCATCATAAATGCAAATTTCCTAAGTGGATACTTGCACTCTTGTTTTCTTAAATCGGACCGCAAGGATCCTGCGAATCCATTGGCAGTAATCTGAAGCCACACATCGTTATTGAAACAATTAAAAATTAAGAATAAGCTCTCTACATTCTGCCTCAAGCGCATCCTTGAATACTTCACATATTGCTAGAAAAGACGAGGACAATCTCAAAAAATAGTGGTTACTGGTGTATTATAAAGCAAGCGGTCGCGTAACTGGAGCCTAGTTCTTTAATCTGATTAAGTTTGCACCACGCTTTATACTTCTGTCGACAATGATATTCATGGTGACAAAAATAGACCTAGGTGGATATTGTGATGGTGAAAGTTCATGGTGGAGGCGGTCACGACTCTAAGACATGGAGAATAAGAATCAAAGAGGATTCTGCCGTACAAAGCCACCTAGCTATCATCAGCAAAGGTGACACCACATACCCTTTCCTTCGTGTTTATCTGTCTTTATTGCTTGTTATTATTACCATAATAATATATTTAAAAAAATGTCATCAAATAGACATGACCCACCTTGACATTAATATTTTCCTTAGCACTGGTCTCGTAGAACTCGACGCCGAGTTGTTCTGCCAGCTGCCTGCCGCGTTCGACGCTCACCACACGTTCCTCTTCCATATCACACTTGTTTCCGACGAGGATCACCTGGGCGTTGTCCCACGAATAAGTCTTTATTTGTGTAACCCTGAAAACAGTTTATATATATCACAGGGATGATGATATATTTATCACTATAGAAAAAAAAATATGAAGAAAGTGATCGTGAACTAAGGAATAAGTAGTTTGGGCTATACAGGGTTATTGGTAAAATGCTAACAACCTCTTAGGGTTGACTTCTGCTAGTCCTAAGAAACATTTTGAGATGTTTTTTTTTGTTTTAATGCCTACTCCGAGCCATGAGCGGCCGCCGTGGCAATACTGGACCGCGCCGTGGTCCTTTTGAATAGAGTTTTGAATATTTACTTTGAGCAAAGTAATAAAATATATGAAATAATACATTACAGGCACAAGAGACTTTTGACATCAGGTGGTCCTCGTGCTTATTCAGTCAAAAACATACAAAAAACACAAAAAAAAGGAAAAAGAAAAAGTTTTATCTCATAATGTTTGTTAGGACTAGCATAAGTCAACTCTAAGAGATTGTTAGCATTTTACCACTAACCCTGTATAACCGAAGGTATACACGAATAAGGAATCTCACTTCCGAGTTTTTCCGACTGATATGTACTTAGTGCTTTATACCATACCTACGAGACAATTAAATACAAGTAACCGTGATTATAATTCAATGTACCTTAGTGTTGGTTTCAAACGTTTAAGACAATGAAGAAGTGATAACGCTGAGCAGGATCAAAGTATTTTGAATGGGTTTTTTCATATTTGGCGGGTGGCGCTTTCGACTCGCATACTTGTAAAACAGTAATGACGTACTTACGAATTAATTTTTAAAGAAACAAGGTAGTTTCCAAGCAGATTTATTATACCTTAAATAAAAAGTATGTGGATATGGTATTTATTTATTCTCACTGCAATATCTTCCGTTATAACTGACTGTAATAACATAAATTTAGTTGCTTTTATTTTTATTTGTACATATACTATTTATGTGATAGAGCGGCGCATATACTGAGTAGTGCTTTTTTATATACTGAGTAGTACCCATAACGATTACTTTCGGAAGACGCAAATGTCTTGGATAGTTAGAAACTTGTCCAAAATTTTTACCAGTTATTGAATAGCATTTTTTTTCCTGTTCTGAAATTTGCTAAAATGCCTCCTGGCAGCACTGCATTCTATTCGATATTCGTATTTTTTTAGCACAATCGCACCTAATTGCAAGCGATGATGTGGTCAAAGACGGTAAATGAGCTAAACTTAGAAACTGCAGTATCTTAATGACAGGCGTCGGAATATATCAATAAAAGAGATTTACAGTACACAAAAGGTGTGTAAGGGCTATAAACAAGGCATATTATGTGAACAGTTACAAACTTTATATAAACAATGCAACATTCTACTATCCCCATTAATATTTAAATATCATGCCGAGACACAAACGTGCATAGTTCATCAACCTACTTTATCAAATGATGATGATGATGCTTGCAGGTCGCCGTGAGGTACCATTACTATAAGAACTTGAAATGTAATTTGAAAATGTATTCTACAACATAAACATTAGAATTTGTTGTTTTAATTAATTTTGTAATTCAATTGAATGATTTCAATGAATGTAAGGTTAAAAGTAGCATAAGTAAAAAAAACACAGTTAAAAATCAACTCATATAAATTTGGAGAAATGAATTTATTTGCATTGACTCCTGATTAGCGAAATTCACTAATAGGGCATTACAATTACAACTAATTCATTTATATTGATAACAACTAATTGACCGTAAACTTATGTCTAGAACAGCTTTGGTGAAGATGTTTTATAAGCTCGCTATTAGGTATTAGCTATTCGCCGAAGAACCGAAGTAAAAATGGTGAAGTAGCAATAAGTAGGTCACATTGCTTGACGACCGAAAACCGATGAGGAATAAAGGTGTTGGAGTGGTAACCACATTACAATGGAGGACGTAGAGTTGGTAGGCTCCATACTAGGCGGACAGACGACATCGTTTGAGTCGCGGGTAGCCAATGGTTACAAGTTGCAAATAGCCGTTCATCGTGACATTATATCGGGGAGGACTGATAAATTCATGCTGATTTGTTATATAAAGCAGTTAAGTAGATATAAATAAAGATTCATTCATCTTTCTCTATACAAAATCACCTCTGTTAGATCTTAAATGTTTCCGGAAACTTTATGAGAAAGTGTTTCCTTATCGGTAGCTGGGATTTGATATGAATGGAACATCTCGATGAATTTAGTACTTCCGGTACGGAAAACGATTTTTCGCTTGTAAAAATATGATGAATACGAAAAAGTTATTTATGCGTCTTTTCTTGCGGTTTCATAAATTGTACTGCTACCTTAGGAATATTATTTATTACTTGTAAAATCTTTTTTTTTTGTTTTATAAATATAATAGAGTTATGCATAACACAAAAGCATGATGACCTACTTCTTTGGAAGTATCCAGACGTGAGTAAAAATATATAAATTTTCATTAGAAATGTCGGAATATTTTATGTTGAGTAAAGCTAGCACAAGCCAGCAAATGTAAATATATACAGTGAAAAATGTATTGCTTCGGTTCGGGAAAATATACCTTATTATTATCACTTAACGTGAACGCTGATATTTAAGACAGGAAATTCTAAATTTCACTATTTTGGTTTTCTTTTTAGCCAACCAATCTAGTACTTGATAGTGATATCTCAAGATTTTGAGAGGATTTTTAACCATATTTAATACTAGCGGCCAGCCCAGGCTTCGCAAGGTTTTTAACAAAAAATATTAAAAAAAAATTACACACAAAGAGGTAATTATTGTGATATAACTGTAGTAGTAAGACATATGGTATCGATAACTTTTTTGTTATTGATGTTCTCTATAAAAGTGTAGTACATTCCTTTTCTCTAATTTCAATAATTTCCGCGGCGTACACGAAATAATAATATTTTGGTATGTTTTCAGACGTTGGGTAACATTATCAAAGTTTTCGCACGGATTTCTTACCTTTTTTTAAATATTCTATTGTCTATGTTCATCATGGATAATGTAGGATTCTAATGGTTAAAGAATTTTAAAAAATTCCCAGTAGTTATTAAGTTTATTCGTTACATACAAAAAAACTAATCGTTCCTCTTTATAATATTAGTGTAGATGTGGGTATATTTTAAATAGTTATTTATTTGTAGCATTCGTACCGCATAAACGTTATTTTTATACCATTGATGGTTTTCGGAGGAATTAAGTGCATAAGTGTTCAATAAATTTAAAAGATATTTGAGCAATTTTCTTTCAAACTCACGAATACCATGATCATGTAGAATGGTAGTACAAGCGCGCTCTAAAAGTATTTATTTTCCGCAGCAGACATAATTTTTTATCTTAATCAAAATATCAAACCGCTATGCTCATAGCTAATATATATTTTTGAAATGAAATTCTCGTGAGTTTTACACATAATAAAATATTTTAAATTAAACCGGCAAAAACACTCACGCTGTCCTCAGCGACGAAGACGTCGACCCTGGTTTCGGTGCCCTCCGGGAGCTTGTAGACGCAGCTGCGCACTCGCCCTGATGATGAGCATCTGATATGCTCAAAACCCGGGTCAACGTATTCGATCCTCAACGTGAGTGTTTTTGCCGGTATAATTTGTAATATTTAATATATGTTTGATAAAAATTTTATGTTGATTTCTCTATCGTAGCTTAAGTATAATATGTGTTACACTAACCTAAAAAAGTTTCTACTTTAACTGGCCGGGTTCCTCCTAACAGGGGTTGCTGCTTCTTGGGATTACTCGTTAATAGTTACCTGCTACCAGTCAATTAGCGAGGGTGATAAAAATGAGAACTGAACTGAGAACTGTTTAGTGCTGATAGTGCACCAACACCCCGCTAACATGACTTACGTAAATGGTGGTATGAAGCTTATTTGGCGCATTATTTTCCCTTGCACAGCCGCCAGGGCAGACCACCATTCTACCAGATTCTTGTCTAGTATCTTTAATAAGGTGACGTCTATGCTTTGGTCCCCCACTATATAAAGTTTGAGGTTGAATTTTAATTAAAAAAGAAAAATAATACAAACCAATCTTGTACACTGTTGAAACTCTCTTCATTGGTGATGTCATACATAAGTATGAAGCCCATCGCGCCTCTATAGTAGGCCGTCGTTATGGTACGGTATCGCTCCTGGCCAGCAGTATCCTGAAATAATATACCTTGTTTAGATAAATACGAGAGTAACGTGTTTATAATGCAGTGTTTTTTTATAAATTTGTACTGTCACAATTATTTTTCTAACACTGAGCATAAAACCTGTATATTATTTCTTTAACTTACTTCTTAACTAGTTTTGTTACTTAAACTTATGAAATATTACTACTTTCAACATAGTGTGAAGGCATATGGACATATAATTTTAAAAAGAACAGGTAATAAAGTGATGAAGACCAAAGCCAAACCAAATAGAAGAAAAAAAATATTTAAGGTTAAGTTCCGAATTTGCGGTATATTACCTACTTTTCTCTGTGGTTCCGAAATTGTAATCTAAAAATGTTGTGTTTTTTGGTACTTAAGTTGTGTTATCAAAAAAAATTATGAATAGTTTCCTCAATAGGAGGTATTAATGATAAAGCTTGATACATAAGTGTTCTTTCACAGACATGGTTTTCTCTCCATCATCAACTGGGCGAGAACACGTGGCCCGGATGAAATTTGAAAGGTGATATCATTATATACAAAACTCTTCACCCTTCATTATTTTATCATTAAAATAATGAAGAGTGAAGAGTTTTGTATCCAATACGTGAGTAATTATTACAATAAAAGTATAACATTTCGAGATATTACAGTTTCTAGCAGTTATAGGTACGTATGTTCGGTTATATAGCACATGTATATGTTGTGGTGGCTTATCAAACGATTTTGTTTGTAACTGTTTAAGACTATACAGCTATAAACAAATTAAGGTCAAACTTTATATAGTACTGGTTTGTGTCCGTGGCTTTTCCGGGTTTCTTTACATATGTATTTGTTATAGGCATCGGTTACCGCTTAACCCCAGGTGGATAAAAATAGAAGCTTATCCTTAAATGAAATAAAACGTTTGCATATTCCTTCTTTGATGAACCCTTACGTTAATATTTATATATTTTGAAGCTACGAGTTCTCACAAATATATCTTCTAAGTCTGGATACCAGTTGGAAATGTTCCAAAAAAATCCGACAATGGGGCAGCAGTGCTGACACTCTTTCGAATAATTAATGGGACTTCAAATCTGGTTTTTGCTGATTGTTCGTAAAGACTATTTGAAATTTGCTATTATGTTTAACTTATATGCAATTTTTGATGCCCTTTACACATAATTGAATGGGTTAAGATGAAGCCCACTTAATGAAATGACTTTAGTAGACATGAATGGTATGTAACATGCTCATATCATACTTCAAATGTAAAACTTATATTTAGGTAACAATGCACCCTTCGATAAAATAAACTACTAGAATAGGTATAGGTAATAGTATATTTCTTCAAAGACCACAGCACATACTTTATTGATTTGATTTATCTTATACCCGAGGTTTTAGAAATTCATAGTGTCTAACTGAATTTTGTAGCTCTACACTTAGTTTGTTGTGAAGCAGTGTGTATATATTTTACAAAAAAATATTGTTCCATCACGACTTTGTTTCTCTTATGACAAGATAAAATCCTATAGTTTTCCCGCTGAAATTTCTCTGTTGCTCCATTATACAAATTCAACAATCTTTTCGCTTTACTTCGTTCTTATAAAATTGAGGCAAATATTTGAAAAACTTGGCATAATCTAAAAATAATTTTCCTTCTATAACTTTTACATACAGACTATCACACCACAATATCTCCAGCTGAAGTAAAGGAGTAAACAAAGATGTTTAAAACCCTAAATCTATGTTTGGGTCCACGATAACCGAGCTACCGCGTAAAGGTTCAGACTTCGTGTAGTTTCTGAAAATATGATAACTATCAGAAGCGAAGATGGACCAAGACTACTAGATTTCAAAGACACTCAACGGAGCAAGTCATTCGTTATCAAATATTCTTCGTATATAATACGTACCCATATCTGTAGTTTGACACGCTTGTCGTGCCGGAACACAGTCTTGACTTTGAAGTCGATACCGACAGTGGAGACAAAGGCGGACGTGAACGAGTCATCTGCGTAGCGGAACAGGAAGCTGAAAATGTTCGCAACGTTTTTGTTAGATCTTCTACATTGTTATACAGGTAAAAACGAATTGTAATGTAGGGTATCGTCGAGTGAGTTATGGGTTTATCATATACACACTGTCTTATTTTAGAAATTACGCCTGACCTGAAGTAACGTTGGTCATATATGATAAAGCTCAGTAAGATATCCTATGAAGTACTAACTAATAATTTAAAATACCCCTAGCAATAATTAAAATAAAAATCGGCGAAATTCAGTTATGACAATAACTTCAGCAGCTTTAACAGCGTTTAAATTCAGTTATTTAAATTACTGAATTAAAATCATTCAGCCTTCAGTTGTACCATCTTGGGTTAACGTCAAATGTTTTTTTTACCAAAACGTACCTATTTTGTATAAAAATAATAAAATGTACCGCCATTAAACAAACGAAAAATTTTTAACGATTTTCCACAAGCAAACCAAGCATGTACTATGGCTGTGATGCTCCACAAATTCTATCATTAAAAATACAAAGGATAAAATAAGATACCGCTCCACTTATTTTCGGTGCTTTAATGAGGTCAGAACCTATCATGAACACGTAAATTATAAAACGTTATTACGGAACCCTTGAAAAAACGTTGAAATGAAATAAAATTCTCAGAAAAAATCAAGCGATATGAGTTTTCTAAATTATTACATTTACCTCAGGCAAAGGCTTTTGAGAACTATCTCTTTAATTAATTATCCAGAAGAAATATTAAATACTAACAAGAATGTAGCAACCTAGCGAATCTTAGTATTTAGTTTAAGTCCCTAAAAAACTGTGTTCCGAGTCAGAGCTAATATTTATTGTATTTCGTTTAATTCCATACGTATATGTAAATGACGTTGAGTGAAACGTCTAACAAAAAAAACTAATTATTGTTTGGCAATTTTTGAAGTGGCGTTTAAAATCGGACCGTCTGCAAAAACAAATATATGTTTATTTAATTATTATAAAGCGATGAGCAACATTTATTACTGGTGCACTAGATCAACCAATTTTACTAGTTCCTTTTTATTATGTTACGAATTATTTACTCATTCTATAATAATGTAAAAAATCTTTCCATGGCATATTACGAATCATAACTCACAAAATAAAAGCTTATCTACAACGAGCTGTTACACCAAATTTTCGACTTATATATCCCTACATATATACATAAAATCACGCCTCTTGCCCGTAGTGGTGGTGGTCTGTAGGCCGGATTTCCACTTACTACGATCCTTACATATTAAAATATTGAATTTTCCCACATAAACGTCAGCATCCGCCTTAACCAAAGTTATCTGTGGTCACTGGTCATGATATGGCTTAGATGGGTTATCAGTAGAGGGATTTGCTACTGAGCGATTCCGTGCTTCGAAGGATATAGTCTCAGTTTTTTATCGTGTTTACCGGCGCTATGCCTTTATTAACTAAACACTAACAAAAACAAAGAAGGCATTTCGGTAACCTAAAGGCCTTTGAAGGCCCACAGGCAGTACAAATGCTACAGCCCTTTAACAATAGGTAGCGTGCCCAACATGTCCCGTTGGATTGCAAAGCGTAAACGTTCACCCAAATAAGTATAAGCATTTTGATCACGCGTAGCAACGATCATTTCAGTTATTCTCTTAGGATGGCAGCAGCTAAATCTTTGTGATAGGACAAATAGAAAATAAACAGAAAAATCTACTAGAAAATCTGTCGCCAATCCATCTAACTGCGTTCCGGCGGCTGTCCTTAAGAGCATAGGTTAGGCTGAACAACATCTGCGACTGCATTATCACTTACCATCAGGTGAGATAGCCAAAGGATAACCTTATAGCAATAAACATACAAACCTCTTTTTTATATAAGAGCAGCATATAATAATAAATAATTTACTTTACAGTATATGCGAATACCATAATTTTTACAAAATTAATATGTAATAGGTCAACTAATACATAAGTATATATAAACTCCTTTGGTAAAGATTCTTAAATGATACCTATTTTACGTTGACGTGTTCAGTTTTACCTCTACCGAAATTTAGAGTTATTTACAAGAAATTTGGAATCTATTAGTAAGCTCATGCTGCAATAGGGACTGCGGAATACAGATATGTACATCCATTTAAGACAGCTGTATCTTTTGAACCAAAATGGGCAGATGGTCGAAATGTTGATACAATATTTTTAATGCGGCGGATTTCCTACCAAAATAAGCACTTAAAGTTAAAAATTAAGGGCAAGCCACAAACATTTTTCTTTAGTTCTAACGTACCAAAGTAAATCTGAGTACAAGCTTTACACATGGTATCAATAAAGTACAAACTAGAAAGTAAAACAATATATAACAAAAAGGCCAAGTTTGGGTAAATAGATTTTTTATTAATTTGTTTTAATTACTTTCGTTACTCAGCACTATTCAACGCAATTGGTGAACCTAAGCAGTATTTAGAGTTATGGGTTAGTTTAGGTCTTACTATGGACGTCGACTTTCTTAATGTCGCATGTCGTTGCTCTTAGTACTGTATCAGCTGGATAGTCCACTGCTGAACATATAGCCTCCCCCATTATGGGAGGATTTACCATAATGCCCACGCTTGGCATGCGTCTTGGGGATCGCAGTGTGAGATATCAGTTCCTCAGAAAACACTGCTGACCACCTTCTGGTGTGTTACCCTTAGTCGCCTTTTACGACACCCACGGGTAGAGATGGGAGGTTGAATCCTAGCCTGGCACCCCACGGACTAGAAAAAGGGCTCTGAGTACATAAGCAATAAGTGAATATATATTTACCTCGTTTTCCCGACAGAACTGTTTCCAATGATGAGCAACTTGAACATATAATCGAAGTTTTGATCCCCCGCGTCCTTCTGCCATTTCGCATCTCCAGTCATCTAAAAAATGAAAAAGTCTTATTATAATAGGGCTTACGGACACCTCGAATGTAAGTTTAATAACCTTATAACTATCGCCATGCTTGGAATTTATAATCAACTTCTCCCATCGGAAAAATCTTTACTTAAGACTTTTACTTCAAAACTTTGAAGACGTTAAATATTAATGCCTAAAATTCTCGTACCTCTTCACTTATACTTGTCAAGTTTGAGTTTGATAGAGATGTGTCCATTTTATGGCTTTAATTTTACGCAAATTAGACAACTATCGCAATTAACTGTAACAAATATACTGAAGCTTGCATCGTTACGCGTTGTACATTCCATGACATTTTGATAAGCAAAACTCGACCTTCCTAGTTTTTTTAAACACATTTCTACATACATTAACTTTAGCAGTTTCAACTGTCGGTTACCATTAAACTTTGAAACGATAAAGAACTCTATGGACTGAACAATTGAATTCACTTCAAATCGTCAATTAGTAGTCGTTATGCTAACTGTAAATTCAGTACTGATAGGGATAGTGCGTCATCATTTCCTACTTTATGTGATACCAATATGTAACACAGACTATGTAAAAAAATATAAGTGTCAATGTATACCAAAAACCATCTTCGTACTTCCACTGATCATCATGTCCAATCAGTTTTTTTTTACAACAATACACTATAAACATATTTTTGGCTCCGGAGTTTTGGACCTCACCAGCTTTAACTGGTAATCTTTATGGTGACCAGCCACTGTCAGTGTTCGCTGCGGGCATTATTGGATGGGTGACTTCTAACGGTATTTAAGTACTACTGAGGGCTTTTGTGCTTTGAAAGTCATGTAGAGCCATCGGTGCCGGTTGTTGTGTTAGTTCTTAGTCGTTACATGAAGGTAAAGCAACTCGCAAACGGCTAGCCCTCAAGTATAAAATCTGTCACCAAGCACCGAACGGTGTGTTCCAGATCCTGTCTTTGAATACCAGTAATTGTAGATTAGGTTAAATAGTATCTTCAGTCTTTAAGATCCAGTAATTCTAGGTTTTAGGCTAAATAGCATCTTCAATCAATGGTAAGTCATGCCCTTCGGGTAAAATAGTAGTAAAAAACTAAACCATCGGCAAAAACTACCACCCAATTATAGAGTTAAGGAACAGTCCTGATTCCAGCTATGAACAACATCCATGCACAAAACATTTATTAATAGAAATAAAAGTATACCGAATAGCAAACAGTAAATGCTGATATAACGTATCGGGGTTATCCATAACAAGCAATACGATACAATTTATTCCAAGTTTACGGAAGTGGGTGTAAGCTAATCGCTTTACTCAGTGGGCGCCTATCTATATAATAAATAATATTGTTCTCTTCAGTGAGCTTATTCTCTCTTGTGAATTAAATAGTGACATTGCGTGGGAGACTAGAGACAGCAGTTCGTTTGACACTTAGCTTTTATGATATATATGCAAATAAAGTCATACTAATTCTTAGAAGCAACTATGTACCTACTGTTTTGATATTTGCATTAATGTCTACTGGGCAATAATCCCCTGATCTCTCCATAAGTGTCTAATCAATAAATGGGATACTGGGCCCCCGTGGGATGCTGAGCTAGAATGTCCCCGTCCCCGTCCCCCATCTCTACCGTGGGTGTAGTAACAGGCGACTAAGAATAACAGAAGGTAGAAGATGGGCAGCAGCACTTTCTGAGGAACTGATATCTCACACCAACACGCCTGCCACGCGTTGAGATGGCAACACCCCCCATAATGGGGGAGGCTGTGTTCAGCAGTGGTCGATCCGGCTGTTATAGTACAGTACATGCAAATAATCTAAATAAATTATAAGAAAAGCAATAACTTAAAAGAAACCCGTGGGTTCGCATCATCGTAAACGAAAAATTTAAAGCTATTCCATAATTTAGTCTTCTATTAGGGGTTTTGACATAAAGATGTCGTTCCAACGATGGATAAATAATAAAAATTATAGCATTCGAAATATGAGTCATCACCGCGGTAGCTCATATTGAATGACCATGTCCTGGCCTTAGGGGATGGATGAGCGTGGGTTCGAAGCCTTATAAACAGCTAATAGATACTAGAGGGCGGGTAGAGGGCTAAGAAGGCCTGTAAAACATTAATATAAATGAGTAAGTCAAGTGTCTTTTTTGTTTTCTCATTTGTCTGAAAGTGAGGGTGGTTGACAAGCAAATTAATACCAATATGAATTGGATTACGGGCACTGTAGGTAGGGAATAAAATAAATAACCAAACGCTTATCAGCCTTGTTGTATGAAATCAGTAAGGGGACGTTAGGGAATGCCTATCGCTGTTATTTTTATAGCTTAACGTTGATATGGAAAGCCATCACAAAAGAATAAATTTTTAAAAAATTTAAATCTTGTGGTGAATTTTGTACAAAAACGAGAATGACACACAAATTAATAACCATGAATAATTATGATATTAATTGTTCGAGTCCTTGTAGACAGGTAATAATGGGCATAGTTACCTTTTATCAGCCCTGTTGTATCAAATCAGTGAGGTGTCGTTAGGGAGAGCCTATCACTGTTATTTTTTATCGCCCCTTCAAACGTTTTTTAGACGCCCGCGTGTAGCTATCTCTTTTACATTGAAGCCACGCAGCCAGAACGGGTGCAAGCTATGCTCGTTTATCGATTTCTGTTACCTGACGTTACAATACCTACAACACTTACTGAGACCTTCATAAAGTCGTGTGAACTATCACAATGTCGACCACAATGCCACCAGTTTTGTCGAATTGAAACATACAAAATCAATAATTTGCTAATGTTATTTCGTAACTCACTTTTGCACACTCCGATACTTTTGATTATTTGCAAGATGTTGTAGAATTTTTGTCACTGTTTGATCTTCGTTTTTTGGATATTGGACTGTTTGGAAAATAACCCTAGTTAAGGGCTGAGTACTGTTTCGCGCTCACAGCTGCTACGTGCAACGAGCTCCCCTCTCCTTTCTAAATAGAAATGGGATGGAAATCCAAGATGGTGGCAGGATGCGCGCGCACCTTTTCTCGTAGCCTGTCAAAGTCCTCGAAAACAAAATCGGACTGTTACCGCCCGAAAACAGCAATATTTTTATATATATATTTTTTAAATTATATTTTTATTAATATTTTTATGACACGTACAGCAATATTTTTATTAAAAATTCATTTTAGTGCACATATTGTTTCATTACTGATTAAGTATTGCATTAAACACCTGCCTATATTCTCTAAGGACACACTTCAGAGAGATGCGGACGAAGGACGGGTTTTGTATCTTCAGAGCTCGTACCTACAATATGGATGCGTGACCTATCTCTTAACACAAGAAGCCTTGACCCAATTATGTATTGCGTTGGTACTGTTCCGCTGCTGGATGTTAGGTTTACTCATAAGTTGAAAAATAAATGAACTAAGCTGAAACACCTTCATTTGATTTTAAAGTCGTATTAATAAAGTTCAGCAGTTTAGTCATAGGTCAGTTAGAAAATCTGGTGGTTAGACCTTAAGTCTTAGTCAAACCATTTATGGATTCAGTAGGTTCAAGATACCGCGTTTTTTTATTGTCATATTAGGTAGGTACTATAAAATAAAATTACAAAAAGAAGGAAAAAACGTAAAACATTTTTATCCAATTATGAGACGTAGCTATTTTATTTGCTATTTACATTAAAATTGCTATTTACCATCCTAAAATGGAAAGTTTATATCGGAAAAAAAAAAAATTATATCGGAGTCCTTCTCTATTAAATTGAAGGTGACGACATTGATATAGGTTTTTGGGAGCAACATCACTATACTATTAGCTGCGTCCTCCTAATAGTATAGTGATGTTGCTCCCAAAAACCTATATCAATGTCGTCACCTTCAATTTAATAGAGAAGGACTTCGATATAAATTTTAAAATTGCTAACTACCATCCTAAAATGGAAAGTAGGACGCACCTAATAGTGTGTTTCGACAGCAGCACAAAAAAGCCAGTAAATGACAGGCACATGAGACTTAACAACTGTATGTCTCAGGGTAACGGACGCTTATGACAAAATGCATCTGTTATAGGCGGAAGTTAGTCTACGCTTAACATCAGGTGGGCCTCGTGCTCATTTCGTAACACTCGCATGTAAATAAAAAAAATTGCTTAGGATATAATATTGAATTATGATATGGAAAACCAATGTAATTTCGTATAACCCTAATTACCATGAAAATCGCATATATAATAATGGGTACATTATTTGGAGTGTATACTAAATATGCGACACCTGTACAAAAACTTATGTAAGTAACTTGTTTTGGCTAATGTAGAGAGGCACCAAACAGTTACAAAGTGGTTTTGTTTCCAATTCCTCTACTAGTTTGTAAAACTCTACACAGAGGGCGTTTTCACCAATCAAATTATTAACTGACTCCAAACAATGGAGATAGTTTCTCAAGCCAAATCGTATAACATATTTATCTTTTTCTTGTTGTTTTTACGCAAAATCGGAGTCAATGTTACGTTAGTAAGTATATCCGTTAGGTATGTATTAATGCAATAGGAATAAGCGAAAACATTTTATTAAGATATCTAATCGAATCATTATTAAAATTTTGTCTCAGGTTGTCTTAATTATAATTAATCTCCAATATAGAAGCTAAAACAGCAAAAAAAAAATAAAGTAGTCAAATAAAGTTAAAAATAAATAGCAATAAGTTCAAAAAATCCTCTAACAATATGTGGGGTGTAAAGGCCTACATAATATACATGTATACATACATCTAAATATATATAACTCAAAGGTGACTGACTGACTGACATAGTGATCTATCAACGCACAGTCCAAACCACTAGACGGATCGGGCTGAAATTTGGCATGCAGGTAGATGTTATGACGTAAGCATCCGCTAAGAAAGGATTTTGATTTATTCTACCCCCAAGGGGATTAAATAGGGGATGAAAGTTTGTATTAAACTTTGTCAATTTTAAACCGATTGGGCTGAGACTTTGCATGCATAAAGCAACTGTGACGTAGGCATCCCCTAAGAAAGGATTTTGAGATGCAGGCTATATAAGATTAGTGACTTTTCAGTTTAAAATATACGATTTTCTGTATGCTAGCGCCATCTACATTGAGTTATTTTGGAGAGAACATAGAATTAACCATTTTTGTGCATAGTGCATAGATAATATATCTAGCGGATTATATTTGACGACTAGCCTTTGCCCACGGTTTCGCTCGCGTTAAGAAGTATTATTATTAATTAGGTAAAGTTGCATTTGTTTTGTTTCGGTTTAGTAGTTTTGGTTATAGACTCTGCTTTGTATTTGGCATTTGTTTTGTTTTCGTTTGGTTTAAGTATAGGGCGACCCGACAGATTAGTTAAGAATATTGTGTACAAATAACTTTTGTAGGCCCGAATTATTTACACACGCTAAACAAAAGTAAAGCCGCAAAAAACTATACCCAATTAGTAATAACACTTCTTAACGCGAGCGAAGCCGCGGGCAAAAGCTAGTACATAATATACTTACACTACTTATACTTGTTTTATGTTAAAAAGGCTTCTTTATATACAAGAAGTTACTGACAATAAGATCATGTTATTTTTTAATTTATCTCCAATTTTACGATACGATACGATACAAATAATAAAACATACCAACCAAATTAAAAAAATACGTTTGCCAACACAATGAATAACTTATAAAGCAAAGAGAAGTAGTTAATTGAAAGTGTACCTAAATTTTTTTTAGTGTGTGGCAACTTTTTATTACTTAAATATTTGTCGATGCATCGTCATAATTTACGTCAGTTATGTCAGTTATCTTATCATGCAGTTGAACTGTCAATATGTTTAATTAAATATGATGTTTTAGATCTACGATTTGACAGTGTAGGCATAGTAGAAAGAGTGGGGTAGGTGGCGCTGCCGGTAGGATAGCATCTGTCTACTAAGTGCTACTTTTCTACGAAAGTTGATACTCTTATTCTAAGTATTCAATATTCTGAGTAATTATGTTGATACTAATAATATTGAATAATTGGAATTGTAGATATCGCATAATTTTAATGCCACCCATCTATTTTGCCTCGCTTATATCACGTTCAGGGACCATTTTGCAACAAATACACTCTTTAAAAAAACATTCAAGGCTTTAACCTCTACCCAATCCAACATTTTCAGACTGGGCACCTTGCTTTTGGAAACGATGCTCCGAAGCCCAAATAACCCCTAATGGACATAAGATTGGTACATTTATTGTAACCAAAAATATATATGGTCCAAGAAATGTAGGTATCCAAGATAAAACCAAACTACGTTTCATATATCATGTAGTGTAAAAGGTACCTAACTTTTTACACGACATGATATATTCCGTAAGCAATTATTATGCTGTTTGAATTTCCTCCTACAGTGCTGAGTCACTAATAAAATTTCGTATTTAGGAAAGGATTTTTTATGCCTGATAGGTTAGCCTTTGACCACTAACTCACCTGATGATTAGTGATGATGTGGTCGGAGATGTTGTTCAGGCTAACCTAGAATTACTAGCTCTCAAGGACAGCTGCCGGAACAAAACGTTAGGTGACAGATTTTCTACTTGAGGGTTGTAGCTAGCCAGGCGGGCATTCGCAAAATGCCATACCACCATGCTATCACGTCTGCCATCCTAAGACAACAACAGGGACTGACGGCTTAACCTGCCCTACAAAGCACGGAAACTCTCAGTAGTAAGTAGTGATGTCACTAGCGGTCACCCAACTTCATCCAACTCATGACGGCAGCGGACGTTGCTTAACTTTGCTCATCGGTTAAGAACTGCTATACAAACTTCGCTTAAAAAATACATAATAAATAATAATACGTAGGATATACCTACGTATAAGTAGGGTGCCGGGCTAGAATTGCACCTCCCCATATCATCCTGTGGGTGTCGTAAGAGGCGACTAAGGGAAAAATACTGGAAGTTGGGCAGCAGCGCCTTGTGAAGAACTGCGATCATACACTGCGATCCCCACGACATCTGCAAAGTGTGGGGATTATGGCAAATACCCCCTAAAAATGCGAAGCTGTGTTCAGCAGTGGACGATCCGGCTGATACAGTGCAGTACCTATACATATAACGGGTTGTTGAAAAGTTGTGAGTGAGTCATGTGTAAAGTAGGGGACAGCTTGAGAGACGTGTCGCAAGCAGTACGGTACATTTACGTGTGACGTTCTGGGGACAATGTCGATGGACATTTCGCTCATCCACACACCAAATAGTGGTGAAGAATTGAAGATATCCCCTGACACTATCTGTGTTAGTGCAGCCTTATAAAGTTGTGTAACCCTGAGCAACACGCATTCTATGAAGCAATGATGGCCGAGCGGCAATAGCTATAGACTGCCGCGCCGCAGTACCCTGGTTCGATCCCCGCCGCCGGCTTGAGCTTCACTGCATGGTGGAAGGGCATTTTGCGATTGCCCGCGTGGCTAGCTACCACCCTCAAGTAGAAAATCTATCGCCAAGCACCTAGTGGTGTGTTCCGGCAGTAGTCCTTGAGAGCCAGTGAAATTACTGGCACATGAGACTTAACAACTGTGTCTCAAGGTGGCGGGCGCAGTGCAATTCGTGACTTGTGATGACATGCATCTGTTATAGGCAGAGGTTGGTCCGCTTAACATCAGGTGGGCCTCGAGCTTGTTCCGCCACAATAACATAAAAAAAAAAAACTCACTTCACAGATGCTGTCTGGTGACGTGCTTCAGTAATTTTTCTGGTGACTGTTGAGAAATCCGTTGCCCGTAAATCGCATAAGTCGACGGTTGCCGAGCGTTGACAAGCGAAATGTCCCGCGACAAGTAAATTCCCTTGCGATGTCCCGCATCATGTACTGCGACGTCACCGGACACGTAGAGTTTGTTCCAGGCGACAATGTTGCGGGAATGTACTTTATGGTCATCTATGTACTCTTATATTGCAAATATTTAAATATTCAGTGAAGTTCTGACAAATAATTATGTAACAAAATATTGCTAAGCAATAGCTTATGAGATATGCTTACTTTCCTAGCATTCCATGGATTCCTCATGCAGGTGTAGAGTACCTGCATCACGTTACTGCGGAATAACCTCATCAATTCAATGTCTGGGATTTGCCAGAGTTGCAGCCTAGAAAGTATGGTAGTACGTACCTACCACGGAGAAAATAAAGAGAGGAGCTAATGTATGTAAGTAGTTCTTGTTTCATAGTCTCTGGTCTTGTCACTTTCAAGTCGACCATGACTTCCACGGTAGAGGCGTGGCTTTGCTAAATCGCTTATTTTATATTTAAGTGTTTTAAATTATTTTTTTCAATTATTTACAATACTAGTTACTATAGCTAAAAAATTTCGCTACTTACTACTAGATGTATCCAGATTTTGGAACTCATTTCTAAACTTAATTCGCCTTTCATGCAGTTTAAATATGTATTAACGGTCAATTTTATAAATGTATTCTTTTATTAGGTGTTTTTTGTACGCCGATAACGTCAAAACACTAGTTAAGAGATTAAATAAAACTTTTAAAATGCGCTATTTATACCGAATGGAATACTCTATTCGCTCAAAAGCAGGGCCGTATCCTTTACAACCGCTGGCGGATTCCGGCTCCACCAATACGATATATTAATATTAGTACTAACTTTTCTCAGATTTCTTTCAATTCGTTGGCTTCGAAAAAACTGGTTAAGTAAAATAAAACACAATGTTGGAGTTTGACTTAATACACAAAAATTAATTTTAAGGAAAACGTTGTAACAAAAGAAGGACTCAATAAAATATAAACAGGTGCTCTGTCGCAATAAATGTGACCGATGAAAAATATAATATGCTATAGGTAAAACTCCAAAATATTTTTTGTGTATCGACAAATATTGTACAGTTACTTTTATTGTTTTATTTCCGTAGGCTTCGGAACCTCGGAATCATTTGATTAAGATACATATTTCCAATTTAATGGTACGCTGCAAAACAGAAAACGAAAGGAGTTTACTCGTCAGAAAATAAATCTATAAATAAGATACAATTTTAATGTTCGACGATTTAAATTAAGTTTAATAAGATACAATTTTAATGTTTGACGATTTAAATTAAGTTTAATGCGCTTAAGAACACGCATTATTTCACCTATATACCTCATTACTTCATATCAGTAGAAGTAAAAAATTATATTTCTTAATGCGTTACCCCCTAGTGCCTAAAATTGGATAGTAAGATTGGATAGTCATAGGAATATCCTCAGAATTTTGAGCGTGTACTATACACCGTCAGATGGTTTTGGTAACAAGGTAGGGCCTGGCAAGCATTCCACCCTCCCACGCCCCGCAAATTGGCGACACGTTTCGGCAAGGGATAATTTGTGAACGGCACCACTTCTCCAGAGATTTCGCTTTTGGCCACTATCTCACTTGATGGTAAGTGATGATGCAGTTTTAAATGTTTCAAACTTAGAATTACTGGCATCTCGAGGACAGCCGGAACACACCGCTAGATGCTTCGCGACAGATTTTCTACATGAGGTTAATAGGAGACAGATAAAATAAAATTGTATGAGGCAGATTTAGGCAGATATATGTTAAAATGGGTGTTTGGTTTAACTGGGTTTGAAAGTAGTACCATTCTGGGCAAGCTTGAACATAAATAGTCTCGCGTGATAAGAACTGTCACCGTCATATGATAGGGCTTTCAATTGAAATTCTGATCACCATACCATTTGTGGATTACATTTAGTCCCCGTAGCTAAACGTTATATGCCACTCTGTAAAAACAGAACAGTTCAGTTCGAGGAGTCAGTATAAGGCAAATTAGTTATAAGATAAGCGTTCAAAATCGTATATTTAAATGAAGTAAGAATTAAAGAAAGCATTGACATATAGCAACACAGTTTCTAGCATGTATATAAACAGCAATTAAATTGAATACTAAATAACATACAAGTGTACAGTACATTTATGCACGAAGGTATTACTAGTAGGTTTATTATTAAACTTGCTACATCAATTAATTAAAGCTTAATTTTTATAATAAGAACAAAAATAAAAAAGATAAATAGAGTGTGTTTTTAAATTTTATTGTGATGGAACACACAAGAGGCCCACCTGGTGTTAAGTGGTAACCTCTGCCTGTAACAGATGCAGTTCGTCGCCACTGGCGAACCGCACTGCGCACATCACCCTGCGATATATAGTTTAAGTCTAATGTTCCTATAATTACACTGGCACCTATACCCTTCAAACCAGAACACACTAATTCGAACACTACTGCTTAGCGGTTGTAGTAGGTAGGTATGGTAGCAGTAATTCCCTGGACTAACTCGCCCAAAGATTTCTATTGCTACTCAATTATCTATTAGGAACCTTATTTACTAATATATATACTCACAGAAAACATACATAATTGAAAATGTAAGTAAATGTAACATTGGAAAAAAATCCTTGGGTTTTGATGTTATGGGATAAAAAAAAAAAAGATTTATTCTGATGCACCTGAGGCTAAGAAATAATCACCATATCAAAGTTCCCACGTCTGGGGATTGCAGTGTAAAATGCTGCCCACCTGTAGATATATGGTAGAAGGATTCAAACTATGTATCGTTTACTTGTTCTATGAATAAAATATAATACAAGTGTTTTAGGCCCACTTTCACAATCAACTTGTAAGTTGATTGTGGGTATCATACATTATTATCATATCTTTTATCATACATTACTGTAGATTGTAAACATGCTCAGGACAAATCTAACCAAACCCAACCACTCCATTCAGATGGAGAATTCACAAACCTCGCTAGAGTGACCCGGTATATATCAATAATGTTACTCAAGGCTATTGAAATCAAAATATACCCAAATTTCAGTAGAGAACTGCAAGATCTCGGGACACTGTGACCTGATACTGCGTGAATACTGAATGGGGAACTTTATGATTAAAAGTAAAATTTCTGATGGAAGTAGGTTCAAAATAATTCATCATCATCATCAGCCAGAAGACGTCCACTGTTGAACAAATGCCTTCATAGAGCGTCACAAAGAACTGCTAATAGCCGCTTGTAACCATTGGCTACCCGCTACTTTCACGATGTCGTCAGTCCACCTAGTGGGAGGCCTACCACCTCTACGTATAAAATACGCCCGTGGGATGCCGGGCTAGAATGTCACCCTCCATCTCTTCCCGTGGGTGTAGTAAAAGGTGACTAAGGGAAAAATACCGGAAGGTGGGCAGCAGCGCTTTCTGAGAAAATTTACACCAATAACAGTTTTCCCCAAGACGCCTGCCAGGCGTGGGCATTATGGCAAAACTCCCATTATGAATAGCTCAAAAACAAAATTGGTTAATGAAAAATATTTAATCATGGTGAAAATGAAATTAGATGAAAAAATGTTTATTGCCGCAAAATACATACGGATATAACAGTATAAGTAGTATTAAAGCATATTATTATGATTGTGACATTCGTATAATCTATACTTATAATAAAACTGTAACAGGTCCAATTCTGTACATAGAAGATATTTTGCAAAAAAAAATTTGAGAGCACTCTGTAGCTGATACTGATGCCAAAACTGTATTTTTTTGTTTTTTTGTCTGTCTGTCTGTCTGTCTGTCTGTATCCCGGCCGCGCATCACTCCAAAACTACTGAATGGAATTCAATGAAACTTAACACGATTTGAGTTCATACCACGAAGAACGTTATTGTATACTTTTTATCCCGAAATTCAATACAGTTCCCTCGGGAAAGGGAATGAAAGTCAAAATGTACACTTAGTTGTAATTTATTAACGCGTAGTACGATTTCAATTATTCTTTTTTGTTGGAATAATGATGAGTGAGCCCGGAACCCCATGGGCAGCCCGGTACCTTACGGGCAGCCCAGCACCCCATGGGCTACTGAATAGAATTCAATGAAAATTAACACGATTTGAGTTCATACTACGAAGAAGGTTATTGTATACTTTTTATCCCGAAATTCAGCACGCTTCCCTCGGGAAAGGGGATGAAAGTCAAAATGTTACTTAGTTGTAATTTATGAACGCGTAGTCCGATTTCAATTATTCTTTTTTGTTAGAATAGTGATGAGTGAGCCCGGAACCCCATGGGCAGCCCGGCACCTCACGGGCAGCCCAGCACCCCATAGGCTACTGAATAGAATTCAATGAAACTTATCACGATTTGAGTTCATACTACGAAGAACGTTATTGTATACTTTTTATCCCGAAATTCAGCACGGTTCCCTCGGGAAAGGGGATGAAAGTCAAAATGTTACTTAGTTGTAATTTATGAACGCGTAGTCCGATTTCAATTATTCTTTTTTGTTAGAATAGTGATGAGTGAGCCCGGAACCCCATGGGCAGCCCGGCACCCCACGGGCAGCCTAGCACCTCATGGGCTACTTAATGAAATTCAATGAAACTTAACATGATATGAGTTCATATCACGAAAAACGTTATTGTATACTTTTTATCCCGAAATTCAGCACGGTTCCCTCGGGAAAGGGGATGAAAATCAATATGTACGCTTAGTTGTAAATTATTAACGCGTAGTCCGATTTCAATTATTCTTTTTTGTTAGAATAATGATGAGTGAGCCCGGAACCTCATGGGCAGCCCAGCACCCCACGGGCAGCTCAGCACCCCATGGGCTACTGAATGGAATTCAATGAAACTTAACACGATTTGAGTTCATACCACGAAGAACGTTATTGTATACTTTTTATCCCAAAATTTAGCACTGTTCCCTCGGGAAAGGGGATGAAAGTCAAAATGTTACTTAGTTGTACATTATGAACGCGTAATCCGATTTCACTTATTCTTTTTTCGTTAGAATAGTGACGAGCGAGCTCGGCATCCCACGGGCAGCCCGGCACCCCACGGGCCACCCGGCACCCCAAGGGCAGCCCAGCACCCACGGGCATCCCGGCACCCCACGGGCATCCCGGCACCCCACGGACAGCTTGACACCCCACGGGCATCTCGGCATCCTTATTTAGATTTGCCAGCTTGCTAAGATAAAATTCTAAAATCTGAAACATTCGACACAATCCATTTTTTTACTATCTATCTTTTGCCGGATACATTTTGGAGACTGTGCAATGGAAGTGTACAATCTAATATATTTTTGTTCTACCGCCAAACAAGGAGAACCTCGGCAAAAAGATACCGTTTTATAATCTAAATTCCAAAGAAACGCACAAAGTACCTACTTTGCTTCAACATTTATTGTGCGAACCGCGAAGGAACTCTCTGAGTTACTTAACTACTGTCTTCTGGAAAAACAAGCTTGGAGTTATCAAACCCAAACTAAAAAGCTCCTTTCTGAGCTATGCTTTACTAAAGGTGCTTCACCACAGACCACGGCGTTACTTAATATGAGATAAACAGTGCTCAAATGTGAATAATTAGTTTGCAGGTACGGCAATAGCGAACGAAGTCGCGGGTCCAGCTAGTATCGAATAAACGTAATATATCTGTAGAGATTATTTTTGGTTTCCTCACTAGGCAAGCTTGTATCGAAGAAGCCCGATTTCCTTCATTCATTAACGATTGATTTGAAGACTTAATATCTTAATATTTTATATAACTCAAGTGACATCGGTCAACTGATTGGTCACCACGACCACTACAAAGTGTTTGAAATGTCGGGATATAAATAATGATAAATATACGCGAATTAAACCGTTTATAGTTCTTTAATTTCCTACTATATAGATATTGATTATTTTTCTTATTTATTATATAAATACCTATTTCGTGAGTGTTGTTTCAAAGGTTCTTAAAATAAACTGCACATTCTATGCAGTATTGTTAATAACCTTTTCATAGAAGGAGGGGAGGTATACTTTCTAGGAAATATGAAACTTGATCCACCGCACAACCCTCCACCACCGACCTTGCTCACCAAGGCACCTTGAGCCGAGCAAGCTTCTGGAGAGTCCCCTCGACTCTTCACTAGTGGCCCCTAAGTTAATATGCGTGGGAAAGGATCAGATCAGACATCATTCTTCGTTACCCGCTTTGTGGCCTACAGCGCCATCTCCGTTTCATGGAAGGATATAGATGTTCCTGGTGATCAACGTTGCCTTTTATTTTTTACTCTTCTAGCTTTTTGTGTGTCTGTATCCACCTAAAATGTTTGAATAGTTTGTTGTTTATAATTATTGCATTCTAAGCACAACGAAGAGCGAAAACCAGGTGCTCGTATTGGTTTCATAACCCTCTGATTGTGATTATGATTACCTCTGATCACACTGTCGTCAGAATATGTTTTACCAAAAAAATTATATAATGGAAAGGTATAAAAAGTATATAACAAAAAGAGGGTGACGAGTGTATATGCATGTCTTCATATCCGACATCCATATGTATAAACATTATTCTTCCAATAAATTTTAAAATTTTATTTTCTAGGAACACTCTTTGCTACCAATAGAGTAGCACACTGAAACAATATTTGGATGGATGTCTTGAAGTATTTAATAAGTAAGTACGAAGATGACAGCTAATATAGCGGAGTGAGAGTTAAAGTCATAGTATGAGCCGTATGTCCATTTATCATGGAATTAGGGCAGTATGTAAAAGAACCCTAAAACATGAATTATTTATGCCCTATAGCTACGATTATGTATTATTCTATTTAATATAAATACGTACAGGTACCCCATCCAAACAGTATGTACTAGAAAATCAAAGCATCCCACAAAACTGTAACCGCTTTACGTAAGAACAGTTCGCAACAGAGTAAAGACGTCCAAAATTATGGTTGTTTGTACTACCGACCTTTGAATGTCATCAAATATTATCTCTATGTCGTGTCATGATCACGTCTATGTAATGCAAAAGAAAAGAAAAACTATACGTAGTCAATGACAAATAGAGTTGGAAATTGAATGATGTCATTTGAAGATGCAATCCACGGAAATGTCGCATGGACCAGAATAGACTGTACGTCGACAGTTGTCGTCACGAGGACGCGTCAACTCACGCGCTCACCCGGATTTTTTGCGTTTCTTTCGCGAAAAATACTAGGCTGATTAACTAGAATCTTAGTCAACAGCTGTTGTGTGTCCCTGGATTGAATGCCAGATCTGGCGCAGCGTTTGGGATCTAACACAGCTCGGCTCTAAAACAAGATTAGTGGGTGTGGTGATGTGGTAGGTAATGTAATACTACCTGTTGGTACTACCTGCAAAGAAAAGTTACCGCGCATCTGTCGCGGGTAATCGCGAATTTTTCCGTGGTGCATCGCGTAGCACCACTAACCTGTATTAATTAGTTGTTATTTATCCAGAAAAGAGATCAAATTGCACGTATGCACACATGATTTTATTAGTTTCGAATAAATAGAACAGCGTATTGAAAATATTATTTTCTTATTAGTAAAAGGTTTTTAGTGTTAGTTATTTGGTTTAACTGAACCTGTCAAATGTATGTTTTAATGTTTTTCGGTGATTCTTTCTTTTGTTTTAATTTTGATACAATCCTGATCATGTTAAATGAACAACAATGCAATAAAAGATTATAAACAAAACTTACGAAAAAGAAATACTCCGAGAACATGACTTAAATCTGCACGTGCGGTAATTTCAAGTACTTAATTTTTTGAAATTAAGTCACATCTATTATGTAGGCACATTGTTTTGTTATTGCTACAGTATCACAATTTACTTGTATTAACACGATTATTTAATGATTAAAATTACTTCGCGTTGTCTTAAGATAAACATATTTTTGACAGAGTATAGCTTCACATCTCTGTTCATTCCAAAACCTGAATCGGTTGATAGCACATAAATACAAGATCAAAATAGAGATGTTTGTTAGTAAAAAGATAAAAAAAAGATTGGCTTCTAAAGAAAACAACGAAAAGAAATTGTCACAATGTTAGTACGGTAATTAAGTCCACATAAATGTGGATAACGGTATATCTATAGGCCTAGGTTCATTTACTCTGTTCCATATTTATGAACAACATGTGCAGTTCTGATGATAATACAATAATATGGTAAGATCGGACTGGTCATGTGATAGAGTTGTAGGGTTAAAGTCTCCACAGACAGATTACTTGAAGCAGTTAGTGCTTTTAAGCGGTAGCTGGTGATAATTTGCAGTCTTGTTAAAAAAATTACGTTCACGGTACCTGGAAAGCTATTGTAGTTGCAGCAAAAATGCAGACAGCCCGCAGTCAAGTTTCGCCATGCTGGAAGCAACAGAGAACAGCTTGATCCACCGTAGATGGACCACTTGATGTAGTTCTCTCTAACTACTCGCCGTTTCCTCCCGCAGCGACTTGAAAGATAAGCGGTATCGACGTTGTCGTATTACAATCGAACACCGTAAAAGCATTGCATGGAGCTGTCAGGTTATAGTCCAAGCTTGCTCTCGTGGTCTGACTGGTCTCGACAGCTCCCAGCTCTCGTATATGCAGGCTCTTACAATTTTATTGTGATGTATTCTGGCTCTAAGCCACATATATTTTTTATTTTTTTTTATTTTTATAGGAAAATAAAAAAATATAGCCAGTTTTAGCATGTTAATATTTAAGCGAAAAAACACAGTGAATATTCGTGGACGACGAGGGTGGCGTAGAGCATAAAGTGGAAATCTTGAGGTCCAGGGTTTAATTCAGGGGTCCAGGTATAGGAAAGTAAATTGGAATTTTCCGACACACAAAAATTTTTTCAATACAAAAAAAAATTGCACTTTTAGGCTCAATTATTTATGATTATACAGAAAAAAACTACATATTTTGCTTTGTTTGAATACTTTCAGGTGTAAATATAATGCTTTCACTATATCAAGACCTCATTTTTTGAAAATTAACTGCACTGTAAATGACTGTGCACAGACTAAGAATTATTATTTTTTACATTGATGATCCTTGATAATTACATTGATGACACGGTATTCGTTTCATATTTCCCGCTGTTTTTTTTTAAAACTCCCATCGAACTTCTTTTTAACCGGATAGTCACTTTTATCATACAATATCTTCTTTCGACCTGTTTGACCGCAGAACACCAAAGAACATCATCTATGTGCCAAAATCAAAATCTCATTACTGCCCTCAATCAAAGTCAAGTGGAAAAAATATTAACTTTGCTTGCACTTATCTATAAACAAAACATCAATTTTCAACTTGGTAGGATCAAATAGTTATTTGCCTGTTTGCCTCATCCTGATTGATTAGTGTAAAGGAAAACAAATGTCATGAAAAATAATGGAAATACGTCATTCTACTTTATCGCGTTTTGCTGATATCAAATTTACGCACGTAATATTTTATAAGAGGTTTTATCGAAGCATTGATATGACAATGTCGTCATTGTACTGGATTGTAGGTACACCAATCTACATTACCAAAAACAAAAAGTTTGCAATGTGTATGTTTGTATGATTATGAGTGGATAGTTACCAAAATGACTGATCGAGTTTTATTTCATAGAAAGCTGCACTATTTTTGAATAACATATAAAGCTGGCTTGTTTTAATCAGATTTCAATTTGGTTTATATCGATATAAAACCATGCGATATAAAACTATTGGTAAGGAAAGTCGCAAATATTAGCTATGAAGCTACTTTATCGGCCTGCGCTGACTATAGCTTTGATTTGAGACAAGCACATAACATAATGTAAAAATCGTAGATCTTTGAAAGGTGTGTAAAATTTCCGCATTGTGCGCGCGTTACTGTTGCTTGATATTGAAAGTAAGATATATCTAACTTGCACGTGTTAGAATCATATATTTATTAAGCTTAGATTCTCTTAAGTAAATAAGTTACGAGAAGTTACTCATTATGTAATTGTAGAATATTCTAAAACTTGTTGATATTTGTCATTTTTAATAACCGCCACACTGAAACCCTTTATGATCTGTATTCATTCTAGACTAGCCAATGACGAACCATCCTGTCTTATTTCGGGTTGGCTGATACGTTGTGGCGGGAACTTTCATGTCTCTGATTGGTTGTGGTAAATATGGCGGGAACTTTAATGTATATGCGACAGACACTTGGCGCCAGTCATGGCTATAAAACCAAGGTCTCAACTTGCTGAGCTCTCTTTATTCTTCACAAGTGACTGCTGCATCGAGACTTATTGAGTTAAGTACTGTCTTATATTATTTAATGTAACGTAACTGATATTCATGTGTTGTGTGTGGGTCTATGTTTGTTGGCTTCCAAATTCGCCCTTTTTATTGTATTATCGTTGTGAAATGTGACTATACAATATTACTTTTGAAGTAATCCATGTGACCCTAATGATGTATTATTCTTATTAAAGTGTTCTATGTGTTCCTATAAACGTTGTGTTTTTGAAGTATCCTTATGAACCCCTTTTGTGTAGAAAACCTAGTAAGTGGGATAGTTAAGTACTGAACTAGTAGTACTCATTTACTTTACCTTAAGCTAGGACTAGATTATGGCATCACCGCCTGAAAACATCTTATAATTTAATGAGCCTACATTACAGATTAAATAAATGCTCTCTATCTTGACAAATCTCACACACGCGTAAACCATAATAAAGGATTTCATGTATAAAATTTAGATTTTTCATGAGTCCTTATGACAAGCATCCTGTAGGATCACTGTAGTTACTGTGGCCGCTAAACCTATTTAACGTTATTCGAATTTCGCGCGCATTAGTATCCTACCACAGTTCTTTGTCTGGTTTATCGCGTTGGCAGTCAAATCCCTACAACCCTCACTTCTATATATTATCTCTTTTCACTTATGACGCGATGCATCCATTGTATCAGTAAGTTTTCAAATATCATCGAGGCAACTGTTATCAGAAGAAAGTACAACCGAGAAACTGTTATAGTTCCACCAACTTAACTGTGCAGTTGGCGAGGGCGCTGCTGATTAAGGAAATCAACTACAAACTGTCACAATTTGAAGGAATGTTGTAGTTCTTTTTTCTGCCACCTGAACAGATAAGTTGGTGGGTCTGTAATTGGATGGTTTTATAATTTAACGTTTATATGTGAGATTAACAGGAAATAGTGAAAATAGGTCTTAAAGGTGAACAAACGCGAGTGTTTTGTAAGGCTTTCGCTAAGGAAGCTCATTGCTGGCGTGCGCCAAACCGTGCAACCGGTCTACCCCTCTTTCTACAAATGTACACTGTAATTGAAAATACGAAAGGTATTCTCAAATACAGTCCATACCCGCCGGAGTCTCATGTTTCCTGTGTTGATTCCACGCACCAGATTCTCAGGAATCTGGACCATTGAGAAATACTTTCTCAATTTCCTATAACCGCCCCCGCTTCCAAGTTGGAGTCATAACATCGTGGCCAACAGTAACCATTAGTAAAGGTAATGGTTTATCGTGGTAATTTCATAACGATAAAATTTTCCCATTTCAGTGCGTTGGCAGGTTCAAAAGTTTAAAAGATAATGTAAAATGAAATAGTGTGTAAAATGAGTCAGACCATAAGGGCAGTTCGCAACGCAATCGCGCTCGTAAGGCAGCGCGTGGCCAGGTACAGACCCACCAACTTATCTGTTCAGGCGGCAGAAAAAAAACTACAATATACCTTCGAATTGTGACAGTTTGTAGTTGATTTCCATGACCAGTAGCGCCCTCGAAAACTGCACAGTTAAGTTGGTGGTACTATAATGAACACTGGTCGGTAGTTAGTAATAGAGCGAATTACCAGTAACACCATTACGTTATTTATGAACTTCAGCAGCATTGAAAATACATTATAAATCTTGATAGCATCGTTTTACTCGACAACATTATAGAATATTGTGCAGAAATTCCCCCATACCTACATCGATTTTTTTACCAGGCCAATAAGCGACAAACTTAAGATACATTTTTCACACACTGAGCAAATAATCACTTGCGTATTTGACTTTCATATAGATATGGTAATAAAATTGTGATCAGAATTTAGTAGTAAGTATCGGCACAGTATTCAATAATTTAATGGACTTCTTTAAAGTGAGCCTAATTCAAATATAAGAGTTTTTCAAATTAATTAGAATTTAGCTTATATTTAGCCTAAGCAGATATTTAGCTATATGAAAAAATATTTTGTAGTGGTATTCCTACTATCCTTCAATATTAAAGTTTGACATTTAGTTTGATTAAATTAAATAGATTTGAATGATAGTTGGTGGAGTGTTGCCGGTACATAGTTTCATACCTACTGTACCTTTAGTAGGGATATGTCAGATAGGTCAGATACTTTTTTCGACGGTTAAAGAAATTCCCTCTATTTCAGGTAACGTAACTTTTTTAGTAGAACAAATTACGAATTCTTATCAAAATCTTAGGAAAGTCAGTATTTGGACAAGCTAGTCTTCATGTCACCCTATTTGCATCCTATAGAAGAAAATATTTTAGCGCCGTCAAATCTTTTTGAAACATACTTGAGGGCTGGCGCCACAGCTACTTCGGCGACATATTTGAGCTGGTTGGTGTGAAGATATTGGGCCCGTGAGGAGCTCATCGTATTTCCCAACACTTAGAGCGCTTGGTCGATGCAAAGTGTGATCAAAGTTATGGCAAAGTTTAGGCTAAACGAATAAGCATTGCAATCCAGCGGTGTAATGCTGTAAGTTTGCTGGGCACACATAAGCTAACTGGTATTAGACCCTGGCATTTGGACTGCCTGTGAGCCCACAATGTTTAGTAGGTTGTCTAAACGCTTTCTTTTCCGAAATAATTAAAATAAGTGAGAACTCGTTCATTCATTTAATATTTAAATGTTGATATTTTGTTGCAGGCTTACACTAAAAAATATCAGGAAAGAGAAGAGTACCTGCTTATTATATATATATATGTATTTTTTATACAGCTGATAACTAGTCACTATTCCATATAAATGGTAAGTGATGATGTAGTCGAAGATGTTGTTCAGGCTGACCAAACTGAGAATTAGTGGCTTTAAAGGACAGCTGCCAGAACACACCGTTAGGAGCTTGACGATAGATTTTCTGCTTGAGGGTAGCAGTAAGCCAGGCGGCATTCGCAAAATGCCCTACCACTATGCTTAAACGGCTCCTAAGACAACAACCGAGACCGACGGCTTAACGTGCCCTCCGAAGCACAGATGCGCTCACTAGCAATGCCACTAGCGATCACCCATCCAACTCATGACCGCACTGGACGTTGTTTAACTTAGCTGATCGGTAAAAAATATACTTGCGATATTTTAAATTAATGGCAAAACATTTTCCAAAACATGTAGTCCTCATACATTGTATTGATTGTAGAGCCATCAAAACATTTTGAAGAATAATTTCAGATTTACCATATCTATGTACTGCAAGACATAAGATCCATGGACTTACTGCTGCCGGCTTGGCTTCATCGACTTACATACGGCATTCCGTGAAAGTCTGCCTGGATAGCTTGGTAGGTCTCCAGGCACTGACCTCAGGTATGAAATCTGTCACCAAGCACCTAACGATGTTGTTGGCATGAGTTCATATTCCAGTTTAACCCTACTAATGCCTTAAAGTGCTAGCGATAATTTGTATTTTTACTAGAATGTGTTTACTATTTGGGCTCATTACTCCTATGAAGTTTGAAATTCTAGACTTATGCACCTTATAAAACTTTTTTATTATTCGAGTAAATGCCTTTTCCTTTGCAGAGAATTTCAAAGTCAAGCATATTGTTTCTGTTGATTATATATTGAAAAAAATATGTTTAGCCTATAAATAAAAAAGCCCGCGCAGGTATATTTTACCACTTCACAAAAAGCACTTTATATTACTTTGTATTTACGATAGCGGAGACACTACTCAAAAATGTATATGCTTCATAAGTTCTTTATCATCATCATATGTATATAATGTAATCGTCATCATCCTCTGGAAGACCTCCACTGTTGAACATATGCCTCCACCAATAAACGCCACAATTAACTGTTCGCAGACATCGTTTACGGTATTACAGCATATAACACAAAGCATTTATTTTAATTTCACGTTCAGTGATGTACTTACCTAAAACGATTACAGCGTCCTTAAATTTAAATGGAACTTGGTACAAGCCATTTCAGTATGGGACCACTTCTTCAATATTTTGTGGTTATATTTCAGCAATTTAAAGCACCATTAACTTAAATTTTCTGCAGTTCCCCCGAAAATTTACTTTCGTAAAATAACATTGAATATATACGTCATATATCCGTGATTTGATCATCTAATTCCACTACCAAATTTCAACATTGTCCATCTCTATTTAGAGTAAATTTACCATAAAAGATGAACAGACAAGCAAGTGTTCAGTTATTTCATCAACACACAGTATTAATTTTTAGTGCTACGTTGTAAATAAAATATACACGACGGCTAATATTAATATGACTTAACTAGGTTAATGAGTGTTGCAGTGAACGTGTTGAACAAAATACAATGAAGACCTTTTAAAATTGCATAGAGTTTGCATGTCGGGTGTGCACTGTGCAGGGTACGACGGCACGAGAGGGCTGGGAGCGCGTTACGCGAGTCCTCACTCCTATCGTCTACGCCAGTCCTTAGCAGAGCCGCGCGCCCGCCGCCCGTGCGCCGCCCGCCCTCGCGACAACCCGATGGACTACGATCGACCAAACGAACACGCACTTTACTTTCCAATCAATCACTCGACAGCCTCCAAAACCTCTCGACGAGCTTCAAATGACTCTTCAACTCACTTCCCAAAACTTTTCACCATTTTACACCCGAAGTGATTGACACATCCTTCCCAGAATATTTTAAACCGCTTCAAGAGTATTTTCGCATAAATATGCATCTTCGAGCTAAATTTTATCGGAACCTATTTATACACAAGAAACGACTGAAATTTTCTGATAGCAACCTTTAACTTTACACCCAATTTATAAACTATTTACACTGTTTTAGAAACGGTTTTGGACATTATTTTTACCCTTCAATAACCCTAGTAACTTTATCAAAGTGTGTGACCAAAAACAATTGAAGTTAGACTAAGTGTGTGTTTATCGTAAATTAGTTTCGTAGAAGGTTTAAAAGACATCTCAAGTGTGACCATATTGTAGTAACTGTGTAACAATATAGTGAGTGTCAGTGTGTTATCATATGTAGTCTAGTGTACAGTTTCAATCAGTGAAGAGGTAAGCAACATGTCTAATTTATTTGTATCAGATGTTGAAGAGAACAACAGTTCCGTGTCTACAAGCCAGCATATGAAATTGATTACTCAATATCTAAAGCATAACTATGCCAAATGACTTGCAGTACCAAACAACGGTGGTTTTTGAAAACTCATTAATCGCTAATGGTATATCTGGGAACCGTTTTATGCATCTAACAAATGGTTTTTAAAGCATCGGTATCAGTACGTCCCAACCGTAAGCTTCAGTACCAAATGGACGGAAGTTAAAATTTTTTACAATTGTATCTCAAAATAAATGTGTTTTCGTGTACCCGTGCCAATGTTCTACTTTTATTTAGCTAATAACGGGGACACTTTCGGTTTACATAAATACAACACCGCCAGAGTTATATCATTTAAATAACTTCAAAGTGTTGTAGGTACAATGTTTTAAAAAAGCTTTTACTGGATTGTAGTCACGCGAAAAGTGGTCACATAATAACTAAGTAGGTATTTTATAATTAAACAGATCGTAATGCCGTCGTTCCTGGCCTGTGCCAAGTCCAATGACATCGCGGTGTATTTATAAAATTGATTTTACAATGCCAAACGCTTCCCAAGTTTAAAACTATTGAGGCTGTTATTAACAATATTGTATAGATAGATACTGTAATAGATTTCTGAAATTATGATTTCTTAATTAAATTTTCGTAACAGCAGATATATCAAAGACGAATGAAATATTCCTACATAAAATTTTACTAGTGTGAATGGATATTGGATAATGATGATCTATTACGATAGGACACTCACTTATCTCGAGTGTATTATGATTATTTTGCATTCTAAAGCTATTTAATTATAAAATTGGCAATACAAATCTAACAACGGATATAATCCAGGAATGAAATAGTCTTTATGAACCAAATAAAAACGTTGTATTGCTGAACTACTGTTAAGTACTGCATCGATCTATAAGGATTAATTTGTTGTGACTTACTTATTATATGTTTGAAAATATAAGTGGTTTATCTCGTTTATTTACCAGAAGTAAATGAGAGATGAAAACGTTTAAAGTTGGTAATGTTGACGCCTAGTGCCGAACACAGGTGTCAAGTGCACAGCTAACTTTGCGTACTTGTTTATCTGTAGGATTAAAGTTTTGCGTGTGAGAATTTTCACTTTGCGTAGGATGTTTGAAACTTCTACCCTTGAACTTCTGAAGAACTCGTGAAATTAAAGTTGTTCTCACTGTAACCTACATAAATATTGGAACTAATAATATATATATATTTTTTTATGCCTGATAGGTTAGCCTTTGACCACTATCTCACCTGATGGTAAGTGATGATGTGGTCGAAGATGTTGTTCAGGCTAACCTAGAAGGACTGGCTCTCAAGGACAGCTGCCGGAACACACCGTTAGGTGCTTGGCGACAGATTTTCTACTTGAGGGTGGTAGCTAGCCAGGCGGGCATTCGCAAAATGCCCTACCACCATGCTATAACGACTGCCATCCTAAGACAACAACCGGGACCGACGGCTTAACGTGCCCTCCGAAGCACGGAAATGCTCAGTAGTATTGTCGCTAGCGGTCACCCATCCAACTCATGACCGCGCGCGACGTTGCTTAACTTTGCTGATCGGTTAAGAACAGCTTAGTAAACTTCGCTACGAGCGCTTCGAAAATGTTATTATGTTAATTCTTAGTTTTTTATTGATGCCTAATTAGTGGAGTGGCATTATTTTATTGCGGATAGGTTAGCCTTTGACCGCAGTCTCATCTGATGATAAATGATGGTTTGGTTCTAGGTTGCTAGGCTACTGACTATTACATTACTGACTATCAGGAAGATTGGTGACGGATTTTCTACTAGAGCCAACAAGGTTTTCAAAATGTCTTGCCACCTTGACAGAATATCGTTAAGAATCTCAAAGGGGTTTTGAAGTAGTGATGGCTCAGTGGCATTAGCTATGGACTGCCGCGCAGCAGGTCCATGGTTCGAATCCCGCCGCGGGCATGAGCTTCACCGCATGGTGGAAGGGCATTTTGCGAATGCCCGCCTGGCTAGCGACCACCCTCAGGTAGAAAATCTGTCGCCAAGCACCCAACGGTGTGTTCCGGCAGCTGTCCTTGCGAGCCAGTGAAATGACAGGCACATTAGACTTAACAACTATGTCAAAAGGTGACGGGCGCAGTGCAATTCGTAACTTGTGACGAAATGCATCTGTTATAAGTAGAGGTTAGTCCGCTTAACATCAGGTGGGCCTAAAGCTTGTTCCGCCACAATGACATAAGAAAAGGGTTTTCTTAAAAATATTATATTTTAGTTTATGATTGAAATGGGCATACCATTTGAAGAATATTTAAGATGTCGAGAAGTTGTTTTATAGTCTTAAAAATGTCTTCGATTCATGCATCATTCATTAGGTACTAGAATTCTTGCTGAAGAAAATGTCTGGGTATATAGGTTGCTGTTGGTAGTTACGTTTCGTTGCTGTGTTCCAGAATGCAGGAAGTAATGAACATTGAAGACAGAAGTAAATTCATCACGATAATATTCGTAGAACATGGACAGATGTGCTATAATGACCTATAACAAGCTGGCAAAAAAAACACAGTATTTTACGCTACTTTTTAAAATATTTCAAATGTTTTCATACTTTACATATTTATAAACACATCTAAAAAACCATTTAAGAATTTAAAGTATGCAAAATCTCATGAGATTTCAACGAATAATCAACATACTTACTAATTATTTTATGCAACATTCAACTTACACAACTTAAATATTATTATTGGAAATTATATTTTGAAATTGACTTTTAGTTAATAATTATAATAATAAATAATAAAATCATTTATTGTGTGAAAATGGAACATTATGATGATGAGTTGTAAAGTAGTTATGCATAACTACTTTCAAGATGGCGTCAATTAACTACTTTGAAGAAACGAATCAAAGATGGCAATGCAAATTATTATATCTCACTTCCACACAATACATTGTGTATAGTGTTCAAGTGAGATGGAAGTCTTGTGGATCGCAGATGAGCAAATTATAGCCCAGCGATAATAGTTATGGACTGCCGTGCCGCAGCTCCATGATTGGATCCGCAACGACAGCTTGAGCTTCACCACATGGTGGGTAGAGCATTTTGCGAATGCTCAAGTAGAAAATCTGTCACCAAGCACCTAACGGTGTGTTCCAGAAGCAGTCCTTGAGATCCAGTAAAATTACAGGAACATGAGACTTAACAAGTGTATGACTCAGGTCACGGGCACAGTGCCTATAATAGATGTATTTCGTCACATGTGATGAACTCTCATCACATGTGACGAAATACATCTATTATAGGCAAGAGTACCGAAACAGGTGGGCCTCGTGCTTGTACCGTCACAATACCATTGAAAATAGGTGTATGATCTAAGATCTTCAGAAGACGCTGCTGCTACTTTTTGGTATTTTTCTCTCTGCCGCCTCTTACTATCCCACAGGAAGATATGAAGAGGTGTAGATCTAGCTCAGTACCCCAGGTATAAACAGATTTAGGGCTTTATTCTCAGAAATATTACCAGTTGCAAGATTTTTGGTTCCTTTTCCCACCAATCCCAAAATTTGATGTAATTTTTTTCCGATAGTGCGTGGTTCGCGGGACGGCAAGTAATCAGTATTTTCATTTCTTGATAAAAAAATACCGTTATTATTGCAAATGCGTCTACGTTCAAGTCGAGCAACTACTAAAGCATCATCACCAATTCTTTCGTAGATTATAAATGGAATCGTGGGCATCCCCACCTGTGTCACAACCGGGATCCCGGTTAGATTATTGCCGGTCGCAATTGTGAATCTGGGATCGAGTCTCTTGCACGCTTAGAATCTATTGTGAGTTTAGGAAAAAACTTCCGTTAGTAGTCTTACTGAAAGACAATAACGACGAACGAGTAAATGACTATTGTTACATAATATTACTAAATAGGTAATAAAACCATTTTTGAATTGTCACTACCAGCATTGCTCCACAATTGCAATGGATTATTTTTGGTGGCAAACGTTATAAAACTATTATATAATTTAATTATAATGTAATATATTGGCATACTCTAAAAGGTCAGTTGCAATCAGGTTTCTTTGTTTTCTTTAAACTATTACAATGTGTATTAATTTTATCCTGGTGTAAAATCAATAATAGCTCAAACAATTTAATCCAATGTTGTTATCTAATCAATTTAGACTAACTAAAGAGGGTTAGTTTCGTTGAAAGGCTATTAATGCTTTTAATCAATTACAAATGTAAACTCAAGTTTCAAAGATAGACTAAAGCTACCTAATTGATAAGAATGAAAATAAATTCAATTAAAGTGAGCTTAGTTCAAAAGGAAATTTATAGTTTAATTGCAGAATTTGAGACAATTAAAAACAAAAAATAACATGCTGTGTAGAGCTTAATATTTTAATCTTTGTAACCTATGAAAAAAAGCACCTTGCTACTACATAGGATAGGAAAAGCACGGCGTCTGCTGAGTGTTGAAAATTGACAAGCAAATAATAAAATAATTTTCTCTGTAGGTATATAACAATACGATAAATGAATCAACTAACTATATTTAAGAAAACAATGTTGAAGTAATGGAAGCCGAGCTGTAATAGATATAGACTGCCGTGGTCTATGGTTCGATCCCCACCGCCCGGCTTGAGCTTCACCGCATGGTGGGAGAGCATTTTACGAATGCACGTCTTTTTTTTTGCTGGCAAAAATGCATCGGGGGATGGAGGTAGTATGTGGGACTCCCCGGTAGAAGACCGGTATACCCACTTAACGACCCAGCGGCATTCCTGCATCGTCTGTGTGGAGAAGGACTGGGAGACGGGCAGAGCCTTTGCGTCCATTCCCCCTTTGACGACCACCCGCTTTACGGCGGGGACTACACGCCCCTCCCGGCAGGAGGGGCCCGGGAATGACCAGGAATGCTTGGCCATTCCCGCCCGACGGAGGTGGTGAATAGGTGCAATACGAGAGAAGGTGCCCCGCGCCTTTCTCTCGCCATTCACAACCGGGTGGGAGAAGATGTCGATTATTCAATCGCCTTCTCCCACCCCTTCTTCGTCTGCGCAGTGGCGCCGCAAGGGGGTATTACTCCCTTGCGCGCTCTGCCGCCTTTTTTTGCGAAATCACTTCCTCGCAAAAGGAGGCGACCGCTGCCCAGCCCCCTCGCTCTCCAACATGGCATTGACCACGCTGGGAAGCGAGAGGTCCAGCCCGACTACCTCGACCAAGCTGCGGCGCAGCTTAAACCACGAAGGGCACACCTCGAGGGTGTGCTGCGCCGTGTCCTCCACCGCGGGACAATGGTGGCACGCCGGTGCTTCCTCCCTTCCAATCCGATGCAGATACGATCCGAAGCATCCGTGCGTGGATAATACCTGCACCAGACGGAACGAGAGGAAGCCGTGGGACCGCCCGAGCCAGTCTTGCAGAACTGGCCCGAGAGCGTCCAACGTACGGCGGCCAAAAGCAGCGGCAGCGAGGTCCTCAGTCCAATGCTGGACGACTGTGTCCCTCGCCTCACGTCGGACGGTGTCATCCGCATAGCGGATGACACTCGTGCCAGGGTGGAGACTTCCCCGCAGGAGCCAGACGAATGCTCGCCTGCCTAACTGCCCTCAAGGAGATGTTTGTCACTAAGCACCTTAACAACTATAAGGATGACGGGCGTAGTGCAGTTAGTTGAGACGAAATCCATATGTTATAACCCAAGGTTACTGCTTAACATCAGGTGCAAAAAATATACAGTAATCATCACCTACCTACAGTTTAAATAATCTTCTTGAAAAACCACAGGTTACCAAATATCTCAAAAAATCTGCAGCTAAAGAAAGTATTTTTTCCATGACATTTTTCACAATTTGCCATGTTGGTACACAAAATCAACATAATTTTAAAGTCAGTTAATATGACCTCATAATGGTATCATTTATAAATCAAAAAATATTAATTTACATAAGTTTACATGATAGTAAAATTATTCTGTGTTACGGGCTAGAATGTTACCCCTCCATCTCTACCCGAGGGTGTCGTAAGAGGCAACTAAGGGTAACACACCAGAAGGTTGGCCGTAGCGCTTTCTGAAGAACTGATATCTCACACTGCGTTCCCCAAGACGCCTGCTTAGCGTGAGGATTATGTCAAATCCCCATAATGGAGTGGAACATCCTGCTGATGCAGTACTGTACAGTACTATAATATTTACAAAATGTTTACCGCTCATGATACTTCTTGATAAACAAATCAAATATGTAATAAGGTAACATAATATATACAATATCATAACTGAAGTACCTAATATAATAATCTATCTATAACTACGTTTGATTAAATGTAGGACGTACACATTCTCAAAGAGAGTTAGTGATAGTAGTAACAATACAACAAAAGCATTTCCAATGTAGCATGTTTGGTTGGTGAAAAACATATTAAAACAACAACGACGAAACGTAAAAAAAAATCTTCCCGCTGTCATGGCTATGAAGCCCTCTTCATAGCCATGACAGCGGGAAGATTTTTTTTTATAAAACTTCAGGGCTTATGAACTTCAAACCAAATAATGAATTCGTTTGATAGCTGTTTTTACTACAATTAGTATAGCTTTCCTGCGGCGATAAAAAAACGACGTTGAGATTTTATCAAAGGATTAGAATTTAGTAATACTGAATAAAACAATACTTGTGATAACTTCTTTTACTGAACTTACTTTAATATATATCGACGATACGAGTTTGTATCAATGTAAACATTACATACTTTACAAATCATCCAATGCAGGCGAAATCAAAGCACGCAACTGATGTAAAAAGAGATCTTTAATACTTTTAATATTCACCCGCAAATCGCGGTTATAAACTTCCTTTCATTAAGAACAGTCAATATTTTGAAACAATTCATAATCAAACAATGTTTGAGAGTTCGGTCGTCATAAAATTCTATTAAGTATTAAAGTTTTTAAGAGAGTTCTTAAGTAATGAGACTCATTTTCATCCGCGAGACATTTGCGTTACTTGAGGAAAATATAAAAGGGTCTATGTAGAGGAGTTCAGCTGTTGAGGTTTTCTGAATAATTTGCTTAATTATTTAAATGAGGCCATCAGAGCGCTGGTCATGATTCAAAACGTAATACCTGTAAAAGTATGTACCAACCTTTGTTCAGAGTTAATTAATAATGATTCTTTGTCACTTTGTTTAATAAGTTTACTTTTTTTTTTTTTTTTTTTTTTTTTATTCAGAACTGGGTAGCACTTGACCACTATCTCACCTGATGGTAAGTGAAGATGCGATCAATGATGGAGCGCGCTTACCCAGAAGGTATCTATTCACTCGCGTTTTGAAGACCCCCATGTTGTACTTAACCGGAAACACATACTTTATACCGGTATGTATACTTTGGGCATCAGCAATGTGTATTTTAATGATGACGATACGTTCAATGTTGTTGGTAGTTATGTTAATGCCTTTTATAGTTCAGAAACGCTATTTTATGGCAGTGATTTATTTTAGTCATATTGTAGTCGTTTAGGTTGAACAAACCATTCGTAAAGCAATGTTTTTTTTTTTTTTACATAAAACAATGCTCTACAGACTCATGGTCCGTACTCTTTTTAGACTTTAATTATTTTTATCCGATTACAGTTCATTACTTATATCATACTCCATGCATCACATTATGACTTACAACTATGATGTTATGCGTTGTTATAGTATTTTGCCTTAAAAACTAAAGTGAGTCCATATTTTTTTTTATTTTTTTTTCCGCCGTATTTTATTTGATATAAACTTAATTTTAGAAAAAAGCAATATGTTACACTTGTTCAATTTACATGAATACTTATACCAGTCATAATGTATAGTAACAGTCTATTTTAAGTAGAGAATGGCCGTTATAATATAGTCAAGAACTATTAAAATATCTTCGTTGTTATTGATATTATTAGGACAATGGGATTGAAGGCATATAATTTGTTATTGGTATTAACGTGTGAAACAAATAACGAGCATGGCGTAATCTAAGTTTAATATTCAGGCTTATAACTTATAAGCCACTACGGGAAATTGAATCGATAGAAATGTTTTTACCAGCTATTTTACTGTATGTTCTACCCATAGAACAAGCAGGAAAAATAACTGATAGTTGTTCTACTACTAGAACATGTAGGAAAAATATCTGCTTGTTGTTTTACTGTGTAATATCTTACATAATTATGAAGCCGTAATATGTTCGTTTCGTTCAAAGAGATAGGAGACTAAACTTACGAAGTTTGTCATCGTATGATGGTAGTTTTTGTACAGTGCAAACACTAATGTGATTAAACGTGAAGGGCACTGTGTGCAAGTGAAATTACTAGGTTAACTAGATATAAGTAATAATACACGTCTTGGAGTGACGAGAGTAGTGCAGTGTAAAGTAGAACGGGGACGGTGTCACTGTAACTGTAAGGGACAGTTGTGACCTTTACAATTCAGCCGGCGACTTGTAAGTTCTAACATAAAAAGCACATTACAATTAAGCATCAGGTTATATTGTGTTCAAATGCTTTTTATAGGACTGTTGCGGAACAAGCACGAGGCCCACCTGATATAAGCGGTAACTTCAAAGAGATGAATTTCGACACAGGTCACGAACTACACTGCACCCGTTATCCTAATAACTACAGTTGTTAAATCTCAAGTTCCTGTATTTTCATAATTACTTACTGGCTCTCAAGAACTACTGCCAGAACACACCGTTAAATGCTTTGCTGCAGATTTTCTACTTGAAGGTTTAAGCTAGTGAACATTCGCAAAATGATTTTCCACCATGCGGTGAAGCTCAAGCCGTCGCGGCAGTTGTGATTGAACAACGAATCTGCGGCACGGCAGTCCATAGCTATTATCGCTCGGCTATCACGGACTTAGAAGTCTAACTCCATTCTATCAAGAATTAAAAAAACATGAACAGATCTGACTTCTCTTCATAATTTTTCTTCCATCATTCGTCGTTATCAAAGAGTTTTCACGCATCTTCACGATTTAGTTACACCCTCTTCACTCTACTCCTCTTAAGATCTTCTATAAAATTATGTTGTATTGATAATAATGACTTTCGGAGCATCTAATAAATAACAATAGAACGAAGTAACAATGAGCGTGCATCCTTATCTAAGTTATGTTAGATAAACGGGATCAATACATTTGATCTAATTCCGGTACAATCATTTCCCGGCTCGAGTCGGCCAGAGTGAGCTCTATATTTTATTGCATTTGTCAAGTCTGTGATCTAGATTAGAAATAGCCTCCTATTTTCAATTTAATAATTTCTGTAGGTCTGTAAATAAAAATATTTTTTGCTGTAGTATTTTTAAACGATCGTGCGTTAAATATTAGAGGCAAGAAAAATATTTAAACGTGCAATGGAAAGTAGGCAAGATATATGATATATGAAAAAAATACTGTTGTATTTTGTGTTGTACAATATATGCATAGTGTACAGAATATATGAAAAAGTTAAAAATATGATATAGATATTGCAGGTGATAGAGCAGAAGATTATCTTATTATAAAATAATATAAAAATAACTAATTCATTAATTTTGTGAAAAGCAATGGTACCTAAATTATATTTGGAATTAATATCGTCCTATAAAATATTTCCTCAAACATATACTAGTATTTTTATTGTTTTGGGCTTTTCATATAAAATACATATAATATAAATTTTCATATACCTAAAGGTAGTCGAAATGTAAAATAATTAGTCAAATACGGTAAGGTGTATTTTTTTGATGATTTTTATTTTATAAACATTTTATTGTCACCTAAACAAAGTTATGTTTGTGGAATTTCATTAAGAATAAATCATATGCAGCATTTTGCTGGATTGAAGTCAATCTTGCAAAACTCCCGGGTGATTGAAAATAAATAACTAGTTCCAACTTATCTACCTATATCTCCATATGCGATGTCTAGCTGTCTAACAATTTGATTTTGAGTCTCATTTAGTATAGAAATTCCATACTGCCTAGGAAATTGCTCCGGATATAGAAACGTAATATTGAATATGAAGCAAATATAAAAACTTGCCCGCCAAATACAATATCGACGGCAAACTGATCGCAAACTTTCACACACAACTATGACTTGAACAATGAAAATACGAAACGTTTCTGTTCACGTCAACCGCATGTGATGCATTTGAGGTTAGAAATCGTTTCGAACAATTGATATACCTACTTTATACATACTACAAACCACTATTGAGACTTGTATTGGTTTGACGTAAACTGAGACTCGCTGCTAATGATAATAAATGAGATCTGAAAGAAAACAAAACGTTATTTTAAAATTTAAAAGTATACATTTTCATCTGACACTTTTTCGCCGAACATTCCCACCCTCTTATAAGACCTTATATCTGAACAGTACGTCGAACAATTCAGCTTATTAACGAACTTGCAAATTCCATGAACATAAGCAGCTTTTCTACCATATTTCATGAAGGTCAAAACAGGTGTTCGCATTGAACAAATAAACATAAGTACTCGTACTTGTAATGAATGGAATAAATAATTAAATTTATTACTCCCTCAAGTTTGCTACCGAAACCTCGCTTCGCTTGGACATGTATATGTATTTACCTACAGTTTAAATCATCTCGTTTAATAAACCTGTCTATACACAAATACAAAACAAAAACTGAAACAATATTGAATGGCATCAGTTTTTGATTTTGACAGCTGCCATTATCTTAACCACAGATCTCAAATCTTAACCCAATAGCAGTATACCTATACGTATCTTTATTAAAAAAAAAAAACAGAACGGACATCTGAACTTCTGACACTTAATATAATATTATGTATATCATTAATATAAAGGTACGATATAAGAAAGGTAAAGCATTTTTTATCTTTCGTATTCATAGTCAGACTTCATAAAGTTATTATATTTCATTATTTCAGTTACTGTTACAGAAATTCAAGTGAAGAAGATTTTATTTTATATTTTCAACAATGTATTATTTTTCCATTTGCCCACAATAATTGCTTCATCGGAAAAAGGTGGAATTACTGGTCATCTGGATAGATATATGCATTCTGGAACAACAATTTCCAGTTAACCGATGTCGATTAAATTTAAATGGGTTTGACTTGCTTATACATAAATACATGTCAGATTCCTCCTTTTTTGTAAATTGGATACAAACTACTTACAACGCTTATAGTTTTTCACATTATTAGCGACCGCACGATCGTAACTATTCAATGCAACTTTCCGACTATGTAGTTAGATCCCTTGGGAAGAAAAAATATTCCAGACATTTTTACGGATATTATACTGCTGAATCTGCAAATAAGACAAAATTCAAAGCTTTAAGATAAGATTCTATTATACTTGTATATTATTCATACGTCGAACATTTTCATTCATTTAAGCCAATATATAATAATAATAAGACTATAAAATGGACAATAAATAAAAAACGCGCGGGACAAAATCTAATACACAAGCGAACACGCAATGTTGCCAGCTATCCTGGCGAGCCGACCCCGGCCGTTGCTGAGTTCTAGGCTAATAATTTAACCTCGACGCGGACTTTAACTACTACGTAGTTTTTGTTGTGCTATTTTACTAGTTATTCGTTGTTTAATGCCACTGCCAACAAAGCCATGGTGTTGTATTTTAGGAAATGCTGACGCTTTTGCTTTGTTTTCCATTAACGTAAATTTATCGTATTTTATTGTAGAAAAAGTAATAATATTGTAACTTGTACACACTCATAATTATTATGTCAATATAAGGAAAATCAGAAAGTATGTGGTCATAGTTTTTTATATTGTTATTAGTTGATGAGACGGTCGTATCACCCGCCTGATGGTAAGCGTTACGACTCACCATTACAGTTGCAATGTTGCAGACACTGCACTGCGTTCATCACTCCGAAACGCTAGTTCTTATATCTCGTTCGTCCAGTAATTTTACTTGCTACAGTACCTTCAACATCTAAGCACAGTAGTGTGTGCACACTGCGGCTTTGCAGCAAAATATCTACCGCTACTGTATTATCCACCAAAAAGAACTCTTGCAGTATAGATCTGGTGATAAAATAGTCATGCCCAGCAGAGTAGAATTCGTCGATAGGATAGAGACATGTATCAGTGAAGTAAACTGTATCAGCCAGATTGTCCACTGCTGAACACAGCCTCCTCCATTAAGGGGAGGTTTGCCAAAATCCCCATCTTGGGCATCGCAGTTTAAAATATCATTTCCTTAGGAGGCGCTGCAACTCATATCCAGTATTTTACCTTTAGTCACCTTTTACGACACCCACAGGCAAAAATGGGGGGATGACATTCTAACCCTGCACTCACGGGTACAGTAAAGTGTATATGCAAATTTTAATTTATATAATAATCACCAATTGACAACTGTACAAACCATAAAAGTACAATTTATAACAAAAAAAAGTTAAATGGTTGATTTGATGACACCGATTGGCAGATAGCTAATGTTTAAATTTTATTGCCTGTTAATTGGCTAGTTGGCTTACAGCCGAAATGTCTACTATATCCTTTATGTGTTTTACGGCAGTTCGATTGTTTCCGCTCTTCTTTCTTTTTATTGCCGATGAGGTAGTCTTTGACCACAATCTTACTTAATTTATTTATTTACATGAAGACCTACAGCTTTCGTTACAGTATAGTATTTTAAAAATAAGCACCATTGAGCCAATTAAAGGTCCTCGTGTCTATGTAGTAGTTTATATAAATATAACGTGACCATTCTTATTCGTTGTAAGTTTATTATAATACGGACAAAAAAACACTAAGAACTGACATCTAGCCAGTAATTGCATGTAGTAAGCAAAGATGCTTACTACATGCAATTACTTGCTAGAAAATGATAAATTTCAAAAATCGTTACTAATGGAGTTGCTGATCAAAGAATTGGCTGCTCAGCAGCTGCCGGAACACACCGTTAGGTGCTTGTCGACAGATTTTCTATTTGAGGGTGGTCGCTAGCGCATTCGCAAAATGTCCTTCCACCATGCGGTGAAGCTCACGCCCGCTTGCAGGCGGGATTCGAACCATGGACCTGCTGCGTGGCATTCCATAGCCAACGCCACTGAGCCACCACTGCGCCAAAAGACCAAAAAACTTATTCTCTTTATATAATACGTTCAATATTAAGTGATGATGTAGTCCAATGTGATAAACTGGCTTAACCTACAATGATGGGAACTAGTCTTTAAAGACTGCTGTCGGAAATCAGAGATAAGTGTTAAGCGACAGACTTCTACTTGAGTAAGTGGTAGCTAGTTAGACTGGAATTAGCAAAACGATTACCAAGATGAGAAGATGATAAAAAAAATATGTATAAAAGAATATACAAAAAAGAAGTTACAAACAACTTTTATTTATAATCGCATACTTCTAAATGCTTTTAAGTTCATCGTATAACTTTTTGCTATCAATTTCTGATTAAAACTTTCATTGTGATTCTATTCATTCAAACATAAAAAATCTGACATCAATAGTTAGCCACCGACCTCACATGCTATGGAAAAACTTACCCTTATACTAATTATAATAGGCATAATTAGAATCAGTAAACGTCCGACCGTCCGGAAACTAAATTTGACATTAAAATAACCTTACATTGACTTAAAAACTGATGCGATTGATGACATTGATGCTTATAAGCGTGACTAAAATAAACCTACGGATACAATAATAATTTGTCAACCACAAACACACGAATACTACTTGAGGTCAGTGAACGAGAATCATTTTGTTATGAAAACGAACAACAATGTTAAGGTGCATAATTTCGATGACCTGTATCAGCCATTAGAATTATATACGAAAAAATTAACATACCTAGTAAATTTAATGAAATTTAGTCCGATATTTTACAAACGAATATTAAAAAGCAGACTTGACTATAAATGTCTGTGTAAATACTGTACTGTATTGTATTAGCCGGATCGTCCACTGCTGAACACAGCCTCCCCTATTTAGGGGGTTGTTGCCATAATCCTCACGCTTGGCAGGCGGCTTGGGGATCGCAGTGTAAAGTAACAGTTCTTTGGAAGGCGCTTCCTTCCAGTATTTCTCCCATAGTCGCTTCTTACGACACTCACGGCATGATATGGGGAGGTACAATTCTAACCCGGCACCCCACGGCTCACGGGACTGTGTAAATAGATGACAAAGAACTATCATGTAGTGTTCATGAGATAAGATCCTTGGTCTATTTTCTTAAAGACATTCAAATTACACCATTAAATACTTTACAACCAATTATAAACTCCGAGAAAAAATAACGTCGTAACATCCAGAAAATCCGCAGCGGTAGTATCAGGAAGTAACACAACTGACAGCATGTGATAAACTAAAAGGTCGCCGTCTAAGATCACTGGTGGTTCGAAAACACGTCATGACACTTACGAGGTTGAAATCGAACAGCTGAGCTGAAGTGCTACCGTGAACTGATATATTTATTGGTTACGCCTGTGTCGTTTTGTTCGCGATAAATAGTGCAATCGAGACAAACAATCTATTATATACGCAAAATCTCGACTGTTCTATAATTTACTGCGTAATGTGAACAATGTATTATTTGTTTTAAATGTAATATGTTTTACTTAACACTCTATGTCAGATCATAAGTGGCCTATGTTTAAAATATTTCTTATCTCTATCGTATATCGAATTACAAAACACCTACTTTACCTAGATGACCTTTTGAAGCGCTTGTAGCGAAGTTTACTTAGCTGTTCTTAACCGATCAGCTAAGTTAAGCAACGTCTGCCGCGGTCATGACTTCGCGGTCTTCCGTGCTTTGGAGGGCACGTTAAGGCGTCGGTCCCGGTTGTTGTCTTAGGATGGCAGTCGTTATAGCATGGTGGTAGGGCATTTTGCGAATGCCCGCCTAGCTAGCTACCACCCACCAAAATATGTTGTCAAGCACCTAACGCTGTGTTCCGGCAGCTGTCCTTGGAGCCAGTACTTCTAGGTTAGCCTGAACAACATCTTTGACCAAATAATCGCTTACGATCAGGTGAAATAGTGGCCAAAGGGTAAACTATCCAAAATTACGAAAAAGTTTTTCCTACGTCTTATGAGTAATTTTTTCCTCTATGTAAAAATACTTGCCTAAATGATGTGACGTGAAACGCATCAACTGACGCCAGGGTATCCAAGCGTCATCTGAAACAATTATCTCAACAACTCGTTCGCAGTAGCACATCTGCCGTCCCGGCCACAGGTGCGCCTCTAAAATATATTTAGAAGTCGCGTTCATTGTCACCAACCGATGCCAAGGCCCAATGTCGGATTGTTGGCCCACAGCACATAACTATTGCCATTATATAATTTTAGCAAGCGGATTGTTGTTAAAGACTTTTCTTTTATCTGTATTAATTTATGACTCAATTCCTTGTTTCATTTTTATTGTTAATTTTACGTCAACTGATTATTATGTCGTATTATTTCGGTGTCTGAAATGTGTTTTCCAAACCAAGTAACACTTAATTTCCGGCCTTGTGATGCTCACTTTTGGACAAACATTTTATGAGCAAATTTAACTTTTCATATCTCTAGACCAGCCTAACCGACTATTAATTAATCTGTGCCGATAATCCTTATTCATCATATGCAAAATTAAATCTGATTACCTTTTAACGGAGAATACAAGCGTAACGATAATTTTTTAACCAAATTTATTGTAAAATAATAAATTTCAGGAACATGATTGCATGATAAGAACATTGCGTAATATCCCCAGTACTGAATTGCGTACTTTACCTGAAACATATACATTAAGTGCCTATTCTTTCTCGTGTAATATAACAACAGCAATCCAGACATGGTATCTTATTGGTTGAATGACAAACAAAACTGCTAGGGCTATTAATTAAGTATCTTCTTTTAAATTTAATAATGATCCAATTTTTACTCATCAACTAGTCAACTCAAATGAATACGTATCATCAACTCGTTACACAAGTAAAAGAGTAAAACATGATAAAACAATGTGCTTTTATAATATTTCAATCGGTATGAAACATAAAACCCGTATTATGAAATCTGACGTAATGAAATACGTCATTGCCCCAACGCCACCAACGCCATTTGAGTGCTATCAACACCCAATTAAAAGTTATAAGGCTTGTTATTTGAATTACAAACTGTCTTTTGTTTACTAATGTTTCTCAACAACAAAAGCCACTGGATTACTTCTCAGATGAAAAGAACTGAGGCCAAAACTCACTAAGTCCGTTTCTTGCAATAGTATAATAGTAGCAAATTTAAATTGTGTAAAAAACAAAATAACTACTTATTTTAAAAAAGCTTTAGATTTTATTATAATGTAATTAGATTTTTAATATTGTTAGGTTTGCAATAACGCATGCTATGCGGATTACATTACAAAATCACAAAATATACGATAGGTTTTTTTTTAAGTCATGTGCGGGATTCGAATTTGATTTGTTTGTTTGTATCTCAATAGCATTTGTTGTAACATATACATGAAAAACAACGATAGAAAGTTAAATACGAGCACTATTTGTATATAATTGTACATCTATAAGAACAATAAATTATAGGAGGATTGTAAACGCCAGAATTGAGCTGATATTATTTTTATTTATGACCGCATTGTCATTAAACAATTTCATTATGTATGCGGGATTAGTATATGGAGAGCGCAAAAGGCTTGTATCTAATTAGATTTTATCTCGTATCTAAGAGAACTAGCTTTTATCTATTAATAAGGATCTGCAATATATTTTCAAACAACATGTACTGTAGCTACACACTGACCAATAAAAAGTTGGTAGTAGTATAATATTAGGACTCAATTAAGTACCTAATAGAGCTATGAGTGATAGATACAGAGAAAAATCTGAGTAACAACTAAAACATATAATTATGAAATAAAATTTAAAAGTAGTAAAATGGTACAGATTAAATTTATGTAAAAATATGTATGAACTAAATTAAAATCAAAGACCATTTCATAATCAGATCCCCTTAAAATGTCGGATTTTAATTCAAGCAGACAGTATCCGTCCCTGCACAGTTTTGTCCTCATGGCAAAACTCAGGAAATTATTTCCGCAGACATTAACAATGAAGTTACCCGTGAGAGCGTCAAAATTGGTTATCATCTAAAACTTTAATTGACACCAAAACATCTAATCCAAGGCCCCACTGAAATATTCAAAAGTTAATTAAAATCCGTCATCTCCGCGTCAAGCTTTGACTAAATTTAATACGTAGGTGACGTTAAACTTTTGTCATTTTTGACTTATCCATGTTCCAATAATCAGTTTTAGTGTATTATAATTTGTTTTTATTTTAAGAGATTTCCTAACGAAAGTTCATTTAATACGAATATGTAAATAAAGCAATGAGATATTTACTTTGTGACTTGTAGTTATGATAATATAATTTTCAGCATAAAATATAACGACCATTTTAATATACATGTTGGTTGGTTTATAAAAGAAAATAATATATAAATGAGGTAAACTGTAAAAATAACATGGATCTTCATTACCATTTTACTAACACCGAGGATCTTTTAAGTACTATACATTATATAAAACTCTCTGAGTAACAAAATAATGACCTGGTCACTTTAAATAAATATTAAACCTGTAGTGTTAGATTTCAATGTCAAACTTTTTTCACAAAGAAACTATAACTTGTTTTTTGGATATTTGTTTTTTATTTACATTGGTCTGTCAACGCGAATTTGGATGGAGCGCAAATCAGTAATATTCAAAAACGAGATCCGACGAGGGACTATCGCAGCAGACAGTGGTTTAAGGTTGCCTTACCTAATTGAACCGGTGCAGAAAATAAGGGATCGCTGACCGAATTATGACATGTGACGTAAAGTGGATCTGGATGATGGTACTTCCACTTTTTCAGCCATTTGAATAACTTCGCCGTTATTTTTATGAAAGTAAACAAAATCCCTTCAAAACGTTCACAGAGTTTTATCGAAAGGTGTAAATGATCTTTCTATTAGATGATAGAAATGTATAGACACAGTGGGTAGATAATAAATAAATAAAAATAAAAAGCCTATTTATTACTCTTAAAATATTCAGGCACGAAAAAAAATGAATTTAATGATTTAAGGATCCCTGTTTGTCTATTTCCAGCCAAGCTTCCCGATTGTTTCGTACTGAAAGCCATTTTTGATCACCTACTTTATACTTTTATTATTAAAGTGGGTAGATTACAGTTTTTAAACTGTCACGGTCATTAACACTATTGCAAGCGCCATGATCAACGAGTAAACAGTTTACTCGTTGATCATGGCGCTTGCAACAGTGCCGAAATATCGAGAGCTCATAACCAATCAAAAACACGGTAAATATCCCGTTAGTTATAATAAGTATAGGGTAGATTACATTTAGACATTAGATAAAGTTATTTCACCCTCGAAAAGTATTTGTATTTCTCATTACGAAACAGCAATATCAAACGTGGGAATTTAATATTTCTTGTTGAATTTCATAGGGGGTAAATAAACCTAAAGATTTGAATGCTGATAACCAAATCGATGTGAATGAGATTTAGCACACATTGGGCGCGCAATAAGGCTCCATATGATCTTCATGACCTGATTATTCGAAAGGTGGCTGGACCAAATTATATCATTCCCCGGAAGAATGGCATCAGGCAGTCAGCTGGCCATATAAACGAAACCTCTATTTTTGCAATTATGTTCCTGTATTTTCCTTTGTACTTGTTAATGTAAACATAATAAGAGCACTTATTGGACTAGAAGATATGGGGAGGTGCAATTCTAACCCAGCACCCCACGGGGCATATAAATAGCAACTATGAAATATTTACGAGTGAGTTACGAGCACTGGATATTTTTTTTAAATCTAGGAATCATACCCAGAAAAATCTCCTATTCGCCAAGAATATAAAGAAAAACAAAAAAGTATGTTATTACTGCTAAGATACAAGAAGACAAGATTTACGACAAAAACGACAAAGGAACGAAATGTCTGAAATAAATTATACGGGGAAAAGTATCTTCATCCAGTTTTACGCACTTTAGTTTTCCATCTCAAACGTTTTTTAGGGTTCCGTACCCAAAGGGTCAAAACGGGACCCTATTACTGAGACTTCGCTGTCCGTCCGTCACCAGGCTGTATCTCAAGAATGGTGATAGCTAGACAGTTGAAATTTTCACAGATGATGTATTTATATTGCCGCTATAACAATAAATACTAATAATAAAATAAAATAAATATTTTTGGGGCCTCTCATACAACAAACTTGATTTTATACCGTTTCTTGCTTAATATCGAGCAATAACGGTGATAGGTATACGGTTTAACTCTTCACAGAATATTTAGTTTTATGTTCTCTTTAAAATAATTATTAAAAATAAATAATTAGGGGGCTCCCATACAATAAAAGAGATTTTCGCCGTACCTACCCAGCTCAATCGGACACTGCGAAAAGTGTCTGTAACTTGCAAGATTTAGGTTACAGATAATGGTGAGGAACCGTTCGTGCGCAAGTCCCACTCGCACTTGGCCTGTTTTTTTCAATTACTCGTACATTTGTAGTGGTAATTATAAGAAATAAATATGTTTTAATAATTATTATCTTATTTAAGTTCTGTTACTGATTACGTTTTTTCTAACGTATAACATTTGTGATAATTTTGAATTTTGAAGCTCGTATAGGAGAAAAGGTCTCATTAACTTCAGGCAAGCTAATTCATTACAAAAAGGACAAGCTCGCCAGTGTCAAAAAAAAAGCTTTAGTCGTGGAATAAACACCTATTTTATGAATTCTCTACCTGCTTACTTTGTGAGGACCTAACTTTAATTTGAATAAAAATTCGTTTGAGTTCATCTCGTAATTTTTATTTTTTTGACGCTAAATCTGAATTAACAGTCAGGTTAATGTTTTAACATGTCAGAAGCAGTATCGTCTAAATAGAACGGTAGTGGAAATGAATTTCATTTTGTGAATTTCCTTTGAAAGTGAAACCCTTTATGTAGTTCAAATACAAAATGAAGTTAAAACTTGGACCCTTCATAATATTTGAAATAACTGAAATCAATATCATATGCTATACTTATTAACTATGCTCAAGTACTAGCTCAAACACGGTTGTAAGAGCGTAAGCAACTTATTATTAGCCAATAACACCGCGATATAAACCGCAGCGGACGTACCACACTGAAGGGTTTTTTTTTATACCTACGGAACTGGGCAGCACTTGACCACTATCTCACCTTATGGTAAGTAATGATGCTATCGATGATGGAGCGCGCTTACCGAGAAGGAGCTTCCGATAGAAGCCAAAAGTTTGACCATCGTGATATCGATAGGTTATTTATGCTCTTACACCCGTATTTGTCAAACTTAAAAGCATATCATATATATTAATTATCATTGTATTTATCAATCATGAAAGTTTAAATAAAAGTCACAATCATCAATTGTTCAGGTGAGATGACTAAGTCCCTTTGTAAATTAAGTGCCGTATGCGTAGTCGCCTTCCGTAGTGAGCTGAAGTCTTTGGCAAGAAACTCGTTAGTTTTTACATATATTGTTAGGTTAGGTGTTGTTCGGAAAATGTTCTGATTAATATCTAATTAAGCTTTTTGATAATTAAGCAAAATATATTTTTTACAGGTTAAGATATGTTCAATGCGTTTGATAGTTTAAGGACTAACTTCTATATAAAAATATAAATGAAATAAAATTGAATAATTTTTTAAGCAACTATGATCGCTTGATTTCCACACATAATTATTATTAATATTGTTCAAGATTTGAGGAATATTTCATAGTTACCAGCTGCAAAAGACAAAGTCGTTTTCTTTGTATTTACATTTTTCTCCACAGAGGTGCATTTCTACTACATGCAAACTCCCAACTTTCTATAAAACAAACTCGTGGTCAAATGGTGTTTTGCCCTGAATTCGATAACAAGTTAAACATAGTGTACTTTTTTGACCAGCGCAGCATACCTAACAAATATGAATTTCAAAGTCATTGCCCGTTTTTTATTTAATTTTGGTTCAATTTCAACATTTTGGAATTCAATTATTACTGTTGCGTCGGATCTCAAAATACTAAAACGAAGACAACGTTTGCATAAATCGAACATAACTCACATTGACCCCGATTCAAAGTTGTGTCCTCTAAAGTTATATCCCTCCTTGAGTCCACGTCCTGTAGCTGTTTTGAGAGGTGCCCCTTTTGTTTAGTAACGCAATTGATCCTTTTAATTAAATGGCTTTTAACTTCCCAAAAATTCTGGTTGTTTGACAAAATAACAATTTAATAATCTTGTTACTGAAAGGGTAATTAAATATTTGTTGAATGTTTTAATATCATTATTTATGTCAACAAATTTAATGTTTTTATTTGTGACCTTTTATTCTATGAGCCGAATTGTACTTTATTTCTTATCTCCGGATTATTTCATATGATCACTTTGTGATGTAAATTATTGGCATTACTAAGTAGCATTTTTTTGCTGATAGTTAAGCCTTTAACCACAATCTCACCTGATGGTAAGTGATGGTGTGGTCGAAGGTGTTAACAGGCTTTACCTAAAATGCAGCTGCCGGATTACACCGTTAAGTGCTTGGCGACAGATTTTCTGCTTGAGGGTGGTCGCTAGCCAGGCGAGCATTCACAAAATTTCCTTCCACAATGCGGTGAAGCTCAAGCCCGCGGCGAGATTCGGGAGTATAATATATAATAGTTTAATCTTACGTGTTAGGAAAACATATTGTACCCGCCGCATTTGGATAAGTGTTGATGTAAGGGTGTAACTAATCAAAGTTTGTGATATAAGGTACCAGTGTGAGTGCGTGCAACTATGGCAATATTAGAGTACCAACTTTAAGGGCTGTGTTTTCTGGACAAAAAATACTTATTCTACCTAACGGATTCCGAACAAAAGTTTGCAACAATCCGTTTTTGGGACTGTTCCGTGACCGCAAGCTAAAACTCTCCCATTGAATCTACACAAAGCCACACGATAAAAATTTCCTTCTACTAAAAAATCAGTCCTATATGATATTGCTTCAATATAGTTTAGAAATCTGTCAGTTTATTTGCGTCATATTTTTGGTACTATCAAAGTACAGAAATGAAATTACTTAACTTTTTTTTCCCCGGTGGGTAGGCGAAATAAAAACAAGTGCTTCAGTAGCTCATCATTATAATAATTAAATAAAATACAAAAACTACTACAAAAGCAGAAATATATGCACTATATTAAAAAATAACACTTCCCACCTGCCATACTGTGTTATCCTTGTATAAATCACTGCACTTTACAAGATATAATCAACTTTATTTGTTGCACTTCATACTATTTCCAATATGGACGCCACCACTTTTGAGTCTGTACAAGATACCATGGCTACTTTTTACAAACGGATGGATAGTTTTGAGGACAAGCTACAGAAAGCTGCACCCTGTTCAAACACTGAGTCACTGGCAGCAGAATATGCTGTGTTCAAGAGTTTTGTAATAAAGTCCCTCCGGTCACTGCAAGATCAGATACAAGTTCTGGCTAGAGAATCAGATCGGCAGGAGATGCAGAACAGGCGTAAAATTCTTCGGCTCAGTTTTCCATTGCCTGACGTTGGGTTGAGGGTTGATATTTTTTTCACAGAGAAGTTACATTATTATAAGCACACTTGCAAAGTTTCAAAATCAGAAAATGCGTAGTTTTTGAGAAAAAAATTATTGAAAATTAATTATTTTGCAATATTAATGCTAAATAATATAGAATTCTCGCCAAGGAACGTTTCGTTTTATGAACGGTTAAAGGCGTATTCCACTTGACGCTAATTTCGATATTGTCGATAATTTTGCGTCTATGGTTCCACATTTAATCGAAAATAACGGCGATAATAATTGGCGTCAAGTGGAATTCGTTCGGTAACGTTTTGTATTAAAAAAACAGGTTAGGTTAGGTTGAAACTGCGACAACACAACGCGCGAGCCGAGCGAACGAAGCGAGCGTGCCGCGGCAGCGGCCGGCGAAGCGCTAAAAAATCTGTTACACATCCAACAAAACAATAAATTTGATCAGTGAAATGTTACAAAAAGTGAGGTGATGATTTTACAAATATATGCATAACTCGAAAACTATGCATTACCTTGTAATAAAAGTGGTGGGAAAGGAAAGAGATGACCCTCCCCTTCCACTGCATTCCTTAATGGCAATCGATTTTAAAATTATTATTTTAATTTTAATCCAGAAAATGAGGAAAATTTAAAATAAGTAAAAAAGGGGGGGGATGCGGGACTTTTCCTTTGAAGAGGGGGGAGTGGTACCCCTCCCCCCCTCTCCCCACCCCCTCTACCCCCCGGATTCGACGGCCGTCAATGGAAAGTCGTACCAATTCTTCTGATACATGGAATCACTGAAGATGTAAAGGAAGTAGTGGCTGAAGTTGTGACACAGACAATTGTTGAGCGTCTGAAACAGTCTTCGTTTTCAGTGAGTGACATCAGCCGATGCCATAGAATGGGCCGCACAGGTAACCCGGACAAGCCAAGGCCAATATTATGTAAATTTCGAGACGTTTCTGTGCGTAATAAGATCTGGTCTGTAAAAGCCAACCTAAAAGGTACTGGCATTACAATCTCGGAGTTTTTAACGAAGAGTCGGCACAGCGTGTTTATGGCCGCACGACAACGTTTTGGCGTCGCTAGGTGTTGGACGAGGGAGGGTAATGTTTACGTTATCGGCCCCGATGGTGTCCGCCGTCGCGTGTTCTCTCAAGACGATCTTAACGGAATCCCAGAGGCCCCGAAAGCAGCAGCCGTAAAGGAGACGGCCGCTACCAAGGAAGCCCCAGCTCCGGCCAAGACAAGGCGTGCAGCTGCCAGAAAGTAGAACGCTCAAAGTGAAGTCTGTCGAATGGAGTTATTTCACGGTACATAAATATACGTCTTCTTTCTTAGACTTTCAGTTAGAGGGTACCTAGATGTAATATTCTTCTTTGTTTTTCAGAAACGTGTAGGTATCTACCTCCACTTAGTACTTATGTTATTACTTATTTTCTTGATTCACTTTGTTCTTGTTTCCATTTTGGTATTTTTCGATTTGACGGCACATTGAATCTGTCTATTGTCATTTTCAACCCCGAATATAGGTAAATCATTAGTTCAATCAAACAACTGACATTGACTTACACAAATGTCATGCTAACAAGTGATCGTGCTAATGTCAAACGTAAAGGATGCGTTCCATAATTTACCACCTAGCAGAATAATTGTTGCATGTAAAATAATATTACTATATGGTACGTTGACCATATTGTGGCATCTTCAATGTGGTATTATTTTGAGATATAACGAGAATTCAATATTGTCTTGTTTTGTGCATGTATTTTTTTTTTTTTAATGTGGTATTATTTTGAGATATACCGAGAATTCAATATTGTCTTGTTTTGTGCATGTATTTTTATTTTTTATATCTCCCTTAAAACACAGCTGGCCGGTGTTGACGGTTATTTTTAGTTTATTTAATTTTAGATTTTTTTTTTACTTGTACGTTTGTATTTTATTTTTATATTATTTGTATCTTATTTTTTTTTTTTTTTTTTTTATCATATTATAATAATTTATACGTTTATATATATATATTAATATGTCTTCAGTGTGTAGTAACAGTGATGATAGTGATACTTTTGAATCAGCTTGTTCAACAGGCAGCACAGATAGTTTCTGTAGCATTCCAAGCCTGTCAAATACCATTGACACAATTATTTCAGATGTCCCGAAAAACTTTAATGTTTTCCACCTTAACGCTCAGAGCATTCCGGCCCACTTTCCTGATATGTTGGCATCTTTTGAGCACCCTAATATTCATGCAATCCTGGTTTCTGAATCTTGGTTGAAACCATGCCTTCCTTCTATACCTTACTCATTGCCAGGTTTCAAGCTTATACGTAACGACCGGACTGGTAGTTGTGGTGGAGGTGTTGCCATATATCTACGTTCACATATCCCTTTTTCCATACTGAGTATGACAACACAACCACCCCCTCCAAACGAAGGTGAGCATCTCTTTCTTGAAATCACTCTCTCACACGCTAAAGTGTTACTTGGAGTGTATTATTCTTCTTCACTTCGGATTAACTTTTTTGCTTCTTTTGAAAAACTGTTAGAAACCTTAACCCCTTCCTTTGACCACACCATTATTATGGGTGATTTTAACACCTGTCTACTAAAACAGGATTCTCGATCGCTCACCTTCGAAAATATAACCAGGGCTATCAATCTGACTATTCTTCCTTTAAATGCTACGCATATTGTTCCTAACTGTATCCCTTCCCTTCTTGACTTAATGCTCGTCTCTTCACTAACTCTCGTAAAAAAACATGGTCAGTGTGCGGCGGACGCCTTCTCTCATCATGATTTAATATACCTCTCATACAAAATCCGCCCTCCCAAAACTAAGCCCAAATTTCTGCTGCAGCGTAATTTTAGTGGTATTAACTTGGATCAACTGAAGACAGATGCACGTGATTTAGACTGGTCTGCTGTTTTAAGTCCTATCTCTATAGAAGAAAAAGTAGCTAATTTCAATACTATTTTAACAAACCTTTATGATAATCATGCCCCATTAAGACCAGTAAAATTAAAGCACCAACCTGCACCTTGGCTTACGCCTGCCATTAGAATAATTATGAAGAAAAAAGTAACAGCCAAGGTCAAGTACAAACATAAACCTACTGAGGAAAATAAAGAAATATATGCGGAACACCGCAATCACTGCAATAAAGAGTGTAGAAATGCGCAACGCCGACATATCCACAGTTCCCTAGACAATGATAATCCTTCAAAAGTATGGAAGTTTCTAAGAACATTAGGAGTTGGGAAATCTCGCCAGAGCAGTATTCCTAACGACTTAGACATTGAAGCCCTCAAAAAGCATTTCTGCTCTTCTGCCAACTTTCATGGGCCTATAAAAGCCGCAACGCTGCAACATCTTTCTTCAATTCCAACTCCTGACCATCCTCATTTTATTTTTAAGCAATTTACCGATTGTGATGTTAAGAGAAACATAGAAACCATTTCATCCAATGCTGTTGGAAGTGATTGTATTACACGAAAAATTATAGTGCTGGTACTTGACGAGATTCTGCCTGTGCTCCAATTCATCCTTAATTACTCCATTTCTACTAGTACGTTTCCTTCCATCTGGAAAGAAGCACAAAACACTCCTCTTCCTAAAAAAATCAACCCATCTACTTTCAGTGAATATCGTCCAATCTCTATTCTTCCTTTCCTTTCTAAGGTCCTAGAACGTCTTGTACATCATCAACTTACCTCTTTCCTACTTCGAAACAACCTTTTGAATCCCTTTCAATCAGGTTTTCGTCCAGGTCACAGCACTGTCTCAGCATTAGTAAAGATCACAAACGACATACGTTCAGGTATGGCTGACAGGCAACTGTCAGTTTTTACGTTACTCGACTTCAGTAATGCATTCAATAACGTGGATTTTGAAGTATTGTTAGGCTTTCTGTGCTCTCTTAACATATCTCCAATGGTTATTGCATGGTTTCGTAGTTACCTGTATGGACGTCGGCAACGTGTACGCATCGATGATACTTTCTCTTCGTGGTGTACTACATCTGCAGGCGTACCTCAGGGCGGCGTTCTATCACCTCTCCTCTTTTCAATTTTCATTAATTCAATATCACATCAGCTCTCTTCTTTCTACCACCTTTATGCAGATGATTTGCAAATATACACACAGGCTACCCTCAAAGAACTACCAGAAGCGATTGAAACCATCAATAGAGATCTACGACGAATTTCTGAGTGGAGTATATCCTATGGTTACTTTAAGACCATAGGATATACTCCACTCAGAAATTCGGCGAAAACTCAAGCTATTGTAATCGGTAGCTCAAGAATGATATCCCTGATTGATTGGTTTCGCCTTCCGCAAGTAATCTTCGATCAACAAGTCATAGAATTCAGTACTACTGTTAAAAACCTAGGCATTATTATGGATAGGCAATTATCATGGATTCCTCAACTGGCTGAAACCAGTCGCAAAATATTTGCTTCCGCTTCTTCCCTTAGAAGACTGCGAAATGTTCTTCCCATTACCACTAAGATTACGCTCGCACAATCTCTTTTACTCCCTATACTCGACTATGCCGACATATCGTATCTGGATTTAACCCAAGAGCAGCTCGATAAGCTTGAACGCTTACAAAACCTCTGTATTAGCATTATTATTTTTTATAATAATGCTAATACAGATTATTATTATTATTTTTTCATTATTATTTGGCCTACGTAAATATGACCATGTTTCCGAATACCGCAAAAAGCTGCAGTGGTTGCCCATTCGTCTCCGCCGGAATGCTCATATTCATCATTTTGTTTATAGTATCCTTTTGTCCCCAGTACCCCTATGTATCTGAAACAGCGTTTTCAGTTTCGACATCTTACTCATGATCTGTCTTTACGCTCTTCTCATACTCTAATACTTACAAGTACAATACCTCCCCATACTTCCCAATATTATAGCAAGTCATTTACACTGCAGGCTGTACGATTATGGAATGCTTTGCCACTTAACATTAAGCGTGCTAAATCACTAGCAATATTCAAAACTATGGTAAAAAATCACTATTTATCAAGTATGTAACACTGGTTACAATGATATCATGTTTATTATTTGTATTACACCGGTATGTATGTATGTATATTATTGGATATATGTGTATATGAATATGTATGTATTTAGTTATTATCAGTATTGTATATGTAGATACTTATATGTGGAATATGTGTATGTATATATATATATATATATATATATATATATATATCTAAGTACACTACAATTATATATATATATATATATATATATCTATATACATTATTTATATATATAATTTTAGTGAATATATAAAACTTATTTTGTTTTTATTTTTTGAATGATAAAATGTAATTTTTTGTTTACCACCGTGACACCTAAAATCTGATTCTGTCCATACAAAGGTTGTCTGGAAGAAATCGCTATATGCGATAAGACCGCCCATTGCTACTATAGTCTAAGAAAATACTATTTATAAGATTGTTTTACTGTATAAAATAATGGTGTGCAATAAAGAGTTTTGTATTGTATTGTATTGAAATTAATGAAAAATACAACGATTATTTGATATAAGTACACTTTAACTGATTGTGTGTTGGTACAAAACCCTTGATGAGCGATTTTAAATAGAAGTTGACTAGTTTTTTTTAATGCTCTATACACTGAGAAAAATCTAAAGTCAAAACCGCCCTAATGACGGCCAATTTATATGGTATGAAGGCAAAAAACCCACCAAACGTAAATACGTTTAAAAACGCCTTCCAACTAGAAGGCGTTAAACGAGGTCAGTGAAGTCGAATGTTTCTTTTCGTCTTCATTTAAGGTGTATTTTGTGGTCTTTCTTAAATATTGACTTTTCGATGAGGCTGATTAAGTCGTACGTTATAGTGATAATCACCGTATATAAACCGCCGTAAAAGTAAGCTATATTTTATAGCCAATACTGCAATTATTATCGTATAACAAGTTCAATTCTGAAAATACTTTACGGAAGGCGTTTTTTGACGGTTGCTTTATTATAAAACATGGTACATTTTTATTGATTAGTGAAAATCATCTTCAGAGTTGTGAATTCATCTTACGTAGTTACAATTCAACGGTAAAAGGTCAAATTTGATTTAAGCTCCAAAGTCGTTTTTCTCAGTGTAGGTTAGCCGTTGATCACTATCCCACCTGATGGTAAGTTATGATGTGGTCGAAGATCTTGTTCAGGCTAACCTAGAATTACTGGCTCTCAAGGACAGCTGCCGGTACAGACTGTTAGGTGCTTGATCGAAGGTAGTAGCTAGACAGCTGGGCAATCGCAAAATGCCTTACCACCATGCTATAATGACTGCCATCTTAAGACAACACATGCCAAGCAAGCACACGCAAGCACATGCAAGCTTTACATGCCCTCCGAACCACGAAAGCGCTCAATAGTAATGTCACTAGCGGTCACTCTTCCAAATCATGACCGCCGCGGACGTTGCTTAACTTTGTTGATCGGTTAAGAACGGCTTAGCAAACTTCACTATTAACGCTTTGTAATGATGATTACCAACAATAAAAAATTACGAGCTTTATTTGTATAAGACATATGGTTATTACCTTTTAGTATGTCATAAAGCTACGAATACGTTTTATAGATGTTAAAGTTAGAAGAGGTGAAGTCATACCCTAATAATAGGAATGTAAAACAGCGTCCAACTCAAATACTTAAATGTTGAATAATGGTGGCACAGTAGTACTGCCACGTAGAAGATCCATAGACTCATAGGGACTTGATGTGTTACTGTGTTACTCGTACTAATTCAATTCATGGTGTTTGGGCAGATGCCCATCTGGCGACCTTCCAACCTCATGAACATAGTATATGTATCACCACCTCCAATCACCTAATAGTATGTTCCAGAAGATGCCCTTAGGAGCCGTTTCTAATTCTAGGTTAGGCCTGTTTTCTATATTTTTTCTCAATTTTCAAAAGGCTTTCAAGTTTTTTTTATGTTATATTTTTTTTTTCTGGCGGTCTGCCTTTATTAAACAAATACTACAAACTATATACAACACTACAGCTACTACAATACTACAGCCAGAGTCCAAATGCTCTAGCCCACTATCAGTTGGCAGCGTGCCCAACATGCTGGCAGCATTGCCCCGTTGAATTGCAATTCTTATTCTTTGAGCCAAATAGGTGCCATAGGTGTGTTATATTGACGTAACAAGCCCGAGGCCCACCTGATGTTAAGTGGACTAACCTCTGCCTATAACAGACGCATTTAGTCAGCGACGAATTGCACTGTGCCCGTCACACTGAGACGTCCAGTTGTTAGGTCTCATTAGCCTGTAATTTTTCTGGCTCTTAAGGGCTGCTGCCGGAACACACTGTTAGGTGCTTGGCGACAGGTTTTCTACTTGAGGGTGGTCGCTAGCCAGGCGGGCGTTCACAAAATGCCCTTCCACAATGCGGTGAAGCTCAAGCCCGCGGCGGGATTCGAACTATGGACCTGCTGCACGGCAGTCCATAGCCAATGCCACTGAGCCATGACTGCTTCCAGCACTGCTTTTTTAAAAAACAGTTATTGGGTGTGATAAAGATTGGGTGTGATGAGTGATCGTCCTAGGGTCCTCCAGTGTTTGACCATAATAGATATATTAAAACTGCTTCAAGTAACGAACACGATGGATAAAAAGTACTCGTATGAAAGTACCGTAAAGTACGTGGTTTGTTGTCCTCAGCAAATAAAAGTTCCTCGCTCACATTTTAATAAAAATCATCTTTATAATTAATAGCTGAGCTTTGTGAGGGCTCGCGTTTATTTTACAACCTGGTTCTAATGATGTCATCTAGTATTAAGTAGATTAACTACGATAATTTTTGAAGCAGTGATGGCTCAGTGGCACTGGCTATGGACTGCTGCGCAGCAGGTCCATGGTTCGAATCCCGCCCAGAGCTTGAGCTTCACTGCGTGGTGGAAGGGCATTTTGCGAATGCCCGCCTGGCTAGCGACCACCCTCAAGTAGAAAGTCTGTCGCCAAGCACCAAAAGGCGTGTTCCGGCAGTAGTCCTTGAGAGCCGAGTGAAATTACAGGCACAATTGTCTCAATGTGACGGGCGCAGTGCAATTCGTGCGTTGTCATGAATTCAACTGTTATAGGCAGAGGTTAGTCCACTTAACATCAGGTGGGCCTCTAGCTTGTTCCATCACAATAACATAAAAAAAAATGTTTATGTTCAATTTTAATGGTATAATTTTTTTTTTCACACATAACACATCTAGATATGAAATTAAATTTCTGTTTTAAAGCACAAATCTATAGGCGTAATAGTTTTTAGGTAAAAGGGGCCACAAAATGTACAAGTGTTGTAGGTATATAGTTTGTGGTGTTTCGTCAACCCACTACACTCAGGTCTATTTTCGCTCAAAATTTTGGGCCCTGCATTTTGACCTCCTACATTTTCTTATTTATTAATTTTGATTTTGAAATGTTATGATTCTTTTTTGTTATTTTTAACACATAATTTTTTAATTCTTTTTTTTTCTATTATTCCAATAACAAGTTGAAAGTTTAGAAACCAAGAGGTTGCGATTCATTTTATTATGTAAAATTGCCTAGGATTACCCCTGTTAAGACAAAATGGACAAAACTGTATGTACCACCACGCAGAACAGGTGTTTGTCGCCACTAATACCTGCCAAAGTAATTATTTATTAACATGATGAAAATGTAGCCACGTATAAAACCTTTTCGAGATTATCTTAAGAAGGCTCTACCAACCGCAACCACACGTTAATTGATGAGTAAGCTTTATTCACCACTTTGGTAGGAAATATTATAAATTATGCTCTAGTTTTGCCGCGTACACCTACATTTACAATATTAGTTTTACCTTTTCTGTTTTGTTTTGGTTTCCTTTGTTGTACAGCGTTTTTTTAACATTTTATTTTTTTACATGTCCATTGACTGTCTCATCAAAAATTCCTTATTATATTATTTTTATAAACTGAAATGTTGTTAAAGAAGCCCGAATCTCGATCCCTGTGTTAGGTAATATTTACATTTTGTTATGTAATGACTCAGTTCGTTAGTTAGACAGTCCCAATTACATGAGCTTAAAATCATACCTGAAGTACACCTGTTGTACATCTCTGCCCACATTTCCGTGGTTATACGAGAGTGCTGATACTCGTATAAATATATATGTGTATAAAATTGTCATGAACGCCTTTTTTTTTCAACAGCAATGTTTATTTATTTATCTTATAAAAATAGGAGCTGGTGGATAAATAATTAAAAACTCTTCTCTATTGTGGCTTTACACGGGCTTATTTAATAATAATACAAAGAAACTGAGTATAATAAAACCAATTTATAAATTAAAGTATTCAAAAAAGTTATCGATTGAGTCCCCTTGTATTTCTTCTTCTGCTAGCTTCTTTCCTACCAATCATTTCTGAAACACATTTTTTTAAATGGTTAGTGTCTGCAGCGCTTTGGTCTTCTACTTTATAGCATGGTGGAAGGGCATTTTGTAAATGCTCGCCTGAATAGCTACCTCAAGTAGAAAATGTGTCACACATCACCTTAATAACGGTATGCTTCAGGGTGATGGATGCAGTGCAGTTCGTACTTGTGACGAAATGCATCTGTTATAGGATTAACGCCTAACATCAGGTGGGCCTCATGGTTTTTCCTACACAATTTTTTTTTATATCCTGTTCTATTCATTTTAGGAACAGGAAAAAATTGCAGGGCCATGTTTGATGCATATGCAGGATGACGCACAAAACAGTTTAAATTTTTTGACAAAGTGCGCCATTATGCGGCTTTGCAAGAGCGGGCACGTATTTATGGTACAAGTTACGTTGCAACATGACACGGCTGTAACTTTTTGACAGGATAAATTGTAGGTGACTTATGTAAAATTTTACTTGACGTTTAGGACATGTATGTGTGACACACATGTGTATATTAGCCAGACCACTTAGAAACTAAATAACCCTGGATCTTTATTACCTACAATTTACTAAAGTTAAGCTTAGGAAGATTTCCTTTTCTTCCCGAGAACCCTACATGCCGCGGCCGTCAGAATGTAACTTTACAGAACGTTACAAAGTAGTTAATCGGCCTATCCAAGAGAGATCTATCACGAGACAATTTGCAGCAGTTGTAAAACGTTTTATTGTTTAGTGCACTTCAAGTCCGCTGGTGGTAATGGCCGGTCTTTTATTTTAAACCGATAGTCAGTTATATTATTAGTAACTGCTATAGTACTTAGCGCAAGCGTTAGTCTAAAATAAGTTTATAAAATAATACAGAGTTTTTCAACAACAACTTTGTATTCTAAAACAAAATAAAACAAAGAATTAAGATGCAGATGATTCAAATGTTCATTGTATTACGAAGAGAAAAGATTGATTAATGAAAAATGATATCTGGCAAATGTCCACCGTACGTTGACAGATGTCGATTCTTTCATCAAAGTTTTTAATAACTTTTTGGCAAAACGGGTTTGTTTCGTTAATCACATGACGGATTATGAGTTAAAGGTCGTCGGTAAAGGAGTTTCAGGAGACGGTCAATGTTATGCATGAGGCTTTAGAAAGAAATTAAATGAAAATAAATGTAAATATCTCGAAAGTTATGGGTAATTGAATGAGATGATAGAATGTCAGATTGCGATATTATGAAGCGCTCGTAGCGAAGTTTACTTAGCTGTTCTCAACCGATCAGCAAAGTTAAGCAACGTCGCGCGCGGTCATGAGTTGGATGGGTGACCGCTAGTGACATTACTACTGAGCGTTTCCGTGCTTCGGAGGGCACGTTAAACCGTCGGTCCCGGTTGTTGTCTTAGGATGGCAGTCGTTATAGCATGGTGGTAGAGCATTTTGCGAATGCCCGCCTGGCTAGCTACCACCCTCAAGTAGAAAATCTGTCGCCAAGCACCTAACGGTGTGTTCCGGCAGCTGTCCTTGAGAGCCAGTACTTCTAGGTTAGCCTGAACAATATCTTCGACCAAATCATCACTTACGATCAGGTGAGATAGTGGTCAAAGGCTAACCTATCAGGCATAAAAAAAAAAAAAAATTATGATTGGAGGTGAAAAAGTGTAACAAGTTTTTTTTTCCTCTGCCTATAACAGATGCATTTCACCACAAGTCACTTATTGTACTGCGCCCGTCACCTTGAGACATATTTGTTAAGTCTCATGTGCCTGTAATTTCACTGGCTCTCAAGGACTGCTGCCGGAACACTCTTAACTACTCTTAACTTCTTTTGAAGCGTTCGGCAAAAAAAACATGCAAGTAGAATAAATGCCGTGGAGATGACAGCATTCAGAAGCATGATTGGAGTTAAACGGAGTGTCAGGATTAGGAATAGTAATATGGGAACGATTCAGGATGATGCAGGGATAAAAATCGATTAAGGTATGGTATATTAAGATGGTTTGGACATGTAGACAGAATGAATGAGATAATAATGACTAAACAGGTATACATGGGACAAGTGAACGGCAGTGTTGGAAGGTGAAGACCTTGGCGAACATTCTGAAATCAAATTGATGACGTACTGAAAAAAGGCCAGGTCAAGAGTACCCTGAACCGACGCTGATACTATAAATAGATCATACTTTGTATAAGTGTATTACATTATATATATTTCTTACAAAAACCAAGCAAACATGAGGCAAGCTGAATAATAACAAATATTTTTAAAATATTTTATGAAAACATCAACTTAATATTTTAATAAAACAGTTAAAAAATTCAAAAATATATCTTGTGACAATTCCGCCTAATTTTCCTGTTAAGCCGAGGTGACGCCACAAATGCCACGCAGCCAAACCGGAAGAATTTTCGACGCGTTTCGTTTCTACACGAAGCATCCTCAGGAGGTCTTGACTCTAAGAGCGCACGATCGAGAAGAGAATTTCTTAGATCTCTTAATTGTCACTAGATATATTTTTGTATTTTTTAAGTGTTTTATTAAAATATTAATTTGATGTTTTCATAAAATACTTTAATAATATTTGTTTTAAATAAATATGGATTTCCGCAAAGTTACGCCTGAATCTATTTATTATCTTGAGGCAAGTTTCTATCATGAAAGTAATCCTGCATCATTTCGATTTGAGATTTATGAAACGGGACATTTCAATAGCTTTTCCGCCTTTTCTCAATATCCTCTTGCTTTGCGCAGATATCGCGGATAATATTTTTCCATTGACAGACTTATCTTCATAATATTCGTAGTCGCACTCAGTCATCATAATATGTTTTAGTGAATGTAATAAGCATTGTTGTGTCTATTTTCTATTACTGTAAGCGCTTGTAGCTGAGCTTGCCTAGACGTTTCTCATTGTTTCGATAAACTAGGTTTATGACCCGGAAATCAAGGCCTGTTCTTATATAAACCTAAAAGAGATCAACCTTCATTTACTGAACAGATCTAAATTATACTTTTTATGAAGCGATGATATCTGTATCTAAGTTGAACGCTCGTAGCGTTACTTTTATTAAGCTTTAACTGATCAACTTAGTAATCCAGCAGCGTGCTACTTATCTATACCACTTACTATAAGGTGTAATAGTGGTAAAAGCATATTTGTAGTAATAAGCAGATTATCCTCACTGAAAATGTTATATTTTTATGAGGTTTAATTATTGAGTATTTTGGCTACGCAGATTCAATTTCGGGAAGTAGGAGTACATATCAGAATTACCTGTTGGCGCACTATTCACGAGCATGTAGAATAGTATAATGAGTGCAAGAAACATGCCATTTTAGCCGGGACCTTTGTACAGCTTGAGCCAAGGGTGACGGCTAATATTATGTAAAGGCTAAAAAAACTTCACTTCTCATAATCGTCTATTTCTTGTTTATTCTAGGTAGGTGTACGTAGATAAAAGCCGGTTTTTACACTCTAGTGCATATAAATATTATTTTGACGATGGAGTGCGGTTTTTTTTTATGTGACCATGCAAATGCAGTTTTTAATATATTTAATGTGAAAACTTTTTCAAGAGAGATATAGATCTTAGATCACGGGTTAATTATTGAACCTGACATGTTTATTTCTCGATTTTTCGACTATGGCACTCAACACAGAACATTGAATTTAAACAGTTCAAACATCAATTTCAATTTTAATCAAGGATGTATGTATAACTAAAAATATCATTATTAAATTCCCTAGCAAAGTAAGAAAAGCGGTATAAAATATAACGGATTTTATGCACTCCAATTTTTATCAAGTGCATAAAACCTGTATTCTGCCTCGACTTAAATACCAAACTTCACCCAGGCTATTTATCCATGCGCATCATAGATGACAACAATTGAATTTCAGTCATAAATGGACGATATCGACTCCGCATGATACGTAGCGGACGTCTCGGATAAAATTACTTGTTTTATGCACTTTTTGCTCAATATAATATTTGTGTACACCAAGATTTCACTACTTTCTATAGAACCTCAATCTCAAAGAAAAAAAACCGGAAGTTGGGAAGCAGCATCTTCTGAAGAACTGACAACTGCTACTGCGATCCCCAATACGCCTGCCAAACGTGGCGATTATTGCAAATCCCCCCAATAAGATCAAGAAGACGTTGTTTTACGGTGGACCTTCCGGTTGATGTGAAGATGTTGTGATGAATTTTTTCATAAAATTGTGACAAGGACAAGCACGCAAGTAATTCTATTAAGGTGTCCGAATTTCACTTCGGATTCATGAAGCGCTCGAAGCGAAGTTTACTTAGCTTAGCTTCTTAACCGATCAGCATAGTTAAGCAAGGTCCGCCACGACCATGAGTTAGATGGGAGACCGCTATAAAAATAAAAAGCGCTTCCGAGCTTCGGAGGGCACGTCAAGCTGTCCCGGTTGTTGTCTTACGATGGCAGTCGTTATAGCATGGTGGTAGGGAATTCTACGAATGACTACCTGGCTAGCTACTCAAGTAGAAATTCTGTCGCTAAACACCTAACAGTGTGTTCCAGCACCTGCCCTTGAGAGCCAGTGCGTCTAGGTTAACCTGAACAACATCTACGACCACATCATCACTGACCATCAGGTGATATAGTCGTCAAAAGATAACTAACCTATTAGGCAATAAAAAAATAAACTTTATTTTTAATATTGTTAGGTTTGCAATTACGCCTGCTATGCGGATTACATTACAAAATCACAAATATACGATAGGAAAAATTTAAGTCATGTGCGGGATTCGAACCCGCGTCCAACAAAAAATTACCTATCGTATATTTGTGATTTTGTAATGTAATCCGCATAGCAGGCGTTATTGCCAACCTAACAATATTAAAATATCACTAAAATTATTTTCTTTATCCCACAGACCAACGTGCGAATATAGGAAGTTTATACCAACAAAAAGTACGATACCTTCCGTTATCCATCAAAATAAATTGCCACACAACCCTCATTAGACATTTAACAAAGAAGCGGTATTTTCACCTCAAAATATGGCTCCAATAAATCTGGCTGAGGCAATGCGATCTCTGTCAACACTGGCTTACGAGTTACGTAAAATTGTTTCGAGCACGTATCGCAAATAAAAATTGCTAGCATTTATCAGATATGAAAAATGTTCTCGAAAGGTTAGCGGAGTAAACTAATTACCACGAGTTGATTAGACGATTATAACAAGAGTGGACCAGAGCATGACGTCACAAAAATATTCACTACAGGTCGGTAAACATTAATACAACTCAAGCTAATGTAATCTTCGAAAAAGAAACAAGTGACATCAAATATATTTATTGAAACATATTATTAATTATAATAATATAGTTTATTGACCATATTTTTTTTAATTTACGTACATTTTGGATAGGGTTTGTAGTTATATGCATTTAAAACGAGTATACAAGTTGTGCAAACTATCTATTTGGATCGTTGATGCCTGTTGTAGTTATAAGCTATGTTACAGTCATCAGCGCCCTCCGGCTGGAAATGACCTAAGTACGTAATCTTAAATTTGTATGTTAAACTTGATTTTATATAAACATAAATAAACTATAATATATGAAGATCATTAAATTACATAAAGATTCTTGAATAATAATGCGCATACTAAGTAGGGTGTGTAAGTGTGGATGGTGAATGTGTGTGAGGGTGTGTGTGAGCGTGTGTGTGCGTGTGTTTGAAAATTATATGAGGGTGTGTATGTTGTTAGAAATATTATGCTTAGTTAAATAATAGCCTTGAGAAGATTTTCCGTTTCCGAGTAGGTTAGCTGTAAAAGATACCTTGTAGTGACGTGTTTACCTTGAAATGACGATAGTGGGTAAATATGAAGCTGGTCGTTAATATTGGTGTCACTGCAAAAATAAAGGTATATAAAATATAAACAAAACACTTTACAAACTATATACAACACTATATAGAGGCCATTGAAGGCCCTCACGCAGTCAAAATGCTCCAGCCCACTACCAGTTGGCAGCGTACCCAGTATGCTGGCAGCATTGCCCCGTTGAATTGAAATGCCCATTCGTTATTGGTAACGAAATAATTTATTCTACGCTCCAAAATAATTGTTGTAACCATATTCTCTTGTAATAAAAAAACTATTATTGGATATACACTAATTATAATTTCGCTAAAATAATGTATATGTACTACATACACCGAATCCCTGCATCCCACTGCAGTTACCATTTTAATTTTGGCAACTGAAGGGTATATTCTGCAACACTGAGTCTGATCCAAGAGCAATCATTAATTTTGGAAATTACCGCTTTTAAACGAAATATATTGCTGACAGCTCTGAAATAGATTTATTGTGGCTAGCACCTGGATCAGTGGTTTATTTGGTTTATCCGGTCCAATTTGGGCATAAGATTTTTAACTTCCGTTAAATTTTCTCGGTATATTGTTTTTATACTTAATATTTATTATATTGTTCAATATCAATGCCATGATGAAATCGCAACTAAATTTGATGAAAAACGAATGGAAGCTTATTAAGACAAAATCACATAACAACAAACTTGAACTAACTTGTCTTTGATAAAGCTTCGCTATTTTTTTGTTATACTTTTATACACAAACGTAAATAAATAGTTAAGATATTTTAGTTACAAAGGTAAATTAGAGTTGACTTTTGCAATTTTATGCTAAATGCGAAATTTTCATTAAGAAGCGCGTGTTTTGGTTTCAACCTGGCCTTAGAGAATTTCATCAAGACCTGTTCAAGTTACACTATTTAGCATTTTTTAGTGCTTTATATACAGGTATACATATGACAAGTGAGCGCAAGTTTTGGTAGGGAAGACCTAGGCGAACGTTCTGAAATCAAATTGAAGACGTTCTGAAAAAAGCCAGGTAAGGAGTACCCTAAACCTACCCTAAATTACTAAACGCATAAATGTGGCGGTGCCAGATCGCCCTTGCAGATAAACATTTCGGAAGTAAATTTTGTAAGTTAGAAGATCGTGAACCCATGTTGCAATATATCAGTCAGTGTGATCGTGCAGTTTAATAACACCTTAGATAATAACACCACCACATTCAATCAGCTTATTTAAAAACAAACACTCTGTGCCTGTATTTATTCAACTTTTAGGTAGCAATAAAAATAACTTCTTTATTTTATATTAAAACGCCTACGTTACAAAAGTTTTGTTTAGAGTAAAGCTCGCAACATCAGCGACCCATAATTGCTTAACACCAATTATACAATTTTATTTTTGAACCGAGCTCGTTTATAATGTCCCAATTTCACTTTGAAACAATGCTACATTTATAGCTTTAGATAAAGTCGCCTTCCTTCATACTTGCTTTGTTTCTTATTGCAAAAGTGTAAGGCTCAATTTAAAAGCCTTATTTCAGCTTTGAGTCACCTGTGATGACGGTGACAAATTTAGGCATGGCTCTTGTTCCAAAGGGATAAGGGTGAAAATAAATGTAGCATTGTTAGGGGTGTCAAGAATGAGTTAGCCAGGGTGACCTGCTTGGGATCGTTTCGTATTAATGATGCCGCGCGACACGCATTCATTTCATTAATAAGTTAACATCCGCAGTGGGTTTAGTAATGTAAAACGTTGTAGAAGGCCTAGGAAGTATTCTGAAAAGGCACATTTTATTTACATAGGTTTTTCACTCCTAGTCAGTTCAAAAATTACAGAATTTCAGCATTTTTCAGCGTCATAAGGGGCTGATTTAAAACATAGATGAACCTCTTAATGCAGACGAAGAGAGATGGAAAAAAAGTACCCCAGTAAAATAATAAAATAATCTCTTACTCCACGGCAAAAATTCCATCAACCTAAATACTATTTGTGAGGAGTTAGAAGTGCATAGTAACTAAAATATCAATTATTATGAATATGCAAATAATATTTAAAAAAAAAAACAGAACCAACTTCCTACACTGATAAGTATGAGATTACTTGTTAAAGTCGGTACTGCTGATTAAAAGTACGACCTCACATTGTCATGGCCTAACTTCCACGAGTAATTTCAGACTTTTCCGTGTTGGAAGTCCGTCCCGGTTTTTTCTAAATATGTTTCTTATATATTTAGCGATACATACTACATATATCTATATATACATATAGATCATACACTCGCCTAAAATGTTCACCATCGACAAAAGTTGCAATATCAATAAATCATCCAGAGATGCAAATACATTTTTCAATTAATTTATTTCTTACTTACTTAGAAATTACTGAACCAATTTTGATAAAATATAATATGAAACCAATTTGGAGACATCAAAATCAGTTTATAATTGGCTGAGTAATCGATGAACGTAAAAAAAGAAACATAGTTAGCCCTATAGTAAAATAATATATATGTCTATGTTAAATCCTTAATCAACATATTTCAGTATCAACAGCCACTATTAAACAATATCCTCCCTCATTTAGGAAGGTGGTTTGCCGTGCTTGGCAGGCGTCTGGATCGCAACGCAAGGTGGCAGTTATTAAGAAAGCGTTTATAAGAGAAGCTTGCTTATTTTACTGTTTATCATATCGTAATGTTATTTGAATGAAAGCGTTATCCGACCTCAATGCATGTTAAATGGTTGTTTTCTCATTACTTTTAAACTTTTAAGAATACGCTGCTTATGCTACCATCACTCGCAGCTAGATCAGATTGTCATTCAGTCACAAACAATATTAAGTAAAATGGAATTTTAAAGTTCTTGTAGTACGCGGTTTAGCTCTTATAAAATGTTCACAAAGCAATTTGCGAGATCCTTTTAAAAACTTTTTTCAATTTAATCGGGACTCGTTTAGTAAAAGTTAGAGATAAGACTCTTCAAACCCGATTAAATTTTGGCACATTAAATCAGTCTGATACAGATTTATTTTAACAAATATGTTTAATAGCTGACATAAAGACATAAAGGTAGACAATTTTAGCCATACATGTTATTTTGTATAACCACAAATATACAAGCATTGTAGCTATAGGTACTGATCTGGGATTACTCGTATAAGTCAATTAAAGTGCTTGCTTAGTTTAAAAGCTCAATATATAAATTTAAATTGATTAGATCTTTGCTTTTTAGCCTTTCTAATAACAATAAATTTACATGGGTTGAGGCCGTGATATATAGTCGGGCAAGGCTTTGTGGGATTTACCAAACAAACAACTTGTAACCCATTGCCAAATAAGGGTTGCTGGATACCTAAACTTTGCTGCTTTACTAAGCCTTAGAACTCTGAACAAATACTATTAACAAATAAGTATTTTAAATGAGCGTATAGGTATTGCTCATATAGGTACTGCCGGTGGGGTGCCGGGCTAGAATGTCACCCCCCATCAATACCCGTGAGTGTCGTAAGAGGCGACTAAGGGTAACACACCTGAAGGTGGGCAGCAGCACTTTCTGAGGAACTGATATCTCACACTGCGACCCCCAATCTAAGCGTTGGGATTATGGCAAACATATAGGGAGAGGCTGTGTTCAGGCTATCTGGCTGATACGAGTACAGCACAGTACAGACATTGGTATTAATATTTATTATTCCGAAATGGCTATGCAGTTAAGAAACAGCGAAATTATTTGCTTAGAAAGAGTTCATAGCGGCATTATTAAGCGGAGTTACGTCTAGCACTATAAGATAACGTTTAAGTTCATCGAAAAATAAACCCTTAACCCTTACTTCTTGGTTACACGTTTGTGAAACTCTATTTTCTTCACCTGCAACTTGTAAATTTTAAAATCATTTTCCAAATCATTTTTGAAAATTTCGTATCACAGTTACGACAAAATTTAACAGGAGGAAAGCGCCTTCAATCTTTTCTCGTTCAATATCATGAAATTAATCACCACTTAAAATGTTATTGTTACCAAGCTTTTAATAATAACTTCGAGCAAACATCTGTCCAATTTAGATTTAATTATTCGACTTGCTATTTGGGACAGAAGAATATTACCAGTTTAAAAGAAATAAGAGGTGTTTTTAGCAGCAGCGTCGAGATTCTTTCATTATTTGCGAGACTGTTCAAACAGATGTGTTCACTATGTTATGTCGCATTCTTTAGGAATTTTCGCAATCGGTCAGCTGTCACCCAGAACGTAAGGAAAACAATAATTAATGTGACTTTTCGATGCTCAGCGTTTGTTCCCCAGGTCAGACCGTCTAACTTCTGGCACGGATAGATAATGAGTTGCTAAAATAGATTGCGTCATACAGTGACGCGGTTTTGTTAAGCGGCCAAGAGAGGTGGCAAATATCGGTCAAGTTTGAGACAGTGTTCAACAGCTCCGCCTTCGTTTAGGTAAACATGTCGAGTTTATGAATTAAGAGCGATTTAATAGCATGGACGAGGTAATTGAGTTGATCGCTTTGTGATAAATATGCATTTTCCAATGAGTTTGTAGCCAAATATTGGCACAAGGAAAATATATGTCTTACTGGATTATTTATTGTTTTAATATTGTACTTGCATAGCTTCTAATGTTTATTCAGAGAATATTCATTTTATATTATCTTATTTCGCGAAATATGAGCTAGAACTAACATTTTCTAGGAATTCGATCATGATGCATGCAACTGCGTCGAAATATCGGGAGCTCAAAAATAAAAATCACCACGGTACAAATCCCGTAAGTAATAATATTAGTTATCTAGTAAACCGTGATAGTTTATAAAAGTGTTTAAGAAATGTTTACTGACAGATTTGAACCCACGGATTTGTAATAATAAACTAAAGTTTAATGATAAGTATAGAAGTATACAAACAATGCGCTTTTCGATGCATATTTTATGCTTACAGAATATATTCATACGCTTTAAATTATATAGAAAGCCGATTGGTATAATTTTCTCGTTATGCAACCCTTACACTGGTAAAACAATCACAAACAAAAAAAGGTTAGTCCAATTAATACAATATATATGCATGAATACTGTTAAAATAAACGGAGGAGTTACTCAAAGTATACTCTACTACGTTAACGATTTTAATGTATTATTATTATTATTATTATTATTGACATGTGGAAATTTGTATTTAACATTCTGTTTTTATATAAAAGTCAATAGTATCAGCACTTTAGGAAATTCAGGGTAGGATCAAGTTTTATAAGGGGTAAAGTAAGGGAAATAGGGTGGAGGTAAGAAAAGCAGTTCGTATAAAGGTAACGGGAGATAAGAATTCGGGTAAAGTGCAGGATATGAAATAATAGTGATAAGTGAAAGTTTTAGTCGAAATAGAGGTTGATTGAGGTCGATGTAAATAAACATTAATTGAAATAGATTTGATTGTGATAAAAATTGGGAATCAATATATATGTAAAAACAAATTTAAAAATAAAGTTGCGGGGCATGTCTCTTGTTGATAAGATATTCCTAAAACATTTACATAAATCTTAACCATCTCAACAAGAAACGAATGACGTAGTAATGATGTAAGAGATTAGAATAGAGAAGTGTAAGAAGGCTGTCAAGACTGACATACGAGTCGGTCATTGCCATCAAAACCAAGAGCAGCATGAAGCTGCACCAGAGCGTCCCGCACGCAGTCGTTGCAGTTTCACGGCATACTGGAACCTTTACTATGCAGATGACGAAGAAGACGCCATAGGATGGTTCGTCAGGAAGGCGATAGTTCCAACACCAAAAGCCATCCATAATTACAACCTCAAAATGGCGTTCAAAGATCGAAACAGCGTGGTAATGGAGACCCAGTTAAAAATGGTCATAATTAAACAAAAGTCACGGACCTGGAGTCTGTGGAGTACAGATTTATAAAAAAAAAGACAGCCAGATATCTGTAGATTACACCTAAGGTTCGACATCACTAATTTCACTACGAGAAGTTCAAACTGAAAGCGTTAACCATCTAGATCCAATATACTCAATTTCAAACACCAAACAGGTAGATAAACATTTTTCTCACGTATGACTTTTACAAATAACATCAATATATCAAACAGGGTTAACAAACGTTCATTAAAGGTCTGGTAGACGGTCAAAGGTCTCATAGATATTGTCCGCTGACCGTCATATAAATTTCATTAGTAAACCTCTCGGGGAATTCTGTCATTCGTAATAAACACGCGCTACGTGGGCATATTTTTCCGCTCTTAGGATCGCGGACCCGGGGGACCCAAACGGCTCTAACACAAATGTTGGTTGACTGCTGGCCGCACATTAGTAAATTTGTTTCGAAGTTAAGCCGCAATTTACCTACCTATCTGAATGATACTTCAAGTAAATATTGTATAAATATTTTGAAGCAATGATGGCCGAGCGGTAATAGCTATAGACTGCCGTGCCGTATGCCGTATGCCGTATAGTAACCTGGTTCGATCCCCACCGCCGCCGGCTTGAGCTTCACTGCATGGTGGAAGGGCATTTTGCGATTGCCCGCCTGGCTAGCTACCACCCTCAAGTAGAAAGTCTGTCGCCAAGCACCGAAAGGTGTGTGCCGGCAGTAGTCCTTGAGAGCCAGTGAAATTACACGCACAATGAGAACTATGTTTAAATGTGACGGGCGCAGTGCAATTCGTGACTTGCAACTGTTATAGGCAGAGGTTAGTCCACTTAACATCAGGTGGGCCTTGAGCTTGTTCCGTCACAATAACATTAAAAAAAATGCTACCAATCGTTTTATTATGAAGTATTATGTGGTGTAAATCTAACACTTTTTTTTTAATTTAGTAGGGTAGCGGCACAGTTACGAGAGTGAAGTGTTTGGAAAAGCACTTATTTCGGATAGATGAAGTCTAGTAGTCTAGTTGATGATCGCAACGTCCCCATTGGCAGTTTAATTAATTAAATTAGAGTACAATGTTTGCGTCTGTCCAGCCAGTCTCGATGGCCGAGTGGTCATGGCTGTCGGTGTGTAAACTAGATGACACGGGTTTGAATCCAGCTTAAGACAAAATTTGGAACTTTATGTGTATTATGATCAAGAAATAAGTTATTATACATACGCTTTTAGATCCGTGCTTCTGGCAAATATATTTTCCAAATTATTCATACCGTAATCTTTGAAAATTCCTATTTCGATTATGGACAGTCGAGTATATCTAATAACTTTTTGATACCCTAAAGCAGCAAATGCCCCAGTAATTTTGCAAATCAGTCATACCATAGAACTTTTATGTAAGGATAACGTAATAGTTATAAAAATCATTTTAAAACAATAGGCATTCAAGTTTTAGCTATGTAGTCTAAAATTAGTTGGTCAAACGCAAATAAACGTATCATGTCTGATACGATCAAAACCATTGTCCAAAATGTTATACGAGATGTAAAACAACAAAAAATTGTGAGTAGTAAATGGTTTCACTAACGCGGTCGACAGAACGTGATCAAACATAAGTTGGTTTCCCTCAGGCGATATAGCTTTTCCAAATGGGATTCTTATTATTACGCGATGAAGTAATGATATGAACAAGTCGCTCGACTGATGTTAACGTCACCTGTTCATACTTATTTTTAGACGGTAGTCTTTGCACACTACTACTTTAATGAAGAATACCTGACACTGCTGTGATGTGTGTGATTTTATAATATAACAATGAGCACCTTAATACACTATATAAATAAATATATAAAATAATTAGCCTATCTAACTTTCTTATTTATTTATAGTAATTTAACGATAGGATTTATACACAGGTGTTACACCATTTAAGAAGTTAGAAATACGAAATGTACACAAATATGAACCTTGAATGTATATAATAACCTCTTACATACGTTTAGATCATGACATGTATTTTTGTAAATCTATTACATCTTTTTTTTTATGTTATTGTGACGGAACAAGCACGAGGCCCACTTGATGTTAATCGGATTAACCTCTGCCTATAACAGATGCATTTCGTCACAAGTAACGAATTGCACTGCGCCCGTCACCTTGAGACAAATATGAAGTCTCATGTGCCTGTAATTTCACTGGCTCTCAAGGACTGCTGCCGGAACACACCGTTAGGTGCTTGGCCACAGATTTTCTACTTGAGGGTGGTCGCTAGCCAGGCGGGCATTGACAAAAAGCCCTTCCACCATGCGGTGAAGCTCAAGCCCGCGGCGGGATTCGAACCATGGACCTGCTGCGCGACAGTCCATAGCCAAGGCCACTGAGCCATCAGTGCTTCAAATTTATGTACATTGAAGTTTTGACACTTGCTGTTTGACGAAGTTCTATAATTGGTGTTTTTTATGAGATCATATGTTATTTTACGGGTTGAATAAAAGTTTTCGTTTCAGTTCGTAACCTACGTTATTAATCAAAGAGAAATGGTTTTCTTCTTAGAAGGTAAGCGATTTTTTTTTTGGTTTATTGTGTATGTTACATTGTTTTTATCTATTGATATAAAATATAGAGTAATCCTTACACTTTTCTACAATTTAGTTATTATAAATAAAATTAAGTCCATCATGAAATAAAAGATGCTTTTCATCACACCAACTTTCACTAATTTACATTAAAATGGACTTATATAAACTATATTTTCAGAGTTACGTTATTTCGGGGTAATGTTTACAAAAATAAAAATAAAACGTTTGAACGGAGCCATTCTCGTTTTATGATATGAAATTGACTCGATCTCGTAGTGCGGTGCTACCCATCAAGCCGAAATCTTGTTCAAGAGACATTTAAACTGGTTTATGATAATCACTGGGAAATGTTGCATGTTCAATTTGGGAGTTTTTTACTCAGTATTTTCAAATTCTGTCTTACCTTGTAGTAATGCCATAGTTGATATAAATCCACTGTAGTTGCTGTACGTTATTACAAGGTGATGCGTCGTAAAACCTACATGAAGTTTTCAAGTGCTGTATAATAACTTAAACAAGTATAAATTAATGTTGTCTTAGGTTTTCGCGATTATTACGCTTAGTAAATAAAGAACTTTAAACGGTTTAAATCGCGTATATTAATGTCCACGATCACTGCAAAGTGTTTGAAACGTCAGGACAAAATAATGATAAATATACGCGATTTAAACCGTTTAAAGTTGATTATTTACTAAGTATGAATTAATTAAAAAAGTAAAAAACCCGACTGCTAATTATTTGTTTTTGTTAAACGTTTTATCGTTCTATTGTAATTAAAACTGCAAGTTATATATATTTATGGAATTGTTTTTAAAGCCCTTCATTTTGATACTCAACTCCACATTTAATGTACAATATTGTGTCTCAAATCCGCCAGTTTGTTTTTTAATATTGTTTTATATAGCTAGTGCCACTTGCTCTATCAACTACTACTATAACTAATTTAACGATATCTCATATGTTATTAAAGGTTAAGCCGTTTATGAGTGGTAGTGGAATAAAGAAACTCACAAACATACATAAATAAACCCTGAAAATATAACACTCCTTTTTTTGGCAATCGTGTAAAAAGCAAACGAATATGAATAGACAGAGGCAACGAGAAGGTGTTGTTATTAAAATATGATGATATATATGCTTATAAATAATATTTAGGTAAAATCCATCACTTAGCTATATTTAAATTACCTAAATGAATTTGCAGTCGAAACATTTGTATACTTCCGAGCAAATGACCCAAATAAGTTATGGTCGTCAAATTAATATTACTCGTGTTTTGTATGTGTGTGTGTATTCTCAATGGTATGTGTTCAAAATGCTATATAGAAATTGGTATCGTAGTAGTGAAAAGAAAATCTTGGGGAAAACGGGTCTCTTATAATATGAAAGTTATTCAATGTTTGATAATATAAAGCCGGCTACACACGTTTACCCCAATGTAGGCCCCTACGATATCCGTTCGACATATGGGTCTACAAAATAACATTGGCCACAACATGGGCGCAAGCGTTGGGAGATGGCCGACCCGTATCAATTTTATCAAAGAAATCTGAGACAATGCACGCGATTTATCTACACATTGCCTTTATTTAGTCTTGTTGCGACAGCCATCGAATGCGAACCTATGTAAAATCAAAATGTCATCGTCCTACTACCGACTAGGAATAAAAGTCTAAACGTTTAAGGGTAAGATTGTATTATACTTAACCAAGAGCATCCGGTAATATGAGCCGGAGATTGGATGTGTGGAGATTATTTCATCGAGATATTGGAATTATATAGACCAGGTATTCGATAAACGAAGTATAAAACAAGAGAGAATCGTTGATGAGCTCACGACTTTATGAAAGAAAATAAGAATGGCAATAAGCCAATGGACACTTATTTTTCTACTAAATACATGTAATTTCTTTGAACATAAGGCAATTTCGAAATCGGATATCCTCACGTTGGCTCTGATGGGACTAAACTAATATAACTCGAAACTTGTGAAGGGCTTGCAAATTATTCAGCCAACCTTAGCATCGGCAGTGAGGCTAGCGTGTGGAGCCGGCTTAGTGGTAACATTGGTCAAAAGATGACATATTAATATTATTCTAATAGAAGGTCAAATAGGAATGTTCCTAAAAACTTCTTATCGGCGAAGTAATGTACTACTAATGTAATGTAGCCTACAGAAAAGGTAATTTGAATTGAAAATAGCCTATGCAGTATACCAAATTGATATTCAGTATACGGCTGACTAATCTAAGGGGCTTTTGTACCAGTAAAAATATTTTCATATAAACCTTCTTCTACGTAGGCCGAAACTTTTCAAAAGCTCTCGCATTTTAGTAAATTGAATTGTAAGTATAAAAATCAGATGAGATTTTCTTTACTTTATCTATTCGTATATAAGTTTGTGTACTATTATATCTCATACACCATTTATGTCCATAATAAAATTGCATAACGTGCTTTCGTTTTATATGGACATAAAGTTGACTGTGCGAAAGTGCGTAACACTTCAGAATATTGGCAATTTTCAGTGTGTTACTGCTTCTAAATATTTATTTAGGACTTCAGTTACCACCACTAGCAAGTATTTAATACGTATTCGCAAAGACACTTGTTTGTTTGGCTTGGTTGTATATAACGCTAGGATATCACATATTACTATTATTATTGTAATTTGAATGATCGATTTGAGGGAGATAATGAGGAGATTTTTAATATAATTAAGGCAGGTACTTAGATATTACATCACGACTTTCAGACGGTAATTTATCGTCTACTAACAACCCTTCATCGTCTTACATTCATAGTTGAGTCACGTCATTCAAGTTTTATAACTTCCTCCGTACTACCGTCTTTTCTGAGATGAATGTGTTAAATGTGGCATGCATGTTCAAACTTTTAACTATACACCTTACTATTATTCACAATTCAAACCGTTTTCTGTTTGAAGCTAAAAATTTACTATATGTAAAAATTTGCTGTATGTAACATTGAAAGGATATTTTTACTATTTTTTATAGACATCTTTTTGTTTTCATAATTTTTAATATCTATTTCGTAATAAACAACCACGTCTGTGTTTAATGTTTATCGGTTGTAATTATGGGTAAATTAATGAATAACAAGTAAACACTTTAGAGATTCAATTTCAATGATATGCCATTTGAAGAAAATATTCTTGCGATAAACAAAATTGGTAGCTTTTTAATGGAATTTGAGAACGATTTATTACCAATTATCTATTATTAGAAATATTCTAACAACTCACTTGCACTTAGTGACATATTGCGTCAGCTGTTTTTGACAGCCACTTTCCATTATAGGCTAAGCCTGCTACGTATCTTCGGGAACGTCATTAGTAACTTTCAAGTGACACATGGCCCAAAGGCTAAATATGTGTTTGTTAAAAGGCATGACAATATATTTGTAGCAGTATATTTGTTTAAAGGAGTATAAACACCTCAATACAAATGTAAAATCAGGGATGTCGCATCAAGGAAGCCTTACATAAGCGGATAAAGAAGTCTGGCTACGCAATCAGACTAAATCAGTTAATCCTATTTTCGTTGGACCCGCTAATTAGGAATGGTTATTAACATCATTCATAATTATTAATGAGTCATATTTTGTGTACTGAAAAAAAAATAATTTGCTTCTTAATTTTTTTTAAGTATTACGATAGCTTTTAGTTATATAATTTAAAGCACGACGGTCCAATTATGATTTATAAAAGCAACGCGTGCCATGTGAACAGTGAAATATTAAACTACAAGAATTATTCACGATACCAGGACAAAGAAAACCACTGTTTTGTTATGAGTTATGACTCGCAAATGCATACAAAAACACTTTCAGGAACTTACTTGGTACGCAAAGACATCGGCATACCTCTCCAACCATATTATTTTCTATGTTAGCAGACAAGACACTTTTTTTACTATGACATCTGAGATTCTTGGTAGTTGGATTAATAAACCAATCAAACCACTATTTTACAAATTCAATATCCCACCTTGATACATCAAATTGAGTCTGAATTCGACGGAAAAACAAACATTCGTTTTCTTAACAAACAAGACGAAAAATATGATAAAGAGAACTCTCTCAGTCGATAATCAAAGAAATTCTTTTCGCGGAACATTAATCAAAGAGAATATTACATTCAGTTCGATTAACCGGATACATCCACATGCTGCATTGATGCTTTCAGTTAGATGTTATATGCGTTTGTACGTTTATTAATAAGCATTATCAGCTGGGGTTTTAGAGTATTATCAATTTCCTGTTGGTTTTCAGAGTTTAAAGAGATATATACGATGACTTTTTATTTATTTATTTTTATCCTCAGATTTAAGCTGCTGTTAGCTGTATGTTTATTGGGACGAAATTGAGTATCTCCGATTCAAAAACTTTGAGTTACAGTTATTAAAGTGAAGTTTAACTTTTCCCTAACATTAAGACTCTGGATTGTAAAAAACATAAACCTACATATTATACTTCCTAACCTATTTTTTACAACGCTATAAGCGATTAACTGTTTATCAAATCATGTTGCAATGAAATTTGGCAGACATTTGAAATTGTGATTGCTTAGGAATCCAACGTTTCTGTCCAATGACCGATAATTATTTTTATTTACACTTATTGATGTTTTTTTTTTAAATTATTTCACTCTTTTACTCCTCCCACAATTTTTTGGTCTTTCTGATGCATCTGTCACATGAAGTTATAAATTGCTGGTGTAATAACTCGATTTTATTATTTTCCTAAATAAGTCGAGGTAAATGACAGCTGACGTAAAGAATTCTAGAAAAGTTACCTTACGACGACTACCGTCGTTTTATCAAATGCTGCGGTGCTGGAGGAGGTTCGGCTTCTTAGCTTACTTAGCAAAGTCAAAGCACCCTTGTAAGTCGGCAAAGGGGTATCAAAAGCCGAAACAACGGAGACTAACCCTGGTGCTATCATTTCAGAACAACATGATTTACTAAGCACTATAATTAGAGGCACTTGTCTGATCTAAGACTAAAACCCTATTAAGTTGCATGTCATATAACACACATACACGATTCCTACATTTGCAAATCAGAAAGCACATTACAAATGCAATTGACTATCCGATTCTCATATCGGAAACCGATGTCCCGCGGGAAATGAAGCCTTGCCGCAGTAGATTTCCCTCTTTTAATGATGACTGACATTCCTTCCTGTGGGTTTTCTAGGTTAATTTTATGCAGAATAACCCCTAGTACGTTACGCTGACACAGTGGAAAATAATATAGAGGTGGAGTCTAAGACTCCTAGGATAAGGACTCTTTTTTTTTTTTTTTTTTTTTTTTTTTTTTTTATGCCTGATAGGTTAGCCTTTGTCCACTATCTCACCTGATGGTAAGTGACGATGTGGTCGAAGATGTTGTTCAAGCTAACCTAGAAGTACTGGCTCTCAAGGACAGCTGCCGGAACACACCGTTAGGTGCTTGGCGACAGATTTTCTACTTGAGGGTGGTAGCTAGCCAGGCGGGCATTCGCAAAATGCCCTACCACCATGCTATAACGACTGCCATCCTAAGACAACAACCGGGACCGACGGCTTAACGTGCCCTCCGAAGCACGGAAGCGCTCAGTAGTAATGTCACTAGCGGTCACCCATCCAACTCATGACCGCGCGCGACGTTGCTTAACTTTGCTGATCGGTTGAGAACAGCTAAGTGAACTTCGCTACGAGCGCCTCAATAGAAATACGAAGTCGTTATCTACTCTTAACTCATGTATGTCATCTGTGTTATATTTTTTTAAACTGTAGCAGCTACATTATCTACTGCTGCACAGCCTCCCCCATTATAGGAGGTTTTGCCATGATCCCAACGCTTGGCAGACATCTTGACTGCGACCCCACAGTTCGAGATAGCAGTTCCTCAGAAGGCACTGCTGCCCACCTTCCGGCATACAATTAATTAGTCATATTAATATATAAAATATGTTTTTCTAAAAATACAAAGGGCAACACACGAACATTTTGCTAAATAGTTTGTGCCGTCGGTTCTATTGCCGTCTCAATGCCAACCCTCCGTGGAAATTTATCTTCTTGGTAGAAAAACCGCTACGAGTTGGCAACTAAGGTATTTAAAATACGGGAGTGATATATTTTTTAACAAATACACGGCAAGACGACAAATATGTACTCTCAGATGAAGAATTTGAAATAACATATTAGACTATTAGTTACGTATGAGATGTAATAGTCTAGTTGGTGACCTATCACTCACAATCAACAGTGAAATCAGAGCACAAAATTTTGGCTCAGTCGAGCCAGTCTCGATAGTCCAGTAGTTAAGATACCCGGTGCTTTAAAACTGGGGGAGGATAAGCATATTTGTTTCTTTTTTTTGCGTTACCTTATAAACGACATACCTAGTCCTCTCGAGAATTCTCCTCGGTTCTCATCAGGAAGGCCAACCAAATGCACTTAGAAGGCCAACCAAACCAAAGCAAAAACATTACGTCAAAATGTTTTTTTTTTATGACTGATAAGTTACCTTGGACCACTATCTCACCTGATGGTAAGTGATGATGTGGTCGAAGATGTTGTTCAGACTAACCTAGAATTACTGGCTCTCAGGGACATGTGCCGGAACACACCGTTAGGTGTTTGGCGACAGATATTCTACCTGAGGGTGGTAGCTAGCCACGCAAATTGCCCTACCACCATGCTATAACGACTGCCATCCTAAGATAACAACCAGGACCGACGGCTTAACGTGCCCTCCGAAGCACGGAAGCGCTCAGTAGTAATGTGACTAGCGGTCACCCATCCAACTCATGACCGCAGGCGACGTTGCTTAACTTTGCTGATCGGTTAAGAACAGCTAAGTAAACTTCGCTACGAGCGCTTCAATACAATCGTTACAACATATCAGGTTTTTGTGTATGGAAATAATCTTAGTCACCTAATATTGAAGCAATGATATCCGAGCGGTAATAGACTGCCGTAGCACAGGTCCATTGTTTGATCACCATCGCTGGCTCGAGCTTCACCGCATGTTGGAAGGACATTATGCGAATGCTCGGATGGGGAGTTTTTTTAATATTTTTTTATTAGAAATAGTTTCGCGTTTGGCCACACCCTGCCTGATGTTAAGCATTGATGTGGTCTAGGATGGAGCACGCTTACCTAGAAGAAATCTATTTACTCTCGGTTTGAAGACACCCATATTGTATTCATCGGGAAAGATCCACGGTAAGGAGTTCCACTCTTTCGCAGTGCGCACTAGAAAAGTGGAAGCGAAGCGCTTCGTACGAGTCTTAGGAATATCAACCATGTACGGATGGCGCCTCTCCGTTTGTCTGGACGTCCGATGGAAAAAGGGTGAGGACGGAACCAAGTCGTGCAGTTCTTGTGCAGATTCACCGAAATCTATCCGGTAAAAGACCGATAGACAATCGACTTTACGGCGGTGCTCGAGGCTTTGCAGCCGAGAATCCTTCAGAAAGTCGCTGCCTATTAACCTCTTGGCGCGTCTCTCAATCGACTCCAGTGCCTCAAGTTGGTATTTGGCAGAGCCGTCCCAGAGGTGAGAGCAGTATTCAACACAGGACCTTACTTGCGCTTTTTACAAAGTTAGCATCTGTTCCGGTGTGAAGTACCGTCTCACCTTTGAGAGGATACCAAGTTTCTTGCTTAGCTACCACCCAAGTACATAAACAATTGTAAGATTCAGTACAAAATCTGTCACCACGCACATAACAGTGTGTTCCGGCAGTAGTCCGTGAGGGCCAGTAAATTACAGGCTCATGAGACTTAAAAACTTCTTCAAATGAGAACATTGCATCTACTATATGCAGATTTTACCGATAATCATTATGGGCCTCGTGCGTGTTCCGTCAGAATACCATAAAAAACCAGCTAACATTTCTCTTATTTTAGGTGGAATGAAGGCATAGTAAATACTATTATGAAAGTAGAATGACGATGGGAATAATATAGCAATTTATAATATGCACGTATTGTACTACGTAAAGCAGCTTACCGTTGCACAGACGGGATTAAACTCTAATTACATTGGTATTGCTTCATGTCGGCTGGTATTAACCCTCTAGAGTCTAGAACAAGATAAAGTTTTGACGTCAGTATTTAATTGGTTATGATCCCTGGGGGACCTTAAGTCCTTGTCTCATGTATTATTAGATTTCTTAGATTTAATTTGAACAAATATATTTGTTGCTTACTAAATAAGCTATCATTCAAAGAGGTGCTACGAAAAATAGTTATCACTTAGTTAACTATTATACATATATAATATATATGTATAAAAGCCAAAAAGTACCTTTATAATAAAAGATACAGTTCCTATAAATTAGCAACGCTATGAAGAGACTTATGCCTAGAGTGCACTTCACGATCTCCATACAAACGTAGTGTCGTCATATTTTAAATACTAACGGTCTTATTCATAATCGTCCCATAACTTTATTAAAGGTTTATCAAACGTCATTAGTACTGCGCAAAGGAGAACTCTTTTGCGCAGTACTAATGATATATGATAAACCTATTATAAAGTTATAGAGAGATTATGATTAAGGGGGTAAATGTTTAAGCTCGGTGAAATTTTGAATGCACATCCTTGTGCCAAATGTCTATGCTTCTGATTTGCCAGTTTTTAGATTTTTAATTTATTTTACCCCCTGATGTAAATATTAGTATTCGCAATCAAAACGATTTGTTGGAATAATTTTGAAAATACTTAAATGTACGCAACACTGGCAAACCAGAAGTTTCGATATTAGGCTCAAGGACATGCATGCAAAATTCGAGTTTGAACACTTGGTATTTAAAATATGACGAAAATACGATATTTAAAATATGAACCAATGTATGTCGCCTTAAAATAATCCTTTGCACTGCAATAAATTGACCCACTGACGAAATTCCGGTATTTTGCTCTCTGTTCAATTTAATCGCAGCTGATCATCATTTTTGCCACAGAAGATGATGTTTGCCTGATGCAAGTGCACCTCTGTAATTCTGCCAATACATTTTATTTTGTTCACAAATCCAAAAGATTTCGGAGTTAGTGCAATAGTTTTATCACAATGTAAGAAATCGCCAGATTTAAGCACTTGCTATGAAACATTTTTGGACTAATATGACTATACATGCAAACATGAAAAGAAAACATGAAAACGCAGCTGCACGAAAATAGAACTTGAAGGATAAAAAACTGGAATGACTATGAGCTATATATATGAACTTGGCATACAAAAGGGTCCTTAATGTTGTAGGTGTGTTCCAAGTCTAGTGCGCTACCGAGAAAGACTTTGTACCCTTTCTAAAAAAACGCGAGCAAAGCCACGGGGGTATATGTTAGTACAAAATCATTGTCAAAGAAAGCTTTCACAGGTTTCACGTGTCTCTATAATTATAATTACTGTATAACAATATTTTATATGTCGTTAGTGGATATAAGGCATGATAAGAAGTTTGTATGTGCATCAAATATTGAGTATTTTTAAAAGCCTCGTAATCCATGTTCATATACAAGGTTATTGGTAAAATGCTAAGAACCTCTTAGGGTTGACTGCTACTAGTCCTATGAAACATTTTGAGGTGTTTTTTTTATCTTTTTTTTTGTTTTAATGCCTATTCCGAGCCTAGAATACTTGACCGCGCCGTGGTCCCTTTGAATAGAGTTTTAAATATTTACATCGAGCAAAGTAATAAAAATATGAAATAGTACATTACAGGCGCAAGAGACTTTTGACATCATGTGGTCCTCGTGCTTATTCTGTCAAAAACATATTAAAAAAAACAAAAGAAAATTACAAAAACACTAAAAAAAAAAACTTTTTTTATCTCTTAATGTTTCTTAGGACTAGCAGAAGTAAACCCTAAGAGGTTGTTAGCATTTTACCAATAACCTTGTATAGCGTGAACAATAAAAATCATTCATAACAGGACCGATCGGTCCTTCCGTGGTGTTAAAAGCTTAGTAGTAAAGGTCCCGTCGTTCTGTACATAAATCAACTTTATCACAACTCCAATCACAGTTTGACAGTTCTGGCATCCACTCAACTTTCTTTATTTATTCTGATAGAGCTTATCCATCCTTAGTTTGGATTAAGGAATGTTCTGACTTTGAATCATCTATTATGTATCGACAGCAAATCTGCAACCTTCACATTGCTTACGAAGGATTAGCGAAATTACTTTAGCTCTAATCTTAGTAATCTGTCTCCGGTACCTGTGTTTGTTCTGAGATCTCATTAAAAATCATTTAAAATTACTCTGGTACCGTCTGCTCTCGGTTTCTTTTACGTTTAAGTTATAAATTAAAATTTTATTTAACTGGCTGCACTTAAAAACAAACTCCCCGTGGGGTGCCGGGTTAGAATTGCACCTCCTCATATTATCCCGTGGGTGTCGTAAGAGGCGACTAAGGGAAAAATACTGGAAGGTGGGCAGCAGCACCTTCTAAAGAACCGCCATCTAAAACTGCGATCCCCAAGCGTGGGGATTATGGTAAATACCCCCTTAATAGGGGAGGCTGTGTTCAGCAGTGGACGATCAGGCTGATACAGTACAGTAGGTACTTAAACACGGCTTGATAAATTGGGAAAACAATTCACAATATGTGTTACATGGGTCATGTGCATTCACCGGATGAAAGTTTTACAGTGTTCATCAGTACATATTGTTATGCTACGTGAATGCTGGAATAATCTCAAGGCCAACTGGTGTTAAGCGGTAACCTATACCTATAACAAATGCAGTTCGTCACAAGTGGAGAACTGCACTACGCACATCGTCCTGAAACAAAGTTGTAAAGTCTCATGTGCCTGTAATTTCACCAGCACCCATAACCTTCAAACTGCAACCCAGTAATCTGAACATTACTGCTTGGAGGTAGATACAGGTATGGTGGCAGTTCTTGCCAGGACCAACTCGCTTACAATAACAATTCTGAGAACTTACTCTTAGATGTCTTTTCTACTATAACTATCAGATATAGCTCAAAGGGATAGACGTGACAATAACATAATATGTTCATAATTTGAAATACGACGCTAATACGCAAAAGCGTAGTTAACATGGTACCACCATTTTTAACAAACTTCCAAAGTGTTGCAAAGAGTTAAATATTAATTAATTCAAATCTAGGCTCAAAGCACTATTAGTCCAAAAATTTTATTATATATTCGGAATTTTTTATATGACAAATTTTAAATGACGATCTTTTATTTTATAATTCTGACCTTTGTATAATGATAACATTTTGTATCTATTTAAAAAAAACAGGGTAATATATGTAATGATTTTATTTTAATGAATTTTGTATAAAATTTTGTTTGTAATTAAGACATGGCTTCATCTCTCCATATTGAACGCCTTCATAGGCAAAACATGATGAACTCTTATTTATTATGTACCAACAAATTGCATGAGAGTGTAAAATTACTCATGTTTTAACATTAAACTTATCTTTATCTTTCTAAATTGATGCGTTTAATATATTGGTATTTCATAGTCTTACTTTATTATAGAATCTGGCCAAGTGTGAGTCAAGCCTCGCTCTTTTAGAGTTCCGCATAAATAAACAAAAAGAAGCTGAAGCTGTGATCAAAACTGTTTGCTAGTTTTGTACAAAACCGCATTAGAAATCGACGTTTCTAATTTTTGTTAAACTTAAGTAATATATAAGGTACATAATACACAGACATTTTAGATTCCGAACTAGTCTGGTTTTTGAGATAGACCCATTAACAAAAATGGTGTAAAATTTACATATTTGTGAGCCCGCTGTTTATTTGTTTAGTTAGATAATAAACTTAAATATATAGACTTCTAGTCAAAGAGTTATAGACAACGACACCCTCACATGCTGAGGTGTAATATTTTTAAGACCTTTATAATTTTGAAGATCTTTAAAGAAAATTTAACATTCTACTTTAGATCATCGTTTTAGACATTTTTTTTTATAACTCAATCCGTTTACTGCCTAGATATTCATAACATACGCCCGGACATTGCAGAGAGAAAGCGGACTCTCGTCAAGAAATGTCTGTTTCCGTTTTGCCCTTTGGGTACGGAACTTTAAAAAGTAATGACCACACTGTTGACCACTTCAGCTATTTTTTAAATATTAACGGGCGTTCTATATAAGTGTATCGTTCCGGATATATAGCTATATATTATATATAATAACCACATCACACTGAGTGAGGCGAGATGCGAACGCGAACGTCCCGAATGCTGCTAGTCTAGTCCATCCAAGAGACCACATAAATTAATCATATTTTCAAAAAAATATCATAGTCCTAGAATTGTAATTTTCGTATCAACACCTGCTAATAGAATAAGCTTACTTTGTAAATATATCATGGTCAGTGGTTATCAACATCTACATCAACACTAATATTATAAAGAGAAAAGATTTGTATTTTTGTATGTAACGAATAAACTTGAAAACTACTGGGCCTATTTGAAAAATTATTTCACCATTAGAATCCTACATTATTGATGTACTTAGGCAATAGAATATATACATATATATTTTTAATAATTTATTGAGTACCCGTGCGTAGCCGGGGCGGGCCGCTAGTTACAGATAAAGACGCTAAACATTCGGTAAAAGAGCTTTTATTCTGTCTTACATTGATTACTTAATAGTCTTTGAACAGATTTAACTAATAATAACAAATATTATTAAAATATTTTAAGAAAACATCAAATTAATATTTTAATAAAACACTTAAAAAATATAATCATATATCTAGTGACAATTCCGCCTAATTTTTCTGCTAAGCCGACGTGGCGTCACAAACGCCACGCGACCAAACCGGAAGAATTTTCGACTCGTTTCGCTTCTACACGAAACATCCTCAGGAGGTCTTGACTCTACGAGCGCACGATCGAGAAACTAGAGATATAACTAGGCTAACAGTAGGCATGGGGCCCACAGCGAGAGTCTGAGTTCTGAGTTCTAAGTTCTGCGTTCAACGTTCACTATGAAGTATACGATCACTTGGAAATCAGGAGCTAGTCATTATACTTTGGCGGTACCCTAAGCACGTAGGACTTCAAAGTTGTAACTCTGGTTGATTCCAGTCGTTGTTCAACCACATTAAATGGCGCACGACGTCTCTGGCATCTCTCGTTATCTCTTTACAGTACATGAGCCCGGATGTTGTTGGTATTAACAGAGAGGTATATGTAGTTATATGAGGACCCATCGCAACTGCAGTATTGTTTTTCGGGAGTCGGAGCAGTCATGCCGCAATCGTAGCGCGTCTGCTGGAATTCCGGTATTTTTGACCTACCTAGTCAGTCACAGGATCAGTGAAGCTGGTCTCCAAAAGCAGAGGTTTGATCGAAGAAAAATCATCATGTGGGAATAAAAGCAAGTCCCTATCTATACCACAAACTAACATTATGTCTGGACCTGTCTCCTAGAAAATCCACTCTTCCGTCTTTTTAAAGTGTCCACATCCCAGTAGACGTATTGGTGGTGTCCACTAAAACTTTCCTGGTCGTGAGATTGTCAGCCTCCTTGTAGACATCTGCTGCAACTTCAGTTTATCTACCTCATCTAGTTCCCATTGCGCGATTACCACGAGGGTGATATAAAGTTGACCTAAATACTTCACGAAATGTAGATCGGCAAATGAGCATGGCACGATATTACAGAAAGTTTATTTTTTTTTATACATAGGTGATAGTCTAGTTTTTGACCACTGATGATAATTGATGATGTCGAAGATGTTGTTCACGGTAACCTAAAATTAATGGCTCTCAAGGATAGCTGCCGGAACACGCCGTTAATGCTCGACAACAGCTTTTCTACTTGAGGGTGTATGTAATCTATCCAGACGGGCATTCACAAATTGCCCTACCACCATGCTATAACGACTGCCACCCTAAGACAACAATCGCGACCGACGGTTTCACGTGCCCTCCGAAGCACGGAAGTGCTCAGTAATAACGCCACTAGCGGTCACTCATCCAATTCATGACCGTCGCTTAACTTAGCTGCTCGGTTATGAACGGCTAAGGAAACTACACAACGAGCGCTTCAAAATCAGCTTAGCTGAAAGGAGAAGAATTGTTACAAGTACAAAACACTTTCGCACAAATTTTAATAAATTTGCAAGAAGAGCTACTCCCAGTCACAACTTTATAATGATATATTCAACGCAATCATTTCATTTCTGATCATTATTTATAACTGTTCTTTTAACATTACTTCCAAAATGTACTATTATAAAATTTTCGTGAATTTCTCACGATATATCAATTTTATTGCTTCACATCAAAGAACACAAAGATTTGGTCGCCGATGCCAAGACCTTCGTCAAAAAAACATCCGCAGAATGCTAAGTCAAGGGCTTGCGGTGTATTTATTTTCGTATGCGACGAAAATAAAAACCACCGACGTTTAAATGATTTGAGAATATACTACGAATACGTATAAAACAGTTGACCACCTTTTAGGGTTCCGTTCGAGGAAATATACCATTTTGCTTAGCCTACGCAACCTATGCATACTACCTTTAAAGGCAAATCTTTAGAACCATAACAGATGACCGATTGTTATTTTATCTGCGATAACACAAGTATTGAATCAATGTGCATACCCCATTTAAGAAACGAGTATAATTCAAGGTATTTTGGTTTTGTATCGTAAAAACGGATGTGTACATGTTAAAAATTTCACTTTTAGAATATTTTATTAAAATACAGACTGTAACGAGTTCCAAACTATCAACTGCTTTTGTATGCCTCCGTAACAAAAAGGCTAAACGCGCTACGGGGACGCCCTAAAATCCCCCGTTTTTGAGAGAGTCGAACTCGTGATTTTAAACTGAATATAAAAAAGGTATTGTTCATAATATACCGATATTTGAAGTTCCTAAATAATTTAGTTTTAAGATAGACCACATAACAAACCAGGTCTACAATTTACCACTTTGACTACACCCATGTATCCATCCAACTAGGTCTCATGTATTGGAACCACCCTAGAAAATAATTTAATTGAATTTCTATTCCAACGGTCGTTTTTGGGTCAGATTTGGGTCAAATTTTACATAAAATATTTAAACTTCAGAATCAGAAAACCGTATATACGGATGGACAGACGGACAGACAACAGGAAAGCCGCGTTCACATAGCTCTGTTTAGCCCTATAGGTACAGAACCATATATATTTTTTAAATTGTCTACAAATAAATATAATTTGTCTATTGCTTGGTACAAAACCCTCAGCACGCGAGTCCGAATCACACATGGCCGATTGTATTTTTATCGATGCACTTGACACGGTTCGAGGGGAACATGTTCATCGTGGCGGTGACAGCGGGTAGACAAGTATTTGATAGATAAACCGTATTTTTCTAATCCATTCCCACTTCATTACTATAATCGTGACATGTTGACAACTCGTGAGGCAGGTCCAGGCAATTTATATTATTCAATGACCTCAGTGATGATCTAGACTAATTTCTACAGGAAATGGGTGTTTAAACAACAAAAAATATTATATAAGCCAATAGTGGGTGGATCATGTTTTCCTAAGTGTGATATACACGTTGATGAATGATATTGAATAATTTAAACAGTTTTGTCGGTTTCATTCGCACACGTCAACCATTTTATGTATGGTCCCCTGGTCAGCTACAGTCCGGTCTGGCCAGGGTCTGCTGTATTTGCGATGCAGTTCCCATTCTAGCTAAGCATTTTGAAGCGCTTGTAGCAAAGTTTGCTTAGCCGTTCTTAACCGATCAGCTAAGTTAAGCAACGTCCAGCGCGGTCATGGCTTGCATGGGTAACCGCTAGTGACATTACCATTGAACGGTTCCGAGCTTCGGAGGTGGTGGGCATTTTGTGAATGTCCACCTGGCTAGGTACCACCCTCAAGTAGAAAAGATGTCGCCACGCACATAACGTTGTGTTCCGGCAGCTGTCCTTGAGAGCCAGTTATTCATCACTTACCAAGTGAGATAGGTACTGGTCAAAGGCTAGTATCTAGCTAAAATTCAATATAACTACAACTAGAAGTTAAATTGACAATAATCTTTTACAATAATTTGTAGCCATCAAACAATTATAAAAAAAATCTATATATTGCTATTGGGTTAGCCAATGACCGCAATATTAAAAAAAAGGAAATATTATATAGAGACATACATATAATCACACCTGTATTCCCCAAAGGGGTAGGCAGAGGTGTGTATGTGTGAAACGTGGGCGTTAGCCCACGTTTCGCCAATTGGGTTCTGGTCCCATGTGAAAATTCACTCATATTGAAATAGTTCACATTTAATGAGTTTATTTAATAGTCATACAATATCGTAAGAAGGTTGACAACTGTTTAAAAATAAACCGTCGCGCTGAGAAGATAAAGCAATTAGTATTTCCGCAAGTGGGCGGTTACAGCATCGAGCATGTGCTCAAAATACTGTAACGTTACGCGAAGCAACTCTAACACAATGGCAATGTCGAGTCAATTTCAAGGCGACTTGTTGTTTTTAATTGTGTCGCGTTGTATTTTCCGTGTAATATTGTACCGCATTTTTAAAACATTTAATATAACCTTAGTCACTTATTGTAGGTAGATACTACACAATTTATAGAAGGTTTCATTAGAACACGTATGTCTTTCAATTGAAGGTTCTAATTTTCTTTCCGACGCCCATCTTTTCCATCACTTCTATAGTGAAATAAAGAAACTCAAAAACATACATACATACCTGAACCCTGAAAACATTACACTCCTTTTTTGGGTAGTGGTGTAAAAGTAGAGAATTCTCCTCAGTCTTCATCTTGGGGGAGCGAGAATGTAGTGTTATGGACATATAAAATCTAATTCACATATATTAAGCTAAGCCGACGTGACGTCACAAACGTCACGCAGCCGAACCGGAAGAATTTTCGACGCATTCCGCTTCTACACGAAGCATCGTGTAGAAGCGGAACGCTACACGAAGCATCCTCAGGAGGTCTTGACTCTACGAGCGCACGATCGAGAAATATACTCAAAGTTTTTTTTGATTTTTTATTGCTGATAGGCAAGCATTTAACCACTATCTCACCTGATAGTAAGTGATGATGTGGTCGACGATGTTGTTCAGGCTAGCCTAGAATTACTGGCACTCAAGGACAGCTGTCGGAACACACCGTTAGGTGCTTGGTGACAGATTTTCTACTTAAGGGTGGTAGCTAGCCAGGCAGGCATTCACAAATTGTCGCCAAGCACCAAGCGGTGTGTTCTGGCAGCAGTCCTTGAGAGCCAGTGAAATTACAGGCACATGAGACTTAATAACTATGTCTCAAAGTGACGGGCGCAGTGAAAATCGTGACTTGTGGTGAAATGCATCTGTCATAGGCAGAGGATACTGCTTAAAATAAAATGGGCCTCGAGCTTGTTCCGTCACAATAACATTATAAAAAAATGTGTGAAAATAGAATGGATGAAAATGGGTCTAAGTATGTTTAAATGGAAGCAGTTTTATATTACTTCTTTATTTCATAATTGTTTTCCATCACATTGGTCCCTATATCGCCAGGCAGACAATAACATCACAGTGAATTTCAGTAGAGTGCCCTGAAGTACAAATGGTTATTAAATTGCACGGACACGGACGTAGTGACCGCCTGGCTGAGCTCCAGTCGCGTGGCTTGCTGTTATTCAATTTGTGATATAGTGGAGGATAAAGGACATATCTACGGGTACCAACATATATTATTTATAATATTTTCAGTAGAAATATCGGAAAAGAGAAAACTGATATTTTGTATTTTCTGAAATTTGTGTTTTTTTTTCGAGTATTAACGTATTTTGATGGTGGAGTGTTAATCTTTAAGTATCTGTGAAATCGCCTAAATGTAGGCAAATAGTAATATCATCGTAGTAAATCGTATTCTACTACTTTGACGTAAGTGCTAGCATGCTGTTTATAAGGTGTTTTTATTCTTTAATAGCCCTTTATGAGCTCCAATGGGAGGATATAGAAAGGCCTGATTTTCTTATGCCAAGGGATGTTTTTTTTTAATATTTTTTTTAGGTCCTGAATGAAAGCGCTGGAATTAACATACATGACAGATTGATCACAGAAATAACGAACGCGTTTTATTCCCATAAATCTAGACAATTAGCTCAACTCAATTTAATGCAGAGACGCAAGACGTGATTTGAAAAGGTGAAGTGAAAGGAGAACACATGTTCCCTATGATATAAAATATAAATCGCTCTCAATTTTTTTATAGAAGTGCGTGACAAAAGATTATTACAAATTCACAAGGGTCTTTACCCTTAAGAAATTTTTGAAATATTTCAATTTAATACTCACTACATGAAGATAAGGTAGGAAAATCAACACTTATAGCTCTTTTGAGGCCAGTAAAGTTCTGATTCAAACCATATCTGCACTAATATTGGGTTTTTCTATGCAACGAATGAACTTAAAAACTATTGGACCGATTTAGATGAAATTTGGTATGCATATAGTTTGAGACCCGGAAAAGGACATAGGATGACATAGGTGTTACAAAATACAGTCTAAAATTATTACAATATTTGTTTAAATTACGTAGGTGTTAGCTTCACCGAGACGAAATTGTCCAAGTATTATTGTCATTTAAATAATTATTAACTGTATTGCTTTCTTAAAAATCAAATCATTATTTTTATCGAGATGTTTTCACGTATGTACTTTATTACAAAATCGCAGACAATTCCCTAAGAAGGGAAGAGGTAAAAGTTTCACATTAGAATTGTGAAATCTAACTAGGATACATTTTGGGTTTATCTGTCAAACATATTTTTATAATAACAAATATTTTTAAAATATTTTATGAAAACATCAAATTAATATTTTAATAAAACACTTAAAAATACAAAAACATATCTAGTGAGAATTCCGCCTAATTTTCCTGTTAAGCCGACGTGACGTCGCAAACGCCACGCAGCCAAAGTGGAAGAATTTTCGACGCATTTCGCTTCTACACGAAGCATCCTCAGGAGGTCTTGACTCTACGAGCGCACGATCGAGAAACAACAGGAACACAACAGGCTTAACAGGAAAATTAGGCGGAATTGTCACTAGATATATTTTTGTATTTTTTAAGTGTTTTATTAAAATATTATTTTGATGTTTTCATAAAATATTTTAAAAATATTTGTTATTATTAAATATGGATTTCCGCAAAGTAATGCCTCTTCTCTCTCATCTATTTATTATACTTTTATAGTTGTCTGGAGCTGTGTCCGGCAGATGACAATAGGTTCATATCCTAATAAATGAGACAAAATATGTGAAAAACGTGAATGTCTTAAATACAACAGTCATGACGTCCACGTTTGCACATTAGCTCCCCCATCAGTGGGCGGAGGTGGGGGGGCAGTTGCCATAATCATCCCTCCATATACTTGATTGGTTAGCCTTTGACCACTATCTCACCTGATGGTAACTGATGATGTGGTCGAAGATGTTGTTCAGGCTTACCTAGAATTACTGGCTCTCAAGGACAGCTGCCGGAACACACCGTTAGGTGCTTGGTGACAGATTTTCTACTTGAGGGTGGAAGCTAGCCAGCCATTTTTGTCTCTTTGTCGCCTCCTATAGTAAGATATGGCGTAAGGCGATTCTGGTCCGGCATCACCACGGGCAACTTTCTTAAATATCATAATCAAGACTATTCGAATTAGAAACAGTGATTTATTTATCCATAAATGAAATTTCATGCACAATGTATCATAAATATATTATCACACCTAACACTAAATACAGTTCCTTCATAAAATCCGTCAACTTCTAATGAACATGTTAATTATATCACTCAATAACTCTGAACTCCTGAAGCTTGAATTGTCATAGTAACGTGACATAACAATTAATTAGCTTCCTACGGATTTCTAATTATAACTTCTAATTTATAAACTCGTTCAAGGATGCAGAGATCTAGATAATAACTAGTTTTAATGACTCCAACTGGTAATTTTAATCTAATTTAAAAAATTTAAGATGTTCGAATTGATTTACGGGATTGGTGGTAGGACCTTTTTCGTATGCCCACATGTTAGCTACCCATCTCAAGTAAAATATATAGTGCCAAGCACTTAAGGCTTAGAATCAAGCCAGTAATCTTGAACGTCGTCTATTAATACATGAGCGGCAATAACCGCTCATCCCTCGCACCGTGCAAGGGCCCCGCAGTTGCTTGGAAGTAAATGTTGTAAGCGCCAAAACTATATCTTTAAATTTATAATGATAATGATAATGATAATGATAATTTTTATTTGCAAGAAATATGGTACAATAAAGGTCTTAGTTACTAATAAGATTGTCCTAGCATACTTCGTCAATCTGACATGCAAATATTTTTTTGTTCTTTATTGCTTCTAATAAATATTCAATTAAAGTAAATTAACAAGTTCATTAACGTATAATATAATAAAAAGAAAATCGATAACATAATTGGTATTGAATTCTAATATTAATTTGAAATTCTAGCATTATAATCATAATAAAAATCGTATTTTTTTCAATAATAAAATATTAATACTACTACAAATTTTAAAGCATAATTCATAAATGTCAATAAAACTATAACAATCTTATGTCAATAACACTATAACAATCTTATGTCAGTAACACTAATAACAATCTTATGTCAATGACACTATAAAATAAATACAATATTTAGTTTCAATTAATTAAAATTTGGCATCAAAATATTCAGTCATATTATAAAAACAGCCACAGAGCAACAAAATACGTAACTCACGTTTAAAGGAGGGTAGTGAGAGATTCGTTATTCTTAAGGGCAATTTATTATAAATTTTTACACACATTGGGAAACAACTACTTCTGTATGATTGTGTCCTGATTTGTATTGGAATTCTCATACGATTAGGGTAACGTGAATTAAAATTAGAATATGTGCAAGACTCAAATAAATATGGGCGTGTTTTTACAAACAGACATACATTCCAGATATACATACTGGGAACAGTGAGCAACTGTAGATCCTTAAAAAGAGGTCTGCATGAGATCCAAAAAGGTACATTACAGATAGAACGCAGGCATTGCTTCTGAGATATTAAAACTCTCTCGATATGGCACGAATTTCCCCATAACAAAATGCCATATTTGAGAATTGACGATACGTAACCATGGTAAGCCTGTAAGGCTACTGCTTTACTTACGGTCTGCCCCAGTCGCCACAATGCATAAGAAAAACTATTAATTTTTGCGCATAATTTTTGGATGTGTGGTTCCCATGAACATCGTTGATCCAATACAAAACCTAGAAATGTTACCTCACTTAATTCACTTAAAGGTATACCATCAATGTTTAAATTGAGTGTTTTACAGGATGAAATTTTATTACAAAATTGTATAAATTTGGTCTTTTTTAAGTTTACTGTCAGTTTATTTGATTCTAACCAGTTTATGATTGTGACAATAGTGTCAGATAGTTCAATATTGTGACGATCTGAGTCCCTGTTGGGTACTAAAACAGTCAAATCGTCTGCATATAAAACACATTTATGTTGTGTTATATTTGGAAGGTCGTTAATATAGATAATAAATAACAAAGGCCCCAAAATGCTGCCTTGAGGGACGCCTCGCTCATTTATTATCGATGTAGACCTAAACGTTTGTTTGCATTTATTGTTAAGTAGCTTAGTGATTTCAACACACTGGCGCCTATTCCTAAGATAACTGCTTATCCACTTTAAAGCAGGTCCTCTGATTCCATACGTCTCACACTTTTTAATGAGGATATTATGGGATACAGAGTCAAATGCTTTGGACATATCAAAAAGGATTCCAGTTATGAGCGTACTACAATTTAAGTTCTGCATAACAGTATTAACCAACTGATATGCTGCAGTGGTGGTCGATTTGCCCTTCTGAAAGCCATGTTGGTCATTACTTATTAAGTTAAACTTGTTCAAAAATTTATTTAATCTATTAAACATGACTCTTTCAAAGATCTTGCTCAGAGTAGGTATTAATGCGATAGGCCGGTAGTTATCAACACATGAGATATCCCCTTTCTTGTACAGTGGCCTGATAATCGTAAATTTAAGCTTCTCTGGAGAAGCTTATATACCGTCATACCGTTCTAGTAAAGTTTTTTTTGTCTAGGTGAAACTCTAACACTACATTTAATTTATTATTCGATCTAAGTATCAAGTCAATAGTCAAATTGGGTCAGAGTAGAAGGCAAATATATATCGAAGTTCAAGTCGAGTTCGTGACTGCATACGCATTGGTCGTGTTACGTTTTACCTGTGATTTTTCCTACCCGCGATAGCGTTCGTCAACATGGCACCTAATAAATGTTCGACATGTAATAAAAATATTACATCAAAATCTCCGGGTCTCGTGTGTAGTAGGTGTAATATAACGGTTCACTCGACACCCAGCTGCTCCAAACTGACCAACAAACAGCTGGCGGCTCTCAGGAACTCAGATGGCCTGGAATGGAGTTGTCAGGAATGTCTCAGCAACGCTTCTAAGCGCTCTTCCTTCTTTGTGACTCCGGATGAAAGCTCTGACGAAGAAGATGGCCAGGAAGGTCACGCCTGCAAAGCCCTGAATGAAAAGAAACTTATCGCGAATATTTCTCGCGAGACGCAAAGGATCATCAAGGCTGAGATTGGTGAGCTTACAACGGCTGTCGAACATATGAATGGGCAAATGTCGGATCTTGAAGATATGGTCAGGAAACAAGAAGGCACTATAAAGTCACTAGTAAATAAAAACATAGAGTTACTTAATAAAAATAAGAATCTCGAATTAAGAATCGCAGTGCTAGAACAGCATATCAATGAAGTTGACCAAAAAATGTTGTCTGGTACACTAGAGGTAGCAGGGATACCGGAAACTCCTAATCAAGATGTCACAGAAGTGGTGAACAAAGTTGCGGAAAAGTTAAAATTAAATGCTACCGATATACTAACTGCCAGACGCCTGCAAAAACCTAAGGATCGTCCACAGCCGGGCCATATTTTGGTTGAAGTCAAATCTAGTGCAGCGCGCACCCAGTGGGTTAATTCAGCCAAAAATATGGAGCTCACAGCGGGAAGTATACTGTCTTCTTTGCCCAAGGATATAGCTACGCGTCGAGTTTACATACGTGGGGCGTTAACTCATCGTACAAAGGTCCTCTTGTATAATGCCCAGCAAAAATTAAAAGATAGCTATAAGTACGTATGGTGTAAAGACGGTACTATCTATGTTAAAAAATCCGATGACAAAAGCCGCCCACACATAATTCGCTCGATGGCGGATATCGACGCTTTACTATCTCTATAGATTAGTCCTACTTATCTTATATTTCCCTACGTGAGTTAACTCTAATATACTTATTGTACCTACCTTTATAAATAATGGCAAACAATATTCATACGTCCACAGAAATTATAAATTGTTCTACTGTCAATTCATTTATAAGCCAAGTTCCATTTTCACAAATTAACTTATTCTGTTTACATGTAAACATACGATCTGTAATTAAAAACTTCGCAAAGTTATTGCTACTCATAAATTCATGTAAAGTTCCCATCGATGTAATTGTACTGACTGAAGTGGGTATTTCTTCTACAGTTAGTAAGTTGTACAATATTGATGGCTATAAAATTCACACAGAACTTCGTACAAACCAAAAAGGAGGTGGAATAATAGTCTACATTAAAAACTATCTTAAATTCACACCTATAACAACCAAAACAATGACGAGCTTTGAAATTCTCACCGGTAATTTAGTGACCGCTAACAGAATTGTTATAAATCTGTGTGCATTTTATAGACCACCACGCACTGATAAAAACACTTTCATTTCCGAACTGTCACAGCTGTTAGATAAAAACTCGTACACTAACACAATCATACTTGGAGATGCTAACATAGACCTTAAAACGAACAATTCCATAAGAAGCTTGTATGTTGACATGCTTTCTGAGCACGGATTCAATGTAGGTATAACTGACTATACTAGGATTGAGACGAGACTAGGAAAAGTTACAAAATCATGTATTGATCACTTGTTTACGAAGTTAACTTCATTGAATCCGTGCACGGGCGCAGTCGACACAACTCTGGCGGACCACCGCGTCATTCTGTTGGCATGTGAAGCGATGCATCAAATAAAGGGTGTGTCGAAAAATTGTAAAACTCAATATTATGATCATAAAATTCTAAATGAGGAATTAAATAGTACTGATTGGTCGTGTACAAAAGACACCTCGTGTCCAGAAAGTATTTATAAATTTATAAAAACTAGTTTTACCTCTGCTTATAACAAATCTCTAAAATATAAATCGCATCATACTAACAAACTCACCAAACAACCCTGGGTGCGGCAATATATGCTAAAAATGGCTGATAGGAGGGATGCCTTGTTCAATAGCTGGAAAAAAGATTCATCAAACAGTTGCCTTCGATTAGAGTACAACAAAATTAGAAATAAAATTCATAAGATACTCGAAAAAAGTAGGAATAACTACTATTACAGCGAAATAAATGCTAATGTAAAAAACCCTCGAAAACTCTGGCAAATTGTAAACAAAATGTGTGGCAGGGTCAGTAGGTCGATAGAGGATATAATTTCGGAAGCTTTTGATTCCAGTAAACAGGCTCATGAAGTTATTGCCAATAAATTCGCAACCGAATTCCGTGATGCAGTTAAGGCAATTCTTCCTTCATGTCCGATTAAACTTCTGGATGCCAACGAATATAAAAAATCTGCTAATGTCACTTTACACTTTAAAAAAGCAACACCCATAAGCATTGAAAAGATAATTTCCATACTGAATGGTAGGAAAGCACCAGGTGGCGACGGCATTAAAATTGTTGATGTGAAAAACATCGCCAAACATATATCCGCTTCTATTGCGCATTTGATTAACACCAGTCTCACAGCCGGAAAATACCCGAATGAATTAAAGCAAAGTTGTGTGAGACCTATTTATAAGAAAGGCAAACTGAATGACGTGTCGAATTATCGGCCAATTTCCCTCCTATCTTCTATAGATAAAATTGTTGAAAGGTACATAAGTGATCAAATTCATTTGTTTTACCACGATAATCAAATTATTAGTAGTAACCAGTATGGTTTCCAGCCACTTAAAAGTACATCTCTGCTGCTTTCCAAATTCAGTGATGAAGTCAATAATCACCTAGACAAGCGCAGACATGTCCTAGTCCTATTCATCGATTTTTCGCGTGCCTTTGACACCCTAGATCATGAACATCTGCTTTTAAAACTTGAAGATTCTGGAATCAGGGGTCCGATATTAAAATGGTGTGAAGATTACCTCAAAAATAGGTCCTACTTCGTTAAATTGGGAAATGCGACGAGTGAGGTCCTACCAGTCACTGAGGGAACAGCTCAAGGATCGGTGATCGGCCCTCTTCACTTTATTTCTTATGTCAATGACATGAACAATGTACTAAGACATTGCACATCTTATCAATACGCGGATGATACATGTTTGGTTATTGCTGATAGGAATATTGAAAGAGCACGAGAGAAAATTCAATACGATTTCGACCGCCTAAGCAAATGGTGTCATGACAACAGGCTTGTTCTAAATGCTGATAAAACCAAATTATTGCATATTCGCTCACCCTACCTTAAATACGCCTTCGACACTAATAAAACACTTAAGGCACATAGCCATATATGTTTCCATCAAAAGGTACAAAATTGCAGCTGTCCAGTCATCGAAACAGTCGGAAAGCATACTTACTTAGGATTAGTGATCGATAGTTATTTTAACTGGTACCCGCACGTTATTAGTGTATGTGATAAACTCAGAGCATTTTTAGCTAATTTAAATATAATCAGAGGTAGAATACCGTATAAAATATTATTACTTTTATACAATACGCTGGCAGATTCCATCATAAGCTATGGCATCACCAGCTATGGCAGAACGTTCAAGACCTACCTTGATAAAATTCAGAATATCCAAATTAGAATATTAAAAAAAATTGTTTCACCCGCGATTAAAGAACAACATAAAGCGAATGAATATTACGATCTCTTTCGGCACTGCAAAATTCTACCAGTACATAAAAAAATTATTTACTACCTTCTTAAAGAACAATATTTCAATTTAGATATACAACAAAAAATTTCTCACAATATAACCACTAGAAATATTACTGATGAACAATTATATACAATAACATCCAGTAATACATATGGTACATACACCTTTTGAACAGCCTGTAGATGACTCACTGAGCAGTAGAAGAACAAGTTTTGTTATCGGCTCGAGTCGTCTTTTACTGCTCGGCGAAATAAAACCAGTATGGTTGTCCCTTTTCCGCATTAGCGTTTATGATGCGACTTATGTGTGATCATAGTTCACTTGTTATTGTTATGCATTTTGTGTAATGTTATGTTATTTGTCAACTACTCGACTTTTGTACGCATACCGGACAAATCTCTGTGATTTTTGGTATGCTTATTTTTGTTTTGTTTTTGTAAAAGATTTAAATAAATAAATAAAAAAAAAAAAAAAAATCTAAATTAATATATTTTTGATAATTTTATTCATCAAACAAAATTTATCAATTCAAAAATTGCCTTGGCGCTTTTACAAAATGAAATGAAATAAATACGTCTGCCAGTATATGAATCCTAGCTTAAGTATTTGAAAAGCAGTAGGAGCTCAAATATCTCGGAAATGTTGTTATTGAAAAAGCAGCCTCTGCGTTCCAGTATATATCATTGAGAGCTAGGTCCCACTATAGGTTAAGCCTGAATTCTTCCTATCAGGAAAGATTGTTATCAAAGCTAGCTAGTTGATAAAAATGTAGATTTCGTGTTCTGCAAAATATGATTCCGATTTACAGATATGCCTTAGCTAAGATATTGAAAAACAAATTTTCTGGGACGAAAAGTACACGCCATCTCTTGGATTTCGTGGTCACTACTTTCAGTGTCGGTAATAAATTTATTCGTAGACGCGGTACGAGAAATCTTAGCTTACGAACTAGTAAGTATTATCTAATGTTTCGCACGGTGCAGTTCTAAGATTAATAAGATTCAATGCTTCATTTACGAAATATTCAACTTTAAAGTGCAATTGTTTGTTCTAGCAGGGCGTCTCCTCCCCTCTAAAACTTAAATTGCTGGCTTGAAAAATCTGAAAAAATTCATGATGATAATGCAGTTCATGACGCGCTTGACCGTTATTTCTATCCCATTTTAATATTTTAATGGACAATAGACAAGCTTAGAATGCGATCAACGAGTCTCAATGTAAAGTTATTTCTAACAACAAATACATAGACAATAACAACAAAGATACCGCTAACATGAGAAGAAATGGCACACATATTTCTTATGACTTACATAATTGCAATACCAGGGAGGCATAATCACGTTTTATAAATTACTCTGGAATCAAAGAGATGCTAAAATTGAATTCACTGTGTGCTTACCCAGAAGCGCTCAGTAATTGTAAAAAAAGTAAATTTATATCAAGTTTTCATTTTTTCGTCCTCTTATTTCGTGTTTTGTGTCTGGTTTCTTCCTTATTTAAGACTTTGAAATTATGTTCTTGTTTGCTTAGCTTTTACGTAGACGTCACACAGAAATTACGGGGTTTGGAATACTTTGTAACATTTTTCGTCGTCGTTTGAGAAATTAGAGACTGATGCCGCGTTTCTCCTACCTACTCGCAATATAAAAGAATAATGCCTGTATTTGACAGTTTATAAGTAATAGCCAACTGAGTACATACGTCATACCTTGAAGATGTACCGGATGTACCACCGATAAGAATATTTTCACTTAGCATAGAAATTCAAGCACTGTAATATTTTATGGGCAAATAACTAGGAATGCTTATTTTTCTATAACGTCAATGTCTTCATCTTCACAGTTTTAACAATAGTAATCAACGGTTCTTAAAACATAGCATCTACATAATGTCTAACGTCAGCAACATAACGTCTGCAGCTAATCTAAATAGCAAGTTTTTTTGTGCATCAACGTTCATACTACGTAAGATCTATGTGATTAAGTAAAAAGTTGAGTTCCAGGTATAACTTAACCACATAAAGATTACAAAATGAATCATCATCATCAGCCGGAAGACGTCCACTGTTGAACAAAATCCTCTCCTATAGAACGCCACAAAGAACGGCTATTAGCCACTTGTTTGACTATTGCCTTGCCTTCTCAGAAACTGATATCTAAAACTGCGATCCCCAAGACGCATGCCAAGCGTGGGGATTATGGCAAATCCCTCATAAATGAGGGAGACTGTGTTCAGCAATAGACAATTCGGCTGATACAGTAACCATTGGCTACCCGCGATTTTTACGATGTCGTCAGTCCACCTAGCAGTGGGCCAACTTTAACACAAAATTAATATAATACTTGAGCTAAATATCATATATGCATATTCCCTGTCGCTATAACTGTGTTACAATATTTTATTCTTGTAATCATAACAAACCATCGTAACGAACAGACTAGGTACAAGCCAACTACCATACGCGTGTCAATTACTGACAGCGATCTTTTCCAGAAAATCATCAAATCACAAATATAGCATCTTAAGTGATTGTTGTGTTCAAAGACTTGCACTTTATCCTGTAGGTAGCAATTTTTTTAACCTTTATTAAACGAAACGCTACGAACTATTTACAAGACTATAGCTACTACAATAAAAGCATTAAGACAACCTTCAAGTAATTGCAGACTCACAGGCAGTCCAAATGCTCACCCCAAATACTGGCAATAGACTTGTCCCATATTATATATAATTATACTATACCAAGCAAACACGGAACACTTTCCGCCAAGGGGAATAAGGCTATTTTAAAATACAGTATACTATAAACTGGTAACTAACCTGATCTCAGATGATATTGTTTCTATGATCTGAGAACCTGATTATGATCTTGAGAAGCAAGAAACATTAGTCACCCAATAGATTATAATATGGATTCTTAAGTAATACATAAATTAAGAGATATTCAACATAATCAATACAAGACCCGTAACTAACAATATGAAAACATTATCTCAATGAAAACTGTGGTCGCAATGGACTCAAGGAAGAGATAAAGCTATAGAAACCCATCTAAATGCCCTCACGACAAAATGCTCCAATAATGGCATACCGCAACGCTTTGGTATTCGGCATTCAGACCACTATTGAACTACAAACTACAATCAATAATCACTGATAGTTGAAACCTATTTGATCCACTGAACAAATGGTTCGCTATATCATTTAGATAGATCTAGAGAAACATAGTTATAGTTAGGTGTTTATACAGGGTTATTAGAAAAGTGCTAACAACCTCATAGAGTTGACTTTTGTTAGTCGTAACACACTTTTTAAGTTTTTCTCGTACTGTCTAACACTCTTAAGTTCTGTGTCTCGTAGTAAAAGACAATGCCTTCTCCGAGCTAAGAGCGCCCACCGCGGCAACACTGGACCGCGCCGCGCTCGCTTTGAATATTTATATCGAGCAACTTAATAAAAAATATCAAGTAATTAATATCTAATAGTAATACAGGCACAAGAGACTTTTAACATCAGGTGGTCCTCGTGCTATTTGTGTCACAAACACATAAAAAATGTTTGTTATGGCTACAGAAGTTAACTCTAAGAGGTTGTTAAAATTTTTCTAATAACCCTGTATATTAAATAAATACATATACGTATATTTTATATTCTGATATTCTGTGCCATAACTTAGTTAATATCGATAAGAAAGTGCAAATCGTTGTACAGGATAGCCGTTTTGCAAACCTGTACTAGAGGTCAATCATTTTGACCCGCTGTCCAAAAAACATTTGCCTTATAGAGAAGTTACGACGTCATCTTACTTTTGGTTGTAAAAAAAAACGCGAAAGTATGTAAAATATAATCTCCGTGTCTAGATTAGCACAAACTTGGAATGTTTTGAAAATGTTCTTTAATTGTATTTAAAACAAGTGGCTAAATCGTAATAATGTGGTACATTTTTAAAATCGGCTCGAAAAGCTCTTTCCTGCGATAATCCACACAGTTTGTTTTTACATATTTGCACAAAAAAGATAATTCTCTCTTAAGGAAAATATTTTTAAGAACTTTGGTTAAAAAAATGTATTTTAATCTCTAGTACGCCTGTACTAAACTGCTATCATGTACATCGATTTACGGCTTTTTTGCGAACAGAGATTCAATTACAGTTAGGTAATACACTTACTATGACCTGGGAGTTATTTCCAGATTCTGGACAGTTCGGAACTTGTTGTAAAACATAAGATCGGTAAATTTATATCAATAATTATTTAACACCAGAAATAGTGCATTATTACTTGCAGCGATAAAATATATAATTATAATAGTAATAATTTTATTTGATTTCCAGGAGCATCTGTGCTGCCTTTCAGCATGCAATAGCTCGTAAATTGTCCTAATACTTTCTTTGTAGTGTTTAAATAAACAAAAGAAACAAAAGGCATCTCATATGATAAAAAAAATCTCCAATAATGTCACAGATATTTCCAAATGTTATTGAGATAGAACTAGGTGTACCTCCACGTGTTAATCAGATTGGAATGGTATTGTGTTTGACAACTAATGAAAATCAATCTATGAGCTTATGAAGTACTAAACTCTTGAAGAAATAAATAGACAAACATGTATTTCGTATACCCGTATTAGTCAAAACGATGCCTTATCAGCACTTTTGCCGATACTCACGAGCATGAAATTTCTTTAGTTTGGTCCTATAAACTTCAAATAATAGTTTTTTTCTATACAAACATATTCTGACCGTATACAGTATAAAATATACACATATGAAGTATAATATTGTATTGTGCACGTCATAGAGCTCTTTAATCTACCTGGAATTTTTCCCTCTCCACAGATTGGATAAAAACAACCATTGTGCGCATGGACAGTTGGGTTATATGAAAATATTTTGAGCTTTATTTCTTTTGTGTAAATTTTACATGGTAGGTCTCAGGTATTCACATTTTCTATAGGTTCCTCATTAATGAGAAAAAGGCCCGTTCTGTTGTTGGGAACCTCTCAACCTTTATACTAATTCCCGAAGCTGCCCAAAACTCGGATTAAACCTTCCTTTATTATTTTTTCAATATACTTTGTTCCTATGTGAACAATATCAGCCAGATTTTCCACTTCTGAATACAGCCTCCCCCATTAAGGGAGGGGTTTACCATGAACCCCGTGCTTGCTTGAGTCATGGGAATCGCAGTGTAAGATATTGGCAGTTCCTCAGAAGGCGCTGCTACCCACTTTCCGGTCTTTTACGCCTCTTACGACATCGGAAGAGATGGACGGGATTGTAGCCCGGCACCACAGCTGATACTCCACGCATTCTAAAATGTAAGTAAGTACTTAAAATTGACGTCCAGAATGAATTAATATACGTATTGTCAATCTTTTTAATGTTGGAACATAAAATGTCGACTTTTTACCTTCTTCGTCATCTTTTTACCCTTATTCCACTTACTTAGGGTAATAAGTTATTAATAATAAGCGTCATCCATTTAATGAGACTCGTAAAGAGGAGAAAGTTTTGTCAAGGCAACGTGTTGTTTTTTGCAGAATGATGCATATTGCATATATTTTTACTGTATATTACAAAACTGATCCTTTTTGTGTTGGTATGTATACTTTTAAGTTAATTCAAGTTCCATTTCAACAACTTCCTCAAGCAGTACTGTTGACCGAAACTAGTACTGGTCAATGACTGTACCACGATGACCTGATAATGGCAATTATTGCCGATGTTTACAACTATTGAGTATGACACAGTCGGTCATACCAGCAATATGAAACGAAAATGTAACTGACTTGTAACCCCGTAAACTTGCAGAATTCGTGACCATGAAACGCTCTCGGAGTGTTTCTATAAGCATGGTGCACACTGGAAAATGTATTTAATATTTTTAGCGTGAGAAGTCGGTGCCGTAGCGGCTGGCACTAGCTACCATTTTCAACTAGGAAATAATCACCTGACGGTAAATTCCGGCCGCTGTCCTTGAGAAGACCTAGATGAACGTTCCGAAATCATATTGAAGACGTTCTGGAAAAAGGCTAGGTCAGGAGTACCCTAAACTGACGCTCATGAATGAAGGGATTGATGAGTGGAGATGAAGCGAAAGAGATATGTAAGGATCGTAGTAAGTGGAAATCTGTGTCTCTGCCTACCCCAACGAGAAAGAGCCGTGATTTTATGTATGTATGTATGTCCTAGAGACCAAGTATCCGCATAGAAAATGGGTAAAATAAACAAAAATTCTAAAAAACACTCATAAATTGAATATTGGTTAACTGTATATAGCATTTGTTTAAAGAATTAGATACGTTAATAAAAATCATTTCTATGACCCAGAATTTTGTTGTTGTTCGGGACAAACATCTTTGAACAACTTTCCTAACTCTTTAGCATAGAAATTAGCAGCGACAAAACTTCGGCTGGGTAACAATGATTACAGTTAAGGGAAACAATTATTTACGCATATTTAACACCGCTAATTAAATCTTTGATGTTTGCTCATGTTTTATTTAAGCTCTTTGTTAGTATCATGTTCATACCATATTCCCATTTGTTTGAGGTTGGTCAAAATTCCTTACGTTGTAAAAGAACTTTTACAATGCCTCACACTTTTACATCACATCAACAGCCATAACGACCACTATTGAACAAAAGCCTCCACCATAAGGGGCTGCACTACAACTTCCTCCTCTCTTTAGGTGTCTAATTAAAACATATTTATGGCGCTTGTTAACCCTAAGTAAGTGCAACAAGGGTAAGAAGATGACGAAGACGGTAAAACTCGACATTTAATTTACCAACATTAAAAAGATTGACAATTCGTGTATTAATTCGTTCTGTACTTAAATTTTAGGTACTTACATATTATAATAATGCACGTGGAGTGCCGATTGTGGTGCCGGGCTACAATCCCGCAATCACTGCCGATGTCGTTAGAGGCAACCAAGGGTAAATCATTGAAAAGTGGGCAGCCTTCTAAGGAACTGCTATCTTACACTGCGATCCCCAAGACGCTTGCCAAGCTTATAGTAAACCCGTCCCTTAATAGTGGAGGCTGTGTTCAGCTGTGAACAATCCGGCTGATACTGTACATATAACAACAAACTATACTGAAAAAATAATAAAGGAAGTTTTAATTCGAGCTTTCTGCTGCTCGAATTAGTATACGAATTAATTTATTTTCTTCTAACTTCTAGGTTAGCCTGAACAACATCTTCGACCACGACATCACTTACCATCAGGTGAGATAATGGTCAAAGGCTAACCTATAAAGCATTTAAAAAAAAACTACATTTATTCTACAATTATTACATTTTTACGTACACGATTTTTTTTCTTTATATATTTATACTGCTTAATGTACAATATCTTATAAGCTAACACAACATGCTACTAGTAATAAAACTAAATTAAGTTACAAAAGTATTCGTTTTTTAAAGATAAAAATATTTTACTTTTAAATTGAGAGGTTTCCAGCAATAGAACACATATCCCCGCCCTTGTCAGGCATCTTGGGGATCACAGTGTAAAATAGTTGTTCTTCAGAAGGCATTGCTGCTTATGTTCTGGTATATTTGCCTTCGTGGCCTCTAGACTCCCACAAGAAGATATAAGTAGTTGCAAATCTAGCCCGACACCCCCAGAGAGCAAAATCTTTTACAGTGTATTGATGAACTTATGTTATGGACCTACATAAGAGCATCGTAGACTCCTACATTGAATAAATGATTTTGACTTTGACTTTGATTAAAACCGATAGTATTTTTTACTTGGGCTAGTCTAGAAAGTAGATATAAAACCACCAGGAAAAATAAACAGATATGTTATCAAAGAGAGATACGTCAGGTTACTTGACATCTGCACTATTCCGGGAAACGGAAATAGCGTAGTGTGCTCGAACGGGTGAAACAATCTAACATGATCTCATGCCACCACTGCGAATGAGGCCGCGGGTAATACACAGCTGGTTATTAAATAACTTTAAAACAGTTATTTAAAAGTTTTAATTGTTATCTACATGGACATAATGGTCAATCGTATTATAAATCGTAATTTGAAAGTATTCCAATAAGAACATTTTGTCGGAGACTTGTACTGACTACAGGCATGCGATGGTCATTATGTGATTGAAATGCTTACATAGTAATTGTTCGTATGGTTTATTTTTCAATAAAGGTATAAATATGTGTAAAAGGTCATTGATAACATTAATAATTATATGTTAATGAAAATATTAAAAGTAGATTAAAGATTTTTTTTCTAGCTCTCAAATTGGCTTTAGTGATAGGTTTATCTAACAACTAGCGGCTCGCCCAGGCTGCAAAAGGGTAATTTTAACAAAAATATCTTTTATATTATTCTATAGCCTGTGTTTATCAGGGATAATATAAGATTCTAATGCAGAAAGAATTTTTGAAATTGGTCCAGTATTTTTTAAGTTTATTCGTTACATACAAAAATACAGATCTTTCCTATTTATAATGGTGTACGAGTAGATTAACTCGTCGTCAACTTACCGTCCATCGCCGAACAAAGGCCATCCCTCCATTAAGTTTGCCATAAGCCCCATGCTTGGGATCTGGTACTTTTTTCTTTGTTAGGACTCCCACAGGAAGATATACCTACTAATATTAACAATGACAACTATGTTTCATTCAACTTTACCAAACTACTTCTGACAACAATGTCAGAAGCATGCCATATTTGTTGAAATAGCTAGTAAACTTCCATTCGAAATAATTTCCCTCAATATCAACGAATCATTACGTACCGGTACCTTTTTTATTGACGCACATCAGTCGGATAATGCTCAAACTTTCATACATTTATGCCGTAGGTATTCTTGTGAATTATCATGCGGCATAATCTTTGCATTATACTATTTTATTTAACTTTCTTTACCAACAAGCGAAATGAAATCAATTTGTTTCGCAAAAGAAAAACTCACCATCGTGCTGGTGCTGGATAGTAACAAGAATAGAGGATCCAATTGCAAATATTACCTCTTCCATGTCTATACATAGAAGAAATTGCTCTTTTTGTTAAACAACATCCAAATTTCTTCGAAATAAAAGGTAATGTACATCGCTCTACTCGATATAGAAAAAATCTTGTAATGCCTAAATCTAACCTAGCATTGTTTCAAATAATACATATTGTATGGCAATAAAAAAATATAATAAAATCCCAATAGACATTAGAGACTTACCTTTAAGTAATTTTAAATCTAAATTGCATACTTGCTATTACACTATTCATTTTATTCCATTGACGACTTTTTTAGATGTAAAACTAAAGTAATATGTAATTTAATTGATTTACCTTCGGACATAATTTCATGACGTACGGCTTTATAATTAAATTCATATATTTCAATGTTTATATTTTTTGACATGGTATCGCTTCTCATTAGTTTTAAGATATTCTATTTTACTGTAACATTCAATATATATAAAAATTGTACGCCGCAAGGCAGAACATGCTGGAAACTTTTAAATACTGACATAATTTGACAAGACCTATGTATAATACCCATGTTTTTGACAAATAAATCATTCATTCATTCCAATGGACCTTCTCGGGGTTCCCCGTTCACAGAATACTATACCGTGGGCGTCCACGCGATCTTTGATCAAGCTTTAGTTTTATGCAGCATCTAGCTTGTGTATGCCCATGTACTATACATTGTAACAGCTTTTAAACCTATATATGAATAGGTAGGGCATTATGCGAATGCCTGCCGACTAGCTACCACTCTCAAGTAAAAAATCTGTCGCCAAGCACCTAATGTTGTATTCCGGCAACTGTCCTTGAGAGCCAGTCATTCTAGGTTAGCGTGAACAACATTATCGACCACATCATCACTTACCATCATGTGAGATAGTGGTCAAAGGGTAACGTATCAGGCATTAAAAAAACATATCTAATTATAAATATATCAACTAGGTATACAAAGCTCAAAGTCGTACAGAGAAACAAAAATACAGAGACGTTTGATTCAGTATTACAGACTGGAACTACTATACAACAAATAAACAATTCAAATGCTATATTGAATAATGCAGCAAACGAGATATAACACAATACTGATTTTATTATGGTCACAACACGAAAGCTATTGTTACATTATTTGTTTTGACTATTGTAACTTGCGTATCGTTTAAATACCATCGCTGTTAGATACGAGGTCAAATATTCCGTGAGACTATATCTGTCAACACGATCAATTTGTCTATCGCGTATTGTAGTTTGAAATAGTATCTGCAATCCTGAACCTGTAAACCTTTTAACACGTCATAATTATTGATCATTCGATCTTGAAATAGAATTATCCATTAGGTGTAAACTACGAATACGCTTAGAAGGTCACTAGCTGTTTTAAAAAGATAAAGAATTCAGCACACGTTATTATATTAGTTAAGCCCGTGGTGTGCCGGGCTAGAATTGAGATCCCATTGTTACATGTGGGTGTCGTAAGAGATCAAAGGTAAAATATATGAAGCAGTGATGGCTCAGTGGCATTGGCTATGGACTGCCGTGCAGCAGGTCCATGGTCCGAATCCCGCCGCGGGCTTCAGCTTCACTGCATGGTGTAAGGGCATTTTGCGAATGCCCGCCTGGCTAGCGACCACCCTCAAGTAGAAAATCTGTCGCCAAGCACCTAACGGTGTGTTCCGGCAGCAGTTCTAGAGAGCCAGTGAAATTACAAGCACATGAGACTTAACAAATACCTATGTCTCAAGGTGACGGGCGCAGTGCAGTTCGTGACTTGTGATGAAATGCATCTGTTATAGGCAGAGGCTAGTCCGCTTAACATTAGGTGGGCCTCGTGCTTGCACCGTCACAATAATAAAAACCTGAAGGTGTACAGCAGTGCCTTCTGAGGAACTGATATCTTAAAGCTTCACCCAAGACGCCTGCATAGCGTGGGGAGAGTGGCAAACGCCCCGGCATGGCACCCTTATTGGGGGAAGCCGTTTTGAGTAGTGGACAATCCGGCTGAAACAGTACGTGTGTATTTGAGTTATTCCCATCTTTATGAGTCATTACCTCAAGAAGTATAAAAAAACATTGTTTTTATTATAATAACAAATATTTTAAAAATATTTTAGGTGTAACTATTAAATGTATATTTGAGTAAAACACTTTAAAAATGATATCTAGTGACAATCCTGTCTTTTTTTTTAGGCCCGCGTGACGTCATAAACGCCACGTATTTAAGCCGGAAGAATTTGAGACGCGTTTGGATTCGAATAAAATAAGGCGGGATTGTCACTACAAAAAATGTGTATAATTTTAAGTGCCTTCTAAAATATTAATAACATGTTTTCTTAAAGTATTTATATTTATTTTGTTATTACTAAATATGGATTTCCGGAAAGTAGCACCTGAATCTATTCATTATTATTTTTATTAGTTACCTAACAAATAATGTAATTATTTACTGTATAATACTCTACTGATATCTTATTACATACCACGGTAGAATATTATAATATATATATTATACGTTTCTGTACTGTAACTGTATCAGCCAGATTGTCCACTACTGAACACAGTTTTTTAAATGTTTTTGTGACAGAACAAGCTCGAGGCCCACCTGATGTTAAGCGGACTAACCTCTGCCTAGAACAGATGCCTTTCATCACAAGTGACGGATTGTACTGCGCCCGTCACCTTAAGACATAGTTTTTAAATCTCATGTGCCTGTAATTTAACTGGCTCTCAAGGACTGCTGCCGGAACACACCGTTAGGTGCTTGGCCTTAGCCTCCCCCATTAAGGGGGGTTTGCCATAATCCCCACGCATGGCATGCATCTTGGAGATCGCTGTTTAAAATATCAGTTCCTCAGAAGGCGCTGCTGCCCACCTTCCGGTAATTTACCTTTAGTACTGTTAACGCCTGTTACGACACCCGCAGGTATTAATGGAGGAGTGACATTCTAGCCCGGCACCCCACGGAGATTCATTCAAACTCATCAAATTTACAATTAACAAAACACGCACAATCTTTCACATTTAATTGGACTCGTTAAATGTTTTCTTTAAAAAAATTACCGAAAAGATATAGTAGGTACTACCGAAAGGCGTGTATACTACTAACGAAATCGTTCCCAAAGATAGTTGACGATGTAGGTAGGCAGCAGGCCATAAAACTGGACCTAAATATTTATACACTTATATTATTTATATATAAAGACGCTTGTATAATAATTATCACCATTTACTTTACCACCTACCTAATAAAGAGCTCTTTAATGTGCTGTTACGGCTCGAAAGTCTCTTTTACTACTTCGGGCGTGAATTAGGCGGATTCAACCACCTGTGTATTTGTGTATGTTCCCGTTTTTTCTTTCGTTTTGTCAATATGTATTCTATATTGTACCTACCTAAGTGGGATAAGGGTAGGAATAAGAAGAATTTAATGATGATGATGATGATGATCCGTCTTGAGGAATCAATTGAAATATATATGTCTATATGTGAAAAATATCTACAATGTAATTCTATGAAATCTCATATTGACACACATTTAGTACGCATAGAATACTGCACAAAAGTCTTTTCATTCATATGGAGGAGTGTCCTCTCATATTATAAAAGACTAGTACTTAACCTTCCCAACAACATCACTATCACAGTCTCATTAAAAAAACGCCCTTATTAGCGAAGCAAAGTAAAAACGCGAATCGCCGCGTTGTAAAATTACGAGTGGTCCTTCAGAGCCGGAGCGCACTCGCCATTGTGACGGCACTTGACCCGCTTGTCTTAGCGGCTAAACTTACCAGGCCAGTGTATCGACGTGTTAGCCTCAGACTGGGTACTTTTTCCTCTGAATATTTTATGCCACAGTGGGTTAGAACTTTTTCAAGCACTCGTAGCGAAGTTTACTTAGCTGTTCTTAACCGATCAGCAAGTTAAGCAACGTTTGTCGCGGTCATGAGTTGGATGGGTGACCGCTAATGACATTACTACTGAGCGCTTCCGTGCTTCAGAAAGCACGTTAAGCCGTCAGTCCCGGTTGTTGTCTTAAGATGGCAGTTGTTACAGCATGGTGGTAGGGCATTATGCGAATGCCCAACTGGCTAGCTACCACCCTGAAGTAGAAAATCTGTCGCCAAGCACCTAACAGTGTGTTTCGGAAGCTATCTTGTAAAGTCAATTACTGGAATTGTAGGCTAGCCTGAACAATATATTCCAACTGTATGGACACCGCGGGCTATCACACTTATATAGGTACATAAATCGCATAGAAAAGGTTCTTAAATATTCTTATATTAACTTTACTTTAAATTTGCTAATACTAGATGTAGGTAGGCAATATAAAACCGCAAAATAAATATAAAGAATAACCATTTGGCTATTTTGTACAAAAAAAAATTATCTCATATAAGACAAGTTAAAGAAAATCTGTCACCAAGCACCTAACGGTGTGTTCCGCCAGCTGTCCTTGAGAACCAGTAATTCTAGATTAATCCTGTTAACACCGTCGACCACATCATCACTTACCATCAGGTGAGACTGTGTGGTCAAATGTTTAACTATCAGCAATAAAAAAATTAAAATAAAGTTATACTTCGATATTGGGCTCTTATGCCAGCGACTATAAGGATAGTGCAGTTTTTTTTGCGAAGAAGGAGTAAACCTGCACAGCCTGTCCAGAACCCTAAAAATAATAGATAGTTTCTAAGTATTATTTTGTGTAAATTTGGTGAAGATTAGGCAGATACAAAGTGGGTGTCTTAAAATCGAGAGTAAATAGGTTTCTTCTAGGTAAGCGTGCTCCATTTTAGACCACATCAATGCTTAACATCAGGCATGGTGTGGCCAAACGCGAACCTATTAGGAATAAAAACAAAAAAAGGCAATAAATTTATTTTTTTATTTTTTAATAATTTACCTCTTTGGATGTGAGGCGCCATGTCGCACATCTCGCTTTCATTCAGAAAATACTAAACTGTTATGTTGATATTCCTTCATTAATACATTCTATTTTGGTCTACTAGTTCCGAGCAGAAGCTCGTTACTCGAACGTTAACAAGGTGCAATTATCGAGCTTCACCTAACACACAAATGATAAACGGAATTGATTCGTAACATGAGTTTGCAGTAACTTCAAAAAAAGTGTTCTTATGTTGTTATATTCAATAGGAGATGCTATATTTTTAAAAATAATGTACTAATAATCATTGTTTTAGGTTTCCGTACCTCAAAAGGAAAAAACGGAACCTCTATAAGATCACTTTATTGTCCGTCCGTTTGACCTTTATTATCAAGTTGTTTAAATCAATTGTATCTTTGTATCAAGCTGAAATTGATACCAACTACTCAAGTTTACTGTCCCTTAGAGCTGTGGAAAAATCATATTTCTAAGCCAACGCAATCAAAAGATACAGCCGTTTATGCCGCAAATTTTCGACACTCGCAAGGGAATGAAAACCTACAGGGTACTTCCCGTGAACTCAGAATTTTGAAATTTGGTGAGAAGCAACGTCTTAAAGCACAGATAAAGGAAAAATTGCGAAAAGTATACATTTTAAGTTATATCATAAAAAAATAATATTTTTATTATTTTAAATTGTTATTGATATCATTTAGCAATAAAAATACTATAACTTTTACTTAATTACCTACAGATTTGTACGGAACCCTCTGTGCGAGAGTCTTACTCGCACTTGGCCCGTTTTTTTAAACTAGCCCGTCCACTTCAGGATTTTAAAAGAAAATGTTATAAGCTCTTAATTGAATAGTCAAACGAACTTACCTGTAAGTGAAGTTCGACTGATATTATGCAGTATTGTTGTCTCGTCCGAAGATGAAGATTTACTTAGTAGTATGTGTCCAGTCACTACGCACCACAACATGAATTTAAAGCTAAAATAAGAAATAATCCTGAACGCTTCTCTATCTGTGCATCTATTATCTCTGACATCTTAATTACGTCATTTAGTTAAAAGCTACCCTGTTTATTCCTGATTTTACATATAGGGTTAGCTATTGTAAAAATAGTATTAGGGTAGGGTGGGACTCTTCATCTTCGGACGAGACAACAATACTGCATAATATCAGTCGAACTTCACTTACAGGTAAGTTCGTTTGACTATTCAATTATGCATTATTGTTGTCTCGTCCTCGATGAAGATTTACTTAGTAGATGTTCAAAGACTTCGTAAAATCAGTAAATTTATTCACATGTAATTTATCATCAAATTATAATTATTGCCCCTAATTTAGGCTTATGAAGATAATAGTTTTTTTCATATCAATCGTTAAGTTAAGCATTATTATGTGATATCACTAGGAGTTCTCATTATTTATTAATAAGTAATTACAAAAATATAAGTAATAGCATATTAAATCTTTAATATCTAGGAACTCAATACCGCTCTAGCAAAGCTTACATTGTTTACAATAGGCCTATTGTAGAACCTTCCAAAAAATACCTGATTCCCCAGTCCAACCAGCCGTTCTACGGATGTCATCTATATTGTCACCTCGCATACATGCAGCTGATGTTCAAGCATGTCTTGTGCTATGAGCGGTAAAAACAGATACATCAAGACCGCTTTCTGCCATTACTCTCTTTATCCAACGGCTGATTGTACTTGCAGACACACCCTGATGGGGTTTTTTCATTGAAACAATTAAATTATCTGTACATCTGAGATCTTTTTGTTAAGTCTAAATAATTTATGACAGCTTTTGCTGGACAAACTTCTGGTCTTTCTACAAAAAATGGTAGTGTTAAAAATGGTTGCATTTTGTTAGGGGCTGAGGTCTTTATTAATTTATCATTCCTAATGTTAACTACATCATCTTTGACACTTATATTTCGAATATCAATAAGGGCCATTGTTTGTGCTCTCTGGCCAGTGGCCAACGCTAATAATGTCTTTTTTGTACATACAACAAAATTTCTGGTGTCTAAAAAATTGTCTTCAATGAATTTCAGTAAAACAGATACATCCCAAGTGATTGTATTTGGGGGCACAGGGACGAAGTTTCAAAACCCTCTGAACAATCTTTTAATACTCTCATTTAGGCCCCATTAATAAAGATAATGCTGATCTTATACAGTTAAGGCTACCATAAGATAATCCTTCTGAAAAACTTGGAAGTCAAGTATGAAATAATCTCAGATATCTTAGGTTTATTAACACTAATATCTTTAACTTTACAGTATTTAATCCAGTTAACAATACAAGGTATGTATTGCTTTAGTGTGTTGTCTTATATAGAAGCTAACATCATTTCTATTGCTTCTTCATTGATTCCCGAGTGGCTAAAAACTGTCCTCATAATCTCCCTACCATTAAGGTTAGCTTCTAGTGAAGAGGATGACGATTCTGGAATTGTGTAATGTAAGTAACTCTTCAGATGGGTTAAAAATGATAGCTCTTCCTACTAATAGCTTATTAAAAATTGGAAACCAAGGCTGAGCTGTCCAGTATGGTACAACTATACCTGTTGCTTTATCAGTTATTATTTTTTGTAAGGTTTTAAGGACCATACAAAATGGAGGGAAAGCATAGAAAAAATGTTTGGACCATGTAACTGTAAAAGCATCTACTGATATAGCATCTGGATCTGGATGCCACAATATATATTGATAACATTTAGAATTTGTTCTAGAAACAAATAAATCTATAGAATGACGACCAAAAATTTGTGTTAATTGCTTATAATAGTCATGACCTAACTCCAAATCTATGTTATCAAGCTTTTTTCTGGATTAAAAATATGCTATAACATTATCCTTGGTGTTTATGTATGATGCTACAATCCATATATTGCGTGCTTCGCACCATTACCAAATTGTTTGCTATCTTATGCAAGTGACGGTACTGAATACCTCCATGTCTGTTTATATAAGACACTGCTGTAATGTTATCGATTCTGAATAATATTTGACAATTCTTATTATCTTTGGCAAAAAACATTTAAGACCAAAAAAAAAAAATGCAGCAATCAATTCAAGTGAATTGATGTGTTGTTTTGACTCATCCTTAGTCCACAGACCGCTAGAGTTCCATGAACAACCCCATCCCACTTGATGAATATCTCAGAAACAAAGTTATTCTTTATTCCCATTATGTTTTAGTGCTAAAAATTTTGTTCTTTTTAACTCCTTGGTGTAAAGCATACCATATTTTATAGCTGGACAAATTGAAATAAGTTTTCCTATTACTGTTGCTAGAAATCTGACCTTTACCACTCTTTGTTGTATTAATTGATTCACTACTTTTAAACAATTCTCTCTTTTTTCCTGTGAAATACTTAAAGACATGTCCAATGTATTAAATATAAAGCCTAGAAACATACAGTTCTGTTTTGGGTTGAAATCACTTTTGTTTTCATTTATAATGAAACCTAAGGAATGTAAAAGATGGACTGTTGATTACATATTATTATTACATTCATTGTAACTGTATGTAACCTCTGTATCAGTGATACAGAGGTCATCAAGGTATACCACAGATATATATCCACTCTGACGTAAAGTCTGTTTTTTCTTAAGTATTTTCTACTGTTGATACCAATACTCACCATATAGTATGCATCTTGAAGATCAACTGAAGACTAGGTAACTATGTGGTTGTACCAGATTACATACTGTTCTATAATCTTCTAGCTTGAAATGTTCAGTTTTGACAAAGGTATTAAATTTTTTAAGATTAAGGATAAATCTGTATTTGCCATTAGGTTTTTGTACTAAAAATATTGGCAAGCGAAATTGAACCTTTTGTGGTTTGCAATTTTCAAAAGCTTTTTTAGATAACAATGTCTCAATTTCAAATTTTGCATGTATCTGTTCTGATTTAGAGAAAGAGTTATTTTTAGGTATACAATTTTGATATGGGATATTTTCAAAAGGTATTTCATACCCTCTGATCCAACTCAGGATAACCGGGTCCTGGGTAATCTGTGTCCATTTAGAAAAAAAATTATTGTAGTCTGCCTACCTGAACATTTATTTCTGGTTCTGGTAATAATACTTCTTGGACTTGTCTTTCATGTTCTCTCCTATTTTCTCCCATTTGAAAAGGTGGCCCTCCTGCTTCGGGACGCCTCACCTTTGCACGAGACACCATGAGAGCACCATGCTTTGGATGAGGAGGGCCCCACCAGTTTAAAGTTTTCTTGACATTGGCTTGAGGGGCCTGTCTGACAGTTGGCTTCTTGTTGGCCCCTAATACTTCAGCTGATTTAATAAACAATTTTGCTATCTTTATTTGCTCTGATAAATTTTCTCCAAATAGGTAACCATCAGTTTCATTTTTGGAAATGTAGTCCCTCATACCTTTATTGTTCACTGATGATAAGATAAGAGATCTTTTAAACCTTGATTCAATATAAATACTATGACATATTAGTCTTGACGCTTCATTTAATTTTTTAATACCTGCTAGTTTTGTATCCGGTTTCTCTTTATTATTTATCAGAGTTTGTAGAGCTGAACCTACACAAGACAAGATTGTACTGAGCTGCATCTGTCTGGTTTCCATCACTTTCTCTTTTTATTCCCAATTTCTGTCAATGCAGCTTTTACCTCTGGATTCAGATATGGAGGCATTTTAAATTTTTAAATGTGTGTTTTCCTTCACAATATCTTGTCACTCATCTCGAGTTATGCCCTTTTTAGTATGTCTTTTAGGCGTGTACTTATCTCCGAGTGCAGAGAAATATTGTCTTGTTCCTTGGGTGGTGTTGTTACCAGAATACCCAAGTCCTTAGGTTCTAATACTTCTTCGACTTCCACGGTAACATTCATTACCTGTGTGGTGTCGTCACTTTTTCTTTCTTGCTCTAAAATCTACAGAGGTCTATCATTCGCCTGTGCAAAGTCATCTCCTTTCTGGGAAAGTAAGGCAATGTCCTCCTCTTCTATACCAGTATGTTGAAGAGGACTAGAACTTTCACTTTCTGCATCTGCAAAATACAGGTAAGCACTACTTCACTTGGGTATACCTATGCAGAAGCGGAGAGTAGCCACTATGTTAGTGTACAGTGCCTCATTTAAGCAATAAACCACGGCGTCCCCTCTTGTGACGCCCTGTTAAGGTCATTGCAAACATTCAATCTCCACGGCAATCCCTATGTATTGCCCTGTTAAGGAGTTTGATATTTAACACTAATAAGATGTGATAGCCACCTAAAAAACATGGCCTGTTATGAAAAAACACGCCATCTTTAGGGTTATCTTTCATCCACGTGTCGAATCTCTGCAGGTATATACTTGCAACTTGAACAAACGACAATATTGTCGTCTTCCAAACTTTTCAAAATGAATATTATAAAAACCGGCGACGCGGCTATCGAGGCATACCTTCCAAGAAAACCATTTCAGAATCCGATAAATCGGAGAGCACTTCGATTTTATGTTCAATTTTTTGAAGTTTTTCTAAAAGTTTCTTAAGTTTAAAACGTATCTTTCTTTTACGAGTCATGTTAAATAACTATTGTTGACTATTTGCGAATACTTTCGAAAATAACAAAAATTACTGAAAATAATTTAGGCGCGTTTTATGTGACATGAAACACGAATGACGTAATTAAGATGTCAGAGATAATAGATGCACAGATAGAGAAGCGTTCAGGATTATTTCTTATTTTAGCTTTAAATTCATGTTGTGGTGCGTAGTGACTGGACACATACTACTAAGTAAATCTTCATCGAGGACGAGACAACAATAATGCATAATTGTGTATATGAGAATACTATGGTACCAAATTAGACCACAAAAATAGTACTTAATAGACAAAAAAAATTAAAACCTATAGTGAATGTTCTACACAGATAAGTAAGCATACAAAGGCAAGAACACTGAACTTATCTTGTATATCACAACCCGCATAGTTTACTCTAGAACAGAGCAGTCACTTTAAATAGTCTCGAGCTAATCTACTTTCTATTAAAATATGAAATGAGCCAGAACCAAACTATTTAATCACAAAGGCTTTATAATATGATTTTCAGTCTCTTTGTATATCATTTAGATAGTCCAAGGATTAAAAAGCTCCTTGTTTGTTATTACAATTCCGTCAAAATATCTGAGGGTTTGATTGAGCAATTTAGGATTAAGAGCTTACAATGAAATAAGTGTGAAATTAAATTCATTGTAGAAACGGATTATAAATAATAATTTATGGCCCTTACTTGAATTCATTGTCATCAAGCGAAGACAACATACCTTGGTTTTTATTTAATTTTAAATATTCTTTTGTTTTCTTTTAGATTGAAGATTGGTTGAACGGAAAAGTAGCTGCATATATACCCGAAGAACCATCCTCCCTACCTACTAGTCATGGCTCAAGCTCCCTCCCTCGAAACATTCCCTACTCGTTCTTCTACTTGCTTAGTTGTAATCAAAAATATTATATTCTCCTAAAAGATAAACATTCCAGTTCACTCTACGTTAAATTTAGTTAAGTGTGGGACAAAGTTTTGTTTTTATTTAAAAATTGATATTATATAATTAATTTATTCATGTAGTCAGTAGTCGATTTTAAGAGACGCGCTGAACCTCTTCGGAGGGCGCGAGGGGCCTGCGCAATGCGGTCTCACCAGGGATGTACGTAATATATCCTGCGGATGAAGTAGTTTCCCTGACATACGTGTCGCAATCGCTGCCCCGGCCACGGCAGCGGCCAACGCTCGACGTCCTCATCGGGCCGCTGCCATCCGCGCCGTCCAGCGCGCAACCCCCGTCCCTAATCCGCTCCCTCCTCAAAACGGCGCCCCCGGAGCTAGTGGAGCGCGCGCCGGCCTCGCCGACGCCGTCGCTCGAGCGTAAGGCAAAGCTGCGCGAGCGCACCAAGGCAAAGCTCCTGAAGAAGCTCGGCCGCCATGAGGACAATGAATTCGGCAAAATTGTTAGGACCCCCGCACCCGATGAATTTGAACTTCCTGCTCCTTTGCCCACTCCGGCGTTCTCGCGAAAGAATATATTCGATCGCGACTTTGATGCCCTATTCGAAGTGGCAAGTACGCCACAGTTTGGGGCGAACATCCGTGTTATGACACCCGAGCCAGACCATCGGTCCGATGTTTCAGCGGCACATTTTCCATCCCCCGCGACATCACATCTGAGCCTTCTCCCACCTCGGCCGTACTCGGAGCCTACACCTTCACCTACGACCTCCGTTCGCGCCTCTACGCCTTCAACGCCGACCCAGCGATCATCACTTGAAGGTTTTTGAACAAGTGTGGATTTGGGGTTGAGTACTCGTGGTCACTGACTAACCAACGAAGCCACCACCATTTTGCCTGGTACCTATTAACTTTGCGCTTCAAGATCATGTCATCCTCATAGGGTTTTTCTAATATGAGTGTGAGGTTTTGTTTGTATTAATATGCAATTATTCTGTAAAAATGTTCTCCACGTTGTGGGTAAAATGTTGTAGTTTGATAATGGAAGTCTATGTTTCTCAGGTTCAAACTCAAAGCCGAAGAAGGTCAGTTTCTTCCGCAAGCTGAGTCGGTCTAAAGACGCTCAGAACAAAGCTGCCATGATGCAGCAACCCTCGCTGGAGATGGCCTTGCGGGAGCTCACACATCCAACGCACAACGATCAGCTCAAGAATCAACAGCAAGTCACGTTTAAACTGGTTAAAACAGGTAAGTCCACGTTTTTAATAAGTACTCCTTCTGCAAAATGTATACAATATTTCAAATGATTTTATATGAAATAGGGAGCCGACTACGCAAGAAGGGTGGTGACTCCCTATCTACGAATATATCCATTTCGATTTTGGTGCAAAAGCTGGCGATTACCATTCAGCTTGGCAATACTCCTAGTTTATTGGGCATCTTTGCACTAGGGGAAGCAAATAAAGGATCGGTTGGTAAATAAGATTGTATTATTTATGTTTAATTTGAAATTTATTCAAACCAAATAAGGCAAAACATATATTTTAGGAGATGAGTACTTATTAGACTTTATGAGCGTTTATTTCCTTCTGTAGTTAGCTGAGCCGAAACAAACCCCTGAAGTAAGAATACTTGCTTTTTTAAACATTTTTATCGGTAAATATTAGGCACCTATGAGTTTGGAAAATGCACTATAGCTCCGAATAAAATACAAACCAGAAACCACCAACAATTCGGTTTTTTTAATGCAACGGACTGTGTCGAAAAACATAACATACGCCTCCCACCAGCCTCTTTTCTCACCAGCTTAATGTGGCAGGCTGGAAAAACTATCCATTTTTTTAAGAAATCGGCTTAATAATTTTTTCACGCATAAGTATACAAAAGGTGGAAACCGTTTTTCTAAAATTATTTTCATGAAAATAATCACACTTTATAGTACACAAGATCATACTAGTCAATATTAATAAAAATTGCTTGTTCAGAAACTAAAACTACATACATAAATGATTCAACAGTTGCTTTGAATTACGGGCACTGAGTAATTTATTTTAATTATATTTTGTTTTTCACTGAAATAAATACAATTATCTGTATATTGAAACAAAATTAACGAAATGTTACGAACTATATACCGACAATACTACAGCTACTACAATGAAAGCGTTTAGACAACCTACAAGTAATTGCAGACTCACAGGCAGTCAAAAACAAAATATATTGTGTGCTTACAAGTTTTCTGTGCAGCTATTAAACTAGAACGTTATCTAACGGGCAAACAAAATGATTTGTGAAGATATGATAATAGTTGAATAATACTGACATTTTTTTTTTTATGTTTTAGGAACCGGCCTTCATAATAAATATTAACGCAACTTATGTGATGTACTCACATATAGACTCCACGAAATAATAATAATTAAACTTTTACTAAACACCCCAAATGCGGAGCTTTCTTGTATGCTGTCAATTATACCTACCTACTATATACTATACTTATACTTCCAAGTCTTTACAGCCCTTACCGGAATCCCATTACTGTAATAAACCACTATAAAATTAGTTCACCATGAACTGAGATCACTTTACTGAATAAGAATAAGAATAAGAATAATTTTATTTGCTCAAAACACGACTATACATACATAATATCATGTGCATGTTAAAAACAGGTAGAAAGAGAAAGATTAGTGTGCTTCGATCGTGTTTTGCCCTAAGGCGTGCAAATTTGTGGAGCGATGGCATGCAAATATAATCATTATTATTACAATACAACATTAATTATTATATCAGAACAGTAGTCAATAGATTCATGAATGCAAATAAAATAAAATTATATGTCAATTATGTAAATTACAATAGCATTAAAATATTACAAAATTAAAAATATCACATATTACCAACGAGTCAATAGATAAGAATAATATTACAATAATTTAAAAAAAAATAACAGCTAAAATTTGTCAAAAGCAAAGAGGTCATCAATTTTATAAAAACATTTATCTAATAGGAATTTTTTGAGTGCCTTTTTAAACAAGTTAATTTGTAGGTCCCTTATTTCTTTAGGCAACTTGTTATATACAAGTGGACCCATACATACTACACTGTTACTCATTAAAGTTGTCTTAGCTACAGGCTTACAGCATTTATTTTGGTCTCGTCTATTTCTTACTACATGGTCTGACAGTGATGAAAACCGGTTTGGGTTACATTTAACAAATAGTGCTATTTCAAATATGTACAATGACGGCAGTGTAAGAATTTTATGTTGTTTAAAATAGGGTATGCAGCTATCAGTCTTTCTGAATTTTATACATTTTGGTTTATATGAACAAAACTATACAATCCCAAATTAAACAACCAGTAGGTAATAATATCATGTACATGTAGGTAACAGCAATAATATGATTTTATCATTAGTAGATTTTTGGCATATACTTACCTATATAAATAGGAAGTGGCCACAGAAACTTTCGTTTTGCTTCTTTCATGTTTAAAATTAAAGAATTATTTTCAAGGTAAATTCAGTGACTGGTAATACTTTAGCCTGAACAACATCTTCTACAACATCATCACTTACCATCAGTGAGATAGTGGTCAAAGGCTAATTGATCAAGCATAAAAAAAGCTACGTTTATTAGAAATTATATCTAATAGGTGTTTGTGGTCTTGATTGTACTTTTCCCATGGCGCGTAGTTTCGAAAATTAGTTTAGTAAACTAGTTTATGTAAGAGGAACAACCTCGTAAATGTATAACAAGTGCTACCAAAACATGAAACAAAATATTACTAATACTGCAGCACGCTGAATGATTTTCTTATATAATATAATTAGTCATATTCAACGCTACACAAAGTTTTATTATTTGAATGACTATGTACAGTAGTAATGTACTAACACGAGCACTGTAACTGAGCAAGCAATATTTTAGCATTATCATTGCATGTTGAGATGGCACAAGTCGGCAATTACTTGTATGAAGTACACCGGTTTATTACTTTTCTCTATGAAGTACACTGACATACTGAACTCCGCGCCCCGCCGCGCCGCGCCGCGCTGCACCAGTGGGTCAAACTATAATCAAATTGAGACTAATTTTGACTGTCTCGGCTTTATGGCAGTTGACTCCTTCGATTTTTCTGTGTTCTGGTTTTTTTTTTAATTTTTGTTTACTATTTTCCACGGACACCAGGGTACGTGAATTTTTTTTACTTTGTGTACAGTGAAACATGCCAACTTTGCCCACTTATATAAAAATATATATTACTAAAATTACTATAATTCAAGGTTATATTTCTTCGATTTTGTTGGCGGGCTAAATATTGATTTTTGACGCAAATATAGCTTGTATGCAGATGACATCAAAACCAGTAATAGAATTTTGGTAAAGATGGCATTTTCTTTGGGAATGTACACGATACTATGATAAGTTTCTTAGAAAAATGACTAGGCAATGTTACCCTGTTTTTTTCGAACAATCCATATTTTACTATTTAAAAGTGCTAGGGCCATATTTTACTATTTAAAAGTAATAGGGTTGGCACATGGTAAAATATTCTGGTTCTTTTTCTTTTCTACTAATGATATGTGCTTTGAAAAATTAAAAGAAAAATTTTTGACGCTTATGAACATTTTTGCTAACGAAGATATCTAGGTCCTACTAATAGAAATCAAGTGATTCATGTATGGTAGGTAAATTAAATTAAGACTTGAACAGACATTTTGTTTAGTAATGAAAAATTAAATATATATTTGTTATATTCGCATTTCACCAGCAAAAGTGAAACATTAAAAAAAAAATTCAATATGGATATATGGATGTATTTGTAGCCTATATAATTGGGTGATGTCATTATTGTTGATTCAACAATTCACTGATTATAAATTATAGCCTGACATAAATATTTGGAGAAGACAGACAATTAGACTATAATGATATTTATCCTTCAGTCATGTCATGCCTATTCTTCTAAATTTAATCTTATATCCGTGATCCTGTGTTTCGGAGGCAGGCATACTACAAACAAGGCTATGTGGCCGACCAGGGGCCCAATTAAGAGAATTGGGCCAGAATTGAGCTATTGAACGGCATTTACGCAACTTCTACTGTACTGTACTACTGTATCAGCCGAATTGTCCACTGCTGAACACAGCCTCCCCCATTGACAAATTATCTAGCCTGCTAAGACCGAACAAAAACAAAAATGTGTAAAATAAAGTTATGTTTTCTCTGTTTTAGATATGTAAATGAAAATAAGTTTACAGTAAGCTTGATATAGTTCCACGGAACTATTTTTATAATAGAAATGTAGTATTTAGTCGTAGTTAGAAATCCTTCCTTACCTAATGCCATATCCTTGCATATATGAAAATTCTATTGAAATTCTAATGTTTTCATTATCGCCGATGCCAATGGGTTAAGAATGCTCACGTTATGTTTACATAAACTGTTACATAGACGCGAGGACCTTTTATTGGCTTAATGGTGCTTATTTTTAAGAGACTATACTGTAAATGAAAGCTGTAGGTCTTCCTGTAAATAAATAAAAATAAATGTAATGTAATATTTAATCTTGATGGTCTAGTGACACTATGTATGGACTGACCGGCGGTTAATGGTTAGATTATCGCTGAGTAAACTTTACCGCATGGCGGTTCCGCATTTTGCCTATGCTCGCCTAGCTAAATCCTTTAGTAAAATATCCGTCACGAATCACATGTCATTGTGTTTTGCCGGTTATTCCATTCACTCCTAGTTTAAGCCAGTTTCCCGTTTTCTACCATATCATAATTAATTACTGGTGCTATGGCGGTCAAAAGGGCTTATTCCAGAAATCCCCTTAGCAAATCCCCTGCGCGTCGTCTTTGAGTGTTGGAAGGGGATAATTGGACAATAAGTCCAAAAATCCCCTTAATCATTTAACTGGGCAAAAAGACCAGCCATCCCCTTAACCATTTATTTGCATAAATATTGAATAAAAATAATTGATTAGGTAATCAGTTTTTAAGAAGGTCTACAATAATAACAGTTTATTTGTACAATATTACTAGTCTATATATTATAAAACCAATACTAGCAACGTCAAAAATACTTCAGTATATAATATATATAATATAAAATAATTCAGTACAATAATGTGAATACGTCAATGTAAATAAAAATACACCAAATGTAAATAAAGATACCGTACGTTAAACAATATATTTACAACGTTAAAACAAATCTCGCAAATAATTTAACTAGTTATGCAAGAACATCACAACATTACGAATAAGTTCTAAAAACACAACTTATAGTTGTATCAATATTTATACCACACTACTTGGTATAACAAATAGCAAATTTAGTTTAGCCATACTAGTTACCTACCTCAAAATGCAGTAGAATATTGGTATTACCGAAGAGTTATAATATCTTTATTTGTTTTTTTTTTTAAATATCAACCATATAACTAAACGATAAGATCCATAGTCCTGTAGATTGCCTATTGTTTTCGGCTTATGCTTTCTGTAAGAGCTGTCTATTGTTTAGCCCAAATTATTTGAATTGGCTTTGCTCTGAAATTTGCATTTCTTATCAGTTTGCTGTTAGAAGTTTAGGAGTGACGTTTATTCGACTCTTAATATTATATATAACTAACATGGCCGGTAGTTCGTAGTGTTAGTTATGAACTTCAGTACATCAAGAAAATTAAATCTACGATATTTCTACATGATAGATATCAATATTGTATACAAAATAAAAATGGTTCTACTCTTTGGGAATGTACGCAGCGTAAGAAAAATAAATGCACTGGATCTGTCACAATTTGAGTTATTTGAATATAATATTTAAAATGCCAACTTTATTCCGTAAAACGTGGTGTTCTGACATTCACAACGTGAGCAAAAGCTGAAGAGCTACCGTAATATGTTCCAGGAACAGCGGATTATAAAAGGAAAAAATCATAATTTTAGTATATTAGATTTTTTACAAAACGCAATAGCACTAAGACTGGCCAACTTGAAAAAAGTCATATCGAATCCGGAAGCGCCTTCCGTTCCCACAGCGTATAACTCAGCTTTAAATTCATTAAGAGACACCGGGATTGACCAAATTCTCCAGGGGTGATATATATATTCCCTCTCAAAGTCCCGATGATGACGAAAGTAAAACGTTTAGGCTTTACATGTATATGGTGTGCATTCGGCCAGGAACATCGTACTAATAACTTAGTGGAATCTTGGCATGCCAAAATGCAGAAACGGATATTGAAAAAGAATCACAGCCTACTAAGGATGGACGTATAATCTGTGATTAAAGAACCTTGTTACAGTTAAGTTTGATTTTTTGAGAATATATTAGTAAGTTGTATGTCTGCGCTCGTGTTACTTATTGTTAGGAAGTGATTTTTATGTCATACCACTAGAGTATAATACTTCATTTAACTGAATTACATACTATTTCTACAAAGATTGTAGTGAAAATAATGTGTGGTTTTATGTTTTAGTAGGAGAGCTGTAAAATTATATTTTAATTTGGTGATACCTAGTTTAATTATTGAGAGGTTTGCTATTTTAAAAAACTGAGTGTTTTTTTAAGTACATATACGTGATAATTATTGTGTTTGTTCAATAATACAACTAGTACACTATAGTATTTTAGACGTTACCACTACTACTAGATTATATATCATATAAGCAATAAAAGCAATATTGTACAAATAATCTGTGATTATAGACCTTCTTTGTATAAGAATTACTATAAAATGTGATTTTATGTGATATTTCAACATTTGTTATACTATCGTAAATATATGAGAGATTTTATGGAGGTGCATGCTAGTGAATTGTTGGTTTTGATTCATATAAATAAAGACTGATTGTCTAATCAATTGTTTTTATTTAATATAAATGCAAATAATTAGTTAAGGAGATGGCTGGCCTTTTTGTCCAGTTAAATGGTTAAAGGGATTTTTGGACTTATTGTCCAATTATCCCCTGCCAACTCTCAAAGACGACGCGCAGGGGATTTCTGGACAAAAAGTCTAAAAATCCCCTTCGCAGGGGAAATGCTAAGGGGATTTCTGGAATAAGCCGGTCAAAAGCATCAGCTGTAAAAGAGGACTTAACCTTCAAACTGGTGCGTAGTCATTTGTAACGGCAGTCCGTAATAAAGCGTAACCTAAAATACATGAGATATTGCAGGCATTTCAAACAATATTGTTAATTTAAATATTTTTATAATTTTAATATTTTTATTTTAGTCAGAGCATACCCCGGCTAAAGGGGTGGATAGCGCAGGTTCGAATCCCGCACATGACTATAATTTTTCCTCTCAGTGTAATTCTGTGCTATAGTTAATTAATATAAATGTTTTTTTTGTGTTTAAACACATAACCACAATAGGCAGACAAAATTTATCTAAAAAAATGTTAATGAGAAAAAAAACTATATTATAGAATTAATTAAACCAACTCAAATTTTCTTGGAATTATAAAGCAATTTAGCAACACAAAATTATAGAGCTCTGATTTACACTCTTCATATTTTCGTTTTATTTGCGCAAGTAATTGCACTATTAGCTTAAAGCGGTCGACGAACCATGATAAATTGTACGTAGGTACAGACAAGATTTCATGAAATTATAAACCGAGTTCCATCGGTTTTACATCGGTGTCTAAAGTGCATGAGCTGTGCTAAGGATGTTTTAAAGTGCAGTTAAAATCAGTTATTTTTATATAATACTAGCGGCCTGCCCGGCTTTGCACGGGTATTAAACAAAAATTGTAAATTAAAACACATAAAATTAGTTATTGTGACATAACTGTAATAGTAAGACGTATGATATTGCGTTTTTTTGTAGATATTCATGCCCTCTATAAAAGTTTACTGCATCACTTTGCTGTATTGTCAACAATTTTCGCAGCATACTACGCGATATAACGATTATATTGATATTTTTTTCACACGTTGGGTTACATTATCGAAGTCGGACGGATCCCTGATTTTATGAAAATACCTTACAGCCTATGTTCATCAAGGGTAGTGTAGGATGCTACTGGTGAAAGAATTTTTCAAATCGGTGCAGTAGTTTAAAGTTTATTCGATACATTCAAAAATATAATAATACAAATCTTTCCTCTTTATAATATTAGTATAGATATATATATAAAGAAGTATAGATAAACACGATCAAAAGATTAATTCGATGAAATATTGTGACCTATTCGACGACAAACACGTGTTTTAAATACCTATGCCGTAAAACAAATACGATTTGTTTGCTTCTGGGGGGCCCAGTTAGGTAATATTAATAACTGTTTATTTATGTGCCTGTGCACATAAAAAATTAAATAAGAAGAGCCTACTAGGGATGTAAATAAAATATATGCTACAATAAATATCGATATTATTTATTTAAAATGTATCAAATGCAGTCCATTCAAAGCCGTGTTTCAAAGTAAAGGCGTATATATACTGTACTAATATGTACATTTTTCGTAATTACCAGCCTAAATGTTGAATTTAAGATGCAAAGATTTCAGGTTCTTCTGAATATACAACTCTAGACTACTAACTAGTGTCACTGACTGAGTTATATCAAAGACACCGACATGGATACAAATCTTATTATGACCATTATCTCTCTCTATATTATGACTATTTTTTTGTTTTCACTAAGGGTACGGAACCCTTCAGAAATATATTATCTCTGTTCATTTGCACGAGACCCACCTGATTTCTCACAGCGATTATCTCTTCCTATGACAGATACATTTCGTCACAAGTGACGAACTGCACGACGCCTGTCACGCTGAGACATAAAGTTGTTGAGTCTTATGTGCCTGTAATAATACTGGATATCAAGGGCAGCTGCCGGAACTCACTGTTAGGTGCTTAGCGACAAATGTTCTACTGAGGGTGGTAGCTAGCAAGGATAGCATTTACTAAATGCCATCCCACCATGCGGTGAAGCTCAAGACAGCGGTGGAGATCAAACCATGGACCTGCGGTACCGCAGTCCATGGCTATAACCGCTATCATTGCTTCAACAACTGTCTAGCTATCATGGTTCATAAGATTCAGCCCGATGACAGACAGACACACGGACAGTGGAGTCTTAGTAATATGGTCCCGTTTTTACCCTTTTTCTTCGGGACCCTAAAAATGAGCTTCAGAGGAGAGAATAATAGTATATTTTATAATGAGTTATGTCTTTGCTCTAGCTTCAATTGATATTAAATGAAGAACTTGTATAACCCTCAAATGGGCAGTATGGCCTCATTGTCTTTAAAATAAGCTCAAAAACAATTGTATTATTAGAGTAACAACAACAATACTCCGCATGCCTAAATTTGAGCTCCAATATAAGTAAAATGTCCCCATAACAATGTATGGGTACGCGTTACACTACAAGTTATTCAGAGCTCCCTAGTTGACTGTTGGAGGAGCTTGGACTTCCATATATCGTATGTGACATGTCAGCACGACAAGACACAACATGGCACGATACGACACGATGTGATAAAGTCAGATAGCTCTGAATATTGTCTCGATCACATCGCGTGTTTTCATTGGTGTCATAACATGTTGCGGTAGCTATAGACCTAAACTATAGCCCACATCATAGTAGATAAATGATAAATGTAGGAATATAAGTAGAGAGCAGAACGTGATACCTCAGACAGTACTTCACACGTAGGTAGGTACATCAGTCCTCAACCTTCGTTCTCAGATTGGACTAGAGCATGATTGTCAATTAAGTATAAACGTTGCCCTAGTTAGGGTCGACTCCCTTCATAACTAGGGAGCCGTGGATTTATGGGTGGTGTTTAAAGTGTAACATGCATTAAATTTTAACAATGTATTAAAAATATGGTTTAGTGGCCGTTTTTACCACATGATTTTAGACCTTGGACCTTTGGACTTACAAGGAAATAAAAATACGTTTTTTACAAAAATCCTACATGTTTTTCAAACTCTTAAGTGGTTTTGAGGCAGTGATGGCTCAGTGGCATTGGCTATGGACTGCCGCGCAGCAGATCCATAGTTCGAATCCCGCCCAGAGCTTGAGCTTCACCGCATGGTGGAAGGGCATTTTGCGAATGCCCGCCTGGCTAGCGACCACCCTCAAGTAGAAAATCTGTCGCCAAGCACCTAACGGTGTGTTCCGGCAGCAGTCCTTGAGAGCCAGTGAAATAAAAGGCAAAATAAGACTTAACAGGTATGTCTCAAGGTGATGGGCGCAGTGCAGTTCGTCACTTGTGATGAAATGCATCTGTTATAGGTAGAGGATACCGCTTAACATCAGGTGGGCCTCGCGCTTGTTCATTCACAATAACATAAAAAAAGTATATTTTGTTGTGTTAATTATCATTTGTAAAAGTTAGATTATTGTAAATATTATTATTTATGCAATAACGCATTTCATTACATAATTACAAATTTACGAGACGAGAAATTATAGTCATGTACGGGATTCGAACTCGCGCCACCCACACCTACAGCAGGGGCATGCTCTGACCATTTAAGCCAAGATGACTCATAACTCCAATTTTCCTTCTCGTTCTTTAACCATCGTATGGCGGTGAAACACACATGACTAAAATTTTTCTTTTCGTAAATTTGTACTTCAGAAATTTATTCCCCAATAAAATTAACACTCAAGTAAAGTAATATAAAAGAAGAATGGAACAAACTACTATAGAAACGGTAATAACAAAAGGCCATGTATTCACATAGCTTATTTTAAAGTCTAGAATACAAAAGTGTTTTCATTCCTTTTTCGGGCTTCAAAGCGGAACAATGTGACTGTTTCACGTGCACGTTCGTTGCACAAAGGTAGCCTTCATACATTTTCACAGCATGCACATCAAAGCTCGTAACAAGAACCAATAAAATCATTCGAAAACCATTTCGTTCTACACTCAGTTTATTTTTGTACCTAACCTGCTATAGGACGTAGACGTGGACACATTGGATTATGAATTCTTTTGAAATGGAAATGGATTCGAGTAGTTTGGAACGGTATTTGGTTCTGACATTTCATTGGATGTATTGTAAAATAGCGTTCCAGTTTAACCACTTGATTTCTCCGATTATTTATGCCAAAGATTGTGTTGGTTTCCAAATTTTAAAGTCAAAATTTCTCAAGTAATATTGTTTAGGTCCCTACGATTACTTAGATGAGGAGAATTATTATCTTTGAAAAATCAATAAATTAAACTACTCTCACCTACAATCAGTTGTGACAAAAAAGACATAAATATATAATAATTACTGCTGCTTAGGCTGTGCAATTTGCCCAGTCTTCTGTTGTGCAATTTGATCTATGCCGCGGTCACTTTATGGTGCATAGTTTGCATATTAGTGACTTCTTATGGAAAGTCATATATATTTATATATATTCAATGTACAACGTAATTTACAGATTTACAAAACTAAAGCAGTTTCATAATAACGCAGTAACACGTATTTTAAACAGTGTCATTCGATTCTCTTTACAAAATATATAAGTTCTGAAACGATTTTTTTGTGCGAGGGGTGACATTCTAGCCCGGCACCCTGCGGGACACAACACGAGTACGCCATATAAAATAAAACAAACAGGATCAGCCTTGGATTCACCTTCAGAATGAGGTTATATAATATTAAATAACGGTGATCGATCACACGAGTGAATTTTTATGACAAAAATGTTTATTCTTATGTACACACAAAAGAGGCTACATTACGCCATAGCACCTCTGAACCACTAGGGTACTAATCCTTGTTTACGGTTTAGCCGAGTGACAAAGGCGTCAGAATTATGTTTATTATTGTACCTACTTACGTAATACGAGTACCTTCTATGATCACACCATTATCAAGCACCATAAAAAACTCGTCACCTCAACAAGTGACACCTTCAGTCTTTTCTGAATGGATGTCACATATTTAAAATTTCTAAATGTAATACAGATATCACAAGTCCTACTTCATGTCTCCAGTCGCGACTTCCGCAGTAGAAAAACTGATAATATAATCATTTTAATAACGTAGGTCCTTATCGTCTTACTCCAAAAAAGGCACAGACCTTATTGTCTAAAACTACAAAAAGTATTTGCCGATTGTTTTGTTATGAAGTTTAAAAATATTTCCTTTGTATATTTCATCATCATTTGTAACATCTTCGATGCTACTCATTTAATCTTCTTTCCTGACTCACCATCCACATCCTTTCGATTACATATCAGGAGTTGGTACCATATGTTTCTTGTACTAACACTATAAACGTATATTACGGCTAACAAACGGGCCATATTCCCACCTCCACGTAATCGCACCATACTAGGTGCGTCCCCCTGATTTGAAGAAGACCACTAAGAGCGGCATATCCAAGATGGAACCTATGTGGGAAAATAAATGTATGACAGACAAGAAACCAAAAGGGCCATGTGCAGATGCTTGATACCCCAATCAGCGCTCGCGGGGCTGACGAGAAACAAAGAGAGAGAGAGTCATCTTGAGTACTTTAAAGTACTGTATCAGCCAGATTATCCACTGCTAATAACAGCCTCCCCTAATCATGGAAGGGTTTGCCAAAATCCCCTCGTTTGGCAGGCGTCTTAGAGATCGCAGTATAAAATACCAGTTTCGCAGATGAATATGCTGCTGCGCACCCTCCGGTATTTCACCGTTACGAGACCTGCGGGAAGAGATAGGAAGATCACAATCTAGCCTTGGTTGGTGACTCACATGTCAAAATTATATCTGAATCTCTTATAAATATTCAATTAGTTTATGTTTATCAGTTTCACGTATCGTAATATTTAATTTCATAAATTATTTTGTACAGTTAAACCTTCAGCCAAATTCATGACCTAATTTAACCAAAGGTTTATTAATTAATTTAATCCCTTGATACGTTACGCTCCAAATGTTGCTGTATTACCAACATAATATAATATTCCAACAAGGCTACAGCGCAGTAGGTACATGTTTGAATACATATGTGGCAACTTAATAATTGATTACCTAGTCTTAGTACCCAGTATTATTGCGCAATACAAATGTCTTCCAGCTTTAGTTATTTTGGATTCTAGACAAAAAACGACAGCATTTGCCATCGGCTTCAGTTCACTGTATGGTGGAAGGGCATTTTGCGAATGCTTGCCTGGCTAGCTAACCCCCTCAAGTAGAAAATCTGTGGCCAAGCACCTAATAATCAATGATTTCTATATGAATTGACACCTTTTTTTTATATTCTGATAGGCTATCCTTTGACCACTATCTCACCTGATGGTAAGTGATAATGTGGTCGAAGATGTTGTTCAGGCTAGCCTAGAATTAACTAGTGCAAGGATTTTGGTCAATTTTGTTGTTTATATACTTTCATTTTCTGTATCTTATTTCCGCAAGTAAGACGGTGTTGTTTTTTCTCCGTTCTCCCTTTTACCAAAAATAACATTTTGGTGGTATTCTCTTCTTCTGTTAACTCGATTCTTATTCCCTTGTAAAGTTAGTACTGTGGTCATGTAAACCCGTTTTCCGTGTCCTTCTAGCAACCGATAAAACGTGTCTATTCCACACAAACATTAGAAACCACACATTCCACATGCACAGAGCGGAAATCAAGGCAAAAAACTGTAACTGTAAGGGCTGTAACTGCAATTATTCCTACAAAGTTAAGTTAGTACCTAACTGCAAATTATATGCGAGTAAACAGAGCATTTTCAATTTAATCGGGTAATTTATCCCTACAAATTTAAGTTAGTACCTAACATCATACTATATGCGAGTAAACAGAGCATTTTCAATTTAACCGGGTAATACAGATTTGTAACATCAAAGAGGGAGATCATACATATGTAATCAAATATCATACAAATGCGATACAAACAGTATCGCATTTGTCCAATATATATTTTTTTTCTCGCAAGGGTGTTGAAAAAGTGCGTATGAAACTAGTGAGCAACTTGCTCATTATACACTCGCCATCTATACCCTCGGCTACGGCTCGGGCTGCAACACACAGCTTCGTGTATGATGAGCAACTTAGCTCACTTGTATCATAATCTACTATTAACAAACTGCATGATTTTCCCAAACTAGACTCATTCAACATTTGTTTAGCAAAATTATTTCCAAGAATGGTTTGATGCGGTTCCCTAACTGATTGGTTTATCGTTTATTATGTGTATTGTTTTTATTAATAACTTAATTTAAAAAATATTGTTAATTGTTTACTACTTTGATATTTTGGAATGTTAACACTATTTTATGAACTATGCTGCTTATAAACTTGAATTAATATGGATTTTATGGTAGGTACATAAATTTTTAAACGTAACAGATGAGTTACGATTGAGTTTCAATATGCAAAAACCTTTAATTGGTGCTAGGCTATATATATTTATAACTAGCTCTGTAATCACTGTTTGTTTTCCGGATAAATAAAAAAATAATTAAATTAACATCAGGTGGGCCTAGTGCTTGTTCCGTCACAATAACATACAAAAAACCTTTAAGCCTATGCAGTGTAACCGTTCATCCGTCCTACCTTTAAAGGGCTATATTTTGGTAACTGTTTCACTCGGATTGTCCACTGCTAAACACAGCCTACCTCATTATGGGCGGTTTCCCATAATTCCCACGCTTAGCAGGCGTCTTGGAGATCGCAGTGTGATATATCAGCTCTTCAGAAAGCGCTGCTGCCTACCTGCTGGTGTGTTACTCTTAGTCGCCTCTTACGACACCCACGGGTAGAGATGGGGGTGACATTTTAGCCCGGCACCCCACGGGCAGCATGGGTATCTTTTGGAAAGCGTAAATAGTATCTAAATATTGTATCTCTTGAACCAAAAGTATATGTAAATTTTGATAGAATCAGTATATATCTTATTATGACGGAACACCTAATGAATAAGGGGATTACATATGTTTTATTACAAATGTAGGATACATTTATAATAAATTAATATTAAAATAAACGCGGCCAAGTGGGAGTCAGAAGGGTTCCGTACTATTATCTATACAACATTAAACATTACTATAACCTTTCTTTTTTTTAGTTATCACGTGCGCGAGTACGACTCCACTAACCTTTATTTGCTGTTATAGCGGCAACAGATACATAATCTGTGAACATTTCAACTATCTAGCTATCACGGTTCATGATATACAGTCTAATGACCGACAGACTGACGGACAGTGGAGTCGTTGTAATAGAGTCCCGTTTTTACCCTTTGGATATAAAACCCTAAAAACAAATGAGTAATCGCGCTAATTGTCACTACGAGCCGAGCATTTTGCATGTAATTTGTGCCGTGCAATTTATGGAGCCACGCAAAGGGATAATATGAATAACAAAACGAAAGAAAAATCGGTCTAATTCCAGTCAGACGTTCTCTATCAGGGTTTTGCGTACAAGAAAAACAATCTATGTAACCGAAATCGCTGATCAGTTTAGCTTTTAAGGTGAAATAAACAGCTTAAGAACTAAATTGATTAGCGTTTCAGTATTGATTGATATAAAAGACGTTATAATTTATATTGATAAACCTATTTATTTTTTCATACTATACTTGTTTCGTTTTTTTTTAGAAATAGGGAAATGAGCTATAAAATAGATGAATCCCAATCCCTGTATTTTATACATACAAAAATTGCCCTTGAGTTAGAAGAGATCATACAAAATAAACTAGTTTACGTAAAAGGAATACGCGTATTGGACCCCGTCGGGAATTAGTTACATTGATTTTTTTATGAAACATGATTCATGTTTGTGTTCCTACTATAGATCGAAATTCACGTTTTGGTGTTTTTCTTCTTCCTTTCTTATTTTTACGGTGCCTACACTATCCAAAGCGTCACTCTGCCATCTGTCTGTTTTAATGTCCAAAAAAAAGAGTTAGATATCTAAAATTCAGACTATAAATACCTAAACATATTGAGTAGAATATTGACACCGAACCAAATATTTCATGTAACTAATTCAAAACTTAATTCAAAAATTATGCGTCTAATACGTGAATTCCTTTCTTGTAACCTAGTTCGTGCTGTTTGATCTACTAGAACACATTGAATAAAGGGTAAATATTTTAATGAAAAAATTACACATCTAAATGTGGAATGTTTCAAGATGTGTGATTTCAAAGACTAACATCTCAAAATGACTTGTGACATGACACAATGAATGTCTTTAACTCAAGTTCAATTTTCAATAGTGTCTAACACGGTACGAAAACGACTTCAAATGCGACGAAAACAAGACGTAGAGAAAAAGTGCATTCGGACGGGATCGCATTCTACAAGGTATCATTCTACAAGATGTCTTCACCATTGGCTGTATAGTACGACTGGAAAATTGAAACTTGCTGTCTTGAATCTTGATTTTGATCGTAGTGACCCAATGAAGTTTGAATGTAATCTTTTTATCGCTGATAGGTTAGCCTTTGACCTCAATCTGACCTAATATTACGTCATGATGATTCCAAGGCTGTTATCATGCTAAACCCAGCATCACTTTCTTTTAATTACAGCCGCCGGAATACACCATTAGGTGCTTGGCGAAAGATATTTTACGGAAACGCCAGGTATTCGAAAAATACCGCGCCACTATTCAATACCTATGTACCAATACATTTTGAAGCGTTCGTAGCGAAGTTTGCTTAGCCGTTCTGAACCGATCAGCAAAGTTAACACGTTCGCTGCGATAATAGACTTACCTAAAGACCTCTTGCGTGTCCTGACGCGCAGTGCGTAGAAAAAGCCTGTCGTTTTACCTCTGGTCAGCTCATAACTTGGGTATTTATCGATGTAAGAAAAACAAACAAATATATATTTCTGTATGTCTCTTAAAATGTGACTCGGTAATACAAAACTTAATGTAAGGGGTCTTTAGACCACGAACCGCACTCAGAGAGAAAAAAATTAGTGTGGCTACGGGGTTTAAGGACCTCTCAAAGCATAGGAGGTCTTTTTGCCCCCACCCGCACAAACGTGATCTACTATTTGCTAACAACAAATTAGTGTGATGCGTGTGTTAGTTGGATTTAAACAACAAAGTCAATAGTCAAAACCATTTATTCAATTTGGTGAAATTGTAATATTGAATGATTCTACATTGTACTGCCACGTTCAGCAAACAAAATTGTATAGAGCCACTTCGAGAAGAACGGGCAAGAAACTCGGGGCCATTCTTTTATAAGTATTTTAACAATGTTTTACATACTTACTATATACACTTTATTTACACTTTCACTGGATTATCAACTATTAATTAACATATAAATTCATTGTTTACATAAACAGATATTTTCTTATTCGATATATAATTGTCATAACCTTTTTAACAAACCATGTAATGGTCCACAAGGACCATTACATTTAAACGAGGTTTGTCGTTATGTAACATCAGAAAAGATAATAATAAATTACTTAACTTCACAACATCTTGATTGGGCAGCACTTCGTCACTAAAGACTACTTTCCAAATATATTTCGACACCCCCGGAGCTCTGCTCGGCACGGTGGTCCGACCGAAACTGAATCAAGCAGCACTTCGTCGTCAAACACTATTTCAACACCACTGGAGGTCTGCTCGGCACGGCGGTCCGACAGAAAGTGAATCTACTTGCCTTACACTACCCGTTTTAGAGCAGTGAACAAACAAGGTGACGAAGCGACTACCGTCACAAACACAGTATTCTTTGAAATTGACAATTGTGTGATTTCAAGCTCTATACTTATGGCAATAAGTATAATAAAATCATCAATGATTTTACACATAGATATAAAGTACATCATATATACTATTTTAAATAAGTATCTTTACAACTGTCACGTGATCAGTTATACTACTAATAATAAAATATACGGGTAGTAAAAATATTATCAAATAATGATTCCAGTGATGATAATCCATATATGATGCTTAATCACAGTCTCAAATTATACAAAATTAGGTATAGTATTAAATTAAACCAATACTTTCATCTTAAGAACCACAGAGTATTTCTAAAACGAAATTAAAATGTCACATTATACCAGTTGATTAAGTCTTAAGCTTAAAGCCAATCAAGTGAATATGAACAAATATTTCAATAAATAGTGAGCCAATTTTCAAATAATCTATCACGTGCGTATACAAAGTGCATAAATTTGTTTCTTTCGTGTAGGTATACCAAAACTATAGCATAATATTTAGTGGCAGCCAACGGTGTTAAAGAATGCTTGACATGACAAAAGCAAAACATTATAGATGACACTTTATTACCAAAGTACCGTAATGTTTATCAAAAGACTAATAAAAATCAGAAAAAATAGCTTATTTATCAAATCACTTTAATCAGCGTAATTATACACGCGTGCGCATGTGTCTATAATAATTATCAGCGTACACGTTCTCAAGCTACAAAAAGTAGCTAAAGAATCATACTTCTGAAAAAAAGGAGACAAAAGAAGGAAGTGTATAATTGGCTGTTACAAAAAGCTACGTACTAGACTACGTTTCACGACTATGTACGCAAATATATTTTTTAAAAGAATCATATCTTATTCTGTTGTAACAAACCTATGGGTCTCAAAAGTTTTTATTAACTGCACTTATAAAATCTTATATATACTATCGATAACTTTGTTTAATTATCCACATCATATCACTAGTAAAACTCTAAAGTATACATGAAAATAAGTGTGGTGGGAGGCTTAAATGCCTCTTACTGTTTTTCTAGGACATTTACCAACAGTTCCTCAAACGGATCTATTTTTTATGAACTTAAGTATTTCTAATAACATAGACGAAGTTTTATAATAATGAAACCAGTTTTCGCGAAGAAAAAAGGGTTGGAAGTAGTTTATATAATAGGAGATCTAAAGACCTTTATAGCACAGATGAAAACTTACCTTTGACGTTTATCAGCCTCTTATCGCACTAACTGTTTATTTTTAATAAATCCACGCAGTGAACGTGTTAAGGAACGTCCGCCACGTTGGATGGTTGACCGCTAATGACATTACTACTGAGCCCTTCCGTGCTTCGGAGGACACGTTACGCCGTCGGTCCCGGTTGTTGTCTAAGGATGGCAGTCGTTATAGCATAGTAGTAGGGCAGTAGCTATATATTGCCGGTTCTGGACCACAACAAATGGGGGAACGTTGAAACTAGATGGCGCTAGTAGTATGAAAATAGTATGGTGAATGTTTCCGTGGCGATGAGCGGAACTATTAGCGGGGGTTGGTTAAGGTTGTATTGAGGGTTGCTGTGACGTCACCAGGTTTCTCCCTCCCGGATGTATGTCATGGTTCTATATATGAATGGGGGTTGTAATTATGTGGGCGGGCGGGGGGATGCCTGCTCTGAATCTGGCGGGCGGGCGGCGGCGGCGGGCTTTTGTTCTAGTACTTATTTATATACCATGGATAGTAGTAACTATGCGTTAAGCTCTGGCGGGCGGGCGGCGGCGGCGGGCTTTTATTCTATTGATATACCATGGATAGTAGTAACTATGCGTTAAGCTGTGATAGGTTAAAATGCGAGCAAATTACATATTGACCGGATGAGGACGAATGATAACAGCTAACCGCAACGTTTATATAGAGTTCATTCTAAATCACTATCATTGCGCGGTATATATATAAATGGATGGTTCTAGACTGTTCAGTATATTATACCTAGTATTGAATCTGTAGTCAACCTGAAGGGGAGGAGAGGGTAGGTGGAAGGTTATAGGGGAGGTGTGGGGTTAGAAGGCTGTGTTGACCCAGAGAGGTGTTTGGATATGGGGGTGGAAGGTTTGTTATCAACTCTGTGATTGGTTAAAAGTCATTGAGAGGTTTTTTAGGGATGAAAGGTTGTATTGGGTTGAAGGGTGCACATTTGCGGACCCCTACTGAACTCGAAGGATGTATGATTCATGTTTAGACTTGTTTGATTACACTGTTTTGAATTGCAGGATGTGATTGTGTGAAATAAGTAGCAAATTTATCAATTTATGCTAGGATTTTTTTCGATAGAGCGTGGTGTGAGGAGGGCTCGGGGGGACTATGCATGACAGGATGTTGAATTGATATTAGAAATGGTATAAAAGGGCTTTCTCTTCAATCGGCGTTTAATTATTTCAATAATGTTGTGGACTAGTATACTTCCGTGGATCGTATTATTCCGTTTGCAAAATGCAAACAATACTGAGTTTGTGCAAAGAAATGTTTCATTGTTGGAGCAAGGTGATATATCTTCATCAAAACTTTGTGATAAATTGTGGGTTTTGAAGAGTGTAGACTTGGTGGATGAGAAAGGTGTTTTGGTAAGAGATTGGACAATGAGATTTTATTTTAACGATTCGTCGTTTACCACCGACAACATGTACTACGACAATGATGAAGAACCGAAAATATTTCACAAAGGGAGAAATTTGAATATGCAGTTATGTAGTAATGCTCATAAGTTATTGTTGTATAAAATTGAGATAATCAGAACATACAACGAACGTCGTTCTAGAAGAAGTCCTGTTAAAAATGTTATGCAGCAAACATGGACACAAGAAACGTTTGAGCAGGTGTATGCAGATAATGGTGGTTTGGAGATCAGAGTGAAGTTGCCGAGACGTGATGATAAATCCACTCTTGCTACTGAGAAAGATAAATCATCATCATCAACATCATCACCACCATCTATTACTACTGCAACGGCACCACCACCACCAACATCAAAATTAACATCCACAACTACTACTACGACTGAGACAACATCAACAACGCCGTATCCTTTGAGTGAAACCTGTACTCATTACAAGACGGCGGTAGAAGGTGTAATTCATTGGGGAAATGAACAGTTGAAGAAATTAAAAACTGAAAAGTTCTCGGATAGTAGCTGTATGATTGTTTTTCCTGGAATTTCCAATAAAATGGAATAACATTATGATATTTTCATACCTACAAACACATATATTTCGTAACATCATATTTCACACAATCGTTGGAAAACATCCAAATTAATTTTATGGTTTCCGTTTCACAGAGAAAATTAACGTTCAAAAGAAAGCCACAAGAGTGATAAAAACTTCCGTCATCACACACGATAATTAACAAAGTTGTGGTTTTTCTTTTTAAAAGTGTATTTAATTTATATAATTAATTTATATTTGTGGTATGAGAACAAAACGATAAACAATTTCGCATTGCAAAATGGTGATAGTAGTCTAGTATAAATAGACGTCTAACACAGCTTCAATATACATTCAACCAGTGGTGGTATTGTTTGCAAGTATACACTGCATAAGAAATAAATTTATTACAACTTCGAAAATATACAAGATCTCTCTGAAAAAGTGAATTAGAAACGTGGTGAGATTTTTTAAATTTATTATTGATTGCAACATGTCAGCTGAAGATAAAATGTTAGAGGAGATGAGCTCTACCTCTAAGAAATGGATAAAAACATCTGAAATGGAAATCAATAAGTCCTATAAAATTATTGATGTGATTAGAGCTAAATCCAAGTTTGAACCCACTAAATTGCAAACGGTTGTAACACTTGAAGATAATTTTCTACTCACATTACCTTCAAGATATAACGATTTGAATCAAGCAAAATTTGATGTGCTTAAAAGTGGGGTTTATATAAAAAACAAAGGGCCAGATGGTAAATCATGGCTAATTGATTTTTCAAAAGAGCCATCCCCTTAAAAGGATTTTTTCTTCATTACAGCGTTGGAGCTTTATTCAAGATGAATGGTTTAATTAATCTATTTGATATAATGCAGAATGAATGTAAACATGATTGGATCAATTTTATTGGAAAAAACAAACTACTACGATTTTGGACACGCTCGCTACCACTTGCTAGACTACATGGAGATGTCACTAGATTGTTACATATGCTTTATCAAGAAAGTAATTTCAGTGATTGTGAGGTATATAACGTGTTACAGATTTGGGACAATCTATCGTCTCACCAGGAAGACGTGGTGGGAGACATTAATGTGAATAGAAACGAGTGGATTGCTATTTTGAAAAATACACCGTCAGAGTGTTTTTCTCACAGAGTGTTTAGTGAAGAAATCGGTAATATTCTAATAAATGTTTTGATTTTGTGTATTAGCGAAGGTGTAGTTTTTTAAATATTTATCAAGTGTAAAAATGGAGAAAGTATCAAATGTTAGATTTATAATAGATATTGACGGTTTCCCTGTGAAAAAATCTAATATGGTTTGGTATAAAGAAGTGGCAATTTTTGATATATCTACAAATGAGTGTTGTTTGTATCATATTCGTATACCTTTAACACAAATTAAACAAGGGCGAACGAAAGAGATTTGGTACTGTGAAAAAAAAATTCACGGCTTACCGTTTCACAACCGGTTGACTGATATTCATTATGACGATCTACTATACAATATGAGGCAAATGGATAAAAACCGTCAATATACATGGGCTTACAAAGGGGGAATCATTGAAAATAATCTTTTAAATTCTTTAGGGTTTTCATGTATAAATTTAGAACAATTGGGCTGTCCTAAAATGGAGAAAATTATGGAACAATATGACTTATATCACTTTAGAAATTGTCCTAGACATATATATTTTAATAACAAATCTCGCATCTGCCATTGTTCTGGTGTTGAAGTTCATGTATTTGCTGTATGGTTTGAAAACTACACAAAAAATCTTAAAAAACAAACGTGTAGTACATAATAATAATATGTGTATGCGTACGGAATACTGTAATGTAAAGAAAAAAACAACTCTTGTATAACTACGAGTATAATTAAGACATCAATAATATTGTACTAATTAATAGTGTAACTAATGTTAGAAATGTATACCTTCTGTCTGTTTGTATTGTATTACCTAAGAGAATAAATACTTGTACCTAGCATAATATGTACTCAATTATTGTAATAAAAAATAAAACACATTATTATTCAACCACATTTTCTTTATTTATCCAACTCTTAGAATTCATACCCAGCCATTTAACTAATACTTTATCACCTTTTCTTTTCAACACTTTTTCCACCAAATACACATCGGGATACTTTGCTTTCTGCAATTCTTGTTCATAAAAGGCTCCCAAGATTGGTTGTTTTTTTTCATCATGTAACTGATAAGTGATAGGGTTAGTATTATTAATTTTCACCACTTGAAAAATTTCCGTACTCCAATTTCCAGTGTAACCCTTTGAAAAAACACTCTTATATTTACTGATACGAACATAATCACCGCACGCGTACTTGGGTTTTGACCTAATTTTAATATGATTGTACACAGTAGATAGGAGGTTGTTGGCGTTGATGTGATTCACGCTTGCTGGGGATACTCCGATAGTGCGATGTACTTTGTTGTTATATTTATTCATGACGTTGTTTAGGTGCTCCCCGACCCATTTGTAGGAACCTTTGTAGGTGAACAGCTGCCAGAGCCAATTTTTATAGTTCTTATAAATCTCTCAATGATAGAGGCTTTCATCACACTATAGGTGCAGTAATGATTTATATTGAAAGTTTTCATCAATACCTTAAATTTTGTATTGAAAAACTCAGTTCCCGAGTCACTTTGAATGTTTTTCGGTCTTCGATTGAGGTTATTATTTAAAATGAGAGACATGGCACGTGCAACATCTTCAGCTGATTTTCTTTTCACCGGTTGAGCCCAAGTATATTTTGAAAACGTAACCCCCGATGATGGTGCTACAGGTTTCATTCTAGAGGTGGATTTAGACTATCCCACACATTTGCATGACTCACACAATGACCTTTGCTTTTGCCCTGAAAACCGCGTACCAGAAGTAAGTAAGTCTAAAAGCCTAAAACTCTTATCAAACTTGTATTGTAAGCGTGAATATGCTATACATTATATTAACTTAAAACAGGCTATCGATAAAGGACTTGTTCTTAAAAAAATACATCGAGTTCTAGCTTTTAGTCAGAGCCCTTGGCTAAAGGGGTACATTGAAATGAATACGGTAATGAGAACGAGCGCAAAAAATACATTCGAAAAAGATTTCTATAAACTAATGAACAATGCAGTTTTCGGAAAAACTATGGAAAATGTTGAAAAGAGAGTTGATGTGCGCTTAGTGAATAGGTGGGAGAGTGCGGGTAAGAGATTAGGAGCTAGAGCATTGATAAGCAGGCTTAATTTCCATAGCTGTACAATAATAAACGAGGATCTTACTATCATTCAGATGCAGCGTAATAAGATTAAATATGACAAGCCTATATATATAGGGTTTACTGTACTAGAGCTCTCGAAAACTCTTATGTATGACTTTCACTACAATTACATATTACCAAAATACGGCGAAAATGCATCCCTTTTATACACAGACACAGACTCTTTTATATACAATATATCGACCGATGATTTTTATGCAGACATCAAACCAGACGTAGAAAAACGCTTTGATACTTCAGACTTCCCCTCTAGCAATACGTATAATCTACCTCTAGTCAATAAGAAAGTGGTGGGGATGTTCAAGGATGAATGTGCAGGTGAAATGATTAGAGAATTTATAGGTATACGATCCAAATGCTACTTTATAAAAAAAGAAGATAATCAGGAGATAAAAAAAATCAAAGGGGTAAAAAGAAATGTGGTAGTGGATGATGTGAATAGAGATGACTTTTTCAACTGCGCAACCAATACAGATGTAGTGCAATATCGTACTATGCATGTGATATGTAGTAAGACTCATTTGCTATACTCTCAAGCTCTCAATAAGATAGTCCTGAAAAATTCCGATGATAAGAGGTTTTCCATACCCAATGAACCTTATAAAACCTTAGCATGGGGTCATTTTACCATAGAATAAATTTTATAATAAAAATTGTAAATTATTTATTTAGTTAGATATTTGTGTAGAATTGTAAATAGAATAGTGTAAATAAGATATCTTTAGCAACTATTTAGGGGATCTCACGCTGTATTAGAAGCTCAGCAAAGCCCCTCTAACGATACGAATCTATTTCTATGAATTATATACCTAAGATGCTTTATTAATATAATTATTTCCTAAATTATGTAAAATAAAAATCATAAATGTATTAAATATGTTTAAGAGCCCTCTACCCTATCAGCGGGAGTACCTAATATGAGTACAAGTACTATGTATAGTTAATAATTATTATTATCATTATTAATTAGTATTCGCTAAGTATGTTAAGTCTAAAGTATTGTATAAAAGTAATAAATTATATTGAAAAAATTTTTTTTTTCATTTTATTGGATAATCCCTACCCCCACCCCAGTTCTAAATAGTACAACGGCAGACCCTCTTCAACTTTTACATCGACTCGCTATATATCAGACCTATTCAAACCTGATCAGATCACCTGTTCAATACCTGCTCAAACCTGTTCAATACCTGATCAATACCTGTTCAGACCTGTTCAATACCTGATCAATACCTGTTCAGACCTGATCAATACCTGTTCAGACCGGTTCAATACCTGATCAATACCTGATCAATACTTGATCAATACCTGTTCAGACCTGTTCAATACCTGATCAATACTTGATCAATACCTGTTCAATACCTGATCAATACCTGTTCAGACCTGTTCAAAAACCCATTCAAAACCTGTTCAGAGCAGATCGTACCACTTAATCAGACCTGGTCAAAGCAGCTCATATCACCTATACAACTCTTATCTGATCTTATTCGATTATAATGTAAAAATCACTCACTCTCATACTGAGACTTGATCTGATAACGTTAGATCTATCAAAATCAGATTTAGATGTTATTGTATATATAGTAAATATACTTATCTTACTATGTATAAATTGATGATTATTAACAGTAAATGCACTTAGAATATTATTTATTATGCCAGTCGAAAAGCTGAGGCTTTCAAAAACAATCTAGACCTAATAGAACTTTGCAAAACTATTATTTTATTTAAAATATTAATAAGATCTAAAGTGTATAAAGAGATATTTAATTTAAGCATGTTTTTAATTGGTTGGAAGGAATACTTGCAAACGTATTGAGATAATTACATATAGATGTTAGTAGCATATAATGTACGTTCTGGTTCATTTACCATATATTTTTTACAAATTATTTTGCGGTTGTAATTAATACTTTAGTATGGCTAAAGTATATGTCTGTGCGTTTTGGACCGCAAAGGATAAGTTGGTAAAAGAGTTAAGGAAACAGTGTAAGTAGAGCTCTGAAGTGGTGTTGTTGTTGTTCTGTGAGGGTGAATGTTACGCTGGTCGTGTGTTAACTATAATAGTATCTGCAGTCTATCACGAGAGATGTTTGGGGGGTGTGAAGGTTGTATTGGTGGTGGGAAGGTTGTATCGGGCGGTGGGTGGGGTTGTACAATATTGTCGGTTTTCAAAACTAGACTTGAAAACAAGTCAACTAGATGGCGTTAGTAGTTATATAGTAGTATATTCAGCGCTGATACCTCCTAATAGTGACTGTTATTGAATCTGTGACATAATTGGAAGTCACGGGTGTTTGGGCGGGGGAAGGTTATGGTTGGCGGGGTGCGGGCGGCGGCGGCGGCGGCGGCGGGTTTTGTTCTAGTACCTATTTACATACGTATTTACATACGTATGGGTGAATACATTTCGTGGTACAGAACAAAACCCGCCGCCGCCGCCGCCGCCGCCCGCACCCCGCCAACCATAACCTTCCCCCGCCCAAACACCCGTGACTTCCAATTATGTCACAGATTCAATAACAGTCACTATTAGGAGGTATCAGCGCTGAATATACTACTATATAACTACTAACGCCATCTAGTTGACTTGTTTTCAAGTCTAGTTTTGAAAACCGACAATATTGTACAACCCCACCCACCGCCCGATACAACCTTCCCACCACCAATACAACCTTCACACCCCCCAAACATCTCTCGTGATAGACTGCAGATACTATTATAGTTAACACACGACCAGCGTAACATTCACCCTCACAGAACAACAACAACACCACTTCAGAGCTCTACTTACACTGTTTCCTTAACTCTTTTACCAACTTATCCTTTGCGGTCCAAAACGCACAGACATATACTTTAGCCATACTAAAGTATTAATTACAACCGCAAAATAATTTGTAAAAAATATATGGTAAATGAACCAGAACGTACATTATATGCTACTAACATCTATATGTAATTATCTCAATACGTTTGCAAGTATTCCTTCCAACCAATTAAAAACATGCTTAAATTAAATATCTCTTTATACACTTTAGATCTTATTAATATTTTAAATAAAATAATAGTTTTGCAAAGTTCTATTAGGTCTAGATTGTTTTTGAAAGCCTCAGCTTTTCGACTGGCATAATAAATAATATTCTAAGTGCATTTACTGTTAATAATCATCAATTTATACATAGTAAGATAAGTATATTTACTATATATACAATAACATCTAAATCTGATTTTGATAGATCTAACGTTATCAGATCAAGTCTCAGTATGAGAGTGAGTGATTTTTACATTATAATCGAATAAGATCAGATAAGAGTTGTATAGGTGATATGAGCTGCTTTGACCAGGTCTGATTAAGTGGTACGATCTGCTCTGAACAGGTTTTGAATGGGTTTTTGAACAGGTCTGAACAGGTATTGATCAGGTATTGAACAGGTATTGATCAAGTATTGATCAGGTATTGAACAGGTCTGAACAGGTATTGATCAAGTATTGATCAGGTATTGATCAGGTATTGAACCGGTCTGAACAGGTATTGATCAGGTCTGAACAGGTATTGATCAGGTATTGAACAGGTCTGAACAGGTATTGATCAGGTATTGAACAGGTTTGAGCAGGTATTGAACAGGTGATCTGATCAGGTTTGAATAGGTCTGATATATAGCGAGTCGATGTAAAAGTTGAAGAGGGTCTGCCGTTGTACTATTTAGAACTGGGGTGGGGGTAGGGATTATCCAATAAAATGAAAAAAAAAAATTTTTTCAATATAATTTATTACTTTTATACAATACTTTAGACTTAACATACTTAGCGAATACTAATTAATAATGATAATAATAATTATTAACTATACATAGTACTTGTACTCATATTAGGTACTCCCGCTGATAGGGTAGAGGGCTCTTAAACATATTTAATACATTTATGATTTTTATTTTACATAATTTAGGAAATAATTATATTAATAAAGCATCTTAGGTATATAATTCATAGAAATAGATTCGTATCGTTAGAGGGGCTTTGCTGAGCTTCTAATACAGCGTGAGATCCCCTAAATAGTTGCTAAAGATATCTTATTTACACTATTCTATTTACAATTCTACACAAATATCTAACTAAATAAATAATTTACAATTTTTATTATAAAATTTATTCTATGGTAAAATGACCCCATGCTAAGGTTTTATAAGGTTCATTGGGTATGGAAAACCTCTTATCATCGGAATTTTTCAGGACTATCTTATTGAGAGCTTGAGAGTATAGCAAATGAGTCTTACTACATATCACATGCATAGTACGATATTGCACTACATCTGTATTGGTTGCGCAGTTGAAAAAGTCATCTCTATTCACATCATCCACTACCACATTTCTTTTTACCCCTTTGATTTTTTTTATCTCCTGATTATCTTCTTTTTTTATAAAGTAGCATTTGGATCGTATACCTATAAATTCTCTAATCATTTCACCTGCACATTCATCCTTGAACATCCCCACCACTTTCTTATTGACTAGAGGTAGATTATACGTATTGCTAGAGGGGAAGTCTGAAGTATCAAAGCGTTTTTCTACGTCTGGTTTGATGTCTGCATAAAAATCATCGGTCGATATATTGTATATAAAAGAGTCTGTGTCTGTGTATAAAAGGGATGCATTTTCGCCGTATTTTGGTAATATGTAATTGTAGTGAAAGTCATACATAAGAGTTTTCGAGAGCTCTAGTACAGTAAACCCTATATATATAGGCTTGTCATATTTAATCTTATTACGCTGCATCTGAATGATAGTAAGATCCTCGTTTATTATTGTACAGCTATGGAAATTAAGCCTGCTTATCAATGCTCTAGCTCCTAATCTCTTACCCGCACTCTCCCACCTATTCACTAAGCGCACATCAACTCTCTTTTCAACATTTTCCATAGTTTTTCCGAAAACTGCATTGTTCATTAGTTTATAGAAATCTTTTTCGAATGTATTTTTTGCGCTCGTTCTCATTACCGTATTCATTTCAATGTACCCCTTTAGCCAAGGGCTCTGACTAAAAGCTAGAACTCGATGTATTTTTTTAAGAACAAGTCCTTTATCGATAGCCTGTTTTAAGTTAATATAATGTATAGCATATTCACGCTTACAATACAAGTTTGATAAGAGTTTTAGGCTTTTAGACTTACTTACTTCTGGTACGCGGTTTTCAGGGCAAAAGCAAAGGTCATTGTGTGAGTCATGCAAATGTGTGGGATAGTCTAAATCCACCTCTAGAATGAAACCTGTAGCACCATCATCGGGGGTTACGTTTTCAAAATATACTTGGGCTCAACCGGTGAAAAGAAAATCAGCTGAAGATGTTGCACGTGCCATGTCTCTCATTTTAAATAATAACCTCAATCGAAGACCGAAAAACATTCAAAGTGACTCGGGAACTGAGTTTTTCAATACAAAATTTAAGGTATTGATGAAAACTTTCAATATAAATCATTACTGCACCTATAGTGTGATGAAAGCCTCTATCATTGAGAGATTTATAAGAACTATAAAAATTGGCTCTGGCAGCTGTTCACCTACAAAGGTTCCTACAAATGGGTCGGGGAGCACCTAAACAACGTCATGAATAAATATAACAACAAAGTACATCGCACTATCGGAGTATCCCCAGCAAGCGTGAATCACATCAACGCCAACAACCTCCTATCTACTGTGTACAATCATATTAAAATTAGGTCAAAACCCAAGTACGCGTGCGGTGATTATGTTCGTATCAGTAAATATAAGAGTGTTTTTTCAAAGGGTTACACTGGAAATTGGAGTACGGAAATTTTTCAAGTGGTGAAAATTAATAATACTAACCCTATCACTTATCGGTTACATGATGAAAAAAAACAACCAATCTTGGGAGCCTTTTATGAACAAGAATTGCAGAAAGCAAAGTATCCCGATGTGTATTTGGTGGAAAAAGTGTTGAAAAGAAAAGGTGATAAAGTATTAGTTAAATGGCTGGGTATGAATTCTAAGAGTTGGATAAATAAAGAAAATGTGGTTGAATAATAATGTGTTTTATTTTTTATTACAATAATTGAGTACATATTATGCTAGGTACAAGTATTTATTCTCTTAGGTAATACAATACAAACAGACAGAAGGTATACATTTCTAACATTAGTTACACTATTAATTAGTACAATATTATTGATGTCTTAATTATACTCGTAGTTATACAAGAGTTGTTTTTTTCTTTACATTACAGTATTCCGTACGCATACACATATTATTATTATGTACTACACGTTTGTTTTTTAAGATTTTTTGTGTAGTTTTCAAACCATACAGCAAATACATGAACTTCAACACCAGAACAATGGCAGATGCGAGATTTGTTATTAAAATATATATGTCTAGGACAATTTCTAAAGTGATATAAGTCATATTGTTCCATAATTTTCTCCATTTTAGGACAGCCCAATTGTTCTAAATTTATACATGAAAACCCTAAAGAATTTAAAAGATTATTTTCAATGATTCCCCCTTTGTAAGCCCATGTATATTGACGGTTTTTATCCATTTGCCTCATATTGTATAGTAGATCGTCATAATGAATATCAGTCAACCGGTTGTGAAACGGTAAGCCGTGAATTTTTTTTTCACAGTACCAAATCTCTTTCGTTCGCCCTTGTTTAATTTGTGTTAAAGGTATACGAATATGATACAAACAACACTCATTTGTAGATATATCAAAAATTGCCACTTCTTTATACCAAACCATATTAGATTTTTTCACAGGGAAACCGTCAATATCTATTATAAATCTAACATTTGATACTTTCTCCATTTTTACACTTGATAAATATTTAAAAAACTACACCTTCGCTAATACACAAAATCAAAACATTTATTAGAATATTACCGATTTCTTCACTAAACACTCTGTGAGAAAAACACTCTGACGGTGTATTTTTCAAAATAGCAATCCACTCGTTTCTATTCACATTAATGTCTCCCACCACGTCTTCCTGGTGAGACGATAGATTGTCCCAAATCTGTAACACGTTATATACCTCACAATCACTGAAATTACTTTCTTGATAAAGCATATGTAACAATCTAGTGACATCTCCATGTAGTCTAGCAAGTGGTAGCGAGCGTGTCCAAAATCGTAGTAGTTTGTTTTTTCCAATAAAATTGATCCAATCATGTTTACATTCATTCTGCATTATATCAAATAGATTAATTAAACCATTCATCTTGAATAAAGCTCCAACGCTGTAATGAAGAAAAAATCCTTTTAAGGGGATGGCTCTTTTGAAAAATCAATTAGCCATGATTTACCATCTGGCCCTTTGTTTTTTATATAAACCCCACTTTTAAGCACATCAAATTTTGCTTGATTCAAATCGTTATATCTTGAAGGTAATGTGAGTAGAAAATTATCTTCAAGTGTTACAACCGTTTGCAATTTAGTGGGTTCAAACTTGGATTTAGCTCTAATCACATCAATAATTTTATAGGACTTATTGATTTCCATTTCAGATGTTTTTATCCATTTCTTAGAGGTAGAGCTCATCTCCTCTAACATTTTATCTTCAGCTGACATGTTGCAATCAATAATAAATTTAAAAAATCTCACCACGTTTCTAATTCACTTTTTCAGAGAGATCTTGTATATTTTCGAAGTTGTAATAAATTTATTTCTTATGCAGTGTATACTTGCAAACAATACCACCACTGGTTGAATGTATATTGAAGCTGTGTTAGACGTCTATTTATACTAGACTACTATCACCATTTTGCAATGCGAAATTGTTTATCGTTTTGTTCTCATACCACAAATATAAATTAATTATATAAATTAAATACACTTTTAAAAAGAAAAACCACAACTTTGTTAATTATCGTGTGTGATGACGGAAGTTTTTATCACTCTTGTGGCTTTCTTTTGAACGTTAATTTTCTCTGTGAAACGGAAACCATAAAATTAATTTGGATGTTTTCCAACGATTGTGTGAAATATGATGTTACGAAATATATGTGTTTGTAGGTATGAAAATATCATAATGTTATTCCATTTTATTGGAAATTCCAGGAAAAACAATCATACAGCTACTATCCGAGAACTTTTCAGTTTTTAATTTCTTCAACTGTTCATTTCCCCAATGAATTACACCTTCTACCGCCGTCTTGTAATGAGTACAGGTTTCACTCAAAGGATACGGCGTTGTTGATGTTGTCTCAGTCGTAGTAGTAGTTGTGGATGTTAATTTTGATGTTGGTGGTGGTGGTGCCGTTGCAGTAGTAATAGATGGTGGTGATGATGTTGATGATGATGATTTATCTTTCTCAGTAGCAAGAGTGGATTTATCATCACGTCTCGGCAACTTCACTCTGATCTCCAAACCACCATTATCTGCATACACCTGCTCAAACGTTTCTTGTGTCCATGTTTGCTGCATAACATTTTTAACAGGACTTCTTCTAGAACGACGTTCGTTGTATGTTCTGATTATCTCAATTTTATACAACAATAACTTATGAGCATTACTACATAACTGCATATTCAAATTTCTCCCTTTGTGAAATATTTTCGGTTCTTCATCATTGTCGTAGTACATGTTGTCGGTGGTAAACGACGAATCGTTAAAATAAAATCTCATTGTCCAATCTCTTACCAAAACACCTTTCTCATCCACCAAGTCTACACTCTTCAAAACCCACAATTTATCACAAAGTTTTGATGAAGATATATCACCTTGCTCCAACAATGAAACATTTCTTTGCACAAACTCAGTATTGTTTGCATTTTGCAAACGGAATAATACGATCCACGGAAGTATACTAGTCCACAACATTATTGAAATAATTAAACGCCGATTGAAGAGAAAGCCCTTTTATACCATTTCTAATATCAATTCAACATCCTGTCATGCATAGTCCCCCCGAGCCCTCCTCACACCACGCTCTATCGAAAAAAATCCTAGCATAAATTGATAAATTTGCTACTTATTTCACACAATCACATCCTGCAATTCAAAACAGTGTAATCAAACAAGTCTAAACATGAATCATACATCCTTCGAGTTCAGTAGGGGTCCGCAAATGTGCACCCTTCAACCCAATACAACCTTTCATCCCTAAAAAACCTCTCAATGACTTTTAACCAATCACAGAGTTGATAACAAACCTTCCACCCCCATATCCAAACACCTCTCTGGGTCAACACAGCCTTCTAACCCCACACCTCCCCTATAACCTTCCACCTACCCTCTCCTCCCCTTCAGGTTGACTACAGATTCAATACTAGGTATAATATACTGAACAGTCTAGAACCATCCATTTATATATATACCGCGCAATGATAGTGATTTAGAATGAACTCTATATAAACGTTGCGGTTAGCTGTTATCATTCGTCCTCATCCGGTCAATATGTAATTTGCTCGCATTTTAACCTATCACAGCTTAACGCATAGTTACTACTATCCATGGTATATCAATAGAATAAAAGCCCGCCGCCGCCGCCCGCCCGCCAGAGCTTAACGCATAGTTACTACTATCCATGGTATATAAATAAGTACTAGAACAAAAGCCCGCCGCCGCCGCCCGCCCGCCAGATTCAGAGCAGGCATCCCCCCGCCCGCCCACATAATTACAACCCCCATTCATATATAGAACCATGACATACATCCGGGAGGGAGAAACCTGGTGACGTCACAGCAACCCTCAATACAACCTTAACCAACCCCCGCTAATAGTTCCGCTCATCGCCACGGAAACATTCACCATACTATTTTCATACTACTAGCGCCATCTAGTTTCAACGTTCCCCCATTTGTTGTGGTCCAGAACCGGCAATATATAGCTACTTAGGGCATTTTGCGAATGCCGCCTGGCTAGCTACCACCCTCAAGTAGAAAACCTGTCGCCAAGCACCTAACGGTGTGTTCCAGCAGCTGTCCTTGGGAGCCAGTAATTCTAGGTAAGCTTGAACAACATCTTCGACCACATCATCACTTACCATCAGGTGAGATAGTGGTCAAAGGCTAACCGATCAGGAATTAAAAAATAAACAAAAAAAGTACGGACTACATTAATATAAATTAATTACCGTTCTCCCTACGTGGTCTACGCTCCCTACTCTAACGCCAACCTCATACTTACACAAAATGAATTAAGCTAAAAAGTATATAGAAAGTAAAATGAAACACAAACTTGGTAAAAGTTACCAATTAACTGCCTACTGACTGCTCAAACATTGTGTTAATTATGTGAGAGATATTAGTTTGGAAGTGCTTTTGACAGGTGCTTACTATGTTGTGGCTTCCGTGATATAGTACAGGTTGTTATGTATCATAGGAGATTTCCGAGTTAGCTTAACTTATTCGGGTCAAAGGGTGATATGTAAATGCAACTAAGATTTTAATTGGTTTTCTATTCCGTCCAGATCAAAAGGTTTGAAGTTGGTTTTCATTAAAAAGTTACAAATTAACATTTTCTGATACATGTAGGCCTTTAGGTCCAAAAGGCAAACAAACCAAAAGCAGTATTAAAGTAACTCTGCTGTCCATTAATTGGTCCGCTTGTAAAGATATCAGGTAATCAAATATTAATTTAAAAACTCAATTATTTTTCAGAGGGAATTCTATAAAAATACTAAGGCAATTCATTAAGTAGCATAATTAGTGTGAGATATCACTATCCCACAACCTGATCATTTTGTGGTACACTTTACTGAAAAAATATTAAACCCATATATATTTGTCTTAACATAGTAATTAAACTTCATATCTAAACGTGTAAAAAAATATAATTTTATAACCATTAAAAAAATTTACATTAGCTATTTAGTATTCATTTGATGGAATTTAATTGTACTACTAACGCCATCTGTTAAAGACAAAGTCAAAATCATTAATCAATTTAGGCTTCTACGACGCTCTTTTGAAGGTAAATTACAAAGTTAAAGTTAGAAAACCTGGATTGCTTTCGACCTTTGCATAACAATCTACTATTCCGAACATGTGTGGTGAAAATGTAATTCGTTGCATTAATATTTAAAATCTGAAGATTTTTCAATAAGTCGGTGATGTAAGTAATATGTTTTTACTTCTTTTAAACTCTTCTGAAAAATTAGAGATATATTTATCTCTTTATCTGTTTAAATAACTGATATCTTTTAAACTGCGAACCTCAAGACGCTTGCCAACCGACGGAATTAGAGCCAATCCCCCCTAAATAAGGCAGGCTGTGTTAAACAGTGGACAATACGGCTGATACAGTACAGTAGCGCCGCATCTCCCAGTAACACTACGTATAATAAGAAGTAACATAACAAGGATACAAAAAACAGCAATTCAAGTTATTTTCACAAAACTTCAAAAGTAACCCTTTTATGTTCCTGTTAGCTGGATTACATTCTTCATTTTTGTTTAGAAACAAAGAATGTACCGCATCAAACAGAATAACTCCTTTCGTTAAAATTGTAAGTGCCGCGTGTTTGTATGAAACATAACCTCGCGGCGTTGCTGTGGTAGACAGCTGACACCTAACCACCTGAAACCACAGACAAGACCACAGTTACTACTGCGAATATATGCTTCGCTATAGTAACTATTATAAACTCAATGTGAATATACCCGAGTTTACCGCCGAACGTAGCTCCGCAGCTCGCAGGCTTGTTTGTTTTTTGTTTGCTTAATTAAATTAGCTTTAGCTCTCCAGGATTATGCGAGAGTACTGTCTGACCCACTTTAGGATAAGATTTCGTTTTGAAGTTAAAAAAGTTAAGTTTGACTTGACTGAACTAGAACAATATATAATTAATGATACTTTGTAGTAAATGCTTTTTATATACATAAAGTTAAAGGTCAATTTAAATTATTAAGTTATAATAAACTTATGTTTACAACATCTGCTAGATAGTATCGCTTTATATGTCATGTAAAGACTTCCGAAAGCATAGTTTGAGCATTTATAAAGTATGAGTTAGCAATTTATTTGTAGACTATGTGATTCATGTAGCCTAAATAAAGTTGGTTGTAAAATAAACTTATCTAACAACTTGGGAAAGAATACAAAAACATTTTTTTTTATAGGTTATTTTTTATTTCACTATAATGGGATATGGAGGAGGTCCATTTTTGTGAATTATAAAACATATCTTCTAATAATATATCGAATAAAATATGGTTTATGTTAAAATAACTTAATGTTTCTTCTGTTCACTTCTTGACCTCAACGTATCGATCTTGTACCTTAAAAAGTTTTTATTTCTAATAATGCACTTATACTACTAGAAATTTATAAAAACAACATACAAATAGGTATATACCAATCATATTAAGAACTATAAATAAAAAACTCTATTGAAGTTCATTTCCAGTTACCGCCGTCTGCAGGTAGTGCCCAAAAAGCTAGAAAAGCGACGCAACTTCGTTGAATTACCAAACTTATGCGTGGACCGAGGTACGCGCCAGCTTTATGGTCAGTTGTCACTTCCACAAAATGTCTGGACTTTTCTTTACTGTCTCTAACTATATTTTGATTGAAATACTGGCCAGGCTTTATAAGCGGATTACATTCTTAGGCTTTAGTACTGTTTTGGTAGCACTTTCATGCGAATGTTTCAGTACATTCCGAATAGAGGTTTACACTTCGTCCGTCAGACTCTCTGCCAGTGTCATTTCGCCTCAAGGATGGAGAAGTACATACATACATATAATCACGCCTGTATTCCCCGAAGGGGTAGGCAGAGGTGTGTAAACACCCACGTTTCGTCAATTGTGTTTTGGTCCCATGTAATAGCAGGCGAACCTATTGCCACTCACTGGTCACAGTTTCAGGGTCATACAAAATGTTTTCATTCATTGGACGAAACACAAGCACAGATTACGAATAATATGTTTACGCTAACAACATTATAAGACACGAACACAAGAACATATTGTATGAAACCCAGGCAGGGCACTAGGATAGTATACAGCCCTGTTGTGCGGTTAATGCCCATAACACCCTACTCACATCCACGTGAGAAATGGCATGCTGCTCATTTGACCCACTTTTGCCTTAGTCGCCTCTTACGACACCCACGAGAAGAAATGGGGAGGAGACATTCTAACCCGCCACTCCACGGGTGTATAAATCTATTTTATTGAAAAACATGTAATAAAAAACTAATACGTAAACAAGCTGACATATTATGGCATACGCAAAAATTCAACTAAAACAGTCTACTAAAGTAATGAAAATAGCCATTGAGTACAGTAGCAAAACTCCCGCTTTTATATTGATATGTTCAACCGTTGTGCAATAATAATTATTTTAAAGGTACCGGTAGAGACCCAATTCTACTTACCATACCAAAATGCCGTACGGCACTCCGTGGCAAAAATTGTGAGGTAATGATAGTTAAAGTTTTCAATAAAATACCAAAAAGGATACGCCAGCTTCCATTGAATTATTTTAAAATAAAATTACACCAGTTCCTAACGAAACACTGTTTTTATAATTTAAAAGAATTTTTGACTGTAAGGATACTTCATAGGTATGACATAATAATAATTAATTTGTAATGATGAATATTTAATTTTAATTCATTGTGCTTTAATGATAATGAATTATTTTCCGTTGTTTTGTATTGTAATATTGTGTCTTTATTTATAATTATATTGTCATTGTGATTTATAATTATAAAAAAATAATAATTTGACATTAATTTAATAGTGTATATTTTTTATGTTAAACATAATATTTGCATGTCATATTGTGACGAAGCACGCTAAGCTGCTTTACTTTTTAAGATCTTTATTATGTAACCGTGTTTTTGGCAAATAAATATCATTTCATATCATTTCATTTCAATCACATACTCAAAAAGTTAAAAACAGAAACGGAAATCACTAAGATAATTATACTACACCATATGTTTTTACAGCCAGTAAATCACTTATTCACGTTACTTCTAGGGTTGTTAAGCCTATAGGTAATTTCATAATGGTAAGGCATTTTTTGCATTCACGCCTGGGTAGCTCCACCAACAACCAAACCTCCCACGAGCGGAAAATCAGTCACCCTGCACCCAACTGTGTTCTGGCAGCTGTCTGTGGGAGCCAGTTCCCATTTTAGTAAAGCATGTATACTATATTCGACCACATCATCTATCATAATGTAATGTTGCCCTGGAATTGTGATTTAAATTTGGAACCTGTAACTTTGTTTCAAAACTTTTACCGTGGGAGTCCCCACACCAAATATATCTCATTTGAAAATGGAGCAAGCAATAAGGCAAACAAGTGTGGATGGAGGTTTCATTGCACAACAGAGTAATAATTAATCTAACCGACTTTTTGTCAAGGGCAGAACAAAAAAAAGTAAAAACCAGCTAATTAATATATAAAAGACCGCATACCTAATTAGAAGCTTACAAAACATGTATTGTGGAAATGCTTTCATAGTTATATATCCTTATTTATAACAAACATGCGACCCGCCCCGGCATCGCACGAGAGCAATGCTTATACTAAATTATCCTTTGTTTAGCCTTTGACAACTATCTCACCGAATGGTAAGTGATGATGTGGTCGAAGATGTAGTTCAGGCTAACCTAGAAGTACTGGCTCTCAAGGAAAGCTGCCGGAACACACCGTTACGTGCTTGGCGACAGATTTTCTACTTTTCTACTTGAGCTAGCCAGGCGGGCATTCGCAAAATGTCCTACCACCATGCAAGATCTGTAATATCTTCGACTATATTCATTTAAATTACATGCTGTAAAGGGCCTTTTTGTCTATGTGAAATGGACAATGTATTTAAGGTACTTAATTTGTTAAGGATTAATGCTGTATTGCTTAAAATTGCTTCGTAAATAAATAAGCCATTATTTCTCGTAAAAATTAAAGAATGAAAAATGGTTATTGTGGGTTATCCCAAAGAGATAGACATATACCACTGGGAGCTTTTTTGTAGACCATTTTAGGTGTGCAATACTGTAGTAGGTACATTATATTGAACTATCTCGTAGGGTTCAGCCATCGTTTGCAATGTAAGAGCAAAAAATTAGTGTTTTACGACATCACATTAGAAACCTCAAAAATTATCAGTGTTTTTGTTATGTTTATGTTATATATTATACATGTATTATACATAATTATGAACCTTCCTCTTGAATCTCTTTATCTATAAACCGCATCAAAATCCGTTGCGTAGTTTTAATGATCTAAGCAAACATACGGACATACAGCGGGAAGCGACTTTGTTTTATTCTATGTAGTGATTCTAACATAAATGTCGGGAAAGGGCTCGAAATCGGTAGTCAGGCGCCGGAATCGTTAGTAATCAACTCGCAGAAAAGTTATTGGATTTGTACTCGAAAGCCTTCGACGATATCAGAATTTCGGAGTAATTCATAATAGATTAGATACAGCAACTGTAATGCTCAATCTTTCCCCCTTTACCAATTTAGGCCGATACTAAGCAACCCTATCATAGTGATATGTGTGTGTTTGTGGCTTTTGATACTTCCTCGGACCGCCGAACAACTGAACAGATTTTAAGTGCTAGAATGTGTACCAGATGGTAGGTCTCTTTAGTGTATTGATATGATGGCTACCACCGCAGTGTGAGATAGTCAGCCTCGAAGCAGTAGTGTGCACACACTGCTGATATACTGCACTGCTGTTAAGCCATGAAGGGCCCTGTGGCGAGCGAAATTGCTCGCAAGCTGGACATTAAACTAACGTTTATATATACGTGACGAGTGCAGTGCAGCGTCATGCATAACTCTTGACTTGTCTGTTTCCTCATTAAATAAAAAAACCAGATGATTATTAAGTTTCTACCCCGCTTTAAATTTGTTAGTGAAATAGTATATACAAATTACATGCGAATTAAACCGCGGCAGGAGCTAGTTATATCTAGATTACCAATCAAACAAAAAAAGATTCAATCAATTCACCATCGTTTGAACTCTGCACTTCACCTAATAGATTTTAACGTGCGCTAAGCCTCAATGATTGAATTCCATAATGGAAACATTATTCACTTTAGCAAAGGCGTCCCACATCGACTCAATTTTAGATCAATGAATGTGTGATCTTTGTTTTTATACAAAGATAGTTATGTAAGAAAGTAAATTTTAATTGGATTGAAGCATTCACGCATACTAAATCAAAGATTATTAAATTAAGACACATCTTTGAATTGTTTTAAAGTTGAATTTACCATACGTATCGGCTCATGAAACAATTACTATAAACTACAATATTATTAATATTGACATGTTTGCAATAACGCCTGCTCTGCGGATTACATTACAAAATTACAAATTTACGAGAGAAAAAATTATAGTCATGTGCGGGATGAAATAATATCTATATTTTAAAATTTAAAAGCACGGGTTGTAGAACGTATACAACTTAAAATGAGTCGGTATCACGAAACATGACGCGACCGCGGCAGACGTACCACACTCAAGATGCTGTTGAAGCCTTCCGGACTTCCGGTAGAAGCCCAAACATTACCGATCGTGACAACGAACAGTAATTTGTTCACTCTAAAACTAGTGTTTTTCTATCAATATATTGAATGAGGGTAAGTATTTTTTTCTTTTATATGGGTTGTGAAGGAACACGCACTAGGCCTATCTAATGTTAAGCGATAACCTCTGCCTATACATTCACACAAAGACACAGTTATTAAGTCATATTGTGCCTTTTATTTACTAGCTCTCAAGGACTGCTGCCGGAACACACTGTTAGGGGCTAGGGACAGACTTCTACTTAATAGTGGTAACTAGCAAGGCGAGGATGTGCAAAATACCCTTCCACCGTGCGGTAAACCTCAAACCAACGGTGAAATCGAACCATGGACCAGCGGCACGGCAGTCTGTATCAATTACCGCTCGGCTATTACTGCTCCAAATTATTATACATATAACATTATATAATGTACATAACGGAGTGAGTGCCGAGCACGGTCGGTATGTCGTCTCTGGAGACGGATCCGTTATCTACTCAGGTTGGTCGTCCATTATGGGCGTGCACTTGCAGATTTTCACAAAATAACACCAAAGAGAATATCGTATGATCACGATTGTAATTCACAAGAAACTTATTACAGCAAAACTACATAGTATCACAAGGATTAAAATGGATTAAGAGCCAATGGGTTTGCACGCGTCCATCACGTTCGGTTGTCCGTCAAGAAGTGCGCACACTTCAAAAATCAGAGAGGAAGTGAACTACTTCGACAGCCATCCGGCCGCCATGACACCTACAACTCCATTCGGTGTTACCCGCTCTAAAAATGAATAATCGAATACAAAGCAATATCGATTATAGTACTGAACATAATAGTGATCTAATTAATTATAACGTTTCATTTTTAATCTTCGTAACTCCATTAAATTGTTCACGAGCCGTTATACATATAAATGTATTTATCGCACATTTCATCAATTAAACTCAAAATAAGTCATTTTATACCTACATAATAATCATATCCAATAATAACAAAAATAAGTTTTTGTAATTCACACTGCACTTTCTAGTTAGAATTCATTTCGCGTGGTATCTGTCAAACTTTTAACTTAAAATAGTTTACCCGCAAAACCCGGATATCAATAATGAAAGCTCAGCTAAATGAAGGTGACTGCTTTTAGGCAGGTAAATTTTATTACGTCATGAGTCGCGACTGTTCTTCATAATTGTTTATTGCTTACTGACTCTTTCTATTAGTATCAAAACATTTCAGCAGGTATGTCAAAATCAATCCATATTACAAAACAAAATATACCATATAAAAATATATTTTTGATGACTCTGCACTTGATCATAATTTTTTTATCAAATTAGCTTTTCTTGTCCGTGGTGAACAGTATTTTAGACGAGTGGATGCGTGAAAAAGTAGAAAATACTTCCATATTAAACAGAATCTACTTTCAACCCTAAACTATGTTGTAATGTTAAGTAAGTGTTTTAAATCAGTACCTATGTTACCAAATTCCACAAGTTATTTCACACAGTTTTGTGTTTGAAGTCGGTGCCGTTTCTTATATTTTTTTTTACTAACAGTATGCTTAACAAAATCATTCACTCGTCTTACATACACATTGTTCAAATTTTTTACCATCGTTAAGCGTATCCCTATAATACAGTGTTCAGTTAATTTAGTATAACTTAAAAACGTTTCATGTGATTTCGATGTTATTAGAACGAAACTAACTCGTAGGTATTCTGTACCCAATAAAAAAATAAACATCAAAATCAGATCATAATTGACGGAAACGCGTAGCAATTATACAAAAAAAAGCATTTAAGACGATTTAGTTACCTTACCTGATTTTAAGACGATTTAGTTGACAAGAAAATGCCTTTTTCTATTTCATGAAATGCCCTAGCACCATGTACCGAAGAGTTTTTTATTCGCTGTCCAAGGCCTTCGGCATAACGTTAAGACTGGCACCTTAAAACTAACCCTACGTGCGATTTAAATACGAAAGAGCTCTTATAGCGATCCTCCAAAGCAAAGTAGCAACCTGGCCCAACGTTTTTATACATGTCCGGTGTCTGAAGCCATATTTTACCAAAGTACAGGTAGAATTCCCAAAATAATAGGGGTCCATAACCAAATTCAAATTCAAATTACCCCCTTTGAAAATCATATGTGTGATTTTTTTAAATCTGGTTTGTGCAGTGACATATGTAAGCGTTAAACGAGTCCATAAACGATCCTCAGTTAGGAACTAACGCCTTCTCTTCCTCTCACGAATTCAATCCCTGGATTGACAAAAGAGTTATAAAAATAATTAGGAATTTTTTTCAGTAATAATCAAAAGTACCGTTTTTTTATTGAATTGTGTAATTATATTGAACTTGTAAAGATTGTTGAAGGTGCCGATCTGTTTCCGGCGTATCACTTTTCCGATAATTTTAGGGTTTTTTATGAATAAGATTAAAGTTATTCTTTAATATGGCCAATTCGGTCACATAAAAATGTGACGAACTGGACTTATTAAAAAAAAAAATATTTAAAATGTCCCGGGCAACTTTTCAATATATACTACAGCTCTAAATAAGACATACATAATATGCAAATGCTTCAGTTACCAGTCTGTAATTGTTCGATGGGTAAATATTATGTACTCACATCGTCAAAGTCATAATGTTCTACTTCTCGCTAGTCGGTACTAATTAAATAAGAATCAAATAGGCCGTTTTTGTATGTTTGCTTTGCGTTCCATCCATAATGCGAACTCGTGCGTTATTTTACAATTATTTTCCTTTGTTCGATACATTTGTATTCGTAGCGTAAGGTGAACGTTTTAAACCTTTTACTGTCGGTATTGTTACATAAAAGCTTTATAAAGCTAAAACGTACCCTTCTTAATCATAACATTAGCTTAATGGACATTCGTGCTACGTTAAAACTATTATTTAAATAACGCCCTAATTCCTGTTCATTCGTTTTAGCTCTGGTCACCAGATTGCCACGTGACAGTTATATGTAAAATACCTGTCTGATATTCCAACATGTGGAACAAATTAAATCAGCATCGGCTTCTGCTATGGCGGAGAATTAAATATACGTGTCGAAATTTAACGCTGCATGGACCGAGCTTCCTAGCGCGGGAAGACGTTCATTGGGTATACAGAATTATATATTTCGTCGTATACGTTCTAGTTTGGATAGCGGCAGTGGTTACAATCCGTGGATATTTTAACCATTATCATACAAACACAATGCGTTTCACTACTCGTACGGATTATCTGGATTGGAACACAACTTTCGCATCAGTAACCATCTGTGAAATCGTTAACATCGATAAAATTTGGCAAGTTGGACAGAAGCTCGGGACCCAATATGATAAAAAACTCGACCGCTTCGTTGGAGACGTGGCTTTCTTTAACGGGAAATGTTTCAGTTGTGTATCGACATGCGTGAACAAATCTATGTGCATGACTGACTACGCAAATTTGACTACGTACTTTCGAACATCTTGTAACGATTTATTTCTGAGCTGTAAATGGAATGATCGTCCCATAAATTGCTGCAAACATTTCAAATCTCTACAGACAGAGTTTGGTCAATGTTTTTCCATAAATAATAGACACACTGGTTCCAGCAATGGGATATACGTTACATCTTCAAACCAAATTCAATTAGGAGTTTTGGAAATCGTCCTGTCGCAGGACTACGAAGCTTTCATACATGCTCCCGAAGACATACCGTTCTGGAATATTGAATACGATCGCAGAATAATAGTTTTATATGGATCAGAAGCAAAGATAACATTTTCGGTTATGGATGTTGTGAATGAACCAGAAGTTGCATTGACTGCGCTAGAAGAACGAAATTGTAGATTTCCTGAAGAAGTACCGGAAAATTACTTTGCCTACAAATACTACAGTTATTCAGTTTGCATAACGCAATGTCGAATAGATGCTCAACTGGAGTTGTGCAACTGCACTCATCACTTATCTCCGTCATACTACAAGGATCAATATTGTGATCTTGCAGGCTTACAATGTTTGACAGAGAACTACAAAACTTTAAGAAAACTTAAAGTCCCGGATACGAACGAAACAGGGTTAGATTGTGAATGTTTGCCCTCTTGCATCGAACCGGATTATAACATTGTGGCTAAGAAACTAGTTGAGCCCGAGAAGGAATTAAGAGTAAAGCCGGCTTCATTTTTGTTGGGAAACATGCCTTATCAGCGAGTCACACGACAAGTTGCAAGAACGACCCTTGATTTAGTTGTGTCTATGGGAAACTGCTTCGGTCTTTGCTTTGGCGGGTCTTTGTTGTCTATTGTAGAATTGCTTTACTATATCTGCCTGAAACGTTGGAAATTTATTGATGAAGTAAAATAGTAGTTCCTACACATTACTGATTTATATATAAAAATCATCATCATCTTCTTGTGCATGGTCTGCACAATATGTTTTGTTTATAATACGAATGATAATTAAGTAAGGTATTGTAAAGTATGTTTTCACCCTTTTGTAACAACATATTGCAAAAAGTTTGTGTTTAGGGTTTATGACCATCTATCTACTTAACGCTATTTGCTTGTTGAAATTGTATATATTTCTAAATATCTTTTCTATACAAACATTTGCCCCAGAGTTTTTTAAAAAGGTTGCATTTTAAATTTTATATATGATACAACTTAAGGCTCTTATGTCGATTTAGATAAAATTACTAAGTTTGTTTTAACTTACAAAATTCTAGCGAAACATACAAAACAGTTACGTTTACTTTATAACTCAAATGCCTCATGAATATTCATAGCAAAGAAAAAGGCCTGAATAAAAAGACCGATAAACCTTGTGACGGTAACAAGTTTTTAAATCACCGTTGAAACTTTAAGTGCTGCTCTTAATGGAAAAGGAACGTAAATGAAAGTGTTTGTGTCCACAAAACGGATTATACATTGAGTTTCGATAACGCTAAATTAAAAAGTAGTTATATAAAAAAAAGAATATGGCCCGTGAGGATAATTGGTGGCCCCCCTCTCCCATCATTTCCCGTAAGCAGCAACTACGGGTAAACTACGTGAAAGTGGGCAGCAGCGCTTTCTAATAAACTGCTTTTTTTCACTGTGACCCCAAGACGCCTGAAAAGCTTGCGTATTGTGGGAATACCCCGCCACCACCCTGGTGGAAGAGGTTATATTCAGGAGTGGACGATCCGGCTGTAAAGTCACTTTCCATCAGGTGAGACTGCGGTCAAATGCTTGCTTATCATTATTAAAAGTAATAATAATAGTGTTTTAAGTTGTTGAACTCTAGATGTAATGCACTACTACTTAATTAGCTACTAGGCTAAATTAGCCTCTAAAAAGCTTGGTGTGCTTGGAAAGGCGAGGCGGTACTTCACGTCGGCCCATCGCCTGCAACTTTACAAGGCACAGATTCGACCTCACATGGAGTACTGCTCTCATCTCTGGGCGGGAGCTCCCCAATACCAGCTTCTTCCATTTGACCGCATACAACGCAGAGTGACTAGAATCGTAGACGATCAAGTTCTCTCCGACCGGCTCGACCCTTTTGCACTACGTAGAGATGTTGGATCACTCTGCATCTTCTACCGCATTTATCACGGGGAGTGTTCCGAGGAACTGTTCGATTTACTACCTGCAGCTCAATTTCGCTATCGGACGTCCCGACAAAGCATGATATTTCATCAATTTCATGTCGACGTCTGGAAGTCCACAACTTTGCGATTTTCACGGCATTTTCTACCTCGCACTGCCACAATATGGAGCCAGCTGCCAGGTGCAGTATTTCCGAACGGATACGACTTAGGGGCCTTCAAGAAGAGAGCATATTCCCTCCTCAAAGGCCGGCAACGCATCCTCGATACCTCTAGTGTTGCGAATGTTCGTGGGCGACGGTGATCACTTACCACCAGGTGAGCCGCCTGCTTGTTTGCCCTGCTATCACATAAAAAAAAAAATTAAAAGTTTCAATAAAAAAAAAACTGTAGCCTAACTCCATCAGGGATGATGTAGTATTCTAATAATGAAAGGTTTTTTCAAATCCGTCCAGTAGTTTTTAAGTTTATTCGTTACATACAAAAATACAAATCTTTCCTCGTTATAATAGTAGAAGATGTTAATAATAATTTTGATGTAGATAATGAATGAGAAGATAAAATGAAAAAAAACCATTCAATTAAAGTGTTTGCAGACCTTTTTAGGCCCTGGCTATTTTTTTCGTTTCTGATTATCGTTTTAAAAGTATCTGGCAGGTATTCCATCGCTCTCTCTTATTGTTTGCCCGAGCCTCAATAACTCATGGAAGATTATTTTTTGAACGGAATTTTGTTCGGTAGCAATTGTGTGGCCTAACGAGTTTTTGTCAATTATGAAAAGTATTTTTGCGATATAGTTTCAAAAGCAATTGATACAAAAAATACTTGTCTGTAATAAAAACTAATATTTTAAAACTATTTTGAATTAAGAAAAATTTAAAATAATATTTTAATAAAAAGATCGAGAAGATTTTCTAGTTTTCATGCGCTCGTAGAGACAAGACCTCCTGAGGAAGTTTCGTGTAGAAGCGAAACGCGTCAAAAATTATTCCGGTTTGGCAGCGTGGCGGTTGTGACGTCACGTTGGCTTAACAAGAAAATTAGGTGGAATTGTCACTAGATACATTATTTATATTTTATAAGTGTTTTATTACATTATTATTTGAATGTTTTCGTTAAATATTTTTCATTAAATTAAATAAAGATTTCCGCAAACTAACACCATAATCTATTCCTTAACTTTTCGTGTAATTTGGTTGGGTTGTTTGCTAGTAAGCGTTAATGTATAACCTCAATAATTTTCAATAAACATTAAAATATGTGATTACCTGAAAATGTGAATTGTATAGTACTCTACCTAAAACGTTCATTGTATTATTATGTTTATATATTTACAGGGTAAGGCTAAAGTGTATTAAACTAGAAAAGATCTTTTTGATTCATATTTGTTAAAGCAATAATAATTAATTATAAGCATTTAACTAAAACAAGTATAAATGAATAAAACAAGTAAAAAGTCCGACGGCAAATTGATGATTTTCATATAGCATTTTGAGGTTCCATTGAAATTAAAACTCCAATGTAATAGGGGTTAAGGTATGAAATTGCCGTTTTATTGAGTACATGGAGGAGTACATCGTATTGACATAGAACCTTCATGGTATGATATTTTTGAGTGAAACTTTTTTCACATGATACCCATGAGATTCATCTTTTAAAAAATGTGTAACATTAGTATCGACTTTCAGTTGTTTTTTTTATTCAGTTTAAACAAGAAAGATACTTCGAAAATTCGAGTAATTTTTGAATACAAGTTCCGACGCGGAACTAACGCGGCAGGAAAAGCTCGCAATATCAATGTTGCGTTTGAAAAAGGGACTGCTAATGAACGCACCATGCAATTTTTTTTTAAACTTTTTCGTGATGGAAACTTTGATTTGAAGAACGTACCACGTGGAAGACCGCCCACACAAGTGAATAACAATGACCAGTGTGAAGTTGGCAGCCAAAATTTGCAGCCAATAATCCGACAAAATTAAAGAGGTAAATTTAGTTTCATCAAATTATAATGTAATTAATAAGCGATAATGTTCCTGTTAAGCAAACAACGACGTTAATCTCAAACAACAACCATAGCGATAAGATTTTTTTATCATGTATTATTTTGGCTGTTGGCATATTTCGATATGTTAGACCAAAGATGGGTACAAATTTTATACAGCACCGTAAAGAAGATAAAACAACCTATCATAAAATTGGCAAAATAATGTTGCTGAACCAAACCTTAACCCTTCAATATCCATAGGAATACAGGTACGAAAAACTCTGGACACTTACTATAAATAAACAACTTTTTACAGCATCGTATAGATGATACAACAGCCTATCATAAAAATGGCAAAAGAATGTGGCTAAACCAAAACTTAACCCTTCAATGTCCATAGGAATACAAGTACGAAAAACTCTGGACACTTACTATAAATAAACAATGATTTCGACCACTCAGACCCCAGAAGTTGCTATTTTGATTATTGATTAATACAAATACATACATAGGCTATTATAAAAAGGTTGCCACATGGTGGCTAAATGAAATCTTAACCCCACAACCCGCACTATAAAATATACCCAAAAATATTTCAATTTATATTTAAGCATATAACTGCTTCGAACCTTAAATTTTACATTTGTTAGTGTAGTTTTATTTACTTTGATAATCAGTGTTCATAATTATATTATACCAAAAAAGTGGCTAAATGATAGGTTAACCTTAAATATGCGAGCTCAAACAATTCCAAAGAATTTTTTATCATGCATTGTTTTGGCTGTGGGCATATTTCGACATGTAGGACCGCAGATTAGTACCATTTTTTTACAGCATCGTATAGAAGATAAAACAGCCTATTATAAAATTGGCAAAAGAATGTGGCTAAACCAAAACTTAACCCTTCAATGTCCATAGGAATACAAGTACGAAAAACTCTGGACACTTACTATAAATAAACAATGATTTCGACCACTCAGACCCCAGAAGTTGCTATTTTGATCATTGATTTATACAAATACATACATTGGCTATTATAAAAAGGTTGCCACATGGTGGCTAAATGAAATCTTAACCCCACAACCCGCACTATAAAATATACCCATAAATATTTCAATGTATATTCAAGCTTATAACTGCTTAGAACCTGAAAATGTTTACCTGTTAGAGTAATTTAATTTAGAACTACAATTATATTTCATAATCATTATACCAAGAAAGTGGCTAAATGATAGGTTAACCTTAAATATGCGAGCTCAAACAATTCCAAAGAATTTTTTATCATGCACTGTTTTGGCTGCTGGCATATTTCGACATGTAGGACCCCAGATTAGTACCAACTTTTTACAGCATCGTATAGAAGATAAAACAGCCTATCATAGAATTGGCAGAAGAATGTGGCTAAACCAAAAGTTAACCCTTCAATGTCCATAGGAATACAAGTACGAAAAACTCTGGACACTTACTATAAATAAACAATGGTTTCGACCACTCAGACCCCAGAAGTTGCTATTTTGATCATTGATTAATACAAATACATACATTGGCTATTATAAAAAGATTGTCACATGGTGGCTAAATGAAATCTTAACCCCACAACCCGCACTATAAAATATACCCAAAAATATTTCAATGTATTTTACAAGCTTATAACTGCTTAGAACCTGAAAATGTTTATCTTTTAGAGTAATTTAATTTAGAACTTCAATTATATTTCATAATCATTATACCAAGAAAGTGGCTAAATGATAGGTTAACCTTAAATATGCGAGCTCAAACAATTCCAAAGAATTTTTTATCATGCATTGTTTTGGCTGCTGGCATATTTCGACATGTAGGACCCCAGATTAGTACCAACTTTTTACAGCATCGTATAGAAGATAAAACAGCCTATCATAGGATTGGCAAAAGAATGTGGCTAAACCAAAACTTAACCCTTCAATGTCCATAGGAATACAAGTACGAAAAACTCTGGACACTTACTACAAATAAACAATTATTTCGACCACTCAGACCCCAGAAGTTGCTATTTTGATCATTGATTTATACAAATACATACATTGGCTATTACAAAAAGATTGCCACATGGTGGCTAAATGAAATCTTAACCCCACAACCCGCACTATAAAATATACCCAAAACTATTTCAATGTATTTTACAAGCTTATAACTGCTTAGAACCTGAAAATGTTTATCTTTTAGAGTAATTTAATTTAGAACTTCAATTATATTTCATAATCATTATACCAAGAAAGTGGCTAAATGATAGGTTAACCTTAAATATGCGAGCTCAAACAATTCCAAAGAATTTTTTATCATGCATTGTTTTGGCTGCTGGCATATTTCGACATGTAGGACCCCAGATTAGTACCAACTTTTTACAGCATCGAATAGAAGATAAAACAGCCTATCATAAAATTGGCAAAAGAATGTGGCTAAACCAAAACTTAACCCTTCAATGTCCATAGGAATACAAGTACGAAAAACTCTGGACACTTACTATAAATAAACAATGATTTCGACCACTCAGACCCCAGAAGTTGCTATTTTGATCATTGAATAATACAAGCACATATATTGGCTACTATAAAAAGATTGTCACATGGTGGCTAAATGAAATCTTAACCCTACAACCCGCACTATAAAATATACCCAAAAATATTTCAATGTATATTCAAGCTTTTAACTGCTTAGAACCTGAAAATGTTTATCTTTTAGAGTAGATAATTTTAGAACTACAATTACATTTCATAATCATTATACCAAGAAAGTGGCTAAATGATAGGTTAACCTTAAATATGCGAGCTCAAACAATTCCAAAGAATTTTTTATAATGCATTGTTTTGGCTGCTGGCATATTTCGACATGTAGGACCCCAGATTATTACCAACTTTTTACAGCATCGTATAGAAAATAAAACAGCTTATCATAAAATTGGCAAAAGAATGTGGCTAAACCAAAACTTAACCCTTCAATGTCCATAGGAATACAAGTACGAAAAACTCTGGACACTTACTATAAATAAACAATGATTTCGACCACTCAGACCCCAGAACTTGCTATTTGGAATTGTTATCTGGGGTCCTACATGTCGAAATATGCCAGCAGCCAAAACAATGCATCATAAAAAAAAATTTGGAATTGTTTAAGTTCGCATATTTAAGGTTAACCTATCATTTAGCCACTTTCTTGGTGTATTGATTATGAAATTGAATTGTAGTTCTAAATTAAACTACTCTAAAAGATAAACATTTTCAGGTTCTAAGCAGTTATAAGCTTGAATATATATTGAAATATTATTGGGTATTTTTTGTAGAGCGGGTTGTAGGGTTAAGATTTCGTTTAGCCACCATGTGACAATCTTTTTATAATAGCCAATGTATGTATTTGTATTAATCAATGATCAAAATAGCAGCTTCTGGGGTCTGATTGGTCGAAATCATTGTTTATTTATAGTAAGTGTCCAGAGTTTTTCGTACTTGTATTCCTATGGACATTGAAGGGTTAAGTTTTGGTTTAGCCACATTCTTTTGCTAATTTTATGATAGACTGTTTTATCTTCTATACGATGCTGTACAAAAATTGTACTAATCTGGGGTCCTACATGTCGAAATATGCCAGCAGCCAAAACAATGCATGATAAAAAATTCTTTGTAATTGTTTGAGCTCGCATATTTAAGGTTAACCTATCATTTAGCCACTTTCTTGGTATAATGATTATGAAATATAATTGTAGTTCTAAATTAAATTACTCTAAAAGATAAACATTTTCAGGTTCTAAGCAGTTATAAGCTTGAATATACATTGAAATATTTTTGGGTATATTTTATAGTGCGGGTTGTGGGGTTAAGATTTCATTTAGCCACCATGTGACAATCTTTTTATAATAGCCAATGTATGTATTTGTATTAATCAATGATCAAAATAGCAACTTCTGGGGTCTGAGTGGTCGAAATCATTGTTTATTTATAGTAAGTGTCCAGAGTTTTTCGTACTTGTATTCCTATGGACATTGAAGGGTTAAGTTTTGGTTTAGCCACATTTTTTTTCCGATTCTATGATAGGCTGTTTTATCTTCTATACTATGCTGTAAAAAATTGGTACTAATCTGGGGTCCTACATGTCGAAATATGCCAGCAGCCAAAACAGTGCATGATAAAAAATTCTTTGGAATTGTTTGAGCTCACATATTTAAGGTTAACCTATTATTAAGCCACTTTTTTTATAATATAATTATGAACACTGATTATCAAAGTAAATAAAACTACACTAACAAATGCAAAATTTGAGGTTCTAAGCAGTTATATGCTTAAATATAAATTGAAATATTTTTGGGTATTTTTTGTAGAGCGGGTTGTAGGGTTAAGATTTCGTTTAGCCACCATGTGACAATCTTTTTATAGTAGCCTATGTATGTTTTTGTATTAATCAATGATCAAAATAGCAGCTTCTGGGGTCTGATTGGTCGAAATCATTGTTTATTTATAGTAAGTGTCCAGAGTTTTTCGTACCTGTATTCCTATGGATATTGAAGGGTTAAGGTTTGGTTCAGCAACATTATTTTGCCAATTTTATGATAGGTTGTTTTATCTTCTTTACGGTGCTGTATAAAATTTGTACCCATCTTTGGTCTAACATATCGAAATATGCCAACAGCCAAAATAATACATGATAAAAAAATCTTATCGCTATGGTTGTTGTTTGAGATTAACGTCGTTGTTTGCTTAACAGGAACATTATCGCTTATTAATTACATTATAATTTGATGAAACTTAATTTACCTCTTTAATTTTGTCGGATTATTGGCTGCAAATTTTGGCTGCCAACTTCACACTGGTGTAACAATGAATTTAGAGAGATGGTGGAAGCCGATCCGCACCAAACCCAGGAATTGGCAGATTGGTTTAACGTTACATTGCCGACATTTGCATTGACTCATTTGCGTCAAATCAATAAAATAAAAAAATATGAAAAATGGGTTCCTCACGATTTGACTAATCTGCAGAAAGAAACGCCCGTTGATACTTGTGTTGCCTCGTTGAATCGAGACATAAATAAAGGAATATTGGACCGAATTGTGACGTGTGATGAAAGTGGATTATCGTAAATAACCGTAAGCAAAAAATGCAATGGCTGACCCTAGGTCAAACGCCGCAACCGTGTCTTAAAGCAAAGCTTACCAATGAAAAGGTAATGGTAACAGTTTAGTGGTCTCAGTATTGTGTTATTCACTATAGCTTTCTCCGATCTGGTCAAGTAATAACGGCAGATGTCTACTGAGCCAAACTCCGAACAATGATAGCAAAACTAGCAGTGAAACAGCCCCGACTCATGAATCGGTCTACACCATTATTGCTACATGATAATGTGAGACGTCAAGCAACACGAGAAATCGTTTTAACTCTAGAGGAACTGCAACTAGAAACCGTTCTTCACCCTCCGTTTTCGCTACACCGTGCTCCAACGGACTACCATTTTTTCGTCCCAAAGCCATAAATGACGTTTCTATTAGATGGCAGCAATTTATACATAATGTTGTTAATTATTTTGATTATGTAATTTGTTAATTTATATATATATTTTTAACTTATTTAAATTTTTTTGTACGAAACGACAATGTCATACTTTAACTCCTAATATTTATGGAATATATTTTTAAAGACCTTCTTTTTGATACCCCTCTCGATGAGTTTGGAAGGCACCAATATGTACGCACATACGAGTCGGTCATCGCCATCACGACCAACAGCAACATGAAGCTACGCGAGAGCATCGCGAACGAATTCGTTGAAATTGAGGAAGGCAATTGCTGGTAAATGCGTCAACTCATGAGTGGGTGTTGCTAGAGGACACCGGTCTGCTCTGGATGCTAATAACTTTATCGAAAAAAAATCACCTTTCTTCTAACATGTTTCCACTTTCTTGTGAATCCTATTTTTTGTGTCGAATAAAAAAAATTCAAATCAATAAAGTCACGTATCCTGGAGTACGTAGAGTATATATTTATAAAATAAAATAAAAAAGGTAGCCTATCAAAAGTAAAAAAAATTGGATACTTGAACTATTTAGATCTAAATAAAATTAAGTTTTATATTAGTTGGCTAGATTTAATTTATCAAAAAGTAAGTTGGCGATTTTCCTACAAAATGATATCAAAAATTAACCGTTTGGTAGATAATTAGTTGTTTTCTTTGACATTACGCTTCTATGAATAAAAATGTTAAGGAAGTAACTTAAATCTCGAACATTTATTTGGTGGAAATACTACAAAAGATATGGAAAAGAAAACATGATTTTTATGGACGTTGTTGTGAAGACAAATATTTCTTCCCTGCAGGAAACTTACTAAAGCTGTTAACAATAGAAATTGTTCAACAACTTTGTTCTTACAATTTAAAATCAATATTTATTTTCTTCTATGTGCCGCCCCTAGGCTTAGCCCCCGTGTGAACACAAAGATTACATCGCACGTGCTTGCGTCAGGGTTGGTGCGCAAACATCACCGAGCACATAATCCCCACTTGATTTCATTCCACCTAATCTTTTTTCTGTGTTAAGCATCACAGATTTAGAGCGCATAGTAATTAAAAGTTTTTTTTGTCCTTTGTTGACGACTAACGATGCAAACTAGATATATTTTTAATAGCTGATAGGCTAGCCTTTGACCACGATCTCACAGTGTGTGTCTCTTAAGAGGTTGTTCAACCTAGAGTTACTAGCTCTCAAGGACGGCTGTCGTATGCTGTATGCCTTTAGGTACTTATCAACTGATTTTCTACTCTAACGTGGTATATACCACGCCAAAAATGCCAAACGGGCATTTGCAAATTGCCCTACTACCATATAAATTGTTAGTGAAGGACTCAGCGACATAATTTTTACTTGAGGATGGTAGATTGCCATACGAGCTAGCTAGTTAGCTCAAAGCCTCGGCAAAATTTGGACCAATGATCACCTAATCGTCAGCCTATAGTGACAATGTCAGAGCTAATCGTATCAATCCATCAATACCTTTACCTAGAATTTCACAGATAATATTTAACCGTGTCTATTAAACATTTCAGTAAAGAGTAAAAAAAGTTTTGTGCCACATGTTACTTCAACAGTTGATTTGTCAGCTTATGAAGCACTACTCTTCCGACGCAATCCTAGTTTTTTTTTTCTTATTTTTAAATTTGACTCTTATGGTTACTTTTGTCATTCCTAAAGTAAAATAATATCGGAGTTCAACTAGCATAAAAGTAGTCAGAGTTTAGTCTCGGTCATGTAGAAGTAGTGTTAAATAGTCACAATCGTATTTTAGTAAGCTGGTGGGTACGTTACTAAAACTTATTCATTAATAATAATATTTTCCTATGCCCACGACAGATACGCTTGCTTATTATATAGGTACACAATCAACATACGGCAATAATGAATCATGAAGAATTGAAAAACTACATGGGAAATGTAGCAACTTTTCCCACGGAAAACTCTCCAGTAGTTACAGTTCGACTATTATTTATTCTGTATAAACTCCACAGATAATCCATCCTCTTACTCTACGGGAAAGAAATGCCATCAGCCATCACTACTTCGTAAAAAACAGTGTTGCTTACGAAGTAGTGATGGCCCAGTGGCAATGGCTATAGACTGCTGTGCAGAAGGTCCTTGGTGTGAATCCCGCCGCTGGCGTGCCGCAATTTTGTAATGCACGTCTGAAACCTGGTCACCAACCTCGAGTAGAATATCTGTCGTCAAGCACCTATCCTTGAGAGCTAGTAATTCTGGTTGAAACTAGGAACACCCATAATGGTGTCCCTACATCATCACTTACCAACAGGTGAGATTGTGGTCACAGAATATCTCTCTATCGGCTGCCTACGCCGATAAAAAGTTTTCAACAGTTTTGGATAAGCCATCCACGGTATTTTACATCTCGTTTATGTTGATAATTAATGGGGATACTTTTAATCCCGATTTATCTTTATTATATAGCTGATAGGTTAGCTTTTAATTTCTTATCTGGCCTGTTTGAAAGTGCGGTTAGTAGTGATAGATAAGTGATGTCATTATGTAAATAGGCTAATCAGAGAATATGATTTATCTTAAAAACCGGAAGTTATCGTAAGGATTTTCTACTTCATATGTAGCTAGCAGACAACCAACCTAAAATGCCATTCCTTTTTGAACCATGATTTTACGCGGCAGACAACAGTCTTCAGTGCTTACAAAATAGAATAAAATGTATTATCAAATAGGCATTTTATTCTGTTTGTCTCTTCAGGCGGCAGCCACTCTAATAGATTTTCACGCTTAATAAAAAAAAAGGAAAACAATTCTACTCAACGTGTGGTGACGTTTACCTCTGTTGCTCAGTTATTATAAATTACACATATAATACCTACCTAAATATCCAGTATAAAGACGAAGTTGTCCAGATTATACGTTTGTAATATGTGCTTTTATTTGTTTCCGGTAAATACAAAAAGAATCTTATGACAGACTATATTAGCCTCGATCATGCGTTCGAAGAGTCAAGACCTCCTGAGGATGATTCATGTAGAAGCGAACGCGTCAAAAATTCTTGCGGTTTGACTGCGTGGCGTTTGTGACATCACGTTGTCTTCACAGGAAAATAAGGCGGAATAGTCACTAACAAACTATATTTATGTTTTTTAATAAGTTGGCATCGTCAGGACCACTATGTTCTAGTTATTAATGAAATTCTATTGTTATCATTATCGCCTATGCCAATGGGTTAAGTGTTTTATAAAAATATTGTTTTAATTTTTTCTTAGACTACTTTTTAAATATTAGTTATTATTAAATATGGATTTCCGCACAGTAACGCCTGAATCTTTTTATTAAATTAACAAATAATTATCAAGTTGCGAAATTAAAATCATACTCTAATCGATTTTCAAGTGGACTCCTTTACATTCAAATTATTGTTCATTGTAACGATATTACACACATTTGTACAACCTGTGACGGCTGACGGCTATAATATTATGCAAAGCGACAAAATGTGTATGATAATTTATGTGGCACTAATTTTGTTGTGCTAAATGAGCTGAAATGCAAATGTGAAATACCTCGCTTGGTCTGATTGTAGGAATGAGTAATTAATCAGCTAGATATTTTTAATGAATCTAGGTATTTCAAATGTATAACAACATAGAATACACATACTGGATGGTCGTAGGATGCACAAGTAAACACGTTATGAGCATTTATCAATCTATGTTTAACTACCATTCATATATAGGTACTACATAAATATAGTATTATATTAGGTCTACGCGCAATTTTCATTGTGCTTATCTGTATCAGCCGGACCAGTCCACTGCTGAACACAGCCTCCCCCTATTAAGGGGGTATTAAGCATAATCCCCATGCTTCGCAGGCGTCTTGAGGATTGCAGTGTATGATGGCAGTTCGTTAGAAGGCGCTGCTCCTCCGAGTATTTTTCCCTTAGTCGCCTTTTACGACACCCACGGGAAGATATAAGGAGGTGAAATTCTAACCCGGTACTCCACGGGGTATCATCATTGTGCTTATATGAGCACTAATATTTAATAAACAAATAAATTCACTCGTATGACTTTTGTTTTAGTGTTCCATACCTACCGAAATGGCAAAACGGAGACTCTGCTGTCCATCTGTCTGTCTATCCGTCCATCTTTGCGTATTTCCGCACAACCAACACAAATGAGTTACATGAGTGACATATGGCTTCAATAAGAAGCCTGCTATGGAACTTTTGTGCCACGCACATACCCCCAGGGGAGCCCGAGTTTTTGGAAACCTACCATTCTAATGTTCTAACCATTTAAAATTAATTGTAAAGTGCTTTAATAGTGAAATTGCGTGTGAAAGCTCATGGCGCTTACAGAACTCGCATTGGCTGCATAATAAAACAAATTTACGAATAATTCGAAATTGACCCCTCATTCAGGCAAAGCATTTTGTTCCTGTGCGTGCGCAATGCAGCTCCATCGAATGAACTATAATGATTATAAAGGTAAAAAAAAAATTTAAACAAAATGGTGGAAAATAATTGTAGAATTTTATGATGAAATGTTCTGTTATTCATGTGAACAATTTTGCTGGTTAAATTTGATGTTAAATAGGTATGAAATCACTTAAACACTCAGGGAAAATGCGCAGTCAATTTATTTAGGGTAAAATAAAATTAGTAAAATTTTAGCACAAGTCCTTTTTTTACATTAGTTTCCGTGTAAGCTTATTTCGGTTCAGTTATGGATAAACAATACTAGATAATATTATTGAGCCCTAATCAAAATGTGTGAATAGTGTTTATATACCTAGTTAAAAAAAACTTGGAATAACATTAATTCTATGTAAGCTTGAACAATATCTTCAACCACATCATCACTTACCATCAGGTGAGATAGTGGTCAAAGGCCGATCTATCAGGCATAAAAAGAAACATATCTGAAAAAGGCGTCTAGCTATTGCAGTTCTGGTTTGTAACTTTCAGAACAATATAACTTTTGTGGAACTACGGATGATAAATATTACTGATATTCAGATTGTCTTCACAAAATGTCTATTACAGTATAATTAGAGATCTAGTCATATTGTTTTTGTACGGTATTGCAAAAGAAAAAGTAAATTATCTAATAAGATATTATAACTAAGCTTAGAACTGCACAACATACAAATGGGTTCTGTTGAACAAATAGGAACACATTCAATTCCTTATAAATAAAAACACCACGTACATATCCGGTTTCATAACAACCTAAAACCTGAAACTATAATATGAAACGTGATGTTTGTTGCAGAAACAAAAAACGAAATAACGCTTTTCCAAATTATTATGTTATGTATAACCATAGTATATTAGTAAACAAGAATAATAAAAGATAATATGTAAGATTTTTTTACTATATATAATTAATATTTTACCTTTTACATGATTTTTTCTTAATTTCACTTTACAGTACTGATCTAAAATGCTCTTATAGCACTTTACACCCTATAGTAGATCCCTGATGCGGAAATTAGTAAGTCATGGTTATAGTTTAACCTACTATACGTCAATAAGGAATAAATTCTACTGCTCGCTGTGAAAGTGTGAAAATTATCGTTTAAGTTTTTGCTAGTTTTATTCTCCTTTACAACCTTAAGTGACAAATTTTACCACATTAGGCAAGACAGGCTCTGTCTTAGTCGGCGTGGTAAAAGAGATACAATTTGAACAATTGAACAGGCCATGGCGATAAATGAGATAAGAATACAATAGGCGCAGTTGTTAAGGCCAGAAGGTGGCAGAAAATATGTCAAAGCTTCTTGTGAAGCTTAAAGATCAAATTTTTCAGAAGTCAAGCCGAATTTTGGCTGCGTTATGGCACCGCTATAAACCTTACAGTAATAACATACGCTGTTATTTCCACGAGAGTGTACGAGTAAATTGGGAGGGAAATTTTTATATATTTTTGCACTCTATCGTACGTGGTATCATCTTCTAGAGCTCCTTGAGTGGAGTACAAATGTTTGTATAATATTATATATTAAGCTAATGACATAAAAGGTAGAGAAAGTGGCGTCAAAATTGTCAATTATAGAAAAATATTGTTATGGTATCTATTTAAAAATCCTATGCTTAGTAATTCTACTAAGGTTTTGATAATTTTGTACTATTTCATCACTTTAACCAACAAATACTGAAAACGGCCATATATACACCGTGTCCTAAAATCCAACGATAAGCCGGCATCGGTGCATGGACCTACTCATGACTACTCGGGAAAAAATAAAAAAAACATTATAACTCTTTTTTTTTTTAATTACAGAGACTTTTATAAAGTTGCGCCAACTTTTAATAAAACTTGCCATGGTAGTGTCCATACTTTTTTTTTTAACCCAGACTATAGAAAGTGCATAGAATGTTAAAAACTATGAAAATTATAAGAAAAAAATTTTTTTTTACTGATTTTTGTAAAATAACTACAGACTTTCTGTAATTTTAAAGGATTGTGGTAGATAGCCGTCCTTCTTAGGTTGCTAATGCATAAAAAATATCAAAAATATGTCAAAAATTGTGGTCATGGTAGTTGAAAATAGCATAATGGGTATCGAATATCGATGAAATTTATAAAAGTCTCTGTAATTAATAAAAAAAAAACAGTTATATTTTTTTTTTTTTTTCCGGGGAGTCATGAGTAGGTCCATGCTCCGATGCCGGCTTATCGTTGAATTTTGGGACACGCTGTATATTGCAGTTTTGAAGCTGTGGTCAAAATCAACAACATATGTTTTTTGTTCGGTTCAGACCCCTATAAAAACCGGCCAAGTGCGAGTTGGACTCGCGTGCTGAGGGTTTCGTACATAAGTAAAAGTTATGGAATTTTCATTGCTAAATGAAATCCATAACATTTTAATATTATAAAAAAATGTTTTTACTATATGATGTAACTAAATATTTATGCTTTTCGCAATGTTTCCTTTACCTGTGCTATAAGACGTTGCTGCGTACCAAATTTCAAGATTCTGAGTTCACGGGAAGTACCCTGTAGGTTTTGATTCTCTTGCGAGTGTCGAAAATTTTGCGGCAAAAACGTCTGTTTCTTTTGATTGCGTTGGCAAGTTGTTTGATTTTCTATCTAAGGGACATTAAACTTGAATATTTGATATGAATTTCAGTTTGATATTTCCACGCGTTCCTGAGTAAAAGGGTTTGACAGACAGACCGACGGACAACAAAGTGATCCTTTTAAGGGTTCGGAATTTCCCTTTTTATATACGGAACCCTAAAAAGAGCGAGGCCTGACTAACACTTGGCCGGTTCTATTTATAAAATATAACGTATTTTATTACTACCTCGTGGTTCTGAGTACGATCACCGGGTCGGACAAGTTATTAGGTTTTTGTAACTAATAAATCTTCTGTAACAGACCGGGGGTCCCCGTGGGGTGCCGGGCTAGAATGTCACCCCCTCCCCCCTCTCCCATCGCTACCTGTGGGTGTCGTAAGAGGCGACTAAAGGTAAAATATCGGAAGGTATTATTATTAGTATTATTTGTTTATTCAGGAAAAATATGCAACATTACAGCTTTAAAAAAAAAAACCAAAGTGTTACATACAATATTAATACCATGATACACGATATAAAATGAATAATTAGTAAAAATCAACAATATTAAAATGAGAATAGGTATAAATGTAGTCTTATGTCAAAATTTTAAAATTAAATACGATACTAATAGGTACAAGTCATTATTATCACTAATTATTAGCATTGGTCAGTAATATAATCAATATAGTCAAGTACAATATTTATAATATACGTACAAATAGATGTACATTTATCGTATATAAATCATTATTATCACACATTGCATTTCAAATAACTAACCTTATACCGAGCAGGTATAAATAATCATTTTCAATAATAATATATCGAAGTTTTAGTAAATCATACTGGACACTCTAGCATTCATCTCGCATGTCTTCTGGCACTTCTTCATCAGGCATGCTATATCACTCGCAAACAAGTCACGCAGTGGTGCCGCGGCAAGTATGGTGCGAGCAGTGTGCGTGCGCGCTCAGCTGGGCTCTCCCGGTGCTGGACCGTGTGGCCTGCCGCGCGCGGTATAACGGACGGCACGCGAGGACGCAGCTGACTCAAAATTTGTACAACGGGTACAGATAATCTCAAAAAGACCTCAACAAGGGCTACGCAGACTATTTTATTTCGGATTACTCCAAGACTAAATTTGGCTAGTGCGAGAGATCTTCTGAGCTCCAGAGGTAGGCAGCAGCGCCTTCTGAAGAACAGATATCTTAAACTACGATCCTCAAGACGCCTGCTATGCGTGGGCATTATGCCGAAACCCACCCTACATGAAGGAGGCTATGTTCAGCGGTGGCCAATCCAGCTGATACAGTACAGTACAGTAATAGACCGGAGTTTTGAAGCAATGATGGCTCAGTGGCATTAGCGATGGACTGTCGCGCAGCAGGTCTATGGTTCGAATCCCGCCGTGGGCTTGAGCTTCACCGCAAGTGGAGGGACATTTTGCAAATGCCCGCCTGGGTAGCGACCACCCTCAAGTAGAAAATCTGTCGCCAAGCACCTAACGGTGTGTTCCGGCAGCTGTCCTTGAGAGCCAGTGGAATTACAGGCACATGAGACTTAACCAATATGTCTCAAAGTGACGGGCGCAGTGCAATTAGTGACTTGAGATGTAATGCATTTGTTATAAGTAGAGTTTAGTCGGCTTAAGATCAGGTGGGCCTCGTCGAAGGGCCTACTTCTCCGTCACAATGACCGTCACTATATATGATGATAAAAAAAAGTCTGAAACTAAGATCATTAGATAGAAATAGGCTTGCCTGCTATTACAAGAGATCGAAAACATATCAAGCAAAAAGTGAGTGTTTGGACATTTTTGCCTACCCCTAAAACCTGTAACTCAAGGACGCATATTTTGTTCCGAGAATTTGTTGTACTTTATTCCGCAGATATCATCTTGTAGATTATCTAGCAAGTTCTATCCAGGAATGTTTATATGTACCATATTTCATGAAAACAAGATTTGGCAGTATGTATATAATAAATCTGCGCTATACAATATGCATGTAATAATTCATTCATTATCATCTGCACCTTTGACTAAAACCTCAGAGTACCTCTGCCTTACAACCCTTACAAATTGGCGGTTGTACCAGTCGAAGGCATTAACCTGCACCTGCCTTGACTTCCAACGATATATTATTCATCATCCGAAAACCTCCTATTCCACGCTTTATGTACGATGGATCCCTGTTTTCCTTAGAGTTCTCGGTTTTCGCCAATATCCCTGCTTTGCAAGGCACGACCTGAATTATTAAAATTCAATATATTTTCTTAGTGAAATATGGATCTTCTGCAGAAATTCACGAACATGTGCTTGTAAAGCTTGATATATGAAAGATTGAGAACTTGAAATGTGAGATCGTTATTATTTCAATATTCAAATACTTTGTTAAGAGGGAACGCGCCTCGTTCCCTCGCGAGGGATAGAAAGATAATTAACGACATCGACGTTTCGTGTGTTTTCTTCCAAAACTGAGCCAATTCAATTACTTTTACATTAACCTACTTTACTACATTGGTATTAAATTTTAAAAAAGAGTATATCTATGCGTTTTCTTTTTAATAAAAACTCTTTTAATTTGTCTTATGATCATCTGGTAATCATGGCGGTGAAACAGGACGTTTATGTGAATTTTCACCCTTCATCTAAATGTCTAGCCTAACATCAATCTATCTATCTAAAACGGGATTTCTTAGCACGGGGAAACCTAGTAAGAATTCTTGTTTTACACTCATGTTTTCTTCATTTTATATAAAATTATTATACTTATATACAAGGTTTATATAGTGTTAACTAGACAACATGTTTTATATATATTATGTGTCCTACTGTTGCATCTATATGATTTTCTTTATAAATGATTTTCTTTATAAATAATTTTATTTTGTTATCTTATAATTTATTTGGTGTTCAGAGTATAAGCTTTAACGTTTTACCTTTAACGTAAAAAGATAAATATGTTGGTGTAACTAGAAGTATTTTCCGATAATAATTGGTTTATAGGAAATATTTTATACAAAGTAAAAATTTTCTATAAATCTTAAAGCCTTTCTGTAAATCAGATCTGAAAAATGAAGAGCACCAAATTTGTTTAAATTATATACGTAAAAATATATTTAGGTACTCCTTATGACTTACTGAAAAGTCGTGATTTGTCCGTTACACCACATGAACCTGCAGCCATCGACCGAGTGTGCTGACTTCTAGACTGTATTGAATTTTAAACCTTTTTCTTTGGTCTAATCGTCAAAAACTTTTCGTAGACTTCACTTACTAATTTTCTACTTGGAGGCTAACCAAGTCTAACTACGGTATTTGTTTTTGGCTTGTAGTCAAGAAGCTTTAAATTTTTTTGGTATTGTTGATTTAACATAAAACAATGAACAAGTACTCATATTCAGTCAATTTTATGTATTATTTATAAAGTTAAAATTTACAATATTATTAGGACTCATTAATGCATTTTACAAATTTAAGTGTATAAAACTACTAATTGTAACAGTAATATAACCTACACTAATGTTATAAGGAGGTATAGTTTAGAATTTGTATGTGTGTAAGCATGAAGGGAGTGTATCTCCGAAATTACTGACCGGATTTACAAAAATCTTGTCTTTGTAAAAAGCTGCATTAAAGTCTTTGACATACTTCGCATGTTTTTCCCACTTTGCGTAGATTCTGAATACGTCAAAAATCGGTCTGACGTAAATTGGTCGGTTTTTCTTGTTGTATTATTACAAATTTGCTTTACCGCAAAATAACGAATATCTATTGATTACACCTATCTTAGCTTCACACTATTGCATTTAATTGTTTGAATAACAAACAATTACGTCTTTGTAAATTTTCTTTGACTTTCTTTCTATAAGTTTACATATCATTTTTTTTATAAAAATGATAGATTTCTTCTAAGAAGATGGTTTTATTTCTTCCCAAGAGTACTTTATAGTCGATATAATAATATATGATTACAGAATATTAAGTTTTTGATTCTTTTACATCTAGGAACACATATTTTAAAACCAATATAATGCAATAAAACTTTCGTATTTTTTGATTTAGTCCTATTTCATTTATTATTTTGTGGTAATGTTTTCACTTTTTCATCTTTTCTCTGTCTTTTTCTAAAATTTTAATGTCTTTTATATCACACATGGTTCCTCATTGTATAATAATCCTTAATTTCTCATGATAAAAATATATTCTATTGATCGTATTTCTGTGATAGTACAACTTCTTTTTCATATTTTTTACTGTAAGTGATGAACTTTTATGTTAATTAACAAGATTATGTCAAAAAACAAAGGCTTCAGTGTAAATTATTCATTATAGCTAGACTCTAAAACCTTAAAATCAAACCTTATTAATTTATAGAAGCAAATAAAAATTCTGCTACGACTCAATTGAAATTCTCATTGCTTTTCTGATTTTAATATTAAACTATTCTTAAATTATTTGCAGACATACGACCAATATAAGCAACAAAATAATCCATACGTAAATGCTGCGGTGATCATCTGGAATATCAAAGAAATAAAAATAAAAACTTTAGGTTCCAGACCAATAAAGGCAATATCAATTATTAATTTCGAAATCTTTGCTCGCTGAAATCGTAAACTTTTATAAAATGAACTTTTGATCCCCAGTGCACATTCTTCGCGTTAGTTACTTATCGTTGTTGGTGTTTAAACTTTCGTCTGTTTGCTAAGTATAATAACAAAGATAAAATTTTAACTCTACCTAAAACTATGATGAAAGTTTATATACTTTTTGTGAGACGTGGAGTTAACGTGAATGTCACGAACACTCCTTGAAAAACACGAACTGATGTGATCATAACTATAATTTAATTTATTCATCTTCCATACGTGAGCCATGTCTGCTAAAAAAAATAAAAGAGGTTTTTTTATAGGTTTGTAATGGAATAAGCACGAGACTCACCTGTGTAAAGTAGTAACCTCTGCTTATAATATGCGTTTCATCACAAGTGACAAACTGTACTGCGTCCATCACCCTCAGATATATAAGTTTAGTCTCGTGTACATGGAATTATACCGCCACCCATACCCTTTAGACCGGTACACAGTAATGCATACATTACTGCTTGATGGTAGAAATAGGTATGGTAGCAGCACTTTCCCGGACGAGTTCTAAATAATTTAAATGCTACTATAATAAGACATACTTACCTACTATTTGTATGGAAGATGTACAGGCTAGTTCTGCTATGGGAACTCGCTCTTAAAGATAGCTGCATGAACGCCGTTGCGCGTTTATTACTAATGGACCACCCAAATCATCCACCTGGATGGTCAGACCACTAGCTGTCTTGACTGTCTGACCTACGTGGTCAGTTAGGATTTAAATATCCTAACTGACCATTCTCCATACCAAGGTAACGCAACAAGGGTAACCCTCAACGGAGAGAAGATGACTCGATATCTTTCCCATTGATGACTGGACAGGTAATTTGATAGTCCGCCAAAACAAAGATCTTAATGAGATTTATCACTTTTGTAGAGGCACTAGGGTCTAAGATCAAAAGATTCCGAGATATCATCTATGACAGATATCTTGAAAATGAGAAGTAATTGAAACCATATCAACCCTCAATTTTACAGCTTAAATTTTGACAGCTGTTGCATTTTACACTCCACATGACAGCATATTCGTTTTTAGTTAAAAAGACCCTAAAATGAACTTAACTTGCAACTGCGACATCAGCTTATCACAAATATCAACAACATTGACATCTGTCATACCTGACACCATCCTTGATTTTATAAGTTTGAAGACCCTTAAAACTAGAAACGAAACTGAAACCAACGATATAACTGTAATCTTGATAGTTGTCATATTTGAGGTCTGTCTTCATAAAATAGATAATATTTTCCAAAAGCAAAAGTAATATTCATGGTTATCGTGGCTATAATTTCTATGCATCAAATTATTTTATTGTAATCTTATCGCGATAAAACAGTTGAATTGGTTTCCTCTTTAGTACAGTGCGTGGAGGGGATAAACGTCAATTATCCATCCAGCCACCAGCAGGAAAGTCATCGGAACATCTTCCCTCAGTTGGGGGTTGCCCTTGACAATTAGGTGATCAGTTAAGATATTTTCGTGGAGAAATGGCACTGTTGTAGGAAAATTATTTATACTACAAAAAATGTACAAGAATTATTGCAAATATTGAAACACACACAACTGAAATATACAAGCCACATTTTATTGAAATTCAAGATTTTACTTTAGATTTCATATAAATTTTAAAAATATACAAGTTTGTCATAAAATATACCTTACTATTTAAAAAAGTTGAACATTTTTATTTGTTACACCGGATCTTATGATTTAAGGCACAAAGAAAGACTAGCCTCCGAAATTGAAATGTAAAAATTTGCATATAATATCATATCTTAGGGTCGGCAACGCATTGGTGACGCCCCTGGTGTTGCAAATGTCCATAGGCGACGGTAACCGCTTACCATCAGGTGGGCCGTCTGATTGTTTGCCAACCCATTACATTAAAAAAAAAAAAAAAAAAAAAAGCACCTGTATCATGACTAAAAAAATATGCCAGAATATCTCAAAATATAGTAATTATTTTTAGAAAAATTCTACCGTTTTCGATAGTCTAAAAGCATAATCCCATTATAAAGTGCTACTACTCGTTATAAGATTTATTTATCGGTAAGATCCAGTAGATAAAAATGTTTAATTTTGATCACTTTAGAACTTATTTTAATTAAAGTAAATTATTCAACTTTAGTCCTACCCAAAGTTTAATAAACACTTGTTTGTCTGGGTTTCATGTTGTTAGATATTAAATTAATTAAGATCTACTGTACACATAAATATGGAGAAACAAATGATAATGCTATGATTAAATCCTAACAGTGGTCTGTTACAAACAAAATTTCTACCTGACAACTCAGGTTTGGGTTGTTTGGTTTTTGATTTGGTTGGTTTGGATGGTCCGTTACTAACGCCGTTGGGATGGTATTGTTTGTAACTTAAGGTCTAAATTATTATATTTTTGACTGAAAGGTTTGCCTTTGCCCATATCTCACCTGTTTGTGAGTGATGATGTGGTCGAAGATGTTGTTCAGGCTAATCTAGAGTTACTTGCTCTCAAGGACAGCTGTCCTTCAGACCCAACACACCGTTAGATGCTTGGCGAAAAATTTCCATTTATGGGTGGTAGCTATCCAGGCGGGCATACGCAAAATGTCCAACCACCAAGCAAATTGTTACGATTGCAGTTTTTTTACACAGCAGGAACTAACCAACACATAAAAAAAACAAATAGAATGGACTACCTTGGCCAAATCTGTGTAAAGAGGAATTAAGATTTAAATAAAAGGCGCTAGAATCTAATTCGATTTCTATCACTATTATAATTTATACGTGTAGTACACAATATATAAAACTGGATAATTTTGAACAATCTGAAAATGCTTTAATGTATTTTGAGCTCAAAGTTAGACAATATGAGCGCTAGCTAGCTGGCGCAGTAACTAAGGTAGACGTAGTATGTGACTGAACTTGCTTGTAATAAATATATATAAATGTCTGCGAAGACTCAGGGGTTTTGAGATTTACGTACATCTGATGAAAAAGTTAATAGTGAAACAAGTAGAGATATGGGACCAGTCACGTGTATTTTCCTCTGTTTGTCACAATCTATTTTCTCAGAATAAACTGATCAAAAACTTAGAACTTACATACAACAACAAGTGAGGTGACCTATTCACGGAAGCATGGCGTTATTAAACGATTTCTGGTGTATATTAATTTTGGGAGGCAAACCAAACAAATTAAACAGCGTATATAACTTTTTGCTTATATTCATGTTATTTTTACAGTAAGAATAATTGCAGTAAGATCTAAACCATTCCTCACTGTAAACAGAAAACAACAACACTACTAAAGAAGTACTACGGACGTCTAAAAACTCGTAGCGAGCGTAGCTAACAAGCTCTTTAAACTAAACTTATTATAAAGGAGTAAAAGACAAAGTCTGTATTTTGAATGTAAAGCACTAAAAGTTTGTATAGCTCAAGAACAAATAATCTGCATAGTAGATATATAAGTTATGATTTAGTATCAGAAGCCGTGGTTCTCTGCAGCTGTCACTACGGCAATGTACCACAGCTTTCAGCTACAACAAATCAGTTGGACAAATTTTTATACAACTTACTTATATACATTTTTTTATTGTATTCTTTTCTTTTAGCGTGTGTGTACTTTTAAGGTAATTTGTGCTAACCTTAACTTCAGTTAATAATAAAATATCTTTACAATATTTGAAGAAAACATTACATTACATAATATTTTAATAAAACACCAAAAAAAATATAGAAAATATATCTAGCGACAATTCCACTTAATTTCCCTGCTAAGCCGATGTGACGTCACAAATGCCACCCAGCCAACCCGGAAGAATTTTCGACGCGTTTCGCTTCTACAGGAAGCATCCTCAGGAGGTCTTGACTCTTCGAGCACACGATCGAGAATTTATCTTTATCGATTTTACTAAAATACCTATTAATTGAATGTTTTCTTAAAATATTTGTTATTAATAAATATGTATTTCCGCATAGTAACGCCTGAATCTATTCATTAAACGGCAATTATGAAGTCGTCAAGTGATACGAAAGAATAAGCTTAATTTTGCATGTAGTCGGGATCAAGTCACAATCATGAATAGGTCCGTATCGAATACTAATTTATTTTATTAGTAATTTTATTTTATAAATCTACACCCCACAGACTCTAGGATCCGTGTTTTTATTTAACTATGAGCATTTTTTAGATACAAGAACTAAAAATTAATAGGAAACATGCATCATTCCAAGGAGGAACAGTGTTAAGAAACGTATTTTTTTTGTCGTTTAAGTCTCGTTTGTTTCTGGAAGCACAGCCAACCGGTGTCCTCTAGCAGCACCCATTCACGAGTTGACGCATGTGCCAGCTATCGCCTTCCTCAACCATTTTTGAGGGAAGATGGCGATCCGACACAACACCGCTGCTAGACAACACCTTTTTATGATCATGACTGCTCTGGATACCCGTGCCAACGATTACAATTATTAGATTTTTGTTTTGTGTCATTTTCCCACGTCACATGTCTCCATTACCATTTCACATTAAAAACATAAATATTTACATAATAATGCTGGCCGGGTACGCTGTTTCAATCTTTGATCACCATTTTAAGGTTGTAATCACGGGCTGGCTTTTGGTGTCGCAACCATTGCCTACCTAACGAGCCGTCCTATGGCGTCATCTTCGTCATCCGCGTAGTATATGAAGGATCCTGTATGCCGTGAAACTGCAAAAACTGTGTGGGACGCTCTCGTGCAGCTTCATGCTGCTCTTGGTCTTGATGGCGATGACCAACTCGTATGTCAGTCCCTGCCTTTCGTGGATGGTCAGGGTGCGTGATCCCCTTCCCTCTCCGAAGCCCTGGCTTATCAGGGTCTCCTTTTCTTCCTGGGTGTTAACCAGGAATAAGGTGTTGAGGAGGGATTTGGGGATGTTCGCATCCGCGTACCTTTTAAGCTTAAGGGACTTAATACGGGGAACTGAGGAATATATACCAGAGTATATTTGCCTCATTTTATTAGTATTTATAACACGCGTTGCATTGACTAAGCTTTGGAAAATAAGATGAACTCCCGGCCCCCAAAGACCCAATGTCTGTACACCAAACGCCTCAAATAAGTAACCACTTCCACAGTAAAAGAATCTTAACTTTGAAGTTTGAAGATGCTGGTCACAACGCAGTTGTCACTTTTCTTTCATGTGACTTATTGAACAATTATACTGTGTTTTATGTTTTACTTATAATGAAAAAAAATATGCCAATAAAGAAATCAGTTTTGTTTATTCAATAAACTATAGAATCAATATATTAAATAAAATTAGTCTGACATCTCGAACCATCGACACGCATTAGACCATTTGGTTCGAGAATTGCAGCTATTCTCGAACAAGAACATGAAAGTAAAATTTATTACTATTGCACTATTTGACTAGCTATACTCGTGCTCATTTATGCTCGTTTGTTAATAATCCAGCATTATTACATTTTTATTCTCGATAGCACACAAAAAAATAAGGTAAAATAAATAGATGTTACGTTTCTCCGATTATCCCTAGGAAAATAAAAACATTTGGAATATACGATTTTCCTATTACTAAAATGGTTCACATTTTTCGTATTTGACTTCGTATAACACGTACTTCCGCTATACCTAATTGGATGATAGTGAGACGAAGAGTCTTTTGATCACTTTTGAGACACTTTTCCACCTTATTTCATATTCCAACCCAATCTACAAGCGTTGAAACATTATATATAGGTCAATTAATAAAAAATACAATGTAAAATGTATAAACCATAAGTAGGTAAGTACCTAATATATCACCGAAAAAAACATCGACTGTAGCATGAATTGAAATATTTATTTCTTATGATACACAATAGCCTACAGCAGTTATTATTTCTAATGAAAAAAATATATTCACTCGTACTTCTTACTTTATGCAGCTCAAACATTGTTCTATAAAAAAAGACATTCATTTATAGTTAACCAACATGTACGCCTACACGACTCTACAAATGATATACATTATGCATAAACAGCGGTTGTGGTGCAGCTGACGAAAGCTTTGATATTCCATTTTTTTATAAATATATACGATCCTCTTTTGCATACAATATGAAAAATGCGCATATGCGATTTGTTATTCAAATAAAAGTTTTTATAGGGTGGGTTAATATTTTTTAAGTTACAGTGGTGTGTTTCTTTTCTCGTAATGCTTGTATAATAAAATTTATAACAATAAAAAGAAACAATGAATATTACCAATTTAAGAAGATATTTCAATAAATTAAGGGAAAATGGGAAAAAAGTTTGCTCTTTATTTCACTATTATGTTTTCCTGAAATTAAAAATACAGGTAAAATTATTCATGTACTACATAGGCAATTTCATGTTGTTTTTCTATAAGTTACATGTTCATGTAAAAACAGCTGAGTAATAGAGGTAAACGTCACAATGAGTATAATGGATATTGTATAATTAGATGATCGTGTGTGATAATGCGTATATATTTTGACATCTGCCACTTGTAAAGAAATGAAATGGGTACCATTTGCCACCTAAAGGGATATTCAATATATAAGAAAGAGGAAAAATTTAATTTTCCGGATACCATTAAAATAATGGTAAGAAAAAGAAGACATCACATTTAATAGTTGAATGTATGAGAAACACAAAATATGATTTGTAAGGGTCGGTGCGGTATTTCATAGTTCAAACGACTGCTTTTTGTTGGACATAGTGACATTTTGCTTTTGCCTATTAGTTCAGTAAAAACGTTTTACAGTGTTTTTGAATAAAACATGCTTGTACGTCCTAGGTGCACAAATGATTCGTCAGTTAATTATTTTCATAAGTAATGTTATGATTGTTTTATTCAAAAAATGCAACAAATAAACGAAAAGTTCTTATAACCTAGCAAGATTTTATCCAGGCATTTTAAAATTACTTGAATTGTAAAGTATCCAATTCTAAGGACTGCTCGCTTATATCTATTGAAAAGTTATACCCGTCTTTGGCAAGCTCGAGCCTACCAAAGTGATACGTCACGCCATTAATGACAGTGTCATTTATTGGGTATTTGAACTCTCAAAATGCTTGATCATCTTCCTGAGTATTTAACTGTTACGAAAATTATTTGGGTCGTGGTTACAATACAAACATAGGTACATATCAATATTCAATACTGTCTAAAACACGCGAAGCTTTCCATATTTATTTAATGTCATACTGCTTGCATGTCATGGAGTGAAACACAAACCGGTATTCTTTTGCATCATCAACTATTCATATATATTTGCAGTACAGTGATTTGTTGTACGTTTGGGTAGAAACTCACTTCTAAATTTAAACAGTTTTAACGCGCTTGTAGCTAGCTTCACGATCATCAATCTACATGATCAATATGACCAAGGTATTTTAAGTTAAAAATAATATTTCTCGTATTATTTTGATAATGATTGAACACACAAGTTGTCCCTAAAACCATGAAAATATTATATTTTTTGTTTTATATTTGAGTATTCAAAATTTCATCTCCAAATCTCGCGTATAAAGTACAGTTGATATAGAAAGTTATAAAAACAATTCTATTGATTTTTAAGACTTTTATTTTTAAAGTAACAGAATCGTTACTTCAAGATATAATATACTATTTTATTAAAGTTATGAGTGAATAATTCAAGTAGATTTTAACTTTTTATTCGTATCGGAGGCAACACAAACATTAACATTCTAATTACTTCATACTTCCAAACTTTTAATGGCTGTAACGAAAAATATGAGTCAGCCCATCTGCTGTACGAAACCTTGTTGTGCCATAACTTGTATACAAGGTACATACAGAAACTGCTCCTTGATACTCAACATCAAAGAAACGCGAAAACTTTGCCTTCATTCTCTCATTCTAGCGTGGAAATTACTTAATTAAGTCCCCAGGGATTTCTGAAGTTTACCAACTCTTAATGTATCGAAAGATCAACATGACCCATTGTTAATTAAGCAAATTAATTCGATAATTAATTAAGGCTGAAATGTTTCTAATTAGTAGGTATTAGATATACCTAAGCCGTAAGTTGAAATAGTATCAGTTATGAGCTTATTGTTAACTGAATCGAAAGTCACTGGCTTAAATAATACTTATTTGGTAGATCTGTTTCATTAATGAATTATGACTCTTAAAATATAGGAGGTAAAAACAAAATCCCTATTAATTATTTTAAACCTTGGTGCTGATTTTTTTTCCAAGCGCCTACGCTGCTTCTAGCTTATCCGAATATTGCTTAAAGATTAATTCAAAAACCAAACAATTGATACTCGTAACACTTACTTATATACTTGTACTATATAGTTAATTTACATGCATGTGCCAATATCCCGCAATATTGGTTTCAAAACGATTTAGGTGCATGGAAATTGTTTGAGATTATTACATGTTTTGTATTCCGAGGTCAAATGATCAAAACGTGACGGTCTCTTTTATAGGGGAGTCCTGTGAATCGCTAAATATATTTCTTGAATTACGAAATTATGATCAAGGACTTAATTTTAATGATTTAAGCGATTTGCAGTCTCACTTGCACCTCTTTGGTTTTTATAACTGCTTTAAATATTAATTTGGCTCATATTGAAGTAAAAGTAGAGGAAAGCTTCTTTTTACTTCTACACTGTAGGGTTCTGTAATTCGTCCTTGACTAACCTTTTCTTTTGAAAACCTTCGAATGAACCTTGACCTTCTGAAACCTTGACTTTGTTAGTTTACAAGAAACTTTTATTTCATAGTCAATAGTATATCGTTTTGTATTGTTTCAGTGTCTGACTTCACAACGCAACTCTCCCAAATATACGAGAGGCATTCTGCAGAGCTGCAAGTCCTGGTTGCCAACTTTCGGAAGAGAAACAGCGAGCTTAGAAAAGAAAGGTATGTTTAGGTTTAAGCAATCTTGAATCGAATATGTTCAGTATATGAGGTATATAAGGACATGAATTAATATAACATAATAATACGAAAAATTTGAAGATGAATACTTTTAGTAGGATCGTTCTTTACTGTAAAAATGTTTTTTACTCAGAGAAACACATAGATATCGACAACATTGTTACGTTTTACCGAGAAAATTCAATCCATATTTAACCAATATACAACCTTTCACCATTTGCTCGATCCTTCCCAAACAAATGGTAAGCAAGTTTTTATCATAAAAGATGTCACGCAAAAAACCGCCTGACTTGCTTCAGCAAAAACCCCGTCTGAACAAAGAGTATTTTATCTTACCATACATAAATTTTCTATTTATTTTCCTGTGTATTGTTTCAAGCTTCCAAAGAAAATATATCTGCACATGTCTGTCGATGATTTAGATACAACGAACAGACTTGTTTGCTTTATATGATCCTTTCAAAATATTTATAGTATTGTGGATTAGTGAGTCCGTTTTCAGAAAATATACCAGCGTAAGGTAGTAAATGTGTATAATACGTTAATATGTCAATTTCGATGGAAGTTACATGTTTTGCCCCTGGGGTTTAAACTTTGGGTCCATGGGGGCGTATACGATATTGGGGAATACGATATTTATAAATATTTGGCTTAACGCTGTGGTTGACGAGAACCAAAATATTGGCTCATGTTTTGCCAGCCAGCATTCTGGACACCTAACCTTCAAACAAAGGTTTACTAAATGTATGATTGTATATAAAATTGTTACTTATGTTTTTGGTTTTGAACTAAGATAATATACAAAACATTACATATTGAAAATATATCTGTAACACAAGTTTATACTAATTTAATATTAGTTGTATATACTTATGGGAGATATCTGATACTAATTACATAAGAACTTATCACGTTTTAAATAAACTTGTATCATTTTTACAAAAAATCCCGGTGACGCTCCTAAAGTGCTTTAAAGTACCTAACGTCGGCAATGTCAATTCAAGTAGTCAGATTATTACCCTCGAAGGCATCTACCACATCGTCAGAAGGATGTTAAAACTATATTGTCCAGCACTTGCTTTCATACTCGTAGCCCAATAACTACAGGTAATGCGACAGAACAGTATCTTGGAGTTGCATGTTCAAATTTACTGGAAGAAGTCTTTTTCTTATTTGAAATTTCTGTGACTTTGCTTAGCAGCCTGTTAATTTCGAAAATAAATTTTAAATAAAAAACGAAATTTCGCATACATGTATATCAGTGAATGTAAATTTTAACTTGTAGCACTCATATTTTGCCTAACTCTGGACTGCAATTGGACATATCTTGTAGGAAAAACTAATATCCCGTAGCTGGTCAGCCTTAGAATCAAACCCATAATCTTTAGACAGAACCTTATTTCAATCACAAACTGACAGGTTGGATTATTGCTCCCTTGTCGTTGTTTTGATTTCGTTATCAGCATTTGTTTAAAACATAATAATTTGCAAAGCATTTTAATGGATATGGATGGATTGTTTATGGATAGTTCCTCAGAAATTTTGGCGAGTTGGCAGCACAAAAGTTGCCAACTTTTTGTTTGGTGGAGACAGAACTTTAAATGCGATCCTCTAATGTGATAGTGTAATAGCGGCCTAAGGAGAGTTAGTAGAATGTTTGTTGTTGTAAAGCATTCGGATCTATGGCCCCTATCACCGGTCAGACTCCAACTTTTTTAGTAAGCTTTGAATGTAGTATAATTTCTGCCTAAAGGTAATAAAAGCGTTAATCTAGTAACAATCCAGGTTGTGCACCTGACGTGTAAAAATACTCTACTTTTTTGACAAAATATCATTGATATATAAAAATAATATATCACCGTCCATAAACCTTTGAGCTTTTCTTTTTAAAATATTTATTTACTTTTCAACCAGATTCACGTGAGATGCACAAAACCTATCACAAAATGTAACGGTGTTAGAATAAAGCCGGCATTGAAGAGAATAAACTCAATATTGGATAAAAGATACCTCGAAATTGAATTCACAAGACCCAGACCGTACGAAGTTAGTTGAATGCATACTTAGGCAAGGAGAAGTTAGCCCCTGTCTGAATGTTTAAGATATGCAGTGTAGGCATTACAGTATTACACTGCTAATAAATCATTATAATACCTTCGGCGTAGCGTATTATATTTATAAATACCAAGGTAGTTATAATTCTCCTTTTTGTCTTTTTTTATAAAATTAAATTTGCTTTTACTTTAACTAATGCGTAAAGGTAGAAAATCTTGTCCTAATGTGCAGCTAATGTGTCTCTAATCTTTACTCCATTTGACAACAAACTCACTTAATAGTAAGTGACTGCTCGATGATGGTTAACAAGCTTATGCTATAATGGAAACTGTCTCTCAAACTCAAGAACAGCAGCCGCAATACACCTTATGATGCTTGGCGGCAAATACTATAGGGCTGAAAATCATGCATTGTGTTGAACTTTCAGGGCCTTCTGAGGGCTTCCAACGCAGCCTTACGATCCTAAGAAAATGCAAATGCATGAACCAGGATCTACCGCTTCAATACTCTTCAAACTTTGAACATATATTATTTTAACGATGCTTTCGAAGCACAGAAGCACTCAGGAGTAAAATTAAACTGCCGGTGACCCATCCAAGTATCGAAATCTCCGAAATGAATAATAGTATTTTACTCATTCAACGTAATAACTTCCTTTAACCAACTAGGTGTTTAGTATATTATATAGTTTAGACTTCTTATAGACATTCCTGCTGTTATTGTGGTCAGATATCTAACTCGAGGTATTAAAATATAAAACAGAATAACTAAAACACAGTCAATCATAGATATATAGAATTACCATATATAGCGATCAGTAAAAGCTACAAAAAAGGCTAAACCCTGTACTAAAACGTGGAAGTAATAGGCAATATGTTTGGTTACAGCATGTTTACGAGCTATGATAACGTTTATATGTACATGAATACCTAACTAACTCCTCATTTCGACGGTAACTTATTTTTATGTCCGTTGTAAAAGCCTTAAATTATACCTTTTGCCATACTTAACTACCACCTGGGGCGAGCTACGGACTGAAGAAATACTGTATTTGTAAATAAATAAATGTTCTGTAGAGTTTCTATCAAACTTACGCTCTACGTCTTTACTACGAGGTAGCAGACTGTAGCAATAGTGCTACGATTTTTACAGCAATTACTAATAAGGCTTGCCTTTGACTACTATTGACTTATAAGTGATTATATGAGCATCTATTGTAAACAATCTTAACCTGGAATGGGAAAAGGCTCTGAAAGTTGCCAAAACCCACGGATATGTGCTTGGTACCAGGAGTTTCTTTTGTGATTGTGACGAAACAAGCCCGAGGCCCACCTTATGTTAAGCGGACTAAACTCTGCCTATAACAGATGCATTTATTCACAAGTGACGAATTGCACTATTCCCGTCACTATGAGACATTCAGTTGTTAATTCTCATGTGCCTATAATTATATTGGCCCTCAAGGACTGCTGCCAGAACATACTGTTAGGCGCTTGGCGACATATTTTTTACTTGAGAGTGATAGCGAGCCAGGCGAGCAGTCGCAAATTAGTTTTCCACCATGGGGTGGCTTCCACCGCAAGCCGCCGCGGCGGTGGAAATCTAACCATGCACCCGCGGCACGGCAGTCCATAGCTGTCACCGCTCGGCCATCATTGCTTCAAATCATTGGTATCTAATTTATTTGTAGTGGTGGTCAGGCATCATTCGCAAGATGCCCTGTCACCACGCATGAAGTTTAAAACCAAGCCACGATGAAGTACGAATCATGGACCTTTCTGCTGCAGGTAGTAGAGACTGTGACTGGGCCATCTCTGGTTCCATACCGCAGCATAGCTTTTCATACTACCGTAGGTATTATATTGATTTGCTAGCAGTGTAATGCTGTAATGCTCACACCGTATATCTTAAATATTCAGAGAGGGACTAATATAACTCTATGCTAAGGCTGTTCAAACCTTCGATCTCATCATTACTTACCAACAGGTGAGATTTAAGTCAAAGGCAACATTGCACAATATCTAATAAAGAAACAATGCCTTGTATATTGTCACTGAGTCACTGCCAATGAGTCAAACAAATTTACGCTATCGTTATTTTGGTTATAAATTTAATAGATATGTTTTAATGTGACGAGTGATACGTTGATTCACTCTAAATGCCAGGCAAATAAATAAAGCCTTACTTTTCACCAATTTCTTCTTATAAGTGTATCTCAAAAGTGCCACTTTCGGAGATATTCGCTCCACATTTGCAGCCTAATATCCTCCATTTTACCCAATTTTTTGCTCACTTTATGTCCACCCCTTGATACTATCACTCAAAGTCATGGTTAGGATCGTTTTAGACCTCGTTATACTTTGCGTAGTTTATTTAACTCAAATTGCTTTATCTTTAAAGTATGTTGTTATAAATATAATAATAAATACACCTCTTTTATAAATCTTTCAAATATTTAACTCTAGAACTGTTACTGTTTTGCCACTGAAGAATAATCAAAAGATTGCTTCAACCAATCAACTGAATCAATTCACTCAAAAATCACCAGTTCATTTTAATACTTCGCAGAACTGACTTCGATTGAAATATTGGAATGAAGCAATCTTGGAATCAAGTCAGAATTACCTTAACGAGACTATTAGAGGTAAAATGAAAAGAAACTAGACAGTCTAGAACAGATAACGACTTGTTACCTGGGGCTCTGAATAAGAAAACCAGCTTTGTGATGTTTAATTAATAGATTGTTATTTTATGCTTAGTCTTTGTGAGTTAGTGTTATTGTACATTTAATATTCGTGCGAAACTTAATTTGTAACTTTCTTCAAATAATTTATTGAAATTATTTAATATATTGGATATGACCATATCATACCATTTTATGAGTAGGTTAATCCTGTTTTACTACCTGTAATCACTTCACCTAGTGTGGTTGTGTTCAAAGGTTAGCCCATTAATAAGCAGTAAAATGTTTGGTTCTTTTTAGGGTTCCGTACCCAAAGGGTAAAAACGGGACCCTATTACTGAGACTTCGCTGTCCGTCCGTCCATCTGTCACCAGGCTGTATCTCAAGAACGGTGATAGACAGACAGTTGAAATTTTTACAGATGATGTATTTCTATGTTTGCCATAACAACAAATACCAAAAATAAAATAAAATAAATATTTTAGGGGGCTCCCATACGACAAACTTGTTTTTTTTACTGTTTCTTGCTCGATACTAATAACGGTGACAGGTAGACGCTTTAACTATTCACAGAATATTTAGTTACGGAACCCTTCGTTCGCGAGTCCCAGTCGCACTTAGCCGGTTTTTTTTATTTTAACCGACTGTTACATATACCTAAAAATGGCCAGTTGAGGCACCTGCTGTTCTTGAGTTTGACAGGTACCACGCTGAATATGTTTATTTTTTTATAAATCTGATGACATAAAACATTAACATTTTGTTCATGGTTCCGACAAAATCAGTTTTTTCTTATTTATATCTAGGCTAGCCTTTGACCACTATCTCACCTGATGGTAAATGATGATGCGGTCGAAGGCGTTAACAGGGTTAACCTAGAATTACTGTCTCTCAAGGACAACTGCCGGAACACACCGTTAGGTGCTTGGCGACAGATTTTCTACTTGAGCTAACCCGGCAGGCATTCGCAAAAGGGTCTACCTCCATGCTGTAACGACGGCATCCTAAGACAACAACCGGGACCAACGGCTTAACGTGGCCACCGAAGCACGGGAGCGCTCAGTGGTAATGTCACTAGCGGTCACCCATCAAAGTCGCCGCGACGGACTTTGATTAACCTTGCTGATCGATTGAAAACGGCTAAACAAACTACGCTACGAGCTCTCTGTACCCGTCACGCAAGGGTATGGCTAGTATAGTACGGTAGGTCTAGTATTTTTTTATTATAGTTGATAGGTAAGCCTTGGACCACAATTTCACCTGATCGTAAGTGATGATGTGGTCGAAGGTGTTAACAGGCTTAACCTAGAATTACTGGCTCTCAAGGACAACTGCCGGAACACACCGTTAGGTGCTTGACGACAGATTTTCTAGGCGGGATTTGAACCATGGACCTGCTGCGCGGCAGTCCATAGCCAATGCCGCTGAGCCATCACTGCTTCAACTTGCAAGTAGGAAGGTATTTGTGGTGGTAAAATATAATATATATCCTCATCCATCTGATAATATGTATTTACTCGTAGAACTTCTGTTGCTCAGTAGATATTCGGATCGAGTTATATTAATAATGAGAATTTAAAAAATTAGAGACAAGCTCCAATCAATAAGTTTTGGTTTCTTTGCTTGAGTTGAAACTGCAATGTTCCATATAACGCTAATTATCGTATTACTCCTTATTAAAACTATAAACAAAAGGAACTTACTAGTTTTCCAGAAAAGTGATAGGTTTGGATGTGCATACCGTAAATTTCAGAACAGGGATGGAGTTTTTCTTATAATTTGAAAGTAACTAATATATATACAACATGTTTTTTTATTCTTAATATATATTTAAGTGTATTAGATAATAATTGTATTTCATTTTTTTAAATTGGCGCCAAGATTCTAACAGAAAAAGCCTTTCAGTGACGTCACTGCTGCAGTAGCCCACGTGCATGTACATATATTTTAAATAATATTTGCTTTCACTGTCATATGGGTACCTTCTACTACATATAGTCAACACCATTGATTTTGCCTACCACTTCCGATACAAACTCCGTTTTCGATCACATGACGTATGTATTAAATATTGCTTATCGTTTATAAAGGCTGTGTCAGGAATCGAATGATGGGCATCTAGATGCATATATCATTATTACTAAAATCCCTGCCTACGATTTAAAAAAAAATGGTAAGAAAACACCCAAAAATTGGAACATACCTCCAAAGTATTCTAAGTTCATAAGTATTAATTTCTTAAATAATTACAATATATATACACTTGAAAACTTTCGCGACTTTTATCCATATTAACTTATTAGGAACCGGCTAGGACCCGCGTTTTAGTTACGGGCTGAAGTCTGTGCTGTGCACGTCACTTCACGCAATCGTGACTTCCAGACAAAAAACTTCAAAATAGTCCGAAACTGGTTGGAATCTTTCCGGTAAATATAACACGGGTCCCAGCCAGTTCCCAATAAGTCAAATAAAACAAGTGTCTAAAACGGGTTTGACTGCAGAATACAATATAATCAAGTACTTTGGACATACCTTTCAAAGCACTTTAGTGAAAGTTCGAAATATACATGTAAGTGAAAACGTCATTTTCTAAGTTTTCGGCAATGCCCTTAGGAAAAGGGAACTGAATTTTATTGAAGGAAGGCCCTTCGGTGATAAAGTTAGATGTGACTTACATTTTTATAGGTCAATACTTACGTATTATTTATGAGCCAAAGTATTATTGCGTGGACTAAAATGGGTTCCACGGGACATCCTGGTCTAAATTAAAGATAATAAAAATTTTATACACAACCCAGTCTCCGCTGGATAGCTTACAGAAATAGAGAAACAACGTGAAAATAAATTAATTCAGAATAAAAACAGTAAGGCTCTACAGTCAATAGTTATTTAGTTAGTGTAACCAGAGATCAAGTTAATCTTTGCTGCTTGAATTCTGAGTAAACAAATGAGTCTATAGTTAGAGCATGAGTATTAACTTGAATCCTGAGTAAACAAAAGGAGCTATAGTTAGAGCATGAATATTAACTTGAATCCTGAGTAAACAAAAGGAGCTATAGTAAGAGCATGAGTATTAACTTGAATCCTGAGTAAACAAATGAGTCTATAGTTAGAACATGAGCATACCGAGTAAATCTAAATTATATACATGAGCACATTAAAAGATTCTAAAGCAGGATTTTGGTTTCGTGTTGCTCATACAATTTTCACATAAGCCGTGAAAACTTGTAGAAGGTAATTGTAGGCTTTCAGCTACCTATTTGCCTATTTTCCCGTGGGGTGCCGGGCAAGAATATCACACCCCCTCCCATCTCTATCCATGGGTTTCGTAAGAGGCTACTAAGGGTAACACACCAGAAGGTGTCCTAACTTGTTATTTTGTAAATTCCGCTGGTGTTTGCTGTCTTATTTAAGTTTAAAATTAATTCAATATTTAAACAAAACGTCTTAAATAAACAATTATGCCAATGATTTTTAAATTATTGGGTCAAATGCGTTTTGAAACGCTTGTTATTCTATTTTCACGATATACGTGGTAACTTAAATTAAAATCACTTTGACACACACACTTGCAAATCATTTTTTGTTTCACCCTGCATGTTTGAGCTGCTGTGGTCATAACGTACTTTCTTACTTATACTATACAGGGTTATTGTTAAAATGCTAACATCCTCTTAGGGTTGGCTTCTGCTTGTCCTAACAAACATTTTGAGGTGATTATTATTTATTTATTCTTACTTATTTGTATTTGACGGAATAAGCACAAGGACCCATGGAAGTAATAAGTACTACATATAACCGTAGTACTTATTACTTCCGTGCAAGGACCATCAGCTAAGAGCGCCCGCCGGTGCAACACTGGACCGCGCCACGCTCCCTTTGAATACTCGTAGAGTTTTGAATATTAAATCGAGCTAAGTAATTTAAAATATTTAATTACAGGCACAAGAGACTGTTAACATTTTCTTCTCGTGCTTATTCCGTCAAATACACATAAACAACACATATACAAAAAAAACATCTCTAAATGTTTGTTAGGACTAGCAGAAGTCAACTTTAAGAGGTTGTTAGTATTTTACCAATAACTCCGAATATTTATAGAGATACATGTATATAGCAGGCATGTGTTTTCCCATTAACCTATAAAATTCTTACTAACACGAGTAAGTACGTATGTACATGATATGCTGGTTATCTTGTAAACAAATATTGTAATTGAAATCAATTTTTGAAAGACATTTAAAAACAACGACTCCAGTTTTTCCCACCCTTTTCGCAGTGGTTCTACTGAACGTGTCAAGTAAAATTTAATCAATCAACAATTTTGTAATTGTTCATTATAAAAGCGTCGTAGATGCTTTAATTGAATAAATGTTTTAGACTTTGACTTTATCTTGGGGTTGCAATTAAGTAAAACTTGAAATTGTTTTCATTGAATTCCGTATTAAATATAGTTTTTGTATCTATATTCAATGAAAAAGCGAGTGTCTCTTTGGCACAAATATTGTTACAGACATTTTTCACATTCCATAGCAAAAAAGTGCAGTCTATTTGGTGAAAACCTACGTACGTACAGCTGGCGAGCGCCAAATAAAATTGGAACTCGTCTGAAATAGGTTGCGATATTGCTGCGATGGAAAGTATATCACATGTTGTTAGCGATGCAAGTTATAGCGTATCACATGTTTAGAATGTAGGTCATTTTATATAATTCGTTCACAAAGGTGTTATGAAATGAAATTGTAGTAACTTATTATACATCTACCTCTATACTAATACCATAAAGAAGAAATATTTGTATTTTAATATTTTTGTATGTAACGCATAAACTTAGAAACTACTGGACCGATTTGAAAAATTTTGTCACCATTATAATTCTAAGAATATAATCAAAAAAATTAGGGATCCGTATGAAAACTTTGATAATGTAACCCAACGTATCAAAAAAATCGTAATATCGCGTACGCTGCGGAAGCGATTGACAATAGAGCAATGTGATGTACTACAATTTTATAGAGCACATCAATATCCGAAATACTATATGTCTAACTATTACAGTTATGTCACAATAACTACTTTTTATGTGATTAAATTTATAACTTGAAATGTTTGTAAATACCCGTGCGAAGCTGGGGCGGGCCGCTAATATATATATGGTTTATATTATCAAAGGGTAAAATATTAAATAAAATTATTGCCCTTTCCCCGAACACTATTCGTATCCCTTGCTATTGAACAACCCGTCTAACCGAGTATCACGCAAATTTCCACTTAGCTATTTGTGAACCATTGTTTTCAGCTTTCGTACCTACGCTATCGAATTTGAGACATTTAAGGTAGATATTTTTATCCTACTAATATTATAAATGCTAATTTTGTGAGCTTTGCAAGTAATTTTTTTATTACAGCGTTTCTTGCCTAATGGTAAGTGATGATGCAGTTGAAGATGGTAATCTGACTTAGCTTAAAAAGGAAACGGGCTCTCAAGGACAGTTGCCGAAGCACACCGACAAGTGCTTGGTGACAGATTTTCTACTTGAGAGTGGTAGTTAGCCAGTCCATCATTAGCAGAATACCTTACCACCATGCAAAGTGTTGGAGTTCTCAGGCCAGAAAGCCTTTGACAGCCTAACAACTGCCATCCTTAGGCAGCAACCAGGACCGACGGCTTAACTTACCTTTCGAAGCACTCTGTAGTGAAAGCCCCTAGTGTTTACCCATCTAAATTGTAACCCCAGAAAACATTGCATAACTACATGTACACTAATATATTATTATAAAAAGGAAAGATTTGTATTTTTGTATGCAACGAATAACTTAAAACCTAACCGATTTGGATGAAATTTGTTATGGAATTAGTTTGAGACCCGGGAAAGGGCATAAGGTTTTTATCCAACTGCGCAAAAATATATAAATGGTTTTGATCGATTACTGACACACGTGCGGGCGGAGCCGCGGCTGGAAAGCTATAACCTATAATGATAGCTTACAAAATTATATATAAATGATAGGTAATAGGGGTTAAAGTATCATGTTGCCGTTTTATTGCAATAGGTACTTCGAATTGATATACTTAGAACCTTCATGGTTTGAGATTTTTGAGTGAAACTTTTTTCACATGGTACCTATGAGGCTCTTCTTTTAAAAACTGTGCAACATTCGATTATCCACTTTTAGTTGTTTTTTTTTATTCAGCTTAGACAAGAAAGATCGATGCTTAAAAAAATCGAGTGTTTTTTTTATGCCTTATAAGTTAACCTTGACCACTATCTCACCTGATGGTAAGTGATGATGTGGTCGAAGATGATCACTAGTGACATTACTACTGAGCGTTTCCGTGCTTCGGAGGGCACGTTAAGCCGTCGGTCCCGGTTGTCGTCTTAGGATGGCAGTCGTTATAGCATGGTGGTAGGGCATTTTGCGAATGCCCGCCTGGCTAGCTACCACCTTCAAGTAGAAAATTTGTCGCCAAGCACCTAACGGTGTGTTCCGGCGACTGTCCTAGAGAGCCAGTACTTCTAGGTTAGCCTGAACAACATCTTCGACCACATCATCACTTACCATCGGGTGAGATAGTGGTCAAAGGTTAACCTATCAGGCATCAAAAAAAAGACACAGCCCCGACTCATAAATTGATCTTCACCATTATTGCTCCATGAAAACGAGAGACCTCATACAGCACGAGAAACCGTTTTAACTATATAGGAACTATAATTAGAAACCATTCGTCACCATTCGCCAGACTTTGCTCCAACGGACTATTTTTTTTCATGATTTCTACAATTTTCTACGTGATGAAAAGTTTTCTTCCCAGGAGGCAGTACAAAATGCTTTCACACAGTGTGTCGAATCTAGATCACGAGAGTTTTATCGCAAAGGCATAAATGACCTTCCTATTAGATGACAGTAATGTATTGATAATAATGGTAATTATTTTGATTAAATAAATAAATAAAAATAATTAAAAAAAGGAATTTCATACTGTAACCCCTAATATTATGTACGACAAGGCATGCACCACTATGATCGCTTCAAACCAGGATGTTGATGAAATCAAGAATTTCATACCTACATTGGCATTGCCGAAATTCGTGGCGGACATTTTTAGTTGCAAAATCGAACAACTTTTATTCATAAAAAACGAAACCAATTTACAGCCGTCTATCAAATCGTAAAAGTCAGTGCCAGGTACAAAAAAATATGATACTGGGTTATTGGAAAAATGCTAACAACCTCTTAGTGTTGACTTCTGCTAGTCCTAACAACAATTTGAGATGTTTATATACACCGTGTCCCAAAATTCAACGATAAGCCGGCATCGGTGCATGGACCTACTCATGACTCCTCGGAAAAAAATAAAAAAAATATTATAACTGTTTTTTTTTATTAATTACAGAGACTTTTATAAATTTCATCGATATTCGATACCCATTATGCTATTTTCAACTACCATGACCACAATTTTTGACATATTTTTGATATTTTTTGTGCATTAGCAACCTAAAAAGGACGGCTATGTACCACAATCCTTTAAAATTACAGAAAGTCTGTAGTTATTTTACAAAAATCAGTAAAAAAAATTGTTTTCTTATAATTTTTATAGATTTTAACATTCTATGCACTTTCTATAGTCTGGGTTAAAAAAAAAAGTATGGACACTACCATGGCAAGTTTTATTAAAAGTTGGCGCAACTTTATAAAAGTCTCTGTAATTAAAAAAAAAAGAGTTAATATTTTTTTTTTATTTTTTCCCGTGTAGTCATGAGTAGGTCCATGCACCGATGCCGGCTTATCGTTGAATTTTGGGACACGGTGTATACAACATCTCAATCATTTTATTTTTTATTTGTTTCTGACTGAATAAGCACGAGGACCACCTGCTGTCAAAAGTCTCTTGTGCCTGTAATTTATTATTTCATATGTTTTATTACCTTGCTTATATTCAAAACTCTATTCAAAGGAGCGCGGCATGGTCCAGTGTTGCCGCAGCGGGCGCTCTGAGTAGACATTGTCTTTTTCTACGAGACTCAGTTTTCATAGTACTGTTTGACACCGCGCCGCGCTCCCTTACTCGACTGTACTCCCTTACTTGACTCTTCGAGCGCACGATCGAGAAGCTCTCGATCTTGCGCTCGTAGAGTAAAGACCTCCTGACGATGCTTCGTGTAGATACGAAACGCGTCGAAAATTCTTCCGGTTTGGCTGCGTGGCGTTTGTGACGTCACGTCGGCTTAACAGGAAAATTAGGCGGAATTGTCACTAGATATATTTGTATATTTTTTAAGTGTTTTATTAAAATATTAATTTGATGTTTTCTTAAATTATTTTAAAAATATTTTTTTTCTATCATTTATTATTTTACGTGTGCTTCGAAAGGTTGAATGGGAATTGCCCGAACATTATATTAGATGATCACTCCCAGTAGGCTATAATCAATAATATACTTTAAAAATTATCTGACGCATTATGTTATGCGGTATATTAAAAGTAAACACTCTCGTTACGTCGCAAGATTTTCTACAGCAGTGCTTGAGTGTCAAGATAATGCGGAGAAGTACTTAAGACGCGTTTAATTTTACATTTTACAAGCGGATTTTCTGGGGTGCTCTTACACGCTCCAGTGTTTTTATTATCTCCGACAACTTACATTCTTTCATCGTAAATGTATTTAGACTAAAAAGCATATATTTTAAAAAGTAAACGCATATTCAAATTAAATGTTAGTGATTTTGAACTTATACAATATGCCTGGACGATCAATTTACGCTCGGTGCCAGTGTTTATATAAATAATTATGCTCATAGGATTTTTAATGCTCGTAGGTCTTTGACCTAATCTCACCTGGTGTGAGAATGTATCACGGTAATTGACAATATGGTCGTAGGTTAATTAACAAGCTAAATCTGTAATATAATTCGCAAAACACCCAACCACCGTGATTCGGATCATGGACCTTCTGCATGGCAGTCCATAGGTAGGCATTGCCACTTGGCCATGAGTGCTTCAATTTAATAGAGGTCGTTTTTTTTTTCGAAATAATATCCGTAACTCCGCCCTATTGGAAACCGTTTATAAAAACAATTTGAAGCTGTTCAAAAACTCATTAATTAAACAAAATTTCAATAAAACTCTTTTATAGTTATTGTATATGGTTGAATGAAAATATGTTGCTTTATACTGTATAACGTAGACACAATGATAAAATTATGATCATTTAGTGATTTTGTGAAGAAATCCATACTTTTCGTTGTGGGACCGTTAAAATTCTATATTACGTCTTCTTATTTGTATAAAACTGTAAACCAATTGTATAGATTATATTTTTTGCATATATTCAAAATGTTACATATATTGAAAATGAATTAATATTGTTTTTACTTATGAGACAAAAACATCATAGCTACAAAAATGAGACCAAATCTAAATTTAATAAAAAATAATTGGGTACATTTTATCGTGTTCATATGAAATTATTATATTCTCTATAGCTTTTCAGACACAGGTGTTGGTGCTATCGCTAAGTTGCAGTGCGTACGATAATGAACCTTGTTTCCACAGCGATTTATTTTTTATCATACACGTCTGCAACGATCTCCTAATTTCGCCTATGTCTCTCTCATATATCAGTAACAGAAGCACCCTAACAATTTTGACAACAAAACTAATCAACATTATCGTGCAATGGCAACTGGAGACAGCGATTGTTACTTATAAAAAAGGTATTGTAATAATGTGTACATATGTTTATTACAATACATTTCTGGCGAACAACTTATGCAGAGCTGCAAAGAGGCTTTGTTATTTGAGGCTTTGGTACTCACTCTATAGAATAGGTAGTCATTGTTAGGCATTCAAATCTTTATCGTTTTTTAGAGAGGGCTCTCCATTGAAAACCAACGATTTCCTGGTTATTTCAAAATAAAATCTACTTTGGTGAATAGATAAATTACACATAATTTAAAGCAACTTAAGTAACAGCAATTTAAGCTGAGCACGATGCTAGTTATCGATGATTTGAAAATTTTTTTTCTACCTTGCCCCTAGAAGCCACTAAGTCATTGGATTCTTGTCCCAATGTAGCAGAAACTATGTTAAAAAATAATTTTCCAAGCAAATCACCGGACTTTTCTTTCAGACACACCACAAGATTTGAAATTATAAAAACATTTCAAAGTTTAAACATAAAGAGTACTGAAGACTTGTGGGGTATGTCAGTAAAAGTGGTAGAGTCTATAATTTACATTATTGCACCATATCTAGAAACAATATTCAATCTTTGTGTCGATAGTGGAAACTTCCCCGATTTAATGAAACAAAGTAAAATCACTCCAATTTTAAAGTCGGGGTCTACATCTGACCCTTGCAATTATAGACCTATTTCCATCTTACCTGTTCTGAGTAAAGTATTCGAAAAAATTATGCTCAAACAACTACTATCCCATTTTAACAAGCATAATTTATTAAATGAGAATCAGTTTGGTTTCACCAAGAGCAAATCCACAACAGATGCAGGTGTTCAATTGATGTCGCATATACTGGAAGCCTGGGAGAGTTCACATGATGCTATTGGCGTATTTTGTGATCTTTCCAAGGCATTCGACTGTGTAGAGCACTGCACTCTGATTCGTAAACTTTCCCACTATGGTATTCGTGGGAAAGCTCTGAATCTTATAGAGTCATATCTGTCAGACAGGCTACAGAGGGTTGGAATAAATGGCAATACTTCTTCCGGGTCATTGGTAAAAATGGGAGTACCACAGGGATCAATTTTGGGACCTTTTCTGTTTCTAACATATATTAATGATCTGCCTTGCATGGTCAAAGATTTCTGCGATATTGTTTTATTCGCAGATGATACCTCTCTGATTTTTAAAGTAGATAGGAAAGACAGTGAACTGACGCATGTAAATAATGTATTATCTAAGATTTGTAAATGGTTTGCCGCTAATAATCTTCTCCTAAATTCAAAAAAGACGAAATGTTTAAAGTTTTCTTTACCAAATGTTCCTTATGTTGAACCAAACATAAAGCTTGGCCCAGATAAACTCCCTATTGACAAAGCGACAGTCTTCCTGGGAATCAAAATGGATTCCACTTTACAATGGGATCCACATATACATGATCTCTCCGGAAGACTTAGTTCTGCTGCATATGCAGTTCTTAGGATAAGACAGTTAACAGACGTAGCTACTGCTCGGCTAGTTTATTTCGCGTACTTCCACAGTATTATGTCGTATGGCGTATTGCTGTGGGGAACTGCTGCTGAGATAGAGACAATCTTTATCATACAAAAGCGTGCAATTCGAGCCATATATAAAATGGGTCCTAGGGAATCTGTGAGGGATCTTTTTAAAGAAATTGATATTTTAACTTTACCAAGTCTGTATATATTTGAAAATATTATGTATGTTCGTAAAAATTTGAGTAAATTTAAATTAAACAGTGACAATCACGATTACAATACTAGGAATAAAGATAAAATAGTGGTGCCAGGTTTTAGATTAGCAAAGACAAATAAAAGGTCCTTCTTAGGTAATTGTGTGCGGTTTTATAATAAAGTTCCCAAACATATTACAACGCTCACAGAAGGGAAATTCAAGTTGCATGTGAAAAACATATTGATTAAAAAATCCTACTACACAGTTTCTGATTACATAAACGACAAAAATGCCTGGACAATTCCGCCTCCGCCAAGCTATTGCCTGTTACCTACATAATTTAAACAAATATTGTAATAACTCTATTACATAGTATGTATGTAACACATTGTTAAAAGATGTTTAAAAGAATGGCCCCGAGTTTCTTGCCCGTTCTTCTCGCAGTGGCTCTATACAATTTATTTGCTGAACGTGGCAGTACAATGTAGAATATTTCAATACTAAAATTTGTAATTGACCTTCATAAGAGCGTCGTAGACGCCTAAATTGAATAAATGATTTTGACTTTGACTTTGACTTTGACTTTGCGCTTTAAAATTAAAGCACTAATATAAAAAAGGAAGATAGGGTACGCTCTAATGTCAAGATAATATAATGAGAAGAAAACTTAACATAAGCATATAATGTACCCAGCTACACTTCCATTGTACTTTTAATGAATGATAAAGACAGGAAGACAAGTATGCAATAGACGCACATTACTGAGACTCAATCAGGAGGCGTCGCCTGGTATGACATTGCCATGTTCGAGGAACGGGTGCCGCATCTCCCGTTTTTCATCATTTCAATGGCAAATTATCAAATAATACTTCTATTTTGGTACATTAGTAGTGTAGTGTGTAGACGTTATTAATTGTATACAAACTACATTAAGTAAAAAAAAAGGTTTGGTTCTCTTTTTTTTTTTTCAAAAAGACCCCATTGTTGTAGTGTGTAGACGTAAGCTATGTAGGTATACTTATATGTAGTAGTTACTTTTAAAGTATAGTTTGAAAGCGATGTGTGACAGTATTAAAGAACATTTTATACGAAAAGGACGTTTAACTCTATCGTACGCGCATCAGACAAACCCCTCGAGCCATCAACATCACATTATTAACACTCATGCTTCAGTTTGAGTTTTAGTATAAAGACGCAACTGTCACATGTCAGTACCGCCAAAACAATCGGCTGAAGAAGTTGTCAGAAATGTCAGCAACATATGAGAATATGATCCTTTAATACCGCCCGCAGCGTGATGGAGTTCGAGGTGTAAGGTGAAATATAACAATTTATGTTCAGTAAATTTAGTAAGATAAATTACGGGAAGTATTTCATGTTCTGATAAAATCCATTACAAATATTGGCATAAAATATGGGACCATCATAACACCTTATATATAGATAGATAGATCAGGGTGTTCAATAGTTTTTCTTCAAAAATATTCTCACAAGTGTGGCTTTTAAAATCAAAAAAATCTTACACTAATTTTTTCAGGCTTGAATATATGCGTAAATATGTACGCGCATATAAAAGTGTTTTATTGTTTCATAATAATGCTATTAATTATAGCATTAAATATATTTTTTACATAAAATGCTCCATCCGTTCCCAAAATTAGAAAAATTACCAAGTACTTGTAATTTTTTTGCACGGTTAACACCTTTGTTTACATTTTTGATCTCGAAATAAAAACCAGAGTATAAGTACATCAGATATATTTTTTTATGCCTGATAGATTAGCCTTTGACCACAAACTCACCTGATAGGAAGTGATGATGCGGTCTAAGATGTTGTTTAGGCAAACTTAGAATTACGAGCTCGCAAGGACAGCTGCCGGAACAGACTGTTAGATGCTTGGCGACAGATTTTCTTCTTGAGCGTGATAGCTAGCCAGGTGGGCATTCGCAAAATGCTCTACCAACTTGTTATAACGACTGCCATCCTAAGACAACAGCCGGGACTGACGGCTTAACTTTTTTTTTAAATTGTTGATAGTATAAGTCTTTGATCACAATCTCACCTGATGGTAAGTGATGATGTGGTCGAAGGTGTTAACAGGCTTAACCTAGAATTACTCCTCCGAAGCACGGAAGCACTCAGTAGTTATGTCACTAGCGGTCACCCACCCAACTCATGACCGCGGCGGACGTTGCTTAACTTTGCTGATCGGTTGAGAACTAGCTGGTGACATTCTAACATGCTGGGTTAGAATGTCACCAGCTAGTTTAGAAATGGAGCGGGGGTCCCATTTCTTCCCGTGGGTGTCGTAAGGGGCGAAATTAACCAAAATGTAAGAAGTAGCGCCTTCTGAAGAATTGACAATTTCTACCAAGACACCTGCGAAGCATGAGGATTATAGCAAATATTTATGGCATGGTGGTAGGGTATTTTTCGAATGTCCGCCTGTCTTGCTATCAAGTAGAAAATCTATCACCAAGCACCTAACGGTGTATTCCGACAGCTGATTCTAAGTTAGCCAAAACAACATCTTCGACCACATCATCACTTACTTAGGTGAAATAGTAGCCAAAAGGTAGGCTATCAGTTATAGAAAAAAAACTCTTGTTCTTGATTGAAAAAGAGACCTCGTTCAACGCTGGACGTTCCGCTTGATGTGGTGGTTTTGGTGGTGGCGGCGGCACCCATCCCAGTTACCCAAATATTATGGTAGAAAAATATGACGCACAATCTTTCGTCCCTTTAAAAAGATTTAACGTGAAGATGGATGGCAAATTGTTCTTGTCAGATTGGATTATTTTCTTATGCATACAAATACACTACCTGTGAAAAAAAGACGTAGGACGTAGGTAGGTATACAAGACTTGTATTTTTCTAACATGAATACTGCCTCAACCCCGCAGATAAGAAAATCAGTGTTTCTATTTCTACATTTCGAATAGTGAGAAAACAAGAACCTGCTTTGGTAGATGTGAAAAGTAAATTTGTCAATACATCCTAGTAGCAATTGACCTAACATTTCAAAAGGTTTCTACGTCTTGTATGGGACTGAATTACGAATGAAGGGTCCAAGTAAAGGTTCAATGGCTACTATATTGTTTTGTTGACTAACAAAGGCACGGTATCGTCGACTCTTGCTTTGCATTATGAATGAGGTCAAAGCCTGATTTCGTGGAAGTCGCATGTTTGGGCCGGAAACGATTTCTGCGTCCTCTGTGTATTTTAAATGATAAATTGGATTCAATTCTTTACTCGCGAGAAGCAAAATTCAGCGCTACTAAAATATGCATGGGCAAATACAGTTTTCCTGGGAAAATTTTTGGGTTTATTTTGTAAATTGAAGAACTTTTCTTTTACATCATTTTGCCAGTTATACTGGTAGGTAAGTGTTATGTTCTGTAAAAGTTGATAATGAACAACTTATGGTCGGTTAAAAAAATATGTGGAATAATCTATACATGAAAACAATATCGTGTATCAGCAATTACAGGATATAGACACTTGTTTATTTTACTTTGGCTCATCAATACATGATATAATCTCACAAGAGACCGACTCGACCTAGTGTACAATATTGCAGAAAACAGTCTTTCCGAAATTGCAAAAGCTCTGGACAGGAATTTACTTACACTAAACTTGAAAAAAACTAAATATATTGCTTTTGCAAAGACCATCATCTCTATGCCACCACCTGAATTTGTCCTGAAAATCCATCACTGTTCAAAGGATGATAGAAGCTTAGATCATACTACGTGCACTTGTAAGTTCATAGATCGAGTTCCTGTCATAAAATATCTAGGTGTGTCAATGGATGAAAATTTATCCTACAAACATCATATAGCAGATTTGTCATCAAAAACACGTAACCTTATCCATGTGATGAAAAACCTTCGCGACTGTGCTCCGATTCCGCTGCTACGTCAGGTGTATTTTGCCTTATGTCAGTCTATTATCCAGTACTGTGTAACGGTGTGGGGTGCTGCAGGTATAACTCATTTTATGAAAATCGAAAGAGCACAACGTGCGCTTATAAAAGTCACGCTACGGAAGCCCTTCCGTTTTCCAACAGATGCTCTTTACAATGAATTTCAAGTTTTACGTGTTCGCCAGCTCTTTATTTTCAGGGCTACAATAAAAACTCACATTAATCTAAAAAATCACTTAGACAATGAAAAAATCATGACAAGACGTGCCTTTAGAATTCCAAAACCGTTTGTTACATCCTTATTAGCAAAACGCTGCCCTTCTTTTTCACACCCCCATACTTACAACAAAGTCTCACTCAATGCCTGCAAAAGAACTGTTAAAGATTGGTTGCTCAAACTCTCTCACAAAGACACAGAAGAATTAGTGTGAAACCGCTACTGATCAGCACACTCATTCAATATATTTCACACGTAAAGTACGTATGAAACCAACGAGTAGACGAGGGAACGAGTATATATGAGTCCACTCACTTCAGGCATATACGCGCACATCTACTCACTCTCTCAAACACACTCTCTTACACACATACACACATCATCATACACACATACACACATCATCATCCACACTTTACATCTACATTATAAGCCATTAGCAAATTAAAATTATTATGTGTAAAGCGCTTCAAGGAAATTCTTTTCATTTACTTGAAGATAACGGGCACATTATTATATTATTGCAGTGGCATTTAATGATTAAAAAAAAATATATATTGTTTAACTATGGTATTGAAACGCATTGTACTTTCATGTAAACTTAATTTTATATTGCCACTGTGTCTACTTTTATTTTGTCATGAACAACACAACAAACTTTTTGAAAACCGCACTCGATCCCCAAGATACAGGCTTAGTGCTTAGTTTGGGGCTCGCTGTCAAACTATTACCCAATAAGAATATTAATTATTCTAGAATCTAAGTTAACAATTGTATCTACTTATAAATCTTTTATGGCAATAAATTATCTTATCTTATCTAAGCTCAACAAGACCTGAATACTCTGTATGAATAGTTTCAATATAATCTATTAACAATTAATATTTCCAAGACATCTATTATCATATTTAAGGCAAAAAACAAAGCCATCCCTCCACATGCCCCTCTTACGATTAACAATGTTCCTTTACATCAGAAATCTCACGAAAAATATCTTGGCTTACATATGGACACTCATTTAACATGGAATTTTCATAATAATCATATAAAAACCAAATTAGTTTCACTTCTATGCTCGCTTCGTAATATTGTTAATTGTATCCCACGTAAATTAAAAATAACAATTTATAATGCACTAGTGAAACCGCACTTACTGTACCTTATGGAGATATGGGGATGTGCTGTCAAAACTAAATTATCTGAACTACAAATACTACAAAATAAAATTATTAAAATGATCTTTAATTATCCGCGCTTAACATCGACAAAAAAAATTTACAAAGAAACAAAACTTATGAACATAAAAACACTATATCATTTTAACATTTGTATTTTTATTCGAAAAATTCTAAACAGGAACATCCATACAAGTTTAACGTTTACCAATAAAAAAAAAGGTTCCAAACCGCTGCACTCGCCGGGCTAGTTATCTTGTACTTCCGAAGACTCGGACAAATTATGGCAAAACAATGCTTACTTTTGTAGGAGCGCAACTCTATAATAAAATACCCTCAAATATAAAAAATATAAATTCATTTAAAGCATTCAACAGGCAACTAGCTCTGTACCTTATTGAGGAGCAATAAGGATAAGAATGCGTTGAATATGTGATGGATGTCTAAAGTGATTCGTGATTGTTTTGTATAACTGTTTTATTATATTGTTTGATCAGATACTATCAATTGTGACGACGAATGTCTATTGAATATTTTAAGTCTAACCATGTTCTCGTGTAAGTGACTTTATGTCTTATTTGAGAATAAACTTCTTTAAACCTATATAGTTGGTACTGACAAATAAATCACAACAATGAACTTCATTTTAAGAACAAAGTTATGTTGAGATGTTGAATTAACAACACGAACGACACGTAAAAAGTCAAAAGGCCGTTGCTAGTGAGCAAAATAAACAATAAAAACATTTCGACAAAGCGTCTCTGGAGATACGGGCATTTCTGTCGTGTAAATATTTGGGACAACATTTTTACGAAAAGAATTTCAACTTTAATTGAGTTTGGGAACATGAATATTACCATCTTGATAGTATAATAATTTGCCACTTTCGTTCAATGAGTGGTTGCCTTTTGGCTATTTATTTTCACGAACGATTTAACAACAAAATAAGATTGAATTCTATTAATATTATTATAATATAAATACATATATTCTATTACTATTAAAGTGACGTTACCCGTGGGGTACCGGGCTAGAACGTCACCCCCCCCCCCCCCTCTCTACCCGTGGGTATCGTAAGAGGCGACTAAGGGTAACTTACCAAGCCGCTGCTAACTCAAAGTGGTCAGCAGCACTTTCTGAGGAGCTGATATATCCAATTGCGATCCCTAAGCCGCCTGCAGCGTGCAGCGTGGGGACTATGGCAAACCCCCCTCCCCTCCAATATTGGCGGAGGCTGTGTTCAGCCGTGGACTATCCGGCTGATACAGTACTACAAAAGTCATGGGTTGTTATTATTTTAAATCTGTTAAAACAATGTTTAACTTTTGGATATTAATTGACCGAGGATTACTTGCATTTTTGGTTCATAAATTATTATTAGATCCAAACTTCCACTACCAGGTTTTATTACCTAAATGCTAATATAATGTACGTAAAATTTCAACTCATACTATCCATTACTCTTAATTGTCTCGTACTTCCACTGATACCCCTATAGAAGACCATCATAATAACTTTAGCTGTTGGACTTATGACTAGCGTGGTGTTCAAACATATTGTTAAGTATTTAAGGGATCCTGTGGTATTCAATAATGAAAATCTGCAATAACTCACTTGTTTGTCCTTTAAACACAATTTAGGTTAGACAGCACAATTACTATTTTAATTATTTTATTTTGTACGAACACGTGTGGCCTGTTGGCTGATACGAGACGTGAGAGCGAGACAGCTATACTACTATACAAATTTAATATGGCAATATTAAACACATATAAAGTGTTGTTATGTGTATAATGATTAATTGATAACTCACTTATTTGTCGCAACTTAAAAAATAATTTCAATTGCAAATTGTAACTCCATTCGTTCGTTGGGAACTTGATTCAATTTCTATTTTCATAAGATCGCTTTTAACTTGGACACTTGTCCAAGTTAAAAGGTTGGTCCAGCCTTGAAATACCTGATGGAAAAATAAATCCAATAATTAAATACACACACCAAAACGCCATTAGTAATTACATAAATGTCAAGGGCACAAACGCGTTAACTTTAAGTTATTTAAGACAGACCTAGAGTTCTACCTTGCTGCGTTTCAAATGCCAACACAAAAAAGGCACCGAGGTCCTTATCCGCCGTCGATGTCGAAACCAATCCATATAAGATGAGGGATTTCCAGCGCCACAAGGAATATATCTCGTCATTTCCTTTGCCAGGAATTTCCTCGCGACCCACATCTGAGCGTTCCTCGTAAGCATGTACAGACAACTTTTTTCACATAAATCAAGATACCTATTTCTTGCGGTATCACCCCCAAATCCATCTTATGTAGAATCTTGAGTGAGGTCCATCTGATATGGATTACATACTTTCCAAAGCATGAGACCTTACGCATGTATACGATAGATTAGAAAATCATTTGCTCTAATTTTTTTACATAAATACAGTTTTCTGCTATAGAACTAAAACTGTTACATTATTTCCCATAGTTTAGTCATCTTTTTTAGTGACTAAACACAACGTGCACAAAGGAGCGAAATAGTATTCCATGCTATCGCTGATGACGGTTGGCGGTTACCACCTGTGATATAGCCGTGGAGGGTCACCGTCAAGAAACTGGCGTAAACTGTCGTTTTCGTAATCCCGAGGACCTGAGTTTGATTGAACAAGTTATTGGGCTTTTGTACTATTTTCATTAAAAGTCCGGGGTGTAACTATACCAAAAACATAATTATCTGGCGAAACATGGATGGTATACCTGTGTCTATCCTTTTGGATATATGTGAAAGCTAGATTTTTTGTTATAAGGGTAGCTTGTCTGCATAACATTTAGTGGAAGGGAACAAAAATTGCACTACGAAAAATGTAACTTTGGTAAAGGTAATTTTAAAAAATCGTGACGTTATTACGAAAATAGCAGCATTGTCATATATTAAGGAGATGTAATTTTATAAACTATCTATTAATTTGGTAATGTAAAAGTATTCATTTGGATGATATCCTGATATATAAGATTATAATCATAAACACAAGGAAAATAGTACAGTACTTCTAGGTTAGCCTGAACAACATCTTCGACCACATCATCACTTACCATCAGATGAGATAGTGGGCAAAGGCTAACCGAACAGTAATAAAAAAAATAAAAAAATTCACCGTGTATAAATAGATTTCATATTACAGGAAAAGAAATATCTCAAATATACGTTGTAGTTACCATATTTTACTGGGTTATAAATAATACTAATCAGTCTAAATTTAAGGCTATACACGGAATTGGGTAATATTGCCTGCATGACGGGCGCGACTGCCAACTGGTAAAAAAACTGGATGTAGGCCTGCAATAAACTTTAGGGTGCTTTCGTCGTAGCAGCTATAGTGTATTACATGGGGCACACTAAAAGTTTTGCACGTTTAGCTAATCCGAACTATCTGAATTTATGAATGTGTTAATAAAAATTCAAAAAATACTGAAATATGTCCAGAAACTCCCTTCACTTAACTCGTTACCATCACACGCACCCAAATTTGGGCATTTATTAACGAACTGCAATTGTTATTATACATATAAGATGCGTATGGCTTAAATAGCACTTAAATATATTTTTAAAATATTATGGGGTGCCGGGTAAGAATGTCAAACTTCCCATATTTTGTTCCCGTGGGTGTCGTAAGAGGCGACTAAGGCAAAATTGCGCCAAATAAGCAGCATGCCACTTCTCATGTGGATATAGTAGAGTGTTGTCTTCCTTGGATGCACAACAGGGCTTTATAAGATCTTAGTGCCCAAAATATGTATATTATTATATCCTTGTTGGTTAATGCGACAACTAACATCTATTGCATATTTTACATGTATGTTCTCATGATAGTATATGTATCATATATGTCTCATATAGTATACCTTATGCCTTATTGAAGAATACATTTCTTTTAACTTTATGACTGATCGACTAAGTTAAATAATATCCGCTGCGGTCATAACTTTGGATGGGTGACTATAAAGTTCTGCTTCTGAGGAACTTTATGCCGCCCGGTTGTTGTGTTTAGAGAAAAGGGTGCAAAATATATGATTAATATAAAATTCGTATAAGATAACTCTTGGGGTGCTGAAATAGAATGTGACGTGGTGATTATGGCAAAACCCCACTTAACGGTGGCTGTCTCCGAGACTAGACAATCCGGCTGATACAGTATCAGATAGCGAACGTGACAAATAGTAAGGAGGACTGACACTTGAAAATAGCCTGATGAGGTGAGCATATAAAATACTTTAAATTTTAATATTATTAGGTTTGCAATAACGACTGCTATGCGGATTACATTACAAAATCACAAATATACGATAGGAAAAATTTAAGTCATGTGCGGGATTCGAACCCGCGTCCATCCACTCCTTGAGCCAGGGTATGCTCTAACCATGTCCTGTTAGCTCAATTGGTTAGAGCATACCCCGGCTCAAGGGGTGGATGGTCGCGGGTTCGAATCCCGCACATGACTTAAATTTTTCCTATCGTATATTTGTGATTTTGTAATACTTTAAATTGTTCGAGTGAATGAATTTGGACGGACATACGGTCTAAGAATGGCCGAAATCAATTGAATAATTTTAATTAAACTTAATGCCAACCCCGCTTAGCGTGGGATATGAAAAAAGACAAGAAAGATTTTAGAGTTTTATTGACTCGTTTCAAAATTGCTTGAATGCCAAAATAGGCTGATCGTGTAGCATTCAAAGGTATCTGTTCTAATATAAAAAATGGTAAAATATTCGCTCATTTTTAAATCAATTTGGAATAATTTTAGGGATGTCACAGATGTCATTCCGACTGTCGGTAGTTCAGCGAAACGCCTATCATAATTAACCTTGTCAAAGAGCCTTGTCTAAAAAGCGCGATCGTGATCTTGAAAGTAACTTTATCAATATCAAACTCTGGAAGTGACAGTTACAACATTTAACATCTTCAATATGCAATTAGGTAGCAGGGGATGTAATAATATCAGATTATAGCGAAAAATAGCGACAATGTCTGAAACAAACAAATAGTACACTGAATAAGTAACACTGTTCCATACAAAAACAAATATGGCCAGTAACAGTAATATGTATATAAGAACGCCTCATGTCCCCGATGAGGTGAGTAGACGAATGCAAAACCGCGTATCATCGATACCGGCTACCGCGGATACCGCCGGCTTGAGCTTCACCGCATGGTGGAAGGGCATTTTGTGAATGCCCGCCTGGCTAGCGATCACCCTCAAGTAGAAAATCTGTCGCCAAGCACCTAACAGTGTGTTCCGGCAGCAGTCCTTGAGAGCCAGAAAAATTACAGGCTAATGATACCTAACAACTGGACGTCTCGGTGTGACGGGCACAGTGCAATTCGTCGTTGACGAAATGCATCTGTTATAGGCAGAGGTTAGTCCAATTAACATCAGGTGGACTTCGTGCTTCTTCCGTCACAATAATATAAAAAAAAAAGTTTTTGTCCCAAAAATAGGTAGCTAGTCAATTTCCATCTTCTAGACTCCGTTCAGGCTCCAAACTGTTACTGAATATTTCTTTGTTAGAAACATCCAATAACTTTCACTCGATCGAACGCAGGTCTTCAGGAATCCAAAGACATTATTTAGCTAGCGACCATATTTGGTTAAGTAACCTTGCTTAACTACCTAAGTTCTAACTTTAGTTTCTAAAAATCCAGAAACTATTGTTACTGTCTAGTTATTTCATTTTAAATATAAAATCTTAAATAAGATAAAAAGCAGCCTTTGAATTATTGAATAGCACCCTCGCTTATTTGCGAGGCGTATTCAATATAGACATCATTAAGTTGGATGCACCTTAATATCTTAATCTTCCAAACACTTTAAAAGGTCATAGCCCTGACGACCTCATTGCAATGATATTAGGTTAGTGCTTACTACTAAAGTATTTTTTTCCTATATTATACGAGGAGAATGAAAGTGGCACATGATAAATTGCCACGTACGCTGATTGATGCTCTTAGCTTCAAGTCAGAATGGAAAATAGAATGTTTAAATTTACATTAGGACCGCCGCAAACCGCTCGTAAAAGTTTTTCAATCGGAATAATGTCCCCCTAAACTTTACTATACGTGAAAGTAATCAAGGTTGCCAGATAAGGACCGTCTTTGAAAAATATTGAAGCTTTATCAAAATGCCTCATAATGTTTTTTAACGTTGGCAATGCTTATTTTTAATAAAAAGTTCCACAGATCATGTTACACCGACTTTGAATATTTTTTGCCGTAATCTGACACGATTGAAGGACAAACATTATTAACAATAATATTAACAACAGACTTAGAATGTGATAAGTCTCGTACGCATAACCCCTCAGATGGCGCTAGCGTCGAAATTCAGTAGCTAGGAAGTGGCAGCTGTCAAATTATACAAACAACGCCACTTGCGCGTAGCGATGTTAACGTTTATTGCTCAGTTTTATCTTACCTATACATGTAACCGACTTTGTATTTATGCATAGATCATAAATATATGTGCCTTTATTTGTTTCAAGTAAACATGGGACATATACTGTATCAGCCAGTTTGTCCACTAATGAACACAGCCTCCCCTATTAATTTTAGATAAGACTCCCATTTATTAAGGGAGTGTGCCATAATCCCTACGCTTGGAAGGTATCTTGGGGATCGCAGTTTATAGCAGTGCCTCAGAAGGCGCTGGACGCATTATATTGCATGTCAACTCCAACAGCAATTGTAAATTTAAAAATTCGTGTTTCGATTGAGATGCCTGACTTTTTGACATCACTGTACCTTTGTTGTAAGCATTGTTGCGGCTAGTCATTACAAAATATTGCGTTACAAATATCTTCACTGATATCTTTATATCTACGACTTCATGTAATCATTGAGACGATTGGCCGCCGCAACACTCAGCTGTTTGGCACTCTACCAAACGCAATCCAGCTGATCTCTCTCTAATACCTATAAATTGTCAACATCTTGTTCTTAGTCGTTTCCGTGAATAATAATTTTGTGTGTTGTACAATATTCAATGGTATAATAATTATGATTGTTGATATAAATTGTATTGCATATTAATATTATAAATGCTACGTGTAAAGAAACTTCGTGATAAATGTTAACCAACAGCGCGGCTTGAAGGATTATGATGACATTTTTCATGTCCGCATAAATTTGTTAGGGATATTTTTCATAACAAATTTACAAAATTCATCACGTAAACACTTATCAATCAATACACAGGAAATTATTGTACAGATTTATATTATTCCCTTACAATCCAATAAGAAGTATAGAACAAACAGGTTTCGATTTCACGTAGGCGTAGGAAACCCTCGGCATGCACCAAAACATTTCTGACGATACGTCAATGGGAAACCTCTGCCTTCTTTTTCGGGAATATACTCGTAAAGGTGTTTCATAATAATATCGTTCCCAATCTTTGAGTCGCTAATATTTGTACATTTTTACAAGCTTTGATAAATTTTTCATAATGTGAAATCAGATATCCACTATTTCACCTCTGAATAACTGCCAGAACCCAGCGTTAACTGCTTAGTAACAGATGTTGTACTTGAGGGTCCTAGTTAGTCAAGTGAATATTAGCAAAATAACTTTCCTGACGTGTTGTGACATCTACCTAATTAGTAATTATATATCTACTTTGGTTAATATTCGGTCGACTCTCGATACCAATTCAATGACACCATCTTAATTGACTTAATATTTTTAACCTATTGCATCCTAAGTGACTGGCTAATAATCACCAGTTCTATTGGCAAAATACACCATAGAGGTAGCAATACGAACCGAAATTATAAAACTTACTACGAATATATACTTCCGAATATCCGTCACCATAATCAATTTGTTTTTAATTCTTTATAATAGCTCTTAAACGCGAAAACATGGACGAATTCTGAGCTACGCTGACGAGAAATATACTTTTTTAATGAAATCATACGTTTCTTTTGAAATAAGTTTTTAAGTAAGTTCTTTCAAAAACCGCGTAGGTTGAAAGGTTGGAAATATAATATTGCAGTTTCAATAAATAACAATGAGTAGGTACTTGAGTAGGCGTGCAGACATTATAGGTATGACTTAGACCAATATCAAAGGCCAATACACTTCTTACTTATTTTCATCCTACGCTTTTTTTACCCTTAATATAACCCTGATTTGACGTCGCGCATTGAATTTCATGTCTGAAATAAATCTTGATTGGCCGCTTCGTTTATCGTTCTGCCGAAAAGCAACAATTGAGTGTATGTGTTGTGAATCGAAATTCAGTCTTTCGATTCGCATCTCAGAGAAAGATTTAGAAAAAAGAGCAGAAGAGATGTTTCTAAAAAAACTTCCAATACTGAAACGAAAGAAATAACTTGTTGAATTCGATTCCAAACTTATTCAAAACATTGACTTCACATTATAATTTCAGGTTCAGTTTTTTGTTCACTCTTTTCAGCGATGCTTACCTACTGCTTACAATATCACGGTCAATTGCCTAAAACACTGCTTACCATCGACAAAACTTGCTATTACCATTACGTTATCCAAGTACGCAAATACATTTTTCAGTTCATTGACTGTAACTTACAAACTACTCAACCGATATCAATGAAATTTAAGTAGGACCAACTTGGAGGTATAGCCTCTCTACCCAACAAAATAAAGAATCATAAGAATCAATTTATAATGATCGCGTATCTCTACCGGTGGGTGTCGTAAGAGGCGACTAAGGGTAACACACCAGAAAGTGAAAGATATCTCACACTGCGATCCCCAAGCCGCCTGCCAAGCGTAGGTATTATGGCAACCCCCCCCCCCCCTCATATTCTACCTATTATATCTATTCTACTATCCGGCTGATACAGCATATAGGACCTCCCCCTTTTTTGTAGGTCGCTTATATACTAGATTGTTATACAAGAGTCGAAAGGAATCAACACCCATATGAGGTATTCTTTATCTTTTTATTGCTCATAGGTAAGCCTTTGACCACAGTCTCACCTGATGGTAAGTGATGATGTGGTCGTAGGTGTTAACAGGCTTAACCAAGAATTACTGGCTCTAAACTAACTAACTAAGGACATCTACTGAAACACACCGTTATGTGCTTGGCGACAGATTTTCTACCTGAGGGTGGTAGCTAGCCAGGATAGCCAATGCGACTGAGCCATCGATGCTTTAAAATTAATTCCGAGATATAGTCCGAGTAGAAATTTAACACTACTATTCATTTCGAATACGCAATACGAAATACTTGAAGCTAAGTGCTTCAAGTATTATTATTAGTGGGTGCCTGGCGCCCTCAAGAAGGAGTCCCTAGGAGTTCATTGGAAGTCATCGTTATTAATCACGTTTATTCGTCAAATCGGGGAAAGGGTGAGGAATTTAATCAAGTCAAGTCACACTAAAGAACTCCTTAAACTGGCTGCGGCTTGCTCACCGGTCGAATCAAACACAACAAATCTCACAACTTATTTTTTATCAAAGTTAGCACAAAATTTGAATATTCAAATAGTGTTCTCAAAAAGCAATTAATACCACGTTCACAAACCTAAGAAAATTTGCCAACTACCAATAAGACAACTAGCTGCCATGTTATTATTCGTTGTTAATTCATTCTACCAAAATACACAACAAAAACTAATTTGAAAACTTATGCAGATGGGTGCGTTCGAATTCAGGTTAGCAATCGGTTCATAACACCCTAATTAATATAAATTATAATACTTTTTTTCACGTGATTAGAGCATACAATTTTCCACTCGATCAGGTATGGAATAGATGTGGATGGTATATTTACCCAGCATTTTTGTTATTGGCTAATTACTACTAGGCCGCCAGCCTGTTTGCATCCTGGCAAATGATATCTATCATCTGTAGTTATTTGCGTCTTCGTTAAAAACAATAAGGCCGGCTGTATCGACTCCAAGCTCTGGTGGACGGCGTTAAGGTTGGCATGAATTTCCCTGATGTTACAAAAGTCCACATTGAATGTAGAAGAGACCCCTCCCCCCTAATAACTGACAAACGCTTATTGTTATGTTTTGGCGCAAGAAGTCTGAAAGTGCGACAGATTCAGCGATGAAAAGAAAGCGGAGAATGCATTTAACACATACTTGTAGGTTGTATGATATGTTTATATGATGAGCTAGTGCGGGCACAGAAGGCCTCCCGGGAGAGCTCTGCCGGGTCCCATCCGGTCACTAACCGGCCCGAAAATGCTTACCGAGATTATACACCAGGTGGCGGGACTGCCTCTTATCGTTCGGCTGCCCAACTGACTAGCGGGTGGTCAAAAGACAGTCGTTTTACCGGGCCTCCTTGGCGGGCGGGGCGAGACGCCAAGGAGCGGGGGCCTTATCTCACCACGCCTACCAGGATTTTGTGGGCTTAGCACTGATCCTGATCTAAACTTTCGCTGTTTTTTTTATGTTATGGATTCGCAAACATGCAGACGGCCCACCTGATGGTAAGCGGTTACCGTCGCCTATGGACATTTGCAACACCAGAGGCGTTACCAATGCGTTGCCGACCCTGTAGTACTCTTTTAACACCATTTTTGAAGGTATCCATACTTTTTTACATCCATTTGGGAAGATTGTGGACTCAAGAGCTAAAATTAAATATTCGATAAGAAATTAAAAAGTAAATAAGACCACAGAATGATTATAAAAACGAATGAGTCCTTTTCCAAGCTGACCCTCGGTTTCGGCCCAAGCTTAATACGATGTTTAATGAGTTCCCCACTCTTGCTTTAATTAACGCGTCCCTTGCGGAAATTATTCTTAATTTTGAATCAGGTTACCAATTACAATATTTTGCTGCATGTCGAGTAATTTCAAAGATTTAGAAGAGATTTTTCTACTGGTATGATCATACCTTCATAACTTCTATAGCCTAGGAGACATGAAAATTAATACTTGTTCAGCATAGTTCGTTTTTTTTAAATAGATAATAATATTTCACCCTTTGCTGTCCAATATACTTATATAAAACATTGAAGAATACTATTCTATAGTCTATATATAAAATACCATTGTACAGAACTACTGAGACACCTACTACAGAATACTTCTTCTGATATATAGGACAGTTTTGTGTATAAATATTTACATATGAATATTTAATAAGATTTCCTCACAAAACCACCTGATTGCGGAGAATGTATTTAAAGCGAGCAACATAAAGTGACGACATAAATATATTATCTATATTATTCCAAAATACGAGATGGTTTCACTATGTTACTCGTATATTATTTGGTTTCACGTACTTGGCTTGACTGAAAAATATATTGAAGTTTGATACATATGCCATCTAAATTGGAACTGAGCATTTATTCTTGACAATCGTTCCAACCACACGACATGTTTTTAAAGTGCTCAAGAACTAACATTGTTTTTTTAAGCTTCATAGGTTGGTCTTTGACCACTATCTCACCTGATGGTAAGTGATGATGTGGTTGAAGATGTTGTTCAGGCTAACCTAGAATTACTGGCTAGAGTCCTTGAAAAAGGACAGCTGCCAAAACACACCGTTAGGTGCTTGGCGATAGTTCTACTTGAGGGTGGTAGCTAGCCAGGTGGGCATTTGTAAAATGCCCTACCACTAAGCGAAAAATACCATACTTCCATGCAAAAAGGTTTTAAGGTTTCTTTTATTACAAATGTTTTGATGATTTGAAACCTTGAAACCTATATACGTATATTCTAAAAGTATATAGGCACTGCGTCAGACGTGTTACCTGAAATCAAACACAGGTGTCAGTTCACATGATAAAACTTTACGCTCCCTCGAATGGGGTAGATAGTATAATTGAGGCTTAATTGGACGAAGACAACCCATAAAGGGGATTGATATTGTGAATTACGGTTTTATTCCTATATTTGGTTAGTACAATACAATACAATACAAATAGTCTTTATTGACACCAATTTTAACAATTGAAACATAACATACAGACACATAAACAAATGATTGTACAATAGGCGGCCTTATCGCTAAGAGCAATTTCTTACAGGCAACCCTTGAATGCACATAGAATTAAATGCATATTGCGGATAGAAGTGTGCAAGTTAATAAAACAATAAGAATCTTAAATCAAAAACACAAATTAATAATTAATACATATAATAATAAAATAATAAATATTTCAATAGAATATATTCGTATAATAAGTTTCGTATGGTATAATCTAGTTGTTATTACATTTTGCAAGGAGGTTTTTAACTTTGGTTAACTTTGCAGTATAAATGTAAGTACATTGTCTAGTTTAATTTTTATTTTAATATTAAATTATGCTTGTATATCTTGTTCCAGCTGTATGGATTGTATGGAATTCTACTGTAATTTTGAAGACAAACAGTTATTTGCTGTCGGGTGTAAAATTACATGCTATTGTACGATGTGGTTTTAACTCTGTTAATTTCCGAATGTATGGAGAGTGGTAACCTAAGGTGAATTTGAGTAAAAGTCCAGTATTTTACTAATATTTTAAATACGATGGCACCGTTCACGCTCAAACACACAGGAAACAATTGGGGATCGCAACCCGCGTGTATGACATGAGAAAATACTGAAATAATTTAGAAATGAAATAATTATTACCCAAAATGTCCAAATTGAAATTGAAACATTGAAAGAATGGATGTAGGCAAGATGTTCTTGAGGAAAAAATGTGACGTGTCCTGTATTTGTACTTTTTTATGTGATTGTGGCAGATCACACACGAAGCCCACCTAATGTTAACCGGTAACCTCTGCCCGTAACAGATTCATTTTGTCTCAAGTGACGAACCGAGCGTAAGCGACTGTCACCCTTGTTAAGTCTCAAGTGCCTGTAATTTTACTGGCTTTCAAAGACTGCTACCGGTACATCAGTCAAGTGCTTGGTGACAGATTTTCTACTTGAGTGTGGTAGGTAAATTGTACGACAAAATGTCATTTCTCCATGCGGTAAAGCTCAAAACAGCGGTGTGGGATGGGGAACCATAGATCTGCGGCGCAGCAGTCATACTAATACATATAGGTACATATAATACAAGTTGTGGCCATTTTACTTATCGTGGGATAAGTACATAAAGCAGTTTTTTAAGTCTCAAAAACCTTTCTTCAGTTTTTCAATGTATGTCATAATACGAAAAAAAAATAAGGTTTAGGTTTAACAAATTATTGGAGTAGGTACAAAATTACGGTTAAAGTAATACGATTGAAGTATGAAATTTCGGCTACAATTGCCGTGTCCAAGTGGCCGAGGGGGTTTAGGCATCCGACGCGATATCGGAGGAAGCGGGTTCGATTCCCGCCTTGGGCATAAAATTTTGTACTCCAATAATTTGTTAAATATATTTCGCTTAGCACGCGATAGTGCTTGTAACTATATTTAGAAAGGTTTAGGTTGGTTTTCTAATCTTTCTAATAATTACAACGGGCCAAATATTTAGGGCTACAGTGTAAATAACTTCAACCATACTACCCCAAAATTTATAACAAAAGCCATATCCAGTGAACGATCTCAATTTTGTGTTTAGTCTCATAAAGCAAAGTTCTATAATAAATATTCAAAAATCAAGCAATGTACACTGTGAACAGAGTAAGTATCACAGTGTGCATAACGTGATATGAAAACATATCGTCTATTATATTTATCAAAAGTCAAAACGTTTATAAACCTATATAACTACAAAAATGATACAATATTGTAGACTAAACTCGAAAAGTTCTATTACTAAAGGTTTAATACCTTCTTATTTCCAAGCCGTTTAACACAAAGATCGTGTCCGAGTGACCCGTTGCCATTCAAAGGATATACCTTAGCAAATAAAAATAAAACCCAATGGGAATTGTGTAGCGTTGTGTTTGTTCCGAAAATGTTTACAAAAAGGTTTTGTCACATAATACAGGGAAACAACGACTTTTATCATTGTGATATAAAATAAAAAGTTATTTTCATGTATGAACCGAATAACTCAATGTTTTCATGTAGACTTGATAGTTATCGTGAAGTCAGGGTAACGCTTAAGCTCCATATATGATATTGCTATTCGATTCTTTTATTCGAAAACGAGTAATAGTTGGGTGGACCGCAAAACTCACAGATTGAAATCTCGCATCCGGCTCGAAGGAATTAAATAAATGCCAATTCCATCGCGCCTACATAGGTATTCGAAGCGGGCTGTCGAGGTTGATACGCGTTCTTGGAGTGGGGCGTTACTCAGCCGTTTTTCCGAGTTGTTAACACATGTAAGGGCATGGGGTGATCATAGAAAGTACATAATTATTCTTTATATTTTACAAAATTACAAACATACGAGAGGAAAAATTGAAGTCATGAGCGGGATGAATTAAAATAAAAAATAAATCTTATCTTATATTTGTAATTTAAACCGCATAGGAGGCGTTATTGCAAACATAACAATATTAAAATATTCTTTATATCTGATAGTTTCGTCTTTGACCACTATCTCACCTGATGGTAAGTGATGATGTGGTGGAATATGTTGTTCAGGCTAACCTAGAGTTACTGACTCTCAAGGACAGCTGACGGAACACACCATAAGGTGCTTGGTGACAGATTTTCTACTTGATCGCTAGCCAGGCGGGCATTCGCACTATTACCCTTCCACCATGCGGTGAAGCTCAAGCCCGCGGCTGGATTTGAAACATTGACCTGCTGCGCGGCAGTACAGTCCAATGCCATGCCACTGAGCCGTCACTGCTTCAAAGATCTTTATATAACACAAAAATATTTTTTGTTATCTACAGGTTACGACTCTTTAATTAAGTTCACATTGTTGTAATCAGAGCGGTGATCTTACAAATATGTTATCCAGTATCTCTTTGTATGTAAGTTACTTTTATTTTCTTTAAATCTTTTATAATTAGAAATGCTAAATATAGTGACTATCCTTTGTTGAACAGACATCTTAAGGCTCGAACGGTTCAGTGAATACTGAACACGCCACTCAATAGATAAATGCTAAATGTATGGACGTAAAGCCGTGCCGTGAACATGTTTTCTCGGCCGAGTAAAACAGTATTTTGTACGGAGTTTTAGTTACACATGTTTTGTTACCAATTTGAAGCTCTACCTATGATGCTTATTTATTTATTTGCTTATAAATTAATTGATGCCAGGATATTTTCTAAGAATATAATAAAAATCTGTTCTAGGCAGAGGTTATTGCTTAACACCAGGTAGTCCTCGTGAATGTGCCGTCACAATCTCACAAATTAAAACAAAAGTACGTCTGCAAAATTGGCTATGATGCCCGAAGGATAACATGGCGGGCAATTTGCGGCCAGAGTGCTTTGATATCTAGAGAGACTGTGGTGACCGAATTGCCATTTTAATCCAAAAAAAAATAGGTAGTAGTAGACATATCTGATCTGACATGAATATCGTTAATTATTATACTGCAGCGTACATGGCTTTGCTGCATTGAAATTGCACTGATATGACTGAAAGCTTTGTATGGTATTACAGATTTTAAAAGTAATGTATAAAAATATCTTTCTTAAGATACTAATTCTAAATTTGGGTTCCTTTTTTTTAGTATTTTTTTATATTAGTAACTATGCTGGATAACTACTCTACGTATACTTATACATTATTACGCGTAGACGCATTTACTGATAAGCAATAACTATCAGTAGATGTATACGTACTCGTAGCGCATAACGCTACGTCCGAGCGCGTAGACTGCGCAAAAGATGGTTGTGACGTGGGGGGTGCACTAGCACCGTTCTGCTGCGTATCACACTGGAAAGAACTTTCAGCAGGAGGTAGTTTTGAGAGCACAGGTGCTACTGTAGGATCCGCAGCCTTGAATGGTAATAATGTGTGATGCCTCTGTTTACAATCGCGGCAATTAGAATAAGATCAACAATTAGACACTTTGTGATGTAAGCTGAGACAATTCACACACGCATTATTGTCCTACACACTTTTAAAACGCTCCTGAGTGGACATCTTATTAAAATCAGCGCATTTATGTAAGCGCTGATGTGATATACTACTGCAAACGCATATGCAAGCGGAATGATCAGATGAACGAATATGACCTGAAAATTCAACTAGTAGAATAGAAGGCAAAGAAGGCCGATGCGACGGTATAGGCACGATTGATTCCTGGGACAGTAACGAAGGTAAATATTGAGACTGTATGCTTTAATTCTGCTATATAAGGACTCAAAAGCCACTATAATAGTATAGTCAGCTTTAGCGGTGGGAGTCAACGTCAATAACCGAGAATTATAATCATCTAAACTTTGTACGAATCGATCACGTAATGAATCGAATTATGATGTTTCGTCAAGAAATCTTTCTCTGTTTGCGGTATTTATATGAACATCAGAGGATTGATGATACATATTTTGAACTATCTGGAAAATAGCTTCACATTTGGCTTGTATCATACGTAACTGCATATCTTGCGGTTCATGCTTATTATCTCTATCGCTGTCATAGGTTCCTTAGAAGGCATTATTAAATTACGTGAAATAAATAAAGGTCATAGTAATTAAACAACTTTAAACGGTTTAAGTAAATCGCGTATATTTATCATGACTTTTGTCCCGACGGACGAAGTATTATTATATGTTTTATGCCGACGGTTCAAACAATTTGCAGTGATCGTGGTCACGTGGTGACTAATTGGTCATATACGCGATTTAAACCGTTTGAAGTTGTTTAATTACTATTGCTGAAATTCGCAAATAAGTACTCAATTCTGCTTTAAAATTGAATCTCTAGTTCCTCATTAGTATCAATCCTCATCCAATAGGAATATACGAGTGTGGCACAATACTCATATTCTTAATTCAGGAACTGTACCTGCGGTATACTCTTCAATAAGATCACGAAAAGTAAGTAGGTTACGCATAATATTTATTTCATCATCCAATGTATGTTTCTACTTGCTATATTTTTACGATTTATTAACAGAGTATGTCGTGTTTATAGTTTTGTATACCTCCTTGACAATAACCTCAATAGTAACTAAATCAGCTGATCAGAAATATGGGCGCCATCTTGCTACTTAAATATTTAAACAAGGGTCGGACGGTGTTTAAATTGACAGCTGATTTAAGCAGTACTTATGTACTGGATAAAGTTATGCAGCGTTTATGAGTAAGGAATTTTGCTAATCAGCGGCTAAGTAATGCTTAAAATTTAAGTAGCGTTTATAAGTAAGGCTGTATGTGTAATAATCGCAAAAACCTAAGACAACATTAAATAAAAGTCAGTATGAAACGGAAGAATTAAGTTGGTTACTAAATATGTACGCATGATAAACGTAGCGCTGGCCTCCGCTACGCGGTCGAGTAATATCAAACCGATCCGAGGGCACGTGTCTGAGATGAAATAATGAGGGTACAATTAAATTTGCAATATTCGCAGTGAATAGTTATTATTACACAGAATCTCTTATCAGGTTGCTAAGAACATGCCTGATAAGGGTGGATGGTTATATATTATGTTTTTTATGTAAGAAATATACGGAACGAAAAGACCACCAAATGATAGCGCCAAAAAGTAATTATTTTATGTCTGATGCGAACTGTATTATGTTAAGGAGAATAGTACACACCGCAAGAAAAGGGGATAGAGAATAACGAGGGAATGCAAGCTTACCAGACAATTCAGGAGCAGCAAGTAGTGGATCGGCGCAATATCACACACGCCGGCGGGCCCGCCACGCGATCTTCTTCAGCAGACACTGCAATCCTTCGTTTCACCTTTTATCACTAATAGGCTAGCACACGCTATCACTAGAAATTTACAAAGAGCGCAGTGCTCTGGGCTTAAAGTTTATTTGTACGTAGTTTATAATATTATGTGCGGAGCGATATATTTGTCAGCCGTGATGGCGGCGGGTGAGTTCAATACTAATTTTATCTCTTCACGCTAGATGGCACTAATGCACTAAACCAAGGGCGGGTGGCGGCAGTTTTGGCAGTTTGCATTTAAAATGGGGAGGATGTATGGGGAAAAGGAAGATATTTTTGTATAGCTATTCATAATAAGCCGTGACCTTATCAATGTTTTCTGGCATTACCAAGTATTATACACAAACATACGATCCACAGTAACCGAAGAAAATTTTCTATTTATCTTACTTGGAAAATACACTACGTTTAATATCTTTGCACATTAAGTATACAGCTACGAGTACAATTTTTAGGGTGATCGTGAATAACAGTACCTAGTTATACAGCACGCAAAAAAATTTTTACTTCAAAATGGAACTGACTTCAACACTCAAAAGCGTTAAATAACTTCTTGAAGTCGGTACCATGATAGTTCAAAAGTAGGTACCTATTATCACAATATTGTGCGCATGGTACCGACGGCGAAAAGTTATTAAACACTTTTGATTGTTGAAGTTGGTTCCATATTGAGGTAAAAGGTTTTTTTTTCACCGTTTTTAGTGACTCTTGTTATTTATGGGATCAATAATAAAAAAAAAATAAAGCCGCGCTGGGCGCTCTTGGCTCGGAGAGACTTAAAACAATAAGTTTTTCTAGTACTGTCTGACACTTTAAGTTCTGTGTCTCGAAGTAAAAGACAATGCCTACTCCGAGCTAAGAGCGCCCGCCGCGGCAACACTGGACCGCGCCGCGCTCCCTTTAAATAGAGTTTTGAATATTTACATAGAGCTAAGTACCTAATATAAAATATGAAATATTAAATTACAGGCTCAAGATACTTTTAACATCAAGTGGCCCTCGTGCTTATTCCGTCTAATACACATAAGCAAACACAAAAATAATAAAAAAATACAAAAAATATCGAAAAAAAACTCAAAATGTTTGTCTAACTAGCAGATGTCAACCCTAAGAGGTAGTTAGAATTTTACCAATAACCCTGTATTTTGGTATAGGATGGGATATAATTTTGGGAAAATAGGTTCACTTGCTGGGAACTACCAACCTTTTTCACCAATATTTATAGAAATTTCATACAGCAATTTTATAAACGTATGTTTAAATAAAAGCTACTAATATTATGTTTGCGAAATGTTGTAGGTGTATTTAATAACTCACCAGATATCGTTGCGAAGATTTTAAAGAAAAAAGTACAAAGAGTGGACCGGAAGGTGGGCAGCAGCGCCTTCTGAGGAACTATCTCAACTATCTTACACGATGGGGGATGACATTCTAGCCCGGCACCCCACGGGCTACAGTAGGTACAAATATTGCTCAACTTCATGACATAAAATACATTTAGTTATGTTGTATATATTTGGAATGTTAGGTAAATATACTTTTTCTTATTTTCACGTATATAGTTTCCAAAGGAGTGTAACGTAGCCGAAAGTAAGAGCGAGTAAAAAATTGTTTTGTTCAAGTTTAGTAACTTTAGACAGTCAGATCACAATTGATATATTTTTTTCCCGTAGTGCAGTATTTGCTCAGGATATCTAGAGGTAATTCAGTGAATACGCTGGCTTTAGGCTTTATTCGTTTGTGGACTTGATCCAAACTTATCTACTGTCGTTTGGGTACGTTCTTTTTAATTTGAAAAGTCTCAAAAGAAGTTTACACATGTATTCCTTGTTTAAATTCAACCGTTTCTTGCTCAAACACGTATTTCAAATGTCATGCCAAGCGATATAAGTTTACAACGCAAACTCTGAGCTAACTGAAACAGCTCCTCATTGTCAAGCCTCTATTTATTTAGTCGAGGTTATATTCCCTTTGACGAGGACTGAATACAAATACTTGGATTGAGTTCTTTAGCCATTCATTTCCTGAGAAACCTTTTATTCGTTTGAGAGGTGCCTGATTAATTGGCCCTTATACAAACACCACTGGATGTGGCAATCACAAAGATAGATGGATTTCTGATTTCAAAGGCACATTTTCATAAATCTATGTTCCACTACCGATTGGTAATAAGATAGGTAAGTACATTCGATAAAATTAATATACGAAAAATAGAACTGTTTTAGAGATAAGAGCTTCTTATTTCTGTCCATAACCGACTGTCATTGAGTGCAGCCTACGAATTATGAATTAATAAGGAGATTGCCAGTTACAAGTAAATATTTTACAACCGTACAGTTTCTGAAATAAAATCAGTGTGGTACATATTATGTCTTCCCAATCTAATGTACCTACAGTTGACATAAAACTCATAAGAAAATACCAAAAAAATAAAACAGGTACTTTTAGGGTTCCGCATTAATAAAGCTCGTTATTTTTTTTTTGTTTTGTCATAGCTTCGAAGAATGTAGTATGAAGTACACCGTAATAAAAATGATCTAAAACAGGACAGTTTTCACGCTACTCCCCCTTTTATTTATGTTCTAAGCGAAATAATATAAGATTGTTGCTTATATTCAACAAATACGATAGTAGCCAAAAAACCCTATATGATGAAGTGCAAAAAAGTATTAAAGTTTTTTTTATTAGTTACATTCTTGTGTATTGGAAGCCACTTGAAAAACAATTTATTGAACTCCTAGTCCTAATTCGTCATTGGATTAACATTTTACCTATTATTGAAATTTCAGGTGAGTAGAGAAAAGAAAATGTAAGGACCGCTTTGTTAATAATATAATGAAGATATGTCAACGATTCTGGGATTTCATTATTTAAATCTTCAAACATGCGACTTGGTGGATGGTAGTTAGAATTATCAAAAACTGCGGTTTGAATATCTTCGCGAATAATAGCTGCAGCTGCGTCTAGGACTCTCAACCGTTCTTCTGTTTTATTCATTTTTTTGTTTTCGTACCAGGCTTGATTCAAAATATCATGATGATTATCCACTAAGCATATGCATGTTCATGCTCCCGATTTCACAGTGATAATAAGTTTATCACCCTACTTTACTTTTAGTGGTAGCTTAATCGTTCTGTAATCTAAAGTCGTAGTTTTGCAAACATTTTGTAATTCGTTCAAAGTGAACTGACAGTCATCGCTATTTTCAATGTAAATATTTCCTCCATTGCCAGATTCATAGCTTCGTCTTTAGGACAACCCATTTTGATGCTTGATGATGCCATCGAATTGAAGAAAAGTCATATTTAACTATCGTTAAAATACATTAATAATTTCAAATTCTTATTAATCTCTATATGTTTTAGGCTTAGGTAAATTTATATCTCTTTCCCAGAAAAATATCGATATACTTATAGTTTTTCAACATGCAATAATATAAAAACAGGTCCAATAAAATATTGTTCCCAAAAGGGTGCCGGTTAGAATGCCGTGAATGTTAGTGGGTGTCGTAACGGACGACTAAAGTTAAAATACCGCAAAGTGGGCAGCAGCGCCTTTTCAGAACTGATATATTAAACTGCGATCCCCAAGACGCCTGCCAAGCATGGAGATTATGGCAAATGGGGGAGGCTGTGTTCAGTTTTGTATCCAACGACTGTTGCTAATGACTTATAATCTAATATTTCATTTAATAAAATCCAGCCCTGTAAAAAAAGTAAACTTTAACTTGCAAACGAAAATTCACTGTTGTAGTTAATACACTTGGATATAATTAAACAGAGCACAACACTCATCCATCTGTGTAGCTTCACTTGCTCCGAACAACGGATACCCAATATATTTCAGTTTCAGTGAATAAGCTGGAAACTTGTTGATAATAATAAATAGGTACACAATAATTTCCATTGCACAGCCAAATTATATCGCGATAAGTGTTTTGAGTCGACAGTAAATATCTACTTGCCATAATTCATACAATTAAATGATTAGCATTTTAATAATGTTTTAAGAAGACATTAATTAAATATTTTAGCAATATACTTAAAAAAAATATTTAGTGACGATTCCGCCTTATTTTCCTGTTACAATCGCCACGCAGCCAAACCAGATTTTTTTTTGATGCGTTTCACTTCTACACGAAGCATCCTCAGGAGGTCTTGACTCTTTCATCGCACCATCCAGACGATGTCTCGAGTTTTCTTATTAATAATAGAATATTTTTATAATATTTGTTATTATTCAATATGGATTTCCGGAAAGTAACAAATAAATCTATTTATTACATTAGATTTTTTCACTCTAGATTATTTTAATATTGATCTTTTGGAAGTACCTACCAACTTACGTTTTCGAGTGACGAGCCCAAAAAGTCATTAACTTATGAAGTCCACCATCATTACGAACGTATGTTTCTTAAAACAATTCTAGCACCTCTTCAATATCATGAAAAGAAATCGTGCATAGTATGACTTCCCAACATAGGTGTCGCTAAGTTTTCAGATGAATTCTTCAGGTGATTATGGAAAGTAATTAAGCTAAATACATCTACTAATTAAAAATTGCAATGCAATATATATACATATTTATTTGTATATATATTGCATATATATATATTATTTTTCCTTCTTACTATTACATTACATTTTACACTAAGCCCATGGATATCTTCTACTTTAATTAATCAAAGGATAGAACCAATTAACCTGTTCAAATCTCCCTGCGGTCAATCATAAATGCGGTCTAGCTTATTACGACAGCAGCTGGGGTTTGTACAGTGGAGTTAACGAAATTAAATTCATTTAACACTCGGAGTATCAACAACTTGAAGCAGTGATTGCTCAGTGGCGTTGACTATGGACTGAGCAGCAGGTCGTTGGTTCGCCGCGGGCTTGAGCTTCAGCGCATGGTGGAAGGGCATTTTGCGATGCCCGCCTGGCTACAGACCACCCTCAAATAGAAAACCCAAGCACCTATCGGTGTGTTCCGGCAGCTGTCCTTGAGAGCCAGTGATTCTAGGTTGAGTCTGTTAACACCTTCGACCACCATCACTTACCCTCAGGGGAGATTGTGATACCTATGAGCAATAAAAAATATAAATAAAAAAGTCCATATTAAAATAGTTGAATAAAAACGGCGTATAATTTCTAACGTCCTAAGCAATCCATCCTAATTCTAACGTCACAATAACATTAAAAAAATATCAAATACAAACAGTTATAAAAACTACCTATAATTAGCTTGTCAATAAATATTTTATAACTCTTGAATGCTATTTGTTACAAGCAGCAGATCATAAACAAACACATTTTTTGCACAGATTATGTAGGTGTATAATAAATTTTATAATATGACCACAATATATTATGACCACAACTACAAAGTTAAACCATTTCTTGGCAAACACCAGCAGTTCAAAAAAACACTTGGTGACTTCTATTTCAACGTGTTTTTAAATTACTCATATCGAGTATTCCGTTTTCATGTTTCAATGATGAACGATGATTTTTATGAATCAAGCTCTTATTTTACTGTATTATTGTATTCCTGGCAGCTGGAGCGTTGTTATAGAGTTTATATTCAAGTGATATTTTTTATTATTTTTTATGTAGCAAATGTAATCAGTTCAATTGCGGTTGATGACGATGAATTGTTTACTTATTGTTTTGTAATTTTAATAGAATATGTACTTTTTCTGTATATTTAGTTGAAAATACTGATCAGGCAATTTTTAGGCACTAAAGTTAAACAAAAAATGACAACTTAATGTACATATTCTACGGTTTCTTCCATTTATTTGGATTCTGCAATAGAATTAAAATTTTATGTTCACGGTAAGTGTTTTTTTGAGAAGTCTTTTGAGTACTTGCCCAATTTTTACTGCATTGCCTTGACCTGAGAACATTTTAGTATATATGTTAATTAATGACTCCGATCCGGTGCTTTGTCGTAAATGGATAAGAACCAATACACGAAATAGAATGACACAAACTCCATCACAAACACATACACCCTAGCACGCTCACATTCACACACTTATCTACGCATACAGACGAATGCTTTAAATTTATAACACAACTCTATAGCTTTCGGGGGCAAAAAATAATTAAATTAAAGTTTTGCCGTATAAATACACAAGCAAACACAAATTTTATCCTTTGATCTTTGTTATACATTAACCTAATGTTATACTTGTAGATACATAACAATATAAAACTGAAACAAATAGATCAGTGAACAGCCGACCACCGCACCGTGGGCGTGTGAATATTTTACAGACACAAGTTGGTACAGACAGCACAGACCAAAATTTTATAACATATATGTTTTATATAACCGATACTCTACGAATAAATATATTTATTTGTAGCCGATACTCCTCTTTTTTGCAATTATCAAGACTATTGATGAGTAATTTTCTCATAGAATAGATAAAGATTCTAGCTCTCAAGGACAGATGCGAAAACAAGCCCTTCGATACTTGCTGCCAGATTTTTGACCTGTCGCGTTGTAGCTAGCCGAGTAACTATTTGCAATACTTGTATTGATATTTATACTGTGTGTTACGCGGTAACCTTTGTATATCTCAGATGTATTTCGTCATAAGTCACGAACTGCACTGCGCCCGTCACCCTGAGACATAACGTTGATAACATGAGATATAAGTGGTGAGTCTCATGTGCCTGTAATTTCACCGCCGCGCGCCGATACCCTTGAAATCAGAACACAGTAAAGCGATCGTTTATGCTTGGCTGTAGAAATTCAGAAAGGCAGTAATAATCAAAAATACAATTCTTTCATAATATTTACAATATGATCTTATTTTTGTTTTGACAATTGTATTCCGCCTGGCAGGCGTGAAAATATTAGGTACGTTTATAAATACTAAGTAACACGAAGATATAATAATAAACTTAAACATACAAATATAACGCCTTTGGCATAAACTTCCTGTTAATATAAGACAAGCTCAGTCTATTGTTGTATTCAAAAGTCAAATTATTTAACCACTTTACCATCTCATTGAAATTTGAGTCTGTATCCGTAATGTTTAACAGTATGTAGTATTTAGTACGAAATAGTAAAGTTATTAGTTTGATGTTATGTAGTATGTTTATGTATTGTATAAGCTACAGTTTAGTAAATACTACATGTTATATTACCTAATTAGTATTGTATTGAAATTAAGCATTTGATTTATGTAAGTAGATATATATAATTAATTTATGGTGTTCCCCAACCTCGCTGACTCCTTAAACGATCTCCATCCAAAGGTTGACTGGGAGACATCGCTTTTAACGATAAGTCCGCCCTTTGTACTGTACTGTACTGATCGTCCACTGCTGAACACAGCCTCCCCTATTGAGGGGGTAATTGCCATAATCCCCACGGTTGGCAGGCGGCTTGGGGATCGCAGTGTAGGATGGCAGTTCTTTAGAAGGCGCTGCTGCCCACCTCCCAGTATTTTTCCCTTAGTCGCCTCTTACGATACCCACGGGATGATATGGGAAGGTGCAATTCTAACCCGGCACCCCACGGGGGAGTGGCAATCTATCTTCCGCCCTTTGTACTTTAGTTTAAAGAATTTCTTGTTTATTTGTATTTTCTATTGGTGTACAATAAAGTGTTTTGTATTGTATTGTATAAAATAAAGTTAATAAAGTCAAGTCAGCTGTTCAGACACAGTATAAAAAAATTTGTCTTACAGCCAATAAGTCAATTTAGTTTTAAATACATTGCTCTGCAGGATTTTAAACTCATTCGGTAATTTGTTATAATGTATGACGCACATGTTGTAAACATTCTTTTCATTGATCATTTTATGACATCCGGGTGGTTTAGTTTACAAAAAGTTATGAATGAAGCTCAAGCCCACATAATCACTTAACTAGATGAGATAGAGGTCAAAGGCTATCCTATCAACTAAACAAAAATATTACAAAATCACAACGAGCTTTGATTTCTCGATGCAAAATCACAAATATACGATAGAAAAAATTTAAGTCATGTGCAGGATTCAAACCCGCGTCCATCCACCCCTTGAGCCGGGGTATGCTCTAACCAATTGAGCTAACATGACATGACGTCATAACTCGAATCTTTCCTATCGTTCTTTAACCATCGTATTGGGATGGAGAAAAAAAAAACCTATCGTATATTTGTGATTTTGTAAAGAAATCCGCATAGCAGGCGTTATTGCAAACATAACAATATTAAACAAAAATATACCTACCCACAGCCAATAACAACAACATGTTTGTGTTATGACTATAATATCTACAGTGCTGAAATTTACTAAACGTTTAGATAATTGTGTACTGACACAGAATAGTCATATATGTTTACAGCTAATTATTGTCATTTTGAAGATTTTTTTGAGAAAGATCCCTTATATGAGACGGCGTTAATAAATTGTAAAATATTTTGGTACCTACCTAACTATGATATTAAAAATAACCTTTGGAAAGGAGTCCGAAACGATGATGATATTTTATTACAGTTATCAAAAAAACACGTTTTGTTTTTGAAACATTTTGTGCCCAAGTAGCCGTTTTTAATTTTATATCGTCATTATTGCAGCCTGAAGTAAAAAACAACTGAACATTTTAAATGCCTCTTTGCTTTGTACCAAAATTACTTTTAAAGCTATCACGACTACTAATTTCTATTGAGAAATATTCGATGAAGTCCAACAGCTACCTATGTTGAATTAATTTTTATAGTATCAAAACTATATGTAACCATTATTTTATCGTTTATACTAACAAATACCTTTACTCTTATTTAGATAGCGATTACGATATACCGGTAAATACCCTACCCTGTATTGCGTCGACCAAACGAAATATTCTGTAAAAATTTACTAGCACCTAGCAGTAATATAGTGTTGTAATTAGACTGTGCTTGATCCTATATACACCAAAACTATACCTAAATAAATTAATATTCGTAAATACGTAATCCTCTTAACTAGTATTAGTTAAAAAAGGGATGTCAAATTCAATACATGGAAAACTGGAAACATGTTTCAGATAAAAAAGACCACCGAATGTAATTGAAACTATAGTCTGAGCTATCTGACTTATTCACGTGAGTTATCCCGTATTATTTACTAAAATGAGTGAAAACCACGTTCGTTTTTATAATTAAAATGTTTCAGATACATTGTAATAAATTTTTCTTCGTTACAAAACGTTAAGTCGTGACGAGTCAATTAAATTATTGACTCTACAGTATAGTCAGCACGTGCTTAGATATATTAATACCTCAATTAAAAAAATTGACACAATTACCTTTACGAGATTTTTGCATTAAGTAGAAATATTTAGATATTGCTCGTCTATCGAAGATTACCTTGATTGAAAACCTATCGTCTCCTAAACATTTTTGGGCATTTAAATGTATGAGAAAACATTACGAGGCAACATATATTTTCGTAATCGCTGACTGTACGCCAAACATAACCACAATATTTTATATGTCCTTCTGTGACTGGCACGATTACACGGCAGCAAATGTTAGTTGAACGACCGATGCCGTAACTTTTAATCACTCATATTGATCAGCTAATAGACCTATGTATCTATATTTTAGTACAATGTTGCTGTAGAGTGCACCACACCACAGACAAAATAAATACAGAACAACATGCAAAGCATACTAATTCATTTTTGATATGCCAAATGCCTATACGTTAGCGATGCTAGGGGAAATCGTAGAGATAAACCATTTAAATAACCTATTTTGATCCAGTTTTTTGTTTTATATGTGGTCGAGACTGTTCTTAACTATGATTCAATAACATTTGTTAGGTAAGCTGTTTGCTCATCAATTCTTATCTAGATGGAGAAGGGATCTCAGCTACTTCTACAGGTCTGATCGATTCCAAATTTAGTATCTTGTCCCTTCAATGATACTGCATCTACGTGGTAGCTTTGACCTGATGCAGCAAGATCTGACAAGCATTTGACTGCAGTCTCACTTGACGAGAGCGAAGACGTTGTCGACGGTGGAGCATGCTTGCCTAGTAGATACCAATGCAGTCTACTTAAAAACATCCAGATTTTAGTTCTCGGAAACAAAGAAGCTGGGTGGGTGTTCCATTGCATTCTTGAATCACCTGAATTATATAGAATACCTAACTCTTTACCGACTTCAAGCAGAGGTATCGTGCTTAGTCACATTGTATTGATCTTAATATATAGAGTATCGACAAATGGTGACAAGGGTTCGTAGATGTCGGGGTGATTTAATGTTTAATTCTAAGTTGTAAATAATACCTATAACGCTTAAATCAAATGCATAGTACTATTATTGACTACCGTGTTGTTTAAATCAGGCCAAATAAATAAACAGGGCGGACAAATTTAAAGTATACATATATATACATGAAGAACTTATCGCCGGAGTTATATAGAACATTTAGAAATATAATTAACAAATACAAACATGCTTTGTGGTGCTTCATGCAAATGCTCGTGTTTGCGCTATTTCGTTGATTTACACAGTTGCTACTTTGGTTCGTATTTATACTTGTTTCATATAGTTATACGATGATGAAGATGGGGCCGATAGAATTATAAGCTGAAACTCAGCGTACGGGAAAGTCCTTAATCTAATTAAACCGTCTGAGATGCTTTTATGAACACAACAGACTTTACCACTCCTATATTCATTGAAAGGTAAGATAATTACCGAGAAGAAGACGTTCACAGCGAACACAGAAGCATATCACAGCGATGAAACATTAATCAGTGTTAGACATAACAGATGTGCTAAGCTTTCATTATATTTTTTAAATAATGATTTAGCCATCATCACAACTTTTTTAATTTGAATTTTTCTATTATATATAAACACATATGTTCTACTACATCTTCATTTTAAATTTAAACTATCCTCGATCCTCACAATAGTAGCGCTACACCTCATAAAACTACCATAGACAACCATTAAATTCGCTTTTACCTTGAGCGTAAAATATACTTTACTGCTGTCATAAATAAATTTCACTCCTTCCTGGACGCGCTGCTTCAATATAGTAAATTTAGATAAAAATAGAGAACAGAAAACGTTTTATTTTTCTGTTAATATTATTTTGACGATTAGTAGCTGAAGTTGAAATCTGAAGCTGGCTTAGGCTTAAAAAAACAATGCGGAGTATTAACGGTACAAATCCAATAATAACATCGAGAAAGTACATTATATAAATGGTATTGGGATATATTATGATCGGCTTAAGGTTGATACCGAGTAGGACAAATTTGAAGTTCGAATGAAATGAAGTGAATCGTCACACAGTAAATTCAAGCTAAGCTTATATCGATGTTTAGTTCACATTTCAGCCTCAAAACAATCAGCCGTCGATAAGTAAAATTCGTGTTACTCAGTCCCTGTTGTACCATGCCGGCCCTGTCAAAACTGAAGAGGTCAGAATACCCCGGGGACAGAGCACCGTAACACGTTTTTCTGTATTAATTTATAGAAAAGGGACATAAATAAATGGAGCTGAATTCCCAAAAGTGCTTCAAATGTCGTACGTCGATATTCAGTACATTACAACATACAAAATATGGCGGAAATGTAAGAAAGCACTATATTTTACGACATAATATTGAAGAAATAGATGAATTGCAGTTGCTCTTGTGCCAATGTGTTTTACGACAGAGAGATATACTCTACATAGGGATGGCTATTTTCTTCTGGTTATACGTTATTAATTGCAACTTGTTCGTGATACTACCTTTGCCCACCTTAATCTTGGACCCTCATCGGTGTCGATAGGCGGACGTGTGGAGTTAAAGGACGGTGCGCCAGTTTCCCGTTCTTATTTATTCCTCAATTTTGGTTAGTGACCTAGATACGCATTGCAACGTAGTCGATAAAAAAGCAAGCCAAATATATCTTTATATTTGGCTAGCTTTTCCATACCAGAAGTGGTTAATATGTGTGACTTTTAAATTACGCCATCATTGTAAAATGTTACCGCAATTAAGTATTGCATCGTTTATAAAAACTAACTTTTTAATTTCTACTAATTTTTAACTCCCGAATGATCTTGAAATAAAAACCGTACTTTTATAAATATGTTTGAAAAGTTGAATGTCTGTATTTTTTAGGTTAAATTAAAGTATTGGATTGTATAACATGTAATCAAATAAACACTAAACTACTTTTTATGCTTAATTTTGTTGTTATTGAACTCGTGAATTTTAGATTAATTTTAAATCATTTTATTGTAAAATAATTTATTATAAATGTTGAGTAAATAATTCTAATATAGAAAAATAATATATCATTTTAGATTTGAACGCGAGCCAGAAGTTCACAAGTAGTTTTTTGGGTGAAAACGGTTTTATGAAAGATTTTATTTGGTTATATGGCACAAACATTAATAATGAGACTTATACGCCAATGTTAGTAATGTTATGCTGCTAATTTGACTTTTTCTCTAGTAACATTAGCCCAGTCCCCCTTACCATTGCCTCTATTACCATGCCATTATTAACTATTGACTATTGACCCGTGGGTGTCATAAGAGGCGACTAGGGGAAAAGAGCAGAAAGGTGGGAAGCAGCGCCTTCTGAAGAACTGACAACTCTACTGCGGCGCTACTACGCGACACGACTACCAAGACGCACAAGCGAGGGGATTATGGCAAATCCCCCCAATTGTGGAGACGTTGTTCAGCGGTGGACATTCCAGTTGTGATGATGATTAACTGACTGGTAGTGAGGATTTCCATGGAAGAAAAAAAATTGGCCGACCATAAAACCGAAACCGGAACTGCCAAACAAAGACAGGCTATGAAACTATCGCGTCTGATTCTACCTCTACAACATTAAAGCCAGGTAGTCATGATACAATTATTCATTATTATTCAACACAGATGTAATAGATATGTAAATATCTTTTAATTTAGTTTAAATTGGATAGGGCTACTGAAAGATTGTTACGCACGGTAAACTCTCGACTGTGATGGATGATTTGCAGAGCACATAACAAATATTGAAATATATAACTATCCGTGATCATTTCCATTACCCAGAAATATTATAGCTGTTTTAAGGTTCAATTCATTTTACATTAATTCTTCAGCTACGAATAAATAATTATTCGTAGTTCATCAGTCATCAATTACTCATCATTCAATTGTAAGTATGAATCTGCATTTTCAGAACAATGATGGATTCGATATACTTATATTGTAGTAGAAACCTACTTGTTGGTTTGGGTTGAAGAGACCATCTGATTATCTCCTCTATATAAATATAAAATCATAGTCGTGACTCACTGACTGACAGACAACGCACAGTCTAAACCGCTGGTCAAAGAGACTTAAAATTTGGAGAGTATTCATCATGATGCGATGCGTACAAAGAAAGGTTTTTTTGAAATTCAACCACTAAGGAGGTAAAAATAGGTGAAAACGTTTGTATAAAAGTCCTTTGTTTTTTAACTCACAGTTCTGATAATTTGTATTCGGATAGATCATTCAAAATAAAAATGACGTGCTGAACATTCTTTTGACAGGGAAATTGGGGATGAAATTTTGTATGGTAACGACATGGTTTTTAAGGAGATTATAGTGATGAAAATTGGTTTCTGGATATAGGTTTCGACGACAGTGTTATTATTCACAACAAAACCAAAAAAATGTTTACTTTTTTTATTATGTTGTTACGGAGGAGTACCTAGCATCCTAGCATTGACATCTATTGCGTGAAATTAAAAAAAATATTCACTATTTAGATTTTTTTTTTAATTTCAAGACGGTCTTTCAAATGCATTGTAAGCAAGATACAAAGCTAAAATAGGTTTCCAAGGAACTATTCATTTCTTTCTGAAGTTAAATCGCCATAGCTGCTTTAAGCTTGTTAGTTGAAAGTGACCCTTAACGGTATACTGCTTTGTGGATCCCCACTACGCTTAGAATTTATATCTTTGAGATATTTCATAACATCCGCCAGGAATATTCAACGTGGGATAAAGCTTGAATAGACTGACTGGATGTTGGAACATCAGAAAGCGAATTCATATCCGCAACTTAACTGCAAACGACTGCTAACGATATTGCGAGGAATAATATAATCTACCTACTTTGATAATGTGCAGAATTAATAACAAAGCTATATTCGAGGGAGGCTCGACTCGCATACATACAGGACCAATTTTATATCACTTTATTTATTACATTGATAGGGGTATCTTTAAGGGAGACTTTGACCTCTATCTCATTTGAAGGTAAAGTGATGATGCGGTCGAAGTAATCTTCAAGCTAAGCAGCTCTCAAGGACAGCTGCCAATTTAATACTTACGATTTTATACATTACGTTCGTTGTTAGGTAGGCACATTCAAAACATGCCCTACCACCAAAAATATGTGGTAGTAACAGTCTTCATACATTAGCGCGAGTGAAAGTCACACATGCCGTTTTTTAGAGTTCCGTAAACTGGACTATCACTTAGCCTCGACTGTCCGTCTGTCCGTCCGACTTTTAAGGGTTTGTATCGTTGGAAATGTTATAGGTAGGGGGTAGAAATTTTCACAGCGTATGTGTTAGTATGAAGATTGTTTAGCCAAAAGAATAATGACAAATGTTAAAAATAAAAGGAGATGTGTGTTTGTTTAACGTATTTTGCTTTTGCACTATCGTAAAAGCGGTAATTCATATATACATACAGGCAACCAACTTAGTCTGATTATGGTCCAATATCTAGTGTATAACAACAAATAATAAAATCTGGCCAATGACTGTGGGTCGGACGGACGCTAAGGATCTGGAACTGTATTTACAAAATAAAGACTTTATGGTACATTCTTGTTTGTTGGTTCGGAACTCTTGGTATTTGAGTCTAAGTCGCACTTGTTATTTTTATTAGTTGTTGCTGTAATACAGTAGAAAGTATAAGTAAGAAGAATTTAGTATTGATGAACCATGGTTCATCATTCTTAATACACAGAAACACCAAAGTCCTAACTATATATGATGCAAGCAGTGATGTCTCAGTGTCGTTAGCTATGGACTGCCGCGCAGTAGTTCCATGGTTCGAAACCCGCCACGGGCTTGAGTAGGAAGGGAAGGTACGGAAGGGCGCAAAATGCCCTTCCACCAAATGCTCGGCCGGCTAGCGACCACCCTCAAGTAGAAAATTTGTCGCCAAGCCCCTAACGGTGTGTTCCGACAGCTGTCCTTGAGAGCCAGTAATTTTAGGTTAAGCCAGTTAACACCCTTTGACCACATTATCACTTATCATCAGGTGAGATTGTGGTCAAAGGCGTAGCTATCAGCAATAATAAAATAAAACTTTTTTTTTTTCAATAGACTACGAAACAAAAACGGTCTTAAATAAGCAACGTCAGAGACACACATACATATCTTCTTATTTTCTGAATATCTTATTATTCTGTCCTAAATTCCTGTTACATTTCCTCCGCCATGCTTATTTGCTCACCCTCGCACTTCTGGACCCATACATTTTACTCACTTATATGTTGCATAACTTCATTGGCCTTCCTCTAACCATTTATCCTTCCAAAGTCGCAATGAACACTCTTCAAGTTTTATGTTTTTTGTCTCTCCTATTGGGATGCCTATACCATGCTATTGTGTTACCAAGTTATAAGGAAGGTGTACTGTGCTATAGTGTATTACTCTTTTACTTTTTTGTCAGCCACTTTCAAGCTTCCTTTCAGATACTCATTCCTAAGATTGTCCATTCTAATTACACCATACCCGTCTAAATATTCACTTTTCAGGCATGTGCAGTCTACGTCTTTCAACATATAAAACAGCTGCATAATATGTAATTTATATGAATACATTTCGTAGATAGATCACTCCACGTGCTTGTGTACGAAAAACATTATTTTACCATATTATTACCCTTATCTCAACCTGAAAAATAGTCGAATTGGTTTTTAATGCATTGCAGGTGTTAAATTACAGGGTTTTTACCATTCCCTTTATGACGGTGGCTTTGACCTATCAACACAGTACCCCAAAAATGAATTTGAAAGTTACAATACCAAATTACAAATTTACGAGGGAAAAAATTATAGTCATGTGCGGGATTCGAACTCGCGTCCATCCACCCCGTCCATTTTTTCTGTCGTAACTTTGCAATTTTGTAATATTATCCGCAGAGCAGGCGTTATTGCAAACATAACAAAATTTAAAAAAAAAATTACAATACCACTTTGAATGTTATACTCATTTGTTCTCAACTTCAATACTCAAATACCGTATCATAATATTACAAAATAAAATACCGTCACTGAATAGAAATATATTCTTGTTCAAAGAGAGTCATTTAGCTAAGAGATTTGAACAATGGTGCCTAATACTCAAATTAAATTATAAATGTTTAACTTACTGAATTCCCGAGCGTGATACTCACGTAATCAAATAAACCACGAGGCAATTTTAGTTGTGCCAAATTTACTAAGAGAGGTTGTTCTATGTTAATTCAAATTATATCTTGAATCGACTCCAACAGGGAAAAGGGTATCCATACTACGTGATTTTTATTTATGTTACCTTGATAATCGGTAAGTTATGAACCAATTTAGATGATTTTTTTTTCCATATGGGTTATATCCATTAAGGTCACCTATTAAATAAAGTTTAAGAAAATTCGACCCCTAGGGTGTCAAAATTGGTGTATATGTATGTCAGATACCGTGCATGGTGGTGGGGCACTAAATAAATGTCCACTTGGCTAGCAACCACCCTCAAGTAGAAAATCTGTCGCCAACAGTGTAACACCTAACAGTGTGTTCCGGCAGCAGTCCTTGAGAACCAGTGAAATTACAGGCGCATGACACATAACAACTATATCTCAAAGTGACGGATGCAGTGCATTTCGTGATTTGTGATAAAAATGCATCTGTTATAGACAGAGGTTAGTCCGCTTAACATCAGGTGGGCCTCGAGATTGTCCAGTCACAATAAAATAAAATAAAAGTATTTTTACTGAAAGTACCTACTACACAGAGCTATCAAATAGTCTATGAAACAGTCACAAAATCACAAATATACGATAGGAAAAATTTAAGTCATGTGCAGGATTCGAACCCGCGTCCATCGACCCCTTGAGCCGGGGTATGCTCTAACCAATTGAGCTAACATGACATGACGTTATAACTCAAATCTTTCCTATCGTTCTTTAACCATCGTATTGGGATGGATAGGATGGCATAGCAGGCGTTATTGCAAACCTAACAATATTAAAACTATGAAACAGTTTCTCAACTTAACTGCTCTTTGCATACACGTAACATGGAGAGGATATAGACTCAATCCTATTAAACGTCTTAGTTATTTACTCAGAATTTGTACCTCGGTACATGTTAATCAATTAACTGTACTGAATAGAGTCACTACGAGTATTTACGTGCTACTATGATGTTTATCTCCATTAGATTTCGAAGAGATACGAGGACTATTGTATGATGAATCCGTATAATTAGAAGTCTCACCGAACCATTCAGTGGTTTTGATTATGCTAATAAATAGTGTCTACTAATGCCTTATATAATCCAATGTATGAAAATAGTGCTTCAGTATTTTAGGAGTCATACAGATCTTTCACTGAGGATGCCTCATGCACGAACCGGAAACGTCACTACTAGTAAAAATAAAGAAAGAGGGTATAACTACATATTACTTAAACTAAAATTGAACCACCTATTACTTCTACTCGCCTGGTATATACATACTTTTACAAGTGGTTTTATACTCCATAGGATGCTAAATTATAGGAAATAATTATAATAAATCGCAGTCTCATCCATATCAATGACCTTGATTGGCTCTTCTAATTTATGACCGCCTGGTAAATTGTTACCAATAAGTCGATTTTATTTTGTCTGTTGATCATTGTAAAATAATGCTTATTAGTAAACGTCTTTCCATTCGAGTTACGACGTAGTCGGAAAATAATATAAAGACGAGCACGGCGTAGTGTAACTGACTGCTAGGAGCGGAGCAGTCAGGGGAAGCGGCGTAGTGGGAATGATTCTGAAGATGTCTTGTACAGAGCTATATGGAAAGTAAAATTATAGTGCTTTAATAGAAGTGGAGAGATTGAGGCTCCAACTTTAAGCTTTAGTTCCATCGTAACGGGAGCAAGTTTGGAATATAAACTGTAATATCAACTAAATTCAATGCTATCCTAAATAATTTGACATAATATAGTGCCAATTAACCAGACTAAGTTAAAAATTAAGAATAAATAACATCATAATAATTAGGATATCTTCAAGATTTAGATGCTCACTAGATTTTTTTTATTACTGATAGAATAGCTTTTGATCACTATCTCACCTGAAGGAAAGTGGTGATGCGTCGAAGATGTTATTATTATACTAACCTAGGATTACTGACTCTCAGTAAGCTGCCGAGACACCCCGTTAGGTGCTTGGTGAGAGATTTTCTAGCTAATTAAACTGGCGTTACCAAGACGCCCTACAATCATGCTATAACGATTGCTATCCTAAGACCGGGATCGAGTAAGTAAATACCTCTAGGCTGTGCTAGCGGTCACCCATCGAGTCATGACCACAGCGGACCAAGTTGATTGGCTAAGAATATCTAGAAAGCGCTCGTATAGCGCTTCAAAATACTGAAAAAACATGATGCTTATTATTCACGGCATCAAAGATCCATTTTTTATTTTCTGTTTTCTAGAACATCGTTCGTCTTATCTAGCAATACTAATAAATTTCTTAATGACTTCTAAAAAACATGTATTTTGTCTACAAGCAAATATTGTAATGAATTAAACCCTAATCCGGTATGCAATATTAGACTTTTGTTTAACAATTTTCGTTACCCAAGAAGCCTATTTGTGTTCAGATAAAAGCGAGCACGTTTATTCTGGAATCCAATGGGGTAGCAACCGCCACAACCGCAGAGGAATCACGCTCTCATGTGCGGCGACGGCCCATTAGGACACCGAACTCAAATACATTTAGCTCGTTTAATGTTTTGAACCTTGTCGTATTCCATTTTGTGGCTTTGTTTTGTAAGTCAAATTAGAGGAAGGGATTGGTTATGAATGCTCAGATTGCTTTTGTATATACATACGGGTTATTATTAAGGGTTTGTCACTGACTTATTTAGATAAACATTAAATTCAATAATAACGATTAAAAGTTCATTCTCGATCGTGCGCTCGAAGAGTCAAGACCTACTACTGAGGATGCTGCGTGGAGAAGCGAAACGCGTCCAAAATTATTTCGGTTTGACTAACAGGAAAATAAGCCGGAACTCACACGAAATATATTTTTCAATTTCTTAAGTGTTTTTCTAGAATATCAATTAATTGTTTTCGTAACATATTTGTTATTATTAAATATGGATTTCCGCAAAGTAACACCTGTATCTATTAATTTTTTTTTTATGTTGTTGTGACGGAGCTAGCACCAGTCCTACCAGATGTTAAGCGGACTAACCTCTGCCTATAACAGATGCATTTCGTCACAAGTCGCGAATTGCACTGCGCCCGTTACCTTCAGACATAGTTGTTAAGTCTCTTGTGCCTGTAATTCCACTGGCTCTCAAGGGCTGCTGCCAGAACACACCGTTAGGTGCTTGGCGACAGATTTTCTACTTGAGGGTGGTCGCTAGCCAGGCGGGCATTCGCAAAATGCTCTTCCACCATGCGGTGAAGCTCAAGCCGGCGGCGGCGGGATTCGAACCATGGACCTGCTGCGCGGCAGTCCATAGCCAATGCCACTGAGCCATCACTGCTTCAAACTTCATCATTACTATTTAATTCGTGTAATTTGTATACAAAAAATTAACTATAATTTTGACAAATACGCATCGATTTAAATAAAAAAAGGCAGAGATACGCTCTAATATCACGACAATATAATGTGGAGAAAATTAAACACAAGCATAACGCACACAGCTACACTTCTATTGTACCTATATGATACGTTTTAATAACAAAGACAGGCATGTAGAAGACGCACTCATCACTGAGACTCAATCAGAAGACGTCGCCTGATTTGATATTGCCATGTTCGAGATACGAGTGTCTTTTCTCCCGTTTTTTATAGTTCAATGCAAATATGTTTAAAATCACAGACATTTGCAGAAAACCATTTATATTACGTGTATTTAATGAAAGCTGCTTACTGATCTAACCTGTTTTCAATGTTTCTAATTTATTAAATTTAAGTGTTGCGACCGCATCAACCACAGAGAAATAATGTTCTTGTGTGCGGCGATTGTTCATTAGGATTAAGGACACAGAACTTAAATACATTTAGCTCGTGGTTAGAATCTAGTCATATCCGATTTTGCGGCTTTGGTTTGTAAGTCAAATTAGGGAAAGGTGCGATTGTTTGTGTACATAATATGACTCGGACTTTGTCAATCTACGAACGGAAACGGGATGAATGCTAAATCGGGAAAAAGGGAAACAAATAACCACTTCAAAAATGTGACAACTATGAATGGTGGGTTTGCCTCTTCATTTATATTATATTGAAGCGCACGTAGCGAAGTTTGCTTTGCTGTTATTAACCGATCAGCAAACTTAAGCAACGCCCACCGCGGTCATGAGGTGGATGGGGGACCGCTAGTGTAAGTAGTAATCTACGACCGCTAGTAGTAATCTACTGAGCGCTTCCCGGTTGTCATCTTAAGATGACAGTCGTTCTAGCACGGTGGTAGGGCATTTTGCGAATGTCCGCCTGGCTAGCTACCACCCCCTAATTAGATACTTCACAGACTATCTGATGATACATAACCGAGCTCTAATATACCTAAAAAAACATTAGCAAAAATGAATTTTCATTTGATTCAGTATATAAACTAAAATATTGTAAGATCGATGGCCACGCGCTGCTTTTTGTCTACTATTTTTGAATCCACATTCATCGTCACATGCACACATGCGACACAGCACTTGGAAGAAACTCCATATTAAAATACAATATGTAGTTTCATCAGTTAATAGCTCTTATAAAATTATGAACTTAATGAGAGCTATAACTTCTGAAAATATACTACTATTCTATGTTCAAATGATTTCAAGATTTAGGCTCTTAATTTTGACAGTTGTCATCCAAAATGAAGATCAAATGATAGCTTTTAATTCTGTAAATAAACCAGTAACCATGGATCAAGAGATTCTAAGAAACAGCCCATTTCTAATAGCTCAGTTTGACAGCTATCATCCAAAATGAAGGTCCCAACCCAATGAGAGTTTATCGTTAATTAATCGATCTAATGTCAGTGTAAGTAAATTCATAAATGACGCTGACGCTACATATTCGATATTTGTTTAAACTTAGCTGACACTCACGATCAAAACCTTCCTAAACAAACAGTAACAAGATATTTCTAAATATAAAGTGTCATTTTTATTGGTACTAAAGATTACCCTCTGACCCTTTACCACTCTAAATACCAGTTTGATCGAGTAGGGTTCATAAAACATCCCATACTCGCAACATCGCTAAATCTTGTTGTAATAACTTCAAAAATTCACACAATATTTTTAAAATGTTTGGTAATAAAAAAAACCGGTCAATTGCGAGTCGGAATCGCACACCGAGGGAATGATTCGCAATTGACGCGCGACCGGACAAACCTGTAGGTATATATACTTTTAAGTTAAAGTTATGGCATTTTTAATACTAAATGAAATCCATAATGTTTTAAAAATATTTTTACTGTATGATGTAACTAAAACTTTATGCTTTGCAATTTTTCCTTTGTGCTATAAGACGTTGCTTCGTACCAAATTTCAAGATTCTGAGTTCACGGGAAGTACCCTGTAGGTTTTGATTCCCTCGCGAGTGTCGAGAATTTGCGCTGTGAAACTGTGATCCCCAAGACGCCTGCCAAGCGGGGGAATTATGGCAAACCCTCTAAATGGGAGACGCTATGTTCAGCAGTGGACAATCTGGGTGATATAGTAGCTGTAGTAATATGTACATATTTTTTAATAAAGGTTACATACCTTAATATCATAACCTAAAATGTCGACAACTTCAATGATTATGAACCCTTGAGCTATAAGTATTTAGCTAATACATCAAAATATTAACACTGAAGTATAAAACAACAAGATTAACATTCCTAACGGTTGAGTTACACATTTATTCAAAATATATTCAGTTATAATATCAAATTATGAAACGCCTACATTTGAATAACATGGAAGGGCAAGATATTTAGTAATGAAAAATGCTTTAGTGTATGTTCGTTTACGGATTTCCGGTTTTTGACAAATTCTCGTGAAATTTTGTGAGCATGTTCACTAATTCTATTGAATATTTTAGTCGGTACAGTTTTCGAAAAGTTTTCGTAACGGCGGAGATAGGGATTGGAAATGTAAAATAAAACATATTTCAGTCGCAAGGTCTTCAACTGCCATAGCCACAAGTTAAAACATGTACTCATGTGTTTGTGGCTATGGCAGTTCGATAAAAACATTCAGTTGACAGAACTTTGAACAGACCATTTCCGCGGTAAGTATTCTTTACTCGCTCGGCTCACGCGTATTGAGTTCACTTGCAACCAAACGCTCCTTCCCTCTTCGCTCGACGCCACGTCGTTGCACCTATACAGGGTTATTGGTAAAATGCTAACAACCTCTTAGGGTTGACTTCTTTTAGATAAATGTTGAACATTTTGAGATAAATGTTTTTTCCTGTTTTTATGTGTTTGTGACGGAATAAGCACGAGGGCTACCTGATTTTAAAAGTCCTTCAAATTATTATTTTATGTTTTTTATTACTTTGCTCGATGTAAATAGTCAAAACTCTATTCAAAACGAGCTCAGCGCGGTCCAGTGTTGCCGCGACGGGTGATTTTGGCTCGGAGTAGGCATTGTCTTTTACTACGAGACTCAAAACCTAAAAGTGTAAGTTTTTCTCGTACTAACTGACACTTTTAAGTTCTGTGTCTCGTAGTAAAAAACAATGCATGTCTACTCCAAGGTAAGAGCGCCCGCCGCGGCAACACAGGACTGCGCCGCCGCGCTCCCTTTGGATAGATTTTTCAATATTTACATCAAGCAAAGTAATAAAATATATGAAATAATAAATTACAGGCACAAGAGGCTTTTATCATGAGGTGGTCAACGCGCTTATTCCGTCACAAACAAATAAAAAAAACAATAATCTCAAAATATCTGTTAGAACTAACAGAATGCAACCCTAAGAGGTTGTTAGCATTTTTCCAATAACCCTGTATATGACTTTGCTCTAGACTAGCCTACAGGCATTATTATTACTATCCAGGACAACATTTTCACAAAATAATTAGGTTTGCTAACGAAAGTACTAACACATTTTTTAGTTAAGTTTAAATGACTCGTCTAAGTCCAGGCTGTATATAGGTGCGACGACGAGCTAAGCACAAAATATATCGCGAGCCGAGGGAGTAAAGCTAGTATACCGCAGCAGAGGTTGTGAAACGCCGCCGGCTATATCAATTCAATGAAAATAATATGAAGTAATATCCGTAATTAATATTGTAGTTCACGAAAGCATGAAGTAAAAAGTTGTTTGTACTTGTGCATTTCAATTAACCAAATTTCGGGACTTTGGCCCTATGTGTTGAAACTGACAATATTATACCTATAGTATTCGATAAACAGGTTGAATAACAAAGTATAAACTAGTTTGGAATCTGGAATACCGTTATATTTTGAATCGTATCCTCTGTCTAAACAACAAATAATAAATACGCTGAAATGTTTTTTATAACGAGTAATAATATGTAGTTTTTAAGGTGTGATTTACAATTAAACATTTTCCACGTGTTGCTATGCGGAATGCGCATAATGCTGAATTTTGAAGCTCTCGTAGTAAAGTTTGCCTAGTCGTTCTTAACCGATCAAATAAATTTGGCAATCTTCACTTCTATTATTACTTAGATGCTACTGCATTTACTACTGAACGCTTTCGTGGAAGCACGAATATAACGAGCTTAGGAGCTGATTGACGTCCCGGTAATTGTGTGTGAATGGCAGTCATTAGGCTACGTCAGAAGCCTATCGACAGCCTTAATACTGTGTAACTGCACGGTGGTAGGGTATTTTACGAATGCTCACCTGGCTAGCTGTCACACTCAAGTACAAAATCAGTTGCCAAGCACCAAACTAAGTGTTCTGTTAGCTTTTTTTGTATACCGAACTGAGTAGCACTTGGCTATTATCTCACCTGATGTTAAGTGACGATGCGATCGATGGTGGAGCGCGCTTGCCCAGAAGATACCTATTCACTCGCGTTTTGAAGACACCCATATTGTACTTAACCGGAAACACAGACTCAGGCAGGGTGTTCCATTACCTGGCGGTTCGTATGATAAACGAAGAAGCAAATAGCTGCCCTTGAAAGTCAGTTTCCGTTCCTCCGTTCAGCTTGTTCACCACTTTCTACAACGTTATCACTTACCATGGGGTAAGGTTGTAGCCAAAGGCAAGTGCATCAGCAGTAAGTTTAAGCAATGATGGCCGAGCGGTAATATAGCTATGGAGTGCCGTGCCGCAGGTCCATGGTTCAATCCCCACCACTGGCTTGAGCTTTATCGCATAGTGGCATTTTGCGAATGCTCGCCTGGCTTGCTACCGTCCTCAAGTAGAAAATCTCGCCAAGCACGTAACGGTGTGCTCCGGCAGCAATCCTTGAGAGCCACTATATAAAATTACGGGCACATGAGACTTGACAACTGTATGTCTCAGGGTGAAGGGACGAGTGCAATTCGTCGCTCTACTTAGGTACTGCCGATACACTAACCTTTGGCTACAACCATGGTAGGTAAGTGATAACGTAGTAGAAAGTGGTGACAAAATCCATCTGTTATAGGCACAGGTTAGCCCGCTGGGCATCGATGTTGTTACGTCACAAGCAAAAAAAGAAGGAGTAAAAAAACCTAATAGATCGAAATTCGACTCGTAATTCACTAGTTATTTTTAATAATTTTTATCTGTGGTGGCAAATCTGACTCTATGGTTTTGGTACTGTCAGTTACGTATCTGAGATAATAAAAGCCGACATTTTCTAAACACTCTTGTATAGGTACTTTTAACCAGCCAGAATGATTTATAAGGCTCAAGTCACCTTATCATTTATTTAGAGAGCCAATTTTCTCTTTCTTACTGAATAATGGCAACCACTTTACTCGAGCAGATACATTACACCTCACCCACACTAATTCACATATCGCATTTTTGAGAACCTGCATAAAATATTTGCTATGTTTATGCTCAAGAGAATATTGTACTTACACGTCTAACAATGGCGTAGCTAGTTGAAAACAAACAGCATAAATAAATATTTCCACTTTTATTACTATAGGACATTATACTCGTATATAATTTTAGAAGCAGTGATGGCTCAGTGGCTTTGGCTATGGACTGCCGCGCAGCAGGTCCATGGTTCGAATCCCGCCGCGGGCTTGAGCTTCTCCGCATGGTGGAAGGGCATTTTGCGAAAGCCCGCCTGGCTAGCGACTACTCTCAAGTAGAAAATCTGTCGCCAAGCACCTAACGGTGTAATTTCAAGGTCTCAATGTGACAAACGCAGTGCAATTCGTGACTTCTGACCAAATGCATCTGTTATAGGCAGAGGTTAGTCCACTTAACATCAGGTGGGCCTCGAGCTAGTTCCGTCACAATAATACAAAAAAAACCTGGATTAGGTAAATTTGACTCAATTATATTTTTACCGTATCGTGATGGATGAAGCACGAAGCCCACCTGGGATTAAGCGGTAACCTCTGCCTATAAAAGATACAGTTTGTCATGAGTGGTGAACTCAACTGTATGTCTCAGGGTGATGCACTGCGCCCATCACCCTGAGACATACAGTTGCTAAGTCTCATGTGCCTATAATTACACCGGCATCCATTCCCTTCAAAACAGATCAAAGTAATGAATAGTGAACATTAAGCTGCTTGGCGGTAGAATTAGGTATGGTGACAGTACTTCCCCAGACAAACTGGCACAAGGAGTTCTGCGGTTTAAAAAAAAGTATATACCTAGGTGCCCACTAAAAATATGATATTCTTAAGGGTGCTTTCTTATTCATCTATATTTGACGAAACTATTATGTTAAGATTCAAAACATGACCATTGATATTGGTAAACAATAAAGAGAAATATTTTTATTTATCTAAATATGTAAGTATATTTAAGAAAATATGTAGTGACAATTCCGCCTATTACTTATCCTGCTACTAACCGTGCGCATTGTTAGTGACAGTTCGACAGTATAGTCGGCTACATTTCAGCCACTTATTTGAGCATACTACTTGTCCCGACATTATTCGATGGTGGATGCACCAACATTTTGTGTTATACATGGTAGGTATATGTCGTGACAGCATCAATCCGCTTCTTTCAGCTATCCGGGACCCAACTCCCACCTTTTAAAAACTATTATGGAAAACCAACATCATTATTTCAAATTCAAAAATTAAAAAAAAATATTATACTAAAATTCATACCAAGGCCGTCACGAAACAATAATGTTCATATAGCGCTATCTCTATCGCACAAATAACCTGATTCAATGCATGCAGCCTGCTCTACGTTGAAGTTCTAATGTAAGTTTACCATAGTGTATTATTATATGTTCGATGCCATAGTGACATTTGGTAGTGCAATTTAAAATTGTTAATGTAAGGTTAAAATAAGACTTAATTAAGAGATGGGAGCCCAGGTATCACAATAAATGTTTTATGACATATGTCATGACATTATTAGATCCGCCTCTTTGCCTAACTATCGTTTAACTACTAGTACATGTGCGTAATGTGTAGATTGTTAAATTTTTATTAAAGCTAAACACAATATAATTATAATCAAACTAAACTGCAACGGTGTTTTCTTAATTTTTTTTGAAGCGTTAACATCTTCATTACCTTGAGTGTCTCTGTTGAAAATCAATTCCCGTCCTTAGTTTGCTTATTGTTGTCGATACTATCATGATCAAAAAAGTTTTGAGAACAATAGAAGTGGAGGGCAGTGGCATGACAAAAAAAAAACTGGTATACTGCGTCACTGTCACTATGTTGTCAGGTGGCGTGAAAAACAACAAATCGACAAAACTTTTTTGCACGCGATTGTGTGCGACCTATTTTATTTACGATATTGTATAAGGACGATACGTATGAAGTTTCGTTTTAATTTGAACTCGTATTTCAAGCCCTTAAAAGCACTTCATCTGAAGCAAAGCGCCAATGTATGTCAGGGTATCGGAGCACAGAATTCCACTCCAGCACGTCTGCCAGTTTATTCTGAAGAGGCGAGCTCTCCACTTCTATCCTCAGTGTCGTGATACTGAACTGACCTTTCAGATAATGGGATGAGTCTCTACTATAGCTAGAATCGTAAATATTTTTCTAGGTATTATATTACCGAGTTTGTTTTCATTCGGTAAACTAAAAATAATCTGAACCAGCCTTCTTATGCTCACAACGAATTGAATCACGTATCAGAGGTTAAAAGAAAAAGCAAATGTTTGCTTTTTAGTTTTTTTTTTTATTCTTTTCAATACTAGCTCTCTAAATGTATACTGTATTGTTTGGATTAACAATTATAAAAAATTGACGGCGACAACTGCTTTGAGAATGAAAATATATGTATTTAGTATTGTATTCGCCGAAGGGGTAGAGAAGAGGTTTCTAACTAAACACCCATGTTTCGCTAGGGTAAGCCTATTGCCAACTACCAGTTTGAGACAGCGCTATATTTTTGATACCTATCGCGTAATAAAATTAAACTAAATATAAACATGAGAAAACCTCGCCAAGCGCGAATCTGTATATAGAGGGCTATATATAATATAAGAGTTTTGCATCTAAACAGAACTTCATTTCGCGCTTCAAAACTACATTTTAATCGGCGTTTTTAATATTGACAGAGTTGCTTATTTATTTAAACGCCTTTGCGGAGAGATCTTTCTAGTCATTTTTATTCGGTAGTATTAATTGGATAAATAGAGGATAGTATGTTGCCATTATTCGGACGAACTTATTTCTATTTACAAATTATTAAGAACAAAAATTATGACTAAGGATATATATGGATAAATTTTGTAGCTAAACTCATCTTGATCTGTTCTATTCTAATACTTAATTATTTTTTGTAGGTCTGTTTGCCAATCGGCAAAGGCCTCCTCCAACAATAAATTGTGCAATTGTGTCAACAGCGTTGTGATTATATTTCTCGGAAATAAATTGATGTAACTTTGACAAATTTCATGGTAGCTCATTATTTATTATATTTGAAAATTATATTTAAATACTTAATGACCTCTTGACGATGACATACCATTAGCTAAGGTGCAAATACTTTTTTAGACTTAATAATCTTTTATTGAATCTCTTTGAAAATCAATTGAACTCAATGTATAGTTTGGGTCATCCTTGTACATACACAAAATATTTTAATTTTAGGTTAGAAACCTTTTTTTTTATTTCCGTTAACGAGTTAGAGACTCGTGAAATACGGACGGAAAGTCAGAAATATAGCGGAGTCCCATTAATAAGGTTTTCCTGGTTTTTGGTTGTAAATAGGGTCATAACGTACCCAGAAAACACACGAATTGGTTATTATTACACTGGCAAAAATAATCTACTAAGTTCTTACTTTTCAAGGAAGTAACTTCAAGTGATGTGTGTGGAAGTGATTAGCCATTACCAAAACAATGGGTGCTAACTGACAGACTGACAAGCACGAGGGTGTACCTCAACCCCAAATCCCTAACAGGCAATGGAAGTCATCTGTCAACGTTTGACAGTTACGCCAGCCCATCGCCCCGGTAAACTGACTTGTGTTATTAACATAGAAACTGTTAAATAATTATATAGTATGTTTAGTAGCTACTGCTTTGTTATACTTGGTATTTTTAGTAGTAACTGTACCGTAATCTACGTCAAAACTAATCACGGACATCACGTCGTCGGTCGCCTAAGGGTAAGGAAGACGGCACAAAATTGCCTACGATGTACCTGTACTACTTAACTTTAGTAGCTGAGAAACCTAAGTAAAATTTAGTGATATTTAATGTTCCAAGATTAGGTAATAATAGAGATTATAAAGCAGTAAATAAATTTTAAAAAACGAATTATATTGAGTACTGTTCGACATCCACACAATTAAGTAAGGGTACTCAAGCGTGTTTGAGTACGTTTAAAATCTACATGCCTAACATAATATAAGCCTACGAGGTCAATACACTAACGATGTCTGTAGAATCTTGTGTTAATTGGGAATGAAATGTGATGTAAATTCCTTTCAATTTATTTGATCTAATTATTTTAACGTGCTAAGGTAACGTTTTATCTACTGTCCTCTGGTATAATTTGCAAAGGCTCGCGAAATATTTACCAATTAGGTTGAATTTAATTGCTTCCATCTATTTTAAGGCTGGAGTCAGTTTCACTATCAGATTACATTTTGGAAAATTATTTAGAATAATAAAAAGCGTTTAGAATAATAAAAAACAAAATTTAACCAAACATAACAACATGTCGCGCTTTTTTTCTCGTAGTGCAAAAAAAGGTTGCCAATCTCCTTTCACGTATATCTATACTTATAATAAAACTGTAACAGATCCAATTCTGTACACAGCACATATTTTGAAAAAAAATATTTGAGAGCACTCTGTAGCTGACAGGGATGCCAAAACTGTATTTTTTATTTATTTTTGTCTGTCTGTCTTTCTTTCTGCCGGTCTGTCTAAATCCCGGCCGCGCATCACTCCAAAACTACTGACTGGAATTCAATGAAACTTAACACGATTTGAGTTCATACTACGAAGAAGGTTATTGTATACTTTTTATCCCGAAATTCAGCACGGTTCTCTCGGGAAAGGCCATGAAAGTTAAAATTTACACTTAGTTGTAATTTATTAACGCGTAGTCTGATTTCAATTATTTTTTTATTGTTAGCATAAGGACGTGCGAGTCGGAACCCCACGGACAGCCCAGCACCCCACGGGCCACCCGACACCCCAAAAGCAGCCCAGCACCCCACGGGTATTCCGGCACCCCACGGGCATCCCGGCACCCCACGGGCAGCCTGGCACTTCACGGGTAGTTTGGCACCCCACGGGCAGCCCAGCACCCCACGGGCAGCTTTGCACCCCACGTGCAGCCCCGCAACCTTATTTAGATTTGCAAGCTTGCTAAGATAAAACTCTTCAATGTGGAACATTCGCCACAATCAGTTTTTTAACTATCTATCTTACGTCGGATATATTTTGGAGACTGCGCAATGGAAGTGTGCAATCTAATATATTTTCGTTCTTCCGCCAAACAAGGAGAGCATCGGCGAAAAGATGCCGTATTATAATCGAAATTCCAAAGAAAGTACTTTGCTTTAACACGCGAAGGAACTCTCTGAGTTACTTAACTATACAGTCTTCTGGAAAATACAACCCGGGAGTTTTCAAACCCAAAATAAAAAGCTCCTTTCTGAGCTATGTTTTACTAGGAGTGCTTCACCGCAGACCACAGCGTTGCTTAATATGAGATAAACAGTGATCAAATATGAATAATAAGTTTACAGGTACGGCAATCGCGAACGAAGTCGCAGGTACAGCTAGTTGAAAATAAAATCACACCTCTTTTTTCTAATTATTTGATATAGAACCTTTTTGAGATTGTATTATTTTATGTTAGCAGCTAAAAAAACAAAAGAACGCTATGGATTTTCATACAACATTCCTTCACTGCTACGGAGTGAAGTAATGAAAATCCATATAACTTTGCCCGCCGTACATTTATAAGGGAGAAATTACGAACTTTATAACATGTTTTTGAACGAGTAATGAGACGCTTTCTGAGTGGGTGTGGTATAATAGTACATTGTACATCGAGGGGCGAAAACGATCTATTTCTGTTCGAGAGTTTGTTTAAGCCCGACGCGTAGCGGAGGGCTTAAAGGCAACTCGAGAACAGAAATAGAACTTTCTCCCGAGTGGTACATAGTGCTTTATACTACACCTACGAGGAAAATAAAATCAGTATACGTTTTCTCGTACTTACCTCGAGACTTCTCAGGCGTTAAGTTCTTTATGACATCTTGAGCTGCATTTCTTATTTCTGGTGGCGTCATCATTATAAAGTCGTCACTTTCACTATCAGATGACATTTTGGAAAATTTATTTAGAATAATTAAAAGCGTACTGGTAAAATATAAATTTAATAAAAAACCAAATTTAACCAAACAACAAATTGCCGCGCTTTTTTTCTCGTAGTGCAAAAGAAGGTTGCCAACCTCCTTTCATTGAAAATCGAGTACAAATAAAAATCACACCTCTTTTTTTCTAAGTATTTGATATAAAACCTTTTTGAGATTGATTTTTTTTATGTAAGCAACTAAAAACAAAAGAACGCTACCAGGGCAGGTATGGATTTTCATACAACATTCCTACACTGCTACGGAGTGAAGGAATGAAAATCCATATAACTTTCCCCGCCGTACATTTATAAGGGAAAAATGTCGAACTTTATGACATGTTTTTGAACGAGTAATGAGACCTTTTCTGAATGGGTGTGGTATAAAAATATATACTGCACAAATGCGATACAAATGGAAAAAAACGAGCAACTTTTTTTTTTATGCTCGCGGCAATTTTATGGTGGTTGATTACTCTTTGATGTTACAAATCTGTATTACCCGGTTAAATTGAAAATGCTCTGTTTACTCGCATATAATTTGCAGTAAGGTACTAACTTAACTTTGTAGGGATAAATTACCCGATTAAATTGACAATGCTCTGTTTACTCGCATATAATTTGTAGTTAGGTACTAAATTAACTTTGTAGGGATAATTCTATTACGTACTAGTGTATAATATTATTATGCACGAGGGTGTTATAGCTCGGTGTATGGCCCAAAGAACGATATAATAAAGCTCACTTTACGAGCAAAGGTGTTGAAAACTATATAATAATGTGACTCTAATTTCACCGCAATTAGGCACATAATGACAGCTGTAATTAAACTGTGACTTTTCATTGCTTTTATTCACAAGTGAGTTATAGAGTTTTTTTGGTATAATATTGGTTGAGTTCCTCTGTTCTTAAAAAGTTTCGATACAAAAAAGATCGTCTTCAATAGTACAAATAAATTGATGTACCTATTGTTTGCTCATTTCATGCAACTTCGTATTTAAATAGATAATTTCAACTTGTACGTGTTTAATAAATAAAATTTTTACTCAAATATAACTTTTATTTTCTCTGTAATAAGGAAAACTAAAACTTCCCATTTTGTACGTGGCTAAAACGCTATCCGCTGAAAATCAAAAAAAAAAAGAAACCTCATTCCTTTAATCTATGGCCGATCGCCATGCGCATAGAAAAAGAAATACTGATAATTTTTTCCCGCCATTGCGAACGATTATAGCTTAAGTGCTATTCTTTAGACATATCTATATAATTTGTGAGTGCTATGTGGTGGCTATGTGTTATTCTGATGTGTAAGCTATATTATTGTATAGTTTCATTAAAATCCATTCAGTAGTTTTTTTTTGCGTGAAATATCCATACTTACAAACTTTCGCGTTTATAATATTGGTAAGGATTTTATCTAAATGCGATTATAAGAATAATTTTAAATATACATAAATTCACGGAAAACTGGCAAACCAGAAGCATAGGCTCAAGGACATGAATGCAAAATATCGGCTAGTTTGAACATTTGATACTTAAATATTATGAAACTACGCATGTATGCGCTATGTATATGAGTACACTTCCCTCAATATATTCATTTGTTCTGATATTACTCTACAAGTTATACAGATTAAACAGATAAATGCATATATTTTGTAAATATATGAACTCATCTGAAGTATAACTACTCGTGCAGTAAGTAGCACAAATCAACGGTTCCCGTTTTGCAGAGAACAGGGTAAGTGTTTTACTGTCGAAGTGATTGACTGCCCCAATTGATAGGACAAGGAAGTGCTCTCAATTTTCTGAGAGGCTGAGGAAGGGGATAAGACTCGCTCGATGTTTTCAACGGATATTCTCCAATGTTTAACTCAATTGAACATTTGCGAAATGACTTACGTACTCACTTATTCTACTTCCGATTTAGTACGTTACATTTCTTGATAAAAGATTTGTGAATACTATGGAGATAAATGTGACAGTAAATAATATAAGCAATCATTTTTGTGTAATTATTCTATAAGTGTTTTATTTTTGAAGCAGTGATGGCTCAGTGGCATTGGCTATGGACTGCCGCGCAGCAGGTCCATGGTTCGAATCCCGCCGCGGGCTTGAGCTTCACCACATAGTGGAAGGTAGAAGGGCATTTCGCGAATGCCCGCCTGGCTAGCGACCACCCTCAAGTAGATCAAAATCTGTTGCCAAGCACCTGTGTGGTCCGGCAGCAGTCCTTGAGAGCCAATGAAATTTCAGGCACATGAGACTTAACAACTATGTCTCAAGGTGACTGGCGCAGTGCAATTCGTGACGTGACGAAATGCATCTGTTATGGCCTCGAGCTTGTTCCGTCATGATAACATTAAAAAAAGTACTTTTTAATATACGATAATATGAATTTACGAGTTTTTCTTGTTTCCAAAATGGTTGATTAAATGATGTGACATAGTGCACGTCTAAGTTCTGGCGTTAAATGTTGATAGGTACTTATTTGGCTCAAATAATTAGCCTTAAAATCCAAAGGGCGACAAAAGGCGGCCCAGCATGCTATCAGAACGGTTTTTTAATGCTCTCTTTTTAAAGTGCTTTGACTTACATCTCACGTACACGTATATGTGATAATGTAGTTAACAGGCTTCACCAAGAATTACTTGCTTTCAAGGACAGCTGCCAGGACATACCGTTAGGTACTTGGTGAATTTGGAATATTATTTTACTTATAGCTTTTCTTCTCGAGGGAGGTAGCAAGCCAGGCATTGGCAAAATTCCCTACCACCATGCGGTGAAACTCAAGCTTGAGGCGGAATTGGAACCATGCACACCATGCGCCGAAGTCCAAAGCTATTGTCATCTAGGCTATCACTGCGTATAAAAGCATCTGTCCATCTGCAGCATTTGGACTGACTACAAACCTTCTACAAACGTTGGGTTATTCATGTTTCCCTCATGGTATCGACTAAAACTTCTCCATACAAACCAATTAACCGATTATTGAATTAGTGCTTTACGTGTTTTACAATAAAGTCGCATTTCGATTACCGTGATGATTGAAGACATACGTCCTTTGTTTACAAACAAAATTAATTCGATTCACCATTTCAAATTAGGAACTTGGCGTGCGATTTAGCAGTGGCTCGATTTTTTTGCCAAGGATATTACTTATCCTGCCTCTTTGCTCGTAGCAATTGTCGCATTTTTTCCTTTTTATACACGCAATTAAAGATTGAAACATTTTTAACTTAAGCACTAGTTTTATTTTGGAAAAACCAACCAACGGACACAAAGGATTTATGACACGCTATAAATCGGTATATTTTTCTCGATGTGTCTAACATGTGCCCTAAGTCGACGATACCAAATATCTCTGACCCAAATTTCTGTACATTACATGAGAGCGTTAGCACCGTGTCAAAAGAATGCTGAGATACTGGAGTAAATGCATTTTTAGTATATTTCATAAAAGAGCTTATACAAAATATTGATCCTCTTAAACTAAATCTTTAGCGAACGAACGGAAATGTTTTTTTTTACCAGATTGCTCAATTTTGATCTCAATATTTTTGTTATTTTACACGTTTTATCATCTCCTCGAATAAATCCCTAACGCGACTTAATATAGGGAACGTTAACAGGTATGATCATAGTTTTTTTCATAGGCACAGAAGCCATTCCAATAAATAAGTGACATTAACTACGACGCAATAAAGTGTACTTCAGCTTGCAAAGCACGGAGTACCTTATATTTATATCGCATTGTCACGCTTAGCTCTGATCTCTTCTGACGCGTCACGCACCGTAGAATAATCCCGTCCGGACGGATATGGTGGTGTACCTGTAGCTTTGTACCTAAAGTGAGCCAGGCCTGAGATAGGTAACAAAATAATGAAAGTTCAACTCATCCTTTTGAGTGGAGGATACAACCAGCCAGGCGAATATTCGCATAATGCTCCATATACCACACCACCACGCAGTAAATCAAAAGTCTTTAGAAGATTCGAAAAATGAATCCCCTTAGTGGAATACCAATAGTTAGGTTGGGCCCAAACACCATTAACGTTCATCTTTTCCGTCCAGTACATGCAGAAAAAATAGGCTGCGATTAACAGGCAAGCATACACACGAGTGATCTAATAAGGGTTGCATTTTTCCTTAGATTTACAGCATTCTATTTGAAGTAGTGATGACCCCATAAGCAATGAACTGACGTGCAGAAGGTCCATGCTTCAAATCCCACTGCGGAGTTAAGCTTTACAGGATGATGACAGGGCATTTCACAAATGCCCGCCTGGCGAGCTACCACCTTCTAGTATAAAATCTGTCCATAAGTACACAGAAAAAAAGGAATACTTGAGCCAACGCAGTGTGTTTTTATTCAAGAATATTTGTGATTCATATATATTGAAAACAATATATTCTTGAAAACAGAACACAATATTCTCAGGAATATATTCTTGAATCAAAGTATATATTGCATTCTTCTTTGGAGAAATCGTTAAAGTGTTTATTTAATATGGTTAGTTTTGAATCCAAAAATCTTACCATAAATATTCGTAAGCGAAGCACCTTAATTACATTCGAACAAGAATATTTAAAAATATTTCAAGAAAGAAAATATAAATTTTATTTAGAGAATAAAATGTTAACAGAAGGATTCCTATTTTATTGTTAGAAGAATATTTTCGTTATCTAGAAATAATAATTTGAATACTTTATGTGAAGAAATATTTTTTGGGTCAAAACAATATTCCTAAGAATATTCGAGTGTGACATCAAGACTCGATTATTTTTCAGTTCAGAATATATTCTTGTTGTAATACAGCATTGTCTTGAATTTATTAAGACAATGTATATTCTTGGCTAAAGGAGTCTTTTTTTTCTGTGTACCTATAGGTGTGTATCAGCAGCTTTCCTTGAGAGCCACTAGTTCTAAAAAAACTTAAATCTAAAGCTTGCACATTATTACTTACCATCAGGAGAGATTGTTGTGAAAAGTAATAAAAGAATATCCTAAAATATAATAAAAAAATTCAAAATGGCCTATAATAAATATCAACAGACTTTGCTTTGACGAAACTTAATACCATAATCATGTGTAGTGACGGGTGACGTTGAGAAAAATGGAAAAGGCACCCCGATAGACAATGATAGATCGCGTTAGCTCTTCCGCCATTTTTCACATCAAAGATCACAAGTTAATTGCAAAATCACATTTTCTAGCTCATTTTATGGTTCCGTAGTAAAACGGAATTCCCTCCGTTCAACAAATACCGGACCCCGCGGGGTCACTCTGTTAATCACGTTAAACAATACTAATTAACCAACCGTTTCAAGAAAAAATATTGAAATACGGTAAATTAATATTTTTCTTCTCTGAAAAGAGGTGAGGTAAAAAATTGGAATCTACCCCATGGCATTTTCAATGATACCTTTCATAAATTATAAAACAATGAAGAGAATTAAAAATAATTATGTTTTTCAAAATCTTTTTTTTGTTTTAATAACAATGATTTTAATAAACAGTGTTCAACCGCTAACAAGTTCAAGTGCCAAGTGGCCATTTTCAAGTGCATGAAGATTTGTTTGAAATTGAATTTAAATAAAAATATGTTTTCTTTTAAAAACTGGGTGTGTACCTAGGGCCCCAATTCTCTTAGCTATTGACCAAACGCCACACTACTGCGATGCTTCTGCGATCGAACTTCTGTTAATGTCAAATTCGGTAGTCTGATAATTCTAGCTCCTAATCGCAGTTGTATAGCAATCGCGTCGCTATCGTATGGCTGCGCTATAGCTTGCAAATTTTGCCACTAAAATAATAATGAAAACTTCTATAAATCAAGCATCAGTCAAAACATGAATACAGTGGTTTTCTAGCAAACAATTCATTAAATAAATATATGCAAATCATTTAGCAATTTTTTTATTTAAAATCCTCCAAAGTATTTTATGCCACTGTAGCAACGCAATCGCAACAAAATAGCTTACAGCAAACCAAATATGTCAAAAACTATTGATAGCAAGCCAGTGACTTGCGATCGAACCTAAATAGCGGGCAGACTACGGATACTGTCAAAAACTACAATTTTCATACTATTAAGTTGCGTCAACACAGTTCAATAGCTAAGAGAATCGGGGCCCTGGTTATTTTATAATAGACGATTTGTTAGCAGTTTGCTCAAAACGGTTTAGCGACTTTAGACACATAATTTCTATCTTAAGACTAGAAAAATACATGTTCAATTCAATTTCGTACATAGAAAATTTTTCTTTATTATTACATATAACTGAAATAATAATAATGTTATCATGACCAACTTCAGAATCTAAAAGCTGCTAAGATGTAACTGACCTACGAGTGAGTCACATTAAATCCGTGGGGATTGTTCTTGATTACAATTTTTTTCCAGATGATAAGTAACTTTAGCAAGAGTTCATCTTGGTGGGTACCAACGCGTATTACAGATGTTCTGCCTCAAAGCAGTAGAGTGCACTCAACTTTGTGAAGGCGTGAAAGGCACAGTTGCAAGTGAAATTATTGCGCGAACGGGACGAACTAACGCATCCGAGTCCAATATCAACCAGAACAAGATTGTTGACAGTGCAATGGTAATGGACAGGTGTGGTGCTGACGGCAAGTCGGTATGCTTACCGTCAGCAGGACGACTGGCCCCTGTCACCACTTCATAACATAAAAAAAACAGAAACGGAACCCTTTGCTAAGCACGACATGCTCTAAGCGACGTTTTCAATAACCTACGAAGCGCTCGTAGGGTAGTTCGATCAGCAGTTCTTAACCGATCAGTTACTGATCGCCGCTGCGGTGACATTCGTTTTTTTTTTATGCACGATAGGTTAGCCAATATTTATATTTATATTATTTTTATTTTTTTAGATTTTATAGTTGACCAATATCTCACGTGATGGTAAGTGATGGTGTGGTTGAAGATGTTGTTCAGGCTAACCTAGAATTACTGGCTCTCAAGGACAGCTGCCGGAACACTCCGTTAGGTGCTTGGCGACAGATTTTCTACTTGAGGGTGGTAGCTATCCAGGCGGGCATTCTCAAAAGGCCCTACCACCATGCAAATATTCCATATTATAGTGTGGTGGTAGGGCATTTTGCGTATTTTACAAACAACTGCCGGAACACACTGTTAGTTGCTGGCAACAAACGTTCTACTTCAGGGTGGTAACTAGTCGGGCTAGCATTCTGCCCTACCACGCGTTGAAGAAAAAACATATATCTATAATATGCTACTGGAGTCCTGCCTTGATGTTAATGTTCTCAAACCATGCAGGTACACTTATATGATATAAATAGATAATTAAGTAAATTTCGTTTGAACATTTATAATCTACACAGTAATTGTAGTAAAGCTGTAGAAAGAACATATTTTGAGATATATATGCGTACATATAAGTAAGTAGGTAGATTCGCTTTGTAGTGTTAAAATAAAAGTAAGTAATCCGAAGGATGATTAAAAATCAATCATAAGGTACGAGTTGTGAAATAAAATTGTAATTTCAAGTAATTCCTAAGCTGCCTTAAAAAAATTCCGACCAAGTGCAAGTAGGATTCACATACTGAGGGTTCCGTACCAGCACAGAATCTCAAATCATGTATCTTCTTATTCTATTTTGGGGCGTAGGTCCTGCACCGAAGTCCCGGAACTTGGGGTGTTTTGTGCATTTCTCCTAAGCTATCCCAACGTATCATTAGTCACCCCGTGACCACGATCACTGCAAAGTGTTTGAAACGTATGAACAAAAATAATGATAAAGGGAGAAGTGTTATGAAAGGGACACGTTATGAAAGGGACAAATACAATATCCCGAAAACTAAAAACAATTTCCAATCCATAAAATTTTTGTTGTATGGCTCTAGTACACATTCGTTCGGGCCTAACTTCACACTTCTGTTATTTCAAAAATGGAGAAAAAGTGAAAGTGTATTTTTTGTTTAACAATTGTGCTGTGATTGGTTATTTGGTTTTTAACCATTGCTTATAATAGCCTAGAGAGAGGCAGGTACAGTTGTTGCAAGTCAGTAGACTCTAATCTATAATTGTCAATATTGTGGTCATATATGCAAATGCAATATGATATTTTTGAAAGGGACACAAAAATCGGTCATTCATAACCGATTCTTGGAGGACGTCCCTTTCATAACTTTTTTTTTATTCCTTATAGGTTAGCCCTTGACCACTATCTCACCTGATGGTAAGTGATGATGTGGTCGAAGATGTTCAGGCTAACCAAGAAGTACTGGCTGTCAAGGACAGCTGCCGGAACAAACCGTAAGGTGCTTGGCGACAGATTTTCTGCTTGAGGGTGGTAGCTACCACCTTAAAAAAGGTCCTTTTTATGACTGCTATTTTGGGTAGTAATCCCAAAATAGCAGTCATGAAAAGAACTTTTAATGCGATATAAATACATAAATATTTTTTCAATAATTTGCTAGAGCTTAAGCAACATAAAAATATCCCTTTCACACCACCTTATAACCCCAATATACGCGATTTAAACCGTTTAAATTTGTTTAATTACGATTGGACTATAATCGTACCAAGTTTTATACTTATTACGATCGTATGTACGTATTACCGTTTTACAATTGAGTTGGACCTGACTAGAATGTCCATTCTTGTTTAATGCCGCTTCTTGTTTGGAGACCCCCTCTTATTTTAACATTTTTTATTGTGTTTGTTAGGCAAACCACCATACTAATACATCGTCTGTGAAAAACACAACTACCTCTTACGGTTCCAAATAACAGACCTTTAAAGATCGGGCGGACGCGCACGGTCTGGTGAGGCTTAGTAATTGGGTCCCATAGGATCATGCACGGAACCCTACCAATCACATTATACCAGCCGTTTATATCAACGTCAAATTAAGTCCTGAGCTGCCTCAGCAAAAAACATTACGTGTTTAGATTTCCGGTACCTATCTGTACCTACATAAGCGTCAAATATTATATACGGCTTACTGGAAAGTTATGAGAGCCTGCCCCCATTTCCTGTGAACCCACTTAGAAGACGACCGCAGGCGTCAGTTTCAGTTTCAACCCTCGTGAAAAGCGGGAATGCCAGTCTGATGTGTGTCAGTGCACTAGTTACTTTACAGTTGGGTTTGAACAGTATCGGCAACATAACTACAGATATTATGAGCCAACATGGTGTATTGCATATGTGAACTCGTATGGGAGTTTTGGCAGAAAATCGGAAATGTGAAATCTTGGTTAAAATTTTTAGTGTTTATTCGCTTTCGGCAAATACCGAAACTTAATCTTCCGACCGCTTAAAAAAACTTAACTATAGTTATTATTTCTTGCACGTAATTACGAGTATACATAGAGCATAAACATTGAAAGTTCTGCGCTCCTGGCCGCTGATAAATGTTTGCATTTCGAATGTTACATTTCCTTTAAAAACCTAAATTAATATTTAAGTTTTGAAAGATGATTTTTTTTTACTTTTATTTCATTAGGTTTTATAATAACAAATATTTTTAAAGTATTTTAAGAAAACATCAAATGAATACCTTAATAAAACACTTAATTTTGTTTTATAAACAATATATATGTAGTGACAATTCCGCCTAATTGTAACGTGACATCACAAACGCCACGCAGCCAAACCGGAAGAGTGTTCGACGCGTTTCGCTTCTAAACGAAGCATCCTCAGGAGGTCTTGACTCTACGAGCGGAACATTTTTTAAGTGCTTTATTAAAGTATTAATTTGATGTTTTCTTAAAATACTTTTAAAATATTTGTTATTATTAAATATGTATTTCCGCAAAGTAACGCCTGAATTTATTCATTATTGCATTAGGTTTTTAAAGAAATGTAACATTTCTAATAATTAATTGATCACTCTGATTTCGTTCATACCGACTTATTCAGTCTAAGATTAAATAAAATGCTTAATGGTGAGAAATAACGTGTCAATTGCTATCAAAAGTTGAAGTTTGTCGTCCGTAGCGAAAATTGATTTTACTCAAAAATATTTTAGAGCGATGATTTATATGATTTTAAAAGTTCACTGTCTCTGTAAGACTCCACAGTTCGTCTTCAAATGTTTTTAAGTGGCAAGCACCTCATATTCTTTCTGGTAGGTACGCAGTTTTAGTATTGTATCTAATACTTTACTAAAACTTGACTAAACATGAATTTGAGGTATTGGTATGACTTCTACATTTCTGTGACTTGGATTTTATTTACTTATACTTGAACTTATATAATAATTTCACTAAGTGGTTGTCGATAAATAGACAGGTTACGAATATATATAATACATATATAGACAGGTTACCTCTGAAGCGCTCGTAGCGAAATTTGCTTAGCTGTTCTCAACCGCAAGTTCAAGACTTAGCAAAGTTAAGCAACGTCGCGCGCGGTCATGAGTTGGATGGGTGACCGCTAGTGACATTACTACTGAGCGTTTCCGTGCTTCGGAGGGCACGTTAGGCCGTAGGTCCCGGTTGTTGTCTTAGGATGGCAGTCGTTATAGCATGGTGGTAGGGCATTTTGCGAATGCCCGCCAGGCTAGCTACCACCCTCAAGTTGAAAGATCTGTCACTAAGCACCTAACGGTGTGTTCCGGCAGCTGTCCTTGAGAGCCAGTACTTCTAGGTTAGCCTGAACAACATCTTCGACCACATCATCACTTACCATCAGGTGAGATAAAGGTCAAAGGCTAACCTATCAAGCATAAAAAAAACTATTTATAATCAATATTTTGCTAACCCAACTAAAAACAAACTATCCTAAAGGGGAACGCACCGCGCCAGAAGTATCGTAGATGTGCACTAGCGTGCAACTCATCACCATTCACCGTCCCTCTGAAAAAATATTACAGCCTTATTGAAGTAAGCAAGTGTCTAAATTGAAGATGTATTGATCTGAGAAATTACCTAATAAATGATGTACGATGATCTATAAAAAATGTTGCTACCTTTATTTAATCTATGCCTATATATCAAAAAATTGTTCGTCCATATGTTTGAGTGAGGGCCAATTTCACCTAACTACGGTATAACTATACCAGTATATTTTTTATCTCACTACAGAAAAATAACGAGAAAATATGATTAACCTTTGTCACCTATGTCATCCTATGATGTGACAGTATTTTAAGTTTGCTATTAAGACTGTACCAAAGGAAAAAATCTAATTTAAGTTGAAAAACTATATATACCTCCAAAAACTAAACATATGGCCACTTCCATAACATTTCTATGTCCACAGCTGCTATTACATATCTTAAAAATCAACATAAAGAGTTTTGTAGTTTTTTGTCGTTCAAATTGGGCCTTAGTGGCATTAGTGACTTATCAGAATTTGATATTTAGCGCCATAATTATACATGCGTGTGTCTGAAGCTATAAAATGAACTGTACTTTCTATTGTAAACATGCCTACGTAAGTAATATATGTAATTTGTTTATAAACGTACATTTACAACATTTGTACTCGATTTGTCAAAAGGATAATTTATAATGAACACACGTATGTCATAGTAAAGACAACTAATGAACGGAGTTACGCCAGTAATTAGTTTTAATGAGAAATTAACATGTATTGTCGTCCCTACAGCGCCTAGCGAGTCCAAATTTAATGGTTAATTGTGTCTCACATAATTATCAAGTATTCATATTAATTGTTCGCTCTGGTGATTACATTCACTAATATTTAATTATTATTCAATTCAACTCAAATAATTTATTTCAACTAACAAGGATCATGTGACAATATCGTTTCTAACAAATCAAATAGCTATCAGACAAAATAATAATTGAATGTCATAATTAATATAATTCAAATAATCATTGCTGTATGATTCATGTACCTACTGACTAATGATTAGTTATTTTAATATGTGTGGATGACATTTAATAATTGAAATTTTGATGTATAATTTATTATTTATATAATGCATATTATTATTGTTGATTTATTTATAAGTATATTTTAGTATGGATGTAAAATAACTAAATACGATTTAAATAAGATATAATATACACATAAATACGGCTAATAGAATCATTATGTAAGTCAGCATTTTGGACCACGTTTAGAAAGTCGTTGATAAGAGTAATAGCCCTCGCCGTCGGTGCATTGTGCGCGTGCAATGTGTGCATCCCTGAAGGGGGCGCTAGTTGTCGAAGCTGGCGCCTCTGACCCATGCGAATATAATTCTCAGGAACAAAGTAACCTATTTCTGAGAGAGCAGAGGGTTTAGCGAGATTAACGGTGAGATTAACGAGTTTGATACAAACCGTATCAAACTTTGATAGGGTTTGTATAAATAACAACAAAAAAGTAAATTTTATCATTATTAGATATTATCCCGTAATGCGTTATTTGAAATATTTTATTCTAACATCAAAACTCTCCAACAAATATGAACATATTATATGTGATAATATGTATGTGAATGACGAAATATGTAGTTGCATACAACTGTACGGTTATTCTGAAATTGCTATAGCAAAGCCTAAAAGCTTTTAACTTTATTCCGCTTACTGCTTCCATGCCAGGATACAGAATAATGGCCTATTAGTTTATTTATTTTAGTAATGATGTTATGACAGCGCGTTGTTTTAATGGCACCATCGCCTGTGGCTTCGATGTTCGTAGAAAATAAAATAGAGGGTTACATTGTTTGTTTTTAATTCTGTATATGTTTGCCGTTGACCCTTATCTGAGCGGACATAGTGATGATGTGGTGAATTTGACAATTATGGAGAACACACAGTTTTCTTTTCAACATTTTACATTATTACCTTGTATGGACACGCTGACGTACTGGCGATAAGCGCGCGTAAAGCGTTCGGTGACTATACCACTTCGCAGAATTCATTTATTGTTGTGTAGTACACGGTGACATGTGCGTAATCACAGCAAATCTCATGTATAGCCGAAAATGCTCCGTGCAAGATCGTGGGATCGAAATTCATTCTGCACCAAAAATACTTTCAGGCGAGAGTCATCTGCATGTCAAGTCTGGTATAAGTATTGTAGATTATTTGACGTTCATGTCAAGCCTGGTATAAGTATTGTAAATTCTTTGACGTTCATCACGCCGCCGTATCTTCAAAGAGAAGGCAGTGGGTGTTATCTAAGCAGCTACATATCTCGAGCTCAAGTTATGTATTTAAATCTCTTGAAACAGCCCCTCAATAATTTAAAGAGATTTAAGTTTTCATTACTAAAAACCCAATAACTATCCACTCCAGGATCTAGCGCAGGAAATCTAAAAAAAGAAATAAAGAATCTCACTTCTAAAACGTTTTACGCCAGTTGACCAACAAGAAACTCCAAGAAGCAGTGATGGCTCAGTGGCATTGGCTATGGACTGCCGCGCAGCAGGTCCATGGTTCGAATCCCGCTACGGGCTTGAGCTTCACCGCATGAAGGAAGGGCATTTTGCGAATGCCCGCCTGGCTAGCGACCACCCTCAAGTAGAAAATCTGTCGCCAAACACGTAACGGTGTGTTCCGGCAGTAGTCTTTGAGAGCCAGTGAAATTACAGGCACATGAGCACTATGTCTCGAGGATATGCAATTCGTGACTGGAGACGAAATGCATCTGTTATAGGCAGAGGTTGGTCCGTTTAACATCAGGTGGGCCTCGAGCGTGTTCTTGTTGTTAAGTATATATAAGTAGCATAGCAGGCGTTATTGCAAATTTAACAATATTAAAATTATAAGGTTGCGTCATCATTTACAAGTATTAAACCAATTGCAAAATTGGTCTTGTTTGTAGTACAACGCAAGTGGTACTATAGATATCGCCCATCCCAATACGATGGTTAAAGAACGATAGGAAAGATTTGAGTCATGACGTCATGTCATGTTAGCTCAATTGGTTAGAGCATACCCCGGCTCAAGGGGTGGATGGTCGCGGGTTCGAATCCCGCACATGACTTAATTTTTTCCTATTGTATATATTTGTGTTTTTGTTTTTGTAAAAAAGTTCCAATTTTTAAAGTGCACATTTTGTTACAGAGCATCATGTCCATCCTCCCTATTCCACACATGGGAGACCCTGCTCCAAGAGGTGGAAGCCGATGTCGTGGGGTACAACAATGCATCATCGGCGCTGGAGAGGCTAGTGTCCACACCTCTTGTAGAAAAGACTTTCCACATGAAAGTCCAAGCACGGAAGCTGTTCGCACATCGTGAAGGCTGCGAGGTTGTACTGGGGAAGGCAGATGATCAGCTGACAAAGGTAAATTATATAAAGCAAATATTTGTTGATTGATGGCCTGGGAAGATTTCTCACCAGTTAAGATAGAAGTGGGGCTCTATTTACTTCTTTAACCACACCCAGCCTTCGGATACAGACCTCTAATCATCTTTTTCAGACTCTTCCAATTCTTTAAAGCAGAAATAGCCGAGGGGTAATAGCTCTGAACTTCGTGCCGCAGGTTTATGGTTCGATTCCCACCGCCGGTTTGAGTTACACCGCATGATGGAAGGGCATTTTGCAAATGCTCGCTTTGTTAGTTACTACCTTCAAGTAGAAAATCTGTCGCCAAGCACCTAACAGTGTGTTTCGGCAGCAGTGCTTGAGAGCCAGTAAAATTACTGGCTCATAAGACTTACCAACTGTATCACTATGTCTCGGGATGGGCTCAGTGCTGACGATATGCATCTATTAAATGCAGAGGTTATCGCTTAACCTCAGGTGGACCTCACGCTTGTTCCTTCACATACTCATTAAAAAAAGTATTTTCTGATAAGTAATGATAATAAAAAGAAAATCGATAATATAATTGGTACTGAATTCCAATATTAATTGGAATTGTAGCATTATAATCGTAATAAAAGTTTTTTTATTTTTTATTTTTTAAATAATTAAATGTATATAATACTGCAAAATTTAAAGAATAATTCATAAATGTCAATAAAACTATAACAATCTTATGTCAATGACACTAATAACAATCTTATGTCAATGACACTATAAAATAAATACAATATTTAGTTTCAATTAATCAACATTTGGCATCATAATATTCAGTCAGATTATAAAAACAACAATATACAAAACTCACGTTTAAAGGAGGGTAGTGAGAGATTCGTTATCCTTAAGGGCAATTTATTATGATATCATGTCTCACGTGATATTTATTGAAAATGGTTTGGTGGTAAGGAATTTGGTTGCATTGCATTGTTGGTAATGCATGCCATCCTCAGTTTGAGAAAATTTGCCGCCAAAAGCGTAACGGTGTTTTATAGTAGTTATTCCCTTAAAAGTCTGCTCCCCTTCCATGTTAACTTATTATAGCGACCACATCATCCTTTATATATAGTTTTTTATATATCAGGAGACTACCAGACAGGTCATCCCTTCAACAAGTTCTTGATATATAAGTAAAAAAGTTTAAATGATTGGGGTAGCTGACAAAATGCACCATACACCCCCATACGTCTAACTGCTAAGGTCTGACTTACCGTGAGATTGTTGCTTTAAGTAATAAAAATGTGGGACTATACGCCACATTTCATAAAATTCTGGTATCGATAACATAGTGATTGAACTAATAATTTTTCAAGCAGGTTGTTATATTTCGTCATATATGCGTTGTGATGTGTTTTTTTTTAATGTCATTATGGCGGAACAAGCTCGAGGCCCCCCTGATGTTAAGTGGACTAACCTCTGCCTATAACAGATGCATTTCATCACAAGTCACGAATTGCACTGCGCCCGTCACCTTGAGACATAGTTGTTAAGTCTCATGTGCCTGCAATTTCACTGGCTCTCAAGGACTACTGCCGGAACACACCGTTAGGTGCTTGGCGACAGATTTTCTACATGCGGGTGGTAGCTAGCCAGGCGGGCAATCGCAAAATGCCCTTCCACCATACAGTGAAGCTCAAGCCGGCGGTGGGGATCGAACCAGGGTACTGCGGCGCGGCAGTCCATAGCTATTACCGCTCGGCCATCATTGCTTCAAAAGTGTTCGAGTAACAGTTTAGCTAAAGAACACGATCAATTCCATTTTATGGATTTATTAGTAGACATTTGGTTTCGTTGTTGGTGAAGCTGAAACTGAACCGCAGAGCAATTTCCGATTATTCGGACAGCTAGATGAATTAAACGTCAAAATCATTCGTCGATAAAGACACGATTAATATATTTTGAATCATTTTAGCTCTTATAAGATAACAAATGAGTTTTTCCTGTCCATGATCCTGGGATACAATATTTCAAATTTAAGGTTGAACTGGCCGGTCACTTCTCCATACAAACGTCGTAGGGTGATCACTCCCTTATTTGAGGTTTTAAGTTCAAACTTAAGCATAATACCGATTGATATCGTCATTATCTAGGCTTGCATGATGCGAAAATTTTAAAAAGATAATTAAGTTGTAGGTTATGAGACTCGAAAACTTTATATGAAAATGTTTTGAGGCTCATAATTCTCAAGTTAACTATTTTATTAAAATTTCGGCATCATACAAGCCTAGATAACAACGAGATCAATCGGTATTATGCTGTATTTTGGACCTAAAATAAGTGAGTGATCACCCTACGACGTTTTTATGGAAAACGGTCCGGCCAGTTCACCCTTAAAAGTTTTTTTGTCAATTATTTTAATACTGATATAAAACTTCCATCATCAGTATTTTAAAAGTTAATGATATTTAGAGTAAAATAATAAAGACGCAAATTGCAGATATAGTTAACTCTACTCGTATAAAGCAAATGTAAAAAAAAACAGTGTGACAAATATAACAAATAAAACACACTCTCTCTAGCATTATATGCAAGAGTCGATTGTGATGATTGATAGGAGACAACGTTGTCGTACACGACTCGAAGAAAATTGCAGAAGAATTTAATTAATACTATATAAATATTGCAAAAAGTCATACATGTGATACGAAAACTGATCGGAAAGAATACAACATATCAATCTTAAAATATACTCTAGTTGAAATATAAAAAACCGGCCAAGTGCGAGTGGGACTCGCGCACGAAGGGTACCGTACCATTATCTGTAACCTAATCTTGCAAGTTACAGACACTCTTCGCAGTTGCCGATTGAGCTGGGTAGGTAAGGCGATAACCTCTTTTATTGTATGGGAGCCCCCTTAATTATTTATTTTATTTTAATTCATTATATTTAAAGTGAACATAAAACTAAACATTCTAAGAATAGTTAAAGCGTCTACCTGTTACCATTATTTGTATCGAGCAAGAAACAGTTAAAAAATCAAGTTTGTGGTATGGGAGCCCTTTCAAATATTTATTTTCTTTTATTTTTAGTATTTGTTGTTACAGCGGCAATAGAAATACATCATCTGTGAAAATTTCAAATGTCTAGCTATCACGGTTCTTGAGATACAGCCTGGTGACAGACGGACGGACAGCGAAGTCTCAGTAATAGGGTCCCCTTATACCCTTTGGGTACGCAACCCTAAAAAAATCGTCATTTAATTACAAACGAGCAAATTATAAAAGATAGCATGATACAGCATTGAGTAAAACACAAACAAAAATGGGGTCGTATATTCTAAATAAAAGTTGTAAATTATAGACCATTTGTTGAAAAAGTTAGTATGTAGTAGGTACACACACTTTGTTAATGCGTTTCTTTTTAAAAAATTAAACAAATTGGGTATATTTTCACTTTATTGAGTACTAAGTATATCGTTTATATAACCAACAAATATTGAAAACTCCCATTTAAGAATTATACTTTGAAGCTGTGATCAAACTTACGTTGTTTTTTGTGTCTTTTACGGACTGGTTCTATACGTAAACCTAAGCGAAGCCCAACCCACACATAGCCAGTTTTTTTTTGCTTCGTCGCCAGGCTCTCAAACCCAGGGATGAAACAACTATTTACCTCCAGAATAGGAAAGCAAATAAAATGTCTCTATTTTATGTCAGTACAAAGGCATCATAATCAGTCGCCCAATTTAAAAAAAGATTGTCTGATATTGTATAAAGGTAGCTATTTCCGTTTCGTAAGGGTTGTAGGAGAAAAAATAATGGGATTATTTTATCCATTTCCGCCGGAAATCCGTCCGGTACCCGCCGTTATTTACATGAAGGAAAAGATCAGATAAAATATTGCTTTTTTGTGTGTTATGGAGTAAAGATAGTATTAATTGCTTTAGAATGTACAGTACATACAATTATTATAGACCCGCCAAACACTTCGTTGGTATGGAAATCTGGAGTGGCTCCTCAATCCATGCTGACATAATTTTGGCTACACGCGAACAATAATAGCATTTTCTTCTCAAGAATATATGATTATCACAAATATACGATAGGAAAAATCCAAGTCATGTGCGGGATATATTTGTGATTTTGTAATGTAATCCGCATAGCAGGTGTTATTGCAAACCTAACAATATTAAAAATATATATTTATATATGATTATATCTGTGTAGAAATAAAACCCACTAAGTGCAAATCTTGCTCCCACTCCGAGAGTTCAGAATGAGACACAGAATATACCAAAAAAATGGTAATCATTAAAATTATGCAGTATATATTGAGAATGAAAGTATTAGGTTACATAAATATATCAATCTTTCACTCATTCGAAAAATGTGCTACGGTATCTAATATGCAATTGTCATACATTTTAGTATTTTGTATTGCCACCACGAGCTATTAATACAGCTGTTATACGGTTTGACATGCGATCCACCAGATTTCAGAGCCGATGCCGAAGAACATTCTCGTCTTCCTATATCAGTGCTTCTTTCAGTTCATGAAGCGTAATTAGAGGGAAATTTCACTCGCGCGCACGTCGTCTCAGTTTCTCCCAAGCATGCTCGATGATGTTTAGGTCTGAGCTGCGTGGTGCCCACTCCATGAACGTAATAGCGACATCATCAAGGTAGTAAAACACTATCCGAACTGCGTTTTTGCGTCCAGTGTATATGTAATAAATAAATTATTATTTGAGGATAAGGCATTTGCAACTAAATAAATAAAACTGCCTGAGTGCATTGTTAGTTAGTTGGACTTGCACACCGAAGGTTCTGTACTGTTTTTATACAGAGTACAAGGTCCTTAGTGGATGTGTTACCGTTGTTACGACAGAGCTTCCCCTTTTGTTTGGAATTGATTAGTTTGCGAGCACGAGACCCTGTTAATAAGTGTTGTTTATTCGTCCATAATATCCGTGCCATAAAAGGGGTAACACTGTGCAAAAACTTGCTGCTTAACATCTTGTTCCTGCTCAAACTTAAAACGGATATACATCCGAGCGTCAATCTTGACAGGACTATAGTCCATAAGCGAAGGCTGTTATAAAAATTACATAAACAGATCAAGTGCTGGTCGGACTGCCACTATTGATCTCGAACTGTATAAAGAATAAAAATTACGGTATATCCTGCGTAGGTACAGAACCATCGGTATGCGAGTTCAACAGTTTCATTGGTATATTTTTTTTGGTATATCCAGCATACTGAGCACATTATTCTGTGAAATTTTCAACCGGCTTCCAATAACGGTTCCAAAACACGTTCGATCAGCCCCTTGGCTTAGTAATAAGGTCCCGTTTTATTATACGGAACCCTTAAAATATATACTGTACTATATCAGCCGGATCATCCACTGCTGAACACAGCCTTCTCCATTATGGGGGGGGGGGGTTTGCCTTAATCCCCACGCATGTCAGGCGTCTTGGGGATCGCAGTGTGATATATCCGTTCCTCAGAAAGCGCAGCGGACCACCTTCTGGTGTGTTACCCAGGGTCGTCACTTACAACACTCACGGTTAGAGATGGGAGGTGACGTTCTAGCCCGGCACCCCACTGGTAGAATAAAATATTTAGCAGTGAATATATATTTTTTTTTTATTAGTCCTATCTACGAACATACTATACAAGTTCTTTTCCCAAGACGTGACTCCACGGGGTAAACCTAATATAGGTATACCAACATCATATGTCAAAGTTTGTGAGTTTGTTAGTAATTAATTTGACGTTTTCTATGAAGATATTATAGATCCTGCAATAACATGTAAGTATGCCTATCCCAAATGAGCGCGCTATCTAACCGTGACAAAAACTAGATAAAATACACTGTGCGCCAAAACAATACACACAACAATATTATTTGATATGCTAAAACGTAACTGATCAAAATTCAGATATTCAACTTCCAATTGAGTTGAATGGTTTGAATAAAAACTGAAACAAAACAGATATAATGAAGCGGTTTTATGAATATGCAGTCACAATCCTTCGATTTTTGAAATTTGATTTTATGTGCAGATAACTGTTTGACGTCAATTTATTTTTACCTTGTGATAAAAATTGATGCAATATTTTACTGCAAAGCCTTTGACTGTGTGCCTGTCTATCTCGCAGCATCGTAGCGAAACACATGAGTTCTATATATCTGCTGTGTCGTAGCTTTTAAGCGCAGGTTAAACCGAATACAATGCTGTTTTGTTTTCGCAGGAATTAATGTAATGATACGATACTAATTAGTAATGTTCACTGAGAATCTGATCAGATCGTAGAACCGTGTCGTTTTAAACTCACATCCATAGATTATTCGAATCGCGATTGATACATCTGTTTTGCTGTATGATTTTAGAGTATTTTTATATTCCTATTTTTAATAAGTTAGTTTATCTTTTATTACAATACAGTATGCAGCGCTCGGATTTGGGATAAGTAGTGTGACATTATTTAGTACTGTTCGCCTGTGTACACCTACTCTAAGAAACTACGTTAAGCAAACGAAATGCCACCAAGGCATTTTACATGCAACTATATTATGCCCACCAAGCTATCCCCTTTTTGCGCTTGGTAAAACACCTTACACGTACGCAGTTCCGGGGATAAGCCGCGTAGTTATGTGGGATTTAATGCGCAGAGTGTCCGGTATACCCTCTAAAAACCACCCTGTATAAGGGGATTTCCTATTCCTTGCTCTTCATTAGTGGTGGGCCCCCCGACCCAGGTGGGCAGTTCCTCTAAGAAGCGGCAGTAGGTGTGCATATAGTGGCGCCTTTTCCGCCCTGGTCTCCTCCTTCGGGATCGGAGTTCAAAACACGCAACGCTTACAAACAATCTATCCCTTATGCAATAATGATATTTTCGCTTAGATTGCATGGTTTTTCATTGTATAAAATTGCACAAATAATAAATAACCGTATTTCGACGCGTATAATCCTATCCTATTTTATAATATATTAACTAACGGAAATACATGCCAGTATAAGCCTTTGTACGCCAGCTTCATAGTAATGAAGCTATCTGCAGATTATTAAATGATCCGATGATCCGATGAAATCCCATCTGAGATGCAATCAACTGTGCGGTTATGCTATTCAATGCCTATCTCGCTATACAAACATCATCTGTGTACTTGTAGACCCTAATACGCCTGCCTAAATGGTGTCCCTGCATTTTATTAAATTCGTCACTAACCTCAAATGTGTGCCGTAGGAGAAAAATCCCTGCCTACGAGTCCCTGCATTGCGTCTGCCACTCGATGTTACATTATTTTTGGTTCGTGCCCACGGGGGTGGTGAAAGGGGATGTGTGGGACATGAACCCACTAAAACCCCCCCTTGAGTAGTCTTCCGCCGAGATGGGGCAAGATAGGGTCGCGTTAGCATTCACCATCTTGCCCCGGCGGTAGGCCCGAACTCAATAGGGCCTCTGTGCCTGTGGAGGGGCCACCTTGCTCACCAAGGCCACCGCCCAAACGTGTGGGGTCGTCCAAGCTGGTGGAGAATCCCCCAACTCACCACCAGTGGCCGCACTATGGAGAAGTCCTCTCACCCGTTCGTCTGCGCCGGAGCGGGGCAGCATGGACATCTCCCTCCCTGACCGGCTCCGTGGCCTCCTTCTTCGCCATCACCGCTTCGCAGAAGGAGGCTACCGCCTGCCACGATCTCTCTCCACCGAGCATAGCGTTTACAACGCTCGGCAGGTATTGTTCTTGTCGCGACAACCCGCTGCGGACGTCGCAGCAGGGTTTTATTATCGCGGTTGAGGGCTTCCACCCAGACAGGTGCCCCGTACAGAGCCATGCTTTGAATTACTCCGTAGTATAAACTATGGCAGTTGGCGTTAGGACCACCCACGTTGGGCAGCAGCCTCCCCAAGGCAGCCGCAGCTCCCATTACTTTTGGGGCAAACTCTGTAAAGTGGGTCTCAAACTACTTTCCAAAAAGGATTTAATATTACATTGTGACTTTATTGTCGTACAAATAAAACAGTATCCGTGTAGACTATTTTAATATTTTATTTTATTTACATACCTTTAGCTTTATCCATTACATTTGCAATGGAAAATATTGTGGTTGTAAGCAGGAGTGGCTGCTGAGCGCTGTTGATAACGTTAATTAAATGAACTCACTTCCCGGCAAACGTAGGGTGATATTTGGATCCATCGTTCGGAAAGCCAATCGCTCTTTTCTGCCCTTACCGTACGCTAAATGGGGTCGGCATGATGAACAACTCTCTTGAAGTAAAATATCGTGTGAAAGTAAATTTTGATTTTGGAGAGGGTAATTTATTAGACACTAGGTGGACTGACGATATCGTAAAAGTCGCGGGTAGCTAATGGTTACAATCGGCTACTAGCCGTTCTTTGTGGCTTTCTATGGGGAAGGCCTTTGCTGAACAGTCGACGTCTTCCAGGTAAAGATGACGATGATATTGATATATTTGAATCTGCTGTCAGATTACTCGTAGTTATACATGCTTAGATTTATTTCAAGTCATTTTTATAATCCAAAGACGCATTTCGAGTGTTTCTCTTCAGTTCGTCATCACTTTACGCACACCCATAAAATTCTATCATAGGAACCAAAATTCCCACGTAGAGCAGCGACCTTGCAAATATTTATGTGTCACGGCTTTGGTGTTAGATTCCTTTTTTGTTATTTATTTCTCTGGTTTGGATATTTTGTTGTCCTGTATCATGTGAGACGCGAGTTTCAAGGGGATTCTTGTTTATTCGGCGCTACGCTGTTATAAACTACTAGTCTTCTCTTTACTAATGAATGACTTCATAAAACTATAGGTTTATTTAGTTTGCGCTGAACGCAGCTTTATTTCGATACATAAAACTACTAGTTATTCCCACAAAACCAATAAAAAATATATTTCCTATGGGAAATGGTTAGCTTGCATGTATATTTTTTATCTAACAAGTAACAAACATCTCGCGTATATCTACCCCATGTCCCGATGGCTGATCGGTGCTAAAACCGAGGATGCGGAATCTGTTCCCAAACGAGAGAGAAATTGTGTGCTCTATAAAATTGAAAATGTTTTAAAATTATTATTGCTGCGATGAATATTTGGCTACTATTCAGTATTCGGCCTATTCAGCCACTTTTTACAATTTGTCGGAATGCCGAATACTTAGCTGGTGGAATTCGATGTAAATAAAATTGAACACCTGTGCACCACGCAAATGAGATACGCCGATAGATGATGTTCAATTATTAATTAATTCGATGTCCAACTATATAAACAATTTTATTTACATTTATCTAAACTAATATAATAAAGAGGAAAGATTTGATTGTTTGTTTGTTTGCATTGAATAGGCTCTGAAACTACTGGACCGATTAGGATGAAATTTGGTATGGAAATAGTTTGAGACACGGGAAAGGACATAAAATAGTTTTTATTCAACTGCACAAAAAGAGGTTAATGGTTTTGCGCGATAACCGATCTACTGAACCGATTAGGATGAAATTTGGTATGGAAATGGTTTGAGACATGGGGAAGGACATAGGATAGTTTTTATCCGACTGCGCAAAAAGAGGTTAATGATTTTGCGCGATAGAAAAAAAAATAAGAACAAATAAAAAAGTTAATTAAAATAATTATATTTAAACATTCCTTATTATTTTCTTTTCTTAGTAACCTGACTCAAATAGAAGGGTTTATGTGTGTGTATAATTTTTTTTTAATACCCGTGCTAAGCCGTTCCTGGCTGCTAGTATAATGTATAACATTTATTTACGCGACAAAATGTCACTGCTATTTAATTTCAGCTTTTAGTTCTGGTGTCATGACAATCTCAGCACAAGCGCCCTAAAATGACATCAGAATATTCAGAATATACGGGTCTATGCTAATAAAACAGCTTCCTGAGATCAGATATAGTTTAATTATGAATCTTAATGCCTACTTAATAAGAGTCTATTTTCGCTTTGAAAAAGATGTCCACTTTCTGTCAACAGAAAGTAGGTACCAGCTCGTGACTGCTATATAAAAGTAGTTTTACTATGTGTTACGGTAAACAACCAATACCTATTACTAGACTGCACACTACAATATATATAAAAGTTAAGCACGTACCAGCACCTTGGCTCACAGAAGAAATAAAAACTCTTCAACATAAAAAAGCTTCAGCCAAGACAAAATACAAAACTTGTCCAAGTGACGCCAATAAATTGCGGTATACAAAGCACAGAAATCACTGCAACGTGGTGTGTAGGGATGCCCAACGACGTCACATTTTTAATTCAGTACAAGATAAAAATCCACAGAAAGTTTGGAAATTCCTCAGGTCCCTAGGAGTAGGTAAATCTCGGCACGACTCTACTCCTAACAATTTGGATGTTGAATCTTTAAATCAGCTCTTCTCGACTCATTCTCATATTGATGACTCTACTAAACGCTGTACTTTAACTTCTCTGTCTAACCTTGCAACTCCGGACCTATCCCCGTTCATCTTTCGTCAATTTACTGCTTGTGATGTTGAGGAAAGCATTATTTGTATAACTTTCAACGCTATTGGAGCAGACGGTATCAGCAGAAACATGTTGATTCCTATTCTGCATTACATTCTCCCAGTCCTTTGTCATATTTTAAATTTTTCGATCATGAATGGAGTGTTCCCCTCTTCGTGGAAGAAAGCACATATCATTCCTTTGCCCAAAAAAATTAATCCTAAGTCCTTTTCTGAGTATCGTCCCATATCCATTCTTCCTTTCCTTTCCAAAGTCCTTGAGCGATTAGTTTACAATCAGCTTAACTCCTTCCTCACGAAGCATGATCTTTTAAATCCTTTCCAGTCTGGTTTTCGTCCAGCACACAGCACAGTTACTGCACTCGTGAAAGTCACCGATGATATACGTCTAGGAATGGATAAATGTCAGTTAACTGTGCTGACGTTACTGGACTTTAGTAACGCTTTCAATACTGTAGATTTCGATATCTTACTTGCCATACTTCGCTCTCTCAACATATCTCCAACAGTTATTAATTGGTTTCATAATTACCTGTTCGGTCGCCAGCAGCGAATTTGCATTCAGGAGTCTTTCTCTTCTTGGTGTAATACGTCAGCTGGTGTACCTCAGGGTGGCGTCTTGTCTCCTCTTCTCTTTGCTATTTTCATCAATTCCATATCTCTTAACCTCACTTCTTCCTACCACCTCTATGCAGATGATCTTCAGCTATACTGTCAAGCACCTATTAATCAATTGGATAAAGCAATTGAAGCCACCAATAAAGACCTTAATCGTATAACGGAGTGGAGTGAATCTTTCGGCCTCAAAGTAAATCCTGGTAAAACGCAAGCAATCATCATCGGCAGCTCTCGTACACTCTGTAAAGTGAATTTCCAATTGCTTCCACGTATTGTGTTTAATGGAGTCATCATTACTTACAGCGAAACAGTGAAAAACCTTGGCATCACATTTGACAAGCACTTAACTTGGGACGCACAATTAGCTGAAACTAGTAGAAAGATGTTTGCTTCTGCTGGATCTTTGCGCAGGTTGCGCAATTTTCTTCCAACCACCACAAAGATTGCGTTAGCACAATCCCTTCTCCTACCTATCCTCGATTACGCAGACGTCAGCTATCTTGACCTTAGGCAAGACCAACTTGATAAACTTGAGCGACTTCAAAACTTCTCCATACGGTTCATATTTGGCCTCCGAAAATATGACCATGTCTCCGAATTCCGCAATAAACTCAAGTGGCTTCCCATACGCTTTCGCCGGAATGTCCATATACTGTCCCTTCTTTACAGTCTCCTTTTTAATCCCTCTTCTCCACGCTACCTCAGACAACATTTTTTGTACCTTCATGAAAGAAACGAACTTTTGCTTAGGTCATCTGAAAATCTGTTACTTGTCCATCCAGTATGTAAAACAAAGTTTTTTAACTCCTCTTTCACTGCTGAAGCTGTTAGGCTTTGGAACTCTTTACCTGTTGAAGTTAGACGTGCACCTACTCTAGAAGCTTTCAAGCAACGTGTCAAAGCTATTTATCTTCTGTAAGTTACAGTTAAGCCTATGTCGTCGTAGTTTCGTGGTTGATTATATGTATTGTTTATAATATGTAAGTATATGCTAGTATTATAGCATAAGTGTGTGTGTGTGTGTGTAATATATATATATAAGTAAATAGAACTAATAATTTAGAAAACGTTAATTTAGTTAAGCAAAGTTTTATACATTACTCTTAAGTGCACCAAGCCGCCATAATAAAATTTATTTACTGCTCCTTCCCAAACATGGTTGCCTGGAAGAGATCGCTTTAAGCGATAAGGCCGCCAATTGTAACATTATTGTATTTTTTTGTAAATTCATCATAGATCTGTACTGTGGTGTTTCAATAAAGAGTTATATCTATCTATCTATCTACAATCTCAAAGCCTGTAGTGTTGATTTACTACGCGCATAAAACTGAATGTGTTAGAAATAGAATACGACATTTTAATAATGCCAGACATGTCCCAATCGTACATACATAAAATTGGTCTATCTTTACCATAGAGCCATCTGGATCGTTGATATCCGAACGTATACATTTACGTATCTTTTAGAAGGTATAGGTACAAATATAACAGCGGACTGAAGAAAACTGCGAATATAGTTGTTTTCATCAAAATGAAAATATTTATTTGCTTAATCAAAGAGTACATTTTATGCAGATCTTATAACATGAACTTCGTTAATCTCTATAATTTGCTTCGAAATAGTATTGTATATTTGTTCGTCTTAAGTGTCGTATTTGTATTGTGTTTGTTGTTATTTATAATAAAATTGCCTTATATTTACAATTAAAGAGAGATTGAGAGTCTAACGATGTGAGAACATCATCCTGATTAAAATGGATGAGAAAAGTATTGACAAAGTTTAACATTAAATATGGGTCTGTTTCACGTTGGAAATAAGTACTTAATTTGTGATATTTAATGTGTTTGTTGGTATAAAATTATGCTATGGCCAAATGGGTTTCATGTATGTTCAGAAAATATTGTATCCATCTAATATACCTACTCATGAAAGAAAGAAACAACTTTGAACTATGAAAGTGAGTGCCGATGAGGCCCCATGTAGCACACTCCTCCAGCATATGGACCGCCGATATCTTCCATAAAGAGGCTTCATTCACTATGAAGTTGCAAGGTACCATTTAAGACAAATTACTTTGGCCACGAGGAGCAAGCAATGTTTCGAAGTTCTAAAATAGTTCGCTTTCATTTTCGACCCACGAGCAAAAAGTATTAATAATTATTCCGTATTCAACCCACGTCCTTTTATCATTCCGTTTTCATCAAGTTTTAAATATGACAACCAAAGTTTTAAATATGTAAGTCCCTATGCTAAGTTGCATATATATAAGCTCTACTGCTATATATAAAGGATAATCTTTGTTACATTTACTACTTTCACCAGGTTATGTAGAAAATTGTCTTCACTGTTTAAGTTACAAGGATTTATTTCTATAGTTGGGCTATGAGGAGCAAAGTTTCAAGTCCTAAAAGGGAGAGCTACCGTTTTCGACCCACGTCACAATAATAATTATTCCGTAGTCAACCCATTGAATAATATATATTTTGGGCATAAAGAATGGATGCAACAGTTGGAAGGAAAATATCTTGGCCAATGATGTTTTATAGAAAGCACAGTTTTTAATGACTCAAATCATATAATGTGAGCATGACTTAAAAATAATCATGTTATAAAATTAAGAAAGCAAAGAAGTATTTATATATTTGTATATGCAAATGTGTGGCTAGTTGATTTCTACTAGCTAAAATTTCAACATACATCTCTTGAGTAATTCCTGGCTTTTTAAAAGGTTTAACTTCGTATTATTACTATTTAAATAGCCCATAAACTGTAGTGTGAAATCATTCAAAGCATACAAGTGCTTATTTTGAAACTTATTGGAGCGGAACTGTGTTCAAGCGCGTCAATCTATGGGGCCATTCATGCGTGTATACAATACACCGTATAGTTTAACTACAAAATCAGATAAACAATCAATCAATCAAGATTCCAACATGAACATTGCTATCTTTACAGTTTCACTGTCATAAATATTTAAAATACAATGCAAAACATGTGTACAGAGTAATATCCTTATTAGAGCCGCCTGCTTGTTTGCCTTCCTTTAAACCATTAAAAAAATGGAAGATTTTATACGCTTTAATTTGCGTGTATTTAAATAAAAGTCTTCATGATAATATGTGCAAGCTATATGGTTGAAAATAGTTTCGAGTGACAAATTAAGGAAAATGATTTTTTTTAATATTCATTTGTTATATTTCGTCAAAATTTGGAGCAGATGCGATTTTCAATACCAGGTATGTATAACAGTAATGAACCAGGACTTTTCTAATTTTTCAGAGCCGTTCGGACTATCGCGCAGCTTTTGTGAACTACTGCAACACTCCGAGTCCAGCTGCTCTGGCTACGTATTACGACTCTCACAACACATACGTGCAGCAGCTAACGGCGACGAACGCGATGCTCGACCAGTACCACAAATATACACTGCCAACTATATTACAGGTATATTATACATCCCCCAAATATCACCACCCAATCAACTAAAGTTCACCTCAACATATTTTTTTCTGCCATTGTCTCCTAGTGCCCATTTACTCTGAACTTAGCTCCTATTTATATTTTCTTATGGTTTGTACTGTTGCCTTCAAACACTACCTCATCAAATAGTAAGTGATTTGATCAAAGATGTTAAGAGGCTACGCCAAGAATGGGACCTGGCTATCAAAGAATCTTTATATTAAAGCGCTTGTAGTGAAGTTTGCGTACCTAGTATGTCAGTCGTTATAGCATGGTGGTAGGGTATTTTGCGATTGCCCGCCTGGCTAGCTGCCACCCTCAGGGAGAAAATCTGTCACCAAGCACCTAACGGTGTGTTCCGGCAGCTTTCATTGAGGGCCAGTAATTATAGGATAGCCGTAACAACATCTTTGACCACATAGTCACTTACCATCAGGTGTGATAGTTGTCAAAGGTAAAATAAAATATTCATCAGCTATGAATCAAAAATAAAAAATACTGCCAGCATACTGCCGGAGTTGGTTAACAATATTCTACTTAAGGAAGGTGATTACCTCCGCATAGTCATAGGCAAGTAGAAAGAGTGGGGTTTCACTCTTTACCACTACACGTTCTGCTATGTCATAGGTAACTGCTAACTGTGTTCGGCGAAAGATTTTCTTTCTGAGAATGGTAACAACAGGTAAAACCTATTTATCAAAATAATATGGATTTAGCTTATATTTTTCTCTTCCATTCTCCCCTATCACCCGTCAAGTCTGAATTCACGTCTTGAGTACGAATCCATCTCACAGTTTATCCTTAAACCTAGTATTTTTTTTTACATTTGTATTGTATTGTTATTACATACGAGACTTTGTGAGTACATCATTTACTGATAATTGAAGCACAAACAGCGTAAATATTTTATGTCCTGTACTTTCGTAACACATTTGTGATGGAGTGTTTTCAAAAAGATAATATACCCATATGCTAAAATGTTTATTTATAATGTTTTAAAATGGTCGTGGATAAATCTTTGACTTATAGACTTGGCTAATATTTTTGAAGCAATAATGACCGAGTGGTAATAGCTACGGACTGCCGTGCCGCATGTCCATGGTTCAATTCCCACAACCAGTTTGAGCTTCACCGCATGATGGAAGGGCATTTTGCGAATGATTGCCTGGCCAGCTACTATCCTCAAGTAGAAAATTTGCCGCGTCTACGTGATACTCAGGTAATCAAATCAACTACGAGGCAATTTTAGTTGTGCCAAATTTACTAACAGAGGTTGTTCTAAATTGTTAATTCAAATTATACCTTGAATCGACTCCAACAGGGAAAAGGGTATCCATACCACGTGTTTTTATTTATGTTACCTTGATAATCGGTAAGTTATGAACTAATTTAGATGATTTTTTTTTCCATATGGGTTATATCCATTAAGGTCACCTATTAAATAAAGTTTAAGAAAATTCTACCCCTAAAGTGTCAAAATTGGTGTATATACATGTCAGATACCTTGCATGGTGGTGGGGCACTAAATAAATGTGCACTTGGCTAGCAACTACCCTCAAGTAGAAAATCTGTCGCCAAGCATCTAACAGTGTGTTCAGGCAGCAGTCCTTGAGCCAGTAAAATTACAAGCATACGAGTCTTAACAACTGTATGTCTCAGGTTGACGAGCGCAGTGCAATTCGTCACTCGTGACGAAATGCAGCTGCTATAGGCAGAGGTTAGTCGGCTTAACATCAGGTGGGCCTCGTGGTAGTTCCGTCTCAATACACATATAGAATAAATAATAATATTATACATTATAATAATTATACAAAAAAAACAGAGCATGCTTTTGAATTTCATCAAAGCAATCAAGAGAAATATCAGCAATTCGCAGTAAGAATACCTTAACTACAAACACCATCAAACGTCTTATTTCTAACTAGTCGTCTTATTTCTAAATGCCCAAGGGAGCCAATACTAAATGGCTCGTGGACAGATACATAAGTAATTATTGCGAAGTGGCCCCTGAAATGCTCTTGGGGCTGCCAGTTACTAAATCTGTCAGTTAGCAATACTCGGACCTCGGCTTAAATGTAGGTAAGTTATTTTGCAGATAGGTACTCAAGTAATTATTATTTAGTGACTCGCGTAATATTTACTGGATATTTTTTCCGACCAGTTTCGAATGTATTTGAAGTCGTGCAGTCACTCATCAGTCAGTTACGTGCTGAGGCCCGCGCTCGACGCTGTGCACAATCGTGACTCCCAGACGAATAACTTCAAATAAGTTTGAAACTGGTCGGAGAAATATCCGGAAAATATCGGTCCTAGCTGGTTACTAAATAATGATTGTGGACAAACACAGTCACAGTTTTTTAGGTCAAGGTACTTACGTAGTTGTTTAATCAGCACAATTCACTAAGATCCTGTGCTGGCTGATTATTCAATTTGCGTAAAGCACCAGGGGTTGGATTAACACATTTTGCTACAGGAAACAAGTCAGCCTGAATGAGTACCCGGCTTGTGTTCTCGGTAGTTGCACAGGAAAGCTAATAATGTTCGACCCACATGGGATTCTCTATCTCAGTCGAGAACGCAAAGCAGTGCCATCATCACGTGCAATATTTCGTAATGATATTGTAATTCTTGCTGTATTGTAATAATTGCATACATGCTTGGTAAATGTTGGTTTTGAAGCGCTCGTAGCGAAGTTTACTTAGCTGTTCTTAACAGATCAGCAAAGTTAAGTCTACTTAGCTGTTCTTACTTACTTAGCGTTTACTTAGCTGTTCTTAACCGATCAGCAACGTCACCCGCGGTCATGAGTTGGATGGGTGACCGCTAGTGACATATCTACTGAGCGTTTCCGTGCTTCGGAGGGCACGATAAGCCGTCGGTCCCTGTTGTTGTTTTAGGATGACAGTCGTTATAGCATGGTGGTAGGGCATTTTGCGAATTCCCGTCTAGCTAGCTACCACCCTCAAGTAGAAAATCTGTCGCCAAGCACCTTACGGTGTGTTCCGGCCGCTGTCCTTGAGAGCCAGTACTTCTAGGCTAGCCTGAACAACATCTTCGACCACATCATCACTTACCATCAGGTGCGATAGTGGTCAAAGTAACCTTTGACCACCTATCACGTATAAATAAAAAATATATAAGTCGTCTATGAATTTAGTGTAATGAGGCTTAAGAGATATGTATGTATGTGTGTATATTTTCTCTCATTTTAGCCAGTCAACCTTGAGCGAAAATGGGCATGCTAGCACCGTGTGTAATATACATCTCGTTCCTTATTCTTGATTTAGCCTATATAACATCTTTGACCATAAAACACTTGCAAAAAAATAGAGGAGATGGTAAAAGGCTAATGTAACAGGTAGAAAAAAGAATTTCTTCTTTTGTTTCTGCGTATCTTGTTTAGACATGACATAATACTTACAAATAATTTAATATGGTAGCCAATATAGGTGTCATAGCAGAACGTATTCTGAAATTCAAGTACCTAAAAATAGCGGTTTCAAAGACCATATTTAAATTCAAAAATATAGATATAACTATAATATGACCGCCCCGTAACGCATTTACTCGTATGAGACCGTCCCGCATATGACTATAATTTTACCTCTCGTTTAATATTGTAATCGTAAGAACGTGAAATCATGTTTTAATCCTATGGTAAAACGGAAAATCTTCTGAAGGAAATTTACACAGATTGCTCATACATAAAGGTCCAATATACCTAGCCAAAATGCATTGAAATAAAATGTCATAATCCTAAAACTAAAAACGATATATTCACAATGGTTATAATATATATGAGACAATCGGCTAGGTTCAATGATAAGAGTACTAAAGTGTCTCTCTATTATGCTTTAGTCCGCAGCAAACTTGAATTTAATGCGTTGATTTGGGACCCACACGAAAAGAAGTATACGTTGTTGGTTGAACGTCTTCAAAGGAAATTTGCAAGGTTTATTTATAGGAAAATCTATGGGTTCTATCCCAGTTCGTCATATCCCTCCTTATTTGTTAGCGGTATGGTATGATTGCATACGCTTGAGTTGAGGCGAAAGTGTACACTGGTTTTTCATTACTACCAGCTCTTAAATAATAGAATAGATAATCCTACCGCGTTGTCTCAATGTGGACCTACACATTACGCACTCAAACTACTCAATGAGCTATTAAACCGTCAACCAGTAATCGTGATTCTACTCTAAATTTAATGTAACATTAGAAAAATTTTTTTTTTTTGTATGCCTTTATTAACCAAATACTACAAACTATATACAACACTACAGCTATTGCTATATACTATATACTACAAACTATATACAACACTACAATAAAAGCATTTGGACTCATAGGGAGTCCAAATGCTCTAGCCCACTATCAGTTGGCAGCGTGCCCAGCATGATGGCAGCATTGCCCCGTTGAATTGCAATGCTTATTCTTTGAGCCAAATAGGTGCCAGCATTTTGATCACGCGTCGCATCGACCAAGCGCTCTGATAGATTTTGGAAAATACGATGAGCTCCCGGTCCCCACGGACCCAACGTCTCTACACCAAACGGCTCAAATATGTAACCCATACCGAGGTTAGCATATTTGCGCCGCTTGAGTTGCTCCGCCGAAGTAGCCGCAGCGCCAGCCTTCACGTTGGTTTCAGAAAGCAAAAGAATAATGATTAGAAAATTGTATACAACACATACCTGTCTTATGTTTTTATTCATAACATAACTCTAGCTCAAAAACGTTATGGTCATAGACTGTAAGTTTTTGATGTAAATAAATAAATAAATATGTCGTTCGGAATTAAATGAGATATTTAACACGTTCATTGCCGTCGCTTTGAAGTTACATATACAATTTGTACAACAGAAAAATGCATAACCGACATGTCTGTGAAAACAGCTGAGAGACCCGTCACAAAAATCGCACTGAAATTGGCAAAACCTTCTAAGCAATCTATTCATTGAAGAAGACATCACACGGATATGACAAATTTAATGGAAACTTAGTTCAAACGCGTGGCGAGAAAATTTCAAACGCTTGGTCAGTTCCAGTATTTTCTACTATATGCAGTGAAAGCAGGCATGTCGGAAAATGCCTTCACTGTATACTCAAAAAGAACCCTGACCCAATCACAGAATAAGTAATAGTTGACTCAATACTAGTCTTCCAGTTTCAAGTCAACATTTAGGTGCCACCACCCGTGAATAAATTCTCGCATTACGAGGTACTAGAACATTCAGTGTATTTTTTTACATGCGCAAACGTTCGTGCTTAGATTTCTATCACCATGATAACACGGAACAGCGGTCGATTTCGTGACGTGAGTTCTACTCTCTCCGACTATTTGCTATATTTACACTATTTTTAGTATATTTTTACCCGACTTTCTTTTTATGTTATTGTGACGGTACAAGTCCAAAGCTCACTTGATATTAAGTGGACTAACCTCATCCTATAACAGATGCATTTCGTCAATGACAAATTGCATTGTGCCCGTCACACTGAGACGTACAGTTGTTAAGTCTCATGTGCCTGTAATTTTACTGGCTCTCAATGACTGCTGCCAGAATACACCTTTAGGTGCTTGCCCAAAAACGGAGATTTATGTTTTCAGGGTACATGTATGTATGTATGTTTGTTTGTGAGTTTCTTTTTTCAACCACAACTTCCAAACGGTCTAACCGATTTCAATATACGAGATATCGTTAGATTTGTCTAGACAGCGCAAGTGACACTAGCTACATAAAAATAAATAAAAAACAAACTGGTGGATTTTACACGCCATATAGATTGAAAAAAAAAATTTTTTTCAAACCTATCGAGTGTTGTATCAAAATGAAGGGCTTTAAAACAAGATTCCATAAATATGTGTAACTTGCACTTTTATTTTCAGTGAAACGAAAAAAAATTAACATAAATAAATAATTTTCAGGCTGTTTTTCTTTTTTTAATAATTTACCTATTCTTGTCATAATTGGGTAGAACAAGTAAACTAATATTGTTTAAACAGTAACGTATAAATTGGGTATAACACGTATTTAAGTATTACATTGTATTCCCAGATTCTGATAAAATATAAAAATATCAAATTTTTCGGTATGAATATAAAATATGTTATATATAAACTAATATCGTGTAAAATCACACTTATATTAGGTATATATGCGAAATTGTGTGGATAAGTGAGTACAACTAACTCAACTAACTGTGTGTGTAAGTTACTCCATCACGCTGACACAGCTGAATCAATTTGGATGAAACTTGAACTTTGGCTAGATTAGATCCTAGATTAACATATTGAATACTTCTTATCGCTGTCTAAAACAGCGGGACGCAGCTTTTAATGTTATAACTATTTGTTTCATCATCATCAACAGTAATGATGTCTACTTGTTGAACAAAGCTATTAAGGTGAATTTGCCATCATATTATAAAAACTTACGCTCATATTTATATTTTATGTTTGAAAACACGGGTGTTTGGGCGTGAAACAACTTACTGTGAGTCGATATCACTATCGACAATCGACGGTAGAAGCCGAAACATTGTCGATAGTGATATCGCCACACAGTAAGTTGTTTCACGCTTAACACCCGTGTGTTCAAACATAAAGTGTATATGCAATATTCATAGTCAAATTCATTTATTGGTATTATTCCATACACGTCAACAATTTAGATAAATACGTTGTTATTAAAATCTTAATTTCAAACATATAACATACCTACATTATAATCTATAGATATCGTGTACTTTTACATTCATTAATGTCAAATAATAATAATTCTAATGAATCGTAAAAATAATTAAACAATCAATAAAATTATTATTGTTAAATAAGTCTTAAATAGTAATTAAACAACTTTAAACGGTTTAAATCGCGTATATTTATCTTTTTTTTTTCACCCCGTGACCACGATCACTGCAAAGTGTTTGAAACGTCGGGACAAAAATAATGATAAATATAGGTACGCGATTTAAACCGTTATAATTTTGTATATAATCCATCTGTTGAGAATGGCAAACAGAGACTGTCAAAATATAGTACATCTACCTACCTAATAACTTTACTCACTTTCACTAAACATCTTATGTTTACTTGATTGTAAAGCCACGAAGCCCACCCGATATCAAGCGGCCCTAACCTCTGCTGCCTATAACAGATGCATTTCGTCACAAGTGACGAATTTTATTGCGCCAGGTACTCTGAGACATAGGTACAGTTTTTAAGTCTCATGTGCCTTTAATTTTACTGGCTCTCAAGGACTACTGCCGGAACACACTGTTAGGTGCTTGGCGACAAATTTTCTATTTGAGAGTGGTAGCTAGCCAAGCGAGCATTCGCAAAATGCCCTTCCACCATGCGATGAAACTCACACCGGCGCGGCGATGGGGATCGAACCATGGACCTGCGGCACAGCAGTCCATAGCTATTACTGCTCGGCCATCATAGCTTCAAAAAATCTGATAACACGGAAATGAACTCTAAAGTTTACTTAGTTTCATTCATTATTATTTTTCTCTTGGAGTCATCAGTACAGATAATAAAATAGTTAATAAATAAAGTATCTAAGTTCCCAATGATTACTCAAAGTACCCCTTCATTAATATTCTTTGATAGCCTTCCCATAAAATGCAATTTCATGACAAGATTTAATTAGCTAATGCTTCAGTAACTCCAAGGATGTCAATAAAAGATGTACTTACGGAACTTATCAAATTAAATTGAGATCCTCGACGAATTACTTACTATTGAGACATTCCAATTTCATTACATTAACGACAGTCAATTCCTTCGGTACTTCTTTAGGGACCTATAGATCTTACACACCAACAACTCCCAAGTAGTAACTTACGTGTTCAATAAAAGATTATCCTATCGCTTATAACTCGTAACATTCAATAATAATTTAGTTAGGTGGTATCAGAACGTACTACTCTGGTAAGTTTGGGGTGTACACCAACGTGCTTAGCATGGACTTGAGATAAAAATATTATCCCCTGTTTTTATCCATTTTCTAGGGACAAAATTATCTAGTGAAGGAAGTAAAACTATTTCCCTTTGAAGTTTCCGTGGAAATATGGATAAAATAGTCTCCGTCTGACATAAGGAAGATAGAAGTTATCTTCCATAACGTGGGTATAATATGATTACTGATCAAATATATTTTATCGCGTGCGTATTGTAATCTGTAATTTGTATCGCTTATTAATGGGTGATATATTGGTCAAAGGCTAGTTCAATAAGCAAAAAGTAACAAAATTAATAAATGCAAGGTGATTTTATTTTATCTTTTAATGACTGACGACAGTAATAGATTGAAAGGATTTGTCTAACATCCATCCCTTCCATGGGCGTGACTAAGCTCAGAGAGAGCGAGTAGAAATAAATTTCAAAGGTGAAAAGATTTTCTCTTTTGGAAGATATACCTTCGGATCGTGCTAGGCCTTCTGCAGTAAAAGAAAGCTAATGAAGATTTGGATCGAGTTTAAGAAATATATGTGTGTGAAAGGTATGAGTAGGGAGATGACGCCCAACTGCACAGAATGGAAGAAAAATACGTGTTGTGGACACTGATGAATGAGTTAGATAACTACTCATAATTTTGCATGCATCTGTTATAGGCAAAGTTTCATCAGGTGGTCCTAGTGCCAGTTCCGTTACAACCACATAAAAAAAAAATCTACGAATAAAACATGTCAAAATCGCACTAATATTATGTGCAAAAGTATGTGAGTGTGTGAAGATGTGACATGGTTTAACCGATTTGGATGATATTTGGAATATAGATAGTTTAGACCCTGGACTCATACTTAGTATACGTTTCATCATCTTTTCATCATTTTCAGCGTGGGTAAAACCACGGGGTGCAGCCAGTATAATAAATAATACGTAAGGTAAATCCATGTAAGACTAGACGGCTTATTTGAAAACCAAACAACCAACTTTTGAAAACCAAAGTGGTGTTAGATTTTTTTTCTTCACTGTACCTGTTTATTCTTTTAGGTCTACAGCTGTTTCTGTAAAAAACAATGGTTGGTGTTTTATGAATGATAAAAGGCAGCATGAATATTCAAACTTTCAAGGTAAAGATCTGACCTTCATAGGGCAAGACCAGAGTTTTTTCTAAAATTACCTCTATAACAATTAAGTAAGCTCTAAAACAAGAAAATATTCGTTCTTGCCCAAGTAAAGGAATACTAAAAATGATCGAGAAATAAAAATTGAGTAGTGCTTACATACTTCGTAAAGTTTATATATTTTTTACTTTTGTCGTCCGCTCTATAGAATTAGTATGTAGCTAATTTCTAAACAATTGTATGTTTCTTAATGGGGCGATTCCCTGGTATCTTTGAAGGTGCTTTCCCTCTTCACCTCTAAAGAGGAGTTCACCGTCAAAGTGACACATCAGCAACATGGTTTGGATTCAGAAAAATTATAATCTATTTTAAAATGTATTGTATTTGATTACTAGTTTCTTTTATGACACTAAAATCTGTACATTTAAAGGCCTATTGCGAGTGTGTTGAAAAACTATTTTAGGCACATTTGGTTCCGAAAACCGTCAGTATGCGAGTCTAACTCGCACATGGTTTTATTATAGATGTGAAAATAAATAGTAGTATACATTAAAATGGAGCTTTAGACAATTTGGCTTTCAGTAAAGAGTTTACAGAATATATCTAAGTATACAGACAGCACATTGACTCAAAACCTAAATCGCTAGTATTAATTTAGCTAATAGCGGTTGCAATTTCTGTTAGGTACAAACTATATACCTAAGACGTAGGTCAAATAGTTTTTAACTTATAACGAACAAAACAAAGCTCGATGAACTCTGTAGGGTTGCCTTCTTCAACTTATAATTTGTTTGCAGGAAGCCAACTATTCCTGATTGCACTTTTGTTCCAGTTACCTTTCATATTTGCTGGCTTCGTCCGTGATTCCGTTGCAAGAATATGAGAAGTTTCCCTAATAAAAAAAGGAAATTTTCTCGTAAAAATAAATCTTGTATCTAGACACGCATTGTCTTCGAATGCACGAATATTATGCTCAGCATATAGGCTTGAGAACTGGTAATGTACTTACCTCGGCTACATAGTGGACTGCGGCATTACACCAAGCAGTCGCACCGGCTAGTAAAATTCCTGGTGAAGGACACATTTGGGTGCGTTGGTGTGGATGGGTGGTCCGCTGTAACTATTGTTCAAAAATTTACCACGTTTCGCACGAAATACGAAAAGACAGAGCCTATAAAATTACGTATGAATTACCTAAATGCTGCTACATTTTTTTTTTTTTTATGCCTGATAGGTTAGCCTTTGACCACTATCTCACCTGATGGTAAGTGATGATTGTAACATATTGTCTGCGGGTATGATTATTGTACACAATGGGTAGTTACGTATCTACCTGCAGAGACAGAATAAAGGAGTCTGTGTCAAGCAAGCTGTTGTTTCACTTCATGGTGGCAGCGGTGATTAAATAAAAATTGAAATTGTGCAGTTAGAATCAGTTTTTGCAAAAGATTATTGTTTGTGGAATCAGTGCGAGTAGTTATTGCAATGGAGCATGCAAGACCACCGCCGGAATTACTTTTGGAAGGCGGGCCGACGTGCCGCGCAGATGCATGGAGAAAATGGCGGCGGCAGTTTATGATTTTTATAAAGGCATCGGGCGTGCATGAAAAATCAACTGACGTCCAGGCGAGCTTGCTTATCAACCTAATTGGTTCAGAAGGATACGACATTTATTCCACTTTTAAGTTTATCAAAGATCAAGATCGTGATGATGTCAAGAAATTGATGGAAAAGTTTGATGAGCATTTTACAACGAAGCCAAATACAACAATGGTTCGTTTTAAATTCTTTACTCGTAATCAAGAAAAAGGTGAAAACATTGGTGAATACGTAACCGCGCTGAGATTACTGAGCCAGCATTGTGAATTCGAACACTTGGAGGACGGTCTCATTAAGGATCGTATAGTTTGCGGTGTGCACGAACCATCTTTACGCGACCGGCTACTACGCGCCGACGATTTAACCTTGGACAAAGCTGTCAAGATATGTGAAGCTAATGAGATGTCAAATGAAGAAAATCGGCAAATAGAAGTTGCAAAAATAAGCGGTAACGGCTTAGCTACTTCGTCATCAATTGCCGTGGACGCGTTGTTCGGTGCAAGCGCACAGCGGGGACGCGGCGAGGTGCAGCGGGGCCGCGGTGGCGGCGGCGCTCGTCGAGCGTACCTACGTACGGGTGGAGCCACCGGTACACAGTATGTAAACAATGCTGCCAAGATCTGTGATAACTGCGGTTATGGACGTTGTGATAGTGGGGTACGTTGCCCGGCTAGATTCGCGAAGTGTTTCGTGTGTAACAAATCGGGTCATTTCAAGAAAATGTGTAAATCCAAACTACGTGACAATAAGAAGGTGTATGAAATTAATGAAGACGAGCACGATTACGAGGACCAGAATTTGTATTTCATATCTACGCTAGACGAAGTGTACACGATTCTTAGTAAGGACACTAAAAATAGTAAGTGGTTTGAGACTTTAAGTTTGGCTTGTAATAATATGCAGTTAACGTTTAAATTAGACACCGGGTCCGATTTTAATGTTCTTTCCATGAAAAGTTTCTTGAGTTTAGGTTGTAACACTAACGATATAGAACGCAAACGTATCAAAGCTCAATCCTTTTGCGGAAATTATTTACCTATTGCTGGTACTTGTATAATGTCATGGTTATTTAAAGGCAGACCATACAACATCAAATTCGTAATTGCAAACTTTAATTGTCAAAATGTTTTAGGTAAATATACTTGCGAAGAAATAGGTGTAATTAAACGTGTCATGTCATTGTGTATGAATGATTATGATGATCTGTTTCATGGTTTGGGCAGGTTGCCCGGTAAGTACAAGATTGTTTTGGAACAGGACGCAAGCCCTACTGTGTGCCCCGTTCGTAAAATACCGATAGGTATTAAAGATAAATTATTAGATTCCCTTAATAAAATGGAAGAAATGGGTGTCATTCGAAAGGTCACCCATCCAACGCCTTGGGTTAACGCGATTGTTTTAGCTGCTAAAAAGGATGGTGATTTGCGTGTTTGTTTAGATCCCAGGCCGTTAAATCGGGTTATTCGTCGGTGTCACTATCCTCTGCCAACGTTGACAGACATTGCCACAAAACTTGAAGGGGCGACTGTGTTCAGTAAACTTGACGCTAGGTCAGGTTTCTGGATGGTTGAAATTGACAACGAGAGTGCGGACCTCTGCACGTTCGGAACTCCTTTCGGGAGATATCAGTACCTACGTCTTCCGTATGGAATCAATTCTGCATCAGAAATTTTTCATGCTAAGGTCAAGCAGCTGCTGGAAGACCTCGAGGGTGTAGAGTCCTTTATCGATGACGTCATTGTCTGGGGCCGGACAATCGAAGAACACGACTCGCGGTTGAGAAGCTTGTTAGAAAGAGCTCGGGAGGTAGGTATGCGTTTTAATAGGGAGAAATGCGCGTTCCGCGTAAAGGAAGTTACCTATCTAGGTCACACGTTTAGCGCCATGGGCATGCAGGTTGACAAAAATAAACTGAAAGCCATTTTAGAAATGCCGACACCAAACGACAGGTCGTCTCTAGAACGTTTTTTGGGCATGGTTAATTATCTATCAAAATTCATTGCTCATTTTTCAGAATTAGCAGCGCCTTTAAGATGTTTACTGAAAAAGAACACCCAATGGACGTGGGACTCGGTACATGACAAGGTGGTTTGGCAGCTGAAAGAAGCGCTGTGCAGTGCGCCAGTGCTCGCACTGTATTCATGTGAGAAACCGGTCTTGATAACAGTGGATGCCAGTTCAATCGCGCTTGGGGCAGTCTTGTTACAAGAAGGCCGCCCAGTCGAGTTTGCGTCTCTAACACTCACTGATACCCAGAAAAGGTATGCTCAAATCGAAAAAGAGATGCTCGCGATTGTATTTGCGCTCGAGCGCTTCCATCAATATACTTTCGGCAGAATAGACGTTACCGTGGAGACTGACCATAAGCCTCTCGAGGCGTTGTTCAAAAAGTCTCTGAATGCAGTGCCAGCGCGTCTGCAACGCATGATGCTCCGCGTGCAATGTTATGATTTTCAAGTCGTGTATAAACCAGGAAAGTATATGTTTCTAGCAGACACTTTGTCTCGCGCCGCGCTTTCAGAAGTATTAAACGATAATGTGTCACAAGAGCTCGACGAACAATCATGTTTTTTAATAGAAGATATAGCAAGGTTCAGCGTAGATAGATTACGCTGCATAAGGGAGGCGACAGTTAAAGATGAAGAGTGCCAAGCGTTGATAAGATATATAAAAAACGGCTGGCCGCAGCATAAATACGATGTGGAACCTGCTGCAAAAGTTCACTGGGCCTATAGAGAATGTTTTGAATACGTGGATGGAATAATATTCAAAAATGACCTAGTTTTTATTCCTAAAGAGCTTCGGAACGAAATGGTGGAACGCGTGCACGAGGGACACCTCGGCATCGAGCGCTGCAAGCGTCGCGCACGTGACGTCATGTTCTGGTGCGGGATGTCGCGTGACGTGGAGGCAGCTGTGCGCCGGTGCCGCGCTTGCGCAGAACACGCTACGCGACCTCCTCGGGAGCCGATGATACCGCACGCCGTGCCGAGACTACCATGGACCAAGGTTGGCTCGGATATCTGTGAGTACGCTACCAAGTACTATTTAATTCTTGTAGACTATTTCTCGAATTTTATCGAAGTAACCACTCTGAATGACATGAGCTCCAAGGTGGTGATTCGAGCACTTAAGGAGCAGTTTGCCCGTCACGGCATCCCTGAGGAGCTGGTGACAGGTAACGGACCGGCTTACTCGTCAAAGCATTTTCGAGAATTCTGTAACGAATGGGGTCTAGTTCATACTACGAGTTCGCCTAATTACGCGCAATCCAATGGTTTAAGTGAGAGAGCGGTGCGCACAACAAAAAACATTATTAAAAAGTCTTTATGTACCGGTACAGATTTTTATCTTGGGCTCTTAAACTTACGAGCCACACCCAGGGATGGAATCGGTTCGCCGTCACAATTGTTGATGGGCAGGAGATTGCGCACAAAGTTGCCGGCACATGACAACAAATTACAAGCTGACCGTGACAATAGTACTGACTATTTTAATATAATTAAAAATAAAGAACGCAGTAAGATAAATTATGATCTGCACGCGCGCTCATTGCCCGAGCTACAGCCGGGTGATGAAGTCTTCGTGGAAGATGGCTCAAAGAAAAAGAGGATGTACATTACCTCAAAATCGAAACAACCACGGTCTTACTTCCTTACTAACGAGACTGGTAGGGTTTATAGACGAAACAGGCGTCATATTACCAAACTGGTGCCTAACGCAATAGCTACAGGCACATCATCCTCTGCTTCTTCTGGAGAGAAGGAGATGGATGATAAAAGCTCTAATTGTAGCGAGCAGAGTTGCGAAGGTGATTACAAGTCGGCAGACGAGAACGATCGTGAACCACCACTGCATCAGGTCAAAGGGCGCTCAGAGCGCGTTCATAGGGCAGCTTCACGTAGGGCTCGCGACCTAATCGAATCTATGTTTAAACAATAAGATGTAAACTACTGTTTATAGCTACACAATTAGTTTGTAAAATTTTGTATGCTGATTTATATCATAATATGTGCACATTTGTTTAAATTAGTTACGTTGATCTCTAAGAATTCAATAGTTAATTTTCATTTTTAAAGGGGAAGATGTAACATATTGTCTGCGGGTATGATTATTGTACACAATGGGTAGTTACGTATCTACCTGCAGAGACAGAATAAAGGAGTCTGTGTCAAGCAAGCTGTTGTTTCACTTCAATGATGTGGTCGAAGATGTTGTTCAGGCTAACCTAGAAGTACTGGCTCTCAAGGACAGCTGCCGGAACACACCGTTAGGTGCTTGGCGACAGATTTTCTGCTAGAGGGTGGTAGCTAGCCAGGCGGGCATTCGCAAAATGCCCTACCACCATGCTATAACGACTGCCATCCTAAGACAACAACCGGGACCGACGGCTTAACGTGCCCTCCGAAGCACGGAAACGCTCAGTAGTAATGTCACTAGCGGTCACCCATCCAACTCATGACCGCGCGTGACGTTGCTTAACTTTGCTGATCGGTTGAGAACAGCTAAGTAAACTTCGCTGCGAGCGCTTCAAAACATGTCGCCAAGTACCTAACAGCGTGTTCCAGCAGCTGTCCTTGAGAGACAGTAATTCTAGGGTAGCCTGAACAATACCTTCGACCACATCATGACTTCATATCCGGTGAGATAGTGGTCAAAGTTATTTTTTTCATATAAGCCTATAAATTATTATCAGCTAATAAAAAAAACATACAATTTTAATAATGTAGGCTCTACTTATATAAAGTTTCGTGAACGTAATAGTTAAGTTCTGCCTCCCTTCCATATAAAAAGCGACATTATGTTTGCTTAAGCATCTTCTACCTTAATTTCACGTTTGTATATGCAACATAGTTTGAACCCTAACAAATTTATATAGGTACATGTCCCACGCTATGGCGCCCCTAGTTTGCTTTCTATAACTACCCGCAAAGGCCCTAGCTCCAGACCCGAACCAACTTCGTGTAATGTTCGTGTTTAATTAAAGTGACATTCACGGAGTTGCAGACGCCAGAATTAGAATTTATTGTCCGTATAAATATGCATAAACTTGGAGCTTTTATTAATCGCAAGTCGTGGTTCTGCTGAAGCCTCAGATAATAAGCGAGCCAAAAGTTTGTTTTTATAGTAACTTTTGCTTCGGGAAATGCCTAGTTAGGTACATTTTAGCAAAGCTTACTCAAATTTCTTTCCTATTTTTATATTCTCACAAGTGAAAAAGTATATATAGATAAAGGAAGAGAATAGATGTAGAAGATTTTATTTGATAATTTCCATTGCCAAGTTGACATAGGTTATTTGGAATAGCGATAGGATTATCTCCTGGAATAGGGTGCGTAAGTTCCGCAGTAGTCAATTTATTTACCCCAGAAATAAACAATTTAAATGCTGCTTAAAACTGTACATCACGTGTTAACTCCGTATTTTCTTTTTTTTTCAGGAATTAGAAGAGATATTGACTGACGTGACTACAGCGGTTAGTGAAGCGATATGCCAAGAAGGAGAGATCATTTCGGATAAGGTAATTGACACATACCTACTTAGATAAGCTATCATGGCCCAGTGATAATGAGTTGGACTTCCGCACAAGGAATCTACGGTTCGCAGATCGTGTTGCAGGCCATGAGCTTCTCGAAATGATCCGGTTCTTGCCTGGCTACCTCAAGTAGGAACATTTGTCGTAAAACAGGTATCGGTGTTTTTCTCTAACTGTGTCCTTGTGAGCCAGTTCCAATTCTAGGTTTAGGCGATCGGTTCTTGCTCCTAATGTCTCTTTTGCTGCAAAGCGAACTGCTCAAACTAGGTATCATTAAGTAAGTACATAGACGACAGCACAGTCGTATAGATATACATCCGATGCACGGGCCTGAGCGTAATACTCACACACAAACATAATTTTGGGGTATACATCGAAACCAGGGCTAAATTAGCTGGGACTTTTTGAATTTGTACATTGCAACTTCACATTAGCCACCTTTCTAAAAAATTTAAATATCTCAATTCGGACTTTGCTCGAATTTTATAAGTGACTAGTCCATAATACACAATTACAAATTTGCGAGACAACGTAAGTTGAACTATAGATGTCATTCCATCCCAATATACGATGATTAAAGAACGATAGGGAAAAATTGAGTTATGATTCATTGTCATGTTCGCTCAATTGGTTAGAGCATACTCCGGCTAAAGGGGTGGATGGACGTGGGTTCGAATCCCGCACATGACTTAAATTTTTCCTGTCGTAAATTTTTAATTTTGTAATGTAATCCGCAGAGAATGCGTTATTACAAACATAAAATATTAAAATGATTATTTCATAATTTGTACCTATTTTATTTTAAATACACATATCGGAAGTAATAATGTACAAAATAAAAAAGGCGGCAAAGCACGAAAGTCAGCTTACGCCAATATTTGTAGCGCGTGGAGTTGAGGTATATCCAGATAAAAGAGTTATTTGAAAACCCTTCGCTCAGGATTATTATCGCAAAAAAAATGGTACCCTCATTTTTAACCTCTACATTTTCGAACTTACTAAATTCAAAATTGTATACATGATTATTTATTATTATTTTTACAAAGTTCATATTTTTATATAGGGAAGATTTTCTTCAATTTATTTTTTAAGTAGTTTTTATTTTCTATTTTTATTGAGCTAGGACACCTTATGCCAATACTGAGGTGAACGGTACAAGAGAATAATAGTAGTACTCCTATTACAAAATTTGTGAGCATAATGCATTAGGGGCCAATTTCCAATGCTAATTTGACGCGGCAATAACCTATTCTAGGTAAAATATCACTAGTTATATCTATTTCGTAGCACGATGCCTACTGTTGAGCTTAGTTGACTTTCTACTTCAAATATATCGTTGTTGTCGTAAACTGTCGCTTCAAGTGGTAATATAAATCCTTGCAATAGTCGTCTGGGTTCTTACGACCGTCTTATTCATTTGCTGCCAAGCATTCCCGACGGTCACTCAAAATATGGCGGACGGTTGAAAGCGAATGATGAAAGCCATCTTTGAAATAGGGTCAACCCTTTTTTTTATTATTTGTTGCTAGGCATTAGATATTGGGTTATAATCATACCAAATTTACGCATGTAGGTATGTATTAACTTTTTACGATAGAGCAAATAACGTGAAAAATTAATGCGTTATTTCCGTTCTGTTCGGTGTCAAATTCAATAGGATAAATTCATTTATCTATGCTAAAAGCAAGGTTTAGCAAAGATATATAAAACAATACTTATCGGGCTCCATATCGAAAGGGCAAAACAAAGCCCTAATAATGACACTCCACTTAGTTTTGTGTGTCTGGCGGACCGTAAGTCTCGGGTCTCTAATTTATACACGGAACACGTATAGGAAGAATAACAACCTGAAATTTTGATATAATGCTGACCCACAAAATTATGAATTACAAATTCAACTAAAGTAACTTATTAGGGGGGCTCAACTCAAATACATGAGATGATAGACGAAACTGAAACGCAGCGCTAAAGGTTTACGCACCCCAGCATACAAGAGATTTACCAGAACACAAAGAAGTACATAGTGTACCTACATGATATAATGAATTCTTCTTATTATCTATAAAAATAACAAAAGGGTACCTACTATTCTGAACACGCAATCTATTACAAAATCTAAATTGAAATTTTAGTACATAATGTACCATTTCGTCTTTTTAGCTAAAAATACTGAAATCATCAATAAATAATGTTATTTTTTCAGTAAACATTTTGTTCTCCGGTTCATTTCGATAAGAGACTTATGTGAGACCTTAATTAGCGTCGCCCGAGCCGCACTTGGCCTATTTTCTATATATGTTTAATTATTTGACTATACCTAAAAGAAATTCCTGATTCACCCCTCCCCCTGAGCTAGAAGCTGGGTACGCCCATCCATGGACTACTATCGGCTACCTTTTACGGTTCCAAAGACACAGTCCTTTAAAGGTCAGACTAACTGACGGACGGACAGCCGAGGCTTAGTAATAAGGTCTGGTTGTTTTAGTAGACCCCCTAAAAATAACCTTTTGCCATCTTAATCTAAAATCCTTCTTCTAAAACTCAGCTAATTGTTAATTTCTAAAACGGATTCAAAATGGACTTGGTGACGCGGGAGAATGTCTCAAAAAAAGACTCAAAAAATATGATTTAATAATGTTCTTGTTGTCCATTATTTCGTTAGAGAAAAATATAATATACCGACCCTACATCAGCGGCATAGGGGTTCTTTATTATAGCTATAGCTATAGGTACATACAATGATGAGGACAAATTCATGATTCTCTCAACTCAACCAATTGCTCATCCATCTTGATATTTGAGTTCCACATCGGAACTTGTATCTAAGTGTCTAGTGTTACATACGACAGTAGGTAAGGCTAAAGTGCAAACTTGTGTAACTCTTGATGAATAGATGGAGAGAGTTGAAAACAGGCACAGAACTATCCATTTATGTTGTAGGTTAACTTGTGTAACACTATAGAGTTAGGTTGCTGCCGAGGGTATAAGAGTCAGTCCACTAGCAAATATTTTATTTCGGTTAATAATGTAGTTTTTTTTTAATGTCTCTACCCCTTAAAACCCTACTTACCCTTTAAACATGTTGTTCAGTCTTTTTTTTTATTTTTATGCCTGATATGTTAGCCTTTGACCACTATCTCACCTGATGGTAAGTGATGATGTGGTCGAAGATGTTGTTCAGGCTAACCTAGAAGTACTGGCTCTCAAGGACAGCTGCCGGAACACACCGTTAGGTGCTTGGCGACAGATTTTCTACTTGAGGGTGGTAGCTAGCCAGGCGGGCCTACCACCATGCTATAACGACTGCCATCCTAAGACGACAACCGTGACCGACGGCTTAACGTGCCCTCCGAAGAACGGAAACGCTCAGTAGTAATGTCACTAGCGGTCACCCATCCAACTCCTGACCGCGCGCGACGTTGCTTAACTTTGCTGATCGGTTGAGAACAGCTAAGTAAACTTCGCTACGAGCGCTTCAAAGTACTGGATTTCAAGGACAGCTGCCGGAACACACCGTTAGGTGCTTGGTGACAGGTTTTCTACTTGAGGGTGGTAGCTAGCCAGGTGGGCATTCGAAAAACACCCTACCACCATGCTATAACGGCTGCCATCCTAAGACAACAACCTGGACCGAAAGCACGGAAGCGCTCAGTAGTAATGCCACTAGCGGTCATAGATCCAAGTCATGACCGCGGCAGAAGTTTCTTAACATTGCTGATCGGTTAAGAACAGCTAAGTATGTACAGCAGTAACTTCACTATACGAGTGCTTCAAAAAAATTCATGGTTAATTTAAATGGAGACTTGCACATAATTTACCATTCAAACGTAGTTACGATTACCATGTAAAATTTTGCATGTAGGAGTATATCCTCAGGGATATACTCGATCGATAAGTTTTTCGATTTATAATTTTTTTCAGCCCTAAATGTGAATATAAGAATTCCCATAGATACAAAACTTTTTTTTTAACTATTATTTTAAATACTTAAGTTTATGGAAAACTGAAAGCCTAGCTATGATTATTAGACTGAAGGACTTGCATGCAAAATTTCACCGAGTATGAACCCTTGATTTTTTAAATATGGTGAAACTGTGTTTGTACTGAAAGCCTTTGGAAAACACTAGTCTTAAACATGATCCAGTAGAAAGTTATGCGTGAGCAAAAACAAAAAAATAATTATTGGTAGTGTAGCGTCAACTTAGAATCTTCGTCTGTATTATTTTAAGGTGGTTAAAAAACAAAACAAATCTCCAGTAAGATAGTACGTGGATTAGAATGCGACTTATGTCAAAGTGACAGTTGGTTTTGCCTATTTAGCTGCACCACAAAATATGGCGCCAAGTGATTGGTAAAAAGTAGTTGTAGTGACTTCTCGTCTAGGAGTCCACTGAACAAGGTCGGCATACTGCTTTTATACTATTATCTGTTAGAAAAGTAGTTAATTAGGGAGAGTTCTACGGCCAATCAGTAATGTTCGCATTACTGTGTTCTAGTTTGAAGGGTGTGGGTGTCGTTGAATTTACAGGCACATATTTTTTTTTATGTATTTGTGATGGGACTAGCTTGAGGCCCACCTGATGTCAAGCGGACTAACCTCTGCCTATAACAGATGCATTTCTTCACAAGTCACGAATCGCACTGCGCCCGTCACCTTGAAACATAGTTGTTAAGTGTCATGTGCCTGTAATTTCACTGGCTCTCAAGGACTGCTGCCGGAACACACCGTTAGGTGCTTGGCGACAGATTTTCTACTTGAGGGTGGTAGCTAGCCAGGCGGGCATTCGCAAAATGCCCTTCCACCATGCGGTGAAACTCCAGCCCGCGGCGGGATTTGAACCATGGACCTGCTGCGCGGCAGTCCATAGCGAATGCCACTGAGCCATTACTGCTTCATATCTGCACATGAGAATTAAAGCATAAAAAATAATATGAATTATAAATATAAAAAATCCTAATAAGTCTATAATGTAGTTCGTAATTTCACCAACTTATAACACAGCATTAGATCCTTAACAGTGCTAGGTGAAACATTTTCTACTAAAAAAGGGGGTAGTTAGTATGAGTCACTAAATGTTATAATAATAATGTAAAATTCATAACCCTATGGGCCCCTTGCGGGCAGTAAACAAATGTAGGCAATTACTTCAAACAGATTTAAAAAAACAGCACTCAAATTTTGTCAGACATTTAAGGTCCGATGTAATAGAAGACAAGTCTATTGACCTGTACTGGGTTCAGACTGCTTCTAACTTATAAGTTAATGTCGGAAAATCCCAATAAATTGTCTTTTCTGGCCTATAATCAGTATTTTATGGAATAATAGGGCAAACGAGCAAGTGGCTCTATCTGTTGGCATGCGATGCCAACAGATTGGACACATTGAACAGGTTGAACCTTCGCCCACGGATATCCACAACACCAGAAGTCTCGAGGATGCTTTGCCAGCCTTGAAAAAGGGAATATGCTCTCTTCTTGAAAGGTCCTAAATCGTATCGATTTGGAAATACTTCAATTGGTAGCTGGTTCCACATAGTGGCCGCATGAGAATCACATTTTGGACTTCTAGGCATCATGTTCTGTCAAGACGTCCGATCGCGAAATTAAGCTCCAGATGTTAATCCGAACAGCTCCTAGGAACACTCCCCTCATACTGGGAGTCTAAGACCTTGAGTCTTGGACGTGACGCTCATTGAACAATTATAATGGAGAAATATTCGGTGCCAACGGTCACTCCCACAGCAGACTTTGACAATTACAATTATAAGTTTCTGCCGTATCAGTACCTATCAAGTCTGAGCTATTGAAGGCCACCCTTTGCCCAACGTTCGGTGGAGCTGTGAAGTTCCGCAGCAGCATCCTCCCATTTGTTTTCTTTTGGGATCAAAAGAAAACAAAGCATGTAGGACCCTATCAAAACATTGTAACTTAACAGACTATATTTTGCTAATTTGAGAAATTTCCAGTAATGAATTGCAAATAAAATCAACTTCAAAGTAGATACCAATATTAGTCTGTGCTTTGAAATTGCGAACAGATATATTAATTTCATATTACTAGAAACGACTAGGTTTTAGCGGAATTATTCAACTAAAACTTTCTCGTTTCCCCTGAATCCAAACTCAGCTGAAAGTTTCTAGTTTAGTTACATTTAAGACTAGGTAATAGAATCCTACAGAATTATATCCATAGCAACTCCATTTTATACAAGGAAGTTTATCCGTTCACAGTCAAACTTTGCCAGGTTTAATAGCATGTTTCATAAACTGGGCTGACCATTGAAAACTGCATCGGTGTTCTTCATGCTCTTTCTGTTTTATTAGACACAAACTGACTTCTACGAGGTGTGTTCGAGACCCGCATTGGAATTTTAAGGTCTTGGGTTCGATCACAGAGTCGGATACGTTATTGGTTGCAATATACCTTTTCACTAGAACCGTAGCCTGAAACTGTGCCTGTTTGATGACAATAGATTCACCCCCTATTTATTACATGTGACGAATACATGTCTGAAGAAACGGGAGTGCTTAGACACCTACTCCTTCGTGGAATATAGGCCTGACGATGTGTTGTTGCCTTGGTGCAACTGATTTTAACTAATAATTTCTTTTTTCAACAGAGCAACAATCAGCTTCGTCGCTATGAGTCACTCTGTGCCCAAGCTCGAGCAGTATCCAGCACAGCAGATCTGGCACACTTAGCTCGAGCTCTCCTCACGGCGCAGCAACCCATGAGGCCACCAAAACGCGCCTTCTTACCACCATATCCACCGGAACCCGATGACCCTCCACTCGATGTTGCTGCGGTAAAAATCTTGTTCCATACTTGATAGCAGAGCAGTTCAGGTCGAACAATAAAAGTGGACCTTTTGTTTACCCTTATATATAATATAATTTTCAGATAATACCTAAAATAGCTACCTAAATAATTTGTGGAAGTTAGACCATGATAATTTTGTAAGCATGGTTACGTTGATTTTAGTATTTTTTCTGAAGTTGTAATCATCCAGGTATGCAAATATATTTTTCAGTTAATTGACCTTAATTAAAAACCACTCAACCGATTTTGATGAAATTTAAAAGGGACCAATTTGAAGGTATACTCTACCCAATCAAAAATATCATCAAAATCAGTTCATAATCAGGTGAGTACTAAACATACAAAAAAAAATAGAGTCGAATTGAGTACTTCCTCCTATTCTGAAAGAGTCGGAAAAAATTGCTTGATTTTATCGAAAAATAATTTTCAATTTTACTTTTTTTATCAGGAAAGTATGCCTCCTGTACTTCGCGGAGAAATGCTTCTGGACAGAATGGGCGGCGCACAGGCACGCCTGAGCTACGAACAACTGAGGAAGGACGCTCAAGATCTAGAGCTTCAAATCAAACAGCTTCAGGTTTGAGCACTTTGTGAAAAGTTCGGTTAAAACGAAACAAGATGCGTTAGTGTTGAATAATAACACTACAAAGCAATAAGTATGAATTAAAAAACAATCAATGTCTTGATTCGACAAAACTTTAAAGCAGAACTAAAAAAACTAGCCATTAGATAATGTATAATCATTATCGAAGAAAACACTAAACAAAAGAGCATCGGTAATAAAGATTTGCTTTCAATTGGAAGAGCATGTCCTTTTAGTTGGGATATGCTATTCCATTTGAGATATCATAGTGAACCTAACCTTAGCTTAATTACCTACTAATCATTATTAAAACATTTTCAGGACAGCCTAGACTCTCTCGCTCGAATCCAGACTCGGAGTTTAGAAAGCAACATTTACAGCAAAGTGAACGAAATTCAGGTTCGTAAACAACCAAATTTTATGGGTATCTTCAATTGGTCACTATAGTCTGGTCATTAAGAGAGTGGACTTGGGATTTGAGGGTGCAACTATGCCAAATATCTATTTTTGTATAGCTAGCCATTTTTATTATAGTTCATGACAGAATGAAGCAAACTTGCGATTATAGTTACAATTGCAGGTATAATAATAATAAAGCTTTATTTATTTCCGTGCAAATTACAAATTTAATTAATAAAATATTACGTATAGTTTCCGTGGAATCCTTACTGGTAAAAGTCTCAATAATAAAAATCCTCAAGCATAAGGGTAAGCATTTAGGTTAAGAAAAATAAAATAGGATTCGGTACGTATATCTTTGTTGTAAGTATATGTATTAAAAATTATTCACGTGTATTCAAACACTTGCCACAACGAGTCTCCTAACTCTGTTTTGTAATCAAAATCTGTTTCTAAATAGTCAATTAATTTTTTTTGAAGAAGTGATGGCTCAGTGGCATTGGCTATAGACTGCCGCACAGCAGGTCCATGGGTCGAATCCCGCCGCGGGCTTGAGCCGCATTGTGTTCCGCATGGTGGAAGGGCATTTTGCGAATGCCCGCATGGCTAGCGACTACCCTCAAGTAGAAAATCTATCGCCAAGCACCTAAAGATGTTTTCTGGCAGGAGTCCTTGAGAGCCAGTGTAATCACAGGCACATGAGACTTAATAACTATGTCTCAAGGTGACGGGCGCAGTGCAATTCGTGACTTGTGACGAATTACACCTGTTAAAGGCAGAGACTAGTCCGCTTAACATCAGGTGGGCCTCGAGCTTGTTCCGTCACAATAACATAAAAAAAGTCAATGTCCGAGAAGTCAGCGTCATCTAAATGATACATTATCTTCATCGGATTCGGAACTAGACATATCAGAATCTTTACAAAATTACAAATATACGATAGGAAAAATTTAAGTCATGTGCGGGATTCGAACCCGCGTCCATCCGCACCTTTAGCCGGGGCATGCTCTAACCAATTGAGCTATATAAGAATCGGTCACATTTATAATACATTCCTGCATATCGTCAATTATGTGATTATAGTGTCAGATTTAAATCACTCTAGGTTCATCTGGGCCTTGCTAACCATTGTTGACTTCATGTGTAGTTTATAGGTACGTCTCATCTAAATACTACTTACTGTACCTCCTTATTTACTGAATAAAACATTATTATTATTATAAATAGTGGGGTTTTGCTTTCTCACGTTGGCAATACCGAATAATATTAAATATTAGGTTTTTGTCTTGTAGCATTGTGTAGTGCTCTCATGTTCCGGATTTTTTTCAAACAAATATCGCAATATGTAACACAAATTCACTCAACAAAAGAACACGATTATATTATTATGACAGATCATTAAAGTTAAGTTTGTAATTTAAAACATGACACTGGCAAATGCACAAGATGTGCGAGACTATGGTCTCGCACGTCTTGTGCATGACAAACTTTTTTTTCCTATGGCGTGGTATGCCACGCCATAGGAAAAAAAAGTTTGTAATTCTTCAGATGGCAGAGAATGCTACTTTCAGAGGTTGCTATTTAAAATGCGCTATGTTAGTTATCAATTTGACCTAGTTCGCTCCCTTTTTGGACAGACATAATTTAAGAAGCCGATAACATAAGAGTACCCTAAAAGAGTTACAGTAACAGAAGTCAGTAGCAGAAAGATGTGCTATTCGCTAATACCCGTTAGTTGACTAATGTACTTCACGTGAAGGTTTATCGTTAAAATATTACAAGATTTTAAAATAACATTACAACGCCATCTATGACGGAGCTAAAAGACTACTATACAAAGTATCTTATCTTCCAACAACAAGCTTTAGAAGCTCCGCAGCTTTGACAATCTAATAGATGTGCTACTTTTTAATTGTAACCTTTACATAAGAAAAATTTTATTTTCAAATTACGATAGATGTCGTAGATTGAACTATCAAAATAATACAGAAATAATAGTCTGTACATCTACGAATAAATTGAATTCGTAGCTGTACATAGTATAATAGTACTACATATAATATAGGTATATTAAAATAAACTAATTATATTTTTATTTGTTAACAGGAGGATATTTCTGTAAAGAAATATGACTACAGAGCCACTCAGTTACATCTAGCCGCAGTAAGAGCTCAGGTAAGTTATAAGTAACTAGGTACTACGAGTTGATTTACGTATAGACCTAATACAAATATTTCGTCGTCAATATTATGTTTCTGTCATTTTAGAGATAAGTATCTGTATAACAGAATTCACTTGTGTTATGATTTTAAATTTAGAATATTCGTCTATATTGATTGATAAGTAATTATACTTATCAGAACCAGTTATGGTTAATTTATATCAAATCCTAAATCTGGAAAGAAGACAGATAACGTATTTTATCCATAGAACGTCTACGATTTTAAAAATAATCTAAAAAGTTGGGTAGAGCTGCGGAGTTTTTAGTTTTTACACGTAATATCCCTTGTTTCACATAATATAAAACAAACTTTCATTGTCAAATGCACGTGACGGTAGGTACCTATATAATAAAACTTTATATAATAAACTATGTGGTGACTAGAATAAAATCATGTTTATATTACACTTTCGTATCTATTTGCATACTAATTAAGGTCAAAATAGCATATTTTATTAACCTCGACGTATTGATTAATTTGCATCGATTGACGTGGTCGTAAGCTGATTGTGGGAATAAAACCGAAAGTGTAATACATTAATTTAATTCGCGATAAGAAATACAAAATGGGAAAACGCTAATTAGGTTACGTATAGGTTCTGTAAAATTCAAAAAGAAAAACAAATCCTAATAAGTACCAAGACCAAATTATAGCTTTACTTATTACTAAAAACTATTCATAAATAGATCTGTAAACATTCAAAGCATGTGCAGCGTTTAAAAATGTATGTCTGTTGAATGTTAAAGTGATCTCCTCAAAAGGTTGAGGCGTAGGCAAAACACGAGATTTCAAAGAACGAAGATGTTTTGTAAATAGACAACATGATGGCATTCCTTTCACAGTTTACATCCCTAGTGCGCATGCCTGTGCCTAGACGAGAACTTGCGAATTTAGTCAGGGTTAAAATCAATAGCTTCAAATTTTTCCCGCCATTTCAAAGAATTATACGGATGTTTAATAATATTTAACTACTAATACAAGTTCAATTTGTGATAGATCTCAAATTATCAAGCTAAGGACCAAGTAAGTATAAATCTAAGGTATTGTAATACTTTTGGATTTACTAGGTAACACAAAAGATTCTAAGTTAAGTAGACATTATTTTCAAAGTATTACTAGTACTAGTGATAGTGATATTCGTATTTATAAAGCTTAGTATTGTACCATTTGCTTGATATCAAAGCTAGTTTTTCACATAGCCCACATTATAAAATAATAATGGTCTCATCTCAGCGCTGCTGCCGCAATGCGCACAGCATCCCACTCAGTCTGAGGGGAGATCTCGCGGACAGACATAACCTTCATTCCAGTGTCATCTGAAACATTACACGTTTAACAACAAATACCTTCTGATATTGTGAGTTACAGCGCTCATTGAGTGTTTTTCGAAACGTGTTAAGGAACTCTTTAACAACGACTTATAAAATTAAATTGAAGTTTCGGGCAAAAATGGGCTGGATATCTATGAAGAATCATATGGTAACTGTTTTATATTACAGTAGCTAGAATTTTCTATACGTAGGTATCGATTTCCTTCTTAGTATTGGTGCTAGGTTATGCGTACCTATTTAGTTTTTGACGATTATATATAATATTGTTGCATAATTCATAAATGTCGGTGCCTATATAGCTACTAGTAGTTACCTACTTATCGAATTAGGAATATTATTAGATAAAATTTTAAATGCACTACCTAGATAGTGATATTTTTAATAAATAGGTACTTATAGATTGCTCCGAATATATTTAGGAATTATACAATGTTACCTATTATAAAATTAACTACCTATTTTAATATCATTTGGTAAATATAGGGAGACATAAAACCCATAGTTGACCATAATATATGTTTATTAGTTATGATTAAATTGAGCTTTTGAAACCAGTAATCTCAACAACTTGATTTAACTCACAAGATAGTTTAACATATAATTTATTTTTATATAATTTAAAATATAGTAATAATAAATATATCTACTATGATCTACCTTGCTGCCAAAATAAACCTATTGAGATATTTTTTCAAAAAAAATAGGTATAAGTACTTAACAATTAAATACGAACTCAACAATGTCATTGGTTCAGCTGTGTTATATTTACTGAATAAAATGTACCTACCTAAGTACTGTTTGTTGCTATTGTTTGATGCGATACAGACAGACATATTATATATACATAATAAATATTTCTCCAGCTGAGGGTAGAGGCATAGAACATATAATAATACTACGTGGTAGAGGGGTCTAAATACATCTACATAAACAACAGACATATTTTCGATACAGAGTTTTTTGCTGCCTTCTGGCTCAGTTCCGGAGCCACTCGACCAATGAATGCACGATTATAAACGCAATATAGCAGCACCAATTATGTTATAAATTAAAATATGTTAAAGACCTCGTAAAATCACTAGTAGTTTTTTTTTAGAGCATCAAATATCAACATTTTTGAATGCATCGGTACTATAAGTACCTAGGTAGGTACTACTATCACAAATCGTTTGGTAAGCGCACGCTGATGATAATGAAGCGAATTGAGAATTATTTCTTTGAATTGATTGATGAGTCCGTATTGAAAACTAATTTATTGGAAACGCAACGATTATCATAATAATACACAAAACGCAATACTTGTTAAGAAATATGCAGCTTAGCGGAATAAACTATTTTTTTTTTTGTATGACATCATTTTGTCTGGTTTATCCGATATTGTTAATATTTTATTGGTGGGTTTTTAAATTGGTGTCATAGAGTTTTCAGTGCTTTGACAATGTGTCAAGTCAATTATCTGGATGACCTCTTATGTCGCCGTTACTTAATGGAATTCGCATTCGGAAACAACACAAATCTATTAAACTGGATATTTATTATCCTTATATTTAGTTCAGAAAGTATTTTTTTAGTTATGTCTCTAATTTTTTTAGAGGATCTAAAGTCATATCATTCATCGAAAATAGTGTGACAAGAAGATCTCTACTGAGTGTAAGTTCCTATAGTTTTGCTATATCAGCGTGAAATATTTAGATACGTAGGTATTTTGCTGCTTGCTTGAACTTCGAAAGTTCATGGCTATTTATTTTTCAAACTTTATACTTATCAACTTACCGAAATACCTGAATAATTCAGAAAACCCAACTTCTCCATAGGTATATTACTTCTAACAAAATTAAATTTTATCACTTCGATCACATGAATTCATGTGGTAGGTACCAGCAACATTATATCAGTACCTACCTACCTAAATATTTTTGTGCACTGAACTCTACATGCCAAATTAAAAACTTTAACTTCTTGACAGTTGGAAAGTCGCGTCTTGCTTGACAATGACTTTTGACCGCTTTCGTCCATTTCCCGCCCGTACAGCGCTACTTGCGGCAAAATTTTGTACTATTTTGCGTCAAGTGCTTCTTCTGGATCGTGCGTGTCGTGTTTGTATTTTGTGAATGAATTTATTTATTTCTCCGTGTCGTCAACCAGATTGTGAATTTATTGATACTAAATAAATATGTGTATTTTTTAAGGTAAGATTCATGACTTTTAGATAGTAACATTATGTAATAATTAACGCTTGATCTGAATTACGATGACGAAACATACTGGTGTATAAAAAAGCGAAGATAACTTCTATAAATGTGTGTAACTTATGGAAGAAATTTATTAAACTACTGCTTAAACTAAATTATCTATCGTAATTAAGCGATATTAATGCGATCGCTTGTGTTGGTGTCACATAACCTCAAATATTTTGGTAATGCCATTGATTTTGTCGTGATTAAAGGCATAGGTGTTAAATTCAATGTTTTACCAAATGAGTAAGAACAACTAAACTCTTAGTTGTATTCAAAGTTTAACAGAATTGTAGTTTATCCAAGTAACTAATTCCAGTTGGTACCATACCAAACAGTTGTTGTCAAATGTTTAGGCGGGAAAGATACTCTATGTACATACAATGTAATCGCGTACCTACCTCGTTGGAGTATTTAGCATATTTACTCGCAATTTGTTAAGTTAAGTGCTCTTCTAAAACTTATTTTACCTCCATCTGCTTGTGATAAAAATCCAATACAGCATGCTTATTTTTTTTTTCAGATATATCTACTTACGCTTTCACACTCCTCTTGACTTCAATTGAATTATAATATCCATAATACTTTAATATTTTCAATATATCAAAATGAAAACAGTCCAATCAGACAGGCAGTCCAAAAATAATGGCTATCAATCTGATGATGATAATATTAGATATAAAATAAATGAGCAGTTTTTTACTAGCTCAGGGCAAACATCTGGTAAACCAAAAAGAAACGAAAAAGACAATGATGATGAAAATGTGAGATATAAATTTCCAGCGGTCCTGTCCAAACCAAAACAGGAAATAAAACCTAAACCGAAAATAAAGGTTAATTTTTGGAGCAATAAACAAATGGGGACTCGACTACATAATGCAGTAAAAGACAAGCCAAAATCAAATCGTAGACATACAGTTGGTGTCACTGAGGTTGTAACACAAGCAAAACCTAAACCCTCCATTGTCAAAGTTCGTAAGCGAGTATCATTCCTTCCTTCTCCTCTATTCTCTGATAATCATGTTCCAATGGTGACTGTTCCTGATGACTTGACAGTACATTTTAATGAGGAAGAAGCTAATGCTCTGCGTGAAGATTTGAACCAAGCATTTGTTAACAGTAATAACAGTGGAAATGGAGTCAGATCAAGTGATGTAAACAAGAAAAAATCAAGGAATTCTATCACACAAACAAGCCCTAGTGGTTCTAAACGAAAGAGAAGTTTTGAAGGCCCAGAGTCCAGGCCTCCAGCAAGTGAAAATGAGCTAGAGTTTTTCTCTAAATATGTAGTCCAGAAGTTGAGAAGAATGGAAACAAATCAACGCATATATTCTGAGAATTTGATCAACACAGTTCTTATGTTAGGACAGCTGGGTAAACTTAACGGGAAATCTAAGATAACTGACACATAAAATTTTGAGGTACCTTATCAGTAATATTTATAAATATGTACTGTCACTGTACATTAGTTTGTGTGTATATACTTTAACAAAATTGGTAGACTTCTTACCTATTATCAAAAGAAATGATTTTGCACACTTGTGGTTAAATCAAACTGAATTTTTCTGAAGTGTTTTAAGCTGTAATGTAATAATAAACATAATTATAGGCTTACAGAAAATTATTATAATGTAAAATTATTTATAGAGTGAAGTATCAGCTGATTTATATTCAACAAAATATCTGATTTACTCCAACCACTTTTGAACTTAATTCAATTGTCTCAAAAGACTTCACCAGTATATTTGCTCACAGTTACATAGTTGCATTGGCTGTGATCACAAGTCCATTGAAAGAGTCAAAGTAATATTTTGATACTACACAAAAGTTTAATTTGAAGTTCCAACATTGTAAGCTTTGCATTAATGCTTGTTAAGCACAACTCAACAAATTATAGAAAGAAACAATTCTGCATGTTTATAAAATTTTGCTCTTGTTGAAATCTTCTGGGTTAATTTGAATTTCTTTGCTTAGGAGTTACTATTATGTTCAGTGGTAAGCTGGGACCTCAGATATAATAAAGCAATGACTTATTTGCATGGTGGCAGAGATTTTGCCAATGCCCAACCTATCTGGCTAGCTACCACCCTTAAGTAGAAAATCAGTCACCAAACACCTATCAGTGAGCTCCAGCAACTATCCTTGAGAGCCAGTATTTCTCGGCTTGCCTGAACAATTTATTTAACTGCAACATCACTTACCATTAGGTGATATTGTGGTATAGACAGTCAAAACTAGCCTTTCAAATATAGGAAAAGAATTGTGTATATTTAATGTAATAAATTACATAATTTTGTTTTGAACAATGCATAGCAGTTACAATAATATCATTGTTATTTTTATTTCTCATAACATAGATTTTTGACCCTTTGGCTCAAACATGGGATTTTTTTATAATCAGTATTAAAAAAATACTTGAATTCCAAAATACATTGATTTGAGTTTAACTGTACCACTTAGGGCCCATTTCACCAAACTATAATAAAACTAAATAGAACTAAATATAATTTAACCAACAAAATAAGATTGTCACCATAGACATTAACAGCCTATTTCTATATCCATGCTGATGTCAGATATCATAAAAGTGCATACTAAAGAGTTTTCTTTTTTTTGTACGACAGTTAGCCAGCTATTTGCCAGCTGCTTCCAGGTTTGATATTCTATGATACCAAAAGGCTATTAGATTTTAATGGTCTATTATATAATATATTAACCACATGGGTTAATATATATTTGCATTGTAGATAATAATAACAATAGAATTTATAATGTATATATATAATTCATAAATGGATAATATTGACTCCGGTTGGTACATAGCATCAATTAAACCCTAGTTTGGTGAAATTCTGGTCTTTTTGAATTTACTTAAGTCAATAAAACCTGCTTTAATATTCAATAAAAATTATATTGTGTAATTCCTTCAGAATAAATACATCAATTAAAATACTTAAATAAGTGGTGCCTCTCTGGAAGAGTAGCTGGTATGTTCAACCAGAGGTTACAATTACTGTTTGAGAAAAACTTTTTGTTGTAGGTGCAAGGAATTTCAAATGCCTGCTTCATGTACAAAATCTCTTATGAAGATCCTAATGGTATGTTAAGGCACTTATACTCGTAAACCAGTAATTCTAAGAATTACCTGTTAATTTCTTCATACACATCAGCACTTATATGTGTGATAGTGGATACAGATTAATGGTTAACATGGGCAATAAATATACAATAGCACAAATACTTTTAAAGTTTCTGAGTATAGTTGAAAGTGTTAACTTTCACTTTGCAATAATATGCTGTCACATTAAACCAAATATATTTAAGTACCTAAATAACCCACTCTTATATAACATTTTCAATACATATTTATTATAGGAAGGACTTTAGAATCAGTATACAAACATATGTATTATAGGAAGGGGAGGAGAGGGGAATGTAGAGTATGTACAGCTAGTACACTCTGTGACATATATTGTTACCTGTGGACTGTGCATTATTCAATTAGTCATCTGTGTGCAAATAAGTGAATTTCAATGTAGTAGAAGTGCAAAATACACAAGTAATCATAATAAAGGTTTAACTTGAAACTCTCATAAACTATTGATTACAGTAATAAAATTTCGTGTTGTTATTCAAGGTAACTATATCTATTTTTTTTTTAAATAATGAAGGTACATTGAGGTGTATACCGATTCTAAAGACGAGCCTTATGTTTTATAAGCATGTGGTTAGGCAATAAACTTTTTTATTGCAGTATAACATGAAATAATAGAAAAAAAAATGTATTTATTGGTAGGCTTTTTTTGTTGACTAATTAATAAAGCAATTAGGGAACAAGTTAAGATTTATTTACTGAAGTTTCAAGCTTCATAGAATCATTTTGATTAACGTTCAACGACAGTTCCCATAAAATCATTTATTTTTCTTTGAAAATTTCTCATATCATTTTGTCTTCTGTTCTGAAATGTAGTTTTACCCTAGTTTAAAAAATTTAGCCCTAGTTTATGTTTAAACCATAATAGTAAGCTTGTATATTGATCATGTTACATAAAATTTAGACATCAATAATTGTGTCCTGAACTATATTGTTATAAAATTAAGATATAGTTACATTATAATTTCATTATTTAAGTTAATAATTATTGGAGTGGTAAGTTTTTTTTGTCAAGCTATTAAAATATTTCCAATAAAACAAAATCTGTTGTAAATTGAATGGTCATGATAAAAAAACATTATGTTATGCGTTTGATAGTGTGTATGAATATAAGTTTGTATTAAAATATTATAACCCTTAAAAGTTCATTAGATAATAATAATAATTAGTATGTTGGTAGTATTGCTAATGATAAGATCCACTGCTGTGTCCCACTTGCTTGTTGTTTGTATTGTTTCCATGAATGATTGTTGAGCTACCTACTTTAAATTACAAAGTTACAATCATGTTAAAATTGGAATATATTTTTGAAATTGAAGCGTTTTAAATATAATCATGCTTAAGTGAATTAATGTAACTCTATGCCAATTAGTGTCTGTGATTCCACTTTTATTATCTCTAGATGTTTAGCTTTCCTAAGAATCATTGATGCTAATAGTGGTGCAAATAATGTCCCTTACCAATACATAATTAATTTATAACTTTATTGAACTTTATTTCGTACTACTGCACTCAAAAATTATGTTAGCAGTGTGCACCAAATCAGATTTGCTAAAGTTATGGAATTATTATATGGGAGGGTATGTATATTATACATAAACATATATAGATACTTTTTATATTATGTATTTTACTGTAATGGTTTGTTATTATATAGTAATTAAGTTATAATATTTATATACAATTTAGACATTGTTCTGTACTAGCTCAAAAGCGGTGGTTTCTTCTATTATAGTTACATATTTTTCTTAATGTTTGAGGAGTTTATTTACATTGTGAGATTTAATAAGACCTTGAGGTCTACCTCACTAATAAAATAATTATTTAAATATTTGTGCTATTATTATTTTGTAGTTGTTTTTATGACTATTCCTGCGCGCTCTTTTATTTCAAAACTTAGATTTCACATGATCCACAGCTACGGATTTTTATAAATTTCCCGCAGTATTTGCTAGTTTTCTTAGTAAATTCTCGTTTAGGTTTGGCTACAAAAAATATAATGATTTTGTCAGAGTGTAATTGGTAACTCATAAAGTTCATATAAATCGTTAGGTATGTTTTGAATACAAACTGCGTTTGTTGTGGAGCGCACGTAGAGACGTCATTAGTCTTAAAGTAGTAAATAATGTCCTATATCATCTAAAATTAAAACATTCAGTCATGTATTAATGTGTTTAGTATCGAATTGTAATCATGTCAGAATACGAATATCTACCATAATAATTTATGGAAAAGTTTTGTTGACCTTATTTTTAAGAAGTAATGCGATGCGACGAATCCTCATTATAAATGTATGTAGGCTATTGCTAGTCCGATACGAAGTACCGCCTGAAAGTAAGCCTATTTGCGTAGGTAACACAGGAACTGCAGGTTTGCTTTCGTCTAGCGAGTTCCGATTGCGTGTTGTTTGCAAACGGTTGCCGGGAGACGGCGGAGCACCGCCACGATACATCCGGCGCCGCCGCCCAAGGCCCAGTACCGTCGCGCCCGCCCTCCGAAACGGATCCAATAATATCTGGTAGAAACGCGCGCAATTCAATTTCTCTCGGACATAGAATCCTGGACGTTATTTTGTTCCTGGTCATATTTATTATTTAAATGAATACAACGCAGTATTTTACTAAAATCTTTTTAACGTTTTACAAATATCGTCGATCTTTAAAATGGATTAGTTGACTTTTTTATATTCTGAAGTTAGTTTTTTTATTTGCATACAACAATTTTACATGTCCATTACCAAACATAAACGTAAAATATGTAAACGCACTCACGTTGAAACTAAAAGTGTACGAGAATTACGAGCACAAGATGGATATAGTTCACAGATTGCATTATCTAGTATTATCTCAGAAATCAGATTTAATGACTATGGACCGGGAGCAAAGAATGCGAATGCGTCGACAGTCCAGCCTCCCTGAGTATACCAAAGCGAACAAAACAAGACAAAGGCTGGAGCAGGCTTATTTTAACGATGTGAGAGTATTCTATTTCGCTTTAATTAATTCAGTTTCTTTGTATATGATTATAATTTTAGTCGAATTTTTTTTTCGGAAAACGTGTGATCTGTCTGAGGTGATCAATATTTTTGTACATATCAGTTTCAATCAAAAGTTATTTGCAGTAGAAATAAGTATAAACTGTTTTTAACGCGATCGTGATACAGACATTTGCTTTTTCTTATATTGAATTCTAATAGGTAGTTGTGGTCTAAATGGTAGAGCTTACTTAACAGTGATAAGAAATAGTTAATAAAGCGACGTGACTGCTTGAACAAAAGGGAGATTTTAGTACAATAGGAATGGTAGATAAATCCTTTTCATCGCTCTCGTCGTCGCATCGTCCATCCGCTGCGATAAGGCTTTACGGTCGCGGTTTTTATTTGTTCTTGACACGAATCCCGCCTTCTATCTTGATGCAGTTGAATATTCAAAGGAACCGTTGGTTATAAATTCACTAACAGCCGAAAAAATAAAATCTTATCGAAGAAGGCTGCTAATTCCAAGCTCACGCGATCTTTTCTAAAACCGCGAACGCACGAACCTTGATCAAATGGCGTGACCGCTCCAGGTGCCGCGTCTACTGTTTCAAAGTCAAAGGGCTATTGTACTTAGTGTGCTCTACTTCTAATAAGCAACGTGATCGATTAGACATGCCATTTTGATTTTAATATGATGATAACCGCGCCTTACTTGAATAGGTATATAAAAATATTTTTTATTTTCATTGCGCTGTCTTATTAGATGCCTATACTTAATTGGCACGTTACATATGAATATATAATATCTTACGACCTTTATTTTCGTTACTCTTTCGTTATAATCAACGTAGATAGGCCTAAATAAACGTCCAGTAGGTACCCACTGTGCGAAAAACTTGAAAAAACTTAAAGAATAAAAGGCATGTAAATTACAAAAATTTGCATGACAGTTCCCAACTTTGAGATGCGACCACTTAATTCGGGTCGTTACGACACAGATAGATGTACTTAGATCCACATACAACTTCATAGGTCGTAGATACATATTTACATTTTAGGAGAAAATATAAGTAGAATAATAGCATGTTAGTTTTCTCATGTTATCTGTAGCTCTCTTTTGCAGGCTCACTAAGCCTCAGATCCTACTTACAAAACAAAATCACATTTAGTTGTATTGGAGAGGGTAAGTATTATCTACTCGGAAAATTGAATACGAATATTATTCATATTCAAACAGAATTTTCCAGTGGGAAAAGTCTACGATTTGTTTGGCGTATCTATTTACCGTCTGGTTCATTAAAATGGGTTGTGTTATAGACATAATAGTACCTTTTCACAAATAAGTAAACGTTTTTAGACAACGTTGCAAATAACCATAAAGATCATGTTGCAAACGTAATATTTATCTGCACAGAGGGAGTTGTTTGCGGCAAAAGCGGATAGCGGTGGAGCCGCTGTTGATAGAAAGCTCTCTTCCTCATCAGCAGGCAGCATGAAGAACAAGTGGTTGAAAGCCTTCAGAAGTTTGAAGCCTCCTAGCGCTCCCCCACCCCACGCTGCGCCGCCAGACAAGTAAGAAACGCCTACTTTTATATCTCATGTATATAATCACTAGGCACACCATTTCGACATAATATGCTACTCTTTTAATTAAATCGTGTGCAAACCATTTTATTATTTTGTAATGTCACGAATATATCCTTGGCTGCCTTTGATAAGTACATTCTGCCTTAACCTTTTCAAAATGTTGTTGATTTTGGTAACATTGTGTACATTACTACATCGAACCGATTCTTATCCATTTTTATCTCAATATTTTCGAGTTGAATTGGACAAGAACTCGTAAACTTAATACTATTTAAAGAGCATTGACGTATACTAAGCGACAACAGAAATTTTCACCTAATTAAAACGTTATTTCGAGCCGGATTTGTACCCGTAACACCATACAATACGGTATTCTGGCTTGCGGTTCAAGTACCACTGAAAGTTATCTTATAATAAATAATTCTATTATATGTACGTATAATTTCAAACTTACCTTACCGCTTACTATTTTTATGTCAAAACCAAGATTGTATTCTCTTCAAAATAATGATCCCTCGACATAATAAAAGAACGAATGTACCTAGTGCTCAAAGGTGGTAGTGTAATATCATTTTATTTTCTCGTTCACATTTTCCTTACATCATTATAACTAAGACACGTATATAGAAGTTTGAGTTTTTCGTTCATCGTCAGTCGGTCACATTTCCAATACACGGACACAGGCTTCTATATAATATTAATATGGTTATGTATTGGTTACTTTAGGTGCAGTTTTGACGTCACAGCGTCTTACGATGGATGCTGTTTTTGACAGATGACAGTTTTGACGTTTAATGTATGGAGCATACCATACATTAAACGTCACAAACCAGCATCATAAGTCGATCTTAACTTTGAGACGCATTTTTTAATACCAGCCTAAGTGTCTCATGAAAAATGTGTTGTCGTGGGTATATTGACGTCACGTCGATACTTTAGGAGGAAATTAGTAGAAATAACATTAAATATATTTTTATATAGGTATATTATTAGTAATTTAAGTGTTAATCAGCTGTTAAAGGAAATAAAAGGAAAATCTTAATGTAGGCAAATGATAGAATAATAACCTACTATACGTTGAATAGGTCACAAAATTAATTGAACTTATTTAAAAAAGCGAGAGTGCAAGGGATAATTATCTCTAATATGATAAAGGAAAAATATTTTGATAAATTAATAAAAAAAAAAAAGCCTGCTACTTTTACATACTATGAAGATTCGGAAGAAGATTTTAGACAGCAGAGAGATGCCCTATAACCTCTTCAGGTTTTTCCCAGTATTGGTAATCACAACCAGGAAAAGATTCAATTTTTAGGGTTCCGTACCCAAAGGGTATAAACGGGACCCTATTACTGAGACTTCGCTGTCCGTCCGTCCGTCCGTCTGTCACCAGGCTGTATCTCAAGAACGGTGATACCTAGACAGTTGAAATTTTCACAGATGTTTTATTTCTATTTTATTTTTAGTATTTGTTATTATAGCGGTATAATAACAAATACTAAAAATAAAATAAACATTTAAGGGGGCTCCCATACAACAAACTCGATTTTTTTACCGTTTCTTGCTCGATACTAACTTTTGTTTCACCTTATTGGTGTTGAAAATCAGTGGAACAAAAACTGAACAGCTCGTGTGTGACTTCGATAACACATCTGTTTTTTTCTATAAGTCTTTAAAGGGCGTAACCATTCACATTTCTGTCTGTACCGATTTAGGGTGTATTGGTTCAGTATTCCAAAACGGTTCCATTGACCAGGACTTGAGGTACAGGATAAAATTAGGATAAATAAAATGAAGACAATTATCAGGGAACAAATTTGGCCCATACGGGATAACAAAAGACTTGTCAGATTGTATGGATTTGAATGTTGAGCAACAAAAGAGGCAGATGAAGAAAGAATCCATACTTCCGAGATGCGAATGTTAAGGTGCATGTGATAAATAACTGAAATGGACAGGATTATTAATAGAGACATCAGAGGAAACGTAAAAGTATCTTGAATCTCTCGTGCCTAGTCATTCTCGACAGTGGTTAAGTTTGGCGTGGTTCGGTCATCTTAAGAGGGATGAATAACCTATCTTAAGCTAAGAGTGCTGAACATGAATGTGTATTCGGACGACGGACTTAGGCCTGACGCTTGAAGGTGTGGATGGACTATGTGACGAAAATTATGTTTATGAAAGGTTTGAATAATGAGATGGCATGTAATAAGACAGTAGTAAAAAAAACACCTTGTTCTAGCAGCTTTTAGCATTGATCAATGCAGGAGAAGAAAAGTTTTTAGCAATATACATATTTGAATAATGAAAAATCTTGATATCCTGTTGAAATTCATTATTGAATTCGAAAAATAATAATCTCGATCGTAGACCATTTCACTGTAACAATACTTTATTTCTACATTCGAGCTCCAGTCATGTTAACTCAGAGCACAGCATCAAGGCGAGCAAATAAATTTGTCACTAATATAAATTTCTTGGATGATTTATTTCCACAACGTTTAACTCGTTTGAGAAACCCTCCACAATTAATAGGTGACTAGCTGTATAAAAGAATAGTAAAAATGTTTCACGTTTTGTACACCTCTAAGCTTCTTACAATTTGACGTAAATCTAATTTTTTCATGCCGAATTTATTCTTCCAGTGGAGGATGTAATGGTTCATAGTAAATCGTCTTATCTGGACAATGGCATCACAAACTTCAGAAACTATTTCACTTCTTCAGGACTCGTCATTTTAGCTTTCCAGGTTCAATGTATATATATATAACTATTATAATACATTAAAAATTTGCTTGCAACTCTTCTGCCTTGTCCGAGTAACGTCATCGGCAAACTGGATTATAGGATTCGGGATGAACTTCCAACCCTGTCGGCATAATGGATGGACCTCTCGAGAGTTAACAACCCAAATTAATATATGACAGTGGATTATTCCACTGCGAATATTTCCCGTGATTGTGTTCTATTTATATTGTGATGATAATTAATTACTTATGGTCCATTTTATTCCTAAGCTTAGGCAGAAAATCTATTTGAATTCGTTTATTAAAATGACTAGATCACACAAATCATACTTAATCATTATCAATCGTGTCTGCTGTCTATATTTTGCTTAAACTGTAAATAGCCAAAAAAATTTGTAGCTTACATTAAAACGTCAGTAGAGTAGACTGAAATCGTTTATACTTAAACAACTTACTAAACCAGTCCAGTTCCAGACCTAGACGTCCTTTTTTACTGTGTTATTTGTGTTATCAATCACATCCGTTTACAATTGTCAACATTTAACATTATTAAACGTAAATAATTCTAGGGTTTTTATAGAAGCTAAATCATACATATTAATTACCATCATTCAACTTCAACTACAAGTGTGGTGCTAAACTCCAATACCCACCTACAAGTTCAAGCCTCTGTCAATATTTCACTGAAACAAGGTCGTGTATGCCATAATTGAACAAGCCAGATTCTAATCTATGAACTAGCGATGTACTCGTATATGAAGCACCCACTTGGCTAGTGGTTTCCACTTACTCATAGCGATGTGATCGGTGCTTAAAACAACCCCTCTATATGGGCTCCGTTAAATCTTTTGTCTTCGTTTTCCCACTTATGTTACATTTACACTTGAGCGCGAACCGCATAAAGGTACTTAAATCTCAAGCACTTAATGGTCAGTCAGACAGATTATGTAAAGAGTATTATGTGTCGTTCTACAAACAAGATTAGAACCAGGGCTTATATTGTTCATAAGGCTTCGATTCACGCTAGCAGTTAATCTTTTTTGAGTCAAAAAAGATTGGAGATACTGTTTGAAATGTTGATTGAAAATGTATGTAGATGTTATTCAATAGACTTAAAGAAATTCAAAGTGAGATTCGAATGGTCTGTGCAAATAACGATGCTGGAGATAACGAGATGCATACAAAAGTTACAGAAGTAGTGTTTATTCAATACAAAAGGAATGGCACTTGACTCGTCTCAGCGTCGAGTTTCTATATAGGTAATGTTCACCAAGCACTATTGTTAGTGTTGGATTGAAGCCCAGTTTTCAAGATCTGTCTGTGCTTGAAATTTAAATAAAGCCATTTTTAAATAATGGTGGTATTGTCATGTTAAAATAGCTTTTGTAGGTACACATCATTTACACACAAAGACGCTAAGGGATCATCATCATCCGATGATAATCATTTGCCCAAGACAACACTGTCTCCCAGTTATCCGTTATCAATTTATTAATCGATCTGTTAACAAGATTGTCACAAACATTATTTAATAAATATATAAGTTAAGTTGAGGAAGGTATTGTGGTTGTATCGTCAATATATTCTTCCGAAATAATTTGACACGATAACATTGATTTATGTTGTTAATGCTCTCGTCATTAAAATTTCGCAGGAAAATGATAAAACTTATCATCAAATCCTTAAGGGATTACAAAAGAAATGACAATATATCTAATCCCGATCGGAATCTAGTTAAGCATAAGATGCCTAGGCGATTTCATCAATTCCTAAGAAATTATAAAGAAACTTCTTTAATTTGTAACTTTTCGTTCCTTAGAAATGTAACCTGAAATTTTAAGATTATAAATTTCCAAGTCAATTAATACCATCTATGAATGCAACTGCTGAGGCTATGCTGGTATGACAGCCTTTCCGGCTATTCGTAGCAAAGTACTGACACCTGCAGGCTGGGGTTACATCCGACTTTTTAAATATATTCTGGCTAAGAGTAGGACAGACAAGTACCACTTAGCTTTGCAGTTGCAATATTCGGTTCTATGACAGTAATGTAACCTATGCATTTTATTTCTGAATACGGAAATGTTAATTTGTCTAATTATAACTTCCCAGGATGTGATCGTATCTGTTTATCATTTCCCTGAGAAAGATCTATCACTTTGAATCTGATTTGTGAAAGCATTGACACATTAAATATTTCTGCACACATCGACATATTTGTATATTGTCACATATATCTTGTGTTTTGTTCATCTTGATGTTTCTCTCTTTTTGCATCGATAAAGAAAAAATCAAATGTACCACGCGGTGTCGACGGTAATGGCGATGAGGTAACTGCGTCCCGTAGGTGTGAACCTATGTTGGTACCTTAATGTGTTTCTTTTACCCTGACAGTAATATGTACCTGATCTACCGCTCATCCTTCCACACGTAGACAGTATCCTATATTTAGCATGTTTATACATAAGTTAATTAACACAAACGTATGTACACTAGCTTAGTAGCAACCTTCCGCAGAACACGCTCCTATAATATTGCGCTTAAACCCTTCCATTGACTGAGCTTCAAATAGTGAGCAATCAATAAGAATCTGTATTGTAGTTTTGTTTCCAAGCTGCTAATGAATCTTTGAAGTCCATTGTCTTCGAAGGACTTTTCAAGGTTCCAGTAAATTGAGGGCATTACTTCAAAAGTCATTTAGGTGTGAAGCCCACTGCCGAGAATTACGGTGAACCTCACAGATTCACATGCTTTCTCCCCTTGACCTTGCTGTTCTCGATCAATATCTATGACGTACTAACTTTAAACATTGTTATAGCCCATAGAGAGCACACATGGTGATAAATTACCCACTTATACACCGATTTGCTTGAATCCCATTGATTGCCTGTGTGAAAGGTTACGTAAATACATCTCCATCAGCAGCGATTCATGTTCATGTTAATGATACGTTATGAATGCGCAATTTGTGTTGCTCTGATTATACCTTATTTGCTATTACTATACTTCCGGCATAGTTGTAAGGAAAAAGAAAAGATGATGATAAAATGTATGTCCACATTGCCTAAGCTCTCGGCACGTAGGTATTTAGGTACCTATAGATGCTCTTTTAAAGATATTTCATAAATATTGATGAGATTATAAAAATGTGCTACGTATTTTAGGAGGAATGGAACTGCTAGAGATGCAATGCGAGGAGCCGGAGATTCGGATGCGCATAACTTTCAAGAATATACGTACAAGAAAATCACACCTTGCGATGTTTGCTCACAAGTTCTTAGAGGTAAGATATTATTTTCAAGTCCTGTCACGTTTCTGTTTAATTTTTTTAGTGAAAAGCTAACTATAATAAGTGTGAAGCGGTGATACGAACTAAAACTATTTTCAAAACATATTTTCTTTGTAACAGAAAAATAAACTTATGTGTTTTACTTGTCGTTAATATATCATCAATTTTATATGCCTACGCTTTCCCAATTTGAAATCCATTATTTACTCTTTGGAGACAACTACGTCTGATTCGAACAAATATTCGGTGGCCCGTAAACTGTCTGCGAAGCTTGTGCCTGGCACGTTGTAGGTAAACAATTGGAATTGTGATTTCAGCATTGACAGGTGAACAAAGCTTTTATTTATACCTTCCAGTAGGAGTTCATCGAACGATTTTAATTATCCAATTTTCAATCTCGTTTAATTAATTTCAAAGGATACCTGATAATTTTCACCAAAAGTTGTTGAAGACAACAACTTTTGGTGAAAATTATCAGGTATTCAAACATAGGGATGTCTTTTGTAGTTTTTGAAACTTGGTCAAATGTAAACATTATGTGGTTTTTGTAAGGCGGTAATCGTTTACTATTCAGTGATGAGTGAAAGGGTTAAAGGACTGTGTTTTATCACTTACGATAAATGTTATTATAAAATTGAACATTGAGCATATATTATCATTCATTAGGTATCAATTTATTTGAAAGTATTATTATGTTTTAGCTTAAGTACAAGTTAGTGGCTTATCACTATCGTTAACTGTGATTTTAGATGTATATATTTTAAAATGTATCATACGATTAGAGTGCAGTTGTGATTAACAACCATTGAAGAATAAAGAAAAAAAACTTGAAATCGTCTTCATAATTATATACCTTTCTAACTTCATTAAGGGAGTTTCAAACTACCATGCCTGGATGGAATCTGATTCTGACCAGACAGACCAAGTCGTTTTATAAACTCAACATTTTAGTGTAATTTCTCTACTGTGACGCCTTCTAACAAAAACTCAACAAAGTTATTTTATTATACTTCTATAAAACTTAATACGTTCTAGGTTAACGCTGAACCATTATTTGTTACGAGGTTATAACACAAAAGTCCAATTCTCTCTTTCCAACTAATATAATAATACTAAGAAACAAAATAACACTAACTGTAAACATGTTCTTCAGCCTGTGAACGCTGAAAGGTGTTCGAAACAACGAAAAATCACGCAACCATACCATTTACTTTAGCTTAATTGTTATAAAAAAACAATCATGAAATTCTAACGAAATAAATCCGGTCGGTAACTATAAACAAAGTAACAGCCCCAATCTTGGCTCTTATAACATAAATAATAAGGCTGTTAAAATGATTTATTATTAGTATCGAAAATAGCGTGATAGAATCGCGAGAAATTAAGGCCTCAGCATGTCGCCTGCGAAACCTTTTGTTGAATTTCATTAACCTCCAGGTTCCGTTAGATACGCAGAAGGTTCTGGGTCGGTGACTATTTCAGTAAGTTTCGTAGCTTCAAACTTTGGGCAACTTTGATGGATGCGCAATAATAATCGTCGTCGTCTGATATGATGCGTCTGATATGAGTATTAGGTCGCGAAAAGGTTTCATAATTTCAAAGACAAAAATGTTCTTTCCAATTCGTCCAATAAAAGAAAGCGTTCCAGACAACATTGAAAAGAACCAGGCTGTATCTAACATCAATAAATACAGTTAAGTATTTTTAGCGAGCCTATTGAAAATACCAAATTTTTAAGTAGGTAATTTTATAACATACTATAATAGTCTGCACTCGTCGTTAAAATATATCGATAAGTAAGTAATTTAATAAGGTTTGTCCCTGAAGATTTGTTCCTAGAATGTGACAAGGTGAAAAATATCACCCTACTTACGACGCTTGTCACGTATAATATTAGCGTATAGGTACATAATACACTTCAAGAAGCTTATCTTCTTCCGTCACATCATAAGCGTACGTTTGGGTCTCGAAGGATACGATATTTTCACATCTCTGTCGCCGTATTATCTACTTTGTCTTCTTATTGGTAATTTAATCTACCTGTATAAGACACCTCAAAGAAAATGATACAAATATATAACATTTTCTTTGATTGATTTGATATTTGTGCCACATCATCGGGGCACGTTCTCTATTGACGCGTCACAATTTCTTCCAAATTACTTCTCTCTCTTTTTGATGAAGACGTGAGAAGAAAAATTGCTACCTTTTGTTCAGCAGTGGCTCAGTTGCAGTTGGAATTGTCCTACTTTAAGACTAAACATACCGAACGGTACTTGGTTCTTCGTTCTTCTTCGGTACTTGGCCACAGATTTTCTACTTGAGGGTGGTAGGCGGGCTTTCGCAAAATGCCCTACCACCAAGCTTATCGACTGCCATCGTAAGAAAACAACCGGGGCCGAGACGGCTTAACGTGCCCTCCGAAGCACGGAAGCGCTCAGTAGTAATGTCACTGGCGGTCACCCATAGAAGACATGACCGCGGCGGACGTTGCTTAACTAAGTTGATCGCTTAAAAACGGCTAAGCAAACTTTACGAGCGCTTCAATGGTGGTATGATGATGCGGTCGAAGATGTCCAGGCTATACGGCAGGAATTACTGGCTCTCAAGGGCAGCTGCCGGAACACGCCGTTGGGTTCTAGCAGTAGATTTAGATTTTTTTGTGAATGTTTTCGTCCGGAAAGTACTGTCTGTTTTTACCGCCAAGCAGTAATGTTCGCATTATTGTAATCCGGTTTGAAGAGTACGGGTGTCAGCGAAATTCGGGCAAATGAGACATGTGCATGAAAAAATTATAACAATTTTTGAAGAATGTTTCAAAAGTCTTTGTTATATAAAATAATCACTTATTGTATATAAGCTAAGGCTTTAACAATTAAACTAATTTGTATGTGTAACTTGAAATTTACCTTTGAGGAAACTGTCCAGCAATTTTAATTTACGAGTAAGCACAATCGTTTTCTATTACAGATCAGCTGTTCTATTTATTGATGTATTTTGGCTGGTTTGTCTTTGTAATAAAATTGCTTGTTATAACTTCACGAAATGATTATTTTGTGTATAGGGCACACCAGGCAAGGCCTCCGCTGTCGTCTATGTAAGATGAACGTCCACACGGACTGCATGCCCCAAGTAGGCAAGTGTCAGACTAAGTCTCGACTATTGCGGAGACAGAAAAGCACTTCCGAGATTGAATCCCATCGGGTGAACCAAGACATCGCTTTTGATGATGAAAGTAAGTGTAACGTAAATATATTGAGCAGTATATATACCATGTCTAATTAATAACCTCAAAAGAATTAAATGACCATTATAAAAGCACATTTTATTAGATGGAAGATCAATCAGTACCTGTAAAAGGAAATTGTACAGGTTTCAAATCTTCTTGTGAAATAATTAATATTTCCTAGAATACTAACTGTAAGCTTCGAGAATTTTCTGATGTGTAATTAAATCGCCTCTGTTAATTAATCTTTGAAACATTATATTAAAATAAATTTATAGGAATTATGAAAATAATTTATAGAGAAGTTTGTCGAAAACTCTGAATTATTTATTTTATCTTTAATAGTCAAGATTGCAAAGAACTTTTATTTTATTACTCTATAACTGTAAATTTTATAAGACCAAGCTAACCGAAGTTGTGGTAAGTTTGAACTTACGTCGAATATAATATTTTGTAAGATTTGGTCTCTGACATACATATTAAAATGATGATTTCTAAAACAACATTGGTACTACCTTAACTTACTTAAAACTAACATAATAAATTTTTTTCTACGTTGTCTTCGTATGTCCTCTATTGAAACGATATAATTGTATCGCTCGTTAAAACGTAAATTATATTATATCAAAAATACTAACTTATTAGGAACCGGCTAGGACTCGCGTTATATTTACCGGAAAGATTCCGACCAGCATGCAGCAGTGCAAGTACCGTAGTATGGCTCGTTAAATTATCGAATCGCTATGATCGATAAATTACACGAATCGTATCGCCCATTGCAAGTTTGGAACTTTTGTTGATAACTCATATCGACGGCTTACGATCGTGAAATTGGAGACTGTATGTCGATTACGAGCAAAATAGACGATCATTTTAAAGTTCCATGCTAGGGTTATCGTTAAATTTTAACGAATGTTTACCAAATTTAATTACCGATCGTTTAAGTAGGTTTCATACTTGCAACATCGACAAAACATCCATATAACCCGTTTTGTCGAATTTAGACGATTTTTAATGTCAAATTTAGCGATCGGTAAGTACGGTACTTGCGCTGCAGTTTCGGACTGTTTTGAGTTACGCGCTGAGGCCCGTGCTCGTCGCTTCGCGCAATCGTGACTCCCATGCAGACGAAGGACTTCTTGAAACTTGCGATAGTTTCCAAAACCAAAAATACTATTGCGTACATAATGTGTTGTTTCGATATTTTTGTAAACTTGTAAACAATTAATCACACCTGTTAGTTTAACATGACAATAATTGTTCGATAATTATTTGTTGCCTATTTAACAAGTATCCTCCTTAGTCGTTCACTCTTGACAGAGTGGTCGTGGTTGATGATGCTGCATTTTCATTGACTAAAGCAGCCCGATGCCCCTCGCGTTGCTTGTTGCGGTCTTCAGCGTCTAGGAAACTCTGAATTATGGAGGTTTGCGTCGTAGCTTTGATGAGGTCTGTCCAACGTATAAGTGATCGACCGCGTGACCGCTTGCCTTCCACCCGTCCCTGGACAACGATTAGTTCCATGGAGTGTTCGTTTCGAACAACGTGTCCAAAATATTTGAGGATTCGAGTTTGCACATTAGACGATAATCTCTGATTGATGTTTAGTTCTGCCAGGATCGAGAAGTTGGTCCTAAACGCTGTCCAGGGAAACCGCAGCAGTCGCGTATCAAGTTTAACAATAAACATATATATATATATTGTTAAACTTAATATATAATTTGTGGATACCTAGGTATATCCTGAAACATATCAAGATTCAGGATAACGCAAAAAATATGTACTGATATATAATTGTTAAAGTGCGTTTTGTATAATTATAACATATAAACCAAAATCAAACATCAAATGAAAAAAGAGCGAAAGATGCACAACATTATTTGAAGAAAAAAATGCTATTGGTACGTTTTAAAATATTGACCGAGCGAGCGCCAAGCGCGAGCAGAAGGTCTCCGTTTCAGCTTGGGCAAAAATACTTTCGTGTGTCTGTCCGGATTCCGAATTGCTCACAAGATATCTTGTGAAATTTTGTGAGCAGGTTCGATAATTATACTTATATGAAATATTTTGTTGATTCAGTTATAGCATGTTTTTCAAATCAACGATAAAAAGATGTAGAGATTGAAATCGTCAAAAATCAATTTCAGTCGCGAAGCAAGGATTCGGCTTAACGATTAGTTGTTTTAGAAATCATCGATTGTTTAGTGTTACCTTACATACAACTTTTTATTTAAGGAATTTCAGAAATGGCTATTTAATTTGACACTTAGAGACACAACACACAGCTCTCATCAAGCTTGTATTGTATCGCAAAGAACACACACACGATGATGATATACCAACATCATACACGCATCTGTCAATTAAACACAACCGGAAGCTAAAGTTGAACATTGTCCAGGAGTGGAGCAAGGGTGGCTGCCAGGTCAGCGACTCACCAAGATCTCGTTTAAGGGATCGGTCGAGTTCGATGACGATTTCGATAGCTTCTGTGATGAGGGTACGGTATCAGAAACCCCGGAGTGTTCCCGTGCACGCATCCGAACGCCGAGCATTCGATAACACTAACAAACATCGAGGATCCCCCACATACTGTACAGAAACAGTGCACTAACACAATACTGTACGAGTAGTAGGTAGTGTCGCGCACACATTAACCCGCGTCGGTGTGCTTTCGATGCTCAGAGGAGGAGGTGGATCAGACGTACCAAGTTCTGAAGAGGGCCAACGAAATAGCCGGGAAGGGTGTCGTCGCGGGAACGGGCGGCACGGGCCCGGTAGTGCGGGTTTCAGCGGCGCCGCCCGCCGGGCCGGGGCCGGAGGAAGGTTGCCGCTCGCCCGCGCGGCCGGCAGCGGCGCCCGGGCTGGCCGTGGCGCCGCAGCCCGTCGCCTCCTGTTCAGGTTGTCGAGTCGCGCCCTCACGATTGTCAGTACAGTAGTGTCGAGTTGTTGCACGCCTTGTACGAATACTTCGCGTAGTCGCGGGCGCTGGGCGGGGTGGGGGCGGGGTGCGGTCGGTAGCGGTACTGAGCGCTGCTTGTCGGTAGGCGGAGCGACGCGGCCAGACGGAGGCGTGCGGCGGCGTCTCTTCGCCGGCGTCAAGAGTCTCTCCATGTGGAGCTCGCGCTCGCGCCGCGGCTCGCCGCAGCATCGGTCCATTTCCCTGCCGGAAAGTACGCGCCCAGCCGTAGCGAATCGCTCTCCACCACTCGCAGCTTTGTTTGTCCCGTCTAAGTACATTACGGTGCCCCGTATACCTCTGTGTGTTCCGTACTTTATGTTCCTTTATGTTCAGTTTCGCGATTGCAGTGTTTAGATTAGTGAATAGGTCTTATGTTAGACGAAGCTCGGCCCGTAGCAATGCTTGAACCTGTCCTCTCGCTGGGCCTTCCGGCCCACTCTAGGTTTTGATGTTGATAACTGCGTCCCGAACATTATCCATATTTTTAACTATCATTCCAATTTTATTTTTTGTTTTGTATGTTTTGTTTTATGTTTTATTTATTATGTTTTGTTCGCGTATTATTTTTGCAGAATCGGAGGTGACCACGACACGACCCTTCGGACAACCTCTCTGTTTCGTTAACGAAAACGGTGATCCTCCGCCTTCCATTCTCAAATCCGCAGCGAGTTTTCGCAAGAAATAATGCAGAGACATTTACCCGGGAACCCTTCCATATCGCCTAACGGCAGAGAGCACTGACTCGGCGCGGTAGTTCGGTCTTCGATAACCGCTTCACGGATTTTCTGTTACTTTGTTACCCCGAAGCGCCCCGCGTTCTGTGATATGTACATATTGTTACTGTTACAATAAAATTGGAAATTTTATTTTCTATTTTCTCTATACCCGAGCACTTTATATCACTTTGAATTGAGACGAGTTACCTGCGAGTGCGCGGATGTAAGTGGTGCATGGCTTGTGCGGCGTGCTGAAGGTTGCATGCGTTTTATATCGGCGAACACATTACACGATACCGCTATATACCTGCACCCATCCACTAACTTCCATGACTCAAACTTCGCTTCTGTCACGATCTAAGTACCGAGCTCACTATCGGAACGACCTCAAACTCACGCCCGAGAGGTTACGTCACCGACACCTTATCTAACTCCAAGCCATGCTCAACATAGAGATACACAAATAGTCTGGCGTTTTAGTTTGCTTTGTTCGAGGCTCGAGTCCTTTTTATTTTAGATATATTCCAGGGCATCCCGGCGAATGGGCTTAGTAGAATTAGTATGGAAATTTTTACAGACCCGCTCCTGTTTACTTGTCCACACAGGTTCGATGAAGAATTCCAAGAGTGCCCAAATGTTGAGGCAGGCAGACCGCACCAGTCCCTTACCTGGTACCAATATTAAAGACCCCCGTAGTATTCTTCCACGTTGATACTTGCATCGGTGAACTTGTTGCCATGTAACATAAGACGCCACCTTTCTGTCATTGATAACTGCTGAAGACAGATTGCATCCGTTCATAGATATTTAGCAAACGAAGCTTTCACTTCTAGCTAACCATCACCACCACTCCATGTTCTATATCCACTCCATTGTTCTTGATAGTAATTAGTTATTTACATTATTTCTCTGTTGATGCATCTTTCTTACTTAACCTACGTTTATTTGCACAGCTTTAGCACAGTTTTATCCTAACGTTGTTTGACTTAATTATATTTTGCTTGTAAAAAGTAATTATGTACTTTAAAATAACCTTATGTATCTAGTATCCTTTTCACAATATTATCTACCTTAGATTTAGTAATGAATTAATCATGTAAAACAGCAGATGAGCTCTCACAATAACTAATAAAAAAATATTGTGAAAAGGACGCAACTGATTTAACGCCAACTGACTGATTCATTTAACATTAAACTTATCTACTTACCCTTAATTCACCACCCTGTTAACGAACAATAACACAATTCCAATAGTAAAACCTTATAGAATGTAAATATAGCTCACTGAAAACCAAATCATGAGTCACGAAATCAGAGATAACTTTCACAGCCATTTCATTGCGTAAAAGTAAAATGTAGAAGGGTAAGTGTGTATGCTCATACTGCGTACTTTTATAGCGCCACACTCTCCAAGACGACAAAAGTTGAACCTTAGGATGAAGAGTTTGTCGTTGGATTCGCCGGAGTGCGGGGAGCTGAGGCGTCGGCCACCGAGGGACCAAGCCACGGCGCACGGCAGCCGCGTCCTATGTACGCAGTAAACAATCACTCGAGTCCAAATAACAATCATCCATCCATTCCCAAAAAGATCGGAATATATGGAGGTGCTATAGCAACATAAAAAAACCCAAGCAAGTTTTGTAGTGAATTTTAAACGATGTAAAATTTGGGAGTAGTGTATGTGGTTGCTATAAACAAGCACCACAAAGAAAAATATACAGATTTAAGGCTATCTTATGTTATAGGTACATATTTGTGTTGGTAGGTATTTCAACTCCATATATTCCTTTCTAGAAAATCCATCTCCATTTGACAAAATACCAACAGACCCGCCGGAACTTTTTGATCCTGCTGAAAGTATGGAGCCATCAGTATAATCAAGTCTCTGAAACAAGCTGTCAACTCTAGTCCGTGGGATTCGTTTTAGTTGGATGAAAAGCTTTGGTGCGGTCTTTACAACAAAAGTTATTATGGAACACTAATTTGGAGTCAATTTGATAGCAATATGGGAATCTCAAGCTTTGCATGTACCTAAGTGTGTCGATGCTAGAATTTTAAATTTAGTGGAATTGACACCATTATCTACCGAACAATAATTGACTTCTGTATCTGTTTGATACGAGTTCTGGGAAGTTGATCATAAAATAATAGAAATTTAACGCGATAAAATTCATTGGTTTATGATTCCTGGAGTGAAATACTGCTTTTGTTTGATCAACGGATTCGCGGTATCAATCCAATTAGTCATGGAATCCGTAGCTGAGGTTATTCTAATGTTTGAATGCAAAATCACTAGTGAAACAATATTTTATTGCATTTGAACATCAATTGTTTCGGAAAATGTAATTGACTCCAATTTATTTGTGTGGGTTGTGTATAGTTTAACTTTTTAAGTTCTTTGGACTCGAGTTAACTTGATGTCGAGCAGTGTTGTGGTGTGGGCACAAATTGATATTCTTCCCCTTGGCTTAGCTTGTGTGTGTCTAGCGTGATCTACCTACTTTATGCTGTCTTTGGTGCGATTTCTACGTCGTTTTTTTTTAAATTGGTGGTAAGTAATTCAAACTTCACCGTTTGATCATCAACAAGTTCATTTCACGAAACCATAAAAAATAAACCACATCGAATTCGAAACAGAGTGCTTAATACTTTCTCTTCTCTTTTTCGACTCCATCAATAAGAACTTACTATTCGCATGAATTTAATATTTTTTGTTTCTTTTATTTTGTAGGTAACTGCAGACCAGTTTGCATGAAACATAGCTTCACTAGAGTAAATAACTACACAGTTTTTAACTATACTCGATCATGTACGTTGATATGATTTTAATTTAGTATTAAAATTTAATGTATCAGCATACGGTATTATAAAATTAACTCGCTCTTGTAGAACTTCTCAATAATATGTAATACTACCCGCGTGCTATTGTTTTCCATAAATAATTAACTATATAATATGGCCGTGATAAGGTATCATATTATTTCATTATTGTTTACCACCGATATCGATTGCTGATACTATGTTGTTTCTACTATATTTAGCTGATAAGTATTAGAATTGCCTGGTTTGAACTGAATTCTAAAACGAAGTTCGAGTTGATTTTAATATCCAGTGGAATCGGATTGAATCTCTAAATAAGTATTTACTTAGAGATTCAAATTGCAAGCCAGGTGAGCTAGAGGTACAACAAGTTACAGCAATTAATAGTCTGCTAAGGTGACACTTTTTACTACCGTTGCCGATACAAAGTAACTTTTTTTTTTATTGCTGACTGTTAAGCCTTTGACCACAATCTCACCTGATGGTAAGTGATGATGTGATCGGAGTTGTTAACAGGCTAAACTTAGAATTATTGACTCTCGAGGACAGCTGCCGGAACACACCGTTAGGTACTTGGCGATAGAATTTCTACCTGACGGTGGTCGCTAGCCAGGCGGGCATTCGCAAAAATGCCCTTCTACCATGAAGCTCAAGCCCGCGGCGGGATTCGAACCATGGACCTACTGCGCGGTAGTCCATATCCAATGCCACTGAGCACTCACTGCTTCAAACTACCTCTATACCTCTACCTTCCATAAATGTAACAGAGTAAATCATTTATATTTCACACTAGGTTCATACTTACCCACATAGAGCCTGCCAATACAAAAAGAGAAAAGTAACACCCACATCACACGTGAAATATTACGGGCACGTGTAGATACCGCTCCTTCGATTACGTGCCATGTCATCCCCTGACGCCACGGGGTGTATTCACGTGTACTGTACTGTATCGGCCGGATAGTCCACTGCTGAACACAGCCTCCCACAGACCTAGGATTTTTTCGCTACGTACATCCTAAGCCTATGGCCTCCCCCAATATGAGGGGGTTTACCATACGTGTACCTATCAAATAATTTGACACATTCTCTCTAGATATTCTTCTTCTATTACCGTCGTTCCAGTTAATTATATTCGGATTTCCATGTGTATGTAACTCAATCCTCATTAAATATAATGTTTATTTTAATATGGTATAGAGATTAAAAAGTTAAGAAACTAAGTATAGGAGGTATCCGTGATGTTAAGCTGTGTTATTCTGGTTGCCTACAGACAAATATGTCTATTATAAATTCAGTGTCTTAAACGTAAGGTGGTATTAACAGTTCCATTGCTTTGACATCTGGAGTTTTCAATTACGATTTAAGTACCTGTTGCAAATGAGGCCTTAGCTCCAACAAGTACCTATTTTGGAGCTAAGCCAATTAAAATACTTTCGTAATAGTATGTAACAAATATGAAACCTTAAATACTTCACAATTTTCTTTTTCATAGATACGAAGTTTCATTTTTATAGTTAAGAACAAACTGACCCTGATTCAGAATCAGAATTATTTATGTATCGTTATTACGCTATTATAAAGTTTTTGGATTATTTATTGTTGCCTATTATGTATTCAGTTATTAAATGTGGTGAGACCCTTTGGGAACACCATAGGTCAGGGAGTCCGTTGTTATTTTAGTTACGGTGCCAAAATACTTTTATATATCAGTAACAAGACTAGATTTAGCGAATTTTTCATTTACAATTAGTTCTTATTTGTATTAGTTACCAAATCTGTGATGTCGAGACCACACTAAATAAAAGTGATTGAGGTCTGAGATATAAATAACACAATGATAACAGATGACGAAAAATAATGGACGATGCGGCGGGTACCGGTCTATAAGTCTTCCTCGAGAAGTATTCTACCACCACATGGCATAGTTTAACCACACGGAATACTACAAAAGAAAACTTTCTTTCAATTAGAGTTTCGACAGAGTATAAGTGCCAGTGTGTACCTGTCAACGCGTTTAGATGAAAATTCTACGCCATTACGCAAATGTGATTGAAGATGTGTCAAGTCGCTGGAGAAAATGGATCGGAATTCACGATTAACGAGAAGGATATCTTGAGAAAATCTTGAAAGCATTTTGTTTCTACCGACTAAAAGGGTTGTTTAGATAAGTTGAAGATTGTATTCTCTGTACCCGTAAATCTGAATGCCCTATGGACTAAAATATGTTTTCTCTGTACATTATATTTTTACAAAAAAAAATATATAGAGAAAATGCTTTGCATGGTTTACTATACCAATATGCTATCAGAATTACACATGATAAGTTTAAATAAAAATACTCTAAATATGTATATACTCACCAATAGGTGCAAAGAAATGAAGTCAAATCTAAAATATAAATTCACAAATTATCATAACCTTTAGAAAAGATGATCTAGATTATCTTTACTAAATTTAGTTTCTGAAACATTAACTCTAGTCCTAGGACTAGAGTTAATGTTTCAGAAACTAGTCCTAGGACTAGAGTTAATGTTTCAGAAACTAAATTTAGTAAAGATACAGCGAGCAAAAATAACACAACTAAGAATAGGTATATAGGATTGATCCCGTTAGAAAAAAATCTGTCGCTATAAAACAAGTAACCTCTAAAATTATTGGGCAAGTCATTTCATAAATTACATAATTTGTTTTTGAACTAAGTTGGAAACCATTTGCAACGTACTAGCCTGGCCAGCTACACATATGCTTCGACGGCAGCCTTGTATTTACACGCTTTTCTGTTCACATGTTTGACATGAAAATGTGGTAAACAGCGCCGTCGTCACCGGTACACAGCCGAAGACTGCTGAGCGCCCGCGGTGGAAGGATGAGCAGCGTTGACCTGCCGGACGAACCTGACAAGAGCCTCTCGTCTAATAGCGCGAGCCCGTGCCCCTCACCTGTGAAGCAGCATAGCGTAAGTGAACACCCCTTTGTTTTATGAACACTGATATGTTTTTTTTAATACATAGAAGACTTGCAATGTTTACAACCAGGATGTCGGTGGGTGACGGTAATCACTTACCACATGGCGAGTCGCCTTGTCTTATACCTTTTATCCCATAGAAAAAACTTTTGCCGTTTCACCCGATGAGCTTAAAAAACGGCCTTAATTCCCTAGTGGCCTGTACATTACCTAGATTACAACATGTGTATATTAGGGAAACAGTGACTCTAAAATTTAGAATAGTAATAGAAATTCAGAATTCAACTCTGCAGCGGCGGACACTTGATGACAGCAAAAGTAAAATGTCGTAACGGGTGTAGATATACCTGATCTTCCGGAGATGTAGTGAGGATGGATATAGTTATTTTTAGGTACCTATAATAAGCATTGTTACATTATTTTCTGAAATCTGTACATGATCAATCACCCTAAAAAATATTATTACAAATTAGCTAAACCTTCTGGAACACCTTAATCGGTTCCCTGTAGATATAATTCAAGGTCTTTAAGTACAGAGTGAATAAGTATCGTCTATATATAGTCAATTATATTCCGTCGAAGACTGCGTTGTCGTTTTCCATGTGAGACTAGTAAACTAATATTATAATTTTTATATACCTGTATTTTTTTTTCTAAAACCCAAAGAAACCAATCACATTTATCTATCAAATATTCTGAACTTTGCTGGGTGTCCTGTCTCATCTACCTACCCAAAACTTTATATATATTTATTAAATCGGATTATAAATTTGGTGTTTCTGAAAGCTTTCGAATAAGTCCTACAATATTTTATTTCTGTCCGGAAAATTCTTAGTCAAGACTACTTCTGCAAATGGACAAACTTAGCAAAACTGGAAACGCGCGCCTGCATCCAATGGCCTTCCGATTCGAGGTCTCGACACGAAACTGTCAAAACCCTCTTTCCTTTTATCGGATTATAAAACGTCCGATCCTACATAGCTAAGCGCAGATGGCGTATAAAATTTTATATTTATTCTCTAATTTTCTAATATTTCCACCTCAATGACGTGAACGGGCGCGTAAATCGAGCGGTGGATTGCTTGCTCGAGGTCTGAACCCGAATTTTATTTGAAGACTTTTTCAAATAATTTTCGCACCATTTGGCCGCGTATAAATTAAGCATCCACTCCGCTAGGTTCCCTGCATGGCACTTACTTTCGTTTAAGCGATGGCTATTTTACTTCTAACGCTTTTTAGTCACTTTACGTTTATAAGTAATCGATAGCTTCATTTGCGCTGAGGCTTCAATATTTCTTTACAAACACGTTAGAACTTTGAAGTTGATTAGTTGTTTTATTTATAGAGCCTGTTACTCTAGCTTAGAGGAAACATCTACAGAGAAAAGGTTGCTCATACGTTGTAGTTTGCAATGGGAAATTTTAATATTTTTACAGATATTTGCGCTTGTGGCTTTTGGTGATGTGTTTTCATGTTATGTTTGCCGAGATAGACAAGCCGGCAAGGTGGTAAGCATCGCATCTGTACATTATTGTTACAGTGTCACCGTTGTGTGTGACAATGCACTGCGCTGGACACTCCGAGACATTAGTTTTTTAAATCTCGATTGCCCGGTAATTTTATTTGCAACAGTGCCCTACCTAAACGCAACAGAGTTTGCACACTGCTGTTTGGAGGTAGAACATCTGACACTGCCGTGGTACCCACCAAGATGGCCTGTTGCTTTAGAGGCCTCACACCTCTTGCTTTAGAGGTGACACGCCACCTGGTGTGTCACCTGATTGGCACCATCCGGAGACTGTGTGTGGGGTACCGAAATTAAGGGTACCTTGCCACGGACGAGGGCGACTCAAACCCTAAATCCATTCTAAAAATATTTTGTAGATGATAAGATTTATTGTATTTTTTATTTATTTAGATTAATCAACCGGTGTCGCATGGTGGTAGGGCATTTAGCGAATTCCCGCCAGCCTAGCTACCATCCTAAAACCTGGCGAAAATATGTCGCCAAGCACCTGAAGGTGTGTTCCTTGAGAGCCAGTAATTCTAGGTTAGCCTGAACAACATCTTCCTCCACATCATCACTACCATCAGGTGAGATAGTAGTCAAATGCTAATATCAGGCATAAAAATAAAAACATTATTAGGTACATTATATACATAGATACACGAAATTGTTTTGTACTTGTACACATCTTAATGTTTTATATCTTATAGGCTAACACAACATGCTACAGTAATTACACGTAACTTAAATTAAAATATTATTAGTTTTAAAAATAACAAGCAGAATGTGCGCTTCTACTCACTTTGACTAATTAGTAAGTCAGTTATATTTTTTCGAAATCGACCAAGATATTCCGCAAATGCGTCGACTATCATGGCACTATTATTAAAATACCTACTCAGTCTGGGAACCACAGAATTTGCTCCTAAAACAGTCTGTCGAAAGGGTGGACATAAATGTTCAATATATCCACAAAGGTAACTCCAATTTTAAAAATAAACCTATACAACAGTCCAGGAGGTTAGTTTCTCGATGAGTCCAGGGCACCTTATATGATTTTTCTAGAATTTGTAAGAGAATACCACATCTAATATTTCTCTACCAATTAACATTCAGCCCATTTTGAAAATTTTCAAGCGTTTATCATAAAACTTTACCTTATTTTTTATTCTAGTACAATACGCCAAGTGCCAGAGATGTCTAAAATGTGGTCTCTATACCAAGCTACTTCTTACAAGACTTGTATAGTTTTATTTTAATTCTGATATTTTAATACCTTGAAGTTTCTTAGTACAAATCCAAGAATTCTTGATGAATATGTTACCTAGGGGTGGACAAATGTAAGTCTGCTAACAAAATTAACTCCTAAGTCTTTTACTACATTAACTTCGTAGTAGTATATTGCCATTAATAGTATATTAAGAAGGGATTATATTATGGTTACGATTGAATTTAATATAAAGACATTTTTCAATATTCAGTTGCACACAGTTTCATCAGTCAGTTTTTCAGTTCATCAGTCCATCAATGACCGAATATCTTCTTGGAATAAAATAGCCCCTTGCATGTTTCGTACAGTTTTCCATATATTTATGTCGTCAGCAAACATGAAGGGAATTGAGTTCGCAAAACATCAAGATTTACATGATCACTGTATTCGTGAGTTTAAAATAATATTGCTATTTTTATTTTTATAAGTTTTGTAAACAGATGCACTTAATTCCATAAAATCGGCAAAAATATTAAACATTACATGTACCCATTTCAAATGTAATCGATTCAATTGCCAGCATGCTGGGCACGCTCTCAGCTGGTAGTGGGCGTTTGAGCATTTGAAGTGGCTGTGAGTCTGCAATGACTTGTAGGCTGTCCAAATGCTTTTATGGTAATAGCTGTAGTGTTGTAGTATTTTGATAATAAATGTGCTATAAAACATAATAAATGTTGAAAAAATACATATTTATGTATGGGTTTCCTAATAAATATAATCTCCGTATCTCACGTGATCAAGTACAATTATTAGAAAACCTAGCAGCAAAACCATAATTTGCCAGAATATAAGTCAGCGTTCGCCTTAAAAATTTCATGGCACCCTTTGAATTTTTCAGAAGCACCAGCGACTTCTTCCAACGAACTTGTACGTGATTCTCTACAACTTTAAGTCCCGCCACGCCGATGAACTTGATCTCAAAGCTGGGTACAAAGTGACCGTCATCGACACTTCAGATCCAGACTGGTGGAAGGGCAAGTGCTTGGGAAAGATTGGCTACTTCCCTTCCAAGTATTGTACTAAGCTGCAGGCCGGGGAAAGACCGCTTCAAGTTACACATAATCTGCAGGTAAGGTCATATTTTAATGTTATAAATGTTGCAATAACGACTGCTAAGCGATATTCCGGCCACAGGGACGGACGGTCGGGGTTGCGAATTCTGCTTGTTATAATTTTCTTTTACATTATTGTAATTCAGATAATGTCGTATAAAAATATGTACTACCGAAGTTTGTATTAAATATATGAGAGTTTAGCAATGGTTGTCTTCCGGTTGATAATGATGACGAAGTAGAAAAATTTGTTATTCGGTGTCATAATATATTCCTAATGCTTTAATGTCTGCTTCCGATCGGGCGGTTACCTGGTTTGAAACATACCGCGGGTTTGACGCTTTTCAGCGTAGTCGTAGGGCATTAAATACTCACCACTCTCTCTAAAAGATAATCAGTGTGAAACATCTAGGATATGTTCCGACTTTACTTGAGTTTCAATACTATGCTAAACATTGTCTCTCACAAAATTAATCGCCAACAGCTGAATGTCATAACCAGCTAGTGGTCAAAAGTTTATCTGTGACCAATAAATACAAATGAAAAAAAACAGATAAAATAGTAATATTGTTTTGTTAAAAAGGCATACCACCTTTATTAACAAAACTTTTTTTACGCAGTGATGCCTCAGTGGCATTGCCTATGGACTGCCGTGCAGCAGGTCCATGGTTTGAATCCCGCCGCGGGCTTGAGCTTCACCTCATGGTGGAAAGGTATTTTGCGAATGCCCGCCTGGCTACCACCCTCTACTAGAAAGTCCGTCGCAAAGCACCTAATGGTGTGTTCCGGCAGCTGTCCTTGAGAGCCAGTAAAATTACAGGCATTGAGACTTAACCCCTGTACGTCTCAGTGTGACGGGCATAGTGCAATTCGTCGTTGACGAAATGCATCTGTTATAGGCAGAGGCTAGTCTACTTAACATCAGGTGGATCTTGGGCTTGTTCCGTCACAATAACATAAAAAACCTGTAAACTACTATATTGGACTGTAAGTGTAATACGTGGAGGAACATTAATTACAGGATAATAATCTGGTGTTTTTAATTATACATAATGTTACGAGCTGAGGGTTCGGGATAAATAATGCAATACGTTTTCGGCAAACTGACACCTTTATTCACAGTTCTACAGTCACTTCACACTTCACTGAACACAACACTAAATCACTGACTGTTCGCACTTAAAAGATCACTAATCACACACTTCACTGTATTTGACTATTCGCGCTTGGAGCACTTTATCCAAAGGTAATCGCACTGTAGCTTGTATCGAACTCAAAGTAAGACTGACTCGTCGGCCCGGACCCGACCCTATTTATACCCAAAAGTCAAAGCTTCCGGAATATTCTATACTAGTCTAGATAGAAAAACAATAGGGGCCATAAATCACTCGTTAAACGTAAACAACTTTTGTATGCAATTCAATGGAAACTAACTACTACTTATACTGTGGTTGTTTACTAGTTGCCTGAGAACAAAAGGCGACCCTTTTTTTATAACATTTTTTTTTTGTGAAGTGTAGGTACATTCTTTGTTTAGTTTAACTTGTTTATCGACCTTGGATTGCTCTAGATTGTTAGAGTTCTTGCGCCGTAACACTGCCCCCTCCTAAGACATGCTCGTCCCGAGCATAGTTGGAACCACAGTATGGCGCCAATCGATCCACATGAACAATCTTAGATACTCCTCGTTGGCCCTTTCGTATCCGATACGTGATGTCGTTGATTTTGGTCACAACCAGGTATGGTCCGTCCCATTTAGGCTGAAGCTTCGGCGACTTCCCTTTACTGCGTATAGGGTTATGCAGCCACACTTTTGAACCTTCTTGAAATCCAGGTTTAACCAGTCCTCCACTGTACCGGGTCTTCTTCATGTCGGAAAATCCAAATCTGTATTGATTTTGACGCTCGCAGATGTTCTTCTGTTTGCGGAGGTCACTCACAAAACTCTTTCCACTGCTTGTTTGAGATGCTCTTCTAGTAGCACAAATACTGCATTTGTTACACCAGTCCACAACATCGCTCCGACAATGGATCCAATAAAACTGCTCTCGTATCTTTAACAGTGTCCTTCTCACTCCAGGATGACTTCCTGAACATTCGTTGTGACATTGTCGTAGAATCTCACGAATTTTCGCTTCCGGAACAACCACTTGCAGGTGATAGTTATCGCCCCGAACATTCTCCCATTTGCGGCACAGCACACCACTATGGATCACCAAGCTGTCCCACTGCGCCCAATAAACCCTTGTTGCTATACCCATTCCAGCAACAACATTCCACTTGGGCCTTCCAGTGCCAGCTTCCATCCATGACAGAATAGGCCTGATATTCGCATCATCCTGCTGTGCACGTCGCATGGATTTCTTCCAGTCGTCGGTTATAACTGTTCTCACCATCCTTACTGGTATGACTTCCTTCACTTTGCCATCGTGAGTTTCTCTAATGTCGCTGCGTTCAATATTAGAGTGAAGTTCGTTGCGCTGCTGATTCCATCCTTGTCGCAGTCTGTCTTCCGATGTCAATTTCCATCTGGGGCAACTGGATCTCAAATGCCCTTTTTCTCCACAGCTGTAGCATCTCGGGCTGAATCTTGGATAATTTGTATCAGACAGTGTATCTCCTTTCCTGGTCCATTGCATATTCACACCAGTAGAAAGTTTTCTTTCCCATGTTCTGTCGTGTCTTCGGTCACTCTGGTGCGGGCAGTTATATCGCAAGTGACCCCTTTCTCCACATTCAAAACATCGAGGGCTGAATCCCTGGTTGTCATCACGGTAACGTTGTGTGGTAACCTCTCGAATGTGATGCGATCGATGATCATGTCGTACGGCTTCCACCTCCAAAGCATGGGCTAGGGCGTCCTTAATTGATTCATGTTGACCCAGCCTCACTGCAGCTCTCACTTCTAAGTCACGTATCCCATCTACGAATGCTTGAAGTAGGATTCCGTCGATGAGTGCCGGTGATGATTGATACGCCTTCCGTACGAGCATTTCCACTTCCAGTGCCCACTGCTGGAGATTTTCACTGCTTCGCTGGGTTCGTTCTTTAAACTGAGCGCGGAATACATGCTCCAGATGAGCATCACCAAATCTAGACTCCAATGCCTCCAGAAGTTGGTCAAACGCTATGTCTTTTCCAAGCGCCTCCAGAACTGTTAAGGCTTTGTCACGTAAGCCCAGAGTAAGCGCTGTCATAGCCTGCGCTTTAGTCCAACCGTTGGCCTGCACTACAGCCTCAAATTGAATTTTGTAGGCCGACCACGAAGAGGTTCCGTCGAATGGTGGTACTTTAAATCCTCGAGGTGATGGCGCAGGTACTACTGACGCAGGTAATCCAGCTCCAGTTTTTAAAATGCACAGCGTTTTTTGCATGTCATCCATTCGGGCTTCCACTTTCTCAAAGCGGTCCTCATGCTGGTGGACCTGATCTTCCACCACTTGGAGTTTCTTCCCGAACGTTGCGTGTAGGTCTTTCATCAGAAGAGTCTGCTCCTCTTGGCGACGGGTCTGTTCCTCTTGGCGACGTGTCTGTTCTTCTCTGTCCTGTTGCAATTGGTCCTCCAGTCGACGGGCCTGCTCTTCCTGGCGGCGGACTTGCTCCTCCTGGCGGCGTAACTGCTCCTCCTGGCGGCGTAACTGCTCCTCCTTGTCTTGTTGCAGCTGCTCTTCAAGACGTCGGGCCTGCTCATCCTGGCGTCGGGCCTGCTCCTGAAGCATTGCCATTAGTGCAGCAAAGTCAGTTGCAGCCGGAGCAGCCGTAGTCGAAGGGGCTCCCGACATAGAGGCGGTGGTTGCCTCTGCAGTCGGCTGTTCTTCGGAGAGAACTGGTGGTGTAGCTCCTCCAAACCTTCGTTGGTCGATGTCCTGTTGCCGCTGACTCCTCGTTCGGATGCCCTCAACGTCGTCCTTTGGTAGCACAGGCATTATTTATCCCCAATTCTGACACCAATTTGTTACGAGCTGAGGGTTCGGGATAAATAATGCAATACGTTTTCGGCAAACTGACACCTTTATTCACAGTTCTACAGTCACTTCACACTTCACTGAACACAACACTAAATCACTGACTGTTCGCACTTAAAAGATCACTAATCACACACTTCACTGTATTTGACTATTCGCGCTTGGAGCACTTTATCCAAAGGTAATCGCACTGTAGCTTGTATCGAACTCAAAGTAAGACTGACTCGTCGGCCCGGACCCGACCCTATTTATACCCAAAAGTCAAAGCTTCCGGAATATTCTATACTAGTCTAGATAGAAAAACAATAGGGGCCATAAATCACTCGTTAAACGTAAACAACTTTTGTATGCAATTCAATGGAAACTAACTACTACTTATACTGTGGTTGTTTACTAGTTGCCTGAGAACAAAAGGCGACCCTTTTTTTATAACATTTTTTTTTTGTGAAGTGTAGGTACATTCTTTGTTTAGTTTAACTTGTTTATCGACCTTGGATTACTCTAGATTGTTCGAGTTCTTGCGCCGTAACAATAATATTTTGTAAAAAAAATTATATATGTTACTATACCAACCAACTAATCGGTCAAATTTGATAACCTAGTAAGTAGTAACTAGTAAGATTTTCTTTTAGTATAATATAGATCGAAACCAATGGCAACGCACACCTCAATTCACCACGACATAATTTTATGACTCCAAATACATGAGAAAATAGTTGCAGTAATAATACTACTGCCCAGTGCACCCTAGCATGTGGGCTGTCATCGTCTAGAGTTGATTGAGTACAGAGGAAATAAAAATAAATGGGGCCTCTAACCCTACACCAATAATAACTGGAAATCACGATTTAAAATCTAGTTTGGAAGCAATAATAAGAACATTTTACATATATTTCTTATACGGGCTGCGCAATGTGTAACAATAGAAGAGCGAACTCAACCCAAATCTCTTACTTGACCCCTGTTTTATAACAGAAATATAGAACAAACGCTTTTTATAAATAACTAGCAAATAATTTCGAAATGAAATATCAGATGACAATGTTGTTGATGTGTAGATACTTGTACAGTTCCGCCGATAGACTTAATTTACATGATACCTTCTTTCTTAAAAATGTACTTTATCATATGGAGTAAAAGGTTTTTATTTGTAAAAAATATTGGCGCAGATATTAAAATTTTATATCGTATGAATAGATCCTGTACAGCGTCAGTCACAACAGAACATATGCCTCTCCAAAGGTAAGGCGTAAAAAAAAAGGCGGCTTCTTCAGGGTTGCAGTATAGCCGTTGACAGCTTTGCAGCAGACACTCCTACCCTCTTATAGTATATATATATTCCCTTGCAACCCGAATGCTTCGACGCACTGAAACTCAGTCAAGAATATAATATAGTAGACAGTAGCTTCTCCATCTCATGCACATGCTGTTTGTCTTCTGATTTCCTTTTATAATCCCCTTCCAGGTTTCCGACGGAGATAACGGCCTCATGCTTCTTCGGGACCAGATTGTGATCCAAGTGGGCGACGAAGTAGACGGCATGGTGATGATCCGCTCTGGTGATAATCGGCAGGGTGTTTGTCCGGTCAAGTTTCTACAGGAGGTGTGACGCTCTAAGCAGCCCTGCTTTGATATGGAGGTAAGAAGATTGAATATATTTGATCTATGAGTCGTGATCCAAATGGGCGCTAAACCGTTACGAGCGAGTGTGTTGAAAATAATATTTTCAACACACTCATGTAGTAAATCGACCTTATATATTGCCCCTGGGTTGCCGGGGAAGAATGTCACCCCCTCATGTCTACCCGTGGGTGTCGTAAGAGGCGACTAAGAGTAACACACCAGAAGGTGGACAGCAACACTTTCTGAGGAACTGATATCTCACACTGCGATCCCCAAGCCGCCTGCCAAGCTTGGCAAACCCTCCCCCCATATTAGAGGAGACTGTGTTAAGCAGCGGACTATCCGGCTGATACAGTAGAACGTTATAGTCAGGATGCGCTCTGGCGATAATTGGCAGTGTGTTTTTCTGATTGGTGAGGAAGTTGATGCCAATACTATGATCCACTTTGGAGACAATCAATCAATCGAGTAATTTTCTTTTAACATTCTTAGGTCACCGTAATTCGTAATTTTACAATATATATATATAATCAACACATGTCAGTAAAATGAAAAAAAAGTATCTGTAATATATTGTTATATAACATATATATTATAGATATTTTTTTCTTACATTAGAGCTTACATAATTGAATTCATTAAATTAAAAGATGTTTATCATTTAAGAAATCTGCTACATTATAGTAACATTTATCAAGAAGTAGTGAACGTAAATTAATTTTAAAATTGAGACAATCTATAGTGTGTCTGGTCATGTATCTACAGGAGCTGTGACGATCTACGCAGAGGTCAAACATTTTGAAAATGTTTGATCAAAGTTGATGATAAATTGAAGAACAGTTGATAGGACGCTTGTTCAATAAAGTTTCTATAGCAGCAGCCCAATATGATATGGAGAAAAGATCATTTTGATATAAGAGCCGTAATCCAGTTTTACTAGGTGGTAGATATTTTTAGCAAGAACCGTTCTTGATGGGTACCACCGCAGTGTCAGATATTCTGCCTCCAAGTAGTAGTGTGCGAATACTGCTGTTTTTAGGCGTATTGAACACTGTAGCGAGTGAATATGCTGGGCGAACGAAATACAAAACTAACGTCTCGGCTGTAATTGTAACTGACAGCCGTGACGCTTGTTATGATGCGGTGACTAGTGCGTTTCATCATTAAATAACATAAAAAATTGGGTGATGAAATGGCGTGGATGATGTACTCGACATTCGAGAGCATTTGATCAGTCAAGATTATATTGGAGGCATAGGCATCTCATATAGGTGTAGGTACGTTTGGCGCTTGAAGCAGCCCTTCAAAATCTATCTCGGAGAGTAAATGAAGGGATTAAATAATCATTTCTGTACCGCTCTAAGGGTTGATAGTACCCACATTTCGCTAGATGTTTGAAGGTTCCATGTAATAAGTGGGCAAGCATATTACTATCTACAGCGAAGGATTCATTCTTCAGAATGTAATTAACCCGGCGAGGATGTGGTACAAAAAGGGTACATCGAGGATGTGGAGGGTCTTGATGACCCTGTATTTAATTCATATTTTAAAAGTATTCATTGCAATTTTTTAACATAGGATAGGATGTTAACTTACGCATTAGTTATTTATATGAGGATTTTCATGAAAAGAAACACTATTATGCGTATAAAATATTTCATTATTTCAATTTTACAAAAAGTCTTATTTTAATCAACTTTAGCAGGACTCTGCCATACATTAAAAAAAAACAACACATACAAATATTATTACAATTAATTGGTAAATTTTTGTAGGAATTGATTTGATATATCATGTTTTATCACAAAATCTGTAATAATCCAGTCTTTTAGGCTACTAATTATCTCTATATATGGGTCATAATTGCCCTATTTGAGTTTGCGCACGTTTACCTGCTTGCACGTTTTGCACCCGACTAAGTGGAGGTGGGAAAAAGGGAGGGTATTTCATTGACTACAGCTGCTGATAAACTCGACAGCATGCGACTGCAGGTAAAAAAACTGTACATCAAACAAAATGAGCAGGGTCAAATTGACCCTACCACATCCTCGCCGGGTTAAACACTATCTTCCACTTGTCTACCATAACTCTGAACATGACGCTAATGTGTGATACCACGTCTTGATGACAAATCGAAAATTAGAGAAACCCGTGGAGATAGTCTTCTTGTGGGAGTCGTGAAAGGCGATGAAAGGAAAAAAAAACACTGAAGTGCTATCTCACCCAGCGATCCCCAAGACGCTTGCCAAGCGTTGGTATTATAGCAAAGTTCCGCTAATGGGGAAGGCAGGACGATATGGCTGTTGGTGTGAAGTAGAGAAAAACCAAGGGACCTAGCTGTAATAGTACATTACTGCAGAATCCAGTAAGTAAACCTTCCTGACCAAGTATGAGTTAACCGGACCGAACTGCAGGTGAGATCTGGTTATATACGAGTCCAGGATGGGTTTCTTACTGGTTGAGGCTTGTGATAATACTTTTCTCAAAAATGAAAGAAATTTTAACAACAAACTTAAATAAAACACATACACAATTATAGCAATTGAATGTGAAATCCCGCCAGTGATATTTTTTCTTAAAAGTTTTGTACAAAACTAAGCGCAAACTGTTCTATTTTTACATTACAAGCATGTTTTAGTAAAAAGAAAAAAGTTTTTGAAACTCCATGTTAATTTTAGAATGGAAAGTTTTAATCCAACATGATTAGTAAATTAAAATTTCTAAATACAAACATAAAATCCCACACTATACTTCTACAACATTACTAAGTACAAAACGCAACGTGCACACTTTTTCTGCGTCGCATTAAGTGCTACACTATAAAATGGCTGGATCCTAAAATATATCTATCTCATAAAATGTCATACCAAAAAGAGAGATATATATTTATTTGGAGCCTCCCTCCTATAACCATGTTATAATGGCTAAACTCTAATCTGTGTCTGGTACTATGATTTTTTTTCTAAGCAGATCTAAAGACGATGACCTACTACTGTCCAGTAAGTAAATTACATACTTGCTTACTGGACAGTTGGAGATTCCAAATTTAAAATCTAGCTTCTTACTGAACAGTTGTGAATAAGTGTCTGGTAGAGTTCACTTTCTGGATACTTTTTAGAGATGTTATGGCAACATTACATACCATTTTTGAGAAATGTAATATATTTCCTAGCATAAATACAGAGTAATAGTTAAAAAAAATTAAACTTCTGCCATCCTGGTATATTTCAAATTAGTGTCATATCATATTATATACCGAAATGTTAAATTTATCTTGCCAATCGTACTCAAGAACTACCTACTTAAATGTGTTAAGTTGTAAATAATTGGTGGGATAAGACCCTAATAGGAAAATAATTATATACAAACGAATAAATGGGATTAGAACGAAAAAAATAATTGTATATATAATATAACTAATACCATGTGGTATCTTCTCATGGGTTCGGACCGGAATACAAGCATCAACGGAGGCAAGGAACATGATATTTAAAATAACATAGGTAAGCATTGTAACAAGTTGCTAAGCGCCTCAGTTAAGTATGACACCTAAAAGTATATTCAAGGACAAGCGTTTACATTCACCTTGAAATTGTCAATCGACATTCGAAGATTACCTTTCGGTAGGTACAGAGCTGCCAACTTAATATTTTCATAATGAAAAAGGAATCAAAAACTCTCCTTACATTGTTTTACCTAAAGATTCTATTTTTGACAGCAGCGCCTTTGTCGACTGTACAGCTGAATTAGTACTTTACATACCCATGAAAATGTAATTCAAGGTGAGCCTTGATTAATGATTCATTGTGATTTATCCATTTGTGACATGGAAACGGCATTGCTTTTACATTTATTTATATACCTTTAACTGTTGAATCTATAATTACATTTTAGTGTTTCAACGTTTCTAATGAATTTAGAACCTACAATTACTTTGACAATGGATCCCTGAAGACAAAAGAGGGTGTGTAAAGATTGATGTCTTAGGGTATGTGCGAGGGTGTAGGTGTGTAATTTTGTCTCCTGGCATTACAATACTCTTTTGCTGTGTAATAAGTAAATTGTCGTGTTAAATCAATGAAATTGCGATTGTGATTATAAAATATGTAACACGTTACAAAATGTCTATTGATACAAAAAAGGCACAGAACCATTTTTTAAGCGCTCGTAGCGAAGTTTGCTTAGCTGTTCTTAACCGATCAGCAAAGTTAAGCAACGTCCGCTGCGGTCCGTCCTGCGTTGTTTTCGGCAAATTACGTTCAATAGTTTAAAAGTTATTAACATTTTTTTGGTATTTTTATTAACTAAATTAACAAAACTTCGTGTTTGTCTTTTCTATAGTTACACGCATCAATACATGCGGGCCGCGATCCCCGATCGTTTCCCGTTGGTTAAGGCGCGATCGGAGCTATAGTTCTTTTAATATTTATAAATCTTTGTAAAATACCATATTAATTTGTCCAGTACACTTTCTATAGCGGAGCGCTAGAGACACTACTACTGAGTGCTTCCGTGCTTCGGAGGGGACGTTAAGCCTTCGGTCCAGGTTGTAGTCGTCGGATGGCAGTCGTTATAACAGGGTGGTAGAGCATTTTGCGAATGCCCGCCTGGCTAGCTTACTACCCTCAAGTAATCTGTCGCCAAGCACCTAACGGTGTGTTCCGGCAGATGTCCTTGAGAGCCAGTAATTCTAGGTTATCCTGAACAACAACATTCGACCACATCATCACTTACCATCAGGTGTGAGAGTGGCTAACCCACCAAGCATAAAAAAAACAACTAAGAAGACTTAACTATATATGTATCGATGCCTTCTCACTTAATAATGGCTCTGTTTCTTTTTTGTGCACACGTAGATATAATTATTTTGTTAGTTACCAGTAATATTTCACATTCAAAAGACAATATAGTACAGTTTCTAAAGGCGCAAGTGAAGGGCCAACGTTTGCTGATCAATATCATTGTAAGAAAAAAGATTATGTCTTATACTGTGCCTATACCGAGTCCTACACAAGACGAACCGGAACCGGTCCGGAGGCGGATTCTGTCACGTGACCGCCCGTTACAGCTCGTCAAACAGGAGGCTTATTATTTTAATAATGCCCTAATCAGTTATTTTTTGTAAGTGTGCGTGTACAAACATAGCTATGAAGTGCATAGCAATAGACAACACGTATTTTAAAGTGTTGCTAAGGGTTTAACTAACTAACTGCAGGTTTCACTTGTTTGTAAGTGATCATGTGGTTGAGGATTATAAACAGGCTTAACTTAAAAAGCACTGGTTGTCGAGTACAGCTGCCGGAACACGGTTTTTAGGTGCTTGGCAACAGACTTTCTACTTGAGGGTGGTAGCTTAAGAACGAGGCAGTGGCGGTATCCCAACCACGGAGCCCCTGCGCGATAGTTCATAGCTATTGCCACTGGGCTATAACTGATTAAAAATGTGTGTAATTGTGGTACTAAATATAACTGTTATGCATACTATTTCATTGACTTATATAAGTTAATGTATTCACTTACAGATACGTGGATCCCCGACAGACGAGACATTTCACTACTACGAACCAAAGACAATTCGCAGTGCACCCGTCACCCCTTGCGACAGCGATAACACAAAATGGTCAGACCGAGTGTGGTCGAAACAGAGATACTTATCACCTGACTTCGACCCAACGACCTACGACGGATCCACGGAATACGAGAAACGAGACTACGATCGGTATGAAAACTCTTACGATAAAAGTTTGGGGCGCTTTAATAAGAAACAAGAAAGATACGCGAAGGGATATTATGATGCTGATTTGTCAGTCTTCGACAAGGGTAGTAGTTACTACGATAGTTTAGGTGCGTGTGCAGGGTACGATAAGGGGAGCTATTCCCGGTATGAGAAGAGTAGCGAATCGCGGTATGACACGGGAAGTGAATCCCGTTACGATACTGGGAGTGAATCGCTGTTCGAGAAGAGTGAATCACGGCACGAGAAAAACAGCGAAGTGAGGTACGAAAGGGGTGGTAGTAGTAGCAATTATGATGAAAGCGATTCTGGGTATGACAAAGGGCATCAGTTTGATGAGGGTTTGTGGTGGTGGCGAAGGCCTTTAGGCGTTAGGCGGACGCAATGCCGGCGATGCGGCGCGTCCTCTTCCACTCGTCCATTGAGAATGACGCCTTGCGCTGGCGTCGCTCAAGACGAACCGGAGCCGGCCCGGAGGCGGATTCTGTCACGTGACCGCCCGTTACAGCTCGTCAAACAGTTGTTCTTATAATATTTCAAACGGTTGCAAGCCTTTGGCTAACTAAACGTGGTACGTGCGATATGATAACCGCTGGCGGTAAAATTTGGGTTGATTTGTAATGCTTTTAAACAAAATGAAGCACTAAAACCATGTGATTGGCGTAATGTCAGTGATCATTAAACATCTATACCCTTTGGGTGATATAATATCAAAGTAAGGATACACTTAACGTTATGTGGTCCTCATTTAGTCTGCCAGAAGCTTCAGTCACTGCACACACATTTTGTAGTTGCGCCGAGATAGGCTTACTAGCGCCATCTTGTGACTCATATTTCCTTTTGCGATTAGGTGTAGATTGTATGTAATAGAACTTGTTGTCGTCTTTTGTTTAATTAACTTATAAAAAATATAATTGAGACGCGTGATGATTTTATGAATTAAATAGTATGTATATTAGTTTACTGTATGTTCTGTAGTTGTTCGAAATTTTATTTCGCAATCTGATTTTATGAGTGTTTTGGGATTTGGGGGTACCATGTATTGACTGGGCAGAGATAAAGATGTATGAAAGATGAAGTTTTATATTGCGAAATAATTTGTCGATATTTACATTAAGGTTAAGCATAATTATTAATAACTTAATTATTAAATACGGCCTAAGTTGCTTTCGGGTAATTTCCGTTCCTTCCATATTTTAAATATATTTATAAAGATTTATATTGCTGCCGTTTATATTTTATTATACATATGATATTTATATAATATTTTACATATATATATATATGAGAGTGCTTTCTTAAACGGGATATGTTTACCGTCAATTGACTGTGAGATATAATGTTAATATAAGTTAAATATATTTCTATAATGATGAATGCAAACAACAAAGCTGGACTGATGTATTTGTAATTTATTTTTATCCCAGTTAAGAAATCATTTTTCCAAAAAAGTCCATATTAATAACGTTATGTATAATGACATATCATTTTTGAATATTGTATAATATTATTTTTTATGGCGATAAGAATAAATTGTATATTATGAACCATTGCTATAATTGAAGTGGTAATTTAAAGCATTTTTTTGTATATTATTTAAGTTATTAAAATTTTATAGTACGTACTTAAAATAGCATTTACTTGTATGAAAGTGTATGTTATATACATGTTTATCATTAAATGAAAAATATTATAATAGCAGGGAAGTATATATTTTATAGCTGTGTTAGTTTAGGTATTATTTTAATTACGAGTCATAAACTATGTAGGTAGGATATTTAAAGAAAACGAAAAATATGTATATGAAGTAATCCGATAGTTTCTAAATGTGGAGATAATTAACAAATATTAAATTGTGCTATCTTTAAATTTGACCTTTTTAAAAGAGCACGACTTGTGGGAGAGAACATAAAAATAATGCACTTAGTAACTGAGCAGATAAATACACAATAGTTAGTTTTGTGACAATGATTGACATTGGAAACAACCAAAGGTTCAATTCACACTGGCATTGTATCCAAGCGAATTGTTACCAAAATGTAGGTACTTGCGAGTACGTTGCGTATCGCAGAGTAGATATAACTACTTCTGGTAGGTTGTAGCTGGCGAATTGACGCCAGTGGAAAAGGAGCCATAAAAACGATATTTCGTCTTAGTTACGTCATGTTTTAATGTGTTTACTAAGAGTATAGCACGGTTTAAATTAAAAATAATTCTATATTCAAACGTACGAGTCTCTCTTAGGAAATCCGGCAAGAAACTAGAGAAATTCTTACAATTTATAGATTTTTTACAATTTTAAAGTTGTGCTGTTGTTTACATTTCTAATATTTTTTGTGAACATTTATTATTTATAATTATAAAATATAAAATGTATGTGATTTTAACTGCTCAATCCGGCAAAAGAGATTTCCTATAATCAGGTGAAGACATATTTTCTTTATTAATATTTCTTTAAATAACGTTGGGAAATTTGAAGTTTATTATTAATTAGATTTATTATCAAATGATCATGATGACAATATTAAAAGACGTCTTGCGATGCATCGATAAAAAACCAAAACATACCCTACAAGATACTTGCCAAAACTGCATGAATCATACATTAAAAACCATCAAATTATTGACTGAAAAGAGAATGGCTCTGGTGATATCGATCTTAAGATGCAGGTTTGACAGATGTTCCATGCATTAAACGTCAAAACTGCATCTTAAGATTGACTATCAGCTATCCTTGAGAGCTGGTAATTATAGGTTAAGCCTGTTAACACTTTCGACCACACCATCACTTACCATCAGGTGAGATAGTGGTCAAAGGCTTACCTATCAACAATAAAAAAGAAGATGCATTTATACGAGTCTAAGAACGGAAAAGATACAAAGGAGATGAAACGTAGTACGTGATACTCCAATTGTAACTCCCACTTTTTAATAAAGAATACATATATACCTAACTCTATCAGGAATAGTATTTGCAATATGCACGGCTCACCTGATAAGTCGTTTGATTCACAAAGACTGCACCGTCAAAATTACATCTTATGAATTAGTATAAATGAGATTTTACCAAGATCACAATAAAATTCAGATCTTTACCTTTCTCTGCAGTAAGTCCTGTATAAGATCTCTTTGAATGAGATAAATAAGGCGTTTAAAAAATTGTTTTGTTCAGTTATATCGAAATCCAATATATTATACCCATTTACATTTCAGAAATTTAAATAACCGTTTCGAGTTTCAACTAAATGTGACCATGGTCATATTACTGCACGTAATAATATATCGTCTAATGTTTTTCTTGCATTTAGTATGATATATTTAATTAAATTTTTTTTATTTAATTTATTGACATTATTTTCTTTTTTTTATGCTCACACATTTATTACGCCCTAAAAAATGTATAATCATATATTATTATTTATTCTATTTGCCTCTCTTGCAAATAGAACTTGTATTTCAATGCGCAAGTAGACTTATTTCACCGTCTTTTAGTTATTTTCCTCTGTTTCTGGCCGGCTTTTCATATGTTATCATAAAAAATACAATAAAATATAACATATAAATCTATATCTAAAAATAAAATTCAACAAGTATTTAACATTATCTTTATCTCTACGCTTCAAACTACAAATTTTTGTGTTGTTTAAACCGTTTAAATATGATATAATTGCTACCTATTCAAGATACGTGTCAAATCCGAACGATACTTTTTATACATACGTAGAAAAAAAAACCGAATGTTGCAGCCAACATACCAATGGTCACCGTTGTCACATGCCTATCATAAAGACGTACCATAAATCCATATTTACTTTAAAATGAAAGCATGCATTTTGTAAAAAAAAAGACCTAGGAGTTATGTTGAAACACAGCATAAACAATTAAAAAAAACAGTCATATACGTAGTTATAACCAAGCCTAGCCTAAGCCAAGTTGATAGCCAGCGATTAGCCGATTGTGGTAACATTGGCCTAGTATTGTTTGTGTAGATGATGTACTTTAGGTTAAAAATATATGGTAGCTTATCACAGTGTAGTGTGAAAATATAATTTAAATTAGGATTCCTGTTCCACGACTCCCAATCATAGATAGTTAGATATAGCATTAGTGCGTACAATGTTATTTATTAAAATATGTCTATCTAGTATGTTGAAAACATATACATTATATGCGAGTACCTACTTCCAGTAACAGAGTAGGTTAGACAGACAATTATTATTGTAGTCACAGAATTTTCTTTTGCTGATTCCCTTTGAATTTAATGCTTGGAATCCTTTAGCGTATGTACCAAGTACTTATACAAATATACGTGCCACAAAAATATATCACAAAATAAAATAAAAATACAATTATATCCTTGGAGTGCTTTTATAACTCCTGTAATTTGTATAATTTGTTCGACACGTTAAGCCGTCCCCTGAAGTTTTAAATGTATTTATATAAACTATGAAAATTACCAAAAATAATATAATGTTAGAAAATTTGTCTTACTACTTAATAGGTATATAGGATACTTACGGCAAAGTTCCCTTGAAATCTTAACAATTGTGTAAGAATTTTATTCGTTCAATTAAATCAAATAGTCGTTAATAATGTCTATGTATTGATATTTTGGTCCGAAAGAGATAAAGTGGACAAATTTATTTTGTGTAATGGCAGCATTAAATATCTTGTACATAAATGGGTGACTGAGCTACAGTGCTAGCAGTTTGCGAAAAAAGTGCATATATTATTTTCGACTATTTTATTTCCAGACCTAGATATATAATTGATTATTTTCTGTTGAAAAAGCATTTGGATTTTGTCCAAAGCATTTAATAAAAATTTAAGTATCGGTCTCATAAACCCACACTTTAAATCGCTTACAATTAATCGTGTTTATTTATATTATTATTTGCAAAGGTTTATTTATTACTACAAGTATCAGCATTGTATGTACACAATACCCAAAGAAGATATGATAGTTGACATATTTTTAATATAATTATGGGCAGAAGCACAGGTAATGTTATATTTATATTAATGTAGTAGACGTATTAGATAGTGATGAGAAATATGTAAGAATATGAAACAGCATTTGATGTAATTTAAATATTTCTAACCGTGCGTTTACAGTCCCACCAACTTATCTGTTCAGGTGGCAGAAAAATGAACTAAAACTTTCCCTCAAATTGTGACAGTTTGTAGTTGATTTCCTTGACCAGTAGCGCCCTCGAAAACTGCACAGTTAAGTTGGTGGTACTATCCTTATTTTATTTTATTTCTAAATAACTCTAGATTTTTTGCTAGAGTGGCTGCCGTAGTTCGAAATACTTCGTTGCAAATGGAGCTCTTTATAAAATACTGCAATAATTGTCGTTGTGTTTATAAAATAACAATGTGCTTCACACTCCTGTTCTATTTAAGTTAATTTTGATGCGTTTTTATCAAATTTATCTACTAAGGTGTTATTATGCATGTTATATAAATAATAACCCCTTAGTAATTCTTGAGCTACTCAAACGAGTCGCGCAAAATATTTAGGAAATTTAAAATTGTTTTACAGTAAAGTTTTTGGTGTACAATTTTAATAATCATTATTTTATAACCATAATTAATATTTTATATTTATATAATACTATATATGCTTATTAAATATTAAATATACAATTTGTAAAAGAAGAAAAATTTAACTAATACAAATAAAATTTCCCAAAAATTTTGCTCGACTTCTGGGAGTAGCATAAGAACTTCCTGCAATAATTTGCTGAGACAAAGTATATTTAAAGCGAATTATGTTACACAGCTACCTATCTGTTTTTGTTAAATATGCCATATATGTATTGTTAAGATATTTTTACCTACCTATACGAACGAAGAACCAACTTACTGTAACATTAAATATATATTAGTAGGTATGTGTTAGTATAAGGATTGTCGTAGGCACCTGCTGATTCCCAAGTGAGATGTTTATATGTAAATATATGTATTAGAAATTATGATGGAAGTAATTTATAAAATCTAGCAGCCTTATCATGGATGAAAACTGATGATAAACTAAGTACTTATATAAGATCATTCGTGTATTTAACGTACCTATTTCGTAAAAGAATATTATTTAATTAATAATACAACAATACTAATACCGTCTCTTACTTATTGATTATTTTTTCTAATGAAAAGTTTAATAAACATATAAGTGTTTGGACTTTTTACGGCATTTTATCCGTCACATAAATTTTAAATTATTACGTATAATTGAATATTATGTGTAGGTACCCGCATTCGTAGCTATATGCAAAACCATCTAACAGGAAGATTTTCATAGTACATTGGATTGTCTTATCCTAAAATACCCAATAAAAGTAAAAGAAATCGCAAAGAGATTGATCCTCTAACATTTGAAAATTGGTTAAGAGTTTATTTTACATTTTTAATTGTATTTTCATAATTAAAGATTAAGCACATCACGCTTTAAAAGTTCACTATCTTAATAATGTCACTAAAACAATAGATAATAGAAAGAAATAAACATGCGATTGGAAAAAATAGTTAATGATTAATAGAAAATGAGTTTATCCAAAGACCTAATAGCATAAGTTCTACTGACCTTAGCAGCTGTATTAAACAGCCACACGATAGCCAATCGCAGTATATTGTATTAATTTAGAATTATATAATATTTAGCTTAACAGAACACGTTGTTGAAGAATAGAATGATTTGCCAAAAACTATAATTTACGGTTACATGTATTCTTAAAGAATAATCCAGTTTTAATAGTGCACCAAATCTAAAGAATATTTCTTATGTCTTTAATATACAATTTCATTTCGAAGACTTATTTCTCATAAATTGTAATATTACAAAATAAGACTGTTTGTTCTATTCATCACGAAATAACGTTCTTCATAACTTAAACTGAATATATAACAGTTGATTATATTCTACCAAATATATTATATTCGATAAAATAAAGAAGGTAATTAAAAAATAAATACATTGATCTGATGGAACAAAAAAATATTGGATAGATAAATAAACAGAGGCCTTCCTTGTTTCGCCAAATTCTCAAAGAATAAATATAACCGTTATAAGAATTAAAATATTAAAATTATCGCTTGTTTATGTTTCGTTGCGTTGGTTTATATGAGGTTTATATAATAATGTGTTAGAAGAAAATAAAAATTGTGTCATTTAAACATGAGTTTCTTTATTTCCAAACTTTGTGTTTCCCAAATAATTCTATAACTAATATAATATAAAACTATAATTATGACATTTATTACCTACTAATGCTTATCAGGCAAGCACAATATTTGTTGAGTTTTTCTGTTTAGCAAGCGTTCTAAGAAAGATGAGAGCGCTACGGATTGATATATATTTTTTTTTAATTTTACCAGTTAGTTACAAGCATAGAAACATACATATAATTATGTACTATCGTACAGCTCATTGGGAGCAAGATCATTATTTGAAAAATCACGGATACAGAACTGATATTAGAAGTACAGTTTCGCCACCGAAATAAGAGATGGCGCTGTAGTCATAAGATGACAGTCGATAACATATATTTGCATTTTGACCCTTGCCCAAAGTAGTATTAAATTCTCTTTGGCCCAAAGTATAATTAACGCGTGGGGTCACTGGTGGAGATTCGGGGGATTCTCCACTGGATTACACGTCTAGGGGCGGACTTGGTGAACAAGGTCGCCCCTCCATAGCCGCATGTGACCCGGTTAAGTCCTGGCCTACCGCTGACGGGGCAAGATGCTGAATGGTAACGTCCCATCTTCTTCAAGTCGGTGGAGAACTGCTCATAGGGAGGTTAAGTGGGTGCAAGTCCCACACATCCTCTTCCCCCACCCCCGTGGTTGAAGGGCAGAGGGAAGGCATTTCTACTCATCAGAAAAAAAATATAAAAAATAAATTATATGCAAACGATCAATATCATTGCAAACGATGAAAACAAAATGTCGAATAGCTTCATCAATTCATTATTTTTATCAGCATAAGTAGGTTCAACAAATGTTTAAATCGGAACTATACCTACATGGATATTTTTTTATGTTTATGATATAAAAGAGGATATAAATACCTACTACGTATGATATATTTTTATAGATAGAGTCGAAATTGGTTTCACTTTAGAAGCTTTTTGTTTATCATATATTTCTAAGTAAGTAGGTAGGTGTCATACATATCCACAAGACGTCCCCTACCTATCGAACCGAAACACATGGCACGGTATCGCCGTAGATGCGCAAAACGCACGAGCGAGTGCCGACCCTAAATTTGTCACAGGTTAATTATCAGTTTGTATGACCAGGTAACAGATTGCTTCACAGTATCTACGCCTTGGCACAGAACCATTAGTAGTAGGTGCCTTCGGCGAGTATGTCGATAACCCTGCGGCTTGCGGCACACACAGAATATGTGACAGCAGTTAGTATGGCCATACGCCTGCGCCGCTGTGACGTCAGAGGCGGCACTACTCCGAGCTCCGCCCGCATTCCTATGATTTGCGAACGCAACGCGCCACTTTCTTAAATTTTGTTTTATTCTAATTTTATCGATAAATAAAAACTTGTAGTGCTAATATGGTCAAAGGCTAACAAAACTGCATTCAAAGAATGCTATAAACAAGCCATAGATATTAAATGGAAGCGTATTCTCCGAGGGACCGTGGTAAAGTGTGCCGCCTCTGAACGAATTAAGATTCCATCGCACAGATGGCAGCACTGAAAATATTTGACATTCCGCGGATTCCGATCGCAGTGGGCTCGGCTCAAATGTCAAACGCTACTATTTCGTCAACAGAGCCGTGGCGCGATAGTTGGATTTTATAAAATAAACAACAAATAAATATATCGACGCGCTAAATGGACAATGGATAATAAACGGTAGAAGTCATTACATTTTTTGCGATCCAGTACTCGGCAGCGTGTTGTGTTGTTCTGACGTAAACTTTTTGCGACTGGAGACTATCGATTTTCGCTGTTTGCCGGTTTTGTAATATTGTTATGAAGGTTTCAGTTTGATAGAACATTAGTTTATTCACGGGACTTGAGGACTAGCAACTGTTTATTAAATACATTTTGTATTTTGTTGTGAGAAAAAATACTTATCGCTTCGCATTGTGGGACTCCGTGAGAAAAACATACACATTGTAAGTACCTATACCTAAATAACATTGACTGTTTCTTTGCGCATTATTTAATTTGTTAATGTCACATTGTTGTCTTTGCACGTCCTGTAGTAAGTACATAATATCCTTCAGTTTATGCATTAAGTATTGTATACATATACCTACCTACCTTGTCAACATCATCCATAGCGATGCGTAACATTGATCGCGCAACTTGACATTGATGTGGGTAGGTAAACAACTGCTATTCTACCTTATCGTCATTATTTATAAAATTAATAAACATCATCGCACATGGCAATGACTTCAATAGAGCTACATACAGACACAGAATATGTAGGTACTACATAATACCTACCCATACTCACTATGTAAATGCCACAGAATAGCTGATAGTACTTATGTTGGTACAGAGCACAAATTCTATAATGTAATGAGTTGTTACCGGTTTGATTTGAGAGCGAGAGACGCAAAAAATTTCGCCGCTACGCGAACCCACTACAGGCAACTGCACAATACGCAAGCGTTTAAGAACTATGTCGCAATGAGATAACTGCAACGCTGTTTATACAAAGAGTGCATAATTCAATATATTTACTGTGATAAAGTACTAAAATGTCCTCGATTTTTTATAGTGGACTCTATCTCAGCTAAGGCTACGCGGCGTGTAATCTCGAACATAATTACATTAGAGTGGAATGCGAGCGCGCTAAGCGGTGCACAAACGTTCGTATCGAGTGCCCGCATGTTGCGATAACACGCGATAAAACGCCGTACGATTAGCCAATACGAGTGACCCCGCGTAGATCCTGCCCACTTATTCAAATAAGCCCACCGGCCCTGGTGTTGCAGCCTAAACGTTTACCCCGAAGCACAAAATATTCTCTACAACTTGATACATGTCAATTCTACTCCAAAGGACCGCTCTCATCAAATTATTCAACTCCGCGTATAGATAGGTAGAGAGAGATATGCATACATTTCAACAAATTACCGTTTCTGTCACTCAATTTCGCCAATCAATAAGTCTGTCTACATAATTCATTCAACCCATCAGAAGCCATAGGAATTTGTATCAAATCGAAAATCGAGCATTTACGTCATGCTGTTCACCTCTTCCTAAAGAATTTCACAGTCCATTAACTGCTTCCGAATTCTGTTCACTATACATAATTTACAAATGTTTATTTATCATTAGTGGTGTGAGTAATGGATTTCATGATTATAGAGGAAACCATTTTATCGTATAACTTAATATGCACTTATTTCTACATAAACATCCGCATTACTTAAATGTGAGGCGTGACGTAGGCATAGTACCACCAACTTAACTGTGCAGTTCTCGAGGGTGCTATTGGTCAAAGAAATCAACTACAAACTGTTACAAATTGAGGGAATTTTGTAGTTCTTTTTTCTGCCGCCTGAACAGATAAGTTGGTCGAACTGTACCAACAATGCCTGCCTTTTCTGGCAGATTCCCCTTTTAAGTAAACATTAAATTGCAAATATGGTGATGATAAGCCTCACCCAAAACTGTCGGAGTATTTGCCTTGCGATTATATGCGAAGCGACTATATTTTCTGTTATACATACTATCCAAAAGGAACGCTATGGTAGAATTAGATCCAAAAATAATGTAATTTCATTATATCTAGTTTCAAACAAATATTTTGGGAAACAAAATCAAACATCTACCCATTTCACTGCCACTAAGTTGCAGTGCTCGGGACATTCTAAATTTTATTTAGTTTTGTACATAGGAACAAAAAATACTATAACGTCTAAAATTAAATAAATAAATAGGTACCTATTACTTAATCGAAAAATAAATAAAGTACCTACTACACTAATAATAAAGGCATTAATACTTTTGAACCACATTTGATAGTCGTTTTAAGTAGAGTACCTAGGTAGGTAGGTAACACGTTTTCACTGTGCCTGAGAAATTAGAATTATTTCTTCGGCCAAAATTGTTCGTATTATAACTTAAATGCAAAACATCAGACTGAAGAGAAAACTCACTTACAATTACTGAAAATATATGTTATCAATATGACACATTTTATGCTTATTTCACTTTAAAGTGTGCGTTTTCTCCGATATACCTACGAATGTAAGTAAGTAAAGGACGCGCTAGAGAACTTAAGATATTCAATTATTTTTTTATTGTTGTTCTCTTGTATACTTTATGCAGTTTATTACTACATTATTATTACATTATTGCACAAATAGGATACATTTATTTAAAAAAATACACCACTATGGAAATTAAATGGTTTTGTGGATTCCCTGGCTTGGACACACCTCAATAGCGTAATTTGCGAATCACCCTTGAACTATTTATGTCACAAAGTTATGACCTCAACAAGTCCCTATGGGCCTTAGCTCATGTAGAAACATTAAAATTATTACTAAATCACAAAATTACGGCAGGAAAAATATGGTCATGTGCTATAATATAAATTACACTTTTATGGGGACTATAATTTTTCCTCTCGTAATTTTGTAATTTAATCGGGGGTGTATGCGTTATTGCAATAATAAAACTATTGAAAACATTAAAATTATGTTTAGTACATAATACAAGCTTCCTAAATTTTACAAACATTAAATCGGGTATTCAAATGTTTCATACAATTTCTCAACTCAACATGACAAAGAGACCTCGCTTCGCTTAGTAATTTGTAACTGAGGTATAAGTACATAATTATGTAATATCCCGAAAGCTTATTTCAATATCATCACCATATTTGATCAAAGAGTACAAACGTGAAGTCTACGCCTGCCCTGTTATTATGAAAAGAACAGAAGCGCTACAACCGAATAAAATTCGGCACCCCAACAAGGGAAAGGAAACATCTGCCCGGATTCCCTCGTCCCCTCGAAGGAAGCCACGTGCGCAGATGCACAGCAGGGGTGGCTACGACCATAAAAGAACCCCAAATGCGGGCCCCGATATACTTCCAAAATACAACCTTACAGCCCCAATTATAGAGCTGGTATTAGAAAGTAGTAATCGCTTTACTGAAATAGAAAATTATTTTTAACGATCGGAATGTCAAGGTTCGACCAGCATGTGGTTCGCGTTTGGAGACTGCCAGGTGATAGCGATAGGTTATAGAATAACAATGGGAAATGTTAGCATATACCTACATAAACCTGTTTACAATTTCTCCTCAAGTACAGGCATGGTATTGTTTGAATCAAAATCTAAATCAGAATGACACATGAATGAGTAACTACCGAAACGAGTTGCGCTGGCTCTGATAACAAAAGAGTGTAAAATTTCTTTTCTTAACATTAAGAAAGAAAACGGGAATTGGTATATTAATTTGGTATATAATTCAAAATGCTCCCTTGCTCTTTAAACTAATAGCTTCACTCAAAAAATATAATCAGATTATATTGTTCAATGACAATCAAACAGTTAAGATGCTCAGAACAGAGATTTAAATCAATTTAGGCTCAGAATGCATTATTGTAGGACGGGTAAATAGAAACTTAAGTCTAAAAAAGTGATTCCTACCGATCATATTAATATTGAATAATAAATCCTCATAATACGTATATATGGTCCTTACATATGAAATTGGCGTTTTGTATGGGAGGAACAAAAAGTCGAATATTTTTTAATATAATATATTTAATTAATCAAAGTATGAACCATTATTTTCTATGCACTTTTGCCATCTCATAGGTAGTTCATTGATCCCTTTACTAAAAAAACCAGTCGGACGGGAATCAATAAAATCTTTGAAGGCGATTTGGACTGCCCCATCGGAGTTGAATTTTTTCCCTTGCAAGAAGTTATCCAAATTTCGAAAAAAATGGTAATCTGTTGGAGCAAGGTCCGGGGAGTACGGAGGATGTCTTAGACTTTCCAATTGAAGCTCTTCTAATTTAGTAGCCGTCTGTAGCGCAGTGTGTGGTCTAGCGTTGTCGTGAAGCAGCAGTGGCGTGGAGCGATTGACCAGCCTAGGTTGTTTAGCCGCTAGCTTTTCCATCATGGTTTGCAATTCCTGACAATAGACATCAGCCGTAATAGTCTGGCCAGATTTGAAAAAACTGTAATGAACAATACCGGCACTAGTCCACCAAACGCTTACAAGTAACTTTTTTGGGGTTAATTTTCGCTTGGGGCAGGATTTGGCTGGCTGGCCAGGATCTAACCATTGCGCTGAGCGCTTCCGATTATCGTAAAGAACCCATTTTTCATCACAGGTAATGATTCGGTTTAAAATACCTTCATTATTGTGCCGGTTTAGTAATGTAACGCAGCAGTCGACGCGCGTTTGCCGGTTTGTTTCAGTCAATTCGTGAGGTACCCACCTTTCAAGCTTTTTAATCTTCCCAATTTGCTTCAAGTGAATTAAAACAGTTTTATCACTAACATCGCAGCCTGCAGCTAACTCGGACGTGGTTTGCGATGGATCCGCTTCCACAATAGCCTTCAACTCTTCATTATCAACTTGAGTCTCAGGCCGTCCACGGGGCTTGTTCTGCAGGTCGAAATTTCCAGAACGAAAACGTTGGAACCAAAAACGAACTGTGTTTTCTTTTGCAACACGACCGCCATACACATCATTCACCCTTTGAGTTGTTTCCGCAGCACTAGTGCCACGGCGGAACTCGTACTCGTAAATAATGCGATATTTAAGGTTTTCCATTTTGTAAAATGAGTGACGCAAACAGAAAAAAACAGAAGAAAAAAAACAAATGAATGACGATCATCGAAGCACAAATACATGAGTCTATAGCTGTACAAATTTGAATTTGGAATTCCTTACCAAAGAGGAGAAATTCGTGATTAAAGTGGCCAGTACGAAAAACGCCAATTTCATATGTAAGGACCTAATATATAATTATATGCGTTCAAGTGTCTCTTCATAATTAGCTGTAAGATTGAATTTCCATTATACAAATTTACCTACTTAAATCTCTGTAATAATGCTTGCATTATCTATTGTCAATAGCACCTTGCCTGGAACATTATGCCAATGTACATTTGAACCTATAGTCTAACTAATAGATTACAGGATAATTAGACATAGGTACCTAGTAGTTTAATGATCGGCAGATGTCTAGCAGCTGCCGGGATAGATTCAATCTCTTGTTTTCTTTATTCCCGAGTTATTATGTGATACTATCAAAGAAATAACGACAACATCTGTCAGAATGCCAGTGATATGTTCACGCTAGAAATTACGCCCAAATATTATATATCAAACATTCTTTGACAAATACATCTTAAATTAACCATAAGGTTAGCAAAAAACCCATGTCATATGTATGTATTGTATGCTAAGTTGCTCTAATTTTCTAGTAAGGTGTAATGTATAATTTTCACACGTTCATGTCGCCACGACATCCGTTTTCTACACAAAAATTCGAATTGGAATTTACGTGTCAAATATCATTACGGGTCCCAATGTTCCGTTGAACCGCTTCGTGACCATACAACAAACTATGTGTCGAATGATGTATTAGATGTACAATGTACCTGCATACCATCGCCCATACACTATTACTATTACCTATTCGTGACTCCGCCTCCGGAAAAATTCTATTGTGGTTAATGTACCAAATTCCTCATCATTAACGTAGTCATCGCATCACTCGTCATGGCGTTGTTTTGTTTACCCTTCCCTTCTTCCACACCTTCGTACCTCGCGTGAGAAATAACAGAACTCGTGTGACTTTTTAATAGTACTGTCATTAACATTATACATCTTCATCCGGAATTTCACATCCGTTGGATACTTATAGAAGAATTCGTTTGCAAAGAATGTCCGCCATGCGTGAAATGCGTTTAATCGCTTATCGTATTTTTTGTATCATTAATGACACGATATATTATTATATCTAACAAATATGTTTATTGCCATCGACATAAGTAGATATTCAGGACAATAACAATTCTCAAAGGTGTTTGTTTTGGTGGCCGTGGGTGTCTCTGTTGTTAAATTTATATTGGAATGCCGAACCTAGTTTTATCACAAAAATAATATGTTGATCAACTTCATGTCATAAAAATAGACGTTTCCGTAATATGAAATAAGTAAACGAACACATATATTCTAGTTTTGTATGATACCGTCTTGGTATTGTTCTGGAATGTTTATTGAAATGAGCATAAATTACAGGAAATTGGATTAGGGAATGAGGTCGAAACGACGATCGTATACCAAGCTGTAGTTGGTATGGCATACAGACGTTCTATCATATTCTACTATGGGGCAGTCAAGAAAAGCGCCTTATATGCAACAATATCAATGTCAATTGGCCCTATCATGAAAAATTCATGACTATCGTGACAATCAAGACCTCGATTCTTGCGCTAGCCAGCGCTTTATTGTATCAATTTAAGTGTCATATTTTCGCATATTGTTTAGCGTGGGTACGTCTGCAATAGCCTGGTCCATCGGCTTGGCTTGGTTCCCGGGCGGTCGGTATGCGGCCGCCACGTTTCACAACTCTTTGTTTGATCATCTGACTCCTCGCATATTTACGTGGTCTCCGCGACTTGGCGCACGTCTGTCCAACGTCTAGCCGATAATCGCGAGGAATTTCCGCCGCTTTGGTATTTGCCTGTATGACTTTAGTCTGCGATATTTTAATTCCGAACGCGAATATTTTCACATTTTTCACTGAGCCAGACATGGATTCCGTGGATTCTTGTACGTGTTTCAAAACATCTTTCCGGTCGCTGTATAATTGGGGCAACAAATCAAAATCATGTTACATACAAGATTCGTCGCAGTAAATTGTTTCAACGCGTCGTCTGTCAAATCAATCAGTTAGGTTGAGTCTCTCTGCTACTAATTATTTAATGCATCAATGACACACATTAGCTATTATAACTTAGAGTTGATTAGTGCAACTATCAATAACATGCATAGTAATTAATCAAACATTTGTCGGCTTCCCGGTTACCATACTAACCTAAAATGTACAGTTTAGTCTTATACGCTGTGTTCCTGGACACGATATTATAACTTAACTGAAAATAATTCCAGTTAATAAAGGTTCTATAGATAGAGTTTTTTCCAATAATATGTACCTACCTATATAAGTAAATCCATGATGACGGAGATGTGTATATTATCTCCGGCATCTTATTCGAGATATCGATCGACTTTGTCTCGCTGACGCAAGAATTTGGCCTTACTAAATAATATCCACCTCAAACATAAATTCAAAAAGATAGCAATAGTTATCAATTCGTAATTTTTTTTACTATCGTATAGTAAAAAGTCGTTATAGTAACTTGTAAAACAAAACTCTCATAGAAAAACGATGTCTCACATAATATAAGGGCTAATCGTAAGTAATACCTATACATGTAAATAATTTATGTTTTAGGTAAAGATGGAGAAGGTGGAATCTGCTTTGGACGTGTTGTCACGTGCAGCGACAATGGTACAGCCCTGTCCCGCTTACCCTGCCAGTGATTCCGACGGCTTCGGTAAATATATCTTTAAATGTATTCTATGTTTACATATACATATATATGTACCTATAATATGGATCGTGTTTTTTTCTGGTATTTAACAGCCACGTTACACATGTCCCAGATATCAACTTAAAAGCGATTTGTGGCGAATAAAAAATAGCCCCTCTCAAATAGTTTTATAAAAAGGTTCGACGATTCCGACAGAAGTTCTAAAATCGTGTAGAAAACCGGTAATCTGGAGAATTTCAGGTATTTATTTTATTCCTTCATTGTTCTAAGTACTTATTCGCATTAAAAGAATAAAAAGTGTGGTGTTTGGTGGCCACAAACGTTAACTAGGCTTTGTTGGTAGAAACACTATGGACCCATCTCGCTTCTGAACCATGAGTAAAAGCTGTTTTAGCTGTTTTGCAGTCGTAGATCAGGAACCGTCTCGCCTAGGGTTGACGACTTTCAATCTCCCCAAAATCAGGGTCTCGGAAAGGTTTTAGCACATTCATACGCTCCAGATGCTACGAGACTGTGGAGAACAATGTGACATTTCGTCTAGTATTTCATTTCATTGAATCCTGGACGTTACTGCATTTCCTTCAGCGATTCCAAATCGACTAAAGGCGTATAGCCACCATAGCCACCGTTGATTTGATATGTGTGATACAGATTATGGGGAGATTCTAATTTAAAGATTGGGGGACGTTTTCAAGCTCTTAGATTAAAATGAATATGGTATCACCTATGGCGTAGTCATTACAGCACAGTTGCTTGAAGAGCTCAGCAAAACGCCGACCTCTTTATAGTTTATGGGCAAGTGGGTCTTAAAGTGAAAAGACATGACGAATTTTTTTTTAATTGTCCATGTTGCACCTGTACTAGTAAAAGTTATTGGTTCCTATACTTTCGAAGTTATAGATAAATTACTTCGTATTTTGTCTACCTTAGATGCACTGGACAGAAAGTCCATTTAAGCAAGCCTAACTTCGAATAAGCTGTCACCAGGAGAATTCAACTGTGATGGACATTATTTTAGAAATAAAGCTACATTGTCTCTTCTAACACCCCGCACAGTCTGGTCACTAATATCATCAACCAGTGTGTGTTACCAGTGATGATTTACGGATCTATGGCCCCTTTAGAGAAGCTCAGTCTCACAAGCCGTTGTGATGCTTCGAGTTAATTTGCGCGATTAAGTTCGAAAGTAGTCACTTCACTGACATGACTGCTGAATTGAAGTGGCAAAGCGGAATGACTACGACGCACGAACCTATAACCGATAGGGAAGCAAGGTCCTGGATTGGATACCAACCCGAACCCGAAGGTGTAGCTTAGATCCACTAATTGGATCGATGGCAACGTGAAAGTTGCGGAGCGCCGATGGATGCAAATGCCCATGAGCTGGATCATCTCTGTTTCGGCTTGGGCAAAAATCCTTATTATATCTATGTCCTGTGGATATCCGGTTGATCTCCTCTACAGGTCGTATTTCTCAAACGATTTTCCTGAAGTTTTGTCGGTTTTTGGAAATTTTTGAAACGGTTGTTATATGGGGCTTGAGGTGTTCAGTTCATAGAACCACTTCTTCGAATCGTGACAGCAGTCGCAGAAAACTGCAAAGAGTATTAAACGATCGAAAAACAGGACCCGGCAGGTCTTGGGATCTACGTTCAGGTCTTATCGGCCTCAAACAGATTAAGAAGTGAAAAAAAATTAAAAGTGGGAGGGGGAAATATATAGGAATCTTCAACCATTAAATATCACGGAACAACTGATTCATATTTTTATGAATGAACTTCTGTTGTTATCTACGACTCTGAAGGATTAAAGACAAAATAAAAGATTATCGTTTATATTGCACTACCCATAATATTACATAATTACATACGTGTCGAATTGATAACCTTCCTTTTCTGAAATCGGTTAAAATACCTGATTTTATCCGCTTAAAGTAATATGTATAAATAAATTTTTATGAATAATTGGCTATCCTATGAACACTGTTAAGTGTTTATCGACATTTTTCTATTTGAGGATGGTAACTAGCTGATGATATTCTCAAAATGCCCTACAACCCATTTCAATATGAACCTATAACATACAATAAAATTTTGTGAAACTAAGAAAGCACTTAGGGTTGGTACTTATTACTTATTGTACAGGGGGGTAGTAGGGTATGGGTACGGGTCTGGCTAGCATCAGGAAGCCAGGCTACACGTCTTTTCACACGGACGCGACGCCTCAAAGCCAAGAATCGCTGTCGTTGCAGCTATTATATTTATTTCTATTTGATACGCCCTTTCCCCACACATTCATATCACAGGTATGTCCGGTACAGTGTATTGTCCACTGTTGAACACAGCCTCAACCATCAAGGGGGAGTTCGCCATAATCCGCATGCTTGGCAGGCGTCTTGGGAATCGCAATTTAAGATATCAGTTCCTTTGAGGCGCTGCTATCCACCTTCCAGTATTTATAGTCACCTCTTTCGATACCCACAGGTAGCAATGTGGGGGTGAAATTCTAGCCGGGCACCCCACGGGGCATTATACCAAAGGCTTATTGTTTGCAGACGTATCTAAACAGTTACGTTTTTAGTCATGTTTTAGTCCCATGTAGGTAATAGGGGCCGAGCCGTATATATCCTTTCTATGTGATGAAGTGACGAGACGTACAAGTCGCCGGCCTGATGGTAAGCAGTTCGATGGCTGTCCATTACAGTTACAGGGCCACCTTTCTGATTCTGCTTGACACTGCACTGCGCTAGACACTCCGAGACATTAGTTCTTATGCGTTAGCCCAGTAATTACCCTTGTTATAGTGTCCTTCACGCCTAAACACGGTAGTGTTGGGACACTGCTTCCAGGTGTTTGAGGCAGAATATCTGACACTGAATTGGTACCTACCAAGACGAACTCTACCACCCGGTAAACATCTAAAACGACGATTTTAACGAAATAGTTTTTATTATGTGGAAATAAGAACTTGTTGCTTCAATGATTGTAGCAATATTGTCGCCTGACTGATTAAGTTAAACAAGTCAATGTATTTTGTATTGTTCTTATCACAAGGAAATATTTTAATTGATGTGTTATTGCAACGGTCTGGGTTCGTGCCGACATACATTCCATTCGAGTTGATAATAACAGAATAACCTAATACTTATAATAAATACTTACATTTTATGTTATATGACATATTATCAAGCTTTTATTAAATCAGCATAATATCTAGCAATCGTAAACAAAAAGTATGAAGTTGATCCACCAAATTATTTTAATCAAATAAGAATCTTGGGCTGACCATTATGGCATCACAATTGGTGGGGTGACCATCCGTTTGTTAATTGACTAAGGTCCGATTTTTCAATCATCATATAGATATATATTATTCACAGCTAATATAAAAATAACGAATGTTTTTTGTTTAAAACTAAAGTTAATTCAAAATCAACGTCAAAATATTTTTTCAATAAAGGCGTCTACGACTCTCTTATGAAGGTGAATTACAAATTTTAATATTGAAATATTCTACATTGTACTGCAACGTTCAGCAAATAAATGTATAGAGCAACTGCGAGAAGAACGGGCAAGAAAATCGGGGCCATTCTTTAAAACGTCTTTTAACAATGTGTTACAAACTATATTATAATATTTGTTCAATTTACGTATGTAAAAGGCGATAGCTTTAAGACATAGGTATATTATTTTACTCCTTAAAAATGGAATATAATATCACAATCACAAATCAGACATAATCTCTGATATTGGAATCAAAATTATTAGACAAAGGCCGCTCTTAGATAAAGTAACTTTATGGTGACATTATTTGAGTTATTATTTCCCAAAAGAAAAAAATAAGGGTAAAATAGATGTGAGATGTATATGCCAAAAAGTCAGTTTTTAAATTGTTTTCTGTTCGTATCAGATAAACAGAAACAAAATTATAAAATGATCTCTAATTTATGCGAGTATGCGTAAAAAAATCCAAGTGCAAATGCTTTTATTTTTATTAAACGAGCATAAACATTAAATTATTAAAAACATTTAATTTTTGACAAAGCACAGAACCATTATTCAGCTAATATTGATTGTTTTTTTTTATCAAAAATTAATAATGTGTCTGATTCTATAAATCTTATCTAAAGCATACTGCACTCGCCCATACAATATGTGCCTCATGGTTATTGGCGTGGTCTCAAACCTTAAATTTTCCTCAGTTTGGTAGCCATTTCTATGACATATCATATTACAACACAGCTATAACATATTATTCACTCCGTTACTCTCATCTTCAACATAGAGAGGAGCCATTTCCTACATCTAGACTCCAGATCACAGGGCTTATAACCAAACTCGTGTTGGTAATAGGCGATTGCCGATGGTGCAGATGACAGAATATTCCATAGAATATTCTGTCATCTGCACCATCGGCAATCTGCATCATAAACTCAGGCCAACCCCTTAAAGTCGTCTTACTTAGCGGTCCCAGTGAGGCCGTGACCAAAATGTTACCATAGTAACATTTTAGTTTGATTGCCGATGGTGCAGATGACAGAATATTCTACAAATTTTAAAATTTAAATATCTGACATTCTACGCCACGAGCCACTGCACAGGGTACGGCAAAGAAACTCGGGACTTTATTATATTTCTAAACGTCTTTTTTGAACAATGTGTTTTAAAATAGATTATAAAATTATTACAATATTCGTTTATGTTGCGTAGGTTAATAGGTCGTAGCTTGGCAGGACTTGTCCGAGCATTTTTGTTAGGTAAATATAAAAAAACAATCACAAACTGTATAGCAGGATTTCATAAAATCGTTGTTCACGTGCAAGCAGAATTTGCTTTCTGTGAGAATTATATCAAGGTATATGATAAAAAGGAAACCCTTTTTTTTATAAATTTATTTATTTATTTCAAGACACAATCATTTAATTCTCTAACTACTATACCAGGCTGATTGGTCTGTATATAGTATTTAGTACTTCTCTGTTCTATTTTACATCTTAGATCTATTAAACTACAAATACAATTGAATAAGGTCAACCGGGGCTAACGCGTCTATGGGGTTAAGGCATCTAATCCAATTATAATACTAAACACAAAATCTAGAACTACTTCCGCCATCTTTTGAACGTGTTTGATACTAAAACCACATTATTTGATCGGTAGAGGTCGCAAGAGGCCTCATTTTTGTATAAATTTCCGCCATCTTGAATATGACATTTTCTTCGGAACCTCACGTAAGTGACATGTGATATATAAATATCCTGAAATCCCAATGTTTTGAAGATGGTCGTTAATTTTTAACGGTAAATATTTTGTAATATGAATTTGTTTACGTGTTGTTCTAATTACTTTAAGGAAATTACTTAAGATTTGTAGTCCACGTGCAATAAAAATATTGTAGGTTATATTTTTGCATTGGGGCTATCGCGTCTGTCCCGTTGGAGTGATTGCGTCTTATGTAACGCAATAGCCCCATTGTCTGAGGTCCTAAACCTTTTAATTTTATGATAACAGTGATTGAGGTATATGTATGTATATCTATGCTGTATAGACAGATAGTGGAAAAAAAAATGCGTGATATGCTGATTGCAGATTTAGGGCTAAAAGAATATATAGAGGTAGCGTCAATTTTGTATGTTTGTTGATTGATAATTTGAAAACTTCTTTCACTATTGAAAAGGTAACATTTTTGAAATGGTCTTACACTGTATATTAACCCTGATGAAGTCAGCCCGGATCGCTTATTATATTAGGGATACACTCGTTTTGCGGGAGGCTGGTAATTAATAATTCAAATAGTGGTGGATTTCTTATCGTAACATATTTTAATGTATTAAATTAATTGTTGTGATTTTTTTATGAAGTTAATGGAAGGTCGAAGCGTTGCAAAGTATATACTTTCTAAGACAATTATTATTATAGAGCCTTTTTTTATGTTATTGTGGCGGAACAAGCTCGAGGCCCACCGCCCTAGTGCCTCATACTCCCGCATAAACTCTATATATTTTTCCCTCAGCACAAGGGCCCCTGTCCATACAAATTCTGGTAGCAGAGCGCGGTCGCTACTTACATCGTAGTTACATTTTGGCGGCAATTGGCAAGCGCGGACGCTTCATTACATTTTGCATAAGTACCACACATTCTTAAACGCGGTCGTTTTAAAATAAAATAAATTAATTGGGCACAGCAGATTATACAAAGTTATAAATAGGTAGGCAAACTATTTCACTGGGTTTTCTATTTGTTCGGAACTATTCGCATGACGCAACATTATGTGTTAACTAATCGCCTACCTTCGTACGATATTTAAGTTACGTTATTATTGACGAGTTTGGTTATCGGTTTAAAGGCTTGGAAACTCGTGTTTGTTTACCTTTGTTTGCCTTTGGAAGACTTGCGAACCAGGTAAGATTATTAACGTTTACTACTGTTTTTTTTTCTTTGTGTTTATTACGTCCTTAGGCCCCTGTCCATACACCTTATATAGTTAAAACATGTAAAAGGAAACACCATATCCTTATAAAATATTATTTACCTAATTTCAGTGTTGTTGGTAGTATGTTTTTATTAATTTCTATATTAACACATAGAACAGAGGGTTGCAAGTACATTTCTATGCAAAACTGCAAAGTTCTACTTCGGAAGAATCTCTATTCCCACTATTAATTAATACTTAACCTTTGAGAAGAAAATTGTTTGTTACTCCTGGAATCTAAGATGGGGCGAATGCGTCTACAAGAGAAAGTATAAATTAGACGCTATAGCCCCGAACATTTTTGTGTCACCCGTAATGAGAGATCATGCCCAGAATTTAGCTCATGATATAATAACTAACTTGATCTCTAGTGCTTTTACATAGTTTCATGATTAACTTTGTTGATAACTCTTCCAGTTATGTGATGCTAAACAAAGACGCCATCGCCCCACGTGGGGCTATTGCATCTAAAAATCTCTGCATTTAATAATTAATTATTTTCATACAACAAGGATTCAAAATGTCAAGAAATAAAATTAAAGTATAATATTAGATAAAATATTCTATTTTGTGTTGTAGGTTACAGTCTTATAAGTTCAACCATTAACTTGCTATAACCAGTTAAAAATGCCGTAAAAAGTATTGTAACGCAATAGCCCCGGTTGACCTTATATTAATTAATTAATACTTAAAATCTTACGAGGTTATTATTTAAATTCCATTGAGATACAGTATACAACAATAATAATAAATAATAATTAAATTAAATAATAATAAGCTCGTTATTACAAACATATCTTATTATATCCTAATAATTATTTAAAATGTTACGCCAATGCCGTAGATCCATGACTGAAAATTACTACTGATAAAAAATCGCGGACTATTAAAAATGACGTTCTTGGAGGAAGTTCGTGCATGTGTTGTGTGTGTCTATGTGTGTGTGTGTAAGAGAGAGAGAGTGTATGTGTTAGTACATGTGATGAACAGTGGAAATAATTTGTTGTCTTGATGTCTTGATACTCATGGGACTTCGCTTGGGATCGCAGTGTGATCCATGATAAGTATATTCCAACGCGAACAGTTTGCGGAAATCATAAACATAAGTACATAACGTAGGTTTTTACATTCACTTATCTATATTTATGTTATGTATGCTAACTTGATTATTTTCTACCGACTTCAAAAAAAGGAGGAGGTACTCTCTATCAGGTGTTCATATATTATTGCAGTCTCCGTAAATATGGTTACCCTACCTATAAAGTAGAGACACGAGTATAGAGACTATAGGCGAGATGGCACGCGGCCTTGTAGGCGGGTCGCATTCCAGATTCCAGCTGACATTGTTCAATACCACCACTACTATGTCGCATGGATTTCTTTTAAACTGTTTATACCAAGTAGTTATTTATTTCTGTCGACGCTGAATAAATGAATGATATTCCAAACTATTGTTGATTGTAGAATAAATTATACATATTTGAAGTTTAGATTTAAAGATGCATTCTGTGTTTTTTTTTATGCCTGATAGGTTAGTCTTTGACCACTATCTGACCTGATGGTAAGTGAGGATGTGGTCGAAGATGTTGTACAGGCTAACCTAGAAGTACTGGCTCTCAAGGACAGCTGCCGGAACACACCGTTACGTGCTTGGCGACAGCTTTTCTACTTGAGGGTGGTGACTAGCCAGGCGGACATTCGCAAAATGCCCTACCAAAAAAGTAAAAGAGTATCTACTGCTGATAAATTCTTCAATCTGTAATTAACTTTGTCTAAGCAAAATCTTTATCCCGCACATGACTTAAATTTTTCCAATCGTATATTTGTAATTTTGTAATGTAATCCGCATAGCAGGCGTTATTGCAATCATAACAATATAAAAATCTTTATATTTAACTGCGTTAGTTTCTTACTGCACAAATGGCGTGTACCTATTGTGAGAAGAAATTCTTTCCATCAACCCCCAACTGCATTTCGTTATATGTCATAAAAGATAAATGGATCCCTTTAAAATGACTCATAGAATGCATGTCAGTTCAGAATAGGGAGGTATGTATTCAGTTCTTCTTTGTTTTGGGTAACAGCAGAGCAATAGTGTAATCATAAAGGTATATTTGACTTCTAAGTAGTAGGTACTAGATATACGTAACTTTACTATGGTCACATCATACATTGTTATACTTGCGACTGCCGCAGTTTCTTAAGAGTTCTCTTAGGTTGACCATGTCACATTTTGTACATGATACTCCTTTTAGTTCCTTTTGTTGTACTCGTACTGTACTTTTCCTGGCTGTGTTGCGTCCTATTGCTTCTCCAGTGTATACTAAGTACTTTGCTGTGAGGATTTCAATAAAACTGTTTTAGGCACCAACTGCTTTTAATTATGTGGGTAGGTACAGTTGTCAACTGTTAACATAAACGTCTTTTGCTTCAAGCCAAGTAGGTACTCGCCAGGTAATTCATTATATTATTATAATGAAACACTGTAGTAACCACATTCGTTTCTAATGCCGACAAAAAAATTCGAACTGTTCTTTCATACAATGAATACCATTGTTTATCTCGATTGGTTCGCGATAAAGGTTCCATTGACGATCAGGCCTTGGTTCCTCCGGTATCACAGTTGGCCAGCTTTCGGCAATCTGCCATAGATTCTATCGTAGGTTGTACGTGCTTAGAAGTTACTCCTCGTGCACAGCACTGTGAATGTTTTTGCAGCTTTGTTTGCTGAGCGCTCGACCGAGACGAGGCTTGCTGAAAGGTCCGGGTTGTGATCTTGGAATTCTCGAAATCTTCCGCAGATTATAGATTCTGTGATTTGACTATGTTAAAGTGATCGGCTTTGCGACTCGACGAGTAATACGTACTTATAGTATTAAGTATATTTTACCACGTTATTAGTAAGTCACTTTCTTGTCTGTATACCGTTTCGGGCACGGAAAAAAAAGATTGCGTCAAATCAAGAATATATCTATTGGTCAAGACATTCCGTGTTTCATATATGGGGAAAACAATATATTCTTGTGATTAGTAAATATTTGTCTTGTTAATAATTTTTCGTGCAAGTATTTATATACTTTAACTAAGATTATTATTTTCTTATTAAAAAAAAGTAGTCATGTCTCAGTCTAAGTAAATCATTGTTCTAATTTAGAGTATCTGAAATTCTCAAATTTAAAACAATCCTTACTTGAATAAATGAACTCATACGTTCACTCATTCATTAGATTCTAATAAGAAAAAAATATATTTTACTATTAAGTACATAAATAGTTCAGTTAAGATATTATTCTTACTTCTAGTAAAATATATTCTTCTGAGTATATATTTTAATTAGACCAACAAAAGAGTTTTCTTCGTACAAGAAAATTACTTTTAGGTAAACAAAAAATCTTCTTATCTGAATATTGTAACTTATTTAAGTTAAGAAACCATAATTCTGGCTTTAACACTTACATGTTTTCATACGGAGATCAGTTTATATAGAACGAATAATAAATGGTCTCCAGTGAAGAATTTTCAGTTCTCATTTCAATATTAAGTGTTTTACTGTAAGTAGTTTTGATCTTAGTATTCTAATGGGTGTTTTACCCGAAAAAGTTGTATTGATTGGTTCAAAAGAATTTGTATTTTGCACGAAGATCGAATTGTCTACGGATATAATATCAGATTTCTTGACTCGACAATGGAATTTCACTGGAAGAAACCTCAGTTCTTGTTCAAAATAATTACATGTTTTACATTTAAATTTTAGTCGTCTTGGTAAAATAATAGTGAGTTTTATTGTAAGAAGTCTCATTACTTGGTTCAAGTCATTACATATTTCATACGGAAATCAGATAATATATTGATAAGACTATCCATTTTCTAGCTTCAACAATAGTGTATTTTAGTAGAAGGAGTCTTAGTTCTTGGTTCAACTCTCTAAATGTTTCATATGGAGATCAGATTATATAGTGTGAAAAATATAAATTATCTTGGTTCAATAATAGAGCGTTTTACTGGAAGGAGTCTCAGTTCTTAGTTCAACTCATAAAAGTGTTTCATATGAAGATCAAATAGTATTTTGTGAATAATATCAATTATCTTGGTTCAATGATAGTGCACTTTACTATAAGAAGTCTCAGTTCTAGGTTCAACTCATGAATTGTTTCATACGGAGCTCAGATTTGTTTCATCTGAACTCCATATATATTGTACAACATATTAATTATTGTAGTTCAATTATAGTGTTTTGATTGGAAGAAGTCTCAGTTAATAAATATATTATAAATTACAGTTAACTGTGAAATTGTTAATGAAGCACGCAGATTTCAAGAAGATATCGTTGTTCTTCAAAGTATTATTAATACCGTACTACCTAGATAAGAACTTCTTTATTTGAAACTGAAACTTCATTTAAATACAAATAAAACTAACAATTACGTAAGATTTTCCTTAGTATGCAATGAGTTATACATACACAAAAACCTTTCATGGATAAAAAAAAATTGAATAAACTGTGCTTCGAATTTCATCATTGAAATACTGGATAAGAACAAGATAATTGATATTTTCTACTATTATACAATAAGATATTCATATAAAACTTTTAGTTAGTCAACAAGAACAAAAACTCACTTACAGAAAATAGTCAGCCTGGTGCACTGTCCAGATCTTCCAATCTGATCTCCGCCTTTCAAGTCTGCAAATAACGCAGGTTAATAGTTAAGTGTAGTTCTAAAATGGATCAACTAAAAAACATCTATCATCGTAAAAATAAATAAAATACAATACATATTCTCAGTTGAAAATTATTTATTTATAAAATAAATTAAGAAGCATACAATTTTATATTATCATTATCAAAAATATTATACATAATTGTAACAGTTATGTACTGCGCCCCGCGGTTACACCCCGCGTGGTGATGGATGATGATGAAAAGTATCCTGTGTTAATCCAGTGCTTTATCGACCTCCATACCAAATTATATCAAAGTTGGTCCTACCATTTGAGCGTGAAGAAGTAATAAACATACAAACACACTTACAAACTTTCACCTTTATCTACCACCAAATAATATGATTTTTTTCTCATTATAATCAGCACCACATTTTATGTTACGTTATAATATAAGGTATGGTTGAACACTTTGCTTGTTGAGTCGAGCCTTTTCTTCACCTCCTCCAGTTCAGTTTGGATATCTCCAGGATCCTAAAAAAAAGAGCTACAGTGAAAATATTGCACAATCCATAAACTTTTTATAGATGATAGGCATATTTTGACCACAATCACATATTGTTGAGTAAGTGGTAAAATATAGCAAACAGGTTAAACCTAACTAAATAAAATTAAAACTGTCTTTCAAAGTCAGCTTCCAGAAGGCCCCGTTAGATGATTATCACACATAAATCATCTAAACTGCAAGTTAGCGGTTAATCAGCGGTTAATCATTATTATAATCTATACAGAATCATGAAATATGATTAGGCACACTTTTAAAAGTTTTGTAAACTAACTACTATATTACTATAAAATACTGCCTGTGTATATATATGTTATATTATAGTATGTAATAGATAATTTGATGAGATATCCTAACATCATAAGAAAAATATTTAATATAATATTTTTTAAATTGTTTAAATATGTGTTTTATACTTGATGAAATTACCTGAAAAACAATAACAAAGTTCACAATCTGCTCCAACGTGGGAAAAAATGTACTCTTGTTTAGTCTTCCTCTTGGGGATATTGAGTAGCGTAACACTTGTTTCATTGGTTAATTTTTGATCTGGAATGGAAAAAAAACACATGTATATTCTTGAATATAGGTTTATCTAACAAAAAAATCTATGTGTATATAGTGTAGAGAGGATAAGTATATATATATATAGATCGAAATTCATTCTGAATAACTAACGAGGAACAGACACATATACAAACACAAACATACATTCGCATTTATAATAATTATAATATTTAAGGATTATTTACCAACATCAGCCTGCTGTTGATCTCTATCATAAAGAGTTATCTTTAATTCTAGATATGAGTAGGTATGTAATACAATAATAATTATATATTACGAACCGACCGATCGTTAACTTGGCTGTACCAACTTAGTGTAACCACACAGCACGTTCCAGGCAAAGAAAATCTAGCAGCCTCTATGATGGATATTTTTGACTATCTACAGTTATTTATATAGTAAAGAACAAACTTACCTAAATGAACACTAGTTGGTTGCTATCTCAAGCACAACTTGAACAAATATTCACTTTATAACACTATATTAAACAAAATTTACGAAAATGCCATTGGCCATGCCACGGCGCGTGTACCTTTCACTCGCAACGGAAATTGTGTTGTGTGTAGCCAACATCGCCCTTATAAAGTCCCGAAACATATTCGTATCGTGATTATTACCAAATGAGCACATTCGAATAACTTTTCATTTAGGTTGACGATTTGTGTTAAATACAGCCAGTATTTGTAAGAAATAGATGATTACCTATGGCTGTATTATTAGAGAGTATGTACATATTTGAAATTATTATGAAAGATCGTAAAAAAAAAACAGTGACAATCACGATTACAACACAAGAAGTAAAGATAAAATCGCGGTACCAGGTTTTAGTTAGCAAAGACAAAAGTAAAAAGGTTAATTGTGTGCGGTTTTATAATAACATTCCCTAACATATTACAACGCTCACAGAAGGAAAGTTCAAGTTGCACGTGCAAAATAATTTTGATTAAGAAATCCTATTCCAGTTTGTGATTACTTAAACGACAAAAATGCTTGAACAAGTCACCTACGTAATTAAAAGAAATATTGAAAATATTTTATTATACAGTATGTAAAATATTGTTAAAAGACATTTAAATTAATGGTCCCGAGTTTCTTGCCCGTTGTTCTTGCAGTGGCTCTGTAAATTTTTTTGCTGAACGTGGCAGTACATTGTAGAATATTTCAATATTAAAATTTGTAAATGACCTTCATAAGAGCGTCGTAGATGCCTAAATTGAATCAATGATTGTGACTTTAACTTTGATTAAATATCATAACTTAACGAAATTTCTGATTCATCACAAGTTTATTTTTGTGATAGACCTCGTGAGTATTGTATAGGCACCCAAACTTAACAAATAGGTCCTCTAGGCCTTGGCCTTCGCCACTTATGGCGGTGAGTATGAACTGTCACGTGGGGGGTCCATGGGTTCCTGCAGCGGGTTTAAGATTCAGTGCATGGTGATAGGGCATTTTACGAATGTTCATCTGGCTAACTTTCATACCACTTTGAATTAGGAAATGAGAAACCGAGACCTAAAGGTAATAATCGGACAGTTTTAAAACATTTTTTACTTCAGATACGAATCAATCCTAAAGGTAATAATCGGACAGTTTTAAAACATTTTTTACTTCAGATACGAATCAATATATTGGGGCACTAACGGGTTTCAAACCCTGTCGCTTTGCCGTTGTACTATGAGTATATTAGACTCCCAGCTATTATCTGACTATTAGCTGAGTAACCTTATATTTTTCAAATTATAATTTACATATTTTATTCTTAATATGAATTGAAACAAGCTTATTCAGCATGCAATATAGCGATAACGAATAGTATTCTTAGGTTCAGTAGTTACCCCACATCAAGGGAGAACTAGACGGAACTAAAATATTGCAACACTAAATAAAATCTGGAACAGAGAAAACCATCTCAAACTAAAAACTGAGTACTTGGTCTGAAAATACACATTTTTAATGGAGAAATAGTTATTCTTGACTAGAAATTTGTCTTTTTACTTTAAAATTCATGGTTTTGATTGAAGAGCCAGTGAAGAAAACTGTTTTGTTTTAATTATGTTTGTTTTTTTATTCCTGATATGGTATGGTGGGGTGCCGGGCTAAAATGTCACCCCCCATCTCTACCCGTGGATGTCGTAAAAGGCGACAAAGGGTAACACACCAGAAGGTGGGCAGCAGCGCCTTCTGAGGAATATATACCTTAAACTGCAATCCCCAAGCCGCCTGCCCAGCGTGGGGATTATGGCAAACCCTCTTAATGGGGGATGCTCTATTCAGTGGACAATCCGGCTGATACAGTATGATGTGTGTCATTTACTAGTATGTAGATATATATTTGTTTGACTTCTACATTTAATGGTTTAAAACTCCATTGTATTATTATTTATATTAATGTTTGTTAGGACTAGCAAAAGACAACCCTAAGAGGTTGTTAGCATTTTACCAATAATCCTGTATATTTGTAGACCAAAAAAAACATGTTAAGCTTTTTGATTTTGATTGCTTTTCTTTATTGAAGATGAGTAACTAATGTTACAATCTATCACTTTGCATTGAAAACTTTAATATTCTTCATGTAAGATACCTAAGTCACTCTCTACAGTAGAGATATATCTTCTTGGTATAACTTGGGATATAGTTTGATCTCTTAACCTAAGAATGTCGTATCAAATATCAATCAAGAACATGGTACACTTAAGTTCAGTATTCGTTTTCTGAATAACTTCAACAATTAACAATATATCATTATTGATTCAAAAACTTAAAATTCTTCATGTAATATGAGTCATTATCTGCAATTGAAATTTATTTTCTTGGTTAAATAAAGAGTACAGTTTGCTGTGATGCTAATGCCTCTTAACCTAAGAACAACGTATCAGTAATCAATCAAGAATGATTTTTCTTTACTGAAAATGATTTACGTTAGCAATTGAGAAGTATTCATTATTGACTTGAAAACTTTGAAATTCTTCATTTAATATAAATCACCCTTTGCAATCGAGATTTAGTTTTTTAGTTATAAAATAAAATGGTTTTGCCTTAACACTAATGTCTCTTTACCTAATAATACCGTAACAAATATTAATCAAGAATAAAGGTTTAAGATCAAGATTTGTTTTCTTTACTGAAGATAAATTACTATAACAATTAAGAATATATGATTATTGGCTTGAAAACTTTAAAATTCTTTTAGTTAGATAAGTTTCTGTCTATAATGGACATGTATTTTCTTGGTTCAATAAAAGATATTGTTTTCCTGTTAATCGAAGATTCTTAACTAAAGAATACAATATCAAATAAATATTAAGAATAATCAAACACAAATCAAGATTTGATTTCTTCACTAAAGATGAATAAATACAACAACTAACAATCAATTACTTTTGCTTTGACAACTTTAAAATTCTCTATCTAATATAACTCACTTCTGCAGTTGAGATATTTGTCTTGGTTATATCAAGTATATAGTTTTGTTGTAAATCCAATGTATCTTAGCATGACAATACAAATTCATAGATTAATAAAACAATATATATCTCAGATTTAGAAAACTGACATTTTTAAGAGGAGAATAATTTTCTTGCTCGGACATATGTATATCCTTGTCATTTACTTCTCTCAATTATTTTAAATGAACAAAATAAATATCTTGTATTAAGCCCATTGTTGTTGAAAGAATGGAAATATTTTCTTAATCCAATAAAACGTTTATTATTCTTGTATAAAATTTCAGATTTCTTACGCTAACTCCGTACGTAATTAGAATGAGAATTCATAAAATATTTCATTCAAAAAGATACTATTTTCTATAGTTAAGACCAAAAATATCTCTGACCAAAAAATAAACTCTTGATGTAAAAATATATGGTGAGAATAATATTATTTATCTTAGAGAAAATGACCTTACTTCACTCAAAAAAATATTTTTATTTTAAGTAAATATATACTTGAGATTAAACAACACTCCCGAGAATAATATTATTCTTGGGTTGACACTTTGTCAGGACCCATTTTTTTCCGTGGGTGGAATCTTGCAACTAAAATTTCGAGCACTTCCTGATTAGCTATCCTGCTGAAACTTTCAGGGTAGGTAGTTCATAACTCCAAGACCATGCATAATTTAGTCACCTTCTTGTTTGTCTGTCTAACTTTCGTTCCGGGTAGAATCGTACTAGGTACTCAAATTTCGAGCACTACTTTTATTCTAACGTGGTTTCTAGATTAAGTTATTAATCTATATCAATGCATGGTTGTTTTATTGAATGCATCTGTTTCTGACTTGTAGCTTGAATTGGTAGTTTTTGTATATGTACTCTTCTTCGGATGTGCAGTAGTTACCTCGATTATGGGTTTTTATGTTGCGAAACCTGATTTCATATGAAACTAAAGCAGGCTTTCTCTTTAGACAATAAATAACTTAACAATAGAGTTTAACGTCGATGAGAAAGCTCTACTCTCAGCTCGGCTTATAGTGAAGTGAGCATAGATGTGAAATGCGTACCGCGTGAATTTCGCCGACCCACAATTTAGCAGATTTTCCGACTGCAACTTAACCCAATCCTTTGACAGAATCCGCCTACCGTTATCAGATATATTACAATTTTACATTTTGTACCACGAACACAATTAAACTATACTGCGTCGCATTTTAAAAACTCAAAATAATTCTTTCGACGATTAAAAATATGCGGCCCAATAAAGATATTATCGAACAAGATCATTAAGATGTAACCGAAGAATGTCACGACAAAAAAATTGTGAAATTTGAATTCTTGCGGTGCCGCTTTTTGCGTATTCACATGGTTAATCGAAATGCGATCACGCAATTTAGTTATATGCGATGTTCTTGTTTATTGAATGTTTACAAACAATGGTTGGATCGCGGGTAATTTAATTATGCAATGCGATGACAACGGAGCACGCGGCGTTCACTTTCGTTGTGTTCGCGCAGAGGAGCCGAAGATGCCGCGCCAGCGCGCACTGGCCGCAGTCCAGCGACCATCAGAGAAAGCGTTCAGGAATTTGGCCGACCCATGTACTTGCTCGCCGCTGACACACTATTCAAGAAAATCGTTCTTTACGGGGCGCTCCTTCGTAAATTTGGTTTATCGATTTTAGGAAGTTTCTCTTTCAAACTATGATTACCTCTGTAAGAATCTACAAACTAAAAATAACAGAAGTATATTTTTCTTGTCTCCTAAATAACGGTACCTACGTATGTCGAAGATGAGCTTGAGCTCTTCATTACTTTTATCAATTCGTTACCTGTTGACTAATTTGTTGTTGCTGACTTCTAAGAAATTTATTACTGTGGACACCATCGACAGCTAGAATATCTTGGTTATCAATTTATCATATCACTCTTTACTTTGTAAGTATGTAGCTGCTTTACAGCTCTCTAGAAATGCAATTCTTGGCATTCTATCAATCATATCAAATTGAAATGGTTTTTATTGCGAATGATATTGGGGTGAATGTGGCGTGAGCGCGCATATCCGGAACGCAGAGGCGGCGTGATACGGTTTCGAAAAGAATGCTGAATGTAGGTTGCGTTGCGGACTAAAGTCGCAGCTACAGTTAACAACGTCTTACGACGGTGTACCAATTGTTAAACTCCATTGTCATATTTCGCGAACATTTATTTCGGGGATCGTAAATTGAATAATTCAGGTCAGTTATTGTTGAGCTCATAAATGACACGCATTCGTTCTGATAATGAATTTAACTGATGAGTGCAAAATTATTATCGAAAATATGAAAGCTGCGCATGCCTGAGTGAGGTGACAGTGGCTATGTGCGTGCAGCTGTGACACTGGAGGGGTGCAGGCACGCGCTAAGGCATCCGATACCAATGAAGTCATCATGTAGAGTAGAATTTCTAATGGCCAACGGATTCCATTTCGTTGGCAACGAAGCGAGAGTGCAGCTATTCCAGCTATTCGGGCCGACTCGCGTATTGTTTCAATGATATAACAGTCGGCTAACAAGCTGTCGACATTTTTAGTTAGGAATAATTTGATTAGAAAACTGCTGTCTAATTTCTTGGATGTATTTATTTTATAGAACTAATTAGATAAGTAGTTTATGCTGGTCGGTTCCAGCATCTTACCAAATCATGACGACTGACCCAAAATTACCGCAAAACTTGCCTATTTGAGTACCAACTATTTTGAAAATTTGGATGCCGCCCTTAATTTTAAGTGAAAAGCAAGCAACGGTTATTAATTCTTATACATATACCAATTATTTCTAATAATAAGGTTGTGCTCATATTTTAATTACATAGGTAGCCCTACCACACCTATTGTGTTGGAAAAGCAAGCAAAGTATACCGAATAAACGCAAGTTATGCATGCATATACCTATCTATTGCTGCTTGTGTTTGATTGTAAAAAACATATATGGTTAACACAATAAGGCAAACCAAGTGAGAAACCCTTTGAAGAAGACTATTAAGCCAGATATTTTTAGATGAAAATAAAAACCCTCCTTTCTTTTCTTTCATATGAAGACCACGTACATATTAATATTATCAGTGTAACATTGGAGAGGTACCTCATACTCATAACAATGGTGTTATGAGTATGAGTGACCATTAAATCGGCAAATATTAACACGGATTAGTATTTTATTTTGGTACCTACTCGAATAAATGGTTAAAAATTGTTAATACTGACTTCAAGAGAGTTGAAAGCTAAGTAGGTACATAAGTAAGAGTAACTGAAAATGAAAAAAATGAATTTGGCTATTTATAAAAAAAGCCAAAATGCTGGTCGCTCCAATTTACGTGCTGAAGAAGCTCATGACAAATCATAAAAAAAAGAAACAATTTGATCAAGTCAAATAGTTTTGTTTAATCTGCGATATTTGTACGTCCAAAGAATCAGCTAACGCTGAAATGTTATACTCATCTGAATGTTTTATAAGGCCCTTAACAAAATTGAACTAAATTGTTACAAACCTACGAGAAACTATGAAAACAATCGATGCCAATGAAAGCCAACAAGATGGTTGTTCTAATTTTGTGTTACGTAATGAAGTAGGTACTGTAGGTAGACACAAATCACAGAAGATAGAGAAACAGTCGGAGTTGTTATTTGCCCGTCAATAGAATCAGCAAACGCTGAAATGTTACTCATCAATCGTGTGGTCGCATTCCAAACATTCTGGACACTCGTTGCTGCTATCGCCTCGTTCTGATTTATGTGTTTGTGCGAATGCAATTAGTTCTCGTGATTTAGTTAAGTTTTATAGATACTTAGTGTGATATATGGTTTGAGGAGCATGACGTCAGCGCATATCAGAACAGAGTTGAATGTTTAAAATATCCTAATAGAAGGGCGTCATATAAGAGTATAGTCTTCGATCACATCTTCTATTTAAATGTTTGATGATTAAACATCGGCGTGATTTAAACCTTCTCTATCCGACCGGATCGTTGAGATCATCCAAATTCTTGAATACATAGCCTGTACAGTCTTTTCAATTTTCAAAAAAATTATGATATCAGATGAACTAATGGACCCTTATCAGTCAATGTCACATTTCTGGAAAGGTCTTGAACTAAGCTATTGTATTGACAATTTCAAATACTAGTGTAAGTTTTACTTTATTTAATTTTGTTATATCTGTATAGAATATTCCACATGATGTGAAATTGTTTTTAGGTACCTTGTATAAAGTGTACGCTACTATTTTAAAATTTCTATTTATTTTAAAAGCCAGTTTGGTTACAGCTGGTAAAGAACATTATCAGAACCTACACTAAGTTGAAACTCTTTTTCTGTATAGGTAGGTTACTGTAACATCCCTTCGAAAATTAGGAAAGGAACATGTTAGAAAATGAGAATTCAAAATTTAGGCGTAAGATAAAACTGTTATGTTTTCGTAAGTGAATTGTGATCATCGAATAAGACACACTGGTTATAGTATAGTCATGCATCAGAAAAAACGATATACTAAAGTGATCTATTTTATCTTTCTACTCGGAATTCGATGACAAATATATCCTTATAAGTTGCGCTTGTGGAAGCAGACGTGCTCGTTTTAATCTCATTGCATGTTTCTCTCGTCAATATTTGAGTTATTGAAAGAACTATATAGGGAAATATTTTTATTGCGTATTTGAATTACCTCGCAGACTAATTAATCGCTAATTTCCACCATCCCAATACAACATGTTGACGTTATATTGATATATCTACATGTAAATCATTCATGATGATTGATGAATGATGTTCATGAATGATTCGTTCCGCAATTCCAACGACATGACTTCAGACACCTCGTATTGTTTAGAATTTATTAATTGTTATTAAGTTAGGAATGTTAGCAGCCTTCGGAGGCGTTTGATTTTTCACTTGACCTCTAATGTTATCGCGTGGACTCGCCTGTACCACAAGGAATGTTTGTAAATGCACCTACTTACACGTTCGAGATAATAAAATTCTCAATAAACAGTAAGTACAGGCCAGGCACTAAACATGCACGGAATCCAGGCAACGCCCGCCGACGTGATGCAACATTAAACTATGCTGCTGAGGAACAACGTCATTTTTAACACCAAATACTCATGAAGACAGTAACAAATTGTAGAAAGTTCATAAAATGATTAAGCTGGCGTCTGGACGATTATGCGCGTCGTTTAAGAATAAAATTAAGATATTTGTCTCCGCTTTATTATTGGTCGGAACGATGATTTGTTTTTATCCGAATTCCATTGATATGTGAGGTGGACTGTCTGACGTTTTATGAGACATTGGGCGAGCGTTTGATGCCGCATAAGGGATCTGTATAGTCGCGGTTCGATTCAACAAAGCATGTCAGGGCAACCACGTAGTCCAAAGTACGTGGAGCTATGCTTATAGGTTATGCAACTAGGTGCAAATATATCGCATACGCCTTGTAGAGGTTATGCTTCTCTATTTTAAAAAAATGTGCCCTAAATATTTTTTTCTTAAAATAGTAACAATAATAATAAATATTCCTAAATAATAATCCTTTTCGTTCGATTGATACATTTTGGTATGCTTCTCTATTTAAAAAAAAAATGTGTCTTAAATATTTTTTTCTTAAAATCTAAATAGTACCTAATAATAATAATAAAAAATCCGAAATAATAATCCTTTTCGTTCGATTGATACATTTTTATCAATCAGGTTTAAGGTGATGTCATCCAGGTGATCCAGTATGACAAACCTTGAAAACTGCTCCAAAACCGTGTACATATACATATTCACCTACGTTGCAAATATCTGTTATTCCGAAATTACCATTTATTGTTGGTTTTCACCTATAGATTATGAATATCAACAAAATATTCGTACTTGTTACTTCTCTATGTAGAAACCAAATTGTAAGTATATCTCGAACTGCTCTAAACAAAAAAAAAGCTAGAGCTAGCTAGAGCTTTTATACACAATGTTATACAGTTATCCAATATATAACGAAAATTCTTGTTAATAGTTACTTCTGCTGAATATGCAATTCGTAAGATAAGACAGTTAACAGACGTAGCTACTGCTCAGCTAATTTATTTTGCGTATTTCCACAGTAAATACATCGATTTTGGAGGACTTTATAACAGCTACATTGTATCAGTCTCATTGAGTGAAACCTTGAAAACTCCTCCAAAACAGTAAAAAATAGTATCCTTCACTGACGACGCGGCAACGACATAGCAAATATCTTTTATTCCGTAATTTACATTAATTATTTGAATTCACCTGCAGTCTCAACAATATATGCGCAGTTTTCGCTTCTCTGTCTACAAATCATTTTGTATCTTTCGTTAACTCTGCTTGCTTGCCTTTTTGATCAATTTTATAGATTTTATGAGTTTCATTCATATTTATTTTTTCATTCACACCTTGAAAACTGCTCCAAGCTGTGAAAAAAGGTATGCATTATCACATAGCAAATATATTTTTTATCAGAACTTTCTTATTTGATATACTTAGGTATCTTCTAAAAACAAAGCATGAAGATCGTCTTACATGTTGTCTCATAATTACCTCTTTCAATATTACCAAAAAATACAAGACGTCATTTTAATATTTATTTTCATTATCATTTTGGTGGATCTGTAATAAATGAAGAACACATAAAATTAATTCTTATATATTACATTACATTTGAAATGTCAAAAATTAAATTGTTTATATTACTTACAAGATAGAGTCTTATACTTATTACAGATAGGTACTTGGTAGACAAAAACTCAAAATTTTATTCTCCTGCCTTTCTTTCCTCGTAAATTCATGCAACATATAATTTTACTGTACATTCGCTGGAAGGTCACGGGCGTAATGTTCATTGAGAATGCGACTGAGCGCAACGATACGGATCCGTCATGCTCTGCCTCAAACAGAGGGTTGGATGATCATCCGTCATTACCTAGAACTGTTTCTTCCGTTGAATTTACGCTGTTAATTCTGAACTTGAACGTCACTTATAATTAATCTACTTACGTTTTAAATTTAGAACCAGTCTTTGTTCTATGGATCTATGGTAAGGTAAATTTAGTGAGCTTCGTTAGATTTCTGCCATTAAATACTGTTTGGTAAGAACCTACATTTCTAGCTATGAATTAATTTGTCTTACCATATTTCTGAACGTTTTGCAACTTTACTACTCTCTTCTTGTGTAGTAGCGTCGCTTTGGAATCATAGTAAATGTTCTGGGCACAAATTATATAGATATGTCTAAGTTCTGGGGGTCAGTCCCCGGATCAGCTAGATTGTGTTTTCCTGACAAAAAACTGCTCGCTGTACGGAAATTAGAACTGTGCCCGTTAGCAATAGGCTCGCCTTATTTTGGTACCACACCCAGCTGGAGAAACGTTTGTGGTTATACACCTTGGCTTACCTCTTTGCGAAATATATCCGTTACGATATGTATGCTCTTTGAGTATGTACCTGTTTGTCTTGTAGATAAATGTAAAAATTCAGAATTGTTACGTGGAGTTCCAAATAATTTGAAAACTGCATCTCAAATATATTTTTTGTTTTAATCAAGCAGATATGAAAAAACTTTCAGCACACATTTGTTACAAAAATGTGTAGTTAGCTATATGTTTTTTTGTACCCAAACATTGAACCTGTAAAGAGGAGTTTAACTTAAAAGTGACCAAAAATACAAGATGTTTTTTTTTATATATATTTTCTGTAACCGCTATCTAAGAAGCAAGTGTGGCACCAACACAAAATTTGTAGTAAGATCTCGCATTGATGATATTTTTTATTGAAAAAAATCACTAGGAACACAACAAAAGCTGAGCAAAGTTATATACACATAACTTTTCAGAGCGCATGGTCGATGCGAAACGAGATCGAAATGCGGGCACTTATTTGCCTCAACGAATAAGCATTGGAATTCAACTGGGTAATGCTGTCAGCATGCAGAGCAAAGCGCGCTGCACGTAGTAGTGGGCTGGTGCATTTGAACTGCTTGTAAGTGTCACGACTTATAGGTTGTCTCAATGTTTCATTGTATTAGTTGTAGTGTTGTTTATATTTTTTTTTAGTGTACCTATGTGATAATATAAACATAAAAAGAAAGCGCTGTCGCTGGTTAAAAATTATAACACGTTTGCATCACGACGACCCACGGCGCGGTACTTGTTTGCATTAATTCCCTTTCCACAGCATATTTTACATGGTAGATTAACAATTTGCGAATTATCGCCCGGCCAGCTACCACCCTCAAAAAGAAAATCTGTTGCCTAGACGCTAAAGATATTTTCTGGCATCTGTCCTTAAAATTAGTTATCATTGTAGTGCTAGACTATTCACTTCAAACGCATAATAACTCACCAACAGGTGATATGATGGTCAAAGGATAGCCTATCTTAAAACTTAAGTACCTACCCATTCATACTATATTGAAACCGTGTACAATATATTTAATTTCATTTGACTTTAATCGTTGAAGCCTCAAAAGTGCTCCCTAACTCCCGTAACCTTGCCGTCGTCCTTTATTGATTTTGCCGCGTATTCCTAAGAAGGGTTTAGTGCCATCTGTTACGAAGGCCAGGAACTGTTACGTAAGTTAGTCCGTATTCCTGCTTCGCTTGAAATCAGATTAAAGAGGGCACTGCGAGCAGCTTTTAGTTTGTTTACACGCTCTCATGTAGATGGCACTACTTGTTCCAATTTTCCGTTGCATCGAAGTTCTTTGAAAATAATGTTATGTACCCATTCGAAGTTTCATACATTTCATTTCTATGAGATGTCTAGATCTAGTAATTTATTTACGAAATCTTTTAGTGGTGAAGGTAGGAGAATTCAGGTTGTCTTCAAGAGATCGATGTATGACAGATTGTAACGACTATTGAAAATTGAAAAGTTATTCCTGCACTTTGATTATTAATTATTTAAGTGCTGGCATTACAAATCGTACCTAAACATAGTATTCCATAAACATTCTATTCGACATAGGTGGGTACTAAAAACAACCAACAGGTTTCAAATAATATTTAACAATGTCATATAAACCTAGTCAGTACTTACTAACTACAGATGACAGAATAGGTACCTACTAGGTACTTACAAAGGCGTGAATACTAAGTACGTAGTAGGTACTACTAGTCCCCTACATTGGTTATGTAGGTATAACTTATCAGACTTAGGTACTACTTTTAAATTCAAAAGTAGGTATCTTGCTTGAGTAGAGTAGCGATCATTCAACAGCCTACCTACTTTATTAACACGGTCACTTATACAAAGACGTGAATAAAACCCAGTAGAGTAGCAACAGTCACTTACCCAACAATAACGTAGGAATGCGGAATGTTTGGACGCTGCTTTCCGTACTTTCGCTACAAACATCCGCCTAGCGCCTTCCGCACATCGCTTTTGTTATGTAAACACATCTTTACGGCTCGAAGACAATCGATGATTTGTAAACAAGATTAATTATATAATTAGACCGACAATTGTTATGACTGTAGCCGAAAATATCAGCTGTGCCTTGCATCATTCTATCACTTCATTTCACCTACAGTTTCTTCGTAGATTCAATTAGGGAACAAGTAGGTAGGTAACTATTTATCCTTGTTGCGCAGTTTGCCGGGTCCGTAATTGAAGCTAACGAATTTGCAGCCGAAATGTTCTACGTTTAAAATATGAAAATGGTCATCAGGGTATATTTTATATGCAAATACCGGCTACCGTCGGCTGCCAAAATATTCGTGTTATTAAACGTGCCTTCGGGGCACGCTCGCGCTTCAGCATAACAATAAACGCTGCTACCACATTACATATTTAGGGATAGAAAGACTTCGCCATATTAAACTTTAACGTTAAGTACTAAGGGTTATGACTTCATTCTCTTTATTGGTATCCTTCATGGTAGATATAACTCGCATGATGTTCTTAGCCCTGCAGACACGGACGCGGCTACTGGCATCACGCGAACGTTAATCAATTTGAATATTTATTGGTAATTTATATTTGAATAATCACCACCATTACAAGGCAATTTAAAGTTTGAGATGTAGTTCCTTCCTCTTAATGTTGAAATTAGTACGTGGAAACACGAGCTTAACTATAACTAACAATATTTCAAAGTCAATGCAATTTTTTCATAGGATAACGTGTTTCATCAACATACGAGTAAGTGTTTGTTATAAAATGAATGTAGACAGGATATACAATTGTATATAGGTATGCAGAATACAACACAACGGTTCTCCATAGTAAATTAAGTTAAATAAAATACATCTTCAACCACCAAAATGCTTAGGTACATCTCAACTAAGAGATTATAGGTAATACCTGTATTCATATTTTAGTAAGATACAAATACAAATCTTTATTTGAGATATCAATGTGGGTAAATTGTGAATCCATAGGGTCCAAACTAGTGTTTAATGTGTTTCAGAGCCAAAGGCTTCTCCAATAGTAATTATAAATATGATAAGTATTTATGCCAAAACCAAAAAATATTAATAAATGTTAAGTTTAAAATAGGTTAAAAATATATAATTTAACTTAAATAAAAAAACAGTAAAAACACATAAAAATCAAAGGTATAAGTTAATGAAAAAATAAACATAATAATTTTGAGTCAATTTATATTTAGATCCCAGATACCTATGTAGGTATTTCATTCAAAACTCAAAATACATTTTGTTATTGTTATGTTTGCAATACCGCCAGCGTATCCCGCGCATGATTATAATCTTTTTCTCTTGTAAATTTGTATAAAAATTGTAATATCTTAGTTTTGTAATCAAAATAAAATTGTAACTATAAACATTGCGTTTTGATACACACATCGTCCTCATTTCAAATATGACTCCATATGTAAGAAACTGTAAGATTGTCATAGTTTTGCCGTGTAAGTAGGTTGTCGAATTCCATTGATATGTTGTAATGTAACTTTTTTCGTAACATTATTGCTAATAACAGACATTCACCTGTAATCCACGTCCACATGCATCATATTTTTTGCCTAATACCTCTAAAGGCACAGAGGTCGTCGATTCATAATTTTTAAAACAGGTTCGAGATAGACCCATTAATATTAATTTGTCTGCATATTTCTGGGCCGACGCTGAAAATGTTAAGTCTCAAGAGAGCCGTTAACATTTAATCTTAAAAATACTTCAAATGTTTTTCATTTAATCCAAACCTTAAGTCAGAACGATGGAGCTAGATTAAGAAAAGTCATCTTGATGCAGAACAGAATAAGTCTTCTAAAATATTGACCAAGAAGTAGACATCTAACCTGCGTGTCTAATATTTTATATTTTAACTCAAAGCGATGATGTTAAGCCTTTGCAATGCCGTGCATATATTATGATATTGTTGTCTAATGTCGCAAAATAATTCATATTTTCTGTTTTTTTTTTCTCTTTTCACATATTTTTGCCACTTTAAAAGAAGCTTATTAATAAAACATCTAATTATGAAAATTACAGGCACATGAGACTTACGAGTAACAACTGTATGTCTGAGGGTGTATAATATATAATACGGAACCCTTAAAATATATACTGCACTGCACAGTTTCATTGGATTGTCCACTGCTGAACACAGTCGCCCCCCGTTATGGAGGGTTTGCCATAATCCCCACACTTGGCAGACGTATTGGGAATCCCAGTTTACGTTATCAGATCCTTAGAAGGCACTGCTGCCCACCTTCCGGCATTTTTCTTTAAGTCGCCTCTTACGACATACGACACCCACAGGTAGCAACGGGGAGTTGACATTCTAACCCGGCACCCTACGGGGCTACTGTAACTCACTAACACGGCAGCTCAGATTGCAACAGCATCTCCCAGCCCCAGGGCCGGATAGTCAACGATTCGATTCCCGCTAGTAGTTCACAACGACAGAAACTTGTTCCTATCGTTCTGATTTCGTTATCTTTTTAGTTGATTAGACCAACTGACATCGATACTAATGCTGGTAATCATAAAACAGTTGCCGCCAACGATATTTCTAGAAATTACTATATAGGTACCTTAATTATTAGTGGTTTGGTATATATAATACCCGTTCATTATCTGAACCATATAATATTAAAGTAAGAACGCGGAATGCTCCCGTCAGCCTTAGGTCATCAGAAGGCGCTCAATGTACACATATGCAAATTTTAGAAATTGTGCTATCACACATAACAATCTCAACTTTTTCTAATGAATGCATTATTATGCAGTAAGTTTTTAACGTAATCATGCAAGCTCATAAAGAATTGTTGCTTGAATTGCTCATAATAAATGCAGATTCATATCGCCTCATACCTACTGTTGTAAAAGTTACCAACGGAGGGTCGATAAGGTTACCCTTACAGATCCTTAGGGATTAAGTTTAAATTCAATTTTAGATTATAACTCAATAATTACACGACAGACTTCATCCCCTGTTCGCCTAACTATCTCGTCTTTGAAGCTGAATACAATTTACATGAACAATAGTAATGCCTGAGGAGCAGCCTTGGGTACGAGTAGAGTAGGTAGATAGTAAACTGAACTTTGTTCTCACTAAATTCTCACAGTAGGTATAGCCAGCCAAATCTACTATTTAGGGATTGAGTTTGGATCGAATAGATAGCCTACATTTTCAGCAAAAATAACATCTACAAATGCTAAAAATGTTAACACAGGCTATTTCTATTTGAGGCTATTTTTATTTGGGACGATGTGGACAAAATAGCGTTGTGAATGTTTTTGTATCCGTTTGGATAACTTTGGACATAGCTAAAATTACATAAGTGATAAAGCGACGTTGTGATCGTTTCTTGACATCTCCGACTTTGACGTATGAACATGATTCAGTCGGAAGTTTTTTGTAAATAGGCACTTTCACTCTAACTATGTACTAATTGTTATTTTTAATTAGTCTTTCAACAAACTAAAATACTTCAAGAATCTAATGTCGAAAAATAGCTAACTCTAAGCAGCTAATGTCAAAATATGTCGGTCGTAAGGCACAAAGATATCAAAATTATTAACATTTTATGTGGTTCAGACCACGATTATTTATACACAAAATTATTTTGAGGCTGATATTTTAAACGCTATCGACTCTTTTCGAACTGCACAATAATATAGACAAGCATTTTAATATGTTAGGAACGATTGCCAAGCTCTATGGGACCGCTAACATATTAGTAAATTGAGCGTAAGGACCTACTTTAGGCTAGAGTCTTCGAAGCGCTTTCTATACAAACTTAGTTTCGTCATATTTTTTATACCAAGAGTTCAAACTCGGTAACATTTTACATGTATGTCCTTGAGCTTAATACCTGTGCTTCTGGTTTGCCAGTTGCCCGTAAATTTAAATGTTTTCAAAAATAATCGAAAAAATCTCTGTTTACGGGAATTCTTATATTCTCATGTAGGGGTAAAATATATGATAAATCGAAAAACTGGCAAACCAGAAGCATGTAGCAGCATGGCTCAGGGGTACAATTCTCAGATTGTGTACACTTGTTATTTAGAACGAAACAACGTTTGTATGGAAAGCGCTAGGAGCACTCTCGCTTTAAATACCAGACCATCTGCTGGATTGTTATTACGTACCCGTGCACCAAACATCCTGCCCATCATTAGAGTTTATACAGACACTCATTTTTTGTGCTGTTCGTGTTCCGCTATATCGTATGGTCCTTTTCTTTATAGGTACTAACTTACTTAATACATAATTTAAATCAATGTTCATAATAATATCGGAAAATCTGCACTTCAATTAGGTAATTGATCTAATTATACTGAAGTGAACATAGGTTCACTTCAGTTAAGTTAAGCAACTTCCGCCGCGGTCTAGACTTGGATGGGTGACCGGTAGTGACATTACTACTGTCCGTGCTTCGGAGGGCACGTTAAGCCGTCAGTCCCGGTTGTTGGATAAGGATGGCAGTCGTTATAGCATGGTGGTAGGGCATTCGCCTGGCTAGCTTGCACTCTCAAGTAGAAAATCTGTCTCCAAGCACCTAACGATGTGTTCCGGCAGCTATCCTTGAGATCCGGTAATTTTAGGTTACCCTGAACAACATCTCCGACCACATCATCCAACAGGTTAGATAGTGCTCGAAGGCTAGCCTTACAACTATAAATATTTAGAAAACTCAAAAAATAAGAAGGGCTTGGTGTTAACTTAATATAAGTATTTATACTAGTAAGTGAATATAAGAGCTACATAATATTCATATCTATTCTATCTACAAATACTGTTTGTTCATATGTTTCACCCGAGACAAGTCTTCACATGGTTAAAAAGCAAACATAAAATGTAAATCCTTACACGTCTTAGTCTTTGCTTATGCGAAGAGAATACTAACACGCATAAACTTGTTTCACAAAAACTCTAATAATATACAGCCCTTAGTTCGAAAAATAACAGTGGCTCAGCCTCACAAGCCAGCATCCACTTTAAAAATCAATACGCGTGCAAATAAACAACCCCTTGAGCGTGGGGTGCGTTTGCGGGAGCTACCGAGATGTACCGCCGCAGGCTAGACCGGCTCGCAGCGCATGCGTTTGTACCACCCTTCATTTAAAGCTACCAAGTTTTAATAAAAAAAAACTAAAACCATTTCCAACCTTAGCACATTCAAATAAAGCTGTATCGAAGTACATAATATATCTTGGTGGTACCATATTAAAGTTTATTAGGATGTCGGAAATAATATCCAAATTTCAGCTTGCCCCGAGATGATTTCTGATTTCCGCTTCAATGGAATTGGATTGGAAGCGATTTGTTTGAGTTTCCTGGAAGATTGTTGAGCTATGAATGTTTATTTATCGTGAACGGATTAAAGTTCTCGGAAAATTACCTTAGGGAAGCTTGAGCAATAAAGTTGGTAAGTTTAAGGATATTTACCTTCTATCGCCCTGGGGAATTACATTATAGCTGCTTGTCCCGTCGTAAACAGATTTCAGAACGTAGAAATTACTTTGTAAGTATTTTATCTACTTAGAATGTTACTTGAGAAAAAGCGTAGGTGGATTTCTCGGTAAAATTTACCTCTCATCCATATTTATATCTTACCTTGGATCTCTTCCTTTGACTTCATTTCGCTACTATGACACTTTATCCGGATGATAAACATTCTTTCGTATCCTTCTTTCATAAGTTTTGCTTTGAATATTTCATATGTAAGTAGAAAGGCATACGGCGTACCTACTTCGATCTGACAGGATTTCGATCAAGGATGGATTACAAAATACAGTAGGCACTTAACTTAAAAATCTCACTCACCTATAATTTTATTTTATTGCTAATAGGCTAGCCTTTCTCTACAATCACACCTGATGCTAAGTGACTCCAAGATCGTAAGCAGGCCGAGCAGAACATACAGGTGCTTAGCTACAGATTTTCGAATTGAGGTTGGCAGGTAGCCCGGCTGGCATTTGCTGAAAGCCTTATCACCAATATCCCCATGCATAGTTTGGAGATTTCAGGCTGCACAAATGCTTCTGAAATAGCTTAACTACAGTAATCTTAGACTCATGACAGATCCCTCCAAATCACGAAAGCGCTCAGGTAATGCCACTAGCGGTCACCCATCCAAGTAATGAGCGCAGAGAACAATCTAACAACTATGTTAAGGATTACTTAACACAGTTGATAGGTATCGAGTAGGTCAAGCTCCATATCGCTTCAAAAGGTTCAAATATAAGCAACGCGACGCTCCAATAACTATTGACACAGTATTCCTTATCCCAAACCAATTTTATACAGGCTGTATAGAAAAGGATTTTACGATAGTTTCATTACCTATCACAATGGAAGGCGACTCGTCGGAAATAGACGTACCCTTCGCTACAATACGGCCACGATACGCTTCAATGGCGTAGCAGAACAAAAATAAAACGAATAAGGAAAATTAAGGAACACCTGTTAAAACTTTAGCCACAGGAAATTCTGGGAAATAAAAGCTTAGACTATTTACGAGAAAAGATTACTCTTTACACGGGATGTAATATATAAAACATACAATATGAAATACATCACTTTTTTATTATGAAAAGTACATTACTTTATCTAAGCATCAACTTCCAAGATGAAGAAACCAAATACTTAACTGTATTTAAAATATAATTAGACTCATTGGAGTTTTCGATAAATTAAGATGTAAAAGTCCTCAATTTCGGTTTTTTGCTGTCGGACTTGCAAACGTCCTTAGAGCACTTACCAAGTTTTTGTTGTTATTGGATTAGCAACTAATATTGTACATCAGCTGTGAAATATAATAATACATTTTACTGGGAGTCAAGCACGGAAGCACTCAGTAGAAATGCCACTAGCAGTCACCCATCCAAGTCACGAGCGCAGCGGACGTTGCAGACGAGGCAAGTTCTACTAAGACCGCTTCAAAATTTCACATATAGCAAGTCGCGATGGTATCTGAATTATCAGGGAAGCCTATAATTGAAACAACCATTTTTGAACAGCTGCCGGAACACAGACAGAGTTGCTACTTGAGGGAATGTTACCTTGCCAGCTGGCTTGTAAAACTTTCGGCATCAGAAACTAGTCTCGTCAGTTGACTACAGGGTCAGAAGTAGATATAATATGTCTTGTACCAGGTCCAGGTACCACGGTAACGTAATACGTATAGTCGCTGGGTCAGTCTTTTATCAGACTATTATGAAAAGCTCAACTTTAATTCTAGAAAAATAACCTGGCTCTTTGGTCGAGGTTCGTAAAGCACCGCTTGATATTTCTATATTATATATATATATATTCTAGGGATCAAACCGGACCTGACTGCCATTAGGTTTTTTAAGCAATTTTAATAATTAGCGGTCAGGAGTCTGGATTACCATCTACCAGGCGTATTAACGTTTTTGAAGTGCTCGTAGCGAAGTTTGCTAAGCTATTCTTAACCGATCAGCAAAGTTAAGCAATGTCCGCTGCGGTCATGAGTTGGATCTGATGAGGGATCGCTACTGACGCTACTACTAAGCGCTTCCGTGCTTTGGAGGGCACGTTAAGCCGTCAGTCCCGGTTGATGGGTAAGGATGGCAGTCGTTATAGCATGGTGGTAGGGCAATGGCCTGGCTAGCTCTCAAGTAGAAAATCTGTCTCCAAGCACCTAACGGTGTGTCCCGGCTGCTGTCCTTGAGAGCCAGTAATTCTAGGTCAGCCTGAACAACATCTTCGACCACATCATCACTTACCATCAGGTGAGATAGAGGTCAAAGGCTAACCTATATCAGGCATAAAAAAACGCCCGGTGTATAGTATTAAGCTCTCCTCCCTAATGCATAGAGACCAATCCATATCTGGCGACCTCTGTTATCTTAGCTTCAGAAAATGTAGGTGTGATGATATGCATATAGAAGAATAATAGAATGCTTGTCTATTTAGAAGGTAAAATAAGAAATCTGGGTAATATACAAAAGAAACAAAAGAGCTATAGCTAGCTCTCATGGTGTTGTCACAGTAGGTACAGCAGCTCTACTGTGATGTTTTCATGAATTCATATTTTATCGTAAATTGTAGCGGTTCTTTCCATCAGCATCTTATGTTTCCTAGTAACGAGCTGCTATACCAACGTTCTACCACAAATTACATAATACATCCAATCCTACGTCTATTGTGCCGACATTGCTACCACGAAAACAATTAATCTAGTTATTAATTTCTCATTTCATTTCTATTCGGCAAATCCTCCAGACTTAATTAAAGCACCGGCGCCAAACCTTACCTGTCGGTAAACCTTTGCCTCCGCTCTATTAGACAATAAAAAAGCTAATGCCTATACAGCCCTCAGGAGAGCGCGGCAATTTCTCACAGCTTCGACTTACCCACCCCCGCACTCCTCGTCCCACCTCCTCCGCATCAGAATAAAACAACCTTCCAAGGATACAACCATCGTAATTTAAGATTTAACATAACATCTTATACAAATCACAAACAAAACTTGACTCTATGCCATACCAGCAAGGGTCTAACTTCCGCTTTCAACGATATCAATTAACAAGTTGCAGCATTGCAATGAATTGCATGTCTTAGAAGCTTTGAAATAATGGCGAAAATAACTAAGCATCGATTTTGTAAGGTTGTAGATGGGAGTGGAGCGGGGGGTTCATTAATCCCCGCGCCCTGCGCGCACGCACTTTCATGAATGGACCGAACAGGTTGATGTGTTTTTGATATAGGATGTTATCTTTACGACCGAATAATCCTTTAACATTTTATCAATCTTTCAGTCTCAAAAAGGACCTCTGTTCTCTTTTAAGGCTTTAGTCAGCATTACGAGCCGTACGTGCTGTTCCATTCATTAATTTATCTTTTTAGCTCTTTAAGGTCACCGATCGAAATTGCAAAACAATGGGTTTGTCTGATAGTATTGAGAACGACATGATGACTTCCGAATTCTGTGATGTCATCATCTCTTTTGTTTTTGGAGATGGCCGTATATTGATCTTATTTTAATGGCGCACTGTGATCAAAATTGATTGGTCATGTTCTGAATTTCTGACTGCATCATATAAGACGTTTGTTATTTCGGTATCCAATTTCTTCGCGAGTGTTGTCAATTGGAGGAGCATGTCAATCTACATAATTTTGGTTGTGAATGAGTTATGCACATTAGTAATTGGTCAGGAATCTGGGGATGCGGTGTGAATAACTTGAACGTGGTCAAACAGGTTGTTCCAGTAACATCCTGTGCATGGAGGCTCGAAGGAAGCGCCGCAACGTCCGGCCGCGTGGATGTAGCGTGATGCTCTTTTTCCTTTTTGGGTTTTGTTTTTTGTTCATCTCATTTATTTATTCCAATGTAATCTCTTCCAGTTCATTTTTTATTCAGTCGGCCTTCAGTGTTACCTGTGCCGGGACGCCAATGCGTCGTCTCTTGTAACTTTAGCATCGTTTGCTAAAAAGCTTTGGGGTTGTTATATGACTTTGACCGTGATGAACTTTTAAACTTTTGAAATTACAAAGTTGTTATGGTTATCTGTGAGTTCTGTGACTATCATTTAAGTGCTAAGTGGATTGCTAGTGTTGTTTGTGTATTATGAATATGGAAATTCCGGATTACTTGCTGCTGCTGGCCCGGACATCATTGCACAATCTGCATCTTCTCTCAATGGAGCCTCCACAATCGCCGAAGTTTAACCTGCCTCTGTGGCAACCGTGGATAGCGTCTCCATCAAAAGGTACCCTGCCTACTTCTAGATATTTCCTTATCAAAACTGTCATGTTTATGATGTTTAATGGAGTTTTGCTTGCTTTTTCTTTTTAGTAAAGCTGTCATTTTGATCACATTCAAATCAAATCATTAGGGCAAAGAAGTAGCTAGGTAGGTATGTATATTTTTTTATCATACGACTGGACTTATAAACCTTATACATGTATACGGTGTATAATGTATCGATGAAACTTAATATCTTTTATCTAATTTAGCCCAGCACAAATGTCACGCTGGATTGAATTTTACCATTTTATTTCATAAAATAGTTATTAGTATACTGGTTGAGAAGTTATTGTGGTTAAAAACTAGCCTATCAGATATAATAAAAAAATTGCCTCGATGCAATTGCACAATTATTGCACGTACATTAAGATTTTTACTTCAATTGCAAGGAAATTAAACAAAAATATTGAAAGTTATAAATACATATTTTATTAAAATTATAACGTATATAATATTATATGTGAACTATACTCGAAAAATCCGTGTCCGGGTCTTTAAAAATACCCCTCATATATGGGTACTATTAAAGACCCAGGCAAACGTCTTACGTAAAATATATTATAAACTGTAACTTTCAGAACAATTTAACAAAATTAATTATTTATATATGTATGCACTTGTGCTTAAGAAACAGGTTTATATGTACTGGAGCATAATGAAAACCTTAAACCGGGCATTACGAGCTTAGCGAGCATAATAAGTGAAAATTAAAAATCTACTCCTATCGGAGTTTGCCAATTTATACTACAATCACAGAATAAAAAGGCTAAAAATACTATATAGTAGGATTACCTATGTGTAGCGAAAAACAATTAAGTAGGTATGGGAACTGTGAGTGCAAAATATTTGATTTTATTTTTTTATTTTCAGAGACTCCAAGCACGGCGTCTAGTGGCGAATCGGAGGGTGATCGAACGTTGTCACCTGAAGCACCGCGTTCGTCACAACCGAAGGAGCTCACCGGGAAATGGAGGAGAGAGCGAAGGTCTACAAGGCTTCCTGACTACAGACCTAGGTGAGACAAGGCTCGAGATTTTTCCTCATGTGCTACAACAAAACTTCAGAATCAAATCGCCGCCGAATCCAATTCTTTTCTTTAAGGTTGAACTGGCCGGACAGTCCTCCATACAAACGCCGTAGGGTGATTACTCCCTTACGTTTGTATGGAGAACGGGCCGGCCAGTTCATCCTTAAGAAATTATGAACACTAAATATTTGTAAATGTGGTTTTCGCTTAGCACGCAATAGTCCTTGTGAAATCTATAGCAAAAATGTTCTGTTTTGTCATAAATACGTTTAATGCGGCAAATTGAAGAGTGATTTATCATATCACATCGAAATATAAATCCATCCGCGTAATTGGACGATATTGCCTCCGCGTGATAGGTAAGGGTGTAGCCCAAAAGTGTCTTCTTAAAATTTTCCTTGACAGCAAGTGCCAATTCCTGCTGTAAAATCATTTCGACGTAATTTTTACTTCCTGGTCATTCTCAGGATAACGAGAACTATAGAAATTCGTTCATGAATCGACCGTTCGGTCCTTTCCGTGATAGGTTAAAAGACTATTACTATTAGGAACAGCTATGACGTCAATCTTAAAAAAAGAACTCTCTCATTAGCAGGGATTCACCTTAATCGCTGCGCTTCTTAGGCGTCTTGGGAATCGCAGAGTAAGGTGGCAATTTTTCAGAAGGCGCTGATGCCCCAGCTTCTGGTATTTTTTCCTTCGTCGCCTCATACGACTCCCACTGAAAAATATGTTGTCTTTTATATAGTATATGCAGTATTATACCGGTACCCCACGGGGAAAACAGGCTAGCCAATCGTAAAATAAAATAATCTAATACATTACTAAATTTTCCAGAGAAAACGGCAAGATGGCGCTGCGATCTCAATCGTTCAACGAGCGACGCGTCGCGCCCTCTGTTGCGCGCGCGCAGCCTCACAGTGACGGAGAATTATCTGATGAAACTGAAGACGGACCCGCCAACCTGACACTCAATGGCAAACGTAAGATATTCATCTAAAAAAAATTCAATTTTCTAACCGCTTTACAACTGAGCCGAACAGAATAATAAGCTTGCCAACCTTATGCAAAACTACCCCCAACTTTGGCTACAATGTAAGGAGTAAGAAGGCATCAATAAATAGTTATGAATTATCACCCGTAGGTACAATAATTTACTCTGCACGTGACTGTACATAATATATGCTTACTCGTAACATGCAAGCGGGTACTTGTATCATGCAACATTAAATTCTTGAACGCGAATGTTTTCGCAATTGTACATGCTATGATGTCATATTGTAGTTATGTTTGATACCCTTTTCACAATGTATTTACCTGCTGTAATTTTTTAGTATATCTGTCACATAATCGTCTATGGTCAAGTGCATGTCTGGAACTGAAGTCTAGAAATTACTTAACATTTGACCCAAAGATACAGCCCATTTTTGGGTTGAAAGGTTAGCCATTATTTATTTGTACAAATAGATTAAAGGAGGAACAATTTTAAAATAATGGGTGTTTTTTTTTAAATCCATTTGTTCCATATGGAGGATAAAAAAATACATTACTTGTTAACAAATTCTATTATTTCTTATGTACAAATTCTGTACAAACAATCTCAAAATAAATGTAATTTGCCATAAATTGAAAATTGCCTCAAATAACCTCACATGAAAACTAATGTTGACCTTTTGCTTTGTTTAGATACTCGCTTTCTTTTTTCTTGACGTCTCTATGAAAATTACTATTTTGCGGTTTTTTTGGACTTGATTATTGACATTACCGCCGCATTGCAGCGTGCGTTTTATGAATCTTATTAACATCGTAAGTTTGATTGATTCATTTTGCGTATGTTTCCCCCTTAACTTTATTGAGTGTATCTTAAAGCAGTAGAAGTTTTAAATTTCAACACTGTAATGCTTACAGTTCCTGAATTACATTTACATACACAAATTATAGGCAAGAATGTATAAGTAGGTAAGTACAACACCCTTAAAATTGTGAAGTAGGTAGTCTTTCGTGATAATGATACAGGGACGATAAGAGCAGATATCCCGCAATATTGTGTACAGTCCCACCAACTTATCTGTTCAGGCGGCAAAAAAAAGAACTACAACATTCCTTCAAATTGTGACAGTTTGTAGTTGATTTCCTTGACCAGTAGCGCCCTCGAAAACTGCACAGTTAAGTTGGTGGTACTATAGGTAGTGACTCTCTTCATAGGAAGTACATATAGCTCTAAACACAAACGCTACAATAATCTATGCGGTACTGCATTGTCTACGCAACCCGAGATATTTGTTGCTCAATCTTGTACCTTAGGTATTAAAAAGAAGCAAAAGAGTATAAACATGTTCTTAGTTCAGAATCAAATGATACAACACCTATCATAATGTAGGTACGACTGCGCCTAAATCCATATAATTATGATGTTAATTAAACACTCGCCAGAATACACAAAAAAGCCATAAACGATTTGTTCTTATAATTAATTTTAAGAACGTTATGTAGGTACCTACTTACATCCGGAGAAGGTTCAGGAAAGCAGCCGATCATAGCACATCAGTTACTCAAAATGATGAAAGAAAATTTCATCAAGACAATTTTTAACAAGCACAATATTAATTGTTGTTATACGTTGCTCCGCTATGGAGTTTCAGTGCCTTCCGTGCATCTGGCGGCTTTATGTTTTTCCTATAGTACCAAATTACTGTATCAGAGCTGCAAACTATTAATACCAAGTTTCTTGATGATGTTCAAGGTGATAATAGTGGATAAAATTAAATTCCTTAGATTCAATGATATATTTATACAGGTGGATCGAATAAAACCGTGTTAGAAAAGAAGATACTTTTATTTAATCTTCAATCAATTGGAATTCAACATTTCAATACAATCATCTTGCCTGCTAGGTTGCTATTTGGCTCGCACCTCACCATTAGTCTAGTTTTAAACCAGCGCTGGTCTTTTGTTGTAATTGAGGTATTTTATCAATGTCAGGCATGTTTTTTGGGTATACGTACTAGAAATCGGGACCCTATTATAAGCCTCGGCTGTCCGTCGTATCGACAAGAGATGTGCGAGGGAGATGAGCGGTGTGAAAACCCAATGCATGAAAAGGATAGCATGATTTTAACGTCCTATATCAGTGGTGGCCAAACTTTTAAACCATGCGGTCTACATTATAATCTAAAATAACCGGCAATGGATAAAAAACGGCAAAACTGTTTGTTTATATTCTATGTAATATTAGGTAACGAAGTTAATTACAAGGTTTTCATAGTAATAAAATATGTACCTATACTTCACTTATAATTTTTATAATTAACTTTTGAACATAATGCATAACAATATCCTAGGCTAGATTTTTGGCGCTGCACAGTTTCCACGAGTTTATAATGCTGTGCACAGTGTATAAACTACTGCAATACGCAAGCAGGAAGTCAAATGCTCGTCTGACTTTAAAATATTCATTCTCAAAGATCTATAATCCAAGGATCTAAAAAAATACCGTCAAAGAGAAATAGTGTAAGTTTTTGGACGCGTGGCATTTTATTTTTTGATGTATCAGTTTCTTGTCTATATTTTCAAATACTCTTGCTTTCAATAAGAATTCTCACCTAATTTTGCTGAATTTCTTCCTTCACCGAAACTGATTCAGCAGGTATGAATTCGCCTATTTTCAGCACCGACGGATTCAACAATTTGAATACATTACATATCAATATTCATGCCTTCGCATAAAGGAAAACACCATAAATAAAGAAAAAAATAAGTTTAAATTGTTCTTGGTTGTAATTGAGTTGACATTAGCGATTAATTTGTTTCTGAAATTTTTCGATATGCCGCTTCTCACGGGCTACCTAAAATGCCTCCGCGGTCGACGTCTTGGCCACCCCTGTCCTATATAGATTCACTGAGCGCAGTGATCCCGCGGTGCGAGTCCAATTCGTTCTTGACTGGTTTTATTTATGTATGTAAGCTTCCTGGCTCTTGACTATCACAGAGGAGTTTGACCACAGGAGTTTGGGGACCACTACTTAATTTGTCTTTTTCTTGGCGTGACTAGTTCTGGATTCTACCACTTCGTTATAACAAGTTGGAAAATTAATGGGAACTGCTGTTTTGACTAGGAAGTACTGCAGCACGTTCCTTGTTGATTGCTTCAACTAGTTCTCTGGACACCTGCGGAAAGAGAAAGTCCTATATAGTCATCAGCAAAGGGTATCTTATGAACACAAATTCTGTTCGCGAAAATTAAATAGGTACATCAAATAGCAGCTTTTTTCGCCGCTCAACTAAATGTTCTGGCGGAATAATAACAAAAAAAGTAACTGATCTGCCACTTATGTAAATAACTAGATTCAAACTCTATATACATATCAATAATTCATAAAATCCCAGAAGTATTAAAATAAGTATACGTTTGAAAACATCGAATAATAATAGTCAACGATTACAAAAAGAATACTATTCTCTGGACGAATTCTTTCAAGTAAAAAGTGGGTGGGCCCATTCCATACTAACACTCCTAAGGCAATTAAACACTTTTAAGGCAATTGCGATACCACTTTAGTACCTACACATTATGTTTAGCTAAGATCTAAATGAAAAACCAACACAGCAATGAATCATTTTAATGGATTTGATTTTATTTCAATATTTAGATTAAAATTTCAAACCAACACAACAACAATGATTTATAGATTCAAATCTAAAATACATATAAATAATTTTGAACTCTCATGTTATCGTTGTTTTCGCCCAAGACAACCTACTACTACGCATGCATGGCATTATGGTTAAGCCGCTTTCGTCTTTTTTGTTTGTTTCTAAATAGCTCATTGTGTCCTTTTTTTCCAGGGCCACCGCCAGAGTACCCAGCTCGGCACGAAGCCCCTATCGACATGAGGCTGCGGTCTCGGCCAGCGCCGCCTCCTTACAACCGTCCCTCAGTCATAAAGACAAACGATACGCCGCCTGGTAAGTCACATATCCTTTATAATAATCATCAACAGTCGTAACGTCCATCGTGTAACAAATACCTCCCTCATTAGGAGGGGCTTTCCATAACCCCACGTTTAGCAGGCGTTTTAGGGATCGCAGTGTTCCAAACAGCAGTTCCTCAGAAGAAGGCGACGGAAGGAAATACCTTCTGGTATTTCCTTCCGTCGCCTCGCACTACTCCAGTGGGATGATATATATGCAATTCTAGCCACGCATACTATGGCCACAGATGAAAGAATACACAGTACCCACCTACTGTAAATTTTAGTAAGATTTTTTATGTTTTCTGTATGTAATCCATGGCAAAAAAGGCCTCTATGGCTATCCACTCAAAAATGGTGTGTTCTGGCAGCTATACTTAAACGCTACTTGTATCACTAGACAGCCTTCTGCATCCTTCTACTATAGCTGATATATAAGCGCATGTACGCAGCGAACAATGAGTAACCTAGTTGATCGAATAAAAATAATTATTAGACAAACTCCGCCGCGAGCGCTTACAGCATCATAATCTTAAGTTTCATTATCTTCTAGCTTGTGAGGTTGAGACAGTTATCAAAGGTTTGCATATCTGGGTTAGATATAAAAGTTCCCAATGATAGACCTTTCTGATAACGTTAAATTTACTCAAATCGATAGTCTTGCTGGTAACTATTTTAAAACAAACTTATTTTTGATATGTTTCTGCTATGCTAGTCCCCGCCCATAGATCATTAGGGACTGGGAAGATATATACTAATTTATTGCAATAAAAAGCTCTTCTTTTTTTATATTACTTTATGTTCTGCGGATAACATTGCAAAATAACGACAGGGAAAATTATAGTCATGTACGATAGCTTTATTTTTTCAATGGCAGTCTGGTCAGCTCTCGAAACGTTTTCACATTTGGCGCACCACGAAGTAACTTTCCATCTAAAGGCTTTGCTTACTCGAAAAGTAACTTGTATATTAACAACAATAGCATCTCCAAGGGCAATCCTTTCGAGAATATATTATGTCTTTTTGAAATGCTTGTTGTTAGCTAAAACATTTGAGATGCTCTTGTAGTATCCTTTTTGTTGTTAAAGATGACATGTCGTACCGACACGACATGAGTGGGATAAGAGTAAGACTATGCTGATATCAATAAACAATAAAAATGAAAATCCTCATCTTTCTCAGGCTCAGTGTCAATGTGCGACCCGGTGATAGACGAACACTTCCGACGTTCTCTCGGCGACGACTACATGAACCTATTCAAAAAGAACGCAGAGCCCAGCCCTCCAAAACCAACCACAGAAGACCGCGCCAGCAGCCCCATACAATTCAAAAACGAGGACCCTCCAAAACCAGCCAAAATAATAGCAATGGAAGTCGACGACGCCAGCATCTCCGTTGACGATCACTTCGCAAAAGCCTTAGGAGACACATGGAAGCAAATACAAAACTCGCGGCTAAGAGAAACGGAGAAAACAACATCCATCAAAGGAGTAGACGACCACTTCAGCAAAGCCCTAGGCGACACATGGAAGAAAATACAATCAACCAAAATACTAGAAACTGAGAAACCTAAAGACCAAACGAAAATTATCTCAAGGAGTGGCGTCGTAATCTAATAACGATTAAAGCACCCGGCGGTTCGTTTATAGCCACGTTTTACGAGGCGTTTTCATGACGCTAACTGAGTGTCGATAAATTCCCACTTGTTTTACATAAAGAAAGCTATTATAATTATTATAGTTATTATGGGTACGCGTGATGTGCCAGTAATTTTACTCTTGAGTAATTAGGATCCATGACAATTCTGTTACCTTTAGGTTTGGGGATGATGTATATTTTGTTATTTGTAGTTCGATATCCGGTCATGCTATCTGTACCTATGCTATATTTTGTATGGAATCGTGGATTAATAGGTTAATAGGAACTTTCCTTTTTTTCACTTCATATATCGTCAGTCCTGTGTTCTATAATACATTTCTGGTAGACACGTTTATAGACGTGACCACATACGTGATTTAGTCCCATTTAATATGGGGCGAGCTTAATGGTATCTACTGGGTACAATCCAAGACCTTTTCGGGATTCCAAGGCGTCGCTTTACGGTGAAAACGTCACAGCAGCCGCACGCGCCGATGTCATCGAATTCATTCAGAAATGAAAGGTCACGTTCCTATCCGCGCCGAACGAACTGCTTTTCTGAATGAATTCGATGGCTGCGGCGCGTCCAGAAGCGTGTTCAACTTTAGGCTCGGCCAACTAAGCAGTTGTCTTACCTGTTTAAGGAATATTTCTCGCGGTTTATTTTACTTTACAGTCATGCATAACTTTTCAATGTTTAAAGTATATTTACGGAAAAGTTTTATTATTCGTTGGTAAGAAATGCGAGCCGTATCAACGCAAAAATTGTTTTTTTTTATCTTGGAAACGTTTTTGTTTTTCTTTGGTTTTTACATTAGTTTTAATCTTTCATAGAAACAAACTTATCAGTTAAATAACCTATAGATAGCATGATTGGTAGATGACATAGTCAATTAGTAGTCACCAGTTACACAATGTAAGTTATTACCTCAGTACGAGCGCTTTTGCACAATTCACTAATAGTTATTAATACTAAGTAAGTAGTTGTAAGTTTACTTAAGTTTTGTAAATATTGAATCGATGAGTCGAAAGTGAGAGATGTTGATAATTTTATTCTGTGTAATGTTCCTTTTGTAAAATTGTTTATTTTAAGTGTTAAACTGAAGGGTCAGTTTTCTTTTCTTCTTTAATGTATTTGGTTATTTTACATAAATCTTATAATTGCGTTATGAAGCAATCAGTCAGTTAAATTTCTTATTGGACACATATTTGAACTTCTCTAAAAATATAAAAAAGTATTTGAGTGATGTTTTCAAAATTGGAATTTATCATATTCATCTATTTTTGCAATACATTGATTTGACAGCTGGCTGTCAACGTTTATGTGGTCATTTGTAAGTTAATATAAATATTTCCGACGTCCTGAATGTATGTAAATAACGATTTCCTATTTATGCACATTAATTAAGTGAATATTATCGTTAAAGAAAAGCAAATACACATAGCCTCTAAAATGTATTGTTTTATTTCGGTATCAACATTTTATAAAACTTAATATTAATAATTTAACTTTGGTAAGTAAAAGGATTTTCTTGTTCTTGGACGGGAGTGCGAAGACAAATTAAAAAGAAAATGATTTTTGTTTGGTTTGATACTTTCTTTTATTGGTTATATCTTAGCGTACTCTATCCGCCCGATCGACCACTGCTACTCACTTCCTCCCCCATTTAAAGGGGGTTTGCCATAATCCCATGTTAAGCTGGTAGCTTCAGGATCGCAGTGTAAGATCAGTACTTCAGAAGGCGCTGCTAACCGTCTGGTAGATTTCCTTTAGTCTCCTCTTACAACTCCCACAGGAAGATATGGGGGCGCTCTTCTAATCCGGCACCCCATCGGATCCAAAATACAATCATAACAGATACACAAAAATAAACTAAGTTATGAACTGTACAAGATCGTAATACACAACATGTGTACACAAAACAACGATGTCCTGACATTTTTTTTTGTTTTTGACTAAAGTTTTGATATTGAGACAAAAGGTCAAATTAAATTAATGGTTCTGGTCGCTAAATATGAAAATTCCATTACAAAATGATTATATGATTATTTTTCAAAATATGTAAGTACATTATACAGTACATATTTTAAGGCACGTTTATCTTTCATATATTTTAAAATACCCATACAAAATGATTATATAAGAAAAAATATATATATTGTTAGCGGCAACACTGTCAGTGGAGAGGGAAACCTATATAACCCGGTGTTGGGTGCCGGAACGGGCTCTTATTGCTTCGTCCGTCGGTTCGGTGACATCGCTGTTAAGTTGTATAATTATCGTACTGCTAGATTGTTTATGTCAGTCTTGTCTAGGCTATTATAATTGTTTAAAAGAGTTAATTTTAAAGGCATCATTCTTAATCGGGTGTATTTGTTTTTGTGTAAATTAAATAAATTGTAGACACTTGTGTATTTCTTCTTTTAAAAAAAATAACTTCTGATCTAGTTTCTAAGATCAGAAGTGGGATTCTTACTTACTTTTTTGCCCACTTGTTTTGGCCTAAATATTTAATTTTTTGTCTACCCGCAAAAATATTTTTCTTCGTGTTATTGTTATTTTATAAATTGCGATGTTTTATCACGACACGCCCGTCCTGTCGATTATAACTGTGTCTCTTCTCATTGCAGGGTGAATACGTTTTAATTTTGCGCGAAAGTGTTAAATTGTGGGAGTGACTTCGAATATTTGTCGCGTATAGGAAACTGTTGAAAAGGGGACGCGAAGTCGTGGCTTGACGATAGGGTGTCCAGTGATCGTAGCTAGACCAGCCTTAAGCGAGAATTTTGACCTTTATGCCTGAAGGTACCAGACTTCGCGGGTATACTATTTGATGTAATGATGAAGAACTCCGATAATTATCCAACTTATACAAATTACGTGCGTCGCTCGTTGTTTCGTTTACGCATAGTGCGGGGATTGAGCAATGATCTTATCTCGGCAATAATAATTCGCGGCATCACCGGACCCAATATTAGAGCTTCAGCAACTAACGCTAAATTGTTACAAAACGATCTTGAAGATTTTTTCACGTTCTATGTTAAGCCGAGTTCAAGCTGTGTATCGAAGACTGCTCCCTCACGTTCTGATTTGCGAAACATGACGATGGGTACACGAGGTACAGAGGAGTCGCGTAAACATTGCCTTATTGATATTAGGTGCTACTGTTGCGGTCAGTAAGGACATAGACAGGCTTCATGTGGTAAGAAACCTAGAATTGAAATATTGTCAGGAAGTGCGCCGTATAATGTAGGGACCAACTTACTGCCACCTGCGTTTGTACCAACCAGGCTCTTGGCGTGCTCTTATTGTAAGAAACTGGGGCACAAGGCTGAGACTTGTTTCGTGCAGAAGCTGCTAACAAGGACAATGTTAATTTTTGCAACGCGTTTGTTCCAACAGGGACATCGTAGCGGCGGTTATACAGGACGAACCCTTTCACGTTTTGATCAATAGCGGTTCGACTATCTCGTTAATATCCTCATCATTGATAAAGCAAATACTCGCGTACGCCTGTATTACTGATACCATAGAGGAAAGTAATATACCGGAAATAACTAAGTAACATGACGGATACTTAAAGGGTTAGGTAGCCAGAAAATTGAGGGTACTTTTTATGTCACATCGAGTTTAATGACTTGACCCTCGAAGTAGAATTGTATGTGGTTTCTGACTAGTTACGGTTTGGCAAAGGCTCCAGTAGTTAATCAACGCATAATCACAAAGACCCTTCGCGAGTTTATAGGTTCTGGAGACATACTCGTCTATAGTAACGATGTTTTGATCATGAGTAATAGCATTGACCAGGGTCTGGACCCACTGCGTAAGGTGCTTGATGCGTTGACAACAGCTGGTTTCTCCATCAACTTAAAGAAGTGCTCGTTTTACCAGTATTGAGTACTTGGGCTGAACGATTAGTGAAGGTCAGGTTAGGCCGAGTCATGAGAAAGTTCGGGCTCTGATTGAAACTCCCGAATCTAAGAACGTTAAGCAAGTACGATAGTGTATGGGCTTAGCTAGCTATTTTAGGTGGTATATAGCTGGTTGTGCTCAAAAAGCTTCTTGGATTGCGACACTTACTAAAAAGGGTTTTATATTTGTATTTGTAACACCAGAGATGCATCAATCCAACGGGCAGGTTGAGCGCTATTGCTGTACCGTGCTCGACATTGAGTGCAATCATCGGCAGCAAAGATGGCCAGCAATAATGTGGAAGTTGCAGTTAATCCTGAACATCACGAGGCACAGGACGACCCAGCATTTTGTATTGAACCTGCTAATTGATGTCGAAGCTGCCACACCTCTTATCCGCAGCTTGATACGCGACGTAGCAATTGAAGGGTCAAGTTTCAAACGGAAGGCGTTTCGTGAGATGAGCCGTCAGAAAGCATCCGAGCACCTTCGTGGCAATGGCAGGATACCTATGTTCATGAGAGGCGTAAACCATCTCGTACATTTAAGTTAGATTCCTTAGCTTTTGTTCGCAGGCAGGCGCAGTCGACCATGAGGCTGGACTCATGTATGCGTGAACCTTATCGCGTTGCGACGGTACTACTACAGGGTCGCTACGGGCTGAGGCTCTTGGCTGGCTCGTCTGGAGAATCGTTCCAGGCGGCCGCAGAATACATGCTTCCATGGCAAGGAGAATGGACTCCTGAGGTGTCCTCAGCTTTCTCTGTGAGTTTTTAATTTTATCATGCGTGAGAATATTCTTTTAAGATAATTGTCTGTTCAAGTCCTGACCTATTTCATATCTATTTTCACAAATAAAGTTTTTATTGCTGTAACATGTTGTGTTAAGAATCCCTTTTAGTCGTGGGGCTAATTGTGGGGTATGAAAAGGTTGAGTTGAACTAGGATGAGCGTTTGTCTTGGAGCGCATCGGACACGCTATCCTAGTGTGCCCAGACACTTGATGCGTCAAGCTGTCCTAGAGCAGGGGTGCCAAAAGGCCATTTGAGTGAAGATTCGTGTACCGCGGGACATGTTTGTTGGCAGGCATTGTCGTTTTGTTTTGAACCGGATGAGCGTTTGTCTTGGAGCGCATCGGACACGCTATCCTGGTGTGCTCGGAAACTTGATCTGTCAAGTTGTCCTGGAGCAGGGCTGCCGAAAAGTCACGTGGGTGGCGATTCGTGTAGCGTTGGACATATCTGCCGGCAAGCATTGTCTGTACTGGTTTAATGCATGCTTATATGTGAACCAATACCCACACGCAAAGCCATGCCTCACGTAAGTACTCGTAGGTCTCTGACGAGTCGTGGGGGCGATCTTCCGACAAGTCCCGCCCCGAGTGGTTGGTTCATGTATTTGGATGTTTTAACCTAATTGTTCATAGGCAATAATAATGGGTTCTTATCTAATAGTGACTATTGCCTATAGCTATGATTACTGAACGAATTTGTCAAGTGGATTCTCTCGTTTTCTTCTCTTTTGTCGATAGACGCAGATGACGAAAGGGATGAGTCAGCTCCTGATGTCCACCGGACTCCTGAGGCGAACCAACTCATGGACGACATCGAGCCACAGCCCTCTGGAGTACAGAGGCACGCGGAATCAAACACCTTTGCTGCGAACGAAGAGGATTGCTTACCCTCTGTACCAATCTTGTTTCCAATCTGGATTGTTGACGGCGTTGAAGATAACATGGAGCCCGGGGACGGTCTCCTGTCAGGAAAGGCCGTGTTAGCGGCAACACTGTCAGTGGAGAGGGAAAATGTTAGCGGCAACACTGTCAGTGGAGAGGGAAACCTATATAACCCGGTGTTGGGTGCCGGAACGGGCTCTTATTGCTTCGTCCGTCGGTTCGGTGACATCGCTGTTAAGTTGTATAATTATCGTACTGCTAGATTGTTTTTGTCAGTCTTGTCTAGGCTATTATAATTGTTTAAAAGAGTTAATTTTAAAGGCATCATTCTTGATCGGGTGTATTTGTTTTTGTGTAAATTAAATAAATTGTAGACACTAGTGTATTTCTTCTTTTAAAAAAAATAACTTCTGATCTAGTTTCTAAGAATATTTATAATATGTTTACGGCTAATGGCAAAAGTTTTAGTGACGGAACAAGCACGTCGCCCACCTGATGTTAAGCGGAATAACCTCTGCCTATAACAGGCGCATTTCATCACAAGTCACGAATTGCACTACGCTTTGAGACATAGTTGTTAAGTCTCATGTGCCTATAATTTTACTGGCTCTCAAGGATTGCTGCCGGAACACACTGTTAGGTGCTTGGCGACAGATTTTCTACTTGAGGGTGGTTGCTAGCCAGGCGGGCATTCGCAAAATGCCCTTCCACCATACGGTGAAGCCTGCAGCGGGATTCGAACCATGGACCTGCTGCGCGGCAGTCCGTAGCCAATGTCACTGAGCTATCATTCCTTCAAACCATCATGTCCGTTTAGAACTCGTTGTGTAAGTATATAAATGCATATTTGATCTAAAACTGCTATAAGTACATTAAAAATTAAGATACCTAGACGGGGTCTCGCATAAAACAGCAAAAAGCACTCAAAAGCAAAGAGATGTTATTAGAAAAGTTGTCCAAGATCAAAGGTGAGGTGTTTTTTATTAAGAGAGTAGGGAGAAAGTTTCTAACTGCAAAAGTAGTCCACATTTCCACATTCAATGAACAGGAAGACTTATATGGCTAGTTCTTATTATGAAGGAATAATACGGGAAAGATACGTTTTATGTCCCATACTTTTAAATTCTAAATTTAGTATGCAAAGTGGACAGAGCGTAAGGTTTTTACTTAATTGAGCTAAAGTTTTATGGGTCATTCAACATATTGGTAAATAATGAAATTATAGGCTTTTTAAGAAATTTGGAAGACAGGCAAGTGATACACAGGAAAATGAAAATTAACTTAAATATGTATAAAATGCATGATAAGTAATAAATCTATATACAATTTATAAATTGACTGAAAACCGTTAGAAAATAGGTATTATGATGTGAATGTTATTTTACTGCCAGACTATTGAAAAATAACCAGGAAAGTGGGATTATTAAACACAAATTCTCATTATTTTTTTATTTAGAAATAATGAATTACAAAGTTTGAATATGCAGGCACTAAGAATAATGACAGTTTGTATTAAACAGGTATTTCTAGCTTAATAACAACTAACTGTATCTTAAAGACAAACATTTTTTATTGCAGTAGTACTAGATCTTGCCCGCCACTATTATACAACCTTATAATTTTAATTTTGTTAGGTTTGCAATAACGCCTGCTATGCGGGTTCGAATCCCGCACATGACTTCAATTTTTCCTATCGTATATTTGTGATTTTGTAATGTAATCCGCATAGCAGGCGTTATTGCAAACCTAACAATATTAAAATTATAAGGATGCGTCATCAATTACAAGTATAAAACCAATTGCAAAATTGGTTTTGTTTGTAGTACAACGCAAGTGGTACTATAGATGTCGCTCCATCCCAATACGATGGTTAGAGAACGATAGGAAAGATTCGAGTTATGACGTCATGTCATGTTATCTCAATTGGTTAGTGCATACCCCGGCTCAAGGGGTGGATGGACGCGGGTTCGAATCCCGCATATGAGGTAAATTTTTCCTATCGTATATTTGTGATTTTGTAATGTAATCCGCATAGCAGGCGTTATTGCAAACCTAAAAAAATATGTTTATTCGTATTTTTACTTTGTTTTTATGGACAGCAGTTTCATATAGGTAGGTAATCCAAAATACGAGCTTACACGCCAACATGTAGGTATATAAGTTAACTTAGACCTTGTAGGGTTTATATCATGTTATTCCGTGAAAAAGAGGGCTGTACCGTATTTTTATCGATAGAATAATTTTACTTAGTCACATGTGTTCGGGTTTTATACGTACGGCCGTTACATAAGACTCGTATAAAGCGCTAGGAAGCCAGCAATCAATTCACGAGGGCGAGAGTGCAGAACGTATGTAAGGAAGTTGGGAAGGAGAAAAGGATGCCATACTCGATCGAATGCTTTGGCTGGTCAACGCTTATCAGTGCCTTTCCATAGCAACACCACAAAAAAGGTGCGGGAAATACGCTAGAAGATCTCCCGTTGACTGTTTCGCCCCTAACTAGTTTTGCTGGTAGTGAATAGTAGAGAATTTTCTTCTAGGATAAGCTGGATATTGATGAACCGTTCGAACACCTGACATAAATTAAAATTACTAGCAAAATTTATAGCACCCAGATATTGTTAGCGGCTTTGCGCCGTTGTCATCAGATCTCGGATCCAGAGTTTGTCGCAAAATAATTAGCGAGCAAGTTGTTTTTCTTGCAGCTGATGAGCTAATTATGGGTCATCCGGGTATCTCATTGAGGAAGAGAACGTAGACAGAAGTTTACGTGTCCCATATAAGCTGGTCGCCAGAAGCTGCAACTACTTGCGGAGTGCGATAGAAGGTCCCTGCTCACAAGAGCAACTCGTTTAGGAAGCCTAAATGAGAATTATGACGAGCACAAGCAGGTCGAAGCGCGATTTGTCGCATGTGCAGCCTTTTTAAAAAAAACAGGTCTGCTGTAAATAACATTAAATGGTTTGTAATATTCTATTTAATGTTATTTACTTTATGTAGTCAGTGATGGTACATGCGCTCTCCGATGCACTATATCCCCAAAACAGCATGACTCGATCGATACCTACCTACAAACATATCAATCTTAAATAAAGCACACAAAATATGTTTGGTATATTCTAGATATTATATTCTATACCTCACAATGTTTAAAAATTAAATAGTACATAATAAAATACATACTAAAATATATGTCAAAATATATTTTGAAGTAAAATATAGCCAAACCAATTATCCAACAAAAACATTTTAGCATTTATAATAGGTAAGGGGATACGGGGATAGGCGTGGGGGTGGCTATTGGCTACATCATTGAACCCAAGTAAGAACTAAATATTTTACTATTAATTTATAGGTAACTAATTATTTATATTGATCAGTTCAGCTAAAAAAATATTATTCATTGAAAGATTGATTTTGTAATGTAATATATGGAAAAGTTTAATTTACGTAAATTTTCCGTGATAGATAATACAAATATTTATTTTAGAGATTCATATAATGTTTATAAAATTTTATAACTGTTTATTTATAATTCCATGACAGAAAAGGTTAATTCTATGGCACATCTGATCTGGCAATCTGTTTACACCATACATCCGTGGATCAGTGCATGGAATAGAATTATTATTATCGTATTAGAATTATCGACGTATAGAAAACGGTGAAGAATGACTGAAGTGGGCTTAGAAAGTGATGATCGAAGATCGTCCACATTCGAGCACTGAATTCGAATGGTGCTAGAGGATGATAAAACTCTATTCACGCACTCGAATACAGTAAACAAATGATGGATTACGATGAAACAGATGAAGTCCTGATGATGATGAAGTTTCATGCAAGAATGAGTCATGCACTGAAGCTGTGTTGAACAAGAGGTGATAGACGACGCACAGTGAATATCTGTAAACAAAAAAAAAAACAAATGATAAAGATGTAATATGTTTGATGATTTTAGGTACCTACGATCAACTTAAGTTGTAAATTGTGAAGAATTCATACTATAAAAGCGAAAAAATGAATTATTTGCCGTCACTCACTAATTGTAGCTTAGCTTTATTTCTTCATGCTAGATGAGTTACAGGGCCCTAGTAGAAACTAGGTCAATAAGCATGAGATGATATATAATTATGACAGTCATGTTTGATAAAAATGAGAGCTATTTTTGCACTATATCAACTATCTGCGAGGTACCTACTGCTCTGCGTTTTGCCACTCGACAATCTCATATATCTATCGACAATCATGTACGTATTTAGACAACACTAACTATATTTCCTACAAATTCGAGTAAACACTGCTGATTGGAGAATAAGTACGAGTACATTGACATACGTCTTCATTACTAGGAACCAATTAGTAGGGTTCGTTAAGTTGCTGAATGAGTAGGGTAGAACGATAGACGCTCAAAGGGCACAGAGTTAAATTGAAATATGTTTGGTTGAAATATCCAGTTATTAATTACCTACCTATATGTATAGACATCATATTGTGACTTGCTTATAATGTAATAGTGCCTAGTCAAACATATTTAACAAGTTTGAGTTCTTCCTCAAGACGTGCTCATAACGAGCCAGTTTGCTCCTCAAGTGTTCTGTCATGGGTGCTATTTTTAAGCTTCTTCTGTTATACCACACATTCTTCGCATCTTTGCCACATGCATTCTTAATCCCCTCTCGTTGGCCAACATTCAAATCAATGCATAATGTACGAAATTTCTTATGATGGTTTTATATTTTTATTTTGTTAAGCTTCATTGTGTTATAATAATTAAACAACTTTAAACGGTTTCAATCGCATATATTTATCATTATCGCATATATTTTGTCCCGACGTTTCAAACACTTTGCAGTGATCGTGACTAATTGGTTTTATTTGTCACATGAGTTATTAAGAAATTATTTGTCCTAGCGTCAGATTTTTTTTATATTAATCATAACGTTCCCTATTCACGCAGTATTCGCTCACACTGTCCAGAGATCTTGCAAATTTGTGTCGGCCTTGGGATTTAATTAATTTGATGATAAATATACGCGGTTTAAACCGTTTAGAGTTATCGTGAAACCTAAGACAACATTATTTCATTGTGTTATTTTTCTAGTGTGCAAAAAAGTAATGTTTGTTTTAAGCATTGTTTTTTTAATATTATGGTTATTACCTAACCCTTATCGGTATATAATTCATAACAATAGAAATTTGTTGTTAACTTTAGAACTCGATGTCAAATTATCTGGAGTTCTTACTTTTAGAACAAGAAAGAATTCGTGAAAAGGTAGTAGTAAATCATAATAAAAAGCAGCACATCTTCTAGCAGAGGTAAATATGTGTTATTATTTTCTAACCGCCATCGCGCAGCCAAACGCTACGCCAATATCCGGCGAATAAACGATTTCTCGAGTGGCGAATATACACATCTACCCTCAAAATTCCGTGGTTTGGGGTGCTCTGACGGACGGAATCCCTAACTCTATTGCAAACAGGGGATGAACGCAACATCGCATGATAAAACAAATACCGACATCAGATGAAAGCAATATTTGCTGAGTCCGTTGAATGCATTTATGAAGGTACGTACTTTTATATGCCTATATATACGTACCCACGTATAATTACATGTATAATGGGTGACAAATACCCACCTAATGAACTTTAATAGCTCTATAAACAATCTATGGGAGGCTAATTATGTCGATACTAAGAACATTTAATGATAAATTGCCGGTTTATTATTAACTGTCATCGAAGGCTCAACAATAGGTTCTAATCGTTTATAAGGAAACCGGCATGCGTCCTTCTAGGAATTTGTACAAAGAACAAGACGGCACATCCGTTGTTGATGCTGATTGCTATTGACATTTGACATGTACTTTCTCGGGTAGCGGTGAATGTTTTCATTATTTACGTGTACCAAGATGCTACCGTATACCTGTCCGGTATCGATCCACCACACCACGGTGGCACGCCGCCGCCGCCACCGCCGCGACCGCGCCCCAACTGCCAAGACATGAGGACACTAAATATTAAAATAATTGGTTCATGTGTAACACGATTATACGCCGAGAATGGAACGGTTTCATTATACTGGACACGCGTTCACGATTAGGTACGAAATCTTTAAATTTTTAATAAGTGTTCCTTTTTGAGCAAAGGTGCGATCTAAAATGTCACGGTTGTCATTTTAATAAGTTCTTGTAAATGAAATGAAACTCCAGATACATATATAACAGTAGCTTACATAGAGAGCATACTTACATTTTATAATGTACACATGCATTACTAAGATTAATATATTTCGTCTCTCCACTTAGACTAACTTAAGTTAAGTACATCTTTACTGTGACATTATGTAAAACCTGTGTTTTTTTAAATAATTAATATAAATAAATATATAATTTAATAACCTAATATTTAATAACAAACTTGACGCGTTTTGTGGAAGATGTCTACTTATGTAAGGATATGAAAAATAATTAATTCTAATTATGATGAGTACCTATCTTACTTATTAGTTCTTTCCCGAGTCCCCCCAATTTACCCCCTATAGGTTAATTATTACAAAACCCTATTTATTTATTTAGTTACATCAAAAAACAAAAATAACCAACACGCTTTTGAGGTAGAGGTATGTGCCGCATACAATTTTTCAATATTAGATTAAGTACCTAGTAATATTGTTAAATATTTGTAATATTTTTGAGAACCTTAAGTTTCCATATTTTATATTTCTATATTTGCCTATAAAGGCACACAGCATATATGTGATTGACACAAACATCTAAAGAATTGATAGGATGCCAGGCTTCATTATGTCTCATTCAAATCATCATATACAAATATTACCTAAGAAAATAAATCTACCGAGATCGCTTGCTCCAAACCATACTGTTATTTACGATTTAATATCTTATTTTAACACATATTCAACCTTCGCCTACCTAATTAGAATAACCCACTTTTAAGCAGGGCATCAAAATCCTCTTAATCAATTTATCACCCCTCTGAATTTTAAAAGTACAAAAGGGGGTTATGTAGAGGGACGTAAAAATTGATTATTCATGAACGTTTTAAATGTAAAAAGGTACGAGCTGAAAAAAAGTGATATTATTTAGTTCAATTTTATACAGTTAGGGCAGGGCCTAAACGGTTTGGCGAGTTAGTAAACGTGATCTGCTATTCGATGGTAGGTACAATGCCTTTTTATGTATTCTGGGTTGAATCGAAAACAGCTATTCTGCGTACATTTCGATGAAGATTTTATTATTTTCCTTTTTAGGGCGCCGTATCAGAAAACATAACCTTATTACTAAACCTCTGCTATCCGTCCGTTGATCCTAAAACCGTCTAGGTACCTCTCTTTAACTGTAATAGGTACTATAGAGGTAGACAATCAAAATTTTCACAGAATTGATATTTGTCGGATGGCAGATTGCAGATTGCCTAACAAATAACTATAAATTATAAAGTCAGATACAAAATAATATATTGTTCTCATCATATTTTGATTTTGCTCTTTTGTTAAAACGGCAATACACACAGGCGTCATATTTGTTTCGCTTATAGTAACAATTTTAAGGTAAAACACCAAATAATAAAAACCAGCTAAGTGCGAGTTGAATTTCCGTTAAGAATCCCGAATTATTTAGAAAAATAACGAATCCAATTAAAAAGCGACTCTATCGACGACGCAATAAAGTGCACTTAAGGTGAGCACAGAGTACCTAATATTTATATTGACCTACAAGGCATATCTCTCTCTTTCTATCGCTTAGTCACTCATAGCTCTGATCTCTTCTGACGCGGCAGGCACCGTATAGAATAATCCCGTCAGGACGGATACGCCGATGTTCCTCCTAAAGTGCGGAGTCTGTGAGTCGGAGTTTTAGTACGCAACCCTCAGTGTACGATATTACTAGCATTTGGCCGGTTGCCCTTTAGTGCGGTTGCATAGTCCAGTTAGGTCCTGGCGTGCCGACCAATTGTCTGGCATAATAAAGTTTAAGGCTTAGCTCCCTAGGTTATAATATATATTATTAATTGATATCCACCCTACCCAGGTGATGAAACAGCAAAATATGTTCAACAAACTATTTTTACATGGCCTACCTTTTTTAACAATCTTTGACCTAATGTTGTCTTAGGTTTTCGCGATTATTACACATAGTAATTAAACAACTTTAAACGGTTTAAATCGCGTATATTTATCATTATTTTTGTCCCGACGTTTCAAACACTTTGCAGTGATCGTGGTCACACACATCACAATCTTTGACCTACTTATCAATTAAAGTTTAAAAGAACGTGAATCGCTATTTTTTCCATAATAATTCTATCAAATTGCATATATATTAATGTATTATTAGACTTATAAAGTAAATCTATCTAAATTTCATAAAATCAAGATTTGTTGTAATGTAGGTAGGTATAAGACCTCCATTAGAAGACAGTAGGATCTAAATAGCTATTTATCAAGTCCTAATTAGCACGACAAGTTACTAGAAAATATTAAATTACAACAAAATGAATTGATTATCAAATGATAATTAGATGAAATTTAAAAATGTTTTTAATGAATTTTAAGTATCAGAATTTTGTTCAAAAACAGTTTCGGATACCCTATACAACGTTAGGAACGTCAAATAATGTCGGCAATGATGTCATAATGTCATCCCCTTCAAAACGGTACTAGCTACGAGCGCTTTGTAATGTACCCACAATATTCCTATATTGGTATGTATGGCAAAATTTATCTATTTTATAGTGGTTTTAAAATATCTACGTGGTTAGTGTGTACTTATGTATGACCACAAAATAAACGTTATAAAATTAAAATACGTAAGAAAAGTGCAAATATAAAAGCAAGTTCCGTAACTCGCTTTTATATTAACGGCTAACGAAACGACATCGGCAGCACAAACATCTCAATCGCAGATATGCCTTTTTTAAAAAAGAAACGGATGTTTCCGCTTTGCTACAAGGTGGCGCAATAAGCACGTTTTATTGCCCCACCCTATTGCCTACCTATAGCCACAGCTAGTGCTCATCTGCGGATGTTTCTAATGAAAAATTGGATAAGCAAGAGGTTCGAAAAGATATTTTTGTTATTTAGTTACACCTACACCATGAAAATTTCCCGGTCGAGTTCAATACAAAGGCAATGTTACATAGTAGGTACTTAAGTGGCATGCAAAGTTACTAAATAGAACCATGAAAAAGATTCAGAGACATGAGAAGTGTTTTTAGAATAACATTAATTATCGATTTGTAGGTAACTACTCTTAATACAGTAAGTTGTAGTATCTAGATATTTCAATGAGTATCACAATTTTGGTTTCACTGACTGTTCGTCATAAGAAACTACGTTTTGCAAGCAAAACGCGTAAAAAGTCAACAACCCAACCCCATACTATACCAGCAATTTTTCAAACTCAATTTTAATTTCACATTTTCACTCACGAACAAAACTGTATGTTGGTAACTCTGGTGTTCCAAGTGCAGTGCAGCTCAAGTACTGATGGTAGCAGTCCAGGGATACTTATTTAAAGCGGGGATTTGTTCCGCGCGAGAAACCAGGAACAATTAGGTGGCGCATCCCGCCGGCAGCCGAGCTGCACACAAAGCCTGTAAGGGGATACTTCCTCTAACAAAGGTTTTAGTTCTAGGGACATTCTTGTTGGATGCTGTGAATACGAACTCTATAATGGTTACATTCGTAGAGGTTACTGACATTTGGCGCTATGTACTTATGTATTTTTTACAACTACAAATTACTATGTACTGGATTGCTTTGATCACTGTCATTTGTCGGTGGTCCGAAGAAGTAGGCGTGTAGATAATTATAATAGTAATAAAAAAAACTCAAAGCCCTCTCCGGAAAACACTTGCTTGGCAATAGATTTTCCTCCATTGGAATAGTTAGTAGCTATAACTAGACCAGCATGAAAATGGCATGCTGTATTTCTTATTTTTGATTATGGCCAACTTTCGTAGACCGGATATACTTAACCTTTAATTTTTAGTGTTGTAAAATATGAGTCGATCTTATTAAGTTACCCTTAAAAAGAAGGAATATAAAAATATTCATTTGTTGAAATCTTGAAGTCAGTATATTTTTAATATTGTTATGTTTGCAATAACACCTGCTACGCGGATTACACTTTGGTTTCACTGACTCTCAACCTATCCTTCTTTAACCATCGTGCTCCACCCCAACACGATGGGTAAAGAACGATAGGAAAGATTTGAGTTATGACGTCATGTCATGTTAGCTTAATTGGTTAGAGCATACCCCGGCTCAAGAATGATTGCTTTACAACGAAATGAAAATGAAAAAAAAGAGTAGTGACTCTACATCTAAAAAGTGCTAAGAACATTTTGATTATAAAGCCAAGTGTATACTGATGTGCTTATCAAAACGTTCAATAAAAACTGATACCGGCTCTCGGATCTGCACAATGTGCAAATGCCAATACCCCGCCAAATTACCGGTGCGAGGGGTATGTAGATATTTATCACAAGCCACAGAAAGCATGAAACAATGTTTTTGTTTTGATCATCACATTGAATTCGACAAAAATGTTTATGGATGGAAAACTAGTTTCGTCGAGAAAAACATCCACAATGTCCTGCAACATGTTCAATATAATAATAATACTTACAATTATATGATTTCAGAAAAGGACGAATATAGAAACTTTTACTTCTCTTACAAGGTATAAGATCAGCCATGTCGACCCACAATCATTGCTATTTTAATAACTTAACTTATATGTGTTTGGCCCAGGTTGAATGTAAAATATACTCAGGTACTTAGTAATTTACAAATACGTCAGTACTACATTGTATACATTGACTTCATTATCTATACCTAGATACATTATTTTTTAATTACATACTTTTTGCGTTCCAAAGTCCCAATAGATACTGATAGGTACTAAAATTTTATAAATGTCGCTTAGTAATATTATATCAGTGTCAATAAATCAAATAATCCACCGTCTCTATTTTAAAGCAACGTTTACGCTTTTAGGCACCTGGAGTTTATTTATGTAACTATATATGAAGCATCTATAGTTTGTAAGTACATAATCAGACGATACTTATTTATTTATTTATTTATTTAAGATGCACCAACAGTGTACATATTAAAAAATACATTATATAAATAATTTCTTACAAATTCATGACAATTAAGTCATGACGAGGCCTGATATGTACACCTCTTACAGGCGCATACATCATTCGTTGTGATAATTATACAGTGAAAGGCATATTAATTATAAGTAGGCAGGTTCTCACGACACTTAAAGTCACTTTTACTAAATGTTTCATGAATTTGACTACTTTTAAGTAAATAAAAATGTGAGAAAGCCATTCATTCATTTTAAGTATATAGATTCGACTGGTAAGTTCGTAAGAACCCGTTTGAAATTGTAATAATACAAACACTTAACTAAATAGATTTGAATACAAGTAATACAATTATTAAGATTATGCAAAATAGACTAAACATATTATCTTAATTAAAGACATTTAACATTAATCATCTCTGTTAAGAGATCTTATCAGTTTGTCTTTGAAAACCCTGAGAGAATCGTGAAAAATATCTAGATCCTCTAAAGATGCGTTAAATTCGTTGTGACTACGACACATTCTCAGTGTTGGCGAATTGTAACCAAGGTTAGATGAGAACGGATGCTCCGAAAATATTTTATTTAGCTTATATCTCGGATAATTATATGGAACACTCAAATTGATATTGGATAGAATATATGAACTCTCAGAATGACCATGTATCAATTTGTGTAGAAAAGTTACATCACGCATTTTTCTTCTGTCTCTTAAGCTTGTCATTTTGAAAAATTTCAAACGATTTTGGTAAGAGCTTCTGTGTGAAATCCCTGAAGAAGGAAACGCTAGAGCTCTTGTGAATGAACGTTGGATGCATTCGATTCGCTGTGAATGCACTGCGTAAAGAGGGTTCCACACAACACTTGCATATTCAAGACAGCTGCGCACTAGTGAGTTGTAAAGTATGATTTGAGTTAATGAAGAACGAAAACTTTTGGTATTACGTCTGATAAACCCGATCATCTGTGCCGCTCTCTTTACAGTAGCATCAATATGCCCTCTAAACGATAATTTTGAGTCAATAATAACACCCAAATCGCGTATTTCGCTTAATTCTTGTAAAAACGTACCGTTTAACTTATATTTTGCACTAATGGGATTTTTTTTTCGTGTATATTTTATATAGAAACACTTTTGAACATTTAAATCCATTCTATTAACTTCACACCATTGCTTTATGTGATCAATGTCACGTTGTATAAGGGTTACATCAGCAGCAGACTCTACTTTTCTATAAATTTTTAGATCATCAGCAAAAAGCTTATAATGGCATGTTTTGATTTGTGTGGTGATGTCATTAATAAAAACTGAGAAAAGAATAGGACCCAGATGTGAGCCCTGAGGAACTCCAGATTCTGCAAAATATATTCCAGATTCGTACCCATTAACCGAAACCACTTGCTGTCTACGACTTAAATATGATCGAAACCACGATAAAAATGATCCGTAGATGCCATTGCACTCCAACTTGCGCAATAATAGTAGATGATCGACTTTATCAAACGCGCTACTAAAATCAGTATAAATTGCGTCAATTTGACGCCCTTTGTCCACTTCTTTAACAAGGTCAGTTATAAAAGCGACAAGGTTAGTTTCTACAGATCGACCTTTTTTAAAACCATGTTGGTGCACTGACAGGAGGTGATCAAAATGACATGAAAGTATTGGGCATATCAAAGCTTCGAACAATTTAGAGAAACATGACAAAATCGAGATGGGCCTATAGTTTTTAACATCGCTTACGTCACCTTTTTTATGAAGAGGGATGATTTTGGCCTTTTTCCATTCATCAGGAAACACTCCATCCGATACCGACCTGTTCATTATTAATGTTAATGGTAGTGCCAAAGCAGACCCACAACTTTTGACTAATAAAGGTGGAATACAATCGGGACCTGGCCCTTTCAGTACATCTAAACATTTAATCTTTTTCAAAACATCGCGTTCTGTAAACCTGACTACACCCATAAAATTATGAGGATGATTATTATAAGTGATTGGCGCATTACATCCAACTGAAGAGTTGTGAGACGTGAAAGCTTTGGCAAAATTTGCGGCAAATAGGTCAGCTATATCTTTTCCAGAGTTTACAGTTTTCTGTTCCATATGCATTTCTGCAGGAAGTGTGGAACGATTCTTGCGTTTGTCTTTAACATATCGCCAAAATTCTTTAGGATTATTTGCAATTGACTCCTCGGTTTTAGTCATATACGATGAATAAAGAATATCATATAATTTATGGCTACGTTCTCTAAGGATGTTAAATTCAATAAGGTCACGAGGATTCTCATAAATACGATATTTTTTTCTTAATTTTTCTTTATCTGAAAGTAATTTAACCATAGATTTGTTGAACCAAGGGGGGTATAGTTTTCTTTTATATTTATGTTTAGGGACAAAGTTATGAATTGATTTATTTAAAATATTATACAAACATTTTGTCATTTCGTTTACTGAATCACATTTACAAAAAATAGCGTTCCAATCAATTTTTTTTTAGTTCTAATGTAATGCTTTGGTAATCTGCCTTATAAAAATTTTTTTCGATAAAAGCCCGCTGATGTAGGTATTTTGATTCAGTACTAATGGAAAATTTACACAAAAGAGGGGGATACCTCATAATCATAACTTAATGTTTTGCGTTTAATATGAATAATTATATATGCACTTACCATCTACGGATTACTATTGAAAATTTCAGGAAATATAGGTATTATCTCAAACGAGATTTCGAATACAGACTTTCATCTTATGAGCCTGTATCACTACACGAGTTCATTCAGTTGGGAAAACATAGAACATTACTTACAGGAGTACATCCGTAGCTCGGTAGCAAAGTAGATAGGTAGGGTAGATACCTAAGCTTATTATTTTTGTATCTTGGAATAGAATTAGATCAGCAACTCTTTATAAGTATATTCTACCAACTACAAAGTACTTCTTCTCGAACAAAAGTTGTGTTTCACATATCAAAAGATTTCCTTTTTCTGAGAAAACGTTGAATAGAACTTAAATAAAAAAGGAACCAAATCCCTCAGGGTGAATGATCCGCTTAGGCGCCAGGCTTTGTAATTTAACTCTACTGTGCTGAACCCGTCGTCACGTTGATATCTACCCTTGTAAAAAAAACAATTTATGGACTGTATTTGAGTTTAATATAACTGGTACTTAATTTAAATAGTTCAACTCTTCTCTAGGTACATAAATTATTTCACCAGGTAATCTTTACTTGTAACGTTAAAAACATTATATTGCCCAATAATTTTGACACAGCTTCATAGATACGATTCCAATAAAAGGCACCTTAATAAATTATTTATATCGAATGAAACTAACATAATTTAATTAAACATTTCATGAAGACAGACTCAATAGCTCCAATGAAAGAAAAGGAGACAATATTAAACTTTATCGTCGTCATTTAATTGTAAGGGTACCCTAAAAGGGCTCATTTATATCCTTACGCTGGAGAAAATGTACCGTAGACTACCGACGACAATAAAACCGGGACCAGTGTAAACAGGTGTCAAATAAACCGTTTTGATTGTGTGCCTGAAGAAATAGGTGTACCTACGGTAGGTAGTGCTACATCTCTCGCTGAAAAGAATGTTAATGCTCAGTCAGCATTCATTGTTGAAGTAGGAAGTCTTTCAGGCAGAATCTTTTCACGTCAAATGAATAGGCTCCTCTTCTAAGGAAACATGCCTCAACCATGGCACGATTTTCACTTTTTCCAAGTCTTATTTTAAACTATTAAATGGTTAGAGAATAATTGACATCATAACGTGCGTAGTCCTTTATTCTAAGCCATAACGTAATAATTCTGTTGATATGGGTAGATATCTATTAATGTCGGCGTAACCAGCTGGCATAATTCTCGGAAAAGCGAAATGGATATTTAATAAACCAAGTGTAGATAGGTACTTATCTTACGTCCAAGTCGGAGAAAGTGGGTGTAGTGTTTACGCAAGCACAAGTTAATTTCACGAAACATGATACTATTTATCGATGGCACCCTCATCGGACTGTGGTCATAGCGACCTGAAATACCTACCTATAGTTTTGGCCTCAATACTGTTGTATTATTGTTATTACTGTGAACTTATTATTATAGTATAAACAGACAAGTAGTTTGAATTCATAGAGAGGTACCAAACACACTTGTATGTGTGCGCGTTTGTACGCACATGGCACAGCATGCACACTATGGCAAGTATTCAGCGTGTCTAGAATGCTCAGATTTATTTGAAAAGAATATAATTCTTCACATTCATAAAAGTCGTGTGTTTAGCTAGCTACAAATTGAATTGTATAGGTACAGATTGTAGGCTGTAGATAGTCGGGCATTTTGTTAATGCCCGCCATTCGAACTACCACTTTCAGGTAGAAAATCTGTCGCCAAGCATACAACAGCTGTGAACATCTCCGACCACATCATTCTTACAAACACGAAATATAATGTTCAAAGAATAAGAAAATATAGGCTCATCGATCTAATGAAGCAATCTAATTTAGTTAAGAATTGAAATCTAAGCGAGTCTAATTTCACTTCTAGCTCCCTTTAACCTTTCTATGTTCATTTTCTCACTGCCTTTATCACAAATATCTGGGGTCAGTACGGGGGTGTTTTCTTTCCCACCCGTTCCTATCGGTTTTCAACTGAATTTACTTGTTTGTTTATTATGATCTTTCAAACAGACCATCACCTACACCTACTTTTCTAATCTAATCTATTTTCTTCGATCTTGCTCTCATAATTCTAACTTGTATTCACAAAAGAAAGAAAAAAAGGATTATTTCTTGATGATGTTTCGCTTCCATCAGTAACCTTTTGACTCTTCGCAAAGTATATCAACCCAACGCCTGAATATATTTTTTTTTATTGAAATGCTTACTTAGGTATCAGGTAGGTACTTCAGTAAAATTCTTCCACTGTGGTAAAACCGAAATTTTTAGTTACCTACAAGTATAGCACACGAATCAACAAACTTTTTCTGAAAAGTCTTAAACTTCTCCAATTAATAGAAAATCAAAGTTATGCTTTCCTTACTCCAAAATGTTTTCATCAAAAACAATGAAGGTCTCACGAAACCTGCCAAAGTATCGAATTTCCTGAACAAACTCGGCAAATATCAATAGGGCATTATTTACCCGTAAAGGATTTGCTATCAAAGATATCGGAAGCCATAACTATACAACAGGTAGAGTTTCTCTTATATAGAAAGGACCTAAATACACAAGCTTGGAGTAGATAGCTACGTCGTCGTCTTTGTAAAATCTCTAACTGTAAATTACATCCGGGAGAGAGGACAATGACAGAGAACAATGAAACCCTTCGTAAATAGACTCTTATTTTCCGCGTCTTCGCTCTATATTTACCAGCTTAACCACTTCTTCCCATTTAATATAATCCCCATGGTAAATTTTGTCACAAACAACGAAGCCTATTCCGGTAATAATTACAAAAATACCTCGCTACATCCGCAGTTTAGTTACAAGTTGGGACTTGGGAGTCTTGGGACCCACTTACAGCGATCTCGAAATTACTTAGATAACTTCCTAATGGAAGGGAAGGACAGCGAAGTAGAGGCCAAGTTTGTAATAAACACATGTTATCTAGGCCGTAACGTACTGCTGCAAAGTACTATCTAGCTACTATAACCCTCCATAATTTTCGGACCAACTATTTATTACAACAGATCTACACAGAATTTGGCAAATCGTGGCGTGCCGCAGTAGATAAATAAAAACAGAACCAGTCCAATATGGAGTTTCATACTTTATTCGCCAAATATTTGCAGTTACATAGATTATTATCTTTGTTGGAATAAATTTGCCTGAGCAATTTAAAGTTAGTGAATCCGGTAGAGAAGCAATTAAATGGGAACGTTTTGGGTGGGTTAATTTGTAAGGCGGTTACAGAGTGGCGGGGTTTAACAAAGGATAGGTTTGTGTGGCGCGGCGGGCTCTGTTTTAGGGAACTACTGTAGACGTAACTGTTGACAAGGCGCGGGTCGGTGGTGGCACAAGGCGAAGCGCGGAGGCGGGCGGCTGACGGAATGGCAAACATCAACCCCACGGCTCCAGTCGGCCACCTGTGGACACAAAGCGGCAAGCCACTCCATTTAAACACCTGCTTGGCCAAGATCCAAACTGTACTTACCTACCAAATGTTATTATCAATTATGAATCAGTTAATTCTACTAAAGTACTACTACAGAAGTGTTAATTCTTCTAATATCTACTTCTTATCATGAACCCCGTTCAATTGATGAAGTAACAGTTTATTCACCCTTATGGAGACCGCTCTGAGATATACACGAGATACGCTTGACTTGCTAATTCTACAGTTAAGTTAGCCTGTAAACTAAACTCCTACGGATATATATTTCGTTTCATTTCAGAGTAAAAATTATCTACATATAATATTACTTACAAATTTTTTGCTAAATTCTATAATTCGTAGAGCCTTTGGCTATTCTATTTCGCCAATATCATTTGATCATATTGGGCTGCCCAATAAGGACATTCCTATGCTACTTTTCTATTCTTTTTATGAGCTGTACCATGACGTGAATCTTTATTAGACTGTCGGTCAGGATGTTTTATCTAAATTAAGCTTATTCTTACAACGTTGTTTGTAGTCTTCCGTAATGGGAAACCGTCAAAGACTTTCGAGTACGTTACTGTAAACATTTCTGAAAGCAAATTACAAAGGCATCTCACTATTGATTCAAATCACATATTACATAACTAAAAAATATTATTGGAATCTGTAATGAGATGAAAACAAAAAGTTATAACAAAATGTACTATCAAAGTTTGCAGTTTTGCTTCTGACCAAAGGCGGTCAGATCCTCATAAAATAATGTTATAAATATATATTTATATAGGTATCTACAGACCACAAAAAAAAGAAGAATACAAAATGAGCATTCTAAAAAAAAGCTGTGATACTTATAACGTTATATATAACGTTTAATTCTTATTTAATACAAATTGAAGTAAAAATGACGGGTGATAAAAGTGATTCGAATCAGAAGTCTAGGCCGTAGAATCCCTAGATGTAGTTGGTGCTCCCAGCTGCTATACTGTTTGTTCTTAGTTCGTTAGATTTTCCAATGTTTAGGATGCAATTTTGGTTGATAGGTAGAATATATAAATTTGGAGGTTCTGAATTCAAATTACAATATTGACCATCAAGTTTATCGAGTTATAATAAAATTTAGTTCCTACTCTCGTCACAGAGAAGTATAACAAATTAATTGCACGGCAATAACATAACGCCATAACTATTTTCTCTCTTCACGATATATTTGCATCACACGAAATGCGGCATTTTCAATTACAGTAAAAAAGAATACCACCCTCCTTATTTAATTATATTAATTAGCCATTTTGGCCCAGATCAAACAATAGGTCACAAAATAATAACTACGGGTTCAGAGTTTGGCGCAACGATAGCTGAAACTAGATAGGTAAGTCGCAGTTAAGTACTAATATTTATTAGTAGGGTTTCCTCATCCGGGATACGCGATATTTGCATAATAATATATTTTGCGCGTCAGAAAAACAGTACATACAAGAGAGGTTATGTATAACGACTGCAAACGTTGGACGTGCGAAACACGCCTACCCCTTATCGACTGAAACATGCTGCCCACGATGACGTACGAGTGACCTAATAAAGTAAAGCAACCGCCCCAAACGCATTTAGATAACACGGGTGCGAAAAACAAAACACAGTGTATTAAAATATGAATACCATGTCATAGTGGCTAAAGCTTCTAGTTGATATCCATATACTTCCAGCTTGTGTTCGGCGTTTTATAATTTTGTAACAGTAATTACAATTTCCCTAACTGGTTTCCCGCATCAAACAACATCTGCAACGTGCAATAGGTACAAAACTTTATCATAAAGTTGCATTCGAATGGCAAGGCAAAGTTTCAATGATCTTTGAGTCTGTCGTCGAGTCTCGCAAGAAGAAAATGTAAAAAGTAATAAAAACACCACGGAAACTCAATCTGCCTTGAATGAAGTTGAATGCCTTCTATCTTTTCATTTGAAAACACTCTTGCAAGGAAGATTTTAGTTTTTTATTTGTGACGCATATACCTATATGCCCGTGGGGTGCCAGGCTAGAATGTCACCCTCCATCTCTACCCATAGGTGTCGTAAGAGGCGACTAAGTGTAACACACCAGAATGTGGGGAGCAGCACTTTCTGAGGAACTGATATTTCACACTGCGATCCCCAAGACGCCTCCCAAGCGTAGGGATTATGGCAAACCCACCAAAATGAGTGAGGCTGTGTTCAGCTGTGGACAATCCGGCTGTTACAGTATATAATAGAGTATATCTTTGCCATTATCAAGTTCGTAATGTTATATAGGCAGTAGATATTATGTGAGTAAGCGTTCAGTGAAATTAGCATGTCTAGGAGTATTCAAGTTAACGAGCTAGTAACTCAGTCAGTAATGTCCTTATACTTATATAAGGTATAAGGGTACGAATCTAATATACATAGATACCAGTAATGAAAGCAGGCATAGAAAATTCCGAGAAACGTATTATGGTAAAGTTATTATTCTATTATGTTTAGGTGAAATAATACTGCTTTCTCTCGCTTGCTCTGGCTACTAGAATTCATCACTGGAATCTGGATATTCAAGTGCAAAAGGAAAACGGAGCACTCTATTTAACTGAAACTTTTCGCTTCACGGTTCGCAACTTCAGCACAATTTAAGCTTTCATAATAGAGACGCTTGAGATCTTTCACCAAGTCAGTAGGTGCCCACGGAATGATAAACTTTTGTTGCGCATGGGAACGCTATTTTTGCATATATATACCTAACAGATTTTAATCACAAAGCATTCTTTATTTCGCACGCAAGACTTGTGTGCAATATAATGACTTCTAACAATACGTAATCCTGATTGATTTTTCCCAAAAAACTCTACCTACATTCAAAGCTTTATGCGAAATAATATATTCTATAACTAGGTAAATACGACCCGTCGACACGGACGGCCGCCGGCGGCCCTGACATGTAATTAATGTTTTTATTCAAATAAGCTGCTTTGCAAATTCTATATAAAATATGCTAGTGTAAAATCCTGTAAGCGGTCGAAATAATGGTCCACAATAGTGTGTTTTAATATTAGTACCTAGTGTAAAGTTTCAGATAAAATTCCTGACTCTTAAACCGGGCACTATATTTATGTGTAGGTACTTAATTCTTACTAATTTGTAACCAATTATACTCTATGTAAATATTAACCTCCATTATTGTCCTTGTGTTGTCAGAGAAGACATGTTGTACCGACCTCATAAGAGTGGTTTAAGGGTAAGAAGAAGGTGATGACTCCATCAAAGCTCTCAATATTTAAGTATGATAAACATTTACTCCTATAAATTCATCCCTGAAATGGAATTGTAAATGTTTTCTAAGTATCATCTGCCTGTCCCGGTCAATAATGTCAAAATAATGAAAGAGGGTAACCGTTTTTAGGACCATTTCAGCCTCCCCGTAAAGTAGTACGAATATGGATAAAGGGCTAATTTTATTCATCCTTATCTGAAGTCGGGCTTTCTAACCTAGTTTGTAGCTTTCCAAGATCAGAACAGCTCATACATACACGTAAATCGTAACCCCAGACAGTCTATCCGTTGAGAAATCAAAAAAGTATATTATATATGTACCCAACTCGGAAACTGTTTTCTTAGGAGGAATAAGCTCATCTCCATCATTTGGGTACTTTTTCTGAAAGTGTGTATAACCTTATGGTTCTACAATCCTTCAATAAGAAAGATCTTCTATATAATGTTCAAGAATATAGTCAATAAAATCAAACCACACATTACAGTCAGTAAAAACACAGTGTTGTTACGTAGCAGTAAGTCGATCACATGATGTGCTACGAGTACTACCATTTAGTACGAGATGAATTTGCAGACATCATGTAAACTTGTAAATTCCTCTAACTTGCGGTCAATTTGATGATAATACATATCATATACAAGTGACCCAAGCGAGCCTAAAAAAACAAAAAAGCCGGCGAAGTGCGAGTGGAACTCGCGCACGAAGGGTTCCGTACCATCTGTACCTAATCTTGCAAGTTACAGACACTTTTCGAAGTGTCCGGTTGAGCTGGGTAGGTACGGCGAAAACCTCTTTTATTGGAGCCCCCTAAATTATTTATTTTATTTTACTCTAATTAATTTTAAAAAGAACATAAAAGTAAATATTTTGTAGATAGTTAAAGCGCCTATCTGTCTTGTTTATTAGGATAAGATAGATTAGAAACTAGGTATATTGTAATAATGTACGTATTTGTTAACGCTGTTTTGAATAATAGTAATAATAAACAATTATTTATTAGAAATCGAGCCTATTGCCATTTATCGGGCTTAGTATTATTATATGTTCTATGCTACTAGACTGAACTACTACTGAAAATAACTTATTTTGAACGAAATAATTGCTTCGATCTGAGATCAAACCTCTTCTCTTGTGGTAAGTAAGTTTAGGATACGCACCCCTACCCATCTCTTAAGAGGATTGAACATAGGCACTTCTACGTTTAATTGGATTAAGGTTAGTTATACTGTTCAAACAACATTTTGGTTGATATACAAAAATATCCTTTAGGATTTCGGAAATGCTTTTCACATTATTTGCAGACCGTCAATCGCCGATCGCTCCCCCGGCACGTAAATACGACTCGAGGAGGTTCCATTACGAGCAATCCCGCTGTCGATCGAGATACAATTAAAAGCGAAGTGGACGGTAAGTAAGAGTAAGGTCCTAGAAAATACTTTTTGAAGTTTAAATAATTTTATTACAGTGTTTAACTATTATGTACAATTTACATAGCTGTAGATGAATGCTGTTTATAGTCGCTGGCAAGCTCAGCCATTTTTACGTGATTGTCATCTACTGGAGACTATGCAATCTTTGGTCGCTGGGGTTGGTAACAACTAATCTTTTCACAGGTTCAGAGTGGTAAAGAAAGGTTTGCATATCTTTGTTACAAAAGACATCTTTGTAGGTGATCAGTATTTCATCCGTCATCCACTTGCTCTAATCCGTGGGGGTACAGCGAACATATTCTTGTCTTTATAAAGCTTTTTTTATTGTTGATAGGCTACTCTTTGGCCACTATCTCGGATCACCTGACGATAAGCGATAATGCGGTAGAAGATGATGTCCAGGCTAACCTAGAATTACTGGCTTTCAAGGACAGCTGGGTGGAACACATCCTGTGCTTGGCGCTAGATTTCATTATTTTCGCCATTTATTTGTAACTAGTCATGCGAGCATTCATAAAATGCTATGCTACAACGACTGCCACCCTAAGACGACAGCCGCGAAGCACGTAAGCGCTATGCCGCTAGCGGTCACCCACTCAAGTACCTAATGAGCGTAGGGGTTTCCAGCAATTCAAATCCAGGCAATTCCAGCCCTAAAATCCTGAAACACGTAGGTATATTAATTTGTATCTCGAAAATCTACATTCTTTACTAGGTTTTAACTGCCTATAGCGTCCTCTCGTCTTGATTGAGATTCGAACCCACGTCCCCGGCTTTACTCACCGGGTGCCCTAACCTTCGAGACAGTCTGGACAGGCGCGAATTTTGTGTTCTTATTATATTATTTGAGCCATCATCCGGGATGACACTTCGTCACATAGACTTAGGCGCGGTGGATCAAACCATGACAGTGAGGAAATGTGCTTAAAAAAGTTTTACGGATGTTCTACGGATGATATACGGATGTTCGCTTAACTTATATGATAGCAAATTATAGTATATTAACACATATTTAGAAATATTTAGGGTTTTTAAAGAGATTCACCCTTTTTATACCCTTTAGGATGCGAATTTACTAAAAATATTTTAAAATGAGCGTTTCCACCCTTTATAAACACACCCTCCAAATATCATACCTTCGGATCCGTATCGCAATGATTGCTAAGCAAAACGAACAAGTAGATAAATCGACCTAACAGCAGTATGTCAAACATCTAAATGGCAAGTTGCCCAAGTAGCATAATGTCCAAGACTCGAAACATCTGCATACTAAGCAAAACGGTCAAGCAAGCAATTCACCTAAGTATTAAAACGTCAAGAATGCAAATCGTGCATATGCCCAAAATCATGATAAAAAATAGAACATACCTGCTTAGTCTCATTCAGGGCTATAAAATCGGTAGAAATGTACCGATATTTAATGAATTCTTACGATTATGATATTCTGATGCTTAGCCGTACATATAGACATATTACTATTCTGCTATTTATTTGCCTTAGAACATACCATATACATGTAAATACATATTACGATGATGGCATTCTGCTAATTGGTCGATTTGCCTATTAAGGGCCAATTTCACCAAACTAAAAACTGTAAGAGGATAACTTTAATCTTTGTAACTAACAAAATATAATAGACCTTTGTCACCATAGGCGTTCAATGATGGTGCAGTATTTTAAATTTGTCATGGTATTGACTTCTGTAAAATTTATCATCAGGTAGACAACTGTAGCAATGGAAAATATCATCTACAAACTAAAAAAATATGCCATCGAATTTGGCAGTATAGCACCATAAACTTAAAACAAATATGGCCACTTTGCAATAGCTTACAATACATACTACTTCTATTTTCATGAAAGTCCAAAGCAAGGACTTTTCGACAAGAATCCAATAAATTTAAAATCTGCCTATTGGTTTAACATTCTATGACAGCGAAGGCCTACAACATTCGAATGGTTTAAACCTTAAGGTATACATTTTACCTCTTTTTAATATAACCCTAGATTAGTGAAATTGAGCATAAGTCGATTAGCACAGCATTCGTTCCGATAAGGATAGATACGTTGAGCGTTTATGTGGTGACTATCACACAATCCCTTAGGACTAAGAACGTGTATTGATAGATAAACAAGTAGGTATATTAATTAAGTTATTTGTAAGTACGAGTAGGTATATTATTCACACATAGCCCGGGCTCTTTAGTTTCTAAACTATTCTCATGTTTACCTTCTTAATAGAGCTGTGGTGCAAAGTTTAATGACGTGAAATTGAGTTGTTAATTAGCATGAAATCCAATTAGGCAACTAACACGAGTGATGATGTAGACTCAACGATCCTATCAAGAATATAAATGTTTTTATAAGTATAACTTAGTAGGTATAATATGTATATAATATATTATATAAAAATTATTAGTTCCCGGCTTAATAAGTACAAAAATGACTGTTCTACATCCTCCTGTTGCATCGTAAGAAGCTAATTTATTAAATACTAGCGTGCCGTGAGGCTTCGCAAGGGTATTCAACAAAAATGTTTTATTTTATTATTATTATATTATAGATATATTCATCACAAACAATATAGGATTCCAATGGTGAAAGATTTTTTCAAATTGGTCCAGTAGTTTTTAAGTTTATTCGTTACATACATAAACAGAAACTTTCATCTTTATAATATTAGTTTAGAAGTGTAGATTAAAAAATACGACTGCCCTACCAATAAATAAAATTATAGTAGTATCACCTGGGATGAAGTTAGGATTCTAAAGATATATCTCCAACCCCCCCATACATCCAAATATATTGATGCATTTTAGGGAAGTGTCTTCGTAGTAGTCTCTGTACGTAGTTTCGTAATATTTTAAATACCAAGTGATCAAACTCGGAAAAGTTTACATGCATTTCCTTTAATATCTATGCTTCTGGTCTTTTCCGTAAGATTATGTATTTTCTTAATTATTAGGTAAAATCATTTTGAACGGGAATTCTGATTTCTTCATTTAAATGTAAAATTCATAATTAAACGGAAAATTGGTTAACAAGAAGCATATTCTTGAGCTTTATAGAAGAAGATATAAAGCTCAAGAACATGCAAAACATTAACGAGTTTGAACGGTGTATTCCGTTCCGATCCCACGAAGAGATACCACATGGTATCAGTTATATTTTCTATTAAGTTTTTATTCCGTTCTGATCCCACTTATAATTTAGAGTGGGATCCATTTATTTTTAATTACTTAACTATTCCGTTCTGATCCCACCTACTTTTTAATAGATGTAGGCACTTAATCAAGTACGGTTTGCAAGATAAATTTACGATTTCACAAAATATAATATTTTGTAACTAATTTTCAAAGTATCAGGAGGGCAGAAGTTTTAAGAAGTCATATATACTATTGTGTATATATGCTACAAAACAAGTTTCTAATAAAACTTGGTCTCATGGTTCTTAACTTGTTACTTAGCTAACAAACCTATAAAAAAAAACAAATGAATAAGGCAAATGTACCAGAATGGCAACCAGAAAAATATATAACATACTTTGAAATAGCAGCTATGAATGCTATATCGAAGGTTTTTAATCAGTTCAAGTAAAAGGATGTTACTTTACTACCATTTATGTGAGAGTGTGTGGAAGAAAGAAATTTCATTAAATTTAACAAAAGGGAAAGATACACGGAGGCATGTTGTACTGTCAGCTTTATTGCTGAAAGTACAACATGCCTCGCTATACTACTGCTCATTATTTAGAAGAGATGCAAACTTAAACTTATTGCGTAACAACCAATGTAACCTAGTCCACAATCACTGAAGCGTACGGTTTCAAAAACGATTTTCAGAAATAAACGGATTAGCCATGTTGTGACATCACAGTAGGTTATTTTTCGGAAATGTTAAGATAGTTTACATTTTATTGTTAAGTTTTGTATATTATAATGATGTTCATTACTTTTTGTTAATCTTAATAGTCGTTTGGTTTGTATGATACTCTATTTCTTTAACTCCATAAGCTCTTAGAGATCTTGAATTATTACTTTGTTAATTTTAATTTTAATTTTTACTTATTGTTGACTAATGTATTTTTTATAGATATACTATGCTCTTATTTAAAACTGTGTAATTTATCTTATAACGATTTTGAATTTTATACTTGTTATGAATCGCTAGGGGGTATAATTATAGATGGTAATTTCATGTCAACATTTAAATTTTTTTGCATATTTTATTACAATAGTGTTGTTTACTTTTGTGTGATTTACTAGTCTGATTTGCTATTTCCTGAAACTATTTGAGGTTTTTAACTATTCCTTTTTTAAACTTTACACCTATTATTGATTTTTATGAAGATCTATATTATTTGCTATATATATTATTTTTTATGTGTTGGGTTGCAAATGTTATATTAAGTGTTTATTTCTTAACTTAGACGTTATCTCGTAAATTTGAAATTTTAAAATAATTTATTTTTAATTTTCAATAATGTAACATCATGTTTTACTGACTTCTAATGCGACTACATTTTATAAAACTGTATGACTTGTGGTCATGAATTTTATATAATTTTGCTTACATATTTGATTCTGAAAGAAGGAAATATAATTGGTTACTAGTAAGACACGAACCCGCAACTATAGGTACCTGTAGTAGTGGGTTCGTATCCCACTCCAAGTAATTTATTTCCCATCTAAGATCTTTTTTATATTCACGTTAAACATGCATAAATGTGCTCATACTGTTTTTTTATACTTAATTTCTTTTAGTATTATTTTCAACGCCTTAGTTTAATGTGTAAAATAAAGAGTGACTTGGTCTTGAAGTAGATTGTTCTATACTTAGGTTTTTTTTTTTAAATTAAAATTACTCAAAAAATAAATTGTAGATAAGGTTAGTTTGCTTAATTAAGCTCAATCGAAAACTTAAAGAATGTGATTTTTCTCAGTTTAATTTTAAGCCATATGTATAATACATTTTGTAAATGTGGTTTTTCTATTACGAGATCTACAATATGAAACTCCTGTGAACTTCTGCTTTCCTGGTACTTTGAGTTTATTAAATAGATAAATCATACAACATTCACAATTCTCATTCAAAGGGAGCTGAAGTATGAAACTCCCATGAACTTCTGCTATCCTTGTAGTTTGAGAGTTCGTACATTGTTTGCTGTGGCGTTACGGAAACGTAAAATTAATCTCTTCCTTTTTTGCTAACGTACGTAAGTACGTTAACTATGATTAAATCAGGGCCATAAAACAATGTGTGGGATCAGAACGGAACGGAAAATAAGGACGGGATCAGAACGGAATTTTATTTTGCAAATAAATAGTGTGGGATCCGTTTGTGGGATCAGAATGGAATACACCGTTTGAACACTTGGTATTTAAAATAAGGTAAAACTACGCTTGTATGGAAAGCGCTTCCAAGACTACCAACCTTAAAAGTATTGGTAGAATAAAGAAACTTACACTTTTTTGACAGTCGCCCACAAATAGGCTGAGAGAAAAGATGTGGAAAATTAGTAGCATGCCACTCACGTCGACGTAAGTTTGGTGTTGCTATACCTACATTAGCCGCATACTACGTATCGTTCCCATCTTTTTACCGAAAGGATTGGAATAGTATTGTAAAATATTGGCCTTAGAACATTGTTTGTCATACTGGGAAAGTCAAATTACCAAATACGCAATAATGCACAAGTGCGCGCGCAATAATGCGCAAGTTGTTTATTACAACCGAGAAGGATCGAAGGCCTAAATGGAGTAGAGATAGTAATAAACAACGCGCACGAGTTTCATACGACGTTTTTCAACACATTTGTGAGGAACTAATACGAAAATTTCGATAAGAAAATAATTTCTTGATCTTTTTGATAGCAATATCAGATTATCTGATTATGAAGGTTTAAATAATTAAATCTTCTAAAGTTCTACTTCAGCAGGTAAAAAACTCTTTGGTTTGTTTTTATATGAAAAACGAACGAAACAAACTACAATCTCCTTGGTCAGAAGTGTGGAAACGTTGTTTTTTTTTCTATTTGAAACACTAGTGCGGTTAAGTAAAAAAAAAGCATGAATGCGTAATAGACTATATTATGACAATAAAATGATGCAATTAAAAGCCCGTTACGAGCGAGTGTGTTGAAAATATATGTTAGCATACCTACTTATATGGTAGCATAATCATGCACGACTACCAACAAGAACATCTCCGATTTTATTTTAATTTACGAAACTCTCTGTGTATTAATTATTTGTATTCATAGAAAGATCGATATATCATCTGAATTGAACACAAATAAGTTTTCATTGTTGACAAGCTCACTACCTAACAAATTCGACTATCTAACCGTAAATTTTTCAAGTACGAATAATCCAAATTCAACCCCTTTACGTATTCGCAGAGAACAGCACACCTAAGGGATGACAATTTACGCTAATCTCCGGTCAGACCGCAACGCCCATCGAGCCATAACAGGTTTTCTCTCCCTCACCAACCCCAACAACATATATAGCCCTGTCCCTTTCTAAAATGAAAAACTCTAAAATGCCACGTGTCGAAGCGGATTGCTCTGAAATTGTCACCGTTACAGTTATTTCAGGTTAGGTAGAGACCAGTAAGCATAAAGTCGTGTTATCGTGAACCTTATGTAAGTGAATATTTTATTATTTTCTTTCAATGTTTGCAGCATCGAACGAGTGAGTATAGGTACGCTGTTTTCTCCCTGTAAAGTACCTATGCTTCTTTTTTATGTAATTGTGACAGAACACGCGCGAGTTCCACTAAGCCCATCTGTGGACTAGCCTCTGCCTATAACAAATACTAAGTGAACAAATACACATGCAATATACAAATACTACACAAGTACAGGGTTATTGGTAAAATGCTAACAACCTATTAGGGTTGACTTCTGCTAGTCCTATGAAACATTTTGAGATAATTTATTAGGTTTTGAAATTATTTTTTTGTAATTTTTGGGTTTTAATGCCTACTCCGAGCCTAGAGCTCCCGCCGCGGCAACAACGGACCGCGCCGTGGTCCCTTTGCATAGAGTTTTGAACATTTACATCGAGCAAAGTAATAAAAATATGAAATAATACATTACAGGCACAAAAGACTTTTGACATCAAGTGGTCCTCGTGCGTATTCAGTCAAAAACATATTAAAAGAAAAAAAAAAGAAAAAAGAAAGTTAAAAAAAAAAAACAAACAAACAAAAAATATCTCAAAATGTTTCTTAGGACTAGCAGAAGTCAACCCTAAGAGGTTGTTAGCATTTTACCAATAACCCTGTATAATAAGTGAAAAATTGCACCGCGCCCGTCACACTGAGACATACAGTTGCCTCATGTGCCTGTAAAATTTTACTGGCTGTCAAGGACTCCTGCTGGAACACACTGTTAGATGCTTGGCGGCAAATTTGCTACTTGAGGGTGGTAGCTAGCCAGGCGAGCATTCGCAAAATGCCCTTCCACCATACGGTGAAGCTTACGGTCAAGCCGGCGGCGGGGATCGAACTGTGGACCTGCGGCACGTCATGCGGCAGCACATTACCGCTTGGCCATCATTACTTCATCTATGTATACTCGTATACTATTATGTAGGTACATCTGAAACTTTTTAATGGATTTTTAAAGATTCCTCGGGCCTTGTTTCTGTATTATAATCTACAATATATAGTTTTATTCTGGAATTTCTTATTTGTTCTCAAGGGTCACGGGAGTGAAGCTGCGGGCTGCAACGCAAATATTTAAGCAAGTTTTAGCATATAAAAGTAGCCTTTTTAGAGTTTCGGAACAAAAAGGTGAAACTAGAGCCCTATGAACTTCGCTGTTTGTTGGTCCGTCTTTGTGTCGAGCATTTTAAGCTCGTAAACATAATTAATTACAAACCTGGAATTTCGACGTTTTAAATTATTATTAAGTAAATAAATTATTATCAGGAACACCATCTTTACAACGGCACCTAGTATTATCTTCTGGAAGTTATTAAAAAGATCGCTTCTGTACCCATAAGACAAAACGGAGCTCTATTATTAAGACTCCGCTGTCTGTCCATCCGTCCGTTCGTCCTTATGTCACGGAGTCACGGCCGCCCGTGTAATTCACAAACGAAATCAGTAACAAACCTGAAACTTTGATATTTTCTGTAGAAAGCTGTCCCGAAGACGAATATTGGCGAAAAAAATTCGATAAAGTTGTTTTTCAGGCGGGCACCAATACGTAAAAAGACAATGATCGTAATAAAAACTTTTTTAGACCCTAGCATACTGTGGTGTCATCGTCTAGGCTATGACTAAGGTTTACTTATTGAATAGACTACTTGACGGCCGTCAAAGTCAAGAATATTACACCCTTGACATATATTACACACACCTGAAGCGCTCGTAGCGAAGTTTACTAAGCTGTTCTCAACCGATCAGCAAAGTTAAGCAACGTCGCGCGCAGTCATGAGTTGGATGGGTGACCGCTAGTGACATTACTACTGAGCCTTTCCGTGCTTCGGAGGGCACGTTAAGCTGTCGTCCCGGTTGTTGTCTTAGGATGGCAGTCGTTATAGCATGGTGGTAGGGCATTTTGCGAATGCCCGCCTGGCTAGCTACCACCCTCAAGTAGAAAATCTGTCGCCAAGCACCTAACGGTGTGTTCCGGCAGCTGACCTTGAGAGCCAGTACTTCTAGGTTAGCCTGAACAACATCTTCGACCACATCATCACTTACCATCAGGTGAGATAGTGGTCAAAGGCTAACCTATCAGGCATAAAAAAAACCCTTCAAAATTACAACGAAAGGAAATAGCCGGGATCCGCTCCCGCTCGTAGTTCAAATATCTCCAATTGTGATATTTTTTTTTTTTATTGGATGTATGCTCCAATAAAGAAATGAATCACCTACTAGGTTTTACTTAGGTTTCATATAAATTTCATCAAAATCGGTTGAGTAATTTATAAGATATAGTCAACTAACTGAAAAATGTATACGCTTACATGGATGATTTACTGGTATTGACTGTTGTAGACGAGCACGGATTTGTTGCTATCCAAATAATCATTATTTTTTATATTAATAATTTACCTATCTGAAAAGGAGTTCACTTTCAAATATCACTTTGAAATTTAGTAAATTCGAATTCGTCAAAAGCAGGGAACTCCCTTAGGGTGACGAATTTCATCTTTTCATCTTGAGGTAGGCGGGCGGTAGCAATTTCCCTTCCACTATGCAAATATGAAAGTCGTATGTTTATATGTTTCATTTATGTTTCTTAAGTGTGAAGACATCAGCAAGGAAATTATCTATTTTATAAATAGGCAAGTGTGAGGTGATGGAAGGGAGTAGGGGTAGGAATAAGGATGATGATATTAGGTAGAAGGTTATAGGGATGAAAGTAAGGGTTTGGCAAATGATCGATACACTTTAACGTCAAAGTTGTGATTGAGGTGAACCTATATCAAATACCATGGACCCGGTTTTTGATATGGTGTATACAAAGATCGATGTTAATATGAATATAGAGATTGAGAATGTTTATTTAAAAAGTTTTGAAGCAGTGATGGCTCAGTGGCATTGGCTATGGACAGCCGCGCAGGTCCATGGTTCGAATCCCGCCGCGGGCTTGAGCTTCACCGCATGGTGGAAGGGCGTTTTGCGAATGCCCACCTGGCTAGTGACCACCCTCAAGTAGAAAATCTGTCCCCAAGCACCTAACGGTGTGTTCCGGCAGCAGTCCTTGAGAGCCAGTGAAATTAAAGGCACAATGAGACTTCACTTAGAAAACTATCGCGAGTTTTGTCCATTATAAATAAATAGGTAGGTACCTATTTATTTACAATGAGACTTAATAACTATGTCTCAAGGTGACGGGCGCAGTGCAATTCGTGACGAAATGCATCTGTTATAGGCAGAGGTTAGTCCGCTTAACATCAGGTGGGCATGTTCCGTCACAATAACATATATAAAAAATAAAATGTTTATATGCCAAATGCAACGCGGGCGAAGCCACGGTCTCAATTAGTTTATCTATATGCGAGTTATTCTCGCCATAGGCATCAATGTAGCGACAAGATTGACCTACCACATAAACAGGTACTTAGACAAAATTTTTAGTTAAAAGATAATGTCTGCAATCTACAAGTAGGTACTTCGTAACTTTATAAACCTTCATTGGATTAAAACATTAGAGATACTTAACCTTTAGTTTCGTTCGTAAAATAGGCTTCTTATTATGAAACGTTACAGGTAGGTACCGATCTACCTATGTAACCGGGTATTAAAGGCCATAGCACACCTATTGCGGTAAGTACTCCGACCGGAGCGCTGGCGGTTGCGTTCTCGCGCGCAGGTTGTTGCACCTAAAGCGTGTTTGTAGTGCTATACAACTACAAGTCGTGTCGTAACAGTAAGAAATGTAAAAAAAAATATAAAAATAGGTTCTGACTTGACATAAAACGTATATCTCCTTCGATGGTTTAATATGTATACTTTCATTTAAAAAAATACATTATTGATTATCTATTATCGTGAATATAATAGAGTTTCTGGCTTTTCTTAGCGCTATCTTTAGACCGCTTTCGATTTGAATTTCTCCTTACATTTTATTTCCATTTCAAGTCACGCGGGCCCAAAAACGCGAGCACCGCTTTAAGACTTTGGTGTGTCGGGGCTTTAAAAGCCCCTACAGTATCCTAGAAAATTGAACGTAGACTTCAATATACATAATGCAAATCATAAATGTTAATAGTCAGATGAAATGAGAGCCATCTTGTTAATTTAGTGTGCTACCCAAGAATAGAGCAGCCAACTACGCAATTTTATTCAAAGCTAGTGTTCTTTTTTATTCATCGTTGAATTTTATTTCTGTAACTATAATATAATCTATAATCTGTGCTGCACCATGGTTAAATGCTATTGCTTCTGCATAGAATATAGGTATGTATCGGATATTGGACTAGATTCGTACCAGGTTTGACGCCTGTTGGTATGTTCCATTTTTTAATGATAGAGCAAAAACAAAAAAATTTAAATAGTACACGTTTCTTGTATGGGGATCCCTTTCAGTTAGGCAATCCGCCATACTAACACATATTCTGTAGAAAAATCTTTGGGCTTCCTATTACGGCTCCACAGGGACGGACGGACAGGCGAGGCTTTGTAATAGGGTCCCATTTTCTAGTACGGAACCCTAAAACAAACCTTTACTAATTAACAATAGGTATTAAGTATAACTAAACGCTAGCACAGCCAGTGAATAAAACCGCAAACTCAAACATCCTATATACCTGAGTAGGTAATGATTTGGTACTCTGTGGTAAATAGTTACTAAAACCAGCTAAGCTGGTCGAATCCTGGGGGCCAACTCCCGGCTTTTACGAAACCATTATAGAAAGGGGCGTTTTGTGCTATGCTTAAAATAATCATACGTAGACATGAACTATCACCGACTCACCAATCGCCTCAAGCAACATTGGTTTAATCCTAAGAACGAATGAAAAATATAAAGTAATGAACTGTAGTAAGTTCAATACTAGAAAACAGGACCCTATTACTAAGCGTCCGTCCACCCTATCTTTAAATGGCTTATCTTCAGAAATACTTAGCCGGTTAAAATGTTCATAGAGTCAGCATTAGGAACCGGCTAGGCTAGGACCTGCGTAATATGTATAAAACTCGCGATAGTTTTTAAAGTGGGTTTTACTAGATATGTATATAGAATGGTGCGCAAAATTACTGTTCCTAAGGCGACGTATAATAGGTACTGTATTGAGTACCTAGATGCGTTCAAGATTCAACTTTACTGTTCTTCACGAAATCCGCACTTGGCAATGAAGTTCTTGATATTATAAACATATCTTCTTTAAAAATTTCGAATTAAAAAATAACTCATTTTTGGAGATTTGCAAGTGGTCTCCACCGCGGACGACTAATTACGGAAAGCCGGGGTTTGGGGTCTCGTTTGGCCCTGGAGGTGTTGCCACTCGCTATCTATAACACAGATTAAAGAGGACCAGAAGGGTCACTCCGCAAAGCCATTCCAATAAATAAACGACTCTAGCTACAAAGCATTAAAGTGCATTTCAGCCCGCAAAGCACGGAATACATCATATTTATCACCTACAAGGCATCTGTTTTTTTATTGCATTGCTCTGGTCTCTGATCTCTTCTGACGCGGCAAGCACCTTAGAATAATCCCGCCGGTCGAATACGCCGATGTACTTTTAGCTTTGTACCGTAAAGAGTTTCACAGACGACAGCTATAATATAAAGCTATATATTTATAGCTCGATATATTTCAATACATCTCAACACATTTTCCATAGAAATTGACAAGTGACAACACACGGCAGCTATATTATATAGCTTTACATTTTCGTTTCTTCATACCGACAGTTATGCTCTAATATATATATATATATATATATATGTTATACTTAGCTGCCGTCTGTGAACTTCTTTAAGTGCGGAGTTAGCCAGGCCTTTCTATAGTCGTATTACTGTTAGATTCATCTAGTAATGTTTTATTCGCAGGTACCTAATTGGTTACAGTTTTATTTATTATTTTCTTATTTACAAATTTCACCTATTTTAATGGTAGATACATAGAAGCAACGGAGAGATTTCTTCATAGGTACTACCGGTATATGATTAAATCGTATTTTAACTTACTCATTTCATTACAGCAACAATTCCAATGAGCCAGCCAATACAAAATTTTAATTAGTTTCAGTTGAAGGAATTTTATCAAACGAGGCGAGATCGATTAATTGGTCTTCAAGAGTAAAAATTGGAAGCCACTTCAGGCAAACAACCCAAAGATTTTTAATTAACGAGGGTCAACGAGGATAAAAGAAAATAATTAACTTTTTGAAGTATCATTTATGGGAGGCGAGAAAATTTCTTATACCTATTCAAAAGATATAATTTATATTGAAATATCAATCTCTATCGTGTTCATACTCTTAACTCTCAACATGTTGGGTTGGTAACAATGCGTTTTTCTAACTATACCAACAAAGGACGACAGGAATCTATTTTATTTATGCAATGAGTAACAATGATAAAATCGTTTTTATTTTCGGTGATTAGATTAGGTATATCTTATGAATATTATATGACTACAACTTATGATGGTCTATTAAAAAACTTTATATAATAGCAAAAATAGTGTTACAGAGCCACTGCGAGAAGAACGTCTTAAACGTCTTTGAACAATGTGTTACAAAAATAAATTATAAAATGATTAAAATAATTATTTCCTTTTATTTGTTATCTATATTGGTTTTAGTTAATATACCCCAATTTTCGTAAAAACAAAATTGTATATTCAAGTAATTTAATAAAACTTTATACTAAATCTCTTAACAAACAAAAAATATTTAAACCTAAAAATGTTACGCTTACAATACTTACTTTATTTTTATTAAACCTCTAATTTGGATTCATGGAGTCCTAATCAGAGAATTTCTACCCAAACATTCCTTTTTGAGTTAAGGCACTAATAAAAACTTGTTTGTATTTCATTCCCTTTACGAGCTAGAGACCCGTGGCATACGGACGAACGGACAGACAGCCATTGATGACAGCGGAATCTCGTTAATAATGTTATGTAATTGAACCCTCTAAAAACTATTCAAATTTAGTTCCCCGTTTTATAATGACTACCGTGGGCGTGGTGTCAAAGTATGAATGTATCTTGAGTTTTTATTTTTAAATTTTTATTAAGAAATTAAATAATAATTTGGCGGTATACCTAAAACCAAATATGTCACGTGTGATAAATGTCAAGCCAATGAGTTTTCCTTTTTCCATAACAGAAATCGAACAAACTGAATAAATGCCATAAGTTTTGATGTTCTTTGAAACAACATCCTATCAAATTTAGTATATAGTTATCTGCGTATATATAAAACCTAGAATTGTGTAATTAGCCCTTAAGGGTAATTACACAATTCTAGGTTTTATATAAGGGGCAAAACATGTTTTGCCTTTCGTTCATCAGGACTTTATGTAAATATTAAAATTTAAGGGCTTATTAGTACAGTATATTTTGACTGCATTACTTGAGTGTCTCACCTACAGCACTATCTATACGTTTTCCAAAAAGGATAATTATACCTTTAACAAAAAAAATATATAATTAGGTTTGACCTTTTCCTACAAAGCTAGAAACCTTATTATACTTACAAGTTAAAATCATTAGAAATAATCATCCATTTGAATACGAAATATTTTAATAAAATACTGTCCCGTGAATTATCACAAGATAAGATAATATTATGATTCTGCACTTCAAAGCTTCAGTAGCTAGACATTGCGAGAACAAAGGCAGCATTACCTACCTTATCGGTAGGGAGATGAAATAACAACTTTACGGCGGTACGCCCATTAAAGCTAACCACGTAAAACGTTGATAATAACTTCAGTCTTTCCAGCGGATAGTGCAGTGGTTATTTGTCAAAAATCTTTTCACGAGTTTGCTAGGCCGCAGGTAAAAGAAAACACTTTTTTTTCGAATCATGGTAATGAAACTTAATTTAATAATAACATGAAAACGAAATCAGTTTTGATAAAGAAGATGCCAGCCCGTAGCTTATAGTAGTAGTTTTATAGATCATTTACTAATCCTCTACTATTAATGATACCAGAGGAACTACATCAGAAAAAATCGCACTCAGCAACAAGCCGCAAAAAATAAGCTTTCCCTGATGGTGTAGAAACTGAGCTGAGATAAAGTTGGTGCATTACCTGTATTGAAGACTAAGACTTATAAAATGGTACTTACTTACCTTTGATGTTCTTTAGATACGACTTTCCACTCGAGATTTTTCCCTCGATTCTATTCTAAATGTTACGGGTAGACCGCACAAGTGCGGTCGTGAAAATCCTCTGGTTTAAATTGACCTAAACTTTATAAGTGTGAAACTAAGTTTTTACTGGTAAAAGTTTGGCTATTTTCCTACTGAAATGCTGTCGACTCTCGATCGAGCTTACGACTGTTGGATACTTCGGTAAACAAGACAGATACAAAACTTTTCCTAATCACGACTCTGGAATACGTCTTTATTTTATTTTCATGATATTGCTTGCCTTTCATTAGGATTTTCTTATTCACTGAGCTTTGACCTTTTCGCTACAGATGGGTATCTCATCTCATCAGATTGAGAGTCTGAATAACGTCTCTAAGGACAGTTAATTAACTGGAGGTATCGAGATATAAATTGGACGAGGAAATGGAGCCGACGTGTCTAAAATCCGTCCGGGACGGCGATTTGTAAGTATTTGATATCGTTAAACTTTCACACCTGGATGCCGCACCGAGCGTCCTATTTTACGAAATAACCCGATGGCCTGTTTCGCAACTCAAAACAACGGGCTTAAAGCTCAAAGCAATTGGTACGACAAATTACCCTTCAAATAACAAATTATATGAGTTTGACTGGTAAATCCAAAAATCCGCTTGATGCTGACTTTTTGCGAAAACTACTTTAATAATATTCCTTTTAGATTAAAGCAGCATATAAAAGAAAGGAAGGCTTTTGCCCAACAGTGTACGCATAATTAGTTCTACCTATTTCGTTTTGCGTGGTATAACGTGCGCATTACCGGCGCATAAAATGTCCTTATACCAGTACCCAGGTTTGGATCTTTTAATATAATTAATGTAATAGGTAGATACTTACGCTATTAATTATGTAGTTGGCGTGTTTTTTTTTCAAATTACAATAATATTGCCTTATGACAATTGCACCATTATCAGTTGAAAACATCTAAAACTAAAATTTGCAAATGTTGCACTGAATTTTTCTCTTGGCTTTTATCTGAATATTTTATTAAAAACATAGATATAAATTTATGCTTGAGGGTCACGCTAGCATTTTATATTAACTGGCGCAAGGCCTCGCTCTCTATATACTCGTACGAGGCCTTGGAACAAGATAACGAGCGATTTTAATCAAATAGAAACTAAAACTTTGCCATCGTATAAAAACCTTAGACCTAATAGGATTGGCTTTGGTTTTGACAAATTGTTGAGCTGTTTAATGGCCGAAGATGATAACAGGCTAAAACAGACCTTATCACTCACGAAAGCGCGCACCTCCATATTTTTTTATGTAGTTGCGTTTACTACTGCCTGCCCTAGCGATTTGTACATTTTATTGATTTACTGTATTAGTATTTACGCCCACACTAAGACGTTGTGTACCAACAAAGTCTACCCGTCCAAATGCATATCAATTATTTCTTACTGTTACATGACCTCGTGAATGAACATTTCTGTACTTTCATGATAAATAATGTGTTTTTAATACGACAAAATAACATTTTTACTCAGAAATGTTGTTTTTATGTCTATATGTCTAAATTTCTGACGCCCGAGGTGAGTTGTATCAGTTTCTCGCGAGTTTATGTTCCGGAGCTCGATACAACCAACTCATTACGTAGAAGAAGTCGCAAGTAGCGGCTATATTTTAAATTAAACAATATAAGAGCGTAAGGTCGTTCAAAGTTCGAGGCGAATAGGGGTAAAACACCAGAAGGTGGGCAGTAGGTGACTCAGTGTGCGTTATCAGTTCCTCAGAACTGATATCTAAGACGCCTGCCAAGCGTGGGAATTATACCGCTGGCTATTACTGGCACGTAATGCACACAGCTACACATGGTGTATGTTTTTTTTTATTTTTTATGTTATTGTGCAGGAACAAGCGCGAGGCCACCTGATGTTAAGCGGTATCCTCTGCCTATAACAGATGCATTTCATCACAAGTGACGAACGCACTGCGCCCATCACCTTGAGACATACCTGTTAAGTCTCATTTTGCCTGTTATTTCACTGGCTCTCAAGGACTACTGCCGGAATACACCGTTAGGTGCTTGGCGACAGATTTTCTACTTGAGGATGGTCGCTAGTCAGGCGGGCATTCGCAAAATGCCCTTCCACCATGCGGTGAAGCTCAAGCTCCTGGCGGGATTGCTGCTGCGCGGCAGTCCATAGCCAATGCCACTGAGCCATCACTGCTTCAAAAACTGCTTGAATGACAATTACAGGAAGACAAGCATGCAGTAGATGCAAATACGCAGTGCACACTACTGAGACTGAAACAGGAGACGTGGCCTGATTGGATATTGCCATATTCGAGATGCAGATGGCGTTTCTCCAGTTTTTTATTTTATAGTTCAATGGCTTATTATGTTTGTTTCGATGACTAGCACCTTTTCTACGTCCCACACCTTTAGATTTGGAAACAATTGCTTGTTTGATGTGTGGGTATGACAAAAACAGCTTATGAACCGCTAGCGGATTTAAGCTTTACTTAAATAGAGCTATTGTGTTCTTTATTTAGGAATCAATTATTAATCTATGAAAACATCTGTTAGAGGAGTCGTAGACGAGGAATAAGTTATTATTTGGCGAATGTCGTATAATAGTATAAGTCGCTTGTTTACCGTTTTACATCGGATACATTTCGGGGAGTATGCCACGGAACTTCATAATTTGATTCCGCCATCCCCATTCTATAATCGGACATCCAGGGATTCATCGCTATGTGGTGGATATTCCATTTACCCCAACTAAGTGATTTGCTTCTTCGTTCGGGTATCATACGAACCAGGGAATGGAACACCCTGCCTGAGTCCAGAGAGGAGTGTTTCCGGTTAAATACAATATGGGGGTCTTCAAAACGCGAGTGAATAGGTATCTTCTGGGTAAGCACGCTCCATCATCGATCGCATCATGAGATAGTGCTACCCAGTCCGGAATAAAAATATTAAGGAATGTATTAAAACCTGAGAAACCGAAGAATTCTAAGATTGAGTTATATCTAAACCATGACTAAACAAGGGTTTCAAAGGAACGAGACGAACAATAGATTTGCTGCCCAGTGACAAACACAATGTTCACCTCACTACAGCAAGTAAAAATCTAGATACTTCTAAGTACAATAAAAACATCTTACATAATACAGAAAATAAGTGATTACTTAACAGGTAATATTCAAGGTGAATATATTATTATTTGGGGTAAAGATTCTAATTTTAAAAACCTTTTTCATGCTAACGGATAAAAGTAATTTTGCCCGCAGATTTCGAATGATAAACAGAACCTTTCCAAGTTTGTGAGGTGAAATAGTTATTTGTTTTGCAAAGCTGCGAAGTTGTTGTTTGGTGAGAGTAGCTACTTATATTAAAACTTGAGGATGCAAAGGATTTCGCTAATGGTTCCAATCGATTTTACTTCCAATATCCTGAGACCGAAACGAGGTTTCTAAGGCACGAGTCGCTAATGAAACAACATAAATAATACAGTACCTAAATTATTTATTTCAAAAACAAATATTTTAAAAGTATTCTAGAAAGAACTGAATCAATATTTTAATAAAACACTTAAAAAATATATCTAGTGACAATTCCGCCAAATTATCCTGCTAAGCCAACGTGATGTCATAAACGTTATGCAGAATTTTCGACGCGTTTCGCTTCGACACGAAGCATCCTCAGGAGGTGTTGACTCTCGACGAGCTCACGATCGAGACGATGTCTCGAGTTTTCGTAGAATACTTTTAAAATATTTGTTATTATTAAACATGGATTTCCGCAAAGTAACGCCTACAATCTATTAATTACTATTGATTTCAATAAAATTAAAATTATACTATTTCCATTTCTTTATTTTCTCGATGACAGCTCCTGTGAAAACTTGAATGAGCTTTCTTTTTTATATATTAGTATGTATTATTTTATAAAATAGTAGATTATGATACAAGTGAGCTAAGATGCTCACGAGTTTCATACGCAATTTTTCAACACCCTTGCGAGGAAAAAATATATATATTGCACAAATGCGATACAAACAACATACGAAAATTATGGAAAATACCGCGCAAGTTTTATTTTTTGCGCGCGGCAAATGTGTGATGGTTGATTACATATAAAACTCTTTGATGTTACAAAACTGTATTACCCGGTTAAATTGAAAATGCTCTGTTTACTCGCATATAATTTGCGGTTAGGTACTAACTTAACTTTGTAGGGATAATTCTATTACGCACTAGTGTATAATATTATTATGCACGAGGATGTTATAGTTCGGTTTTTGGCAGTAAGAACGATATAATAAAGCTCACTTTATGAGCAAGGCTGTTGAAAATATATATATATATAGAGTTTCTCCGACTCTGGTATAACCTTGTACGTGCGTAAACGTTATATTTTTATAAAATAATGCATACATAATGTAAAAAAGAACGCTCGTTCAAGTTTTCACAGGAGCTGTCATCGAGGAAATAAAGACATGGAAATAGTATAGTTGTAGGAAACTAATATATTTTTTGAATTCATATTATGGTTCGAATTTTAAAAACATTTTTACGCCATCGGATAATAAGCACTTTAGCGCGCAGATTTTAATGACGAACAAAATAGTTATTTACTATGCAAGGCTGCAAAGTTATTATATGGCACTAGTTCTTTTATTGAAACTCGAGGAAGCAAACGACGGACCACGAGCGAAGCTTTCAATCTTTTAGTTCTAGAATTCCGTGAGTAGCAAAGGTGCTCGGCAGCAGAAAATTTAATACGTATACGTTTGACCTTTTCCTACAAAGCTAGAAACCTTATTATACTTACAAGTTAAAATCATTAGAAATAATCATCCTCGTACAAAACGCTCCATAGGTTTGAATACGAAATATTTTAATAAAATACTGTCCCGTGAATTATCACAAGATAAGATAATATTATGATTCTGCACTTCAAAGCTTCAGTAGCTAGACATTGCGAGAACAAAGGCAGCATTACCTACCTTATCGGTAGGGAGATGAAATAACAACTTTACGGCGGTACGCCCATTAAAGCTAACCACGTAAAACGTTGATAATAACTTCAGTCTTTCCAGCGGATAGTGCAGTGGTTATTTGTCAAAAATCTTTTCACGAGTTTGCTAGGCCGCAGGTAAAAGAAAACACTTTTTTTTCGAATCATGGTAATGAAACTTAATTTAATAATAACATGAAAACGAAATCAGTTTTGATAAAGAAGATGCCAGCCCGTAGCTTATAGTAGTAGTTTTATAGATCATTTACTAATCCTCTACTATTAATGATACCAGAGGAACTACATCAGAAAAAATCGCACTCAGCAACAAGCCGCAAAAAATAAGCTTTCCCTGATGGTGTAGAAACTGAGCTGAGATAAAGTTGGTGCATTACCTGTATTGAAGACTAAGACTTATAAAATGGTACTTACTTACCTTTGATGTTCTTTAGATACGACTTTCCACTCGAGATTTTTCCCTCGATTCTATTCTAAATGTTACGGGTAGACCGCACAAGTGCGGTCGTGAAAATCCTCTGGTTTAAATTGACCTAAACTTTACAAGTGTGAAACTAAGTTTTTACTGGTAAAAGTTTGGCTATTTTCCTACTGAAATGCTGTCGACTCTCGATCGAGCTTACGACTGTTGGATACTTCGGTAAACAAGACAGATACAAAACTTTTCCTAATCACGACTCTGGAATACGTCTTTATTTTATTTTCATGATATTGCTTGCCTTTCATTAGGATTTTCTTATTCACTGAGCTTTGACCTTTTCGCTACAGATGGGTATCTCATCTCATCAGATTGAGAGTCTGAATAACGTCTCTAAGGACAGTTAATTAACTGGAGGTATCGAGATATAAATTGGACGAGGAAATGGAGCCGACGTGTCTAAAATCCGTCCGGGACGGCGATTTGTAAGTATTTGATATCGTTAAACTTTCACACCTGGATGCCGCACCGAGCGTCCTATTTTACGAAATAACCCGATGGCCTGTTTCGCAACTCAAAACAACGGGCTTAAAGCTCAAAGCAATTGGTACGACAAATTACCCTTCAAATAACATATTATATGACTTTGACTGGTAAATCCAAAAATCCGCTTGATGCTGACTTTTTGCGAAAACTACTTTAATAATATTCCTTTTAGATTAAAGCAGCATATAAAAGAAAGGAAGGCTTTTGCCCAACAGTGTACGCATAATTAGTTCTACCTATTTCGTTTTGCGTGGTATAACGTGCGCATTACCGGCGCATAAAATGTCCTTATACCAGTACCCAGGTTTGGATCTTTTAATATAATTAATGTAATAGGTAGATACTTACGCTATTAATTATGTAGTTGGCGTGTTTTTTTTTCAAATTACAATAATATTGCCTTATGACAATTGCACCATTATCAGTTGAAAACATCTAAAACTAAAATTTGCAAATGTTGCACTGAATTTTTCTCTTGGCTTTTATCTGAATATTTTATTAAAAACATAGATATAAATTTATGCTTGAGGGTCACGCTAGCATTTTATATTAACTGGCGCAAGGCCTCGCTCTCTATATACTCGTACGAGGCCTTGGAACAAGATAACGAGCGATTTTAATCAAATAGAAACTAAAACTTTGCCATCGTATAAAAACCTTAGACCTAATAGGATTGGCTTTGGTTTTGACAAATTGTTGAGCTGTTTAATGGCCGAAGATGATAACAGGCTAAAACAGACCTTATCACTCACGAAAGCGCGCACCTCCATATTTTTTTATGTAGTTGCGTTTACTACTGCCTGCCCTAGCGATTTGTACATTTTATTGATTTACTGTATTAGTATTTACGCCCACACTAAGACGTTGTGTACCAACAAAGTCTACCCGTCCAAATGCATATCAATTATTTCTTACTGTTACATGACCTCGTGAATGAACATTTCTGTACTTTCATGATGAATAATGTGTTTTTAATACGACAAAATAACATTTTTACTCAGAAATGTTGTTTTTATGTCTATATGTCTAAATTTCTGACGCCCGAGGTGAGTTGTATCAGTTTCTCGCGAGTTTATGTTCCGGAGCTCGATACAACCAACTCATTACGTAGAAGAAGTCGCAAGTAGCGGCTATATTTTAAATTAAACAATATAAGAGCGTAAGGTCGTTCAAAGTTCGAGGCGAATAGGGGTAAAACACCAGAAGGTGGGCAGTAGGTGACTCAGTGTGCGTTATCAGTTCCTCAGAACTGATATCTAAGACGCCTGCCAAGCGTGGGAATTATACCGCTGGCTATTACTGGCACGTAATGCACACAGCTACACATTGTGTATGTTTTTTTTTTATTTTTTATGTTATTGTGCAGGAACAAGCGCGAGGCCACATGATGTTAAGCGGTATCCTCTGCCTATAACAGATGCATTTCATCACAAGTGACGAACGCACTGCGCCCATCACCTTGAGACATACCTGTTAAGTCTCATTTTGCCTGTTATTTCACTGGCTCTCAAGGACTACTGCCGGAATACACCGTTAGGTGCTTGGCGACAGATTTTCTACTTGAGGATGGTCGCTAGTCAGGCGGGCATTCGCAAAATGCCCTTCCACCATGCGGTGAAGCTCAAGCTCCTGGCGGGATTGCTGCTGCGCGGCAGTCCATAGCCAATGCCACTGAGCCATCACTGCTTCAAAAACTGCTTGAATGACAATTACAGGAAGACAAGCATGCAGTAGATGCAAATACGCAGTGCACACTACTGAGACTGAAACAGGAGACGTGGCCTGATTGGATATTGCCATATTCGAGATGCAGATGGCGTTTCTCCAGTTTTTTATTTTATAGTTCAATGGCTTATTATGTTTGTTTCGATGACTAGCACCTTTTCTACGTCCCACACCTTTAGATTTGGAAACAATTGCTTGTTTGATGTGTGGGTATGACAAAAACAGCTTATGAACCGCTAGCGGATTTAAGCTTTACTTAAATAGAGCTATTGTGTTCTTTATTTAGGAATCAATTATTAATCTATGAAAACATCTGTTAGAGGAGTCGTAGACGAGGAATAAGTTATTATTTGGCGAATGTCGTATAATAGTATAAGTCGCTTGTTTACCGTTTTACATCGGATACATTTCGGGGAGTATGCCACGGAACTTCATAATTTGATTCCGCCATCCCCATTCTATAATCGGACATCCAGGGATTCATCGCTATGTGGTGGATATTCCATTTACCCCAACTAAGTGATTTGCTTCTTCGTTCGGGTATCATACGAACCAGGGAATGGAACACCCTGCCTGAGTCCAGAGAAGAGTGTTTCCGGTTAAATACAATATGGGGGTCTTCAAAACGCGAGTGAATAGGTATCTTCTGGGTAAGCACGCTCCATCATCGATCGCATCATGAGATAGTGCTACCCAGTCCGGAATAAAAATATTAAGGAATGTATTAAAACCTGAGAAACCGAAGAATTCTAAGATTGAGTTATATCTAAACCATGACTAAACAAGGGTTTCAAAGGAACGAGACGAACAATAGATTTGCTGCCCAGTGACAAACACAATGTTCACCTCACTACAGCAAGTAAAAATCTAGATACTTCTAAGTACAATAAAAACATCTTACATAATACAGAAAATAAGTGATTACTTAACAGGTAATATTCAAGGTGAATATATTATTATTTGGGGTAAAGATTCTAATTTTAAAAACCTTTTTCATGCTAACGGATAAAAGTAATTTTGCCCGCAGATTTCGAATGATAAACAGAACCTTTCCAAGTTTGTGAGGTGAAATAGTTATTTGTTTTGCAAAGCTGCGAAGTTGTTGTTTGGTGAGAGTAGCTACTTATATTAAAACTTGAGGATGCAAAGGATTTCGCTAATGGTTCCAATCGATTTTACTTCCAATATCCTGAGACCGAAACGAGGTTTCTAAGGCACGAGTCGCTAATGAAACAACATAAATAATACAGTACCTAAATTATTTATTTCAAAAACAAATATTTTAAAAGTATTCTAGAAAGAACTGAATCAATATTTTAATAAAACACTTAAAAAATATATCTAGTGACAATTCCGCCAAATTATCCTGCTAAGCCAACGTGATGTCATAAACGTTATGCAGAATTTTCGACGCGTTTCGCTTCGACACGAAGCATCCTCAGGAGGTGTTGACTCTCGACGAGCTCACGATCGAGACGATGTCTCGAGTTTTCGTAGAATACTTTTAAAATATTTGTTATTATTAAACATGGATTTCCGCAAAGTAACGCCTACAATCTATTAATTACTATTGATTTCAATAAAATTAAAATTATACTATTTCCATTTCTTTATTTTCTCGATGACAGCTCCTGTGAAAACTTGAATGAGCTTTCTTTTTTATATATTAGTATGTATTATTTTATAAAATAGTAGATTATGATACAAGTGAGCTAAGATGCTCACGAGTTTCATACGCAATTTTTCAACACCCTTGCGAGGAAAAAATATATATATTGCACAAATGCGATACAAACAACATACGAAAATTATGGAAAATACCGCGCAAGTTTTATTTTTTGCGCGCGGCAAATGTGTGATGGTTGATTACATATAAAACTCTTTGATGTTACAAAACTGTATTACCCGGTTAAATTGAAAATGCTCTGTTTACTCGCATATAATTTGCGGTTAGGTACTAACTTAACTTTGTAGGGATAATTCTATTACGCACTAGTGTATAATATTATTATGCACGAGGATGTTATAGTTCGGTTTTTGGCAGTAAGAACGATATAATAAAGCTCACTTTATGAGCAAGGCTGTTGAAAATATATATATATAGAGTTTCTCCGACTCTGGTATAACCTTGTACGTGCGTAAACGTTATATTTTTATAAAATAATGCATACATAATGTAAAAAAGAACGCTCGTTCAAGTTTTCACAGGAGCTGTCATCGAGGAAATAAAGACATGGAAATAGTATAGTTGTAGGAAACTAATATATTTTTTGAATTCATATTATGGTTCGAATTTTAAAAACATTTTTACGCCATCGGATAATAAGCACTTTAGCGCGCAGATTTTAATGACGAACAAAATAGTTATTTACTATGCAAGGCTGCAAAGTTATTATATGGCACTAGTTCTTTTATTGAAACTCGAGGAAGCAAACGACGGACCACGAGCGAAGCTTTCAATCTTTTAGTTCTAGAATTCCGTGAGTAGCAAAGGTGCTCGGCAGCAGAAAATTTAATTTTGCGAAACACACACATTTTCACCTCATTGTAGCGAATGGAAATGCTACACGTGCAAGAATAACAAGTTAAATAAAATAGCAAGATAGGGGTTGTTTATATTAAAAATAAAATAAAAACGACGCACTTATGAAGGTTATGTGACTGACCTTCATAAGTGCAACGTTTTTATTTTACTATACAAAAATATTCCAATGCCACGTTCAGCAAAAATGGTATAGAGCCACTTCGAGATGAAAGGGCAAGAAACTCAGGGCCATTAGGCGGAATATCTCAAGATACATTTATCACTACATGGTATAAAACAAAGTCGCTTTCTCTGTCCCTATATACCTATGTATGCTTAAATCTTTTAAACTACGCAACGGATTTTGATGCGGTTTTTTTTAATAGATAGAGTGATTGAAGAGGTAGGTTTATATGTATAATAACATCCATTAAAAAGTAGAGAAATACTGTTATTTTTGAGGTTCTAATGTGATGTCCTAAATAATTACATTTTTTCCGCTTACATTGCAAACGCAGACTGAAACCTACGAGATTTATCAAAATAATGTACTAAGTATTGTATTTGAAAAAGTCTACAGAAAACTCCGCTATGGTATATGTCTATCTCTTATGGATATCCCACAATAGCATTTTTTTGTCATTTCCTTTTTCCGACAAATAATGGGTAATTTTCGAAGAGATTTTAACCAATACAGCATTAATCCTTATCTAATTAAATACCTTAAATACATTGTTGATTTAATATAGATCTATATGGCCCTTTACAGCATATGATTTAAATGAATATTTTCGAAGATATTACAGATTTACAAATTGCGGGACGTAGCGTCTGCGGCGGTTCCGGCCGGCCCGGGCGGTGGCGGGAGCGTGTAGTAGTGTAAAAATGTAAAAAGTAAATAAGTAAAAATGTAGTGTATGAATTTAGATATTCCAAAGATTCCACCCCTTTAGCCGGGGCATGCTCTAATGCCCGGGTTAGAACATGCCCCGTCTAAAGGGGTGGATGGACGCGGGTTCGAATCCCGCACATGACTTAATTTTTTTCTATAGTATATTCGTAATTTTGTAATGTAATCCGCATAGCAGACGTTATTAATTGCAAAATAGGTCTTGTTTGTAGTACAACGTAAGTGGTACTATAGATGTCGCTCCATCCGAATACGATGGTTAAATAACGATAGGAAAGATTTGAGTTATGACGTCATGTCATGTTAGCTCAATTGGTTAGAGCATGCCCCGGCTAAAGGGGTGGATGGACGCGGGTTCGAATTCCGCACATGACTTAAATTTTTCTATCGTATATTCGTAATTTTGTAATAAATAAACACTACTTTCCGAGTATGAGAAATGAAAAACACTTTTCAGTTATTGGACTGTTTTAACTTAAAAACGGCTTGACCAATTATTAGGAAATTTAAATGAGAACACACGGCAAGCATCAGCTTTCAAATAAAAAAAGAATCATTAAAATCGGTTCACCTAGTCAAAAGTTCTGAGTTAACAAGAAAAAAACAAAATACAGACGAATTGAGTACCTCCTCTTTTCCGAACTTGATGAAAAAGTATTTTTCGCTCCCCGATTGAGTTTTGTACAATTTCCTGCCATTTCGTAGCATAATTAAACTGACTTGATACCTACATTGCTCGGGTTTCACTCGACTACGGTGACCTATTTAGAATTGCTAAATTAACACAAAGTAACTTGAAAATGTTTATTTTCTGGCTACGAGTAGTTTTATTCTTTTTACGCGCTAAGAAACAGTAATACATAACTTTAAACAATTTCATTTATACTTTATATGGACTTAGAGATAAACATTTGCGAATATTTTTTATAGAAGCGAGATAATTAAATGAAACATGACTGTAGCTTAGAACAAATGTTTCTACATATTAGGTCCTTACATATGAAATTGGCGTTTTTCGTACTGGCCACTTTAATCACGAATTTCTCCTTTTTGGTAAGGAATTCCAAATTCAAATTTGTACAGCTATAGACTCATGTATTTGTGCTTCGATGATCGTCATTCATTTGTTTTTTTTCTTCTGTTTTTTTCTGTTTGCGTCACTCATTTTACAAAATGGAAAACCTTAAATATCGCATTATTTACGAGTACGAGTTCCGCCGTGGCACTAGTGCTGCGGAAACAACTCGAAGGGTGAATGATGTGTATGGCGGTCGTGTTGCAAAAGAAAACACAGTTCGTTTTTGGTTCCAACGTTTTCGTTCTGGAAATTTCGACCTGCAGAACAAGCCCCGTGGACGGCCTGAGACTCAAGTTGATAATGAAGAGTTGAAGGCTATTGTGGAAGCGGATCCATCGCAAACCACGTCCGAGTTAGCTGCAGGCTGCGATGTTAGTGATAAAACTGTTTTAATTCACTTGAAGCAAATTGGGAAGATTAAAAAGCTTGAAAGGTGGGTACCTCACGAATTGACTGAAACAAACCGGCAAACGCGCGTCGACTGCTGCGTTACATTACTAAACCGGCACAATAATGAAGGTATTTTAAACCGAATCATTACCTGTGATGAAAAATGGGTTCTTTACGATAATTGGAAGCGCTCAGCGCAATGGTTAGATCCTGGCCAGCCAGCCAAATCCTGCCCCAAGCGAAAATTAACCCCAAAAAAGTTACTTGTAAGCGTTTGGTGGACTAGTGCCGGTATTGTTCATTACAGTTTTTTCAAATCTGGCCAGACTATTACGGCTGATGTCTATTGTCAGGAATTGCAAACCATGATGGAAAAGCTAGCGGCTAAACAACCTAGGCTGGTCAATCGCTCCACGCCACTGCTGCTTCACGACAACGCTAGACCACACACTGCGCTACAGACGGCTACTAAATTAGAAGAGCTTCAATTGGAAAGTCTAAGACATCCTCCGTACTCCCCGGACCTTGCTCCAACAGATTACCATTTTTTTCGAAATTTGGATAACTTCTTGCAAGGGAAAAAATTCAACTCCGATGGGGCAGTCCAAATCGCCTTCAAAGATTTTATTGATTCCCGTCCGACTGGTTTTTTTAGTAAAGGGATCAATGAACTACCTATGAGATGGCAAAAGTGCATAGAAAATAATGGTTCATACTTTGATTAATTAAATATATTATATTAAAAAATATTCGACTTTTTGTTCCTCCCATACAAAACGCCAATTTCATATGTAAGGACCTAATATATCCACTCGTTTATAAGTACTTATCTCGTGATTTATAATGAAATTGTTAGTGCGTAACAAACTACAATTGCGCAATCTTTAAAACTTTTCATCGAAGTTGGTTATAATTAAGTTTAATAATGTAATGTCAATACAAAATAATAATAAATATATATTAAGTAATCATTATCACACTAATACTGTAATGGCGAAAGTGACTGCGTTTGTACGTTCCTTACTTCCTAACGATTTGGACGAAATTTAACATACATAGTTTTAAGCCTAGAATAACACTTAGGATCCATGTTATCCCGAAAAACCAGCGGGTAACACCGTGGGGCGCAGCTAGTAATAACTTAAGCTGAATTATGATGGTGATGATTTTTGAAAGTAGTTAGAACTTTACGCGAATAAGAATAAAATGTTAAATCACATTTTTTATCAGATAATTCTAGGCTATAGCCTGAACAACATCTTCGACCATATCATCACTTACCATCAGGTGGGATAGTGGTCAAAGGCTAGCCTATTAGCTATAAAAAATAAATTGATATTTAATCATTGTTGTTTTCGTTACCTTTATTGACCGTCTAGAGTTACCTAATTAGTGCTAGTTAATCACAATACCAGTAACAAGTTCGCACGGCTAAAAAACCTAAATATTCTGCACATGACAGTTTTGACGAGGGATTTGTATGTTTGAGCAAGCGAGAGAACATTTAGTACACCTCAAAATTATAGCTGGGTGAGAACTGATTTTACCATTATAATGACACTTGCTTAAGTTTGTCAGGAGGGTTTTCTACTATATACCTATATGTACAAACAGTAAGAAGGTAAGTAAAATTGTATTTCCTATTCATCATACCAGTGTAACAGAGTAGTATAAAGGTTGGTTAACGTAGTTTTTGTGAAGCAATGATGATCGAGTGGTAATAGCTATGGACTACTGTGCCGCAGGTCCCTGGTTCGATCCCCACCGCCGGCTTCAGCCTGACTGCTTGGTGGAAGGGCATTTTGCGATTGCCCGCCTGCCGCCTACCATGCACCCTCAAGTAGAAAATCTATCGCCAAGCACCTAACAGTGTGTTCGGACAGCACTCCTTAAGAGCCAAATTACAGGCACATGAGACCTACCAACTGTACGTCTCAGTGTGACGGGCACAGTGCAATTCGTCGTTCACGAAATGCATATGTAGGCAGAGGTTAGTCTACTTAACATCAAGTGAGCCCCAGGCTTGTTCCGTCACAATAACATAAAAAAAACAGTGTAACAGAGCATTTTAAAGGTTAGTAGCCCGCAAAAAATATTTCTATCGATCTATCTAATCAGCCTGTATCTACCCACTGCTCTGGCGCCATTTTTCCGGTCCGATGCGATCCATTGCCCTCTGGCATGCTTGACATTGTCGTCTGACCATCGGGCTGGTCGTCTGCGTCAACGTCGTTGCCCATTTCGTGGATACTACTCGGTGACTGTCTTAGTCCATCTGTTCATTTCTCGTCTAGCTAAATGTTCTACCCATCTCCACTTTAACAAAGAATAAAAAGAATGATAAAAACCGCAATGTTCACTCCGCAAAGAGCACCAGAAGCCATTCCAATGTACAAGCGACTCTAGCTCCGAAGCAATAAAGTGCACTTTAGCTCGCAAAGCACAGAATATCTAATATTTATATTCACCTACAAGGCGTCTCTCTTTCGCATAGCTCTGATCTCCTCTGACGCAGCAAGCACCGTAGAATAATCCCGTCCGGACGGATACGCCGATGACCTGTTGTATCTTTGTACCTAAAGTGCGGAGTAAGCCAGGCCTGACTTTTGCCTAGTGATGCGTGTTCCCATGGCTTCGACATTAGTGTGATGTCCAATTTCCACGCGAAGCGAATACCTAGCTTGGCTAAAACGATTTCGAATTTTGAACAGTTTCGTGTCGATTTTACTGTTGGATTTAAACATAACCATAAGGTACTGGATTTGATTGACAAGAACTACAAACTCTCACAAACCTAAATCTATTGTAGGTACTAATAAAACAGTCTACCATACGGAAACAAATCTTATTCGGCAGTAACAGAAACATTGAACTTTAACATAACATTAAAAATCCTTCAGCTGGAAACACCGAAGAAATACGAGTAGATATACAGCACACTTAATCAATATTAACTAAGTATGAGTACTTTACTACCAACTTGAAATCTTAGACACTCAAAATGTACAATGTAAGTACCTAGTACCTACTTACTTGTACCTAGGTATTAATATTCTACATGTCATCTTGTTTATCTTTTCATCTGTTTACACCTCAAGGCAGAAGATGAAAAAAATACTTTAAGTAAAACCTAATTCCTTAAAACCTGGTCGCGATTAAGCACGGATGTAGGAAGGGAGCTCTCTTCCTACATCCGTGCTAGTAAGACAAAATTGTTCTACTGCTGATTTGAGAATCATAAGAATGTTTTCTGGTGAGATGTATGTTTGGCCAAAATATAACTCATTAATTATACATTGAAAAGGCAACACACAGTACAAAAATTACACGTGCGTTAAAATTAAGTCATGTTATCCAAAACAAACAAAACAACAGTTGATGAAAATTAAAACATTGTTAATTGCTTTCTCTACGAGGAAAACACGCGCGAGCGTTAAATTACATAGGTACTTGTTTCAAAAGTACCAACCGACGTAGTTTATGCCGTACAGTTTACATACTTACTTGCTTACATTATGAAAATTTAGAATCCATTAGAAGCAACAAAGGCCGTAAAAAAAAATCAAATGTGTGCCCACGAAGCGGTGGACAATGCCTCTATAGACTTTTTAGTGTCCGGATGTAACTCTGGGGTTCTATCGCAAATGCATAGATTCATCTTCTCCCGAGATGGTATAAATTAAATGTCTTAATAAAAAGTGTAGTTTTGGATTAAAATTTAAAGCTCTTTTAAGTTTACCTACTACCTTATCGAAGAAAAAATAAAGACTTGTGAAGAAAAAATTATGATATGTCATACCTCTTATTTATAAATTATAATTTCAAGAAGGATTTACAGTTTTAGTTCTATAGTTGCGAAAGACTGTGAGCGTGCGTGTTTGTTACAAATACGCACCCTTAGATAAGTAACTAATCAAAGCAATTACCGTATAGCAATGGAGCAAATTTAGGCATATGCATATATATTGTTTAATATAAGGCAAATACTACTGATTTTTTCGTCTCTACGCCACAGAATAGAAGCCTAAGCTACCTCATTTTTTTATATGTCGACTATATTCATGTCCTAAAAGATGTTGTACCTAAGTACACAAGCCACAAAATTAGTTAAAGCGAAGAGCACCACTGTCCCCTGAACCCCTCCCCCCAAAGAAGATGGAAAATACAATTATGGAATATTAAATTTCATTTTGTTTATAAAGCATTGACTTACCTATTTTCATTTTCGTAAAGGCTGGCACAAGAAAAACCAAAAACATAAAATAAATCTTTAAATATTGTTGATCCCCATATTCCCGTTAGTGTAGACAAGGATTAGTGACACAGAAATTTGGTACCAAGGGTTTAATAAAAAGGTGGTTCCAAACGTCATACCCAAACTCAAGTCATACCCCAAAGAAAGCAAGTACCTTATAGTTCCGTTTTGGGAATAGACTTGTGAACGGGTAACACGGGGGACTCGTTGCAACTTTTTTTCATCGGAAACAATATTAAGAACAGCCACTTTCCAAGCGCAGCCTAGGTTCTTTCTCTACTATGGGTGCATACCATTTGAAGTTAGATTCGCTAAAAACGCTAAAAACGATCACACTCCCAAAAAGTTGTTCCACATGGGTCTTGGCGTTATTTTCGCCATAAACGCTATGAGGCTACTGGAACAGTTTGAATTCCCTACATCTAATGTCAAAAGTGACAGAAGTGGCAAATTTTAGTGGCATTCTTAGCGTTCTTATCCTAAATGGAACAGGGGATGACAGTTACAAACGATCACAGTGATCACAACCACAGACGCAAATGTGATCAAAATTATCGAAATTAACGTTCTTAGCGACAAATGGAACATACCCTATATGGGCGATCGTACGAGAGCAGCTTGAAACCGTTATGTCATACCCGATATCTCTCTTTCATTGAAATACACGACGCCGCCGCTCGAGCATTCGGCAGCACGGCAAAATTCTGTTGAGGTGTCGAGCATTTGCAAGACATACAATGACTGCTCTCAACTTTTTTCTTCTGTCCCTAAATTTTGACTGACTGCTCGTCTGTGATCGAACGGAAAATCTGAGGCCGATGTTAGACAACATAAAAAGAGATTAAGAAATACAACTAACGTACCAAAATATGTATACCCAATGCCTTATCCTTAAATGTATCCCACTGTGCAAAATACTTTTATTTTACCACCAGAGCGCAAGACGCGAGCAAATTGAAGCTAATAAGACGGAATGGTGTTTGTGACTCGTCCGTTTTCATTTTCTTTGTAATTGGCTGAACCATCACTGGAGTGACATTGCTTACTTTATTTTATTAAACTTCAGTTTGTAATTCTTACTATTTTTTTTAAATAAGTACTAGGCACCCACCGAGATAGTCAATAGGTAGAGCACTTGTAAGAAAGTACCTTTATACCGTACCGTACCTAAGTATATTCTATCGTATAGCAATGTATTTCACGGAACTAAGTATATTATCGAGGATAGGAGTATGTTCCGGTGTCCGAGTGGAATAGGCAACCGGCGTGAGATCGGAGGAATCGCTTTGCCAAAAAACTGTGTGCTTCCATAATTTGTAAATGTATACATATTAGTTTTTATATTATAATTGATACCTAATTGCAGGCCTCATACTTCAAATTGCCACGCTACGTTCTACAACTTAACATTAAGAATACGCTTCATTGCGCCCCCCGAAAATGTATAGTAGAGGTGGCGTAGCGCAGTGGCGTGTAAATGAATACCCACTTTTAGCCAAATTTTTTATTGTAAAAGTAATGTGTTGTATGTATAACAATAACTAGGTTCTTTTCACTGAATCGAGTTACGATAGGTATTCATTATCTATTCATAATAATAAAATTATTTTGTACAAATATAATTTTAGAAGATTCTTATCGCTACAAAAAAACGTTTTAACATACCTACATAGGTTATTTGTAATACGAAAATATATTTTTTTAATCTGCAACAACTAAGGGGCTACATTTAACTATCTTATTATACCAAATATCCAAACCAACAACGTAGAACGTTAGGAAAGGCATGTTGTATTTGTTAAATAATTCATAAACATTTCATGTACTGTTGTTTCAGAGAAATCTCATAATAAATAGAATTATTTCTAGTTAATAAACGTAACTGGGTCTCGTCCCAAAAGTATACAACCTCTTGGTTTATATTATACTGACCACTGAACACCGAATAGTACCTAGTCTATACCGTACACAAATTAGGAAGCCAATCGTCGCTAAATGAACTAGGTAGGTGTTATAAATTCATGATATCCGTCAACCCGTCCTATTCTCAATACCGATTCTTGCCTACGAGCGTTTTCATTACCAAATAACTATCTTCGTGACTACTAACAACGAAATATGAGAAATGTTTATAAGCAATGTAGTAATATTTCGCATTCCCGTACAAATATTACACCAATAAAAATTTTCATTCAGAAATATTCACAAATCACCAACGAAAATGCCGTTCTTATATTCTCTAACACTCCGGGTTTCTGGCCATCTCAATTTTCGGACACCTAAGCCAGGAGCATAACCGGCTTTACGTAAACATAAAAACTTTTCATCCCATCTTCGCTATTAAGTAGCTTTCAACTTTGCCGAATAAATCCATCGCAAATCTCATTTTGGTAAACAACGAGCTCAGATAATAACTAATAAAGTTTCTTAGTCCTATTTGCGAGTAAGTAGGTATCCAAAATAGAACCTAATAGCAACAGTAAGTATAGGCATTATTAAAATGCCAGCTAAAATTGACTCTCCTATCTTCCCACGCATTCTATTTTTCTTCTCATTAAATTCCTGGCGGGTTTCAAGACAATTTAGCTTTCCCGGGCCTCTTCTCATCGCTCAGTGTCGTGAAAAAAGAAGCGTGCCTCTGAAGATATCACAAATAAGTCGGAACTATATAGCCCATTTAAACAGAAGCAACTTTTTTGTATTAGTGGACCTAGCTGGAATATAAATCAATTCCCTATTCAATTTGCTCGAAACATCCCACTGCAAATCACGTGTCAATGAGCACTCTGTCATTTGCGTAGTTAGGTTCAATCATAGCCACTGAAATATCCGCAGCTACCCGCATCTGTTCGTCTCGCTAGTCGTGCGAGGCAACAATAGAACTCATCCACCCCTAAAGCGGCAGTTCTATTCTCGTCAGGGTTGTCATTGACCCAGTTTCGCGGCCCAGACAGGCGTGGAGCTGCAACTCGGTTCTATTATGTTAAATTAGTGTTAATAAAGGTAAATGGCTTAATGCAAACAGGGCGGTGCCAGCCTGCGCGCCGCCACCGCAGCCCGCTGCGGGCGAACTGCACAGTGCCGCTCACCCTGAGCTGTCGAGCTTTATCTCATTACTGGAGTAAGCCTCCATGCTATATTGTTCCTCGCTCTGCGAATATCCCGCAATATATTTCCATCGATGAAAGACGCGAACAAGCTCAGACCTAGCTTTACTAGAATTTGCGTTTAGCTGATTGAAGTATTAATGTCCCATTTTCACGAGGCCCTATTGGGTTTGTTGCTCGTAAATTGTACAGCCTAAATGACATTGATATCTGGGATTGTTCGTAATAAAAGAAAAGGAAAAGTAGTAAGCAGGTACGTTATTACTTACCTACTCAGGTAAGTGCCGTCTCGTCATAAGTAATTTACTGAATTTCACTTCAGTAAAAAGGTACTTATATGTTCGAATGCTTCTGCTCATTATGATGTAATGTACCTTTCTTGTTCGAATATCTGTGTTATAAAATAACTATATATTTGTTTAATATTGTTAGGTTTGCAATATCGCCTGCTATGCGGATTACATTACAAAATCACAAATATGGACGCGGGTTCGAATCCCGCACATGACTTAAATTTTTTCTATCGTATATTTTTGATTTTGTAAAATAACTATATATGTTAATATTATCTTCAAATGTAGTTTATAATATATAAACTTGGTAGGTATATTATATACATAAATAAAACACACCTTTGTAGTAATTTTTGGGTTTAGATGTGAATTTTTGCAAAAAGGATTTAGATTTTTAGGATTTGGAATAAACTTTTGTTTTTATTTTTTAAGAACACTCAATATTGCTACATCGACTACTCTCCCGATTTTGGTTTTAATTCCACTTTCTAATTGTTCTCGTAATATATGTTTTATTCAATTGAATTCGTAATTATGATAGGTATTTCTTTTTGCATATGATTATAACGTACATAAGCATAATATAACATTTGAGTTAACTATTTTGGCAAACTTAACTATCACAATTTTAATAAGTGCTTGTAGTTTTTTAGGAAGTAGGTATTAACCTACGTAGGTATAATTCCAACGTAAATTTGTACTTTCTCAGAATAGAATAATGTAAAAACCGTTTATTTTCTTTCATTTAGATCAAATTTATAAAAAAAATAACGTTGATATAAAAATGACAATTCAAAAAACGTTAGAGAGCGAAAATTAAACGTTGTTTCTATTTTTGATGTGGTTTTGTTAGTCCATTACTGGGAGTTGACACCGTTCGCCTTTTTGGCATTGCGGAAAATGGACGGTACGCTCAAAACGCGTTATTAAGAATTCTTTTGATTTATTTACTTCACACCCTTAGTACAATATGTTTACACGTGTTCTCTAATATAGCAAGAGTCGTAGACCTTACGTAGATTTCAACACACAATCGAGCTTCGCCCTTCCCAGAAGGTATGTTATGTGGAGATGAAAATATCTGAGCCATGCTATAGGTACCCATTCATCTTTCACTGAAAGCATTTTATTCTCGGAGAGCTTTTTGGGAGCTCCATAGTATCGAGAGCTATCGACGAAATGGGATCCTACATTTGTTGAAATCATAACTCCAACCAAGCCAAAATACGAATTACAAGATACATAATTCTTTTTTAAACAACTCTAAATTTCTTAATGTTTTATAAATGTGTGTTGTATATAATTACCACTCGTGACGGTTGTATATAATTTTGGCCCTGGAATTCTTTAGTCATTACAGAAGAAACGCGATATAAAGTGAACCCATGCAGACGAAATCTACGGCTAAAGCTAGTGCATCGTAGGTACTATTTATAATATAAGGTTTAGACTATTAATATGTATAAGAAAAGTAAAATAAACTAGTATTAGTGTACACGTCGCACTGATTTGAAATAAGTAGGTATGTACTGTTTTCAGTCGTAGCAGTGCGTTTATCGTAGCCGTGTAGGTAATGCTGCGTAGCACATAAATGTAGAGTAAAAATAATTTATATCAGTGAATTTCGCTCTGCGGCGTTTATGTTACTTAATATTGAAGAAACTCAACTTGAAATTATAGATATTAGGTATACCTAAATGCGAAAGTTTCGTCTTCGTGTAGGCTGAATCGATTTTAATGAAAAGTACCTATATAGATTCTGTTAGTGGTTTTGAATATAAAATACGTTTAACCCGGAGTAGTTTCCGAAGGACCAAACATAGAGAAAAGTAATACATGGACCACGATATAACCAACTCCACACGAGCGAAGTCGCAGGCAAGTTAGTTGATAGTAGATAAAAAAAAACATAGGTACAACATTACTAAATACTAATACTGGTAAGTTTATACCATCTATTTATAATAGGATTCTGCAGCTATTTGTAATACTGGAGACCATCTTCATTTTATCCTTACAAATTATGAGAGCATAGATTATAGAGAAATAAATTTTGAAACCTCTATATACGAGTATTAACAGTAATATAATATATGTAACTGAGTCTGTACGCTCGCTTATCGATACAGCGCATTCCACAACTACAATTCTTATCTTTATTCCTATAGATAGAGATGAGATAGTAATGCTAGGTTTGAAAATAGCAGAGATAAATAAAAAAGTCCTTCTGAAAACATTATGTACAAATTTATATAAACGATTTGCATTCACGTTTGCTCTTGCTGATGAAGGATGAATTCAAGTTACAAGTGTTTTTTTTTAAAAAGCCTACATGTACAACGTTTTTTTTACTTTGAATGGAAGTACAATAAATAAAATAATGTTTCAAGTAGACAGAATTTGAACGACTATGTTCCTCGTGTACCTACAAGTTACCTTAATCAATTTTTACCAACAACGTCAAATCAAAAAACACAAATTACCTCCCAATTGAGATCAATTCGAGAAAAAATCTCGGCGATAAAAAACATTTTCTATTCCATTTCGAATCAAACGAGAAAATAATTTTGTTATAAAGGTTCAATTACACTGCGAATTGGGGTGGGCAGAAACATGGATAACTGAAATACTTTTCGGGCGGCGTGGGCCTTGATTGGTTCGCAAGCAAGGTCTGGTTATCGTCAATCCTTCAATTCAGTTAGATCGACCAGTTTAACAATGCTCGTTTTCTTTCAAGAACAGAAAATGTACTAACTTCATCTAATCAATCCAAAACTTTGAATTTAAGTACGTCTCTCTCTAAAATCAGATATGCACTACATCAAACGTTCACCCCAATAAAGTTGTAGAAACAGACAATGCGGCGCGTATCTACGACAAGTTTGTTCATCAAGTAGTTCTACAGACAAACGAAACTATTTAACAATTGGTTTAAATATGAGTTGTGTGAATGTGCGCAAGACTTTATAATGATAATGGGAATAACGAGTCTGATCACGACCGGCAGCGGCGTGCCTTCTCCACATAGCTAAGCTGGGCTGGGTGATTCTTATTATTAAATAACTTTTATCAGGCTACGCCCCGCCCCTCTAGTCCCCACTACTGCCCCGCGTACAGCTACAGACCCCCTAAGGAGGAACTTATTGCATGAAAAGATCCACAAACATACTACAACGAGAAAATGGAATCATGAGAGAATGTTGGGCAAACGAGTATCCTTCCTATTATAACGTTCGTATTATTATCAAATTAAATAGCCCGCGACTTCAGTGTGTTATTTAGTCATCAATCAAGAAGGTACATATCAACGTATTTCACAAAAAACTGAAGAAAAGTAGAAATACTTTGGATAAATAAACCGAATTGCCAAGCTTGTAGCTTGGTGAAAGTATTTTTCATTGGCCGATGTTATTGAATAAAACATCCGTAGAATATTATACTTACTTATAAGGTTGCCGAAATCGAGATCCGAACAAAACAATTTGGTCGTACTCTTGTGTACCTATATGCCAGTATAAGTAGATATAACTACCTGGCTGCCTAATATGTTGTTTATTCGTAAGTACCTATCTACTTTACATAATTCTGAAGAGTCTTACCTGGCATGAGTTATGTATGATTATTTGATGGAGTAAGGAGGCTTCAGGCTATCAAAATTTTATGACATGCATGTGTCACGGACTATGGCTTAGGTACTTACTTGCTGTTATAAAAGTTTCGCAATAGTGGTATTTCTAGTTAAACTCAAAATAGTTGCATAAGCACAATATGTCTAGCTAGAACGAGAATACTTTTTTTTTATTATTGCTGATAAGTAAGCCTTTGACCACAATCTCAAAGTGATGATGTGGCCGAAGGTGTTAACAGGCTTGATTACTGGCTCTCAAGGACAACTGCCGGAACACACCGTTAGGTTTTTGGCGACAGATTTTCTACTTGAGGGTGGTCGGTAGCCTGGGGGGCATTCGCAAAATGCCCTTCCACCATGCAAAAAGGAATTTCTAATGAGTAAAATAATATAGGTTGGCGTCTATATAATTTTAAATACTAGTTACGATAGCCATATAGTCTTTAACAAGACTCTATTTTAAAATGTATACTTAAAAAGACTCTCTAAAATATACGGTAAGGTACAGAGTAATTAACTAATAATAACAGAATAATTAATTAACTACGTCATCGGTCTAAAAAGTACTTAGTTGGTAAAAGCTCTTTTTTAAAACAAGTTAAATTGGAGCATATTTCTTTCTTTTAATAAGTATACAAATAAAAAAACATATACTAAGAGGTGATGAACATTATTCATTTTCAATAACCAACATTGTGAAGTTGTATTTAGGCTTAGAGAGAGCCGAGCTCTACATAATTGAAATTCGTAGGTGCGTTGTAGATCCTACATTGTATTATATGATTTGGACATTATTATGTTGAGGGTGGCCAAGATAACATCTTAAATGTAAAAATGATAAAGGTACTTACATTATTTTCATTTAATTATTTTAAAACCAACATTGTGAAGTTGTATTTAGGCTTAGAGATAGCCGAGCTCTACATAATTGAAATTCGTAGGTGCGTTGTAGATCCTACATTGTATTATATGATTTGGACATTAATATGTTGAGGGTTGCCAAGATAACATCTTAAATGTAAAAACGATAAAGGTTCTTGCATAATTGTAATCAAAACTGGTAACTTTACCCCTTTTCCAAGAAAATAGCAAATTACGTAATAAAAGTAGGTAAAAGCACCTTTTGCTAATTGAAAGTTGTTTACCGAGCACTGGCACGTTACATCGATTGGTTAGCTACACAATATAGTTAGTTAGGTATTGATCCCGCCGAGTGGAGCTCTACGGGGCGCGGGAATAAGTTATGCAGAGGGTTATTTGTGAGCCATGTCAAGTTTTAGGGGTGGTCAATACGCGAGTGTTAAAACTAAGACATAAATTTTAATCATAAATTGACAATAATAAATCGTTATCGCAACTCTAACACAGGTTCGACCTAGCACAGCTGTCAACGTTTCTATTTGTACATATTGTAATCGTAAGTTAATTGTTGTATTATTTTATTTGAAGCATGTACTTATAGTGTACTATTACTGTAGTTTTTTGATAATAAAATTGTTCTTATTCTTCTTATTCGTTAAGTGTCAGAAAAACCTTGAAGAACATGATCTGTAACAGTTATACCTACGGATAAGAAATTTTAACGCAAACGTTTTCAAAAATCATATATTGTAAGATAGGTAAAATCTGATCGAATAGCAATGAATTTAAGAATGTTGGTATACAGCCGTAAATTTTACAGATATCTGTTTTTTTATTATGTGTTGCATATTTATATCTATGTCTCATAACAGAGGAATACGTACAACTTCCACGGCTTTACTAAAGTTCTGAAGAATCCATGCATCAGCAACATATATACCGATGCTTTCGACACCGTCGGCGCTGTTGGATGTATTTTTCTAGTTTACGTCATGAATCAGATGTCTACTTAACACATTTTGTAAGGGTGGAGTGGTAAACGGATTCAGCGTCAAATTGTATAAACTATTATAAGCTAAGAACCGTCACTGTCGTTTTTCTATGCTTCAAGTATGTGGTCGCCCGCGCTGTATAATTTTCTGGAGATATCAAAGAATGGCGTTAGATGGACTGACCTTGTACATCGTCGATCGATGTAAGATCGGGCACCCTTTCGCCAAAGTGAGCCGCTATTGAACACAATTTTCCTAAAATTATTAGATATTATTACTGATAATGATTATAAGCTATTTTAGGCAAATTGTGGTAAGAACAAGATTCGTAACTGTCCATCCAGGTGGATGGTTTGGGTGGTAACAGACCACCTTAACCATCCAGTAATAATAGGTCTTTGCAAAAAGATGTCTTGTCTGTACATCATGCCCATCTCTTATGATAAGAATCCACTGTCATAAGGTTTTACAAGACAGCCTCAATTATTACAAGAAGAATCCGGTACAATTTTGCCACAACGTAAACAACCCGAGTAAATCTAAGAGGGCAATAGTAAGATCTGCAACGATATCCGTAATGCTGCAATCACGCAGAACACTAATATTATAAATTTGTATGTGTGCTAGTCTTTTCTATACACAGCAGCAAAGGCTTGACAGCTTTGGACGATATCTCTCGAGGACTTCAAATAACATATAAGATACTTGTATTCCCACTTTTAAGAAGTTTCACTATTGTCTGAGGCTGGCGAAGTGGCGTGCATAATAATACAACATAACTTTGCTCCAGTTCTGAAATCGACAATCGATATAGAATCGAGTGTAATATATTCGGTCGTCTTCGTTTCTAGACATTTAGCAGGGGAACATCGTATAAGACAATTGGCGTCAGGCGGTCTGAGCTAACACTCTGATCACGTTCGTTATACAACGATAAATAACTTTGGTCACAGAATAAATAGTACTACCTTCCAGGTGGCATTTGCTGAAGTTTTGTGATCGATATAGAATCAGGTACGCTTTAGTAATCTATACAGAAAACTATTGGTCATGGTTCTGTGTTATAAAATGTTAATTATTCCTTCGTCTGTATTATATGTTTTGTGGGGGAGACCGGAGAGAGCATTTGGCGCCAGGCGGTCTGAGCTAAGGCCCTCCGATCACGCCCTTGCAATATTACTCGTATATGCGAGGGCGACGACTCCATTGCTAGCTATAGTGGCTATCAAACCAGCCACAAACAGCTATGGAGGAATAGCTTTAAGTAAATATTCTTGTCGGGTTACACCCAATAGGCAATAACTTTGCCATTCGAGGTATGTATTTAATATAAAAGCAGCATGAAATCCGTACCCTATGGTTGGCAATAAAATAACTGTTATGAAACGTTATTGCCTATATATTCTTTTAATATTAATATTGTAAGGTATTATTAATGTTTCAATTTCAACTAAACGTTTGATTGGTTTTGTTTCATTCTAATCGTAGCTAATCTAAATATTTTAATGGGAAATACTTAGTATATACCTAGTTACCTATAATCTGAATACTAAAGAAGAGTATCCTACAAAATACATGAATAACGAAATTCTGTATTTAAAATGGATCTCAAATGATCTACTTGAAGTTATTAAAAAGCCACAATGACTGCAAGTTCAAGGCTTTTTTCATAGTATAGAAGCTAAGGCATTTCTGTTTTTTTTTATAGATATTTGACGATCTCCTAACTAGCCATTTAATTATGATTATGCGAAAATCTTAGTGATAATATGCTGCAATAAAAACAATTATGGCAAAATCAAATCGGCCCACGGAAAACCACAAAAATACAGAATAATATATACTTACTTACCTACTACCATATTTCTGTAAAGGTAAGAGTAGGTACACTTCTATACAATAGGTATATTTTTACATAATTTACTTTCGCAAATATTAGCGGCAAGCGACGACGACGGCGACGTAAGAAAGCTCCTATCACCTTTGTCGTCAATTTCTGCGTAAATATGTGGGTGTTGTTATAAATTGTCGCCAGTTCATGAATTAACTTTTGAAATTACATAGTTACGGAGCCGAACAACGCGAAGCGATACCAACAAGTTACCGGCGTGAGCCGCGAACAAAGGGAAAATCTAAAGAGTGAAAATACTAGACTCATGTTTAAGGGGGAAACAATTGTGAAATCGTTATATTTTGTAGATGAATTTGATGACGATCATTGGTTCAAAGCCGGTAAACATTTTACTCCATTCGTATGTTCAAGCAAATTGCATTGGTTATGATTCTTGTATGTGTACCTATTTTCAAGTACAAAACATCTTCAAGTACTTAAACGTTATTTGAAGTAGGTAATTTGAAAATTGTCTCGAAAATAACTGAAAATCCGACCACTTGAAACCTTATGAAACAATAATTTATGACCTTAAATAACAATTTGTATCGTTTACTTTGTTTTTATTTTCATCCCATCGATATGAGATGTATTATTTATTGTAATTTTCGTGTATTTCAGACGTGGAAATCGACGTTACCGTTTGCAGTGCGCTCTGATACTCGTATGTACTTTAGATCCTAAATGGTTTGTTTGATTTTTTTACACAGCAGCAACGAGCTGTTATTTTACATAATATCATCCTATGTTTCCCCCATAAGCCTACCTGGCCTATATGTCAAGGCCTCTAAACAATAAAAACTTTCATGACTCAAGGAAAATTATGTAACCTAGCTTTTCCACAACAAAGCGATGCAAACAAATTACGTTGTCCCGCGAAAAAAGGAGGGCATGTATGGAGTGAAAATTCGGGAGACACGTTTAAGACAACTACATGTTAAGGCCTCTAAGCGATATAAAAACACCTAAACATCAAGTGGAAGGGGTAGCGGCTGAGGAGGTAAAAGCCTTCACATCTGAAGATAAGGCACGCACGGCCGCCACTGCGAATTTCATCACGACCCTCTCTGTTTTGCGTCTTTATTTACTTTACAGCAAAAAAACTGCTACATGTTTTCACACCAACTCTTTTAAATACCTCGCTCGTCTTGAGTTTTTCTTTTTACCGTTCGGTACCCACGTGAATAAAACGGATTTTGCCGTCTGTCCGTATTCCTATAGCTCGTAAACGGACCGAGTTGCATGTTTTTTTTTATATATTGTGTGTAGAACATTGAGCTAAAGATAGGCAAATTATTTTTCAAGGTAAGCCGACATATACCTTAGCATTTATGGTGTCATTGTTTAGAATTAATTGAGTAGAGTTGTCACCTACCTACCTACTCAGGGTAGAAGGGAGCAAAAGAGACAAAAAAAAACTCATTATATAAAATAAAACAAAGAATGGGATTCGTTAAAGTTGCCATTGTAGACCACTTTTGTTACGGACTATATTCGACCTATCTCAAAGGTTAAACTATTTAGGAATCTTAATTTTCTTTTTTTTATTCCTGAAAGGTTAGCCTTTGACCACTATCTCACCTGATGGTAAGTGATGATGTGGTCGAAGATGTTGTTCAGGCTAACCTAGAAGTTTCGGCAAAATATCTGCCATAACCTCTATTTAACCAACAAATACTGAATACACCGATTATTAATTAGCTTTTAAATGTGATGAAAACTCACAAATATTTTATCGAGGGCAAAAGAGGCCTATACTAATGAGACTCCGTTTTCTGTCTGTCCGTCCGATCATATATGCAATGAGAAGCAAACCTAATATTTTGCTACTTTGTTTGGAATTTTGATCCAAACACGAATATTTTTCTAAAATTTCAATAAAGCTATTTTTACAGGGTCTCCGATACATGTAGGGTAGACGAAAATCGTTGAGCACAAAATAAATTCATAATTTGTTTAATGTATTATAGAATGGGTGCCGTCTACTAATAATACTTACATGTCTTATTCTTGTAATTTTTTTTTATTCATAATAAGTTCTCTTTTGACCACACCCTGCCTGATGAATTAAAATACATACCGCGTATAAAACATGTCTTATATAAAACAACTTTTAAGTTCCGTCTATCGGATTGTTTCTAGACAATAATGGAAAGATATGCAATCTTTTTGATTTTCATGCCTACAGACATATTTTACCGCCGGGTAATGCACGCACGGATGTGTAGATTTATAACTTCAAGACACGCGTAGCATTACGCAGTTACGTTGTTACGTTCTGCCAACCGTAGGTAGATAAGCAATATATAATAATAATATACATCGGCTATTATACATTGCATGCTTTTCAACTTGATTAGTAGAAGCAGTGATGGCTCAGTGGCATTGGCTATGCACTGCGGTGCAGCAGGTCCATGGTTCAAATCCCGCCTGGCTGGCGCCCACCCTCAAGTAGAAAATCTGTCGCCAAGCACCTAACAGTGTGTTCCGGCAGCACTCCTTGAGAGCCAGCAAAATTACAGGCACATGAGACCTAACAACTGTACGTCTCAGTGTGACGGGCACAGTGCAATTCGTGTTATAGAAATGCATCTGTTATAGGCAGAGGTTAGTCCACTTAACATCAGGGGGCCTCGGGCTTGTTCCGTCACAATAACATAAAAAAAGATTACTAATACTCATTCATTCATGACATGTACAGTAAAACTATATTCTGAAACGTATTTTCATGGCACAGCGGTCAACATTCATGAATTCCATAGCCTAAAACATGGATCGAAAACAAAACCATCAAAGCTTTGAAAAAAGACCCCACGGCACAGTTGACTACGTTTGTACGAGGCTTCAAAAAATTCCTCGTCGACCGAATTTCCCTTCGCATCTGACGTTAGCTGTTGTCAAGGGGATTTAAGTATCACAAAGCCAGGATCGACGTTAAATTCGATACCCAGTCAAACACAGTTAACTACGTATATTTCTACGTATCGACACACACACACAGTACTAGGTAACATATATATACATATAAGGGTCACTTTTATCTTGTTAACAGAATCAACGTTGTTAAGCGCTATAAAAGATTAATGGGACGGTAATGTGTTTCCCGATAAGAGGTCCTAAAGAACATGGATTACGAGGTAAGGCAAATGGGGTTTCAATAGGGAATTGACTAATTGATAATTACTTTCAGAAGTGCCTTTATAGTAGGGATCGATAATTAAAATGTCTTTTTTTTTACTTTAATGTGACGGAACAAGCTCAATGCCCACCTGAGGTTAAGTGGATGACGTCACAATAAATTGTTCACTCTTTTCGCGAACTCTGACGTGACATTTAATACGAAGTATTACTGTTCCAACGACAAATCCGTCATGTTTATCCATCTTAAAATAGTTACTTTCTATCAGCGGATTTAAACTTGATTTTGTAATTTTACGATAAAAATGGGTTTAATTAATGTGTTAATTACGTACTATGTTTTTATTTCTATTATTCTTTTAAATAAATGCAGCAAAATTATTTGATGAATGAAACTATAAAAAGGCCGCTGCCTGCGCGGCCGCTGCACTTCGGTGCGAATGTGCGAATCTAGAAATATGAAAAGGGCTCAACCGCTCGTCTCAATACATGGGTGGTTTAGGAAAAACCCAAAGGAACAGCCGAAAAATTACATAATATCACAATTTTGTATGGGGATTGCCGGTTCAGATTACGTAGGTACTAACGTATAGCATTCGTGGCAGACTTATTGCAAAAATGAAAGTTTATGTCGTATTTTTCAGTTTTTACTTTATATGTAGGCTACACATGACATGACTTCTAAAAAATCCTGAAAATGGGTTCTAGTAGTGACACCTGTCAAAGTGACAGTTGATTCACAAGATGATTCATGAGTTTTGATTTCATATTCAGACTACAAATGACTTAACAATTAATTGCCTAGATCTTAGAAGTGATTGCTGTTAAAGTGACCGATGATGTTATTCAGTTTGAACTTCATATTTAGGCTACGTATAACTTAAACAATCCTAAAAATGGGTCTCTGATGTGACTGCTGTCAAAGACAGTTGTTGTCGTATGTTTCCGTTTTGCATTCATATTTAGGTTACAACTTACAAGTGACAAAAAAAAACGGTGTGACATCTGTCAAAGCGACAGTTGATGTCGCATTTATGAGCTTTGATTTCATATTTAGACTACAAACTACTTAAAAATTCTCTTGATATAAGACTTGGAATAGGTTGCTGTCAAAGTGACCGTGTCTTTTTTCTCAGTTATGGTATATATTTAGACTAAAATCACTTTAAAAATTCCTGAACATTAGGTTGAGGCGTGCTTGACAGTAATAAAAACTTACAGTACATTACAGTAAACAGTGTAATGATTGGTGACAAAATGAGATGGTGTCACATTTATCAATTTTGATTTCATATTTGAACTATAACTTTAAAAAAATGTGCACAATATATGACTTGTGTGTGACAAATATCAAAGTGACAGTTGATGTACTATTTTTTCCCTTTTGCCTTTATGTTTAGGCTACAAGTGACTTAAAAATTGCCTAAAGTTAGGCCTTGGGTGTGACAGCTACCAAACTGGTGATGCCATATTTTTCAGAGATGACTACATCTTTACGATACATCAGACATACAAATGATTTAAAATATTAGTCTTGGGTATTACAGCTGACAAAGGAACAGTTGATGTCCTATTATTCTGTTCCAATTTCATATTGAGGCTAGATATAACGTAAAGAACACCTAGCTAGATAGGACTTAGGTGCCACACCTGTCATGAAATACATTCCCCGTGCGTAGGTATGGCCTTCACGATGACCATCAATAAATCACATGGTTAGTCGTTCGCAAGATGGGGAATGATTTGGGGAGTTTTTAGGTTCCGCGCAAGGACAACTGTATATGTCGCGTGTTTGCCTTTCAGAAAGCCTTCATTTTTGTTTATTTACGCGCCGGACAGCAAAAAAATCACGTAGCAAAGTTTGCATTGAATGTAAACTGCATTTGTCTTCCATGGAATGAAAAGACATTGCATTTTAATCACAAACGAACGAAACTCCAACCATAAACGATGCAGCCAATAGTATCGCTCTCACGTCGTACGAAGTTCACCAGGTCATTGATTCCATAAAAAAAATGGCAATGGTTCGAAAAATATGTTTCTTCTAAGAAAAGATAAGACAAGTATTTGACAGCATTCTCAATTGGTGAAGAGAAAAGCCGCGGGCGAAGACGTGACGCTGGTACTCACTTGCATCAAAAGACGCTGGTTAGGTGTTTACTTGAACCATTGCCAATTGTACTACAAAAAAGCGTCATGTGTATATTCGAAAATATTTTACAGACCGTAATTCGGTACACTTCGGTGCGTCTTGTCAGATGTTAGGAAGAAGGTAGCGACTAAGATTGTATAGTCTGATCGCAAAATCTCATACGCTGATATAATTTTGTCAGTAGTAACAATAAAAGTTTAATTATTTGACGTTAAGTTTATTAGCAATAGATTCCCCAACCTAAGACTTAAAAACATCATGAGAAAATTAATTTACCTAAGAATATTTTATTATAAAAACTAACGTGGTTTTCACTCATTTTAGTCAATAATACGGGATAACTCACGTGAATAAGTCAGATAGCTCCGACTATATTTATACTTGCTTCCTACATATCCAAACTATAGTCGGAGCTATCTGACTCATTCACGTGAGTTATCCCGTATTATATACCTACGAATAAGTACGAGTAATAGAACACGTTCATCGCCAACTTTACTTGTTGCTCATTACTCCTACGTCACTCAAACAAGCCAGTGGTCTTCTCCTTAACAAACCCTTTACTTGCTTCCTACATCGAAATCAAGTAAACTCGACATTAAATATTCAGGCATCGTAACTAGCAAGAAACTATTGTATATAGTGAGAGAAAATACGAGGTAATAATACGAAGGTAGGATGGCAAGACATCAAAACGCGAGGCAACCCTTACATATAGAAATAAAGCTATAAATCACGTCTCACGGTATCCTATGAACGATCTCCGTCCGTGAACGACAATACTGTGAACGACAAATACCTCCATAAAAAAGGGTGCTGGGTCTAGACTATTATATGAATACGAAAGATTCGTTTATTGAACAGCCAATTTCGTCCTTTCCTCAACAATATTGTTACGCCAAGGAAAATATAGCAAAATAACACAGTTTCGCCCATAAATAAACGCATACCTGTAGGTAGCAATGTTATCATTTCAGTGGTAGATAATTTAATATATAACTGATCTAAGAATTATACACACGAACTTGTGCCGTTTCTAATAGATTTAACTTTAGAATTTAGTGAAGGAATAGAAGTTAAGAAAGTTTACGAGACGTGCGATCTGATAACGGAACCGGTATTTATTGCAGCAGCACGAAATCCATCTAACTAAAGCGGATTCCGTGGAAATTTCACAAACTTGAAGAAAAAATGGCGTTAAAGCACAGCGGCATCGAAACAAGGGATGAATAATTCAAACATAAATCTGTTGGACGATGGAGAGCGCCGCCGCCGGCAACCAGGCAGTCCCATGTTGTGCGCTCGAGCTATTCCACATTATTCATCGAATACGTGTTCATATACTATCTGGATTCAGATCACGTTCAGAACTTTCAATTTTCTGTCATTACTGTTATTCTTTTCATCTCCCATGGATTACCTCAGACAAAATATTACTTAGGTTGTAAGTACTTATCTAATAATGTTGGTTAATCCTGAATGTACCTCTTTGTCCAAAATCATATTATGAGTGTAAAAAATCCTATCTTCATGGCTCAGGACTCTTACTTATGATGAAACTGAGGCAGTTCTTCATCCTATTATATAATATGACAAACTTTCACACTAACGCACCCTCACTCACTAACACGCACACCACAAACACACACACATGTGTTTGTGGTGTGAACACCACACACACTGTGTGTGTGTGTTTATAGAAAAATCATGAGTAGGTTGCGTTGCTGCGTGTGTGTCCACGCAGCAACGCACACACGCACTCACCCTCATTTAATAAAAATTTAAAGTATTAGTAGTATTTAAGTATTAAGATATTAATTTTGATTTATGCTAACCTACTCATGATTTTTCTATTAATTTGGAAGAGCGAGGTCTTCTGATACAGGTATACATTTACTTAAAAGAAGACCTTTACACAATGTTATATGGATACATGTAGTTTAAGAAAATAAAACATTTATTATTATTTTACCTCTGGGAAAATTCATTGTATCATTTCCTCAGAGCTAAACACGACAGGCTAAACTAGGTATACCCCACGGAAAATGTGACAAAATACATACTTAGGTACCTACTTATTACTTTTTCGCAAGATATTCTAGTAGGTACCTACTTCTAAACTAATATTATAAAGAGGAAAGATTTGATTATGTGTATGCATTGGCACTGGACCGATTCGAAAAAAATATTTCACTATTAGAATTCTGCATCATCTCTGATGAACATAGGCGATATAACATTTACAAAAAAGTTATTTAAATTTTTTTTATTTTAATACCCGTCCGAAGTCGGTGTGAGTCGCTAGTATGTAATAATCTTGGTAAATCCTGAATGTACCTCTGGGGAAATTCATTGTATCATTTCCTCAGAGCTAAACACGACAGGCTTAACAAGGTAACTACTAATTAATATTTTAAACCAAGCACTATTCCGCAGCGTGTTGTAAATCAGCAAAGGATTGCGTGTAACCGGAGAGTAGGGTGTCCGATGTCGACCAACCTCCCTCGCTGCCTACAACTGCGATTTCAAATACCAACAGTATAACTACACAATATCGGATAACACAGGTAATCTAGATCTTTGAAATTACAAATTGTAGATATTATAAACATACCTATTCTATTCAAATAAGAGGATATGAACTACTTACACTAGATAGCTGCAATAAATCTATTTATATAACATTTTAAACTTCTTAATCATGCAGTGTTCCAGCAACATGTTGGAGGGAGGTCACAACTCACAACTGTAACTAGGTAATATTTATTTTTACATCTGATAGCCTTTGACAAAATTCTCACCTGATGGGAGGTAAGTGATGATTTGGTTAACTTTCAAGGACAGCTGCCGGAACCTACTTACCGTTAGGTGATTGGCAATAGATTTTCTACTTGAGGACCACCCCTCTAGGACAATATCTGTCGCCAAGCACCTAACGGTATTCACTCCTGTGTTACGGCAGCTATAGCCAGACGGGCATTCCAAAGTGCCCTACAAAAAAATACAATTAAATATCAACCGTTTTTTTGAAGTCTGTAAAAACAACTATTTTTAACCCGTTTCAATAAAATGTATTCGTAAATCATCGAAAAGATGATGTGTCAATGTCATAAACTCTCTTCGGTAAGTATTTGATTATGTGCAGTGTATTTTTCTTTGTTAACAGAAAATGCACAATGTATGTATTTTCCTTTAACAAAGAAAATCTAGTTAGATAATACCTAGGTCGTTTTTTACTTACTTACCATAAAAAAATATCTTCACTTATCATAACTTATCTGAATATGCAAACAATAGCCTCTGTGGCAATTATTAACCTATTTGGCAGCTCTTGTTACGTCATTAAATTGCCCTGCGGAACCTATTAATGGAGTGCTGCGATAATCTTGGATGCAATCTAGTCAAGAAATTAGCATTTATATTGAACAAGGATCGTACTGCAACAGCGTACATCATAACATAACACTACAAAAGATTTATGTGCTTTAGTTCATGATATGCGCAGTTCCTGGCATAATAATTAAAACACTATTCCCTATGTTATTATACTTATAAGCATACAATGGCTATGAATTGCTGCCCAGTAGGTCTATAGTTCGAATCCCGCCGCGGGGTTGAGTTTCACCGCATGATAGTCGTTGGCATGAATTTGCGAACCCGCCTGGCGAGCTACCACCCTCAATTACAAAACAGTAGGTATAGCACAATAGTTGTCGACAAGCAATTCACGGTGAGCTCCGGCAGTTGTCCTTAAAGGCCACTAATTCTAGGTTATACCTGTTAACACCTTGGACTACACTATCACTTACCATAAGGTGAGATTGTGGACAAAAGCATGTGGATAAAATGTATCAGTTATGAAAAAACCCTTGTGTTCCCCGAAGAGATAGATAGAGGTGTCCTTAGCTCTAACGTTTCGCCACATATAATTTTATACAGTGGAGGCGAGCATATTGCCATCTACCAGGCGAAGTTCCAGCAGACTTAACGGTCAGCACTTCAGACTGTTGCCGGAACAGCACCTAACGCTGTTTTCCGGCAGCAGTCCTTGAGAGCCAGTGAAATTACCGACACATCCGGACTTTAACTGAAATTTTCTTTGTCAGATTAATGCAATGACTTTCCGGAAACGGAGATCGAATTTAGGATGAGGTTACTTGGCGGCTCTTAGGGAGAGATGCCATATGAAGACAGACACCATACCCTCACAGCTCGTTTTGTGTGAAACGGATTGCCATATTTCCAACTCAAGGACGATGTCACAGAAACTAGTGAGTAGAAAAATTACTGACCACTTCGATCGAAGGTGATAGTAATGTGATGCATAATAGATTTCCCAGCACTCCTCAGTGGACCCACTGAGTGTTAGGAAAACTATTCTATATTCTTGAATAACTTGGCCTTTCTTGCCTAAAATGGCTTCAAGAGTTCACTTAAGAAGAACTTCGCAAAAATTACGAGAATAAACACAACGCGTAGTGCCTGTAAGACATCTTTCCCACACTTATGTGAAAGAGATGGCCGTAAAACCGTCTTTAACTTTATTTTTCATATTATCGTTGAAAGTCAAACTTTGTAATATACAGGGTTATTGATAAAATGCTAACAACCTCCTAGGGTTGACTTCTGCTAAACCTAACAAACATTTTGAGATGTTTTTTTTTGTATTTGTTTATAAGTATTTGACGGAATAAACACGAGGACCACCAGATGTTAAAACTCTCTAATGTGCCTGTAATTTAATATTTCATAATTTTTATTAGCTCTATGTGAATATTCAAAACTCTATTCAAAGGGAGCGCGGCGCGGATAGATAGAGTTTTGAATATTTACATCAAGCTAAGTCATAAAAAATATGAAATATTAAATTACAGGCACAAGAGACTTTTAACATCAGGTTGTCTTTGTGCTTATTCCGCCTAATACACATAAACAAACAAAAAAAAAAAAACAAAAAAAAAAGAACTAGCAGAAGTCAACCCTAAGAGGTTGTTAGCAGTTTACCAATAACCCTGTAGAGTACATGTGTATCTTTCAAATTAAAAATAAACGTTTAATTATATTTAATTTGTTTCGTTAAGTATTATATTTTACAAAGAGTATGGCGTCTCTCCCACGTTTACCCTACACACACACACACACATACACGGAGTAAAAGGCGATTATATACAAGGGAAACAATGCGCCGAATGAGTAGTGTGCCACAACTCACGTCGACGCGAGTAGGTTAATGGTACTCAACATGGCTCTTAAAATGTTTTTTATATATATGTTATATATAACCAGCCGAAACATACTAGGAGGATTGGAAGATTCAAACAATTCTGCGTTATCGAGAAATTTTCGATCGTGCGCTCGAAAACTAGGCGAAATTGTCACTATATGTATTTTTAATATTTTTCTAAAATATTAATCTAATGTTTTCAAAAATATTTACTATTATATAATTTTCTCTAAACACGATTTTAAGTAGATCGTACGCTTAGAGCGATATTACAATAACAAAATATATTTATACGACAAAATTTGATAATCGGTTCGATTCCCGCTCGACGTAAATATCATTTCTACCGATTTAATTTTTTACCTACTAATTTTCTCTAATCTCTAATCAATGTTTGGATATATAATTATATAACAACCCTTACCAACTCCTTGCATTTGGTAAGGTATATAGAACATTAAAAAAAATATTATATTAGCAGCCATATCAATAGTACTACGCGACATTTAGTCATTATCATTAATTCAAGGGGCGTGGAGCGGTTGGAGCTAAATTGAGAAACTGTTTTTGTCGAAAGCCGATTTGGTCAAATCGCGATTCATGGTTTAATTCAACAAGTGTCTGATCCTTGTCACGCGCTACATTTATTTATTGAATAAACATATTTATTATTCATTATTATATTGTTAATGTTCCGGCTAAGAGCCGAAGCATAGTAAAAAGAGTGGTCCCCACTCTTTCTACTATGGCCGAAGTACAGTTACACCTAGTTTTCTAGTTTTAGCCGGCTATAACTAGGTGTGGCCAGTAGCAGGTAAAATTTAGTTGTATCTAGTTAGGGCAGTCTTGAAATACTTAGGTTTAGTACACAATCTGGCTAATACATTAGGTACATGGCAGTGTTACCTGTATAGGCGCGACGCCAAGCGAAGCGAGGAAGATCGTTAGCTTACTGTGCCCACACAAAGCGCGAGCCGAGCGAGCGTGCCGCGGCAGCGGGCCGTGAACAAATAGGATACACGCAAGTGTAACCACCTGCTACTGGATACACCTAGTTATAGCTGGCTTAAGCTATATGTAGGTGTAACCGCATATCGGCCTTTAGCTGTCACATATATATATATATATATATATATATATATATATAAAAAAAAAAATTATAACTGTTTTTTTTTATTAATTACAGAGACTTTTATAAATTTCATCGATATTCGATACCCATTATGCTATTTTCAACTACCATGACCACAATTTTTGACATATTTTTGATTTTTTTTGTGCATTAGCAACCTAAGAAGGACGGCTATCTACCACAATCCTTTAAAATTACAGAAAGTCTGTAGTTATTTTACAAAAATCAGTAAAAAAAAATTTTTTTCTTATAATTTTCATAGATTTTAACATTCTATGCACTTTCTATAGTCTGGGTTAAAAAAAAAAGTATGGACACTACCATGGCAAGTTTTATTAAAAGTTGGCGCAACTTTATGAAAGTCTCTGTAATAAAAAAAAAAAGAGTTATAATTTTTTTTTTATTTTTTCCCGAGTAGTCATGAGTAGGTCCATGCACCGATGCCGGCTTATCGTTGAATTTTGGGACACGGTGTATATATATGTTTAGTATGAAATTACTTTTTATACAAAAGCTATAAAAATTTCAATAAATAAGATCATACTTAGCCTCCAGAGAAACCGAATGATGATCTTGCAAAGTGGTTCCAGTTCAGTCGGGTGGAGCTTCGCTATGTTAATACATAATTCTTACTCGTATTTACAGTCGGGGCAAATTTTTGTTCATAAACTGCCTACGAGTTGAGGTTGCTATTCAAGAAAAACGAATCAGCTCATGAGTCACGCAAATATCGGACACAGCTACAGAAGCAGTCTATTTTACAGTAGACAGAAAGAGAGAGAGAAACAAAGACAATAGGTATTACGTAATCCTTGCAGGTAATAAAAACACGTAAAGTGTAATCAGCTGCAACTTGGGCATCGTCCTTAGGTATGATAGAGACATTAATTCATCGAAACCATGGTATGACTAAAGTGCTTGCAGAGAGTTGGTAAAAAAGCCTTAGCTTGCAAGTTTAGCAGTACCGCTGAGGCAATGTTGTCTGGTTAACCAGAATGAACCTATTTTTTTAACTTTGAACTCTTAAGAGTTCAACAAAAAACAACTCCGTATATTAGGATGGTATACTTAGAAAATCACATCGGTCCTGTATGGAGTATTGTTCTCATCTTTGGGATGGCTCTTATTTAAGTCAATAGAAAGACATGTAATAAAGCTTATAAACAATGACTCATTATTTGAGAGAAGACTTCAAAGTGTCGTAATGTAGCTAGCGTATCGGGATTTTACCGGATACATTTCAGGGAGTGTGCCCTGGAGTTGCATAATTTGATTCCACCGTCCCAATTCCATCTCCTGACAATCAGACAGACGGCAATGCGATAACGTTACATGGTTGATATTCCACAAAGCGGTTAACTTCCTCATTTACCAGACGTACGACCAAAGAGTTTAATGTATTTACCGAGTCTGTGTTTGCTGACACATATACCTAATCTGGGTGTTTTTAAGGTAAGAGTCAATAGGTATCTTCTAAGCTAGCGTGAACCATCGTCGACCGCATCGTCAATAATCATCACGTGAGATTGCGGTCAAACGACAGTATAATTAATGTGTGTGTGTGTGTGTGATTTCACTCGCGTAGATAAAAATAACAAGTAGATGATGATGATGAAAAGTATCTTATGTGTTAGCCAATGACCTATAATATATAATTTTTTCCAAGTTTCATCAAATCAGTTCAACCGTGAAGGAGTAACAAACTGGTTCACTCACATCGTCACTCATTCCCTAACTTTCACATTATAATATTAAAGTTAGAATAGAAACTTCGCGGAGTCTTTTTGTCACGTATTACGATATCCATCAACCGTGATACGAGCCGTGGACGTCGTTAATTACGGACTCGAGAGTAGACTCACCGTAGGGCAAACGCGTCTACAAACTTTCTATAATTTAATGTTTCTCTGGAGCAATATATAAAGCTATGCTTAGAGTCTCTCTACAGGTGAAATTAAAACTGGAGTGATAAAAAGAAAAACGTAATATTTATTATTTAAATATTATATAATTTTTATTTATAGTTCTGTTTTTTTTTTGTTTTGTTATTTAATGTCATGCACGTTCGTGATGTTGGTCGGGAGTGCCGTCTGAAAACCAGCGCTTAGGTTCAGTTTTGAACCTGGCACATGCTGAGACGGGACTCGTTCCTAGCATCGCGCAGCATTGCAATTGCTGTATAATTAATTACCTGTGTATTTAATTTTGCTTCAGTAGAAGATATTGTAGTGTTGTGTAATGCTGGAATAAACTTCATTTCATTTCATTTAATAAGAAAAATTAAGTAATTGATATATTCCATTAACTAAGAAAATTTAAGAAGAGTGACCATATATGTATCTTTAACTAATGGCTTAGGGTGAAGGACAGGATACCTAAAACAGATTTAATGGAAAATTATAAAGCCGTGGATCGTGAGATAGCGTCAATAGTCGGCCCATGAAACTAAAAAACTTATCAGTTTTGGTCTGAAAGTTCTCGTGATAACCGGATGTACTGTACTGTATCAGCCGGATAATCCACTGCTGAACACAGCCTCTCCCAATATAAGGGGAGGTTTGCCATGATACCCACGCTTGGCAGGCGGTTTGGGGATAACAGTCTGAGATATCGGTTTCTCAGAAAGTGCTGCTACCCACCTTCTGGTGTGTTACCCTTAGTTGCCTCTTACGACACCAACGGGTATACAGATGGGGGGTGATATTCTAGCCCGGCACCAAACGGCAACCGGATGTACTCACTTATTATTACTTTTTTCACATGAACTTGGGGTCCCCACCCCAAGGGGGGGGGGGGGGGATTAAGTTTGGGGTTCATCAAAAAATCAAAGATTCAAAAAATAAGGCTGTAGTGAATAATTCAGAAAGGTATAAGGAACCTGTTTCGCAGATTGTAAAATAAAGCAAACGTACACAAATCTGTTCGTATAAAAGTCGATAGATGAGCTTTTGATTGAAACTGAAAAAACAAATCTGTTTTCGCTCATGAATTTAACTTCACCGTTTCAATTGAATTTACCTAAATCGGATTGCAGCACCACCGCCCACAGTCGCGCCACCGGATTGCGCCTCTCAGTCTGAATACAGTAACTTTTAGGACGATTTTTCATACTACATTTTACTTTTTACCCTGGCGTAGGAATTTTATTATTTCACGTTTCACATGCATTAATTCATTCCCGTTGGCCGTACAAAAAGGTATAAAATGAGAATGCGTACTGCACCCCATAAAATAACCTGAAATTACTGTAACGTGCCAGCAGCGTTGGTCGGTGGACATGACGTCAGCAACTCACGCACACATCTGTGAACCCTATCAGTGTACACGGGTACGTACACGAGTAGGTTACGCGATATCACGTGGCAAGAGGGGTCCTCACGTTGCTTTCAATTTGTGCTAGTTGTTAACAGTTTACGTCGAACAAGAGCTTAATTATAGCTCAGTCTGCTTTAAAAGGCTGCGTTTATACCATAACACATAGGTTACTGAATATAGTGAAATGAAAGACAAGTATTTCTAACTATTCATAACGATTCCTCATGTTTGTGTTCAATGCAATGGACTCAAGTATGAAAGCAATATACAGGGTACTATTATTAGGGTACAAATTGATTTCTAATAGAGAAAAAAATGGTACGATTCACAATATTTTTTTAATTTTATATTCATTCATTTTTTTATTTGCCGAACATAATACAATTGCATCAGTCAATAAAATTCTAATAAAATTATGTCCACAACTTTAAGAGTCTTCAAAATACAAATTAAATAATGATGTCCGCAGATATAAAACTAATTAGTTGACTATGATCTAAAACGTACCCTCATAAGCAACGTAACAACATAACTTTTTTGTAAAAGTCCGCGAGACTAAAGAAACCGTCCAAAATCAACCATTTTTCCAAATCAACACAAAATTGTCTGTAAGGCCAACCAAAAAGACGCTGGGGGAGCGAGTTAAAGATTAGAGGTGCAGTATATTTACAGCTAATAAACTATCAAAATTCAGTACCTACCTAGTTTTGGAGATGAACAGCGAGCGAGATGTCTAAAGTAATTTTAACCATGTTGCCTTCAAATAAGTTTTTGATAATCACATGACTAGTTTATTGTTTTATTTTCATATTTGTATCACCAAATATTGAATCTTTAAATTATGTTTTCGTTTATTTAGTCTATCCATAACTAGGTCACATACCTCATGGGTATAAAATATCGTTATTTTTCTAAGCACGCGTAATATTTGGAATAAACACGCTGAAACATACGGATAGAGACACGCAAGTGATACTATCAGTTTAGTTTTTTCGTCATATGCATGGAACTCTAAGAACCGCGTTGAAAACGTAACATTATATAAGAAAATTATTCTGCCAACCAAACAACCATTCCAAGCGGAAATCCATTTTTTTTAATAGTCTTTTTTTGTTGGCTAAGAACATGGCAAAGAACTTATAATACGAGAACATATAACATAGCTTCGAAGTTTGTAGATTGTTATTTGCGTTCCTATGACGTCATATCGCACGAACGAAAGATTTTCGCCACAAAATTTATAAGACTTCATAAAAAACAAGACGAAAAAGTTCATTATAGAGACTGAGTACGGTTCTACAAACTTTTTTTATTGTGACTGAACAAGTGCGAGATAAACCGGAAGTTAAATGGACTAACCTTTGCCTATAGCAGATGCATTTCACCACAAGTGACGAATTACACTGCGCCCGTCACACTGAAATATACAGCTGTTAAGTGTTATGTGCCTGTAATTTTACTAGCTCTCAAGGACTGCTGCCGTAACACACTGTTAAGTGCTTGGCGACAGATTTTCTACGCTAGCCAGGCGGGCATTAGTAAAATGCCATTCCACTATGCGGTAAAGCTCAAGCCCCGGCTTGAGCTTTACCGCATGGTGGAATGCGAACCATGGTGTGAACCATTACCGGGGCGGGTGGGGATCGAACCATGAACCTGCGGCACGGCAGTCCATATATATTACCGCTCAGCCATCATTTCTTCAAAACACGGTACACTGTTGTATTCAAAACGATGACGACAAAGCTCTAAGGATCAATTCGCAAAATAAAAAAGGGTGGAAACATTCTACTGTCAATATCCATCATCTGTGATAAAACGATGAATTATTGACCTGACATGCCTTCAGCAAATATCATTGAAACCCTTCTAGGAATTTCCTGGACAAAAACGAGGGCAATAGGATTGGGTTCGGAGCCACTGGACCTTTTCAAATCGTTTATCGTAACCCTGTAAATGAATTGGTTATCATTCATGTCATAACCGTAAAGAGCAAAAGATGCCTACGAGTTTGCTAGATAAGTACCTACCTAAGATAGATTTTCTTTCTCGTAGGCAAACAAAATTTTATCTCAAAAAGGAACAACTTCAATACTGAAAAGTGTGAAATAACTTGTTGAAGTCGGACTATGATAGTTTAAAGTATCTATTATCACAATATTGTGCGCATGGTACCGACTTCATCAAGTTATTTCACACTTTTGAGTGTTCTCGAGATGGAAGTCTTCCATCTCGAGGTAATTTTTTTTTACCCTTATTAGTGCCCCTTTCTACTTAGGGGATCAATTTGTCATTCACTGACAATGACTATATCATCAAGATAGGAAAACACTTTTCAGTTATTGGAGTGTAACTAAACGCTTGACCGATTTTGATGAAATTTAAACGGGACAAAACGGAAAGCACCAGCTTTAAAAAAAAGAATAATCGAGACGAAGTGGAATTGATAATGTCCTTCTTTTCTTGAAGTCGTTTAAAAAATTAATATTCCCTAAGTCCCTATGATTGGTTAGTCGAATACGGAACAAGGGACGGAAGTTCTTTATGTAGGTATATTTTATTATTAATTTATACACATGCAATACAAAAAATATATTAATTTATAATATATTGTGTGTCCTTATCACAAAATTCACGGCGCATGCGACACTAGTGATCCGATTTCGATAGAAATTTGTATAAGTAGTTTTTGAAAGAGTGCGACCAAAGCCGAAGCGGGCGTAAGTGATTAGTAGTAGTAGAACTATTTTATTCTGTTTGTATGTAGCACTATTGTTTTTAATTCTTGTCGTCGTTTAAAAATGAATATTCCAAGTCCCTATGATTGGTTAGTCGAATACAGCAAGGGACGGAAGTTCTTTATGTAGGTATATTTCTTTATTAATTTATACAAATACAATACAAAAAATATATTAATTTATAATATATTGTGTGTCCTTATCACGCCATTCACGGCGCATGCGACACTACTGATCCGATTTCGATAGAAATTTGTATAAGTAGTTTTTGAAAGAGTGCGACCAAAGCCGAAGCGGGCGTAAGTGATTAGTATTAATAGAACTATTTTATTTTGTTTGTATGTAGCACTATTGTTTTTAATTCTGAATTGAATAAAGATTTACAACTATGGTGCACTGCAGCTGGCAATTAAAAATATATTGTGCCCCGAGTTCTTTACAATTTTGATTATAAACCTCCCATTAAAGTCAAAATATTACGGCTAGCTGCATAGCCTAGGCATAAATTAACCTGCGCTTTGTTTATGGCACCATTACGGAGTTGATAATAATCATGTTCTGAAACTAGAGCAAATGGGAAGGAACTTAATGCAAAAGTTCGGCCCACATAAGACTTAAAGAAATCGCTTAGAAAGCCTAGCCTTTTTAAAAGGCTTTTTATACATTTTTGCGTCAAAAGGATCCGGAAATGTACCCCTTTCTATGTGAATACTTCGTCAGAGTCCCATACTTTTTACTTGCCAGTTCTAAGGCAAAATGGTATTCCCATATCCCTACGTAAAGAGCTGCAATTGGTTTAAAGGGATATTTCAGCATAAGTATAAAGAAAGACAAAATCACTGTAACTACTATCTTATCGAACGCTAAGTATCCTACATAACATCAATCACAAATTCATAACCGCCATAAAAATCTTCGTAGTAAAATAAAATTTGAGTCCTTAATTCTCCAACAATGTTAGTCTAGTAATGGACAAGGAACGTGACCTGTTTACTTAGCCTTACGACAATGTTCCGCATGAGTTCGGCCAAGATTATCCGGTCAGTCACTGTATATCGATCCGTCTAGTTTTCTTTATTAAATCAGCCCTCTATATTACACGCTCCATCTGGCATCGGTTCAAATCAAAATTGCGCTAACGATGCCAAATTGAACGATAGCGTCGCTTCTAACTAAGGTCATATCGGAGACCCCGTTTGTGGGCGATTTGTAAAATGTAATTACCCTACCTAATAACGATTAAAATCATTGAAATTATAATATTATATGTTTCGAGATATATAGACATTTCAGATCCACTCGTTGGAATTCAAAATATTATATAGGGGGCTTGTGCAGTTGTGAGCTACATATTCGTACAATACTTGGTTTTGATTTTGCAAGCATCGAGGAGGGTATAAAATAGAAGGGTCCGCATTTTGACGCTGAGAGTTCGTTGACACGAAGCGGTCGAGTTTTTCGTACGTTTACTTTTGCAAACATTTGACTATCTAAGAAAAAAAACGACGTTGATGGATTATTTTACAGCAAAAACGTACTATACCTATATTTCTGAAGAAATAACAACATTGCAAAGGGGAAACAGCAGTAATAAATGAAGTTCTATATTAAGGACTGCTTTACATTTCATACGGCTATAGGAAAGTATTCGAATTGGCTTTATAATCTGAATTTTCACCGAATAACAATAATCCATTATATACACAATTCACTTTGCTAAGTAATTATGCAAGTGCGATATTATGAATGAAAGAAGTGAATGATGCGACCACTGTTGACAGGAATGACAAAGAAAAATGCATACTGAACCCACATTATTTGGGACCAGAGAGAAGACGAATAAGGATTCGCAAAGTGAAACTAGCTAAATGCAGAATGTATGTAAAATTCTAGAAGAATATAAGAATTCGGAGAACTAGCAACACATTTTATATAGCATAATACTTTCAGACATAAAAATAAAGTACCTACATAGGTACTTAGATGCTTATATGAACGGCAGATAAAAAAATAGAAAACAATTTCGCTCATCAGATATGTAAGTATCTCATAATCTACATACAATCTAGTCAGAACTGGTATAGAACTAATTAAATGGTGTACTAGACTTACCGCAAGTGCTTCATACAAATTGGCTTTGTCAGTGCAGACTCCCGCCAAATGGGTGAGATCACCGAACACACAGAACGTATTTCACGGATAGCGATGTAGTCTACAATCGATAATACTCGTTCAACCCAAAGCCGGACGAGAGCTGCCCGAGGCACGCCGTCCTTCCGACGCTTCCACACCACACAATATTATTTCTCATGTTATTAATTTACACGTACGTCCACTCATGAGAAAAGCAACTTGAGACGACCACAGCGTTCGAAACCTTAATACTTCCCTTCGCTGCAAATATTAGATGACAGAATCGATGCCGTGGCCAATCAAACGAATATTTTGCACAACTTCTCGAGGCAACCCGACTCAATTTCCCAACTTATCAATTCACGTGACAGTCTAAATATTTTAATATTTCGCGTAATTTCAAAAACATAACGGAGCTACGAAAAGTTCGATACGCGTCAACCGAATACCAAAATAATATGAACAATATGGGGGACAAGAACCGGAGTCGCGTAATAATAAGAGTGCGTGGGGATGGTTCGGAGGGTGCATTGTGCACCGGCGAATTTTGGAAGGGCCCGAAACGAAAGCCCTTGTTTGTTCCCCCTGCACTTGCGCAAGATGCGAACCAGTTTTGATTTTTGTGAATCAGCGATGGATTTAGCCCGTTCACGAGGGGTCTTTTATCCCGTGCCGTTAACGACACAACCGGTAACCATTGTCATATCAGCCTAACAACAAATTGAATGAAATACGTTATGAGAACTAAAATAATGATCTTATCAAATGATACCGCTTTTAAATTTGACCCGCCACCCATGAGGACGAGGGCACATCCATGAATGTGACGGCATTGCTAGTAATACCATATACTGAATTTTAATTAAAAAAAACAATCACCGCATTATAAGTAGATAGTTAATCTAAATTAATAAAAGAAACTAAATTCAAACATCATCGGACACTGCAGTCTGAGTAGCACATTTACCACAGTATATAAAAGATTTTTACATAGTTTTGACCATTCTCAGAATAGAGGACAGATGAATGAGTAGAAACATGATAAGATAAGTCTAATATTATAGGTGAACCGAGATGTCCAACTATTGGATGTCTTTATTTATTTATAGCTGATAGGCTAGCCTTTAACAACTATCTCACCTGATTGTAAGTGATGATGTGGTCGAAGATGTTGTTCAGGCTAACCTAGACTATTACTGGCTCCCAAGGTCAGCTGCCGGAACACATCGTTAGGTGCTTGGCGATAGATTTTCTACTTGAGGGTGGTAGCTAGCCAGGCGGGCAAAAAGCCGTACCACCATGCTGTAGCGACTGCCATCCTGAGACAACAACCGGAACCGACGGTTAACGTGCCCCCCTAAACACGGAAACGCTCAATAGTAATGTCACTAGCGGTCGCCCATCCAAGTCGTCCAAGACCCAGTCGCAATAACCGCGGCGGGCGTTGCTTAACTTGCTGATCGGTTAAGAAAGGTTAAGCAAACTTTGCTATGAGCGCTGCGGTAACTGTCATATCATATCACATAAAATATCATTCGTTATTGATCGAAACTCGTAACATTTTATTATCTCTGTGACCAAAACCTATATCTAGGTACTTGGAGAGTGCGAGGAAATCCACGAAATAGTCATGTATATGGTTAGTATGATAATATTGATAATGAAAACACTGGCAAACGTCAAGTGGGCTCGTTCGATGACGTATCGTACCACCAACTTTACTGTGCAGTTTTCGAGGGCGCTACTGGTCATGGAAATCAACTACAAACTATCACAATTTGAAGGAATGTTGTAGTTCTGATTTCTGCCACCTGAACAGGTAAGTTGGTGGGTCTATACTTCAAAATTATATGCATAGATAATAATATCTAACCATAGTAGAAATCACTCCTTCTACAATGATCTAACTGTGCTTAATCGATATTCAAATAAATTTCCATTAAGTTTGTATTAAACATTTTAAAGAATACTGAAATGCCGTTTTACATTCTCAAAAATCGAGCTCATTACTCTCATCTTCATAAGACATTTCCTAGTATTTCCCACAGTTTCGGATACGAAACCTGTCTGAGGGATGTCTTACTAAAATGATAATGATCTTCACTTTGAAATCCTAACTTCGTAATGGACATCGTTTCTAAAAGAAAATGTCAAACAAATTATATCATCAAATGTCATAATAAGTTAAACTCTAATTCTCAATTACCATTGCAGTTACACAATAAGGCCCTGGCCTTCCTTTTTTACTGACTTCATAAATTGAATGTAGGTATAATTGGATGTACTAAATTCGTCTGTATTTTTTTTTATGTTTGTAAACTCAGAACTTTTGACTGGTTGAACCGATTTTGATGATTCTTTTTTTATTTAAATGTTGATGCTTGCTGTGTGGTCCCATTTAAATCTCATGAAAATCGGTCAAGCCGTTTTTGAGTCACACTCCAATAACTGAAAAATATTTTCCTATCTTGATGATATAATCGATCCCATAGGTAGCAAGAGTCACGAAAAATTATGATGTTTTTTTGGAAAACGGTTACGGTACAATATTGTGCGTATGGTACCGACTTCGACAAGTTATTTCACACATTTGAGTTTAGAAAACGGTTCCATTTTATGGTAAAAAAAAATGTTTGCCTAACATATAGGGCCTTAGACCACTATCTCATCTGATGGTATATACGTGATGATGATCCCGTTTGTTCAGGCTAACCTAGAATTACTGGCTATCAAGGACAGTTGCCGGAAAACACCGTTAGGCACTTGGCGACAGATTTTGTACTTGAGGGTTGTAGCTAGCCAGGCGGGCAATCGCAAAATGCCCTACCACCATACTATAACCACTGCCATCCTAAGACAACAACGTCAACAACCGGGACCGACGTGTTAACGTGCCCTCCGAAGCACGGAAGCGCTCATTGAGTAATGCCTTTGGCGGTCACCCATCTCATGGCAGCAGCGTACGTTGGTTACTAAGCTGATTGGTTAAGAACGGCTCAGCAAACTACGTTACGAGCGCTTCATGAAACCTCAAAAAACTCAGCCTGTTTATTTAAGTAATGTTATTTAATCACAAATATACGATAGCAAAAATTTAAGTCATGTGCGAGATTCGAACCCGCGTCCATCCACCCCTTGAGCCGGGGTATGCTCTAACCAATTGAGCTAACATGACATGACGTCATAACTCAAATCTTTCCTATCGTTCTTTAACCATCGTATTGGGATGGATTGATGGATTTCCTATCGTATATTTATGATTTTGTAATGTAATCCGCATAGCAGGCGTTATTGCAAACCTAACAATATTTAAAAAAAAAAATATTTAAATTACATGTTTTGTAAATTTTTTACTTGAAAAGTACTACCGCAAGTTTTGTCCATTACTATTTTCAGCAACCGGCTAGAACTCGCATATTAATAACCCGAAATGTTCTACTACGCGATTGAGCAAATCGCGGGCGGGGGTCGTAACATAAAATTTCAAAGAAATATTACGCGAGCCCTACCGGGTCTTAAATAATACTTAATTTATAATAATTTTCTCATAACCTAATTAACATGAACCTTGGAAGAGTCTAATAGTCATTAGTCAACCCGCAAAGCAGGGTATACCTAGTGTGGGAGCTAATGAGAAGACATGAATGTATATACAAAATATGCCTTCATTATTACTGGACCCACCTTCGAAAAATAACAACATCAATCAGTCAATTGACTGGACCAACTTCGAACAAATAACAACATGAAAAAAGAACGAAGAATCTTGTAGCTTGGAAATCACTCATGCGCTCAAGGTCCAAAAAACCACGATCCCTACGTAAAAAAAACACCAATTTCAGGCAAATGGAAGAGGAACCAAAAATTTGGTGGCTTGAAATCCTCCCAAAAGCACTTTCGAAAAAAAATCACCATCAATTTAGGGCACAAGAAAAGAACCAAAAATCTTCACTCACATTGGCACGGCGAACCTCGCATCTTCGAATAAAAATCAATAATCGGGGCAATAGAAAACGAACCTAAAATCTTGTGGCTTGAAAGACATTCACGCGACCTACTTGCGGTTCAACATCTCACCTTCGAATAAAAACCACACCATGGACCATGTTAAAAGAACTAAGAACCTTATGACTTGAAAACATTCACGCGGGCAACTCGCGGCCCAGAAAACCGCATGCACCTTCGAAAATAAACATCAAATTTAGGGAAATAGAAAAGGAGCCAAAAACGTGTGTGGTTAGTAATTGACTCAAGTGGGCCGCAAGCGGTCCAGCGACTTCGGAAAAATAGTACATTGAACACCGAGGGGAGAAAACGATCATTTCTGTTCAAGAGTATGTTTAAAGAAGAGAAAGAAGAAGTACAAACTCGAGAACAGAAATAACTTCCTCCAGAAAGATGTCTAGTTCTTTGTATACTACATCTACGAGGAAAATAACATCATTACAAGTTTTCTCGTATTTGTCCCGGAGCCGTACTCCACCAGAAATAAAAAATACAGCTCAAGAAGTCATAAGCAACTAGAATTCGAATTTCCTGAGAAGATAGATAATTCTTTATTGTACACACCACTAAATTACAATATAATAAAATACGAAGGCTTACAATCAAGTGTTACAATGGGCGGCCTTATCACTAACAGCGATCTCTTCCAGGCAACCTTGGAATGGAGAGGAAATACAGGAATAATATGACGGGGGTGTAACAGACTAATATAAAAAAAAAAAAAGAGGTTAAACAAACTATGCTAACTTAAAATTAAAGCAAAAAAATATTTTTGCTTTAATTTTAAGTTAGCATAGTTTGAAGATTCGAATTCTAGTTGTTTATGGCTTCTTTTTCGATTTTTTTTCGTAGTGCAGAAAAAGGTTCCCAACCTCATTTCATTGTGCGACAAAATCCAGAACGTGGATCGCCAAAGAACCGCAAAGTCACAGACATAGCTCTCAGAATTTTCAAGTTGCAGTGGTAATGGGCGGACCACATTGCTAGACGAACTGATAACCAATGGGGAAGAAAGGTTCTTGAGTGGTTACCACATTACACTGGAAGACGTAGAGTTGGTAGGCCCCGACCAGGTGGACTAACGACATCTTTAAAGTCGCGGGTAACTAATGGTTAAAAGCGGCTAATAGCCATTCTATGGGGGAGGCCTTTGTTCAACAGTGGACGTTTTCCGGCTGATGATGATGAAAAGGAACTAATAAAATCACAAACCACACGCCTTAGAAATCAACAAAAGCTCAAATTTAGGGCAAAGGAATGCAAAAAGAAGTCATTCTACATATTAAATAGTTTTTAGATTATAAAACACAATTTTAAGTTTATAAAACCGTTTTGATTTATCTAATGATTAAAATAATACTGCAGCTCTACAGACACTAGTCCTTACTTTTTTCATAAAAATATGTAATTAGCAGATTACATTAAATTTAGAGATAAATTAAATTTTGAATAAGTACATCATTCTCTATACAGAAATGTGTTATTCATACGTTTAGTGTAAGTTGTTTCATATATATATAACTGAGTCCTCAAATATATATTATTTCTCCCATTTATTATTAGTACAAGTTAATGTTTATTACCTAAAATTCTCGTGATTATTGGCCTGAAGGGCCGGCCACAGGCTCCGGGGGACCCTAAGTTGTTGTTTTTAATAAACCCTCCACGATCTCTTTTGTTCTTTATGGCAGTCTTTACATTAAATTAATGTTTAATTGCCTCATCTGCCCTCCCAATGAACTTGCCGATGGTGTCACGAGCTTGCGTTCGCCACAACTGCGTGGGACACGCTGTCATAGAACATATAATAATACTACACGCTGTCACGGAGCTTAGTGACTCGCTCCTTGGTCTGCACTACGATCACTGTTTTGTAAGACAATCTTACTGTTTTGTAAAACAGTTATCGTACGGTCAAGGTACAGGACCCAGTACCAGACCCGTATCCAGCTTCAGAGAGTTAACTTATGATTGCGACGAGAGGACGCCCGAATACACTTCGCTCAGGACGTATGCTAATATTAAAATTGCTTTGCCTTATTTAGACGAGGTTATCTGTATCGATATAGCAGTTGGTGGACATCTCCGATAATGACGACCTCCTCATTCGCCAACCGTACTATCATTATAACCAAATAGTTATAATGACAGTACGTGTACACCAAGTTTCAATTAAATCGACCCAGATAACAAACCTAACAACCAATTATTCCTTTTAGGGGTGGATTTTCAAAAATAAACTTTTATCGTGCCTGTACTTTTCTTTAAGAAATACACCCCCCGAATTCCATGTCTCTATGACAAGTGATTTAGCCTGTGTGGTGATATTTCAGTGAATCAGTCAGGACTTTGAATTTTATACAGTTTTAAGAAGTAGCTATAGGTGAGATTTTTTTACCTGTAGATGAGTTGTGAGCTAGCCATATTTACTAGACGAATGCAAGGTAATTGCCGTAGTCGCTACCAGTCTTGCATTCCGTGCGTCCGGTGAATACGTTGCCGCTAATCGTGTTTTTAGGAAAAAGTTATGAACAATATGCCTTCCTGTGTCTTAAGACACTGCACTAATTATACAGGCACTGTGAGAGATGAAAAATGTTTCATTTCACGCGTTACTTACGCATTATTTATTGTTGAAATAGAAAATATCGTCACTTTGTTTTATTTTAGGTACTTCTCACAATGAAATGGATGAGCGTGATGTGTGGATCGTCTTGTGTGAGAGGGTAAAAGAGATCGCAGCGCAATGGTGATCGGATCTATTCGGAACGTCTCGTGGCAGTGCGGTGGTAACACAAATTGCTTATTTATCCTTTTCTAACAACAGATATGACGCATAATATTTGAATATTCTTTCCTTGTCATTACAAACTGCATATAAACATGTCCGTAGGTATGTAGATTGGTAAATTCTAGTTATTTTTTAGAGCAGTGGTGTTCGGATATAATAATAGAGTAGTTACTCTTTGCATTTCAACTCTCTGGAAGCTAGTACGTATGATGGTATGTTTTTATGGTCTACGTTGTTATTGTTTTAAAACCGCATTTTTAAAAACGTCTTATAAAATATTATAGGCGCTAAAACGTATCTTACGCGTACGTCCGAGCATTTGCAATATAATATAGGTTTGCATAAAAATACCCTATGAACGATAATAATATAAGAACTTTTTAACTTCCCGAATACGTTGGTCCAATAATGGTGGACTTTATTGCAATTCTGTTGCTAGATTCTAACGTATGTTAAGGCATTTCGTGTTAAAAATATAGCGATAAGTACCTATTCAATTTCGCCACTAAGAACCACTTCTGATAGTAGGTCGCTTGTAAAATCCCTAAGTTGTATTGGATGTTATGAAGTAAGTCCCATTTCTTTCTGCGCATACTTTGAGCACAGTTTTTCAACATGATACATTGGAGAGTTTTGAGAATGCTTTTACAAACTGACTAGAAGTAAGCCCTCAGCAACGGCAAAGCCACAAAAGAAATTTTCCAGAAGATCCTGGTAAACATATATATTTTTTTAAATCATTCAACGTAATAAAGACTTGAACACTTATTTAAAAATTTTCAAAACTTGTAATTCTGTTAAATTTAAGTCGTTTTACATATTTGCAGGTTCAGGGGCATGATTCTATTAGGTATTGAAGGGCGTTAACGCAAATTAATTGCATGAAAATTGTAGTTTTTGGCAGTATCCGTAGTCTGCCCGCTATTTAGGTTCGATCGCAAGTCGGTGGCTTGCTATCAATAGTTTTTCACATATTTGGTATGCTGTAAGCTATTTTGTTGCGATTGCGTTACTACAGTGGCATAGATAGCATAGATTTTAGATAGAAAAATTGCTACTTGATTTAAATATATTTATTTAATGTATTGTTTGCTAGAAAACCACTGTATTTATGTTTTGACTGATGCTTGATTGATATAAGTTTTCATTATTATTTCAGTGGCAACATTTGCAAGCCATAAGCCACAGCCATACGAATGCGATGCGATTGCTATACAACTGCAATTAGGAGCTAGAATTAGCAGACTACCGAATTTGAAATTAACAGCAGTTCGATCGCAGAAGCATCGCAGTAGTGTGGCGTTTGGTCAATAGCTAAGAGAATTGGGGCCCTGTTGTATTTTTTGTTGTTATTTGTTGATGCAGCTTTTATTTATTTAAACATATCTAATGCATCTTCCAAAGCTGGATGTATTTTGTCTCTACTAGTGCCGCCACTATTGATAAACTAAAAACTTGTATAGCAAACGTTGCCAGTATTTTCTACAAACTAGCTTTTTTTGTTGTTGAATACTGAAAGCTATTTCGCAGATGGCGCTGTGCGTTTGTTACCCGACAGAAGTGTAGCTACTACAACCATGGTGTAATCGGTACCTGGCATATCACAGACTAATCGAGGGGTTAAGAAAACGAGGTGCTAGATACTCTTTTTCTTAAATGTATACTGAGTTTATTCGTTTACAATTGTAAACGAATTCCTTCCTTCCTTCCTCCTCATGATTACTCAGGAATTTGTAAACTCCCATTTCTCGACATTCAGATGCAGAAACCTCTTACTTTATATCTCAGGGTCAGACAAGTGATCAGCTTTTATATTTAACTGTTTGTTATGAAATTCGCCATCGGCCATATTACTACATATTTCGTGAAATTTTCACCAACATCCTATTACTCATAGACGGTCGGACATCGGAGGCTTATAAATAGGGTCCCATATTCTAAATACGGTATTTTAAGAATACGTAAACCTACTATAATAATATTTTTATCTGCCTCATTTTAACTGGTATTTATCTGAAAATGGCACACAGAAAAAAAAGACTTCTTTAGCCAAGAATATACACTGTCTTAATAAATTCAAGACAATGCTGTATTACAACAAGAATATATTCTGAACTGAAAAATAATCGAGTCTTGATATTACACTCGAATATTCTTAGGAATATTGTTTTGACCCAAAAAATATTTCTTCACATAAAGTATTCAAATTATTATTTCAAGATAACGAAAATATTCTTCTAACAATAAAATAGGAATACTTCTGTTAACATTTTATTCTCTAAATAAAATTTCTATATTCTTTCTTGAAATATTTTTAAATATTCTTTTTCGAATGTAATTAAGGTGCTTCACTTACGAATATTTATGGTAAGATTCTTGGATTCAAAACGAACCATATTCGTATTTAAACACTTTAACGATTTCTCCAAAGAAGAATGCAATATATACCTACTTTGATTCAAGAATATATTCCTGAGAATATTGTGTTCTGTTTTCAAGAATATATTGTTTTCAATATATATGAATCACAAATATTCTTGAATAAAAACACACTGCGTTGGCTCAAGTATTCCTTTTTTTCTGTGCAGGCATGTAGGTGCCATGCAATTTATAAAGCATTTTGGTTGTGCCTATATCGCCCATATAAGTTTATATATATTATATTATTGCAAATCGGGATAAATATTTATATCAACAATAAAATAAACTTTCCGTAGTAAATAAATGATGTGTACGTTTGAGTTACGAGTAACGCGTGATATTTTTTGAATATCAGCGCATCTAAAATTCTCTTGCATTGCTATTGTTAGGTGGGCATTTGTTCCGTCAGCTTTGCTTTAAGTCCTGCTGGCAGTATTGACTTCAATTTACGTATTTGATAATAATATACTACGTATTTGATAACAATTATATAGTATCTGTGAGCACTAAGTGTGAATACAGGTATTTAAATTTTCGGATGAAAAAATATAACTTCTCGTGGAACTTGAACCCGCATTCCCAGTCAACCGTCCTGTCACAATACGAATTATGCTATGGAAGCGAGTGCTGGAACTGCTGGACAGTCGAACTTCTTTTAAAAATATACGATTTGAATGCATGTCTTCTTGCGGTAGCGACATCTACCCATTGTGAAAATACTTAGGCTGGTTGGCTGATATTCGAACCACTCAAAACCCAATTCGATGACGCCACTTTTAAATTGACTTTGTAATAATTGCAAAAAAATACATTAATATACCACGTTTTCGCTTAGCATGCGTTAATACTGCTGCTTAATACCAACCAATATTTAATTTTAAAATAAATAAATATGAATTATTTACCTATCCTACTCCTTAGGTAATCTGAAAAATGATATTGTTTTGTTAGATATTTGTTTTGACAGCCATCTACACTACAGCGTGAAGGAGCGGTATTCATTATTAAGAATGACACCAAATAAAACAATAACTGTGGATAGTTTAAAATTTAGTGCAGAGGCGAGATGGCGGGCTTCCTCCTGAGCGAGAAAACCGCGATATTTTGTCCACTGGACAGGACGGGCCAGGTGCCCCGCCGGAATAGTTAGCGTACATATATGTTTTTTTTTATGTTATTGTGACGGAACAAGCTCGAAGCCCACCTGATGTTAAGCGGGGTCCTCTGCCTATAACAGATGCATTTTATCACAAGTGACGAACTGCACTGCGCCCATCACCTTGAGACATACTTGTTCAGTCTCATTTTGCCTGTAATTTCACTGGCTCTCAAGGACTGCTGTCGGAACACACCGTTAGGTGCTTGGCGACAGATTTTCTACTTGAGGGTGGTCGCTAGCCAGGTGGGCATTCGCAAAATGCCCTTCCACCATGCACCATGCATATTAGCCAGTAATATACTGAGTGTGACGGATCCCCGGCTCGGCTCGCACGTCTTATTAATAATAAGGACCTAACCGTTCCTTCTCGCATCGGTCCTCATTGCTTTCTTTATATTACACAAACGCTCAATACATATTGGAAGCAATGATGGCCGAGCGGTAATAGCTATGGACTGCCGTGCCGCAGGTCCCTGGTTCGATCAGCACCGCCGGCTTGAGCTTCACCGCATGGTGGAAGGGCATTTTACGATTGCCCGTCTGGCTAGCTACCACCCTCAAGTAGAAAATTTGTCGCCAAGCACCTAACGGTGTGTTTCGGCAGCAATCCTTGAGAGCCAGTGAAATTACTGGCACATGAGACTTAACAACTATGTCTAAAGGTGACGGGCGCAGTGCAATTCGTGACTTGTGACGAAACTCATCTGTTATAGTCAGAGGCTAGTCCGCTTAACATCGGGTGGGCCTCGAGCTTGCAACGTTACAATAACAGTGAAATAACAGGCAAAATGAGACTTAACAACTGTCTCAAGGTGATGGGCGCAGTGCAGTTCGTCACTTGTTATGAAATGCATCTGTTATAGGCAGAGGATACCGCTTAACATCAGGTGGGCCTCGCGCAGGTTCCATCACAATAACATTAAAAATAAAATAAAAAAAACTTAGAAGCTGTTTAAAAGAATATACAATAGTAAAAAATATACAAATGCGTTTACATAAGTATACTTAACCAAGTTTCGATCAATGATGAGATAAAGCAACTTTAGTCATCAACCATATCTGAACCTATCACATCAACTTAACCGGTTTAAGTTTAGGTATATTCACACAACTTCAACCAGCCATATAATAAAAACATTTAATCAATGTAGCCGTCGTTTAATTTTATATTAAACAAGTTAGCAGTCTGTTTCTGATGCATTAGCACCTACTTATTGAATTTACAACCACCGTGCGCCGTAACAAAAGGCTAATTTCATGAATTATTAATGGAGTATACGAGTACGTATCACCTAAACAATTTATATGACCTACTATACTTACTTTAAACTTATACCTACATAAATATTTCCTTGTGCCGCGATAAAACTAACAGTAAAATGAAGTTTGTATTCGCTTTTAGGAAATTAATTTTAATTAATAAGTAACGATTATGTTGAGCATATTTTCCGCGTCATCAAAGCATTCCCGAACGAAACGTTCTCTTACATTATTCAAGAGAACCGCTAGATGGCGCGGCGTACGGTTTCATCAATTCGCCGTGCCGAGCGCTGCGCGGATGTATCGATCTTGTGTAGGTCCCTCAGTATTTACACGAGTAAAAATACAGCGATGAAAAACTCTCCAAAATTAAGATAATACTGCATAAAATTTAACTGTCGGTGAAGAAAATGCTTTAATAAATCATTACGGATCAACCAGTTAATTGATCATTTAAAAACTCGGTGAATCGGACACTTGATAAGAAACATTTTAGTTGGCTTTTAGATGGCAACCCACAAATGTCTATGAATTGAAGTTCGTGTCGGGAGCAGAACGAGAGTGTGGTGCAGGGCCTGGCCCTTCGTTTTTCATCTTCATCTCGTTGGAAATTGTGTAAAATGGGCACATAATAGGTAAATAAGTTATTTTCAACGTTCTATTTAAACGAAACTCCATCGCGAACCAAAGGAGCGCTCGATCGCTGCTATTATAAATACATCACGAGCCATTCGTACGAGTATCTAATGCCAAGAATATCGTCAAAGTCGCGCAATGATCTTTTTATTACTATAAAATTTATTATCAGTGTTATTTTTAAATTTCGTTTGTGATATTTATTCGTAATATTTATCGAATGGTAAAATTAGGGCACGTATTTCAGATTTAAATTGGATCATAATGTCCTCGAGATTTTGGTGAATGTGTTGAGACAATGGTGTATCGATTATTTTGCGCAAACTAAATGTCATCCCGGTGCCGTAGTGTTAATATTAGAAGTCTGTTTGTGACCACTATTACTATTGTCTAGGCATCTACGCGTTTTATATTAAGCATGCACAACTTCAATTTAGTTTGAGTGACCAAAATAGTGTCGTCGAGTCTCATTCGGATGAATTTCGGACGCTCTTTGACAATATTCTATTTTCTGAACATTTCGTGAGTATGAATAGATTGATATGTATTCATATACGGAGTGGCATACATTCCTGGCAGTATATAGGTCAATTAGACCTTATTCTTGTTCAATAAAAATCAATGATGTCAATGAATATAGACTTTGATTACGTTTATGGATGTTCGTCGGTTCTGTTTTCTCGTCGTTTAATATATAGGTATAAAAAAATATTATTTAATAATTGTGTAAATATATGAGCAGATACTATGTTGGCTTGGCCAGTTATCACAAACATCTGACTGTATTTTAATAAACATCACATAAAGTAATAACTAATAACTGAAGCCTAACATGCAATTTTAATAATTGTGTTTTTTTATCAAATAATTTCCTTCTATAAATTATTAATCCAAGGCTTCTCTTCTCTGTTTAACACTTAATTATCAGTTGCGCGGCATCACTTATAAGTATCACTTCATAAGTATATTTATTATTGTTACAGTTTCCAATAGAACGTGATCGTGAACTGTGCTCAAAATCTACGCAGTAAGTTTTAAAAAATTAAAACGTTCACGTAAGTACCGCGTCCAAAATGGCTAATCCTAATCGTGAAAATGTTAGTACCCGTTTTTCCGATAACTACGATTTAAAGGAAGAATTAGGAAAAGGTGCATTTTCAATCGTAAGAAGGGCGGTGCAGAAATCCACTGGCTATGAATTTGCTGCCAAAATAATAAACACCAAAAAGCTGTCAGCGAGAGATTTTCAAAAGCTCGAAAGAGAAGCTAGAATTTGTCGGAAGCTTCAACATCCTAACATTGTTAGGCTACACGACTCCATCCAAGAAGAACATTTTCACTATCTCGTGTTCGACTTGGTCACTGGCGGTGAATTGTTTGAAGACATCGTAGCACGTGAATTTTACTCTGAAGCGGATGCCTCTCATTGCATACAACAAATTTTGGAATCAGTGCATCATTGTCATCATAATGGTGTCGTGCACAGGGATTTAAAGCCTGAAAATCTTCTATTAGCCAGCAAGGCTAAAGGAGCTGCAGTAAAATTAGCTGATTTCGGTTTAGCTATTGAAGTCCAAGGGGACCAACAAGCGTGGTTTGGTTTTGCGGGAACTCCTGGCTACTTATCTCCCGAGGTACTTAAAAAAGAACCGTATGGCAAGCCAGTTGATATCTGGGCGTGCGGAGTTATCCTCTATATTTTATTGGTTGGTTATCCACCTTTCTGGGATGAAGACCAACATCGACTTTATGGACAAATTAAAGCTGGTGCTTATGATTACCCTTCACCTGAATGGGACACTGTTACACCAGAAGCAAAAAGCCTTATTAATCAAATGCTTACTGTGAACCCAAGCAAGAGGATTACAGCATCAGAAGCATTAAAACACCCATGGATTTGCCACAGGGAGCGTGTGGCTTCAGTTATGCACAGACAGGAAACTGTAGACTGCCTGAAGAAATTCAATGCTCGTCGTAAACTTAAAGGCGCCATATTGACGACTATGCTCGCAACTCGTAATTTCTCAGGAAAGTCTATGGTCAACAAGAAGGGTGATGGATCTCAAGTAAAAGAATCAACTGACAGCAGCACTACTCTAGAAGATGACGATTTGGACAAAGATAAGAAAGGTGTAGACAGAGCGTGCACTGTCATTTCAAAAGAGCACGACGAAGAAGCCCTTACTAAAGCTGATTCTTTTGGGAAAGCTCGTGGTGATAGCAGCGCTTCATTGCGCCGGGCGGAAGTGATCAAAGTTACCGAACTGCTAATAGATGCCATTTACAACGGTGATTACGATACTTATTCCAAATTTTGCGATCCAAACGTAACTTCATTTGATCCTGAAGCTTTAGGCAATTTAATTGAGGGTCCAGAATTCCATAAGTTCTTCATCGACAACACTCCGACCGCCCACGTTAAAACTAATACGACAATTCTAAATCCGAGGGTGCACCTTCTCGGTGATGATGTCGCTGTAATAGCATACGTATGTGTAACGCAGAGTGTGGACGCCGAAGGGAGACGAGCTACGCACCAGTCACAGGAGACACGTATATGGCATAAACGTCACAATAAGTGGACAGCTATACATTTCCATCGCTCCTAACTAGTCCCCTCTACCAAGATTAGAATGTCAGTGGAAGATGGTCTTAAAAGTAAATAAGTTGCGAAATAAATGCTTTAAAATGACTAACGAAAAGACCACATCTTCTCACATGAAATATGAAGTTTACTATCCAATTCTGCTAAAATTTCACGAATTTTATTAGAAATCTTTGTAATCCCAAATATTAAGTTAATTACTTATAGGTAAATGTTATTATCTACACCAGTCTAAGCAATTTGAAACTTAACTCGATAGCCGTTTATCACTCGATAACTTTAAATAAAGGCTAAAATGTGATACAGTTAAAATATCCAATGCTTTGCGCTAGTTTTAGTAGAGTGTACAAATTCTGATCTCTGCCACAATCGAAAATCATCAACGAATTCGAAGCAAATTCTTGCTGATCAATAAAACAAAGTAATCTCAATTTAAACATCAGATCTGATATAATATTGAAACTAAATTGTAAGTAAATCAGCAAACATTCTCAAGATTTAGAATTATTAGCACATTTCTCAGTAAGTCTCTCTACATTTTTAACTATGAATGTTTTGTCGTGCTTCAAATGGTGTTCTATTTGTTATCAAATACCTAGTTAATAAGATTTGAATAACTAATAAAATAATGCAGTTATTGGCACTACGCATCTAGACGTATCTTTGGGGATTACTTCTAGATAATGACAAATTATAAAATGTGTATAAAAAAGTATCTCACTTAGGTTTCTTTTAACTATTTACGTATTAACCATCTACTTATTAGTATTTGTGTATTATCTAGCTTAATGCAGTTTTCCTAACATATTATTTAAGTAAAAATATCAATTTCGTCAATTTTAGATTTAAATGTTAACCATATTGTACTCTAATTGTTGCTTTCCTGGCGAGCTAATTATTAGTCTTGTTAGATTCGTTTCATATTTTAACCGTTTTAGAGTTTTAATTTGGTTGATAGTGTTTAACTGGTACCTATCTATTCCTGATTATTAAATCACTTGTTACTGAGGAGTTGGGAGGTGAGAATTCTAAAGTGTCAACTGTGCAAGAGAATGGTCTGATGAGCTGGAACTCGTAATATTATAATCGAGAGAATAAAGGCAAGAGCTTCAACCGTGATATTAAGATGTATGTTGTATAAATGTAAAGTGTTTGTTGCACAGTTCACTTTGAAATGTGCTTCGATTTACACTAACTGTAAGTCTACAGTGAATTCAGTATTTCCTAGAAATAAAATTAGGTATAATGAATGACATATAAACGTGATTTTACAATTTTGTATCATACTTTAGTATAGTTAGCAAAATTTATTTGTATCTAAACACCAGGAAAGTCGGAAAAATATCTCGTAATAGGCCATTTACTTATACATTTTATCATATTCGTTTCACTGTATCCAAAGTACACAGAATATACCTACATAATATTGTGCCATTATCATTAAATTTAGTGCCAATAACTGTAAACTAAATAATATGTATTCTAGTCTTTATTGTTACCTATGCAAATTTAGTATTTAATCAACATTTTAAATTAATTTTGAAAAATATATGTAAGTATACATAATTAGTAACATACATTGTGTACATAGATATGGGTTTTGCACATTGCATGTTAACAAGCGTCATGTGACCATCTGTATGGACTGTTTTCGCGGAGAATATTAAGAAAGAGTTTATTATCCAAATCAAATTGAAATTGTATATTTAGTTTTGTTACTGGCTCTCCCACGATGTTAAAAAGTTTCGAAATGCGTTCGGTAGCACCTGTCACGCACGCAGTTGTAGGTAGGTAAGTAATTAAATACTTACTAGATATATGTCGCGACTAGTCGCTTCATTATTATAAGCCTAAACAATAAAACCACCCCTCACAATTGTTAAATCCAAGCTAAAGTTTACTTACCTACTACACCGTATACATAGTAGTACGTTTTTATTTCTTTTAGTAAGTAATATTGAATGACTGAACCGATATTATGTACTATGCCTTTCAAACTAGTTGATATGGGTACAGTGCTGTTTGAGCCTAGACGAAAGCTTCGGCGTTGTTTTAAAAGAAATAAGTCCAATGGAATTTCCTCATGATGACGTCCTGTTTATAAATCTTAGCTAAGACCTGCTATTTTAGTATATATTTTAGCGCCATTAATGTTTTTGTGAAGAGTTGGCTTTGGTCATGTGAATTCCTTTATCAACTATTCACAATAGTTTCCTTTCACCAATTTCGGCTCACACACGCACTCTTTCCATGTAACTAGATAAACATACACTAAGAACACATATACTGTCATAACTGATTGGTTAAGTACCTAACTACCATATTGCTTGAGTGAGGTGTCCTGGGTTAAATTTTAACATCATAACTAGTTCCTAGATGAAACTGCCTACACTTTATGGATATGTGCTACAATAATTCATTACATCAACATTTGCATGGACAACAAAAAAAGTCAACAATTCACTGACTTATTGAAACATTATAAGGTCCATAACTCAATATGAGACAGGTTTTTAAGCTACTTAGGTACTACTCACTTTGTAGTTAGTATACATACTTACAAACATTTATTTTGATTATAACTTGTATCTACACTACTATGTAGGTTTGTAACTTACATCAGTATACTATAGTACATTTCTCTAATTAGGTTATTATAAGTACTACTAAGTATGTAATGTACTTAGTACTGAATAACTACCTAAGGAGAGACTGGCATGAAAATCATGTTCTTTAAATGTTGATAAGTCTAAGCAATGAAATACAACCTAATACATATCAAAATGCCATTTTAAATTCATAAAGCTGACTTTTCATTTAATGCGCGTATATATCATAACTACCTCATCTTTTTTAAATAACATTGGGTTACCGTAAATAAGAATAGGTACTTATTGTTAATTTTAATTATCACTACAAAATAATCCTTGCTTATAATTTCCATCATAATGAATAATTCCATTTTTAAAAAAGCAGCCATGAAAATCTAAATCTCAAAATGTCTTTGTGACAAATACTATAATAATTAATAAATTTAACAAGCAGATTTCATGTTCCGCCTGTATTGTTTAGTTTCCATCTAATATGTGGTGGCAAGGATTTACATAAAACCTAGTATTTATTTAGTAGTTTGTAGCTTAAAAGAATTTAATAAGAAGTCTACCCTGCAAAGTAAGGAGTTTCAACACATTTAACTGCGCATAACATACTTATGCTTTGCAAATGTATAATTTTAATCATACATCATTCCTCTGTCAAACACAAAGTTGCCTGAAACAATTATGAATGAAATTATGAAATATAATCCTCTGCTTGGATATGGGTAAAAACTAGAACATCACAATGTAACTTTTAGATGTTTTCAAAGCTATCAAAACCTGGTACGATAACCGTTCAAAACAAATTTGGCCACCAGTTCACTAAATGAACACACAAAGTGATCATTCAAAGCATCTTTGTATCATTTTGGTTAACAATAAGCAATCCGAACAGACTCTGTGTATTTGCACCTCCTGTTATGTTTTTTATGGTGATGTAGATCTGGCTGTTGAAATAATGAATTATTGCAGTAGTGCATCTATGACTTAATATTTATTTAACTGTCAGTACTGTTTTATAGCTACCAAACGTATAACAATAACCAGTATTTTATTTGGAAGGGTTTAGGCAAAAAATAAAGGAATCATAAAATATCAAAACAAGATGCACAAACTTATCACAGATCTTCCAGATCTCTAGCAAATATGACAAAGACAGTTATATTTTAAGATCCTATATGTGTGTCTCGTCTTCCCTATAGTTATTCATATAAAATCTATGTATGTACTTCAAAAGGAATCCTACTTGCCTCATTTTGTTGGATATTTCTATTCCAAAATTATTCAGCTCTCTACATTTGTGAATAGTGCACCTTTACCTGTTTGCATGCATTTATCTCACAGGCTTAACATTTAGGGGGGCTTTTTTATAAATAATATTTCAACTTTTTCTATTGGCTGCTATTTTATTACTATCTTAACAATAAATATTAGACACTCAATTAATTTAACTTTTGAAATATATGTATTATGTACTTAATCATTTACTACCATGTAACCATTTGTACTGTAATTATATTATATTTCTATGCATGTTCACAAATATCTCTTCATAAAATATTAAAATTCCAAATGGTTTCATGGTGTTAAGATAAAATTTGAATAAGGGTGCAGTGCAGTATGGTAAAATAATCTTTGAAAGATCTTGTCTCTGTTATTATCTTGTTATAATGTCTAATAACTATTATTATAGGTACCTACTTACCTTAGTATGAGAAATAATATGACACAAATATGTTCTGCGGTATGAGCTGTATTTAAATACAATGTTTTAAATGTATTATGTGAATGTAAGGATCTATATGATATTATATTCTGCAGTATGTCACAGATGTAAGTTAAAGACGACTATAACAATGTGAGAATGCGACTCACACCACAGGCTGTATTTGTGTTTATTTACCTATGAATAAAATGTATGTTCTTTATCTAAAATGCCCATAATCTTATATTGGTCAGTAAACTAGACTAAATTGCTTTATATCAAATTTTTAAAATAATTATACTAAATGTTGCAGATGTTATTTTTAAGTCTATAACAGATTATATTGAAGACAGTAGGGTGTGTTTCATAGTTTTATGTGCCTACTTACTACATTGAGCTAAAATGAACAATGTATTTAGCCAAAAAATTATCAATATTGCACCCTTGAATAGATAAGTGGTTGAGATTTTTTTTATGATTGTAGTTAGAAATTAACCTACCAAAGTATTTTCTACTTAAATGCACCAAGAATTATTTAGAATTTTCTCTTTATTAATGAAGGCTAAGTTTGTTGTAGCATAATTTCCAATGTGGAATGTAGGTGTATTAAAGAATTGTCAGTATATTTGTATTAAACATAATTTCTCGAACCTCTGCATTGCCGATTATCAAATGTAAAATTCTCTAAAATAAAGTTCTTTTGATCTAAATTTACATTTTAATGAGTCATACATAGCATTATCCTTAACAAATTAAATATAATAACAATCAGCTGAACATTTCATGTACTAATAAATTCTAATACATATAAATATAATTTTCTGTACTTACTACAAATGCTAATGCTACATTAATCTACATAGGCAGAAATGAGATGTTTAAATCTACAATTACATTATCTGTACATATTATACATACACACAATAAAATAAACTACATGAAGACATAGGTAGATAGTAACACACAGCATACAACCTTATGAGATCTCCAAAAACTTAATTTTTGTATAAACACCTTTGCAGCCATCCAAGGACACATTGAAATTCTTTATTATCTTTTCAAATTCACTTTTGCTAAGTTTTCTGTTCCCTAATTCAACCTCAATACATTTTAGTAAATGTTCTTCTTTTAGAGGCTCAAATTTTATGAACTTTTTATAAATAGCAATATCGTGATAGCTATGCAAAAGCTTAGAAGGAAAAGATTCATCACATTGCATTTCAATATCTTTGGCATCATTATCACAGTTGTATATAAGAATAATGGTAATATCTTTATCTAGATTCTGACTTTTTACAATGATTTCTTTTATACGGCTTTTGATATTTATGATGTTGGCACTTAGGTCATCTACAACTATAGTGGTATGTTTACAAAAAGTTAGACCAATCATAAAGTCAGTTGTAAATGTTTCGATAAAACCTGGCACCATATAGTGATACACATTTGCAAAATGGCCAACATGCTCCAGTATTATTGATGCAGTGAATGTCTTACCCACACCAGTACCACCATAGAAAAATAGAAGTTTACTTCTCTCTTCCATACTCAATGCCTCAGTCAAACTTTCAATAGCTGAAGATTGTCCAAACACTTTAGTAGAAATAATCGTCATCAGTTCATCAGGATTTATGTGATTGCTGCATTGGATGTTAAACACTTGATAAGTTATCACTGATAGGAATAATATTAGTATGCTACACACAGTCTTGATTTTTGTAGTACAGCGGGACTTTGTCTCTGTATGCTTTACTATGTGAAACTTTTTTATATGAGTTGGTTGTTGCTCAGTATTGCGTTGGTGTTGTTGATGCACCTCACTGGTAGGGAGAGGTGATGGAATACTATCATCTTTCAAATGACTGTTAGTTTCATGACTAGATACGTTAAAGGATATATCCATTGCATTATTGGAATTACTGCTCAAGTCAATATCCATTGGCTCATAATGACTATTCTCCAAGTTATCCATTTTCATATTCAAAAAGCAAATAGGACTAGGTTGGTAAATAAAATCGAATATGTTACTGCCCTGAATCCTTGACATTGGCGAAATTTTCGGTTATTTATCAGCAGCCAGAGAGACTGTCAAGCTGGCACCACCTTCTATTACTTCCTTCATGATGAGCATTATCATGTATTGAAAGGAATTAAAGTTTCTTATGATAAACTTTCCCACTTGTGTACAATCTCTTTGTAATATGAATTAAACAATCGTCAAACAATGCAAATAGTAGAGATTAGTAATCTTTATACGTATGTTTTGATTTTAGAGCATTTAAGTTTTTATACGTAGATACGTTAAATTTTTAAATTAACACAGACAAATCAATCGCAACTCAAAAGTCTTAAAGATTTAAAATCGACTACTCTTTGATCGTACTATAAAATAGATTTTATAGATCGATAGTGGATCGATATAATGAGATCGATTTTCGAACCCACATTTTTTGGGCCTAAAATACGTATCGATACTTTTTTTTATGCGCTGTTGGTTTAAATAGGTGGTCTTACTAGCGATGGGCATTGATTAAACGAACCAGCGAACGTTGATGGTTTCGAGAGTAACTTGTACTATTGAATTCATGGACTTCTTAACTCTGTGTTAAAAGAAATGAAACGTTTATTTCTAAGAGACCAATAGTTGATGTCTACGCTAGATGCGACATGGTAATGTAACGGAACGGAATGCGTGCCGACTTGCCGAGCCGAGTCTCGGCTGCCGAAGTGATCAAAGTAAGACGGCAATGTCTGATATTCGAAACATACGTTCGATTGACGTGCTACAGCATGACGGGCCAATTTTATTTCATAATACTATAATATGCGCCGCGCCGTCGTACAACACGTACGTACACGACAAGTTGGAAATAAAATAACCTAAGAGTCCGTCCTCGTATTTGACTCATGTCGCTCAATTTTGCTTCGTGATTGTGAGAATGTGTAACAAAATATAAGTAATTTTATTTATGGTATGGTTAGTACTCGTCTTGCATGTAGCGCGAATGTTTTTCTGCAAATTGCCTCTTAATTAGTGGTAAAACTACAATATCTAATACACTTTTTCTAAAATATTACGTACAAGTTGAGTTTGATCATCGTTTCAGAAAATACTATAACAGATATTGACTATAAAATAATATTAGTAACAACAACACATAACGTTTTAGCATTTGTATTGACTACTTTTTGCAGTTCCATACAAAATTGACCAAAAAAATAAGTTCATATAACCTTGTTCTATGAAACATTTTAGACAAATATGTATGTTTTTCTAATCAATAGAAACTTATTTAAGAAATTAAATAATAACAAATCGGTCTTAAGTTATTCTTTTAATAATAACCAAATTTTATTAAAAATATATATATATCGAAAATATATGTCAAAATATACTATATTAACGAACGCACTAATATGACCGGCTCAATGGTATCAACAAGCAAGTGGAAGACATAACGCTTTGTATCGCAGGAGCTCGCGAATTCGACGTAGATTTTATTCGCAAAAATAGTTCGACTACCACAACTTGGACCTTGTTGAGTATTACTTTATTTAATTCTGCATTTAGTACCTATTATACCAGTTGTAATTTTTTATAATACATGTGGAAATTTAGGACTGACTTTTTTAACGACCCAAAAAAAAGTTCATAAGTTTTCAAGCTGTTTAATCTCAAACATGTAAGTATATAGGAAAGCAAAGAGATTAGATTTGAGGGTTAATCATGGGGTTTCACATTTCATCTTAAACTACGAGAATTACCCAACAATGTTTTGATTTTGCTAGCTTGTAGGTGTACCTGTAATACAACGTGAAGCTACTATGGTGACATTAATTTAACACACATATACGTTTTAATATTTTCCTTCCGTAAATAAATTATATTGCCACTAAACGTAAATTTATTTAAAATTTTAGAAAATAGCATCTTAGAGCAGCCCGTATTTAAAGAACTGTCACGCAGTCATTTACCGGAGTCACGGATCATAACATCGCATCATTGAAATTAAACGAATAATCAATACTATTAGAATAACAAATGCAAAGAGTAGGTGAATTGAAGGAATGAGACATCCCTTTTTCAGTGAGTGGCGCAGGTGACACGCACCATCTCTCCCTTCCATTTGATGAAGAAAAATAAATTCTTCTTTTTAGATTATGGTACTGCGATAAAGACGCTTTGCTTTGTTTGCGTTTTTTTAACCAAAAAGGTACTTAGCGTCTATTTGCAATACGGACGCTTTTATTTGTAAGACGAATTACTTAACATTCCATGGATTCACCGTGTGGGTGCCGAGTCCATAGCGTTGCAGAGGAAGAGGCCCAAATCAAGGTGCCTTGGACTTGCAACCCAGTGAGTAAGTTTAAGGGGCTCCTTTATGATGTTTTCACCGCTCGAGCTTCCTCCCCTGCCCAACCAAATTTGGTAATATATTTTTCGTAGCTACCCTGAAAATTTCATTTTACTATTCATAAGGCTTCAATAAAAAAATTGAAATCTAAACGTGGTAAGAGCAAAATTTTAATTTACATGATGATTAATGCAAGCAATGTAAAACCAATTACAAGGTGTTTAATTACATTAAATTTTCAAAATGGCCCCCCCTGTTGCTCAATGCAACTGCGACATCGCCGGATAAAGTTGTCTGTTATACGACTGAATGCACTTCTATTATTTTTAATGGTTTCTCCTGCTACTCTCAATTTCCAGGTTAACTCGTCCAAATTGCAGCATTCTCTCGAGTAGACGAGGTCTTTGTAGTCCCCCGACCTAAACACCATTGAATTTTTGTATAGGGATACAAAAAAATCAATGGGGTTTAGGTCGGGGGACCGTGGACGGATGATATCCTACACTCTGTAGTGTACGGTGTACTTAAGATTTCGAAAGTCCGATACGACATTCCATAACTCTCACACTGGTCGACGGGTCTCTTTCTACTTCTTCAACAACTGCATCTACTACATCAGGATCCGGCATAGTGGTCATACGCCCTGATCTGGTACCTGGTATGTGACCTTCCAAATACGCATTATGTACTCTTAAGATCATGCGATCGTCAGGAAACGTTTCAGGTTGAGGCCCGCCTTTTCGTTCCACATGTTTCCGGTACAGCCTTGAAGCTTTCTCCGCATTCCCCATAGAATAACCGTAATAGTAATGCATTTCTGGGTAGTCACGTGAAGTAAACATGATCACTTACACGCAAACTCAAGTCCAGTTAAATAATGCCAAGTCGTCGATTCCAAGTAATAACACCAATCCAAATCATTCCCATCAAAGATTAGGGAAACGAACAATTAGCAGTATTCAAAGTTAGATAGGTGAAAAAATCGCGGAACATACATAGGGGTGATTCAGATAGCCCTCTAGGTCCTCTACCTCTCAGCTTCAGTATATCACTACTTCTTGGGACACCCTATATACCCTATACCTCTCTCTAGAACCTGTAGTGTCTATAAGCAAAAAGTTTATAATGTAGTGACTTACAAGTCTAAAACAATCCCACATTGGTATCGATACTTTTTTTCAATCCGAGTATTTTTGTAATCAAATGAAAAAAGATTGAAATAATAAACCAGCGATCGTTGCTTTCAACTGTAATTGATACGAGTTACTCAATATTAAAGCTGCCATTCTTTTCACGCCAAAAGTGATCATATTGGTTATAGCGACTATCGCTGTTGCGTGCCAGAAATCGCGCTTTTGACAGTTAAGTACAAAGAAACTATTATATACACTGTAGTCAAGTGCTACCAACTATTCGCAACGGTCATAATCGCGCTCACATGGCTTACAGCCACGCGGCCACATATTAATTAATAGTTACTGCTGTTTGGCTTATCCACAAAATATAAACATAATCATACTAGATTTTGACAGGACGATTCCAATCTCATAATATTTATTTGTTGTTATAGCGGCAATAGAAATACATCAGCTGTGAAAATTTCAACTGTCTAGCTACCACCGTTCTTGAGATACAAATGGTAACAGACAGATGGTCGGACGGACGGACAGTGAAGTCTCAGTGATAGGGTTTTTACCCTTTGGGTACGGAACTCTAAAAAAACAATTATAATTATTATATGATTCACATCAAATATTGTAAAATCTTAGCAAGTAATATATGTGTAGATTCACAAGTAAAATTTTCAGTAGTCTTAACTTTTCTTGGATTCGTGTCGTGTTTTCGGCTGTTTTATGATGATGATGATGATGATTATTAATAAGGAGAGTCTGAAAGATATAAAGGCATAAGTACTCATAACGTAGTTATTATTATATAATTGTTATAATATCATTCCTTTCAGATAATTATGAATAAAGTATCCGATACTTATGGTATCGATATAAAGATTTTTCAACAAGAACTTTGTTTTTCAATTGTGGCACAGCCAACAGCATGATGGTTTTGAAATTTAGTTTTTTGACGTATTCGAAGTAGATGCTTTGGCAATCGTTACAACGAATTTATGTAATTTCGCTTGAAAATCGCACAAAAATAATTAAAATCCACTATGAAAATGGTAGTTCTGTTAAAGTTACATTTCGTAAAATTCGTAATATTTTCGGGCAACATAATCGTCCTTCTGAAACCGCTATTAAAAATTTGAGTCGACAGACTCTATACAAAATGAGCCAACACCAACGCGTGTTCGACTGGGTCGTTCAACTGAAAACATCGCAGCCGTGAGCTGACTTTTTTTATGATTTCCCGATCGCATTATTTCACGAAATTCAGCGGTTAAGTGGCCAGCCCGATCGTGTGATTTAACACCACTGGATTATATTTTGTGGGGCTATGTTAAGGACAGAGTCTATAAGGAGCCAATCGAAGAGATTGCAGTCTTGAAACTCATAATCCGTCATGTGATTAACGAATTAGACCCGCGATTTTGCCAAAAAGTGATTAAAGTCTTCGACATCTGTCAGCGTGCTCGTGGTAGACATTTGCCAGATATCATTTTTCATTCATAATTGACAAACTTTTCTCTTCGTAATACAATACAAATTTGAACCATCTTCATCTAAATTCTTTGTTTTAGAAAACAATGTTCTTATCTTGGTATTGATACTTTGATGCGATTTCGAATAAAATTGCTATGTTTTCATTTTATTACAGGTTTGAGTTTCAAAACAATAAAAATGAACGGGCTTTACTTACAGAAAAATATGAAATTGCGGCATGGAGACATAGATTCTTTAGGACAATACATAAAAAGAGGCTAGAAGGTAAACAGATTATTAACCTTGATGAGACATATGTACATCAGAACTATAAAGTTAAAAAATCATGGCAAGGACCTTCAACAAGCGGTGTCACTACTAATATATCATCAGGAAAAAGACATATTATTGTGCATGCCGGATCGGAGGAAGGGTTTGTGCCAGGTGCATTATTGGTATTCAGCACAAAATCCAAATCAGCTGACTACCATGATGATATGAATGCTACCAACTTTATGAAATGGTTTGAGGAAATCTTGATACCTAATCTCACTAAACCTAGTGTAATCGTGATGGACAATGCAAGTTACCATGTGAAACAAGTAAACAAACCCCCTACTATGTGTGATTCTAAAGCTAATCTCTGAATATGGCTTCAAGAAAATAATAAAATAATAAAAAAAGAAAATAATATTCATTTTGAAGAATATCACACCAAAGCTGAATTAATGTGTTTGGTGAAAGAAAATAAACCTGCCGTTGTTTACGAAGCAGAAGTGCTTCTAAAAAAACACAGTCATATCCACAATCACGAAATTTTGTTGCTGCCACCGTATCATTGCGACCTCAATGCTATTGAGCTTGTATGGAGTCAAGCGAAGAGAAATGTAGCAAGCAAAAATATAGGAATACCAGGGTCTGAAATGCAAAATTTAATAAAAGAATGTTTTCTATCCATAACTGCTGATGACTGGAAGAAGTACACTGATCATGTACTAAATGTGGAAAATCAGTACAAATTAAGGGACCGTATTACTGAAAACGAACTTGAACCATTCATAATACATGTTGGGGACAGTAGCAGTAGCAGCGAAGAAAGCAATGAAGCTGATTCAATATCAGGTGTAGAGTTTTTGGAATCCGATTTTAACTATGACTCATAGCTCCTATATTTGTACGGCTCCTCGGGGTCCTCGACTTTACATAAATAATGGATTATTTGAAAATAATAAAAAGACAGAATTAAATGTAATCTTTTATTTGATATTCTTCATAATACATTCGAAAATTTCAACAACAGTTGCTAACAAAACAAAATTTTTACAACTCGAAAAAAATTTACTTGCTGAAAAATAAATAGTATCAACTCCGTTTATGCAGTGTATAGCCAAGGTTAACAGCTCTTGATTTTTTAAAATTCCCGCCTTTCTTCTTGGACAGCTTTCGTTGGCCAGACTCTATTACCTTCTGAAACTTCGCTGTCCGTCCGTCTGTCACAAGGCTGTATCTCAAGAACAGTGATAGCTAGACAGTTAAATTTTCACAGATGATGTATTTCTATTGCCAGTATATCAACACATACTAAAAATAAAATTTAAAAAAATAAGTAGTAAGGGGGCTCCCATAAAACAAACTTGATTTTTTTAACGTTTCTTACTCGATACTAATAACGGTGACAGGTAGACGCTTTAACTATTCACAGAATATTTAGTTTTATGTTTTCTTTAAATATAATTAAATTAATAATAAAGGGGGCTCCTAAACAGTAACGGTTTTCGCCGTTTATTTGCTAAAAATAATATTAATGAAAACAGGTAGAAACTTCAAATATTCACCGAATATTTAGTTGTATCAAATAATGGTACGGAACCCTTAGTGCGCGAATCCCACTCGCTCTTGACCGGTTTTTTTCTTACCTAATTAATTTTATCTCAGTCCAGCTTCATGTCGTGTTCCACAAGGACCAGTAGGTAAGTAGCTACCTTTATGACGCGAGTGCGACTCTGAGGGATCTTTTTAATAAAATTGATATTTTAACTTCACCAAGACTATATATACTTGAAAATATTATTTTTGTTCGTAAAATTTGAGTAACTTTAAATTAAACATTTGAGTAACTTTAAATTCATGGACCTGCTGCGCCGCAGTCCATAGCCAATGCCACTGAGCCATCACTGTTTCATGTAGACGCCTAAATTGAATAAATGATTTTGACTCTGACTTTGACTTTGTGTGAAAAGCAAGCGAAAACAGGAAATATAAAGTGCTGCAAAGGGCAAGTTTATCATTAGCATCTTCAATTAAAATCCATCTGAAGCAATGATCTGCTGACGTCAGATCCGTTTTTTTTTTAAATAATTTTTGTCTCTTAATTATATTTCAATATAGTCACCATCGCCAGAGAGGGATAAGAGGTACAGTTACGGAGCTCTCGTTTGGCTTCAATTTTGCGACCACAGCTCATTCCTGTTGTACGTAGTACTTATTACTCCCATGGGTATAACCAAGTTTTCACAGGAGCTGTCATCGAGAAAATAAAGAAAAATAAAATAGCACAGTTGCCAGATTGACCTAACCGTGAATTCCACTCTCGATGTTAGTTTCTCGATGCTTGACGCACTGAATACACAGTATTATGAAATACTGTCCCCAGTCCTGATAAAATAATGCCACATCAGTGCTCTGAATCTTTAGGAAATCTTTACCGATATCGGCGTATTCCATTTGGACTTACCAACGACGATGTCTCTTTTCAGAGAACTATTGGCTGAGTAAAGTGTAAGGAAGAACTACAAAGAATTTATGCTAATTTAGATGACTTTACCGCTGGTTTTAAAAACTAAGAAGAGGATGATAAAAATCTTAGTAGATTTATCAGAGCAACTCCTTAATATTGTCTTCTTAACAAGGAAAAGAGTAAACGATCTCAAAAATCTGTTCATCTTTTGGGTTAACTAGATAGCGAGTTTGAGCTTCTAAACGCCAAAAAAAATATCTGCCAACAGTTGACTCATAAGCTTGTCCTGCCCACGCAGTGGCGATAACGTCGTTGTACTGAAAACACGCATTATCTGGCAAAGAAAAATGCCGATTTGTGTTATATAAGTGTGGAGGAAGTAGAAAGGCCTCAAGGGTTGAAAACAACTGAAAAAATTACGTATAATCGTCAAGTAAACTTTATATTTACATTATGTTATAGAAGGGCTAAAATTAAAACCATGTTATTTAATCCTAACATCGAACGCCATTGACGCCATGTTTCAAAGGGTTGCCATGTTCTTTAAATTAAAAGTTTCCCATATCAGGTTAACAAATAAAAAAAATTGGAACAATTACCAAAATTAATGTTCAGACATTTTAAGCCGCCATTCGACCGCAGTGTTACCTGTTTATCCCGGTATCAATATTGTATAACGTACTATGTTTGCTTATACATATGATATCATATACTGATATGGCTGAATTGACTTATAAATTATTTCGTAAAGACAGGTCAGACGATGCCTATAGCAGATGCTGTTCTTCCCAAGTGGCAAACTGCACTGCCCCAATCCCCCTGAGACGTAAGGGTGTCAGTCTTGTGTGCCTGTAATTTCACCGGCACCTTACTATATCTTCGATCAAGTATGGGCAACCTTTGGAGCGTTGCATGCCAAACTTTACAATAATTATGCAGTTGCGGGCCTAAGCAATAAAAAATATATTTAGGACACGACTGTACCTTCCAAACGGCTTAACCGATTTCAATGTTTGAGATATCATTTTTCTTGATAGCGCAAGTGAAACTAGGTACAATATAAAACGAGATGGCGCTTAAATTTGGCACCTTTTTGATATGATATTGTGTACCATCCACGTAAACAAAATGATGTTGCAGATGCACTTTCACAAGTATTTTTTGTACTTTAGTACCAGCACAACTAAGACACTGAAGTCATTATATAAAACCTTGTGATATCTAGGAATCGTACGCATGAACCATTGGGTTAAATCAAAGAATTAGCCTTTCACTCCTGCAGAATATGCTGTGCAATGAAACTGATTTTTTACAGAACAACCCTGTTTGATGCACCCACAGACCTAGGATTTTTTCGCTACGCTCAATAGACCTACGAAGTGTGTGAGTGAAAGGTCCTAAGCTGCTACAAACGGTCGCGAGAAAAAAAGAGATAGTGAAACAAGAAGACGGTATGTCATTTTTTACTCGAGTAAGAGGCCATAGCGTCCCGGCCTCTTCCAAGTCGGCGCGAATTTTGTGTATTTGCTCAAATATCTATTTTATTTATTTTATTTTACATTTTACATTTATTTGGGGGGCTTACAGCTATCATTACAAAAAGGTTTAATAACTTAATTAAAAAAAGCCATTAACAAGCCTCCACAGATCTCTTACGATTATAATATAAAATATGTATTCTGCAAGCATGGTGTCTTGTTCAGTGAGTGAATGTGAGGTTACAAGACACAGTAACCCGAATATATACACGTTTCACAGGTAATTTATGTTTATTTGTACTGCTTTTTGGATCATCATTATTTTGTCATTTTGTTTTAAAATTAGTTATTTGAACTATGGAAATATTAGATAATAGGTTTCTCTTCATACTCATCATCAAATTACATTGCTAAATGAAGAATTGGTTGGTATTTTACGAAAAATACAAAAACATTTGTTTACGATAGGGCTTGACAAAGTCCTGACGTCACAAGTATCGATCAAGTCGATAGTTTATGTCTGACCTGTAGCTTCGACGTGAATGCTCGGGTACATATTCGAACCTCAAAAATAACCGGTAGTTAGTTTAATCATAAATTTGTTTAAAAATAATATAATTACATAATAATTAGCGAGAAGTTGACAGACCAGTTTATAGCTTATTGAGTATTTACGAATAAGGGAGTAAATATTACCACAAGATATATTATTCAAAATTTATTATGATGTTTTCTGTGAAAAGTTCCCCTAACTCTCAATAAATAATTGGAAAAATCTCTTACTTCTATCATAAAATATAAGTATCTTTATACAAATGGCTATTTAATAGAATTTGAAATAACTATATGCACGTGTATAATAATGTTTGTGTTCTCACAGATTACCAACAAATTTTCAGAATGTGATAAAAGGGTTCGGATTATTGACGCAATCTAAATAAAAACTCTACAGTTTGTAGTAAACTTTGAATCAAACTGCTTCATACAAAAAAAACATCGATGTATACTAATGAAAGACTCAATACCAACTTTTAATGTCCCTGAATGCATAAAGCTGCGGAAATGGTAGTCAATAGCTTTAGGAAATGATGACAGAGGTAACGTAAAGTTTAATTTGTAGTAAAATACATGGTCAAATATTTTTTTTTCATATAAAGACTGTAGGATATGTTGAGTCAATCTAGTAACCCTTTCCTTAGCGTCCCTGGTGCAATAAAATCTACAATACTCGCTTCATTGCAGCGCTGGATAGCTATGGCTATCCTGACACAAAATAATTTTTATTTTTCCTTTCAGATCAAATTGAAAATAAAACGGCCCTGACCTTACTTAAATAGAGATATATTACCACCGTCAGCCATTACCTGCCCTTCAAATCAAGTACTGTCTCCAAGGAAAAAAACTTATTAAGTAATTTTCTAAATTGTGACAAAAATTAAAGAAAAAAATTAGCTCTTAAGAAGTTTAAAAGCTGAAACAAAAATAATGATAAAACGGCTTTTAGATTTAAAAGCAGACTTTAAGGAATTATATGTTTTGTAGGCCAGTTTGTAGTTTAGTAGTTTAAGATCATCGAAATTATGTAAACATCGTCATTTCTACAGCCCAACGAGCTATGTTTACACAAGGGACAAATTCGACCTTTGCTTACCACATGTGAATGCTTTACGCAAATGGTATTCAGATAAATGTAAGTTAATAATTTACAGTACCTGTATATTTGCAGCTTAATGATTTTGTTAATGGTAATCATAATACTTAGTAATGGTAAGTTTTATTTCATCTTGTTACGATGAAGTTATAGTAGTTTACTTTTAAAAGTGCTGTACCATTTTAAACCTACAATAAATGCATTTGACTTCAACTTTGAATGAGTTTTATTATTAACAGATCAAAAAGGGAGCTGATTCTCAATAAGGTTGTATTCATGTTATGATATTTGGTTTGATTTTCATTTGAAAACATCGTATTTTGTTTGAAAGAGATGTACTTTAAGATTCACCCCTTTGAAATTTCATCATAATCAGTTAAGTAGTTTGGTTTTTAAATCATAATAACTTGAAAAATAAGTTGTTCAAGCTAATGAAATTGCATATATTGCATTTCTGTGATTTCAGTGTTATTGACGATCATTACAACAATAGTCTCAATGAACTACATATATCATATCCTAAGATTCAATAAGTAAAACTGTCGATAGTATTACGCTCGCGTCATTACAACACTATGTCACTCACACATTTACATTTCATTTTTTGTTACACCATTCATCCGTCAATGTTGGTCTTGTACATCCTAAGCCTATGGATGCACCTATTTGATGAAAGCTTCTTCAATTGTGTACCATTTCAGTCTAGCTAATTTTAGTTTACATCTACTCACTGTACACTGCATGAAAGGATGTTTAACCACACCAGAAGATCGTCAAATAGTATCAATAGCCACTCGGTTGACAAAATCAGAAACATATTAAAGAAATATAACCGCGCAAACAAGTATCAAACGGTTGTAGACGTAGTATCCTTACTTCATGTGAATCCGGATTATTCTTATGTTCGCTTCGCTGACGGTGGAGAAACTGCACTGCCTCAAACCGTCACTTTACAATTCTTTACTATTTTCAGGTTTATTAGCACCATTAATTTTTTTGTTTCGTATCAGTTAAACAATCTAGGCAGCGCAAGTACCGTAGTTACCGATCGCTAAATTTGATATTTAAATCGTCTAAATTCGATAAAACGGGTTATATCGACGTTTTGTCGACGTTGCAAGTATGAAACCTACTTAAACGATCGTTAATTAAATTCGGTTTACATTCGTTAAAATTTAACGAATTTTAACGATAACTCTAGCATGGATCTTTGAAATGACGACTGAGATCGTCTATTTTGTAGATTTTAAGTTTTTTGTCAGGTTTTAAAAGAAGCTCGATAAAACTACGACAAAATTAAAAATTGACTTTTTGGCTTCTTTTATTATTGAAATATGAGCGGTGGGCTATTATAAACAGCCAAATGCTACAGAGAAGAGGAGGAAACTTTCGGAGAGTGTTTCAGGAATCTATTCCGAATATCGAAAGAAGTTGTACTCACCCTTTTGCAAAGTTTTAATAACGACAATAGATCGTGATCTCAAGGTCCTACCCGTCCACATTACAATAACTACATACCTTAGTAGGTATAGTATCTAATTTGACTATGTTTTGGCCTATGGTTAATTCCTATAAATGAATATTATAGTCAGGTACTAATCTAAGACTAAAAATTTTTAGATGATTTATTGATTATTTATTAATTATTTTTTTATTATTATTATTTTTTTTTTTTTATTTACTGCCGGAACACACCTTTAGGTGCTTGGTGACAGATTTTCTACTTGAGGTTGGTAGCTAGCCAGGCGGGCATTCGCAAAATGCCCTACCACCATGCTATAACGACTGCCATCCTAAGACAACCGGGACCGATGGCTTAACTTGCCCTCCGAAGCACGGAAACGCTCAGTAGTAATATCACTAGCGGTCACCCATCCAACTCATGGCCGCGCGCGACGTTGCTTAACTTTGCTGATCGGTGGAGAACAGCTAAGTAAACATCGCTATGAGCACTTCCTTTGCTTTTTACACTCGCGTCATATAGGTATCTACTGGTCCTTGTGGGACACGAAATGCAGCTGGACTGAGATAAAATTACGATAAGCTACCTATTGTGGTATATTTATTTAATTAGGTAAGAAAAAAAACAGTTAAGTTTACATTTAAGTTTAATTCTAAATCAGACATTGCTTAATTAAACAGTTTTGTGAAGTTTCTTGTACTTGAACTAGGATTGGATGGTCACGCTCCGCCCAGCATGCACTGGAGGCAAGCCCAGGAGGAGCGGGACTGTGGCGATCGGGATCGTGGTGTCCGACCTCTCCTTACCAGCCATCATCGTAAAGAGAATACTAGTGTAATGAGAGGTCGTGGGAGGCGGTGGCCTCGTTTTGTGAGACAATTGTCTCATAGAGGGAGGCGGAAGAGCGGGAAAGGGAGAGAGATCCTCTTTCTGTTCCGCTCCGCAGACCGCGGACACGGAGGCGAGTAAATCGCGCTCGCACTCCGTCTCCGCTCAGAGGACCTAAGGCGTCGGCCGTGGGGACAGCCGGCACCCCCCCATCAGGGTTAGATCCTCATGAGGTGTGGATGCCTTCATGTTCTTCCTTCTAATCTTCCCGCAACCCAAAAAGTGGCCGGTGCGGCGGCTGAACTAGCAGAAGGCCTCAAAAGGCGCAAATATAGTAATCTCAGTAGTTGTTACATGTTTGTGCCTTTTGGGGTCGAAACGCTGGGACCGTGGGGACCGAGTGCCAAACTTTTATTCAAAGACGTCTCAAAACGTCTGGTCAACGCTACTTGTGACCAAAATGCTGGCATTTACTTTGCACAGAGGATAAGCATTGCCATACAAAGTGGCTATGCGGCTAGCATTTTGGGAACATTTGGGAATTAGCGGAATATTGGATTAGTTTTTTAGTTAATTTTAAGTTTTTTAGTTAAATATGTTAATGTTAATCTACCTGACATATAGGAAACTGAAAGAATAAAGGTCACAGCTCATTAGAGCCACCCGGAACCCAACCCGCACCGCCTCGTTACTCTGTGTCCACGCGTTGTAGGCAAGTGATCCACGGGTGGACGCAACGTTGTCACCAATAAACGTCGCGTGGTCAACCAGTGGACCTCACGTAGTCAATATGTGCAAATCGCTGGGTCCACGAATTTCCGAGTAGATTGTCAACTTGGCACCAGATCTACACGTGTTTTTGGTTACATACAATTTTACAAACCATGAATTGGCTCTCATAGCTGTCGCGCTCAATAAGAAAAAAGGTAAATATATAAAAAGAGGGTGAATATTAGACCGCTTGTGGGCAGTTAGACGCCAAGAAAATAAAAATTGCTTGTGCGTTGGCAATTCGCAGCAACGCAAGGCAAGCATGTGATCAGCGAGTTATCAACTTGCCGTCCGCTTGTGGATGGATTACGGTTTAGGTGATCCCGTGAATGGTGAACTCCAATCTAAGCCGGTTCATTAATGAATATAGTCAAAAATGGCGGCGCCGATCATGCCCTTTCCCTTGCCGTGTCACTCACTTTGGAGCAGAAACATAATCAGTCTCGAATTTGCTTTCATGCTGCCTTGAAGCGCTCAGCGATCTTTTTTACGAATTCGTTGTTACCGTTTCCAGTAACTTTACCGTTATTGTTGTTGAGTTTTGTTTTTGTTGTTAAATTTTCCTGTTTGGACGTGTGGACTGTCAAAGGAAGCTATTGTATTACTCCGGGCGACTGGTAGAAACAAATTACAATTTCTGTAAAAGTCCGTTTGTAGTAATTTTTTAGTAAAGTTATCCAGGTCTTTCTCATTATTAACGCGGATTGAAGAAACTTACACAGCGGTCTTTCTGTTCTGTTCAGTTCATTTGATGGTTTGTAGTATTAAATCGATTGTTTTATGCCTTCCATTATACAACTTCGAGGCTGTCATACATTTCTTTTGTGATAACACTTCTAAAATCCGCTGTTGGGTTTGCTGAAACCCGGTTCCGCAGTTGCACGATACACATCCCTGATATCACAGGGCTGCAATGCAATGTCAAAGGTTTTCCCCGCTTGTAATATGAGTTTAAGAAGTTGGCATTTTGTTTCGGGTTTTTCGTTAAATGTGGGCACGTTCTTAAACTCGACACAAGATAATTTATTGTTGTGATCTATCTTCTCCAACTTAAATTGTAACTCCTGACAGTGAGCTTGGAGAGAGTTTCCTTTTTAAGAATTTAACTTTCATGCCTTGTGCTGGCTACACACAAATACGAGAGTAGTCTTAATTTTATTATGATTTTCGTTATATTTACCAAACATTTGTTCAAATTTATAAAAAAAATCACGTAAGTTTTCAGTGAATTATTTAAACATTCCCTTCAATTCTGCCATGCAAGTAGCAAAATCTGGGTCACCTCACTTACGCTTACTCATGCCCTTTACCATCCTCATCATTCCTCAAAAATTTGAGTATGACGTTTGTTTACTCACTGCACTACCACTTTTCTTTAAGCGTTGTTTGCAGTTGGATGTCATACCGCCATCGACCGTCCGTCACCGACGTCAGCCGTCGTCATAGATGACCAACCGTTTGCGTGAATACAGTGCAAATAGCGCATATTTGCGTGACTTGAACCGCGGGGTCTGTCTACGGTAGTAGGTTACTTTTATTGGTCTGTGCCTTTCTGAACTGTTGACATTCTGGCTGACATTCAGAGACAGTGGGTCGAGTTTACTTCGACCGATCTCACGTGAGATCGAACTCCAGGTGTGACGAGTTTACTCCGCCTTTTTAAATTCACAGTTGAGAACGAACGATAGCTCCATACCTACTCCATCGAGTTTGCCTCCAGCCATAGAGAAATATTGTTCAACTTCTTTGTTATAATTTTCTTTATTCTTGTCTGGTATCATTATGTTAGAAAGGAACAAACATAAAAAAAAAGTTATGAGAGTAAGTGAAACGGAGCACTATGAAAGGGTGCGAAATGCGGTTTTGAATTTGAATCTTTGTAAGTAAACATTTCCGCTCGATATAAAAGTATTTTTAGTAATGTAAATCAATGTTTTCTGGGAATATTTTTTCTGCGAATGAATAATTTCATAACTTTTGAAAAATAATATTCTATAAGTTACAACAAAGATGAAAAACAAATAAATAAATAAGATTATAAGTTGAAACTAATAAGGTCTAATTAAATCAGCATCTGTAATGTAAGGATCTCACAAAGGCTACTGATGGATTTCGTTACAGTTAAAAATTACATGAAAGAGCTAATATAAATAAAACACACAATAATTTTTGTTTATTATCGAAAGGGGAAAGCCACATATCGTAAGTAATGTTTTCAAGTTCCATGAAATAGGTGCGAGTCTGTTATTTCTTTGGCAGAAAAACCTAGCTCATGTTTCCGCATCGAGAATCAAACCTAAGAGCTTGAAATTATTAAGTTCAGAGCTACGTTAACCGCCACTTAATGGTTTTTTTTCCAAGGGTGTGTTGTGCTACGCAACGGTACACATAACATCAAAGTTAGTAAAGCCTAAAACTGGTATACAAAAGGACATTTTGGTTTTATAACGCAATAATTAATATTAAATTTTCGATGGTATGTCTAATCTTATGATAGTAACGGATTATTATTTAGTACAATGATAATCTTCAATACATTTTGGTACTATGTGATAAGGAAAACGGAAATCCCCCAAATCACTGCTGATGTACATAAACTTGCCAAGTGCATGTAACGGCTCGCTATATAAGTCCCCGGAAAAAAAACCGATCTGATTACAGTAAAAAAATATACTATAGTACTGCGTGCTCAGATGATACATAGTACCTATACCTACTTTAAAATTGTCATTTCTTTGTGAGATAAACAAACTACTAACTACAAAGTCACAAACTATCTACGGCCGTCAAAATCGATAGGTTTTAGATATTCTTATTTTTTATATATTTTTATAACTAGATAAAAAGTACAGTGTGTAGACTTGTCTCAGATCAGTTAGGTAAAAAAACTTAGTTTTTTTATTTGAAATGAAATTTCTAAATGTCATAATTAAATATAACTTTTTGTTTGTAGATAATATGATGTATTTTTTCTATTTTATCACACTCTTTACAGCTAGCATAATAAAAATGATCATACACACGCTATCGCCAACTTTAAACTTCTACGATAAGGGTACAGAAATATTAAATTTATTTTATAGAGAGATACTTCGGACTAAATATAATTTTCCAATAATACTATCATACTATATTTGAAATGCGGATGGATAAACTATCGGTTGGCACTTCTAAGTCAAATGTGGTGTCAAATTCTTTGCAGCTCATCCTCATGTTGTATAACACCGCACAAGCCACAATCATATTTGTGGTTGTTGTAAATTTTGTAGCGAGACCGATTTGAAGGCAAGGAAATATTTTTTTGCTTAAACCAAAAAACCGCTCAACTACATTCCCAGTGCGTGTACTACCTGTACATAATTGAATCTAATCTGTGATGGTGTAGTTGGGTTAATGAATGGTGTCAATATATACGTGGCCGCTGTCCCCAACTAAAGTGCCTTCAAGTTGATTTTGGAAGTTACTAAATACCTCTTATAAGTTTGCAGGAAAGTTTAAAATTAATCTGCTAATCCAGCAAGTTTGGCAGGTATATTTTTAATGATTCGGCTGACTGGGCTGAGATATGCAGTGTCACCAAAAACAACCTAGAAAATTAAATTAGGTACTTATTAAAAAATTTGACATTGGCACCTAGGTAGGTACTTACTACCAATATCATTACCATAAAACCCAAAGAAAAAAGGAGTTATGTGAATAAACAGTATTACAGCGCAGGTATTGTGTAATATAAGACTATGATACAAGTGAGCTAAGTTGCTCATTATACACGAGAATGTGTGTTGCAGCCCGAGCCGTAGGCGAGGGCGTAAATCAGCCGAGTGTATAGTGAGCAAGTTGCTCACGAGATTCATACGCACTTTTTCAACACCCTTGCGAGGAAAAAAAAGATATATTGCACAGATACGATACAAACAACATACGAAAATTATGGAAAATACAGTATGATGGTGTTGAAGAAGGTTTTCCTCTTAATCTTTGTTTTTTATAATACTTTATTTATCCTGTCATTCCTACTATGTCAATATGAATGTTTCAAACATGTAATACGTTTTATTATTTTCGATCCATAAAATTCCTCTCAACATGGTAGCAGAGCGTTTAATTATATTGGAAACGATTGACTAACGTATCAAGTAAGGTTTAAACAAATAATTTGCAAAAATAGTTACCACATTTTTCAAGAAAAATCTAACGAAGGCCTATCAAAATGTCGACTTCGTCTACGAGTTGCAAAATTGATATCGGTCGTTTAGAAGGTGAAGAAAATTGGTCTACATGGCGCTGCAAGGTACTGTTGCTTTTAAGGGGTACTCCCGGCGGGTTGGATGCTATAAATGGAAATCTTATAGAACCTATAAAACCAGCTACTACAGCAAGTGCAGACATTACAGCAAATTATGAAAAAACCTTAGAAGCATATCATAAGATAGATAGTACGGCGATGCTTATTTTGATGGCTAATATGTCTGATGCCACTTTACAAAAGGTCATGAGATTCTCAACAGCCAAACAGGTTTGGGATGAATTGCACACTTTGTTCAATGGAATATCTGAAGACAAAAGCTATTCACTATGCTACAGTTTCTTTGGCTATAAAAAAGATCCCTCACATGACATGTCAATGCATATATCCAAACTGAAAAATATATGGCATGAATTGAAAATGGAACTTCAAAAAGGTGAAACCAAATATGATCTTCCAGAGTTATTACTAATCTGCAAGATTTTGGAAACTTTACCCGACGAGAAGTACTTCTCCTTCAAGTCTAGTTGGATGCTAATGTCAAGAAAAGATCGAAATATAGACAATCTGACAGCACAAGTATGTGCTTACGAACGTTCACTTTTGACCAAAGAAGGTACTACTGAAGCACAAGCGCTAGTTGTGCAAAACAAGTTTATGCATAAGAAAAAGTGTGGATATTGCGGATTATATGGACACAAAGTTAAAAAATGTCGTAAGTGGTTATCGGACGGGAAACCTCCTAAAACGCCTGGCCCACCGACAAGTCAAGCTAAAAATACAAATCTGACCCTCTCATTAATGGAAGTTGTTACAAATGAAGTCGTAAATATTATTGAAGAAGATCTTGACAGTTGGTTTGTTGACAATGGTGCTACAAGTCATGTCACCAGTCGAAACGACATATTTTCCAGCTTTCAACATTTCAGCAATAATCAAACAGTAACAACTGCAAATGGCTCCACAATTCAAGCTATTGGCAAAGGTACAGTTGATTTGATAGCAGACGTTCGCGGTCAGACACACAACATTAGACTGTGTGACGTATGGTATGTTCCAGAAATAAAGAAAAACTTATTTTCCGTACTTGCTGCGCAAGATAAACTTGAGAAGAGTGTCTTTACATGTGAAAGAGAAATTTGTCAATTGATAGTTGATGGAAAAATTAATTTAATTGGCACAAGAGTCAAGAATGGAGGCCTATATAAACTAAAGGTAAAGACAATTATAAATTCAACTCCTGAATTGAACTCACTGTCAACGAAAAATATTTTACAACTCTATCATGAAAGATTTGCTCACCAGCATAAAAGACATGTGAAGCAATTGATTGAAAAGGAACTTGGTATAAAAGTCAAACTCGATTCTGAATTATGTACAGGATGTGTTTATGGTAAAACACATAGATATAAATTTGGAACCAGAGATCGAGCTAAAGCACCAGGAGAAATCATTCACACTGATGTATGTGGTCCGTTCCCTAATTCATTTCAAAAGTTTCGTTATTTTGTTTTATTTAAAGACGATTTCAGTAAGTATCGTCATGTTTATTTCATCAAACACAAGTCTGAAGTGAAGGATAAACTTGTGGAAATGATAAACGAAACAAAGACTACTGGTCATATTATAAAGACAATTCTCAGCGATAATGGAGGAGAATTCCAAAATGAAGCTGTAAAGAAGATCTTAAATAATCATGGCATCCAACACCGTTTGACAATGCCGTATACGCCGGAACAGAACGGGTGTAGTGAAAGAGACAACAGAACTTTGGTAGAAGCTGCTCGTACTATGATGCACGCTCACGAAGAACTTCCACTCTCCTGTTGGTCTGAGCTTGTCAACACGGCTGCTTATGTTCTGAATAGAACTGGACCGACTTCTATAGAAGGAAAATCGCCATTTGAGTTATGTTTTTCAAAGAAACCATCAATCAAACATTTGAGAATCATTGGTAGTGAATGTTATGCTCATGTTCCAAAAGTAAAGAGAACGAAAATGTCCAGAAAAGCTCAAAAATGTATTCTCATTGGTTATGATGGTGATGACGGTTATCGGTTACTAAGCATCAACAATAAATCGGATCCAACACTGATAAGGTCAAGAGACGTAATATTCAACGAGTCAGTCATCAGATCTATTGGATTGGAGTCAGATGTCTCTAAAACAGAAAAACAAAGTCCAATGGTTGACATGGAGGTTCTTTTTCCTAAAACTACAGAAAATCATCCAATGTTAGATGCAAGGGAGGATATTTTACAAGACGCAACTATTTCGGATATGCCTCAAACATTGAATGATGGTGCGAGTTTTGAAGAAACAATTCCCAATTTGCCTACAATATCGGATGAACTTAGTCGAAATGAAGAAGATTCTAATGAGTCCTATATTACGCCTGAATCATCAGAAGTTGATTCAGATGAAGACGATGAACAAGGAAATTTTACGATAAATCTAAGAGATAGATCGACATTGCGACCACCACAACGATTTGAAGATTTTATTATGTCTACTATTGTTAGTGATTTTGATGAACCCAAATCATATAAAGAAGCGATAAAAAGTCCTCAGAAAGCGGAATGGTCAAAAGCAATGGAAAGCGAACTAAAATCTCTACGAGAGAATAAAACTTGGATTTTGGTGGATAAACCAAAAGACAGAAAACTGATTTCTTGTAAGTGGGTGTTCAAAGTTAAAACCCATGCTGCTGGAAGTCTTGACAAACATAAGGCGAGATTAGTAGTAAGAGGTTATACACAAAAGAAAGGAGTTGATTATAGTGATACATTTAGCCCTGTTGCTAGAATGGCCACAATAAGATCGATCCTTAGCATCGCTGCAAATGAAGGGTTAACCCTCAGACAGTTTGATGTAGCAACTGCATTTTTGAATGGTTCATTAGATGAAGATATCTACATGAATCAGCCAGAAGGATACAGTGATGGTACGACTAAAGTATGTAAGTTGAAGAGAAGTTTATATGGTCTTAAACAAGCTCCAAGATGTTGGAACAAATGTATTGTTGATTATTTGAAAGTTTTAGGATTCAAACAATGTGACACAGATCCATGTTTGTTCATTAGAAACCGACTTAACAACAAGATATTTCTTGGACTCTATGTTGATGACGGGTTAATTGCTTCAACGAACCCAAAGGAATCTGAAACGTTTTTGGCAGAATTGAAACGGAAGTTCAAGATAACCACAAAACCAGCTTCTTACTTTCTGGGTTTGGAAATCTTCAACAACAACAACGATGGTTCCATCAAAGTCTCTCAAAAACATTATGCTAAAAGACTACTGAAACGCTTTGGTATGAGTGATTGTAAACCCGTTAGTACTCCAATCATCAAAGAAGCACAACCATGCTCAGTAAAAGAGGATGATGTTAAATTTCCTTACCGTGAAGCCGTTGGTGCGCTAGCTTATTTAATGACAGGTACTAGACCGGACATATCATACGCTATTAGTGTCGTATCCAGGAAACTTACAAATCCCTCTTTAGAAGATGTTAACAAGGTTAAACGCATACTTCGTTACATTCAGGGAACCCTAGATACAGCAATTGTATACAAAAAAGGGTACAAAACTGGAATCTTGGAATGTTTTAGTGATTCTGATCATGGTGGAGATTTCGATACAGGACGCTCTACTTCTGGAATCTTATGCGGGTATGCAGGAGGAGTAATCTCTTGGGCAAGTCGTAAACAGACTTCTGTAGCTATCTCAAGCACCGAAGCAGAACTTGTTGCAGCTAGTGAAGCAGCTCGTGAGATTGTTTGGCTGAAGAGACTTTTCAATGAAATTACTACTTTGATAGAAGTCCCTACTTTACAAGTTGATAATGATGCTGCTATAAAGCTTGCACAAAACCCAGAGTTACATCGTCGCACAAAGCACATTTCTATAAGACATTTTTATGTAAGAGAATTAGTTACTGAAAAAGAACTTCAAGTTAAGTATGTTCCCACAGAATACCAGTGTGCTGATATTTTGACTAAGCCAGTGCATAAACCCAGACTGGATCTAATTTCAGGAATGGTGGGACTTATACGATAAAGATTATCGAAAAAGGGAGGATGTTGAAGAAGGTTTTCCTCTTAATCTTTGTTTTTTATAATACTTTATTTATCCTGTCATTCCTACTATGTCAATATGAATGTTTCAAACATGTAATACGTTTTATTATTTTCGATCCATAAAATTCCTCTCAACAGATGGTTGATTACATATAAACCTCTTTGATATTACAAATCTGTATTACCCGATTAAATTGAAAATGCTCTGTTCACTCGCGTATAATTTGCAGTTAGGTACTATCTTAACTTTGTAGGGATAATTGTATTACGCACTAGTGTATAATATTATTATGCGCGAGGGTGTTTTAGTTCGGTTAATGGCCCTAAGAACGATATAATAAAGCTCACTTTACGAGCGAGGGTGTTGAAAATGGTATTACATTTCGAAAGGAAGCCTTTGAGAACCTGTAACGGTTTTTGAACACTGCGTCGTCATAATATGTGAAGAGATCCTTTATAGTGCGAATGTACATGTTGGAAAATCTTGGCAGGTTATACATATATAACATCAAAATGATCTAAATTATCTATTTGCTCTAAATCCGGAAATACTTCATCGCTATTATTCATTTTCGTAAAAATATTAAATACAAGACATATCTCAGTTCCAACTATATAGCAAAGATGCGGCGTTTTGGCGCCGCGCGACGTTTGAGTTCGGATGGATCGCCGATTTCGCGACTCAGCCCGTCTCATTCTCCGCTGAGCATATACTCGTACTCCATTAGGGCGAACTCGATTGTGAATAATAAACTGCTTGGAGTTTGAGTCTAGACTCATATTTTGACATAAAAAAGTTTGAGTTTAAACTCGAACTCGTCTGTGAATGTCAGCCTTTGTGTCTGTGCACTGTACACATATTGTTTGCCATGACATCGACGATATAGAATACTGTAAAACTTTGCTTACTGCTGAGTACAAAATGAAAATCCTGAGTTTTAATATCAGAAGTATTTCAAAAAATTTCGACAAATTTTTAATTGGCCTAAATCGTTCAAGCACTTTATTTGATATTATTATTTTAACCGAATGTCGCATTGATGAATTTTCTATTATTCCCTTAATACCTGACTACACTGCCTACAGGACTAATAAAATAATAAACCAAAACAGTGGGGTTGTCGTGTATGTAAGAAATTCATTGAGCCCTCTAGTTTTTGAACCGAATTTTAAGGAAGCAGATTGCTTAATTCTTGATATACCGGACACCGTAACAATATTTGCGATATACCGTTCACCTTCCTTTCGAAATCCAGACCTATTTATGTCAGACTTGGATACTCATTTTGACAAATACAAGGCCAGACCCCAATTAGTGATGGCAGGAGACATAAACATTAATATATTACCAAATAATTTGAATAATTTAAATACCAGTTACCTGTGTCTAAACGCGGAATACGGACTTCTACCAGCTATTACTGTGCCTACTAGATATGGGTCATGTCTCGATCACATATTTGTTAAATCGGCCAAGAGCTGCATAGGGATTTCTTGTAAATCAGACATTACGGATCACAACATTACCATAGTTGGCCTGGCATTGAACCCGCAAAGTTCTAATAGTTTGCAGCGCGTTGTTTTTCGAAGAAACGTAGAAGGTATTAAAACAGATTTAACTAATATTGACTGGTCTGATGTTCTTAATGCTAAAGATGTTAATATTGCAGTAAATTTGTTTACAGAAAAAATCACTACTATTATAAATAAATACACAAAAAAAGTTACGATTAGTAGGTCTAAATATAATATTAAGCCTTGGATAACTCCAGGGCTTATACGCTGTATGAAACATAGGGACAGACTTCATTGCCGTGCTAAAAAGAGTAAAGAAAATGTTATACTGCAATTAACATACAAACGGTATCGCAATTACTGTAATAAACTCTTACGAAAACTAAAAACTCAATATGAAAACAGTGAATTACAAAGTAGCAAAGGAAACAATAAAAAAATATGGAAGGTAATTAAGGGAATATGTCACATGCCAGCACAGAAAAAAGAACCAACAGAATTATTAAATACTCCAAACACGAATAATCAAAAACAGTCACTTAACATCTGCAACTCACATTTCTCAACAATTGGACAAAAACTAGCAAATAACATTTTAGAGAGACTAAATAAAACTGAAGAAGAATTAGCATCACTTAATAGATTACAGGGTACAACAGACTCCTTTTTTATGCATCCAACTTGTACTGATGAAGTTGAGCAACTTATAATGCAACTCCGTAATGATAAAGCTCCAGGTATGGACAATCTTGATAATTATCTGATTAAACAAATTAAAGACTTTATTGTGGAACCTTTATCATCAATATTTAACCTTAGTTTCACTACTGGAGTATTCCCTCTAGCGTGGAAAACGGCATCGGTATTCCCCATTTATAAAAGTGGTAATAGGAGTACTCCAGATAATTACAGGCCCATATCTTTGTTAGGAGTTTTCTCAAAACTCCTAGAAAAGATCATGAATAAAAGATTAGTTTTATATTTAGAATCACAAAATCTTCTTTCCTCTCGTCAATTTGGCTTCCGACAGGGGACATCCACTAATGACGCTGTATCGCTATTAACTTCTACTATTTCATCATACTTGGATCAGAATAAAGCATGTATTGGAGTCTTCTTGGACCTGGCCAAGGCCTTTGACACCGTTTCCGTTCCAGTATTGACTAGAAAACTCGAAAACGCTGGAATCAGAGGAATTTCATTACACTGGTTTATTAGTTACCTACGGGAACGGAAACAATGTGTTAGAGTGGGCCAGTATTACAGTGATTTGCAAAGCATAAACTTTGGCGTCCCTCAAGGAAGCATACTGGGCTCTACATTATTTATTTTATATATAAATGACTTGCTCAATATTAAAATTAGGAATGCCGAAATAATTTGTTATGCTGACGACACCGTAATTTTGTATAATGGAGTAAACTGGTCAGAAGTAATAAATATGGCCGAGCAAGGAATGTCTCAAATTGCACAATGGCTCCAATTTAACCTGTTGACCTTAAATATTAAAAAAACTAAGTATTTGTGTTTTCATAAGACAAAAGCATCTTCTCCGCCCTCGCTTAATGATATCAAAATACATCATTGTTTGAACTATGCAGACTCCTCATGTTCCTGTGAGTGTATAGTTGGAACTGATACTATTAAGTATCTGGGTGTTACGTTAGATCACAATTTAAATTTCAAGGCACATATTGCAACCTTATCTGGTAGGGTCCGTAACGTTACTCGAATCATGCGACTTCTACGTAATTCTGCTGACCTGGATGCACTAAAAGTTGTGTACTATGCTTTGTGTCAATCACTTTTAACCTACTGCATCTCTAGCTGGGGAAGTTCTTCAAAAACAGTTATGATCGCTATTGAGAGAGCTCAACGGTCTGTCCTTAAAGTTATGCTAAAAAAGAAATTTAGATATCCTACCAATGATCTGTACAAGGAAGCCAAAATGCTAAATGTTCGGCAGCTATTTATACTTCAGACTTCTCTCATTGCACACAGACTTTTTAAAACATCGGCTGATTTTAGTAATAGGCTACATAAACGAGTTTTTCAAGTAAAATTACCGGTTATTCGTACATTTTTTGCAAAAAGATTTAGCCCTTTTATTGAGACATATTTATATAATAAAGTCCTGAATCAGTGCGATATCAAACATAGTTCAGTGTTTGAAGCCAAAACCATCATTGTAAACTGGTTGCTCACGCTTAACTATGATGAGACTGAAAAAGTTTTATTGACAACTTCTTAAATTTATGGATTACTCATATATGTTAATTATTCGTAATTTATATATTCTATACTTACTTGTTTATACTTTCTATATATGATAATATTTATATATATTTAAATATATATATATATATTCCTTTTACAAATTTAGTAAAAATATAAATAGCATTTATGTATGGATAATTTACAAAAAAACTGTATGGAACTGATGTTATGTAGGTTACACATATATTCATAAATATTTTGCTGTAAAACTTTAATAAAGTCAACTGAGCGCTAACCCTATTACTGTACAGCTATCAAAAGGTCTTTACGATACAGACTTAAACGTCTAGTGTGAAGACCACCAGCAATACATAAGTTTGAAAAAGTGTTAATTGGCTTAAATAAAGTTTTTTATTATTATTTTATTATTATTATTTATTATTACTGTCAATACCATATCGGGTGTACTCCATTTGACGCCCATTTAGTTATTTTCGATCATTTTGACCACATGCTGCGTCTATGGTTGTGATCACTGTGATCGTTTGTAACTGTTCTCCCCTGTTCCATTTAGTTTAAGAACGCTAAGAATGACACTAAACTTTGCCACTTTTGATGAGATGTAGGTTTCAAACTGTTCCAGTAGGTTCATAGCGTTTATGGCGAAAATAATGCCAAGACCCAAGTGGAACAACTTTTTGGGAGTGTGATCGCTTTTATCCTTTTTGGCGAATTTAACTCCAAATGGTACGCACCCTAAAAGTAAGGCGATGGGCGCTGGCCTGGCTGGGTCATTGTGCCTTTGATTTGATATGTCTGGATATGTCAGCTTGACACTGATTTTGTTAAAATCGTTAGTTTTGAAATATAATGTGTGACAATAAAAATGATAGTCCTTCTTTTAAATACAAATCAACGCCTCCTCCATATAGTAGAAAAGTGCGGAATCCTTTTGATAGAGCTCTGATAGATAAACTACACAAACCATTGTGCAGGTAAGCTACAAAATTCCCCCGTAAATCGGCTTCCTTGGGACTTCATAGTCAAGCCCCATGTAAGATTAGATTGCAAGGTACCAATTGTGTGTTGTGTTGACAGTCCGGGTATGTGCAAAATATACAAGAAGAAACATACAGGCACATTTAGATGGGAAATAGACCAGGCTTGTACACTGGTACCAGCAGACATAGTCGCATGCAACAGCCAGTTTGAACCTTCGCCGGATCCGGCTTTAGAAAAAATCGCCGAGGAAGCTACAGAGAAGTATGTATATGTTTATGTTACCTGCTTAAGAAGTATCTATAATGCATATGTTCGTAGTACTCTAGAATATGCGAGCCCTGTTTGGTGTCCACAGTATGGAACATATGTGGATAGCATTGAAAACATACAATTTAAATTTATAAAAAATATACCTAAATTTTAAATTCCAAATGTAACATGAAACTTAAGAAGATGCCTGTAAATCTTACAAATTACCAGTTCTCGTCAAACACTTGCAGACATGATGCTTTTATATGACATCCTATCAAGACACCTGAATTGTCAGGGCACATGCCAATCAAAATTATTCCATGTACCTTCACATCCAACCAATTTAACCTGCAATTTATCAATAACAAGAATTTTACACGCTTATTATGAATATTTCTCTATAATTAACCCTTTTGTCGCTTCTAAATCAATGTATAAATCTGCAGTTATAAAACTTTTAACCAATGAAAAATCACCTAACACTTCTTGACTCCCTCACATAACACTTTACACAGCATCCTTTTCTACTCACACTAATACATGCACTCTAAAAAAACAATAGACACTAGATTTTGCCTAATCTTGTTTGTGTGATCTGGCTATAGCAATAATGCAATAATCTACTTGTATTATTACCAGTTATCCAACTAAAATAATTATTATAATTTTCTAGTTTTTACATTGATAGAAGCATTTAAATGAATACTAAGTTCCTGATCTTTTAATTAATATTGTCACAACAAATTGTACTTTCCACTAGCTTTAAGCAGATAATATGTGAAAGTCTGTTATTGGCTATAATAGTTGCTTTATAATTAATATAAGTATACTCTGTAATGCTGTTGACTTCCCAAATAGTTAATTAAATGTTAGGCATGTCTGTTATTCTCCTATTCTAGATTCCTTGATCGAAAATAAAATTATTTATGAAGAGTTTAGTTGTACACAGTTAATTATTGTAGAATATCATTTTGTAAATTGATGGTAACTTTGAATTCAGCTTAAAAGTATCAGAAAAATATAAATTGCCTGTAAATCTAAAAATCTTCAAATGATGGACTTCAATCTTGTAATATTTGAAAGTGAGACCCAGTCCTTCCTTAATGTCTTGTAGTATAGTAAAGATGATATCATGGACTGGCTGAGATAACTTTCTTAATTTACACGAATTGTTTTATAAGACTTGTGTAGTATAAGTTGCATCAAAGTAAGATCAAACAGTTGTTATGAATACCAAAATGGTGATTGTAAAAACTTTTTGATTTGGCTCTATTTATGTACTTTATTACTCATAAATATTGCCCAATTGGATTCGAAAAGTGTATGTCTTCTTATTTGTGATGTTTTTTTAACCACCATAGCTGTGTTCTATGTATCATTAATTGTGGTGTAACAAGTACACTATGGTCTATCACAAGAAATATTTTGTTCATGGCCAAGTAAAAACAACTAGAAATTGTCATCAGTTTCTCACATAAGTAATAAAAAAATAATAAATAAACGAAATTAATAAATGGCATAACACTCATTAGGATCAAATATGTCATCTTGGGTTTCAAGCATATCAGATGCTCATCATCAGCATGAGTATACAACAGGCACAGGCTACTGGGACATATAAATGAAAATGATGATTTAGGGTATGCTGCTAATGTGTGAAAGTATCACATAATTTAGTAGTAAAATGTTTGCTTTCTATAATTTTACCCCCAACACACCTTATGCATCATGCAATATTTACAGCATTGTTGCAAATACCTTTTCATTGAAATCCTTATTGCTGTAGAAAGAAATCTTAACCAATTGGTTAGTACACATGTAGCATTAAGTATTCAATAGCATGTCAATTGAAATTTCCAAGGCCATTGCAGTTCATTCAACCAAGCTAGCATTTTAAGGCTCTTTATTAGGGTAAGTAAAGTAAACCCTATTATCCCAAAACTTGAATATTTTGTGGTAAACTTTACTGAAAACCTATCATGCCTATAGATTTGTGTTGTAAATAGTAATTTAACTTCATAACTTAATGTGTTATCTCTCAAAAAAAAATATTTTATAACAAAAAACATGGACATTATCAATTTTGTATTCATTGGTGAGAATTTTATTGTACTACTTATGCTACCTGTTAGAAAACCAAAGAGTTATTGCTGCAACAGAACTAAACTCAATACTCAAATACATTGTAGTTAATCTATTTAATACGAGATGACACCACTAGAATTAGGTTGTAGAATAAATGCAAGCCCTCACAAAGCTCAGCTTTTTGCTACTTTATACAAAATATAGCTCATATTTCATCTGGCTTGGGAGGTTCATTACCCAGTATGGACACATATTAACAGCCATGATGTGCACCATTATGGGGAATTTGCCATAATTGCCATGGCTGTTCTCCAGTAGGTGGTACTGCCCACCTTCTATTATTTTTCTTTTCATCGCCTCTTAGGACTCACACAGGAATATATTCGGGACGCAATTCAAGCCTAGCACTCCACGGGGATGACCTTTCTTGTAATAAAGCTAGATGTGGCAGTTGCTGCATCATGGTGGTAGGCCATTTTGCAAAGCCCTAAAGAAAGAGAATGATTCATAAAAACATTATCATAGCTGCATAGTCAATCAGACCGAGGTTACGATAGAGGGAGAAAATTGAGGATTAAGACTAATGTAAAATCTATTATATAAAAATCTATCTCAAAGCACCTTACAGTGTGTTCCGACAATGTTACGGGCGTAGTGCTGTTCGTCAGTCGTGACGAAATCATTTGTTACAGGCAGAACTTACCACTTAACATCAGGAGGGGGTAGTTCCGTCACAATCACATAAAATAATAAATACTTATATAATAATTGTTTTCCAGATTTTTCTCCCAGGAGATGGTTATGCCAAGTCCACTTATGGAGACCTCAAAACAAATTAAATCTGTGCTACGAACTTCTTACAATGCTAGCATACAAATAAATGACATTGCCAAGGAACATATTTCAATTTCCACTAAAGAAGGTAAGTAGAAATTTATCAGAAATCAACGATGTTTTTACTAACCTAGTTGTGGTTGGTAAGTTCATGAAAATAACACAGAACATACCCTAGGGTATTGGTAAACAAGTTTTTAATGCAAAAGAAAAATAGACATAACAGGCTAATTACAAGTAGTACTCTACTTGCAATTAGCCTGCTATGTAAATTTGGGTGTTTCTGGGAAACTATTGAATGTATATTTTGCGTATGTCATTTTAGGTTAGCCTGAACATAGGCTTAGGATGTACAAGACCAACAGTGACGGATGAATGGTGTAACAAAAAATGAAATGTAAATGTGTGAGTGACATAGTGTTGTCATGACGCGAGCGTAATACTATCGACAGTTTTACTTGTTGAATCTTAGGATACATTCGTTTGAAATTATGCCCTATATAGTTCATTGAGACTATTGTAATTATCGTAAACAACACTGAAATCACAGAAATGCAATATATGCAATTTCATTAACTTGAACAACTTATTTTTCAAGTTATTATGATTTAAAAACCAAACTACTTAACTGATTATGATGAAATTTCAAAGGGATGAATCTTAAAGTATATCCTTTCAAACAAAATATGATGTTTTCAAATGAAAATCAAACCAAATATCATAACATGAATACAACCTTATAGGGTATCAACCCTTCTCCCTTTTTGATCTGTTAAAAATAAAACTCATTCAAAGTTGAAGTCAAATGCATTTATTGTAGGTCTAAAATGGTACAGCACTTTTAAAAGTAAACTACTATAACTTCATCGTAACAAGATGAAATAAAACTTACCATTACTAAGTATTATGATTACCATTAACAAAATCATTAAGCTGCAAATATACAGGTACTGTAAATTATTAAATTACATATATCTGAATACCATTTGCGTAAAGCTTTCACATGTGGTAAGCAAAGGTCGAATTTGTCCCTTGTGTAAACATAGCTCATTGGGCTGTAGAAATGACGATGTGTACATAATTTTGATGATCTTTACTAACTGGCCTACAAAACATATAATTCTTTAAAGTCTGCTTTTAAGTCTAAAAGCCGTTTTATCATTATTTTTGTTTCAGCTTTTAAACTTCTTAAGAGCTAATTTTTTTCTGAAATTTTTGTCACAATTTAGAACATTAGTTAATAAGTTTTTTTCCTTGGAGACAGTACTTGCTTTGAAGGGCAGGTAATGGCTAACGGTGGTAATATATCTCTATTTAAGTAAGGTCAGGGCCGTCTTATTTTCAATTTGATCTGAAAGGAAAAATAAAAATTATTTTGTGTCAGGATAGCCATAGATATCCAGCGCTGCAATGAAGCTAGTATTGTAGATTTTATTGCACCAGGGACGCTAAGGGAAGGGTTACTAGATTGACTCAACATATCCTACAGTCTTAACATGAAAAAAAATTATTTGACCATGTATTTTACTACAAATTCAACTTTACGTTACTTGTGTCATCATTTCCTAAAGCTATTGACTACCATTTCCACAGCTTTATGTATTCAGGGACATTAAAAGTTGGTATTGAGTCTTTCATTAGTATACATCGAGGTTTTCTTTGTATGAAGCATTTTGATTCAAAGTTTACTACAAACTGTAGAGTTTTTATTTACATTGCGGCAATAATCCGAACCCTTTTATCACATACTGAAAATTTGGTGGTAATCTGTAAGAACACAAACATTATTATACGCGTGCATATAGTTATTTCAAATTCTGTTAAATAGCCATTTGTATAAAGATACTAATATTTTATGATAGAAGTAAGAGATATTTCCAATTATTTATTGAGAGTTAGGGGAACTTTTCACAGAAAACATCATAATAAATTTTGAATAATATATCTTGTGATAATATTTACTCCCTTATTCATAAATACTCAATAAGCTATAAACTGATCTGTCAACTTCTCGCTAATTATTATGTAATTATATTATTTTTAAACAAATTTATGAGTAAACTAACTACCGGTAATTTTTGAAGTTCGAATATGTACCCGAGCACTCACGTCGAAGCTACAGGTCAGACATAAACTATCGACTTTATCGATACTTGTGACGTCAGGACTTTGTCAAGCCCTATCGTAAACAAATGTTTTTGTATTTTTGGTAAAATACCAACCAATTCTTCATTTAGCAATGTAATTTGATGATGAGTATGAAGAGAAACCTATTATCTAATATTTCCATAGTTCATATAACTAATTTTAAAACAAAATGACAAAACAATGATTATCCAAAAAGCAGTACAAATAAACATAAATTACCTGTGAAACGTGTATATATTCGGGTTACTGTGTCTTGTAACCTCACATTCACTCACTGAACAAGACACCATGCTTCCAGAATACATATTTTATATTATAATCGTAAGATAGTTGAGCAAATACACAAAATTCGCGCCGACTTGGAAGAGGCCGGGACGCTATGGCCTCTTACTCGAGTAAAAAATGACATACCGTCTTCTTGTTTCACTATCTCTTTTTTTCTCGCGACGGTTTGTTCAGCTCAGGACCTTTCATTCACACACTTCGTAGGTCTGTTGAGCGTAGCGAAAAAATCCTAGGTCTGTGAGCCTGAACATCTGAACACGTCTCATTTGGTGAGATAGTGGTCAACAGCTCTTCTATCAGCAATAAAAATGAAACTAAATAGTCAATAATCTACATCTATACTAATATTATAAAGAGGAAAGATTTGTGTTTTTGTATATGTAACAAATAAACTTTAAAACTACTGGACCGAATGAAAAATTCTTTAACCATTAGAATCCTACACTATCCCTGATGAACATAGGCTATAAAATATTTTCAAATAATTCGAAAAACACTACAAAATTCCTGAGGATGTTGGTGTTTCGTCATCCAGACCAGATATATTTCTATACTCAAAAAATCTAAAAGGCATACTACTTATATAGAACTTACTGTGCCGTGGGAAACAAACATACAAAGTAACAAATATTATGATATTACAAATGAATTAACCAAAAACGGTTATGTGGTTAATTTATATGCTGTAGAAGTTGGAGCAAGGGAACCAGTGAAATCCCTATATGACCCACTAAAAGTCCTTGGCCTGTCAAGAACACCTGTAACTTCCATCCTAGAATGTGTATCGAAGACGGCATTAGTAGGATTTTACCAAATTCGGTTGGGCAGGGGAGGAGGCTCGAGAGGTGAAAGGGAGCATTGATGACATCATGCAGGGGCCCCTTTACCTTACACACTGGGATGCAAGTCTCAGGCACCTTGACTTGGCTTTCTTCCTCTGCAACGCTATGGATCCGGCACCCGCACGGGGAATCCATGGATTGCTAGGCGATTTGTCTCAAATACCCGTGGAAAGCCGGGCGGGCCGCTAGTGTTCTAATAAAACTATATTAATTTCATGATTTATTTAGTAACTTACCTGTGACAATCATAATGTTGCAAACACTGCCATAAAAGATGAAATAAATGCATTTTATTCAAGTTTTTACTATTTTTACAGTAAATCAGATCATTATTTAGATGGTTTCAAAATATAAACTATTATTATTAATATATATATTGCACGGTGGTCGGGATTTTTGCGAATGTCCGCCTAGGTAGCCCTTAAGTATAAAATCAGTCACTAATGGTGAGTTTTGGCAGCTGTCCTTGAGAGTCAGTTCCCATTTTAGCTACAAATACTGATGTTTTTTTTGTTATTGTAACCGAACAAGCTTTTCCCCCATGTGTTAAGCGGACTAACCTCTGCCTATAACAGATGCATTTCATTACAAGTCACGGATTGCACTGCGTCCGTCACTTTGAGACATAGTTGTTGAGTCTCATGTGCCTGTAATTTCACTGGCTCTCAAGGACTGCTGCCGGAACACAATGTTGGTGCTTGGTGACAGATTTTCAACTTAAGGGTGGTAGCGAGCCAGGCGGGTAATCGCAAAATGCAATTCCACCATGTGGAGAAGCTCAAGCCGCCGCACTAACGAGCATTTTGCCTCAAAAACCGGACATAAGTGAGATATACAAACTACAGTAAATCTCACCGAAATTGTTGTTTTTGTATACCTGAATAACCGTACTATCATAAAAATATGATTAGGTGAACCCTTCCCGCCACCGCACTTCAGCAATGTAGTCGGAATCTATACTTCGTTGAGTACGCACGAATACATTCTCGATACGCTCTATTTTTACAAACTTGTGTTTGGTGTGTGATGTTGTTTGAAACGAATAGTGATCAAAATCGTTATCGAATTTGGAGAACAAGGTATGTACTTAAGTTTAATGTATAATATACTTAACTATAATTACTATTTTGTATTCTTATGGCCCAAAAATTATATGCAAGAAAGTTTCTGAGTTTATTGTATGTTTTTTTACAAATTAGTGTTTTTGTTATAGTGCCGCGAGAGGTCGGCTTATAATTTTATTTTTATAATAAACTTTAGAGATTCACCATATCATTACAGTAAAAACCTTCTCCACATCTTACCACTTCCTCAAAAAAAAGGTCTTTGAATACCACGGATACATGTTCAATAATGTTGGTTATTTTTTAACTTATATCGTTTCTTATTATATTGTTGCAGATTTGACATCAAATGTAGTCAATGGGCCTCGAAAAACGTTATACATGCTATTCAAAAAGAGCACGTCAAGAAAAAAAATAGGATAAGACATCATTTATGGAATAGAAGCTCTGCAAAATTATGAGATGTCCCCAGAACGAATTCCAAACCTTAAGTTACGATTTAAGGCATTTCAAGAGTGATTCGAAGAAGAGATGGCTATCTTTCAACTATATTGAAGAGAGGATTTTGCAAAAAAACGTAGAATGGCTAAACACCTCAATACGAGTACATAACTGGACACCTAGTTCTAAGCCGGGACGCCCAAGCAAGTATTTCCTAGAATTGCATGATCGTAGTAAACGATGGAAACGAAAGAACTCCGAGCAGGTACTTGTTGAGGAGCTTACCTTCTTGGCTAGCGTTAGTCAGGAAATGCTGCGTTATCTAAACTCATAACAAAATCAACTTAAACACCTACAAGAGCCAAAGGGTACAGAAAAATAATAAATACCGCTAAAAAAACAAAAATATAAAAGTACACACCTGAGGAAGCTTTGAAATTATTTGTCGAAGGTAACTTTACAAGGAGGTAATTCTCTCCTTGTAAAGTTCTTCTCTGGTTATACTCTTATAAGAGAAGCAAAGAAACTCAAAAAAAGAGTTACTGAGTCGTGTGTTGAAGTTGTGCTTCAAGACTTACCTGCTTGATCACACAGTTACAAGACTTTGTCTTTATCTTGAGGATATTCTTCAAAACTCTGATGCGGAAGAATTGGAACACATCCAGAAGATTCTTCGCCAATCCAGAGTTAACCTCTGAAATTACTTCGAGGAATTTTGCAAAGATACTGCATGAATGTATGTAGATCTTTATGGCTGGCATCCAATGACCGCTACTTAGCACAAAATCCTAGTGCATGGATTGACAGTATTAAAATATGCCATTTTACCTATAGGCCAGCTATCGGAAGAGGCTGCGGAGGTCCGTAATAAGCATTACCGGGATGGATTCAAGTCGTACTTTTTATTGATATTTCTTGTTTTTTTTTACCTGATTTGTGCCAGATAATATATTCTGTCTTAACTTATGTATTTTTATTCATTTCCAATAAGAAAATAACATAAAATATTTTTGTCCGGTTTTTGAGGCAAAATGCTCGTTAGTGCGCCGGTGGGGATCGAACCAGGGACCTGCAAAGCGACAGTCCATAGCTATTACCGCTCGGCCATCAAATTATTAAAATCGGTCATATTATTCTTTAGAATTGTTATAAGACTTATAAGGGTTCGGATGTTAAAAAACCTTTTCAATGCTTGCGGATAAAAAGCACTTTAACATGCAGATTATGATGAGACAAAAAATTTTTGCTTTTGAGGTGAAATAATTATAATATGTGTATATAGGTATCTATACTTATAATAAAACTGTAACAGATCCAATTCTGTACATGGCTGGTATTTTGAAAAAAAAAATTCTTAATTATTTCTTTTCAAACTCTGTGGCACACTGATGCCAAAACTGTATTTTTTTATTATTTTTGTCTGTCTGTCTGTATCGCGGCCGCGCATCACTCCAAAACTAATGGAATTCAATGAAACTTAACACGATTTCAGTTCATACTACGAAGAAGGACATTGTATACTATTTATCCCGGAATTCAGCACGGTTCCCTCGGGAAAGGGGATGAAAGTCAAAATGTACACTTAGTTGTTATTTATTAATGCGTAGTCCGATTTCAATAATATTTTTTTTGTTAGAAAAGTGACGAGTGAGCCCAGCACCCCACGGGCAGCCCGGTACCCCAATTTAGTTTTGCAATCTTGCTAAGATAAAAATCTAAAATCTGGAACATTCGCCACAGTCAGTTTTTTTTAATTAACTATCTTTTCCGGAGACTGCTTAATGGAAGTGCACAATATAATATATCTTCGTTCTCAAACAAGGAGAGCATCGGCGAAAAGACGCCGTTTTAAAATCGAAATTACAAAGAAACGCACAAAGTACTTTCCTTTAACATTTATTGTGCGAACTGCAAAAGAAATCTCCGAGTTACCTACTGTCTGCTGGAAAATACAAACAATACGGGACACATTCAATTACCGCGTAATTACTTTTGTTATAAGTTATAACACATTATTTATCATTGGATATTGTCTCTTTTTAATGAAACAGCGTAATGGAATATATAAGTTGCCAGCTAACGAGTAATGGATGTAATTTCATTTATTTACAACAAGTTTTATTGACATTTCTCCCTCAGTAATTGTAGAAACATATCAGTCCTATAAATATATAATATCACTGTAAGTACTAAGAAATCAAATTTTTCATTATTGATCTTGAGAAAGTATGTTGTTGTAGGTTTCTTACTTTATGCATCATAATTTTTCGTATTATCATTGTATCTGATTTTATCCACCTAAAATATATAATAGTCGTTTATGCAACTGTCATATGATAGAGGGTATTAAAACATGAGTGTAGTTTTTTGAAACGAGCCGCAGGCGAGTTTCAAAATAAGATTACACGAGTGTTTTAATACCTAATTATATGCAGTTGCATACACTACTTTATTTAATCTCATGGCTATAGGTAGCTACATTAAATATTTTTTTATCCAAGAAAATATTACTTAAATAAGTATGTACGAAATAGCGCCAAAATCTACGAATAAATAAAGTAAAGAAGTATAACTCTGATACAGTTACCGCTTTGATTTCGGCCTCATCAAGTTCACAAGTAACAAAACACGCACAATTTTCCAAATTCAATTGGATTGGTTAATTGATTTGGCGCTTAGAAATTATCGCATCTGATTGGTCGCGTCAAGGTGATGTAGTCACCGCCGTCATTGCCTAAGGCCAAACAGCACTACTGCAGAACAGCGCGGCAGAGAAACGGCGCGGCTCGGGAAATATAATTTGTATGGATTTATAAATGGCATAAACCGCACTATAGTTTTCGGAGAGACACGGCGCGCGGCGCAGTGCTACAGATATGTCTCCGAAGGCTGTGCGTCACGCCTTTCGGCACCGGAGAGACGCGGTGCAGTAAATTATCCAGTCATTTCACGTTCCACCCACGTTTCAACAATTCATAAGACCTTATTTTACCTTCTAAAATCTGTGTGAAGTCGATCATTAGCTCTGAAGAGTCGTGAAAAATAGTTTTTTTTCGAACGAGAGTTTTGTTATATGTTGCACCCAAATATAACACTTATTAATTGTTCGGCTATATCTACCTCTTTGCAAGAAACCACGATTATTTTACTTCGACGACTTCATCCATTTCGAATTTTTACCATTAGTTGGAAGAACCGTTCTGCTACGCCGTATTGCTATTGTGAACGAAAAAGTCGCGCCACTTCGCTGCAGCACTGCTCTGCACCTCAGACAGTCAGTGACAGTCGCTCAGATACCGCGTCGCGACGCAACTATGTAGTGCGTTCCCAGCTTTAGATACGCGTGGATGGCGTTATGCCACAATACGTAAGCTTGTTTACGTATTCGTTTTCTATTACAGGTTTGTTAAATAAAATATTTTAGGTTTGTTATGCACTTTATTTCAGTAGATTGGAATTACTTTCTTGGTGAAAATATTATATAATTTATAAGTCGGTATATATAATGCGCTGAGAAAAAAAAGGGATTTAAAGGGGAAGTATTTTTTATTTCAAGTTAATATTGATAGTAGGAAACTTACAATTAAATTAGATTATAAAAATATCTTATTACGTTTGTTAGATTAATAAGTACATCAAGTTTTTTTTGGCGGTATGTATTTTAACAAAAAGCTGCAAACTATTGTAAATACTTTTAGCTACTACAACGAAAGCATTTAGTCAACCTAGCTGCCATTTAAGGCTTGCAGGCAGTCTAAACACTCCAGCTCTCTACCAGTTGGCAGCGTGCCCAGCATGCCCAGAACTATTATTCTATTATTCCATTGTACCAAATTAAGTAGATGGATTATATATACCTATTACAACTAACAATTCGCAGCCATAGGTGTGACAACTATCAACGTGGCAGTTGATGTAGTATTTATCTGGTTTAATTTTATGTTTTAGGTACAAATTAAATTATAGTTATCTAGAAATAGATCTCAAGCATGACAGCTGTCAAAATGACAGTTAATATCATATTTTTACGTTTCTTTTTCATATTTTGGATTAAAATGGCATAAAAAGTACCTAGAAATGACTCACGTACGACAGCTATAAGAATTTTTTATGTCCTTTGTATCCCAAAAATTAAATCAATACTGAGAAATACGACATTAATTGACACTTTGACAGTTGTCAGATCTAAGCCCTACTTCTAGGATACTTTTATGTCATTAGAAGCACAAATACTAAATTAGAATTGAGGACCTTTATCAACGTTATTTTTTATGACATTTGTAGTACACATGTACTAATGACATAAAAAATTAAGTATACGGAAAAAAAATTGGGAATTGTTTTCACATAAAATGTTCCCAGACTAACAATGTTTCGAAGTTCTTTTTGCTTTAATGTAAAATTCTTGTTGCATAAAACTATCTAGGGTCGTCAAGTATGGGTTTCCAAATATTGTTATTTACTCGTTTATACAAGTTATTCCAGATTTTTTGATATCCGTATGGTTTCTCCACCATTTTACTACACAGTATGGTATTTTTTAGAATTAAACAACGTAGAAGAACATTGATAAATTCAGTTGAAAATTCCCGCGGTACAACCGCATGACTCGAACCCACAAGGCGAACTAACAGCGCCGCGCGGTACACTTTTTAAGCCACGCCCGCTGCGGTATAGTTTGCGTTCTGTTGCTTTTGAGCTTGAATTACATTTCTTTTCATATTTATTCGTAGGCCGAAATGGAAAAAGTCTGTTATTGGTCTATGGCTCGGAAACAGCGGGTTGCGCGCGCAGCGCGCTCACCACAGATAATGTGTACTTAAATTGAATTGAAACCTCCTTGGTTGGGACACATTGTACTTTAATAATTAAAAAATTGTTTTAAAGCATTGTTTTGTTAGGAGAATAATGCTTTAATTTAACTTTTTATTTTTCTTAAAGAAGTATGTAAATAAAATATGCCAATAAAAGTCTGTATTTCATTTCATAATTAGAATATTACCGAATGAGATTATATAAATGTTATTAAAAATTCAGTTTCAGCACAAACGGATCTCACATTGCCACCTGAATTACCACCCGAAATTGAAAAATGCCTGCAACCGTACTTCACATATACACAGGTGATAACAACATTTACTTGAATGATCTATATATATTATTTGGTAATAACGCATGCTCTGTAGTCTTAAAATCTCACACGTGACTAAAATTTTTCCTCTCGTTGCACTTTTGTAACATTTTAATAATTTTATTTAGGCATTTCCACACAGTACGACCTAATAGTTTGTCCTGCTCTATACCGCATTAGCCTGTCTACCATAACATTCTTCAAATACATCATCACAACACCTAAAATACCAAGATGTTGTGTCAAAAAAACACAGTTCAACAGGAAACAGTTTCAATAGGAAACTAAATACAATCGCGATAAAAACATGTATATTATTTACCTCGTCGTTTCGACCAAGTTGCATTGGTAGTGGCCACGAGCGGAACGAAGAGGCGGGTGTCAACGTCTTGAAGGGCGGGTATTTTCTACCTTCCATCAGAAACATCACGTCAATAAAGGTGAATGCAAACAAATGTGTATTATATCTGAGAATAAAAAAAATATTTGTTAGTATGTTGACGATAGATTTTCTACTTGAAGGTAGTAGCTGTAGCATTTACGAAATGCACTACCAACGTGCAGAAAAATAGACATATAAAAAAAATCTATACTAAATGATTCGGACTAGTTACTGGATACTATTATTAGAGTCCCCTCAGTAATGCTTCAAAAAACACTTCATAAATATTTTATAAGTGCACAGAAGTAGTTAATTGTGTAAGCTTGAGCTTAAAGATGCCCAATGTATCATAATTAACACCTTTTCTCATAGAAGTACCTAAATTCTCATATTGCCACAATTTGCAGGAGCAAGATATATCAGATGAGTTCGAGATAACAGCTAACGGCTCCTTACGACGGAAGCTGTTGTTCGAGAAACATAATGCCATGGAGCTGTATGATTCTGATCACACTGATGAAGAAACACATGTTGAACCTCATCCAACATCCAGCTATCCTGCGCACACGCCTGTCAGATTCAGCCCTGATGAGGTTTGTAAGATTTTCAGCAAGCGATTGTGATAAAAACAAATTGACTGCTTCTGTGCTTGGACGAAAAAGGTGCGGTGCAGTAGCACCAGTGTCGTATCCACAACGCTAGGCCTTGGTTCGATCCCTGGGCTGTACTATTTATATTGGTTGAAAGCCGTGAAGCAATACTACTAGGATCAAACTGACAAAACCTTATAGATCTAGTCACGTTGAACATCTAGCACAAACGCCTTTCAGATTCAGAGGCGTTTTGCAAAGCTATCCTTGTAATACATTTTATTAATTGATATTGTCAACAATACAATACAATTCAGTGGAATAAGCTTCACGTCTAAACTGTGAGATTTGGGGTTCGATTCCCGAGATTGCTCACGACAGAGGAGATAGACAGGCGTGATGCCTCATCATCATCATCAGCCGGAAGACGTCTACTGTTGAACTATGGTGTTCCCCATAGAACGCCACAAAGAACGGCTATTAGTCGTTTGTAACCATTGGCGTCCCGCGACTTTTACCATGTCGTCAGTCCAACTAGTGGGGTGCCTACCAACTCTTCGTCTTCCGGTGTAATGTGGTTACCACTCGAGACCCTTCTTTCCCATCGGTTATCAGTTCGTTGAACAATGTGCCCGTCCATTACCACTTCAACTTGCAAATTCTAAAAGCTGTGTCGGTGACTTTGGTTCTTTGGCGAATATCCACGTACCGGATTTTATCGCGCAAAGAAACTTGAGCATAGCTCTCTCCATAGCTCGTTGAGCGACTTTGAGCTTGTCCATAAAGGCCACAGTTAAGGATGACGTCTCAGTGTCATAAGTCATCACTGGCAGCACACACATCATTTAAAGCAATGATGGCCGAGCGGTAATAGCTATGGATTGCAGTGCCTCAGGATCCTAATTGGAACCCCACCGCCGGCTTGAGCTTCACCGCACGGTGGAAAGGCATTTTGTGATTACCCGTCTGGCTAGCTACCACCCTCAAGTAAAAAATCTGTCGCTAAGTGTTCCGGCACCAGTCCTTGAAAACCAGTGAAATTACAGGCACATGAGACTTAACAACTATGTCTCAAGGTGATGGGCGCAGTGCAATTCGTGACTTTGGATGAAATGCATCTGTTATAGGCAGAGGTTAGTCCGCTTAACATCAGATGGGCCTCGAGCTCGTAACGGCACAATAACATTAAAACAACACAAGTTGAAGACTTTGGTCTTCAGGCTCTGCGGGATCTTCCACGAGAAGATGTCGCGTAACATTCCAAAATGGCATGATGCCTGTTGGTAGGGAATTTTGCCAATGGTCACCAAGCAGCCGCCGACTACTTTCAAGTTGAAAGTTTTCACAAGATGTTGTGAATAATGTTTTAAGCAATTTTTTATCTATAGTATTTATTATATTGGTTGGTTTGTAGTTATTATAGGAAAAAATATATCTGAGAGCATACCCCGGCTAGAGGTGGATGTCGCGGGTTCGAATCCCGCACATGACTATAATTTTTCGTATCGTTGTAATTTTGTAATGCATTCAGCGGATCATGCGTTATGGCAAATATAGAAATATTTATATTTACCCGTCGTATAATATTTTATCAGTCATTTAATTTTTTACCGTTCTTAGGGCATAGGATTAAAAAAATATATAAATAAGCATTTAAGAGCTTGTATACTGAGAAGTAACTTTTCGTTAAAGATAAGATTTTGAAAAATACACCCAATACTTTAAAACATTGAAAAGTGCGGGAGAAATGCCAAATACCAGGGAAGTTCAAACTATTATCTGTGTGGATATGAAAGAAAACTAATTGTTCACTATTATAAGCTAAATTTATTTAATTTTGCTTTTATTTATTTTTTATTTTATTTATTTATTAATTATAACGGACATACCATAGTATAAGGTGTTCGATAAAGAGTTTATATCTATATATGGAATAGCACCCTTAGCAACGCGCGCCGTGTGAACTGAATTTAGCTGCTAATATAATATATAAAAGCCAACTCTTTGTGTGTTTGCCGTTTAAGCCGTCGATATGTCAACGTCTTCCAGCTGATGATGATAATAATTAACATAAACATAACATTAACCAGAGCTCGAGCTTCACTGCATGGTGGAAGGGCATTTTGCGAAAGCCCGCCTGGCTAGCGACCACCCTCAAGTAGAAAATCTGTCGCCAAGCACCTAACGGTGTGTTCCGGCAGCAGTCCTTGAGAGCCAGTGAAATACCACGCAAAATGAGACTTAACAGGGATGTCTCGATGTGATGGGCGCGATGCAGTTCGTCACTTGTGATGGAATGCATCTGTTATAGGCAGAGGATACCGCTTAACATCAGGTGGGCCTCGTGCTTGTTCCGTCACAATAACATAAAAAAAAATATATATATAGTGTTATTTATGTCAATATTAAAAATACTCTCGAACTAACATATTTCATACATTAAGCAATCTATTGACAGAGCCGAAACTGCATCACCCAAGGTATGAAACGAACATTCGGCACGCCTATCCAGAAAGCTCCATCAGCGAACAAGCCATGTTACCGGAACAAAATACTAGATGTGGTAGACTTTGGAGACGCGTGTCCGTTCAGCCCTATCGAATTTAGGACTCCAAAAAGGACTGACCAGGACTCAACGACCTCATTGTCTCTAGCTTCTATTTCCCCAGTGACTAAGGTCACTTCTAGTGATGAGGAGGTGAGTGTTTTATATTATAATGAGTTTTTATTTATTTATTTAACGACGCAAGTGTCTTCCATCTCCGATTAAAGACTCGCTTCATTCTGAACATACAGCGTTGATTAGCGTGGTTTTCAGTATAAAAAATAATATTAAACGACTTCGGTTAAGCCTATGATACACACCGCCTCAAGGCTGCCGATTGGCGCACATGGATATGCCGATCAGTGTGCGCCAATCATAAGGGAAAATAATCACTTCATTGAGCAACCTTTCACTACTCACTTCGACGTATTCCAAATAGACTAACCTCAGGAAGTTTGATGAGCCGTGGATATTTTACCTGCAGTGGTGACTCCAAAGTTGAACCTACCCAAACTACGTTTCCTGTAGACGTACTGACCGCCGATGCGTCAGAAATTATTTGCAAATGGGATGAACTAACGGTTGGAGGAAATTAAGAAAACTCACTGGTTGGAGGGCAGTTCCCCTCGCTGAAGGACCGGTTTGGAGTTGTGATCCTGGCTCTAGCCACAAGTCATGAAACCGTTCATCATTTACAAATCGTACCGTGTGATTGATTTCGAAGTAAAAGGAGTGTTCTCAAAGCAGAATGAATGTATATAAATTAAATTATATAAATATGATTAATTTTACAATTAACAAACGAACACTTTTAAAAACAGTATTCTTTACTTAAAAATTAAAATATAATCTGATTTTTAGCCCAGGATCATCACCATGTTTGTGTTCTTGATAGGTGAATGATAGCGCGTATGCAATATAAGTCCGCGTAGGGTTAGAATCAGTAAGGTGGCCGGCCATAAAATTGAAGTGTGTTTTTTAACGTTTTGAGAACGTTATTACTATTAATGAAATTATATTGTACCGACCCCACTTATGCTTGATAAGGGTAGGAGGATGATGATCATGAGGTCTGAGTGATGTTAAGCTATTGTCCCTGCAACAACAATACAGTATGTATAACTAGTACAGGCTGGCCAGTAAAATATCTAAGTGTTGGTCAGGAATTTTCTATTATGTTTTTATAGAAGTATTTTCGACTGAATTGATAAACATTACCGGCTTGCAGTTGTACGGCTGCTGGTTTTGATTTAGCTGCGCCCCGCGGTTTCACTTGCGTAGACAATGATGAAAAATGACGATGAAAAGTATCTTATGTGTTAATCCAGGACCTAAACTATCTATATTCCAAGTTTTATCCAAATCGATTCCGCCATTTCGGTGTGAAAGAGTAACCAAACATACGCACTCATAATTATCCTCACTCACAAACATAGTGTGATAGTAATTTCCGCGCAACATTATGCAGAAGACGCATCATATTATAGCTAGAACATAAATTATTACAAGAATACGCAACCTACTTCAGAAGGGATGTCTTTAAATGAAGTGTATGAAAGTGAATAGTACTGCTTTCATAGCTGTATTTTGCATTGAAAGGCCTTCCATAACCCCTTGGAATCCTCGTGGAGGTCACTGTTTAAAAATGTTTATAGATTTGCAGATAACGCTGCCTGTATTTTCTTTTGGCTTAATCGAGATGATGCTTAGTGCGCCTTTCAGGATCGCCACTATGTCCTCTGATTCAGATAATTATAGTGGCTTACAAATACTACATTTTGCGGATGAAAACAATCTCATTGTGCCATTTTTCCCATATTTACTAAATACGCACATTCTAACATATATGACAGTTTTTGGTAGAGATTTCAATTATGATTATTTTTATCGAACCACAGTTTATGTTCTCGCCGAAGATGATGACGATTGTTATCTTTTGTGAAGAGTCAATGATTTCTAAACATTAACTCAATGTTTCAGAAAAACAATTTTACATCACCCGAACCGGAAGAAATGGCTAAATGTCTAAACTGTGTAGATTCCGAATCAGATTGCGAGAAAAAAGGACTTTGTTTTTGTAAAATCACTCCCAACAAAATTATTCTAAAGCGTAGCAAGTCGCTTAAAGAATCTCCGCCCAGAAGTAGAAAGGGTTCTATGTCGGAAAAGCGAAGCTTGAGCATGTCCAGCTTGCATCGGAGCCGATCTGTACAGAAACTTGACTTTAGTATGGACATGAGCATTGATGGATCTCAGCATAACAATTCACAGGGTAAAGTATCTATAGTAAAATTAACCCTTCACATTGGTACCGTTCTTTAAAAACATGTGTACACGACTTCATTTATTTTTTCAGAAGAGTATAATTCACCAGCTAAAGAAGTCACTTGGTCGATTGTCGAAGAGGCAAGCATCAGACATCTGGTCCAAGCTGATGAGAAAGTCCACACTAGCGAAATACGTTCCTCCACTAAACTGCAGTGTGTGAACATAATAGATGAAACTCCAGTCAAAAGGAAAACTAAAGACTGTGTACGATCTCATGAAATTAGCAAAATTCGCGTGGCTATGCCGCTTAGCCCGCTAGAAATGTCACTAGATTCTAGCTTAGATAACGATAATCCACTTAGTTTGGAAGATAAAAAGATAGACTTTGATACAGTTGATCTCAAATTCTTGACTGAAAATGTATCTCACTTTGACTATACCGCCAGCAATGTGACTAAAGCTGGCGACGACGTCTCATCTAGTTTTAAGAAAATAGACAGTGGCTTTAACGAAAACACGTTTTACGCTAACGCTTCTAGTTATTACGAAAGTGCCATAAAACCGTCAGAACTGACTGTTACTAATATATCAAAAACTAGTAGTAAGAACGCCTTGAAAGAAATATCTAACGTTAATTGGATGAGGGTCGACAGCGGATTCAAAGATGAAACTTCTACTGATAGCATGCAATTTTACAACGCAAATGAGTCACAGGCTAAAAAGTCAACTACTTTCCAATTCTCAGAAGCTAAACTTGAAAATAAGGAAAACACGGAAGACTTCGACAGATTTCTAGTAGAATCATCTAATAAAAACGAAGCTTTGTCTATGTCCGAAATATTTACGGACGATATGACATTCAATTGTAATTTCTCATCGACCCCTTCCAAGAACAAAACTCGTCAAGTTCATTCATAATCAGGGTTTTTCGAGCGCGTACCTAGTTAAATATTATTGTGTTTTTATATGTTGATATGATTGTCTCAGCGAGGCTCGCACCGAAAAGTTTCGTGCGAAAGAGACAGTTTCAGTGTGCTTATAGTATATAATCGAAACGCGGTTTCGTATTCCTCAATTTCCTCCTCAAAATTTTAAGGGTTTTTTTAATTTTAGATTCTTAATGAGAAAGAATCGCTTTGTGCCTGTGCGTTTTGGTTTTTTAGGAACAATTTGGCAAATAAATACAGTCTCTTGTTTTGAGGGCGTTAAAATACAGTTTTTAAGTGGATGGTAACTCCTATCTTTGGGTAACTACGTAAGCCTTGAACGAAAAAAACGCAGGGGACAAGTCATATTTGAATACTAAAACATGTCGGCAGATATTTTTTGGGAGGATGTTAAGGAGTACGATAGATCAAATTTGTATGGAAGAAACCGCGTGAGGATCCCTATTAAGGACTACTTTTTGTTAGACGCTAATTATGAATTTTATATGCATTTATTAGGACGGTAGATAATTTATAGATAATTTCTTTTTATACCATTATTATAGATAGTTGTGTATGTTGGTTTGAGGATGTACGATTAATGACTGTACTATTTAATATTATTGCATGAATTATATTAGTGACTTAGATGTTTTTCTATCTTTGTGTAAGATAAATAAAATTAGTATAAAAAATAAATTTTTTTTTAATAAGAACATTATTTAATTCCTTTGTGATGAGATGTTATACGTTCAATTGAGAGTGACGTCGGCAATATAATACCTGATAGTTCCGTCAATGCAATTCTATTTGCCTTATGACCTCTTTAATTGGGGACTGCGTACTAACATCACAATATCGTGTCTATTTAGAAGACCATCGTTAAAATCAATTAACCTATTAATTGACGTGTTGTTCGCAGTTATTATTATGAAAGCTGCTTCCATTTGAAAGCTTTAATCTAAAGTTATTAATTTGTCAATTAACTCTGTTTATTAGTTTTGGTTAATTAGCGAACATTATCAGAACTATAGATACAAAGTCCAAGTGTTGTTTACGTCTTTATATCTATATACATTTTCTTTAAAGCTTTTATAGTTAGTTTGTTTGTTACATAGGTAAAATTGTAGATGTGGTATTAAAAAATAACTTATTTATCTTTACATCTTTTATCTAACGTTTTATGCAATCATATGAAGCTAGCATTATCAGAAGCCGTCTAGCCGTTATAGTTCACCCGCTAAGTCATAATAGCTGATAATCAAATAGGAAAGTAATTAGAAAATTAAAACACGTCTAGCAAAAACACACACAAACGAATCAAAGCACACACATAGCTTGGTTAAAATATCGTAGTATGTACTTCACAATCGGCGAGACTGCCCGTGCGTCAATCATTTTTTAACAAATAACATTGATAACGTCGTAACCCCTGTTATCAGTAGGTACAGCATCCCGGAACGTCTGCGAACTAAGAGAGACTGTTAGGTAACTTCACAACTTGTACTATACGGTGTTGTGCGCGGTGCATTCCTAGCGGTCTATATAAAGGGCAGACGACGTACACACATTTCATTTTACATTAAACTGTCAACTGGGCAATTAGAAACGGCTTCGTTCTGGCATTCGGGTCAATCACTGATCGTATTTCATTACTTCGTGGTGATAAGGTGTGAAGTAAGCGCGCACGCGTCGCTTACCGGCTTTTCTAGGGTTTTGTGGATACTCAGGTTTGGAGATGTATAACAGGACAAGTGCTACGTTGATGCTTCAGACCATCATGGTTTTGATGGATAAGCAGAATACAACGGGCGTCACCAACTTCCCCGGTGGATATAGTGGTTAGTTTATTATAAAGCGCAGCTTTTACATTGCACTGTTTTTATTCAACACTTTATCTACTGTATCAAATTCCCTGAAAGCTTATTATATCGAGTGATGTGATGATGCTGTTGTATTATATTTGGCATAATAATAATTTTAACATGATCTAAAACAACATTGCTTGTTTTCTGTTTCCTCTGTTTCTGTACTATCGAAAAGCAGACCCTGCATTATTTCATATCGGATTACATTGAATATTTGTTTGTCTGAATCAGTAATATTTATTTTGTGCCTTCTGCTACACTATCATAAAGCTCAATTTGCCTTTTCTTTTTCAGATGAAGTGGAGTTTGAGCGTTGTTATGGACAGTACGGATGTTTCTCAATATCGTATCCTTGGACGGAACACCGACCGGATAACTACTTTCCAGTGTCGCCTGAATCCATGGCTGTGCAGTAAGTGAAAACTATTCTTTTAATCTATATACACTAGGATTCAATTACATTACTACAAAATAGTTTTTACGCGGAGTTGATATTTTGGGGAAGTAACTTCGTCTAATCTGTGACTACGAAATGTGCTTAAAAACATACAATTTTCATAGATTTCTAAGAATTATTTACCTACTATATACCTGAAAACACGTTGACTCATATTCGTGTCTATTGTATGTATCTATATCCAGGTGAAAGTACCAAATTCTGTTTTAGACACAAGTGTCAAAACAGAATTTGTTATTCTGACGCGCACTATTTAATTATCTTACTTTAATATACTTATCTCTATAAAAACAATCACACTTACAGGTCTTCCCAAAGAAATAGATAAAAATAAAAAGTATATCTGACCAATGATTATGAAAGCATTCGTGCCAGCTAACCACTAGCGAGATTTTAAAAAGCGGTAAACTTGCTTACGTGCTGTTTTTAACAGTGCCAGATTCCACCTACGTCTATATTATATACTTCTCAATAAGTCATTTTTAGAAGTAAACATGCGCGTTACTTTTATTAAAAACGGAATTATGGATGCGCGTCGGATTCCTAAATTCTGTTCAACGCGTGTATTTTTATTTCAGGGAATTTTTGATTTAGTTAATGTTCTCTAAAATTGACTTATATATGTGTCGGTACAAGTATTCCTACTTAGTAGCCTTACCTTGTGTAGTTAGGAATCTGTTCCTCATTATCTGTTTACATTTATATATGAAGATGTTGCAGATTAGTCGAATGTACTGACAATGTTACCTTCGCTTATTGTACCAAAACATTTGTAAGCATTTTTTATATTAATCAATGTGCAGCAATTTTAGTACATTATTTAATATAAAAGGTATGATCACAGAAGAGTAGGTATATAGCATTTGCCTTCCCGTTATGTTAAATTCATTATTTTACAATACTAAATGTTAAAATTCCAATCCAACATTACGGCTCGCAAGGCGTATCTAAATTTAGTATTTCAAATTCCCTATTACGTATAGTTTACCTAAACAGGAATAACTTTTGTTTATTTCCTGTCCGGCGGAGTATTGTTTGGTATTTTGAATTACCTAAATAAATTTATACAAAGTTATAATAAACTAGCTTTCCGGTATATCGGTTATCGCGCAAAACCATTAACCTCTTTTTGCGTAGTTGGATAAAAACTATCACATGTCCTTCCTCGTGTCTCAAACTATTTCCATACCAAATTTCATCCTAATCGGTCCTGTAGTTTCAGAGCCTATTCAATACAAACAAACAATCAAATCTTCTATATTATATGAGTTTTTTTTGAAGCAGTGACGGCTCAGTGGCATTGGATATAGACTGCCGCGCAGCAGGTCCATGGTTAGAATCCCGCCGCGGGCTTGAGCTGCACCGCATGTTGGAAGGGCATTTTGCGAATGCCAGCCTGGCTAGCGACCACCCAAATCAACAATCATTTCTTTAAAACTATAAGACCTCGAGTACCTAGCCAAGCACCTAACGGTGTGTTCCGGCAGCAGTCCTTGTGAGCCAGTGAAATTACAGACACATGAGACTTAAGATCTATGTCTCAATGTGATGGGCGCAGTGCAATTCGTGAATTGTGACGAAATGCATCTGTTATAGGTAGAGGTTAGTCCGCTTAACATCAGGTGGGCCTCAAGCTTGTTCCGTCACAATAACATAAAAAAAAATTAGATACTTATGATAACTTACTATACTGTATCAGCCGGATCGTCCACTGCTGAACACAGCCTCCCCCATTATGGGGTTTTGCCATAATATCCACGCTTGGCTTACGTCTTGGGGATCGCAGTGTGAGATATCAGTTCCTCAGAAAGCGCTACTGCCCACCTTCTGGTGTGTTACCCTTAGTTGCCTCTTACGAGACCCTCGGGTAGAGATGGGGAGTGGGAGGCGACATTCTTGCCCGGCACCCCACGGGAATTATAATGAATTACTTAGGCCTGTCTTAGATTAGTCTTAGTATTTTTTTAAGGAACATTTGGTTTGTAATTACAAAATGAAAACGTATCTAAATTTAACATATGCATGTCCAATCCTAATAAAACTGAACTATTGAAAAAAATCATACCACAGGAAAAATCATAATATCAAGAGAGCTCGAGCTTTCTAAAACTGTACATCTTACGATTATCTTCGATCTACGATCTTTCTTAAAACACCATTAATTATAAAGACATCTGTTACAAATACATCTTAAATCCCTTTAAATAAATAATAATTGTTGCGTTATTTGATTAATAACAAAAAAAGTTGCATTTGACATTTTAGAACTTTGGATTACGTGAACTTATACAAAACCACAACGGAACGAATTATTTGAACCATATGAGCGGAATTTGAACCCTACCATTGATCCTGAGGCCGGAACTTAATCTTCTAACATGAGCTATGTTGGTGAATGTATTTTCCAACTTATCCTTAAATTCTTCGCTCGAAGACGGAGTAAGATAAGATATTAATGTAAAATTACGTGGAAGTAATTATCATATACATTATATTTTAAAATTTTAAACACTGCTGACAAACTGGTTATATGCCAGTCAGTTACTCATAAAGTTTAATGTAATAAAAAAATAAAATTATTAAGTCAGTGATTTCGTTCACCTTAATACTACAACTGTATAATGTTTGAACAAACTCAGATTAACGATGCAGTAACATTTTTTTTATTCTTCTATTAAATTGAAGTGTGGCTTCAATAAAGTAAATTGTTATCGGCTTCAAAATAATAAAATGTTTTTGTTTACTTTTAGCAAATATTTGCACGTTTTCGGAACTTCCGTTCCAGTACTAGTAGCAACCAATACTCGTGTACACCTTTCTGCTTTCACTGTGGAAACGCTAAGTTTTCTCGGGCCTAAAAAGGTAGGTTGGGTCACAATATAAAATGTAGAGACAAGTTTCTCTTTCAAGAAAGCACAAAACCTCTTTATTACGTACTAGATGTCCACGGACACAGTGCACGGAATTTGGTTACATCGTACTCCCGCGTAAACTGTCAGTAATTCAGTAAATCGGGACAAAAATGTATTTTTGTTAAAAGACGGTATTTATTATTAATGTATGTTCTTAATCTAATCAAAGGTATTAATATAAAATAATATAATAAAGTGGTAACAAACTAACCGCATTCACTTTCGCCAATTGAAAATATTACGTGAATGTACTCTTTTACATTTCCTTCTCATAGTATAAAGGCATTACACCTGCACTAAAGATGTATATATTCAAGCTGGCATCTAAAAATATTGGGTGTTCTTAATGAAGCAGTACTTCACACTATGGACACGTGAGTTATAAGGAGCAAAGACTGATATCTTTTAAGTCACGTGTCCATTTGGAGTAATGTTGTCACCTGTGGGCATGGGCATCTGGATACCAGCTTAGGCCATTTGAGTCAGTTTAAAAACGAGCTGTGAGAATCGTCGGCTACCCAATACTTACAAACGGTATAAGAGACCTGGCCTCTCTATGTGTATTTTATGGAACATTGTAATTTTTTTTAAATTATGTGTACATACCTTTTGATGTACTCTAGCTGGTCAGTATATAGAAAAACTGAAATCAAGCAAAAATAAAATCAAAAAGATACTGCCTTATCTTTCAAATACTGCCGTTTAATAAGTTCCTGACGGTATTTGTATTTATAATTTTCAGAACTAGAGCTAAGAGATGGAATGAAAATCTGTAAATAAAATGGGGACTGGGTTATTTTAGTTCAAAGCGAATAAGTAAGGCCACGTTTATAACAAATAAAAATTAAGTACTTGCATATACTTTTTTCAGTAGAAAAATATGACAAGTATTATTAAATACAGTGTATATGTTTGAAGTGTTGTAGTGAAATACATTAGATTATGTATTGCATCCATAATGGAATATAAAAATATTATTTTCATTTTGTAGGTTTTTTTATGTTATTGTTACGGAACAAGCTCGAGGCCCACCTGATGTTAAGCGGTATCCTCTGCCTATAACAGATGCATTTCATCGCAAGTGACGAACTGCACTGCGCCCATCACCTTGAGACATACTTGTTAAATCTCATTTTGCCTGTAATTTCACTGGCTCTCAAGGACTGCTGCCGGAACACACCGTTAGGTGCTTAGCGACAGATTTTCTACTTGAGGGTGGTCGCTAGCTAGGCGGGCATTCGCAAAACGCTCTTCCACCATGCGGTGAAGCTTAAGCCCGCGGCGGGATTCGAACCATGGACCTTCTGCGCGCCAGTCCATAGTCAATGCCACTGAGCCATCACTGTTTCAAAAGAGTTTATTTATCCTGGTATATTTCACTATATTTCAAATAAAAAATACGTATTTCTAAGTTTTTCGTATAGATTAGTAAAGGGTTAAGGTACCGTACGGCATTTCGTCGTAAAAACTGCTCATTGTAAAAATAGCTCTAAAGAGAGCTTATGAACTACGTACTTCAAATTAAAAATGCGTTTCACACAAATCAGTTTTTTGTGTTACATAAATGACAGTATAGAAAAAAACCTAGCGTCAGTGTAAAAAGTGGACGTGGTGCGTAGTTGACTCTAACGATAACTATTAATTGAAGTCATTGTTAAAAGATAAATTTATATATATAAGCATGGACTTTGAAAAAGGTCACCGAGTACATGTAATCCTTATCACTCTGATGGAGAAAGGGCTCGTATGGACACCGACCACATGTAATTTTTAACAATGTTGTTTTATGTTATGTATTTTATTGTGTCTTATAATAATTCTAATAGAGATATGGTGTTGAAAAAACTGAAAAGAAAGGTATACTTGTAATGGAATCAAATATTTTATTGTTAAATTCGTGATGAATTTCGTATTTCCCAGAAGACGTAATAATATACCGTTTAATTTATATACATATCAGTACAACGTCAATGCCCACTTATATCAATTTTCAAACACATGTAAGTCTTTACCTACAATGCTTCTTCTACCAACTTCATCAGCCATGATCGGCTCGTCCGATCGTTAAATGGTGTAAACAAATACGTGCGATTGCCCTAGAGGCCAGTTATGTATGTTATGGCTCACAAAATCTGTTTGTAAATCATAGATAAATTACAGCTTTTTTTTTTTTAATTCCTGATAGGTTAGCCTTTGACCACTATCTCACCCGATGGTAAGTGATGATGTGGTCGAAGATGTTGTACAGGCTAACCTAGAAGTACTGGCTCTCAAGGACAGCTGCCGGAACACCGTTAGGTGCTTGGCGACAGATTTGCTACTTGAGGGTGGTAGCTAGCCAGGCCGGCATTCGCAAAATGCCTTACCAGCATGCTGTAACGACTGCCATCCTAAGACAACAACCGGGACCGACGGCTTAACGTGCCCTCCGAAACACGGAAGCGCTCAGTAGTAATGTCACTAACGGTCACCCATCCAACTCATGACCGCGCGCGACGTTGCTTAACTTTGCTGATCGATTAAGAACAGCTTAGTAAACCTCGCTACGAGCGCTTTTAATTACGTATTGACATTTGTTACCATCTGAAGCTCTTATCAACTGATGTATTGAGTTAATAATAGCTATAGTTAGTAAATAATGTGAATACGTAATTGCAAAACCGCCATATTTTTCAATGATTTCAATCAGATTTTATTAGCAACATATTATATTATTGGCCAGGTGGTCTATAGATGCCTATTGATTTGGCAGAAAAGCACCATCACACTTTTATCTTAATACAAATTTGTTTATTTCCATGTTAAAGACTATTTTTTCACTGCCATTTTCAAGGACTGATACAGCCCAGTATCAGGAACGTTCGAGTCATCCATTAACCTCAACCAAGTAAACAACGCTGCTATAATTATCTATAAAGGTCCCAATTATTATAAGATCCGCTTCATATCTTGAATACAGTGTAATAAACAACAATATGAAAAGTCCGCAAAATTAAAGAAGTAAACAGACTTCTGATCTTGTCCGTATCTGTATTTCGTTTGTTTTGTAGTGTGTCGGTTTATTTCGGTAACATCTGAAACCAACATTGTAGAAGTAAAAGTTTTAATACTACTGGTTTTTTTTATGTTATTGTGACGGAACAAGCCCGAGGCCCACCTGATGTTGAGTGGACTAACCTCTGACTATAACAGACGCATTTCGTCAGCGACGAATTGCACTGTGCCCGTCACACCGAGACGTCCAGTTGTTAGGTCTCATTAGCCCGTAATTTTTCTGGCTCTCAAGGACTGCTGCCGGAACACACTGTTAGGTGCTTGGCGACAGATTTTCTACTTGAGGGTGGTCGCTAGCCAGGCGGGCATTCACAAAATGCCCTTCCACCATGCTATGAAGCTCAAGCTCTGGGCGGGATTCGAACCATGGACCTGCATCACGGCAGTCCATAGCCAATGCCACTGAGCCATCACTGCTTCAAATAATGGCTTTAGTCTGCCGAAAATCAATATAATAACTTCGAGTTCACTGTTTTTAAGTAAAACATAGTCTATAGATAAGGAGGGGGCTCGTCCGTGACATCGATCAATCAAATCGGAGACAAAACAAATACGTTACAACAATTGCAGTATGACGTACGAGCGGCACGCGATAAAGAATTGTTTGTGCAACAGGCCCCTTATCGCGGGGATGGGTCGGACTTTGGACTGTTGGGGACTGGGTTATTTTAGTTCAAAGCGAATAAGTAAGGCCACGTTCATGTCAAATATAAATTACGTAGACGCTTTTTTCAGTAAAAAGATGACAATTGTTATTAAATACAGTGTATATGTATGAAGTGTTGTAGTGAAATAATTAAATTATCTATAGCCTCACAAAATTACAAATAAACGATAGGAAAAATTTAAGTCATGTGCGGGATTCGAACCCACGTCCATCCACCCTTTAGCCCCGGGGTATGCTCTAACCAATTGAGCTAACATGACATGACGTAATAACTCAAATATTTCCTAACGTTCTTTAACCATCTTATTGGGATGGAGGATAATTTTATGATGTAATCAGCATAGCAGGCGTTATTGAAAACATAACAATATTAAAATTATCATATTACTTTTGGAGGGATCAGTCGCTCTAATTTAGTAATTTGTGTTTGCAATACAATTTTGATAAAAATATTTAAATTATTGTGACGCATCTCCGGCAGCTAACATTGGTTATCGTTTATGTCTTACTCCCTTGGTCACCGTCTACTTTTGACAGGCGCTATTGCGAAGAGATAGAGAGTATAATCATAATTACTTCATTCCATATTATGCATTCGCGAGTGATTTTATAGGTAAATTTGTAAAATGAATTAATAAAATTAGTCGCATCTTCGGCAGCTAAAATTTGTGTTTGCCGCTTAAAACTGACCTAGTTGCCTAGTTCACCTTATATTTGTAGATTCATCAAATCCTCGACTCTGTTTATGACCGAACCTAAAGTTATTAAACGGATATTGAAGAAATTTGCTACAGAGATACCCCTATATATAAAACCTACGACGATATTTTGTTCCCAATCCAACAAGCTGCATGGTGGACAGGCATTTTCCTAATGCTCACCTGGCTAGCTTCCACCCTCGAATATATGAAATATGTCGCCAAGCATCGAACAGTGTGTTCCGACAGAAGTCCTTAAGAGCCAATAAAATTATAGGCACATACAATTTAACAATTGTTTCAGGGTGACGGGCGTAGTGTAGTTCGTCACTTGTCACGAAATTCATCTGTTATAGTTTACCGAGACATTACCGCTCCGAAGCAATGATGGCCGAGCGGTAATAGCTATGGACTGCCGCGCCGCAGTACCCTGGTTCGATCCCTACCGCCGGCTTGAGCTTCACCGCATGGTGGAAGGGCATTTTGCTATTTCCCGTCTGGCTAGCTACCACCCTCAAGTAGAAAATCTGTCGCCAAGCACCTAACGGTGTGTTCCGGCAGTAGTCCTTGAGAGCCAGTGAAATTACAGGTACATGAGACTTAACAACTATGTCTCAAGGTGACGGGCGTAGTGCAATTCGTGACTTGTGATGAAATGCATCTGTTATAGGCAGAGGTTAGTTAAAGAGTTTATCAATTCGGCAGTCAACTTTGTAATAACTTTTATTTGGACATTTATCAGCCGGATAGTCCACTACTGAACACAGCCTCCACTATTAAGAGGGGGGTTTGCCATAATCCCCACCCTTGGGATTGCAGTTCTTCAGAAGGTGCTGCTGCCCACGTCCCGGTATTTTACCCTTAGTGGCCTCTTACGACACCCATAGGGTGACATTCTAACCCGGCACCCCACGGGCCATACTTTGTCAAAGTCCCTAAGATAATCAGAATAAATAATTGCAAATTGCAATCGATTGAGCAAATAAACACATTGGGAGGGTTGATACCCTTACTAAATAGGACGACACTATGGACATTTTATTAATGTTCAGTATTGTTCTCAAGTGTAATTGTATGATTGTAAATGTATTGATATGTAATGTCTTTTTTTGAGAATAATGAATTTAAATCTAAACCTAAATAAATTACATTATATACATATATTTTTTTATTTTATTTTTTATTCCTGACAAGTTAGCTTTTGACCACTATCACTATCACCTGATGGTAAGTGATGATGTGGTCGAAGATGTTGTTCAGGTTAACCTAGAAGTACTGGCTCTCAAGGACAGCTGCCGGAACACACCGTTAGGTGCTTGGCGACCGATTTTCTACTTGAGGGTGGTAGCTAGCCAGGCGGGCATTCGCAAAATGCCCTACTACCATGCTATAACGACTGCCATCCTTAGATAACAACCGGGACCGACGGCTTTACGTGCCCTCCGAAGCACGGAAGCGCTCAGTAGTAATGCCACTAGCGGTCACCCATCCAACTCATGACCGCGGTCGACGTTGCTTAACTTTGCTGATCTGTTAAGAACAGCTAAGTAAACTTCGCTACGAGCGCTTCAAATTTGTAGACCCATTCGCTGTTCATAATTATTATAATCTCGAATTATTTTGTACGAATTCTGATGAACTGTGATAACAATCGGTGACAACGTTTGATACTTATTAATAAATTTGATATAAAGCCGTAATACCTATTAATATATTTTATCACATATAGGAAATGTAAACAAATATTAATGTGTAAACTCAATGATATTTTACAGATATGCGACGTTCACTAGAAGAAACCGCAAAATACCGGTTCTACTTCATGCAGATAACAAGGAAAAGATACGCAATGCCAATCTGGATCCACAGGGGCCATTCTACGTCATATCACATGGCTTCTTGGAAGGCGGACATAAATCTTGGGTATTTATTATTAATTTTTTTAATATTTAGCTTATCCCACCTTTTCAAACTTGAGGCACCTGCCTAAAGTTTCTAGGTGCGTGCCTGAAGTTTCAGACGTTACTGCAAAACCAAAAGATGCTTTAGAAATATATTTGAGATAATCTTTTACATAAAAATGAAGTCCCGCCACAATATTACCACTTTAATAAAACATATTAGACCTAATCCAAACTTAATTCTTCATGTATCTAAAGTAACGATAAACTTATAAATAGCTATATTCAAAATAACTTGCAAAAACTATAAAATACACCGACATTAGTTATCTACACTACACAGAAATAATCATTTAAAACTATGTTACGAGATTACACTGTTATTTTAAATCATAACTTAATAATTAACAAAAAATACAAAATACCTAATAGGATATAGAAGCCGTAGACATTTCTAACAATTATAATGGATAAATTAACTCGATATTAAAAAACCTGTAATATAAACTAACAGTACTTTGCATTACAAAATTTCAACGTGGGGAAAAATTTTAGACATGTGCGGGATCCGCGCTGTCCACAATATATTGTGTATATCTAACGGTTAAGCCAACATGACATCAATTATAACAAATTTGTCCTTTTATTCTTAACCATAGTATGGGGATGGAGCGACACCTATAGTTCAACTTAACGTTGTACTACAAACAAGGTACATTTTTGCAATTATCTTTAAACTTTCGACTACATCATCACTTACCATCAGGTGAGGTAGTGGTCAAAGGCTAGCCTACCAGCAATTAAAAATAAAACTGAATATTTTAGAAACAGCTAATCAGATTTTATTATAATATAGTTTAGAATCGTCGCGCGTCGCATTAAAACCCTCTTGCTGATAAAATAAACCAAACCAGCTGTACTAAGTTTCATGAAAAGAATTAAGGCGGTGATTGTCAGTCGCCCCCATCTATTTAGAGAGACTATAAAAATCAATTGATATATTTGTTATGCAGAAATTATAGAGTTGTTAGACGAAGTATAAATTTGTAAATATTTTAGATTAAATATAGCGGCCCGCACCGGCTTCGCACGGGTAGTTAACTTATTGGATAATATTCTATAACCTAACTTCATCAGGGATGATGTAGAATTCTCATGATTAAAGAATTTTTCAAATCGCCCAGTAGTTTTTAGGTTTATTTGTTACATACAAAAATACATCTCTTTCCTCCTCTTATCCTAGATTGATTTCACCTCCTTTAAATCTTACGATCCGTAGGACCTAATAATTATTAAACTAATATTGACTACTATGAGCATACTTTTATAAATGTTTGTTTGCATAATGCCGTCGATACATATAAATGTATTGACGGCGCTTATCAAACGAAGCGAGTGAAATATTTGCCTTACTATATATAGATACATCTAATTTGGTCCATCTGGAATGTACGCGCGATTTGTTTATCATGATTTATTTACATCAGTGTCCAGAGAAGTAAACGAATGTGCATTTTGGTCTCTGGCACTTCTAATTTTATTTTGAGACTAGATTTTTTAGCTTATGAGAAAATTTGCCTCATTTTGCTCGCAGACCAGTTGAAACACTTTGGACTCGAAGGCGAATTTCCCCTTTAGGCCGATTTTTAGTCTACAACTAGATACTGATCTGCCAGCTACTTTTTATGCTTATAAAATACTAGTGGCCCGCCTTAGCTTCGCACGGGTATTTAATAAAAAAATTAAAATAAAACATATTTTTCGGTAATATTCTATAGCCTATGTTCTTCAGGGATAATGTAAGATAGTAATGGTGAAAGAATTTTTCAAATCGGTCCAGTAGTTTTTATGTTTATTCGTTACATACAATAATACAAATCTTTCCTCTTTATAATATAAGTATAGGCTATGTATCTCACTTTTCTTTGAAGGCCATAGATCTCAAATTGTAAATCATCTCAAGTTTTAAATTTTATAGGACCACGACGATGGATAAGTGAATGAAAATTAGTAAGTAGTTGCTTACATTTGCGTTTTTGAATATAATGTGGAAGGAGCTGTTAATTTGTCTCGTTGCTTTCCCTGCCTACATGTCACGAGTAGCTAATAAGTCTAGAAGCTTCTCGTAAGGAGTTGAACACCTTTCTTCCATTCAATCAATCTCGTTGCAGCAATCAATCACTATATTTACCTGTTCTGATCCGTAACATTAGAACTTCAAACATATTTGATGGAGTGCCTGACCAATTAACATAAAGGCCAAAGTTGTTAGTGTTGTTTTTGCGTTACTGTGTGTATTTCCTTGATGCTTGCGATGTTTGTTTACATGCAAACTTTCTTCAGCATTAATCATGGACTAGTTTAAGTTGTTATTTTTGTGCGAAAATTTGTTTTGATTGAAAATAAATATTTATATTATCTCTGTTTTTTTGAAGTGCTATTTTAATCGTTACATTGACTAGTGAAGAAAATAATACGTCAACGAGACTAGTCATCGTATAGGTATATGTATGATGTATAGAGCTATTCATGTACTGCGTATTGGTTGATAATGTTTATGAAATGGTTTGCTAAATATTTTGATAGGATTTTGTAACAAAATTAAATGTTTGCCTGGAGACTTCAAGGAGTATTAGTATCCTGTCATAATATGAGATGATGGTTTTTTAAATATATAGCTGATAGGCTAAGTATGGGATGATGTGATCGAAGATGTTGTTCAGGCTAACCTAGAATTACTGACTCTCAATGGCAGCTGCCGAAAAGCACCGTTGGATGCTTGGTGACCTATTTTCTACTTGAGGATGGTAACTAGCTAGAATGGCATTCGCAAATTGCCCTACCACCATGCTATAACGACTGCCATCCTAAGACAACAACCGGGACTGATGACTTAACGTGCCCTTCGACGCACGGAAGCGCTCAGTAGTAATACCACTAGCGGCCACCTATTCAACACTCGACCGCAGCGGACGTTGCTTAACTTAGCTGAACGGTTAGAGCAGCTAAAAAATTACACAACGAGCCCTTCAAAATCTCTGGGTGCTATAAATCTAAACGTTTTGAATTGATTATTAGTCGGAGCAGTATCTCAATATAAAGCTGAGCGTCTACTCTCTTCATTTCATTATGTAATAAAAAAATACCAATTTTCATTGCGCGACGACTTTTTCTTATAAGTAGTTATTTTTTTTTAGATTCAAAACATGGCGGATGCCCTTCTCAACATAGAAGGCAATGAAGCGGCTACAGTTTTCGTGGTGGATTGGAGGTCGGGATCGCAACCGCCGTACGGGCAGGCTGTGGCGAATATAAGGCTTGTAGGAGTCATGACGGCACATCTTATACATAATGTTTATGTAAGTTTTTTATTACCTTACGTTTTTACATTGTCCGGTGGACACCAGGCTAGCTAACATCCACAAACATAATTCCGTGTCAGAGTTCTGAAAGATGACAAAGGGAAAATACGAGAAGAGATGCAGCACTATCTTGTAGACTCTCGGTAGCTATACTCATATGATTTAAATACATTGGTGGCATTAGTGCTATTATGATTTAGGCCTTCATTGATTCGATTTAACGTGGTATACTTGTTAGGGATAGCATGTTTTAGAATCGGTTCGTGTGGTTTGGACCAGACTTATTAGGTAGAGCGTTCTTTCGAGAGTGGGAATCGGGGTTTCGTTCTGCCTTTCCTCTTGGTGGAGGCATGTGTTCTTCGGTGAACGACCTGGGTAATGAAGAACAATAACCCTAGTACGAGTTTTCTTAGTTTACGTTACTACATACGTGAAACTTATTTTGTTCGTACCGTTTAATATCGGCTGTGTGAATTCGCACATATGTTGCACATGCATTTAATACCGGAACTCACCCGCAAGCTCGTCGTTTAGAGGATAAACGTTTCTTTACAAAATTACAAATTAACTAGGGGAAAAGTTATAGTCATGTGCGGGATCATCCACCCCTATGGCCGGGGTATGCTCTGACCGACTGAGCTAACATGACAATGACTCATAACTCAATTTTTTCGTCTCGTTCTTCAACCATCGTATGGGAATGATATGATCCCACATATGACTATAATTTTATGTCTCATAAATTTGTATTGTAATTTGCAGAGCATGCGGTAGTTAATATTTTTATTGTTGCAATAATAAAAATATTAACTTACCTAAACGTTTCTGCTTAGAATGCTGGTGAAATATTGTACACGTACAGTTTATATTTTGTTCCAAATTGAAGGGAAAGATGAACAGTGGAATATAGCCAGATGGAAATAATAATTATATTGGATGGCAAACACAGTACAGCTCCGTGTTCAATATTCTATATATACGTGTTCTTACGTCCGGGCAGGGGCAGTAGCGTTACATAAGGGTCATATTGGGCTAACACTGGATTGAGAACTAGATCTCAAGGGCAGCTGCCGGATCAGTTAGGTGCTTCTTTACAAATTTGTATTTGACAGTGGTGAATGCAATGCAATTTGCAAAACAACAGCGTATGGCATGTGGCGTGTAGTTGAAGCTTACTGCCTCGCGGCTACTGTTGCTTTGTTAAGCCACATACATGAACGTTTCGCTGCTTTATTGCAAAAAATCTATTCGTATACCATTACTCAGTTTTTTGAAGTGGTGACAACCCATGTAAGAATTACAGTACTGCTACCTTACCTATATTTACCGCCAAGCAATAATGCGAAAATTACTGTGTTCCGGATTGAAAGGTATGGGTGCCGGTGAAATTACAGGCTCATGAGTATTAACTTTGTCTCAGAGTGAAAGGCGCAGTGCAACTGCACCACTAGTAACGAACTGCATCTATTATAGGCATAGCTTACCGCTTAACAACAGGTGTACCTAACGCTTATTACATTACGATAGCATCAAAAAGTAACAAAACTTCATGATATATTAAGGAAAATATATTATAAAGTAACGCACCGAGATCTTTGAAGTGGCGGTAGCTTCATAGGTGTGAGTGTCAGTTGCCTAGCAAGCTGTTACTTTGTACCTACGAAAGCTCACCAGGCTTCCATTATTTTAATTCCATCGAATAGAATACCTGCCGTCAACAATCAACGTGATATTTCGGCCGGTCCTGGAGAGCCAGTTACCATATACTCGTAGGTCTAGCCTGTTTATATTATCGGAGATTTAAACTAAGTTCTTATTCCTTATTCATTATTTTCAGGACATTTTGGGATTATCACACCTAGATAACTTCCATTTCATCGGACATTCCCTAGGTGCACATCTTGGAGGCTACTGCGGTCACGCTTTGCAAAAGGTTAGTTTATATTTGTAAATAATAATTATTTTTATCTGTAAACTAAGAAGTATGTTTGAATGTAGAAATTGAGTTAATGCACAAATAAATAGATTAGTCACTAAAAAAAGGATTATTTAAATATATATGTACATAATATTGTAAAATTATTAATGACTAAATAATGGAATAATAATAGGTTCATCATTAGCTCCTATGCTCAAAGTAACAACATAAAAGAGACTTGATACAGATGTTGAAATGACCGAAGTACAGTTTTTCAACTATCTTTGACACGTCAGAAAATGTATAGCAGGCTTTCAAAACATTTTTCTTGAACCTAAAACTACTTTTTGGAATACATACATTAGTTAATGCCCATGGTTAACTTTTCTTATAAACTGCGATGATTGTTGTTTTACAGAAGTTCAACATAAAGCTAGGAAGAATCACTGGCCTAGACCCGGCTGCTCCATACTTTAGTGACACTGTGACAATCGTGCGCTTGGATCGGTCTGACGCGAAGTATGTCGACATAATTCATAGTAACGCCATGCCGCTTTATTTCTCAGGTAAGGTGCATTCATTATTGTTAGACATAGAAAGTATGTGATAATTCTAGAAAGATCATGAAAAAACTAGAGAGTTTACCGTAAACTTCAAAATTTGAGCTAAAAAGTTCAGTATAATCATAAAGGCCCAGCTACATAATTTATCGACACAATTATAATACTGAGCTTAGATCGATTATGTAATGAGAAATGTATTATCGACATTATTCCCAATCATTTTAACCTTTTCAAGCTGGTTTGCACCAAATTTCACTATAGTGCGCGGGGAACTAGTTGTTGGATTTAGGTATGTGAGCGGTGGAGAGGCGGGGGCGCTTGCTTTGGTCATCACTGTTCTGAGCAGTAGGCAACCCGCCCTCGAGCCACCTAAGGCGCAAAAAACTAGTACCGCACGCACTATATTTAATCTGCGAACTTTGGTCTAAATTCAACTTTATCCCAACCTAAGAATAAATAATAAGTTAGGAAATCTAATTCAGAACAAACTCCCCACAAAAAATGGCCCCACTACCTACGAATAAATAATAATATTTATTCGTAGTTCCTAACGGTATTAACTAGACACGCGATTTGACATCAAGGCCGTCAAAACTTTACTGTTACCGTTATGTTATAGTACACATTATCATTGCACAAGTGTTGGGAGTGTTGTATAAATGTGGTCCCCGTTTCAGGGTTCACAGACTTGTTTGTCTTACACTGTTTTTGCTGACGAATTATTGCTAAAAGTGCTGTTTGCTTTGACGTTCCTGATCGATGAACTAAGTAAAGCGGCCATGAATTGAATGGATGACTGCTTGTGGCATTACTACTGAGCGCTTCCGTGCTTCGGAGGACACGTTAAGGCGTCGGTCGGTTGCTGTCTTAGGATGGCAGTCGTTCAAGTCGGCAAGTTACCGTCCTCAAGTAGAAAATCTGTTGCAAGACACCTAACAGTGTGTTCCGCATAAGTTCTTGAGAGCCAGGATTTTAAAAATTGTAACAGTTACTTCTGAGTAACAACAACAAGCAAGTATCAGTTGTATTTTGCAGCTGATTATAAACTAATAATGCCTATGTTGGGAGAAATGTGCAGCAAGTAGCCTAACCACTTATAGGTAACTCATTTTTACTATCACTGGACCACCCTTGTCTTAAAAAAACCTGATTAACGGACCACAAACATCTTACAAATGACAGATATGCATACTGAACCCAATTAATGTTATTGTGACGGAACAAGCTCGTGGCCCACCTGATGTTCAGCGGACTAACCTCTGCCTATAACAGATGCATTTCATCACAAGTCACAAATTGCTCTGCGCCCGTCACTTTGAGACATAGTTGTTAAGTCTCATTGTGCCTGTAATTTCACTGGTTCTCAAGGACTACTGCCGGAACACACCGTTAGGTGCTTGGCGACAGATTTTCTACTTCAGTATGGTAGCTAACCAGGCGGGAAATCACAAAATGCCCTTCCACCATGCGGTGAAGCTCAAGCCGGCGGTGGGGATCGAACCAGGGTACTGCGGCGCGGCAGTCCATAGCTATTACCGCTCGGCCATCATTGTTTCAAAACTGCTTATTTGCTATCATTATAATTATCATATTTACAATTTCTTTTACAGGTTTCGGTATATCTGAACCGATAGGTCACGTAGATTTCTACCCCAATGGTGGCTCAACGCAACCTGGCTGCAAGAAGGTTGACTCGGCTGTTCAAAGTGCCAGTTACCAACAAGTTGTTAAACTGGTTGGGTGCAACCACGAAAGGAGTTACCACTTCTTTACGGAGAGCATCAATCCTTCATGTCCCTTTACAGCGGTGCAGTGCGAGTCTTATGCCGTGAGTACTTACATGGTGGCTAGTTGAGGAGCTAGATTAGTAGCATTAGTTGTAAACAATCAAGTTGATAAACTGGTTGGGTACAGATTTACCAGTTCTTCATAGTGAGGATCAATCCTTTCTGTCCCTTTATTGCAGAGCATTGCGAGTCTTACGATTAGAGTCTTACATAGAGCGTAGTGGAGCTTGCCTAGCCGTTCTTTACTGATTAACTAGGTTAACAATGCTGCGGTCATTATTCGGTGACGATGGGTGACAACTATGGCATGTACGACTGCGCGCCATGCTCCGGAAGGCACGTTAAGGCCTCGGTCTCGGTTGTTTTCCTAGAATCACGACTGTTATAGTATAGTCAAGTAGAAAATCTGTCGCCATGCACCTAACGGTGTGTTCCGGCAATTAGTTTAGAACTACTAGTATGCCTACGAAATATAGTTAAATAATTAAAACTAACAAAAAACTGACGACAAACATAAAGTATGCATTATTACGGATAACTGAAATACTACTCGTCAGATCTCACTCAAATTTAAATGGGACTTAATGACTAGCGCCAGTTTTCGAAAGTAAAAAAATGATCAAAATCGGCACACCCTGTTAAGAAATATGAGGTAACATACGCAAAAAAAAATACAGTGGAATTGTGAATCTCTTCCTGTTTAGAAGTCTGCTAAAAATTGCTTAAATTCAAGTTTTATTTAAAAAAAAACCTACTATTACTGCGCAATATCGTTCTTATCTAAACAGTAAAATTATATATAAAACGACGGCAAAATGATTACTTTAGGTCCCATAATTGTTTATGTACGATAAATCTTTAAAAATTAATCACAGAGTCTATGTGTATTGTGTATACTGTATCAGCCCGATTGTCCACTGCTGGACACAGCCTCCCTCATTAAGGGGGGGTTTGCACTAATCCCCACGCTTGGCAGGCGTCTTGGGGATCGCATTAACAGATAACAGTTTCTCAAAGGCGCTGCTGCCCACCTTACGGTACTTTTCCCTTAGTCGCCTCTTACGACACCCACGGGTAGATATGGAAGGGTAACATTCTATCCCGGCACCCCACTGGGTGTGCTTTATGTGTATATAAAAGCTATTACACTAATACACGGACTTTTTACACTATTAACGTCTTCACGCCTCAACGCAAGGACTGAACTGATTTGGATAAATATTGCTGCAAAGGTTCCTTAGGTTTTGTAATACACATTGGACACCTGTCAGCCACATAAACTGAATAGTTACCGAGGGAGCGCAATATAATACAAGCTAGTATACAATGTACCAGCCTGAAGAGTAATATTTCTTCTCACATCTTCTTCTGCTTTGTTCAAAGGCGTTCCTTGATGGCAACTGCACGACATGCGACAATAAACATTTCTGCATCCCCATGGGCTACCACTCGTATGGCGTTTACAAGAGACTGCAGTTGGGTGGACTGGTCGATACCAACTCTAACATCGCTCTATACTCACTTACTGGCAGCACGAAGCCTTTTTGCAGTAAGTTTTTATATATTATGCGGCAATCTATAATGCACTTCTTTTGACTTACGTAAATAAACTGCTACCCCCAGTTTCTGGAAAATGTTACATTCTTGATTACTGAACGCTTATTGGTCAATCATATTCTATGACGCGATCGTTGACCAATGAGGGTTTAGTATTCTGTCTGTTAGGCTTCCACCAGAGATGTGCGAGAAAAATGAGCGGCGTGGTAAAAATCTACCAATAGAATTGCTGCGCTCAGAGAGCCTTTTTTATTGCTGATAGGAAGCCTTTGACCACAACCGTACATGATGTTAAGGGATGATGTGGTCGAAAGGTGTTAACAGGTTTACCCTAGAATTACTAGCTCTCAAGGACAGCTGCCGCAACATTCCGTTAGGTGCTTGGCGACAGATTTTCTGGGAGGTCGCTAGCTGGCCGGCATTCACAAAACCCTTCCACCATGAAGCTTAAGCCGCGGCAGGATTCGAACCATGAGCCTGCTTCGCGGCAGTCCATAGCCAATGCCACTGAGCCATCACTACTTCAAGGCTAGGACAGTGAAGCAATCATATTGGTGTATTTCAACTCATACATCGCTCATTTTCTTCTCTTGTGCGACTGTTTGACAAACGTGCCCACAGAATTAAAAGGACCAGAAGGATCACTTCGCAAAGCCATTCCTTTAAATAAGCGACTCTAGTTACGGCGTAATAAAGTGCACTTCAGCTCGCACAGCACGGAGTACCTAATATTTGTATTCACCTACGGCGTTTCTCTTTCTATCGCTTAGTCACTCATAGCTCTGATCTCTTCTGACGCGGCAGGCACCGTAGAATAATCCCGTCCGGACGGGTACGCTGATGTACCTGTAGCTTTGTACCTAAAATGCGGAGTAAGCTAGGCCTGACGTGCCATAAACTGGGTGTAAGAGTGTCTCCATTGTCCATTGTTTTAATAAAGTGTGTGCATCTATCTTATTATTTCTATTTTCACAGTTGATAGGTTAGCCTTTAACCATCACGTCGCCTGTTGTACAATGATGATGTGGTCTAGGATGGTAAATATGTATACCTAGATGATACTGGCTATCAAGGACAGCTGCTGGAACACACTGTTTATGTGCTTGGCGACAGATTTTCTATTTAAGGGTGGAGAAACTGGGAGACCATTTGCAGATGGCTCCATGAGTTGAAGCTCAAGCTTGAAGAGAGGATTCGATTTTTTTACCTGAAATCATGATCCACGCCTATTGCTATGATCTATCACTGCTTTAACTGCTTCAAAACTTTTAATGGGAAGACAATTTGTTCATGTTTTGCTTACATGAAAGAAGGATTGGTCCTTTTATGCCTTCTCACTAATTTTGTGTTGTCTGCAGAAAGCGCTTTAAACAATTTTTTAATAATCAATTATTTAAGTCGCTTCCTGCAGACAACACAAAATAATTGTTATTAATTATCCCTTATCTTCACGGCTACTTGCAAAAAATGTTTTTATTATATGTGATAAATGTTTTTTTTTATTTTTCAGGAGTCCACTACGAAGTCGTGTTGAAGGTATCAAATTCAACAGAAAGTCTTCGACACGGGCCTGAGCTCGGGAAGCTCGCTATCACACTGATGGATAAAAACGACGTCAAGAGCAACCACAAGTTTCTTGATGAAGAATAGTAAGTATAATCCATTCTTTTTTGCCGGTAGTACATTAACTTCTATATCGCGTCGGAAAATCCCTGTCCACTTATCTCTTTTTTTAGCTTCGTGAACAAAAAATAGTATTTCAAAGTCATAATAATTTATTACATTTATGCGTCTACGACGCTCTTATAAAGATCAATTATAAATTTTAATATTGAAATATTATAAATTGTACTGGCACATTCAGCAAAAAAAATAATGTATAGAGCCACTGAGAGAAAAACGGACAAGAAACTCGTGGCTATTCTTTTAGGATCCATTTCATTAATGGCACGAATTGCACGCTTTTTTTAGATACAGATTGTCTCTATCTCAGCAGCAGCTCCCCACGGAAATGCACCATACGACATAACACTGTGGAAGTACGCGAAATAAACTAGCCGAGAGTATAGTCACTACGTGCCAGATCCTCTAACGATATGAAGAAAAAAAACTTATTTATTGATCAAAAAGCCATTGAACAAGGGTAAAGCTCGTATGGATATCCCTTAAGAACTCAAAAATACAACACATGCCAATAAGCTAGCTGTAAGAAAGATGTGAAAAATTATCCAGACTGTTGTGCCAATACATAGTCGAAGACATTTGAAATGTCACGAGAGACGGCGATAGCTTCTCTATATTTTCATTGGTCTCGCTCCAGACATGAGTATCTTACAGGAGAATATCTCTAGTGACTTATTACGGCAAAAGCTGTGCAGTGTTTTTTCGTTCGTTTGGTGTTTCGTCCTCCAGACCAGACATTTTTCTATACTCAAAACATCTAAAACGCATAGTACTTATAGAACTTACTGTGCCGTTGGAAACAAACATACCTAAACAACACACAATAAAGAAATATTATAACCTAACAAAAGAATTAACCAAAAACGGCTATGTGATTAATTTATATGCTGTAGAAGTTGGAGCAAGGGGTATACCAGCGAAATCCCTATATAACCTACTTAAAGACCTTGGCCTACCAAGAACAACCGTAACTTCCATCCTAGAACGTGTATCTAAGGCGGCATTAGTAGGATCTTACCAAATTTGGTTAGGTAGGGGAGGAGGCTCGAGCGGTGAAGGGGAGCATTGATATATCATAAAGGGGCCCCTTAACCTGTTCCACTTTGGACTCTCCTACCGAACGGACGTGTGTTAGAGATATATTTAATTTTTATTGCATAATATAATTTCGGTTGCACTTTTCAACTTCGACGGGTTTCGTTTGGACATCGGCTCCTCTCTTACTACCCTGGGACAATTGTCATTGGAACCCGCGGCCATCTTGAACGGTGTCGGACCTTTCACCTGAAAACTGCTGGTGCGCTGCCCCCTGAAGTTGTCTCCGTGTTTGTGAGTGCGTTTTGATTTGACAGTATTATATTATTTTACTTACCGCAAGCTGTGATCAAAGTTGCTCCTGCATACAAAAATTGCGCCTGAGTTGGGGTCCGAACGCTGACCTGCGGATTGCAAGTCACCTGCTGTCATACTTGAGCCACATTGACGGGAGCTGCTGTGTCGAAATTGAGACTTAATTACGACGTGCAATTCGTCACCCTAATCAACTTGTAGTGATTATTATTTCTGCAACTAAGCTTTCGTAATTGCCTGAGTCTGGTGCTCATTTGCACTAGTGTACATAATATAATTATTATAACTTAGCAAATTTACACAATGAAGTGTCACGGCTGTTTTAACATTATTAGCGACTCTAAGTCACTAAAATGCAATACTTGCGCTTCCGAATATTGTTGTGAATGCCTTAATATATCAGCCGAGACTTACAAAAGATTAGACATGAAACAAAGGGCGGCATTAAACTGCCCTTTTTGCCAAAATGTAACTAGGCGTAAAAATGATGATAATACTCCCTGCCGCCAACGGCGTAAAGCGCAATCCCTTAATGAGACGATGGACATTTCTCAAGCGTCTAGCGAATTGCACACAAGTATTGCTATGCACACTTCTACAGGCGCCGACTTGCAAACTGAACCCGTCACCATGGAAAGCATCAGTAAACTATTTGATTTGAAACTGTCACCGGACTCTGATATAATGACTGGCTTGAGAATTGCCCTCAAAAAGGATATTGAGCAAATGGTCTCCGCGGAGGTCAGTCGTGCGGTCCAAAAGCTCAAAAGTGACTTTACTACTACGACGGATTATATATCTGCGGAGCAAAAGGATATGAGGTCGGATATAAATGACAAGGATTTGAAAATCAAACATCTGGAATCGGAGCTGTATAAGACGCAAACTTCGCTGTTAAAAATAGAAACGCGAATGTCAGCCATCGAAAAGATTTCACGTAATTGTAATCTAGAAATTCACGAAGTGCCAGAAAATAAAAACGAGAATGTGATGAGCTTATTCAGAAAACTCTGCGAGTGCTTGAAAATCGTGCTACCAGACAATGATGTAAGCGCTTGCCGCCGTGTCGCGAAGATGGACCCCTCATCTAAACGGCCTCGTAATATTCTTGTCACCCTTTCATCACAAAGATTACGGGATCACATTCTGTCATCGGCTACGAGATATAATAAGGCCCATTCTACTGATAAACTGGCTTCAACTCACATTGGTTTCACGGGTGAAACTCACAGGATATACCTATCTGAACATTTGTCTCCTGAAATCAAAGAAATACATAGCTCTGCAAGAAAGTTCTGCAAATTAAATAGCTTCAAGTTTGTGTGGGTGCGTTTTGGTCAGGTTTATGTACGTAAAAATGAACAAAGCCCGGCTATACTTATAAAAAGCTTGGAAATCTTAAATAAGCTGCAACAATAATGAGTTTGTATATACTTTCTAAACAAATATAGCTTTTGTATTTAATAATATCTAAAACTTAATAATGATTAACGTGTACTATCAGAATGTTAATAGATTTCGTAGTAAGTTGTCACAGTTTTATGTGAATGTACTTAGCTCTAACTTCGATATTCTATGCCTGACGGAAACAAATCTAAACAATGGTGTTTTTGATGGTGAAATCTTTGACGCTCGCTATAATGTATTCAGACGTGATCGTGAGGACACCGCCTCCTCCAAACGTGAGGGCGGCGGAGTGCTCGTCGCTATCAAAAAGCGATTTCAGGTTATCCGACAGGCATCTTGGGAAAGCGGGATGGAGGATATCTGGATCACTATAATGCCAGACACACCAAATGAAATGCCATTTCTTAATTTATGTGTCTGCTATCTACCACCCGATATAAGTCTTGTTAAATTGGATGAATTTTACTCTAATTGTCATAAATTATTATTGAATGACCGCTCAGAAGACCAATTTCTAATACTTGGAGATTTCAATACCCCTGACTTCTCAATGAGCATGAATATAAGCGCTGATTTACCTTCTACTTCGTCACAATCTAAAAAACTTTTACTACTTGAAGAGTTAATAGCGTTTTGCAATTTGAAACAAATTAATAATATCAGAAACACAAATGGAAGGTTACTCGATTTGGTATTTACAACATTCGACCATGGTACTGTCAGCGACACGTTTCCCCTAAGTTTAATAGACAAACATCATCCTGCTCTTTCTGTAGAACTGCCATTGACAAATTCATCAAAAGGCCTAAATAAGCGCAACAAGAAACGTATAAATTTTTCAAAATGTAACTATCTAGGCATCAAGTCAGAACTAGATACAACTGATTGGTATGACATTCTGTCCTCTTCTGATATCAATATATGCACTCAGAATTTCTATGATAAATTATTTGACATTATTAATAGACACACTCCAATGATGACCTCAAAGTCTTTGTCTTACCCAATTTGGTACAGTAAACCTTTAATTAAATGCAACGAGGAAAAGAACAAGTACCATAAGCTGTATAAAAAATATAATAATCCCCGTGATTATGACACCTTTTCTTTACTCCGCGAGAGATTCAAGCAAATGGCAACTGACTGTTATAATAAATATCTTGCTTCAACTGAAGACTCTATTGATAAAAATATTAAACTATTCTGGAGCTTTGTGAAAAGTAAAAAGGGTCAAACGTCAATTCCACATTTAATGAAATTCGGAAATGCCGTGTCTTCTGATGGCCAAGGTATTTGTGACTTATTTTCTCGATATTTCGGTTCAGTCTTCGAAAAAGATGATCCAAATCGTTCAATTTATTGCGATGAACACCTAACATCTAACATGTATTCAAGTGATTTTGCAAATTGCTTCCATAGCTCGATATCAAATATGGTAATTACAGAAATAGATATAATAATCAAAATTAAAAAACTAGATAAGAACAAAGGTGCTGGTCCTGACTTACTCCCCGCCTCTTTTATTAAGTTGTTTGGCAAAGAATTGGCTGTTCCCTTACGTATAATTTTTAATAAATCGCTTTCAAATGGCGTATTCCCAAAATGTTGGAAAACCGCACACATCATACCGATTTTTAAAAATGGTGATAAATCAGGTTGCGAGAATTATAGACCAATCAGTATTCTGTCTTGTTTTGCGAAATTATTCGAATCAATTATTTACGACCTCTTATACAATCACTTCAAACCAATCCTTTCCACCAAACAGCATGGCTTTGTCAAAAATAGGTCAACAATTACTAACCTCTTAGAATATAAGAATTATCTTTGTAAAAGCTTTGCTGTAGGAGGTCAAGTCGATTCTATCTACACGGATTTTTCTAAAGCTTTCGATAAGGTTAGCCACAGAATACTATGTAGTAAGCTTGCTACGCATGGAATCAGCGGTAGCTTATACCGCTGGATATGTTCCTATCTCGATAACAGGAGTCAATTGGTTGCATTGAGAGGGTATGTTTCGTCTCCTATACAGGTAACTTCAGGGGTACCACAAGGGTCTCATTTAGGGCCCCTCATGTTTGTCATATTTATTAATGACCTTATTGAGCGCCTGTCATGTCAGTGTCTTTTATACGCTGATGATTTAAAGATTTTCAACGTCGTGACTAGCACAAACGACTGCTATGTTTTGCAAAAAGATTTAAATACATTGTCAAATTGGTGCAAGTTAAATAATATGTTCTTAAATGTCAGTAAATGCTTTACTATATCGTTTACTAATAAGCGCAATAAAATCATTTATGATTACACTATCGACGGACAGGTGCTGAATAGGTCGTATGTAGTTAAAGATTTGGGCATCCTTTTTGACGAACAGCTTTCATTCCGTCCTCATTACCAACATATAACAAATAAAGCCAACCAACTTCTCGGTTTTGTTTTAAGATCGACAAAAGGATTTAAAAAGTCTCGAAGTCTTCTGTATCTCTACTTTGCACTTGTAAGAAGTGTTTTGGAATACGGAAGCCCGATCTGGTCTCCGTATTACAAAATTCACATAGATAATATAGAAAGAGTACAGAAAAAATGCCTAAAAATACTATGTTACCGTCAGAAGCTGGGGCGATCCCACCTCAATTACGCTATGAGGCTGACTAAATTTAGGACTCAGTCTTTAGAGTCGCGCCGTAAGTATTTTGATTTTATTTATCTCTATAAAGTTACTCACTCTATAACAGACACCCCTGATCTACTTTCAAATATATCCCTGAATATTAAATACAGCCGACGTCGGTCTAACACTACTAATTTATTTGTTCTCAATGTTTGCACAAACAACATCTCGTACTTCAACCCTCTAGTTAGAATGTTCCGTCAATATAATGAATTATCAAAAAAATATCCAGAATTAGATATTTTCTATCCTAAACTCAGCGGTTACATTAAAATTGTGAAAGATATCCTCTATCCCAAAACAGAAATTTCGGTCACGTCTGGTGAGGCGTGTCCGTATGATCCTAGTTAATTATCAATAATAATATTATATAAGTAACGTGAGTGTGCATGTATGTACGTAGTGGTTGAATTGGTGCTGATTGCTGCTAGCTATGTGGATAATTATGATTATTATTAACCAAGAAAATATAAATATGTCTTTTTACATAGTTTGAAGCATATCGCTTAGCTTGTTTGCTCGCTCGTGCACGTGTGCCCCCATAAGCATCATTATATTAAGTTGCAGGTTTATAAATTACCTTTTTGTAAATTTATCATTACTCTTTATTTTATTAGAGCACAAAAGTGCCCGTTCGATACTTTTTGTTTTTGCTGAATGCACATATGTTTAAATCACAATCCAGTTCAAAACTAAATATATTTATTATATATATATTGTAAACTTAGTTGATGTTATGATTGTTATTTGTTTTGTGCATCTAAATAAATAAAAAAAAAAAAAAAAAAAACCAGCAGGTCCATGTTTCGAATCCCGCCGCGGCCTTGAGCTTCACCGCATGGTGGAAGGGCATTATGTGAATGCCCGCCTGGCTATCGACCACCCTCAAGTAGAAAATCTGTTGCGAAGCACCTAACGGTGTTCCGGCAGCTGTCCTGTGTGGCTCTCAAGCCAGTAATTCTAAGTTAAGACTTAAAAACACCTTCGACCACATCAGCACTTACCATCAGGTGAGATTGTGGTCAAAGGCTTGCCTACCAGCAATTTAAAAAAAACAATTTAATTGGTATGATAATATTTCTGTGTTTATTCAAATAATTATAAAAATATTGAAGATGTTATTTTTCTCGCCACTGTATAAAACTAACTAGGTACGTAAAAAACTTTGTATATTCTATGCTTATCAATCAAAACTCAAGTTGAGATGAACTAATTATATAAATTTTCATGAACAAGGATAACCTTTTGCATAGTGTATAAAAATAAAACAATGTATAAGTGATAAAAATTTAGCAATAACAATGCCGAAAATTATAAACATAATTAAGTTTTGGTAATCATTGTGCGTCAGAATGTGGGTCAAATCCGGTATCAAATGTAAATACCACAAATAACACTTTAGGAAAACAATATTTAATTATCTTGGTACCTAAAGTGATAGTGCGATTTATATTTTTTTACAAGGTTAGCTGATTTAAAACAGACCGAATGAAATAACGTGTTTCTTGTTAAAACTTCAATGATCGAACTAAAGCATACTTTGAAAACCACATTACATATTTAAAAAAAATGCTATCGCACCTGAATTTCCTGAATGGTCTCGAGTAATATGAGGCGAGTCTATTGCCATCTACCGGGTACAGCTGTTACTGACTCCAGATCCTGACTTATGCGAAAATTAAATAAATTTAGTACCGTATGGTACAACTTTGTACTAAATATACCTTAATATAAAATTTTGTTCCTTAGGTTAATATATTTGGTTAATATAATAACCCCCGTGGAGTGACGGGTTAGAATTGCATCTCCCCATATCATCCGTGGGTGTCGTAAGAGGCTACTAAGGGAAAAATACTGGAAGGTGGGCAGCAGCACCTTCTAAAGAACTGCCATCTTACTTTGCGATCCCCAAGCCGCCTGCCAAGCGTGGGGATTATGGCAAATACCCCCTTAATAGGGGAGGCTGTGTTCAGCAGTGGACGAGTCGGCTGTTACAGTACAGGTTAATATAATTTAATACGATTTTTACATCGTTGATTAAATCAAAACTAACCAATATAATAAAAAAAAATATATCTGCTACAATCAAAGTTAATGTAAAATCTAGTTGTCATATAAATATAGAATAAATGTAACGAATTCTACCTAGTACTAAATGGTAAAATTGTATTACAGCATTTTTTTGTAGAATAGAATTCAATTGCTTGCGTTATTTATTTAAGGAATTAACTTTGAACTAAATCATCATCTATAAGGCTGATAAAAATTTCAAGTACCTACTCCTAAATAATTATTAATTCGAATCACATTAAAATCACATAAATATTCAGTATATTTAACAAACGCTCTTTAGTACTGCACGCTTAAATTCTATTACATTATTGTTGAGTAGAGTATTATACTCTATTGTAAGGTAACAATTACATTATTTTGATTAAAAAAAACCGGCCAAATGCGAGTACGACCGAGGGTTCCGTACTATTAAAGAATTTACCACAAAATCGTTATTTTGTGGTAAATTATTTTTTTATTTCAGTCCGGGCAGCACTTGGGCGGTTTTTTTAAATATTTGATTATGACGATGTCCGCCTGATGATAAGCGGATTAACCTCTGCCTATAACAAATGCATTTCGTCAGAAGTGATAAATTGCACTGCGCCCGTAGCCCTGAGACGTACAGTTGTTAAGTCTCACGTGCCTGTAGTTTTACTGTCTTTCAAGGACTGCTGCTGGAATAGCGACAGATTTTTGCTTGAGTGTGGAAGCTAGCCAGGTGAGCATTCGCCTTCTACGATGCCGTAAAGTTCAAACCGGTGATGGGCATCGAAACATAGACCTGCGGCACTGCAGACTAGATAATACCGCTCGGCCATAATTGACAAAATATTTTATTTTTATTTTTTATATAGCTTATAGGCTAGTTTTTGACCACTATCTCACCTGATGTTTAGTGATTATGTGGTCGAAGATGTTATTCAGGCTAGCCTAGGATTACTGGCTCTCAAGGACAGCTGCCGGAAAACACCGTTATGTGCTTGGCGACAGATTTTCTACTTGAGGGTGGTAGCTAGCTAGGCGGCCAAAAAATGACTACCACCATGCTATAACGACTGCCTTCGTAAGACAACAACCGGGACCGACAGCTTAACGTGCCCTCCGAAGCACGGAAGCGCTCAGTAGTAATGTCACTAGCGGTCACCCATCCAACTCCCGTCCGCGGCGGACGTTGCTTAACCTAACTGATCGATTAAGTTATTACTTAACGGCTAAGCAAACTTCGCTACGAGCGCTTCATAAAGCGATTTTAATTTGCATGTTAGATAATAGACTTTAATCATACCAAGTTTGGCGCTTGTATGCCGTTTTTACGATAGAACAAAAATATGGACGGTAATCATCAATGATCAGAATAGGTAGTACAATATTGTGGAATTTCAGGACGATATCTTTATACGAACAATTTTACAAATACGCTAAAAACTAGTATAAATTCATAGTTATATCGTTAAAAATGATCCTTATTAAAATGTTAATCTAGTCATATGTAAACCGAAACATTTTAACATGACAACTCGCCGCCATATTGTTGTTAATTTTAAGCTTCACAAAAATGCTTTGAAATGTATGGTTTCGATAGCAAAAAAACGTACTGGAGAAGTGTACATGAAATAATAAAAAGCGAATATAGTGGCAACTCTCTCTCGCAAAAATAATGACGAGATTAGTCAAGCAAAATTCGTTTACTCTTGTTCTTTATTGAGTGCGTTCATTGTGATTTTGAGTGATCTGACTATATCGATGATCCTTGCTTGTTTTATGGACTGATTGATCTTTACACCTATGACTTTTTGGTTTTTTAATAGCGTTATCATTATTATTGATTAGGTGATCCAACATACTTATACAGATTTTGTTATAATTTCAACCGGCTGTCTATTACCGTTCCAAAGATGCAGCTCTTTAAAACTCGGCCGGACGAAATCTTGGAGGCATATAATATGGTTCCGTTTTCTAGTACGGATCCCTAAAAATTTAGACTTCGATAAAAAATATGCGGTAGAAAAAACATTAAAATATGTTTTAAATTAATTATCCTTTATTTATTATCAACATATTATCAACGCGGAACCGCTGCAAGTGTTATGGGCACCTTTGTACCGGGAGCGATCAGGGGTGGGTTGTTTGATTAGGCTAGTTTTAAGTTTGACTTAATTATTATTAATAAACAGCCTTACTTATAAACGCTACTTAAATTTTAAGCATTACTTAGCCGCTGATTAGCAAAATTCCTTACTCATAAACGCTACATAACTTTATCCAGTTCCTAAGTACTGCTTAAATCAGCTGTCAATTTAAACACTGTCCGACCCATGTTTAAATATTTAAGTAGCAAGATGGCGCCGATATTTCGGATCAGCTGATTTAGTTACCATTGAGGTTATTGTCAAGGAGGCATACAAAACTATAAACACGACATACTCTGTAAATAAATCGTAAAAATATAGCAAGTAGAAACATACATTGGATGATGAATTAAATATTATGCGTAACCTAATTACTTTTCTTGATCTTATTGAAGAGTATACCGCAGGTACAGTTCCTGAATTAAGAATATAAGGATTGTGCTACACTCGTATATTCCTATTGGATGTATTAAAAGGCAACTTGGAAAACGATGCGCTCAATGAGTGGTGTAGGTATTTCAGTATTATATCACTATTCACGTTGATATATATGAGTAGGGTGTTGCTGAACATTGGGTGGAAAACAGTTTCTACAGAAAGGTAGCGGGTATACTATACCTGCTACTAATAACGTTGGTTGTCGATTATAAAATCAAAGCCAAAACTTTTTACATTTTTGTTCTCGTGTTGTTCTATGCGTTGTTAACGAGTATTTTAAATATGTTGTTGCTTTGTATTTTGTATTGATATAGCTGAGATATATAAACTGACCCTACATAAAGGGGATATATCTCCCTAGCCTAACAATTGTAAGTATATATAATCCTTGTTAGGGTAGGACGATTCAATATTACTCTATACCTACTATAGTAGGTCTAGAATACCGGTAAGAAGACGTAAATAATACTAGTGATTCAATTTAAAAGCAGAATTGAGCACTTATTTGCTTATTTCAGCATAGATGTCGATTCAGTTCAGCAAAAAAAATATATTTTAGGAGTTGAAATATTCTTAATTGTATTAAGCATCTCATTTAATAGGGCGCGAGTTTATTACCAAATGGTAATAAACTGGTCCAAATTAGACGCCGGACTGTTACTGAAAATCACTATCTCATTAAAACCCCAACATCTGATCCGATCCGGTGATCGAACTCATTGTAATTATCTTATAGCCACGCCACGCGGTTTCACCCGCGTAGGCAATGATGATGAAAAGTAAGGAGAACCTAAACTAACTATTCTGTTATTTCATCCAAACCCTCAAGCCGTTAAAACGTGAATACATGTAGAAGACAAAAACACATACATATAAACTTTACATATATACATATAATCACGCCTGTATTCCCCGCAGGGGTAGGCAATGTTGTGTAAACACCCATGTTTCGGCCAATTGGGTTTTGGTCCCATGTAATAAGGGGCGAGCCTATTGCCATGTTTTCTCGAGGACACTAGACGAAACACAAGAACATATTACGGCCTTTATATTCCGTAAATTCATTTGATAAGCGATACCTTAAATTATATTCCGTAAATTTATTTGATAAGCGATACCTTAAATTACACTTACTGTGATTTAAGGAATCGCTATAAAATGATTAAAAATAAACAAGGATTGGAATCTTGGCTTCATAGAAAAAAACGTAGACATTGTTTGGGATGGAAAAAGATAACTTCCAGCGGGATTTGACGGTATTCTGGAATTACACCCGTAAATTCTGGGGTAACCCCATAATGCATTTCCAATAATGCTATGGAATAGATTGTTATTCCATAGCATAATTGGAAATTTATTAGGGCACTTTTAAATTTACCAAATTACAAAATTAAAACTCACTACAAATGTCTCCAGTACACCTAACCATATGTACAAAAATACGTACCTACAAAGAATAGATATTTTTTAACTTTTTAATTTTAATATTTTTAGCACTAGATACGTGCTTTTTGGCAATTTGGGTCTTCCATAATACCTTTTAGTTCAATGTTGTCAGTTTAAAATACTTTTGACCTCATTATCCATTGTTTAGCTAAATAGTTGCTAAGTAGCGTTTATAAGTAAGAAATATTTAAGCATTACTTAAACACTGTTTAGTTATGCATTACTTAGCAACTACATAGCGGATTTTTTATAAGTAAGGGGGTATGTTTTTAGTATGAAATAAAATGTTAATAAATATTATTTGGCAGTAGTATATTATCCTTTATGTTATTTATTCTTTTACCTAATGTTACCTTTGAGACCAACCCGCAGAAATTGTTTTCAAATACTACAATGAAACTTCTCAAATTCCAGCAAATTCTATAAGCCCGGTGACATTGAAAAGAAGCTAGTAGCCGTGATGGATACAGGCCACCCACCAATATCCGTCACTGTTGAATGGAAGTATGAAACAAACCTGTTCAATCCCATCACATGGCGGCTTCTCAAGTCACCAAGCATCTACGTGGAGTATCTCAAGCTGTCGTCTATTGAATATAACACTGAGTAAGTTACAGTCTCGATTTAATATCATTCTTTTATGTCAATCAGGAAGGATTACTCAAGAGGAAATACGTGAAACTGAAAAATAACATTCTGATATAGAATACTTTATAATTACATATGAAGTGTTTTCCCGCGTTTATAAATAGGCAGCCAGTGTTACGTCCTTGAGTCACTATGCTTCTAGTTCGCCAGTTTTTCCTTTTATTGTATATTTTATTTCTAAGTTTGATAATAAGAATTCCCAGATAAAACGATTTTTCGAGATTAAAAATACGACATTGCATTTTTTAATGAAAAGAAAGCTGAATTTTTTTTTGGCTGATTTCTTTGAGACTGGCATTGGTCAAACTTAGATCGTGTTGGTTAGGCGTGTGCGTTCACCCAGCAAAAAGTATCGCCTTTTCAAGAATTGAAGTAAGCAGATAATTATTGCCTTATATCGTGTAAATGTGCCCGAAATGTTTTATTTGTGCGTCCAACGGTTTCAAAGTTATTAAGAACAACAGATTCTGCTGCACGAACGTTCAACCAGCAACATTTTTTTTAATTGATGGGTCTAGCTGCATATTAAATATGCATAAATATAGCTTAAATACCAGCATAAATGAGCCGTTTTTGCTGTGCGAACGCACACTGGTTAGGCTGAACTCGTTCCGGTGTGCTCTGAGGTTAAAAGTAGACGTTCAGTAACCAAATCCGATCTCTCCCCACACCCACAAGTTTCGTCACCTTAGCGGATTAAATGCAGAAGTGATCATTGGCAGGCATAAAATGAGGAACTGAACTGAAAAAAGGAACTGGATGCTGGAACCTGTGTTAGGTGGTTTCGTATATGGCGCATTGCTATCAACCCAGAGAAAAGAGCAGCAATATGCCATACTCAGGAAGGCCACTCTTACGCTTCGGCATACTTCTACTACCCTCTGATATCACGTGTGGTATACCTGTCGCCATTTAATCCATTCTCCATTTACCCTGTTATCTGTCAATATCGCCATCATTTTCTGTAATCGAACCAAGATACCGAAAATTGGGATAGACTATTTAACTTTGTTTGGAAAAATAGGATGAACCACAGAAGGCGTAGAACAGTAGTTAAGTTTTCGTTCTGCTGATCTTCGGTCCGGCTGCATATTCCAATTTTTCCCGTCACTTTTCTTATTTATTATTTCATAGGAAGACCAACAGTATTACAAAAATGTTTAATATAACTGATATCAACAGATATCCAATTATAGGTCCTCACAGATGGCTAGCTTATAAATAACATTCAAGTAATGAACACTAGAATACAACTTCATCTTAACATTATGCTTATAATTAATTTCAAACAGTTAGTTTTTTTTATGCCTGATAGGATATCCTTTGACCACTATCTCACCTGATTGTAAGTGACGATGTGGTCGAAGGTGTTGTTCAGGCTAACCTAGAATTACTGGCTCTCAAGGACAGCTGCCGGAAAACACCGTTAGGTGCTTGGCGACAGATTTTCTACTTGAGGGTGGTATCTAGCCAGGCGGGCATTCGCAAAATGCCCTACCACCATGCTATAATGACTGCCATCCTAAGACAACAACCAGGACCAACCGCTTAACGTGTCCTCGGAAGCGCTCAGTCGTAATGTCACTAGCGGTCACCCATCCAACTCATGACCGCGGCGGACGTTGCTTAACTTTGCTGATCGGATAAGAACAGCTAAGCAAACTTCGCTACAAGCGCTTCCAAAGTTATAGAAGAATCGAAATCGATACTAAAATTATTAACAACGAAATCCAAATAAACAAACAATATCAGAAGCCCTGGTAGTATATTATGACAATACTCCATAATCTAACTACGAAATGTTTTTGTTCTCAATTAAAAATTATTATGTCATTTGAGTTAGTTATAGAAAAGTCAAGTTAGTCGGGAGAAATTAATATATTTTATTTATATTTCAGCATCACCGTGTGTCCAAAATTGAACAAGCCAGTTGTCGCAAACCTACCTACTGAAATGAAGACAAAATACTGTCGATATACATAATTTTATACACAGTCCCAACTTGCCAGTAATATTATGGAGGAATCTGGTTTACAAAGAAATACCAATTAAAACTGTAAAACATAATGCCAGGCTTCCAATACAGTAGAATCGAGAAGGACCTAATTGGATGCCTTGGAGACTAACTTCTTTTTTCTTCCAAGCACACAGATAATGTAAGATTAAAGGATACTGTATTTAGACTGATGCATTCCATCCAAGACTAAATATAGTATCAACATATACTGCGGGGCGATCACGTATCTTCTGTGGCAATGAATCGCTGATTGCAACCATCAAAAATGACAGTTTGTGGCAATGAAATGAAAAGTCAAAAGACAGATAGGTAACAGACCTTCATGCGCCCAATCGTTAGTCGCCGTCTGTTTGTTTTCTTTTATACCCGAGACGATAACTAGCATTTGCAATAACATAGGATTTACACAGGTTGTACTCCCATGGTCAGTATTTCCTTTTATTTCATATTATTATTATTCAAAAATCTAATTAAAGCAAAGTGGATGAAGATACATTTTGGGCTAATTTGTGTTGAGGGAGGCAGAAGAAATTACTACTTGTATTTTAAATAAATGCCAAAGAAAACTTAAATTTTGTTTAAAATAGATTTTAGAATAATATGAAATGCCTGTATAAATACTATGTTATTACAAACTCTTTAGTAGAATGGATAGTACGAAATTTTTATTTGTTCAAAGTATATGCCAATTATCGTCTCAGATATAAAAGAAAAAAACGGTCAGCGACTAACGTTTGGGCTCATGAAGGTCTGTTACCTATCTGTCTTTAAACTTTTGATTTCATTGCTACAAACTGTCATTTTTGATTGTTGCAATCAGCAGTTCATTGCTACAGATATACGTGATCGCCCACCTGCACTAACGTAACGGTTCATATCGGACGATAATCAGAAACATGCCAGTCCATCTTAAAATAACAAAATGTTCTATTTAATAGCAATGTATACCGAGAAAGTATTTTTAAAATAGTGTATCAGTATTTTATTACTAGCATAAATGGTAAATAAAGTGTAAATATTTGGTTAAGTTCTCGCAATCATAAAGTATATATAAGTAGTGTGTAATATATACGGAATAAGTATGTTTGTTAATATTATTAGTATAGATAAAAGCTATAATTTTTATTGAATATTTAATCTAATTAGAAATAACTTATATTTTAGTGTACCAAATATACCATTTTAAATTGTTGACAGCTTTTTTATACAACCATACAAATCTGCCACTGATAATGTTATCAGTACCATAGAGAAAATACTATTTTTTTGCATGTCAGTACTAAGGACAGTATATTTGTTTGTATCCTATATATTTAAATTATATTTATTGACTAAAGAGACTCCACAATTTTTTTTAATACCTAGCCTAGTATTGCATTTGACTATTGTCTCAACAGTTGGTAAGCGATGACATGGTTGAAGATGTTCATTAGGCAAACCTAAAATGGTGCTGAGTGACAGATTGCATATATATATCGGCAAAGAATCTATGATAATAGGGCTTATGTGAAAGCAGAGACCATGTGAGCTTTCACTACACAAGCCCTACCATGTCAACCACCATAATCCGCGACAGGGTATGAAGAATGTCTCACAAAATTTTACCTTTACGAAATTTGTTTCGCAAGGTAAAGCGACTGATTGAATTTTCCCATTGAACACCTAGTTGTTCTGGAATAAAAGTAGATACGCAAAGCAGCTCCATATAAAAATAGAGTTACATTAGTTTGGTTTTGTACATTTTACAATTTATTTAATTTTTTTTTTCTTTGTTTTTGAATTGGTATAGATGGCGGCGGTAAAGTAAGCTCATAGCAAACGTTTAAGCTTTGTTACGCGCAACTAGAGATAAATTAGTTCTGCGTAACACGGCAAAATGCCTACTCCAAGCTAAGAGCACCCGCCGCGGCAAGACTGGACCGCGCCGCCGCGCTTCCTTTGAATAGAGTTTTGAATATTTACATCGAGCAAAGTAATAAAAAATATGAAATGATAAATTACAGACACAAGAGACTTAACATCAGGTGGTTCTCGTGCTTATATCGTCATCAAATGTTTGTTAGTACTAACAGAAGTCAACCCTAAGAGGTTGTTAGCATTTTCAAATATCCCTCTATATTCAGTTCATTGGAAATAAGCTTTACATATAAGTAAGGGGCATTTTATTTGAAAACCGCCGGATTCATCATAGGATTCATATGGGTTCAGCAGACTACCCACTCTTGAAGCGCAATCAACTCGGAATGGATCTAAAATGTAATTAGTACCTATACTTGGACCCTATAGGTCTCTCTAAGAAGGAAAGACAGAGCCCGGTAAAACATCAAACTGAAGCCATATGTTTATGTGTATGTTGCAAGTTTTGCCATAAAAATGTGTAAATTGAAGGTCCCCCTTAACGGAGGAAGCTGTGTTCAGCAATTGATGGTTCGGCTATAGTACACTGGGCACTATATGATGCCGTCTATAATTAGCGCGTAAAGTAACGCTGGCATCAAAAGGTGCCTAAATAGGTATATATAGGAGGAAGACCTAAATTATACTACAAGGGAGTGAAACGAAAGTTTACGGCGTATTGTTTTGAATATTATAGAGTGGCGCAAAGTACTAAAAGGGATTTTACTCTTAATACTTTGCTCATCAAACTGAAGCCACTTTTTTATATGTGTGCGATGCAAGTGTTGCCATGAAAATATAACTAAATTGAGGGTCCTCCTTAACGAGGGAGGCTGTGTTCAGCAGCGGATGGTTCGGGTATAGTACACTGAGCACTATATGATGCTGTCTATAATTGGCGCGTAAAGTAACGCTGGCATCAAAAGGTGCCTAAATAGGTATATATAGGAGGAAGACCTAAGTTATACTACAAGGAAGTGAAAAGAAAGTTAACGGAGTATGGGCGTATTGTTTTGAATATTATAGAGTGGAGCAAAGTATTAAAAGTGATTTTACTTTTAATACTTTGCTCCTCGGAGCCTAGGGCCGTCCTTTCCGCCGTCCGGAGACCTTTGCGATCTTGAGCTCTAAGAGGGATTAAATAAACTTACTTACGTTGCTCGAGGAAAATATTTTATGATAAGTACAATCTAATTATCATCCTCACATTTGAAAAACCATTTTCTTACCTAAAAATGGAAGCGATTTCAACACTAAAAAGTGTTAAATAACTTGTTGAAGTCGGTAGTTCAAAAGTACCTATTATCCATGATAGTTCAAGAGTAGGTACCTATCATCACAATATTATGCGCATAGTAACTACTTCGACAAGTTATTTCACACTTTTGAGTGTTGAAGTTGGTTCCATTAATAGGTAAAAAAAATCTTTCGCCCTTTTTAGTGACCCTTCCTTCTTACCGGATCGATTGTCTTTCATTGTTAATGACTATATCATCAGGATAGGAAAACACTTTTCAGTTATTGGAGTGTAACTCAAAAACGGCTGGACCGATTTTCATGAAATTTAAATGGGATTACACGGGAAGCATCAGCTTTCAAATAAAAAATTATTATCAAAATCGGTTCATCCAGTCAAGAGTTCTGAGGGATCAAACTTAAAAATAAATATACAGTCGAATTGGTTAAAAAAATACCCATTCAGACTGACATTTCATATTCGTAACTAGTTTAGATTTTGATAGACTCCGTAAAAAAATCTTAAAAGGACAATATTTTTTTTTTATATACACCCATTTATTTAATTTATTACATAAAAAATATATCTCTAAGCTCTAGACGTTGACACCCCAAGCTAGGGCGTAACAATTTTTTTTCAGTTTATTTCTCATGTAGGTATTGGAGCCCCTTGTAAAAATAATTTTATTCAATTTCAGTCCAATATCTATCTCTGGATGAATGACATCAAACACCAAAATTTCAGCTTTGTAATTTCTCTCCGTGACACACAGACGGACAAACGGACCGACAATGGAGTCTCGTTAATGGGGTTCGCTTTGCCATTTACTTACCAAACCTTTGTAACTATGCCACCATAAAATAATCTACATTCAGAAAATTATTCGACTGGGAAAACCGACCTCCAATTAGTAGGTATCTATTTTAGTACGAAAACGCACCCTGGGTAATAATATAGCTTGTATTAAATTAATCAATTACCTAGTGCTTAGCATCGATATAATTATATTATATTATTATATGTAAAAACATACAAAAACGATTCCGCGTCACGACATGAGCGGAAACTTGAATTATCTGAACTAAACCATTGATTGAGTACCTACGGGTGGAGGCGAGAAGCGCGATGCGTGTCGTCATCATACAAGCAATGCTCCGAGCAGGGGGCCAACTCTCACCTTTGACGAAACCATCGTAGAAAGATCCATCAAACCATCCATCATAAAAAGGAGCGTTTTGTTTCGCCGTTCGTCGTTTTAGACGCGAACTATCACCGACCCACAATCGAGTCACCAATATTGGTTTGGTCCTAGTTAAAGAACGAATGAAATATATACATATATCATGGATGTGCAAGCGAGATAGAAGATGTTTATAATATATAGCTGGTTTGAGTCATGCATGTCATGTACCGCGTACTGAATTTATCAATATTATTCTGTTTTGTTTCGTTCTGCAAAAATACCATTGTGCGTTCTAAAATGGTGGAGAAGCCATACAGATATGAAAATTTCGGGAATAACTTTTAGATACGAGTAAATAAGAAATAATATTTTGGAACCTATAATTGACTACCTTGGACTGTTTTATGCATTATGAACTTAACATTAAATCAAAAAGAACGGAACTTTATTTGTAGAACACTTTGTATTAGAGTAATTTCAATTTCCTTTTTTTCATATTTTTCACTTGCAAATGTAATTAAAATGGGGACAGTCGATGTGGTTTTTATCAATCTAATTTAGTCAATATTTGTACTACAAATTACATAAAAATATCCTAGAAATAAGTCTTACAGCTGTCAAGGTGTCAGTTGATGTCTTATTTTTCTGTTATGTACATAGGCTTAGGATGTAGGTACAAGACCAACAGTGACGGATGAATAGTGTAACAAAAAATGAAATGTAAATGTGTGAGTGACATAGTGTTGTAATGACGCGAGCGTAATACTATCGACAGTTTTACTCGTTGAATCTTAGGACACATTCGTTTGAAATGATGCCCTATATAGTTCATTGAGACTATTGTAATGATCGTAAACAACACTGAAATCACAGAAATGCAATATATGCAATTTCATTCACTTGAACAACTTATTTTTCATGTTATTATGATTTCAAAACCAAACTACTTAACTGATTATGATGAAATTTCAATGGAATGAATCTTAAAGTATATCCTTTCTAACAAAATACGATGTTTTCAAACGAAAATCAATCCAAATATCATAACATGAATACAACCTTATTGAGAACCTGCTCCCTTTTTGATCTGTTAAAAATAAAACTCATTCAAAGTTGAAGTCAAATGCATTTATTTTAGGTCTAAAATGGTACAGCACTTTTAAAAGTAAACTACTTTAACTTCATCGTAACAAGATGAAATAAAACTTACCATTACTAAGTATTATGATTACCATTAACAAAATCATTAAGCTGCAAATATACAGGTACTGTAAATTATTAAATTACATTTATCTGAATACCATTTGCGTAAAGCATTCACATGTGGTAAGCAAAGGTCGAATTTGTCCCTTGTGTAAACATAGCTCATTGGGCTGTAGAAATGACGATGTGTACATAATTTCGATGATCTTTACTAACTGGCCAAAACATATGATTCTTTAAAGTCTGCTTTTAAGTCTAAAAACCGTTTTATCATTATTTTTGTTTCAGCTTTTAAACTTCTTAAGAGCTATTTTTTTTCTGTAATTTTTGTCACAATTTAGAACATTAGTTAATAAGTTTTTTTCCTTGGAGACAGTACTTGATTTGAAGGGCAGATAATGGCTAACGGTGGTAATATATCTCTATTTAAGTAAGGTCAGGGCCGTCTTATTTTCAATTTGATCTGAAAGGAAAAATATAAATTATTTTGTGTCAGGATAGCCATAGCGATCCAGCGCTGCAATTTTTTAGATTTTATTGCACCAGGGTCGCTAAGGGAAGGGTTACTAGATTGACTCAACATATCCTACAGTCTTTACATGAAAAAAAATATTTGACCATGTATTTTACTACATATTAAACTTTATTTTACTTGTGTCATCATTTACTAAAGCTATGGACTACCATTTACACAGCTTTATGCATTCAGGGACATTAAAAGTTGGTATTGAGTCTTTCATTAGTATACATCGATGTTTTCTTTGTATGAAGCATTTTGATTCAAAGTTTACTACCAACTGTAGAGTTTTTATTTAGATTGCGTCAATAATCCGAACCCTTTAATCACATACTGAAAATTTGTTGGTAATCTGTAAGAACACAAACATTTATTTCCAATTATTTATTGAGAGTTAGGAGAACTTTTCACAGAAAACATCATAATAAATTTTGAATAATATATCTTGTGATAATATTTACTCCCTTATTCGTAAATACTCAATAAGCTATAAACTGATCGTTCAACTTCTCGCTAATTATTATGTAATTATATTATTTTTAAACAAATTTATGATTAAACTAACTACCGGTTATTTTTGAGGTTCAAATATGTACCCGAGCATCCACGTCGAAGCTACAGGTCAGACATAAACTATCGACGTTATCGATACTTGTGACGTCAGAACTTTGTCAAGCCCTATCGTAAACAAATGTTTTTGTATTTTTCGTAAAATACCAACCAATTCTTCATTTAGCAATGTAATTTGATGATAAGTATGAAGAGAAACCTATTATCTAATATTTCCATAGTTCATATAACTAATTTTAAAACAAAATGACAAAATTATGATTAAGTATCCAAAAAGCAGTACAAATAAACATTAATTACCTGTGAAACGTGTACCTATATATTCGGGTTACTGTGTCTTGTAACCTCACATTCACTCACTGAACAAGACACCATGCTTGCAGAATACATATTTTATATTATAATCGTAAGATATTTGAGCAAATACACAAAATTCGCGCCGACATGGAAGAGGCCGGGACGCTATGGCCTCTTACTCGAGTAAAAAATGACATACCGTCTTCTTGTTTCACTATCTCTTTTTTTCTTGCGACGGTTTGTAGCAGCTTAGGACCTTTCACTCACACACTTCGTAGGTCTATTGAGCGTAGCGAAAAAATCCTAGGTCTGTGGTTTAAACAGACGACGAAAATGGCGGGAAACAGCATTTTTTATATATATTTTTTTTTTAAATTTTCCGAAACTATAACACCTACAACTTTGTTTTTTTTTAATGTGACTATTTATTATGGTTCTTTACCCATGAATTATACCAGATTGTAAGGATAAATATTTTATAATTAGTAGCGAGATTAAAACAACGCGATTTTTTTTAAGAATTTAGGCGGGAAAACTGTACATAAGCGCATTTTTTTTTTCTCAAAAACTATACCACCTTCGAATTTGGTTTTTCTTTTGATATGATTATTTACATGTAATCTATACACCTGAATTATTTCAGATGTTTAGGTTTATAGGTTTAAAAGTAGTTACGAGATTATTTATTACGTAAGTTTCGATCGGTGAGTGTTTGCGCGGCAAAATGCATCGAGTGAGTTTTTTTTTTTCATTTCATGATTTGAGTAACTTCTCGTTACCATAGAGTAATGCGGTTTTTTTTGTTGTATAGCCAATGATAGTAGCTTACTAACAACGTTTGAATAATAACGATCGAACATACAAGCTTCACACTAAACCTTTTTTTTAGACCACCGGAATTCCCGGTCGGGACAAAAACGGGGGTCAAACAAAAAAATATATAAAAAAAAAGTTATCAATCCTTATCCTTTTAATTTCTTTTAACATCGTTATTGACTTGTTGCCTATACAAATGCAAAATTACAGCTTTCTAGGTTAATTACTGTAGAAGTAGTTACGAGATTATTTTTAAATGACATAAATACAAACAATATTTTAGCGCCAAAATGTAATTTGAGCTGGTTTCAGATTTCATATCAATTTTAAACATACTTTCTGATATATCAGAATATTATGGATTTTTTCTCGTATAGCCAAGGGTCCATCCTCACGAGAACCGTTTGAAATATGAAAATCGAACTTACGCAGATTTTATGGTGAATATGTAAACACGACTATTGACCGCTCTCCGGCAGGCCGGATGGGACAAATAACGCATATCCGGCAGGCCGGAGGATACATTTTAGGAGACAGCGCACATTGCATTTATACTTCATTGGGTAAAATATTAGGAAGAGTGCTCACTCGTACGCCAAGCTATACAAACGCACACCGAATGTGAATTGTCTAAAGTTTTAATGTAATTTCAACTACTAACTAATCATTAAAAACAACGATGAACACAGTGTTTTGACTACCTCAAGTCTTCAAGTCCACCATCAGTACTCCGCAACTACTCAACTTCACATGGACAGAACTTACGACACTGTACAATTTCATATTTGGGCATGACGTAAAGATTACCGGGAAATAGGGCATAGTAGAAAGAGTGGGGAAGTAGGCCATGTCCGGCCCAATTCACGATATACCCTACCATACTTGCTTGTCTCAGGGTTGTTACTTATTTATAATGTATGTACTCGTATATGCTAAATTTTAATTCAGTACCTAGAAATAAGCAAGGGCCGGGAAGTTGTATTTTTTACTTGTGTTGTCTGGGTTCAGGGTTAGTGAGGTCGGTTTTATACCTAAACGATGATAACACCTTTCACAATAAAAAAAAATACCGACTTGCGATACCTATGTGGTTGCGGGGCCAGAGACGTGCGACGCGGGGCATACCTAATACAACAAAAAAATAAGTAGGCATCACTCATCATCAAGTAAAAATCATAGGTATGCTAGAATAAGTGACTTGCTTACCTTTCCTGTACAGTAAGTAATCTGAACAAAGACAACTCTGGAATCGATGAATTATTTAGACAGCCAAACATACAGCAATAAGTTCTCATGCGATTATCAAACATTTTTATTTATTTAGCGGTGCCAAAAAGCCGTGACGCGCGAACCTTGTTCGATGTTAGCCCCGGCTGGCGCGCTGAGAAACGGGTCGAGATTGTGTTAGAGTGTGCGTGCGGGACGCATAAATACTATGGCGCACACAAACAAGTCGCGCGCGGTGCGTTTGTATGAAGAAAACTTACTTCCCCACTCCTTCTACTATGAATAGGGCCTGTGATAGCTGTCAAAGTAACAAGTCACATTTATATTTTTTGACTTTGTTTCATGCTTAAAATAATCATTCGCAGTCACGAACTATCACCGACCCACATACGCGTCAAGCAATATTGGTTTGATCCTACTTAAAGAACGAATGAAATATGTATCACGGATGTGCAAGCGAGATACAAGATGTACATAATATAGCGTTATCCCGCTCGCACTGTACCGAACTACGATTTTATGGAACGGGTTTACCATAGTTTTACGACTTTTTACTATCTGCTGCACAATAACTGTTTATAGTTTCACTCATCAAATAATTTTGCTGCATTTTTTTTTAAAGTATAATATATATAAACATAAACTTCGTACGTCATTTACACATTTTATCGTAAAATAGTCAAAATCAAGTTTAAATCCGCTGTTAGAACGTTTTTTTTTTAAGATGGATAAACATGACGGATTTGTCGCTGGAACAGTAATACTTTGTATTAAAATAAAAATAATAAAAAATAAATATTACTGGAACAGTATTCTCGTATACTTATATAACAGTATTATCGTATACTTCATATTCTCCAATCGGTGAAAAACGTTTAAAAAACCCCTTATTTTTGCCGACAACGTGCGCCCCAAAAGGAACGCCAAATGTGATCATTTTTGAAATTTGTGGGTGTTATTATTGCTAACAGTAGACTATACGAACGCCCAGAAATCCCAGAATGATAACTTGGGGTACATTCCATTTGACGCTAATAACGTTATTTTCGATAATTTTGATCACGTACTGCGTCTATGGTTGTGATCACTGTGATCGTTTGTAACTGTTTTCCCCTGTTCTATTTAGGATAAGAACGCTAAGAATCCCACTAAAATTTGCCACTTCTGACACTTTTGACATTAGATGTAGCGTTTATGGCGAAAATAACGCCAAGACCCATGTGAAACAACTTTTTGGGAGTATGATCGTTTTTAGCGTTTTTGGCGAATCTAACTTCAAATGGTATGCACCCTTGTTATGTCATATTTTGGTATGTCATTTCCACTGACCTTAGAAACCTATGGACTCGCCATACCTACGAAATTAGCGTGCATACCTACAAATATCGGGCACATAAGATGGCTGCCTTGTAGTGTTGTAACTGCGAAAAACATGCGCAACTGATATCGATAGAAACATCGACCTACATGAATTTGATTTTATATTTAGAGTAAGCCTCGTAAATGTAATGCAGCTGAAGTGACATGAATTTTAAGTTGTGGGTCTGTTTGATCCTTGTTTTATCATAGCCTGTCTTACACTGGTTCTCTTTCCCTTCAAACCAAAAGATGACAGTGGATGCACCGCTGCTTTGCGGCAGAAATAGGAAAGACAGACGGGATTCTAGACAGAAAAGAAGATTTCGTATATATATCTTTATAAAATTTTACATTTACTTAAGTATTATCATTACAATAAACTTCTCTCTGTGAAAATATATAACTATATTTTGATGTAAAGAAATTATACCTTAATATATAAATTGTCTGTTATGTTCAATAGAAACCTTTACCTTCCGCTTCGCATTTACACAGCTTTTTGCTACGATATAATAACGTATTAACAATAAATTATGATAAAACCAGGCCCAAAGAAACAGAAGTAGCTATGGGCGTAAAGTATTGTATGATACCAGGAGACGTATGAGGCGACTGGCAATATACAGTGTGGGCAAAAAACTTGGATCAAACGAAACAGGCCGATAGTTGGGGTTAAAAGCAGTTTTTTTAAATCTATGACCTAATGGAAATATCACCCTGTTTCGTTTGATCTACGAATTTTGACCTACCATGTATATACATAACGCAATAATAACTAAAATGTATCCTTTTGTATCAAATCAGTTTATCGCAGTTCACTGGACATAGCCAACGGCCCATAAGCCAACGGGGTAGTAATAATAAATAATAACAGCCTGTAAATGTCCCAAAATTGCAGGACAAAGGTCTCTTCTCATAGTAGTAAATAAATAATAATATTTTTTTATCTTCCTACTTTCCGAACAATTTAATTTGTGTAAAATAATAACAATTTTATGTAATAAAAACATTTATTCATTTCTGAACAAAGTTAACTTATTGAAATAGTTTCTATAAGAAACTTTATCACAGTTTTTTTTTGCATGATATCGGAATCTTATATCAATATAGGCTTTTATTACAGATTTAATAAGCAAAAGCCTGTGGTTGGTGTTATGCTCCATGTTGAGCGGCAAGTATAAAATTTTTTCACTGTCGTAATACTCCGTCAGAAACTTGAAAATGTATAAATAATAATTTTCTGGTTTCCCATGGTTTGTTAGGTGAGGTTTAATTAAATTTTCAGTTTTCTTTATAATATTTACGACTCCGATAGACGCGTACTGAAGGCCACCTCGAAACTTCTGGAAGATCAAGCTGATATTGTTTTCTCCCCCAATTAGCAGCGATAAACATAAGTCACATTTAATCTGCCGTGACAACTTTCGTGTTACAAAACCCGCTATATATTCTAACACACTTTCTGTGTATTCATCGACGTTCATTCCTAAATATTCAATATAAGAATCGTAGAGGTCACTATGGTCTTCAGATATTTTGACAAAATCATTTCTAGATGTCAACTCGTTAATAGAATTAACTGGGTTTTTGCTTGAGCACGTCAATATACTAATTTGCTCTAGAGGAATGCAGTTACCAACTCCACCATCTCGAATTTCTGCTCGAATTAATAGTTTTTTGTACGCTGCGCGAAACTGAACCGCATTGGGGTTATTATTAAAACCTCCCCTCGCTCTAATAGCTGAAAAGAACAATTCCAGGTGGTCTTGGCTAATTTTATACATTGGGACATATTTTAACATGCATGTGCCCTCAACCAAATGCTCGTAAAGTGCCAACGCACTTTTCATGTCAATTATTAAACCAACAAATCCAGTTTTTCTTCGGGATTTTACCACCAACTCTCCTGAAGGAAGCTTTAAACTATTTATGTAATCACTAGCACTTTCAAACAATGCTCTTATAAAGCCAATGTTTTGCGGACACATGGCTTTCTTCCAACCCGGTGGCCGAATCGAGTGGCTGTTGAGTACATCAAAAACATCGTTCATGATGCTAATAAAGTTAACAGTGCCACTGCAATGTTCGAATTCTTTAATTTTTAATTTTTTGCAGCAGAATGCAAGGGCGTCTGCAACAGAGCTGCTGAATAGTTGTGTGGCGAGCTTCACTTTCATTTTTTGTTTTCAAACAATATGTGGGCTTTCCCAATTTTTGTCGCGAGATGAAGACCTTTCTGTTCTTGTAAATCTAGAAGCAGCTCCAAATATTTAAAATTAATTGCTCGACCCATTGAGTCATTAAAAACCCGTAATTCCCCAAAAGCATTTCTGATTAGTTTGATGGCATGACATGGGTCAATGAATATATGGATTAAGTTATCGTGGCTTTTAAATTTGGTCGTTGTTTGGTCTTTCACAACATTGCACCCCAAACATGTGAACATGCTGAAGTTACCAGCCAGACCATCGCAGGTGATACTAGCCACTTTGACTCCAGCATCTTGACAAAGTTGTATTGCTGTCCGCACAAGGACAGCCTTCTGCTCTCCAGTGAGCGATACAATAAAAAAGTACCCAATTGGTAACTTCCACGAACCATTAATGGATGTTACTAGTAATACCAAACATTGGCTGGCTTCTTCCTCACTGTCACTGTTAATATCATGACCGCAATTAACTCGACCATAAAACGTTTGAGCCTTTGGATCCCAGGTAAGACATTTTCTAATAGCCATCTCATGTAGTGTTAAGGCACAAATCACAGGGTGAGGACTTTCTACAGCTTTTCTACGTAATGCTTCAAAAGCTTCTTTTGTAAAGCCAGGTTCGGCATTTACATGTTGGTACCATTTGCTCAAAGTGCGAGGGTGTGGCAAACATGTGTTGTAGGTACTTCTTATAAAATCATACGCTTTTGGCGAAAAAAAATGGAGCGTAAGGGCAAATTTTCTTAATTCTTCAGAATACTTTTTTTCTAAAGGTAGACCTTTAGATTTGGCAATTTGCCTTTTAAGAAAACCTTCTGGTCCTGCACATTCATCCAGAATGAAACTTTCTTCATTATTGATGTATTTACCTTTCTTAAGGTCTTGAATAATATTAGAAAAAAGAGCAATCTTTCCATCCCGTCTCCGGACCTTTTCATTTAAACTTCTCACTTTTTGCTTTAGTAAATCACATTTTTTTGTGAGATACCTTATTTTATCATTTGGTTCCTGGATCTGAAACAAAGGTAGTAATTTATATAATATTATAATATGTATACACCATTAAAATATAAAACATGGCCTTGAGAAGTTTACTAGAAGTAATAAAATTATCATAATCGTTTTTTACATCATCCTCCTCCTCGCGTCGTTTTCCTCATTACTGAGGGTCGTGATTACCCCGCTTTTGGAGCACTTTTGTCTTGACGGTGTCCCGCCACTTATGCCTATCTTCATACTGTTAACTAAAAAAGACCAACCAAGTGCGTGTCGGACTTTTTTACTGTATCGGTATTCGGATCCCTCCCTTAAAAACAGTGAAGCAGTGATGGCTCAGTGGCATTGGCTATGGACTGCCGCGCAGCAGGTCCATGGTCCGAATCTCGCAGCGGGCATGAGCTTCACAGCATGGTGGAAGGGAATTTTGCGAATGCACGCCTGGCTAGCGACCAACCTCAGTAGAAAACCTGTCGCCAAGCACCTAACGGTTTGTTCCGGCAGCTGTCCTTGAGAGCCAGTGAAATAACAGGCACATGAGACTTTACAGCCATGTCTGTGGTGAAGGGCACAGTGCAATTCGTGACTTGTGACGAAATGCATCTGTAATATATGGCTTTGGGTCAATAAGATGCTTATACTGTGAAAATTTGAAATTTAATAGTTAATTTTACGGTTGGACCGTTTGTTTGTAAAACCTGTGTGACAGTCGACGGACAGACAGACAGATTGACAGAAAAACACATGAGTGACAGCAAAAGGACTCCGTATGGCCCTTAGATAAATCACAAAATATTTTGACTAAGTAGCTATTAATGTTCATTTGACTTTAAAATATGTGATTTTGTAACAAAATAATGTCAGCATTATTTGCAAAAAAAACTAGTTAGTTTACCTTTGCAGATGGTATACTTTCGGTAAAATTTTCTTCCGGCAACTCCAACTTCAATGGACAAGTCAAATCCGGAGCATTTTGTTTTTCACGCAAAACAGGTTTGCTTATTTTATTGGGAATCTAAAACAATTCAAAAAAATCAATAACTAAAAATAAATACGCCTTTCTTTGAAAACATCTAAGTAATATTTATAAAATGTATCTTTAGACTTGAAGTAAGTTGTTTTGAGGAAAATATTTGCCTAGGCTGAAAAAAAAATAGTAGCATAATTCAACTACATAACTATCAACATATTTCATTCATTGAAATTTGAAATACTTTCCTACACTGTAATACTGTAGTAATGTACTGTAATACAAAAAGTATTTAACAAGATGTGTTGATATTACTGTGCTGTGCAATTTTTGTTTAAAAACATACCAGCATAGTCGATGTGGGCACTGCGCCATCATGTAACCTTATCACATCGAGGGTTCTGTTAAAAGAAGATTCGTCAAAGTGCATGGAGCAGACATGCCACATTTTATGTCTGGGGTTTATGTTTTCAGAACCAATAGCTTCAATCCATTTCTTTTTTAAAATTTCGTTTCCAGGAAATCTGTGGATTAAAATAGCATTGCAATGTATTTTACACACTTTATCAATATTATCGATACTTATCATATGCCAACTTCGAACATCACTAACCTTACATACCAATAATTATAGTAGGTAAACAATGCAAGTAAATATTGAAAATAATAACATATTATGCCATACAAACATGACACAGGTTTCAATAGTATTCAAAAAGATCATCTTGTAACAATACATAACACACAATTCTACAACATTCGACCGGATTAGTAAATACTTGTTACAAACCTGTGCAGAGTCAAATTAGGCTGATTTATGTTTTTTCTCGCACCACACTGTTTTATACAACACGAGGGCATGATTTTCCTATTAATGTCCAAACTCTGAACACCAAAATACCCAGTTTCTAGACGTATTTCACTATAAAATAGCAAAAATATTCTGAGCAAGCAACTGTTTGACAGCACAACCACCACAAAACCGCATAGTACTTTCGGCACTCAATATGGCGACCGGTCACGCATAGACAAGATGTTGACGTCACACGAAAGTGTTGCCTAGTTTAGTCCTTGACAAACATTTAGATGTCTCTCTTTTCATATGCAGCTTTTGGTTAGTTAAAAAGAGACAAAACGCGTTTTGACCTGCGTGTGTCGATTTGATAGATATCTTTATAACTATTCTTCATATAGTAGAATATTACGTCTCCATAGTTTTCGTTCCTCATTGGTCATTTCTGACTCGTTTGACGTCTTTCTTTGACATTTGACAATCTACGAGGAAATCTACAAATACAAGGACGGTGGTTGTGGTGTGTTGTTGAATTCATAATTCAATGCAATACGTAACACCCACTTATTCTGTTATATCATACCGTGCCCTGCATCCTTAACTGCATTTCTAAGTTACAAAGTAACAGGACTTGTTTTGTAACAATGGGCGATTCGCGAAAGAAGAAAAAGTTTTACTTTAGGAAACGTAGAAACAAATATTTCTTGGAACCCGGCTTTAGAGGTTTTTTCTGCACGTGTAACTTCAGAGAAAAGGATTGCGTGAAGGAAGTTTACAATTTGCTAAACGAATACGCTGGGAAGTTGTATCCTGAACTGGGCGCGGAGCCGAAGCCTCCGCCGGCGAATGATCCGGCCGATCCCGAGGACGATTCGGAGAGCGAATCAGAAGATGAGACTGACATCGGAGACATGCTCCGGCGAGAAGTGGATTCCATTAAGAAAGAAACACAAAAATCTCTCAAACATAAAAGGTTCCAAGTTGTGGAGACTGGAGCATCAAATTGCATTTTTGTTAAGACTAACTTACCTAGTCCAGAAGAGCTAACAGTGGCCATATTCAATGACTTACATACTACTAGGCTTCAAAAGACCCGACATGTGCTTCGTCTCCTCCCAATAATGGCAACTTGTAGAGCCAACCTTCCCGACATCATGGAATATGCTGGGAAGCTATGTGACAAATATTTCCTCAAGGAACCATCAACATTTGCTGTGATCTTCAACAAGAGGTTTAATAGCAGTGTCTCACGAGATCTGATAATTAAGGAGCTTGCTGAACTTGTGGTGATGAAAAATGCAGGGAACAAAGCAGATTTGAAAAATCCCAGACTTTGCATAATTGTGGAAATCATAAAAGGGATATGCCTGCTGAGTATAGTGGAAAATTATTATACTTATAAGAAATACAATTTGAATGAGATATGCAAGGAGGAGCCTTCTAACGATATTGAAGGAACACAAGCAAAGAAATTCAAGAGTAACACGGATGAGCCAATCGTGGAACAAGCTGATAGTCAAATATAATTTACTTTGTATTTTTACTATTATACCTATATCTACTATAATTATTGTCTGTAGTTTTTCTACTTCTAGGTAATAATGGTGCCTAATACCAATTCTTGAACCAAAACATTTGTCTACTTATTCTTAACTTTTTCATTAAATTATTGTTAATTACATTAAATGTATATGTAAAGAGCAATGTGCCATTTTTATTGTTATTCAAGTATCCCTTTGGCTATGAAACCAGCTAAGTACATACAGTGTTTACATAATGTTTTATCATAAATGTGGAACAAAGATATATGAATAAACATATATAAATGGTGTTATGCAACACCACGCCCGCATAATCAACATTGATCCATTGTAGACAATGTTATGCAAGAGCTTTCATATAATAAAATATAGAACAGTTAAGTAATGCCGCGCGCCGCGCCGCGCCACTTAGTGCGTGAATATCCAAACTGATTATGTAATCCAAGCTAGGGGACAACTAGAGTCGATACGTTTAATTGCGTCCTCATTCTAGTTTTAGTTAGTCAAATAAATTGATGATTTTTTATGCTCTCAGAATATTCTACTTAGTACTATAGGTACTTATTCTGAGAGATCTGAAGACCACTTCGTATCTCCTTTCGAGAGTTGTCTTCAAAATTAAATATATTAGAATCCAAGTATTTTATTGAAATCTGACGAAATTAATTTTGTTTTGATATAATATAACATAGCAAAATAACATTATTACTTGTTAGTATTACAATAAATTCCGGCAGGTGGCGCTGTAATCCTAAAATAAATTTGATTGATACTATGTAAATTATTTACCTTTTGTTATAATTGGAGCATACATTATACATTCAAAGTACGTCGCCCGAGCCAAAAATATATTTTGCGCCTTTTTGGTAGTTTAACCTTTTGATAAAAGCCAATACCGACAATACTTACATTCTTGTCACATAGGTACTTAAAACTTATACTCAAATAAAACTTTATTATACAACAAACGTTGCTTCGATTATAATAACACCATCTCTGACGTAATGGTGGAACTTTTGGGATTGAACATTGAGACTGAAAGAAAAAGCATTTTTGGTAATGTGCAAGTCGTTGCGATAGCACTAGAATACAACCGAGTTTCTTGTAGAACAGCAAAATTTAAAAGATGTCGTAACCTGTGTCACTACTCGTAAAGTGAAGATGAGATGTGAAGGCCGCCAATTCGCATCCTTGGAGACCGCTAATTTGCGAAGGCTACGGTGATGACTTACCACCAAGTGAAAACAAGATGTTTTTTTTGTGCCTGATAGGTTTTTTTTTGGTTTGACCACTATCTCACCTGATTGTAAGTGATGATGTTGTCGAAGATGTTGTTCAGGCTAACCTAGAAGTGCTGGCTCTCAAGGACAGCTGCCGGAATACACCATTAGATGCTTGGCGACAGATTTTCTACTTGAGGGTGGTAGCTAGTCAGGCGAGCATTCGCGAAATGCCCTACCACCATGCAAAATATTACTTTTTAATAGTTGTTTATAAATTATTACAATTTAGGAACGCACATATTATCTATCAATAATATCAATATACTTGTTATGTTAACAGACGTTTTTTAACTGAATGATATAACTGGTGATAAAAGATAGATTTAAAAATTGCTTGAGGTGGATAGATAGCGGTGGTGGCCATTTTGCAATGGAGAATGGGTATTATTATATGATCTCAAGCTTTGTACTCGTAACATACAGTAAGTAGTATTAACACGTGGATTAGGTGTTTCTTTTAAATAATAACAAGAATATTTTATATATGCGTTCAGGGGCAAAAATATTGAGCATATAAGAAAAAAATATATCTCATTGGGACTTTAACGATACTGTCATTTGTTTTAAGGCATAACTTATAAACATTATTAGATTGTATCATAAGGGGGGCAAAATCATATTTTTACGGCAAGGTCGCTTTTTTTGAATCCAGAGCGAAGTGATGAGATTTTAGAGTATAATCCTGAACGTAGCGAGGGATTCAAAGTACGTCGCCCGAGCCAAAAATATATTTTGCGCCTTTTTGGTAGTTAAAGTTGGTGATAAAATACTTTTAAAAAGTATTTTATCACCAACTATTACAAAATAAAAGGCGCGTCATTTTTTATTTATTTAATAAAACATACAGTAACAACTGAATTGATATTAAATGGTATCTAATAATAAAACAACTAAAAATTTATATATACTACATTTGAGACATTTTCGCAATTATGAAAATGTATTATTACAGTTTTATTTAGATTGTTGTAGATTTTATATTCTGCGTGTTTGAAATAATGTCCATGGAGTTACATGGATGTATTAACTGAAGGTTGCAATTTAATGTTTTCCACGATCCGTTCACATGTTTTCGCCTTGTTCTCAATGGAATCTTCTAAATATCCCTCTACTACAGCACTCGACTTCCATCCTCCATGTCGCTTGAGAACAGTTAAGAGCTCCAGAATCTGCCAAAAGAGTAGCAGAAGTACGACGAAAACAATGTCCTGTATTGTATACAGCTTTATATCTGGTAACTTCAAATAAAGTAATAATTTTTCAATGGTACCAGTGAACATTTTAGATATGACTTGGTGGCAAGGCATTTTGTTTTGATTGCCTGGAAAAGCTAACATCATCAAGTAACAAATCTGTCGCTAATCATATTATAGTGTCTCGGCAACTGTCCTTAAGTGCCAGTGAACCTTGTATCTATTGCATGGTGTTACCTCAACCATTATCTTATAGTCCCATTGTGTCATCAATACCATTTGTTGCATTTGTAAAGGACTACATTTCCACTACTGTCGCGCCTGAAATATAATTTATTGAGTTAAAATATGTCCACGCTATATATGTAAAATGTTAACTACATATACATATAATTAGGTACCTACCTATACTTCGATATCTCAGCTGTAATTACCCGTACATGATCTCGCAATACGATAGGTACTAAGTAGTAAGTAGGCAGATATTTAAGTTCCCTACCTAATTAGATTTATTGATAAAAATTCTCTTCTGACCGGCAGGTTGATTCAGCCGCTATAAATATCCAGAGAAATAAAGGACTGTTAAACTCCTTGAACACTCCTTGAATATTCTTTGCCAATAAAAAAGGCAAATATTTACAGCTGAAATGAATGCGACCATCAGGTTCATGAATAAAAACCCTTTAGACCCACACTATAAAGGCCGTAATAATCTACATATTTGTACCTTTGTTACCCACCTTGCCCATCGGTAAAGAGGTATGCAGATATTTGGATGGTATGCGGGGTCAAGACTTGGAAATTTATAGACTTTGGTTTTTTTACGATTGCCTCTAAGATTTTATTACCTATAGATGGGTTGTGAATTCCCCAGATTTACTAGACGAATGCAAGGTAATTGCCGTAGTCTCTACCAGTCTTGAACTTCCGAGCGTCCGGTAAATACGTTGCCGCTAATCGTGTGTTTTAGGATATACATACTACTTTGTGGTTTGAGGAAAAAGTTGTGGACAATATATCTGTGTTATTCATTAGACACTGCGCTAATTATACAGGCACTGTGAGAGATAGAAAAATGTTTCATTTCACGCGTAAGTATTGCTATTATTATTGAAATAGAAAATATCTTCATTTTGTTTTATCTTAGGTGACTGTTGTAACAATAAAAATGGATGAGCGAGATGTGTCGATAGTTTTGTGAGTGAAAGAGATCGCAGCGCAATGGTGATCGGAACTATTCGGAATTGCAAAATGAATGGTATAACTGGTGATAAAAGATAGATTTAAAAATTGCTTGAGGTGGATAGATAGCGGTGGTGGGCATTTTGCAATGGAGAATGGGCATTATTATATGATCTCAGGCTTTGTAACATACATCAACTAAGTAGTATTAACACGTGGATTAGGTGTTTTTTTTATAATAATAATTAAGAATATTTGCGTTCAGGGGCAAAAATATTGTGCATTAAAGAAAAAATATATCTCATTGGGACTTTAACGATACTGGCATTTGTTTTAAGGCATAACTTATAAACATTATTAGATTGTATCATAACGCGGGCAACATCATATTTTTACGGCAAGGGCGCTTTTTTAATCCAGAGCGAAGTGATGAGATTTTAGAGTATAATCCTGAACGTAGAACTTTGAAGCGCTCGTAGCGAAGTTTACTTAGCTGTTCTTAAACGATCAGCAAAGTTAAGCAACGTCGCGCGCGGTCATGAGATGGATGGGTGACCGCTAGTGACATTACTACTGAGCGCTTCCGCGCTTCGGAGGGCACGTTAAGCCGTTGGTCCCGGTTGTTATCTTAGGAGTGCAGTCGTTATAGCATGGTGGTAGGGCAATTTGTGAATGCCCGCCTGGCTAGCTACCACCCTCAAGTTGAAAATCTGTCGCCAAACACCTAACGGTGTGTTCCGGCAGCTGTCATTGAGAGCCAGTAATTCTAGGTTAGTCTGAACAACATCTTCGACCACATCATCACTTACCATCAGGTGAGATAGTGGTCAAAGGCTAACCTATCAAGCATAAAAAAAAAATAACGTAGCGAGGGATTCAAAGTACGTCGCCCGAGTAAAAATATATTTTGCGCCTTTTTGGTAGTTATAGTTGGTGATAAAATACTTTCAAAAAGTATTTTAAAATTAATGTGTATTAATGTAATTTTACTATTACAAAATAAAAGGCGCGTCATATTTTATTTATTTAATAAAGCAGAGTAACAACTTAATTAAAATTAATTAGTATATCTAATAATAAAACAACTAAAAACTTATATTTACATTTGAGACATTTTCGCAATTATGAAAATGTGTTATTACAGTTTTATTAAGATTGTTGTAGATTTTATATTCTGCGTGTTTGAAGTTATATCCGAATTTGGCTCATTTTGAGGAAAATGTGACGGTAAATCTCGTTGTTTCGATGTAGATGGGCTCGGCAACAGTTACATGGATGTATTAACTGAAGGTTGCAATTTAATGTTTTCCACGATCCGTTCACATGTTTTCGCCTTGTTTTCAATGGAATCTTCTATATATCCCTCTACTACAGCACTCGACTTCCATCCTCCATGTCGCTTGAGAACAGTTAAGTCCGCTCCAGAATCTGCCAAAAGAGTAGCAGAAGTACGACGAAAACAATGTCCTGTATTGTATACAGCTTTATATCTTGTAACTTCAAATAAAGAAGTTATAATTTTTCGATGGTACCAGTGAACATTTTAGATATGACTTGGTGGCAAGGCATTTTGTTTTGAGAGCCTGAAAAAGCTAACATCATCAAGTAACAAATCTGTCGCTAATCATATTATAGTGTCCCGCCAACTGTCCTTAAGTGTCAGTGTGAACCTTTTATCTATTGCATGGTGTTACCTCAACCATTATCTTATAGTCCCATTGTGTCATCAATACCATTTGTTGCATTTGTAAAGGACTACATTTCCACTACTGTCGCGCCTGAAATATAATTTATTGAGTTCAAATATGTCCACGCTATATATGTAAAATGTTTACAACTTATATAATTACCTACCTATACTTCGATATCTCAGCTGTAATTAATAATAATAATAATAGTTTATTGTACCAGAAAAATACTTTACAATATTGCTTATGATGTACAAATAGCTACTCCACTAGGATTCCCTGTATCGGGGTAGCTATTTTTTCTTCCCATATCTGTGCATAAAACTAAACTCAATGTTGGTCCGTACATACACAGTAATTAATAAGGTTGAAACAATCATTACCAATATTTTGTTGAATTGTGTTATGTAGGTAGGTGTGCTGTATCTTTTTATTGATAATATGTCACTATATTGTTTTTGTTGTTATTTTAAAGAGACATAATATGTATATACTAATTTAAACACTGTTATTTATAGCAAAAAAAATTAATAGCAATTACCCGTATATGATCTCAAAATACGATAGGTACTAAGTAGTAAGTAGGCAGATATTTAAGATCCCTACCTAACTAGATTAATTGATAAAAATTCTCTTCTGAGCGGCAGGTTGATTCAGCCGCTATAAATATCCAGAGAAATAAAGGACTGTTTAACCCCTTGAACACTCCTTGAATATTCTTTGCCAATAAAAGCGGCAAATATTTACACCTGAAATGAATGCGACCATCAGGTTCATGAATAAAAACCCTTTAGACCCACACTATAAAGGCCGTAATAATCTACATATTTGTACCTTTGTTACCCACCTTGCCCATTGGTAAAGAGGTATGCAGATATTTGGATGGTATGCGGGGTCAAGACTTGGAAATTTATAGACTTGGGTTTTTTTTTACGATTACCTCTAAGATTTTTTTTTACCTATAAGTAGATGAGTTGTGAATTCCCCAGATTTACTAGACGAATGCAAGGTAATTGCCGTAGTCTCTACCAGTCTTGAACTTTCGAGCGTCCGGTAAATACGTTGCCGCTAGTCGTGTGTTTTAGGATATACATAGTACTTTGTGGTTTTAGGAAAAAGTTGTGGACAATATATCTGTGTTATTCATTAGACACTGCACTAATTATACAGACACTGTGAGAGATAAGAAAAATGTTTCATTTCACGCGTAAGTATTTCTATTATTATTGAAATAGAAAATATCTTCATTTTGTTTTATCTTAGGTGACTGTTGTAACAATGAAATGGATGAGCGAGACGTGTCGATAATTTTGTGTGACAGTGAAAGAGATCGCAGCGCAATGGTAGTCGGAACTATTCGGAACGTCTCGTGGCGGTGCGGTGGTAACACAAATTGCTTATTTATCTCTTTCTAAGAACAGATATGACGCTTAAAATTTGAATATTCTTTCCTTGTCATTACAAACTGCATATCTATGTAGATAGGTAAGTTCTAGTTAGTTTTTAGAGCAGTGGTGTTCAGATATAACTACTCTATGTATTTCAACTCTCTGGATTACCTACAGTTCTTAGGCTTACATAAAAGTTTAATGTACATATCATATATACAATATGTATTTATTCCCATGCGTCATAGCCCGCGAGGGCACAGAAAAACATATAAAGACATAGTAAGAGCGAACAGAAAGATCACACACGAACAAAAAAAAAATACCAAAAAATGGAACCGGCTTCAACACTCAAATGTGCGGTAAAACGACAAATTTGCCTTTTACAACCGTTGTACTTGTACGCGAAATTGAAACTTATCGTGCTATTCGAGCGTTCATATTCCGTTGGGCTGACTCAGAACCAAAAAAAATGGAAATTTGGTAGAAAGGTGGTTTTATCAGTATAATTTGCAAGTACATATTTCATATTTGAGCTTAAATGGTTAGGAGATTGTTGAGATTTGCCCAGGAGGAGCATGACCGCGGCGATCCCTGATCGCGGTCGTGGGGTCCGACCTCTCCTTGCCGGCCATCATCGTGAAGATGGTCGGTGACGAGAGGTCGTGGGAGGCAGTGGCCTTGTTTTGTGAGACAATTGTCTCACAGAGGGAGGCGGAGGAGCGGGAAAGGGAGAGAGATCCTCTTTCTGTTCCGCTCCGCAGAGCGCGGACACGGAGGCGAGCCGATCGCGATCGCACTCCACCTCCGCTCAGAGGACCTGGGGAGTCGGCCGTGGGGACGGCCGGCACCCCATGGGGGCATCAGGGTTAGGTCCTCATGAGGTTTGGATGCCCTCGTGTTCCGCGGCATCCCACGAGGCGGCATTTGAGTTATTCCCAGAGGCTGGGCCCGTTTACGCGGGCAGCGACGTCGTCGGTGGGGGCTGCGGATGAGAGCGCGAGTGACCACGCGGCCCTTGCCACTAGTCGAGGACGACGGAACACCATGAGGTTTTTAGTCGGTAGTGGGGTCCCTATTGACCCTGAGCCCGACATAACCACCTGCTCCCCGGCGGGTGTGTATGCGTTAATGCATTTATCTCATGCAAATAAAAAAATAAAAATAAAAAAAAGGGGATTGTTGAGATTTCGGGTTAAATATTAATATATTTTTGTAACAAAATCGGAACCAACTTTTATAACTGAAATGTATGACTTATAACTTGCGGCGTCAGTACCTTGTTAGTTCAGAAGTATTATCTCAATTTTGTGCTCATGGTACCGACTTCGACAAGTTATTTCACTCTTTTCAGTAATAGAACTCGGTACGTCCGTCGTTTTTGTTTTAAATAATTTATTTCACTATTTTAGTCATGCTTATTGCTTATTTTTTACCGATTTCCAAAATAGGAGGTTCTCAGTTCGACTAAACTCGTATATATTTTTAATGTTTGATAAGAGATTCATCTGCATTGATTTTGATTTGAACTGAATTCCCCAACAAGGTCCCATAGCCATTTCAACAACATTCGGTCAAGTAGTTTTTCATTACAGTCAATTAACTAAAATGTATATGCATATCTGGATGATTTAATGGTATGGCTAATGGTGAATAATATTTTTATTGAATGATCTTATAAACAGTATGCATCACTTAAAACTTAATGCTCCAACCCACCTCCCTTCTGTTCCCCTTACAGTACAGAAGTATATATTTACCGATTCTAAAGTCCTTACCGTAAAGGATTAGTAATGGCGTGTCTAAGCTTTAATCAATTCACACAAAAAACTTTAAAGATATTTTTTTGTAAATAATATAAGAAGATCAACCATGGTCTTTAATATTTTTGTTAATTTTATTATGCCAACCATGATATTATTGGAAGCCAAAACATTTCTATTGCGATTTTGATTTTACCACGTTGCCCCTCCCAAAGCAGTCATGGGAGTAACATGACTGCTTTGGGAAGCGGCACACCAGGCAAAGCGGGATTTTGACAAGTTTTCATAACTTACAAATCATAATATCCTCATATCCTCATTTATAAACTTGTGCGAATTTGGTTTGCACATTAGAATAATTTAATAAACGCTGTACTTACTACAAAATTCACTTTAAATATCTTATGTTCAAGTTTTTTCTAACTCATAGTTTATATGGACCCTTAGAGATGTCCTCCCTACGTATTGGTAGGGAATAGGGGGGTAAGACCGGGTTGCTAAGGATTATATAGCAAAACAAAAGAATGCAAATTAATTCGAATCAGCTTAGATGTATACAGTTTGTTTCATTGGTAACGGTTTGCATTTAAAATATAAAAGAAATATTAAGTCAATTATAGCTAATTTCAAAAGAACTTCACCTTTACGATTATGTCCATGGCTGGTCCTGTACCTGGTTTTGGATTAGTCACTAGACCATAGATGATACATTCTGATAGATTTGTCGACACAATGCTTTTGCTGGCTTCATTATACTAATACCACAGCCAATACTAGCTGCACCCTGCGGTTTAACCCAGGTATACAATGATGATGATGAAAAGGTTCCAATTGTGTTAATCGAGAACCTAAACTAACTCTATTCTATGTTCGCGGCTTCGTAAAGGAGTACCAAATATACACACATCTTCATATCCTTATTATTTACTCACAAATTACGCATTGATATAGGTTTTAGTGTGATACTACCAATTAGCTGCTTTTTCCCTTTAATAATTAAATAACATATTCTTTGTAATAGTCTAGTATAGTAATTAAACCTAAGTTTAATATAGTAAATAGTAAGTAATCGTCACCCCGTGAGTGTGTTTGAAACGTCGGTCGGGACAGAAATAATGATAAATGTATACGCGATTTAAACCGCTTAAAGTTGTTTAATTACTATGTGTATTAATCGCGAAAACCTAAGACAACATTATAGTCCAATATGTCAGGAAGTGATGAGGGTTTACTCACAGAGGCTTCAAAAGGGACTGGGATTAAAGTGTAGCCTTCGTGTGTCTGAATAAATGACAATTCATAAAATTTTAACAAAAATAACACTTTCCTACTTCATCCTTCTTTTGTACGTACATACACTGGGGTTGTGGCTTTTTATTTATCACCGACTTCCAAAAAAAAGAGGAGATTCTCAATTTAACTGTATATTTTCATGTGTTTGTTACGCGATTACTCCGTCTATTATGAACTGATTTTGATGACTCTCATTTTTTGGCTAGTGTAAACCTACGGTTCCATTATTTTATTTTCAAAATCGGTAGAGTTTAAGTTATAGTCAATTAACTGAAGCTTGTATTTGTATACCTGTATGATTTCATGGTAATTTTACTCTTCACACACACACACACCAAAATGCGTTCATATAATATAGGTAATTTTCACATACTAAACAATCAAATACCCAGTCATACTTAATATATTTCTTCAATTTACAAATTTAACATTTACAGTTACAAATTATTATCGATGTCAATTAAAATGTCCAGAGAGCAGTGCTTGGCATCTGAAATACAGGTTATTACTAGTTCAGATTCCATCAGCATCAATCAATTTATTTTATCAACAAGGTGCACATGTATACTAATTATACGATGGCAAAAATTTTATACTAAGTAATTCAAGCTGAAAGTGTTAAAGTGCGGCCGGTGAGAGAATGCGTTTGACAGTTCATTTTACTATATTGTTTTCCCCTCCCAAAGTAACAGACAGTCTGATTACATAATACTGTATCAGTCAGACATTTAAATGTTCAAAAATATTTGTTCATATACATTTTACTCCATTTACAAGCCACAACGACAACAAGAACGCGTACTGTCAAACGCATTCTCTCGGCGGCGGGACTGTAAACTTATACACCTACGTTATATTCTTAGATATTAGTTTCCTACTTGAATTTTTAAATTACTCTCAAAAGTTATGTAAATAAACATTATTATTATTACTAAGCCTCTAACAATTCGTCGCCATAATACAAACCACACTTGGGTATGAAAACGAATAGGTAGTCCTCTTAACAGCTCGGAACAGCGGATATACTTACTACCATTCCTCTCATATTACTACTTCCACTGAGCAAGAGTACTACTAAAATAATTATTGTCAATGGCATTAGGTATTTTTAGCGCAAGGAGGTTGTATAGCACTGAGATGGAAGTCTAATACATTGGTATCTTCTAAATTCAAACACCAAAATAGAAGTGCTTAGCCTTCCATGAAACTGAAGACTGCATTTTTATTACATGTGCATGTATTGTGTAAGAATTTTTATAAGCATTAATATTATTATTAGACTGAAAGTAATATGTCCGTCTTTGTTGCCACTCACCTTCAAATCGACTTACATATTTTGGTGAAACTTGTCTTAAATAATTATTATCCTGGATAAGACTACTTAGTTTATTTATATCGAATTATTGAGAGATCGCGGTATAAAATGAAATAATAGACATGGCGAAGCTGCGGGTGGGACCTAGTATTAATAAAATTAAAATGATAAAACAAAATGTTAACATGTAACTAGTTCTCATTAAATCTTGAGTTATAGAGGGTATTTAGAAATAACTGACTATCTTACGTGCTACTGTAAAAAAGTTTATGTAAACAAATGGTGTGCGATAGAATATACCACTCATAGGATCGCTTCATTTTCCTAACAACGCTGAAATCAGCGATCCCATTGATTGGAGATGGATTTTTGCTTCGCACACCGCTCAAGTTCATCGCAGTTTTTTTTCCCATTACATTTTGCATATTACACAAATTTAGCTTAGCAAGTTTCACTCAACCGTTCAAAATACTTTAAAACTTTGCTAGTAAAAAGTAAAAAAATCCTATTAACTACTTGTACTAGCATTTCCAAAGTTTTATAAAGAATATTATCGTTGGTAAAGTTTAAAAAGTCACAACAAAAGTTGTGTTAAAGTACGGGGCATAATGAATACCCGCCACAAGTTTGTGAGGTAGGGAGAGTAACATAGGAAGGTATCGAGACCAAGATCCGATATGCAAAAAGTTTCCTCATGTAAAAAATTGAGAAATACACATCAAACAACTACGAAGCAGGAAAACTGGGGCCTTTGAAGTAAAGCTAAATGACGTTTAACCGTGAATAACATCTGGTCCCTAATTTCGGAATTCGGATAGTGCGTAATTTGAAGCTTATTTAGAGAAATGTTACGTAACTCTTTGCGCGCCAAGGAAAGGACCACCAAAAACAGGAAAATCGCACCCTTTGTACAGGCCTATGATTTTTACCTTTCAGAAGAAGTTCATAGTTAACTGTAGTTTCTTCTACCTTTCGTTTTATGCGCATATATATTTAGTAGAAATACAATAATCCACGCGAAGGACATTTCATATGATGTTAGGTCAACCATGGAACCTTTCGGCTATTTGTTACAATTACATAGTTTATACATTTTATGGATTTAATATCACTTGAGTATTTTATCTCAGAGCTTATTATTACTATTTTAACTATACGTCTATGTCTTCTTGTGGCACGAATTTTAGTATTAATTTCGAAAACTGTAAGTTACCTACTAATATTGTGTTATTGTTTTTGCATGCTGGAAGACACAGGATAACATGCTCAAAACTTTGAAAAGAAGTTTGTTACATAAATTATCTATGCTCGAAGGGCGGAATATATTTTCTAGCTGATTAGATAAATTGAATTTGCTTCGCACACCGCTCAATATATTTTCATCGCAATTTTTTTTCCCATTACATTTTTCACATTGCACATATTTAGCTTAGCAAGTCTCACTCAACCGTTCAAAATTCTTTACAACTTTGCTAGTAAAAAGTTAAAAAATCCTAAATTACTTGTACTAGCATCTCCAAAGTTTTAAAAAGAATATTATCGTTGATAAAGTTTAACAAGTCACAACAAAAGTTGTGTTAAAGTACGGGGCATAATGAATACCCGCCACAAGTTTGTGAGGTAGGGAGAGTAACATAGGAAGGTATCGAGACCAAGATCCGATATGCAAAAAGTTTCCTCACGTAAAAAAATAAGAAATACACGTCAAACAACTACGAAGCAGGAAAACTGGGGCCTTTGAAGTAAAGCTAAACGACGTTTAACCGTGAATAACATCTGGTCCCTAATTACGGAATGCGGATAGTGCGTAATTTGAAGCTTATTTAGAGAAATGTTACGTAACTCTTTGCGCGCCAAGGAAAGGACCACCAAAAACAGGAAAATCGCACCCTTTGGACAAGCCTATGATTTTTACCTTTCAGAAGAAGTTCATGGTTAACTGTAGTTTCTTCTACCTTTCGTTTTTCTCGCATATCTATTTAGTAGAAATACAATAATCCACACGAAGGACATGTCATATGATGTTAGGTTAACGATGGAACCTTTCAGCTATTTGTTACAGTTACCTAGTTTATACATTTTATGGATTTAATATCACTTGAGTATTTTATCTCAGAGCTTATTATTACTATTTTAACTATACGTCTCTGTCTACTTGTGGCACGAATTTTAGTATTATTTTGAAAATTGTAAGTTACCTACTGATATTGTGTTATTATTTTTGCATGCTGGAAGACACAGGATAACATGCTCAAAACTTTGAAAAGAAGTTTGTTACATAAATTATCTATGCTCGAAGGGCGGAATATATTTTCTAGCTGATTAGATAAATTGAAAATTTCAATATTTTTTGGTTGTATTTCTAGATTGTCCAACTTGATTACGTAACAAGCCAGATTTACAGAAGAGTTTTCACAATTTTATTAAACAACTTTTAAAGCGGGTAACCGTATTTTTAAATACTATTGAAGGTTTTAGGGGCAATTTATGGAATCATCAATCAATTTATGCATTGTTGGCCAATAACTGTTCAAAATAATAAGAGCAATATTATTTTAAATTAGTGGAATACCATTATCTTGTACAATAGTTATGAAACCTAGCAATTGTTGCTAGGTTTCATAACTATTATTACTTACTTACTACTTACTTATTATTACTTACTTACTTATTATTACTTACTTATTACAGTGAAAAAAACATTTGAACTTTGAATTTTCTTTAGTTTTTAACATAATGTGCATTTTTTAGGTAGAGTATACTTCCAAGTCCATTTTTAATTGGCTTCCCTAGGTGAAATCAAAACCTGTTTGTTCTAAACTTCTTACTGCGAACACTATGTATTGACAATTAAATAATTCGACTCTGCATTACTTCAAAGGCCTATTTGGTCGATGAAACGTTAGTGCGATAGAGGTTACATCTATAATATTTATAAAGAGAAGTTTATCGACAATTTATTTGGACGATGTAATGTTAGTGCAAATGCTATGAATCTAAAATTTTCCCTGGGTGATAAATTAGATCAGCTCTAAATACCAGTCATTAGGCATATTCTTGAAATTATGTTTTAAATGCTTTTTTCCACTTTTTTCGGCGGTGGCCCATGTGACATAAAAAAAGTGGAGTTAATGCCTGTCTAGAAAAAAATGCCCAAAAATTTTGCTGCCACGTCAACAAACAAACTATGTGTTGCCAAGTAATTATGTTCATAACAATTATAGCTTTAATTTTATTATACATCTTAATTGCTGATGTAGACATCAGCTTCCCGAGGAAATTTACGACCCAGGCTTAAACTGTCGATTCATAATATTCGCACTAACATTATGTCACCCAAATAAATCGTCGACTCATTGTATTCTCGATATAAATATTATGAATGAAACAGCTTTTGCACTAACATTGTATCGATCAATTGAGACTTTTAGGAGGAAGCATTCATAACTTAATTGGAAATTCTGAAAACACGAACCACAACACACTACAATGGCAAGAGTATCTGCTAACAAAATGTCGGCTCATTTACCCGGGATATCAAGAGCAAAAATGTGCCATCGTGTTCATAAAGTCTTCTTTTCTCAAAAAAAAACTCAAATTTTGTTTGTTTGTTACCTGGAAGTGTGTTTGTTACCGTAAAAGAGGGACTAACATATAGTTAGATTTTTATATATTTCACTACCTGTTTGGTGTCAAACAAGTATTTAATCAACGTGTAAAAAGGGCGGTCTTATTGCTTTAAGCAATTTCTTCCAGACAACCGATTTCAAAGAACTCATAAAATTAGCCGTTAATCGTTTTATTTACTAATCACACTCCAGCTTTTTGTAATTAAAAAATATATAGCGATAGCTTATTTCAAGACTTTTTTATGTGTACCAATTGTTTTTATAATTTACTTCAAAAATATTTCAAAGTTGCGCAAATTAGATGTTTCGCGTCAACTTTGTAAGACTGCAGCCTTAAAAAATCACTGTGCTGACGATGGTCCCTCGCTCGAGACTATCGTGTCATGCGACAAATTCCCACCTTGTAATTGGAGGCAAAACTTTCGTAATGAAATGCCTCCGAATTGATTTATATTATTTTAGTAATGAACAATCGCTATCACAATACATGCACGTGACGCTTATTGCGGAGCGTTTCACTTTTATACAATATCATATAGTATATCATATATATTATATATATATATATATATACACCGTGTCCCAAAATTCAACGATAAGCCGGCATCGGTGCATGGACCTACACATGACTCCTAGGAAAAAAAAAAAAAAAAATTATAACTGTTTTTTTTTTAATTACAGAGACTTTTATAAATTTCATCAATATTCGATACCCATTATGCTATTTTCAACTACCATGACCACAATTTTTGACATATTTTTGATATTTTTTGTGCATTAGCAACCTAAGAAGGACGGCTATCTACCACAATCCTTTAAAATTACAGAAAGTCTGTAGTTATTTTACAAAAATCAGTGAAAAAAAAATTTTTTCTTATAATTTTCATAGATTTTAACATTCTATGCACTTTCTATAGTCTGGGTTAAAAAAAAAAGTATGGACACTACCATGGCAAGTTTTATTAAAAGTTGGCGCAACTTTATAAAAGTCTCTGTAATTAAAAAAAAAAAGAGTTATAATTTTTTTTTTATTTTTTCCCGAGTAGTCATGAGTAGGTCCATGCACCGATGCCGGCTTATCGTTGAATTTTGGGACACGGTGTATATATATATATATATATCAAATAGTATATATAATATAGTTCAAATGTCGAGAGGATGAACGCACATCAATGTATAATAACGTTCGTATGTAAGTTGCAATACTTACATTTTTATACTCTTGTGAAGAAAAATACACCAAGAAATGTAAGAATCATTGAAAATTAGCAGCCAATAAAAATGCTTCCAGTGTTTAGTGAGTTTAAGTGTATATCTCTATCTTATTATGTAGAAGTGCACTCACTACTACATAATAAGATATACACGTACTTTGTTAAACATCCCATTTTGGGTTGGATTTGCCGCTGTCTGTTTTGCGCTTGTCACTCCAGCTGTAGCAGACCCAGAACACAAGCTTGCACACGCACTGACTTATCTACATACTTTCCGTGCGAACTAAATAGAAGTTGTTCAATTATAATAGAGCAATACCAACGGAAAAAAATACACAAAGTTTACGCAGCTTTGCAGCATTGCTGTATTCATTCGGTTTATAGAATTTATTTTCTCAACAAGAAATTTACATTTCACTTATATGAGAAATTAATCTAAGTTTATATGAAAATTGGTAAATAGTTTAATTTTGTTTAATATTTAGGGAAACTTTATGTGAATATAAAGCTTATCTACCTACTTTATAAGATTTAGTTCATAAATATAAATGTTAAGGAAGATTCTACGATTTAAAAAGATTTCATCCGGTAAGAATAGCATTATATTCATAGATACTCACAGGAAAAATATTAAGTTATTCTGTCAGAAAACTACAACGTACTCTGTGTATTTTTTACTTAAAATAAAACCACTTAATAACTGTTGCAGTGCAGTTTGTAAGTTTAAAGAGCCTCCGTTTCAACAGAATCCGTGTTTATGGCCGCTGCGAGACCGCGACAATTAAATTTCACAATGACTTCATGGCACAAACGCTGAGGACTGTTAACTCTGTAGGTACTGAATTTTTATTGAAGATGTCCGATACGACTGAATCACGGCTGAATTCCGTCATTCGTCTATATTTGTTTAGTGTACATTTATTTTTGTTTGTTTGTATATTATTTAAGAAAAAACTATGTCAGTACACTTTTTGTGAACGTTACCCGCGAGGCTTTGCCTGAAAATCAGCGTCGGGTGTCTTAAGACATCTGACACATGTGCTGAGGCAAGGCCTTTTTGACAACAGCTCATTCACTTTGTTTTTATTATTATGTACGTTTTTATGTGTATTAATGTTGTGTCAAATAAATGGTTTTTCTTTCTTTCTTCTTTCTTTCCGCATATCGAAATTGTCATTTTCAGGCATTTTTTATTATGCGCGAAAATTGCTGAAGAATGTTTCTTTAATATATGATGAGACTGTGATAGAGGTAGTGATGGTACCTAGTGATTATTATGTAAGTATATTTTTATTGCTAAGGGAACTTGGTAAGTCACACATGAAAAGATGTAGGTATTGGAATTGCCGGCGTTAAGGTTGAACTAAAACACACATGTACACGTATTTTTATATTGTGCTTTATGTGTTATGCAATTGATATGTGACAGGATAAGCTGTGGAGGATTTCATCTCATTCTCAACTCCTGTAATCGATTGAATTTGTCTAATTAGCTTCTAGGAGGATTTAAATGCGAGAGTATAGGTCTCCGGCTATGTGGCTTCAGACTATAATATAATTTGTATATATAATATAATTATAGTCTGAATAAATTATTTTAACAGTTACTTTTCTGTGATTGTGAAAAGTATTAGATGATCATAGTATATTCTAGAAGATTATCCTCTAAATTCATGAAAAAAATATTTTTGTCATTTACTACTTTTTTACTTATTTACTAATCTATACCTACTACTTAAAATAAATCTATACTACATAATTGTGTAAATGAAGCATATTTTGATAAAAAAATTTAGAGCACTCTGTAGCTGACACTGATGCCAAAACTGTATTTTTTTATTTTTGTCTGTCTGTCTGTCTTTCTGTCTGTCTGTCTGTATCCCAGCCGTGAATCACTCCAAAACTACTGAATGGAATTCAATGAAACTTAACACAATTTGAGTTCATACTACGAAGAAGGTTATTTATATACTCTTTATCCCGGAATTCAGCACGGTTCCTTCAGGAAAGGGGAAGAAAGTCAAAATGTAAACTTAACTGTAATTTAATAACGCGTAGTCGGATTTCAATTATTCTTTTTTTGTTAGATTAGTTTCTTAGGGAATGAAGTACATTTGTTACGACTGAATGAGATTTTTGTATATTTAGAATGTTTTAATACTTTTAATTTTGCAATAACGCATACTCTGCCGATTACAACGCTCCTCCATGCTCAATCCCCATACGATGGTTAAAAACGAGACGACAAATTAGAGTTATGAGTCATGTTGTCTTAGCGGTCAGAGCATACCCTGGCTATAGGAGTGGATGACGCGGGTTCGAATCCCGCACGTGATTATGTTATTTCTTCTCGTTGTACTTTTGTGATTTAGAATGTTGTTAAAATATTTTCTCAAGACAATACGTGCAATATTATATTAAACTAGCCAATACCAATCGTGTAAAATGGGTACCAACTACAGCGTTACAGGCGTGATAAAACTGTTCAAATTGAATTTTCCGCCAAAGACGCGAGTTTGTTAAAGGCAGTAGGTATAAGTACCTACTTTTGCATAAATAAGGAAGCATCTACGTTTTCTTGAATGTGCTAGTATCTGCTAACATCATGAAATGGTCTAGATATTTTTATAGACTTTGTGTATGAAATTTTGGGCTTGTTATTTTTTCTTAGTTCTGTACTAGGAATGTTTTGAGAGTCCCGCCCTGATACTGAGCCTCGGCTGTCCGTCTGTCCGTACGTCCGTCCGTCCGACGTTTAAAGGGCAGTATATTAAAACCACAGTATTGCATCACCCGGATCGTTGACTGCTGCACAAGTCCTCTATTAGGGGAGTGGGGGGTTGCAATTGTAGCCCGGCACCCCAGGCGGCATCATAAGAGTTAGTCAGTTGAAACTTCATAGAATATTTATTAGTGACACAGATTGCCTAGCAAAGAATAATTATCGCTATACAGCCAAGGATTGTTTATATGTAACGTACAAGAACAAATAATAAATATGGGCCGAGTGCGGGTCGGAGTCCCGCTAAATAATTAAAAACCTACGAATAATTATTTATTCGTAGTTACAAACTATTAGATATATATAGATAGACAGTGTAGAATGTCACCTACTCATCTTTACCTGTGGGTGTCGTAAGAGGTGAATAAGGGTAAAATACCGAGGACCGCGCTCTTTTTTTAGCGTACCACGAACCAACTCGTTTGCCGCTCGCAGGTATAGGGCCTGTAAAGGTGCTTTCTTTTTGATATTCATGTTGACGCGCATAATTGCTTATAGAAATTGAACAGTCTCGCCAGGAATAGCGATAAGTCTATTCGCCCGCCTTACTTTCTTGGCTAAGTGGCTATTTGCTGTCTCGCCACTGTACTCGTTATCGTAAAGTGATCAGACCAATATCATATTTGTAGATTTTAATATTTTTTTGTATTCTTTCTTGGCAAAGGTATGGTTATATCCACTTTCTTCATATTATTTATCCTAAATCCACTTATTTATAAACCTCCTAAATTCATCTTGTAATGGCCAAAGTCTGCTCCATTTTAGAATTATGTTCTTTTAGGTCTCTCTATAATTAACCTTTTCTAAAAAAAACTTATGTTCCTCCTTAGTATCACTTATTATAGGAACCCTGTGGCTTAGAATGTCACCCCCCACCCCCCATTTCAACCTGTGGGTGTAGTAAGAGGAAACTAAAGGTAAAATACCGGAAGGTTACGACTATATACAGTGGGTGATAGCTGGTATATTTAGTCAATAATTATTACAAGTCACGTTATAACAATACGAAAATACGACAATACGAAAAAAATAACATTTGCTTATTCATTCAGGTTCCTCAAAGAGAAAGGTTAAAAGCAAAATCAATCATATCTACGTGGCTCTAAAAAAACAACATAAATTAGTGTTTTTTATTAAATGAGCACTATCATCCCGGTAAAATAGAAATAATTTTGTGGTGTACTTAAGTAAATACGTAAACTTTGACATAATTTGGTTGCGTGTTTTTTTTAACATCCCATTGACAAATGTAAGCAAGGAAAGGTAATAATCTTAACATTAAAACAATAGTGGTACAAAATGAACTAAAATATCACGACCACTAAAGTGTCTGCCTATTCTTTGGAATACATTTCTCGTATAGCCTACAAAATAAACAGATCCTCACATAATACAGAAGGGTAATGACATCATTACGGAAGTAAAGTTTTTTAAAAACCACTTCTTTCGGTCAGATGAAGTCCAGTAGTCTGGTTGATGTCCGGACCGTCCAATATTAAGATTAAAATAATAAAATAAGAGGACAAATTTTACTTTGATGGCAATTATGCCACAGTTTAGACACTATACTGTTAATCCTTTGAATCGGTGCCTACATCTATTGACATATAAAAAAAAAATATTATACGACTGCCCAAATAAAGGTGAGTTATGTCTTCAGGGTTCATGCACGTAGGTATGTTTGTGAGTTTCTTTATTTCATGATAACATCTAAATGGTCTAGCCTACGATCTAATGTAAGATATATCGTTAAATTCGTCTTGACAGCAAAAGTGACAGTAGGTACATAAAAATAAATAAAAAATAAACTGGTGTATTTTTAACGCCGTATTTGGAGAAAAAACAATTCTTCCAAACTTATCGATTAGGGTATCAAAATATAGGGCTTTAAAACAAAATTCCATGAAATTATATAGCTTATAGCTTTAATTTTAATGGAACGATAAAACGATTTACAAATATTAGTAACTTGCAGTCGGGTTTTTTACTTTTTTAAATAATGTATGCTTGTTAGAGTACTGTACAATTAAACTAGACCTTATTGCCAATTCCCGTAATACAGTTTCCGACACTACCAACTACCGACTATGTATTTAATCATTCGAATAGAAAATTGGTCACTTAGGACCACATGCTATGATCCAGCAGCACTCTTTAAAAGCCTCTTTAAAATGTTTTGCCATCCAAATCTATTTCCAGGTGGAGGCAAGCATCTGCAAAATGCTTGTCATTGGTGATGCTTGAAGCCTGCGGGAAGATTCAATTATGCGCTCCAGCTTGGCAGTAAGGGGTTAGGTATGCCTATTTGAATTTCCTTTTATCTTTTTTTTAATACCAACGTTTCTATATTTTTCATTATTGTCGTAGTTTCGGTTCGGTTTCTTTATTACAATTTTTTTTCATGATTAATAATAAATAATATTGGATAGGTAGGTTTTTCTAGGGCGACTTTATTTCTTACCCATTTTTAACTCAAAGATTATAAAAGGATATTTGTGAAGCACTCATTCTAACATATATTACAGGGTTCGCTTCGCTCACCCAAATTAAAATATATATTTATATGGATTCGCTAACTCAAGTAAAAACTGACTAAAATGCGGTGAATGGTAACATGGCTTATGCTTATTTAATACTGTACATACTTTTAGGGTATTTAAATCAAATGTTAACATTCTGAAAGATTTGTAGTATTCATATAAATTGCAAATCTTTCCCCAAACCAGCTCCTGATAAGAAACAAATGTTCATATTGTAATTATTTTATTAGCTAGTTTTAGGCAGTGTAGGCAGGTATATAACCTTTGATAAATGCTTACAATGGTATACACATAATGTTACACACAGAAAGTAGTTTCTACTGTCTACCTAAACTTACAGGCAATCATAAATAGTAGGTATTCACACTCAACGATCAACATGTTTATTGTAATATTAACCACATTAATGTATTTCAAAATATATCGATAAAATCCATATCCATTAAATTTGCACATTAATTACGTTCCTTTGCCATATACAAAGTGGTGGCTTATCCAATTAGAACGCGTTTTGAATATAGAAAAATGATGGTGTCTCAGGTTTTCGCGATTATTACACATGGTAATTAAACAACTTTAAACGGTTTAAAACGCGTATATTTAAAGAAAAAATGGCTGAATTTATTTCGTACAAACCAAATAGATCCCATGATGTTACCCCCCATTGCTACCTGTGGGTGTCGTAAGAGACTAAAGGTAAAATCCCGGAAACTGGGCAGCAGCGCTTTCTGTGGAACCAATATTTTCAAATGCGATCCCCAAGACGCCTGCCCAGCGTGGGGATAATGGAAAACCACCCCTTAATGGCAGCGTAAAGAAAATGATGGCACTTATTCAGCTCAAAGAATAAGCATTGCAATCCAACGGGGCAATGCTGTCAGCATGCTGGGCGCGCTACCAACTGGTAGTGGGCTAGAGCATTTGGACTGCCTGTGGGCCACCAATAGCTTTTAGATTACCTAGATGCTTTCATTATTGTATATGCTGTAGTGCTGTATATGTAAATTTTATAGTCAACACTCTTTTATATTATAGTAGTCCTTAATATTAGGTCCTTACATATGAAATTGGCGTTTTTCGTACTGGCCACTTTAATCACGAATTTCTCCTATTTGGTAAGGAATTCCAAATTCAAATTTGTACAGCTATAGACTCATGTATTTGTGCTTCGATGATCGTCATTCATTTGTTTTTTTTCTTCTGTTTTTTTCTGTTTGCGTCACTCATTTTACAAAATGGAAAACCTTAAATATCGCATTATTTACGAGTACGAGTTCCGCCGTGGCACTAGTGCTGCGGAAACAACTCGAAGGGTGAATGATGTGTATGGCGGTCGTGTTGCAAAAGAAAACACAGTTCGTTTTTGGTTCCAACGTTTTCGTTCTGGAAATTTCGACCTGCAGAACAAGCCCCGTGGACGGCCTGAAACTCAAGTTGATAATGAAGAGTTGAAGGCTATTGTGGAAGCGGATCCATCGCAAACCACGTCCGAGTTAGCTGCAGGCTGCAATGTTAGTGATAAAACTGTTTTAATTCACTTGAAGCAAATTGGGAAGATTAAAAAGCTTGAAAGGTGGGTACCTCACGAATTGACTGAAACAAACCGGCAAACGCGCGTCGACTGCTGCGTTACATTACTAAACCGGCACAATAATGAAGGTATTTTAAACCGAATCATTACTTGTGATGAAAAATGGGTTCTTTACGATAATCGGAAGCGCTCAGCGCAATGGTTAGATCCTGGCCAGCCAGCCAAATCCTGCCCCAAGCGAAAATTAACCCCAAAAAAGTTACTTGTAAGCGTTTGGTGGACTAGTGCCGGTATTGTTCATTACAGTTTTTTCAAATCTGGCCAGACTATTATGGCTGATGTCTATTGTCAGGAATTGCAAACCATGATGGAAAAGCTAGCGGCTAAACAACCTAGGCTGGTCAATCGCTCCACGCCACTGCTGCTTCACGACAACGCTAGACCACACACTGCGCTACAGACGGCTACTAAATTAGAAGAGCTTCAATTGGAAAGTCTAAGACATCCTCCGTACTCCCCGGACCTTGCTCCAACAGATTACCATTTTTTTCGAAATTTGGATAACTTCTTGCAAGGGAAAAAATTCAACTCCGATGGGGCAGTCCAAATCGCCTTCAAAGATTTTATTGATTCCCGTCCGACTGGTTTTTTTAGTAAAGGGATCAATGAACTACCTATGAGATGGCAAAAGTGCATAGAAAATAATGGTTCATACTTTGATTAATTAAATATATTATATTAAAAAATATTCGACTTTTTGTTCCTCCCATACAAAACGCCAATTTCATATGTAAGGACCTAATATTTGGTAATAAATCCACCCATGAACGGTGATTTTTGTAACAATATGACCTAAATAATCTCCCTAAAATCTTATTGACGCGTTCAGTAGAGTTAGGTGGGTGACGAATCGATGTGTGCGTTAAATTGATTCTTAACTGTTTTATCCCTATCTCGAATACTGCTGATATAAAATTAGTACCCCTATCAGAACACAAGACTTATATCGTTTGCTCCTTGTGAAATTTTGCCACGCAAGTTAAGCTTTCTCTGTCGCTCGTCGTGACGGATATAATTTTATATATTTACTATATTCGTCCTGTATGACAAAGGTATATTTAAATCTAAACTTCCCTGCTGGTAATGGCCTATATGTCACAAAATAAAAAAGGCTCTGTTCAGTAGTGGACAATCCGGCTGATACAGAAAATATATCGTAAAAATATAACTGTACCGTAACTAACGTTAATCTGTAATATGTACCTTACCAAATGATCATGTTAGCCCTAAAAACATTGTTATATTAATTAATTAATTATAACAATACCGTGCATGTTCCAGACCTGGGGCTGGGACATGTCCTGTAAATCTGAGATAAGGAGGACGATGCTGATGTGCAACAAAGGATACAAGGCATGTTTCTTTATTAAGACAACATTTTCAACATATTCAGATAATAATTTTGTTTCTATATAACAGACGACAATGTTTAGTGAGAGAGCTGCTGAATGAATGGACACTTTACATAATCTATATGTCGATTCAAAGCTAAATTTCCATAATCGTTCCAAACATTGTCCATAATAAACAAATACCTCCGCTGATCGGCGAGTTCCCAAACAGAAATTGCATGTAGGCAAGAGTTAAAAATTCACGGGTTGTTAATTAAACAGAGTAAACAGGCTTCGAACTGGTGCAATATGGACAGCATTGGAGATCGATGTTCGACGTTTACAATTTCGTCAAAAGCTTTCACGTTATAGGTACGTAACATGTCCATTGCGAAATAGCTAGGTATATTTTGACGATTCGATTGATAAATAAGTTGGTGTTAGACTGATATTCAGAGTAATTAAACTGTTGCTATATGATTGATGGACAGATCAAATCCGCACTACTCTTGACAACAGTATTCATGACGCCATTCACATCGCCAAAGACAGGAACAGGTGGCGACAAATTGTCAAAAAAATTGTGATTTCCACGGGGTATCACGACCCTCAGCTTTGAGGATAACGACGCAAGGAGGATATGATTGATGGTTCCCATATGATATCATAGCACTATCACATGCTAAGCTATGCTACCTTTAAAGTGAACTTCACTTCTCATTTTTTGAGAAGCGAAGTTCACTTTAAACGACCATTATTTGGATTCAGAATAAATAAATAATTCTTTATTTAGAACCATAACAATATTATACAACTAACGTATGAGAATCGATGACACCTGCAGAAGTCTAATAACTGTATCGCAGATGTCAACGCCCTCCTCCGAAAATTATACACAAAGTTCCTTAATAAAAAAAAACCTTAATGAGGGTGTGTATGTGACAGAGTGTGTGTGTGTGTGTGGATGCGAGGGTTTGTGTGAAGCGCTTATTTCTATACTATCAAGAGATCTTCAGTATCTTTATAAGATAATGACTGAAGCCATTTGACACGTTTGGTTTTGCATTTATGTCAGGTAAGAGGGTACATTTTTAATTCTTTATTTAGCTTCTTGTACAGCAACGAGTTAATATAGTGATAATATATGTTATGTTCGGACGTTTTGACAATAAATCCGTGTTGAATGTAGTTTTATAACAGTTTCATAACTTTTGCACTGTGCCCATCATCCTCGGACAGTTGTTAAGTCTCATGTGCCTGCAATTTACTGGCTCTCAAGAACTGCTGCCGGAAAACACTGCTTAACGATGACAGGCATGACAGATTGTCTACTTGAGGGTGGCAGCTAGCCAGGCGGTGTCAGTCGTTCTTTTGCCAAGACTACTCTCTTTTTGAACAAACTATGGGAGTATTGTTTGTGAATTTTAACGTTGGTACGAAAATGCTAATATTACGAAAACAATGCAAACCATCAATATGAAAATGTTTTAAAGATTGTCACCGAGTGGTTATAGCTATGAACTGCGGTGCCACAGGTCCATGAGTCGATCCCCACCGCCAGCTTGAACTTCGCAGCATGGGAGGGCATTTTGCGAATACAGGTCTAGCTAGCTACCACCCTTAAGTATAAAATCTGTGGCCAAGCACCTAACAGTGTGTCCGGCAGCAGTCTTTGAGAGCCAGTAAAATTACAGGCCCATTTTTTCAACAACTGTACATCAGGGTGACAGACGCAGTGTTGTTCGTCACTACTCAGAAATGCATATGTTATAGGCAGAGGTTACCGCTTAACATCACGTGGGCCGTGTGCGTGTTCCGACAAAATAATGGAATATTTCAGTTTAAATCCACAGAAGGACATATACTTATCAGGTAATAGTAGGTTATGATACAAGTGAGCTAAGTTGCTCATTATACACCAGGCTGTGTGTTGCAGCCCGAGGCGCAGGCGAGGGCGTAAATCAGCAGAGTGTATAATGACCAAGTTGCTGACGAGTTTCATACGCACTTTTTCAACACTCTTTCGAGGAAAATAAATATATATTTCACAAATACGATACAAACATCATACGAAAATTATGGAAAATAACGCGAAAGTTTTTTTTTTGCCCGCGTTTAATGTACTATGATTGATTACATATAAACCTCTTTGATGTTACAAATCTGTATTACCCGGTTAAATTGAAAATGCTCTGTTTTACTCGCATTTAATTTGCAGTTAGGTACTAACTTAACATTGTAGGGATAATTCTATTACGCACTAGTGTATGATATTATTATGCACGAGGGGGTTATAGTTCGGTTTATGGCCATAAGAACGATATAATAAAGCTCACTTTACGAGCAAGGGTGTTGAAAACAGTATTATTACACCAAGAAGACACACAGATAAAGATACCAGAAACCAGATAAGCATTTAATTTGAATAAAATGTGGAATATGTGAAAAATACGTTTTGAGATGACATCTGAAATACGTGGGTAAGTAAGTTTATGTCCGAGAACGATAATAGATGCACGGGGAGTAAAATGAAAACGGTATTTTGCCTACTAAAAATGTAAGGTTTCCATAGTGGTTTTTAATGATCCTACAGTAGATGTTTCTAATGTCGTGTGAAGTAATTGTAAAGGGCATTTCCTGTTTTTTATTTCATTATACTTTTATTTTATGGAATTTTATTGCAGTTATAGTAAGTGTTTTTTTCTTGATACACACTCTTAAATGAATAGTACAAAATACTTTAAGTTGTTCGTTGCTTTTGAAGTTTATAACCCTTAACGGAGGGAGGAGCGGAAGGGGAGGAGACTGATGGTTTTCAAAAATTAAGTTTTTGTCTGTGAGCCTTTGTCTGTCGATTGGCATCGTAGCTCAAATTCGGCTGAAAGGATTCTTATTCTACTTATATAAAAAAGGAAGCGTTGATCCGTCAATTTTTAGGTAGGCAAGTCATGCAAATCATTTCCAGCATGCTGAGGACGCTGCCAACTGGTAGTGGGCTAGAGCATTTGGACTGCCTATGAGTCTGCAGTGATTTATAGGAATCTAAATGCTTTTATTGTAGTAGCTTGTAGTGTTGTATTTATAGTTCGTAGTATTATGTTAATAAAGTCTAAAAGTAAATATGAAATACTAATACTCCATGTTATCAATATCTACATCTTGAACTGTAGCAAAAAAATATCATTTCTTGGTTACGTGATTTTGTGTTGTCATAGCACTCTCAGTGTGCGATTCCGGATAGAATATTAAAGATTTTTTTTTCTTTTTGCAGATTTTTGTACAGGTACTTCTACTATACGCGACAAATGAGTATACACAAGTACTAATTAGCTATACTGACGGCGACGAGGAAGTTCATATATGGCGGGTTATAGCCATTTTTAAAATTCACAAAAACTAACGTTAATGGTATTGTCAGGCCTAAGGGGCCGCTACAAAACTTAATATGCGCATTACTCACTTAATTTGGTCCCGCCAACGTTATACTTTGCAATAATCGTCCACGGCGTGATCGCAACTCAACTCGAAGCTGCTAAGACGCACAGTCACGGAACGTGCGGGGTTGACAAAACGTTTCAATAGTGCTGCCGGGACTAGGATGCCCATCGTGCTCCGAAATCAGTTGAGCATAACCACGGTTAGATAATAGTCTGTCCTTATAAACTTTTCACGACAAATTACACACTGCATACGGCCGAGAGCACAACTAGAACTAAGTATAACACCGTAACTGTATTTCATAATAGAACTATAGGGCAACCCTTATAGAGATACTTACCTACATTATTGGTCCTCAATCGTTATCGTAGGTTCATTAATTAATTAATTGCGCCCATTGTGCTCACAACCTCAAAAGACCCCTATAGGAAACAGAGAAAGATAATAGGTGTAACGGAAAAATAGACTACCGACTTACATTTTATTCCGTCAATCTACAGCAAACGCTATATATCCGGGCCTCTTAAATAAAATATAGATCATTGTGTCATCAAATTGGAGAATCATCACATTGAGCCGCCCATTGAGCTGTTATATAACCGATAACGTTTTATTACACCTCAATGATCTATTTGTAGACATTCAGTTCCAGAATTGGATCCGATGGTTATGATTCCGTATGAATCACGTTTTGGTAAGTACGTAATATTTTATAAAAGCGAAAATGAGGATGGAATATAATTAATTTTATGGGGCTGGATACATTAAAATTACGTACTTTAAGGATGAAAGTACAGCTCCCGGCTAAGGATTCCTCCAAATCCTCTTGTTGGTTGTCGTAAAGGGCGGCAAAGGATTTTAATTTGAATTAGAAATTTAAGGAGTAACAATTTTTTTTTATATCTTATCGCACTATTTAAAAAAATATTATACATTTATTGAGACTAAAATTTGTCGTGGTTTTCGTGTAATGTATATATATATATATATATATATATTATGGCTAAGTTTGGATACCAAAAAATTATATATATTACGGCACGAGGTTTATATGTCGTTTAGTATTTATTTATCTTACGTTTTCATTATTGTTTAGCAACATTTGAGAGAGAAGATATTTTGTACCGACCCCACATGAGTGGGATATTAGGGTAATAAAATGATTTAAGTATATATTTATATATAATATATACATATGTTCATCATTTGACTAAATAATATTTTATATAAATATATGTGAAATAATTTTATCTCGCGATAGCTTTCATAGTGAAGTTGTATACGTTTTATATGTCATCTATGTCGGTATCCGATATGATACATAAGAGCACCGGCAGAATCCGATGTTTTTATAGACGATATAATAATAAGTTTTTCGTTATATTATTCTTCATACCATTTCTAACATATTTTTAACAAAAGTAGCATGAAGCATGAAATAGTCAAAATGTAAAGGAAAACGATCAGTAAAATGTATTTTTTATTAAACCAGTATTTAACCTTAATTCCGAAAACTACGATTGCCTCTTAAGCTCCCGTGATATTAGGCTGCCGACCGAATTGCGGGCACTTGTTGTCGTGCATTCCAGAACGTTCGAAAAGTGTTATTTCACTTGGAAATTATTGTCTTTGCAAGCTATTTTAATGTCACATTTTCATTCGACATTTTCTTTTAATTTGAAAAACGCCAATTCCTTGGTCGTGTTTAAAATTCAACAAACTGCCAGCAGCTGCAAAGAATAAATTGGACAGTTACAAAATCTCACATTATCCAATAAACTTCGGAACAAATAATGCTTAGCTATAAAACTTACGAATATAAAACAGGGCTAAATATTTCGAATAGTTTTGTGTTTACTATCCAAACTGATAAACCAAAATTAAAAACAAAAAGGTTTTCTTAACCACACACAATATAAACCAATCTATACTTATAATAAAACTGTAACAGATCCAATTCTGTACAGGGAAGATATTTTGAAATAAAATAATTTGAAAGCAATCTATAGCTGACACTGATGCAAAAGCGGTATTATTAAAAAAAAATATCTGTTTGTCTGTCTGTCTGTATCCCGGCCGCGCATCACTCCAAAACTACTGAATGAAATTCAATGAAACTTAACACGATTTGAGTTCATACTACGAAGAAGGTTATTGTATACTTTTTATCACTAAATTCAGCACGGTTCCCTCGGGAAAGGGGATGAAAGTCAAAATGTGCACTTAGTTGTAATTTATTACGCGTAGTCCGATTTCAATTATTCTTTTTTGTTAGAATAGTGACAGCCCGGCACCCCACTGGCATTACGGAACCCCACGGGCAGCCCGGCACCCCACGGGCAGTCTAGCACACCACATGCAGCCCGGCACCCCACGGCAGCCTGGCATCCTTATTCAGTTTTGCAAGCTTGCTAAGATAAAACTGTAAAATCTGGAATATTTGCGATTTTCAGTTTTTTTAACTATCTATCTTTTGTCCGATACATTTTGGAGACTGCGCAATGGAAGTGCACAATCTAATATATTTTCGTTCTACCGCCAAACAAGGAGAACCTCGGCAAAAAGACGCCGTTTTATAATCGAAATTCCAAAGAAATGCACAACGTAAAAAGCTCCTTTCTGAGCTATGCTTTACTAGGAGTGTTTCACAGCAGACCACAGTGTTGCTTAATATGAACAGTGTGTCAAATATTTAAGGGATCTTGTGGTATACACTATAAATGAAAGTCTTCAATAACTCACTTGATATTTGTATTGTCCTTTGAACATAGTTTAGGTTACACAGCACTTAAATTACTATTTGAATTAATTTATTTTGTAAGGAGCTGCAACACCTTCTGAGGAACTAATATCTTAATCTGCGATCCCGAAGACGCCTGCCAAGCGTAGGATTATGGCAATCCTCCCTGAACTGAGAGAGACTATGTTCAGCACTGGACAATACGGCTGATAAGGTACAGTAGTGTTTGACGGAAAGTAGTATGTTTCAATGATCTACAATATCCATGTCATTTCAGGAGTTACTATGGCAAACAATGGTATCGCCATTACCAAATTTGGGTTTCGTTGGCTTAAGTTTCCTAATTCTGGCAAAGTTGATAACATCAAAACCGTACACCCACTTTCATCCATTACACTTTATTATCTCGGTTAAAGGTAGCAGAGTTTGTTCGCTTTGCGAAATGCCAGGTTGAACTTGATTAGATTCGATATTAAGATATCTGCAGAGATTTTAAAATCGAATCCAATTGAAGCTGCAGCAGTTTTTGAGGACTGTATTTTTTAATACCTAAGCAGACGAGTTAAAGTAATTATTTTAAATATTAACGCTGACTTCGAAATGTTATTAAAATATATATTGAGCTCAGTAGACCAGTCACATTGACCGAATTTCTGTGACAAACTGTACTGGATTGGACTAAATAACCAAATTACTGAAAGCGGAGGGTTTCGGAAGCTGTCCTTAATATCCAGTTCCCAATCTAGGGCTTAATCCATTGGCATCGGCGATAATGATAACAATAGAAATTCATTCACAACTAGGACATAGTGGTCCTGACGATGCCAACTTATTAACCTAGAATATAAATCCATCAATATCAGAATTTTAAGCGCTCGTAACGACTTTTACTTGACTGTTCTCAACCGATCAGCCAAGTTAAGCAACGTCGCCCGCGGTCATGAGTTGTATGGGTGACCGCTAGTGACATTACTACTGAGCGTTTCCGTGCTTCGGAGGGCACGTTAAGCCGTCGGTCCCGGTTGTTGTCTTAGGATGGCAGTCGTTATAGCATGGTGGTAGGGTATTTTGCGAATTCCCGCCTGGCTAGCTACCACCCTCAAGTAGAAAATCTGTCGTCAAGCACCTGATGGTGTGTTCCGGCAGCTGTCCTTGAGAGCCAGTACTTCTAGGTTAGCCTGAAAAACATCTTCGACCACATCATCACTTACCGTCAGGTGAGCTAGTGGTCAAAGGCTAACCAATCAGGCATAAAAAAAAAGATCTATTTCACTGTACATTGAGGGAATTTCTATGAATGGCACAAGTGTATTTGGAGTTATTCCCATCTAGATAAATGTATATTTTATGTATATTTTTAGTATAATGTAAGCATTGTCTTTTGTATTATAATTATTGGGCGAATTGGGAAACTGAAATGTTCACCCAAAAGTCATGTATATATATATAAATAAACTGGCTCGTAAGGTTTTTACCATTCCAACTACCACAGTGATGACGTACTTGCGATCTGGTGACATTGTGACAGGACTGAATGAAAATAATTCGGAATAAGTACTAGAGCCAGCAGTAAGTTGTCTGGAAGAGATCGCTTTTTAGCGATAAGACCGCCAATAGTACACCATTACGTTTATGATATTGTTTATAATGATTGTTATTTTGGTGTACAATAAAGAGTTATCTATGTATATTTATCTAAGCTAAGATAAGCTAAGGCTAGAAATTTACCACTCGATCTTAAGACGCAGTTGACCTAAATATACCTTGGACCGTCCATGGAGCTATAGTTGCTCGAAGCGACCGTCTCTTCGTTTCGTTTTATTCTCAAACTACTGTTTTCTTTGTCTTTACAAATTACCTTAGATCTTGTTTATACTTCCGGCAAAGCTTTGTTCTTGCATGCGGGCGGAATAATTTTGACTTCCGGTGCTCCTGACTTTCGCGATGTGTTTCCCAATACCTCTATTTAGAATCCTTATATATGTGAGAATTTTTCATTATGTGTATTTTTGTTGTATTTTATAACGGATCTCAGAGAGACTCTGATTTCTACTTGATAAACTGCGGATATTTTTCTAACCGCCTTTAAGTTTTATGAAATGCTCCGTACACACCCGTCTGTTGAAGGTATTCATAATCTGGCCTTTTTCTACAATGTCTTTAATCTGATCTGAATTAGTCGTTGAAGTTTTTCTCTTCGAACTGTTTCAATTACACTCGACTTCTGTTGTAGTATTTGCTAGATAACAATGAGTATTTTATGTTCATCCATTTGTCTTCATTGTTTCTTCTTTCAAGCATTTTTTAAACTTTCTTTTACTCTCATGTTCTTGTGTATTTTAATTTATTCATTTTATAGTATCGGCATGCCAATTTTATAAAATATTAACTTATTTTGTGAACCACACAATATATCATCTTCTTGACGATTCCTCACTCCTTCCAATCCAATCTCTTATTTATGGGATGTGTTATCAAACTTATCAAAAAATAAAAATACTTTAAATACATATCTTTTATGACGTTACTTACAAATGTTCTTCTTTTTTTCCTTAGTACGCAGAGGATTTCAAAAAAAAGTTATCAATATTACTTCCGAAATTCAAACGGACGAAACAATTTTCACTAAAGTGTGGATGACACACAACTATTCATATATTTTTAAAACTGTTCCACTGTGGGTTACATTCAAATTACGTTAGTAAATTTTGATCGATTTATGTAAGCTACCCCATCAAATATATATTAATAGATATGTACGGTGTTATATATAAGAAGTAAAACGTAATACATGAGCAGAAAAAATATTAATATTTATCGACTGCTAAAAATGTATAGCAGTCTCATTACTAAGTGATGTATTTATTCGTTTAAATTACTGCTACTTTCAAGTATTATTGACCAATTTCTTCAAGTTAAAGGTTACAAAGTATAAGCTTACAAATAATTATTACGTAGAAGTTCAAGAAATTGTATTTGTAAATTAACTTGTCGTCCGAGCATACATAAATTCTAAAAAAAAAATGCATATATTTTGCGTTTATTTGCAACAAGTTAGTATTAAAGAAATCTTTTGACTAACCTTAACTAAACAAATTGGAGTACTTCTTACCTAATTATGTACCAAAAATGCACTTAATGTATGAAAATATGGTTAAAGAAATAACTCTCAAACAAACAAACTCATAGCTTAGTGTATTATATATATGTACCTAAAATTACGAAGTAAGGGCAAGAGGTAAAGAAGAACAAAGGGTAAGCATTTATGATTATAGCGTGTACCTTGAATGGTAGTGCCCTTTGTGCTTGGCTTTTGAAGTGGCCCACTAACGAGGCAGAGCAAAGGTCAATATTGCCATTCGCTCAAACGAAACTAATACCACTTTGTAAAAACAGAGTGTCTACTTCTAATTTTATTTTGTTAATCTTTATATTTTTCTTAGTCTAATACTGATATGCAAAGGTTTTGAACGTCAACATTTATTAAAATATAGATAAGAAAGATAGAACCATATTTTAATACCCAGACATAAAAAGAAACAAAGACTCTGAATAAATTTCAAAGCAAATTTGTAAATATTGAGCAAATTGCAAGTGCGATAAATTTTTCATGAATACAAAGGAAGATGGTTCTTACAATTTTTTTGAATTTTAAGAGATAGGGAAGTAAATACTGTACATTGCTGTTTTTTTTTATACGACTGCCCTAAAAAGGAGTGATATGTTTCAGGTTCATGTATGAATGTATGTGAGTTTCTCTATTCCACCATAACGTCTAAATGTCTTAAATGATTTTAATTTATGAGATATCCTCAAGTTACACTAGATACATAAAAATCAAAAAATTACAGTGTGTTGACATAAAAAGGTAAGTTTTCACTAAATTTTGTACTAAAAAAGTTTTTGTATAAGGTTAATTTAAAAAAAACCAAGAATTTTCTTATTTGAACTTTTCACATAAATTTGGAAGTTAAGAGCTCCCCTTAAATGTTTATTTTATTTTTAGTATTTTTTGTTATAGCGGCAATAGAAATACATCATCTGTGAAAATTTCAACTGTCTATCTATCACCGTTCTTGAGATACAGCCTGGTGACAGACGGACGGACAGCGAAGTCTCAGTAATAGGGTCCCGTTTTTAGCCTTTGTATACGGAACCCTAAAAAACTATCAAGTGTGTATCAACTTTTCACCTGTACCGGTGAAAAAATATAAGTTAAAAATTACACTGAAGGCAATGTGTAATAATTAGTTTATAGTATTTACAAACATTACACGTTGAAAAATAAAGTTTATTGTTGTTAAATTAAAACCAACCTTTTCGTGCTTCAAAGGTAAAAAAGACTTTTTTCCCACTAAATATACAAAAGGCATGAAAACATTAAATGATGTGTGTCATCAAGTAGTGCAAATTTATTTCTATATCAAAGCAATCTATTATTCGTCAGTCTTTTTATTTGCCAGAATAGTATTAAATGTGTTACAATTATTTTTAACTAAGACCATTGTTTACACAAATTGAAATCACAACACTAAATAACTGTAATAAATAAAAAAAAATACAAAATAAATAACAACAACAATAACTCCAATATTGTCGGGTTGTCAAGCGATAAGACCACCCAGTGTTTCACTTATTATGATGTATCTTAAGTTGTAAGTTTTTTATTTTAAAATTTATTTTTAAATCTTTGTGTTACAATAAAGAGTTTATCTATCTAACTAGCTATAATTTACTGCGGGTCCCAAACAAAGCAAAGCCTATATCTTGCCGGCTTAATGAGGGTACAAGGTGACATTATTTTCACCTTATGAACATAAATTAAACAATGGCCAGTATGGTCAGACGCTGTTGTCCTATGCTGATCCATTACATGAGTGTTACAGTTAAACCATGACCACTCAAACTAAGATTTACCAAAAGATATATGGCGCGCTGTTACAGTAAAAGGAAGTGATTTAAAGAACTTACGTATGAATAGTATTTTCTGACTGGGAATAATATAGGTATACATATATGTATACCTATATTTATATTGATATATCAATCTTCTTATGCAAGAAAAATAATAAGAAAAAAATACTTCGTCAGTCTGTGATTTTCATAATAAAATTAAATAAAGTTTATATGAACCCTTTCATACCGCCTAAAATTATTGCAAGATTCCTTTTGTATCTAAATTTCATGATTTTATGGATACTGATTATTTCAAGAACATCGGTAAACCATTATCAAACTTATATTAGGATCTAGATAAGAATGTTATATAACCTGGGCTTTCCAAACTGGGATTATGAAGGATATCCACATTTGAAGTCCAATATCAGAGTCTTAAAGGCTCAATAACGTTTTACATTACGCGGAGAGCGGTAAGTGTGCCAATGTATGAAGATAAGAAATGTGAATCACAATCGCGCCTCTGCAGAGCACATTGTATGTAATATCCGGTAGCAATGTATCCAAAGCGGGGTCCTACTCAACTAACAGTATGAAAAGTGATGAAAAGTATTTTACGTGTTAATCCAACACTAAAACTAACTAAATTTCAATTTTCATCGGGTCAGCGTTTCATGGTTTTTGTTGACTCATACTATTGAAGACCTAATCTAATAAACAATATTATTTACCTACAATGCCATTACTAACCCATACCATATAAGTTTGCAAGTTTTTCGTTTGAATTTTTATTCTAAATCAAAATGTTAAAATAGAATTCCCATACAAAACGATTTATACAGTTAATTTTGAAAATAATCGTTTTTAACAGAAAACTGAAAAACCAGAAGCATAAACTTTAGACACACAAAATTTCAACGAGTTTGAACACTTGGTATTTAAAATTTGGCGAAAATACTTTTGTATGGTGTGATATTTAAATAAATGTAGTTCACAGATCAACAATGGCGCCATCTCTCACTTCTCTACTGTCATCTGTAGTAAGTGGACGTCCCATTTGAGCTGTGTATCTACTTACTGATAATTTTGTTGTTTTACTGTAAACGCAAGGCCTTAACTAGTGGACATCACATATGGTATGCGCTATGAAGACCTTTACTTGTAACAGATACAGTATATAACAATAGGCGAACTGCTCCGCGTTGATCACTTTGAAACATAAAGTTGTTAAGTCTCATGTGCCTCTAATTTCACCGGCACCCACACCCTTCAAACCGGAATATAGTAATGTGAACATTTCTGCCTGGTGGCAGAAATAGGTATGATAGCAGTGCTCCCCCGGACGAACTCGCACAAAGACTAGGCGGGCATTCGGAAAATACCCATAAATTATCAACTATGCTATGACGACTGTCATACTTAGACAACAACCGGGATCGACGCCTTAACGTGCCCTCCGAAGCACGGAAGCGCGCACCAATAATGCAACTATCTACGGTCACCCATCCAAGTCATGACCGCGGCGAACGTTGCTTAACGGCTAAGCAACGTTCGTAGCGAAGGTGAAGCGCTCGTAGCGAAGTTTACTTAGCTGTTCTCAACCGATCAGCAAAGTTAAGCAACGCCACCCGCGGTCATGAGTTGGATGGGTGACCGCTAGTGACATTACTACTGAGCGTTTCCGTGCTTCGTAGGGCACGTTAAGCCGTCGGTCCCGGTTGTCGTCTTAGGATGGCAGTCGTTATAGCATGGTGGTAGGGCTAGCCAGTACTTCTAGGTTAGCCTGAACAACATCTTCGACCACATCATCACCTACCATCAGGTGAGATATTGCTCAAAGGCTAACCTATCAGGCATAAAAAAAAGCATACTTCGCTACGCGCGCTTCAAAAGAACAGTTCTACAGAAGTGAACCTAGCTATGCGACGTTCATCTACGAGGTAAAATTAGTTCACGACTTTGCCTTGTAGTTCCTAAGTAACGACTAGATGGCGTTACTAGTGGTGACGACGAGACACTATGGCGAGCGAATATTTTCGTGGTTTCGTTCAGTTTAGACAAAAGGTATCAATTTCCTCGATATTTCAGGTTTTAACTGCGTTTTTAGCTTGAAAACTTAAACTGCTGCTCCACACTGCGTTTTTAGCTTAAAAACTTAAGGTATACTGTAATACTCGCAATTTTGTAAGGAATTTATATAATAATAAGTTTGTATAGTGCCACGGTATCATCACCGCCTTAAACTTCCCAAATTCCCGAAGTAGAGGAGAGTAGAAAAAGTATTGTGATCAATACTGAGAATTGTCACTCAAGATGCACATGAAACTCGTGAAAGTCAAACTTGTAAAGACGAAACTTTGCGCGTTTTCCGCAAACAAGATTGTTACCGCGCCGTGGATTCAGGGTGTTCCTTAAATATGTCTAAACATTCGGATCTTTGGCGTCAACATCCTCAATTAGGTCTAGTCTTGGAGTCACTTAGAGGCCAAAGAAAAACTCCTTCTGAGAAACTCGGGTCTTTAAACGGCGCAAAGCGATACTTCATGCCGGCTCAGTGACTTGTGCTTTTCTACCGACTTCAAAAAAAGGAGGAGGCATAACTTTGGATTGGGTGAACCGATTTCGATAATTATTTTTTTAATTTAGAAGCTGATTTCACTAAGAAAACTATCGCGAGTTTTGTCCATTATAAATGAATAGGTCAATGACCAATTTTGCAATTGGTTTTATACTTGTAAATGGTGACGCAACCTTCTAATTTTAATATTGTTATGTTTGCAATAACGCCTGCTATGCGGATTACATTACAAATATACTAGATAATAGATTTTACAAGTATAAAACCATTTTTTTTTTATGCCTGATACGTTAGCCTTTGACCACTATCTCACCTGATGGTAAGTGATGATGTGGTCGAAGATGTTGTTCAGGCTAACCTAGAAGTACTAGCTCTCAAGGACAGCTGCCGGAACACACCGTTAGGTGCTTGGCGACAGATTTTCTACTTGAGGGTGGTAGCTAGCCAGGCGGGCATTCGCAAAATGCCCTACCACCATGCTATAACGACTGCCATCCTCAGACAACAACCGGGACCGACGGCTTAACGTGCCCTCCGAAGCACGGAAACGCTCAGTAGTAATGTCACTAGCGGTCACCCATCCAACTCATGACCGCGCGCGACGTTGCTTAACTTTGCTGATCGGTTGAGAACAACTAAGTAAACTTCGCTACGAGCGCTTCAAAAATTGGTTGCAAAAATTGGTCTTGTTTGTAGTACAACGTAAGTGGTACTATAGATGTCGCTCCATCCCAATACGATGGTTGAAAAACGATAGGAAATATAATATATGTTTTTGGGTCAACGTTCTTCGACAAAACTTAATTTCAGCTTTCTAACACATTATGTTTTCAACCTAGAGACCCTTGAATTACGTACAGACAGACGGATACCGTTTTGCCGTTTGGGAACGGAATCCTAAACATTTATGACATGTTTCTCCATAAAGTTTGATAAATGTGCAATAGGTTGAACTCTTTCGAATTAGTAGTATCTGCTGTTTTATATATGACGGACGATTACTGTCGGTTCGGTTATGTGTACAGTTTCTACTTGATTTCATGTACGCACATAAAATAACTATATAATATGTTGTAACATTCGTGTACCTACGTCAATTAAACTATATCGAACAAATAAGCCAGTTATATTCGTTTTTGTAAGTATTTAAAATTATGTGGTATACCTATTTTAATGTTTATAACTTCATTGTTTTCGAAATATGTCCCTGTTCTTTGGAAATTATTGTCTGAATTAATGGTATTTGAGTAAGTACTGTTGGAACTCAGTTTTTTAGTAGATACATAAAATAACCATATTGTTATACATACCGAATAAATAATTATTTTATTTTTTCTATTTAATTAGCTAATATTAATTATTTTTCAATGTAAGTACTAATGATTTTAATTGTTTTTTTTTTCTTATTTTAAAAATATTTATTAGCTGATATTAATTATTGTTAAAATATGAAAATTATTATCTGAATTGAAATAGAAATTAAAGCCTAAGATGAGTTATATACGAAATATTTAAGGTCTCGAATAACCTTGATGAAAATGTGATAAAAACAATATGATAAATTCATACTACATTAGAAGTTAGAACTTACCTACTGTAATCTAGGTATAATTTTTTTTTCTGAAGAGTTACTAATTCATCATTGACATGTCTGTATTCTTCGACTAATTGATTTTCTCCACGAACTGAAATGAATATGTATATACATTTTTATTATTTAAAATATTATTTACTTGCTATTTGTTTTTGCAATTTAATTGAATATATCTATTTTAACGTCGACGCTTATTCAAGCTTTCAGTAAAATGTAGAATTTAATGTCATCATTTTATTAGCTTTTGAACCTCGAGAGCCTCGGAACTTCGTGTGGAGGCGGAAGTCATAAATATCACCCACGTCCCCGATTTCTGTTCAACTTTGCTTGCACTATTCCTATTGTAGTCGACTTTACCTACTTTGGTATATTTTCCATGAAAGGATCCAATAGAAAATATGATTACACTTGTATGCCGTAACAACATAACAACAACTCCATTCTCTTTGACTCAACAAATCAACTAGGAGCCATAGGATTAACGTTATGTATAACATTAATTTTATTATTGTTAGGTTTGCAATAACGCCTGCTATGCGGATTACATTACAAAATCACAAATATACCATAGGAAAAATTTAAGTCATGTGCGGGATTCGAACCCGCGTCCTTGACTCCTTGAGCCGGAGTATGCTCTAACCAATTGAGCTAACATGACATGACGTCATGACTCGAATCTTTCCTAACCTTCTTTAACCATCGTATTGGGATGGAGCGAAATCTATAGTACCACTTGCATTGTACTACAAACAAGACCAATTTTGCAATTGGTTTTATACTTGTAAATGATGACGCAACCTTATAATTGTAATATTGTTAGGTTTGCAATAACGTATATTTGTGATTTTGTAATATAACATTAATATTTAATTGAGAACATAAGATCGTCATCATAATATTAAAATAAAAATAGTAAAATATATTTCAATTATTATTAACCGATTACCAAAAATAATAAGGGAAGTTTTAAAGTCGTTGCATGTATTTTATGTATGGCCGTGCGTAACCCATTTGAATAGAATATTTAACTTCAATGTTTGTCCCTTTTCAATGGAATCGATATCGGTAAAGCACTACTTAAGTTTCACTCAACTAACTGTTTTCAGGGTTCCGGGCCTCAAAAGGAAAAAACGGAACCCTTATAGGATCACTTTGTTGTCCGTCTGTCTGTCAAGACCCGTTTTCTCAGGAACGCGTGGAAGTATCCAGCTGAAATTCATATCAAATACAGGTTTAATGTCGCTTGGAGCTGGGAAAAAATCAAACTTCTAAGCCAACCCAATCAAGGGATACAGTCATTTATGGCGCAAATTTTTGACTTTCTCAAGGGAATCAATCCTACAGGGTACTTCCCGTGAACTAAGAATCTTGAAATTTGGTACGAAGCCACGTCTTGTAGCACAGATGAAGGAAAAATTGCGAAAAGCATGAACTGTTTGATACATCATATAATAAAAATATTTTTAATATTTAAAAATGAAATCCATAACGATTTCATTTAGCAATAAAAATAGCATATCTTTTACTTATATACCTACCTACAGGTTTGTATGGAACCCTCGGTGCGTGAGGCAAACTCGCATTTGGCCGTTTTTTAATAAGCTAATAGTGACCATTATAGTAGATGAGTGAAACTATGTTTTGTAAGGAGTATACATCATCACTTAAGAGGCTATATATTTCATTCGGTTCAATGTCACGCTCGCTTCCTACAGAAGTGGTAGCGGCGATGTACGCGGCAAAATCTGATGGTGCTAATAAAGAAGAAAAGTTGCATATTAGTCTGCAAGTAAACGATGCGTGCACAAAACCAGCTGATTGTTATGTTGTCCAGTTAAGGGGGAATTATTTAACGTCTCAACAGTTATTAGTCACAGCAGGTCTGGGACTCGAACTTTGTGCTTGAACCCGCACCGCCAAGACCGGAGTAACGACAGAAAGAATGCGCTTACATACCTAGTTATTACATAGTTATTATCTTCACAGTAACTTGAAACGAGCTGTATAGCTTTTGTATATTTAAACGGTTGTCTGAATATCCGGCCATTCTCCGCTACAGGTTCTTTTTCTTTTCTTTTATTTTACGCTTTCTCAACTGATTCTCATAAAATAGCAGGTAAAACCCAAACACCAGAGGTATCAACGATGCGTTGTCGGATTTTGAGGAGGGATTATGCTCTTTTCTTGAAGGTTTGGTCGTAATCGTATCTGAAACGTTTTTTCAGATGGCAACTGGTTTTACTGGTCACAGTGCGAGGCAAAAAAAAAATGAAAATTGAATAGTTGCGAGTTCTGGACGTGGACATGAAATTGATGAAACATAGTGCTATTTCGTGACTTCCGATGGTGAAATTCAGCTGCAGGTATCAAACCACACAGTTCGATAAAATCACATGGTGCTGGGCTAGAACTATCCATTCTTACCCCTCCCCTTACTCCCCATATCTTCTTGTGGGTGTCGCAAAAGGCGTCTAAGGGAAAAATTCCAAACGGTGGGCAGCAGCGCCTTTTGAGAAATTTACACCTGTGATGCAATCCCCAAGACAACTGCCAAGCATGGGGTTTATGGAAAATCCTCCCTTCGGATAAACACAAATTTAGTATGGCCCTAGTCCCTGTCAGCTCTATTGTTCCTGGCCCTGGTAGCAGGTCAGGTAATGGTGAACCAGGGGTAGCCAAGTATCCCCGGAAGATGCCCTTCTACCGCACTCAAATACGATGAGTTTTAGTCCTGGCAACACATTACATCCACATGCTCAGGGAGGACCACAACATTGTCGAGCTGTAGGGAGAATTGGACAAGTTACTTTGGGACATCATCGGATTATCGAAAGTCTGAAAATAGGGCCAGGACAACGTTAATAAAAAATAAATAAAAAATAATAATAAGTAATTATTAAATTTCTTCGAAATATACTTCACCGTTGTACTTCAACGCAATGATAGGCAAACAAAAAGGCGAAGAGTTGACAGTTGGGCCATTTCAAAATTATATTTATCGAATTCTTGTAAGAGGTACTTTTTAAATTTTTCGAGAAGATTCTAAGTTTTAATAATTTAACTAATAGATTCATGATTCTGAGAGAAAACGGGACGTTTTATGTACAGCTACCTAGACACAGGAAGCCAGTATCAGGACATCTCAGACCATGTGAGCCAAACTGACCCAACACTGCACCTAAAACATCCCAGAAATCAGCCTTTGCGAGACAAAAGTGGCTCTCCAACAGCTTGGAGTAATAAGGCGCCTGGTGACTGGTTAGTTACGTCATCCTAGAAGGTCAAGCACCAGAAGCGTGGAGAAATTTTTGGTGGTACTGTTCTTAAATAATATACATGTCCAAATACCAAATTAGTTTAAATTAAGTAACCAATAATTAATATACGAACATACATTTGTATTATGTCTTAATATAGCTAAATGTACAATGCATACTTTGTCGTGACATAAAAACTGTAATTACAAATTATTTACATCTCAATTTTAATATACTAGTGAAACCATACAAAGTTGTAAGATTCTAAGCCCGTTTTAAAAAATATGAGCGTGGGTTTTGGAAGATTTTAAAGTCAAATTCAGAACGAAAGCAAACTTCCACCTTCATGTTAGTCTAAGAGAAGATTAGCGAATTGGTAATTATAAAGTTTGGGTTAAAGTTAATCGGATTAGCTTCTGGTTTCAAGATTTGCAAACTGTTAGTGAATAACAGATAACTCTGTAGTTGAGCTATAGTTTTGGTGCTCAATGCATAAATCCTTTGATCTTTCTCTAATGTGGATTGTATTCGTGTTTGTTTTGTAGTTTGATTGTTTTTTGGATACCAACGTACTTACCACGTACTTAAATTTAGCTTACCTGTTACCCGAATTAAAAAAAAGGAGGAGTTTCTTATTTACATTGTTTATTTTTGTGTGTGTTACGTTACGTATGTTCTTTCTTTACTGAGTGTACCAGTTTTTGAAAGCTTGTGTTTATCGTGTGGTACCATTTAAATTTGATTGAGAGTTGACGAGTAGTATTTGAGTTATCCCTAATAACAATTATTTTATTTTTGAAGTCGGTATTTCAATGTGAATTTTTTTTCTTTTGTATAGCTTTATTAATGCATCTAGGTAACGCATTTTTTTTTAAATTTACGCCTGGCTATCTTTCACTCTTACTAAAAGCACTATCACTAAGCTCCATAATATAATCACTTATCATACAAAAAATATCCCTAAAGATGATTTATTTAACTATCTGTCTAAACACCGACGTCTTGCAATATACGTTTTGCTTATTTAGCAACTATTATTCCAAATACTATCCCTCAAGAATAGTTCCAAATTCTTTTTCAAAAAATGTATTCAATTATTTTGTAATTGAAATTGTAAATAAATAAATTGGAATAAAGAAAGATTCTTCATAGGTATGAAAAGTTTTTATATTTTTGGGACAAGTGCGAGAAGTTGGTGTTGCATTACAGTATAAGCCAATACGACGCTGTAAGAATAGCACTTAGAATACGAAGTATAATGAAACATTTATCTACTTAATAAAATATATAGAATCATAAATTTGTTTCTAAATATTATTATCGAATAGCTTGTACGCGACTTATGTGAATTTCGCCTAGCTACAATTAAGCAATATCAAGAGCTTGTGCTGGTATATCAACTTAGAACACCAACATATTATTTTTTTCAGTATACAATTTACTGTTTGGTCACCTACAGATTTGCTGATATTTTTCCATGATATCTCGTATCTTCTTGGTAGAGAACATGAAGTAGTTAACACCAGCTACTGGTACCGGATCCAGTAACCGACCAACTAAGAGCTAAATAATATTAGTAAGTAATGAAAACACTATGAATGACAGGTCAGTTGGGCAGCTGTGGTGTTAGTGTGACCTTCATGGTTATGACTAGTTATTGTAGAACAGTCCTAAGTTTAACGATACAACGATTTGCAAATTTATCGGTATCAAGTGTTGATGTTGTGGCAAGGAATAAGCAAGACGATTATTATTAAACATAGTCAGGACACCCATACTCGCTGAGGTATAGAGGTAAGGGGTTCCATTACAAAGACCATCTAGTAATGAATAGACCCTTTGGATCTTTAAAGTATCGAATTTGATCAAATTGGTAAGTATCGCTTAGTATGGAGTCTGTTAAGCTAAATTAATCAACCTTCGCTAACATCATATTTGAACATTACGAACCTACTTTACCATCGCCTGTGTAAACAAAATTACCGGGCATGAACAAGTCACATAATATGCTCAAGAGGTCTAGAGTGGCAATAATCATCATTCATAATGTTCAACAGTGGACGTCTTCTAACTCATGGTGATGCCATGAGTTAGAAGACGTCCACTGTTGAACAAAGCGTGACTTAAACAATGTCGTCAGTCCACCTGGTAGGGGGCCTACCATCTTTACGTCTTCCAGTGTAGTGTGGTAACCACTCGAGAACCTTTCCTACCCATCGGTTATCCGTTCGTCAAGTTCGTCAAGTCAATGTTGCCTGCCCATTGCCACTTCAACTTGCAAATTCGGAAAGCTATGTCGGTGACTTTGGTTCCGAGAAAATGTCGCGTAGCTTCCCGAACGCTGCTCATCCGAGTTGGATTCTTCGGGCAACCTCTTGTCTAAGTTGGGCCTACTTAACTAGATAGTCTATTTAGTTAAATGTAATGGTCAACAACTTCGAGCGTATCGTTTCCAACAACTACTGGTACGGGTGCAACATGGATATTAGACATAATTTTCGTCTTGTCCATGTTCATTTTAAGACCCACCTGCTGGGTAACTCTACTGAGGTCGCTGAGCATTGTACTGAGTTCTTCAAGCGATTCTGCCATTATGACTATATCATCGGCGAAATGAAGGTGAGTGATGTTTTCGCCATAAATGTTGATGCCGAATTCTTTCCAGTTCAAGAGCTTGAAAACATCCTCCAACGCATTCGTGAACAGTTTCGGAGAAATAACGTCTCCCTGTCTCACGCCTCGTTGCCGTTGGATTAGTTTAGTGCTCTTGTCCTGTAGTGGAATCGACATAGTGACGTTCCTATACGAACACTTCAGCGCTTCAACGTACATATAGTCGATTTGGCATCGCTGAAGAGACTGCAGTACGACTCAAGTTTCGATTGAATCGAAGGGTTTTTCATAGTCCACAAACGCTAGACACAATGGCCGATTATACTCCTCAGTTTTCTGTATGATCTGGCGGAGATTATATGGATTTGGTCTATGGTGCTAAAGCCTTTTCGGAACCCGGCTTGTTCGGGAGGCTGGAAGTCATATAACCTACGAGCAAGACGATTCGTAATATTTTATTTGTTAGCAATACTCAATAAGTTCAGTTTAACTCTGTGGTCTTATATAAAAACACAACACAATATTTTTGCATGGACAACAACATAATACTGCGCATTAAATTTTAATTTAAATGCAGTATGGCCACTCTTCATAAAGTTTCATTGAAATTCACAATTTTTATGACAAATTGTTTTATGACTATCGATGTAAAACGTAAAAATGTACAAATGGATGACACAAACAGATATATGACATTTTGCAAATAGCAGAAAAGTAATTAGATTAATTACAAATGTTGAATAAGAATTACCTATAACAATTTGTATCAAAAATATTTATGCACCTAAACGCATCATTGGCATTATGGCAGCAAAAACCCATTTTTTAATGGATGGATATGCTATTAGTATTAATTTTGATAGAAAAGTGGTATTTTTCAACGTTTACTCATCAAGCATCGTTTGATATGTTTCATGCGTTATGATATGTTTCTTTTTTAATATATGTACATATTTGTTTTCTCACCCTAACCTACATAGTAGCTAGTTGCTTTGGTCAGTGACTTTTTGGTTTTGTATGAATCGAAAGATACTTTGATGGTGAAATCAAGGTAACGCTACCAGTGAATAATACATTCTAAGCGTAATTTAATGTTAAATTATTGTTATGTTGTTTGAAGCTGTTATACGGTTTATCGGATTGAAACATCAATGATAGTGCTATGATTGCTTGATTACAGATATACATCTATCATTTTCTCAAATGTTGTCTGACCGCAACATTTTTTATGTTATTTTTTGTTATATTTAAGCGCACGTGGAACTTGATATAACCTTATTACGGGAAATCATATTCTAGACAATTTGGCGACACAGAAAGTGATTACAATTTGACTGCCGTCATTCATAAATATAGCAAAAGGCGATATTATATTCTGGTGTGAATATCCCTTGTAATAGTTTCCTCGGATACTCATAACAATAATTATCGTGTCAGTAACGTAACGAGCTTAACAGATGTTTCTGTTTAATCAAAACTTTGAGCCATCGTTATCCAACCCTTCGACATTATTGAACCCTATGGCCTCGTGAAAGCCGGGAGTTGTCTATAAACTTTCGGATAGTTCCGAATTTTCGGATTGTATCTATGATTATCGGAAGTCATTGCCTGAATACCTGGATACCTGGATATCGGAATGCATAGCCCACAGCGTTTAATTATTAAGTGGTTCTTATTAAGATTTCACCATCCGCTGGGGATAGGGGGCTTACAGTTGACCTCAAATTCATCGGACCGCGCGGGGTGTTTCATTCATGCCCAGTGTGGGAGGAACCACAGACAGAGTTACTTTATGGAGTGACATATAATATCAAATGGATAAAGCACAAACGCAAACAATAAATGACTATGCTTGCCTGTTAGTTAATAGGTACTATTTATAAAAGTAACGCGGGAACATTTTTCGTAGATGGTTTACATGCTGGGAATTAATTTGCAACAACTCGGGTTATTAGTTACTTATCAAAGTCACTGTGGAAACTTTTAAATGGCTCTCTTCATTATTTATGATTTTTATCTTGATAAAATATGTTATTCAATAATTTTTCTAATATGTAGTAAATAAAGAAATACATTTGTATATTCCTTAAACAAATTTAACAAAGTTTTGTCAAACACAAAAGTTTAAAGATGTCTCACAGGCAATATGAGTAGTTGAAGGCAAGATGTCGTATTATAAATGCAATAGTTTGTATGTATACTGTACGTTTGGGGTAAAGAATATACAATTATGATATCTCTCTATTTTTTTCCGTTCGTTATTGCTGGTTGCTTTTTTATAGGATAAGACCTAAATATTGGAACGTTAATATAGCACTGTATAAAGGATAATATTTGGTGTCTTTACTATTAATTTATTCATGGTACTCTATTTCGAATCAAAATTACGGAGGGACATGTTGGCTGTTGTTACCCACCGTCCCGTCAGTTAATGTGTTCATGTTGCCGTTTCATTTAATTAGGAGTAACCATACATATTTGTAAATTTGAGAAGTAATCTATTATGCATAATATTATATAATGTTTTCGACACTATTGTAGAGGAATTAAACTATAATGCACTCTCTGCATAGGTATAAGGAAATAAATTCAACTAAGTATTTTAAGGTAAAGGATTTGGTATTACCTAACGCTAGAACAAAAAAGATCTATCACTCATATACAGACTAGAAACATCACTGCAAATTAGACCATTAATAATCTGGTTACCGAACAATAATGCCTTATTATATTAAACCTTAATTTTTTTGCTCTATCTCATCCTAAAACCAGACTATTACAGACTTCGTCTGAATGACATAAATATTATTATTCGCAAACCTCGGACTATTGCAATGTTTTTTTTTATGCCTGATTGGTTAGTCTTTGACCACTATCTCACCTGATGATAAGTGATGACGTGGTCGAAGATATTGTTCAGGCTAACCTAGAAGATGATTAAGATGATTAAGCTATTTCAGAGAGCCAATAGAAAGGAAGCTTTGAAGGAAGTTATTTATGCCACACCCGATCAAAAGCCTTTGATATGTCCAAACTAGCCGCCAACGACTCGCCTATAACTCCATCACCTCCGTTCATCTAGGTGTAATCTAGAAGATCGCCAGACACCACAGCTGAGTGACCGTGACCGTGATATTTTGAAATATGGTCATATTTGTATGCGTAGCTCGATTATGAACCAATTTTTACCCTCACACGGATCGAGAGCAGAATTATTTCATAATTTTTATGAAAGTGTATGTTAACCAAGTTTCTATTAAATCAAATCAGAGAAAACTTTCATCCTTCTCTATTTAACTCATTTAGAGGTAAATTTTCAAAGGACCATCCATATCCTCTAGGCCTTTAAGGCCTTTAAGGAAAACACTCTTGAAATTTGATATAAAATAAAATTTATAGACCATTGAAAACTTTGGACTTATCTTGGTAAATGACCGAAGGTTGCCTCAGTCTAAAATTAAACCGGCAATACGCCAAAAAACATCATTAAATGAGAATACACGGCCAGCGAATAATTCCCTGCCTGATAGGAAACACATGTTCATGATAATATCCATGTATCTAATCATAATTGAACGAGCGGTAGCCCTCTCTATATCAGAGAAGAAAAATCCGAGTCAAGTTATGCAGTGTACTTCCGAATATCCCTTGACAGTCTTTAGGGCCGGTTTATTGCTTTATTTTTTCCCATGAGTAATTCCGCTTGCAAATTCCCCTTCTCAAAACGACGTTTTTACTGAGCCAGCGAAAAATTCGTCATTGGCTAGTGACAAATGAAGAAATGAAGTCATCATGAATAAACCATGTCTAATGTCGTAAGACTGTTATAATGTATTATAGACAAGAAAATACAACAAAAAAAAAATCTATTCTCGGATTTGTGGAATGTTTAGGGCCTGTTTCAGAATGTTCGAGTAAGTTCCGGTTATACTACCCAGAACATAAAATAACTGAATGGTAAAAATGACAGTTAACATGCAGCGCGTTTTAAGCTTTAACCGACGGATAGGCTAAATCGATGGCTGTGAAACGCAAAGATAGTGTTTTATTTATTAAATATGTTCTGGGTAGTATAACTGGAACTTCACGAAAATTCTGAAACAGGCCCTTAATGTTCTAAACTTCAGTATTTTGTGATAATGACATAACTTTGCTGCTGAATATTAAGGTACGAGTTGGTAGCGGACGACATGAAGCTGAAGCAAACGACGTGTGTCGCAGCGACACTACTGGTTTCTACGTATTTCTATGAAATTTCCTCCGTAGTTAGCGACATAAAGCTAGCGACGCGTCGTCGAGCGGCAGATGGCAGTGTCGTCCGACCGCAGATCAGTAGTGCCGCTGACGCCGGAGTAACGACACGTGGAGCGTGTTTCTTTTCAAAATGGATTTCTTTCATATCGCTTTCTATATGGTTTTTGATCAGTATTGAATAAGTTCCCTCACTTGCTCTGCATTTAAGCATAGGACGTGTGGCTTTTCGTCTTTTTCAGTATAAAAATAACAAGTCATCATCGACTTCTTCCTCTTCTAATATTAAAAGATATAAAAAATGCGATCACTATTCTCAAACACGTCAGACATCTTGTTTGACGGAGCACTCAAAACCAACTGGTTGCCATCTGCTGTTGCAGTCTGCAGTCGGGTTCGAAATCATGTCTGCAGCAACATGACGCAACGACGTGTCGTGACGACATGAAGTGACGACATGTCGTCTGCTGCTGCTGCGTGCAGTCGGCTACCAACTTGTACTTTTACTCACTTAAAGCTACTGGTGTTTAGAACCAACTCAGTAAATGGGACGGAATATTTAATCATACTTTTATGATTATATATTCCGTCCCATTTAATGAGTTGGTTTTAAACAATATTAAATCTTACAGTTATTTCTCAATTAGGAGGATCTTATGGTTAATACATTTTGGTAATACAAATGAAAAAAGTTGAGGAGAATTTAATAACATCGGTATTTTGTTAAATTTCCTGATAGCATTTTAAATTAAAATAAATACAGATTATATACTCCTGCCTATTTTTTTGTGTTGGTCACTATAGAGGAGAGCAAGATTTTGGACTTTTCCATTTGTTGTATTTCGTTGAAAGGTTATGAAATGTTTAAGCAAATACGAATTGAGTTTTTCTGAGGATAAAATGCAACGAGGCAATAACTTTATAAAACTTGTAGATGGCGATGGATGTGCATTTGGATTTCAGATGGATTTTTCTTCACAGGTTTGGGCGATTTACTTTATGGATGTTTTTTTTAACAAGTAAAAATTTATATTGTTATAAGTCAAATTTGCATTGTGACAGGGTTGTTGCACTCAAACTGTGATAGTTTTTGATGTAAATGTTTTTATTTGACGATTTTTTAAACACGATGACCCCATGTAAACGGTGCATTCGCTGAAACTATTGGTATATTGTTCTTACTTATACGTCGAATTTTAAACTAGCACTAAGTGAATTAACATACAGATCCTGTTCGTCGACCATGGAGGACTGAAGCTATAAGTATAGTCTACGATGCTCCTGGTTAGTAATTTAAAATGCCAAAATGTGAGTACCTATATTTTTATTCGCTGTATTCGAGTTCCTTCCTTACCAGTCACCGTTTGAGCGTTTGGCCATCATCATTCTCTGACAAATTTCATTCGATTCCATTAAATAAGCAAGCAAGCGAAAGCGAATGCATGAATTTCATTTAATAAAATCCAACGAGTAGCCATTACGTGCTGAACTGAAAAATCGCAGGCAAATTTATTTTAAGTATCTAGGTTGGAATAAAGATCGATGTTTCCGATGACATACTCGTACGTACTCAGTCCGAGAGACGATAAATTATTATTTATGAAAAAACAGACGTTTAATAGTACCAACATTAAAGTGAGGCGTTTCTTTCGTTAATCGTTTTAAAATTTATGTCATCTTCATTTACCCGCAATTGAATTTGATACCTTCTTAGAGGGCAACAAGAGTACTTTTAACCCTTCCTTTCTGCAGGACCTGCATATTTGTTTATATCTTGCATATATATTATCTCAAATTCAAAACTACACAACGTTAGAATACGTGCTTGTATGCCGGGTATTGCATTTATCTGCGGAATTCGCTAACGATTTACAAACTTTACTTTGTGTTTATAATGTCTGGCGTTAATGTTTTTTTTAATGTAAATACCATTCATATTTACCTTTTCCATGCATCTCTTTGTTTGTCTGTATAACTCATAACATCGTAAACAGCCAAATGAAAATTATAGAAAGAATAAGAAACACTCTAGCATTTTAAAAAGTTTTGCAAAGGATCTATATAATACCAAATGTAGTCAAATATTTCATTGTTCTGAATTTATCTTGTTCAATATATTTTCTTTGTATTCAAACTACTATTGCTATTGTGTCCAAACTACTCGTAAGTTTAAACATTTCCAGGCAGTAAAAAAGCGCAACAAACGCTTTTCCAAACTTAAACTCTACAAGACTCGGGGCGTTTCAGTTCTAAAAACAACAGCCAGGTGCATCTGCGAAGAGTAGGCAGTGCAAGTTGCGAAGACACCTGTAGCTCGATAGTTGTTATCGCAAACACTTGCAAACTGTACCCCCGTGGGACATGACCCAGGCGTGGGGCGAGAGGCGAGTGCAGATAACAGAAACTATTCATCAGCATAAAAGTAGGTCAAAAAGTTGTAATGACTCCGTTGGTCGCTTGTAAAAGTTTAAAATTCCGGATGATATATTTAAGGAGGTACTTTTCGGAATCTAATTCTAATGATGTGCGTATAAACGCAAAGCATTAGAGGGTCCCATAGGACATGGAATAAACTACTACTCGTATGTACGAGTACACATAAATATATAATATGACCATATTACAAAAAATAACATATGTCCAATTGTTTACAATCATATCGCCGACACCGTGACATACTCGTTCAGCAGTTACAGAAAGTTTCAAATCAAGACCAGGCTTAGTTTTTCAAAAAAATCTAATATATAATTTATCTATTTTGAAGCAGTGATGCCTCAGTGGCATTGGCTTTGGACTGCCGTGCAGCAGGTCCATGCTTCGAATCCCGCCGCGGGCTTGAGCTTCACTGCATGGTGGAAGGGCATTTTGCGATTGCTCGCCTGGCTAGCCACCATCCTCAAGTAGAAAATCTGTCACCAAGCACCTAACGGTGTTTTTCGGCAGTAGTCCTTGAGAGCCAGTGAAATTACAGTCACATGAGACTAAACAACTATGTCCTAATGTGACGGGCGCAGTGCAATTCGTGACTTGTGTTGAAATGCATCTGTTATAGGTAGAGGTCCGCTTAATATCAGGTGGACCTCAAGATTGTTCCGTCACAATAATATAAATATATACATATATAAATATATTCCTACGTACTCGTATCTTGTTATAAAAAGGTAGTGTTTAGGCGTCTCAATCGCGATCACGCTTGGACTCCTTCGATTAGTCTTTTTAAAATTTACAAACCATGGCAAAAGGTGTAATGTCCCAGGGGGTCGTTAAGGTCATGTTTGGGATTGCTTGTAATGTACGTGATACGTGTACTTTTAAGTCTATGCCAAGTGAACCAGAGTGAGTTCAATGATGAGGTGCCAATAATCGATTTTCTCAACGGGTGGCGTTTTAGAATATGTCGATACTTTTTTTTTATACCTATAAAACAGCAACTGACTGATACACAACAGGCAACCACAATTAATTTTAATATTGTTAGGTTTGCAATAACGCCTGCTATGCGGATTACATTACGAAATCACAAATATACGATAGGAAAAATTTAAGTCATGTGCGGGATTCGAACCCGCGTCCATCCACCCCTTGAGCCGGGGTATGCTCTAACCAATTGAGCTAACATGACAAGACGTCATAACTCGAATCTTTCCTATCGTTCTTTAACCATCGTATTGGGATGGAGCGACATCTATAGTACCACTTGCGTTGTACTACAAACAAGACAAATTTTGCAATTGGTTTTATACTTGTAAATGATGACGCAACCTTATAATTTTAATATTATTAGGTTTGCAATAACGCCTGCTATGCGGATTACATTACAAAATCACAAATATACGATAGGAAAAATTTAAGTCATGTGCGGGATTCGAACCCGCATCCATCCACCCCTTGAGCCGGGGTAAGCTCTAACCAATTGAGCTAACATGACAAGACGTCATAACTCGAATCTTTCCTATCGTTCTTTGGATAGACGCGGGTTCGAATCCCGCACATGACTTAAATTTTTCCTATCGTATATTTGTGATTTGTGATTTTGCAACCACAATTAATTTGTAGGATTTTATATCTGGTCTTAATGTTTACTGAGGTAACCACTACGGGGTTTTTTTTTGCGACCTAAATTTCGTGCAAATGGGTTGGTACATTTTGAAGAAAGGTATACACTTGGGTTACGATGGATAAGATGTTGCAGTACTAACAGGCCATAATTTTGAAAATTCATCCGTATGGGATAAATTGTATTTTCCTTTGTGATTGTGACGGAACATGCACGTGGCGCATCTGAAATTAAGCAGTAGCGTCTGCCTACAACAGCTGATGCTTTTTCTCACAACTGACGAATTGCATTGCATCCATCATCCTGAAACAAACAGCTGTTAAGGGCCAAGTCTTTCAATGCAAAATACAAAATCACGCTCGGTGCAATGCCACAGAATAGATATTAGTACTCATTTCAAAGCGCGTCCCGGCACAGAGACTCGTAGTAGACATCTAACAAGAAATGCAAAGAATGAAAGTTACTCTACTTTTTTATTAATTTGTCACACTGATATTAATATTGTAGATGCTGAAGTCAACAGAGTGTAGTGGTTTCGTTACCCACTTAAAACATTCTCACTTGCAAAAAAACTGCACCAAAGAGGTTTTTAAGCCTCTACCCAAGGAGGGTCCAAGTAGTAAAATAAGGGAATGTTTAATATGGAGAGCGAAAATGGTCAGTATCATTTAAATTTGATGACTATTTATAACAGGATTTACCTCTAAACTAAATGAATCTAAACAATTTTCGAAGTTAAACGATTTTTAGTTTTTACTGCAGTGAGCGTTCTTTTCCAATGAGTTTCTAAAAACTTGTTTGGTAGATAAAAATGTGGCACGAAATGAATACATATTATTCAAATTGCGATTTAATTATAAAAAGGAAGAAACAGTATGCTTAATTTCACGATATTATATAATATGGAGAATATTAACACGCGCATATAATACAGCTACACTTCCATTGTATATGATAACTTTTAATAAGTTTTTTTTTGCGCGCTGCAAATGTATGATGTTTGATCACATATAAACCTCTTTGATGTTACAAATCTGTATTACCCGGTTTAATTGAAAACGCTCTGTTTTCTCGCGTATAATTTGGAGTTAGGTACTAACCTAACTTTGTAGGGATAAATTACCCGATTAAATTGAAAATGCTCTGTTTACTCGCAAATAATTTGCAGTTAGGTACTAACTTAATTTTGTAGGGATAATTCTATTACTCACTAGTGTATAATATTATTATGCACGAGGGTGTTATAGTTCGGTTTATGACCCTAAAAACGATATAATAAAGCTCACTTTACAAGGGTGTTGAAAACGCACATACGCACATTACTAGGACGCAATCAAGACATGGAGCCTGATTTGACATTGCGATTTTCGAGGTACGGATGCCATTTCTCCCGTTATAAGTTCAATGATTATTCACGAAGTTTAAGTGAAATATTTTTTTACAAAAAATTATGAGTTTGATATGCTACTATGTTTGGATTTCACACTAGAATCAGTGAAAAAGGAAGAAACCTTCGATTTGAAAAAAATACAGATTTTATCAAGCGATGGGTTGAAAATAAAATGCAATCTTTGTGAAATATGTGTATTTTGTGTATTTGCTTTTATGACGAACCTATAGGTCTTATTAACTGAAATAAAGTACCTACGAAGAATAGTATTTTTTTAAATTTTTTAATTTAAGATTTTTAGCACTAGATACATGCTTTTTGGCAATTTGGGTCTTTCATAACACCGTTTAGTTCAATGTTGTCAGTTTAAAATACGTTCGACCACATTATCCCTTGCTTAGCTAAATAGTAGCTAAGTAGCGTTTATAAGTAAGAAATATTTAAGCATTACTTAAACACTGTTTAGTTATCCATTACTTAGCAACTACGTAGCGGATTGTTTATAAGTATGGGGGTAAGTGAATAATTGCAAGTGACTACAAACCACCCTGGGTGAATAATATACCATCTCTCACTTATTATAAAATAGTATACCTAGTATAAGGACAACATTGGACAACTGAATGGGTAGCATGTGTACATAAAACTATATATGACGTATATTCCAAAATACACGTAATATTACGGCTTAAATTGAAACGATTTCCTAGCTGTAAATAGGGAGTGACAATGACGTTACTTATAGCAAGCAACAAAATAATTTTGAGTAAGAATATAAGACCTCGGCTTGTACCGCCCATATTATTACAAATTATTTGTTCGTGAACCTTTTAAAGCTACATTAGGCGTAACTGTGGCTTTTATTTTCCTTCCTCAAAGGAAATAAAGACAATTTTGTTTTTATATTCCAATACAAATAAAACACTGAAGTCTATAAGACGAGAGTGAATTGGTTTATTGAGATGGAAATGAGTTCGCAGCTTGACATATAATATTATTTAGAAGCAGCAATGGCTCAGTGGCAGTGGCTGGACTGCCGCGCAGCAGGTCCAGGGCAGGGCTTGAGCTTCACGGCATGATGGAAGGACATTTTGCGAATGCCCGCCTTTCTAGCGACCATAGCTTCAAGTAGAAAATCTGTCGCCAAGTACCTAAAGTTCTGTCCCGACAGTTGTCTTTGGTAGAGGAGGAGATAGAGATAGAGGTCAAAGGCTTGGTATACATAGGTAAGTATACATATTGTATAGTTCCAGAAAAAAAAACAATAGATTTTTTAAAACATAATTCCTCATATCCTTTTCTACATCTACACTACTATTATAAAGATTTGTATTTTTGTATGCAACAAATAAACTACTAGACCGATTTGGATGAAATTTCGTATGGCAATAGTTTTAGACCCAGAAAAGGACATTCGATAGTTTTTATTAACTGCGCAAATAGAAGTTAATGGTTTTGCGCGATAACCACAAACGCGTGCGCGGCGCCGCGCCGGGCCAGAAAGCTAGTAATAAATAAAATACTTTTTACTTTAATAAATGGCTTTGCTGTATCTGGGTGAATTAATAATTAAAGGTTACAGCAACTTAATTTTTAGGGTTCAATAATAGGAAACGGGACCCTATTACTAAGCCTCGGCTGGTCAGTCTATTCGTCCGTTCGTAGGAACTTTAAAAGGCTATATATCTTAGGAACTGAAATAAACGACCAATTTTTTTCCAGGCAATATGTGTTGGTTTGAGGGATATACTAACGAGTGATTATAAAAGCAAAATATACGTATATTTACGTAAATATACGTAGTAAAGAAACGTGTTTTTGTTAAGGTTATATATCTTTAAAACCGTAGCACACACAAGCATCAAACTTGAAACAATTATAGTCCAACTCCTATCGTATAGCAACAAATTATAAAAATTGGAAAGACGTGGTTTGGAATCCGGCTAGAAAGCTCTAAATAATGTAATATGTAGAAATAATGGTTTTGTACATACTATGTTTGTTCGGGACCCTCGGTGTGCGAGTACAAGTCCCATATCGACGATTTTTGTTTGTTAAACTGTTCGTGCTGCTACGAATAAATATCTGCTTTATTATAAACACATGCGTGTCATTTCTATTCATTAATACTATTCTTCATTGCATATCACCGAAATATTTAGATCAAATGTAAATAATAATAATATTAAAAATATTTTCAGGAAAAGAATGATATATGTTCTGTTCAAGAATCTTGCACACGAAGTAAAGACTTTCTGAGGATGCTTCGTGTACAAGCGGACACGTGTCGAAAATTCTTCCGGTTTGGCTATTTGTCACGTCACGTCGGCTTAACAGGAAAATTAAGCGGAATTATTATTTAGATATTTATTTTTATTTTTCAAAAGTTTTTCTAAAATATCAATACCTATAATATTTTTTATTTCCAAAACTATTCAGAGCGCTTGGTCGATGCGACGCGTGATCAAAATGCTGGCACCTATTTGGCTCAACGAATAAACATTGCAATTCAACGGGGCAATGCTGTTAGCATGCTGGGCACGCTGCCAACTGGTAGTGGGTTGGAGCATTTGGACTGCCTGTGATGACTTATGAGTAGCTGTAGTGTTGTTTATATAGTTCGTATTATTTTGATAATAAGGGGATACCGCCGGTAAAAAAAATTATTATATTAAAATATTAGTTATTATTAAATATGGATTACGGCAAAGTAACGCCTGAATCTATTCATTATCATATGTAAACTAACGATGAAAGTGTATTTTACAAAAAAAAAATGCTGGCTACAATACTGCTGTCATATGTTTTAATATTGTTCGCCGTTTTTAAATGTTTATCAAATCAAATCAAATCATTTCAAATCATTTATTCACAAGAATGTTGTACAGATACAGCAGATGTATAGCTTTACAAAAATGTCCATAACATTCTACCATGACAATGGTGTGCAAAAGTTTATTTATACAAAACAAGTCATTACACATATTTATTATGAAAGTACAAAGGATGTTAACATATTAATATTAGGTCCTTACATATGAAATTGGCGTTTTGTATGGGAGGAACAAAAAGTCGAATATTTTTTAATATAATATATTTAATTAATCAAAGTATGAACCATTATTTTCTATGCACTTTTGCCATCTCATAGGTAGTTCATTGATCCCTTTACTAAAAAAACCAGTCGGACGGGAATCAATAAAATCTTTGAAGGCGATTTGGACTGCCCCATCAAATAATATTATGTCATTAGCTTTCAAATACAATACGTCAAATATTAAAATATAATCAAAATCAAATTAAAATACAATTCCATTAACCTAAGAAACTTTGAATGTCATAAAATCATTTAAGGTGTAAAAACAGTTGTCAAGTAACCATAATGTAATCTTTTTTTTGAAAATATTGAATGTCAAGTCTTTAAATGAATTAGGCAATTTATTGTAAACTTTAATTGCATTAATAAACACATTCCTTTTACACGTAGCTAACGGGCATTTAGGTTGGTAGAGTTTAAAGTTTAGTCTTTATGGCAACATACGATGCTAATGAAGAGGAAAGCTTACATATTAGTCTGTAAGTAATCGAAGCGTGCACCAAACCATCTGGTTGTTATGTCGTCCATTTAAGGACACATTTTACGGCACCACAGCTATTAGTCACTGCAGGTCTGGGACTCAAACCCCCACCTCCAAGACAGGAGCAACGACCGAACCTAATGCGCCCACATAGCTCTCGTATTTTTCATGTCAGAATGTTATAGAAAAGGGACTGTTACACTCTTTTCTTAGTGAGTTGTTGAGTTACTAGACGGCTGGGGTTGATTGACCTTTCAGGGAAATAAAATAGTCCTTTTAACATTCTACAGTAACTGCTTTGTGTGATCGTTACAAACATATGGTTTTGCAGATTTCAATATTTCTTGTGTTAAACAAATAACAACCATCAGACAACAATCTCGTGAAGTGGGAATGATAATGATGAGTTATACGCTGGGATATGTCTGCCTTGAACTGTTATATGTCCCTAATTTTTAGACAATTGAAGACTCCTTCATTATAGCTAGACAGTTGTAGGGTATGTCATTCGAGAAATAATTAAGGAGGCTTTGTGGGTAATATTATAATCGACCTATCGACAATGTACGGCATTTTTGTTAACTGATGAAGGGTGAACGGAATAATAATAAAGGGGAATAGGGATTTGTAGATTGATCATATATTTGTGTGAAATTTTAGCCCGGCAACCCCACTGCTACTTGTTAAGCTAAATTCACTTGCTCGACCATAGCTGGACTACGATTTGAGTATTTCTAGCATACCAAATTTACCGGGCCCGAGCACATCATATATATCCAACAAGCAGATAGTAGCAGAGAGAACCGATTCATATTATCCCGGCATTGATTGCCAACTCATCGTTGATAAATCTATAATAAGGCCAATTTTATTTGACTTTTCACTCAAAAAATCAGAAAACCAAAAACATGGCGGGTGAGCTGGAAGGAGGAATTTTATCTCCAATCATCATCAGCAATCATCTCAGTCTTCATAAGTTTTGAAGCAGCAACGTCCGCTGCGGTCATGAGCTGGATGGGTGACCGCTACTGACATTACTACTGAGTGCTTTGGAGGGCACGTTAAGCCGTCGGTCCCGGTTGTCGTCTTACGGTGGCAGTCGTCATAGCATGGTGGTAGGGCATTTTGCGAATGCCCGCCTGGCTAGCTATCACCCTCAAGTAGAAAATCTGTAGCCAAGCACCTAACGGTGTGTTCCGGCAGCTGTCCTTGAGAGCCAGTAATTCTTTAAGTTAGATAGGTTAGTTACAATTTTTTAAGTACTGTTATATGGTTCGATTATAAAAATGTAAACAAATAAATAACTGAAAGAATTTTCTCCCAATAGCAGAACACTAATTAGATTGATGACGAATATTTAAATAACAATTACAATTTGTATCAAAAAAATGTTAATCCCATGTAAACGCATGATTGGCGTTTGATTGGATTTATGTGAAAGGATGGACAATAAATATTCATTTTGAAATATAAATCGCCGTTAACATTGTATTTTGAGATGCGTAACGAACCTACCCTAATGCGGTTAATTAAAAACTCATCTACGGTCGGTACAATTTCTTCTGTAACTATCCTAAAATTATATATAGCATTATGTCAGTGATACAATTTTTTATAGTCATGGACATGGGTCACTAAAAGGCTAAAAATATTTTTTTACCAATTAAAGGGAACCAACACTCAAATGTGAAATAACTTGTTGCAGTCTGTACCATTATGGTTGAAGTATCTATTATCACAATATTGTGCGCATGGTACCGACTTCGACAAGTTATTTCACACATTTGAGTGTTGAAGTCGGTTCCATTTTTTTAATAAAAAATATTTTTCAGCCTTTCTAGTGACCCTTGTCCATGACTATATCATCAAGATAGGAAAATACTTTTCAGTTTTTGGAGTGTAACTCAAAAACGGCTTGTCCAATTTTGATGAAATTCAAATGGGACCACACTACAAGCATCAGCTTTCAAATTTCCTAAACCTATTCACCCAGTCAAAAGTTATGAGATTGCAAAAATACAGGCGAATTGAGTTTTGTAAAGTCAGTAAGGATATAATTCTTAAAAACTTTTGGCTTTATGGTCCATCCTGATGATAATCTTCCTTAGGATTTCTGATTAGAAATGTAATTAATATGATCCAATAACAGTTCGCTAGCAAACGGAAAAAAGATCGAGTTGTATTTGAGGAAAACTATAACCTAAAATATTTTAAAAATATCTTGACATCATCATTTACCTATATACAGATAAGATATTGGCCAAAAGCTTTCCTAGGTAAACTAACCGCTAATTATTAGCTCCAGAAACATGGAGCCAGATTTTGACCATAATACAGTGATGTATAGATACTTCTGTCTACGCATTCGGGGATAGGTACTTCCCTTCAAATAGTCTCTTCGGTCTTGATACCAGATGGTAGGTTAAAATGAGTCCGTCTTTGTGGGTACCACCGCAGTGTTAGAAGTTCTGCCTCGAAGCAGTACTGAGCAAATACTTTTCTGTTTGGGCGTTAGCAACTGAAAATAAGATGCAAACGAGACATAAGAATTACCGTCTCCGTACCAGCGCAATGCAACGTCGACCAGAACGAGGTTGGTACCACTGCAACTGTAATGGACATGCGTTACCAAGCAACGCTGATGCGGCCTCTGTCATGCGGCTGGTCCATCTCGAGCTTCATAAAAAAATACAAGCATGACAGCCATATGGTGGTAATTGAATATATTAGTATACGCGTTATTTTGGCGTAAGCGGAAACAGCCTCGTTAAACCTTATTTCACTAAGTTACATCCTTATTTCCGTATTATCTAACAGTTTTCGGTCTGATTCTTATAGGAACTTTATGAACTTAATTTTTTTATTGCAAACAGACGTCCCTGTTTGATCTGTATTAAAATATTACTTACTAAAAGTATTACATCATCCTGGATCTTACACAACGGAAATTATTTCATATAATAAAATAATACAAAAAAAAATACAAATAATCCGACTTCAAACATAACATACGCAAATTAGGGCTAACTCAATTAACACTCATCAGAGCTCACTCATCTCACACAAACAAATTTAAATGGAACCACATAAAATGCTCCAGTTTTCAGATATACACTCTGTAAAGTGTAGTGAGGTAGCACACACAAAAAACAGTCGATTAAAGAACATCCTCTTTTTTGAAGTAAGTTAAAATTTTTAATCTTACTGTCCATACTTTTGCCGCCTATATTCTTTGAGCGTTAAATCGAATAACAAATAAACAAATTAATCTAACAAATGTTGTATATTTAACCCGTATGTTATGATATATATGTAAAATTAAAGTTGAAGGTCAAATATTTTTTTTTATAATGATAACTCAAAAAATCCACGAGGGAACGTCTAGTTTGCAACTTTTTCGTTAAACTATTTATTTCCGAAATTATTCGTCTTTTTAACGTTCGATGTGAAATAAATAATGTATATGAAACTGGCAAACTAGACGCATAGGCATTGGGCTCAAATACATGCTTTTCAAAATTCACACAAAACTTGACCAAGCAAACCAAACAGTAAAATATTACCAAGTATTTTTACTCCCTATAATTTAGCCTTAGACGACTATCTTACCTGACGGTAAGTGATGATGTGGTCGAAGATGTTGTTCAGGCTAACCTAGAATTACTGGCTCTCAATGATAGTTGCCAGAACACACCGTTAGGTGCTTGGAGACAGATTTTCTACTTGAGGGTGGTAGCTAGCCAGGCGGGCATTCGCAAAATGCTATAACGACTGCCATCCTAAGATAGCAACCGTGACCGACAGCTTAACGTGCCCTCCGAAGCACGGAAGCGCTCAGTAGTAATGTCACTAGCGGTCACCCATTCAATTCATGACCGTGGCGAACGTTGCTTAACTTTGCTGATCGATTAAGAACAGCTAATCAACTTTCGCTAAGAGCTCTTTGATGGAAAGCATAGCGCTTTCCGTCAATACAACCGTAGGATCACTAGGCTGGTACAACAATTATTGTGACTTGGGATTTACTGTTTAACATCAGGCAATCAACCCACTCGTCGCTGTCACATACACATATAGAACTGGATATAACCAGAATAAAAATAATTCAATACAAAGCAACAATTTTTATTTGTTGTGTTGAATGAAGTTAAGACATTTTTAGCATCCCAACCCAAAAGTACATTATGAGGAAAAATGTTGTCACAATGTAGTAATTGCGGAGCATTTATCAGGCAATTGGCCGCGTCCCCTGCGTTTCCGTTCGTTAGTCCGCTCGGAAATGTGTCGGAAAATTGTTCGGATTGCACAGATAGTTCACTATATAAAGCGAGAGAAGGTGCATCTTACCATCTGCATGACTCGCTCCATGATCGCATTGTTACGTTCGCTTCGAAATGTTCCCTTTGATATTACTATAGCGTAACCTTAGGTATTAGACTTAGGTATATATAAAAATCAATGTCTTCAAGTCCGTTTGGTTTATTATGCGTTTAGTAGGTGACTCTTGACTCACCCTACGAGTGACCGTATTGCCATCCAAAGGCTATACGTCTTGATTTTATCCTACAAATTAACACGGCATTTGAGAATGTTCAATAGTACAAAAGTACATACTCTGCTAGCTCAAAGTTGGTCACTGATTCTCTATAAGTACGGAATGACGGAATAAGCAGCTTGTGTTTATTCCTTCAGTGACACTGTTTTTTTTTAATTAAAATAAAGAATAAAAACATTCTTCTCAATATGTTAAGACTTCTCAGAATGTTAATGTAAAATGTTAAGACTAATCATAGAGAAATAATTCGTTCATGTATCTATGGACTAACAGAAGTCAACCCTAAGAAGTTTTTAGCATTACAATAGCCCTGTCTATCTCGATAAGAAATAATCATGAATACAGCTCTAAAATTTTGCTAAAATCAAGTTTTGCTTATCTAGTGAATCGTATCAATAAAAATGTTATTTCTAATGTTTATGGATCAACCATGTGATTACAGTACCTGTAACATTTTTTCAGTTTATAAAATCTAATTATAACAGAAAAAAAGAAAAAAAAATCTCAAGCTATTTAAATTTTGCGTTGTTCTATATCGCTCACTCGTATGGGAGACGAGGTCTCTCCATCCTATGCATTAAGTCTAGACATTTTTCGAAGACTACTTCGTCTAACCATCGTAATGATGTGGTGTATAATTATTACCACGCTATTAATATAAACACTATCGCATGCACGGCAAAAGCATTACTTTTATAGATTTTTGGAGCACAAAATTCTCGTCGCAGTCACAACCTTACAAAAGAAAATTACCTTGGAACCACGTGGACCACCAGGAGCACCCCTTATTTTTAGGGTTTTGCACTATAAATGGGTGGTACTTTACGAGAAGCCTACGTTATCCATCCGTCCGTGTTTTAAAAAGAACTCATTTTAACAAACTCTCATTATGTAGGTTTATTATACCTAATAGCTAATTATTCGTGAATATGACTTGAAATTAAGAAATAAGGAGAAGCGATTCTTTGTACATAAACCCCATATACAAAGGGATCGCTTCTGTTTATTACTAACCACTCAAACCAACCACAACTATCCTTGGAGGCTCCATGCTGAAATCGCAATTGAATTTTGGCAGGCATCCATCTATAAATGCTTCAATAACAGCTTAAACAGGGTATACCAAGTTACCATATATACATTCAAAGCTGTTTTTTGATGCTCCAATACAAATTATGTTTTTTTAAATTTATTTATGCTTATAATATTGAGTTCACAAAATCCTTCTTCTTAATTTCAAATACAGGAGTTTAAATAAATATTAACTCTTACACCCAATGATGGATTTACTTTTATATTATATAATTTTATAACAAAGCAGAAGACAATAAATGCAATAATTTTAAAGTTACAAACATTAGCAACAATTAAATAAACTTAGTATGTAATTTAAAAAAAGTGTGTAGTGCGTTGAAAACATACTTAATTCCCCAATTATTATATTAATAATGTCTGTTTTGAATATATACTCGTACATTTTGTGCTGTTGAAAACTTTGTTTGACCTAAAAGTTACTATTACAACATTTCTGCGTTCTCAGGACTACTGAATTAGCCGAGTAATTAGTACTGTGTCTGGTACGGAACGTGAAGTTCCAAACTGCAGGAAAAGTTCCGCAAGTTCTATGCTGTTAATATCACCGTGACACACCTTATGGAAAAATAACATGTCTAAAATTTTGCATCTGTCTTTGAGAGTCATGACATTAGGGAATGTACACGATTTTTATAGCCAACGTATTTATGGCCTGCTCGATTATTAATGTTCTTTCTAGGTTAGCCAGAACAACATCTTCGACCACATCCTCACTTACCATCAGTTGAGATAGTGGTCAAAGGCTAACATACCAGGCATATAATGTTTTATAAATTCACATTAAATACTTTCTGCATCTTACGTATAAGTTATGTATTGTGGTGACAAATTGTTATACGTAATACTCAAAAGCATAATAATAAGTGAAATATATTTTTAAGCTATTGCATAGCTTCTATCGGGGGCCTTGAGCGTGGAGACCGAATCCAGAAATTCCGTAACGAAAATAACCTAACACCCCCCACTCCGACCGGCACAGCGGTGATACTTTTTAATTTTGCCATCTATCGATGAATAGCAGAACTTTTAATGACTTTTTGAAATATCACGCTTGTCTCTTTAGTTCAGCAACTCGCCTCTAGGTGGCATACATCATTATAATTGCATAAGTTAATAAAGGATGCTATGCAATAGCTTTACCGCGGCAGTCTCCGAGTGCCACACGTCTTTTTTTAACATATTTTGATACGAGAACTTCTACTAGCTTTTAGAACAAAACCGTGGTTTTGTAGGATATATAGGTACTTATGAACAATAACTATACTATAATTTCTTTTTTTTATGCTTTATAGGTTAGCATTTGACCACTATCTCACCTGATGTGGTCGAAGATGTTGTTCAGACTAACCTAGAAATACTGGCTCTCAAGGACAGCTGCTGGAACACACCGTTAGGTGCTTGGCGACAGATTTTTCTACTTGAGGGTGGTAGCTAGCCAGGTGGGCATACGCAAAATGCCCTACCACCATGCTATAACGACTGCCATCCTAAGACACCAACCGGGACCGACGGCTAAACGTGCCCTCCGAAGCACGGAAACGCTCAGTAGTGATGTCACTAGCGGTTACCCATCCAAATCATGACCGCACGCGACGTTGCTTAACTTTGCTGATCGGTTGAGAACAGCTAAGTAAACTTCGCTACGAGCGCTTCATTGATCGTTCTGTAGTGAAGACTAGCAGAAATGTCACGCTTATTATATAGCAATAAATTTGTTCTGGAATTAATTTCCAACCAGTCAGGTTTCTATGAAAAGACAGTGCCATCTAGATGCTCAAGGAGTAAACTTTGCTATTAATAAAGTGTTTTCTATGTCGCGAAACCAGCGCCACCCCCTTGGTAAAAACTATAAGGCCATATTATTGTAAAGTAAGTTATTTATAAAGCCTGACAACTATGTAAATAACAGCATTAGAAACTGGAGTCACAGTGGCTACATACTTTTGCTCAGTAAAGTGTGTTGGTATATTGCACGTTATATTAAGAATTTAATGAAAAAAAAATATTTTTGTTATTTTTTTGATGGGAAGGCTCAAAAGATGCAGAAATACAAGAGCAATGAAATGAAGTAATTTGTTTTTGAAATGAATGTGACTTATAGCCCTCTATCTTTGAAATTTCAGAAATCTTTATATTTTCTAACCTATTTTAAGGGAATAAAAAATAAAAATATAACAAGTTAATTCCAAATACAGTACGTTTTACTATTATTCAAACCCTGTTTATCAATATTTAGAACAGGCAGTAACATTTTAACTGACAAATTGTGGTAAAAAATGTATGTCTATCAGAAGAAAATCTCCCATTTTGGCTTCTGACTTTGGCCTTACAGTCAAAGGATGGCATTAGAGATCTAGACTGAATTTTCGTATGGATAAGACCGTCGCAAGCTTTTTCTCATGCTGTACTATGATAGAAATTTCATTGACTAGCTTCAGACAACCCTCAAAAGCTTTTCCCCTCATAGGGAAATTGGAAAATTCTAAACTTATAATAGTCTTATTACGCAACATTTTCAGCAACGATGAACCTGAAATCCTTTGAAATATACGAAGTGAGGTCACTAATAACTCGTTTCAATGAATATTTCAGTGCAAATGCTCATACTGAAGTTTAATTGCGGTATTATGAATATTTTTATTTTACGGGGCGATTCTTTTCGTGCTTTATTTAACGCCGCAGGGCCATTTCCCTCGCACGTTCTCTGTCTGTAATTAAGGCTACAAACCATCATTGTTCTTTTGGTTTAACAGGAACGACCGTCCATTAATATGAATCTTCACAACCTAAGAATAGGTGCAGGAATCAAAACTACTGCATTTACAAGCCACGATATCAAACAAACATGTCATAGTAGTTTGTCGAAAAGCTTGTACTATTTCCTCATAAAAATCTTTTTTTTATGTTGGTTTGTTGATATTCTAATACAATTGGAGCACAAAATTTTGGCTAGAAATGCCGAGTCCAGGTGGCCGAGGAGGTTTAACCATCCGACGCGATATCGGAGGATGCGGGTTTGATTCCCGCCTTGGGCATAAAATGTTGTACTCCAACAATTTGTTAAATATCTGTTCTTTTGTGTTTCGGATAGCGAATAAGCTTTAGGTATTCATCATAATAGCTCTTGAGCAAGTCCGTGCTCACAGTCGGAATCGAAGCATAAGTCTAGATCTTTTCCATCACGCGGCAGACTGAGGCGAGAACGTTGGCAACAGATGGCTGTTTTCTTTTGTTTATTTCTTGCAATTCATGTCATACATACAAAATATACTTTATTTCATTACATATATAGTAGGTAATACAGTCGCACATAAAGTGTTCCAAAAATATGACAATAAACGTCATTTTTAGATTTTTAAACTTCTGAACTTATTCTGAGTAAGAACGTATTAGACACATACGTAAGGCCAATTTCACTTTTATCTACCGACTTCAAAAAAGGAGGAGGTACTAAATTAGTCTGTTTTTTTGTTTTTTAATAACCTGAAATACAGTCCGAATGAGCCATTTTTTAACGCTAGATGATGTCAATTATGCAAACTTTTTCAAAACATAACAGAAATTATAGAGGCTTGCTCGAGTTAAAATTACGAGTGCACTGCGAAAATCTAGGAATTTTGGTGTTATTCTAGTGTAACTATCTCGCTCTCTAAAGAGTGCACGAAGCGACAATCTCGCGTAAACTTAATAGATTGTACCTACCATGTTACAAAAAGTAGCATTTCAGCAGCTTAAGTGTTATTACGTACAAATAAATGAAATGGGAGGTAGAATGAATTTTTTTTATTTGTTATTTAGGTACTCGTAGAGGGCCATAAGTTACAGCGATATTTTTTTTCTGAATTATTTTTCAACTATTATCACCCAATGCAACTTTTGCGACCTACCCGTACTTAATGGTTGACGTTTGAAAAAATCGACCCAGCCTAATGTTAAGCTCCATATACGTATCTTCTCTGGTGCTGGAGTGAATTGGGATGGTTGTCAAATATTATTTAAATTAAAAAATACACCAAACGCCTAATTGGCAATTGGTCAGGCTCAATAGTGAACTTGTGACAAACAAATATTTGAAAGTAGTATTTACTTACTTTTTACACGACTGCCCAAAAAAAGGAGTGTTATATTTTCAGGGTTCATGTATGTATGTTTGTGATTTTCTTTATTCCACTATAACTTGGAAACGGCTTAACCGATTGTAAAATATGAGCTATCATTAGATTCGTCTTGATAGCACAATTGACACTAGGTACATAAAAAGTAAAAAAACTGGCAGACTTTAAACGCCATATTTTGAAGCAATGATGGCCTAGCGGTAATAGCTATGGACTGCCGCGCCGCAGTACCCTGGTTCGATCCCCACCGCCGGCCTGAGCTTCACCGCATGGTGGAAGCGCAATTTGCGATTGCCCACCTGGCTAGCGACCACCCTCTGACGTCCTCACGAATCTGTCGCCAAGCACCTAACGGTGTGTTCCGGCAGTAGTCCTTGAGAGCCAGTGAAATTACAGGCACATGAGACTGAACAACTATGTCTCAAGGTGGCGGGCGCATTGTAATTCGTGACTTGTGATGAAATGCATCTGTTATAGGCAGAGGTTAGTACGCTTAACATCAGGTGGGCCTCGAGTAACGGAACATTCCGTCACAATATCATTAAAAAAATGTGAGAGAAAAAATAACATCTTCGTCATCTATCGACAAGGGGTATCAAAATAGAGGTCTCCGATAAAAAGATTCTAAAAATATATATGTAACTTGCCGTTTTCAATTTTATATGATAAACGCTCAAAAACTAAATAATTTGTGTTTAGGTTTTTTACTATTTTCATTAATGTATACTTTATAATCTTATCTAACTACATCAACGCTATTTATTTATAGCTGATAGGTAAGCTTTTGACCACTATCTCACCTGATAGTAAGTGATGATGTGGTCGAACATTGTTACACAGTTTAAGCTAACCTAGAATCACTGGCTCTCAAAGATAGCTGTAGGAACACACCGTTAGGTGCTTGGCGACAGAATTTCTACTTGTGGATGGTAGCTAGCCAGGCGGGCATTCGTAAAATGCCCAAACTATCCCTTAAAGTGCCCACCGAAGCACGGAAGCGCTCGGTTCAGTATACTTCTAAGCAAACTCCGCTTAAATATAATAATAAGTAAACATAATGGTGTAATTGGAACTATAAGACATTGGCATACGTTTGTACTTCCAGTATACAGTCATACGGCCAATATCTTACAGTGGAAGGGGATTTTGTGGATTTTCCTACTGATGCGACACCTTTATACGCGCTCTACAGGGTTATTGGTAAAACGCTACCGACCATATTGAAAAATTTAATATAATTTACGCGATTAAAAAAATACTCAATACTCAATACTCAATCATTTATTGCAATCATTAGTACATACAAATGCGGTTTACATGTCTTATATAAACAAACCAAAATCAGGTGGAATGGTACATAATGACCCTAATAGGGTATAGCAATGTGTAGCGGAAGGGAACGATCTATTCCATAATCGAGGAATCCTTAAGAAATTCTTCAAGAGTATAATAACACTTTTCGAGCAGTATATTTTTTAGGACTCGGAGGAATTTGTGTACATTTTCTATACTTTTGATTTTAACCGGTAATTTGTTATATATTTTAGCGGCCATTGCGTTTGGTCCTGTACTATGCATTTCTAATCTTGAGGTAGACACAACCAGATTATGTTTATAATTAGACCGTGTTGGGTAGTTTCGCTCATCTGATATTTTTGTAAAATGTTGGGGATATTTTTTTACAAACTTACAATTTTCTAATATATATATGGATGCCAGTGTTAATATTTTAAATCTAATAAAGTAGGGCCTATGAAATTTTTCTATATTTATGTCGGGAAGCTTTATATTTCCTAAAATTCGAATGCACTTTTTTTGGATGATAAAGATATCTGTAGCATCTACACTATTTCCCCAAAGTATTATGCCGTAGCTGATCCAGGAGAAACAATATGCATAATAAGCCGTTAGAGCTGTATCTACGTTTGTTACTTTTCGTAATTCTCTAAGCGCATATGTAAAGCTTGATAGTTTTGACTTTATTTTCTGTATGTGGCTTTTCCAATTTAAATGCGTGTCAATATCTATGCCTAGTAAAGTCGATACGTCAACACATTCTATATATTTATTATTATAAGAGAAATTTATGTCAAGGGGTGCTTTTTGATAGGGTCTATATTGCATTAACGCGGTCTTTTTTAAATTCAATTCTAAATTATGATATGTCATCCAATTAGTTATATTATTAAAAATGTCAGTAAGGTTATAATTGATATTAGAATTATTTTTGCAAGATGTCAAAATAGAGATGTCATCCGCGAAAAGTACACACGATTCGTCAATTGTTTTGGGAAGGTCATTAATATATAATAAAAAAAGAATACATCCGATCACAGATCCTTGGGGAATCGAATGGTTAATTTGTATAGAAGTAGATCTGACTGTACTTATTTCGCCGGTGTTAAAGTCAAAATTTTCTATTTCTACATATTGGTTGCGATTTTTTAAGTATGAGCTGAACCATTTGTGTGCTATGCCGCGTATTCCTTTGTCATATAGTTTATTTAATAGTATGTCGTACCTAACTTTATCATATGCTTTCGTCATATCTAATAAAATGCCTATTGCGTATTTTTTATCGTCTAAAATTGTCAAGATTTTGTGAATATAACTATATACGGCTGAAATAGTCGAACGGTTTTTTCGGAACCCGTTTTGAGTGTCATCAAATATATGAAACTTTTCACAGAATGAAGTCACACGGGCTTGCATTGCTTTTTCAAAAATTTTAGATGAAGTAGGCAAGAGCGCTATTGGCCTGTAGTTACTGGGTTCCAGTTTTGACGATTTCTTATGTATTGGCTTGATTAAGGCCGTCTTTAACAGGTCCGGGAATGTTCCTTCGGCGAAAGATTGGTTTATCAGCAGATAATAAGGCAAAGTTAATTGTTCAGCACAATGCTTTATAAGAATTTGCGGCAGTTCGTCAACACCGTAACTGTATTTGTCTTTCATGTTTTTAATTATGTTGTATATTTCGCGCGGTTCGACCGGTTTTAAGTACATTGAGTTGTTTACGCGCTCGGGTGCAGACCGGCTGTAGACCGGTGACGGTGGCGGCGCTGGCGCGGGCGCCCCTCCGCCACCGTCCGCACTACCGACACATGCAAAGTACTTGTTAAAGCTATTCACTACCTGTTGCGGATCGGAAATTATAGAATTATTTAATTTTAGTTTTATATTATTTTTAAGCTTTTTTATGTTTTTATTTGTGCGATCTTTTACAATTTTCCACATTGCCTTTGTTTTGTTTCCGGATTTTTTCATTTCTCGTATATATTCATTTTTTTTTCGATTTATTTACAGTCTTTTTTAACAATTTCATATATGTTTTATAGTAGTTTCGTAATGTTGGATGCTTACTATATGTTACAAGGGGTTTCAATAGCCGTTTGTTTTTACATGATGTCTTTATTCCTCGTGTTAGCCAATTATATTTTTTGTAATTTTTTAGTCTTATAAGTTTTTTTGGTATACATTTATTTAAAATTTCATATAGTTTTTTATGAAATACTTCGTAAGTTTGATTTATTGTATATTTTTTATTTTTATTTATGTTTAGAAGATCAGTCCAGTTAATATTACCTAGTTCATTTTTAAATTTGTCCATATTTTGTTTGTTAAAAAGCCTTTTTTGTGTTTTCCATATTACCTGTTTCTTGTTCATAGAAAGAGGTTTTTTTATTTGTATTTTAGTACCAAAATGATCCGAAAATCCCAAATCTTCGACTGAAAAAGTCATTTTATTCTTATGACAGTTTGAAAAAACGAGGTCCAAACAGGTTGCTGTACTGTTTGTGATGCGGGTAGGTTTTTTTATATATTGGTAAAAATTGTATTCTCGTGTGAGGTTTAGTAGTGAGGTTGATTTCGCATTTTTATTCATTATATCGGTATTAAAATCTCCGCCAATTATTATGTCCATTGAGTAGTATTTTTTTTGTAGTAGCTCTAATAGTTTCTTAAATTGATTATAGAATAAATCGCTCCGTTTGTCATTCCAGTATATTATTATTAATAAGATATTAATTTTATGAATAATTATGGCACTGATTTCTATACAATACTCTATTGAAAGGTCCGCTATTTCCGTTAATTCCGTGAACTCAAAGTCGTTGCGTAATAATATGAGGGTCCCTCCACCTGTGCGATATTGCCTACAGAACGCGGCTGCAGTGTTATAGCCTGTCAAGTCAATCAGTTGTAGCTTGGCTTTGGATAACCATGTTTCAGTTGCACAGAAAGCATGCGTCATTAAATACGTGTCCTGTAGAAATGCTCGTAATATGTCTCGCTTTCCGAAGATACTTTGCATATTTTGAATTAGAATATTGAAGGTGTTGTTGTTGTTGTTAGTGACGAAAGTTATGGTTCCCGGGCATATTTTGTGATCGAAAGTGTGTGCTGTTTGCCAAGAATGCAGGATCACTGTATCTGGCGTCATGCGGTGGTGGCGGCGGCGGCGGCCGCGTCTGTGCAGTCGTCATGCGCCGAGCTTGTTGCGATGCTGATGATTGTCTCTGCGGTAGGTATGTTTCAGTAATTTTACCGTCAACAATAAGTTTGTTGTTTCTTATAACTGCGTGACAGCCATCGAGTCGTGCTGCGCGAAGTTGTGCTTTTAGGCTATTCCTGTGTTTTAGGGCTGGCTCATCGAGATATTCAGTAATAGACAATCCTGTATTTTTGAAAAATCGGTCACATTGCAGTAGGTACTTGGTCATTTTTTTACTAATTAGTTCAACAACCAAAGGCCTTCTTGGTAGATTTTTTCTTCCTATTCGAGTAAGTTCCTCAATATAGCCTGTAAGGTCTACATTTAAAATGTCCTGGAATATAGTAACAATCCTGTGGTGGAGATCGAATTCTGTTTCTTGATCATATTCAGGTAGGCCAAACAGAACTATTTTCTTACAATGTTCTTCGCTGTGTTTTTGGGTGGTTTTTGTATGTGAGAATAGTTGTTGAATTTCTTCTTTTAACTTTGAATTTTCGGTCTCTAACTTTTCAATCGTTTTAGATAAATTATTAATTTGACTTTTTATTATTGTTTGCTCGTTTGTTATTATATCTGTTTTTTTATTTACCTCCTGTCTTAATATGTCAGTTTTTTGTTCTATTTTATAATCTAGTACCTTTATTATTTCATTTATAATTGATCTTTTATTTTCTTCTAGCTTTTTATCTAATAGTACGCTGATTTGTTCTAGAATTATATTTTTATCTTCCAATAAGGTATATTTTGGGCTTATCAGGATGGGGTCAGATTTTTCACTCGTGTCATATCTATTAAGGTTTTCTGTCAAAGATTGATCACCCGACATTGTCGTCTCTTTTAACATCATACATTGTTGTTTTCTCACGGGTGTGTCGTCATTCCTGTGTCGTCTAGTTGTAACATTTTGGCAAGATGGACATTGCCACGATTTTTTTAGTTCGAACTGATTTTCTAAGTAATAAGCTGATGTTATATTGAGACATGCGTAATGGTATTTCAACAAACAGCTTGTGCATTTTAGTATTTCTCCATCGTAGGTTATAGTTTTCATGCAAGCTTTACAGTCCATTTTTTCAGAATGCTTCGAAAAATAAATAAATAAATTATATTCTATATTTATTTTAGATTTTACTTATCTTATTCTTGGCTTATTACGTAGCTCCAATCCAACACTTGTATCTCGTTGTGATAAGGCTTATTTTTGTTCGCCACGGCCACCCAGCTGACCAGTATTTTTTGAATAGTCGTTGGTAGATTTGAAATTCACTAACATCAATTTTTTAAACACTGATAAAATCGCGGATTATTATTTGTTTTCCATGTATTTTGGATCACTGCACTCGTTAAACTCCAGACTTCAAGCTGGTAAAACTTTAATCGTTGGATTCTCACTTTTTACTAGGTTTTTTATTTTATTACTACAGAGGTGCGTGTGCTATGACTCACTTCGATCGTAGCGCGCGATCGTTTTTTCGAAAAACCTTTCAAATCAAATCATGTTATTTTTTTCAGGTTTGACGAAAAAAATGGCAGGCATATCATATGAAAAGACTACGAGTGCCTCCTAACCGCCAACGAGAATAATCTTGAGGGAAATCAAGACAACCACTGCTCAGCAATCCGTTATTCCCCAGCGCCAATATAAAGAGATCTGTTTTATCATTGTCACCATTACAATCTAGGAGCATAACGAGGGTCTCGCAAATGTGGACGGAATATTGATGTACATTATAAATTACAGATGCAAATCTAGATGCAGAATAAAAAACTGGATTTTACGATATAAATAAAATAGTTGCGTGATATAGGAATATTTAACCACTCTCAGTAATTAATTACTGATGTCATAAAGAGGATTTTTATATTTTTTAATATTGTTATGTTTGCAATAACGCCTGCTATGCGGATTACATTACAAAATTACAAATATACGACAGGAAAAATTTAAGTCATATGCGGGATTCGAACCCGCGTCCATCCACCCCATTAGCCAGGGTATGCTTTAACCAATTGAGCTAACATGACATGACGTCATAACAAAAATCTTTCCTATCGTTCTTAAACCATCGCATCGGGACGCGGCTTCGAATCCCGCACATGACTTAAATTTTTCCTATCGTATATTTGTAATTTTGTAAGGATTTTTGTAGCTTGAAGTAAATAGCCGCATTGGATGTAATAGTCGCAGCCTCAGACCGATCAGTAACGGATAAGCTTCAGAATACTTAATCATTCAGAACCCACCATGAAACCTTACAGCCACACGCTTTCCATACATCAAACGTACCGTTTACATATGACGGCCGATATCCCACGTTCTGGGATTACCCAAAAAGGGTGAAATAAAAGAAAGAAATGAGATATAAGAGAGAAATTAAAGAAAATTAGCTGAGAAACTGAGCTAACCTGGGTCAACACACAATTTTTTTTTCATTAGACTTGCTATCAACTTCTTCAAAAAAGTTACCTAATGAGCAGCATGCTACAAATCACGTCAATTTATGTAGGATGTTTGTACACATTGTGCACACAGCTGCAGAGCTCTTTTTCATCCACCCGTAAGGTAGCAGGTGATCAGAGAAAGAACCAAAGAAAGTATACCGAAGAAGGGTTGGCGGCAGGTGTTGCCGGCCATGAAAGCTTCAGTTTCCCCAAATCAATTTATGTGCCTTGTCTTTGTGTAGTGTTTGTAATGGAAACTTGTTTTATCTATTGTGTTCTTAGGTAACATATTGTAGCGCCACCCCATAAGTTTCATTGAGGAAGGCGACGAGTTTTTCTATCTTATACATCAAATTTTGTTTTGAATATAAACACCAACGAGCTGTTGCATCATTTTGCTGGAATAGCTTCCTTTTGCATTCATTTATCAAACGGCAAAACAGCAATTTTCATCATTTATTTTTCATTCATTCATGTAATAAGAACATCATGTTACCCATAGTGGTTTTTAGCATTTTCCTCCATTCCTTACTCTACCGCCACGTATACTATCCTATCGTTTCGTATATCCGTTTCTATTTAGTTTCTTCAAAACGATATTTTGATAGAGGCGCACTCTACACGTAAAAATTTGATTACCTAGTTTTGCTTTAAGGATCTTTATGTAAATATTGAAATCATAACAGAAAACCACTGAAAAGTAAGTGAAGCCCCATTACATAAGTTTCTGTTCAAAGAATCAGTGATAGCCGAGAGATAACAGCCATGGACTGCCATGCCGTAGTCTCCTGTTTCGATCCACAGCGCCGGCTTGAGCTTCACTACACGGTGAAAGGGCATTCTGCTAATGATCGCCTGGCTAGCCACCACCCGCAAAGTAGGAAAATCTGTCACCGAACACTTAACAGCGTGTTCCGGCAGCAGTCCTTCAGAGCTAGTAAGTATTTATGGCATCACAAACACACGAAACTTAATAACTGCATGTGTCCCCACGGTGGTGGCCGCAGTGCAGATCGTCACTTGTGAAGAAATGCTTCCGTTATAGGCAGAGTTTGCCATTTAATATCAAGTGGGCCTCGTGCGTGATTACTTCACAATCACACAAAAAATGTGCCTGTTATAATGTAATATACACTCGTGTGTACTGCAAACATGGATGACGGTATTATATGAATATTTTATTTGAACACCCAATTGGCCGTCGCAAATATTTTATATTCACAGTGGATACGAAAGGTTTGTTTATTAATTGGATTGTCGTAGCACGTATGGAACGGAAAGGTGAAATCGCCCGATATGAATTGTTCTTAATTTGAGTTTGGTGCCGTTGAACCGTTCAGCATATTTGGACGTCAGTGGCAATAAACACTCACACACACTTATGCTTTTCCATTAATAAATACGAATAAATATCCAAAAAAAAACCTGAAAAAAAAAACAACATAATATGTTAGGTTTCAGGATAATTTTTTATTTTTGTATGTATGTTCAGGATTAGCTGAGACTATTTATTAAGGATGAAGTTAAAAGGAAAAAAAAAAACAAAACCTATATAACGATCAGAAAATATAGACGCTGGCAAGGTAAAGCCGATCGTTACTAAATTTTAAACAAAATCCGTGTTTTTTGAGTAAGGCCTATAGTAAACCATCAAGCTGGGCAACTTTTCATCTACGACAGGGGCTTTGGAGTCTAACCCTCACTGTCACAGTTGTCTGTAGTATTTGAAGTTGGTATTTACTGAACCGTCGCAGAGATGAGTGCTATATTCCATATAAAATCTGACTCCCATGACATAGATTCTGTAGCTGAAAATTACCGGCGCATTTCCACAGGACCACTCGTTATTTTGCAGCACAACTAACCCTTCACTCAATGTATAGCTCATAATAGGGTACGCCTACTAATTTAAGTAGGTTGAATATAAAAACAAGTAAAACTAGCAGGACATACTGTAGGATACAGATGGCTAAGTTCTACGGATTTCTATGTTGAGAAACACAATAAAACTGTCCAACTCGAGGATTGAATCCAGTTATTTACTCGTAATTTGATTGCTTTTATTTCACAGATTGTGATGATTTTTGAAGCGCTCGTAGCGAAATTCGCTTAGCCATTCAGAACCGATCAATATCAAGTTAAGCCATGTCCGGCGTGATCATGAGTTGGATGGGGAACGCTAGTGACATTACTATACCGAGCGTTTCCGTGCTTCGGAGGGCACGTTAAGCCGTCGGTCCCGGTTTTTGTCTAAGGATGGCAGTCGTTACATCATGGTGGTAGGCCATTTTGCGAATGCCCGCCTTGCTAGCTTCCACTCTCAAGTAGAAAATCTGTCACCAAGCACCTAACTGTCTTTGAGAGCCAGAAATTCTAGGTTAGCCTGAACAACATCTTCAACCACATAATCACTTATTATCAGGTGAGATAGTGGTCAAAGGCTAACCTATGATGCATAAAAAAGGAACCAAAAATAATTATAATTGATTTACATAGAAATAAATCGCGTGTGTTAATATTGAACAGCTTGTAAACCGGTAAAGTTTTATCATCATGAGAAATATTTATCAAAATGAAGTTAGTAATTTTTTTTATTGAAAGAACAAACTCGATGCCCTGATTTTAAGCGAACTAACCTCTGCCTATAACAGATGCATTTCATCAATAGTGACGAATTGCACTGCGCCCGTCACCTTGAGACATAGTTGTTAAGTCTCATGTGCCTGCGTAATTTCACTGGCTCTCAAGGTCTGCTGCCGGAACACACCGTTAGGTGCTTGGCGACAGATTTTCTACTTGAGGGTGGTAGCTACCACCTAGCTAGCTAGCCAGGTGGGCAATCGCAAAATGCCCTTCCACCATGCGGTGGTTACCTATTTATAATACCAAGATTAACTTTTTCTTATATAAGATTTTGACAAGCTGTTCTTTATTAACACATGCGGCTCATTTCTCATTAGCTTATCTAATTTTCTTAGCTTACACTAAAATAACTAAACAAAAGATCCATTCACACTACATCACATCGAATCATATCGACAGCCGTTACACATCCACTGCTGAACAAAGGCCTCCTAAATGGTAGTTCTTCAGACGGTACTGCTGCCCACTTTTTTTTTCACACATGATGATATGTAGGGGGTTCAATTCAAGCCCGGAACCCCACAGTTGACTCTTCACGTACGTCTTATTTGTTCGGACATTATATTTATCGTCAGTCAAAGTGAATCAGTTGTACGAATAAAATATGAGTAGAATTTTAGAATTTTAATACACAACGAACCAATTCACTCTCGTCTTAAAGGCTTTATGTGTTTTATTTATTTTCGAATAATTTTTATTTCCTTTGGGAAATAAAACCCACAATTACGCCCAATGTAGCTTTGAAAGGTTTACCAACAAATAAGTTGCAATAATCTGCGCGGCGCCGGCCACAGCCTCCTAGCTCACTCATTATTCTTTCGGCGCTCGCTCTAAGTAACAACATCGTCGCTCTCACTTCCTTCCTGCCAGGAAATCATTTTTGCTCTGAAAAACTTCAATAATTTTGTTAAGGAAGCGTTTACGAGTCTCGTTTCGCAAGTAAATTAATGTATTTTTTCCTCAGAACATGTAATAGCATAATATAATACAAGTGTGCAGAGACTGATATGACTTGAGACTAATACGACGTTTTTCACGACACTTGCTTATTAATAGTTCAATTATTAAAGTGGTACTCAATCAATTTGTTTCGTATTATTATAGATCCATTCAATATGTTGACTAATTTGTTGTGGAAACATTAGTGTCATAGGAATTAGAAATACTAATTAGTTATATTCTTAAAACATTTTTAAAATATGGATTTCCGCAAAGTAATGCCTAAATCTATTCATTATCAACACTTGTTAGGCTGTGGCTGCAATTTGAATGCATAAAGTTTTGAGGTCATTATATCGGTTTCTGAATCAAGCGTTCTTCACTCAAGTTTGAAGTTCTTCTTAAACTGTATTTGTATGAGTCAGAATCTGGTAATTCTACAAACTGCTATTTTTTTGGCATAACACCGAATTTGTTCACACCAATAGGCGCATGTAGATATTTTTTTTCAGACGGGATTGTTTTTTATACTTTGAACGTGGAACTTCATATTTCTTTTCTATATAATAAAACAGACCGTGAATAGTAGATGGTCGTAAAAATTTATTTTTATTGAATCTAATAAAAAGCAAATTGCAGTGATTTTCTATGTCTTTTGTAGTAATATTATTTAGTTCATGACGTCTACATGCACCGGTAATCTAAAATATTTACGCATCCTGAACAGAGTTGTCGTATTATGTATTTAGTTAGAAATTTGTGTGTGATGGCTGCAATAATATAGTAGTATAGATATGGTCAAGCTGTCAGTAACGATTATTTTAGGAAAGTAGTCGTTATAGCATAGTGGTGGGGCATTTTGCGAATGCTCACTTGACTATCTACTACCTCTTTTAGGAATAAATGATATCGCCAAGCAACTTATCTAAACAACATCTTCGACCACATCGTCACTTACCATCAGATGAGATAGTAGTCCATGGCTAGCCTAACAGATATAAATAATTGAAAACTTCAGGTATTAACCTTTTTTTACTGAACTGAATCTGAACTTCTTGGTTGCCTGGAAGAGATCGCTTTAAGCGATAAGGCCGCCAATTGTAACATTATTGTATTTTTTTTGTAATTTCATCATAGATCTGTACTGCGGTGTTTCAATAAAGAGTTATATCTATCTATCTATCTATCTAACTTTTGATATACCTAGTAAGTATATCAGAATTTCAGATAAGTATATTTCGTATGTATATCAAAAGTTCAAATAGGTTTATTTATACGACAGAGTAGATACCCCAGAGGTACATTATCTGTTATTTATACCTATGGACATCAAAATATTTACAAACATACAATTTTCCACCACAAACTTATAAGTATATACATACGTACAACTGTGAATAGGGATAAGAGATATAACAAATATAGAAAAAGGTAATTTCTGTAGTGTGTATCTACGTATAATTTTGAATGGTATATGTATGCCCTCATATAATCGATTATTTATAGTATTTTTTTACAGAGACTTAGTGTAAAGTGTTTTTTTTATGCCTCACAGGTTAGTTTTTTACCACTATCTCTCCTGATGGTAAGTGATTTTAAATACAAAACTTGTATTTGAAAGACGAACTAATTTAAAATGCTGAGATTAAATTAAATTTAAAACAAATTTATGCCAGCATGCCGGGACGCTGCCAACTGGTAGTGGGCTGGAGCATTTGGACTGCCTATGAGTCTGTTATCTTGCAGGTTTATTGTAGTTAATGTTATTTAGTGTTGTATATAGTTCGAAGTATTTTGTTAATAAAGGTATACCGCCGGTGGAAAAAAAAACTGCACAGCTGCACATAATACTGAAGTTCTTTCATAAAAATTCCCAAGTTTACCCTTTTAGTCTAGTCAACAAGTTCAAAAACGTGAAAAATAGAGATAATGGTCCTAAAAATATGAGCGATGGCTCATTCGATTCGGAATCACCTCTAAAAAAATGTTTTTGATGGATTTTGGAGCAGGTTAAAAATTGCAATTGTTATCAACAAAATAAGATGACAAAAAAATGATATTTCGTATTTTGTTAATAACTTGAAAAATATTAGCATTTAAGCAATTTTGAAAGCTCGTTAAAGAGGAGGAAATTTCCAATAAAAAAGTCCTTACTCGCGGAACTCTATCTCCATTATTTATAATTTTAATTAGACGTTGAAAATAGGGCTCCGCGCGGCTGTTACAGCATGCGCGCGCCGCCGCTAAAGAGAGTTCAGCAATAAAAATATTTTTTTTATAACATAACATGTGATTTTAAAAATTTGAAAAAATTCAAGTATCTTCTTAACACTTGAAAAAATCGAGCCCTGAAGAAAAAAAGTTAAATCATAATTTTTCAAAAAGTTATTCAATTGTTAACTAACAAATTTTTTCCCAATCTCCATTGGCATAAACAATGGAATGAAAGGTATAAATAATTGGCCTATAAATTTTAAACTTCGTGGAGCCCTTCTGATATATGTACTTTATAAGATCCTGCGGTTAATTTTCATTAAAGTTAATTAATTTGTTAATTATGATTTTTTATAACTATTGAAAAATTAAAAATCTAAGATAGTAGTCTAGTTATAAAAAATCATAATTAACAAATTAATTAACTTTAATGAAAAAATAGTTAGTTAACAATTGAATAACTTTTTGAAAAATGATGATTAAACTTTTTTTTCTTAAGGGCTCGATTTTTTCACGTGTTAAGAAGAAACAAGAATTTTTTCAAATTTTTAAAATCACATTTTATGTTATAAAAAAAATATTTTTATTGCTGAACTCTCTTTAGCGGCGGCGCGCACATGCTGTAACAGCCGCGGGGAGCCCTATTTTCAACGTCTAATTAAAATTATAAATAATGGAGATAGAGTTCCGGGAGTTAGGACTTTTTTATAGGAAATTTCCTCCTCTTTAACGAGTTTTTTTCAAAATTGCTTAAATGCTAATATTTTTCAAGTTATTAACAAAAAACGAAATATCATTTTTTTGTCATCTTATTTTGTTAATAACAATTGCAATTTTTAACCTGCTCCAAAATCCTTCAAAAACATTTTTCTAGAGGTGATTCCGAATCGAATGAGCCATCGCTCATATTTTTAGGACCTTTATCTCTATTTTTCACGTTTTTGAACTTGTTGACTAGACTATTTATAAATATTATATTTGCTCAACCGCTGAGTATCGGCTATGTGTATTCACAAGAAAATAATAAATTTTATTATTATAAATTAGATACTGATATGTAAGTGGTAAAGCCCAATATCACCAACTGTATGAGCCAGATTGTCCACTGCTGAACACAGCCTCAGGGCTTGCCATAATCTCCACGCTTGGCAGACGTCTTGGGGATCGTAGTTTAAGATCAGTGCCTCAGAAGGCGCTGCTGTCCACGTTCCAGTATTTTACCTCTTACGATACATACCCACAGATAGCAATGGTGGGTGGCATTCTATCCCGGCACCTCACGTTTTAATTTCACCAAACTAGGGTTTAATAAATACTGTATACTATACACCATAAAAATGTGATAGGCTTAAGCTACCATACAAAATAAAACAAAAATAAAATGAAAACTCCTTGGTATTGAATATGGATTAGACTTACTTACTATCAGCAGGAGCAAAGTGGCCCTATTTGTTTTTCGATAATTATAAAAAATAACTGAACCGTTGCCTGATGCGAATCTATCATTTTATATTGTTGGTACACAGATTAAAGTTATCCTCGTGTAATTTTATCCTAGTTTGGTGAAATTGGCCCTAAGTTATAATAATTACGAGCAGTGTACCTTAATTAACAATTACGAAAAATAATCGATTTCGAATGATGAGCCGGACTACGTACGCGATTGACACATATAGTCAAATAAAACAGTTTTCAGATAGATTAACTTCAAAAAAGAATGAAGCTTGTCAGACTCTCTGATGTCAGTAATCAATAAATATATATCAATCCAAAAACAAATCTTAAATTAACCGATATTTAGAAGTACAATGTGAATGTGAGGATATATACGTCATAACGATTCCACCCGCATACAAGATCAAAGCTTTGCTAGAAATGTTGAACAAGAGCTAAGGTAAATTATTTGAGCACAAGTAACGATAGATTGCGAATAAACTTAGACTGTGTAAAAACGGAAAGACGAAACAGATATAGTAAATTTAAATTATATATATTATAATAATTATGAATCGATTGCCTAATTGAATGTTAATACGTTGCTTGATCACGAAGCAATCGAGAGTTCTAAAGAGCAACTCAAACTTTTAATTTGTTAATATAGGCACTTCTATAATTATTTAGACCGGGAAACAAAATCCAGCACCACGAGATTCCAATGCAGACATAACAAGGCTGTTAACTATCATAATGCATTCAGTAACCGAAAATTAGTGGCTGTTGTAGATCTAGGAGAGTTGGTTTGAAGCAGGCGAGGGTCATAAAGCCACAACTTTTTACAATATGTTGCGTTGGACTGCAGGCAGGGAAGTCTCGAATTTTCATACAAAAAGAGAAAACGTTTCTACCCCCCTAAACAATCACCGATTTTGATGGTTTATGGAAATGTTATAGATGTTATCAATATTCAGGTTTATAGGTTTTGATTTTTATCATTATATTAAAGGAATTTAAATTGATGGGTATTTAAAATTCGATATTTTCTCAAAAATTGTATCTCTAGTTTGTGAATTATTTATAGTAAAAATGATTTTGTTAAAAAACTATAGTCGGAGCTATCTGACTTATTTACGTGAGTTATCCCGTATTATTTACTAAAATGAGTAAAAATGATGATAAATAAAGAAAAAAGAAAACCTATAAACTTAGTTTATTCTGGCAGTTATAAAATAAGACCAACATTTTTAGATTTGATTAATGTTTACTATAGGAGAAAAGTTTTAAGTTCTCCCAGAACGCAAATTATGCGCAAATTCTAAGTCAAAACTTGAAGAAGCTGTAAATGTCCTTATCGCATTATTATGTTCAGGCGTTTAGCGGTGAGACAGCATCACTTTGTTAAAATAACTATTTTTCTGTAGGATCTTCCCGTTCCTCTTAAAAAAATACATTCGATTATTCAAGCATTTGCCCGCGGCTTCGACCGCGTTTGCAGTTATGTTTAGCGGTCTAGGGAACTACTCAGAAGTCGAGCTAAAATTAGATATAAAGTACTTATTTTTTAAGAAACTGGCTTCAACATTTCGGTACTTGCTACGTTTGTATTTACATCTGCTAGTTAGATAAAGTATAGTTTCTGAATGGTAAAGATAATTTTTTTTATAAGATTGTGATTGTACACATTTACGAGGTCCACCTGATGTTGAGCGGTAACCTCAGCCTAAAACAGATGCATTTCGTCACAAATGATGAACTGCACTACGCCCATGATCCTGAGACATACAGTTGTTAAGTTTAGTGTGCCTGTAATTTACTGGCTGATACCAACCAAAATACAAATTTTGTACTAATGTTTTGTTTTGATATTAACTCTACCGTATTGATGATTTGACACCATGGAATAGAAAGGTCCCAATCCCACTCTATTTAATAGAATATTAGGCATATTATATAAAATTAAAATAGCTCAGTGCAAGTCGGAGTTCAAAATAAAACAATATAGATGTATTTATTAAAGAACCCCAAAAATACGGTGAGGTTGTACTTACCTATCTATTTCATGACGTCAAATCATCAATTCGGTGGAGTAATATATGAAGCAATAATTATATTTTATTAAATAAAACATTAAGTAAATATATTATAGGTAGTGTGTACAGTAGTATTTCTATGCGTCAGTAAGATCATTCTTGTTTTTATGATAAATACCTAAATAAAATCATATCATTAGGATAATCAAATTCATTCAAATGCGCTGGAATTATATAGAATACCGTTTAAATCTCTAGCACAGAGTATGTACACAACAAGATTACTATAGTCTACCGAGAGTTATGGAGTTGGATTCTTCAAGATGGGTTTATACCTGCCTAATTAAGAAAAGTCCTTGTCTAATACGCAGCGTTTGTGTCCTCTTATTATTCAAGTATCTAATTATAAATAAACCTTAGACTCTCCTAGCAAAGAAGAGGATTCCGATTCGAGTCTTGTAGTGGACATCAGCTAATGATATCACTTGGTGGTCGTTAGGGTCTCTTATTCGTTTTATTTTTTCCCTTGAGTGATTTCGCCTGCAAGTAACCATTTTCAGAGCAACATTTTTACTGTACCAGTGGGAAATTCGTCAGTGGATAGGGACAAATGACTGGGCTAAATCAGCATGAATAAACCATGAGTACTTAATGTCGTAAGACTGTTAAAATATTTTAAGAGGCTCTGGGTGGGAAAATAGAATAAACACATTTATATTCGGGAAATTGTAGAGTGTTTCAATGTTGAAGGCGTTCAGTATTCAAATTTAATTATGCTACTTAACATTGATTATTTGAGGAAAATAGTTTTCCTTGTTTTTCTGTGTTGCCGTTGATACATATACTAACATTTAAAATTCATCAATTAAAGCGTTACCTTGCGGAAATTCATATGTTTTTATAGTTGATAAGTAAGATTAAAATGTTAACTGATGATGCAGTCTAAGGTGATGTTCAAACTAACTTGGAAGTATGAAACATAATGTTAGGTGCTTGGCGATAGATTATCGACTTGAGGAATTGCTAGCTAGCCGGGCGGGCTTTAGCAAGATGACTTTCACTGTAGTACGAGTACTCGTTAGACTACAGACAAATTTAATACAACGTGATATTTGATAACTGAATACCTAATAAAATGATGCGTGTTAATTTTTTTAATACTTTTGTGCAGGAAGCATTTCTATTTTAATTTCATTTGCTTCCTGCACAAAAGTATTAATATCATATACGCATATCAGTTTCTGACTTTTATTATACTAAATGCTAATATACTATTTCGTTGGCATACTTTGTACCTACTCATAAACTTAAATGAACAAAGGCTTACATCTAGCCTTTTGATATCCACAAACTTGATATTATTGAATCGTTGATGCGAGTCCCGAAATTGAGCTCAGGTATTTGGGTAAACGACACATCAATAACCTGCCAGTATCCCGATTGAAAACAAAGTGTGTGATTTAAATGATATCCTTACCAATTAATGTTGCATAAACGTAGTGGAAAATATTATATACATAACGTTTTTTCAAAATAGTTTTTCATCACACTTGCACGTAAACAGTATCTAAACATACAGTTTAACTTGGCTGTAATGCCCCCTATAAAACTCACGAGCTTTCTTTTTTTTATGATAAGTATTTTTTTTTATTTATACACACACACACAGGTCATGCAAGTTTAAGCAATGAGTTTACACGCAATTGAAAAATTGTCTTAAAATGTTATCTAAACAGGAATTTCATTGGAATATCGCTACAGGTTACTTAAATACTCGACTAATATTCTTAATAATTGATTTTAATAGTTTTTTGTACCAAAACGACGAATTATTTTTTTTTTACACTCCCTCATGGCTATATAAAAATTATTTGTAACGTAAGTATTTGCCCTTAACGTTTCTAAACGAAACGTTTGTATAATCGGTGGTAAAGCCCGCCATCCGCTAAAAAAAAAGTTTTAATAGTGCTGACTTGTTTCAAAGCTATAATTCATATATATTTAGTAATTAAACAACTTTAAACGGTTTAAATCGCGTATATTTATCATCGTGTCACCCCGTGACCACGATCACTGCAAAGTGTTTGAAACGTCGGGACAAAAATAATGATAAATATACGCGATTTAAACCCTTTAAAGTTGTTTAATTACCATGTGTAATAATCGCGAAAACCTAAGACAACATCATATATATTTACTCGCAAATAATTTATGGCAAACGGACGAGCGAAACTTGCTTAAAAACTGTTTTTGCACAATATATGGGATAATGTGGTCAGATCTCGGCAGATGGCGAAAATGTATTGCGGCTCGTTCTAGCGATGTTGTCGTGTCTCACACTCGGTTCTGTCGTGTCACGTGACAAATGGCCAGCAACTAATTGGCGGCGATACTGAATCGATGCTATACATCCGAATCAGGTTACGATTACATTATTTTCAAAGTAAAAAATCGCTGGCGTAGCACATGCACGTCACAATTATTTGGGCATGTTTGTTTCAAATCGAGTCGGGCGCTTTTAAGATATTTTTGTTTTAATTGTCGAGAGAAAAAAGCCATATTTTTATTTTATTTTTTATGCCTGATAGGTTAAGAAGATGTTGTTCAGGCTAACCTAGAAGTACTGGCTCTCAAGGACAGCTGCCGGAACACACCGTTAGGTGTTTGGCGACAGATTTTCTACTTGAGGGTGGTAGCTAGCCGGGCGGGCATTCGCAAAGTGCCCACCATGCTGTAATGACTGCCATCCTAAGACAAAATTTGGGACCGACGGCTTAACGAGCCCTCCGAAACACGGAAACGTTCAGTGTAATGTCACTAGCGGTCACTCATCCAACTCATGACCGCGCGCGACGTTGCTTAACTTTGCTGAACGGCTTAGAACAGCTAAGTAAACTTCGCTACAAGCGCTTCTGTGGTAATGTGTAATGGATGTAATTTATATAGTACACACTGAATAAACGTTATCTTAGCTTCTGAGCTCCAAGTGTTTCGAATAATTTGTGTAGAAATGACCCATAAGTCTAATTTGTTACAAATCTTGTTACAAATCCGGGTCCTGGGTTGGATTTGTCAGTTACCGTTTTGTGCTTGTTATTCGATCGGTGGCAAATTTCGGACAAGGCTCACTCTTGCTTTGACTCTAATTTATCTATCCTTTCCGTGTGATCTATACTCAGTCAAAAACCTGTCGGGAAAAGACATTTGTTAAGGGTTCCATTTATTTATTTTTAATTTGTGTTTCGGTTGATGTTAGATTGGCACAATTGTTATTTCATTTTGGCGCGATGTTTGAGTTGTATCCGTTTTTTTTGATTTAATACAACGCTGCTTTTATATAAATCATATCAAGTGTGTATTGCAAATTTCATAATAGACAGAAACATCGAACAAAGAGTTTCGTGTTCGGAGTCACTGAAAATGTTATAGAAGCCTTAGGGTGAATCTTCGACTTTATCGAAAACACGTGCTTATAAATGGTACAAAGCGGTAAACATCGGTCAAGATATGATGGAAGATTTGCCTCATTATGTATATTACGTTGATGACCTACCAGAGGGTAGGCCATGGTCTAGTATCGTTTATGGAGGTCATTTAAAATTAACTACATTTTGAAATTGGAACTCCTTGGAACTTTATAAATTGGAACTTGGCCTTCGTTTTGAAAGGACGTCACTAGGACCTGTGGCCTTATTATGTAAGTAGAATTATTCTAGTCTCATAATAAGGCATCGAAGTTCCTTTTACATTTTGCCATGTTCTGTCAAATAGTTTCGCAGTTACACCGTGTATTTACATATATGCACGACTGTACCCTGAAAGTGACATATCACATGACACAGTGACGGGCATTTTTTGCTTTTGGTGAACGCAAACTGTGATACTTCTTAACAATTTCATAGAATGGAGCGTGTATGGTGAATGACCTCTGTATTTTATTTTTCGTGATAGGTATCTTCACTAAAATCATCTGGCCATAGTTATCTACGTCTTTAACAGTTATAAGTGTTAATTCTTGTATCCTAAATGCACCACTTACACCAATTATTAAAGCAACCAGAAAAAAAGAAACAATAATTAAGTTCAAAACACAACACAAGCTGGAGTCGCGTAGATATTTAAAATTAATTTAACTAACCTTATTATCTATGTGGAGCATCTTTTTTAAATTTTCCAATATCAGTCGATAAAGCCATTGATCTCTTGCTTTTAAATCTATCGGATAGTCTTTTTAGATAAGCTGACAAACTGTACTTTTGATGTACTTTTTAACATTGAGTATAATACCACAAAGAGCGAGGTTTATACTTAGAAGATAATTCTTTAAAATACGACTCGAACACATTTTCTGAAAAAGACTGCGTATTCTTGTTGTTTTGCCATTATATTAAATTTTGGTACGCTAATACATATTTTTTCGTGGGAGTTTTCAGGTATGTAGTGAACTTTCCATAACGTTAAGTGCTTCAGATCTTATATCAGACGGTGTGCAACATAAATAATTTTCTACATAACCAGTAATTGTAGACACCCTTCTTATTAAATAACTGAGCAAGTAATATTTTATAAATAACTATATTTTTTCCAATTTCAATAGTGAAAACGAGTTGATGGCGAGACCATGGCGGGAAAAATAATGAGTTTTCCTATGCGCAAAAATGGAGCTCGACCATAGACTAAAAATTAGTTATTTTTTCTTTTCGCGAATAGCGTTTTAGCGATGTACAAAATGAGGTACTTACAGTTTTCTTTACTACAAAGAAAATTAAAGCTATATTTTCCTAAAGGTTTTATATATCAAACACGTACAAGTTGAAATTATCTATTTATTTACGAAGTTGTATGAAATGAGCAAACAATAGGTACATTAATTTATTTGTACTATTAAACACGATCTTTTTTTGTATCGAAACTTTTTCAAAAACAAAGGAACCCAACCAATAATAATACAAATTACAAAATGAATATGTAGTTAAATTAAATTTCAACTAAAAAAAAAATATAATATAAAAGAAATAGTAAAATATAAAAAAAAAAACTCTGAACTCACTCGTGAATAAAAGCATTAATAACTACGAATAAATATGTAATTAGAAAAGTTACATGTTAGTAACAGAAGTCATTATGTGCCTTATTGCGGTGAAATTAGAGCCACTTTATGAGCAAGTGTATTGAAATTGTTTGTTACATTACTGTTGCTTATCTAACCCTTTTTTTTAAACGTGTGAAAAATGCATTTACGCAGGATATGTCGGGCTCGACACCGACTAAATAACACACAGGGTTCCGCCTCTACCGCTTCTCGGCGGGACCGCAGGGACGCTTTAGCACTCAACCACGGACCCGCCACGGCTTTCCGTTACCGGACCCCTCCTGGGGTGCTACCCCTCACGAGGCGCCAGAACACGTGGCACGTCGCTACCACCCGGGGCCCGCAAATGGGCGTCAGACGACCCCGATTTCGCAGCCCAAGGTCCCCCTGCGACGGGTCAGATGAGTAGCCCCGTCGCCTGCTACTTCGGCCGCAGAAGAGAGCGGCGCCTCGCTATACCGACACTCCTCCTCTCCTGCGACCCCTCCTGCGACCCCTCCACGTCTGCCATCCAACGGTGGCGGCCCCGCCGTGGCCACGGATAGTAGGGAGAGCGGCGCACCGCAATATCGGCCCTCCTCTCCCGCTTTGGCCCCTCACCGGCAGCTGTGGTGTCGCCCATACAACACCACAGCCCGCCTCAGATGCGGTGCTGCCCATACAGCACCGCAGCCTACCCCTTGCCGCTCCATTCTGGACTTACAGGCAAAGCCCAGTTGAGTGGCCCTTCTGGGGCCGGCCGACTGTTCTGCCGGCATGGCCCCTGGTGCCTCTTCGCTTCGCCTTGGGTGACGAAGCCACGGCTACTGAGCCCCACCGCCACGGCAAGGCGTGAACCTTCGGGGGGTGCTGATCTAACTCTGACTTAACGCTTTTCAATATTTCTTCGATTATAATTATTATCTAAGGTCATGTTTGCTATACATAGATAATTAGCAGTAAAACAAATATATTATAGAATTTTGCAGAATATTTAATATTCGTATCAAATTCCGTTGCTTAGTTTTAAAGTACAAAGCATATATGGGGACAGACAGACAGCAGGAAGTGACTTTATTTTATACTTTGTAGTGATAAACTTTATAGGTATGTCTAGTGATATGGGTTATTTTAACAGAACATTTTGTTAAAATATATAAAGTATCAACTTTTTTACTGGCGCTATGCCTCTGCGAGTACACCTGACAGATTGCACATTGCATACAGAGCGGAGCGACTTTAGTCGTCCCCTCGCCTCGCCCGCGAATCCACGTATAAGTGTGTAGTGGTTGTCTTTAGTATAACATACCTACATAGATATAATTTAGGTCGTTGTACGATAACATATATAACATGTTTTTTTTTTGTTTATGGGATCCCCGATATCGAATCAGTGATGGCTCAATGGCATTGGCTGTGGATTGCCGCGCCGCAGGTCCATGGTTCGAATGCGGGCTTGAGCTTCACCGCATGGTGGAAAGGCATTTTGCGAATGCACGCCTGGCTAACGACCACCCTCAAGTAGAAAATTTGTCGCCAAGCACCTAACGGTGTGTTCCGACAGCAGTCCTTGAGAGCCAGTGAAATTACAGGCACATGAGACTTCACAACTATGTCTCAAGGTAACGGGTGCTGTGCAATTCGTGACTTGTGACGAAATGCATCTGTTATAGGCAGAGGTTAGTCCACTTAACATCAGGTAGGCCTCGAGCTTGTCCAGTCACAATAACATTGAAAAAAAAACATTTGTGCTCGGACACTAGTCCCATTCTTTAAATGAAATTAAACTATTATAATAACTATTAATATTTACTTACACAAGATTTTTCTCCCAAAACAATAAAGCTTATATGTAGCTTACTTAAATACTAATCCATCCCACATTAGAGAAAGGATCAAAGGATTTATTATCACACCAAAAGTATGGCTTACATACGAATTACAAGAAATCCGAGTCTTTTATGAAATTATTTTCTGAAAGTTTATTATACTTGAAACCGAAAGTTAATCGGATTACCTCTACCCTAAATTTTATCATAATTATTGGCTTATTTTCTCTAAGACTAACACGACGGTGGGTTTTGCTCATGTTTGGAATTTGACTTTCAAACCCCACGCTTACAACATCATATACACTCGAGAGCAATGAATCCGGGTCACTTAAAGAATCCTAAAAATCTCGGAAACTAAAAATGCTAGGTTAATGCAATAAATTGTATTTAATAGACAATGTAATACTCCTTAAATGAAGGTATTAAAACTTCTTAGTTATTGTAAAGTTATATCATAAAAAAATCAAATTTGAAAAAGGGCCACTTTCGAAGATGGAACTACGAAATTACAGCATTTGGTTTTGCTTTTGTTTGTAATCTGTCATTTATGTGGGTACATAAACCATGTTGATAGTGCTCTATATTCATTATTCAAGCTGAAATTATGTCGCTTACGCCTGAAGAATGCACCAGAATACTTACAATGCTGGAAACCGGCCGGAGTCAGCGCGATACAGCCAGGACTGTCGGTGTGTCGCTGTCAACAGTACAAAGAGTTCTCCGACGTTACGAAGAAACTGGTTCTAACCTACGCAGACCAGGAACGGGCAGAACCAGGTGTACCACAGCACGAGAAGACCGATACTTGGTGAACACCATGCATCGAAATCGCTTTCTCACAGGAACTGAACTCACCAATCAGTTTCGACGCCTCGGAGGAAGTAACCCAAGTGCATGGACAGTAAGACGTCGGCTTGCTGAATCTAACTTAAAACCCCTTAGACCTGCAAACGGCCCTAAACTGGAGCGTGGGCATCGTATTTCGAGACTAAGATATGCCCAGAGCCACGTAAATTGGAGTATTGAAGATTGGTCAAAAGTTATGTTCTCCGACGAATCAAAATTTATGCTCTACAAACACGATGGAAGACACAGAGTGTATCGAAGACCAGGGGAAAGATTCAAGCAAGCATGCATCGAAGAAAAAGTAGCCTACGGTGGTGGGTCTGTACTTGTGTGGGCCGGAATTTCTTCTGAAAGTCGCACAGAGCTGGTGATCATAGAAAACGGCTCTTTAACTAGCGTAAGATATGTGGAAGAAATCCTCAATGATCACGTTGGTCCATTTATGGTCAATTTAGGTGAGGATGCTATATTTATGCATGACAATGCCCGACCTCATACAGGTAGGATTGTGAATGACTACCTTCAAGAGATGAACATTACTCGTATGGAGTGGCCAGCGCGCAGCCCGGATATCAACCCGATCGAGCATGCTTGGGACGAGCTAGGCAGATGCGTAAAACAACGAAACCCTCCCCCAATCACGCTTCGTGAGCTCAAAATTGCTCTCACAGAGGAATGGGAGAATATTCCCCAAAATCGTATAAGGAACTTGGTGTACAGCATGCCAAACCGCGTAAACGCAGTAATGGAAGCACGAGGAGGCAATACGAAGTATTAAAATTCAAGAAAATCGTAATAAAGTTCAAAAATTTCATGTTTCCTATTTTTGTTTTAAGGAGAGATCAGCAGTTTTTTTCTTTATGTAATTTTGTGTTAATAAAATGTATGGTGACTCATATTTTTTTTACTTTCATTTAAGGAGTATTACATTGTCTATTAAATACAATTTATTGCATTAACCTATCATTTTTAGTTTCCGAGATTTTTAACATTCTTTAAGTGACCCGGATTCATTGCTCTCGAGTGTATTTATAATCATTTATTAAATGTGTGATTGAACGAAATTGATTTGACAGTTTTTATGACGAGATAATCAATTCGACGTTCTTGTTCCATGATTTAATATTATTAGATTTAAAATGTATTCAAATGACCTTTTTGTTTATATCTTACCCCTATTTGCAGGTTAAGACTTTATTTTGATGACTTCTAGTCAGTAGAATATTTTAATACTTAGTATGACCATCGTAGACGCCAAAATTGAAGTAATTATTTTGAGTTTGACTTTTGATTTAGTGTCCTAATTGTCAAATGAAGCTCATTTACCACCCCTACGGTTTTGGTTTGTGTATCCTCCTTGAACCAAGCGTCTGTAGAAATCAGAACTCAACAATTGGACAAAATTTGTCAATCCATCAATCACTTCAAACAGATAGACTATAAAGCCCTCTGCAAACCGGACGCAGGGCGTGCGCGGGGCGTGCGCGGTTGGCGGTCCCGCGCAATCTGTAAAGTAAGGGATTGTATGGAGGCCTTCACACCGAGCACCCGCGCTGGACCCGCGCCGCGAACCGCCCGCGCACGCCACCCGCGTCGACAAGAGCGCCGCACCCGCGCGGGTCACGTGCTCCTTCGGTGTTACTAGTTTTGTTTATAGTTTCGATGTTTTATAGGATAAAATCAAAAGAACTACTATTTAATGACTAAGTGCTTATTGCGCCAACGTTAATTCGAGAGTCAAAGTAGGGTTAACTTATTTTTTTTTTGACAATTTACACTTAACTCGAGTCTTAAATATATATATCAAATAATCAAATATCTTGCGGAGGCACACATTCGATAATCTTGGCCTTTTCTCAATTTTGAGCTCCTGTAGTATCGAGATGTTCGTCCTGTGTGCCGTCCACGAAATACGCAGCATGCTCTGTTTACTTACATATAATTTGCAGTCAGTTAACTTAACTTTATAGGGATAATTCTATTACGCACTAGTGTTTAATATTATTATGCACGAGGGTGTTATAGTTCGGTTTATGGCCCTTAGAACGATATAATTAAGCTCACTTTACGAGCAAGGGTGTTGAAAGTTATTATATGCCACTATGCACATATTAAACACATTTCTTTTATAAGTATATTTACGGCAGGGAGGTTGATATACCTAGTAGGTTTAAGAACTTTGCACGTTTTTGCCTCGGCATGATTTCATTTTATTTTTTAAAATATTTAGGGTGCGTTTTAACGAGAATACATAAGTCCCTAATGTACATACACGGAAGTGGCAGAATATTGCATTGTTTAAATAATGGTTTGCAACTATCCATAAACCATGCCTTGTTCGTAGTCCTTACACACCTTTTTTGCATTATGAAAGCCCTGTCTGACTCTAATGAGTTACCCACAACAAAAGATCGTAGCTGAGGACAGATGATACGTACCCGTTACCAAAACGGAGGTCATTAAAACGTAAGAAAAAAAATGGCTACACATACGAGTCAGACACGTGCATGAAGGTTTCCGTGTCATTATCTATATGCAACATTAGACATTATATTAAAACTTAACTAATAGACTTAAAAAAAAAGTAGGAGGTACGTCTGTATTTTTTTATGTCTGTTATCTCAGAATTTTTCACTGGGTGAACCGATTTTGATAATTTTTTTCTGTCTGAAAGCTGATGCTTTCCGTGTTTGAATTTCATTAAAATCGGTCAAGCCATTTTTGAGTTACACTCCAATAACTAAAAGTATTTTCCTGTCTTGATGATATTTTCATTGACAGTAAATGACAATTTATCCCGTAATTAGAAAGGGACACTATAATGTGCGATTTTTTTTTTTACCAAATTTAACACTCAAAAGTGTGATATAACTAGTTGAAGTCGGTGTCACGATAGTTCAAAAGTGCTTATCACCACAATATTGTACCGACTGTTAACCTGCCCTCCGAAGCACTCAGTAGTAATGTCAATAGCGGTCACACATCCAAGTCAGGATAGCGGCAAACGTTGTTTAACTTAGCTAATCAGTTAAAAATTAATAAGGAAACTTCCCTAAAAAGCGCTTCAAAAACAGCATCATAAATATCTAGGCTATAGCAAAAAAAACCGGCCAAGTGCGAGTGGGACTCGCGCACGAATGGTTCCATAACTAAATATTCTATGAATAGTTAAAGCGTCTACCTGTCACCGTAATTAGTATAGAGCAAGAAATGGTAAATAATCAAGTTTGTTGTATTGGAACCCCCTTAAATATTTATTTTATTTTATTTTTAGTATTTGTTGTTATAGCAATAGAAATACCTCATCTGTGAAAATTTTAATTGTCTAGCTATCATCGTTCTTGAGATTCAGCCTGGTGACAGACGGACGAACGGACGGACAGCGAAGTCTCAGTAATAGGGTCCCGTTTTTACTCTTTGGGTACGGAACCCTAAAAAACACCAATCAGTTGGTTTTCCATGCAAAAAACCTTCAATAGTTATTGTACTAAGTCTATTGCATTGTTCTGTCTTCATAAAATGTAAAGATGATAAGATTCCCTCTATGCCGGCACTAGAATCTAGTAAATTTTTTGACATAAATTCACCTTAACGAATAGATATTGTAAGCAGCATTTAATAATATTACATACAATACATAATTTATTTTGATATGTTAAATTTTTAAGCAGATTGCGATAATTAGTTCACTAGAATGTGAAAATTCCGTATAATATCTGTATCTAAGCTAATCTGTATCTCACATCGAAAATCTGTATAAATACGGTCAAAACTGTATATATGGCAACGCTGGCGGCGGGCCCGCGCCACACACGCGCCACCATTTTGGCATTTGGTGTGAAGGCTACCGCACTGCTCATGCCCCGCGCCCGCCACGCCACGCTACCGCCCCGCGTTAGGTGTGTCTAGGGCTTAAGACTTATAAGCAATTATAGCCGGTTTTTACTGGGTGCTCAACGACCGTCAAATCACATAAAATACAAACCGTAACTTTATATTACTTATATAACTTTATACATGTGTTTTGTTCTGGTAATGATCTGTACTGCATTGTCGATTTCACACCATAAAATAAATAGGTTGTACAATAAACCAATTAATCCATCCACCGACTTTTTAGGGATTTTTTTGGTAAATATATCGTTTATAGCAAATATGTGCCTCTCGGTGTGCTAGTTCAACTTACTAGGTTTAATTTTCAAAAAATGTACATATTTACATAATATCTATTAAACACTTTTGCACCTATTTAATTTGAAATTAAATTAAATATAAATTACATACACATATAATAAAATTTGCAGCATGGTCAAATATAATTAATCAAATAACCCGCCCCTCACTGTCCTGGAGCAAAGATGCTCATAACGCTGGCTGCATTGCCTCGTTGGGTCGTTGGACTGTGATAGTCAACCTTTGCACCAGGTACGAGCCGGAGCGGGAGTTATCGGATTTGACTAGTAGGTTCACCAAGCTTTTTACGTCTGCGCCCCAGCTGCCCATCACCTCTATTACAAACGGTGTAAACAAGTATTGGGCAAAAAAAAAAACACAATGTACAAAAGCAAAATGTAAACACCTACATTATATACAAATAAAATAATTAGTCAAATGTAAGATGTAGTATGTACTAAAACTTTACTGTAATTTTGATAGGAAAATAACATGAAATTATAAATTGATACATAGTATTAATAAAGAGTTAAGTCAGTAAATGCATACTTGGCAACATTGGCTAGGAAATGGAAGCCAACCATTTTGTTTATTTTACCTATAGAGTACTTCTGTCATGTCGTCGTTCGGTCTTGTTCGCTCGCTTGCTTTTACTACACTGCAAAATAAAACGACTCTGTTAATTCAACTGTTTTAGAATACCCATTCTCAATAAACCAGTTGATATATGAGTATCTTAACATTATAAAATAATGAAAATATGATACTGTACTAGAATAGTTTAAAAATAAACCTTAAACCTCGAGCACAGGGTGCACAAAACAGCGTACATCACCCAGAGCTATGGAGTTGACTTCTACAAGAGGTGTCTATCCCTGCCTAATCAGGAAAATTCCTTATCTAATTCGAAGCACTTGTATCCTCTTGTAATTCAAGTATCTAATCAAAAGTATACCAGCCGTAACCTCTCCTACCAGATAAGAGGACTTCAATTTGAGTCATGCAGTGGACATCAGTTAATGATATCCCTTGATGGTCGTTAGGGTCGGTTCTTAATTTTTTCCCTTGAGTGAGTCCGCTTACAAGTCCCTTTTTTCAGAGTAACGTTTTAACTAAGTCAATAGAAAATTTGTCACTAGAAAGGGACAAATGACTGGCCTTAATCAGCATGAATAAACCATGAGAACGTAATATCGTAAGACTGATATGCATTGTTAGACTATCTGGACAGGCAAGCATAAACACATTTATATTCGTTTAATTGTGAAATATTTCTAAGTTGTAGACGTTCATTATTTTGTTTCAAATAGTGTAACTGCTTATGTAGCGTTAATTATTGGAGAAATAGTTGCTAGTTGTGCTTTCCGTGCTGCCCTTGATATCGATAGTATAGCTTTTCTTTGACTGTTTCAACATTACTTTGTAATGAAAGCACCTACAGAACCACGAATACAAGTAAATAAAAAACGTTAGCGTAACGCTCCAATTAATGTTTTTTTTTATACTGAAATTAATTTATTTTTATAGCTGATAGGTTAGCCGTTGATGTTTTCAAAACCACTCTCTGACCATCTAAGTGAAAATTCGGTCTAAATTCGGTTTGTTCAGCCTAACCTAGAATTATGGGCCACACTGTTATGCGTTTGACAACTTTTTCTACTTGACGAATTGGTAGCTCGCCTAGCACCCGCCAGGCGTGGTTTTAAACACATCAAAGGCTAACCTATTAGCTGTAAAAACAATTTAATTTCCCTAGAGTAACGCTTCATATATGCGGTATACCTTTATTAACAAAATACTACGAACTGTATACAACACTACAGCTACTACAATAAAAGCATTTAGACAACCTATTAGTAATTGCAGACTCACAGGCAGCCCAAATGCTCCAGCCCTCTACCAATTGACAGCGTCCTCAGTATTCTGGCAGCATTGCCCCGTTGAATTGCAATGATTATTCGTTGAGCCAAATAGGTAGGCCAGCCTTTTGATCACTCTTCGCATCGTCGACCAAGCACTGATAAGTTTTGAAAAATACGATGAGCTCCTGTTTCCCATGGACCCAACGTCTCTACTCATATGGCTCAAATATGTTACCACTACCGAGGTTAACATACTTCCGCCGCCTGAGTTGCTACGCTGAAGTAGCAGCGGCGCCAGCTCTCACGTTAGTTTCAGAAAGATGTGACGGCGCTAAAGTGTCTACGCATGTACATTCCCACACTAATGACCGCCCTAACTTCCACGGAAACAGAGCCATGCTGCCAAGTCTTTTACCATCGTCATGCACCCAACCATTCAGTTCGAGAATAATATTGGCGCTGGTAAAAGCCCGGCGAATGATATCGTAAAGGCTGGCGTGGCGGGAAATTCAACCAGCACTTCGGGAGCAGGAGAGGCCATGGTGACCGAGTTGATCAACTGCAGTACCACGCTGGCAGTGATGTGCAACGTGCAACACAACACCTTGCACCCAAGCATAAGCTAATAGCGAGACGATAAGCGGATGAATCTATAAGACTACCAGTTTTGTAAGAAGGCATGGCCTGTAACAAAAGTCCAGATTCCCACACAGATACAGCAAGAATACGAGCACAATCTGCGATGCTCGGACACATATTTAAAAGATATTTCCGTGCTCCCTCGCATAGGGGCTGCTCCCTCTGTTTCTGAGATGACAAACATTGCAGGAATTCAGTATTTGGATAAGCCAGTCTCCATATGTGGGAGACTGTCTTCCGCCCACTTGTATTTTAAAGATATTAAACGTTTTTAACGACTACTGCACTCACGTCGCAAATGTTTATTCATGTATCCCCGCGATCGGTACTAACCGCTTGAAGATTAACATCCTATTCCGAAGTTTAATGAGGGAAACTTACAGTTAAAATTAAAAAAATACTAGAATTATAAAAAAAATTAATTAAGATATTCTACATTCGTCTTAATCAAACATCATAATGTAAGTTCTCTACGTGTTACCTGCATGTATTGTACTCACTAGATGATTGAAAAAAACGAAAAGGAAAGAAACCATAGTCAAACTTAACCTGCCATTAATAGTTCGATACATGTGCTGGTCTCGAGGCTGCAATTTTCTTAATGAATAGATTCAGGCTTTACTTGCGGAAATCCATATTTAATAATAGCAAATATTTTTAAAATATATTAAGAAAACATCAAATTAATATTTTAATAAAACACTTAAAAAATATAAAAATATATCTAGTGACAATTTCGCCTAATTTTCCTGTTAAGCTGACGTGACGTCACAAACGCCACGCAGCTAAACCGGAAGAATTTTCGACGCGATACGCTTCTACACGAAGCATCTTCAGGAGGTCTTGACTCTACGAGCGCACAATCGAAAAAAGTTGATGTTTTCTTAAAATATTTTAAAAATATTTGCTATTATTATTTAATATGCAATTTTCTTGTTTTTAAACGACTTTCTAAAAAATAATAGGTTCACATTTTGACTATGTTTTTTTCGTATGTTTGTTCTATTTATTGTGGTCACCACAATGAATATATTTTGATAACTCTTTTTTTCTTAGGTAGAGTTTACCTCCAAGTTAGTCTCATATAAATTGTATCAACTGACGATCATTTCAGTTAGTCTATTAACTGAAAACTGTATATGAGTATCTGGATAATTAAATGGTAATTGCAACTTTTGTCGATAGTGGACATTAATTTAGGAGTGACAATGATTTCGTCGGCAGTAAGTAATACTAAAAAGGATAGGAACAAAAATATGTTTCTTCAATACGTATTGGATGCGCCCTACAACACTGAAAAGTTTGAAATATATTGTGGAAGTCGGAGGATGATAATGTAAGGTCAGTGTTTTGAATCAACAAAGTACTCACTTAAGCTAGTTAATGCAAACATACTTTTAAGTGCTGGAAGCCGGTTCAGTTTAAAAAAATATTTATATTTGTTAAGGTTTTTAGGGGACATGGAGTATCGTAATATTTCTCTAAATAAGCTCCAAATTGCACACTATTCAGAATAAAAAAAATATTGCTCGTTGCTTTTTTTTTTACCGGCGGTATGCTTTTATTAACAAAATACTACGAACTATATATACAACACTACAGCTACTACAATTAAAGCATTTAGAACCCTTTAAGCCATTGCAGACTCATAGGCAGTCCAAATGCTCTAGCCCACTACCAGTAGGCAGCGTGCCCAGCATGCTCGTTGCTAAAACACCATGGATCATATAGAAGATATTTCACGTTCTTCTAAAGATTTACATGGAACTTTTTCACTTTTTGTATTGGTACCTGTCCCTCTACTTAACAAACTTAAGGCTGTATTAATTTTTTCCCGCAACTTTTGTTGTGGCTTTTGAAACTTCGGACGATAACATTCTTATAAAATTTTCTGAGATGCCAGTACAAGTAGTTAATAGGATTTTGCATTTTTACTCGCGAACTTTAATGGAATATCGAAAGGTCGAGCAAAACCTTCCAAATAAAAGTAATATTGCACAACATGTAATGGATTTACTAAAGACGTGGGCTAATGTGGTTATAGCTCGGCAGATAGCGGAAATGTTTTGCGGCCAATTCTAGGTGTGTCATGTCCCATACTTTGTTTTGTCGTGTCATGCAACAAATTGGCAGCACCTACTATTGGCGGCAATATTGTAACAATGCAAAGCTTCCGAATTGGGTTGTAAATTACATCACTTTCATTGTATAAAAGCACTGGCAAGTCGGGTTTATAGCGGTATGTTTATTTCATAGATACGAATAAATAATATAAGTAGTTTCAAATCGAGCGCTATTAAAATAAATTGTTTTTTGGTTTTAATTACCGCGAAAAGCCATTTTCAGCAGAACATGCAACTTATATAATATTGATCTATGTATGTAAGTTGCAATATATATATATATAATATTGCAACTTATATATATGTGTGATGGATGTTGCAGCACTGAGATGTAATTAATATACTTCACACTGTGTATATTATACGTCAAAAATGACATCTATACTTATAATAAAACTGTAACAGACCCAATTCTGTACATGGCAGATATTTTGAAAAAAAATATTTAAGAGCACTCTGTAGCTGACACTGATGTCAAAACTGTTTTTTTTTGTCTGTCTGTCTGTCTGTCTTTCTGTCTGTCTGTTTGTCCGTCTGTATCCCGGCCGCGTATCACTCCAAAACTACCGAATGGAATTCAATGAAACTTAACATGATTTGAGTTCATACTTTGAAGAAGGTTATTGTACTTTTTATCCCGAAATTCAGCACGGTTGTCTCGGGAAAGGGGATGAAAGTCAAAATGTTACTTAGTTGTAATTAATGAACGCGTAGTCCGATTTCAATTATTCTTTTTTTGTTAGAATAGTAACGATTGAGCTCGGAACCCCAAGGGCAGCCCGGCACCCCATGGGCATCCCGGCATCCGACGGGCAGCCTGGCACCCCACGGGCAGCCCAGCACCCCATGGGCAGCTTGGCACCCAACGGGCAGCTCGGCATCCTTATTTAGATTTGCCAGCGTGCTAAGATAGAATTCTAAAATTGGAACATTCGTCACGGTCGGTTTTTTAACTACTGTCTTATGCAAAATACAACCAAGAAGTTTACAAACCCAAAGTAAAAAGCTCCTTACTGAGCTATGCTTTACTAGGAGTGCTTCACCGTAGACCACAGCGTTGCTGAATATAATATAAACAGTGCTCTAATGTGAATAATTAGTTTGCAGGTACGGTAATCGCGAACGAAGTCGCAGGTACAGCTAGTAGATAATAAAAAAAACATTTAAGCTGCAAGTGTTTCGAACGTATTATGACTAGAAGTGAGCGCTATAAACCTACTTTGTTACAAATGCAGGACTTGGGTTGGATTAATCGGTGTCCGTTTTGCGCTTGTTGTTCGATCGATGGCAGACCAAGGGCACAGAGCACAGCTTATAGCTCACTCTTGCCTAGCCTCTACCGTTTTGGCGCAAACTAAATCAAAGTTATACAAACGTGATATCTCTTTTTTTATATGATTGTGACGGAACAAGCACGGTGCCCACCAGTTATAAGCGGTAATTTCTGCCTATAACAGATGCATTTCGACAAAAGTGACTTGCACTGCGCTCGTCACACTAAGTTAATGTTTTATATGCCTGTTATTATACTGGCTCTCAAGGACTACTACCGGTACACACAGACAGGTGCTTGGCGACAGATTTTCTACTTGAGAGAATTCGCAAGATGCCTTTTCACATGCGGTGAAGCTCAAGCTGGCGGTGAGATCGAACTACGGGCCTGGGGCATGGCAGTCCACAACTGTTACCGCTCAGCCACCATTACTTCTAAATCATGATTCAATTAGATTCAAGCCAAGCTTTTGGGAAAGATAGGTGCTGTGTAAGAGTTACTAAAATAAAGTTTTATGTAACACTAGCTGTACCCGCGACTTCGTACGCGATACCTGCAAACTAATTATTCAAATTTGAGCACTGTTTATCTCATATTAAGCAACGTTGTGGTCTGTGGTGAAGCACTCTAAGTAAAGCTCAGAAAGGAGCTTTTTACTTTGGGTTTGACAACTCCTAGCTTGTTTTTCCAGAAGACAGTAGTTAAGTAACTCAGAGAGTTCCATCGCGGTTCGCACAATAAATGTTGACGCAAAGTAGGTACTTTGTGCGTTTCTTTCGAATTTCGATTATAAAACGATATCTTTTTGCCGAAGTTCTCCTTTTTTGGCGGTAGGACAAAAATATATTAGATTGTACACTTACATTGCGCAGTCTCCAAAATGTATCCGGCAAAAGATAGATAGTTAACAAAATTGATTGTGGCGAATGTTCCAGATTTTAAAGTATTATCTTAGCAAGCTGGCAAATCTAAATAAGGATGCCGAGATGCCCGTGGGGTGCCGAGCTGCCCATGGGGTGCTGGGCTGCCCGTGGGGTGCCGGGATGCCCGTGGGGTGTCGGGATGCCCGTGGGCGCCGGGCTGCCCTTGGGGTGCCGTGCTGCCCGTGGGGTTCCGAGCTCGCTCGTCACTATTCTAACAAAAAAAGAATAATTAAAATTGGATTACGCGTTCATAAAGTACAACTAAGTAACATTTTGACTTTCATCCCCTTTGCCGAGAGAACCGTGCTAAATTTCGGGATAAAAAGTATACAATAACGTTCTTCGTAGTATGAACTCAGATCGTGTTAAGTTTCATTGAATTCCATTCAGTAGCCCATGGGGTGCTGGGCTGCCCGTGGGGTGCCGGGCTTCTCATGGGGTTCCGGGTTCACTCATCATTATTCTAACAAAAAAGAATAATTGAAATCGGACTACGCGTTAATAAATTACAACTAAGTGTACATTTTGACTTTCATCCCCGTTCCCGAGGGAACCGTGCTGAATTTCGGGATAAAAAATTTATACAATAACGTTCTTCGTGGTATGAACTCAAATCATGTTAAGTTTCATTGAATTTCATTCAGTAGCCCGTGGGGTGCTGGGCTGCCCGTGGGGTGCCGGGCTGCCCATGGGGTTCCAGGCTCACTCATCACTATTCTAACAAAAAAGAATAATTGAAATCGGACTACGCGTTCATAAATTACAACTAAGTAACATTTTGACTTTCATCCCCTTTCCCGAGGGAACCGTGCTGAATTTCGGGATAAAAAGTATACAATAACGTTCTTCGTAGTATGAACTCAAATCGTGTTAAGTTTCATTGAATTCCATTCAGTAGCCCATGGGGTGCTGGGCTGCCCGTGGGGTGCCAGGCTGCCCATGGGGTTCCGGGCTCACTCATCACTATTCTAACAAAAAAGAATAATTGAAATCGGACTACGCGTTCATTAATTACAACTAAGTAACATTTTGACTTTCATCCCCTTTCCAGAGGGAACCGTGCTGAATTTCGGGATAAAAAGTATACAATAACCTTTTTCGTGGTATGAACTCAAATCGTGTTAAGTTTCATAGAATTCCATTCAGTACTTTTGGAGTGATGCGCGGCCGGGATACAGACAGACAGAAAGACAGACAGACAGACAGACAAAAATAAAAAAAAATACAGTTTTGGCATCAGTATCAGCTACAGGGTGCTCTCAAATTTTTTTTGCAAAATATCTCTTAATTGGACCTGTTACAGTTTTATTATAAGTATAGAAGTAGCTATTAAAATCAAATGACATACTAAATTATCTTAATTTTAACCCGCCAACGGTGACGTCGATTTGACTTACATCTTCGGTGACCCCGATCACACGCACCGGGGTTTTGAAAGGAATATTTTTCAAAATTTTTAGTTTACTGACCATTTTTTTTATTAAGTACTAGCTGTACCAGCGACTTCGTTCGCGATTACCGTACCTGCAAACTAATTATTCACATTTGAGCACTGTTTATCTCATATTGAGTAACGCTGTGGTGTGTGGTGAAGCACTCTTAGTAAAGCATAGCTCAGGAAGGAGTTTTTAACTCAGAGAGTTCCTTCGCGGTTTGCACAATAAATGTTGAAGCAAAGTAGTTTCTTTGTGCGTTTCTTTGGAATTTCGATTATAAAACGGTTTTTTTTTTGCCGAGGTTCTTCTTGTTTGGTGGTTGGACAAAAATATATTAGATTGTATACTTCCATTGCGCAGGCTCTAAAATGTATCCGGCAAAAGATATATAGTTAAAAAAATTTATTGTGGCGAATGTTACAGATTTTAGAGTGTTATCTTAGCAAGCTGGCAAATCTAAATAAGGATGTCGAGATGCCCGTGGGGTGCCGAGCTGCCCATGGGGTGCTGGGCTGCCCGTGGGAGCTGCCCATGGGGTGCTGGGCTGCCGTGGGCTGCCCGTGGGGTGCCGGGGTGCCCATGGGGTGCCGGAATGCCCGTGGGGTGCCGGGCTTCCCTTGGGGTGCCGGGTGGCCCGTGGGGTGCCGGGCTGCCCACGGGGTTCCGAGCTCACTCGTCACTATTCTAACAAAAAAAGAATAATTGAAATCGGCCTACGCGTTTATAAATTACAACTAAGTAACATTTTGACTGTCATACCGTTTCCCGAGGGAACCGTGCTGAATTTCGGGATAAAAAGTATACAGTAACGTTCTTCGTGGTATGAACTCAAATCGTGTTAAGTTTCATTGAATTACATTTAGTGGCCCATGGGGTGCGGGGCTGCCCGTGGGGTGCCGGGCTGCCCGTGGGGTTCCGAGCTCACTTGTCACTATTCTAACATAAAAAGAATAATTGAAATCGGACTACGCGTTAATAAATTACAACTAAGTGTACATTTTGACTTTCATCCCCTTTCCCGAGGGAACCGTGCTGAACTTCGGGATAAAAAGTATTCAATAACGTTCTTCGTGGTATGAACTCAAGTCGTGTTAAGTTTCATTGAATTACATTTAGTAGCCCATGGGGTGCTGGGCTGCCCGTGGGGTGCCGGGCTGCCCGTGGGGTTCCGAGCTCACTCGACACTATTCTAACATAAAAAGAATAATTGAAATCGGACTACGCGTTTATAAATTACAACTAAGTGTATATTTTCACTTTCATCCCCTTTCCCGAGGGAACCGTGCTGAATTTCGGGATAAAAAGTATACAATAACCTTCTTCGTAGTATGAACTCAAATCGTGTTAAGTTTCATTGAATTCCATTCAGTAGTTTTGGAGTGATGCGCGGCCGGGATACTGACAGACAGACAGACAGACAGAAAGACAGACATACAGACAAAAATAAAATAAAATACAGTTTTGGCATCAGTATCAGCTACAGAGTGCTCTCAAATTTTTTTTTGCTAAATATCTTCAATGTACAGAATTGGACCTGTTACAGTTTTATTATAAGTATAGATATGTTGTTTGACATTAAAACAACGATATTATATTAATCACAATGTCGTTTATGCAATTTCTTATTACTAATCATTTTCACTTATAACCTTTAAAACTAGTTGGTTTTTACACATAGGTTTATAAAAAGGTTCAAAAACATAACAATATACATATTTTTTAAACAATGCAGTGTTTTTAGTTTCTAGACTGTATAAAGATATTCAACATAAACAAAAAATGGCACCCTGCCAATAATAAAAAACCCAAATGTTTTTTTTTAAATCACTTTTTTTCTGCCAAGCAAAAACTACAACAAGGCACTACATGCTCAGGACACAATTTTTTCTTGCACTTGTGGCAATTGTATATGGCCTTTCTATTTTATTTTCTTTGATCTCGTTTTAAGACGACGTTGTTCCCTTTCGTAAGACATGCCGTAACAAAGTTTTTTATTTGAAACAAAATAGAATAATTATGTGATATTTAAATAAAATTTTCCAATAAACTTACACATTATTATAATAATCGAAGAATGCAATAAAACATAACAAAATTAGTACTCGCAATAAATGTACATAAACCAGACAAAAAGCGACAATTGAATAATTAAACTCTGCATAATTTTACTTACATTTTTTTTATGTTATTGTGACGGAACAAGCTCGAGGCCCACCTGATGTTAAGCGGACTAACTTCAGCTTATAACAGATGCATTTCGTAACGAGTAACGAATTGCACTGCACCCGTCACCTTGAGACATAGATGTTAAGTCTCATGTGCCTGTAATTTCACTAGCTCTCAAGGACTGCTGTCGGAACTTGGTGCTTGGCGACCGATTTTCTACTTGAGGGTGGTCGCTAGCCAGGCGGGCATTCGCAAAAAGCCCTTGCACCATGCGGTGAAGCTCAAGCCCGCGGCGGGATTCAAACAATGGACCTGCTGCGCGGCAGTCCATAGCCAATGCCACTGAGCCATCACTGCTTCATAAATACATACATATTCGGTGACCCCGGTCTACCGCACCAGGTTGGCGCTAAAACTCAGAGAAGTGCGCCTGCTCCGACGTCATGGAGTCAACTAATGGTGGGGGAGGGGAAATGAGGCAGCTACTAAAAATCACGCCAAAAATTGGCGTTCAGGGAAACAGTTATTCTATTTTTTCAAATCACCCGGTCCCACAGACATATAGGTCACCGTTCCCGGGTTAACAGATTTACAAAAAAGGACGTTTTCGACGGTATGTTTTTTTTGTATGTTTAATACACGATTACTCCGGAAATTATTTCTACTCGATTTAATCGTCTGTTTCTGCCACGTACCTGTAAATTGTGGAATGCTCTTCCACCTGAGGTTTTTCCTCAGGTCTACAATCTTAACCGCTTCAAAAGAGACGTGAATAGAGTCCTTTCTTTTAATGGTAGGCAACGCACCAGTAATGCTGCGGATATTACAGGTGTTCATAGGCGGCGGTGACTACTTACCATCAGGTAGACCGTCAGATTTTTGCCACCTTTTGTATAAAAAAAAATTAATTGTAATTTATAAGATATTTGTTATTTTGTAACTATGAATTGATTTTGATGATTCGTTTTTGTTGGGAAGAGTATACTTCAAAGTCCCATCTAAATTTTATCCACATCATTGGAGTAGGTTTTAAGTTACAGTCAATTTACTGAAATAAATATTAGCGTAATGGTGATTGCAAACTATGACGATGATGAAAATTATTTCAGGATGAAACGTTCTAAAAAAAAATGTACTACCTTCAAATACTTGATATGTATGAAGTAATTTGTGGAAGTCGCAGAATAGTGATATGATTCAGCTTGGTACCGACTTCAACAAGCTGTATCAAACTTTTCAGTTTAGCAAGTCTATTTCGTTTTTTTTCATGACTACACGGCCACGAAAAGACTGATGTACCAGATGGGAGTCGTACCTACTTGGTAACCACTCGAAACGCGGGATTAACTTCATGTTGCGTAATAGAAAGCATTTGTGGTATTGCCCTCTACGTTTTCCCAAACTTGGAGGCACGTTAAGAGGCTATTAACATGACCGTTACATTTTGGTTTGATGTTCCGTGACCGCATTGTTTCTAGTTTGTGGATACATTGTAATTATGTGGGTAAACAAGTATGACGTGGTTGTGGTAGAAACTGACTTCTTTGACGGGAAATTCAAACTTTTAGCAGTTTTATTGCGATTGTACCTGTTTTTAGTAAATATACTGTACGATCATAATATTCACGTGATTCGATAATATTCATATTTAGTGTTATCTTCATTATAATTCAATATAAAAGGTAGGTATATCATTAAGAGCGCTCGAACTAAAAATAAAATGATAAAAAACCTGTTTATATGATATTGCCATAATTTTTATTTTATTTTAAAGGATACTTGCTGACGTTATGTATGGAATATAATTTCAGCCAAATGGCCGCCGCGACTCCGCTGTAGGTAGTGTATCCTGGTTAGCTACAGATAAAAAAAAACAATTTACCCGTGATTTTGAAGAAGGATTTGCATCTCAAGGTATACAAAATTTCAATGTAGTGTATGAACTGAAACCTACAGATTATGTAAATCGTGACTTTTGTTCAAGAAATTATGAATCAATTCAGGAACTTCAATAACATCCTATTTAGTGACGAGGCCATTTTTCACTTGAACGGTCACATCAACAAACGAAACTGCCGATATTGGGCTCTAAATAATCCTAAATTAAAACATCAAAGGCCACTACATAGCCCCAAATGAAAGTCATGGTATGGGCTGTCATATCCACTCAAGGCATCATAGGACGTAACTTTTTGAAGTTGAGAGAAAACGTGCAGTATCTGTAAATAGTGATCGTTATTGTCACATGATAAGGAATTTTTTGGCCTCCAGGATGGAGCAATTTAACGGATTTAATTCTAGGACTTGCTTCCAACAAGATCGTGACACTAGCCAAACTTTTTTTTTTTTTTTTTTTTATGCCTGATAGTTTAGCCTTTGACCACTATCTCACCTGATGGTAAGTGATGATGTGGTCGAAGATGTTGTTCAGGCTAACCTAGAAGTACTGGCTCTCAAGGACAGCTGCCGGAACACACCGTTAGGTGCTTGGCGACAGATTTTCTACTTGAGGGTGGTAGCTAGCCAGGCGGGCATTCGCAATTAGCCCTACCACCATGCTATAACGACTGCCATCCTAAGACAACAACCGGGACCGACGGCTTAACGTGCCCTCCGAAGCACGGAAACGCTCAGTAGTAATGTCACTAGCGGTGACCCATCCAACTCATGACCGCGCGCGACGTTGCTTAACTTGGTTGATCTAACAAGTCAATGGACGCTGTGACTGAATTGTTCCCGAATAAAGTCATTTCTCGAAGGGGGACCATTGAATGGCTTCCCAGGAGTCCAGATTTGAGTCCTTTGGACTATAACTTGTGGCGACTCCAGAGTGTTGTTTATAAAAATAACAACTTTGACCGAATTAAAACAAAACATAAGGCGTTATCGACATAAAGTTACAATATACTCTATTGTTTTGTTATTGTAGTTTCAGAGAGAGAGAGAGAGAGAGAGAGAGAGAGAGAGAGAGAGAGAGAGAGAGACTTTGCTTTAGAACTAAAATGTTTCTTACGCTAACGCGTAAGTAATATATATTTAAATCAGGCATGAACGTCGTGATCAGGTTGGCTCTCCTGGAGGTAAGTGATCACGGACATCCGCAACACCAGAAGTCTTGAAAATGTGTTGGCAGCCTTTGATGACCTTGTTAAGATTCCAGATTGCCCAGGCCGGGATTGTTTAGCAGAGAGGCTTCTGCCTAGACAATCTGTTTTGAATGCTTAACAATCGGCGATACACCGGGAAGGCTGAAAAGAAAGTGCAATTATAAAATCAAATTAACCTACAGAGTTACATACAATTATAATCGGTCTTCTTTGTTTTGTCGTTGATCCCTCTAGCCTATCGTGTCCTAATCAATTTACTGGCCAGTGAATCAAAAGAAAACTTACGATTAAGGCAGGTGGCTTGATCTTCTTCCAGTCCATTTAGGCTCCAACGTCACAACACAGTATCACAGTACAACTTATTTATTGATAGCGTAGAACAATACGCTCAAGGCGTCAAAAAATATGAATTTCAATCACAAATATCAAAAATCCGAGTTCTTTTGATTACTTCCAAAAATGTAAGAAGGAGAATGAATTGCAAAAATTACAAGTTAATTTCACGTACAAGAATTCCATAGATCACAAATAAACGACAGCAAAGGGGAGACAGCTGCATTCCAAAGTTGATCGGTCCGAACAGACCTAATATGCCCTCTTCTGATCTGCCAAAAAACTGAAGAACCACTTGAACACTTTTTCGGAAGCCAGCCAGATCTCATAAGAAGGAAACTTCTAAAGAAGCGCCTTCAGGTAGTACAATATCGGACATGATTCAAAAACTACATGTTTATTTAAAATTTACCCACGCGCTCGTGGAACGGTGACATCTAACTATCGATTTCTTATACCTGCATGAGCTACTTTGCGTTCTGCATGTGCCGGATGAACCCAGGGTTCCGGCAAACAGGCGTGGGCGGCCTCATGATCTGTTTCATGTATACTTCACACACGACTGTCGCACTATGGCGCGGTCTATGTCCCCGCCGCTTATCCGAGCCCACCGCCACCTCAATGCACTCCTCGCCGCCAACACTGAATGTGATTTAATGTTTGACAATTGCAAATCTATTGCCACTGTATTTTTGACATATTGTAAAAGTCTATTAAATCAATGGGATAGATGCAAAAGGCGAGACAGCCCGATCGATTTTGACTAATTTTAATGATTATCGAATTGTATTATGACATTGATGACTTCTAATTTTTGTATATAATTTAAATTATAATTTGGACATTGCAAGTTTGTCATTGTATTTTGAGAATGGTATTTATTTCTTATTATTGTATTGACATCTAATTTTTGTTTGTCGTTAATTGTAATTATTATTTTGAATTTTATCTTTTTTTATGTAATATGTGAGGTAAATTTAATTGTTCATCGTTTTATCTCAATAAATAAATAAAATAAAAAAACTAACATATCAAATAGATTTCGGCGAGCCAACGATCACGGAGCACGTTTTAGACGTGATTATTGCAAAAAAAAATATTACACGTCCGACACTAAACCATGGCTATTGGGTGCCATGGTTTAGTGTACACAAGCATTTGGTTATAATTTTTTTTTATTTTGGATTTCAACGTTTCAGAAACATGATGTGTGTAGTGTTATAATATCAACATTTCTGCTTACAATTATTTTATTTCATTCTTTAAAAGTTTGTAAATATAAGCTTAAATAACATAAAAAATTGTGTAATATCGGAATTTGGTGGGTAGTATCGGACAAAAAGTTAAAATATACCTACATGCTAACTTTTTGTCCGATACTACCCACCAAAACCCGATATTACACAATTTTTTTTTTATGTTATTGTGACGGATCAATCAAATCAAAATCAAGCACATGAACCACCTGATGTTAAGCGGACTAACCTCTGCCTATAACAGATGCATGTAGAATAACAGTTGAAAACCGTACTGGCGATCGTTACTCAGATGATGTTCCTCTAGGTACTGCGAGAGCTGGTTGTTGATAAAAGATTCCATTACCTTGGATAAACTAAGACGTTATGGCAAGAGGGTGTTAACTGGGCGGATATTAGCCGTCACCTTTTTAGGTATTAGGTGCACCAAAGCCGTCTTCCATGTTTTTGGGATATCGCCTGATGTGTAGCAGAGCCGTAAAAGACGTGTCAGAACCAGTGTCAGCTTTAAAGAACAAGTCCCCAGCACTATCATTAAAAATAAAAATTATAAATATATATATATGTATATATATTTTTATGTTATTGTGACGGAACAAGCACGAAGTCCACATGGAGACATACTTGTTCAGTCTCATTTTGCCTGTAATTTCACTGGCTCTCAAGGATTGCTGCCGGAACACACCGTTAGGTGCTTGGCGACAGATTTTCTACTTGAGGGTGGTCGCTAGCCAGGCGGGCATTCGCAAAATGCCCTTCCACCATGCGGTGAAGCTCAAGCTCGTGGCGGGATTTGAACCATGGAACCGGCAGTCCATAGCCAATGCCACTGAGCCATCACTGCTTCATTGTGGTAAATAGTGGGGGCGTGCGGTAAAGAGTCAGTATGAACTTGTTATTTGTTAGTGTAAAATTATCTAATGCACTTTTTGAGTCAGTGATAAATTTAGCTAAGTCTCTTAACTAATTATTGGTAAAATCTCTCTCATGGGAGTTACTTACACCTACATATCCTTCTATGAGCTCAGGTTACCTCTGTGACCTATGAAATCAGTTGCAGTTTAGGTAAAAAACTTAAAATTCAACAGAAAAACTTAGGATGGCAATTTACAATATTAGTGATGGTAGTATTAACGCAGTATATAACTTTTATGTATTTATATGGTGCATGCCTAAAAACAACTTTGACGAAGAATTAAAACTGCAATATAAATATCTTTGTCAAAAAGTTTGAATCTCCTGTCCCTATTTTAGTATTTTGTAGGCATTGTTACATCGCGGAAGCGATAAATAAGGGTAGTACACAGTTACGTCGAAACTTATAGCCCATTCCCTTTGTTAAAACTTTTAGGTTCCATTGTAATTGAGCGAAATGGAACCGACTCAGCTTGCGTTGGCGTTATCAGGTGACGGAGGGCCTACTTGCATTGCAAAACTAGTATGTATACAACCTTCAAATCCTTACTCTAATGTACATGTTTAAGGGAAACGATGGCTGTTTATTTATTTAGAAACTAGGAAAACTGTATTAAAACGGTTATAGAGCATAGACAACTATGAAAACGCTTCGACGTTTCGAAATTAAGCCTGAGAAAATTATAAGCACGTTACATTTCCGCTGTTCACAAAACTTACAGTATTTTCGCTCTGGTATAAAATGACGTTTTCAATAATTACAAATATTTAAAAAATATTTTAAGTTAGTATAAATTAATGTTTAAAAAAATATATATCTACGGACAATTCCGCCTAATTTTCCTGCCAAGCTGACGTGACATCACATTTGCCACGCAGCCAAACCAATAGAACTTTCGACGCGTTGCGATTCTACACGAAGCATCCTTAGGATGTCTTTGCTCTTCGAGCGCACGATCGAGAAACATTTTCACTTTATCATGCTCGTGATGTTCTTGTTTATGTACGGTGTAAGCGGACAAGAACAGCTTTTAATGCTTTAGTGCACAAAAGTTCAGGTGCATAGAATGTAAAACGTTCAATTTGGAATACACTTCATGCACGATGTTTGCCTAGGAAAATAAAAGCCACAAGGAAGGGCTACTTTTTTTTCAGTGTATTTTCTCTATAATATTAATAGAAAATACAAGAATATTCCCACGAATACCCCAATATTCGTTAATAATTATAATAACGAAAACAAACGCTCGACCCTTCTGTAATGAATTCAGATAATGGAAATTTACGTTATTGTTGGCTGATATCCAGAAAATTATGTTGATTCTGTCAATATTATTGACGGAGTTTAAAAGTACAAAGCTTTGACGCGATAGGTATTTGGAGTTAATAATATGTACTGTGACTATGACGACGAAACCCGATAGAAAATTGTTTATATACAAGTAAGTACTTTTTTACTATTCTGAATAAATATGCTGTTCTTGTACTCATATATACCTTAGACAGTATGACTATTGTACTTTTTCAGCCCTTGTCCATTCACATGCAAAACTCTATATATATATTTATATATATTGGCGAGTTCCTCCCTAATCCTAAAATAAGATAGAATATCATGCAATTGTATTAAAAATAAAAACGGCAAAAAAACTGGCAGGACAAATCAAGACCACAGATATGATGCGAATGTGACCACATCCAGGAAATAAATGAAGTCGTTCTTGAAGTTCTCGGCTTTAAACAGGGCCAGCACATTCCTGCATTTTTATTTCCGTGATAGTGTGCTACGAGTAAAATAATCAGAGACTATATGTTGTCATTTTGTTCCTTTTTTCATTATATATCTATCCTTTTGTCATATATATCTATGGTGCTGTGCGTACATTCTACACCTATTAATAATATACACCAACAAAACCTGCGACCATACGGTAAATATAAAAAGATTAATTGCACTTTTTTTTTTCTTGTTCTGAGATTGAGAGTTACCCCGACCATAAAAAGTGATTGTACGACAACATTATAGTATGTCCACTGGACTAACGCGTTTGTACGCAACACACAAGAAAATTCTTTATACCACACCCACGCATAAAACGTCTCATTACTCGTTCAAAACATGTTAAAAAGTTCGTCATATCTTTCTTATAAATGTACGGTGTGGAAAGTTATATGGATTTTCATTCCTTCACTTCGTAGCAGTGACGGAATGTTGTATGAAAATACATACCTGCCTGGTAGCGTTCTTTTGTTTTTAGCTGCTTACATAAAAAAAATTAATCTCAAAAAGGTTTTATATCAAATAATTAGGAAAAAGAGGTGTGATTTTTATATGTACTCAATTTGTTCTCAATTTTCAATGAAAGGAGGTTGGCAACCTTTTTTTGCTACAAGAATTATATATTAATTATTTAATTATATATTTTTTATACTACAAGAATAAAAGCGCGGCAATTTGTTATATGTTTGGTTACATTTTGCCTTTTATTAAATTGATGATTTAACAGTACGCTAATAATTATTCTAAATAATTTTCAAAAATGTCATCTGATAGTGCAAGTGAAATTTTATAAAGATGACGCCACCAGAAATAAGAAATGTAGCTCAAGAAGTCATAAAGAACTTACTGCCTGAGAAGTCTCGAGGTAAGTATGAGAAAACGTATAATGATTTTATTTTCCTCGTAGGTGTAGTATAAAGCACTTTGTATCACTCGGGAGAAAGTTCTATTTCTGTTCTCGAGTTGCTTTTAAGCCCTCCGCTACGCGTCGGGCTTAAACAAACTCTCGAACAGAAATAGATCGTTTGCTTCCCTCGATGTACAATGTACTATTCCATAATAATGCACATTCAACATCCATTTCTTTTGGCTATATAATAATTAAACCTAAGTCTTATTTTTAAAGTCAATATACTAATTTTATTATCTTGACATGCACAGCTTGTTTGTTTTTTTCGTTTCGTTATAAGACCACTTAAGACCGTTATAAGTATAGCACTAGTAAACCAAATAATTTTATTTAAATACACCGCTTCATTTTGTACTTAGCTTATATTCAAATTAGTGTTATGTCTGTCATGTCATCATCTAAATTTATCGATTGATCATTCATATTAAGCCGTGATTAAAATCCAACGCACTCTGATAAATTTAAGGTCAGGTTTAAATCCCATTGCGGATGTTAGGATCTTCCCAACTACCTGTTAATTAAACGCAGTTGGCTAACACTGCAATAGCCGTATATTTAGGTAAAGCCGGACTGCCGATAATGGAAGAGTTAATCTGCAAATTTGGACCCATGCGAAAGTTTAGAGACCCTCATGACTTTCACTATGCCAAAGAGTTCAATAATGTCGACGGATCGGATAGCAATGGCTCAAAGTTTTAATTAAACAGGAACATCTGTTGAGCACATTACGTTAGTTACTGACACAATAATTATTATTGAGAGAAAACACATTTGAAAAGTTGCTAGTGTTGGTAATAGATTCATGACGCGAGGCACGGCTGACCGGAAAACATTTGCCCTTTGTATAAATAATCGTTGCATAACTTTATCAATCGTTACCTAGTATTGCATAAAGGAAATTTATTACTTGAGTGATATGTACCTACTTGAGTATAAATTGTTGCACTAAAATATTGAAAATTATGTTTTTATTCATATAAAATGCACAGAGTAAAAGATACCTATATCGGATACAAGTGTTTTTTTTGCCTTACGCAACAATTTATAAACATATAAGTATCAAACATAGTCTGATGATAGTAATCAGCCAACTGTGTATCAAACTAAACCAGGGCTTATAAACAAAATATATAACTTAATATACTGCTATATTCTATAGTGAAATGAAATTTATGGGATCGGGGTCCGCCTAGCCGGTTTTGTTTTAATAATATTTAACCGTATGATTGACCCGAAGCAGAAACTCTAAACCTCTCTATTTACATCGTTATAGTAAACCATTACATTTAGGTCAAGTTTTATCTGCTCCTTTAATGTAAGCATCATACCTTTCAGAGAGCATCACCTAAACGTGCATACATTTTTTTAAAATTCTTTACTTTTACTGCCACGCATACTTAGGTTCTTATCCTTACAGTTTAGTGGTAAGAGTGATGGTTGTTAACATTTTATTCGTCAACAAAAGGTATTACACAATCTGTGTCCTTGGTTTGGTTGCGAAAATAGAAACGCTCGTAGCGTAGTTAGCTCAGTCGTTCTTAAGGGATCAGCTGAGTTAAGCGACGCCTGCCGTGGCTAGGAGTTGGATGAGTGTTCGCTAGTGACATTACTACTGAGCACTAACATGCTTTGGAGGGCACGTTAAGCCGTCGTCGGTCCCTGTTGTTATCTTACGATGGCAGTCGTTACAGCATGGTGGTAGGGCATTTTGCAATTGCCCACCTGGCTAGCTACCACCCTCAAGTAGAAAATCGTTTGCCAATGACCTAACGGTGTGTTCCGGCAGCTGTCCTTGAGAGCCAGTAATTCAAGGCTACCCTGAACAACTTCTTCGACCAAATCATCACTTACTATCAGGTGATATAGTGGTCAAAGGCTAGCCTATAAACTATAAAAAAAGAAAATAAAATATACAGGGTTATTGGTAAAATGCTAAGAACCTCTTTTTTTGTGTTTATTTATGTGTATATGACGAAATAAGCACGAGGACCACCTGCTGTTAAAAGTCTCTTGTGCCTGTAATTTAATATTTCATATTTTTATTACTTTGCTAGATGTAAATATTCAAAACTCTATTAGCGAAAAAAAGGGAACGCGGCGCGAATTTAGCCGGTAGGTGTGTACGTGAACAACTGGCTCCTATATTGGGGGTCTGCCATAAATCCCACGCATGGCACGTATCTTGTGGATCGCAGTGTAAAATGTCAGTCCATCAGAAGGTGCTGGTGCCCACCTTCTGATATTCGTAGGTCACAACCTCTTCCGACTTACAGAGGAAGATATAAGATCATTAAACAAAAATAAACTCAGCGCAAATCACAGGCAGAAAAGCTTTTCTTGAGGCGGGCCTCAAGCTTGTTCCGTTACAAGTCACACGTCCACTTCACGTGAAGTGGACTAACCTCTTCATAGAACAGATGCATTTCATCACAAGGGACGAATTGCACTGCGTCACCTTGAGAAATATTTGTTAGATCTCATGTGCCTGTAATTTCACTGTATAATGGAATTAACACTTGTAATTAGCATAATCATATTGAGAAGGTAGTATATAAACATGGTGTTTGGTATCGTAGCACATAAATACGTCCGAATCCAAGCGGCAGAAAAATATACCATGGCACCGATGACAGTTGTCATTTTTGTTGTTGTCAAATTTTGTTTGATTTTTGTCGTCATGGGGCCTTATGGGAATGGACGTTATTAAATTTTTTAGAGCTAGCTTTTGGTAAAAATGGTATAATGAATTCTTGAAAAATTATTAATCAGTTTTGATAAATTGTGCCTTAAACCGGCATGTGGGCCGCCGCGAGTTTATGTTTGATTTTGTGAAGTTGTTGAAATAACTAAATGCCATTCTTGTGCACTTTTGTTGGTTAAGAATCAGAGTACCTGAAGATCAAAAAGAAACGAAGGCAGCGGGCGTTGTTGAATGAGACCTTAAAAAAAACCTAGTTTTAAGGTGAAACGAGGACCAATTAACGTCCTATTTGGAGCTTGTCCAGTGCAGACGAGGTTTTCTACCATTGCACCTAGTTGCCTGCAGGAGTTGCGCTTTGACTTTTACATATGGTATTTATCGTACATCATAACGGCGTATCTGCTATTAAACAAGTAAGAAACCATAATTAACGTGAGCAGAAGCACTCCATACTGGTTGATAAAAACATCCAACGAAGTCACAAGATATCGTTAATTTAATAACTTGTCAGGCTTACGTCATTGTAAGAGGACCGACGCGAGTGAACAGGTATCTTCTGAGTAAGCGCGCTCCGTCATCGATCACATCATCACTTAACATCATGTAAGATGGTGGTCAAGCTCTACTCAGTTCAGTATAATTAAAAAAAAAGGACCGAGTGTAGCCGGGCCAGTGACTGTTGAAGAGGATGTGAAGGAACTGTAAGCCTGCGCCGATATGTCGATACGATAGAGCAGGCGCCACTCGACGTACCCATATTGCTCGCCTGCCTAGGTTGCCCTGGGCTAACTTTGGCTCGAATGAACAAAAACTAACGAACTTCAAACACACCCACTTCCTTTTACTCGTATTTGACAATTAAACATTTTTCATAATGATTGCCGCTCATTATAAAAAAAAAAACTTCACTGAGCAAGCACATATTAGCGACATAAAAGTATAAAAGGGTAGTCTTTGTTGGTGGCTAGAGGAATACATTTTATGCAACCGTTAGAGCAGTGCACGTAAATCTCTATCGCATAATCTCGCTATTGTGGGATCCTTGTTACTCTGTATTTCTTTAGGACTTACTTTTCAACGGGTATTTTATTTTATAGTCTTTTACAATCTTTAAAGCTCTCTATTCAATATGAAAATGGATGGTCTGTTTTTCATATTCGACGATTTAAAAGAAATAATTTTAACATCAGTTTTAGTCAGCATTGTTAATTAAGTCACAAAAGAAAAATAATACTATGTGTTCTAATATATTAAAGGGGGATTAGAGTATAAATCAAAATAATTTTGTTGAAAACTCTTCAGGTGAATTAGAAGTAAGAACCCTTTTAAATTAGGGTTCGAGTTTTTGTTTCAACTCATAGAGTAGGTTATGTAATTCGTTTTTCAATCAAAGAAATAATTTTAAGATTTTTTTTATGGTATTGTGACCGAACAAGCTCGAGGCCCACAGGATGTTAAGTGGACTAACCTCTGCCTAGAATAAATGCATTTCATCACAAGTGACGAATTGCACTGCGCCCGTCACCTTTTGACATAGTTGTTAGTGTGACATAGTGCTCATGTGCCTGTAATTTCACTGGCTCTCAAGGACTGCTGCCGGAGCATACCGTTAGGTGCTTGGCGACAGATTTCCTAATTAAGGGTGGTAGCTAGCCAGGCGGGCAATGGCATTATGACATTCCACCGTGCGGTGAAGCTCAAGCCGGCGGTGGGGAACCAGGGACCTGCAGCACGGCAGTCCATAGTTATTACCGCTAGGCCACCAGTGCTTCAAAAGTAAAGTGTAATCAATATTAATTACTCGGGATATAATATTTGTTTATTACAATATTTCAAATATACGAGAGGAAAAATTTAAGTCATGTGCGGGATTCGAACCCGCGTTATTGCAAACATAGAAAATATTTTTCTTATTCAATAAATATATATTATGAGTTTACTGTTGCTATTTGGATAAAAGCTTGGTATTATATAGCATTGCATGGATTTTTACACGGCTGCCCAAAAAAACTGGAGTAATGTTTTCAGGATTCATGTTTGTGTGTATGTTTGTGAGTTTCTTTATTCCACCATAACTTCTAAACGGTTAAACCGATTTTAATGAATGAGATATCGATAGATTCGTCTTGTTAGCGCAAGTGACATAGGTACATGAAAAGAAATACAAACAAAACTGGGGGAATTTAGACGAAACCCATCGAATGGGGTTTCAAAATGAAGGGCTTTTAAAACGATTCCATAAATATATAGAACTTGCAGTTTTAATTGGCTAATGTTTATCTTACCACCAGATATAGTAACATATAACAGATAAAATAGTATAAGATCACCAAAAACAGTAAACTTTTAATCAAAGTTTTACCATCTCGCTATCCTATTTAAGCACAATGACTCCAAATAAATCATTGTTAGCCCAAAAGTAGTAAATGATCACCAAACGTAGTAATTTAGTGATAATTTACTATACTTGGTGATATATTTACTACATTTAGTGTTCGAATATATTTTTTGGTAAAAGAACTAAAGGTATCAAAGCATTTTGGTGTGGTTATTATATTTAATACCGTTGTAGTTTTAATAGCACGATAAAATAAATAATTTACAGTCAGGATTTTCACTTTTTATAATTAAGATTGGTTACAATTATTAATTTTGTACGATTTTGCTACAACTCCGTAAGATGTTATAACTTCAATGTTTTCATAAAAACTATTTAAATGGGATTCTCAACTTAGTGTCTCTCCAAATAGTCACAGAGCAATATTCAATAGGGCCCATTCTCAACGGTACAACACTGCAGTTGTACCGGGGCATTTAGTTCCGATCCCCCCTTTGTCTCTCGGCAGCGAGACAAGCCGAGGTCCGAACCACAGTGGTGCCCTTGAGCTCGCTGTCACCCCTCCCGATAGTAGCGTGGCGTTTTCGGCGCCCGCAGGAGACGGAGGTATAAGGCGCTTTTCGCCTTATACGCCCGTCTCAGAAGAAGTGCCCTCAGCGCTTCTTCCTCCTGGGCTATAAGAGGGCCTCCCCTCGCCCAAAGTCCGGTGGAGCTGTACGTCCGTATAGCGGTAGACAGCATCTATGTCCTCCCTAAAAAAAAAAAATTAAACTACCTTACAAAATTACAAGCTGAAAAATTGTAGTCATATGTGGGATTCGAAACAGCGCAATCCACTCCTATAGTCTGGGTATGCTCTGACCACTAAACCAATCTCGAAAGGCTCAATAAATTTTAGTTAACAATGCCCAAAAAAAAAGAAAGTTTCAAAACGGATGACAAAAATTCGCCTGTCCAGCGCCCTCTTCATAGCATAATTTGAAATGCACCTGGACGGTGTTCTTGGGTGCGGGTTCAAGTCCCGCTGGATGTTATAGTGTTGCAAAATTTCTTAAATTGATTATTGGGATTTTGGTACATGTCACATATATATATGGTGTAAATGATATTTATGTAATGGATTCCTAGATTCAAGACCAAAAATCGGATAGTGGTATTGGGTATTTTGACAGAAATCATAAGTAATTAGAAGTATAGAACTGTATTGCGAAGGTAGACTGGGATCTATTACATGAGCTCTGAACAAATAACTGGTAAAATAAGTTTTTTTATGTTATTGTGACGGAACAAGCTCGAGGCCCACTTATGTTAAGTGGACTAACCTATGCCTAGAATAGATGTATTTCATCACAAGAGACGATTTTTGCACTGCGCCCGTCACCTTGAGACATAGTTGTAAAGTCTCATGTGCCTAAAGTTTATCTGGCTCTCAAGGACTGCTGCCGGAACACACCGTTTGGTGCTTGGCGAGAAATTTATTACTTGAGGGCGGTAGCTAGCCAGGCGGCAAACGCAAAATGCCCTTCCACCACGCGGTGAAGCTGAAGCCGGCGGTGGGAATCGAACGGGGAACTGCGACACGGCAGTCCATAGCTATTACCGCTCGGCCATCATTGCCTCATAGTCTTTAAGTCTTTATGTCTTCATAATCTTCATAAGTCTTTCACTGTCGAAAGTATATTCTGCTCATTAATTGACAAAATATACGATTCTGGTATACTGATTTCTCTACAAAATATACAGTCAGCCATCTAAGTAGTATTCATTGGCTCGGTCTACCCTCGGTAGTTAATTGAGCTCTTGGATTACTGATTTCTTGACGGAAAGATCGATAAAAAAATATCTAGTTTGCCATCAATGCCGGGATACATCAAAGTGATTAATGGTCATTTTTTTTGAGTACGCCTACGACAGCACAATATGTACAGGGTAGTGATGCTCAATTACAATCTCATAGGAAAGCGGTCAAGTCAATGAATTCAACCTTCTAGCCGGTCTCTGGATACGATGATGCCAACTTAGTCAAATGCGATGGTTCGAAGACCCTGTTGGGTATATTCAAAGACAAACAGTCCTTTCAAGCTTTCTCTCGAGCTGCACCTGTTTCGATATTCAACCAACTGAAATTGCTAGGTATAACGCTTACATCTAACATTATAATATCGGTTGTACTTTAAGTCAAGGGTGAAACCAGCTGCAAAATTCTGGAAATGGATAATTCCTAGTTTCAGAATCTATGTTTAGCTCAAGTTCGGTTCTATAATTTTTATTTTCAGCACAACGTTAATCAACACTTATCATCTATCTAATCCGTCAGGCCAATCGTATCATATACACGCGAGAATAAAATTTTGCTTTCCTCACAGATAGTTTCGTGACTCCCTGTGAAATATGACACTGATGGCTGCCCGCGAGGCCGCGGGCTGAACCTAGTAGTCTTTTAAAATTCAGTGTTTCTGGATAAGTTTCTTTTATTTTCAAGGCAGTTATTTTCAAAAATTCGCTTTACTCACAGATAGTTTCGTAGTAAAGCACGGACCTTGTCGAGTGCTTTAAACTGGTTATATCCAATTTCAATATCATTCAGGTTGAACACATTTTGATTCTACAAAGTTTTAAGTATAGAGAGGTCGTATGGAATCAACACCAGAGCCTACTTAATATTCGGTTTAGGTCCCGTATGAAACAGTCAAGATTTTGGACTTTTCCTCTTATTGTATTTCGTTAAAAGCTTTTAAGAAATGGAAATTTCTTTAACGTAATAAAATGAGAAAACGTAGAACAAAAAAAATATAACGGTTTATTTCACATTTTTAGACGATTCTGGTGTTAATTTCAGCTAACTTGACAACTATTTTACAAATCAGAATATTCTTCAATCTGTTGTAGCGTACGTGAACAAGTGCAGATCAAACAAACAAATTTACTCTGCACATAATATATGCAGTATCAGCTGAATTGTCAACTGCTCAACACAGCCTTCCCCATTAAGGGGAGGTTTACCATAATCACACGTCTTCGATATCGCAGTTTAAAATATCAGTTCCTCAGGAGGCGCTGCTGCCCACCTTCCGGTATTTTACCGCCTATTAGCCTGGCACCTCATGTGGCCCCAGGGGCGAAGTTTGTACCTTCCTTTAATTCAGTGGTACATGCTATCAAATAACTTTGACGTACAATTTTATTATAAAACACGTAGTTTTCATTCATAATAGTAAATAATACGGGATAACTCACGTGTCCAAGCAGTTAGCTCCAACTATTATTTTTCAATGAGAGCTCGGGAAGTCCGCATTGATGTCTCGCTTTGCACTGGTCCAAAAATGCTATGGTAAGAGCTTTCTGAATTATTCACGTGAGTTATCCCGAGTTATGTACAAAACTTAACAAGTAAATTAAAATTATAATAAAACATTTACTGCAATACTAAATCAAAAATGAAGTACAATAAGTTTGAGTGACTCTTTTGTTACAATGTAATCAGCAGAGCATGCGTTAAAGCAAAAAAAATATATTGCTACCTCTCCGTACTCACCCGCACTACAGTAATGTAGAAGTTGTAAAGTAACAGGATATCGGTACAGTTATCAAAAGAGCGTTTGGATCACAAAAATGTGTCTAGTACGTAGTAGTACATAACTAATATTATTACTTACGGGATATGTAACGTGGTGATTTTTATTTTTGTGCTCCCGATATTTCGACGTAGTTGCATGCATCATGATCACGTCACATAAAAGTGACTCTAATAACATGTGCAGTGATACTGTGAGTGTATTTTGTCGAAACTTTCAGTCGAGTGCGAGCTCTAGTGGTACGCGTAGCAAAAGACAAAGAAAGAGGGTAGACCGTTTCGTCTGCTCTTGATTTTTGTCAACCGCTCGTTACTCCAGTCACCCCGAACATTGCTTCATTATCGTATTGATAAGTTATACAAGTATAGATTAAATCATTCGAAATAATATAGGTATACTGGTGTTTATGTAATTAAGCCACAGTTGACGTAATTCAAAACAGGTGTTTAGGCTTACTATTCTCGGCATTGCAAGTCAGCCCGGTGTAGTACGAGTAAGGATGGTGAATGACGATGATGACGTGATTGAACGTAAAGCCTGCGCCGTAATGGCGATAGAGCAGGCGCCACTCGACGCACCCTCTCTACTTAACAGCGCCAACGACTATCTATTTCTGAATCTGAACTCATCAAAAACTACCAATATACACACATCCTCTCCTACTCACTCTATTATTCTACTGCATTTCACATTTAAAACAGAAATATATGCATAATAATGCTCGCCGCGTATGATGAAAAAGTTACCCCGGGCGAGCCCATATCAGTGCAGTTTTTGCTCGTTCTAAAATATCCTTTGCATTTGAATAGCTCGAGCTACGTAAGCACTTTAACTTTTTAGGTAGCTTTTAATAAATGTGAATTCATGCAAAAGCGAGACAATGATATTGTCTAACATTTGTTAAAAGACGAGAATTACAACCGGCGCTGCCGCTAACGTCAGAAAATAATGTAAGTTTTTTTCTTTACGGCTACCACAGCTGGAGGTATACATTTTATGCGACCGCTTGAGCAGTGGACCTAAATATCTATCGTATAATCATGCTGTTGTAGGAGAACCCTTGTTACTCAGTATGTCTATGGGATTTACGTTGTGAGAGATGATTTAAAGCCTTTTTCGATATTACGTGAAAGTACATGAATAATATGAGTACGGTAGGATAAGGGTGATATACAAAAAACTAAGTGTTTCGTTGAAAGCGTCACTTTTAGTAAGAGGCTCGATCTATCACATAGTTATCAATAAAGGATATCATGTGGCCTATACATATATATAAGAATATACAAACTATTACTCTTTTTTTATTTAATTAGTAATGCAACTGATGGTACGTGATGATGCTGTTAAGGTTAATCTAGAATTTCTTGTTGAGACCAAACGTAGCACGTTAATAGGTTGCATTTGATTTAAGGACTCGAACTTTACATTCATTATTAAAAGGTTACATTTTAGGTGAACACGTGTTTGGTGATGTCTCAAATAAAGCATCTAGAAGCAGTGATGTCTCAGTGGCATTGGCTATGGACTGCCGGGCAGCAGGTCCAGGGTTTGAATCCCGCCGCGGGTTTGAGCTTCACTGCATGATGGAAGGGCATTTTGTGAATGCAAGCCTGGCTACCTACCACCCTCAAGTAGATAATCTGTCGCCAACCACCTAACGGTGTGTTCCGGCAGCTGTCTTTGAGAGCCAGTGAAATTACAGGCACATGAGACTTAACAACTATGTCTCAAGGTGACGGGCACAGTGTAATTCGACGTTGACGAAATGTATCTGTTATAGGCAGAGGTTAGTCCACTTAACATCAGGTGGGCCTAGGGCTTGTTCCGTCACAATAATAAAAAATGCTTTTTATCTTGTTTGAGTATTTTTTGTACGTAATCATGTGATACGTGAGTTATGGAAAATATTTAATGTAGTACTGATTGAATTTTTACTTGTGTAAGCTAAATTGTGTAAATATAATTTACAATATTAGGTCCTTACATATGAAATTGGCGTTTTTCGTACTGGCCACTTTAATCACGAATTTCTCCTCTTTGGTAAGGAATTCCAAATTCAAATTTGTACAGCTATAGACTCATGTATTTGTGCTTCGATGATCGTCATTCATTTGTTTTTTTTCTTCTGTTTTTTTCTGTTTGCGTCACTCATTTTACAAAATGGAAAACCTTAAATATCGCATTATTTACGAGTACGAGTTCCGCCGTGGCACTAGTGCTGCGGAAACAACTCGAAGGGTGAATGATGTGTATGGCGGTCGTGTTGCAAAAGAAAACACAGTTCGTTTTTGGTTCCAACGTTTTCGTTCTGGAAATTTCGACCTGCAGAACAAGCCCCGTGGACGGCCTGAGACTCAAGTTGATAATGAAGAGTTGAAGGCTATTGTGGAAGCGGATCCATCGCAAACCACGTCCGAGTTAGCTGCAGGCTGCAATGTTAGTGATAAAACTGTTTTAATTCACTTGAAGCAAATTGGGAAGATTAAAAAGCTTGAAAGGTGGGTACCTCACGAATTGACTGAAACAAACCGGCAAACGCGCGTCGACTGCTGCGTTACATTACTAAACCGGCACAATAATGAAGGTATTTTAAACCGAATCATTACCTGTGATGAAAAATGGGTTCTTTACGATAATCGGAAGCGCTCAGCGCAATGGTTAGATCCTGGCCAGCCAGCCAAATCCTGCCCCAAGCGAAAATTAACCCCAAAAAAGTTACTTGTAAGCGTTTGGTGGACTAGTGCCGGTATTGTTCATTACAGTTTTTTCAAATCTGGCCAGACTATTACGGCTGATGTCTATTGTCAGGAATTGCAAACCATGATGGAAAAGCTAGCGGCTAAACAACCTAGGCTGGTCAATCGCTCAACGCCACTGCTGCTTCACGACAACGCTAGACCACACACTGCGCTACAGACGGCTACTAAATTAGAAGAGCTTCAATCGGAAAGTCTAAGACATCCTCCGTACTCCCCGGACCTTGCTCCAACAGATTACCATTTTTTTCGAAATTTGGATAACTTCTTGCAAGGGAAAAAATTCAACTCCGATGGGGCAGTCCAAATCGCCTTCAAAGATTTTATTGATTCCCGTCCGACTGGTTTTTTTAGTAAAGGGATCAATGAACTACCTATGAGATGGCAAAAGTGCATAGAAAATAATGGTTCATACTTTGATTAATTAAATATATTATATTAAAAAATATTGGACTTTTTGTTCCTCCCATACAAAACGCCAATTTCATATGTAAGGACCTAATATTTAAGTTGCTTCTAGGGGTAACTACTCGTATAACTATTGTGTTCTTTAGTGTCTAATCACATTTCATGATATATTATGGTACCTACATCATTTTAATATCGATCGCAAATTCTGTGATCTCTTACATTAGTTGCCAAATCTAGCTTCAGAAGCGCAATTTTTTTTTAATTTAAAATATTCATGACATTTCCGTATTATGACTATTTAAAAACAAAACATCAGTTTTATCTCGCAGAGAAGAAGCATCTGCACGTCTGCACTGTATCAGTCGGATTGTCTACTGCTGAACACTACTACTATAATATAATCCCCCCAAATGACTTGCTATAATAAGTATATATAAAATAAGATTGGCAGGCGTCTTGGGGATCGCAGTGTGATGTATCAGTTCGCAATAATCAACCAGACTTCTAGACTTCATCAGATCGAAAGAATAAAACAATTCGTCTCAAGGGTAGTGACATGATTACGAGAAGTAAGTGTTTGAAATATCACTAATTTTACCCAGTATGAAGTATAGTAGCATGGTATGATACGCACCGTCCCCTATGATGGTTAAAAAACAATATTAGTTCAATTAGACTACAAATATATTTATAGTAAGGATTAATCGAAGATCTTCGATTGCCCAGTGGTTAAAGCACCCGGTGCATAAAATCGGGAGACGTGGGTTTTGTCCAAAATCGTGTTGAGATATATATACTTCAAAATTTGCAAATCTGATTTTATCTTAGCACGCGAAGGTGCTTGTTTTAATATTTACAAATATTTATCTATTAAGTTAACATATTCGATACGCAATACATAATATTTAAAAATAATTAGTTCTGGATCGTATCTAAACTAAAGTATGTATACATAATGTCATATTTATTTATACAAAGTATTATATTGAAAACTCATCGTAATTAACTGGATACAAGTTAAGTGAAATTAATATTTTACATAGGTATCTCTAATTACGGTATCGTAACTTCGATATTCTGTGGTTACACTAAATCCTCGATAAGGAAATATTCGCTTTACAAGTTTAATCGTGACAAATTAAAGCTAAATAACAGTTAGCAAATATAGCTTTGTGTGCCGAATTAAACACATTCAAACATTTCCTTGCTCATTTCAAACTTGATCCAATTCCTTAAATTCTACCTTATTTTCGCGCTCCGCTGAACCAGGAGTACTCAAATTCTGCTTAACCCCATGTTAAGTTCTCCCAACAGATTTTGGTCTCAGTGTTTTATAAAGGTTGTAAAAATTGAGTATTTTTTTATCTATATGGCGCGGTTTGGAAAGGAAAGCAACAATAAGAACTAATAATTTAGTAAATAAGTTATAGTTATGGACTGCGGTGCCCCATGTCCATGGTTCGATCCCCACCGCCAGCTTGAACTTCACTGCATGATGGAAGGGCCTTTTGAGGATGCTCGCCTGGCTAGCTACCACCCTCAAGTAGAAAATCTGTCGCCAAGCACCTAACAGTGGGTTTCAGCAGCAGTCCTTGAGAAAAAATACACACAAAAACACAGTTGCACATGAGACTCCGTTAAATAAGTAGAAATTGATCTTTGTAGCCAAGAGCTCCAACTAAAAAGTCAGCAAAGTTCTTGAGAATTGGGATTAAATATTTATGCTGTCTGCCTGCTATTGCTGCCACTAGATATAATATATTAAATTAGTTATATATGGAACTTATTGATAATATATTATATAAAATAATATAAAATGGGCTAGTTTTTTGAGCCGGAAGGTTTCTTTATTTCATTTCACTGCAGTCAGTCTGCACTTAAGTTTTCAAAACACAAAATTTTGTGCGACGATGTATATGGAAAAAAATATATACGAACAAATCTTGGAAAACAGCTGGCCAGTCGTCTTGGCGATCGCGGTGTAAGATGGCTGTTCCTCAGAAGGCGCTGTTTATAGAAAAACAATGAAGGGAAATATAACAGGTGGGCCTTCTGTTATTTTTCTCTTCGTTGCCTCTTACGAAGATTTTCGCTAAGCAATTATTAGTTTAAATGCCCCTATTTTTAGTTGACCCTGGAGCTTCGTATATTAGTATCACAATTAATCATTTACTCCTTGACCTCAAGAGAGGTAACGTAGAACTTACGTCGGTCTTGTATCATAAAAAAAACAACAATCAATTATTATTTTTAACAGAAGCTAATATTATTTTTAATTATATTCGACTACAACTGATGTGACAATGTAGATTGTACACGTATAAAAATATTTCCATCATATAAATAGTGAATGAAAGAAAGAGCCACGTTAGTTATTTCACATTTTACACTTTATTTTCTGAAGTAGGTACAATGTGTTCGTAGACTTGAAGTAATATTAAGTTAAACAAAAAAAAGACGGAAGTATTCTGTTTATTAAAGTTATTTAGGCAATAGTGGATTTTGTTCGACCTTGTTAGCGGACCACTTCAAAGACCTTCACAAAGGGTACTACCATTCAAGGGTACGTGCACCCTAAACACATGAGTACTTACCTAGCTTTTACTTTTCTTTATCGCTTACCCTTACTCCACAATTGAACGTATTGTAGTAGTTATTAATGTTTGCGGTGGAGAAGGATTGTTTGTTTGATCTAACTTTCATGTTTAGAAGATGTTTTCGGCTCAACAACGTAATAAATAGATGTCAACTATTGAATTATGTACTCTCAAGACTTGTGCACTAAAGTATTTTATTAAACACTCGTCAGACATCGGATCGACCAGACAGTTGTTGGCCAGGGATTTTTTCGGCTAATTGTGTGATATTTGGAATTGACTATAAGGGCATAACATTTATAATGACAAGTGCATGGTATAGCTCTAGGTATAGTTCCCACTATTGTTATTGTTTTGTATAATTTGTTTATATTCGTGAGGACCTATAATTGGCTCATTGCTTTGTATACATGATTCTATTTGACATGATGGCTGTTGGTCTTCCAAGTAAATAAATAAATAAATAATTTTAAACTTTGCTATGACCACGTTGTTTGGTAATTCTACCAAACAACGTTCCACAACACTAATTCATCAAAAAGTTTAATTGAATTCCATTTAGCAGTTTTGGAGTGATGCGCGGCCGGGATACATACAGACAGACAGACAGACAATAATAAAAAAGTACAGTTTTGGCATCAGTGTCAGCTACAGAGTGCTCTTAATACTGTTTTTCAAAATATCTGCCATGTACAGAATTAAATCGGTTACAAATTTATTTTAAATAAGAAAAAATAATGAGGTATAAATGAAATGAGGTACTACTTTCTAGGTCGAATAATAAAGTAAATCTTCGAAATTTTATTTAAATCATTCAATTTTACAAACCTATACATACCTATAACAAATAGAGAAAAGTTCACTTGAAATGAGTTTGAAGCGTTCAACGGTAAATAACAATAAAACTCAGAACTTGCAACGTTGAATGTAAATTAAACTTAATCTGAGCTCTACAATGACATTCTTTTGTGAACGTATTGTTAAGCTCTTGATTAAACCACTTCTTAGAACTTCCAAGAGCTTGGAATATTTATACCAATACTTTGCTAAACCACTGAGACTTCAACGTTTACATATGACGACTTGGAAATGTCGTTAAGCCGTCGCGCTAGGAAATTAGATTCGTCGAGTAGTCTCAATTTCACCAACGTTGGTTTAGTAGCTATGAAAGAGTATTATTGTGAATACATAACTAGTAGTTGAATTTTCACCAAAGTTACATAAATGAGGCCAATTGTAGCTCTTTAAATGTCTTTAAAAAAACAATTGTTTCATATACGTAATTAACTGATTGCCGAAAGTTTTCGCTAAAGGTACAAGTTGGTAGCGGACGGCATGACGCTGCAGCAAACGACGTGTCGCAGTGACACTACTGGTTTCTACGTATTTCTATGAAATTCCTTCCGTAGTTAGCGACATGAAGCTAGCGACGCGTCGTCGAGCGGCAGACGGCAGTGTCGTCCGACCGCAGATAAGTAGTTCCGCTGACGCCGGAGCAACGACGTGTCGTGCGTGTTTTTTTTCAAAATGGATTTCTTTCCCATCGCTTTTCAAATGGTTTTTGATCAGTTTTGAATAAGTTCCCTCACTTGCTCGGCATTTAAGCATAGGACCTGTAGCTTTTCGTCTTTTTCAGTATAATAAAAACAAATCATCATCGTCTTCTTCCTTAAAGATGTAAAAAAATGCGATCACTATTCTCGAACACGTCAGACATCTTGTTTCACGGAACACTCGGAACCAACTGGATGTCATCTGCTGTTGCCGTCTGCAGTCAGGTTCAAAATCATGACTGCAGCAACATGACGCAACGACGTGTCGTGACGATATGAAGCGACGACATGTCGTCTGCTGCTGCTGCGTGCAGTCGGCTACCAACTTGTACCTTAAGATTGATAGGAGTATCTACGATATAATATATAATTTTAAACAACATATTTGCGATAGGTGTGCCCATGACTACTATGAGCTGCGTCGATGAATATATAGGTATATATTGATAGAAATACTGGCTTATGAAGACAAAATATAGGTATGTGCCTATACCCAATACTCTGCAATACTCAGAATCCTCAAACTTGCATTAGTTCTCTATTCTTGGATTTGACTAAGTTCACAATTGTTTATTGGATGGCTGAGTAATGATATGCAAAAAGAGTTTTTACTTACACAGTCATTCGCATTCATCAATTCACATAATATTGCGTTCCTTATACGAGTGATATCAGCTGGAAGAAAATATTTACGGGTATTCAAACTTTTTTATCAAAGGGGCCTTTGTATGATTTAATGTAGGTAGCTTTTCAAGTTGCTGACTAGAATAAATATTATAATATCACAGGTAACGTTGTTTTAACTTTAACCGTTTGGCATTTGTCAGTTGAGTACTTTTAGTACCTACCAAGTAGTAACTAGCTAAGTAGTTTTGTTATTAACAAAATGGAAATAATATATAAGTACTTCGCCTTGTATGTTTTTAAATAAACACACTTTAACGCAGAACGTATTCCAAGACAAGAAGCATAGAAAACCTCTTTGATGACAGAGTTTCTGATCTTCTGATCAAACGGATTAGTATCAAACCACTTCAAAGTAACAGGGTGTAGCAAATTTTGCCAAACACGTCTATGTACACAGCCCTAAGGTGCCGAAAAAGGTTTAAGTTACGGCGGCGCTGAATTCATTTCCAAAATGACTAGATGTATTTAAAACTTTAAAAAATACATCTCGTTAAACAGCAGGAAATTGTAGACGCCTTTTGTTAATTTGCACATTTTCTCACACCCTTAGTGTCTGAAAGTTTAAGATTATAACATGTATTAAAGCACTCGTAGGTAAGTTTACTAAGCCGTACTTAACCGATCAGCTAAGTTATGCAACGTCCGCCGCCGTCATGACTTCGATGGGTGACAGCCAATGACATTACTACTGAGCCCTTCCGTGCTTCGCAGGGCACGTTAAGCCGTCGGTACCGGTTGTTGTATTAGGATAGCAGTCGTAACAGCATGGTTGTAGGTCCACATAGCTAGCTACCACCCTTAAGTAGAAAATCTGTCGCCAAGCACCTAACGATGTGTTCCGGTAGCTGTCCTTGAGAGCCAGTAATTCTGAGTTAGGTTTACCATTAGATAATATAGTGGTGGAAGGCTAGCCTATAAGTTATAAAAAAAAACTCTGTCAGTAAGCGTTGAAACGCTCGTAGCGTAGCTTGTCTAGTCGTTCTTAACCTAAAAACTAAATGAGGCAACACCCACTGCGGTTATCAATTGGATGGGTAACCGCGAGTGGCATTACTACCATGGTAGAATATATTATTACTACTGAGCGCTTCCATGCGTGCTTGGAGGGCGTGGTTATTATCATCGAATGACAGTCGTTATAGCATGGTGTAAGGGCATTTTACAAGGGCCTCTCTGGCTAGCTTCCATCCCCAATTAGAAATCTGCCACCAAGTACCTAACGGTGTGTTCCAGCAGCTGTACTTGAGAGCCAGTAATTGTAGGTTAGCCAAAAAATCTTTTCGACAACATCATATCTTATGGTAAATGGGCAGCTGGGGTAGTAGACAAAGGCTAACCTGTCAGCTATAAAAAAAATAAGATCATGGCAGCACCAAAGCATAGACTCGCTAACCGAAGCAGAGTGCTACTGTACTCGTCACTGCAAGGAATTAGATTGACTCCTTCGCAGTAATTTCACATACTAAAATGCCCTTCACGCCTACACACACAAGGCAAATATTTGACACTGAAGTAGTGCCAATAAAGACAAAATAATTCAATACTATTTGTACGACTTGTAACGTCTAACAACATTTACTAAATTAGAACTGAAATGTGTTGCCTTTATTATTGCGAGCATCAATGACCGAAACATATGATATTTAATAAACAGTAACGTATTTGTTGAATAAATTTAGCAGATAGTCTACTTGAGCCAAATTACAACCACTGAATATTAAGGACCTATAAATAGTTTGTATTGTTCTTTCCTTGGTCTGAGCTGACAAAAGTTTTCGAACGCAACTTCTTAGAATAAAAAGAAATTATTAAACCTAATGGCGATAAACTAATATTCTGTACAACATACTGTTTTTAATTTTGTCTCTGGTAGAGGTGAAAAGTTGTATGTATCACACCAGAGTAAAGATGAGTGTTTTCGTTTGTCATCGATGTACATCGTTAATAAAACCGTTAATAAATGTGTGCGTGTGGACTGAGTGACCACATTTTTTTTTGTTTATTTTTGTTAAGTTAGTAACTTCAAGATTTAGTAAAAGTCATAAAATAATTTGTAAAATGCGAATTGTAATTTGTAATGAATTAATAATAAAGTTATGACTCTTAAACTATGGTCTCTCAGTTCAAACACTCAAAATTCCAAATCTGCGTAAATACATAACTTATAGTCACATATTGTATACAGATATTTAGTAAAACATATTTTAAAGGGTTTAGAAGATAACAAACCACAACGTGGATACTAAAATTACAAATTACAAAATTCTTCCTGGTGTCACTGAGAGACCACTTGTAAAACACATATACTTTATTAATTATGCCACAAAAACTGTATATTTTAACTGCTAACGTTAGTAAAAGTTACATGTAAATTTGTAAAAGTAAAACAAGAGCACCGTTTTTGGCTACTTTAGTAAAATTAACATTTAATTGTGGTCACTCAGTTCACACATGGTGAATATGTAAATTAATTGAAAGTTCTTGAATTATAAGTAGTAGATTAAAATTAAATATATCAGTATTTAGTAAATCTTTTTTACTACAAGCATGTGTGCTTTTATCATGTATTGATTGCTCTTAAGATTAGATAATTGCTATTTAATATTTTTTATATCATCCAGGTTTGTATAAATATAATAATTAGATAAATACTATTTCACCTCACAAGCTCGGAAAGGTTTTGTGTATCATTCGAAATCTGCATGGAAAAGTAATTATCACTTATCATGCATATAAACTTTTTGTTTATGCCTGATAATAAAAACTTGTTGAATTATACCATGATGGTTCAAAAGTACCTATTAACACAATATTGTGCGCATGGTACCGACTTCGACAAGTTACATTAGAGTTTTGAAGTCACTTTTTGCAGTGTCTGATTGAGCTAGGTAGGTACGGCGATAATCTCTTTTATTGTATGGGAGCTCCCTTAGTTATTTAGTTTATTTTTTGTTGTTAATTATATTTAAAGAGAACATAAAACTAAATATTCTGTGAATAGTTAAAGCGTCTACCTGTCACCGTTATTTGTATCGAGCAAGAAACGGTAAAAAAATCGAGTTTGTTATGTGGGAGCCCCCCTTAAATATTTATTTTATTTTCTTTTTATATTTGCTATAACAACAAACATGTTGTTATAGCGGCAATAGAAATACGGACAATACGGACAAACAGCGAAGTCTCAGTAATAGGGTCCCGTTTTTACCCTCTGGGTACGGAACCCTAAAATTACATTACTTTTTTTTTATGTTATTGTGGTGGATCAAGCACGAGGCCCACCTGATGTTAAGCTAACCTAACCTAACCTCTGCCTATAACAGATGCAGTTCGTCACAAATCACGAATTGCACTGCGCCCGTCACCTTGAGACATAGTTGTTAAGTCTCATGTGCTTGTAATTTAACTGGCTCTCAAGGACTGTTGCCGGAACACACCGTTAGGTGCTTGGTGACAGATTTTCTACTTGAGGGTGGTCGCTAGCCAGGCGGGCATTCGCAAAAAGCCCTTCCACCATGCTTTGAAACTCAAGCCCGCGGCGGGATTCGAACCATGGACCTGCGGCACGGCCGTCCACAGCCAATGCCACTGAGCCATCACTGCTTCTGTTAATTTAGTTAAAACATTATCACTGAATAATATACTAAAACTTGTGTCATGTTTCCTCCCACCTTCTCATTCCGACGCCACGTACTGAATTTAGATTTATTAAACAACTTTAAACGGTTTAAATCGCGTGTATATATATCATTATTTTTGTCCCGACGTTACAAACACTTTGCAGTGATCGTGTCACCCCGTGACCACGATGTGTAATAATCGCGAAAACCTAAGACAACATTAGGTACTGAATATACTTACCAACCATAATAAATTTACAAAATGTCCCAAAAAATACTCTCATTACGGCTAGGAGGTGATTATTATGCTAAACTGTTTGAGAAATCTAACCTACACTACGTTAAGACTTTCCTTCGTTACATAATTTAAACTTTATGTAAGCCAAGACTTTGTTATCCCAGATTTAGCGCTCTTATCTCGGTCGACAAAGTTAGCGTATTTAACCGAATAAATAGACTAATTAATACGGCGTAACAGTAAAAAAGCACCTTTAGCTACAACTTTTATATGTAGTATATCATTAATTATATATATAAATAATTAATAATTGCTGAGGATAAAATAAGTGTTTAGTTTGTCTATTTTTCATGCAAAGGCAGAGCAACGGATATTTTCCTTAGACTGAAAAGTAATTTAGGATACTTCTGTAACCCGAAAGAAGATTATACTTCTTTTATCACGAAAATTCAAATTTACTTTTATAAATTGAGTATAGTTAAAATAAAGAGTTCTTTTTATAATCAGACGTAGAGAATCTTAAAAAAAATTGTACATTTCGAGCATGTGTATAAACATGCGATAAACACCGTGTCTTTTATTAATTACTCTATAAAGATTTCGAACAAACATTACCTTGTACCTTGTGGACTAAAATAACGCTGGGTTACCCTCCAAATATAAGATATGACCTGTCACAATAACAGCCATTCAATTACTTAAATAGCCAATACTTTAAGATGCTAACATACCCAAATGACTTTACTTTGAAACATAATCACTGATTATTTAACTAAAGGTATTCTATTATATCTGCCTACTTACTTATTCTAACGCCATTTGGTAGAAAAGTACTGAATATATTAACCTATACCAATGAAAGTTACAAAAGGTCCTAAAAAATACTCTCATTACGGCTAGGAGGTGTTTATTATGCTAAAATGTTTAAAAAACTAACGCGTTCAGACTTTCCCTCGTTACAGAATTTAAACTATGAGTACGCCGAGAGTTTATCAACCCAGTTTTAGCGCTCTTATCTCGCTCGACAAACTTAGCGTAGTTATTAAACCGAAAAACAGACTAATTAATATGCTACAACAGTAAAAGGATACTTTTATTTATATTAGCGGTAATATTTTGAAGCAACGATGTCTTAAGTTATTACCTTAAGTCATCGTTGCTTCAAAATATTACCTATGGACTGCCATGCCCCAGGTCCATAGGTTCGATCCCCACCGCCAGCTTGAGTTTCACCGCATGGTGGAAGGGCATTGCTCGATTGCTAGCCTGGCTAGCTACCATCATCAAATACAAAATCTGTCGCCAAACACCTAAAAGTTTGTGCAGCAGTCCTTGAGAGCCAGTGAAATTACAGGCACATGAGACTTAAGAACTTCATAGCTCAGTGTGACGGATCCAGTGAAATTCGTCACTTGTCATGAAATGCATCTGTAACAGGCAGTCCACGTAACATCAGGTGGGCCTCGGGCTTGATCCGTCACGATCACATAAACATAGTCTCATAGTATTTAAGTAGTTTAGAGGCTGTGGTGGTGGTCAATACACTTGCGGCTGCATTACAGCCTGAACCAAAGGCGGGTGTGTAGGAGCGTAATAACCAATATTCACGTTTCAAACGCCGCTTTTCATTATATTTGTGAGAAAAACAAATGATTTATTTGAAAAATAGAATAACATTTGAATAATGTCGCGTAGATTTCTTGTTTGCTCTCCGTGCACGTTGTTAAGTAAGCAACATTTTAGTAAATGTGAGGAGAGGTGCTGACGAAGCCCCAAAACAGAACATCAAACTCTTTGCGGAGAATGAAAGCCCCCCATCCCCCACACCCATTATAGATGCGAAAGTGTTGGTTTGTCCTTATTTTACGCTACGACGGAGCAACGAATCGACCTTATTATTTGCATAGAAATATCGACGATATTATTTAAAGGACTGGAGAATAAAGTGGGCTACTTTTTATCCCGTAATAAAACCATATTTATTTAAAGATGCCTGTCTTATAAAGATATCAAGCATACAATTATCATTTGTAATATATTACTTTATAACATGCTAATATTATACAGGAACACAACAAAAAAAAACCTTAAAGTGATATATGACAATTATCGAGATACTAACTACCCTATACCGAATATATATTCGGTATAGGGTATATGTATGTGCCAAGTGAACAGGTTAATGCTAAGAATATCCTGGATAGGACCACAGATAGAACGCCGCCTGCAAGTGGAAATGCAAAGGCAGATGCAACACAGACAGCCTCTGGCGGTCTGAGTGACGCGGTGTCATTTTTTATAATTCTGTAGGAGAAAACGGTACGCTATTTCTGAGCTGTCGCGCTATCCGTCCATCTGTCCATAAAGGGCTTGTATATTGTACTTAGTAATCGGTAATAGCTTAAAATGTCCCCATAAAATGTGTTGTATGGCGTATTGAATATCAAAAAATAGCTGTAATGTGTTGGAGATTGTTTTTTAATAAACTACTCACAAACACAACATAATATCCGGTCGAGTGGTACCCATGGTAACCATTGTTGTAAGCAAAATAAGACATTTAAGTGATTTCGTTGTACATAACATACTCTTCTGTAATATTTTTTTTTTATGTTACTGAGATGGAACAAGCTCGAGGCCCACCTGATGTTAAGCGGACTAACCTCTGCCTATATTAGATGCATTTCGTCATAAGTCACGAATTGCAATGTGCCCGTCACCTTGAGACATAGTTATTAAGTCTCATGTGCCTGTAATTTCACTGGCTCTCAAGGACTGCTGCCGGAACACACCGTTAGGTGCTTGGCGACAAATTTTCTGTGAAGCTCAAGCCCGCGGCGAGATTCGAACCATGGACCTGCTGCGCGGCAGTCCATAGCCAATGCCACTGAGCCGTCACTGCTTCAAAAACAAATAATAACAAATAATTTTGTGTTTCTTAGTAAACGCTATTATAAGAACTATGTAGTTTCTATAAGAATGAATATGACTTTAAAAAATTCTAATAATGTTCTAACTTCTCAACCAATTTGGAATAGGTTTTTACTAATGTTGTTTGTTTCAATACATGTTTAAAAAAACCGGCCAAGTGCGAGTGGGACTCGCGCACGAAGGGTTCCGTACCATTATCTCGTTTTCATTATTCGTATTTTTAGCAAATAAACGGCGAAAACCTCTTTTACTCTCATTTATTTTAATGATAATATGAATATTTAAAGATAACATAAAATTTAATATTCTGTGAATAGTTAAAACCTCTACCTGTCACCGTTATTAGTATCGAGCAAGAAACGGTAAAAAAATCAAGTTTGTTGTATGGGAGCCCCCGTTAAATATTTATTTAATTTTTAGTATTTTTTGTTAAAGCGGGCATAGAAATACATCATCTGTGAAAATTTCAACTGTCTAGCTATCACCGTTCTTGAGATACCTTTAGCCTGGTGACAGACGGACGGACGGACGGACGGACAGCGAAGTCTCAGTAATAGGGTCCCGTTTTTACCCATTGGGTACGGAACCCAAAAAACTACTATTGTGTTACTTTCATTATTATTTATTTATCGCAATGAAAAGTAGAGTCCTTACCACGGGTGAAAGTGTCAAATTTTTAATCGGACTGCTATATACTAAATACCTACTACTACTACTAAATACCTCAGCATTCATTACTTTCGATATTTATATAACAATATACTCTCTTCCCGTGCACCTAATATAAAATTGATCAGAAAATGTTCGTTTCATCTTTTGGGTTTACCGATTTTTGACAAATCATTGTCTCCTTTTACCAAAAAACAAATTCAAAAGTTTAGAATCAGAGCTGTATGTGTCTCTAGCAGATCATTCAAAACTAATGCCCAAATATAGATTTTGCTATTATTATATTTTGCGTTTTTGTTCCTAAATTTACATATAATGTGCGATCGACATCTGTGGAAACACAGTAAGCTTCTTTTAAGCATTGACAACTTAGTTAAAGATAAGCTAGTGTCGATTTTGAATGTTGAGATGAGTTATAGGGCTTGCTTGCAAGCCTTCCTCCCTGTTAGGTTGGGAGGCAAGGGGATACGTAAAATTTCTAGTAGGGCATTTACAGCTTTATTGTCTTCCGTGCACAATACATACAAATTAGTGGAGAAAAATCTCACAGCATTTTAGGCTTTTTGGATGTTGCGTTCTGGAAGAATTAAAAAATACAACAGGTTCTACCTAGCACAGCTTTCAACGTTTCTATTTGTACTTATTGTTATCGTAAGTTACTTGTTGTATTATTTTATTTAAAGCATGTACTTATAGTGAATTATTACTGTAGTTTTGGTAGAAAAAATATTCTTATTTGCTCGTGGTAACTATAAATGTAGCTGTTTCAAGCTGCTAATTTGCATTTATTTTTAACCGACTTCAAAAAACAGGTGGCGGTTCTCAGTGGGCTGTATTATTTTTGTGTATCCTTTAACTTTTAACAGGCTGAACCGATTTTGATATATCTTTTTTACATTCGAAAGCTGGCGCTTGTCATGTGGTCCCATTTCAATTTGAGTGAGATCTGACGAATTGTATGTGAGTTATCCCTTAAAACGCGTATTTAATTGATTTCGATTACGTTGATGATGTTCTCATTTACTGTTGTCGATGTAAAATTAACAAAAAACGGTATACGATGGTTTAGTTTATTTACTAATTTTTAGTGCATTTTTTGTGGCGTGAGCACTTTCCTTCGTCTATCAATCAATTTGGACTTACCGTATAATTTCTATTGTTATAAAATAAAATAATACATCTGTAAACGCAATCAGCTATGTAACTATATGATATACTCGTATAGCTACACTATTACACTGTGACATCAAACCAGAAATAATGCAGCCATGGAAACTCAAACCAAAATGTAACGGCCATGTTTATAGCCTCTTAACTTACCTCTAAGTGTGGAACAGAAAACGTGGAAGCTTTTCTCGCAAATGTTTTGTATTACGCACTTTCAAGTACATACAATGTTTTTTATGTTTACCTGGTACGACGAAGCACCTGGCTAACTACCACCCTCAAGTAGAAAATCTGTCGCCAAGTACCTCACGGTGTCTTCCGGCAGCTGTCCTTGAGAGTTAGTAATTCTAGGTTAGCCTAAACAACATCTTCGACTCCATCATCAATTACCATCAGGTGAAATAGTGGTGAGACCTTTCATCACTATCTATGAATTTTAGCCTATCATTTATGAATTTAAAATATAACGACACTAGTACGTTTTTTCGTCACAGTTCATAGAATATTGACTTGAAAAATTAAGCTAAGAATAAGTTACTTAATTTTTATATCCAGGTACTTGTTTTATAGAATGTCTGTATAAACTTGAACAGGACAAGGATCTGATTTCGGCTTGTTCAGTTTTGAACAGTGTTCTTACTAGCAATTATTTAACAGGTTTGGTGTGAGCCCTACTTCCCATACGAAGGTTTCAACTTCAGCGTTGGTCATGGAGGAAGTTGTGGGACGCCTCCTCCTGCCTGAAGTTGCCCGCTCAAGAGTGGGGCTTGACGAATGGTTTAATTTTGGAGTATGATAGCTTCGACAACCATGGTCTATTCGACGTGTTGCTTGGGCTACGTTTAGGAAGGTTACTGTTGACTAGCAAGGGGATCTTACAGCTTTTAGGTTTTCGGTTAAACCCATCGCTGCAGCCCCATCAAGGAGAGACGGTAGGTCGGGACTGCTCTCCCTAAAGTTATGCAGTGCTTCAGAGATATTGAGAACTTGAGACTTAAGAACTATGTCTCAAGGTGACAGGCCCAGTGCAATTCGTGACTTGTGACGAAATGAATCTGTTAATTGGCAGAGGTTAGTCCGCTTAACATCAGGTGAGCCTAGTCCTCGATCCGTCACAATAACATAAATAAAATAAAAATATAAAGTAAAATTGAGAAGCCCCCTGCTGTGTCTCGGAAAGACCCAGACCAGGAAGTGTGAGTTGTTACATGGTTTGTACACAGACAACACACAGATTTTCTACATCCTTTTCTTTTGATCAGGCGGGCTCTAATTTGATTAAAACATAAAATCAGACGAGCGGTCACAAAAGCAGTTTATATAATTGGTATTTTTTGCTGATAGGTAAGCTTTAGACCACTATCCCACATTATTAACTGATGATCTGAAGATGTTTTTCAGGTTAATTGTAAATAAATATTGCTATTTTTGTGTGGTAGTTAGCCGGGCGGAAATTCGTAAACTGCCCTACGACAATGCTATAACGACTGCCACCCTAAAACAACAACCGGGACCGACGACTTAATATGCCCTCTGAAGCACGGAAACACTCAGTAGTAATGCCAGTAATTGTCATCCATCCAAGGATCATAGCGGAGCAAATCGATAAGGACAGCTAAGCAAATTATCTACAAGTGCTTCATAAAACTGTATGAGACCTATACTGTTACGTCATATGAATATATTATGCGAGTATATGTATTTCTATAAATAACCGTCATAACTTTTTCGACCGTTAAAGCGCCAAATATGTGCTGAAAAACTGTCGGGTAACTTGTATTTAAATTCTATAATAGGGAAAGTTTGCGCGTGGGTTAGTTTTCTCAAACATTTTAGCATATATAAACACCTGCTAGCCGAAATGAGAGTTTATTTTTTGGGACTTTTTGTGATTTTCTTTTAGATTAGGTAAATATATTCAGGACTAAATAGCGTTAAAATAAGTACGCCGGCGCCAGTATAAGATGACCTTATATAAGTATATTACTACCCGTGGGCTGCTGGGCTATAATTCCTCCACCATACCTTTCTGAGGAAGTCGTAAGAGTCGACGAAGGGCAAAATACCAGGTAGGCCGCAACACCTCAAGAACTGTTCTTTTACACTGCGGTCCTCAAAACGCCTACCAAGCGTGGGGATTATGGCAAACCCACCCTAATAATGAATAGAATGATGATTTAAGGAAAGAACGAGAGCGAAAGCATACCTTAGGGTCATGTTGACTTAATGGTTAAAGCATGTCCCGGCTATAGGGGTGGATGGTGCGGGTTCGAATCCGAAGAAATATTAGTCTACTTTATGTAGCTTTTTGATGGATGGACCTTCTTAGTGTACCACGGGGGAATACGGTCCCCTTTCCTTTGGCCTAGCGTTGGGATGGTGCTTTCGCAGGCTTTGTGGATGCAACTAGTGTAGTTTGTGATTATTGTGTCAGAGCCTCTGTGCTATATAATTCTCTTACAGAAGATGGCGTGATTGTTTTGCCTCAAGGTTGTGTTGTATTTGCGCGTCGATTCGAAGTCCTTTCCGGAGCACAAAGTGAAGGTGATGCTGTTGTGATCAGACATTCTGATATTACCGTCTTTTTGACAAAGTACCGGGTTTAAATATCATAAAGTATCTCATCCGCTCTCTTCTCGTGCCAAATAGAATAACACAAGAACATATTTAGATAATGTTTTTTCTGACAATGGTATTACTGACTCTGAACATGTAATATATGGCATAAGATTGATTAATAAACATACTTTATGAAGTTTTAGCTTCGGTTTTATGGTGGTTTGCCTGTCTGATGTCAACTCAACTTCACGTGTTCAACCGCCAAGTTTTGGTGAAAATGTAGGTACTCTAAACAAGTATAAACTAACAACCCAATACGATTGGTGTGATATTGGCTAAATAGACACATTTATAATGATCGACTTTGTAAATTACTCTCTACCTATGCATGGTAAAAATGTAAAAACCAGTACATTTACTATCTCACGTCTTAGTCCAAATAATAGATAAAATATTATTTAGCAAAATTTCCTTACAATGCGGTACCTAGCAAACCCTATTAAGTGACTACAGACAGAAAAGTGAGTAATGCGAAAAAATACTGAGGCCACCGTTTCACCGTGGATGGAATGATCGAAATTCTCTTCCAAGCCAGCCCAACTTGCGCTTTAACGGTTAAATAAAACGAAATGTTTTTGTTGGAAACTACGCGGACAGAAGCTAATACATAGTTCATATACTCTATTTGAAATAAATCTTTCCTCATGTATAATATATGTGTTAACTAAACCTATTCATATAGAACTTATGTACTTTTCCAACGAAATCGTACCAGCAAACCTATTAACCAACATTTACAGTATAATAAATACCAATCCTGCAAATAGGGGTAACCTTAAAATTGTAGATGACTGTGCAACTTTGATTTAGATCGAACGGAAAAGGTACATAAGTACTCGTAGTAGTGGGTGTAAGACTGGGTGAGTGTTAGCCTTATGTGCGGTCTGTCGCACACTTACCCAAGTCGTGGATTTCTAACAAAATACGGCTTATAGCGCTCACTTCTACATAATATAGTCGAAAGACTTGAATGGACTTAAAGTATTTTTCTTCACAGAATGCAGGTTACAAATCTATTGAGTATTTCAACATTCATCACATACATCATTTTGAAGCATGTTGGCCGAGCGGTAATAGCTATGGACTGCCGCACCGCAGCACCCTGGTTCGATCCCCACCGCCGGCTTGAGCTTCACCGCATGGTAGAAGGGCTTTTTGCGATTGCCCGCCTGGCTAGCTACCACTCTCAAATAGAAAACCTGTCGCCAAGCTCCTAACGGTGTGTTCCGGCAATAGTCCTTGAGAGCCAGTGAAATTACAGGTACATGAGACTTAACAACTATGTCTCAAGGTGATGGGCGCAGTGCAATCCTTGACTTGTGACGAAATGCATCCGTTTTAGGCAGAGGTTAGTACTCTTAACATCAGGCGAGCCTCAAGCTTGTTCCGTCACGATAGCATAAAAAAAAGGTCTTACACTTTTTTTGCAAAAAATGTGGATTCTTTCTTTCAACATTTCAAACAAAAGGTACTTATTGTTTGAAGCACTGGCATTGGCTATGGACCAGGTCCATTGTTTGAATCCCGCCGCGGCCTTGAGTTTCACCGCATGGTCATAGGCATTTTCAAGTAGAAAATCTGTCGCCAAGCACCTAACGGTGTGTTCCGACAGCTCTCCTTGTGAGCCAGTAATTCGAGGTAAAGCCTGTTAACGCCTTCGACTACATAATCAGTTACCATCTGGTGATATTGTGGTCAAAGGATTATTATTACCTATCAGCAATAAAAAAATATATAACGCTCAACACGGTTTAATATAAACACGCCGCAATTAACGCAACATGCATGTGCACGCACTAGCAATTTTTCACTATAAAAGTATTGTATAACCCAATTCGGAAGGTTTTGCATCATCACAGTCTGGCCGCCAATTACTTGCTGGCAATTTGTCCCGTGATACGACAGAACCGAGCGGGACATGACACCATCGCCGGAACGAGCCACAATACATTTCCGCCATCTGCCGCGATCTGACCTCATTAGCCCACGACACACTCATTATTAGGCTGCGAATCCAAAGACAAAAATAAAGATCTATTAAAGAGGCTTACTGCCTGTTTGTCTTTCCGTCTGTCCGGCATTCTGTGTCTACCTCGTAAACGGAATGAGTTACAATATTGAATTTTAATATTTTTTGTCAAAAATTAAAAACTAATATGCTTATGAAATTTAAATTCTTAGTTTTAAAGGAGATATATAAATTAATAATATTTATTTTATGCACACTAGCACGTGGAATGTCATGATGTAGGTATAGCCCATTCAGTGGAGTACAAATACATTGATGTTTTTTTTTATATGATACAAAGATCCGCCTCTGCGATAGTGTACGCTTTACGACCTTTTTTGTTAATCAGTTATAAGACTTTTAAAGGATTCTTGAAATAGATCCCTTAATTAAAAAAAACACAAAAAACATTAGAAGTTGTATGTTTTGGTAAATTATGTACCACATTCTCTATTTAACCAACAATTAATACTGAAAAGGCCGATACATAATTTTATTTAGCTTATAACCTGTCGTAAAAATGATTTTTTCTAATGCATGTAGCATTGTGAACCCTAATAAAGCGAGGATTGACTCGAACCGCCAGTTTTAAATCATCCACAATTTTATTCATACAAAAGGTGCATGTTGAGCAAGTTTCGCTCGACTACCGTTCAATATTCTCTTAAACATCGCAGGGAATATATTCAAAATCCTATTAACTACTTGTTCTGGCATCACCCAAGTTTTATAAGAATATTATCGTTTGCAAAGTTTTAAAAGTCACAACAAAAGTCGAGGAAAAAATTAATACTCACCACAAGTTTGTGAAGAAGGGAGAATGAGATCCAATGTATAAAAAGTTATCGATGTTAGAAATTCGAAAACACGTGAAATATTTTAGATGGCGTTTAACCGTAGGTATAGGTTCTCTGTACGGCGATTCTCGAGCAGTGATTAAATTATTCTTGACCAGATATTACTAAATTGTGCCAGGTATCGAGTTGGCATTAAGTTTTTACCATTTCCGATTTTCGCGATATCGAATCTTAGCAATCCATTGCTACTATAATGGTTTACAGAAACAGCTAGCAGAGAATAATATATTCTATGATTGTGCTATTTGTTTTTAAAAATGAGAAAAATAGATGGCTTTCATGGGAAAAACTGTGAAACGCTTAATATAACTATTAACACTATAAATAACTTTAATCTATTTTCTGTCTCTTAATACTTGTGAACAGTCTGATTACATGCACTCCTGGTCTACTCATGCTGATTTATTCCCTTCATTAGTCCCTATCTAGTGACGAATTTTTCATTGGCTCCGTACAAACGTTGCTCTGAAGAAGGAAACTTGCAGGTGAAATCACTCAAGGGAAAAAGTAAAGAGAAAACCGGCCCTAACGACCATCTAGGGATATCATTAGCTGATGTCCACTGTATGATTCGAGTTGGACCTCTTTTCTGAAGGGATTTGAGTCCTCTTGTCTGAAGAGACTACGGCACATTTATTTATATTTAGTTACTTGGATTATAGGAACATCGAAATGCTTTGAATCAGGCAGACTATTTTTAATTAGGTAGTGATATACCCATTCCAAAAACTCCAGATTATGTCGACTATTTATGTACCTGTTGGTTTTATAGATTATTTATGATAATATAGCACATTTTTGTAAAGAGTATTCTATGTTATATTTTTACTGATGATCATAGGCCATTGTTGTAAGTGAAGTTACTGGGCGAACTAGACCAGTACTAGTGTCTCAAAGAGACGAGTGCAGTGTTATATAACGGTGGTAATTAAAACTTCTTATTTTAATTCTCGATTTTATACAATGCAACACGTGGATAATATAGATTGAATTTCCTGTCGATATTAACTGGTGCAAAGATAGATTATATATTTTCCGACTACTGAGTAGTTCCCTAGGGAGCGCGATATAACCGATTTCTACGGGGGCAAGTCTGCGGGTGGAAGCAAGTATTGTAAGTAAGTACCTAATGTATATAATTATGTTTTCCTATCACAAGAACTTTTAAAGATAAATTGCATATGTGTGGCCGGCTACCAACTTGAAACCAATCCTATTCATGAAAAGGTCCCATGAAACTCGAAAATTTCCTTAAATTCCTTCTTTAACGCGTTACTGCGGGGGTATAAACTAAGAAAAAACATAATTTATATAATTATAATTTTATCACCATTCCCATTTTAAAGTATATGTTAATGAAAAAATGTCACATTTATTGACAAATTATCGGAGAACATAATTCCATACCGGGGGCGGCAAAAAAAAAATTGTGCTTTAATAATTTGTAAAAATATGATTTCCGCTTAGCACGCGAAAGTGCTTGTGATCATATTAAGAAAAATGTCTCTAAATTTTATATTTAAGAAAGTTTATTTCAAATTTGAAAGCTTATCTATGAGACATTATTTTTATTATTATATATATTGGTATCTGAATTCCTATTCAGCACTTGTTAGATAATTATATTTGAATACTTTATTACCAATTAACACAAACAACAGTTAGAAAAATATACAGCTAAAAGTAGTACAATAGACCTTGATGCTGGATAAAATTGGTTTTTAAATTTTTATTTTTAACCCACTTTAAAAAAGGAGGAGGTTCTCAATTCTACTGTATTTTTTTATGTGTTTGTTACCTCATAACTCTTTGCAAGGTGTACCAATTTTAATGATTAATTTTATACACTCAAAACTGACGCTTGTCTTGTGGTCCCATTTAATTTTGAGTGAGAACTGACGAGTAGTATTTGAGTTATCCTTAATGTTAGATTACAATGTATGCATATCTAGCTTTTTCTTACTGGCCACTCCGCACCGCCTATATTTTTTTATCTGCTTCCTGTTGCGCTTGTAATGGTGAATGTACTGTCTCTTATATGAAATAAATATTTCTCCAAAAGATAAAAGAGTTTAATAACACCATCATTCAGAACCCGTCAAACTTGATGGAATGCATATATATAAGATATATAATAAATAGATTCAGGCGTTACTTTGTGGAAATCCATATTTAATAATAACAAATATTTTTTAAATATTTTTAGAAAAAAATAAATTTTCAATGGAGTGAACAATCTAATATATTTTCGTTCTACCGCCAAACAAGGAGAACCTCGGCAAAAAGATGCCATTATGTAATCGAAATTCCAAAGACACGCTTCAACTACGCAAGTACTTTGCTTCAACATTTATTGTGCGAACCGCGAAGGAACTCTCTGAGTTACTTAACTACTGTCTTCTGGAAAATTCAAGCCGGGAGTTTTCAAACCCAAAGTAAAAAGCTCCTTTCTGAGCTATGTTTTACTAGGAGTGCTTCACCGCAGACCACAATGTTGTTTAATATGAGATTAACAGTGCTCAAATGTGAATAATTAGTTTGCAGGTGACTGGTACAGCTAGTTAATTATAATATTTTATCCTAAGTTACCCGGACAAAATATATCTCATGATAATACATTTAGATATAATTATATTATAGTAGGTAATGATGAAATGGTACTGCTAGATATATATATTCGTGTCTGATATAACTAATTAGATGTCAGACAGCTAGCCGAGGGAAGAAAAGCATTAAAAAAAGTAGGTATCTTAAACGTTTTGGGTCGAACTAAGTTCAAACATTTCCAGACGAAGAAAGAAAGCACAACGAATTTTCCACTTCATTCCACAGATGACCTCCTCAAGAGTGGAGGCTTTCAGCTCTGTCAAAGACACCAGCAAGGGGCGACACTTGCGGAGCGCAAGTTGTGAAGGCACTTGTCGCTTGGCAATTATTATCTCAAACACATGCAAAAAGTACGAGGGCTGTAACGCGAGGCCTGAGGCGAAGGCTCGTAGATAGCAGACAACATTCATCAACAAAAAATGGTGGGTTAAAAAATTGAGATGGATGGACGCTTGAAAAGGTTTTTTATGTTATTTGAGAATATCCTGCTTATATAAGTCAAACATACTGTGGCAAAAGTTCATATTATATGAAAAAGGATGTACGGAGGTTGAAATGATCTAATTAAACAATTATATGTTGTAACAACTTATACTGCATATTTTATCGGTCAAGGTTAAGGTTTAAGTTTATGTCAGTTTGAATGATTCACGTGTACATTATCACTTTTATTAAATTTGTGATTATTTTTATATGTGGCTATAGTAGGTCCAAATAGATCCATCGCTGTCTCCTACCTTACCTTCCCCAACCGTCAAACTACCCACCAGCTATCCGAAGTATATATTATTCCTCCAGTTTCGGTAGCTATTTTGCACTCGTGTTGAACAGTCTTCAATATACTACATACCAAATAATATGTCAAGATTTTATAAAAAAAAAAAAAAAAAATATTAATCATTCCTCAGATGTTTTTATTCACTGTTAGTTGCTTTGAGACAGATTTGTATGTGACTCAAGCTTAGCTAACTAGGTCAGCATGCAATATAGCATAAGCCATGCTCTGAAGTTCAGGTATGTGGTGAGATTCAAGCCTAGTACCAATTTATCTGTATTTGTCTTTATTAAAGCGATTATTGTCATTGTATTTTATGGTCATGATTGCTAGTTTGAACGGTAAATTATGTGATAACAAATGGCATTACAATGATTATCTTTTTATTTTTAGCTTCATTTGGACAAAAGAGGTCAATTTTTGATAAAATTAATTGTATCATGCCACATTATCTACTCGCGTATATCGACATATCATATATACTGTAACAGCATTTAATTTGCACCTCAATTTCAATATACTTCCTTATAGAAAGTAAATATACGAAGGTATAAGATACTGAGCTCAGATTATTCTAAGATACGAACGTGTTTTCAAGGATTTAAAAGTCAGATTAGGAACAAGAGCAAACTTTCACCCTCATGTCAGTCTAAGAGAAGATTAGCGAATCATTAATTATAAAGTTTAGGGTAAAGTAATCCGATTAGCTTTCGGTTTTACGTCAAGCAAACTTTCAGTGAATAATTGCATTCATTTCTTTAACCATTTTTAATAGAGTAAAATTTCTTATATTCCGCGGGTGCCTTCGATTATTGGTGTCAGATAAAAGCTAGAAGACGGGTGTGTTCTGGCAACCACTTTTACACCAATTTTCGTGACTTCATGGCTTATATTCTTCTTCCTCCAATTTAGGTTAGTGTTGTTATTGTCTTTTAGCTGGCTTTTTAACTTTTTTGATTTTGGAGACCAATAGGTACGTGACGTTTAAATAAAATAAACTGTTGCTTCTTTTTCCCTAATAACTTTATACCTTTATCTTTGTAGCACATTTGATAATGCTCGCCTATGCATTATTGAAGATCAAGTTAAAAATCTGTCTATTAGTACTTCACTGTGTGTTCAAATTGTTCTTTTTGTGGAGTTGAGCCAGTTCCCGTTCTAGCCAAAATCTTTAACCACATCGTCGCTTAACAATATGTGCAATAATTGAAACCTCGCATCACTAATGTACACTGTTTAGTTCAAGATTTTCACTGACAATGTAACTGTGACAAGTTTCACTTCTTAGGAGGTGTAGCCTCTTCTCTCTGGCCTCGGTTAGTACCACTGGTTAGTCTAAGACTGACGAGTCAACTGCAGCCTGTCACACTCTCTCAAATGATTATAGAGTATCGACGATCACAAACTAAAGTAACGTCAATAAATCAGAGTGCAGCCCATCTCGTTGCAAAATCACTGTAACTACCCGCTTGACGTTCCTAAACGTAACTTGCTTGATGAGTTGATAGATGATCGATGAGCCTTGCAGTCTGTGCTCACCTACAAGTGTAATATTATTCAACTACGTTACCAAGCAACATTGGCTATAAAATTTATCATTATTTTTGAATAGCCAAAGGCGTAGCAGCGGTAGGCTATAAATCATCACGTTTCTTTTGATATTATTTCGTAAAATGCAATAGGTTACGAGCCTTTTACCATCTTCTGGGCACACTGCTACAAACATGTGTATTTTTATAAATATTTTTTAATCTAGTTATCCCCGTACGAATAGTTCCGACGCCCGTGAACCAAATCCTCAAATTAATAATGTAGTTTTAAGCAACTCGACCATTGAACAGTGTTATATTACTATATATATTTTAACATGAACTTTGTTGACATTGTCCGGAGCGTGATGGATACTATAAAGGACCATAGAACATATCTGTCAAGATTGTAGGATAAAACTCAAAGTACGGGAGAATTAATCTATATTCGTAAATTTCATTCAAACCCTTGATATTGCGTCCTCTCGGCTATACTCATGATTTCAAGAACAGCGGTAAACCGTTATTAAACAAATCTGATATTATGATCTAGATATGAATAATAAATAACTTGCGCTCTTCCGGGCTAATATTACGCGGAATATCAACGTTTGAAGTCTAATATCAGAGTCTTGAAAGCTCAATAACGTTTTACATTCCACCTTGGAGAGCGGTAAGTACGCCAATACGTGGAGATAAGAAATGTAACCCACAATCGCGCTGAGCACATTGTTCGTAATATCCGATATGGACGGCAGGGGCCTACTCGACAAAGAGTACGAAGAAATGTGTTTAGTTACAAAACAATTTTTGTGAAGTGGAAGGTACATTGCGTCTCCTTACATCAAGGGCCTGGTTTTGTTTTTTTCATGTACAAGTTCACTGTTTTCTACAAGTTTTACTGACGCTACTTCAAGAATCTCTGGATTGGGAACTGATGCAACTAGGTGGATGGTTGTTGGCTTAGGATGGCTATCGTTCCCCCCGAAGGGTTCCCGCCTTGTCGTGGCGGTGGGGCTTAGTAGCCGTGGCTTCGTCACCCACGGTGAAGCGAAGAGGAACCAGGGGCCGTGCTGGCTTGGGCAGTCGGCCGGCCCCAGAGGGGCCGCTCCACTGGGCTTTGCCTCTAAGTCCAGACTGGAGCGGCAACGGGTAGGCTGCGGTACTGTATGGGCAGCACCGCATCTGAGGCGGGCTGTGGTGTTGTATGGGCGACACCACAGCTGACGGTGAGGGGCCACGGCGGGAGAGGAGTGCCGGTATCACAGTGCGCCGCTCTCCCTACCTTCCGTGGCCACGGCGGGGCCGCCACCGTTGGATGGCGGACGCGGAGGGGCCGCAGGGGAGGAGGAGTGTTGGTATAGCGAGGCGCCGCTCTCCCTATCCTCTGCGGCCGAAGTAGCAGGCGACGGGGCTACTCATCTGACCCGTCGCAGGGGGACCTCGGGCGTCGGAAGCGGGGTATTCTGACGCCCATTTGCGGGCTTGGTCCCCGGGTGGTAGCGACGTGCCATGTGTTCTGGTGCGTCGTGAGGGGTAGCACCCCAGGAGGGGTCCGGCAACGGACAACCGTGGCGGGTTCGTGGTTGAGTGCTAAAGCGACCCTGCGATCCCGCCGAGAAGCGGTAGAGATGGAACACCGTGTGTTATTTAGTCGGTAGGGGCACTTGCTGCTGTGGGAGTAGTTGGTGTCGAGCCCGACATATCCCGGCCACCTTCCCCGGGGTGGACGGGAATGCGTAAATGCATTTTTCACACGATAAAAAAAAAAAAAAAAAAAAAAGGGTGGCTATCGTTATGATTTGGACGACTAATGTTAAATAAGAAAAATATCATGTTCAAATATATACTACTCAAACAAAATAAATAAGCCATTGGCCCTTATTTAGTTTGCACTTTAGTGAGCTGAAAGTAACTGATAAGTATCATTACATGGATATTACATACTATTTGGTTTCTGATCTCTTTAATGTTGGTGTTCGTGTTCCTTATTTTAAAAGTACGGGCTATAATTTATATGTTTTCTCTTATACTTATAAATAATAACTGATGTGTCAGTAACGCAACGAGCTCAACAGATGTTACTGTTTAATTAAAACTTCAAACCATTGTTATCCAACCCGTTCGTCATTTTTGAGTAGTGAGTTGTTCATAAACTTTTGAACGGTTATCCGATTTTGCAGAATACTACCCACCTTTTTTTTCTTTTGCGCTAACCTTCGATCATAATCTCCTGATGATAAGTAATGATCTTACCCAAAAAAAAGTGTGTTCCAGCAGCTGTCCTTGAGAGCCAATAATTCTAGGTTAGCCTAAACAACATCTTCGACCACATCATCACTTACCATCAGGTGAGATAGTGTTCAAAGGCTATCCTATAAGATACAAATAAAAAAACGCATATGCAATACCCCGTTGGGTGCATGGTAATAGGAATCCACCCAATTCATGCTGGTTCTCGTTTGTGAAATTCAATATATATTTATCTAAGTTGTCATTGCTTGAGTCGTGTAGTTGTTACTACACTGCAGTGCTCTCAAAACTGGAACTTAGAAATGTGACCACAGGATTTTGGTATTACCGTCATATATAATGAAAAATACGAACCGTTCCCGTAAAGTAGCAAAAATAAGTAACAGATGCTTGCAAAATGATTTGTACATTAAACGTCATTCAAGCAAGTCATCGTACCACAAACTGAACACTTATGTTGTTCACTCAATCGAGCCGCTGGATTCGTGAGCTTAATGCTGGAGTGTTCACATCTAAACATAATATTATTGCTATCTTGACTACTATCTTGGTAGTGTCTGTCAGAGTTTGCAAACAGGGTTTACTAGGTAATTCTTTTTTTCTTATTCACTGTACATATATTTTTAATACAGGTTAAATACTGAGTTGAAAATAATTATGCATTAGGATTTTGCAATAGTTTTTTAATTCAACATTTTATAATACCTGAAAGTTCTAAGCCTTTTACATGAAAAATTCAAAAAAGAGGTTAAATCTTTCTTATTACTACCATATTTCTTCAATATTGTTTTCTATAATTTGTAACCAGGATTATTAATTATAGGATACGAAGGCGCCGTGCCGGGAGCTGTCATTAAAAACTTTTATGAGTTTTCACAGAGTTTCCTGCGTGTTCTAACAGATTGATGCCTGAATTTTAATGACTCATCGAGGCCCTTCAATGTTTTAAATCGCTCTGATCAGTTATAGACAGATAGCACGGATTTTTTATTTCCTAATTCTTGTGTCCACTTCATTTCCCTACCGCTATGCTGGGACTTTGTTCGCACGGAAATGAATCCGTTGCACTTCCTCACAGAACAACACTACAAATTATTTTAATGCCAAGACACAAAATTTAATGATTCCTTCTTTTAACAAAATTAATTTGTATTTCTATAATTGTTTCGTTGATTTGCAGGATTAAGTTGCGTAAATGCACATAATTTGTAACTCGTACTAACCTTAAACTTTCGAAGAAGTTGCATCGTTTTATGCGCAATTTGATAAAATTTCAAACCATCGATGCTTTTCATTTATATATTTATTATAGTGTTAAATTACAGGCAAATGAGAATTAATAACTTCGTCTCAAAGTGAAAGGCGCAGTACAATTCAAGACTTGTGATGAAATGCATCTGTTATAAGCAGAGGTACGCTTAACATCTGGTCGGCCTCGAGCTAGCTCCGTCACAATAACATAAAAAAATGTTAGTAAGGTTGTATCTTTTGAAGCGAAATATCCACACATTCTCATAAAACCTAGGTTTAACGTCCGGAAACAACAATTTATTTCATCCCTTGTCAACTTACACCCATTCCAAGTCGGATGGGTCATTTATAACTTAGTTAATTAAAAATCATGAGTGTCATTTATAATTTAGTTAAAATATTTGTAAAATATTTTAAGAAAACGTTAAATAGATATTTTAATGAAACACTTAAAAAATATAACTAGTGACAATACCGCCCAATTTACCTGTTAAGCCGACGTGACGTCACAAATGCCACGCAGCAAAACTGGAAGAATTTTTGACGTGTTTCGTTTTACACGAACAGAACGACAGTGCGAGCGCACGATCGAGAAATAAATAAAAAAATGTTATTATAAAATATGGATTTCCGCAAAGTAACGCTTGATTATAAATTATTTTCCTATATATTAATCTGTAATTAATATTTTGTTTGCAATTCACATTCCGTTTTCAATGTAGTGAAGTCGGAATCCGTCATATATTTTACTAGAAACCAGGGACAAATCAAAACCAATTCACATCAAGCGATTTAACCATAGTCGCACTCGGTTCGTGCGACGAAAATCCAATTAATGAGCCAACCTTACGTATCCACTGTGAATATGAAATGTATGCACGGCCAATTGGGCGTTCAAATTAAATATTCCATTATTGCACCATACACGAACGCAAACAGTCTCGCTCTTTATATAGAGACTTATGCTATGCGGCTTTACTATATATATTATAGCAATACCTAAGGAGTACATCGAATTAAATTCATATCTATACCGCTTTCTTGTGATTTAGTCATATAGTATTTGCTAACAAAATCATCAAGATGGCATATTATTTATTTGTATTTAATGAATAGTTTTTTGATGTCGGGAAGGTCGTCATGGGAAATTAATTCGCAAAAGGTAAGTAAAAAGCAAGTAAAAGATTTTTACTTATCCTATCCTTATCTTATCGTTGCCATTTAATTACATTAAAAGTAAGTTTGTTCAACAAAGCTAACAAAATAAGTTGCAAAAAAAAGAAATAAGTTCTTTTGAAATATATAATGTAGCATTCATTTTCCATATTGAATGGAAAGCTCTTAAGATCGTAAATAGCTTTAAAATGAAAACACCTCTTGAAACGTAATTTCCAAAGAAATACTGAGTAACAAGGATCCCACAATAGCGAGATAGAAATTTAGGTGCACTGCTAAACAGTTGCATAAAATGTATTCCTCTAGCCACCAACAAAGGCCACCCTTGTATTCTTTTATGTCGTCAGCGGCGGCGTCGGTTGTAATTCTAGTCTTTTAACAAATGGAAGACATTATCATTGTCTGGCTTATATTAACAAGCATAGAATAAATGTTAGTATAAAGAAGGAGCATACATGTCTCGGGAAATCCAAACGCAAAGGATATTTTACAACGCGCCAAAACTTCGCAACTGTATTTTGCTTGTTTTGGGAAACATTTTTCTTGCTAAGCGCTAAGTATAAATATGTAAATATTCTGGTTGTTAATGTGAAATACGGGCGGAAAACTACTCCGATTACTATATGGGCTAACTCGTAGTCAGAAGCTAACTACAAAATACGTAATAAAAACCAAATTACGTCAACTACACACAGAGTTGCATTACCATAGGTAACAAATGTAAAACAATGGCTACATTAATTATATTATACAAATAGTACGTACATAATAAAAATACATATATAACTTAATTAATAATCCTTAAGTTTTACAAACCTTGCTATCATTCTTAAGTAGAAAATCTGTCGCCAAACATCTAGCAGCGTGTTGTAGCTGTCCTCGTGAGTTTCTAGATAAATTTAGTGACCACATTCGAATGCATCATCACATACCATCAGATAGACAATGGTCAAAAAAGCCTAATGAGCAATTAAAAATATATATACATTTAGTATCTATAAGTTAAATAATTACTTGAAATTGACTGTAGGCGTTCAACAAAAATAAAAGAATACTCAGAACCTATCCACAAAGTTTAATGTAAATTAAACTTACTTTAAGCTTTACAAGGGCTTCCTTTCGTGAATGTATTGTAAAGCTCTAGATTAAACTCCCACTTAGAATTTTGTGAAAAGGATTAAAATATTTATATCGAAACTTCGCTAAGCCGCTACGACTACAATTTTATAAAGTCTTTGAAATGTCATCAGCCCCTCACGCTTAGTGATTGGATTCCTCGCTGGAGACTCTGTAATCTTCGATCCCTGGATATGACGTCTGATATAGTCTCCAATAAGAAGTAATAGAATTGTTGCATATTATAAAATAATATGCAACAATTCTATTACTTCTTACCTTTTATTGCATATTATTGTATTATTTTGTTGTCCTATTACTGCATTTCAGCCAATGTTACATGAATGAGGCCAAATTTTAGCTTTTTCAATGCTAGAAAGTACTTGAAAATTGACAAATGTAGACATACAAACGAAACCAGTGTATAAAAAACAATACTTTGGTGGCCCTCCTACACAAAAAATAGCAACAACCACCTTTACATAGTTACCGGTCGAACTGAATACTGGCAATTATGTACCTAACTACCTGCGTACAATTCCTGTAAGTATAAATTAAATGATGACTTATTTTTATCGGATGAAATCTTGATATTTTAAGAAGAATCCTACATAATATACTCACGTGAAATCTTCATTTACGTTTGTATTTATATGTTATACCTATGCATATGCATATCTATGCATAGGCATAAGTATATACTTACGTACTCACTAAATTAAGTTATTATATATTATATAAAATGATAGAAGCAAAAGTATTTACCTATTATCACAACTAAATAAACATACCGATATTGTGGAGCTGGATAACTTTAGCGTATTTATCCATTGCTGTTGATCTAACATATTTGTACAACTTCTATTTAGTTGGCACGAAAAGTGTAGATAAGTTGTGGTCTGGACGAGTGTGACCCTTGTGCTCTCGATCCGCCACAGTTGGAATAACAAGCGCAAAACGGATACCGGAAAATTCAACCCCAATTTCGGAATAAGGTACGGCTTATTCTACTCACTTCTACGTATTATGGCGCAAATAGTTAGAGTGCAAATGTTTGCTGCTTATTTTCTATAAGCCTTCAATTTCTGGTGACGTATTTTCTTCACAAGGTTTATAATGAAAATATTACTTGTATTGGTATAATATGTATCTATATGTATACGTTAATATTCATATACACACATTTTAACACTTCCCAAGCCATAAGAGATTGTATTCAATCATAGAACTTTACATGGTTTAATAGCTACACGCCACAATAAACGCGACGTGCATGTGTTGCACCATTTCACTATAAAAGTAATGTGTAATCATTAACATATAGGTCAATGTGTGTAACCCAATTTGGAGGCTTTGCATTGCGACAGTTGCGCTGCCATTTACTAGGTGGCAGTTTGTAGCGTAACACGATAGACTCGAGTGGGGATATGACACCATCACCAGAACGAGGTACGTTTCGCTCATCTGCTGCGATCGGACCTCCATCAGCCGATAGTTTTCAATTAATCCTTCTACTCACTTCTATCTCACTTTAGAGAATTTACTTAGAGGTTTCACTGTACCGTTCTAAATTCCTTAAAATGTTCGAAATATAATGTGACATATTTTAATACTTGTTCTGGCATCCCCCAACTTTTATAAGAATACTATCATTAAGGGTAAAGTTTAACAGCTCACAAGGAAAGTTGCATTTGCTTACGGGATAAAATTAATACCCGCCACAAATTTTGAAGTTTGGAGAGTTAGACATATCATAGACACGTCAAATAACTTAAGAAGCAGGAAAACTGGGACCTTTGTAAGAAAACCAAACGAAGTTTAATAGTAGAGCATCTGGTCTCTAATTTATAAATACGCAGTAGTGCGTCATGTGAAGTTTCTTTTGAGAAAAATATTTGGTATTTCTTTGCGTGTCGGGGAAAGAGTAATGAAAAGTCAATAAAAAATCAGAAAATCATGAACTTTGCTTGTCAGTATAAGTATATAGTTGACTATGGTTTTTCCTAACTTTCATTTTCTTTGCTAATCAATAAAGTAAGCAATACTTACATTATGATGATAGATTAAGGATTTGACCTAATACTAATTTTATTTCGACAAAGTCAAAATAATTTATTCAATTTAGGCGTCTATGACGCTCTTATGAAGGTCAATTACAAATTTTAGTATTAAAATATACTACATTGTACTGCCACGTTTAGCAAATAAATTATAAAGAGCCACTGTGAGAAGAACGGGCAAGAAACTCGGGGCCATTCTTTTAAACATCTTTTATAACAATGTGTTACATACTTACTATATAATAGAGTTATTACAATATTTATTTAAATTATGTAGGTGACAGGCAATAGTTTTACAGAGGCGGAATTGTCCAGGCATTTTTGTCGTTTAAGTAATCAGAAACTGTGTAGTAGGATTTTTTTATCAATATGTTTTTCACGTGCAACTTGAATTTCCCTTCTGTGAGCGTTGTAATATGTTTGGGAACTTTATTATAAAACCGTACACAATTACCTAAGAAGGACCTTTTATTTGTCTTTGCTAATCTAAAACCTGGCACCGATATTTTATCTTTATTCCTAGTATTGTAATCGTGGTTGTCACTGTTTAATTTAAATAAACTCAATTTTTTACGAACATACATAATATTTGCAAATATACAGACTTGGTATAGTTAAAATATCAATTTCTTTAAAAAGATCTCTCAGATATTCTATCTTCAGTTTATTTCGACATAAATCAATTTATGTATAGGGTTTGAGTAAGGATCAATCAAAGTATCGGGGGGCGCAGTCCTTATTGAACTGCGCTAAAAGAGGGAAGGTTTAGGTCGCAATGCAACTCGGTGTTCCGTACATACCACGAAGCACCGGTTGCCTTGCGGAGGAACCTGTTTTGGACGCCTTGAAGTTTATGTAGGTGGGCCTCGCTAGCATGACTAAACACTACTGAGGCGTATGTCATGATGGGGCGGATGCAAGCAGTGTAAGGTGTCTTCTTATTTTTAAGAGACATTTTACTCTCTTTACTAATTAAGGGACCTAGGCGACCCATTACAAAGGCCGCCCTGTTTCGGACAGTAGTGATGTGAGCGTCCAAGGTGAGATGCCGATCAAGGGTAACTCCGAGATATTTAGTTGTCCTCACCAGGGGAGTGGGTTCATCGAACAGAGTTAGGGGTGCTGGATAGCGGGGGCCCGACCCCGTTTTAGACTCAGTGAAGTACATAGCTGCACTTTTAGCTGGGTTGACAACAATGCGCCATTTACGGAACCTGACACCGATCTCGATGATGGCCCGTTGGATAAAGAAATAAGTCTTTCTATTAATATACCAGCCATTGGAATAAATGGCGGTATTGTCCGCATATTGGGCTATGAACATCTTGGGCTGGGAGCGTGGGACGTCGCTGTTACAGAGCGCAAAGAGAATGGGTGATAGCACGGATATTGAGGGACACAGGCACTGACTGGGTGGGGGGTGGAGAGGGTGCCTTCCACACGGTAGCGAAAGCTTCTGTCCCTTAGGAAGTCTTGTAAGGTGAGCACAAGATGTACTGGCACGCCAAAGTGGAATAGCTTGTAAATTAAGCCATTGTGCCAGACTTTGACAAAAGCTTTCGCTACGTCGAGGAAGACTGCTACCGTCGATTGTGGTTTGGGTTTCTTATTGAAACCGTCAAGGATGTGCTCCGTGAAGTGGTGCACCTGTTAGGCGCATGAGCCGTTTTTAACCAGAACGAAGCAATATATAAAGGTGTTTCTATAAAAAACTCATTCACACCCAATTTTGTTTAAAACCGTTTTTATATTTAAAAAAAACATAGAGATATATATGAATCATCACATAATCAAATGCAAAAAGAAAATAATAATTAGGTTTTTTTTTTATGTTATTGTGGCGGAACAAGCCCGAGGCCCACCCGATGTTAAGTGGACTAGTGAACAGGCTTAAGGTCTTTCCTTGTTTGTTTCCCTATCCAATATTCTATCCTAATTTAAATCCTCGCGCCACCTACACACAACCGACGAAAGCGACGAAACCCGGCACGCGGCGGCAAGAGGAACTATTCTGTATCGTCCATCTTCAAAAACTAAACGTGTCCCGCGGGCACAAATTATGCAAATTAAATAAAAACTCCATAAAAAGGTGACGAAGTGATGTGTGTAAGGAACTGTTGAAACGACTAATATCGCTGTGAGTACCTACCTATTGTTATTCCTTAAATCTATCCAGACTTTAGCCTTTTACTAAAACTTTCATCTTATCAAATCCTCGTTTTCAATTTAAACGTAAACATAAATTGTGGTCCTATTCGAGCGCGAATGCCTATGGTAATAACACTAATTGTCTATTTTCAGTTGATTTATTGGTATAAAAACTTTTAATTACCAATTACAAATTTTATTGTAAAAGTATAATCCGACTAAATATCGTGGGTTATACTTTAAGGTAATATACTGGGTCATACTATACGGATTCATTGGTCATCTTAAATCAGTAGTATTATACCAGCGAAATAGATTTAGCCTTCATATAAAGTCGATCTTAGCTGGATTATTAACTGTTTATGGCAATATAACATATATTATAAGTCTTTAAGAGATTCTTTACCACACATTTCACGGTTACATTTTATTAACCTTACTATCTATATCTGTTACCAAGTTACATCTACCCCCAGGTTATATATATCTTATTATATTTAGCTATCCACGCAAATTGTTTTCGTCTATCTTATCAAACTCATTGTTCAGATATTAAAACAAACAATGGAAGAAAGTAAACGCAAAATACTTCGATCGCGACGCGAATATGTTTTCCGTGCTATGCAAATCCTTTACGATCTTGCTAAGGAGATGGTTCAAGATCGCTCAAAGGTGTCGGCGTTCAAGTCGAGGTACACGCGATTACATTCAATTCGTGATGAGTTTGTTCAATTGTGTGACGATATACAATCATTGGAGCTAGCCATAAAACCCAATCAACAGATCGATCAAAATTTTATCAGTTCTTTTGACGAGTTGTACTACGAGGTTATTAGTGCGGCCGATGCTTTAGCTATAACATGCGATTTGAGCATGAACCGCAACGCACAATTAGATGGCGAATCGTCGGCGCGGCCGCCAGCAGCTACGTCATTAAATGCGCGCTTACCCAAACTTGAGTTACCAAAATTTGACGGCAATATACAAAATTGGCAAACCTTTTATGATACCTACACAACTTTGATACACGATAATGAAATAATCACGGATATTGAAAAATTTCATTATCTTGTTTCATGTTTACACGGACACGCATTGTCTATTGCGAAGGGAGTCCCAATGACTGCAAGTAATTACAAGGTTGTTTTCGATACTTTAGTCGAACGTTATCAAAATAAGCGTATCTTGGCCTTGACGTACTTAGACAAATTTTTTAATCAACCTGCCGTAAAATCTGGGAGCTTCCAGGAATTGCAAGCGTTAACCAATTTATTACATGAGTCGTTTTACGCACTCCAATCTCTAAATATTCCAAACCTAGGGGAGTTTATTTTGTTTCATTTAGCTTCGCGGACACTCGATGCAGACACTCGTAAACGTTTTGAGTCCCAAAACAGTTCACAGTTACCTACACTAGCTGAACTATTAAAGTTTCTTCAAGACTACGTAAAGATCTTAGAAACTAGCCTATTGTCCTCCGGTAATCCTAATGCTAACCGTACCTTTAACGAAAAACATCCTTCGCCGGCAAATAATAGGCAAACGTATAGCAGATCAAAACGTACATCTTATCTAGCGAAATCTACTAACCCAACAACAGCGTCAACAACCGTAGCATGTTCCTGTTGTGGTGAAGCGCACTCTATCTATAAGTGCCCCGTATTTCAATCTTTAGACTCGCAAGGTAGACTCGCATTAGTAAACAAAAGGAACATGTGCATGAATTGTTTACGTACAAACCACATCATAGATTCATGTTTCTCTAAAGTATCTTGCACATCATGCGGATTGCGTCATCATACATTGTTGCACGTCGAACAATTGCAACCAACTAGCACTCCTATCAGTCAGGCGAGTACTGTAGCTCATGTCGGGAATAGCCGTGGTATAGTACTACTAGGCACTTGTCAATTGCGCGTGTGCAATATCGCGTCCGGTGCACAGCACACCGTGCGCGCATTGATTGACAGTGGCGCACAGGACTGTTTCATTACTACTGCTTGCGCACGGACACTCGGTTTAAACCTCCGCCGTTGCAATCTTACAGTAGCCGGTTTAGGACAGAACACCGTGTTTCACGTAAAGGGCACGACGGAATGTAATATAAGACCGCTGGACGGTGACAATCCACAATATCATATTAAACCGATTGTTTTAGATAATATCACTGCACAGATGCCTAGCATCATCGTACCGTCAGTCGTTCGAGATCATTGCAAACATTTAATCTTAGCTGACCCCGATTATGACATTCCCGCAAAAATTGACCTTTTGATAGGGGCCGAACTATTTCATGAAATCTATGATGGACAACGTATTAAGCTGGGGCCCGGCCTACCAGCCGCTCTGCATAGCGTTTTCGGTTGGATACTCAGTGGTGCGGTCAATACCGATGCATTAGTACCTCCTTCCACTGCTTCCTCATTACTAGCTTCCACATACTCGCTAGATGAGCAGATAAAGCGGTTCTGGGAAGTCGAGGAACCACCGTGTATACCTATTACCGTACCAGAGGATGACCTGTGTGAACGTTTGTACACAGATATGACTTATAGAAAACCTAACGGTCGTTATGTAGTGCCTATTCTATTAAAAGACGATAACTGTACCTTAGGTGATTCATACAATAGTTCATTATCACGACTAACTAACCTTGAAAGAAAATTTAGTCGACAAGACCAACTTAAGCACGATTACGTAAACTTTATGCGCGAGTATGAGAGTATGGGTCACATGTATCCTGTATCTAATCCTTTTTCACACACGAAAAAACCTCATCTTATTCCACATCATTGCGTCATTCGTCCAGAAAGCACGACAACTAAATTACGCGTTGTGTTTGACGCAAGCTGCAAGACAACAAACGGTAAATCTCTAAATGACCTTGTGTTCACTGGACCTAAGCTCCAAGTTGATATTATAGACATAATAACGGGGTTTAGACTACATGCGATAGTGTTCACGTGTGACATATCAAAAATGTATCGTCAGATTTTAATAAGACCTGACGATCGTTGCTATCAGCATGTGCTATGGCGAGAGTCTTCAAGTGACCCAGTCAAAGAATATGAACTCGCTACTGTCAGTTGCGGTGTGAGTAGTTCACTTTATCTCGCTATACGTACTTTGCATAAATTAGCTGAAGATCACGGTGCTGAGTACCCACGCGCTGCTGAGGCACTTCTTCATGAGACCTTCATGGACGATATCACGACTGGAGCGCCCACTGTGAGTGAAGCTATCGCACTAAGAGAACAACTCGTAAAGTTGTTAAGTTGCGCACAGTTTGAACTCCGTAAGTGGAGTAGTAATTCTAACGCGTTCCTTGAAACTCTGCCAATGGACCATTGCCAATCTCCGAAACCTTTCTCAGAAGAAGGTAACAAATCTACTATGAAAATCTTAGGAGTTCAGTATGACCCTTCAGCTGATGCATTCACTTATTCTCACTCTTGTATCGAGGATGAAGAGTTCACTAAGCGTTCCATTTTGTCCCACGTGGCTCGCGTATTTGATCCACTGGGGTGGCTGGCACCGTTCATTCTGAAGGCAAAAATACTTCTACAAGATTTATGGCGTCTTAACCTTACTTGGGACGAACCCGTACCCAGGGACATAGCTAAAGACTGGCGGGATTTTACCTTCGATCTACCAAACTTAAACCTTATTGAAGTACCTCGGCAAATCATACCCCATCAATCAGCACATCCCACAGAAGTGGAACTGATCGGATTCTGTGACGGATCAACCAAAGCGTACGGTTGTTGTATTTATCTCCGCGTGGTCACTTTAGACAAGGTTAAAACGCATCTATTAATCGCTAAAACTAAGGTAGCACCACTCAAAATTCTCACCGTAAATCGATTGGAACTTTGTGGAGCGGTGTTGCTATCTAAAGTAGTAACTCGTATCTTTACCTTTCTTAATAAAAGGCTCAATGTTAAAAATATCGTGTTGTTCACAGACAGCTCGACCGTATTGTCATGGTTGAACACAGAGCCGCATAAACTTAAAACTTTTGTAGCACATCGGGTGGTACAAATTAGAGAAACTACATTTACAGCGGTGTGGCGACATGTTTCCACCCATGACAACCCAGCGGATATCTGTAGTCGAGGTCTCTCGTGCTTAGAATTAGCTACTTGCGAAAGTTGGTGGTCAGGACCAAAATGGCTGACTAATGATCCTATCGACTGGCCTGTATCAGCAGTTGAAAGGCATGAAAACGTTCCAGAGTTAAAGTTATTGTCACACTTGTGTCATGCCAGTTACATGACACAAGATGCTGACGTGCTAGAAGACCAACTGGAACGTTCCTCCAAACTTTCACGTCTACAACGAGTAGTAGCTTGGATCTATCGATTTATAAATAACTCTAAACTAAAACGCGTTGAACGGAACTTGTCACCGTTTCTAACTTCCATAGAATTAGATAATTCTTTGGAAAGAATAGTTAAATATGTTCAACGTACTCGATATCTTTTGAAACTAGCTCCTTTTTTAGACTCTAGTCAAGTCCTGCGAGTTAGGGGAAGAATCACAAATACAAACTTACCTGACTACGTCAAACATCCTTACCTCTTACCCAAAACATCTCGGCTGAGCAATCTCCTGATCGATTATTATCACGCAACTTACCTTCACTGCGGACCTCGCTTGCTTCACTCTTTACTTCAGCGTCGATTTTGGGTGCTTGGCGTTCGAAATCTTATTCGATCTCGCTTATCTAAATGCGTCACTTGCTTTAAGGTAAAGCCAAGGCCTCTTCAACCAATTATGGGTGATCTTCCGTCTTCCCGACTGAAACCAGGTCAATGCTTCCAGACAGTAGGTATTGACTTCGGGGGTCCATTCATGATTAAAGAAAGCAGGCGCAGGAACGCTAAAATATACAAAGCATATTTGTGTCTGATGGTTTGTCACGCCGTCAAGAGCATACACCTTGAACTAGTCACGGAGATGACCACCGAAGCTTTCATAGCAGCGCTGGACCGCTTCGTATCCCGGAGAGGTCTATGTCAATACATAGTCACTGACGGTGGTACCAACTTTGTGGGAGCCAAACGCTACTTATCCGAAGTTTCTGAATTGCTTAAAAGAGATAAGGACAACATCTCGTGCCAGCTCGCATCTCGCGGTATTTCGATGAAATTCAATCCCGCATCCGGTCCTCATTTCGGTGCCATCTTTGAAAGCGGTATCAAATCTACCAAATATCATCTAAAACGTATTGTAGGATCCCAGGTTCTAACCTATGAGGAATTCTATACCGTGTTGACAAAGATTGAAGCAATGTTAAACTCCAGACCTTTAGTGGAGCTCTCGTCCGATCCCGGTGAGGTTGACGCTCTTACAGCTGGGCACTTCTTAGTGGGACGACCTCTAGTTTCCCTTCCGGAGCCGGTACATGCCGAAAACGTACCTCTGCGTACTCGGTGGCAACTGGTACAGAGACTATCTCAAAGTTTCTGGCGAACCTGGCAAAGAGATTATTTACATACCCTACAGCAAAGGAGTAAATGGTTAAAGGACGGGGGGAGACAACCTAAGTTGAGCGATCTTGTCATTATCTACGAACCTAACTTGCCAGCAAATGAATGGCGATTAGGTCGAGTTGTAAAACTACATCCTGGCAGGGACAACATTATTCGTGTCGTGACCGTCAAAACCTCCAAAGGTCTACTTGTGAGACCTGCGGTTAAAATCTGTCCGTTACCTATAGATGAAAGCAATTAGACTTATATCACTTCCTACCATATTTTATATATAATATCTAACTCTTACACAATATATACTTACTATATATATTATACACCTTAGAAATTTAATCAATAAGCTATAATTTTATAAAATAATCTACTATGTACATAACCTCCTACTAGTACCAAATGCACATAATCTATAATAATAATAATCAGAAAAAACACACTATGCCAACAGAACTATGTATCCGTAAAGTATGACTGTAGAATACGAGTCGAGAACTCATGAATCATCTTATGAAATCCCTGGTTGATTTCAAGTGGGGGGATATGAACAGGCTTAAGGTCTTTCCTTGTTTGTTTCCCTATCCAATATTCTATCCTAATTTAAATCCTCGCGCCACCTACACACAACCGACGAAAGCGACGAAACCCGGCACGCGGCGGCAAGAGGAACTATTCTGTATCGTCCATCTTCAAAAACTAAACGTGTCCCGCGGGCACAAATTATGCAAATTAAATAAAAACTCCATAAAAAGGTGACGAAGTGATGTGTGTAAGGAACTGTTGAAACGACTAATATCGCTGTGAGTACCTACCTATTGTTATTCCTTAAATCTATCCAGACTTTAGCCTTTTACTAAAACTTTCATCTTATCAAATCCTCGTTTTCAATTTAAACGTAAACAACTAGCCTCTGCCTATAACAGACGCATTTCGTCAACGACGAATTGCACTGTGCCCGTCACAATGAGACGTCCAGTTGTTAGGTCTCATTAGCCTGTAATTTTTCTGGCTCTCAAGGACTGCTGCTGGAACATACCGTTAGGTGCTTGGTGACAGATTTTCTACTTGAGGGTGGTCGCTAGCCAGGCGGGCATTCGCAAAATGCCCTTCCACCATGCGGTGAAGCTCTGGGCGGGATTCGAACCATGGACCTGCTGCGCGGCAGTCCATAGCCAAAGCCACTGAGCCGTCACTGCTTAAAAAGGTTACTGTCTCTAAACTTAAGTCAAACTGAATTGTTGCTTAAAACGTGTGTTACCTATGCTTACGTTATCTCCTTCTAAAACTACAAAATAAATTACATACTGATTTCATTTATTTTATACTAGCTGCACCTGCAACTTCGTTCGCGATTGCCGTACCTGCAAACTAATTATTCACACTTGTGCACTGTTTATCTCATATTAAGCAATGCCTTGGTCTGCGGTGAAGCACTTCTAGTAAAGCATAGCTCAGAAAGGAACTTTTAACTTTAGGTTTGAAAACTCCCGGGTTGTACTTTCCAGAAGACAGTAGTTAAGTAACTCAGAGAGTACCTTCGCGGTTCGCACAATAAATGTTGAAGAAAAGTACTTTGTGCGTTTCTTTGGAATTTCGATTTTAAAACGTCGTCTTTTTCAATTTAAATTAATAAATTACAACTAAGTGTACATTTTCACTATCATCCCTTTTCCCGAGGAAACCGTGCTGAATTTCGGGAATAAAAGTATACAATAACCTTCTTCGTAGTATGAACTCATATCATGTTCAGTTTCTTTGAATTCCATTCAGTGGTTTTGGAGTGATGCATGGCCGGGATACAGACATACAGACAGACAGACAGGCAGACAGACAAAAATATAAAAAAATACAGTTTTGGCATCCCGGGTATCAGCTACAGAGTGCTCTCAATTTTTTTTTAGTATTTGGCATGTACAATTATTGGATCTGTTACAGTTTTATTTTATTATAGGTATAGATAGATTGTGCACTTCCATTGCGCAGTCTCCCAAATGTTATTGGCAAAAGATAGATGGTTAAAAAACTGACTGTGTCGAATGTTCGAGATTTTAGAGTTTTATCTTAGCAAGCTTGCAAATCTAAATATGGCTGCCCGTGGAGTGCCAGGCTGCCCGTGGGGTGCCAAGCTGCCTGTGGGGTGACAAGCTGCCCTTGGGGTGCCGAGCGGTCCATGGGGTGCCGGGCGGCCCATGGGGTTCCAGGCTCACTCACTATTCAAAAGAAGAATAATTGAAATCGGACTACGCGTTAATTAATTACAAATAAGTGTCATTTTGACTTTTATCCCATAATGTTCATCCACTAAAGGGCTAAAGGATGAAGATGAAGGAATGCTGAGCGATTTTTCCATCCGAAATAATTTAGATATCCTATTGATGGTTTTTTGCCTCGTACATTGCTCATCTCCTCGCAAAACTCTGGTGCGTACGCCTTATTAATTCTTCACATTTTGCGCACAACAAGATTTAGCTTAGTAAATTTCACTCAAAAGTACAAAATCCTTTTAACCTACGCTAAAAAAAAAATAACTTGATGAAGTCGGTAACATGATGGTTCAATAGTACCTATTATCACAATATTGTAAGCATGGTACCGACTTCAACAAATTATTTCACACATTCGAGTGTTGAAGTCGGTTCTATTTCCTGGTTTAAATTTTTTTTCTACAAAAAAGTACGAAAAAACTACTTATAGGATCAAAAAACTATCGATTGTCATTCACTGTCAATGACTGTATCATCAAGATAGAAAAATACTTTTCAGGTATTGGAGTGTAACTCAAAAACGGCTTGACCGATTTTGGTAAATCAGACCACACGGCAAGAATCAGTTTCAAATAAAAATCATCAAAATCGGTTCACTCAGTCAAAAGTTCTGAAGTAACAAAGATAACAAAAATAGACGAATTGAGTGCCTCATCTTTTTTTTTAAGTCTTTAAAAAGAAAGAAATCCTATTAACTACTTGTTTTAAAAGAATATTTTCTTTGGTGAAGTTTATATATATACAACAAAAGTTGCGTTAACTAACGGGGAATAATGAATACCCACCACAAGTTTGTAAAGTAGAGAGAGTAACATAAGTAGGTATAAAGACCAAGATCAGATACGCAAAATAGTTTCCTTATGTTAAAATTGAGGAAAATACGTCAAATAACTACGAAGCAGGAAAGCTGGGGGCATTGAAGTAAAGCCAAACGACGTTACATCTGCTTTCTAATTTTGAAATTCGGATAGTGCGTAATTTGCACCTTATTTATAGAAATGTTATGTAACTCTTTTCGTGCCAAGGAAAGGTCCAACAAAAAACAGGAAAATCGCACCCTTGGGAGAGAGCCACATGATTTTTGCCTTTCAGTAGAAGTTTATGGTTGATTGTGGTTTTTTCTACCCTTCGTTTTTTTCACATATCTAAGTATCTATACAATACTGCACATTTATGACATGTCATATGATGTTAGATAAAATATGAAACGTTTAGGCTATTTACACTTTACATAATTACATTATACATTATTGGTCTTATTTATAATCGTTCCATAAATTAATGATACGTCTTTAGTAAAGCTCTTTTGCGCAGTCGCTAGCAGTTTTGCCATTACAGTGGTAAGAAATTAATATTAAATAACAAAAATTCCAAATTAATATTTGATTTGTTTATTCTATAAATAAAATGAAGCACTGTTTTGAATGTGTGTTATTTAAAAATTAAAAATTTGCGCGTAACTGTAAATTTTTTGTGTTTTATTTGTTTACTGTGACTTTGGGACGTCTGAAAAAAGTGTTATACTTCACCCGCAGAAGCCGCCCAAGTAGTGGCATTGCTGGATTCTGTACTTAGTCAGCGTGTTGTGGCTGAAAATTGCATCTAAGCCTGTCATACAGATGACCTAATATGAACAGTCATAGAGTTTACAAATGCTACCGGGAGATTGTTTTGTTCATGCGCCGTTCAGGAACTGGCAGAAATCGGGTCACTTCTGAGCAAGATGATCGATTTATTGTGACAACTTCTTTACGAAATCGATGCCTTACCGTTTTTCAACTGCAGCAGCATCTTCATGTTGTACGTAAGGTAAGTAAGGCTGTAAGTGACTCTACAATAAGGAGAAGGTTGAAGGAACGTGGACTGGTATCACGGTATGGACGGCAAGACAGAGCTTGCCTTCGTGTCTGGGGCACATCTTCCTGCACTTAATTCTCATTGGTATTTAAAACAGTATCTTGAACCTTAAGTGATGCCCTATGCACATTTTATTGGCAACATCTTCGTATTGGAGCTCACACCGCGGGTGTCGTTGGTACGATAGTATCTTACCGAAGTCGGTATCTCCATTATAGAATGGCCAGCAAGAAGCCCAGATATGAATCCCATTGAACATCTATATTTGAGCACGAGATCCTGCCCCAGAAACACTTATCCAGCTGCAAAATGCAAACTAAGAGGAATGGAATGCCACAACATGTAATCGTGACTCTCATCCGATCGATGAAGAACCGTATGGAAGCAGTAATAATAGATTGGGGAGGGAATCAAGATTATTAAATAAACATTTCTAAGCATTTCTTTTCATTTACATTTGTTGTTTTATTTTTTCCTTCATACTCCATACACGGTAAAAAAGACTGTTTTGAAAGTTTAATTAAAATTTAGAACATTATCATCAGAATTTTAAAACCTCATATAACTCACTATTAAACGACATTTGGCCTATATATAATTTTTTTTTATAATCCTTACAAAACAGGGTGTTTAGATTTTTTTGATGAGAAGTGTGTATACTATTAGCTGCCATTATGTTGGAAATGGAAAAACTAGGACTTAAGATCAACCACGCCAAAACCAAGCTGATGGTGGTCGATCGTGCCAACAAGCTGCATCTCACTGGTATGTTAGGACTGGAACTGGTGAATGACTTAATTTACCTAGGCGCTAACATAAACAACACGGGGTCTTGCGAGAAAGAGGTCAGAAGGCGTATCGGCATGGCCAAAAGGGCCATGTCTCAGTTACACAAAATATGGAGAGACCGCAACATATCACGAAAACCCAAGGTGAAGCTTGTTAAATCGCTGGTCTTTTCCATATTCAGCTATGGTGTAGAGACATGGACCCTGAAGAAGGCGGATAGAGACCGTATCGATGCAATTGAGATGTGGTGCTGGAGGAAGATGCTGTAGATTCCTTGGACAGCATTCCGCACGAACGTCTCTATTCTTTGTGAGCTCAATATAAAGACCCGCCTTTCCAATGCCTACGTAGGCAACTCGAATTCTTCGGCTATATCGCCAGAAAGGAGGAGCATAACCTGGATCAGCTCATGGTTACTGGCAAGGTGGATGGCAAGCGCCCAAGGGGTCGTATTCCGTTGAGATGGTCGGACCAAATCCGCACAGCTTTGGACTCCAATCTACACGACGCACTCCATGACGCCAAGGATAGGCATAAGTGGCGGGACACCGTCAAGACGAAAGTACTCCAGAAGCGGAGGACCCTCAGTAATGAGGAGAACGAAGCAAGGAGAAGGATGTTGGAAATGATTCATATTGTGAAAAAAAACTTATGTATGCAAATACCATATAATTTACTAGAAAAACACAAAACATGCTGTGTGAAAACACTGATACTCGTAGTAGGAAGATATAAATATGTCATTCTAACCGCCCTCCAATATAGGACGAGGTTCTCAATTCGACCAAATCTTTTTTGTACTTATACCTGTTACGCGATTATTCTGTGCATTGAATTGAACTTTTTAAGTTAGAACATATCATAAACTTGGTCCGATTTAAATTTTATCAAAATCGGTTAATTCATTTTCAAGATAAAGTCAATTAACTGAAAAATGTATTTGCATATCTGGATGTTAATGGTAATGGCAACTCTCGTTGATGGTGGGATATGCATCAATAGAAACAGAAAAAAAAGCAATAAAAAAAACATTACTTTCAACTCGTAACGTGTGAATTATAATACATACTTCTTAGCAGCAACCCAAGTCAAAAGTATATTACAAGGTAAAATGTAGCCACATACCGTATTTGAGTTGCATTTATCCGGCAATTGGCCGCGACCCTACGTTTCCGTTCGTTAGTCCGCTCGGAAATGTGTCGGAACATTGTTCGGTTGGCTCAGACTCGCTTTGCTCCGCTATGTAAAATCACTGCACGATAATATTGTAAAGTTCACTACAGAATATCCACTTTGAGAAAACTGTTATATAGAATGCTATATCTAGCTGCTAAATTCACATGATATTACAAAAGTAGTTTATTGTGACATAACTGTAATAGTTAGACATATGATAATCCGGACTTTTTTTTTCATATTGATGTCCTCTAGACAATTGTTGTCCATCACTTTGCTCTACTGGCAACTATTTTCGCAGTGTACGCGAGATAACGGTTTTTTTTTTTTTACAGTTTGGGTTACATTATCGAAATTTCGTATGGATCCCTTACTTTTTGAAAATATTCTATAGTCTATGTTCATCAGGGGTAGTGTAGGATTTTAATGATGAAAGAATTTTCCATATCGTTCCAGTAGTTTTTAAGTTTATTCGTTACATGAGACTGTTTGTGCCAGATGAGAACGTGGCGCGGCGTCGCCGGCCGCCACTGATTGTGGTGCCCCGCGCTGAAACTAACTTATAATTAGCGATGTCACCTTTGGTACGAACGCTGCGTCTATTAAATCAGGTTGTCGAAAGAACTGACGTATTTGCTTGCAAAGTCACGGAATTCAAGAAATCTGTTTTATTTGAAATATGTTAGAATTGAATTAAATTTTGATTTAATGTTTATATAATGATATTCTAATTTAATCTTGATTTATTTTTTCATCTCATTTTTCCTTAATTATTTTTTTTATTTGTTATTCAAGACGTATATGGTCTTCCGATATAATAAAAAATGGATCGTTTTGATAAATTGTCCTCTAACAAAAACTCCATCTATATATATTAGAATCAAAGTCTTGGCTCACTGACTGACAGACAACGCACAGCCTAAACCGCTGGTCGCAGAGACTTGAAATTTAGAGGGTGTATTTGTATTGATGAAAGATTGATGAAAGTAAAGAAAATGATAACGTTTTACGGGACCAATTTAAAAAGTACGAAAAAGTATAATATATATGACACGTTTTACACGGTTCCCAAAACCGGTAACGGTTCCTGAGAGATAATCCACGCGGGCGAAGCTGCGGGTAAAAGCTAGTAAAATAATATTTAAAAACTTTTCTTTACCTCTCTATGGTGTTAAATTGCACAGGCTTCTAAAACTGTTTCGAATAAGAAATATTATTTGATATATCAAAATATTTCATGAAAAAATCATATAATGGCGTAACAAAATAAAAAGTAAGTACTTGTAGAATTATTTGTGTATTCAACATCATTCTAAAGTTATCGTACTAACAAACTGCACAGTTATATTTTCCCGAAATGCATCTGTTGTCACACAGACGAGCCGCCAAAGTCAAAGTCAAAATCATTTATGTAATTTAGGCGTCTACGACGCTCTTATGAAGGCCAATAACAAATTATAAAATTGAGATATAATACATTGTACTGCCACGTTCAGCAAAAAAAAATGTATACAGCCACTGCGAGCAGAACGGGCAAGAAACTCGGGCCCATTATTTTAAACGTCTTTTAAAATGGGTTACATACTTACTGTACAATAAAATTATTACAATAATTGTTTAAATTACGTAGGTGACAGGTGATAGCTTGGCAGAGGCGGAAATGTCCAGTCATTTTTGTCGTTTTAGTATTCACAAACTGTGTAGTAGTATTTCTTAATCAATATGTTTTTCACGTGCAACTTCTTTTTTTTATGTTATTGTGACAGCACAAGTTCGAGGCCCACTTGATGTTAAGCGGACTAACCTCTACCTATAACAGATGACACAAGTCACGAATTGCACTGCGCCTGTCACCTGCAGACCTAGTCGTTAAGTCTCATCTGCTTGTAATTTCTCTGGGTCTCAAGGACTGCTGCCGGAACACACCGTTAGGTGTGACAGATGGCGACAGATTTTCCACTTGAGGGTGGTCACTAGCCAGCGGGCATTCCCAAAATGCCTTTCCACCATGCGGTGAAGCTCAAGCCCACGGCGGGATTCGAACCATGGACCTGAAAATGCATGTAACTTGAATTCCCCTTTCGTGAGCGTTGTTACATGTTTGGGAACTTTATTATAAAAACGCATCGCTAGGTTCGTAAGCTTGGTGCTGTAGCATTCGAATCTAAATATTATATTGTTGCTATCTCGTCTGTCTCGGCTACCAAGATGCTGTCAGGCTTTGCAAACACAGGGTTTACTAGGTCACACTTTCATAGTTTCCTTAATATGTTTTAAAATACAGGTTCCACATTGAGTTGAATATAATTTTGCATTTTTATTTTGCAATGGCTCTTCAATTTTGTACTTTATATATTTTGGCTTTGGATAAAATTCTAAATCTTACATATGTTAATAATTCATTAAGTAAGTTGAATTCATTGTAATGGGATATTTCTCCAATATTGTTTTCTATAATTTGTAACTAGGATTACAAATTAAGGGATTTAAAGGCGCCGCGCCGGGGACTGTCATTAAAAACTTTTATGAGTTTCCGCCTACAGAGTTTTCTAACAGATTGACTCTCGAATTTTAATGACTTATCGAGGTCCTCCACTGATTTGATCACTGCGTTCAGTTACTGACGTATAATAACAAATAGGTTGAACGTTGATTAATTTGTCACTTATTGTGTCCACTTCATTTTTCTGCCTAAGACTTAAACTTTGTCCTCGTAGAATTAGATCTGTCTCGATTCCTCACTTAACAACAAATCACAATACCTCACCACAAAACTTTATATAATCACACTATCACGATCACTGAATATGGACATTACGATACAATACGATAACTCTAAATAGTAAATTTCTATCAATAAAAATCCAGATAAAAGCACAAAAGTGTCTTTAATTTAGAAATAATAATAGTTATACAATGGCAACACAATCAACGAACTTATCGCTAATGCCATCTCTTACATATATTACATAAGAAACGGCAAATTTGAGATTCACCACGACCAGAACTCGAAACTGCTACCAGCCATCCCTATGGGAGATACTCTACCGATTTAACAATCGTGGTGAGTTAATCATAGCTAAAATTAATACTTTCCTTCCTGCTGCTTAACTATCTTAAGAGAACGGAGTGACATATGCATCCAAACGGAATTGGCCTACAAACAAGAATATTTTCTCAATCAGCTTTAAACTTTTTATGATGGCGCAACCTGATAAAATATGTAACACTGTTAATGATGCAATAACGCTTGCTAAGCGACTATAGGGGCGGATGCGAATCGCGCTCGTGGCTCCAATTTTTCCTTTCGATGTAATTTTGTGAATTACATTTTTCTTTTAGTAAAAAGTAAAACTTATATATAGTTAGTTATGTACATAGCTTTACTGCGGAACATAATCACGTAAACTCACATATACCTAACTTGCACTTACCGCATATTTTATTTGAATTTGTATCCTTTCAGAACAAACAAGCTTGATCTGTGCAACTTGCTCAAATGTCAAAACGTCGATGTATACCATATATATGAAAAAAAAATCGAAGCGCTCGTAGCGTGCATTCGGAGGGCACGTTAAACTGTCGGTCCCGGTTTTTGTCTAAGGATGGCAGTTGTTATAGTATGGTGGTAGGGCATTTTGCGAATGCCCGCTTGGCTAGCTACCACCCTCAAGTAGAAAATCTGTGGCCAAGCACCTAACGGTGTGTTCCGGCAGCTGTCCTTGAGAGCCAGAACTTCTAGGTTAGCCTGAACAACATCTTAGATCACATCATCACTTACCGTCAGGTGAGATAGTGACCAAAGGCTAACCTATCTGGAAATAAAAAAATATATATTATGTATAATATTAGGTCCTTACATATGAAATTGGCGTTTTGTATGGGAGGAACAAAAAGTCGAATATTTTTTAATATAATATATTTAATTAATCAAAGTATGAACCATTATTTTCTATGCACTTTTGCCATCTCATAGGTAGTTCATTGATCCCTTTACTAAAAAAACCAGTCGGACGGGAATCAATAAAATCTTTGATGGCGATTTGGACTGCCCCATCGGAGTTGAATTTTTTCCCTTGCAAGAAGTTATCCAAATTTCGTAAAAAATGGTAATCTGTTGGAGCAAGGTCCGGGGAGTACGGAGGATGTCTTAGACTTTCCAATTGAAGCGCTTCTAATTTAGTAGCCGTCTGTAGCGCAGTGTGTGGTCTAGCGTTGTCGTGAAGCAGCAGTGGCGTGGAGCGATTGACCAGCCTAGGTTGTTTAGCCGCTAGCTTTTCCATCATGGTTTGCAATTCCTGACAATAGACATCAGCCGTAATAGTCTGGCCAGATTTGAAAAAACTGTAATGAACAATACCGGCACTAGTGCACCAAACGCTTACAAGTAACTTTTTTGGGGTTAATTTTCGCTTGGGGCAGGATTTGGCTGGCTGGCCAGGATCTAACCATTGCGCTGAGCGCTTCCGATTATCGTAAAGAACCCATTTTTCATCACAGGTAATGATTCGGTTTAAAATACCTTCATTATTGTGCCGGTTTAGTAATGTAACGCAGCAGTCGACGCGCGTTTGCCGGTTTGTTTCAGTCAATTCGTGAGGTACCCACCTTTCAAGCTTTTTAATCTTCCCAATTTGCTTCAAGTGAATTAAAACAGTTTTATCACTAACATCGCAGCCTGCAGCTAACTCGGACGTGGTTTGCGATGGATCCGCTTCCACAATAGCCTTCAACTCTTCATTATCAACTTGAGTCTCAGGCCGTCCACGGGGCTTGTTCTGCAGGTCGAAATTTCCAGAACGAAAACGTTGGAACCAAAAACGAACTGTGTTTTCTTTTGCAACACGACCGCCATACACATCATTCACCCTTCGAGTTGTTTCCGCAGCACTAGTGCCACGGCGGAACTCGTACTCGTAAATAATGCGATATTTAAGGTTTTCCATTTTGTAAAATGAGTGACGCAAACAGAAAAAAACAGAAGAAAAAAAACAAATGAATGACGATCATCGAAGCACAAATACATGAGTCTATAGCTGTACAAATTTGAATTTGGAATTCCTTACCAAAGAGGAGAAATTCGTGATTAAAGTGGCCAGTACGAAAAACGCCAATTTCATATGTAAGGACCTAATAATTATGTTAGAGAGGTCAATATCTTTTGAAGGGAACATTTTCACAAATACTCATAAAACCTAGGTTGAACGGCTAAAGGCAATAATTTATTTCATCCCTTATCAACTTACACCCATTCCAAGTCCAATGGGTCATTTATAACTTAGTTAATCGTCGAAAACACGGCACACAATTTACGAAACAAGCATAAATCCTTTCCCTTTGTATTAATCTATGGATTAATATTTTGTTTGCAATTCACATTTCGATTTCGATGTAGTGGAGTGGGAAAGCATCATATATTTTACTAAAAACCAAGGACGAATTCAGAGCAATTCTCATCGGACGATTCAACCGTTTTCGTACTCGGTGCGTGCGATAACATTCTAATTAATGAACAAACCTTTCGTATCCACTGTGAATATGAAATATTATTTGCGCGGCCAATGGGGCGTTCAAATAAAATATTCATACAATAACATCGTCCATAATTGCAGTAGACATGCAGGTCTGTCTGTTTTTTATATAGATAATTATGCTTTGCAATTTTGCTCACTTTTTCAGTGGGGTTTACCCAACTTCACAAGGAGGGTTATGATTTTCGAGAATATGTACAGACATCTATATGAATTGATAAGGATTTTTTGACCCTACAGCCTAAGCGGCTTGGTGTATTTCAACAAGTGAGTTGTCTTAGGAATGCTGGTGCAGGATGGCAACACACACACACACTCGGACTGGTGCAGGATGTTCGACAAAAAAATGTCGCGTAATTTCCCGAACGCTGCCCATGTGAATAGAATTCTTCGGGAGACCTCTTTGTTGCTGTTAGACATACCTAATTGAACAGTTTGTCCTAGGTAGGTAATAGTCGACGATTTTGAGGGTGTTGTTTCTTACAACTGCCGGTACGGGATAACGTGCAACACAGACATTTGAGACAATCTTTGTCTTAACCAACTCTTGTCTTTACTTTAAAACCCACTTGTTACTGCAATCAACTCAGGTCGCTGAGCATTCTACTGAACGTCTTCAAGCGACTCTAGTATAATAGCATAATGATTATATCCCTGTCGAAATGAAGGTGAGTGATATATTTGCCATAAATATGAATGGCGTAATCTTTCCAATCCAAGAGCTAGAAAACGTCTTCAAAGCCTTCGTGAACTGTTTCGTAAAGATAACAACTCTCTGTCTCACGCCTCGCTGAAGTTCGATTGGTTCCTTGCTCGTGTCCTGTAATCAATTTAACAATGTGGCGTTTCTATACAAACAATTCCAGACTTCGACAATAGTCGATTTGACATTGCTGAAGAGACTGCAGTACCGGCCAGGCTTAGATTAAATCAAAGGCTTTCTTATAGTATACAAACGCTAGACAAAGTGGCCGGTTATACTCCTCAGTCTTCTGTATAATCTGGCGGATCGTATAAATGTGGTCTATGCTGTTAAAGTCTTTTCGGAAACTGGTTTGTTCTGGAAGCTTGCAGTGATCAAACTTTGAAGCGAGACGGCATTATTATGCACTATTAGATATATATATACTACTTTATTGTTACACAACACAATTTAATGAATAAGAGGTAAACATATTACAACTATTCAAGTAGGTAGAATGAAAATAGTATGGGTGTGTGCACTAATACTTTCCGCGGCAGGTCGGGATGCTGGGCGGTACGGCAGTGCGGTGTACACGACTAGCGGTGAAGATAAGATGCGAACAAAGATATCCGTGGATATGAAGTTACTACTACTTAAGTTAAACTTTTCAAACTGCCCACATGATTAAAATTATATTAAAGAAATTCGACGTCTCAGGTAATTGAACACCCACTTGTAGTAAAGGTAAAAAACATGATTTAGCAATAACTAAGGATTGAATTGAATGAATATATTCATAAGCAAACTGGTGCAGTTTGACAGTGATTAGGTCATATAGTGTTTGATGAAAAGCATCTATGTGGCATATTATTTTTCTGTATATTAATGGCTTTTTTATAGCGGAAAGGTCTAAGGTAAGGTAAGGTTTTCTTTGTTTACCCTTTTAAAATGAATTTCTCAATTTCCAAAAGGTAAACAAAGAATGTTATCCCTGTCCCATCGTTTACATTCCTTTTTTTTTCCTTTCCAATTATTTACATTAAAAGTAACTTTGCTAAACAAAGCTAACAATATGATTGTAAAACATTTTAAAAAAGTTCTTTATAAACAATTATAGCATCAATCTTCCATATTAAATAGAAAGCTCTTAAGATCTTAAAATACTTTAACATGAAAACACCTATTGAAACGTTAGTCCTAAAGAAATACTGAGTAACAAGAACCCTACAATAGCGAGATTATGCGATAGAGATTTAGGTGCACTGCTCAAACGGTTGCATAGAGGGTTCCTCTAGCCACCAACAGAGACTTTTCTTTATTTTTTTTATGTCGTCCACGGCAGCGATGGTTGTAAGTCTCGTATTTTAACAAATGGATGAAATTATAATTTTCTGGCTTGTATTGATTTGCATTGAATAAAAGGTAGTAAAAACGAAAGCACTTAAGTTTCTCAGGAAATTTTAATGTTAAGTATACTTTAGAACGAGCAAAAACTTTGCACCTGCAATGATATGTGCGCGTTTGGGGATTTTTTTTTCTCGTAATGTGGTAATGATTATTCTGCAAACATTTTTGTTGTAAATGTGAAATGCAGGTGTAAATTAAAGTGCAGTGTACCTTAACTAAACACGCTTAGTTTAAGTAAGTCAAGAAGCAAGTACAGCTAGTCGTGAAGGCCTATTTGCACATTGATTAGTGTTTAGTAGTGCTGTTTAGTGATTAGGTTTAGTGCAGCTGTTTAGTGCAATTAGTGTCCAATACTGTTTAGCTGTGGCGTTAAGTAGATCAATATCGTTTTCGCCACTGACATTTGTCAAAATAATAATTTAAATGGATACACAATCTCTTTCGCTATTTCAAAAGAAACAGCGATGCAATTGTGGTATAGGAATTTGGGTATAGGAAATAGAAGAAAACAGTAATAGGGTATAGTTTTTTTTTTTTTTAATAATTATTATAGTATCTGTATTTTGTATATATATACTTGCAAAAAATTATGGGTTAAGTAAGATTCGAAGATTATAAGGTTCGAATGTCTGTCCAAGCGGTGAGCACACAGACTGTGAAGGTGAAGGTGGTGCAAGCGCTACGTGGATAATTGCAAAAATATAACGCGCACAAAACTCAATCACTAAACAGAAATAATATACTAAACACTAGCCAGTTGCTGTCCAAATGTGAAACTAAGCTACTTAATACTAAATACCTGCACTAAACACTAACAAATGTGCAAACGTGCCTTGAGGTGTAGTGATGTTGTGAGGGCGCATCGAGTGACGCATGTTCTATCGCTATCTCGATGCAGGCTTAGCGTTGAATCAAGTCCTCTTCGCCAGTCACCGGCCCCACTACACCCGGCTCTCTTACACCGGCTAATAGTTAGCATAGGCACCTCATTAAAATCACGTCATCTAGGGCGTTAATAACGGGTTTGATGAACTAGCATGGAGTGCATGAATGGGGCATTTGAGTAGATACATAGGTATCTATGCTTTTATATTTTTTACGATAAAACTATGTATGTATTGTTTCTCAATATCTAGCACTAAGACTATATAGTGTACATGATAAGAACGATGTTGCAATGTGGTCACAATATGAATAAATAAAATTAAAATAAAAACTTGCACTTTGTAAAATTGTCTGCTATTTGGGCTTGACTTTCTTGCTGGTAACTTGGGTACAAATACCTATTTTAATAAAGCTAAGTTGACTGGACATCAAATTTTCTAATATAAAATAAATAATATGCACTTAGAGAATGCCCCTTGGGGTACTGAGTTAGAATTACACCGCCACATATGTTCCTGTGGATGGCATAAGAGGCGACGAATATAAAGACACTAAAAGAAAGCAGTGCCTTGTGAAGAACTGCCACCTAAAACTGCGATCTTCAAGACTTCTGGAGGAACCCCTTTCCAAGCGTGGGGTATTTGGCAAACCCCTCAAAATGGGTAGGCATTTGTCCATAGGTGGATGTCATCTAGCGGTTGATGATGATGATGATGATGAAATACCGAATACAGATATATAACTAAGATTGTAAAATATAGAGTACCAAAAAACGGTGCAAGAAATGGATGAGAAATAAATATTGCGGCATCCCCATTCAGCTTGTATTAAAAATATGAAGAAAGTGATGAACCAACTAAGAATCTTAGTTTACTAATGTACTGTAAAGCCTAATTTATGTACACAGCCATACTGGGCTAAAATAAATGCTTATGAATGTTTACAACTACTGAGGTGTATGTAGTGCAAAACGATATTACTCGTAGTAAAATTTGATATTTTGTGTTACTTTGGTCTATCCGAAAATCAAGAAAATATGTGTCGAAAAAGGTTGTTTTACACTTGTCATCATATTGTTTTTGCCCATAAACCTGGATATAGTCAGATAACGCGCAAGCGAAGCTGCATGTACTACTAGTAGTTAGAAAAAAAAATGTTTTATTCGAATTTCCTTGTAGTTTATTATAAAATCCATACAATAATGAAGTTTATTTAAACTATTTACTCTATACTATTGAGATAGAATTAAGTATGGTTATAGTTTATATTAAGTAGTAAAAAACATAATAGACAAAATTTTGTACCAAACAAAATAATAGTAACTCATTGTTATATGCATTTAATGGTTTTCAGCACCATTTTTTCAAGTAATTTAATTTAAAAAATTTAGGTGCCTTTCTTTTAATTGACGTCATTTCCTTAACATGTTTTGTATTTTAGTTTAAACTAAAATTCGTGTATATGTTGTCTTAAGAAACAATGTTTCGTTATTGTTACAATTAGAGTCCTTGTTATAAAATTGTAGTAAAAATACAAAAAAAAACACTTAGGAAACCTGTAACACACTTAACTCTTTAATGAAATTTTATGAATAAATTTATCTTCTTTAGGTCCTAGAATAACTAAGAATATTAACATTTTATTCAGTTTTCATGAGTATCTACGTAATTTTTAAGGGACATTCGATTATAAAACTCATGTTCAAAACCTTATTATAGAACATATAATAATACTACGTATAGAATGGACACTCCTCTCCCCCCACCAAAACGAGCTTTCCTCACCCCGCCACCGATTCTGAGCTGTCGCTGACCTGACATGAGTACGGGACGCGCAATTCGCGCACAATGACGTGACGACGAAGCGTGACGATTGAACGAGTATTTTAATAGTTGAGAATGGGGTACTTTTGTGCTGTTTACGGTTGCTTATCAACTAAACGAGAAAACGATATGAGTTTTTGTAGATTCCCTAAGGATAAAACGAGGTAAGTCATTCTTGGTAACCTACACTAATTACCTACCTATTTGACGTTCTTTAAACGTACGTAACTTATAAAAAGCGGTCAAGCGCGTGTCGGGCCACGCGTAATGTAGGGTTCCGTAGTAGCCCGTTATAATAATATAGAATAGTTCTGTTGTTCTTTTTCTTTTTATCTCTCTACCTATAACTTTGTTAGCAATTTGTTCTTTTGCTTATAAATTGTGATTGCTTGCACGTGTAGACAGTTGTTGACCGTGACAATTAAGTTGGAATATACGTTTCTTAGTTGCTCACAAACTTTTTTCTTGTCTCCATTTAACGACACCTCTCTATAACGCCATAAAATGCACAGTCCCTTGAGTTTACACTGTATATATATATATACATCTATATATAGTGTAAACTATATAACGACACTGAAGGACTGTGCATATATATGTACATATATTATATATTCAAGAACCAACAAACAGAGTCACAATATTTTCCTAATGAAAAATTATTCTGATTTATAATAATAATTATAAGACGGCGAGGATGAGGTCTAAAAAGTACCTTATACTCGTACCGAAGCTAAACGATCAACTCTGTACAGTCATATCTGTTATGACTTATGATATAGGTCATACAGAAACATATTATCTAATTGTTGCCTTCTAGAGTTTAATTGCAATAATTTATTTTTGTTTAGCAGCTCTTCATAATGGTTTAATATTATGCAATAAATACGTTAATTCGTTGTTGAAGTTACTAGAGGACTTTATGACCAAATTAAATATTTTAAACCACGTGCTATTATTATATTTTGAAAATTTACATGAACGACTAATTTACTAGCTAATATTATTACTTAATCATTTATGACTTGAACTTCATCAAAGTTAGAATCCCATAACACATATGTAAAATTACACATTACAAATCACATACCCTTCACGTGCAGGTATACTCAAACATACAGAAACACGCACCGACACATACGCCTTTCAAATTCCTCACCATTCGCTTAAACTCGTACACCAATACTACACCACAGAATAATGACTACACGTAAATATTAATTATTAAAAATATACAAAATGACGTTAATTTCGAATAAAAACAATTTCGTTAAATATTTTTCCTATATGTTTCAATGTATTGGTTCAAGCCGCCGTTCTGTGCATAATATTAAGTTAAGAACTAGTTCCTTAATGTTGTTTACTATATTATTCAATATTTCACATGTTTACAAACACGACTCATACCATATATACCTTAAAAATAATACTTAAACAATTCACAAACCATTTTTATGTAATTGTCACTTTAAAAACGTATATCTTTTCTATTGTAAGCTACGAACAAAGAGCCGTGATTCATGATCGTCCCTATATAAAGGCGTGTTTGGTCGTCGGACGTTTAACTTCCAGGCAGCGAACTATTCGACTGCCTCATCCGACCCATACTTCAAACCCCCCCGTCGCCGACCACGGCAGGTATTGGACGACCCGGATGACCCCATCGCAGCCATTACGTTGGCAGCTTTAGCGTTGTCCGCAAGTCGTCCTGGTAACATCCCCAGGTGTGCGGTAATCAGAGGTTACACAATCAAACACCGAGCTCGCCGGCGAGCTCGAGGCAAAAATAAAAACCCGATTAGTGTCTCTCCAAATAGTCACAGAGCAATATTCAATAGGGCCCATTCTCAACGGTACAACACTGCAGTTGTACCGGGGCATTTAGTTCCGATTCCCCCTTTGTCTCTCGGCAGCGAGACAAGCCGAGGTCCGAACCACAGTGGTGCCCTTGAGCTCGCTGTCACCCCTCCCGATAGTAGCGTGGCGTTTTCGGCGCCCGCAGGAGACGGAGGTATAAGGCGCTTTTCGCCTTATACGCCCGTCTCAGAAGAAGTGCCCTCAGCGCTTCTTCTTCCTGGGCTATAAGAGGGCCTCCCCTCGCCCAAAGTCCGGTGGAGCTGTACGTCCGTATAGCGGTAGACAGCATCTATGTCCTCCCTAAAAAAAAAAAAAAAAAAAAGTCGGACGTTTAGTCTCGATCTTGCGCTCGTAGAGTCAAGACCTCCTGAGGATGCTTCGTTTAGAAGCGAAACGCGTCGAATACTCTTCCGGTTTGGCTGCGTGGCGTTTGTGACGTCACGTCGGCTTAATAGGAAATTAGGCGGAATTGTCACTAGATATATATCATTTTTATCAAGATTTTTTAAGTGTTTTATTAAATAATTAATTAAATGTTTTCTTAAAATACTTTTAAAATATTTGTTATTATTATTAAAAATAAATAGTTTCCGCAATCCCCAACACTCCTGGGGGGATGCTACAACCCCCCTTTCCCCCCTCCACCCCTTTCTATAGTACATAAGTATGTATATCGATTCTTAAGTCCTTCCACTACTTCATCTTAGTAACTTTAAAGGATTTATTCTAAGAATTTTGTATTTGGTACAAAATTATCTAACACCCAAGTTCAACGACTATTACTGCTAAAGTAATAAAGTTATCTTAATCGCTATAATTTTCCTTGAAAGTTTATGCACTATCATCATGATTTTTTTCAGATTTTTCAAGCCAGCAGTTTAGGTTTTAGAGGGGGGGGGGGACGCCCTACTGGAACAAAAATTTGCACTTTAAAGTTGAATATTTCGTAAATGAAGCATTAAATCGTAAAATAGTATTAGCACCCCCTAAATCATTTCAAAATACCTATTCAATGATACCCCGTTTGATGGAATAGACCACGAAAAAAAAAATTCATACCCACATCACTTGTATGAGAGCAATACTAAAAAAAATATTTTTCAAAATTTTATTTTACCACTTTATTGGTGTGGTAAGTTTACGTACCCGTACAAAATTGCAGCTTTCTAGTACAAACGGTCTCTTAGCAAAACCTCGGACAGACGGACAGACTGACGGACATGACGAAACTATAAGGGTTCCTTGTAGGTACTACGGAACCCTAAAAACCGGTAATTTACAGTAGGTATTGAAAAACATACAAACATAATACTTTATCTTTGTATCGTATTTAAACTGTTTGAAAATAATGATTATTTTAGAAGATTTTCGGTTGCAAAAAATATCTGTGTATATCGATTTCCTTTGTAGCGAAACAAGTTTGGTGTCTTTGTAACCTATACGTACCATAGAGAAAAGCAATACACATACCGACCTTCGCTACGGTTGACACGCGGCACACTTCATGTTTGTTTATAAGATCAACATTAAATATTATTGTGATTGTTATTATTATCACTTGTATAAAATATGAACTTGGAATGATACTTTTTGTATAGTATCTATTATTGTATAAGTAATGGAGCGAAATGTGAAGTAATGTGACCTACTCGGTTGAATGTTGCATATACCTACGTCGTGCATGGAGTTGGATTGTTGTGCTTGTAAATGTTTCTGAAGGTAGGTAAGGTACGCATAACCTAAGAACTCTAATAAGTCATAATAACAGCATCAAAAGATTGTTAAGTAGGTAAGTACAATAATTATTCATACGATGACAACCTTAGACTTCACGCACACATTTACGCGTGTACAAAAACAACATTTGTAGTGTCTGTGTAATAGGTAGTTAGTCGAGTGTCCAGGCTGTGACCTTATTAAAGGAGACATTATATACATAGTCAAATTCAAGTCAAACATTCTTTAGTGAAAGTTGCTTGCTTTATTAAACCACGTCTATGAAATTCCTTAAGGGAATTGGAAAGGGGATACATTTCGCGTATTTAGGGTTCGTAGTAGCCCGTTATCACAATATAGAACGATTTTGTTGTTCTCTATTCTCTTCCACTTTCTTCCTGCTTGAGCTATAAAATAAGAGTACGTTTGCTGCCAATGTATTCACAAAATTACAATTCGAAGATTAAACAAAGCTCTTTTGTGACTTCTATGGGTACTCGAATGAAAACGTAAGGATAGCGCGATTAAGGACCCGGTGGTACAGCGACACCTAGCGGCTGATTTGTGAAATTAATGATAATATATTATGGTTTTTTATTTTAAATTTTGTTTTTTAATGCTAGTCTTTGCCCGTTTTCACGAAGCAACTACTTCATTTTGGTTAATTTAAAGGATTTATTCGAAGGATTTTGTATTTTTTGAAGCAATGATGGCCGAGCGGTTATAGCTATAGACTGCCGCGCCGCAGTACCCTGGTTCGATCCCCACCGCCGGCTTGAGCTTCACCGCATGGTGGAAGGGCATTTTGCGATTGCCCGCCTGGCTAGCTACCACCCTCAAGTAGAAAATCTGTCGCCAAGCACCTTACGGTGTGCTCCAGCAGTAGTCCTTGAGAGCCAGTGAAATTACAGGCACATGAGAGTTAACAACTATGTCTCAAGGTGACGGGCGCAGTGCAATTCGTGAATGAAATGCATCTTTTATAGGCAGAGGTTAGTCCGCTTAACATCAGGTGGGCCTCGAGCTTGATCCGTCACAATAAGATAAAAAAAAAATATTTGGTACAGAATTATCCAACACCCAATAAAAATGACTATTACTGCTAAACTAATAAAGTAATCTTAACTTCTATAGTTTTCCTTTAAAGTTCATAAAATGCACTAACACGATTTCTTTTCAGATTTTTCAAGCCAGCAGCAAAAAATTGCACTTTAAAGTTTAATATTTCGCAAATGGGGCATTAAATCGAAAAATAGTATAAGCGACCCTTCAGATATTTTAATAGATATATTTAACGATATGGGGATGTTTTTTTTCGTCGTCTACTCCATCGATTGTGTGGATACGATAGAATAGATGACGAAAAAAAAATACCCACATTGGATTTAGAGGTGTGTACGCTAAAAAAATATTTTCCACAATTTTATTAGCGTGATTTTAATATTAAAATCACGCTAATAAAATTGTGGAAAATATTTTTTTAGCGTACACACCTCTACATCCCATCCCTACAAAACTGTATCTTAACAAAATCTCGGACAAAAATATAGACACACAGATAGACATTACGAAACTATACGAGTTCCTTGTCAGGGCTACGAATCCCTAAAAACTGGCAAAACAGAAGCATAGATTAGGCTCAGAGATATGCAGAATTTAACAGAGTTTGATCACTTGATATTAAAAATATGACACAACTGCGTTTGTATGAGAAGCGCTACGTGCCCTCTAGCTTTAAATGTAATAAACTGATAGTTAAAACAAGCAGCTACAACTGCTACGAGTATCTACAAGCTACGATGATTTTAATAATATTATTATCAATTAACTGATCGCCGATACGAGCTGCTGTGAGCGCTACGAGCTACGGCTATTTTTCACTTTTTGTATATATGACCGGCTTTCAGTACAACGAGCACATCCAGGCTACATTGATTTACAAATTTGATTAACGGTTGCGGAAACGAGGGGTGATGACTGCTACGAACGGCTACGCACGTAGTGAAGCGCTCGTAGCGAAGTTTCGAAGTGCTCGTAGCAAAGTTTGCTTAGCCGTTCAGATTATGAATTGTACTATTATATAGATTATGAAATCGATCGGCAAAGTTAAGCAACGTCCGCGCGGTCATGAGTTGGACGTGTGATTGCCAGTGACATTACTACTGAGCGCTTCCGTGCTTCGGAGGGCACATTAAGCCATCGGTCCCGGTTGTTGTCTTAGGATGGCCCGACAGGATGGTAGGGCGTTTTGCGGAAGCCCACCTGGCTAACTACCACCCTTAAGTAGAAAATCTGTCGCCAAGCACCTAAGCGTGTGTTCTGGCAGCTGTCCTTGAGAACCACTAATTCAAGGTTAACCTGAACAACATTTTCTACCACATCATCACTTACCATCAGGTGAGATAGTAGTAAAAGGCTTACCTATCAGGCATAAAAAAAACAATAAACGTAGTACTAGTGATGTTTTTACTTGTCTTCGAACATACATATTATTATATTCCATGTGATTTTTTGTTTGCATTTATATAATATTTATGTATATTAAAACTTCATATTAAGTAGCCATTCACTTAATTCAACCACAGATTGTTTATGTTTTATACATATTTTGTTACTTACTGTCATTTTGTACTTGTAGAACCACGCGTTTTTTTTATCGAGAAGCTTGTACAGGGCAACTTTTTTCTCGAGTCTAATGTTTTTCTAAACATGATTTAGCAGTTAAATTTCTGAGTTGTATATGTAAAACTTATGAAATGTTGGACTTAGCTTAACTCTGTCTTATTTTTCTGCTATTAATTTTTATTTTCTTAAATTTCAGAACATCAATTGAGAAAGTTTTTCTAACCATTTACATAACAAAAGTAAATGTTATTATGTTTTCATTTACCAACTCTAACTATAACAAAAGGTATCTAGAATAAAGAAAACTTTGTGACTATTTTGGTTATGGGTTAAATGTGATGCACCAGCTATTTATTTAATTTTTAATATGACTGTATTGTATATATTTTTAGTTATAATAAAAAGTGCTGTAATATGTGCATTTTTCATTGTGATCTATTTAACAAAAAATATGATAATTACTAAGCGTTTACCAATCTACTGGTTTCATCACCCTTACATATCGGTATCTAATTCATAACAATAGATTTTTTCGGTATATTTTATTAGCTGATAAAATATACCGAAGTTATCCTACACCTTTAGGACGGCTTTAGGATAACTTAGGCTACCAGCTTTAGGATAACTTAATCGAATCATAATTATCGTGGTCTGAAAAAGTAAGTGTTTAAAGATTATCCCTTCAAAGCTAAAGTTTTTTCATTATATTAATTTCTAACATTTTAATGGTTGTAAAAAATATAAATCTAAAGTGCTGCAGCCAGGTATCTCCAGCCGCGGGTTTCAATATCGCTAGTATTATCCTCAACAAATATGTAATCAACCAAATTGAAAAATAGCTTATGTTTACTTTTTTGGCCTACTCTGCCGGTAAACAGGCGTGATGTTATATAAATGTTACATAATTACAGGAGATGGGGCTTAGATTTATCACACACCTTATCCTGTCACATATCAATTGCACTGACACATAATCGCAGCATGTCAAAGTTCTAACCTATATGTGGTAATTGTACGCCTGTAATTCAAATACTTCCTTCAGTTATTTTTTAAGAATCAACTACGTGCACTTAGCAATAATCATAAAATACATAATGATCCACACCACTCCCAGTCATGTCTAACTCTAACACAATAAATATAGCGAAACATTCTTGGAAATTTATTCACGAAAAATGAAATGCCGGGGAACGACAAATCTGATATGCGGAATATAGACAAGCGGCGGACTTGTGCCGTAATTCAGCCGTATCAGACATCTCGAATAAAAACTCAGTACTAAGTTAATATCTCCCAGCGTTTGTTACATGAAGTCATTGGAAAATTTAATTGTCGCGGTCTCGCAACGGCCATAAACACGGGTTCTGTTGAAACGAGGACTCGTTAAACTTACAGGCAGCTTTAACTTCTGCGTTATGCAATGCTAGGCTCCGCTTTAACAAGATAGCGTCGAAATATGTACAATTACTATGTATATATATGGTGTTATGTATATAGTGTATAGTGTTTATTATTTGTATATATATGGCTCTTATATGTTTGGTGACAATGGAATTTGTATGATGCACCGCATGGTGGAAGGGCATTTTGCGAATGCCCGCCTGGCTAGCGACCACCCTCAAGTAGAAAGTCTGTCGCCAAGCACCGAAAGGTGTGTTCCAGCAGTAGTCCTTGAGAGCCAGTGAAATTACAGGCACAATGAGACTTAACAACTATGTCTCAATGTGGGGGCGCAGTGCAATTCGTGAGTTGTCATGAATTGCAACTGTTATAGGCAGAGGTTAGTCCACTTAACATCAGGTAGGCCTCGAGCTTGTTCCGTCACAATAAAATAAAAAACTAAAAAAAAAAACATGGCTCAATATCGTGACGTGCAAGTATCACATAATTTCATATATCATATGATATTATGATACATAGGTGTCAGTTCTACCTCTCCACATTTAAGACAACGTATTAAATTAAAACGCTCCGCAATAAAAGCGTGTGTTGTGCAAGCTATATTCCACTTAAAAACTAATATGTCCCATAACCCTATTCGGAGGCTTTGCATCGTGACAATCCCATCGCCAATTACTAGTAAATTGTCGCGTGACAAGACAGATATACTTCGGCCATCTGCCACGATCTGTCTTATATCATTTTAAATTATTCCTTGACATTTTGCGCACGACACAGATTTTCCCTCGACCGTACAATAAAAGTTGCGTTTACTTACGGGATTAAAATGAATACCCACCACAAGTTTTAAAAGTAGGTAAAATAATATAGAAAGAGACCAACATTCGATATTCTAAAATGTCTCCCGTGTAAAAATTGAGGAAAGCAAATCAAATAACTTACGAAGCAGGAATGTGGGACCTCTAATGTAAAGGCAAATGAAGTGTAACCGTAGATTAACATCTGTTCTCTTATTTTGAAATCTGTGTAAAGTGTGTTTTTTGAAGCTAATTAAGAGTAATTTTCCACAATAATAATAAAAAAAAAAAAAAAAAAAAAACAACTACCGCTGACAGAAGTCGCCTTTTTTCACAAAACAATTTTAAAATTGTGTTTTTACAGTTTTTGTAAGAAATTTCATTACTTTATACAATTCCCAGTATTTATTAAAACCTGCTATAACATAATAGCAAAACAGCTAAGAGAATATTGCAAAAGAAACAGCAAAAATGACTCCAAAAAGTAATATTGACACCTTACGTCAAAGAAATATAAACAACAACAAATTACGAGTTAAAACAGAAAACTAAATGATTAAATGATTACAAGATCAAAGGCGAGGGAGAAAACTACAGCGGAGACCACCTGCGCACGTGTCCAATCATCGCCTACCCCGTCATCTAAGAGCTCCTCGTCGGGAGACGAATTCCACACTCCCCGCGAATCGAGTGCATCGAGTGATGGGGGTGGGCCACCGACGCCGCCGCCGCCGCCGAGACCTGTGCGACGGGGACGTCCCCCGCTACCGGCACGCTTGGAGCCTGTGGGGCAATCTGCTCCGCGCCCGGCCCCCGCTACCGGTGGTGTAGTGCGCCGCATGCGATGGACCCCATCAATAAATGAAAACTGCATGCGTGCCTACTATGAGGCTACAGAGGGAGGAACCATCTTGACTGCGTACCGTGATCGTATGCTGCCTCTGTTTCAGACCCTTGAGCCGACCGTCGCCGTATCCGCTCAACGCCTGTCGGATCAAGTACGAGCTATCCACCGATGCAAGCTGTTGGACCAATCTGTGCTTGATCGGCTCCGCCTGGAGGCGCTTACTACTCGCGCGGCTCCTCCCCTAATGCAGGATCTACCTACCGCGTTGTCGACCCCGGCCCTGGCTGTTATACCGTCACCGGAGGTGACACCAATGGCAATGGTTGATCTTGATGTTGGGGAGGGAGATTGTGCGAGTATGAGCGTGACTAACCAGGTGAGTGAGCAATTGAGGAGGGCTTTGGAGGACGCGATTAGCCAATATCGATACACACCCGACTCTAGGCCGCGACTACCACGTTTGCCTACTCATAGACGCAATCTAGCGTTAATGGGGGCCTTGAATACTTTGCTGGCCCCGTATTTGCGAACTAGCGAAGATTTAGTTGATACCCATTCGATATTGTACTGTGGCGCCATTGCGGCGTGTCGTGTTGCTCGTGTCAAGTTCCCGGACACTGACCGAGCACCGCGTCCCGCCGGGTGTGCGCCCGCATGGCAAGTACGAATCGAGCGACGTATCAATTCATTCCGGACTCTCATTGCTAAACTACTCTGCTTCAGTCGGGGCAATAACCGCCCCCGAGTGATGCGTTTCGTGACCCAGGCCTTTGCCGGAACCGGTGTCCTGCCCCGAGACTACATGACCTGTGTCACGGATCGCATTGACTTTCTGAAACAGAAGATCTATGCGTGGGCGAGTCGTATTCGTCGCTACAGAGAGCGTGTTGATAGATACTGGCTTAATCGCCTCTTTCAAAGTGATCAGAAGAAGGTATACCGGAAGTGGGAAGGGACCAATCAGAGTGTGATCGACGGACAACTACCTGATGCCTGTACCATGAATGATTTCTGGCGTGGCATCTGGTCGATACCCGTCGAACACACAGAAGGTGATTGGATTAGTGTTGTCCAGCGGGAATGTGAGTCTATCGAATCCATGGGGTCTGTTAATATAGACCCCGTAGACGTTACTTGTGCAATTCGTTCGACCCAGAACTGGAAAAGTCCTGGCCCGGACGGATTGCACAACTTCTGGATAAAATGGATTCGTTGCTCACATGACCGATTGGCAACTCAATTTCAAGAGGCCCTTGAGCTTGGTTCTCTTCCCCGTTTCATGACTACCGGTATCACCTTCCTGCTCCACAAGTCCGGTAGTACCACGGATCCGAAAAACTATAGACCTATCACGTGCTTGCCTACCATCTACAAGCTCCTTACATCCATTCTGACCACAAAAATTAACACGCACATTGTTGCGAACAATGTTTTAGCCCCTGCTCAGAATGGATGTAGGGTTGGGTCCCGTGGTACTAAGGAGCTCCTCCTCATAGATATGACCATTAGCCAACAAGTTCGGCGGAACAGAGGGGCTCTCTCTGTTGCCTGGATTGACTACAAGAAGGCCTATGATTCAGTGCCTCATTCATGGCTGGAAAGGATATTAGAGTTGTATAAAATTGATGCAACCCTAAAATCCTTTTTAGCTGCGTGTATGAGACAGTGGACCACAGTCCTTCGTCAACCAGGTGGTAGCAACACTTCCTCTGACCCGCAGGACTTTATAAGGATTGAGCGGGGCATCTTCCAGGGTGATAGTCTAAGTCCATTGTGGTTTTGCCTAGCGTTAAATCCTCTCAGCACTTTGCTGAAGGATTCAGGGCTAGGCTTTCGGCTTCGAAGAGGAGGTGAGGTCATTAGTCATCTGCTGTACATGGACGATCTCAAGCTGTTTACTCCGAAACGCCAAGACTTGATGGAGCTACTAAAAACTACACAGGTTTTCAGTAGTGCCATTAGGATGGAGTTTGGTGTAGATAAGTGTGCGGTCTTGCATGTACAGCAGGGGAACGTTGTAAATTCTCCGAATTTGCAGCTTTCTGAGACAATGACTTTCAGATCTCTCTCCGAAGTCGAGACCTACAAGTACCTCGGTATGTCAGAGTCGTTGGGTATTTCGGTAGAGGACATCAAAAAATCGGTAAAGGAGCGCTTCTTTTTCCGCCTGACAAAAGTACTTAAAAGTCTTTTGTCTGGAGGCAACAGGGCGCGCGCCTTTAACGGTTGGGTGATGCCTCTACTGATATACTCCTTTGGCATACTGAAGTGGACACAGACTGAGCTGGACGCCCTGGATAGAAAGGTCCGACAACTGCTCACTTCACATCGCATGCTACACCCGCGCTCGTCCGTTATGAGACTGTACATTCCACGGAAATGGGGAGGTCGCGGCTTTTTAAATGCCAAGACCCTTCACAACCGTGAAGTGTGCAATCTCAGGGATTATTTCCGTAACCACGAGTGCGGGATGCATCGCGATGTCGTGGCGGTTGACAAGGGCCTCACACCGCTCTCCTTGGCGAACGATAACTGGCGCAAACCAACGATGCTGAGCACCGATGACCGCAAGGCAGTATGGAAAGGCAAGGAGCTGCACGGTAGGTTTTTCCGGGCCCTAACAGGGCCTGATGTGGATTTACCAGCTTCGGTGAATTGGCTACGCTTCGGAGACCTCTTTGGGGAAACCGAGGGTTTTGCCTGTGCAATTGCAGACGAAGTAATGATGACGAACAACTATCGGAAATATATCTTGAAGGACGGTACGGTCGACATTTGTCGAGCATGCCGCCGACCCGGAGAGTCACTCAGGCATATCATTTCCGGTTGTTCGCATCTTGCTAACGGCGAGTATTTGCACAGGCACAACCAAGTGGCCAAGATCATCCACCAGCAACTTGCCCTTCAATACGGCCTTGTTGAGTCAGAGGTGCCGTACTACCAGTACGCACCGGCGCCAGTTCTCGAGAATGGTCGTGCATTGCTCTACTGGGACCGCTCTATCATCACGGACAGGACTATTGTTTGCAATAAACCTGATATCGTGGTGGTCGACCGATCCCAGCGCCGGGCAGTGCTCGTAGATATCACCATCCCACATGACGAGAATCTCGTTAAGGCCGAAAAGGATAAAGTCAGCAAGTACCTTGATTTGGCTCACGAGGTAACCGCCATGTGGGATGTTGACTCGACGATCATTGTCCCGATAGTCGTTTCGGCGAACGGCCTTATAGCGAAGAGCCTCGACCAACACCTTAAGAGGCTCTCGCTAGATGGTTGGATCAAGGGTCTGATGCAGAAGGCAGTGATACTGGACACAACACGCATTGTCCGGAGGTTCCTCTCTCTGCAGCCCTAACCACTGGTCGCTTGGGCTCTGCCCCGCGACCAGCGGCACCCTAGTTTTAAGTTTTTTATAATATTTATTTTTGTAATAATGTTGTAAAAAATTTAAAATTATGTTGTATAATAAATAAAGTATATAATAATAATAAAAATCTTTATTTAAGCCAATTAACACTTTTTCAAACTTATGTATTGCTGGTGGTCTTCACACTAGACGTTTAAGTCTGTATCGTAAAGACCTTTTGATAGCTGTACAGTAATAGGGTTAGCGCTCAGTTGACTTTATTAAAGTTTTACAGCAAAATATTTATGAATATATGTTTAACCTACATAACATCAGTTCCATACAGTTTTTTTGTAAATTATCCATACATAAATGCTATTTATATTTTTACTAAATTTGTAAAAGATATATATATATATATATATATATATATATATATATATATATATATATATATATTTTTTTTAATATATATAAATATTATCATATATAGAAAGTATAAACAAGTAAGTATAGAATATATAAATTACGAATAATTAACATATATGAGTAATCCATAAATTTAAGAAGTTGTCAATAAAACTTTTTCAGTCTCATCATAGTTAAGCGTGAGCAACCAGTTTACAATGATGGTTTTGGCTTCAAACACTGAACTATGTTTGATATCGCACTGATTCAGGACTTTATTATATAAATATGTCTCAATAAAAGGGCTAAATCTTTTTGCAAAAAATGTACGAATAACCGGTAATTTTACTTGAAAAACTCGTTTATGTAGCCTATTACTAAAATCAGCCGATGTTTTAAAAAGTCTGTGAGCAATGAGAGAAGTCTGAAGTATAAATAGCTGCCGAACATTTAGCATTTTGGCTTCCTTGTACAGATCATTGGTAGGATATCTAAATTTCTTTTTTAGCATAACTTTAAGGACAGACCGTTGAGCTCTCTCAATAGCGATCATAACTGTTTTTGAAGAACTTCCCCAGCTAGAGATGCAGTAGGTTAAAAGTGATTGACACAAAGCATAGTACACAACTTTTAGTGCATCCAGGTCAGCAGAATTACGTAGTAGTCGCATGATTCGAGTAACGTTACGGACCCTACCAGATAAGGTTGCAATATGTGCCTTGAAATTTAAATTGTGATCTAACGTAACACCCAGATACTTAATAGTATCAGTTCCAACTATACACTCACAGGAACATGAGTAGTCTGCATAGTTCAAACAATGATGTATTTTGATATCATTAAGCGAGGGCGGAGAAGATGCTTTTGTCTTATGAAAACACAAATACTTAGTTTTTTTAATATTTAAGGTCAACAGGTTAAATTGGAGCCATTGTGCAATTTGAGACATTCCTTGCTCGGCCATATTTATTACTTCTGACCAGTTTACTCCATTATACAAAATTACGGTGTCGTCAGCATAACAAATTATTTCGGCATTCCTAATTTGAATATTTAGCAAGTCATTTATATATAAAATAAATAATGTAGGGCCCAGTATGCTTCCTTGAGGGACGCCAAAGTTTATGCTTTGCAAATCACTGTAATACTGGCCCACTCTAACACATTGTTTCCGTTCCCGTAGGTAACTCATAAACCAGTGTAATGAAATTCCTCTGATTCCAGCGTTTTCGAGTTTTCTAGTCAATACTGGAATGGAAACGGTGTCAAAGGCCTTGGCCAGGTCCAAGAAGACTCCAATACATGCTTTATTCTGATCCAAGTATGATGAAATAGTAGAAGTTAATAGCGATACAGCGTCATTAGTGGATGTCCCCTGTCGGAAGCCAAATTGACGAGAGGAAAGAAGATTTTGTGATTCTAAATATAAAACTAATCTTTTATTCATGATCTTTTCTAGGAGTTTTGAGAAAACTCCTAACAAAGATATGGGCCTGTAATTATCTGGAGTACTCCTATTACCACTTTTATAAATGGGGAATACCGATGCCGTTTTCCACGCTAGAGGGAATACTCCAGTAGTGAAACTAAGGTTAAATATTGATGATAAAGGTTCCACAATAAAGTCTTTAATTTGTTTAATCAGATAATTATCAAGATTGTCCATACCTGGAGCTTTATCATTACGGAGTTGCATTATAAGTTGCTCAACTTCATCAGTACAGGTTGGATGCATAAAAAAGGAGTCTGTTGTACCCTGTAATCTATTAAGTGATGCTAATTCTTCTTCAGTTTTATTTAGTCTCTCTAAAATGTTATTTGCTAGTTTTTGTCCAATTGTTGAGAAATGTGAGTTGCAGATGTTAAGTGACTGTTTTTGATTATTCGTGTTTGGAGTATTTAATAATTCTGTTGGTTCTTTTTTCTGTGCTGGCATGTGACATATTCCCTTAATTACCTTCCATATTTTTTTATTGTTTCCTTTGCTACTTTGTAATTCACTGTTTTCATATTGAGTTTTTAGTTTTCGTAAGAGTTTATTACAGTAATTGCGATACCGTTTGTATGTTAATTGCAGTATAACATTTTCTTTACTCTTTTTAGCACGGCAATGAAGTCTGTCCCTATGTTTCATACAGCGTATAAGCCCTGGAGTTATCCAAGGCTTAATATTATATTTAGACCTACTAATCGTAACTTTTTTTGTGTATTTATTTATAATAGTAGTAATTTTTTCTGTAAACAAATTTACTGCAATATTAACATCTTTAGCATTAAGAACATCAGACCAGTCAATATTAGTTAAATCTGTTTTAATACCTTCTACGTTTCTTCGAAAAACAACGCGCTGCAAACTATTAGAACTTTGCGGGTTCAATGCCAGGCCAACTATGGTAATGTTGTGATCCGTATGTCTGATTTACAAGAAATCCCTATGCAGCTCTTGGCCGATTTAACAAATATGTGATCGAGACATGACCCATATCTAGTAGGCACAGTAATAGCTGGTAGAAGTCCGTATTCCGCGTTTAGACACAGGTAACTGGTATTTAAATTATTCAAATTATTTGGTAATATATTAATGTTTATGTCTCCTGCCATCACTAATTGGGGTCTGGCCTTGTATTTGTCAAAATGAGTATCCAAGTCTGACATAAATAGGTCTAGATTTCGAAAGGAAGGTGAACGGTATATCGCAAATATTGTTATGGTGTCCGGTATATCAAGAATTAAGCAATCTGCTTCCTTAAAATTCGGTTCAAAAACTAGAGGGCTCAATGAATTTCTTACATACACGACAACCCCACTGTTTTGGTTTATTATTTTATTAGTCCTGTAGGCAGTGTAGTCAGGTATTAAGGGAATAATAGAAAATTCATCAATGCGACATTCGGTTAAAATAATAATATCAAATAAAGTGCTTGAACGATTTAGGCCAATTAAAAATTTGTCGAAATTTTTTGAAATACTTCTGATATTAAAACTCAGGATTTTCATTTTGTACTCAGCAGTAAGCAAAGTTTTACAGTATTCTATTTCGTCGATGTCATGGCAAACAATATTGATTGCATCTAAATTATCTACGTTAGCATCCATCATTGTGAAAAAGATACAGAAAAATAGGATTTTCATATATTTGGAAGAAAGAGTTATTAGCCAAGACACCGCATTTTGACATTTTTGTTGCTGATTGTAATACGACAGAAATATAATTGTGTTTTTTTTGTGAATTTGTGAATGGAATAACCAAAGAGTAAGCTTTTGTAATATATACGTAGATATATATATATGCGTACAAAATTATATAAATATAACAAAAAATGTGTAATAATAAAGTAATAAATATATATATTATATAAATGTGCAATATAATATAAAAGGATATATCCGAGACATATACAATAAGTTGCCAAGTACATCCCCAGCACTGCTTAAGAAGTAGGCACCATTGATTCATCCGAGAAAATGCGGACGAGGTCTTCATGAGTCCGGATTTGTTGCGCTGGTTTGCCCTCACGCTGTCGTACATATATGCCACCTTGGCTGCACCAACAATGAGCAAAACCTCGCTGTTTAGAGGTATTTCGAGCTTCGCGAAACAACTGCCGATTGACTTTAGTGAGCCGCTCATTAAAAAATATTTTTGGGGCCGGTCCAGCAATATCTATGTCAGCGCTAGTTAAATTTCGCCTCGATTTAGATGCTTTGAAAAACATGTCTCGTTTTGTCCTGCGAATCAAACGAACTACAATGGGGCGAGGAAGTTGGATGCCATCAGCACGTTCAGGGAACTTAGATCCTTTAGTGCGACGAGGACCCACACGCGTCACCCAATTTATATCTTGGTCATTAAGTTCCACGCCAATTTTTCGCGCAGCCACAAGTATTGTGTGAATAAGGTTTTCATTCATAGTCTCAGGAACGCCGGCAATTTCAATTTCGTTTCTGAGATGATTTTGAGCCTGGGTGTTCAGCTCTGCATGCAGTTCATTCACAGTAGCGTGGAGGGCAACAATTTGCTGTTCACTCTCCTCCAATCTGACTACGCGGGAATTTGTAGCAGCTATAGAAGACGTTAAGTCATCCAAACGATCGTGACATCGAGATAAGGAAGAGGTGGCATCCTCTAGTCTTTGCTTAAGTGCCGATATTTCCTGAGTCAGAAGCCTGATTTCCGATGTAAGTTCGCTTACTTCAGTTCCTGATGGAACAGCTGTGGCAGATCCCGTCGATGACGCTGAGTTTGTCTTCTTACGAGTGGTAACGTTAAGCGAGTGGTAGTTAGAACGTATCGGCGTGGCACTATTGTCACCTTTATTCTTTTTTTCTTGCGTGCAACAAGCTGGGCACTTCCAATTTTGGGTATCACCAGATAAACAAGATACGTTGGCACATAATGCACAAAAAGATTTTCCACAAGATGATATACTACATTTATAATGAACTTCGTTGTTTGAAGTAGCAAGGCAGCCTTCGCAATGCATTATTGGTAAAGGATGTAAAATAGTGATATGTAGGCAATTGAAGTAAAATAAAAATATTGTCTTCACTGATGCAGCAAGATATTCCACAAGTGGTTGACGCGTCTACACGGACTAATCTTTGGCGCGCAAGCAATATGGCTGCGTCGTGCGTCACTGAACCAGTTCGCACGTTATACTCAACCGTACGCTCAACGCTCAACCGCGGGAGTCGCTTGCACTTACTTGTAGCTGCGCTCTCGGTGCAGATCCTCGTGTCGATGACAATTAAAACTTTTCTTGGTTAGAATATCTTATATCTGGAGTTCCGACAACAAACTTCAACTACATATGTTCAAGGATGCACTAAACAACAATATCTTTACGTTTTGACTGTGTTCCAGTTCGATTTTAATAGCAAAGTATGATTATTTGCGGGAGATTAAAACATTGAATAGTTTAACAGTCAACCAGGCGTCAAACAACTCTTTGCGTATCTAGCAAAAAACTTTAAAATGCGCCTTGAAGAGGGACATGATTTTCGCCTTTCTGTAGAAGTGTATGGTTAACTGTAGTTTTTTCTACCATTCGTTTTCGTCTATTTCTAATAAATAAATAATGCGTGTATATGTCATCGACATGTAGGGCTTTAACTCTACGTCTGTTTTGCACGTTTTAAGGTTATCACAGGTTTAGTTTACATAAAATAGACCATAATGTATACCATTACGTATTTTATCAACAAGCACCCTATTTTAATGCGAGTGAGATTGTGACACATATTTAATATATTGCACTAGTCATTTTAAAAGTATGTTACCTACTACTATTAAATTGTTTTTTATGCTAGAATACACGGGAACCTTCAGAGCATGTACAAACACAAGTACTTACTACAACTTAACACATTGCTTCTCCTTGAAGAAGAAAATCTTAAGTTCTAGTAGCAGTATAATTCATTGCGAATGAGTTCGTCCGGGGAAGTTTGTCTACCAAGCTGTAACATTCTTTTTTTTACATAGTTCGGCCTGATGGGCGCAGTGCAGTTCGTCATTTGTGACAAAATGCATCTGTTATAAGTAGAGGTAAACGTTTAACACAGCGTATTTAACCTCACAAACTGAGAAAGATTTTATTTAGCATTCAGACTCTGCGCGCAAAAGCGCTTTTAATCCGATAACATTTTTTTTTTACATTAAAAATGCTGGTAGTTACTTCCAGAGTAAGCAAAAAGTAATTATCATTTTTTGAGTTTGGTAAGACATCACCATGCTGCGTTAACATGTATCTACATATAATAAACTGGATGTTAGTGTTGCAGATCACGGGGATAGACTTTAAAATAAAACATTCACAATTCAGTTTCAGTTACGCTCGACAAGAAGAAAAAGAAAATAAGTAGGTTAATTTTTTAATATGCACTTTGATTATAGTTTCACTTACTTACCTAGATGTTTGGCAGTTGTTATCAAATTGTGGTATCTCCTGAAGCACATAACTGTTGTAACATTTTCAAACGTACACGAATCCTTTCAGATACGAAATGCCTGTCGGCGCCACAGCCGCGGATGCGGCTATGGATACTATTACTTATTAATTTTAAATAATATTCTTTACATAACGACAAAGATGAACATGCAAGAATGAGATTATAATTTATAAAACTATTACTTTCTAAGAAACTCAGTACCAGTCTAATAAAGTATTGCAAAGATGTCATGTGGACTACTGGTGGATGTCGTTACAGCTAACACTAATATATTCAAATATTTTTTATAATCTGCCCCTTGTGAAAATAATACCTCACCAAAATATTAAAATCACCTTGAAAATAAGCAGCACACATATAAGCTCCAAGTGTTTCCATTATATTACATGGAAGTAACCGAAATCACCGTGCTTTATGAAAGATCCGGAATATAGGTTGGATTTACGGGTATCCGTTTTGCGCTTGTTATTATATCTTACACTTACTCAGACTCTCACTTTTCGTGCGAACTAAATAGAAGTTGTACACATATAATAGATCAACAGCAATGGAAAAAATACACGAAAGTTACCCATCCATCTATATATATTGCAATACTGCATAGATGGTATATTATAGATATACCATCTTTGCAATATTGGTATATTTGTATATTTATTTGGTTATTATAAAAATATTTGGTTTGCTGATTTTATTTAATAAGTACGAAAGCCTTATATGAATAAGATAAGAAAAATATATTACAGTACATTTTAGTAAAATGTACTGTACTGTATCAGCCGGATTGTCCACTGCTGAACACAGCCTCCCCTATAAAAGGGAAATTTGAAGCGCTCGTAGCGAAGTTTACTTGGCTCTTCTTAACCGATCAGCAAAGTTAAGCAACGTCGCGCGCGGTCAGAAGTTGGATGGATGATCGCTAGTGACATCACTACTGAGCGCTTCCGTACTTCGGAGGGCACGTAAAGCCGTCGGTCCCGGTTGTCGTCTTTGAATGGCAGTCGTTATAGCATGGTGGTAGGGCATTTTGCGAATGCCCGCCTGGCTAGCTACCACTCTCAAGTCGCAAAATCTGTCGCCAAGCACCTAACGGTGTGTTCCGGCAGCTGTCCTTCAGAGCCAGTACTTCTAGGTTAGCCTAAACAACATCTTCACTTACCATCAGGTGAGATAGTGGTCAAAGGCTAACCTATCAAGCATAAATAATAAAATAAAAAATAAAAAGGGGGATTTGCCCTATACCCCACGCTTGGCAGGCGTCTTGGGGATTGCAGTTTAAGATATATATACATATATATATATATATAGATATTGAGAAACAATACATTCATACATAGTTTTATCATAAACAATATAAAAGCATAGATACCTATGTATCTACTCAAATACCCTATTCATGCACTCCATGCTAGTTCATCAAACCCGTTCAATTAACGCCCTAGATGACGTGATTTTAATGAGGTGCCTATGCTAACTATTAGCCGGTGTAAGAGAGCCGGGTGTAGTGGGGCCGGTGACTGGCGAAGAGGACTTGATTCAACGCTAAGCCTGCATCGAGATAGCGATAGAACATGCGCCACTCGATGCGCCCTCACAACCTCGCTACGCCTCAAGGCCCGTTTGCACATTGATTAGTGTTTAGTGCAGATATTTAGTATTATGTAGTTTAGTTTCACATTTGGAAAGCGACTGATTAGTGTTTAGTATTTCTGTTTAGTGATCGTGTTTTATAATACTCGAGAGCAATGAATCCGGGTCACTTAAAGAATGTTAAAAATCTCGGAAACTAAAAATGATAGGTTAATGCAATAAATTGTATTTAATAGACAATGTAATACTCCTTAAATGAAAGTAAAAAAAATATGAGTCACCATACATTTTATTAACACAAAATTACATAAAGAAAAAAACTGCTGATCTCTCCTTAAAACAAAAATAGGAAACATGAAATTTTTGAACTTTATTACGATTTTCTTGAATTTTAATACTTCGTATTGCCTCCTCGTGCTTCCATTACTGCGTTTACGCGGTTTGGCATGCTGTACACCAAGTTCCTTATACGATTTTGGGGAATATTCTCCCATTCCTCTGTGAGAGCAATTTTGAGCTCACGAAGCGTGATTGGGGGAGGGTTTCGTTGTTTTACGCATCTGCCTAGCTCGTCCCAAGCATGCTCTATCGGATTGATATCCGGGCTGCGCGCTGGCCACTCCATACGAGTAATGTTCATCTCTTGAAGGTAGTCATTCACAATCCTACCTGTATGAGGTCGGGCATTGTCATGCATAAATATAGCATCCTCACCTAAATTGACCATAAATGGACCAACGTGATCATTGAGGATTTCTTCCACATATCTTACGCTAGTTAAAGAGCCGTTTTCTATGATCACCAGCTCTGTGCGACTTTCAGAAGAAATTCCGGCCCACACAAGTACAGACCCACCACCGTAGGCTACTTTTTCTTCGATGCATGCTTGCTTGAATCTTTCCCCTGGTCTTCGATACACTCTGTGTCTTCCATCGTGCTTGTAGAGCATAAATTTTGATTCGTCGGAGAACATAACTTTTGACCAATCTTCAATACTCCAATTTACGTGGCTCTGGGCATATCTTAGTCTCGAAATACGATGCCCACGCTCCAGTTTAGGGCCGTTTGCAGGTCTAAGGGGTTTTAAGTTAGATTCAGCAAGCCGACGTCTTACTGTCCATGCACTTGGGTTACTTCCTCCGAGGCGTCGAAACTGATTGGTGAGTTCAGTTCCTGTGAGAAAGCGATTTCGAAGCATGGTGTTCACCAAGTATCGGTCTTCTCGTGCTGTGGTACACCTGGTTCTGCCCGTTCCTGGTCTGCGTAGGTTAGAACCAGTTTCTTCGTAACGTCGGAGAACTCTTTGTACTGTTGACAGCGACACACCGACAGTCCTGGCTGTATCGCGCTGACTCCGGCCGGTTTCCAGCATTGTAAGTATTCTGGTGCATTCTTCAGGCGTAAGCGACATAATTTCAGCTTGAATAATGAATATAGAGCACTATCAACATGGTTTATGTACCCACATAAATGACAGATTACAAACAAAAGCAAAACCAAATGCTGTAATTTCGTAGTTCCATCTTCGAAAGTGGCCCTTTTTCAAATTTGATTTTTTTATGATATAACTTTACAATAACTAAGAAGTTTTAATACCTTCATTTAAGGAGTATTACATTGTCTATTAAATACAATTTATTGCATTAACCTAGCATTTTTAGTTTCCGAGATTTTTAGGATTCTTTAAGTGACCCGGATTCATTGCTCTCGAGGTATAATTAACCATTTACTTCAGACAACTTAGCATTATAAATAACACAGGACCATAAAATATATACCTTAAACTTACATATTATGTAATAGTTTATATGATGACAATAATTTTAATTTAATCACGTTTTTCTGATGACGCGATGCGCGAGGCGTCAGGCTGCCGGAACACACCGTTAGGTGCTTGGCGACAGATTTTCTACTTGAGGGTGGTAGCTAGCCAGGCGGGCATTTGCAAAATGCCCTACCACCATGCCATAACGACTGCCATCCTAAGACAACAACCGGGACCGACGGCTTAACGTGCCCTCCGAAGCACGGAAACGCTCAGTAGTAATGTCACTAGCGGTCACCCATCCAACTCATGACCGCGCGCGACGTTGCTTAACTTTGCTAATCGGTTGAGAACAACTAAGTAAACTTCGCTACGAGCGCTTCGAATGCAAATGTCATGATTGATCTATGCAAATCAATACAAGACATTAAATTATAATGTCTTCCATTTGTTAAAAGACGAGAATTACAACCATCGCTGCCGTTGACGACATAAAAAAATGAAGAGTAGTCTTTGTTGAGTGGAACACTTTTATGCAACCAGTTGAGCAGTGCACGTAAATCTCTATCGCATAATCTCGCTATTGTGGGATCCTTGTTACTTAGTATTTCTTTGGAAAGTACGTTTCATAAAGTGTTTTCATTTTATAGTCTTTTAAGATCTTAAGAGCTTTCCATTCAATATGGAAAATGGATGCTTTATTATATATTTCTAAAGAACTTTTAAAAATGATTTACAATATTATTGTTGCCTTTGTTTAGCAAAGTTACTTTTTATTGCATTGGTTGCCATTGGAATGGCAACGATGGGAGAAGGATAGGATAACTAAAAGCCTGTTCAGCCTTCACTACAAATGAGTGTTCGATTGCCCTAGTAATATATCACTCACCATCTTTTGACAGGGATATAGTCATAAGGTAAGCTAATGCTAGAGTCACTTAAAGAGCTCAGTAGAATGCGCAGTGACCTCGGTAGAGTTCGGTAACAAGTGGGTAACATGGTTAAGACATAAATTGTGTGAAACGTCTATGTTCCACATTATCCCGTACCGGTAGTTGTAAGAAACAATACCCTCGAAATCGTCTACTATTATCTACCTAGGTCAGACTGTTCATTAAGATATGTCTAACAGCAACAAAGAGGTCTCCCGAAGAATCCAACTCACACGGGCACCGTTCGGGAAATTATTAAGGGAAGCGACATTTTCTCGTCGAACATTCTGCACCAGTGTGTGGGTTGCCATCCTGCACCAGTATTCATAAGACAGATCATTTGTTGAAATACACCAAGCCGCTTAGGCTGTAGGGCCAAAAACCCTCGCACATACATACAGATGTCTGTACAGTGTACATATTCTCGAAAAACATAACCCTCCCTGTGCAGTTGGGTAAAAACCCCACTGAAAAAGACAGCAAAGTCGCAAAGCATATGTATCTATTTAAAGAGCCAGACCTACATGTGTACTGCAATTATGGACGATGTTATTATATGAATATTTTATTTGAATGCCCAATTGGCTGACAAAACCATTTCTAATTAACAGTGGATACGAAAGGTTTGCTAATTAATTAGATTGTTGTCGCACGTACCGAGTACGCAAACGGTTAAATCGCCCGATGTTAATTGCTCTTAATTCGTCCCTGGTTTCCTGTAAAATATATGATCTATTCCCACTCCACCACATCGGAAACGAAATGTGAATTGCAAACAAAATATTAATCTACAGATTAATATATAAAGGGAAAGGATTTGTGCTTGTTTCGTAAATTGTGTGCCGTGTTTTCGACGATTAACTAAGTTATAAATGACCCATTCAACTTGGAATGGGTGTAAGTTGATAAGGGATGAAATAAATTGTTGCCTTCATCCGTTCAACCTAGATTTTATAAGAATTTTTGGAAATTTTTCCTTCAAAAGATATTAGCCTTTGTAACATTATTATTATACATAATGTTATTATAAAGTATATTGTATTCACCGACATTTTGACATTTGAACAAGTTGCACATATTAAGCTTGTTTGTTCTGACACGATGTATATTCAAATAAACTTTGGGGTAAGTGTAAGTGATATGTGAATTTACGTGATTATGTTCCGCAGTATAGTTATGTACCTAACCATATTATATACGTTTTACTTTTTGCTAAAAGGAAAACTAAATTCACAAAATTACAGTGAAAGAAAAGTTTAGGCCACGAGCGCGATTCAAACCCGGGATTCACAGCCGTCCCTATAGTCCCATAGTAAGCGTGAGTGCATCAATAACAATATAAGATTTATCAGGTTGCGCCATCGTAAAAAGTTTAAACATAATTGAGAACATATTCTTATATGTAGGACAATTCGTTTGGCTGCAAATGTCACTCCGTTCTCTTAAGATGGTGTTAAACAGTATGAATGAAAGTATACATTAATTTAGCAATGACTTACTCACCACGATTGTTCGGATGGTAGCGGGTTCGAGTCCCAGTCGTGGTTAATAGTTTTCCTTTCGTTGTAATTTTTTAGCTCATTCGCTAAGCATTAATGCAAAAATTACAATGTTAGAGAAAAACTTTATAACATTAAGAGGCAGATCTAATTCCACGCAGACTAAGTCCTAGTCCCTAGGTAGAAAAATGTCTACTTGACACAATAGGTGCCAAAAAAAGAACGTCAAACCTTTTTGATATTACACATCAATAGCTGATCACAGTGATATAAAACAGTGGAGGACCTGATGATGAGTCAAATTCAAGAGAAAAATTCAAGTTGCACGTGAAAAACATATTCACTAAGAAATACTTCTACACAGTTTGTGAATACTAAAACGGCAAAAATGCCTGAACGATTGCGCCTCTGCCAAACTATCGCCTGTCACATACGTAATTTAAAAAAATATTGTTATAATTTGATTGTATAGTTAGTATGTAACACATTGTAAGAGACGTTTAAAAGATTGCCCGCTCTTCTCGCTGTGGCTCTGTACAATTTGTTTTCCTGAACATGGCAGTACCATGTATTATATTTCAATTTGTAATTGACCTTTACAAGAGCGTCGTAGACGCGGTAATTGCATAAATGATTTTGACTTTGACTCTGGCGGCTCGTTTGTGTGACAACAGATGCATTTCGGGAAAACATAACTCTTCAGCTTGTTGGTACGATAACTTTTGAATAACATTGAATATACAAATTATTCAAGTACCTACTTCTTATTTTATTACAACATTTTATGTTTATTTCATGACATAATCTAAAATATCAGTTCCAGATACTCGTAATACCCTTCTCGAAACATTTTTAGAAACCTGTGCAATTTAGCACCATAGAGATTTGGTAATGAAAAGTTTTTAAATGTTATTATATGGAGTTTTTGTTAGAGGACTATGCATCAAAACGATCCATATTTTATTATATCGGAAGACCATATATGTCTGGAATAACGGGACAATGCAGTTATATCAAGAGGCAAAATGGATTAGTGTGTAATATTATTGTGTAATAATGGCAAAATAACATCACAGAAACAACCAAACCTAGGTGTACCTAGGTTTGGTTGTTTCTGTGGTAGCTTCATTATTTAGGATGAATTTTAAATGGGTAAAAATACTTTAAAAATAAAATTGATGTCTATTTTTTCTCAACAGCTTCGTGAGAACATAGGTTGCATTTCACAATAAAAGATACAAAATATTATAGGAGAAAAGTCAAAGTCAAAGATTTTAGTTGCAAGATGTAGGTAACATTTTTCATATAAAAAGTTCCATATACATCGTTGTCATAATTTGCAAAGGACAAAGTGATATATAATGCAAAAATTAAAATATATAGATGTATGTTATGATAAGAGAAATACAATAAAACAGCAAGATACGAAATAGAAATAAATGTCAGTACCTACGAGTAGATAAATAAATGTCAATAAAGATACGTGTATCATAACGTTAACATAAATATAATGTTTTATTTTATCATAGATGCTACACAAATTATTGTAGTTCTTATCAATCAGGGGTCATAATACCATAATACGTTTCATACTAAAATAATATTGAATTTAAATACAATAAATCGGACGTACCACACTTAATATCCTGAGGAAGGCTTCCGGTAGAAGCCGAAACATTGTCGATAGTCATATCGACTCACAGTAAGTTGTTTCACGCTCAAACACCCGTATTTTCAAACATAAAATATAAATAAGAGCGTAAGTTTTTATAATACAATAAATCGGTTACAAGAACAGTTTTAATACTTGCACCACTGCAAATTATTAGCGTGAGGTGCAAGCACAAAAAAGCATGGTATGAAAATAATATATTGAGGCGCTAATTAAATTCTTCTAATACTAGGTACTTTTGAGGAATATTTGTAACTTGGCCGACAATACGTTATATTACAAAATCACAAATATACGACAGGAAAAATTTAAGTCATGTGCGGGTTCGAATGCTCTAACCAATTGAGCTAACATGACATAACGTCATAACTCAAATATTTCCTATCGTTCTTTAACCATCGTATTGGGATGGAGCGACAACTACTTTAAACATGATTTAAATTTATCTGCAGCAGCCTGTGCAAGTGCAGTAATTCTGCCCTTCAACTTCAATTTATTTAAAAATCAATAAGATCTTAGAGTAAGTGCAATAATCACAATGTAACAAATTACCATGTTTTATCATCGGAAACGAAGGTTCATGTTTAAATTACACTTACGAATCTACTCACAATTACAGTCAAAGGAGTAATTTTGACTAAACTAGGGCAAAAAAAAACCTAAAAGTTTAAACATGAATTTACTTTGCAAATGTTAAAAAAAAGAATTACTATTTTTTTTTTAATTGACAGCAAAAATAAGTTCTAAAAATGCAAAATTTGAAGGATGCAAAACGTTACCACTATGAATATGGACAAGTACTTGAAATACAATAGGATCCTGAAATACTGATATGTTCGGTGTGTTGTAGGAGTAAAAATGTATTAAGAAAGACATTTTTTTAATATTAGAATATTAAAAGCGGGCAAAGCCGTGGGTAAAAGCTAGTAAGATAAACATATTAGTATACATGATAGAATGTAACAAATTCATTAATTAATTATACATTTATTAACGACAGCTTCAATCATTGAAGCAGTATCGGAACCAGATATACAATTACAAAAGAAGTTCTTTACTTCAAATTAATTAAAATTAACATACAAATCAATCTCCCAAACTCATCCGCGAGAGATAACTTTATGAGGTAAGCAGTTATATTATAAAAAATATGTACATCTATACTATACACACATATTTATTACAGGGTTATTGGTAAAATGCTAACAACCCCTTAGGGTTGACTTCTGCTAGTTGTCTGACTGTCTGTCTTTTTTTTTATATATATTTTTTCCTTTTTTTTGGGTTTTAATGCCTACTCCGAGCCTAGGGCTACCGCCGCGGCAACAACGAATATCCCTTTGAATAGAGTTATGAAAATGTACATCGAGCAAAGTAATAAAAATATGAAATAATACATTACAGACACAAGAGACTTTTGACATCAGGTGATCCTCGTGCTTATTCAGTCAAAAAACAAAAAATAAGTTTAAAAAAAATGTCTCAAAATGTTTCTTAGGACTAGCAGAAGTCAACCCTTCGAGGTTGTTAGCATTTTACCAATAACCCTGTATATAAACATTGTATAATAATATTATAAAGAGTATTATAAAGATATGTATTTTTTGTATGTATTTAAAAAAAAAATTATTCGTAATACAATTACAACTATCTTTATAGGAATTACCTAATGCGATAATGTAAGTTATATCAAATTAAACAAAAATAAAATCAAAATTAAACCAAATAAATTAAATTAAATCAAATTGAAACAAAATCAAATTAAAATCAAAGTTGAATCACAATTTAATAGAAATAAGACAAAATTAAATAAAAATGAGATGATAAAAATTAATTAAGATTAAATTAGAATTAATTCAACATTATATAAAAATTAAATTCAACACTAACAGATTTCAAATAAAACTGATTTCATAAATTCCGTGACTTTGCAAGCAAAAAGGCCAAATCTTTCGGAAATCTGATTTAATAGATGCAGCGTTCGTACCAAAGGTGACATCGCTAATTATAAGTTAGTTTCAGCGCGCGGCACCACAATCAGTGGCGGCCGGCGACGCCGCGCCACGTTTCTTCTGGCACAAACCGTCTCATGTAACGAATAAACTTTAAAACTACTGGAACGATATAGAAAATTATTTTATCATTAAAATGCTACACTACCACTGATGAACATAGGCTATAGAATATTATCAAAAAGTAAAGAATTCCTATGAAATCTTCGATAATATAACCCAAACTGTAAAAAAAACCAAATAAAATAGTTATATCGCGTACGTTGCGGATATTGTTGCCAATAGAGCAAAGTGATGTACTACAATTTTTTAGAGGACATCAATATGTACAAAAAAGCTTGGATTACCATATGTCTAACTATTACAGTTATGTCACAATAACTGCTTTTAAAATATCATGTGACTTTAGCAGCTACAGTTTTCTCAAAGTGGATATTCTGTAGTGAACGTTACAATATGATCGTGCAGTAATTTTACATAGCGGAGTAAAGCAAGTCTGAGCCAACCGAACAATGTTCCGACACATTTCCGAGCAGACTAACGAACGGAAACTAGTAGGGTCGCGGCCAATTGCCGGATAAATGCAACTCAAATACTGTATTGTGGCTACATTTTACCTTGTAATATACTTTTGGCTTGGGTTGCTGCTAATAAGTATGTATTATAATTCACACGTTACGAGTTTGAAGTTCTGTTTTTTTAATATACTTTTTTTCTCTCTGTTTTTATTGATGCATGATCCACCATCAACAAGAGTTGCCATTACCATTAACATCCAGATATGCAAATAAATTTTTCAGTAAATTGACTATATCTTGAAAAGTAATTAACCGATTTTGATAAAATTTACATGAGACCAAATTTATGATATGTTCTACCTTAAAAAAAACAATATCAGTTATAATTCACAGAGTAATCGCGTTACAGATATATCTACAAAGGAAAGATATCGATCGATAATTAAGAACCTCGTCCTTTATTAGACCTTTATTAGGTTAACGATTATAGAACGTTATATATCTTCCTACTATCAGTGTTTTCATACAGCATGTTTATGTAAATTAAAGCAACAACGTAGTAAATTATATGGTATTCAAATTCACAAGTTTTTGTTTGACAATGTAAATCATTTCCAACAAAATGGTGGCTAATAGTATAATACACTTCTCATCAAAAAAATCTAAACACCCTGCAAGTTGATGTTTTATAAGGATTATTAAAAAAAGTGTTTAATTATGTATATATATAAAAATTCGTTTAATGGTCAATAATAAGAGGTTCTTACATTCTGATGTTAATGTCTTAAATTAAAATTAAATCTTCATAACTTTCGTATTTTATTTAATGAACATTTTTTACCGTGTACGGAGTATGAAGAAAAAAAATACACATATAAATAAAAAGAATAACTCAGAAAACTTTATTAAATTGTTGACTTGTCTTCCAACGTACATATTATTATATTCCATGTGACTTTTTGTTTGCATTTATATAATATTTATGTATATTAAAACTTCACATCAAGTAGCCATTCACTTTATTCAACCACAGATTGTTCATGTTTTATACATATTTTGTTCCTTTTTGAGCATTACTGTGTTAAGCTCAGTTATTGTCTTTTTGTACTTGTAGAACCACGCGTTTTTTTTTTATCGAGACGCTTGTACAGTGCAACTTTTTTTCGAGTCTAATGTTTTTCTAAACATGATTTAGCAGTTAAATTTCTGAGTTGTATATCAAATCATATCAAATCATATCATTTATTTCAGATAAAATCCATATTATACATAATTTTCCACACCATCATCATGTAATAAAATTTTATTAAGTCTACATAATTATTTTAACACTAAATAAAATAAAATGTAATGCATTCACATATTATGTCAAATCATTAAGTTTTAAAATTCAAATATACATTATATAAAATTGCAAAATTTAAAATCCTTCCACTAATTGTTTACTTTGCACATCGTTGGAATGGCAGCACATGCATATCTATTAAATGTGTGACTAAAACGCCATCAACCCTATCTGCAACTACTTTAAGATAGCTGTTATCGCTGTCGCGCACCCGCCGCATCAGAGAGGCCACACTCCTACGCATGATAGCTGTGAAACCATCTATACGCGCCTCGGCAAACATTCCTGACGCGCTGCAGAAACGCGGCAACTTCAACAGCATCCTGAACGCGTTATTATATTGGATGCGTAGGGCGCCTAAAGCTTTTTGAGTACAGTTAAACCACAGGCTGCAGGTGTAAAATGATTGACAGTAAGCTCTGAAGAGCGTTAGTTTAACTTCTCTTGAGCACTTTGCAAACCTACGGATCAACATGTTACTCCTCACTGCGAGCGCCCTACGCTCCCTTTCAATGTCCATGTCATCGTTGAGTGTATCGGTAACCCAGTGCCCCAGGTACTTCAAGTGTGAGACCATTTTGAGCGGAGTGCTGGCTAACTTAACCTCTGGAACGCATGGGTAATATTTGGTGCCCGCTTTGAAAACCATCAACTCGCTCTTTGTGGCATTATACTCGAGGCCATGAGTCACCGCATAACGCTCGCAAATGCTTACCAACCTGCGCAGGGCACTAATTGAAGGGCTCAACAACACCATGTCATCGGCATAGCTTATGTTGTTAATAATCTTCCCATCTATAGAGCAGCCCACCATGGCATTGCTGAGCTCCTCAAGCAGACGATTCACATATAGATTGAACAGCTTGGGTGATGTTAGCCCCCCCTGCCTAACCCCACATTCCAACCCATAAGGATCCGATAGTGCGTCTGCCCACCTAACTACATTACTCTGATTACTGTACCAATGTTTAAACAATTCAATTAATTCTGCGGGTAAATTCGTATCCTCATAAAGCTTTTTCCAGAGTATGTTGTAAGACACTAAATCGAAAGCCCTCGTCAGATCCAAGAAACAAGCATACACCGGCGTTTTTCTGTCCGTGTAGTATCGGACAGTTTGCTTAAGACAAAGAACTGCAGATTCAGTGGAAAGTCCAGATCTGAAGCCAAACTGGGCATCATGCAGAGTGATATACTTATTAAGTTGTTTGTCAAGCAGACTGTCCAACACTTTTGCCACAATTGTTGCCAGTGAAATCGGCCTGTAGTTCTTAAGATCAGAAGTGTCTCCCGTCTTGTTCTTGATTAAGGGCACCACCACGGTCTTTGTCATATTTTTAGGCAAGTGTGAATGGCCTATACATACATTAAATAATAAAGCGAGCACTCGAGGCAAATGAACCCCTGCATGCTGCAAATGCTCAATGCTAAGAGAATCATGACCAGGGGATTTTCCCCTTGTCATGGTCCTTACCACTGCCGCTGTTTCTTTAGCAGTGAACATGTGCAGCTCTCCCTTAGGGCTCCTACACATAGGTTCCTCAGTGGACACATCTAGTAGCGGCTGAACCTTGAAATGGTTTTTAAAAAGTTCAGCTATCTCCGCAGACTCACTAACATCCCCGACACAGGCCGGCCGACTTGACTTGGGGTTCAGTTTATTTACTTCTTTCCAAAAATGGCAAAACTTTTTCTTAGAATTGTGATCCGCTAAAATATCCATTTTAATTTGTTGTGCATGATCCTGACACCACTTCAATCTCTGCTTGAAATATTTTCTGGTAAATGCCATTGTATCAAAAATCGGACCGTTTTTGGGTTTACCATATATTACCCAATTCTGAAACCCAAGTCGAGCCGCTGCATGTGCTTGCCTTACATATCTATTCCAACCTACAACCTTCTTCTTAATTATGTTTGGCTTAATGAAACTATCTGTAGCGGCATTTCTTAAGATGTCAATAATGTTATCATACAAATTGTCAATAATCTTTTTGTGATTTAAGTCATTACAAATTTTTCCACATTTTTAGTTTATGTAAAACTTATGAAATCTTGGACTTAGCTTAACTCTGTCTTATTTTTCTACTATTAATTTTTTATTTTCTTAAATTTCAGAACATCAATTGAGACCACTGAGGTTTAGGATGACTTAATTGAATCATAATTATCGTGGTCTGAAAAGTATGTGTTTAAAGATTGTCCCTTCAAAGCTAAAGTTTTATCATTATTTTAATTTCTAACATTTTAATGGTTGTAAAAAATATAAATCTAAAGTGCTGGAGCCAGGAATCTCCAGCCGCGGGTTTCAATATCGCTAGTATTATCCTCAACAAATATGTAATCAACCAAATTGAAAAATATCTTATGTTTACTTTTTTGGCCTACTCTGCCGGTAAACAGGCGTGATGTTATATAAATGTTACATAATTACGGGAGATGGGGCTTAGATTTATCACACACCTTATCCTGTCACATATCAATTGCACTGACACATAATCGCAGCATGTCAAAGTTCTAACCTATATGTGTTAATTGTCCGCCTGTAATTCAAATACTTCCTTAAGTTTTTTTTAAGAATCAATCAACGTGCACTTAGCCATAATCATAAAAAAAAATGATCCACACCACTCCCAGTCATGTCTAACTCTATCATATTAAATATAGCGAAACATTGTTCGAAAATTTATTCACAAAAAATTAAATGCTGGGGAACGGCAAATCTGATATGCGAAATATAGACAAACGGCGGACTTGTGCCGTAATTCAGCCGTATCAGACATCTCGAATAAAAACTCAGTACTAAGTTAACATCTCCCAGCGTTTGTTACATGAAGTCATTGGAAAATTTAATTGTCGCGGTCTCGCAACGGCCATAAACACGGGTTCTGTTGAAACGAGGACTCGTTAAACTTACAGGCAGCTTTAACTTCTGCGTTATGCAATGCTAGGCTCCGCTTTAACCAGATAGCGTCGAAATATGTACACTTACTATGAGTGTTTATTATTTGTATATATGGCTCTTATATGTTTGGTGACAATGGAATTTGTATGATAGAAAGCTACATATTTTTCTGTGAGTATAATATGTACCCCGCGGGGTGCCGTCATTGTCAACGTCACCCATCCCATTGCTACCTGTGGCTGTCATAAGGCGACTAAAGGTAAAATACCGGAAGATGAGCAGAAGCACTTTCTGAGGAACTGGTATCTTAAACTACAATCCCCAAGACGCCAACCAAGCGTGGGTATTATGGCAAATCCTTCTTTAATAGGGGTGGCTGAGTTCAACAGTGGACAATCCGGCTGATACAGTTCAGTACAGTATAAATTATATATTTTTATCGGATGAAGTCTTAACTTATGTGAAAATCTTTCTTAATATGTTTGTGTTTTAATTATACTTATCTTATTCATATAAGGCTTCCGTATTTATTAAATATATAATAACAAGCGCAAAACGGACACCCGTAAATCCAAACCTATATTCCGGATCTTTAATAGAACACGTTGATTTCGTTCACTTCTTCTTCTAAAAACTTAGGGAATGTCATATAAAGATGTTAATAGGATTACGGATATTTTTCTCGCGAATATTTTAATAAAATTTAAAACGTTTGAGAGAAACTTACTATGCAAAATCTGTGTTGTGCGCAAAATGTCGAGGAATATGTATATTGTTAGGTTTGCAATAACGCCTGCTGTACATTAAAATTATAAGGTTGCGTCATCATTTACAAGTATAAAACCAATTGCAAAATTGGTCTTGTTTGAAGTACGACGCAAGTGGTATTATATATGTCGCTCCATCGCAATACGATGATTAAAGAACGATAGGAAAGATTTGAGTTATGACGTCATGTCATGTTAGCTCAATTGGTTAGAGCATACCCCGGCTCAAGGGGTGGATGGATGCGGGTTCAAATCCCGCACATGATTTAAATGTTTCCTATTGTATATTTGTGATTCTGTAATGTCGAGGAATAATTTCAAATGAGCGCCTAATAGAGGACAGATCTTGGCAGATGGCCGAAGTATATCTGGTATGTCGTGTCACGTCTACTAGTAATCGGCGGTAGGATTGTCACGATGCAAAGCCTCCGAATTGGGTTATGGGACATATTCGTTTTTTAGTGGAATATAGCTTGCGCAACACACGCTTTTATTGCGGAGCGTTTTAATTTAATACATTGTCTTATGGGTTTAAATATGGAGAGGTAGAACTGACACATATGTATCATAATATCATATGATATATGAAATGATGCGATACTTGCCTACTTGTCACGTTTATTGAGCCATGTACTTTTTAAACCATGGCAAGTGCTTTAAATTCAACCTCTTATGGCTTTGAAAGTGCTAACATGTATCTACATATATATAATAAACTGGATGTTAGTGTTGCAGATCATGGGGATGGACTTCAAATTAAAATATTCATAATTCGGTTTCAATTACGCTCGACGAAACGAAAAAGAAACTAAGAAGGTGAATATTTTTAATATACACTTTGATTACAATTTTACTTACTTACCTAGATGTTTGGCAGTTGGTATCAAACTGTGGTATCATCCTAAGCACTTAACTGTTGTAACATTTTAAAAACGTACATGAATCCTTTCAGATACAAACTGCCTGTCGGAGTATTATTATATGTTCTATGCTGTCGGCACCACAGCCGCGAATCCGGCTATGGATACTATTACTTATTAATTTAAAATAATATTATTTACATAACGACAAAGATGAACATGCAAGAATGAGATTACAATTTATAAAACTATCACTGTCTAAAAAACTCAGCACCAGTCTAATAAAGTATTGCAAAGATGTTACGTGGACTACTGGTGGATGTCGTTACAGCTAACACTAATATATTCAAATATTTTTATAATCTGCCCCTTGTGAAAATAATACCTCACCAAAATATTAAAATCACCGCGAAAATAAGCAGCACACATATAAGCTCCAAGTGTTTCCATTATATTACATGGAAGTAACTGAAACCACCGTGCTTTATTAAAGATACGGAATATAGGTTGGATTTACGGGTATCCGTTTTGCGCTTGTTATTATATCTTACTCTCACTTTTCGTGTGAACTAAATAGAAGTAGTACACATATGATAGACCAACAGCAATGGAAAAAATACACGAAAGTTACCCATCTTTGCAATTATGGTATATTTATTGGGTTGTTGTAAAAATATTTGGCTTGCTGATTTTATTTAATAAGTACGTAAGCCTTATATGAATAAGATAAGAAAAAATATATTACAGTACATTATATTAAAATTATATAATTATACTGTACTGTATCAGCCGGATTGTCCACTGCTGAACACAGCCTCCCCTATAAAAGGGAAATTTGAAGCGCTCGTAGCGAAGTTTACTTGGCTGTTCTTAACCGATCAGCAAAGTTAAGCAACGTCGCGCGCGGTCAGGAGTTGGATGGGTGATCGCTAGTGACATTACTACTGAGCGCTTCCGTGCTTCGGAGGGCACGTAAAGCCGTCGGTCCCGGTTGTCGTCTTTGAATGGCAGTCGTTATAGCATGGTGGTAGGGCATTTTGCGAATGCCCGCCTGGCTAGCTACCACTCTCAAGTCGCAAAATCTGTCGCCAAGCACCTAACGGTGTGTTCCGGCAGCTGTCCTTCAGAGCCAGTACTTCTAGGTTAGCCTAAACAACATCTTCACTTACCATCAGGTGAGATAGTGGTCAAAGGCTAACCTATCAAGCATAAATAATAAAATAAAAAATAAAAAGGGGGATTTGCCCTATACCCCACGCTTGGCAGGCGTCTTGGGGATTGCAGTTTAAGATATATATACATATATATAGATAGATATTGAGAAACAATACATTCATACATAGTTTTATCATAAACAATATAAAAGCATAGATACCTATGTATCTACTCAAATGCCCCATTCATGCACTCCATGCTAGTTCATCAAACCCGTTCAATTAACGCCCTAGATGACGTGATTTTAATGAGGTGCCTATGCTAACTATTAGCCGGTGTAAGAGAGCGGGGTGTAGTGGGGCCGGTGACTGGCGAAGAGGACTTGATTCAACGCTAAGCCTGCATCGAGATAGCGATAGAACATGCGCCACTCGATGCGCCCTCACAACCTCGCTACGCCTCAAGGCCCGTTTGCACATTGATTAGTGTTTAGTGCAGATATTTAGTATTATGTAGTTTAGTTTCACATTTGGAAAGCGACTGATTAGTGTTTAGTATTTCTGTTTAGTGATCGTGTTTTATAATATAATAATTAACCATTTATATGTAATGTAATGATTATTAGAATTAAATTTAAATAAACTATGCCCATTTACTTCAGACAACTTAGCTTTATAAATAACACAGGCCCATAAAATATATACCTTAAACTAACATATATAATAGTTTATATGATGACAATTATTTTAATTTAATCACGTTTTTCGGATGACGCGATGCGCGCGGCGTCAGGTATCCGACCGAGGAAACGCCGAAACTTGACACCCTTCGGCCAAAAATCTGGTTTCATGAATTTTTGGAGTTCGCGAGTTGGCACTCTCACCACATGTGATTTGAAAGTCACGTTGTGACGAGACTCCAATCGCTGAACCCTTAGATTCGTTATGAGCAAAGCGCGTTTTGTAGCGCGTTCTTTTTTTTTGCAAGTACTGATCGGACCGATCAACTTATCGGGCAGTTTTCGAACGAACCCCTTTGCTAGTCGTCTATTGTGATCTATGGATTTTTGTACGTGAAATTAACTTGTAAAAATTGAAAAAAATCATTCTCTGTTCTTAAATTGGTTTGTCGTTTTGTTGTTGAATTTGTATTTATTTGCTACCGCGTATTCCTTTTTGTATTGTGTTTGTTCCACGTAATAATTTTGATTTTGTGATAATACGGTGCCGCGAGTGTTGTCGTCATCTGGACCTTTTGTGTTGGACATTTACTGTCGTGACTTTGGAGTCTCGGAGGACTAGAGGAAGGAAGCAGGGAAACGATCATCGCCGCCCTAGCCGTGAGTAAAATAAAAATTATATTGGCCAACAAGTTTTTATCTTTGTAACAGCTAGGTGCGGGCGCCGAGGTCGACACGACTGCATAATCCTGTAGGTTAATTTGATTTTATTTTGTACTTCCTTTTCGTGTTTTTATTTCAGCCCGGTGAACTGCCGGCCAAGTTAAGCATTCCAAATAGATTGTCTAGGCAGAAGAACGCTTCCACTGAACAATACCTGCCTGAGCAATCTGGAATCTTAACAAGTACTCTGTGTGCTCACCGCTTGGACAGACATTTGTTTGCAAATAGACGCTTATAGCACAGCTTGTAAGTAGTATGCAATAGGTAACTATCTCAATGTATGGTAAAGTAACAAGACTATCCAACTTAATAAAAATAAAAAATAACCCATCAGTTTGTACAAGAATACAAAATACTGGTGTCTACAATTAAAAAAGCAACAAATTATACAATTACGTATTACTATATTCTACTATTTGCGATACCCACAATTGCATTAGCTGTTTCTTTTGAAATTGTTTAAGAGATTGTTTATCAATTTTAATTATTAGTTTATCAAATGTCGGTAAAAACGATATTGATCTTCTTAACATAACATCTATACAGTTTTGGACGCACTAAACAGCTGCACTAAACACTAAACAGCGCTACTAAACACAAATCAAAGTGCAAATATGAAGTCTCGACTAGCGGTACTCGCTTCTTGACTTAATTAAACTAAGCGTATTTAGTTTAGGTACACTCCACTTTATTTTCCACCAACATTTCTCGTTTACCACAAACATATTTGTAGAATAATACTTACCGCTTATCAAGAAAAAGGTTTCCCTAGACGCGCACATAATATCATTGCAGGTACAAAGTTGTAACTCGTTCTAAAGTATCCTTAACGTTAAAATTTCCTGAGACAAATAAGCGCTTTATTTTTTAATAACTTTATTCTAAGCAAATCAATACAAGACAGTAAATTATAATGTCTTCCATTTATTAAAAGACGAGAATTACAACCATCGCCGCCGTAGACGACATAAAAAAAAAGAATGGTCTTTGTTGAGTGGAACACTTTTATGCAACTGGTTGAGCAGTGCACGTAAATCTTTATCCCATAATCTCGCTATTGTGGGGTCCTTGTCACTCAGTATTTCTTTGGAACGTACGTATCCATACGTGTTTTCATTTTATAGTCTTTTAAGATCTTAAGAGCTTTCCATTCAATATGGCAAATGGATGCTTTATTATAAATTTCTAAAGAACTTTTTAAAAATGATTTACAATATTATTGTTACCTTAGTTTAGCAAAGTTACTTTTAATTGCATTGGTTGCTATTGGAATGGCAACGATGGGAGAAGGATAGGATAACTAAAAGCCTTTTCAGCCTTCACTACCAGTGAGTGTTCGATTGCCCTAGCCGTCAAATTTCTTTAATATAATTTTAATAATGTAGGCCGTTTAAATTTTTTTCCTTGAGTAGTAACTTCGCATCCACGGATATCTTTGTTCGCATTTTATCTTCACCGCTAGTCGTGTTCACCGCACCGCCCGTACCGCCCGGCACCCTGACCTGCCGCGGGACGTATTAGCGCACCGACCCATACTATTTTTAATGTACCTACTTGAATAGTTAAAAAAATTTTACCTCCTATTTATAATCTTGTTTGGTGTAACAATAAAGTATTATCTGTATTATCTATCTAATTGTGCATAATTATGCCGTCTCGATTCAAAGCTTGATGACTGCAAGCCTCCAGAACAAACCAGTTTTCGAAAAGTCTTAAGCACCATAGACCACATTCATACGATCTCCTAGATTATGCAGAAGACTAAGGAGTATAATTGGCCTTTTTGTCTAGCGTGTATATATTATGAGAACGCTTTTAATTCAATCTAAACCTGGCCGGTACTGCAGTCTCTTGAGCGATGTCAAATCGATATAGCGAAGTCTGGAATTGTTTGTTTAGAAACGCCACATTATCAAATTGATTACAGGACAAGAGCAAGGAACCAATCAAACTTCAGCGAGACGTGAGACAGAGAATCGTTATCTCTCCGAAACAGTTCACGAACGCTTTTGAAGACGTGTTCTAGCTCTTAGATTGGAAAGATTACGGCATCAATATCTATGGCAAATATATCACTCACCTTTATTTTGACGGGGATAAAGTCATTCATTAGGTATGCTAATGCTAGAGTCACTTGAAGAGCTCAGTAGATTGCGCAGTGACCTCAGTAGACTTCGGTAACAAGTGGGTTTTGAAGTAAACATGGTTAAGACAAAGACTGTGTCAAATGTCTATGTTGCACATTATCCCGTACCGGTAGTTGTAAGAAACGATACCCTCGAAATCGTCGACTATTATCTACCTAGGTCAGACTGTTCAATTAGGTATGTCCAACAGCAACAAATAGATCTCCCGAAGAATCCAACTCACATGGGCACCGTTCCGGAAATTATTAAGGGAAGCGACATTTTCTCGTCGAACACCCTGCACCAATGTGTGTGTTGCCATCCTGCACCAGTATTCATAAGGCAACTAACTTGTTGAAATACACCAAGCCGGCTGTAGGGCCAAAAATTCTCAAACATACATATGTCTGTACGTATTCTCGAAAATCATAACCCTCCCTGTGCAGATGGGTAAAAACCCCACTGAAAAAGTGAGCAAAGTCGCAAAGCATATTTATCTATATAAAGAGCAGACAGACCTACATGTGTACTGCAATTATGAACGATGTTATTGTATGAATATTTGCCAATATGCCCAATAATGCCCAATTGGCTGTCAAAACCATTTCTCATTAACAGTGGATAAAAAAGGTTTGTTAATTAATTAGATTGTTGTCGCACGTACCGAGTACGCAAACGGTTAAATCGCCCGATGTTAATTGCTCTTAATTCGTCCCTGGTTTCCAGTAAATATTTGATCTTTTCCCAGTCCACCACATCGGAAACGAAATGTGAATTGCAAACAAAATATTAATCTACAGATTCATATAAAGGGAAAGGATTTATGCTTGTTTCCTAAATTGTGTGCCGTGTTTTCGACGATTAACTAAGTTATAAATGACCCATCCGACTTGGAATGGGTGTAAGTTGATAAGGGATGAAATAAATTGTTGCCTTCAACCGTTCAACCTAGGTTTTATAAGAAATTGTGAAAATTTTCGCTTCCAAAGATATTAAGCCCTTGTAACATTATTATTACACATGTGTATATTGTATTCATCGACGTTTTGACATTTGAGCAAGTTGCACTTGCGAAATGCCCTTCCACCATGCGGTGAAGCTCAAGCTCTGGGCGGGATTCGAACCATGGACCTGTTGCGCGGCAGTCCATAGCCAATGCCACTGAGCCATGACTGCTTCGTGTCATGACTGCCATGTGATTTTTGTTTTTATTTATATTTACGTGATTATGTTCCGCAGTATAGTTATGTACCTAACCATTATATACGTGTTACTTTTTGCTAAAAGGAAAACAAAATTCACAAAACTACAGTGAAAGGAAAAATGTCGGCCACGAGCGCGATTCAAACCCGGGATTCACAGCCGTCGCTATGGTCGCATAGCAAGCGCTATTGCATCAATAACAATGTAAGATTTATCAGGTCGCGCCATCGTAAAAAGTTTAAACATAATTGAGAACATATTCTTATATGTAGGACAATTCGTTTGGCTGCAAATGTCACTCCGTTCTCTTAAGATGGTGTTAAACAGTATGAATGAAAGTATACATTAATTTAGCTATGACTTACTCACCACGATTGTTCGGATGGTAGCGGGTTCGAGTCCCAGTCGTGGTTAATAGTTTTCCTTTCGTTGTAATTTTTTAGCTCATTCGCTAAGCATTAATGCAAAAATTACAATGTTAGAGAAAAACTTTATAACATTAAGAGGCAGATTTAATTCCACGCAGACTAAGTCCTAGGCCCTAGGTAGAAAAATGTCTACTTGACACAATAGGTGCCAAAAAAAGAACGTCAAACCTATTTGATATTACACGTCAATAGCTGATCACAGTGATATAAAACAGTGGAGGACCTGATGATGAGTCAAATTCAAGAGACAAATTCAAGTTACACGTGAAAAACATATTGACTAAGAAATACTACTACACAGTTTGTGAATACTAAAACGGCAAAAATGCCTGAACAATTCCACCTCTGCCAAGCTATCACCTGTCACATACGTAATTTAAAAAAATATTGTTATAATTTGATTGTATAGTAAGTATGTAACACATTGTAAGAGACGTTTAAAATATTGCCCGCTCTTCTCGCTGTGGCTCTATACATTTTGTTTTCCTGAACGTGACAATACAATGTTGTATATTTCAATTTTAAAATTTGTAATTGACCTCTACAAGAGCGTCGTAGACGCCTAAATTGCATAGATGGTTTTGACTTTGACTGTGGCGGCTCGTTTGTGTGACAACAGATGCATTTCGGGAAAACATAACTAGTTTGTTGGTACGATAACTTTTGAATAACATTGAATATACAAATTATTCTGCAAGTACCTACTTCTTATTTTGTTACAACATTTTATGTTTATTTCATGAAATATTCTAATATATTAATTCCAGATAATATCCTTCTCACGTAGCTGGGATCAGCCAAACGATAAAGGTGCAGCCAAACTCATAAGAGGCTCGCAGTAACCCCAACAAACATTATTCAGATTCAGAGTAGCCGTAACCAAACAATTCGGCTCGGAGGAGCCGTCACCAAACACCTCCTGAAGTCAATACAAACTATGTATTGTTTCACTTGTAATTAAATAAATGTGTATACAACACGGTACAGGGCGAGTAAGTAGTACCTACCGCATGCACCGGCAGACCATCAACTGCATCTTAATTTATAATATTAAACTAAGTAAGTGAGTAAGAGGTAATTTACAATTAAAATAATATTTATAAGTTAATATTCTTTACATTAGACCGCTTAAACTTAATCAAGTAACATCTACAGAACGCTTTGGGGCTTTAACACACCCGGCAGATTCATCAAACTTTTTTTTTTCAATTTTTTTTTGCCCTCTGGCAACACTATGTTGTACATGTCATAAAAGAAGAAGAAATACAAAAAGAAGAAGAAATAGAAGTAGAAGTAGAATAAGAAGAAATAGTAGAAATAGAAGTAGAAGAAGATATAGAAGTAGAAGTAAGAATAGATGAAGAGGTAGAAATTGAAGAAGAATAAGGATAAGAAGTAAAAGAAAAAAAAAGAAAAAGCAGTAGAAGTAGATGTTAAACAAGAAAAAGTAGAATAAGAAGTAGAAAAAGAAGTGAAAGTTGAAAAAGAAAAAGAAGGTGGAGAAGAAGTAGAAACAGGTGCAAGAATAGGAACAGGAACAGGAGCAGGAACTGGAACAGGAGCAAGAGCAGGAGCCGAAGCAGAAGCAGGAGCAGGAGCAGGAGCAGGAGCAGGAGCAGGAGCAGGAACAGGAGCAGAAAAAGGAACTGGAACAGGAACAAGAACAGGAGAAGGAGCAGGAGCAGAAGCAGGAGCAGCAAAAGAAGGATTCGAAGTAGAAGAAAAAGAAGAAGAAGCTGTAGAAGTAAGAAGAAGAAAAAAAAGAATAAGAAGTAGAAAATGAATAAGAAAAAGAAGGTGGAGAAGGAGTAGAAACAGGAGCAGGAACAGGAACAGGAACAGAAACAGGACCAGGAACAGGAACAGGAACAGGAACAGGAACAGAAGCAGGAGCAGGAAAAAGAGCAGGAGCAGGAACAGGAACAGAAACAGGACCAGGAACAGGAACAGGAGCAGAAGCAGGAGCAGAAAAACGAGCAGGAGCAGGAGCAGTAGCAGGAGCAGGAGCAGGAGCAGGAGCCAAAGCAGGAGCAGGAGCAAGAGCAGGTGCAGGAGCAGGAGCAGGAGCAGTAGCAGGAGCAGGACCAGGAACCGGAATAGGAACAGGAGCCAAAGCAGGAGCAGGAGCAAGAGCAGGAGCAGGAGCAGAAACAGGAGCAGTAGCAGGAGCAGTAGCAGGAACAGGAACAGGAACAGAAGCAGAAGCAGGAACGGAGGCAGGAGCATGAGCAGAAGCATAAGTCGCAAGGTGGAACTTTTGACGAAATTGTATGTGAGTATAGTAAAGCACATTCTCAGGAACTCGTTTATGTTGCGCTCTCTCGGGTGACTAATATTGAAAAATTGTATATCACGACAAAAAACGATAATTCTACATTCAAGTTTTATCATAATCGAAAGCAAGCTGCATCGACTTCATCTGTGTTGCAAGAATTCAAAAGACTGTCTTTAAATAGTGTTCAGACGATAGCTCAAAGTGTATTAGATTTCATTAGTAATAGAAATGGCACTTCAATAGTTACTTTCAACTGCCAAAGTCTAAATAGTCACAAATACAATTTACAAGATTCAGTTACGAGGCAAACAAATGTGTTACTTCTTACCGAAACTTGCATGACGCCTGATAATCCGATTGAAATACCTAATTTCAATTGTAATGTTCAATTCAAATAAGATACTGTTCCAAAACGTGGGGTAGCTATTTACCAAAATAATAATAATGGTACTAATGTTATGACTACGAATATTGAAATAAATATTGCACACGTTAGCGATGTTAATGTTAGGAGCTCATTTGTTGGAGATATTTGTGCGTGCTTATGCAATCTTAGAAATGGCCTACACATAGTCATGGTAGCAATTTACATTTCTCCGAATCCAAAATTAGACGAGGTAGAGCATTTTATTTATCGCACTTTACTGGAGTACACTGAAGAAGGGTCGAAAATACTTGATACAAATGGTAATAAATTTCCACTTATCTCGGCTGGCGATTTCAACATCAGCTTCGCTGATAAAAAATCAGAGCGGTTGACAACTTTTCTTTCGAAAATATTGAATTTGAAAATGAATAATGATCCCCAAGAATCCACAACAAAATATGGGACCACCATTTACGTGGTATTTTCCAGATATTTAGGATATCAAGTCTCAAACTTATGTTTCTTATTTCAGTTACCATAAACCTATAGTTTCAATGATAAATATTCCTGAATAACCCACATGTATTGTATAATAAAAATATTTTGAACAATATTAACTACTCATTTATTTAATAAAATAATAAAAAAATGTTTTCTTATCGGTCACTACGCTCAAAAAGTGTAACTTGAATTAATATCAAAGAAAAAAAAACAAAGGAAAACAAATACTGCATAAATAAAATAAATAAATAATTATAATTGCATGAGTTGAAGTTGAATGCTATGCAATAGCTTTACCGCGGCAGTCTCCGAGTGCCACACGTCTTTTTTTATTTTTGTTCTCCACTGTGGCGTTTCAATTTTAACTTTATAAATTATCTTAATTTTAGAAAGCTTACTTAGAGAAACCATGAATAACAATACCGAAAATGGTGAGTAAAGCCACATAGCATAAGTCTCTATATAAAAAGAGGCTGTTTGCGTTCGTGTGTGGTGCAATAATGGACGATGTTATTGTATGAATATTTTATTTCAACTTCCAATTGGCCGCGCAAACATTTCATATTCACAGTGGATACGAAAGGTTTGCTCATTAATTGGATTTTCGTCGCACGTACCGAGTGCGACTACGGTTAAATTGCCCGATGTGAATTGCTCTTAATTTGTCCCTGGTTTCCAGTTAAATATATGACGGTTTCCGACTTCACTACATCGAAAACGGAATGTGAATTCAATAGCAATAGCAAACAAAATATTAATCTAGAATAATATAAAGGGAAAGGATTTATGCCTGTTTGGTAAATTGTGTGCCGTGTTTTCGACGATTAACTAAGTTATAAATGACTCATCCGACTTGGAATGGGTGTAAGTTGATAAGGGATGAAATGAATTGTTGTTTTAGGCTGTTCAACCTAGGTTTTATGAAAATGTGTGGATATTTTCACTTCAAAACATACAGACGTTGATAATTACTATAGTGACAGCCGGTTTCTGAAACGCAAATTAGTGATAAATTATCTTAAATGCTTGTTAATCCATTGTCAAATGCAAATTGGGTTGCTGAAAACTTCATGTGACTGTTTGTCAACACTGATGTCAAATCTCCGATTAAACGCCAATTAATTCAATTTTGGGTTTCCGAAAAGCCTTTTTTGTATGTTAACGGTTTGTCAAAGTGAATTGTGCTAATTGCCCAAAATCGACCAATTATTCGAAGATTAACATCTTGAAATCGTAAAGATATATGAAATATGGCTTTTAAAATGGTTTTAGGAGTAGCTACCTAAATATTTCCTCTAATAACTGATCCGATAGTACAAGTACATAATTATACCAAATATGACTACACATATTACTACTACGTAAATATGGTACTAAAGTCGACGTGATTTTTTAGTGTTGCTGCTCATTAGGTTTATCATCATCACCACATCAACCGGAAAGTACAGCATTGAACAAGGTCTCCCACATTAGGAGTTTTGCAATCCCCACGCTTGGCAGGAGTCTCTTGGGGATCTCAGTAGAAATTGTCAGTGTATAGAAGGCGATGCTGGTATTTTTCCCTCTAGTCGCTCTTACGATATCCACGGGAAAAATTGTGGGGGGTAACATTCTAACCCTGCACCCCACAGGACTGCTCAATACGGTGCTATAACCTCCTGACGGCCTTATTATCCAAACCCCAGCTGTATATACTACCAACGAAAGTATTCGCATGAAATCTTATGGATGACCGCCTTCCAGACCTCAACAATCTTTGTGGAAGCACCTTTTGGTTAAGAAAGGCGTTAAGATATGGTTTAAAATTTTGTTGTGCGTCTGATATGCAGCAATAACCGGATGTGAGCAGTGTATTTTTTTGTATTGCTGCGCTGGAGATCCATGGTTAGAATCTCAAACCACATCACAAAAGAATGGACTTACATTGCGCCGCATGGTGCAGGTGCATGGCGGGAGTTTTTAGAATGCGTTATTTGTTGGCCCTTATACAGAAAATCTGTCACCAAGCATCTAATGGTGTGTTACGAAGGCTGTTCTTGATGAAAAGCCTATTCTAGGTTAAACCTGTTTCGAGTACATCATCATAAGACATCAATCACTTACCATCAGTTGAGATATATATTTTTTTAGGCCTGTTAGTTTATTATTTGACCACTATCTCACCTGATGTTAAGTGATGATGTGGTCGAAGATGTTAGGCTAACCTAGAATTACTGGCTCTCAAAGACAGCTGCCGGAACACACCTTTATGAGATTGGCGATTTTCTACCTGAGGGTGGTAGCTTGTCAGGCGGGCATTTGCAAAATGCCCTACCACCATGAAAAACAAAGCCAACAACAAAAAATGCTGCTGTTTCACTTTTACCTAAATCGACTTTTATGATCATCCGACCAAAAACGAAAACGTAGTGATTACATACTCATTGCAACGGTGGAACATTCCCTAGATTAATAAGCTGGTAACCATAGTAACGGCGGAGAAGCACAGAAATGATTTGGCATTGATTTCATGTCAAAACAAAAGAGACAACGTTATGCGTTAAATAAAGACAAAATACTACAGAATGAATGAATATGAACGACTTTTTCAAACCTCATGTTATCATAGATAAACAAGCATGTGTTATGTAATTTTAAGTTAATATGCGTTCCAGAAACCCGTTGAAAGTTAGCAGATTGTTAAATGTGACGGCTTGTTAGATGAATCGAGTTTTGACACGCGTACGGGAAACCGGCGGTCAATACGAAAAGCATCGATGTTTTGAAATTTGATCAGGTTGCTCATGAAACGATGCAACTTCATCGAAAGTTTAAGGTTAGTATGAGTTACTTATTATGTGTATTTACTCAACATAATCCAGCAGAATAACGAAACAAATATAGAAATATAATTGATTTTGTTAAAAGTAGGAATAATTTAAGTTTGTGTCTTGGCATTAAAATAATTTGTTGCATTGTTCTGCGATGAAGCGCAACTGAACAAAATGCCAGTCTAGCGGTAGGGAAATAAAGTGGACACAAGAAGTAAGAAATCAACAATGTAGGTACGAGCTATCCGTAAATACAAGTCAATAACGGATCAGGGTGATTCAAAACATTGAAGGGCCTCGATGACTCATTAAAATTCGAGCATCAATCTCATAGAATGCGCAAAAAACTCTGTAAAAAGTCATAAAAGTTTTTTAATGACAGCCACCGGCATGGCGCCTTCGAATCCTATAATTAATAATCCTGGCTACAAATTATATAAAATAATATTTGAGAAATATCGTATTAATGTGAAAGATTTAACTCACTTTATAAATTATATAAAACTATTTAACTAACTCACTTTATTAAACAAAAAAGATTTTGAACTTTCCTTACAACCAGGTATACAATTCAGGATTAAAGAACAATTGCGAAATTCAAATGCAAAATTCTATTCAACACAATGTTCCACCTGTATTTCAAAACATTTTAAGTAAAATATGTACAATGTAAGAGTTACCTAGTAAATACTGTGATCGCTTAGTCTGACAGACTCACGAATCCAGCGGCTCGTCTGAGTGTACAACATAAGTATGCAGTTTGTGGTACGATGACTTGCTTGAATGGCGTTTAATGTACAAATCATTTTCCAAGCATCTGTTCCATATTTTTGCTACTTTACGGGAACGGTTCGTTTTCCTTATATATGCCGGTTATATCAAAATCGTATGTTCTCATGTCTAAGTTCTAGTTTTAAGGACACTGTAGTGTTGTAACAACTACACGACTCAAGCAATGTTGTCATTGCTTGAGTCGTGTAGTATTAACAAAATATATATGGATTTTCATAAACGAGAATCAACAATATTTGGGTGCATTTCTGTTACCATGCACCCAATTGTGTGTTCCGGCAGATGCGTTTCTTTATTTTCATCTGATAAGTTAGCCTTTGACCACTATCTCACCAGATGGTAAGTGATGATGTGGTCGAAGATGTTGTTCAGGCTCACCTAGAATAACTGGCTCTCAAGGACAGCTGCTGGACCACACATTTTGTTTTTGTCTGAGATCATTACTTGACATCAGGTGAGATTGTGATCGAAGGTTAGCGCAAAAGAAAAGAAAGGGGGGCCGCACGGCGGACTGTATCCTGCAAAATCGCATAACCGTTCAAAAGTTCATGGACAACTTACTACTCGAAAATATCGAAGGATAACGACGGTTTGAAGTTTTAATTAAAAAGCAACATCTGTTGGGCTCGTTGCGTTACTGACACGACAGTTATTATAATAAGTATACGAAAAAACATATTGGAAAGGTGCTAAGCTTCATGACATTTTATGAAATATGCAGAAAATGTATTATGTCTAGGGTGTGAATGTTAACATACAACTTTAGCAGCTAGGCATAGCTACAGTTTTATCAAAGTGAACATTCTGAATTGAAAATTACAATACATATATTCGTAGAATGAGTCGGGCTACGCTTTGCATAGCGGAGTGAAGAAAGTCTGAACGAACCGAACAATTTTCCGATACACTTCCAAGCGAACTAACGAACGGAAACGCAGGGAACGCAGCCAATTGCACCTCAATTACTGTATTATGGTTAAATTTTTCCTTTTAACGTACTTATGGCTTGGGATGCTGAAATATCTTTATTTCGTTCAATGCATAGATTGAAAATTGGTGTTTTGTTATATTTATGTTAAATCTGGTTATTTTGCTTTTTTTGTTTCCTTAGAACTAGGTTTTGACGGACTAGGTAGACTCACGACATTGTAAAAGTCACAGATTGCCACTGGCTTGGTTACAAGCGGCAAATAGCCGTTTTTTGTGGCGTTCTTTAGGGGATGTTCAATAGTGTACTACTTCCGGCTGATGATGATGATAATCAGGCTTTGACCACAACCTTACTTGAGGTAAATGGTAAGTTGGTCGAACACACTGTTCAGGGCTTTACGACAGATTTTCTACTTGAGCGTTGCAGCTAGTTAGGTGGGCATTTGCAAAATGCCGTACTACCACGCAGGATGTTTTCCCAATAATGCGTTTATATACTACTAAATACAAATAAAGGACCACTAAAATTTGTTGCTGTACCACGAACACAGTAAAGACTAATTACGTTGTTCAACTTATGTAATTACAAAATAATGTTATTGCTTACAATGAAGGCTAGCAATTGTTTAAAATAATGATCATTAATTACTTTTTTAACTTTATAATGAGTTTGTCCATTTTGAACGGAAAACATGAACAAAAACACTTGGAAAAACCAAATACTGTTCTTGTCATTTCTGTTTCGTCTTTTAAGTAACGAGTATGTCCTCCTCTCTTAGTAATGTACTCTTGAAGCCTCGCATGCATAGGCTGGATCAAATTCCTCACGTTTTCATCTGCAATCTCCTCCCAGACACGTTTTAAAGCATCAATCAGATGTTGTTGGTTGTAGGCCCCACGCTCATTCTCTAGCCCTTCGTTTCAATTGGTCCCATTTATGCTCAATAGGATTTAAATCCGAACTGTTAGCTTGCCATGGTAATACCTCAATATGGTCACTTGAGCTGTGTGTGCACGGGCATCGTCTTGCATCAAGACGAATCCAGGAACATCTCGTTTAGACAGCTTGGACCATATCATTGAATACAAGACAATTAACTTCCAAAAAGGAAACTCATTTTATTTGTAAGATGTTTGTTGTTTATTTACAACCTAAAACATGTTTTGTGGCTTACGTATTCCAGTTTAAGATCATATTTCTAGAATAAATATAAACATACCTATCAAATAATTTACTTTTTTTTCTGCATCACTTCACCTGGCTCCACAATACTATGCTTAGCATTGTATCCTCTTTGTTATAGCACCTGTGATATCTAAACAGAAATAAAGTCCTCTAATCTGTCATTATAACAGTCAATATATATTTTTTAGGTAACAATAGTAATAACAGTCATATTTCAATTAATCAATGCCAATAAGATAGCAAAAATATACCATTATATTCCATATAGCTAACCTTTTACCAGATATATTAAATCGAAATAACTTTATCCAAGCTTAATGAGATAATCGAAAAAAGTTTGTAGAAATGTCACATTTATCTACACACTTCACATCAAACCACTGAAACGGTCAATTTGAATGGAATATCGCTCGCCAGATCTTCTCCAAACGCTAATACGACAATCATCATAAAACAAACAATTTACATTGTTTTATGATGATTGTCGTAAATATGCATCTTTACATATGCGTCGTCTGTAAAAAGCACCTTGTCCCACTGATTAATCGCCCAGTTCAAATACTGACGGGTGAATCCAAAATGGTTTGCACGTTGAACCCTGGTCAGAGGATTCGAATAACTCGTCATTTTGATATTTGCTAGTCTTCGTGCAATTGATGACGGATAGTTTGGTCACTGACACGAGAACCCGTTGTCAGCTGTAGGTGGTGTTGTAATTATACTGTACGATCCCAACGAGAACTGAACTGGATGTACCGATCCTGGTGCACTGTTTCTATATGAACTCTACCTGAAAAATGTCTTCTGGCAACACTGCAGGTCTCTTAGAAGCGGTTCCATGCATTTTGAATAGCTCTGCGAGAAAAACCCAACTGGAAACCCACATATCGTTATCAACGTCCTTCTTGAATCATTGTAATGGGTCTGGTTGCAGTAATCGTATCCATTTGCCTTCGTACTGGTGGCATAATCAACGCGAGATGATAAAATTTAAAAAGTCAAACTTTTCTCCTTAAGCAAGTGATACAAGCTAAAGAAGACAATCGAAGCAAAACATTTGAATAATATGTAATTTATATTTCTCTGAAAATTATAGCCAGTGTTTTCAAATTAGGAACACGAGCACCAGGATTAAAGAGACCAGAAACCAAAGAGTTTGTAATATCAATGAAATGATACTTATCAGTTGAAGAGTACAGGCAAATAACAGAAAATGTCACAAATTTTAATATATTTTATTTTTATAGAATCATATCTTTGTCTTAAGTATTTTGAATTCTAATCATCAGAATTTCAAAAATGTTAACAGATAGCGTTAAAAATGCAGTTTTGTTTACTGTCAAAACGAAAAGAACTGAGAATGTCCATGACATAACGGAAAAGAACAAGGATCATCACATCTGGCAGTTATAATTTTAAGCTTTGACTTTTGATTAAATGCAAGGTCCCTCTGCAGACACAAAGAGAAGTGATGGTATCCAAAGATGATTTTGTCACACTGCATAGAGAAAAGTATAATGGAGCTTGGGAGAAGACAAACATTTTAAATAATAAGTCAACGTTGATGAAACTCATATAGTAGAGCTTCCTAATTTTTTACATCAATATATTTTGCCAATAAACAAAGTAAAACATAGAGATTTAATGTGTTTAAGGTCATTTTGTACCAGATAATATTCCAGTTCTATACCCAACGCCGGCTTGAGCTTCATCGCATGGTGGAAGGGCATTTTGCGAGGACCCCTTAGGCTAGCTACCACGCTCAAGTAGAAAATCTGTCACCAAGCACCTAACGGTGTTCCAAAATCACAAGTATACGATAGAAAAATTTAAAGCCTGACGGTGTGTTCCGGCTATAACAAAAAAAAAGATAAGCTCAATATTTAAATGAATCAACAAAATATGATCCAAGTACCAAATATTCAGATGTCTGAAATTTGACATTCCGTGTTTATGTTTATGTTGATTTGGACTTTCCATGTTTTTTGTTTCTAAAAAAAGTTTAATTTTGTTATGATAGGATTTACTTATTTTTATAAAGGCTAAAACGTCTATTTAGCATTAAAATAATATTACTTATAAAGCATTTAGTTAGTTCTAAACTAAAGTTATTTCATGCATTGATCTCAATAAAAATAATATACTTTTAAACTTTCAAATAGTTTTTTTCTCTAAATTAATTAATTAGGACATTCCTGTTATTTGCCTGTGCCTTTCAGTTACTTTCAGCTTACTAAAGTGCAAACTGAATAAGGGCCACCAGCTTATTTATTTTGTTTGAGTAGTATATATTTGAACATTATAGAACTTGATTTTTTTCTTATTTGACATTAGTCGTGCAAATCATAACGATAGCCATTCTAAGACAACAACCATGACCAACAGGTTAATGTGCCCACCGAAGTACGTAAACATTAAAAATCAGTTAGGAGGACGGATAAGATTGAAATAAAAAAAAACACTAATTATAAAACGTTTTGTAAATTTTGAGTGCGAGTGGGTTTTTCTATGGAGACTCCGCATCGCAACTACCTTTTTTGTTTTTGGTCACAGCTTAGAAAATAGTCAATGTATTTAACCGCGATCGCGGGACACAATAGATACTGTAAACGCTTTACGAAAACGGGGTATTTACCTTTGACATAAATATTAGTTATATGCAATTCATTTTTTTTTTATGCCTGATAGGTTAGCCTTTGACCACTCTCTCACCTGATGGTAAGTGACGATGTGGTCGAAGATGTTGTTCAGGCTAACCTAGAAGTACTGGCTATCAAGGACAGCTGCCGGAACACACCGTTAGGTGCTTGGCGACAGATTTTCTACTTGAGGGTGGTAGCTAGCCAGGCGGGCATTCGCAAAATGCCCTACCACCATGCTATAACGACTGCCATCCTAAGACAACAACCGGGACCGACGGCTTAACGTGCCCTCCGAAGCACGGAAACACTCAGTAGTAATGTCACTAGCGGTCACCCATCCAACTCATGACCGCGCGCGACGTTGCTTAACTTTGCTGATCGGTTGAGAACAGCTAAGTAAACTTCGCTACGAGCGCTTCAAAAAGCTAATTCAATTGCTTTGATTTTAGACACAAAATTATCTCGTACTCCATAGTTTACGCACATTTTCTTTCGTTACTTAACTATTCTAAATATCATCATAGCCAAATATGTCTATTGATGTACATAGGCTCACCCTCTGATCGCTCTGATGAATGATGAACAATGAACGGCAACCAGCTATTTGCATCAGTTCCCCGTCCAGAGATTCTTGAGGTAGCATCGGTCTAACTTGTAGACGTTCATACATGAAAAAAGAAACAAACCAGGCCTTTAATGTATTATAGGAGACGCAATTTGCCTTCAACATCACGAATATTGTTTTATAAAGAAGTGTGAAGGTGGGAGACGAGTATAGTGCGGCTGTTGACGTCACTGAAGGGACAGCCCAAGGATCGGTACTAGGACCTTTGCATTATCTCGCATATGTAAACGATATGGAACATGTAATCAATAACTGTTCAATTTACCAATATGCAGATGATACCTGCCTCCTAGCATATAGTAAAAACCTCAGCACGGCTGTGAAATATATGCAAGATGATTTCACACAAGTATCAAAATGGTCGCATGACGCTGGCCTAGTTTTAAATGCATCCAAAACGAAAATAATTCATGTTCACTCAAGTCACATTAAAAAAACAAATTCATTTAGAATAATTGCACATAGCCACGAGTGTTTACACAGTACAATGCATTCTCATATGAATAACTGTACATGTGATGCTATAGAACAGGTAACTAGTCATGCATACCTAGGCCTAATAGTAGATAACAGATTTAACTGGGGTTACCATATTGATTTAATTTGTGACAAGCTAAGAGCTATACTAGCAAAATTTTATATTATCAAACCGAAGGTACCATTCCAGATTCTACTTAATATGTACGTAGCTTTAGCGGAATCCATCATATCTTACGGAATCACAAGCTATGGCCGAACATTTAAAACATTTATTGATAAAATATTGAATTTGCAAGTCAGATTATTAAAATTAATAGTCCCCGGTAACATTAATAAACAATATAAAGAAAACCTTATTGATATATTTGAGTTCTGCAATATACTACCGGTACATGATAAAGTGAATATGTCATTATTGATTGAACAATTTTATAACATGGAAATAAAAATACCTGTATCGCATAAAATTGTTACTAGAAATATTACACATAATATGCTAAAAATACCAAAACAAAATAATTACTATGGAAGAAGAACTGTCGCGTACAAAATTCCCACCCTATTAAATAGTTTGCCCCAAAACATAAACGACATGAATTACAAACGTATTTACAAAAAATATTTCTATAATAAATTAAAACACAATTAGTAAATAAAATACATAAAATATACATACATATATATAGTTATGTGAGTACCTATATGTACAAGTATAAATCTGTAATAAAAAAACGAAACTGTTTATAACATATTCATAAAATAATAACACTCTGTATAGATTTCAATCGTTGAATAGGCGCTGCAGTCCGCTGCATGTGCACAATCCTACTCCGTCACATGACGTTCTCCAGAACCGGTTATAGTTCGAGCTCCAAGGAAGCGCCCCGCCGCGCCGCTGCCGCGCCACGCGCCTTGCCGAGGAACAGCATTTGCTTCAATTACTAGTATATATTCTGTGCATATACCTCGAGAGCAATGAATCCGGGTCACTTAAAGAATGTTAAAAATCTCGGAAACTAAAAATGATAGGTTAATGCAATAAATTGTATTTAATAGACAATGTAATACTCCTTAAATGAAAGTAAAAAAAATATGAGTCACCATACATTTTATTAACACAAAATTACATAAAGAAAAAAACTGCTGATCTCTCCTTAAAACAAAAATAGGAAACATGAAATTTTTGAACTTTATTACGATTTTCTTGAATTTTAATACTTCGTATTGCCTCCTCGTGCTTCCATTACTGCGTTTACGCGGTTTGGCATGCTGTACACCAAGTTCCTTATACGATTTTGGGGAATATTCTCCCATTCCTCTGTGAGAGCAATTTTGAGCTCACGAAGCGTGATTGGGGGAGGGTTTCGTTGTTTTACGCATCTGCCTAGCTCGTCCCAAGCATGCTCGATCGGGTTGATATCCGGGCTGCGCGCTGGCCACTCCATACGAGTAATGTTCATCTCTTGAAGGTAGTCATTCACAATCCTACCTGTATGAGGTCGGGCATTGTCATGCATAAATATAGCATCCTCACCTAAATTGACCATAAATGGACCAACGTGATCATTGAGGATTTCTTCCACATATCTTACGCTAGTTAAAGAGCCGTTTTCTATGATCACCAGCTCTGTGCGACTTTCAGAAGAAATTCCGGCCCACACAAGTACAGACCCACCACCGTAGGCTACTTTTTCTTCGATGCATGCTTGCTTGAATCTTTCCCCTGGTCTTCGATACACTCTGTGTCTTCCATCGTGCTTGTAGAGCATAAATTTTGATTCGTCGGAGAACATAACTTTTGACCAATCTTCAATACTCCAATTTACGTGGCTCTGGGCATATCTTAGTCTCGAAATACGATGCCCACGCTCCAGTTTAAGGCCGTTTGCAGGTCTAAGGGGTTTTAAGTTAGATTCAGCAAGCCGACGTCTTACTGTCCATGCACTTGGGTTACTTCCTCCGAGGCGTCGAAACTGATTGGTGAGTTCAGTTCCTGTGAGAAAGCGATTTCGAAGCATGGTGTTCACCAAGTATCGGTCTTCTCGTGCTGTGGTACACCTGGTTCTGCCCGTTCCTGGTCTGCGTAGGTTAGAACCAGTTTCTTCGTAACGTCGGAGAACTCTTTGTACTGTTGACAGCGACACACCGACAGTCCTGGCTGTATCGCGCTGACTCCGGCCGGTTTCCAGCATTGTAAGTATTCTGGTGCATTCTTCAGGCGTAAGCGACATAATTTCAGCTTGAATAATGAATATAGAGCACTATCAACATGGTTTATGTACCCACATAAATGACAGATTACAAACAAAAGCAAAACCAAATGCTGTAATTTCGTAGTTCTATCTTCGAAAGTGGCCCTTTTTCAAATTTGATTTTTTTATGATATAACTTTACAATAACTAAGAAGTTTTAATACCTTCATTTAAGGAGTATTACATTGTCTATTAAATACAATTTATTGCATTAACCTAGCATTTTTAGTTTCCGAGATTTTTAGGATTCTTTAAGTGACCCGGATTCATTGCTCTCGAGTGTATTAAAATAGGTGCTTGCTACACTTTTTAGTAGGTAAGTTATAGTTCACGGATGAATAGTGTTATTGAACATCTTATTAGTGATAATAAATGTCAAGCGCACGATGTGAATTCAAGTATCGAGACAAACCTAATGGTTTTTCGATATGATGTTATATAGATTTAAAGTTAAATTGTATAAAGATCAATAAAAGAAAAAAAAAAAAAAAAAAACTCAACACATTTTTTCCTACTTTTTGTCGAGTAGGCCCCTGCCATGGATATACGTCTATATCGGATATTACGAACAATGTGCTCAGCGCGATTGTGGGTTACATTTCTTATCTCCACGTATTGGCGCACTTACCGCTCTCCACGGTGGAATGTAAAACGTTATTGAGCTTTCAAGACTCTGATATTAGACTTCAAACGTTGATATTCCGCGTAATATTAGCCCGGAAGAGCGCAAGTTATTTATTATTCATATCTAGATCATAATATCAGATTTGTTTAATAACGGTGTACCGCTGTTCTTGAAATCATGAGTATAGCCGAGAGCACGCAATATCAAGGGTTTGAATGAAATTGACGAATTTAGATTAATTCTCCAGTACTTTGAAATTTATCCTACAATCTTGACAGATATCTTTTATGCTCATTTATAGTATCCATTACGCTCCGTACGTCAACAAAGTTCATGTTAAAATATTGTAATATAACACTGTTCAAAGGTCGAGTTGCTGAAAAGCTACATTATTAATTTGAGGATCCTGAATTTGGTTCACGGGCATTGGAATTACTCGTACCGGGATTACTGGATTAAGACATATATATAAAAATACATATATTCTGTAGCAGTGTGTCCAAAAGATGGTAAAAGGCTCGTTACCTTTATTGCATTTTACAAAATATTATCATGAGAAATGTGATGATTTATAGCCTACCGCTGCTACGCCTTTGGCTATTCAAAACCTAATGATAAGTTTTATAAGTATAACCAATGTTGCTTGGAAACGTAGTTGAATAATATAACACTTGTAGGTGAGCACAGTAGCCCAAGCACGAATAACTTGCGAAATCGTAACCGTTTCGTAAACGTATCGAAATGTCACCATTTTGTATAGGATTTGATCAGCGCCTCTACAGTGCGTAAAAGGAACTAAATTTTGACAGAAAAAAAGGTTTTGACAACTAACGTGTCGAGATTTTAACGTGAATGTTTTGTCACGTAAAAAGTTTTGTATGAAATCGCGAGCACGAACCTAATTCTAACGTAAGCTCGAAGGCTGGCTATCGAGGATCTGTCAAAAATCTACGAATGTCATGTCACTGAGAAATTTTCAGTCAGATGGCTGATGTAACGTATTCAATTGTGGTAAAACTTCGAAAATTCATGTTATTATTGTGTTTGTTCATTCATAATTTACCTATGAAAAGAGTTACAAACATGGCAGCAAGATTAGAAGTAGTATTGTACCATGTCGTTTACCAGGCGCAAAGTAGGTATTTATTAATTTATGGCACTGGAGGGAAGTGATGCTAATATACGATGAACCCAATTCAGGACATTTTCCAAAACTCTGCATCAAACAGCGTCCATATTCCACCGTTCCAGCCCACATTTACACCAATTTCGCTCGTTGGATATGTCTTGCGGCGTAATAATGTTGCTATGAAATTCTTCATTGTGCATGGTCAAATTGAAAACAATAAGGCTCAAAGAAGATCACCTATCCATTCAAGATTTCAAGATCAACCAAAGCTGTCAACAAATGCACCAGAAGAACACAGGCAGCGACACGAAAGGAATACCAACGGATTGTCAGACTAACTACCTACGAACTCTGAGGTGATGACCATGCTCACGCCAACATTCTAACCACTACGAAGAAGAAGATTTTAATGTGAAACGTAGAAGCTGTGTTATTGGACTTTTGGTTCTTAATAAAAATAAACGAAGTGCAATTGTGCGTTTCATTTATTGGTACCTATATACCGAACAGTTCGTGGGTTAGGGATAATAGGATATCACGTTGGATGTTGTGAAACGCGACTAAGACAAAATTCGTGGCAGCATGCCACTACTAAAGTCGGTGTGAGTGGGATGTTGCCACGCATTGAGCATACAACAGTGATGATGAGATGGATCAGTGTGTGCTTCTATTGGTGGCGCATAAAAGACTATTGGGTGGCGAACTCATAGCAGGGCCGTGAGAAGCATTTTTCTTCCCCCTCTGATCTTATAGGGTAGGTAAGTTCGATATCATGCTCGTTTGCCACACTATTCCTTAAAAATAAAGGAAAGTAGATGAATAAAAAGACAAAACTACACCAACAGTTAAATAATTTCTTTATTTTTGGTAATGTAATAACAGACACAATCATAATCCAAAAAAAAAAACCAACCATAAGCTGACTAATACAAAATAAACGCTTTAATTATCCTAAAATTAATATGAACTTAAAACGACACTAAGCCTAGACGGTTACAAGTCACAGCACTCCCGATTTGTAGTAACGGCGCATTCATGAAATGCTACGTGGTTTGTCTTTGCAAAACTGTTAGGTAGGTACATTACTACGCACTCCAGGTTTTCACAGCATTCTTCTTTCCCAGAACAGACGGTAAAATACCGCTGGAGACGAAAGTTCTGTCGGGAATCACCTTTAGTGAACAATTAGAACTTATAGAATGCACTGCTTGAACTCAATAGCCTATTTTTCTGCTGAAACACCATAAAATTAAGCGCAAAATACACTTCACGCCGGCTGGCGGCCCTTCAGGGTTTCTTGAAACTCCTCCCTCTGTTTAAAGGTGTAATAGTAGCTGTTTGTAATTCATATAGTAAATTATCAGTGGCGTAGATTCTTGGCTTGAGAATTTATAGCTCATAATTTATATATAATGTTTTATTTTAATACCTCTAATGATGTTACAATAAAATTTGGTTCACTGAGCAAGTAACGCATAGAGAAAAGTAACATACCGGAAAAAAATATGTTTGGTTTTCACCAAATAAAAAGCTAAATTTGACGAATATCAATCATAGAGGAACCAGTCCAGCGTCAGCAACCTTAAAATAAGATAAAGTATTGCAGGTGTACCGATTTCTGTCCAAAATTACCAAATACGATACGAGTCATTGTCACCTTGACAACTCAACTGTAGCCCAAGCACGAATAACTTGCGAAATCGTAACCGTTTCGTAAACGTATCGAAATGTCACTATTTTGTATAGGATTTGATCAGCGCCTCTACAGTGCGTAAACGGAACTAAATTTTGACAGAAAAAAAGGTTTTGACAACTAATGTGTCGAGATTTTAACGTGAATGTTTTGTCACGTAAAAAGTTTTGTATGAAATCGCGAGCACGAACCTAATTCTAACGTAAGCTCGAAGGCTGGCTGTCGAGGATCTGTCAAAAATCTATGAATGTCATGTCACTGAGAAATTTTCAGTCAGATGGCTGACGTAACGTATTCAATTGTGGTAAAACTTTGAAAATTCATGTTATTATTGTGTTTGTTCATTCATAATTTACCTATGAAAAAAGTTACAAACATGGCAGCAAGATTAGTAGTATTGTACCATGTCGTTTACCAGGCGCAAAATAGGTATTTATTAATTTATGGCACTGGAGGGAAGTGATGCAAATGTACGATGAACCCAATTCAGGACATTTTCCAAAACTCTGCATCAAACAGCGTCCATATTCCACCGTTCCAGCCCACATTTACACCAATTTCGCTCGTTGGATATGTCTTGCGGCGCAATAATGTTGCTATGAAATTCTTCATTGTGCATGGTCAAATTGAAAACAATAAGGCTCAAAGAAGATCACCTATGCATTCAAGATTTCAAGATCAACCAAAGCTGTCAACAAATGCACCAGACGAACACAGGCAGCGACACGAAAGGAATACCAACGGATTGTCAGACTAACTACCTACGAACTCTGAGGTGATGACCATGCTCACGCCAACATTCTAACCACTACGAAGAAGAAGATTTTAATGTGAAACGTAGAAGCTGTGTTATTGGACTTTTGGTTCTTAATAAAAATAAACGAAGTGCAATTGTGCGTTTCATTTATTGGTACCTATATACCGAACAGTTCGTGGGTTAGGGATAATAGGATATCTCGTTGGATGTTGTGAAACGCGACTAAGACAAAATTCGTGGCAGCATGCCACTACTAAGGTCGGTGTGAGTAGGATGTTGCCACGCATTGAGCATACAACAGTGATGATGAGATGGATCAGTGTGTGCTTCTATTGGTGGCGCATAAAAGACTATTGGGTGGCGAACTCATAGCAGGGCCGTGAGAAGCATTTTTCTTCCCCCTCTTATCTTATAGGCTAGGTAAGTTCGATATCATGCTCGTTTGCCACACTATTCCTTAAAAATAAAGGAAAGTAGATGAATAAAAAGACAAAACTACACCAACAGTTAAGTAATTTCTTTATTTTTGGTAATGTAATAACAGACACAATCATAATCCAAAACAAAAAACCAACCATAAGCTGACTAATACCAAATAAACGCTTTAATTATCCTAAAATTTATATGAACTTAAAACAACACTAAGCCTAGACGGTTACAAGTCACAGCACTCTCGAATTGTAGTAACGGCGCATTCATGAAATGCTACGTGGTTTGTCTTTGCAAAACTGTTAGGTGGGTACATTACTACGCACTCCAGGTTTTCACAGCATTCTTCTTTCCCAGAACAGACGGTAAAATACCGCTGGAGACGAAAGTTCTGTCGGGAATCACCTTTAGTGAACAATTAGAACTTATAGAATGCACTGCTTGAACTCAATAGCCTATTTTTCTGCTGAAACACCATAAAATTAAGCGCAAAATACACTTCACGCCGGCTGGCGGCCCTTCAGGGTTTCTTGAAACTCCTCCCTCTGTTTAAAGGTGTAATAGTAGCTGTTTGTAATTCATATAGTAAATTATCAGTGGCGTAGATTCTTGGCTTGAGAATTTATAGGTCATAATTTATATATAATGTTTTATTTTAATACCTCTAATGATGTTACAATAAAATTTGGTTTACTGAGCAAGTAACGCATAGAGAAAAGTAACATACCGGAAAAAAATATGTTTGGTTTTCACCAAATAAAAAGCTAAATTTGACGAATATCAATCATAGAGGAACCAGTCCAGCGTCACCAACCTTAAAATAAGGTAAAGTATTGCAGGTGTACCGATTTCTGTTCAAAATTACCTAATACGATACGAGTCATTGTCACCTTGACAACTCAACTGGACTGTCATGGCTATAGACTAATCATATTGTTCCCGGTATATTACATTTCTCTATGTCATAATGTATGTCATGGCACTTAGTAAATATATCACCTCAAATACATTTTATTCAAAAATTTTAATATTTCATAGTGAACATCAATACAATACGGAAATCGCAAAGAAAATGCGAAGTCTGTGGTGTCGAAACACAAATAAAAATGTTTAAACAATAGATTTCCATGAGATCCAGAACCGGTGAGTTGATGAAAATATATCATTGAAATTACATTATTGTTTCAGAGCGTAATGATCGCTTGGCTTTTATTGTAATTTAAGTAGGTATGTGTTATCATGCGAATTGCTGTACTTACATATATTTGTATATAAATTACAAATATTTACGTAACGTAAAGTAAGTTTAGTGTTGCTCAAGGAAAGTATCGATACCTTTGTAGTATCGATTTTTTATAATGTCAGTGGTATGGGTACATATACTTTTTCATATTGTCAATAAGTCAGGAAATATCATATTCGAAGCTGGTGATCATAAACCATCACGCGGAATGTTTTATTATGCCACGAAACTTGACATGTGTATTTTAGGGACTGTTATTTACATCTTTAGCTCAAAAGCATTTTGAAACACCAGGTATTATCAATTTTTCTCTACATAACTGGCACAGTACTTGCTAACTGAACGGCTTGAGCAATATTTATTATCTAACATATGAAAATCGACCTAAATATTATACAATTAATAATAAATAGCGTAAATAACGTCATATCTATGCTTGTGATAATAATCTGAGTTGTTTTTTTTCAGTTCATTTAAACAAAACTCCGTCGCTTATATACTTTCAAAGTAAATGCTGAATCGATAGAGCTATGGCATGGAATTTAAGGTACTATGTCACCTCAATACTATATAAAAATCAACATGTGTATCAACATACAATCCCAATTATTTAAATATTTATAATACTATACATTATTTGATTTTAAAATTAACCAACTTTCGAGTGCAGTTAAATAAACTATTTTTGTAATTTCAGATATGCATATGTTACGCAGAAAAATATTAATTGAATCGATAAATAAAACAAATCAGTGCAGAGGAAGCTTCTTGAAATACAAATGAAATAGATCAGCTGCAAGATTAAATTAAATATGTAAATAATTCAACTACCTACACCAAAAAAGTTTTTAAAAGTCAACAGTCTATATATAATTCAAAAAGGTGCGTCAGAAATACTACATTTTATGATTGAACTACAAATAATAATAATTGTTAACAGTTGATGACAAGTTTACTAGTGCAACTTACGTGCAGTATTTATTACTTTTACATATACGACAGTCAGAAAATAAGTGTTATATATTGAAAACTGTTATGTACAATGAAAAATATGTATGGTAAAGATGTTCTAGTACACAAATTACTTTGGAACTATGTATACATACCCCAATAATACGGTTTTTGATACTAGCGAAGATATATCGCACGATAAAATATTTTGATGATTTTGAATAATTTAATAAATCTGTGTGAAATATTTGTTTTATTTTATATTTCCTTAACATATATTTTATAATCCTAACCTTCTTACCATTTTTTCCTATATCGATTATAATGGAATCGATTTCATTGTAAATAATCGATTTTAGGGAATCAGTAGTACAACACTCACAAATGTCATTATAATTGTGTTGGAAATATAGTTTATATATATATACTATATATATACTTCTAGGCTAGCCTGAACAACATCTTCGACCACATCATCACTTACCATCAGGTGAAATAGTGGTCAAAGGCTAATCTATCAGGCATAAAAAAAAAAAAAAAAAAAAATTTTTCATTTGTAATGGTTGGTATAAAATAACTTCAAATCTGAGTTTCAAAGCAACAAGGTCCGTGCCAACTCTTAATATTACTTGCTCAGTGAGAGGAACTTTTATAGGCAAAATAAGACTTAAAACCTCTTTTCGAATGAGTTGTTAGGTCTTAGAAAAAATGTATGATTGTTGTGATTTACGCTGGATGACGTCACTTTTGTAATCCTATCGAGTTCACGTTAGCCAGCAAACGATGCGGCGTACTGTCAACCATTGCCTCCTGCGTAAACGGGCGGTGAACTCGATACGATAACGTTACGGACTATCGAAATGTTTGTGCTTGGGCTACTGATTTATTGACGTTACTTAAGTTTGTAATCGTTGATACTCTATTATCATTTGAGAGAGTGTGACAGGCTGCAGTTGACTCGTCAGTCTTAGACTAACCAGTGGTACTAACAGAGGCCAGAGAGAAGAGGCTACACCACCTAAGAAGTGAAACTTGTCACATTTACATTGTCAGTGAAATCTGTGAACTAAACAGTGTACATTAGTGATGCGAGGTTTAAATTATTGCACATATTGTTAAACGATGATGTGGTTAAAGAAGTTGGCTGGCTAGAACGGGAACTGGCTCAACTCCATAAGAAGAGCAATTCGAACACACCATGAAGTGCTTAGTGACAGTTTTTTTACTTGATCCTCATTAATGCTTAGGCGAGCATCATCGAATGTCCTACAGAGATGAAGCTATAAAATTATAAGGAAAAAAGTAATAACAGTTTAATTTATTTAAGCTTCATGCATTGGTCTCCAAATCAAAAAAGTTAAAAGCTAGCTTAAAGATAATAACAACTCTCCAACCTAAATTGGAGGAAAAATAATATAAGCCATCATCGCACCAAAAGCTGATGTAAATATGTTCTCTGCCAAAAACACCCGCCCTCTAGCTTCTACCTTACACCCATAATCGAAGGCAACCGCGGATTATAAGAAATTTTACTCATTTAAAAATGGTTAAATAAATACATGCAATTATTCACTGAAAGGTTTCTTGACGTGGAACCGAAAGCTAATCGGATTATTTTACCCTAAACTTTATAATTAATGATTCGCTAATCTTCTCTTAGACTGACATGAGGGTGAAAGTTTACTCTTGTTCCTAATCTAACTTTTAAATCCTTGAAAACCCACGTTCGTATCTTAGAATAATCTGAGCTCAGCATCTTATACCTTCGTATATTTACTTTCTATAGGAAGTATATTGAATAATAACAAATATTTTTAAATATGGATTTCCACAAAGTAACGCCTGAATCTATTTATTATTTTAAGTATATTGAAATTGAGGTGCATATAAAATGCTGTGACAGTATAAATGATATGTTGATGTACGCGAGTACATAATGTGGCATGATACAATTAAGTATATAAAGAATTGGTACTCTTTATAAAACAACTCTTTATTCAAAGGATGCCGAAATGAAAACATAATAATTGAAAGGCTATTTGATATCACATAATTTACTGTTTAAACTAGCAATCATGACCATAAAATACAATAACAATAAATGCTTTAACAAAGGCAAATACAGATAAATTGGTACTAGGCTTGTATCTCACCACATACCTGAACTTCAGAGCATGGCTTATGGTATATTGCATGCTGACCTAGTTAGCTAAGCTTGGTTTACATACGAATCTGTCCCAAAGCAACTAACAGTGAGCCAAACCATCTTAGAAATGACAATTTTTTTTGTTATTTTTTTTATATATTCGTGAGATATTATTTGGTATGTAGTATATATTATTAAAGACTGTTCAACGCTATTGCAAAATAGCTACCGAAACTAGAGGAATAATATATACTACGGATAGCTGGTAGGTAGTTCGACGGTCGGGGAAGTTAAGGTAGGAGACAGCGATGGACCTATTTGGGCCTAATATAGCCTCATATAAAAATAATCATAAATTACGCGATAATGTACGCGTGAATCATTCAAACTGACATTAACTAACAAATACATTTTTATGAAATATCCAAATTGGCATACATTTGAAAAAAATAACCTAAGTATCCCTATTGTTTTAATATTGTTAGGTTTGCAATAACGCCTGCTATGCGGATTACATTACAAAATCACAAATATACGATAGGAAAAATCCCGCACATGACTTAAATTTTTCCTATCGTATATTTGTGATTTTGTAATATCCCTATTGTATCAAAATATGACACAATTTCATCGAAGTTATTTCAAGCAGAGAGCCGATAAAATATGCAGTGAAAGTTAAAAAATAGAGGTTTACGTGAAATAATATCTAAATCAACATGTTACAACAGATAATTGTAAATTAGATCATTTCAACATCCGCACATCCTTTTTCATATCATATGTAATTTATGAACTTTTGCCACAGTATGTTTGACTTATACGAGTACGTCAGTACGGTATAAGCAGGATATTCTTTTGAGAAGATAAAAAATCTTTTTCAAACGTCCATCCATCTAACAGTTATTCGTAGGTAATCGGTTGCTAGTAAAACGCATAGAGTGCTATATTCCTGCATTATATTATATATAATTATATTATATAGCTATATTAGTAGAACCCTTTGTGCGTGTTCATCCGGTGAAGTACTGCCTCCATACCTATTTCTACCGCCAAGCAGCTTAATGTTCACATTACTGGGTTGCAGTTTGAATGGTATGGGTGCTTGTGAAATTACAGGCACATGAGACTTAACAACTTTATTTCTTCGTGTGACGGCCGGCAGTGCAGGTCGCCACTTCTAATGAACTGCAGCTGTTATAGGCAAAGATTACCGCTTTACGCCAGGTGGCTTCGTGATGAAAAATATTTTTACATTGATAGGTGAATTGGTCTGAAATTGTCGAGAGACACGAAGATTATGTCTTTTTGAAGGTGACGGACAAACAACGATCAGCTACAAAATGCGGGTGTGATGTTCTTTATCAGAAAATAATTTCTTTTGGTAATAAGTTGTATTATATGTCACAAGTGTTTTCTTTTAATTGTTATTATTTTAACCGCCGCGCCGTATGGGGCGGTGCGGCCATCTTTCAGACTTTATCTGATCGACAGAATTTGCTTATTCTATCACTTAATTCCTTCTTTAAACCCTTGTCTGCCTCTATATTTTTAAATATGATTTCATTGCTCTATCGCATTCAAAGCAAAAATTGCATTAATACTTTTAGAGCAAACAAGTTTCATTTAATCTTGATATAGATAAACAATTCTGAAAACGCAAGCAAGTGATTAATTAAGAGTGTCAACTTTATTCATACCAACATCAATATCATCAGCCGGAAGACGTCGACTGTTGAAGAACGACTTTTACGATGTAGTCTGATTGCCTTGTGAGGGGCCAGCCAATATCGACTACAGTGGATTAATATTGACCGATTTCTCACGAGGTACTATTCTACATATGAGCATGGCAAGCAGGTGAATGTCTAATTTAACGTAAAACCATGCAGGCTACTGATGTACTACGTAATGAATAGAAAGGTTCTACTCTCTGCTCTATTACAGTAAATGTAAACAAAATTGCAATCCCAACTCGAGTATAATGACATATACATATATCAAAGGGCTGTTCCGGCTCTAGTATAATATTCAGTGTTCCTGCATAAAAGGGTTCTTTTAACTTACAGATTGATTCGTCGTAACTAGCAGAGTAAGTTTAATGGTCGTGAGACTATCTATACTTATAATTGTGTACTTATTTTCATATCCTGGTATTGTTCAAGTCTCTTATGTACCGTTGGACATGTGGTACGTAAAGTCTTATTAGAATCTCAAGGTTATGGCCTATGTTTGATTAGACAAGTGTTTGTGGGTGCTTTTCATTAATAGGTAGGTACGCAGTAGCTGGAGTTCAAGGGAAATGACTCTTCTTAGACGTTCCGGAATGTTCAAGGCATATTTTCGGTAACAATCTATTATAAGAAAATAATTTAGAAGGAAAACTTTTCCTGGACGTTCCGGAATGCTCAAGGCATATTTTCAAAAATCAATACATTATAAGAAAATAATTTGCAAGAGAAATAACTGTCTTTATACGCTCCGGAATGCTCAAGGCGTATTTGTGTTAATCAATTTATTATAAGAAAATATTTTGGAAGGGAAATAACTCTTTTTAGACGTTTCGGAATGCTCAAGGCGTATTTTCAATAATTCATTTATTAAAAAGTGCAAGCCATATACATAATATTACAGCTACAACAAGGCAATAATTTAGCGGCCGCAGTTTATTTGTCGGCCTTACAAGGCCATCGTAGTCCCAGAATTTAGCTTGTCATGTTATTTTTGTGTAAAATATTGATTGTATAGGCTAAGTTGTAGTTTTTTGAATTATGACAATTTTATACTTTCATAATTAAATTTTAAACAACTCGAATTCAAAAATAGAATAGTTAAGGAACACTCAAATACTACTCGTCAGATCTCATTCAAATTTAAATGGGATCACATGACAAGCACCAGCTTTTGATTGTAAAAAAATCATCAATAGCGGTACACCTTGTAAAGAGTTATGACATAACACACAAAAAAATTCAGTCAAAGTGAAAACCTCCTCCTTTTTTACAGTCAGTTAAAAGTAACAATCTTATAAACCAATTTTATCCAGCATCGAGGTCACCTATTGTACTACTTTTAGGTTCTGTTTCAGAATGTTCGAGTAAGTTCCGGTTATACTACCCAGAACATAAAATAACAGAATGATAAAAATTACAGTTAACATGCAGCGCGTTTCAAGCTTTAACCAATGGATAGGCTAAATCGATGACTGTGAAACGAAACGCAAAGATAGCGTTTTATTTATTAAATATGTTCTGGGTAGTATGAACAACCGGAACTTACTGGAACATTCTGAAACAGGCCCTAGCTATATATTTTTGTAACTGTTGTTTATACTCACCTAATAGCATGTTCATAAATTAAAGGAACTTTTCGAGTTCCTTTAACAATAATGACCAACTTTCAACTCAAAAAGGAGGAGGTACTCAATTCGACTGTTATTTTTTATTGTTTGTTGTTTCAGAAGTTTTGACTGGGTGAACCGATTTGATGATAACTTTTTTTTATGTTATTGTGACGGAACAAGCTCGAGGCCCACCTGATGTTAAGCGGACTAACCTCTGCCTATAACAGATGCATTTTGTCACAAGTCACGAATTGCACTGCGCCCGTCACCATGAGACGTAGTTGTTAAGTCTCATGTTCCTGTAATTTCACTGGCTCTCAAGGACTGCTGCCAGAACAGACCGTTAGTTGCTTGGCGGCAGATTTTCTACTTGAGGGTGGTCGCTAGCCAGGCGGGCATTCGCAAAATGCCCTTCCACCATGCGGTGAAGTTCAAGCCTGCGGCGGGATTTGAACCATGGACCTGCCGGAATGCCCGTGGAGGACCCCACTAGCTTACACGTCACTTCTAACAAAAAAAGAATAATTGTAATCGGACTACGCGTTAATAAATTACAACTAAGTTTACATTTTGACTTTCATCCCCTTTCCCGAGGGAACCGTGCTTAATTTCGAGATAAAAAGTATACAATAACTTTCTTCGTAGTATGAACTCAAATCGTGTAAAGCTTCATTGAATTCCATTCAGTAGTTTAAGAGTGATGCGCGGCCGGGATACAGACAGACAGATAAAAATGAAAAAAATATAGTTTTGGCATCAGTGTCAGCTACAGAGTGCACTAAATATTTTTTTTCAAAATATCTGCCATATACAGAATTGAATCTGTTACAGTTCTACTATAAATATAGATAAACTATAGTATTTTCTTCGTCATTTTCCCTTTTAAACGAGTAAGTTTTTGAGTGGTTACAAAACAGAGAATATAAAATTCTTACAATCCTAACCAGAGAATCAGTTTTTATAATGGAAGTTCTACAAATATACCATTGAGGCGTAATAAAATGTTATCGTGTTGGTTACATAACAGCCAAATGTGATGGTTCTTGAATTTCATAATACCATAATTCTTTTTTTTGCCTAATAGTTAAGTCTTTGACCACTATGTCACTTGATGGTAAGTGATGATCTGGTCGAAGATGTTATCCATGCTAATCTAGCATTACTGGCTCTCAAGGACATCTGCCTGAACACATCGCCAGGTGTTAAGCTACAAATTTTCTACCTGAGTAGAGGTGATAGCTAGCCTGGCCGGCATTTGCAAAATGCCCTACCACCATGCTATAACGACTGCCATCCAAAGACGACAACCGCAACCAACGACTTAACGTGCTTTCTGAAGTATGGAAGTTTAAGTAGTAATGTCACTAGCGGTCACCCATCCAACTCATGCCCGCGCCGGACGTTGATCCGACACACATCCGACAGACAATCCGGCTGATACAAAAAATGGACAAATCGCCCGATTAATGTTAAGCATTAAAGTTGCAGTACGCTCTTCTCTTTGAGACACTAGTTTTGTCTCGTTCGCCCAGTTATTTTACTTAATACAATGCCTGTACACACAGGCCTTATTCTACATTCTATACAAGTTAGCTATTCTTTATTCTCTATTTAGCAAGAGTCACACTACGGATACTACTCCGAGGTATAATTATATATCACCATAAGTTGAACATTTTGTGGCCCCCTTTACTGAAAAACTATCACGCTTATAGATTTGTGCCTTGACATAGTAATTTCACTTCACATTTAGATGTGTTTTGTGTGAAAAAAAAATACCATTAAATAGAATGAGCACTTACAATTTTTATATTCATTGGATAGAATGCTATTGTACTACTAACGTGATCAGTTAGAAAACCAGAGTTAGAGAATCTACTTAATACTAAATGACACCACTAGAATCAGGTCGTAAAATAAACGCGAGCCCTCACAAAGCTCAGATTTTTGGTAGTTTCTATATTTATTGTGCCAGATATACTGCTTTGAAGTAGTAGTGTTACTACTTCAAGCCAGAATATTTGACACTACGGTACCCACCAAGAGGACTCTTTTATTACAGCCGATTTTAAATTACCAAAATTTTATTTGGCGAATAAATCCATATACTTATGCGCCTGCTCACAAAACTTCACGTATTCACGGATGAGAAATGCACCCTTTAGCGGAGAACAGCCGGATATCCACCGGACAAATATAGGAAAGTATTTATGCCCACGCTGAAACGGAGATGCTTCGGTGTTATTTTGCGCTCGTTTAGACAATTTATATAATTAGTAAAAAAATAAGTTTTTGGAAACAACAAATACATAAAAAAGCCAAAAGATGGTTTTATACCTGCCTGACCGCCTTCTTGGAAATGCTCTCGTGGCCGTTACCTCTCGGGTAATCATGGTGTTATGATTATATAGGGCATTGATGCTCGCATGTGCAATAACATTCCAATTACATCCACATAAGTAGAAACATGCTGGTTTATTGGTACATTATTTCCCTAAGTCGCGTTTTAAGACATCCAACAGAAGAATAAAATTAATTGAAATAATATCTTTGCACCCAAAATATACGACGTAGCATTTAAAATTTCTGTTTTCTTGACACGATAAAACTTTTTTAATGCCTAATAACATAAACATATAATATAGAATAATTCTCTTAACAAATTGTGCTGTAATAGCATAATTTATGTCTAAAACCAAAAGGTACATAAATAGTCGACATGACCTGAAGTAATGGATTAGGCTTTTTCAAAATGTGTATATTCCTACCTAATTAAGAACAGTTTCTGCCTGATTCAAAGCATTTCGATCGTCCTTTAATCCAAGTAACTAAATATAAATAAATATGCCGCAGTCTCTTCAGAAAAGAGGACTCAAATCAGAGCACCAACTCGAATCATACAGTGGACATCAGCTAATGATATCCCTAGATGGTCGTTAGGGCCGGTTTTCGATTTACTTTTTCCCTTGAGTGATTGCACCTACAAGTTCCCTTATTCAGAGCAACGTTTTTACGGAGCCAGTGAAAAATTCGTCACTGGACAGGGACTAAGGAAGGGAATAAATCAGCATGAGTAGACCATGAGTGCATGTAATCAAACTGTTCACAAGTTTTAAGAGACAAAAAATAGATCAATAGTTATGTATAGTGTTAATAGTTATAATATACATTTTACATATTTTCCCACGGATGCTATCTTTTTTTCTCATTTAGAAAATACAAATAGCGCAATCATAATATATTTTATCCTCTGCTAGCTGTTTCGGTAAACCATTATCGTAGCAATGGATGGCTACGATTCGATATCGCAAAAATCGGATATAGTAAAATCTTCATACCAACTCAATACCTAGCATGATTTAGTAGTATCTAGTCAAATATAATTTTATCACTGCTCGAGAATCGCGGTTGAGAGAACATGTACCTGCGGTTAAATGGCACCTAAAACATTTCACTTATTTACGAATTTCTAACATCGATAACTTTTTATATATCGGATCTCGGTCTCCTACTTCACAAACTTTTGGCGAGAATTAATGTTTTTACTTGATTTAACAAATTTTTGGAGCACGATTTTTTTTATATGATTTTAGCTCTGCAAGCATTAGTGCATGTAATAATATTGAGAAATATATAAGGGTAGTGACATTATTGCGTGAGTTAAGACGCTGTCAAATGCTGAAATTTTGTTACTATCGGACTGCGTAGGTTTGCAAGAGAGGCAACGATGGTGAAATCGTAATCAGTTTAAGTGAAAGTAAGCTTAATAATACATATAATACACAAAGCTAATAACCTAAATCGAAAATGCAACTTTTCTTGTCCCTCTTGATAAAGTTTGGCTATTTTATTAATACAATGAATAGATTCAGGCGTTACTTTGCGGAAATCCATATTTAATAATAACAAATATTTTAAAAGTATTTTAAGAAAACATCAATTTAATTATTTGATAAAACACTTACAAAATCCTTATAAAATGATATATATCTAGTGACAATTCCACCTAATTTCCAACTCTTCCGGTTTAATTGCAGCTAAACCGGAAGAGAATTCGACGGGTTTCGCTTCTAAACGAAGCATCCTCAGGAGATCTTAACTCTACGAGCGCATGATCGAGACTAAACGCACCGTTTTTTTTTTAGGGAGGACATAGATCCTGACTATCGCAATATGGACGTCCAGCTCCACCGGGTTTTGGGCGAGGGAAGGCACCCTATAGCCCGGGAAATTTAAATGCGCCGCAGGCTCTATACATCTTTATATAGGCACGAACGTGAATCACGGCTCTTTGTTGTAGCTTACAATTGAAAAGATATACGTTTTTATAGGGAAAATTACATAAACATGTAAAATATTGAATATTATAGTAAACAACATTAAAAAACTAGTTCTAAACTTGATATTATGCACAGAACGGCGGCTTGCACGATGAGTCAGTCACAGGACCAGCTTGCAGCTTCTTGAGACATGGCGAGTGGCTTGCCTCGCAAAGTGATGTCATCACTGGTTGCTGGTTCGGCGGGCAGCTTGGCTCAGCATTGATATTATGCACAGAACGGCGGTTTGCATGATGAGTCAGTCACAGGACCCGCCCGCAGCCTCTCGGGACACGCAGGGATGACTATTAAGGAGTTGATGACCACTTTCAATTAAATGTTTTGCAAAGTGAGACTGTTCGGTATGGTTGGTCCTAAACGCGGATTTATGTTCTTTATAACTGATATTAAAATTACGGCCAGTTTGACCAATATAAACGCTATTACATTCGTCACAGGTAAGTTTGTAAACACCAGATTTTTTACTGTTTTCCACTCGATCTTTTCCGTAACATAAATGACGTAGATTTTGATTTTATATTTTAATAATATATTTTCATACACATTCATACGTAAATAATTAAGATATTTACGTAACAAGCATAATATAAAGGTATCTTTACAATTTTATTTCATCGAGAAAATTTTTAGCAAACGTGGTCCGGACTTTTCTTGGCCTTAGATAATGAGATTAAGATTAAAATGTAATTGTCTTACCTGTTCAATTAAATCTATTTAGCAATTGTCAGTGTCTTAAGTGTCTGAAAAAGTACTTTTTTCGATCAGATTAAGTCTAGTACCCTGGTTGAAAGATCTACAGGAAGTAGGCTAAACTTTCTTTCGGGTTCGAAAATTCGTTTTCGTTCTTTCCTTAAATAATTTTTTATGCGTTTTGAATATCGCAGTGTAAAAGGACAGTTCTTGAGGTGTTGCTGCCCACCTGGTATTTTTCCCTTCGTCAACTCTTACCACTTCCTCGGAAAGATATGGGGGTGGAGTTCTAGTCCTGTAGCCCGCGAGTACCAATATACTTTAGGTCATTTTATACTGGCGCCGGCCTACTTATTTCAACGCTATTTAATCCTGAATATATTTATCTAATCTAAAAGAAAATTACAAAAAGTCCCAAAATATAAACTCTCATTTCGGCTAGCAGGTGTTTATTATGCTAAAATGTTTGAGAAAACTAACCCACGTGCAAACTTTCCCTATTATAGAATTTAAATAAAAGTTACCCGAAAGTTTTTTAAGCACTGTTTTAACACTTTTATCACAGTCGAATAAGTTATACTGGTTATTTATCAAAATAATTATACTCGTACAGATTCATATGACGTCACAGTATAGGTCACATACAGTTTTATGAAGCGCTAGTAGGTAATTTGCTTAGTTATCCTTATCGATTTCCTCCTCTACCGTCCTTGGATGGGGGTGACCATTACTGGCATTACTACTGGTTGTTGTCTTAGGATGGTAGTCGTTGTAGCATGGTCCTACCTATCCAATTTGGAAGGTCGATACCTTCCAAAAGTAAAAAAACATGTAGCTAAGCACCTAACGGTGCGCTTCAACAGCTGTCTTTGAGAGCCACTTCCTCTCAATTAGCCTGAATAAACTGCATTATCAGTAAATAAGGTGACATGGTGATCAAAAGCCTGCCTATCAGCAATAAAAAAATACAAAGTACTGCTTTGATGACTAATCGTCTGATTTTATGTTTTAATCGCACTCTTGAGCGGCCAACATTCAAAAGAGGAAGCGTCCCACAACTTCCTCCATGACCAACGCTGAAGTAGAAAACTTCGTATGGGAAGTAGGGCTCTCACCAAACCTGTTAAATAATTGCAGTAAGGACACTGTTTAATATACAGCAGAAATAGGATCCTTGTCCTGTTCAAGTTTATAAAGACATGCTTTTATAAAAACAAGTAACTTTATACGAAAATTTGGTCATAAGTCAATATTTTATGATAATTATTGTAGAATAATATACTCCTGTAGTGGTGTCGTACTCGGCAAACATACCAAACATAGTGTTGACTTCATAGTGCGAATGACAAAAAGATTGCGATAAAGCTCTCACGTTTTCTTTCCCACACTTGGAGGTAAGTAAAAAGGCTATATACATGGCTGTAACATTTTGGTTTGATGTTCCGTAGCTGCATTATTTTTGGTTTGATGTTACAGTGAATTGTGAAGGTATACAAGTGTAATATCATATCATTACCAGTTGACAGTAATCGGTATCGCAGCTAAGCTAGCGATCGGACGTGTACAGTACTGTGACTCATTCACAATGCCACAATGGTTTCAAACCTAATAAAATGTTCAACCTTTAACATAGTGATTTGGGAACTGTTCGCTTATATTTAAAATAAAAAAGACGTTTTGAACGAGAAAACTATAGTGAGATTGTGTACTTCTGCATTTATTCCGGAGGAAATACAAAGTGCCAAAAACCTACCCTTCGATTACAACTAGCTATTACGTTAACAGGTATATTACTTTATAAAAATTAAAATTATGCGGTCAGTGCGAAATTGATTGACAGACGAACCAAAGTGCTCACGGGCAGTAAGACCGCCAATACTTTTGTAAAAACCCCTCAATTTTGAACACAATAATTACGATCTTCTGTTCTCTGCCTGTATCATATTTTCTTAAACCTAAATGCCTTCGTTACTATTTTCATATGTATTAATATAGTATAATTAATTTGAATATTATCATATTTTACTTAAACTTATTTGCAACATAAAGCAATGTTAATGAAGACATGAGTGTCTGCAGCAAATTCTCTAATACATTGCCATATACAAACAAACACCACTCTCTGTGTTGCAGCTGGCTTCATGTATAATTAATTTAACTTTTTTGGTTCATGATAATGTAGTGCAGGCTGTCTGTGTTGCATCTGCCTTTGCATTACCACGTCCGGGCGGCGTTCTATCTGTGGTCCTATCCAGGATATTCTTAGCATTAACCTCTTCACTTGGCACATATATAGTCGGTGTAGGATATTTAGTGTCTTGATAACTGCCATCTAATACTTTGACGGTTTTTTTTTGAGATCCAGAATAATATGTGTGTAAATTATTCTGGATCTCAAAAAAAAAGTGTGTAGTAAAATTTTATATTTCAAAATTAAAATTTTTTGATTGATATCTTTAAAAAGTTGGTATTCATGAATTAATATAGTTTTATTTCGGGATAAAAAAAAGCCCACTTAATTCTCCAGTCATATTAATATATCTATGCAAGTAATAACGTCGATCCGTTGCTCCGTCGTAGCGTGAAAGAAGAACATACCAGCAAGACACTTTCACATCTATAATAGGTGTGGGGGATGTAGGGATTTCATTCTCCGCAAAGTTTTATGTTCTGTTTTGGGGCTTCCTCTCCTCACATTTACTAAAATACTGCTTACTTAACAACGTCCACGAGGAGCAAACAAGAAATCTATGCGTCATTATTAAATATATTTGTCTATTTTTCAAATAAATCATTTGTTTGGCTCACAAATGTAATGAAAAGCGTCTTTTGAAACGTGAACGTTGGTTATTACGCTCAATAACGCCTGCCTTTGGTCCAGGCTGTAATGCAGTCGCAAGTTTATTGACCACCACAGCCTATAAAGTACTTAAATACTAGGAGAGTATGTATATTAAAGTTGTTATTATATGTGATCGTGAAGGATCAAACCCGAGGTCCACCTGATGTTAAGTGGACTAACCTCTGCCTGTAACAGATGCATTTCATGACAAGTGACGGATTTAACTGGACCCGTCACACTGAGCCATAAAATTCTTAAATCTCATGTGCCTGTAATTTTACTGGCTCTCAATGACTGCTGCCAGAACACACGTAGGTGCTTGGCGACAGATTTTGTAATTGATCGTGGCAGCTAGCCAGGCGAGCAATCGCAAAATGCCCTTCCACCATGCGGTGAATCTCAAGCCGGCAGTGGGGATCGAACCTATTGACCTGCAGCATGGCAGTCAATATTTATTACCGCTAAGTCATCATTGCTTCAAAACATTACCTCTAATATAGCTAAAAGTGTGCTTTTACTGTTATGGCTTATTAATTAGTCTGTTTTTTCGGTTTAATAACTACGCTAAGTTTGTCGAGCGAGATAAGAGCGCTAAAACTGGGTTTATAAACTCTCGGCATACTCATAGTTTAAATTCTGTAACGAGGGAAAGTCTGAACGCGGGTTAGTTTTTTAAATATTTTAGCATAATAAACACCTCCTAGCCGTAATGAGAGTATTTTTAGGACATTTTGTAACTTTCTTTTGGTAGGTTATATTCAGAACTTTTCTACCAAATGGCTTTAGAATAAGTAAGTAGGCAGAAATATAGAAGACCTTTAGTTTAAAAATCAGTGATAATGTTTCAATTTCAAAAGTAAAGTCATTTAGGTATGTTAGCGTCTAAAAGTATGAGCTATTTAAAAAATTTAATGGCTGTTATTGTGACAGGTCCTATCTTATATTTTGAGGGTAACCCAGCGTCATATACCTAGACAACTAATTTCAGCAATCAACCGTTTAATCGATGTTATTATAATAGAAAAAAACATTGAAATTTAAGGTTAGTCCATAGCCTACAAGGTAGTGTTTGTTCGAAATCTTTATGGAGTAATTAATTAAAGACACGGTGTTTGTCGCATGTTTATACACATACTCGAAATGTAATTTTTTTTTTATATCTAAATCTGATTATAAAAAAGAACTCTATATTTTACTGCTATATACTCAATTTATAAAAGTAAATTTAAATTACCGTGATCTATTAATAGAATTATAGGTAATCTTCTTTCGGGGTACAGAAGTACCCTAAACTACTCATCAGTTTTTAGAAAATCTCCGTGGCTCTGCCATTGCATGAAAAATAGACATACTAAACACTGATTTTATCCTCAGCAATTATTAATTATTTATATATATAATGAGTAATATACTCCATATAAAAGTTGTAGCTAAAGGTGCGTTTTTACTGTTACGCCATAATAATTAGTCTATTTATTCGGTTAAATATGCTAACTTTGTTGACCGAGATAAAAGCGCTAAAACTGGGATAACAAAGTCTTGGCTTACTTAAAGTTTAAACTATGTAACGAAGGAAAGTCTTAACGTAGTGTAGGTTAGATTTCTCAAACAGTTTAGCATAGTAATCACCTCCTAGCCGTAATGAGAGTATTTTTTGGGACATTTTGTAAAATTCTTTTGTTAGGTAAGTATATTCAGTACGTATCTATCAAGTGGCGTCGTAATGAGAAGGTGGAAGGAAGGTGGTGGTGGAGGAAACATTACACAACTTTTGGTATATTATTGAGTGATAATGTTTCAACCTCAAAAGTAAAATCATTTCGGTAAGTTAATGTCTTAAGATTAGCTATTTAAGTTAATTGAATCCTTGTTATAGTGATATTATGGTTCTATTTTAAAAGCTTTTATTTAACTTGCAATGTATGTATGTATGTTTGTTCGGGTGGAATCTTTGAACTCAATTTTGAAGTAGATATCTGCAACCGATTGAGCTGAAATTGTTGTATACACGTTTAGTTTGGATGACAATGCACGATATGGTGTTTGACATCATTCTAAATCCAATATGGCGGACCATTCAAAATGGCGGAATAGTTATTTTTAATACATTTCTACAATATGGATATCAAATGAAAGGACTTGTTGAAAGTAACTCGAAAAATAATGTGACCTCTTTCTAAATCCAATATGGCAGACCATCCGAGATGGCGGAGTAGTTATTTTTAATGCACTTATATAATATGGGTATCAAATGAAAGAGATGGTTGAGAGTAACTCCAAAAATAATGTGACGTCATTCTTAATCCAATATGGTGGATCATCCAAGATAGAGGAATAGTTATTTTTAATGTACTTCTGCAATATGGGTATCAAATGAAAGGGCTCATTGAAAGTAAATTGACAAGTGAGCTCCAAGCAGAAATAAGTTTGACTTGTGTAATTTGGCGAGATGGGCGTCATCATCATTGTTATGCAACCTGTCTAGGAGAAAGACAACTCCAAAACAAAACTCGGAACTGTGTTTCGTCAGGCACAAGTAAGCTCCAGGCTAAAATAATTTGTGACTTGTGTAATTTGGCGAGATGGGCATCGTTATCATTGGTCTGCAACCTGTCTAGGAGAAAGACAGCTCCAAAATCAAACATGGAACTGTGTTTCGTCAGGCACAAGCTGGAATAAATGGCGCATTTTACTAACCACCCAAGTCAAGGTGAGGCCGTGCCGAGGACTGAGTGGCTTCGGGGTGTAATATGATGTCGTGAACGTACCACCTCAGGGCACCTGGACGAAACCTGTTGTATATTACCTCTTACCCTTCTAAACGGAGCTCTGGGACGGTCGACGAATATTTATTCGGTACTCGAGCAAAAACAAAATGTGAAAAATAGAAACATAAACACAAATGAAGAGAAAACTGGAAAAAAGAAATCACAATGACAGGAAAAGCTTACTAACAAAGGCGATGACGCAAAACGCCAAAGACTTAACAAAAGACGTGATCAAGATAACAGCGTAACTCCTTTTTTTTTGTAAACCTGGTAAAAATGCTTTACGCATGCCCCCCTATCGGTCAATGGAGGGGGTATGTGGGACTCCTCGGTAGAAGACCGGTATACCCACTAAACTACCCAGCGGCATTCCGGCATCGTTTGTCTGGAGGAGGACTGGAAGACCGGCAGTGCCTTTGCGTCCAGTCCCCCTTCAACGACCGCCCGCTTTTACAGCGGGGCCTACACGCCCCTCCCAGCAGGAGGGGTCCGGGAATAACCAGGAATGCTTGGCCATTCCCGCCTGACGGAGGTGGTGAACAGGTGCAATGCGAGAGAAGGCGCCCCCGCGCCTTTCTCTCGCTATTCACCACTGGGTGGGAGAAGATGACGATTATTCAATCGCCTTCTCCCACCCCTTCTTGGTCTGTGCAGTGGCGCCGCAAGGGCGTCTTCCTCCCTTGCGCGCTCTGCCACCTTCTTTTGCGAAATCACTTCCTCGCAAGAGGAGGTGATCGCTGCCCAGGCCCCCTCGCTCTCCAACATGGCGTTGACCACGCTGGGAAGTGAGAGATCCGGACCGATTACTGCAACCAAGCTTCGGCGCAGCTCGGTCCACGACGGACACACCTCGATGGTCTGCTGCGCCGTGTCTTCCGCCGCTGCAAAGTGGTGGCACGCCGGTGTTTCCTCCCTTCCGATCCGGTGCAGGTATGATCCGAAGCATCCGTGTCCGGATAACACCTGCACCAGACGGAACGAAAGGAAACCGTGGGACCACCCGAGCCAGTCTTGCAGGACTGGCCCGAGGGCGTCCAACGTTCGGCGGGCCAAAAGTAGCAGCGGCGAGGTCCTTCGTCCAATGTTGGACGACTGCAACCGGACGTGCGGCAGGTGGTTAGGCGTGAAGCGAGGGTCACGCCTACCGCACCTGCCGCACGTCCGGGGCGAGGTGCTCTCCGAGCGCCTTACGCCCTGCCGTCCATTCGTACACTGGCGAGCACCTCCAACTCAAGCTCCCAAGGAGGGGTACCCGCCAGGGCGCACGCCGCCGCAAAGCTCACCGAGCGGTAGCCCCTCGCCACCCGCAGTGCAATGGCCCTTTGGGGCCTGCGGAGTGCCGTGGCATTCTCCCTCCTCTTCAAGATGCCGGCGTACAAGCGCCGGCGTACAAGCGCCGGCATCGTGCCCTGGGCCCCCCCATATTTGGGAGGAGCCATGAGAGAGCGCCCACGACCTTCAGCAGGCGCGTCTACAGCCCGCTGAAGTGCGGGCCAAAGCGCCACCGGCTGTCGATAACTAGTCCCAGATACTTCATCTGGGCCTTCACCTCCATCCTGACGCCCTCTACGACAATGTAACAGCGTAACACCTACTCAACGACAATAGGGTAGTTGACACAGTCTAAAATAAAATACAGTGTAACGTTAACATGATAGTAGTTGGAGCACATAACTCGATGAAATTAACAAATTATTTATTCTGCATTGGATTACCTTTATTTTGAATAAACAAAATGTGTTTAAATTTTCTTTGAGTCACGTGATCTCAAACGAAAGTAAAGGCGGAAATGATGTCATAAGGACAAAAACAAAGCCACAGAATAGGTAATAGTAATCATGAGAGTTTGCTTCCAAAGGTTTTGACAATGACAATTGACATTAGTAATTGCCAATAGCAAGCAACCTACAAAATGTCGCATCACTATCGATTTACTACTTAGGCCCCTAGTACACCTTCAAATCCATTAGATCCCATATATTAAATAGTGTAATACGTACATTTGACTCACTTATCTTTGATCATACTTTGCCGTGAGATTTGATCAAAGATCAGCATAGATAATAAAACCCAAACTCGGAACAAGAATCTATGGAAACATTTTGCAATTGTTACTCTTAATAATTCAACAACTTTAAACAGTTGGAAAAGGTTATGTTTATCATTATTTTTATTCCGACGTCACTGCACTCCATTGTCTCGATCAGTTGAAAGTGTTTACATATCGGGATTACAAAAATGTTTAATAAAATTGTGAATTTGAACCGTTTAAAGTTGTTTAACTACCATGTATGAAAAAGAATTGATAATGCTGCCACTCATGTATCCGTGCTTCAAACTGTGTTGGTTCTGTGATTGTTTTATGCAGTCTACATACACCCCTACACTATGGTACACGTTCTGCCGAACAACCTGTATAATCGATTACGCACGACACTACAACAAGCAAGCAATTAACAAATAGTGCTGAAATATTACATTTCAGCACTAATTGTTTTTGCACTTGTGACGTCATAAGCTTACAGGCCTCCATTGAATGATGTTTTAGCGCCAATTTTAAAAGTTGAAATATAAAGATGGATTTCTAGTATTTCCGGACTCCTAAAAAAAATACAAAATTACAAATATACGATAGGAAAAATTTAAGTCATGTGCGGGATTCGAACCCGCGTCCATCCGCCCCTTTAGCCGGGGCATGTTCTAACCAATTGAGTTAACATGACATGACGTCATAACTCGAATTTTTCCTATAGTTCATTAACCATCGTATTGGGATGGAGTATATTTGTAATTTTGTATGTAATCCGCATAGCAGGCGTTATTGCAATCATAACAATATAAAAATCCTAAAAAAAATATTAAAAATGCTAGGTATATTTCGATGTCCTGAATAATTGAACATACTTTAAAAAAACAAGTCAACAACCCTATTAACGCTCGATAAAGCTAAAAAAAACGTTAGATTAACCGGCAGACGACCTTGCAACAATGATGCGTTGAATGAGTTGAACAGAATGAGAAACCTAGCCAGCGTTAACTAAAAAATAAATTATAAACAAAAGAACTTTAGAATAAGCTTTTGATTTTATTGCTCATAAAAGAAGAAAATACATTTTTCCTTAAACATTTAACTATCAACCTATAAACTCATTATAAACAATTTATATTATCATAAAAGCTTGTCGCGCGATTTATAAATAAACTAGTACTAACTACACATATTTTGTAAGTTATTCATGATCAATGCTTATGAATAATTTAAAAAACCGGCCAAGTGCGAGTGTGACTCGCGCACGAGGGGTTCCGTACCATTATCTCGTTTACATTATTATAATTTTTAGCAAATAAACGGGGAAAACATTTTTATCGTATAGGAGCCCCCTTAATTATTTATTTTAATCAATTTTATTTAAAGAAAACATAAAACTTAATATTCTGTGAGTAGTTAGAGCGTGTACCTGTCACCGTTATTAGTATCGACCAAGAAACGGTAAAAAAATCAAGTTTGTTATATGGGAGCCCCTCTTAAATATTTGATTTAATTTATTTTAAGTAGTTGTTGTTATAGCGGCAATAGAAATACATCATCTGTGAAAATTTCAACTGTCTAGCTATCGCCGTTCTTGAGATACAGCCTGGTAACAGACGGACGGATAGCGAAGTCTCAGTAAAAGGGTCCCGTTTTTACCCTTTGGGTACGGAACCCTCAAAATATATATATTTAAAAAACAGAACTGACTTCAAACTAAGCATACATTATTTGTCTTATTAAAGCAATGCTTCAGCACTCTAATGTATGAAAATACGACCTGATGTCTGGATGTTATCAAAATCCACAAGTAACTCAGTAAACTGTGCTTGAATTGGTTCCCTATTTTAATTTATTTTCTATGTCATGTCCTACACACATATGTTTTATGGTGGCACGAAACCATCAATGCCTGAGTCTGACTAGTATTTACCTGACATTTTTAACCATATAGGGTACTTTATCAATGCCCCGAACCATAACCTGAAAAGCTTGTTTGTTATTGACACCTTTATAGAAACCCGTAATACTTCGTTCAAGTTTTATTGCCTTCCTAAATATCAGCAGCACACCGTTCAAGAAGCATTTCCTAATACGAGTATGCATAACTTATCCCAATACTTAACTTTTACTGCCACACATACATTTACATCATTTCTGCTGTAAGAGGTAAATATTAACATTTTATGCATCTAGAAAAGGTATTACTTAATCTGCGTCCCGGATTTTATTGCGGAATTGAAAGAGAACCAACAAGGAAAGGTGAAGCATTAAATATGCTTTATATGTTATTTTAGGGCCACAAACCAATTAACAGAATATTTTTATGGTGTTACTGGTATTTAGAAAATTTAACTGGATGTAATAATATAATTTTTGGATATGTTTAAGTGTTACTATTTCTTTAGGTATTAAATTTAAAATTTATAGACGCTAGGTGTCATTCTTCTAATTCACATTTATTTATTTTTTAAGAATAAGATACAAAGAATATTAAAACACATGAGAACAATACGGACACAAAAAAAAAATTAGACAACTATAAATTTTTCATAAATTTTCTAATTCTAGTTCTTATATTTAGTTCTAATATATTAATGAATAAGTCATACAATATGAAAGAATATTGTGATGGATGGGATGGAAAATACCTTCTTAGCAAATACTTTTCTGCTGTTGATATTTTCATAGAGCAGTCCTATGCTCTCAACAGTTCGATATAATTATAGTTTGTATCAAGTAAATAAAGTATGTGTCACTTTTCCTATATAAAATAGTAAGTAAACACGATCGTGAAATAAGGCGGAGGATGGTAAATATTTAGGTTTAATGAAGTTTAAATGTGAACTTGTAAACAATAACTTACATCATGGAATAAGCAAGTGCAATGTAGTTCTGTTTTATATATAAAAAAATATCGAATATTTGCACAACATTAGAACTGCAGCTAAATTGATATTCCTCAAGTATCATTCATGTTAATATTTTTTTTCCATTAAATACAAAGTGTTCGTTCGAAAATATCGGAAAAACAACGTTTTGTGTGCCAATTTCAATAAATTCAAACATTTCCGATGCTTCTTCCAAACTCGACCCAACTCCCTAAATTCAACTTAATTTTCACGTTTCGCCGGAGCTAGGAGTGCTTACATATCTGCTTAACCCCATTTTAAGTTCTCTTGATAGATTTTATTCGAAATATTTGTAGAGGAAACTTTTGTGGAAATCGAGAAAGTTTCTATCTAATTGTCTTTTGTGCGAATTTTACGACTGAAAGAAAAAACAAACAGTACTAAATAGGACCTTAACAACAACGGATTTTTTTATTTTGTTTGTACTCGTAGAGCACAGTTTTTTGTAGAGTAAATTTAATTAAAAGGAAATGGCTCTTGACCTTTTTTTCAATCTGTAAGGCTAGCCAATTAAAAAGTTTGCTAGACTTGTAGCGACAACCAGTGGAGAGTGCTTGAACTTATTCAGCTCAACTTAAGAGCAACATTAGTGGCAATTACTATGTACCCATGTACATTGTACATGCTTCGTGAAGTAAAGCTAGGCTAGTAAAAAAATATGCATGATCATACAAAAATAGGTACTCGTTGACTTGATAACCTTCCTGCTTTTCGTTGAAATTCGGTTAAAATAATAGAGTAGTCAAGAATGTATAGAAAAACATTAAAATAAACTACACAAGAACTTACCCCAGTTCTTGACTACAAAAAAACAATACAGCTACATATCCAACCCACATTGAAAATAGGATTGAATGGTTTATTCTTCATTTTCTTTAATGGTAAGTTTATCTGTGTTGGTTCATACACAGATAAACTTACCATTAAAGAAAATGATTTAACACTGAGCTTGTTAATCTCAAAACTGAGAGCTAATCGGCATAACTTTACTCGAAACTTTATAATTTATAATTCACTCTTCTCTAAGACTGACATGAGGAATTAAATTTGCTCTCAGTCTTGATCTGAGTTTTAAATCCGTTAAGACTTACGCTTATGTCTGAGAATATTCTTAGAAACGTAAACGTTAGTATATGCACATACTCGTACCTACTCCTTTAATCAAATCGATTGCTTGGCTGGTTGATTGGCGTAAAGGGTTGCTTTGGGATATCAAGTTCCTGGTTTCGATCCTCGGATTGGATAGTTATTGGATTTATAGACAAAGAAATATCTGTTGAAGTCCAGTGTCTGAACCTGTGTCAAGTCGATGGAGAATGGCTCGCCTCCAAAAATTAAAACGTACAGTTTAAAAAAAATTATAGGCAGTTTATTAAGTATTATAATATGACCAATTTAAAAATCTTCCCCTACATGGATGACCCGTTGGAAGGGCGGCAATGGGAATATATCCTATTTAATTCTGACACAGACATTTTGTGTGGACCTACTCAGTTCTTTAAAACAAAACTATTACTCACCTTTAGTACTAATTTGGGCAGAGGTTCCACCTGAAGATGGCCCCTTCAGTTATGCCCTAAATGTGAAAATGCATTTTGGAAATCACCTTTTATAAAAGGAAAGATACTACTGACAGCGCAATGGAATTGGGTTCAGGTCTAGGACAGAAATATAGTCGGTATAATAGAAAGTTTCGACCTTGTTTGATATTTTAAAGATATAATATTGTTACCGATAGATAATATAGATAAGAGTTATTTGAAGACTGTTCGAAACTGGTGCTTAATAGTTATTGAAACTCGAGGAATAGACAAGTACTACGGACAGCTACTAGATAGTTCGACGCCGAGGAAGGTGAGGCAGGCGCCAGCGAGCAGATCTAGTTGGGCCTAACTCACAAGCTAATGCGATTATATGAACTTGGACTTAAATATATTTTAATATTATGAAATGATGAGGATGTGTCGCCCGCCTGTTGGTAAGTGGTCATGCGTGTCTATTAAAGATGCAGTGTCACTATTTTCGTTCTGCTTAAAACTGTACTGCGCTCTTCATTTCAAGACGTTGCTACAGTTCCTACACATCTAAACAGAGTAGTGTTCGTACACTTATGCTTTCAGGTAGAATATCTGACACTGCGGCGGTATTCACCAAGAGACCTAACATCTGTTAACTGGTGTTTACTGTATCAGCCAGATTGTCCATTGCTGAACACAGCCTCCCCCATTACGGGAGGTTACCCATAATCTCCATCGCAGTATGAGATATCAGTTCCTCAGAAAGCGCCGCTACCCATCTTCTGGTGTAGAGACGGGGGAGGGGGGTAACATTTAAGCCCACGGTCCCACCTACCTCACGGACAGGTGTACTCAGGCATAACATTTGAAGTAATATGAGGAATAGCGCAAAATATGCATACAAATCTTTATTTGAAAAAGTTGCGCTTCGTCAAAATAATACTACATCTAATGTATGAATCTCAACGAAAATGGTTATCTATTTAAGGAATCCATCCATCTTAATCTTTTACCAAGTTTTTTATGATTAATGTTACATTAATGTTTCCTGCTATTTTAGAAACACGCTCGCTCCACGCCCTAGACCTGGGGCATGCTTCGCGGCTGTACAGTTTGCAAGTATTTGAGATAACAACTGCCAAGCGACAAGTGCCCTCGCAACTTGTGCTGCCAACTCTCCGCAACTGCTTCGCACCTTTCTGTTGTCTTTGGATGTGCTGGGATGCTTCGGGTCTTGAAGAGATTATATTTGTTGACAGAGTGTTTTCACATTTTTCATTGCCTGGAAATGATAACGTTTTGAATTAACTGAACCAAATAAAAAAAACAGTTGCTATAAAAAAAAAAAAGTTATGACTAACAGACCTCGACTAAATTTTATTTGAGTTATTTAATGGTACAAAAATATTAAATGTTTTTAATTTAATGCTGGTCACATATATGAATATCAGATAGAGAGAAAGGTCTAAGGGAAAACTCTACGTGATCGTTATTATTAGCTAGTCGCGTACAGTTTGAATTTAGTATAGATCGCAATTAATCTTTATTTTACCGACAAATAAAACAAAGAGATACATTATAAACACACTTAAAACATTTACAAACGAAATCAGTAATGACAGAAATTTAAATAGACACACATTGCAGTAAAATCTTCCGACGATCCTGCAGCTAGTTGCAGTACTCGACAGTAAAGCACGTATTTTTAAGTGGCGTAGTTTTGAAGTCGAGACTGTAACTAAGAGGCCGAGAGGGCCTGCACGAGGTGCAAGACACTGAAGAAGGGGAATGGCCCTCAAGAAAACTGCGCAGTCTGCACTCAAATTATCCAAACTCACAATTGCTTGCGACTTAGTACAGAGACAAATTATGTCAGAGGTGTTACTTGAGTACAAAACAGTTCGCACCTCGGTTGGTTGAAGAAATTTTGTTATAGCGTATTAAATAATGTCCTTTACCTTCGGGGTGAATTTCAATAACTGAGTATTGTCATATTTATCTTATTTATTAATTGTTAAAAAACGATAGCTAAAATTTAATCTTATAACTACTTCCCCTTTAAAATTAATATTTAAGGATCTTTTATTTCCAGCTAAATCTCAGATCAAATTGATAATTTTGCACACGTTAAGGACATATACAAATATATATATATATAATAAAAACCACAATCCTACTAAAAATGTGATAAGTATTGTTCAAAGTCAAAGTCAAAATCATTTATTCAATTTAGGCGTCTACGACGCTCTTATGAAGGTCAATTACAAATTTTAGTATTGAAATATTCTACATTGTACTGCCACGTTCAGCAAATAAATTGTATAGAGCCACTGCGAGAAGAACGGGCAAGAAACTCGGGGCCATTCTTTTAAACATCTTTTAACAATGTGTTACATACATACTATATAATAGAGTTATTACAATATTTGTTTAAATTATGTAGGTGACAGGCAATAGCTTGGCGGAGGCGGAATTGTCAAGGCATTTTTGTCGTTTATGTAATCAGAAACTGTGTAGTAGGATTTTTTAATCAATATGTTTTTCACATGCAACTTGAATTTCCCTTCTGTGAGCGTTGTAATATGTTTAGGAACTTTATTATAAAACCGCACACAATTACCTAAGAAGGACCTTTTATTTGTCTTTGCTAATCTAAAACCTGGCACCGCTATTTTATCTTTATTCCTAGTATTGTAATCGTGATTGTCACTGTTTAATTTAAATTTACTCAAATTTTTACGAACATACATAATATTTTCAAATATATACAGACTTGGTAAAGTTAAAATATCAATTTCTTTAAAAAGATCCCTCACAGATTCCCTAGGACCCATTTTATATATGGCTCGAATTGCACGCTTTTGTATGATAAAGATTGTCTCTATCTCAGCAGCAGTTCCCCACAGCAATACGCCATACGACATAATACTGTGGAAGTACGCGAAATAAACTAGGCGAGCAGTAGCTACGTCTGTTAACTGTCTTATCCTAAGAACTGCATATGCAGCAGAACTAAGTCTTCCGGAGAGATCATGTATATGTGGATCCCATTGTAAAGTGGAATCCATTTTGATTCCCAGGAAGACTGTCGCTTTGTCAATAGGGAGTTTATCTGGGCCAAGCTTTATGTTTGGTTCAACATAAGGAACATTTGGTAAAGAAAACTTTAAACATTTCGTCTTTTTTGAATTTAGGAGAAGATTATTAGCGGCGAACCATTTACAAATCTTAGATAATACATTATTTACATGCGTCAGTTCACTGTCTTTCCTATCTACTTTAAAAATCATATTATTAGGTTCCACAGACTTAAAAATCTTCCCATTAATTAGTTTCAAAAATAAGATTAAAGTAGGTACTTTGCTTTTTAGGTGCTTTCTATCGCAATGTAACCTGGACAGATTCCTTGCATAGCTGAAGGTTCAGCCAAACTTACATAGAAATACAGGAGACAGGGGGATGAATTTGTTACTACCAGAGGAACAACAAGCCGTTGTGAGAGCAATGTTTGAAGTTTTTTGCGCAAGGAAATTCTGGGAAGAACTGAATAAAAGTCAAAGTAAAAATCATTTATTCAATTTAGGCGTCTACGACGCTCTTATGAAGGTCAATTACAAATTTTAATATTGAATTATTCTACATTGTACTGCCACGTTCAGCAAATAAATTGTATAGAGCCACTGCGAAAAGAACGGGCAAGAAACTCGGGGCCATTCTTTTAAACATCTTTTAACAATGTGTTACATACTTACTATATCATAGAGTTATTACAATATTTGTTTAAACTATGTAGGTGACAGCCAATAGCTTGGCACACGCGGAATTGTCCATGCATTTTTGTCGTTTAAGTAATCAGAAACTATAATATTGTAAATAATTATCGCCCTATAATCTTTTTTTCTCTTCGTTGATTAAATTTTTACTATTATTGAAGGACTTCGACTAGTTAGAAATAACAATAAACGCGCGACATACTGTATTAGTAAATATTTGAGTAATATTAGTAAATATTAGAGTAATATTAGTTAATATTACTCTTAACCTTGCTTTGAAGTGGCAGTGGGCACATCGAATACATATAAACTGAAAGTTCTGGGCTCCTGGCTGTACCTAAATGTTTGAATTCCGTTTTTTTTAATGTAAGAAACTCGTTATGAAATTGATTAATAAATATTTTTGCAGAATGTCGCGCGTTTATTGTTATTTCTAACTAGTCGAACTCCTTCAAGAATAGTAAAAATTTAATCAACGAAGAGAAAAAAAGATTATAGGGCGATAATTATTTACAATTATAAGGTTTTTTTTGTTTGGAAATTGATATAAAGTCTTGATAGCGAATGAAAAACATTCAATTAACGATATAAATAAACGTGTAAATATGTTTTGAAAGCGTAACGTAGTAGTTATTGTACATTTTCTTACAGTAGCTAAAAGAAAAAATCCTTGCGATACGAAGCTTTTACATCCGCAAGTATCTAATTATAAATAAACGAGCCGTATCCTTTCCTAGCTGAGAAGAGGACTCCAATTCATGTCATGCAGTGGCCATCAGCTAACGATATCCCTTGATAGTCGTTAGGGGCGAGTCCTTGCTTTATTCTTCCCTATGAATTAATCCACCTGCAAGTTATTTTTTATACTGAGCCAGTAAATATTCGTTACTGGATTGGGACAAATAACGGGAGTAAATCAGCATGAATAAGCCATGAATAATCTAATATTTTTTGTTTAATCTAATATTTTTTGTTTAATTAGTAATAATCTAATAATTACCATTGTAATTGGATATTTTTTGTTTTTGTATTGTAATTTAAGTAAGTGTATTTTAATATCTGCGTGGCGTTTGTGACGTCACGTCGGCTTAACAGGAAAATTAGGCGGCATTGTCACTAGATATATTTTTTGTATTTTTTAAGTGTTTTATTAAAATATGAATTTGATGTTTTCATAAAATATTTTTAAAATATTTGTTATTGTTATAATTATGTTATGTTGTTATTATTAAATATAGATTTCCGCAGAGTAACGCCGATTATCCAATTACCAATAAAAGACATATTTTAACCCCATACCTTGCATGGTGGAAGGGCATTTTGCGAAAACCCGCCTGGTTAGCTACCACCCTCAAGTAAGAAATCTGTCGCCAAGCACCTAACGCTGTGTTCCGGCAGTGGTCCTTGAGAGCCAGTAATTCTAAGTTAGCCGAACAACATCATCACTTACCATCTGATATCCAGATCCATCCAGATAGTGGGCAAAAGGTATTCTATTAGCTATAAAAAAACCGAACAGCGTGTTCTTGCGTTGTCTTTGGAATTATATTTGAGGCATAAAACATATAATTATATGTCTGAGGTTAAGAAAGTTCGCAACAAAACAAAACCCACACGAAGCGGATATTGAGGCGGGACTCACGACTACGTATACAATGCTGCGATTACATCTACAAATAGGGTACACGACGGGAAACAAACGACATTTTCTATCGATTGCTTCTTTCAAACCGGATGCCTGAGATACCCATGATAAGACTTTGTTATCAAATAATAAATGCTGAGACAGGTAAGCTGTTTGTAATTAGTAAGTGCGAGCGGATATTATGAATCCGCTTGCTCTTAGTCCCTGTAGGAATTGGGGATGTGGAACAAACCCTCGTCTACGGATACCAAGTTGCAAAAGAGGGGTTATTAGACCGCGTTTTGCGGCGCTAAATTACTTAACTAAACCTAACAATGATACTTCAAACACTCACTAGTGTCTGGTCAGCGCCCTCCAAAAGGGGTCCAGGAGTTCATTTTAGGTTAATCGTTAGTCAGTCACAGTCGTCAATCACGTTTATTCGTCAAGTCGATGAAATGGGGAAGGAATTGGATCAAACGTTTGAAGCGCACGAAGCGAAGCAACGTCCGCCTCGGTCATGACTTGGATGGGTGACCGCTGGTGACATTACTATGGTACGGTGGGACGTTAAGCCGTCCGTCCCGGCTGTTCTCTTAGGATGGCATTCGTTACAGCATGGTGGTAGGGCATTGTGCGATTGCCCGCCTGGCTAGCTCCCACCTTCAAGTAGAAAATCTATCGCCCAGCACCTAACGGTGTGCACCGGCAACTGTCCTTGAGAGCCAGTAATTCTAGGTTAGCCCGAACAACATCTTCGACCACATCATCACTATTCATCAGGTGAGATAGTGGTCAAAGGCTAACCTATAAAGCATAAAAAATAAAAAAACGTCAAGTCACACTAAAGAACTCCCCTTGTACACGTGCAACTGTCACTAACACTTAAATTATTTTCAAATGAACAAACTATTTCACACAATTCTAACTAAAAAAGCAAAATTCAGCACCCCACCAAAATCAAGCCAACTTGACAACTACAAAAAGGTGACAGCTCGATGCGTTCCACAGGTTTATTTTGACGTGTGCAAAGCGAAAGCTAGACGCGCAAACGGTTCCGAGCAGGTTAAACTACACGCTTGCCAATAAAAGTTGTAGTTTTCCCAGTATTTCATAGTTCACATTCTACAAACATGACGTAAATATTATACATATTTGTATAATTGAGTATGGCACAACATGTGATGGATGTACATTAGGTACTCAATTTTATTTTATATTCTGCACCCTGTGAAGTATAATACGTGATCAAAAAACTTAGAGTACATTGAAAATCACCAGCAAGCATTTGCGCTCCAAGTGCTTCGTCCATATTATGTACAAGTAAGCGGACTAAGCCGTACTTTGTTACAAATCCGGGACTTGGGTTGGATTTGCTGGTGTCCGTTTTGCTTGTTATTCCAACGGTAACAGACCGAGAGCACAGCTTTAGTGTTTGGCTCGCACTCGCCCAAACACCAACCTTATCTACAACTAATGTAAAACGTACAAACATTATATATTGGAAAACACACTAATGTTACCTAGCTTTGTAAGAGTGTTCTTTATCGGATTGTAAAAATTGGTAAATATTTTTGCTTCAACGGCTTTTTTTAATGAGGAGGTAAAAACTATATGTAGGTTTATTATGCAAATATACATAGTGGAATACCTTATATGAGTCTATAAAATATTGATCAGATTATACTTTTAACGACGTAAATTATGGTTTAACACGAGTCTTTAAAATATTGATTAGATTTTACTTTGAACAATGTACATTATGGTTTAACATCCGCCAAGCAAATAAGCTTACAAAATTATCGCGAAGAAAGTTTAAATTATGAACAGGTTTCTAACCCGCGACCATTCTTCATTTAGGCAAGCACACGCTTTTAAGTGGTAGCTTATATGAACTACTGAAGGTGAGTTTTTTGAATTATATTTATCATTTCGTTCTTGTATTTCAACCGTCATAAGGGGGTGATGCGACATCTATAGTGAAAGTGAATTTAACTATATACAAAACTATAGCTACTGTAATGAAAGCATCCAGACAAACCACAAGTCATACATAAATAAACAAAATGACTTTTTAATTAGTTGTATCGTAACGTATTTAACGTATCTAATTATTAACTAAACAATAGTAAAATAAGCAACTAAAGTTTGTTAACTTATGAATTTATGGTATCGTTACCGTAAAGCTTTAAGTAACTATGCGATGTCCAGACATAAGCCGACAGTAATTTTATCAAATCACACCCACAGTTGGCCCGTACCTATAATGTATGCGGTTTTATTAACGATGTACATCGATGACAAATGAAAACACCCTTCTTTACTCTCGTGTGATACATACAACTTTTCACATCTACCAGAGAGAAAATTATCTCAAGTAGACGATCTGCTAAATTTATTCAACAAAGACGTTACCGTTTTTAAGGTTCCTTACCCAAAGGGTAAAAACGGGACCCTATTACTGAGATTTCGCTGTCCGTCCGTCTGTCCGTCTGTCACCAGGCTGTATCTCAAGAACGGTGATAGCCAGACAGTTGAAATTTTCACTGATGTATTTCTATTGCCGCTATTATAACAAATACTAAAAATAAAATTAAAATAAAATAAATATTTAAGGGGGCACCCATACAACAAACTTGATTTTTTTATCGTTTCTTGCTCGATACTAATAACGGTGACAGGTACACGCTTTAACTATTCACAGAATATTTAGTTTTATGTGCTCTTTAAATATAATAAATTAAAATAAAATAAATAATTAAAGGTACAGTAAATATCAAATTATCAGATGTACAGAAGCGCTCAGTAGTAATAATATATTCTAATGAGATAGTAATGCTCGCGGACACCCATCCAATTCATAACCGCAGTGGATGTTGCCTCATTTAGTTTATCGGTTAAGAACCAGTAGACAAGCTACGCTACGAGCGTTTCAACGCATACTGATTGAGTAAACTTTTACATATTTTTTTATAACTTATAGGCTAGCCTTCATCTTATCTAATGGTAAACCTACCTATTAGCTAGACTTACTCAGAATTACTGACTCTCAAGGACAGCTGCCGATACACATCGTTAGGTACTTGGCGACAGATTTTCTACTTGAATAGTGGTAGCTAGCTAGGCGGACCTACCATCAGGCTGTAACGACTGCTACCCTAATACAACAACCGGGACCGATGGTTTAACGTGCCCTCCGAAGCACGGAAGGGCTCAGTAGTAATGTCACTAGCTGTCAACTATCCAAGTCATGACCGCGGCGGACGTTGCTTAACTTAGCTGATCGGTTAAGAACGGCTTCGTAAACTTAGCTACGAGCGCTTCAATACATGTTATAATCTTAAACTTTCAGACACTTAGGGTGTGTGAAAATTTAAAAATTAACGATAGGCGTCTACAATTTCCTGCTATTTAACGAGATGTGTTCAAAACATTGAAAAATCCATTCATTTTTGGAAATTAAATCGCCGTAAATTTAACCGGTACCTAAGGTTTGCCTACATAGACGTGTTTGGCAAAATTTGCTACACCGTGTTACTTTGAAGTGGTTTGATACTAATCCGTTTGATCAGAAGATCAGAGACTCAGTCATCAAAGAGGTTTTCTATACTTCTTGTCTTGGAACACGTTCTGCGTTAAAGTGTGTTTATTTAAAAACATACAAGGCGAAGTACTTAGATATTATTTCAATTTTATTAATTACATATCTACTTCCGTACGTATTAAAAGTACTCAACCGACAAATGCCAAACGGTTCTAGTTAGAAGAACGTTGCTTTTCATATTATAATATTTATTCTAGTCAGCAACTTGAAAAGATACCTACATTGTAATTATATATGTAATTCCTAATTGTTTGTCCGTGAGCAAAGTAATTCTCTGTTTGATGAAGTTTTATTCCGCTGTAATTTTACTGTTAACTTTATTTTTTATTAAAATTTAGGTCTTGGCCTTTCCTAAAGGACAAGTGGGGAATTTCTTTACTAACTTATTCTAAAATATTACACAACATGTTGGAAATCGCATGCCAACTTTATTAGACGTGCCTGATTTCCAGGCATGACAAGGAGTCAGCACTAATACGTGTAAGTGGCAAAGACATTTTACACTTTATATGTAAGTAAGGGGTAGCTTGCCTAGTAGTAGTTGCTAGTACGGATAGTATTTTTTTTGAGGCAGTAATAATTTATTTAAAGTGTGATAAGAATATAGTCCATTATAATTATAATTATAAGACAGGTACCTGTATTGTTCAAAACTGTATACATTAATTAAATATGACTTTGCATAATTATTTACATTAATAATCAGTTTGTACAATTGATGTTAGATTTATTCAATATTTTTTTATAATTTAATATTCTGCATTTTAACATTTAGGTCATGAACAACAAATTTTAGATATTCTTGACTATCCGAGTATATTATAATAAAATAAAACAAATAGATATATATAGAATATAACAATAGAACAGCCAACATAAACAAGTGAAATAAAAGAGACTAGACTAATTATGTGTGCTGGAGGTGGTCAGACTGTTGAGCCATTTGATCTGGCTACCTTCAACACTATATCTTCAGCATATTCAAAAAATAGTACGGCGGTTGTGATCATTAAATCAAGGATGCTAAATTATCGTGGCTAATTTGTTGGCCCAATTTGAACTCGCAGTTGAACCTGAGGATGCCAAATCTAGGACAGTCAAATAAAACGTGGAATACTGTTTCTTCAGTGGCTCAGTCTCATAAACACAGAGGCAAAGGGGCAAGCTTAAAGCAGTGTAAATATTGCTTGAAGCCACCGTGACCAGTAAACATTTGGGCCCTAAGATTTGCCATCCTCAGGCCCGACAAAGATCTTGTATGAGAGTCGAATATTTGGGAAGAAAGCCTTGAAGATTGCTCCAGTGGTGGATTATTCATGTTGTCGTTGCCATTTAGCAAGGGTTATGTCCCTGATGGACATAACCAACCAGCCACTAAGATTTGGTGCTGTACTACGAAAACAGTAAAAACTACAAGACGAATAAAACAGTTTAACTTATGTAACTACAAAATTATGTTACAGCTTACAATATAGGCTAACAGTTATTTAACATAATGATAATGCATTGCTTTTTTAACATTTTATTGAAATTGGCCATTTTAAATGGTCCCAGGAACCATGGTCAGAGGAATTCAAACAACTCGTCGTCTTGACATTTTCTAGTCTTCGTGTGCCTTCGTACTGGTGGCATGATTGACGCGAGATGAAAATTATCAATTGAAACTGTAAAAGTAAAACTTTTTTCCTTTAACAAGCGATACAAGCTAAGAAAAGAATCGAAGCATTTCATTAGTATAACATCAAATTTATTTTTTTCTTAAAATAATGGCCAGCACTTTTCAATTTAGGAACACGAACATGCGCATGAAATAAATCAGAAACCAAATAATTCATAATATCAATATAATTCTACTTATCAGTTACTTTCAGATTACTTTCGAATTCGAAGCAGTGATGGCTCAGTGGCATTGGCTATGGACTGCAGTGCAGCAGGTCCATGGTTCGAATCCCACCCAGAGCTTGAGCTTCACTGCATGGTGGAAGGGCATTTTGTGAATGCCCGCCTGGCTAGCGACCACCCTCAAGTAGACAATCTGTTGCCAAGCACCTAACAGTGTGTTCCGGCAGCAGTCCTTGAGAGCCAGAAAAATTACAGGCTAATGAGACCTAACAGCTGGACGTCTCAGTGTGACGGGCACAGTGCAATTCGTCGCTGACGAAATGCGTCTGTTATAGGCAGAGGTTAGTCCACTTAACATCAGGTGGGCCTCAGGCTTGTTCCGCCACAATAACATAAAAAATAAAATAAAAAGACTAATGTGCATTGCTGTCATAAGTTTTCGCGATTACTACACATAGTTATTAAACAACTTTAATCACCCCGTGACCACGATCACTGCAAAAGGCTTGAAATGTCGGTACGAAAATAATGATAAATATACGCTATATAAACCGTTTAAAGTTATTTCATTACTAAAACGCACTTAAATATAAATAAACTAGTGGTTCTTATTTTGTTTTGAGTTGTATATATTTGCTAAGAGCGACATATTCATGTAGATGATGAGCAGATAGTACCTACAACATATTAAAAAAAAAGTTTGGTTCAAAGGGTGCCTGAAGGTATAACATGTGAATTATCTACATTTCTTGTGCCATTTCGCGAGTTAGGATGGCAAACACGATAACATTAATGAATTTGGGTTCAGTTTGCTTTCGTTTCCTAAGTCTGGCATGGTTGGAATTACTGAGTTTGGACCTCCAACTCACACTTACTTAATTCATATGCAGCCGTCCCGTTCATTCATAAGACCTTATTTTCCTGGTTCGAGATAGCAGAGGCTGTCAGTTTTGTGGAAACCGGCTGAAACTAGATTAGACTCCATTATGCCCCTGATATTTAAGTTTAGAAACAGTTTTCAAAGGCTTTTAATATCACTGAAAATGTTGATATAGAATCATGAAGACTTTCTTGAAGTAATGAATATTGTTGTCGCGAACTACCGCGAAACTTGCAAAGCTTGAGTAGTCTATGGGTTATCTATGGGTGATGTTTTTTTGAAGTTTGTTTTCATTTTATTTTGCTGAAGCTTATTTTAAATTGAAAATAAATTTAATTGGTGACGGTGAACATGGAAATGAAGCGAAGCGAGGTTTTTGGATCCCGGTGAGTGTTCTGTAACCTATTGTTAAAGTCAATAGGGAAATTAGGAAACAAGATGAATGTTTGAGAACTTTAAGTATGATTACATGAAATGTAATCTAAAAGAAGCAAGCATGAAGTGCCAAGCTTGCGGTGGCTTGGGACGGACTATAAGGGGAGTTGAGCAGGTCCGTGGGGGCCCTAGGCCCCATGCTAAAATATAATATGGCACGAATTTTGAATAGTTCTCATAATGATAATGTGTAGTTGTTCTTGTTTCCTGGTTAACCTTTGATACTTGTTAAATTCTTGTCGCCATATGATTATTTCCTTTCAACTGAACCTAGGCTTTATAGCACAAGTGGCGACATATGTGGTTGTTAAACCTCTGTCAAGGGTTAATAGATTATTTTTTATTGTTAATAACAACTTAAAAATAACTGTAAAAAGCAAACAACGTCTGAAATTGTGTGGGTTTTAGTTGGTTGGTAAATACAGACACTTGCTGCTGTGGCTTTAGTTGGTGCCAAGTTCGACATATCCCGGTCACTTCCTTCTGGGTAAATTTGAATGCATAAACGACTTTTCCATGAGTAAGAAAAAAAATGGAATTAGTTTATTAAACAACGTTCTCTGCTGAGTTTAAAATGACGTTTAACAAGTGTTTTATAAAATACTTTTATACCACACCCACTCAGAAAGCGTCTCATTACTCGTTCAAAAACATGTTATAAAGTTCGTCATTTCACCCTAATGATTGTACGGCGGGAAAAGTTGTATGGATTTTCATTCCTTCACTCCGTAGCAGTGGAATGTTGTATGAAAATCCATACCTGCCCTGGTAGCGTTCTTTTGTTTTTTTAGCTGATAACATAAACAAATACAACCATAATACGAATTAATAACAAATAATTAGAAAAAAAAACCGGCCAAGTGCGAGTGGGACTCGCGCACGAAGGTTTCCGTAACTAAATATTCTGTGAAGAGGTAAAGCGTCTTCCTGTCACTGTTATTAGTATCGAGCAAGAAAAAATACAAAATCAAGTTTGTTGTGTGCGAGCCCCCTTAAATATTTATTTTATTTTATTTTTAGTATATAGCGGCAATTAAAATACATCATCTGTGAAAATTTCAACTGTCTAGCTATCACCGTTTTGAGATACAATCTGGTGACAGACGGACGGGCGGACGGAAAGCGAGGTCTCAGTAATACGGTCCCGTTTTACCCTTTGGGTACAGAACCATAAAAAGAGGTGTGATTTTTATTTGTACTCGATTTTCAATGAAAGGAGGTTGCCAACCTTTTTTTGCACTACGAGAAAAAAAGCGTGGCAATATGTTATGTTTGGTTAAATTTTGTTTGTTATTAAATTGATATTTTAACATTACGCTTTTAAGAGTGTGCCCAAAGCCAGGAAAAAATCAGTTTTTACCCCCACTTCTTCCATCGCCCACTCGAGTGCGAAATACAACCACAGCCAGACGGCAGCGTCACGATCGCAAACAGCCCTGCGCCGCGCTCGCTCAAGCCCCTGACGTTGACCGCAGTATATGCGTTACAGTCAGATAAATTAAATCTATACCACTAAAACTAGGACTGGGTATTATTCATGAATACTTAAAAAACGACGGCTTCTATTGCTGAAAAGTACTTTATTTGCATGACATAGGTATTGTTCCAGTTGTGTGGATTTTAAAAAACCATACTAGCGGAACTATTTTGATAAAACTCATAAGAAATAATCATCAAAATCAATTCGTATATGGTGGAATAATCACGTAAAATACATAAAAAGTACTGTCATTAAAACACTTCCTACTTCTTTGAAATTGGTTAAAAATATTATTTAATTTGTTTTTTACTATTAAAATAGCTTAACGGATATTAACGATATTTAGAATAGAGATGAATCAAAATTAACATTAAATTTAATTGCAAAAATAAGGTTAGATTGGGAGACAATCAGATAATATTAAAGGATTATTGAATAAACATACTTCCAAAAAGACATAGAATTTATTTCTAAATCAGTATTCAAAAATCGACAAAATATGTTTTTCATTTGTGTAATGTAATAATCCAGGAAAAGCTGAACCTGTAGATATATCGGGACAGAATTACACGCATGGTAATTTTTAGAATCCAGGTTCAGATGGTTCTGGAAGGTAATGTTTTAAATTTTTTTCCAACCGCAGCTGCCATAAATCTCGCGTTCATCGTATTTATGACCTCCTGTTTTGATTGAAAAGGTTGGCCAGTATCGTCTCTAATAAGATCTGTGAAGTCAATATTAGATACATTACATTTTCTTTTTTGTTGGTTTATCACATTCCATATAGATTTTGAGGTATTTCTTCTACTTTCTATCAGTCTGGTGTAGAATTTAGATCTTTCTTGATCGATCATAGTATCATATTTGTTATTTAAACTGTGCAACACATTGTTTATTAAATCATGGTCAGAATACTTATTACTAATATCAGTAACGTCAATTAACAGTTTTCTAAAATGTTCTAAGTCATTAGATACCCACGACTGGTATATTCTTTTCTGGTAAAATTTCTTGAGAATTTTCTTTCTCTGGTCTAATGGATACTTCATATCTTTACTGACGGAGACCAATTTATTGCACATATTGCGTAGTATGTGATTTTTGGACTCACCTTTCCCACACAATTATGTATTTGTAATGACTTACTTCCAAAATTCTTGCATATGTACTCGAATCGCCATCCGCTATGAAGCGTTCATATATGACATACATATCAATAGAATATCCTTTTAGCTCGAAATTTATAGGATATTCGTAAAAATTCGAGATATTGAGATTGCACAGCTGTTGTACGTAACGTTACGTAACGTTCCTTTCTTGAGCTACTAATTGAGCTTGAGTTGCAACATTGTCCAAAACTGTCAACAAATTTCTGAAAGTAATTGAAGTAAATAAAATTTATGAAATAATGAATACATTCAGGCGTTACTTTGCGGAAATCCATTTTTAATAATAACAAATACTTTTAAAATATTTTAAGAAAACATCAAACTAATAATTTAATAAAACACTTAAAAAATATAAAATATATCTAGTGACAATTCCGCTTAATTTTCCTGCTAAGCCGACGTGACGTCACAAACGCCACGCAGCCAAACCGGAAGAATTTTCGACGTGGCGTTTGTGACGTCGCGTCGGCTTAGAAGGAAAATTAAGCGTCACTAGATATATTTTTATATTTTTTTAAGTGTTTTATTAAAATATTAATTTGATGTTTTTCTTAATTTTTTTTAAAGTATTTGTTATTATTAAAAATGTATGAAAATGAAAATTGCTAGAACTAAACAAAAGTTCAAACATATTTGTAGGGATTTCAAATTAATAAGTATTTTGTAAAGTTCCTAGAAATACCAAACGGGTGTTGCGGCTGAGTAATCACACAAAAGGTCCTTATCTATTGTTTACCTCACAAATCGGCAAAGCATAATTATTTTCCTGTGAAGTAGGTATGTTTTACTTCCATTAAACCCAAATGTAACGTTGTTACAACCAAAAAAATAAATATGTAGTTATAAATAAAATATACACATGTTTATATTATGAAAGATACTTACTCATTACTAATTAGCTCTGCAAAGGTACCAGGTTGGTCAATATCTGAATCGGTTTTGCGCTTCTTTGACCTAAAAATAAATTCGGTAAATGACAAAGTTTATATAATGTCATCTAGCATTGGTAGTACTAACGTATGGCTATCTTAAATACATGGAAATTAATTTGTAATACGAATTATGAATTTATGTGATACGACTACCTGTTGTCGACCATACATACAATGATTTATAAACATTTTCGGATATACTGTGTAGATAACGTAGAACGCGGCACGGCCCGGCCGCAACTGAGCGTTAGCCCAAATTACGATGGCACTAAGTATTATCAAATGTAGACTCAATTTGAAGGAGAATAGGGTGCTACCGTTAAATTTTACTACTCAAAGTATGTTTGTCAACGTAGTGGAGACTAGCAACTAGCCATTTCTTCTCTGTTCTACGTTGTCAAGCAATTTTGGTGTTTAGTTCAATAGTAAGTAGGCTTTATTCCTAAGATTATATAGTGCAGCCGTTCATTTTATCTGAAAGGCCAGTTCTTCTTTATCAGTGAATAAACATAATGTAAATTGCATTTAGCTGGAATGGGGCCTAAATAATATGCATTATAAATTTGTGATTGAATTTAATTATACATAATTATATATAACAAAATCAGATAAGTACAAGTTGATATTTATATTCAGTACAAAACTCAACTTACCCGAACATTCCATCATGATTTATAGTTATTTTTTTCGCAAAAAAATTAAATCTCGTATCTTGTCCTTTCTCCTCATTTTCAAAATACTATTTACAGGCTTATAACTTCACACACAACACAAATAGAGTACTTATTATTTAAAAATATTTTATTAGCACAGTTATACAAGTTTATAAACTTAACATATAATACAGGCTATGTTTTTGTAGGTTTACAGGTTATTTTTTTTGAAGCGCTCGTAGCGAAGTTTACTTAGCTGTTCTCAACCGATCAGCAAAGTTAAGCAACGTCGCGCGCGGTCATGAGTTGGATGGGTGACCGCTAGTGACATTACTACTGAGCGTTTCCGTGCTTCGGAGGGCACGTTAAGCCGTCGGTCCCGGTTGTTGTCTTAGGATGGCAGTCGTTATAGCATGGTGGTAGGGCATTTTGCGAATGCCCGCCTGGCTAGCTACCACCCTCAAGCAGAAAATCTGTCGCCAAGCACCTAACGGTGTGTTCCGGCAGCTGTCCTTGAGAGCTACTAGAGAGTACTTCTAGGTTGGCCTGAACAACATCTTCGACCACATCATCACTTACCATCAGGTGAGATAGTGGTCAAAGGCTAACCTATCAGGCATAAAAAAAAAAAAAAAGTAACAGTTCTTATTCACAAAATAAACAACCTATTTCCCAAATAAAATTACGCGCTGTATTGCCAGACAGAGCGGCCGGAACCAACCTTTCACGTCGAGCGCTGCCCGACAAACTAACCGGAATGCTGTACTCTATTTTTTGTCTAAATAGCTTCGTTTAAAGTCGAAAATTGCACGATTCAGTTGATGATGGTAATGGTTTTGAGGTTTGGGGTACAGTTTTTGGTGGAGTTTTATTTAATTGTTTTAAATATAAACAAGTATTCAAAAATTTAATCGATTATTCGACTAGAAAATTAGTCTAGCTATTATATTTATAAAAAATAAAGTGGGGTTGTCGCTGATAATTCTGAGCATTTGAATTAAAACAGTTTTTTTTAGCGCGGTATCTGTTATTTTTTACAGTGCAATGAGGTTTTTTTTCAAAATTCTATTCGATTACTGTACTTCTTCAAGATTATCCCCTGCCTCCTATATTTTTTTTATTGGAATATTTGCGTTCGTTACCTTCAAAAAGTGTGTTAGAAAATACTCCTTTTGCGTAATTTTGGCATTGGGCCCAGCCTTAATAAGTCTAAATAATTTTCCAAAATGTCATCAGATAGTGAAATTGACGATTTTATAATGATGACGCCATCAGAAATCAGAAATGCAGCTCAAGAAGTCGTAAAGGACTTATTGCCTGAGAAGTCTCGAGATAAGTAAGAAGAAAACGTATAATGATTTTATATTGTGGAAAAGTAGCAAAAATGCACAATAATTCTCAGAAAACGTCCTTATGGTCCACATAATATAATATCCACATACATTTGAGTCATTGTAACAACTTTAATATAAACTTTAATTAAAGAAATATTGTCATTTATTTTCCTCGTAGGTGTGGTATGAGGCACTATGTATCACTCGGAAGAAAATTCTTATTCTGTTCTCGAGTTGCCTTAAACAAACTTTCGAACAGATATAGATAATTTTGTCCCCTCGATGTACAATGTACTATAGTGGCATTGTACAACGCTTGAGAGTACATATTTCAATAGCTGACATAGGTTTATTACTTTGTTCACCCGAAAACGTCTTCTAAACATGAAAGTTAGATCGAACGAAAAATCCTTCTCCACCGCAAACTTTAATAACTACTACAATACGTTCAATTGTGAAGAAGGGGTTAGCGATAAAGAAAAGAAAAGCAAGGTAAGTACTCATGTGTGTAGGGTGCACGTACCCTTGAATGGTAGCGCCCTTTGTGAACGGCTTTGAAGTGGCCCGCTAACAAGGTCGAACAAAATCCACTATTGTTTAAATAGCTTAAATAAACGGAATACCTCCGACTATTTTTTGTTTAACTTAATATTACTTCAAGTCCACGTTCTCTTGCCCCATTTACTATTTATGTGATGGAAATATTTTTATACTTAAACAATCTACATTGCCACATCAGTTGTAGTCGAATATAATTAAAAATAGTAATAGCTTCTGTTACAAATAATAATTGTTTTTTTTTTATGATAAAAGACTGACGTAAGTTATACGTTACCTCTCTTGAGGTCAAAATCATAGTAAATTATTAATTGTGACACTAGCGAAATTCCAGGGTTAATTAAAAATAGGGACATTTAAACGGCATTTAAGAGGCAACGAGGGGAAAAATAACAGAAGGTGCCCACCTGTCATATTCCCCTTCACTGTTTTTTTATAAGTAGCGTCTTTTGAGAAACAGCCATCTTACACCGCGATTGCCAAGACGACTGGCCAGCTTTTTTTCCAAATTTGTACCTGTATATTTTTTTTACATACATCGTCACAAAAAAATGTGTGTTTTGATAACTTAAGTGAAGACTGACTCGAGTGGACTGAAATGATGAAACCTTCCGGCTCAAAAAACTAGCCCTTATCAATTTGTTCCATATATACTGGCAGCAATAGCAGGCAGTCTGCAAAAATATTTTATACCAATTCTCAAGAACTTTGCTGACTTTTTAGTTCGAGCTCTTGGCTACAAAGATTAATCTCTACTTATTTAATGCAGTCTCATGTGCAATTGTGTTCTTGTGTCTAATTTTACTGGTTCGCAAGGACTGCTGCTGGAACACACTGTTAGATGCTTGGCGACAGATGTTCTACTTGAGTGTGGTAGCTAGCCAGGCAATCATTCGCAAAAGGCACATCCATAATTCAGTGAAGTTCAAGGGCGGTGGGGATCGAACCATGGACACGGGGCACCACAGCCCGTCACTATAACTTATTTACTAAAGTATTAGTACTTATTGTTGCTTTCCTTTCCTATCCGCGCCAAAGCCAATTAGATAAAAACTTCCTCGATTTTTACAACCTTCATCAAATACTGAGACCAAAATCTGTTGGGAGAACTTAAAATGGGGTTAAGCAGAATGTGAGTTTTCCGCCTGGTTCGGCGGGGCGTGAAAATAAGGTGGAATTTAAGGAATTGGATGGAGTTAGAAATGAGCAAAGGAAATGTTTGAATGTGTTTAATTCGGCACACAAAGCTATATTTGCTAACTGTTATTTAGCTTTAATTTGTCACGATTAAACTTATTAAGCCAATATTTCCTTATCGAGGATATATTGTAACCTTTCGCTTTAAGTATTGTACAGAACATCGAAGTTACGATACCGTAATTAGAGATAAGTACATGTGTATAATATTAATTTTACTAAACTTTTATTCAGTTAATAACGGCGAGTTTTCGTTAGATTACTTTATATAAACAAATATGACATTATGTATATATACTTCAGTTTAGCTATGATCTAGATCGAATTATTTTTAAATATTATGTATTGCGTATTGAATATTTTGTAAACTTAATAGATAAATTTTTCAAAATATTATAACAAGTACCTTTGCGTGCTAAAAGAAAATCAGATTTGCAAATTTTGAAGTATATAAGATCTCAACACGATTTTGGACCAAACCCACGTCTCCCGATTTATGCACTGGACGTTTTAATTACTGGGCTGGGCAATCGAAGATCTTCGATTAAGGGTGAACTGGCCGGTCAGTTCTCCATACAAACGTCGTAGGATGATCACTCCCTTATTTGAGGATTTAGATCCAAAATAAAGCATAATACCGATTGATCTCGTCATTATCTAGGCTCGTATGATGCCGAAATTTTAATAAAATAATTAACTTGAGAATTATGAGCCTCGAAACATTTTCATATAAAGTTTTCGAGGCCCATAACTTACACCTTAATTATCTTTTTAAAATTTTGCCATCATACAAGCCTAGATCGATCGATATCATGCTTTGTTTTGGACCTAAATCCTCAAATATGGGAGTGATCACCCTACGACGTTTGTATGGAGAAGTAACCGGCCAGTTCAACCTTAATCCTTACTATAAATATAATTGTAGTCTAATTGAATATGTATTTTCTTTACCCATAGTAGGGGACGGTGCGTATCATACCAGGCTACTATACTTCATACTGGTCGAAATAAGTGCTATTTCAAACACTTGCTTCTCGTGATGATGTCACTACCCTTGAGCCGAATTGTTTTATTCTTTCGATCTGATGAAGTCTAGAAGTCTGGTTGATTATTGCGTGCCGTCCGATATATAAGAGTACAATCTTTCAGTTCAGCCGATCGATCATCAATATCCAGTGTTTAAGGCGTGCAGACAGTGCGTAAATTCGGGGGACGTAGGCTCGAGGTATTTCCCACTAGCGGAGAGATCTTTATAAATCAAAAATTTGTATTTTTGAATAAGGAAATATTATAAACAGATACCTTTTGTTCGGACCGATCAACTTAGCGGGAAGTTTCTGAACGTCTCCTTTGGTAGTCGTCTAATTTTTGTCTATGGACAATTTGAGTGAAAAAAAGAAAAAAGTTTGCATTGTCGCTTGCTCTCTGGTTTTGAAAACTTAACTTGGAAAATTTTGTTTTGGAAAGAAAATATGTCGATTTTGGGTCAGCGGTGTTTAAAGTAATTTTATTATTTGATTTTTGGAAAAACCGCCTAATTGGACCCTCGCGTGTGTTTTGGTGAAAAGTTGATCCACTTTGTACTTTTAAAAGGTGTTGTGCCCTCGCAAGAAGGAAGAAGTGGAACCATCCTCCTCGCCCAGGCGTAAGTACCTACATTATTTTACTGGCCAGTAACTTAATTAGGGCACGCTAGGCTGGAGTCGTCGACGAAGGAATGCCGAAAAACTATCATAAGTTGTATGTAATTTTCATGTATTTTATTTTTTTCAGCCCCGTGGATCACGGGCAAAGTTAAGATTCAAAAAGCAGATTGTCTAGGTAGAAGAACTCTGCTTACTATGCCTGCCTAGGCAATCTGCAATCTCATTCGTATTCACAAGCTTGATGGGTACTGAGTACTGCTAGGTAGAAGAATAATTCATTTGTAGCAAATTTGAGTTAAAAGTTTTCCTCAACTGACACAGTTAAATGGAATACCATGTAACTGAGTCAGTTACATACTTCAATAAATAAAAAAGAGTAGACGTGCAGCCCGTGTGGTGCTGGGCTAGAATATCACTTTCATATCTCTACCCGTGGGTGTCGTAAGAGGAGACTAATGGTAACACACCAGAGGGTGGGCAGCAGCGCTTTTTGAGGAACTGATATATCACACTGCGATCCCCAAGACGCCTGCCAATTTATTCTATATAATATGTAGTGTGTGTATTTTTTTTTTTATAGTCGTATGTAATCTATACTTAAATAAAACTGTAACAGACCCCAATTCTGTACATGGCTATATATATATATATATATATACTTATTATAGCAAGGTATATATGTGGGGATAATATCTGTAAGATTTTAATAATGTTACTCCTCTTTAAAGGCAACACTGGCCATTTTTACAATAACAACCGATTCTGTAACTTTTAGCAGTTAAACTACGGGCAACACAGTCGAAACGGTGGCTTGGCAGAGCGAGGGCAGTGTGATTCATTCTTACTTGGACGACCGAACTGTGTGGACGCATTCTGTGAAGCAAATTGTATTTAAGATTGGTAGTCATATTATAACGAATTATTCTTTCAGATCATCGTGTTTAATTTACAATCACCGTTGGTACGGCAGTGATACTGAGATCGTTTACATATCGTCGTGGGGGAGGTAGTGTTGAGCAGTGGCCAATCCGACTGATACAGTGTAGATGTGCATGTTTCTTCTCTGCGAGATATATAAAATTTTTTTATGCCTGATAGGTTAGCCTTTGACCACTATCTCACCTGATGGTAAGTGATGATGTGGTCGAAGATGTTGTTCAGGCTAACCTAGAAGTACTGGCTCTCTAAGACAGCTGCTGGAACACACCGTTAGGTGCTTGGCGACAGATTTTCTACTTGAGGGTGGTAGCTAGCCAGTCGGGAATTCCCAAAATGCCCGACCACCATGCTATAACGACTGCCATCCTAAGAATGCAACCGGGACCGACGGCTCAACGTGCCCACCGAAGCACGGAAGCGCTCAGTAGTAATGTCACTAGCGGTCACCCATCCAACTCACGACCGCGCGCGACGTTGCTTAACTTTACTGATCGGTTGAGAACAGCTAAGTAAACTTCGCTACGAGCGCTTCGATAAAACTAATGTTTTATTTTTATATCAAATTATAATACGGAAATGACATGAATATATTAAATTAAACAAAATTTGCGCTTCTGAAGCTAGATTTGGCAAATATTGTAAATGACAATAGAATTCACGATATTAAAGTGATGTACCTCATATTATCATGAAATGCAATTAGACACTAAAGAACACAATAGTTATAGTTACCCCTAGAAGCAACTTAAATATTGTAAATTATGTTTACACAATGACGAGTAATAAAATATAAAAATAAAACAATCAGTACGTCATTAAATATTTTCCATAACTCGCGTATCACATGATTACGTATAAAAATACTCAAACTAGATAAAAAAGTAACGAAAATATAAAAATTTGAGACATCACCAAACACTTGTTCACCTAAAATGCAACCTTTTAATAATGAATGTAAAGTTTCGAGTCCTTAAATCAAATGCAACTTATTAACATGCTACGTTTGGTCCCTACGAGAAATTCTAGGTTAACCTTAACAATATCTTCGACAGCATCATCAGGTACCATCAGATGCATTACTAATAAAATTAAAAAATAAATCATATTTTCTTACATATGAATAGGCCACATGATACTTTTTATTCATAACTATGTGATAGATCGAGCCTCTTACCAAAAGTGACGCTTTCAACAAAATACAATGAGTTTTTGTATATCAACCTTATCCTACCGTACTCATATTATTCTGTACTTTCACATAATATCGAAGTAGGCTTTAAATCATCTCTCACAACGTAAATTCCATAGAAATACTAAGTAACAAGGGTTCTCCTCCAACAGCATGATTATTCGATAGATATATAGGTCCACTGCTCAAGCGGTCGCATAAAATGTATACCTCCGGCTGTGGTAGCCGTAATGAAAAAACCTTACATTCTTTTCTGACATTAGGGACAGCGCCGGTTGTAATTCTCGTCTTTTAACAAATGGTAGACAATATCATTGTCTCGCCTTTGCATGAATTCACATTTATAAAAGCTACCTAAAAAGTTAAAGTGCTTACGTAGCTGGAGCCATTCAAATGCAAAGGATATTTTAGAACGAGCGAGAACTGCACTGATATGGGCTCGCCCGGGGTAACTTGTTCATCATACGCGGCGAGCATTATTATGCAAATATTTCTGTTTTTAATGTAAAATGCAGTAGAAAAATAGAGTGAGTATGAAAGTATGTGTGAATATTGTTAGAATATTGCTGAGTTAAATGCAGAAATAGATAGTCGTTGGCCTATGGTCTACCTAATAAGGTAGAGAGGGTGCGTCGTGTGGCCCCTGATCTATCGCCATTAAAGACGCTAGCTTAGCGTTCAATTACGTCCTCTTTGTCATTCCCATCCTTACTACATCTAGTTTACTTGCAAGCCGAATAGTTAGCCTAAACATCTCTTTTGAATTACGTCAACTAGTGGGTGTATTATATAAACACAAGTATACCTATATGATTTTGAATGATTTAACCTATATTTGTATGACTTATCAATGCGATAATGAAGCAATTTTCAGGACAAGTTCTTAATTACATTGAACTATGTACTCTACCTGTGACTTGCGTAAGCGTGGTATTTGCTAATATCGCGCTCTCTCGGGCACACCCCTACACTAACTTTAGTATTTATAATCGCTCGCCTTCATGTAGTTTTTCTAGTTTCAAATCTGACAACCAAACATATGAATTAATATCGTTTACCTGCAAAATTGACGTTAGAACAAAGATATAAAGGTTAAATACAATCTATTTATATGTACTACTACGTACTAGACACATTTGTGTTATCCAAACGCTCTCTTTAAACCTGTACCGATATCCAGTTACTTTACAGCTTCGAAATTACTAGGTACGGAGAGGTAGCCTCATATTTTTTTTCTTGCAATTACGCATGCTCCGCCGATGACCATGATCATTACCATTATTTTTAGTAAAAAACATACTTTTATTTTATTGTTAAGTTCTGTAAATAACTCTGGATAACTCACGCGAATAATTCAGAAGATAGCTTCTACCATAACATTTTTTAAACCAGTACAAAGCAATTGCGGAATCTAGGAAATTTTTATAATAACATTTTACGTCACAGTTGTTTTATAGCATGTACTACTGAATTAAAGGAAGGTACAAACTACATTCCGTGGGGTGTCGGGGCCTCATGGGTGCCGGGCTAATAGGCGGTAAAATACCGGAAGGTGGGCAGCAGCACCTTCTTAGGAACTCTGATATCTTAAACTACTATCTCCTAGGTGTGCGATTATGGCAAACACCCCCTTGATGGGGAAGTCTGTGCTCAGCAGTGAACAATCCGGCTGATACAGCACATATATGTGTGATTATGTGCAGAGTAAGTTTTTTAGTTTGATAGGCACTTGTTTACCTACGCTGCAACCGATTGAAGAATTTTCTAATGTGTTAAATATTTGTCAAGTTAGCAGAAATGAACGCCAGAATCTTATACTGTACTGAACTGTATAAGCCGGATAGTCCACTGCTGAACACAGCCTCCTTCAATACGGGGGGGAGGGGGGTTGCCATAATCCCCACGCTTGGCAGGCAGCTTGGGGATCGAGAATCTTATAGAAATGTAAAATAAACCATAAAACTTATTTTGCTTTAGGTTTTTTCATTTTTTCACGATAAAGAAATTTCCATTTCTTAAAAGCTTTTAACGAAATACAATAAGAGGAAAAGTTCAAAATCTTGACTGTTTCATACGGGACCTAAACCGAATATTAAGTGGGCTCTGGTGTTGATTCCATAAGGGTTTCTATATTTAAAACTTTGTAGAATCAACACGAGTATAAGCTTAATGATTTTGAAACTGGATATAACCAGTTTACAGTTCTCGACAAGGTCATGATTCATTAATAACTCATTTCTGTTACAAGGACTGATTTACTTTTCTATCGAAAGATTTACTCAAAAACGAAATGGATACATGGGATGTCGAGAGATTGAATAAATGGAAGCGTGGCATGGAACTTTAACAAGGAGGAATAATAACAAATTTTCGGACACAGTGGATGTTTTCCGTCTGATGATGATGATGATATTATGTACCGACAAAAGTTCTATCCACCATTTAATCATCCAGAATCAGGCTTATTAGCAATCTCTTTTTTCAGTTGATTGAGTATAACTACAAAACTACTCGGCTGAAGTTGATGAAATTTATATCGGACAAACCTAGAGGTCCAACAAAAATGAAGCATCAATCAAAGGATGATCCAGTAAAATGCGAACACAATAAAAAATATTCCTATATTGGTCAACTTGCGAACTTTCCTCCTTTTTAGAAGTCGGTACAAACCAAACAACAGTGCCCGGCCTGGGGATAGAATCCAGGTCACGAACGATTCTAGATACAGAGACAGGCAATTATTTCGCAAATTAATGATTCCAGTCCGCGGACGTCAATGCACTCTTCTATTTACTACGAAACTATCTGTGAGTAAAGCGCACAGAAAATGTTTGCCTTGAAAAAAAATATAATTATTATTAAAATTACACTCATATCATAGTGTGCGCATGGTACCGAGTTCGACAAGTTTTTTTTTATTTATTTTTTTATGCCTGATAGGTTAGCCTTTAACCACTATCTCACCTGATGGTAAGTGATGATGTGGTCGAAGATGTTGTTCAGGCTAACCTAGAAGTACTGGCTCTCAAGGACAGCTTCCGGAACACACCGTTAGGTGTTTGGCGACAGATTTTCTACTTGAGGGTGGTAGCTAGCCAGGCAGGCATTCGCAAAATGCCCTACCACCATGCTATAACGACTGCCATCCTAAGACGACAACCGGGACCGACGGCTTAACGTGCCCTCCGAAGCACGGAATTCTATAGCATTATTTTCATTTTGTGACTTTAATTCACGATGCTGACTAAAAGGGCTGTTTAAAGGTTTTCTAAATTCTTCGAATATGAATAACATAACACCTCTTTTCATATTGAACAGAGAGCTTTTAAGATTGTAAAATAATAACACCTATTGAAACGTACGTTCAAAAGAAATACTGAGTAACAAGGATCCCACAATAGCGAGATTATGCGATAGAGATTTACGTGCACTGCTCAAACGGTTGCATAAAATGTATACCTCTAGCCACCAACAACCCTTTTATACTTTTATGTCGTCAGCGACGGCGTCGCGTTGGTTGTAATTTTCGTATATTGATGCTACAAATGAAAGATTCACGATTTTGAAAACGCTCGTATCGTAGCTTACTTACACGTTCTTTACCGATGACCTAAGTAAAGCAACGTTCGACGTTGTCACGATCTGGCTGGGTGACCGCTATAGTGACATTACTACTGAGCGCTTCCGTTCTTCGGAGGGCACGTAAATCCGTCGGTCTCGGTTTAACAACCGTGTTACCAGGTTCAGTTGTTATACCATGATGGTTGTGCATTTTCCGAATGTTCGCCTGGCTAGCCATCATCCTCAAGTGGATCCAGTAATTTTAGGTTAGCCTTAAAAATACCTTGGACCGTATACCATCAGGTGAGATAGTGGACAAAGGGTAGCCTATCAGCTTTATATAAACGTCATTTTTGTGTGGCTTTTGTATAAATTTTATAAAGCAAATATTAGTAGAAAAAGTTAAAACTCTTAATTACATCCGGATATTTAAAGGTAATGGAATTTTAGAATAAGCAAAGATCTCGTTCCTGTTCTGATATGTGCTCGCTCAGCGAACCTATATTTTGTAATAATCGGTAATTATTTTGAAAAAGGTCTTGTTGTCAAATACGCGAAGAAAGTACGTTAAGTATGTTTCAAGTTTGTTAGTTTTTGATTATTCAAGATAAAACTGCAATATTGGAAAAAGTACCTTAATACTAAGATTAAAAAAAAGAGAAACAGAACTAGCCCAGGGAAACCTAGGCAGGCGAGCAATATGGACACGTCGAGTGGCGCCTGCTCTATCGACATATCGGCGCAGGCTTACAGTTCCTTCACATCCTCTTCAACAGTCACTGGCCCCGCTACACCTTGCCCTCTTACGATGACGTAAGCCTGGCACGTTATTACATTAACGACACCTTGTGACTTTGTTGGATAGTTTCATCAACCTGTATGGAGAGCTTTTGCTGACGTTGATTGAGATGTCTTACTTGATATATAGGTAGATACGCCGTTATGATGTACAATAAATACCATGTGTTTCGTGAGCTTGACTCCTGCAGGTAACTAGGTGAAGTGGAAGGAAACCTCGTCTGCACTGAACAAGCTGCAAATGGACGTAACTTAGAACGCGTTTCGTGAAGCTTTACACGTTTAAAACTAGAAAATTTTGGGTACTCACACATGTACACTGATCACGATTACGCTGTAAAGTTGATCGGGAACACGAATAACTACTTGTTAATAATGGCCAGAGTTATTTATAGATAAACATGATCTCACTAAACAACGCCAGCTTCCTTTGTTTCTTCTTGATCTTCAGGTACTCTGATTCTCAAACAAAGGTGCACGAGAATGGCACTAAGTTATTTCAACCCTTTCACAAAATCAAACACTCGCGGCAGCCCACAGGCCGGATAAGGGACAATTTGCAAAAGCAGATTGTTCATTTTTCAAGAATTCATTATATCAATTTTACCAAAAGTTAGAGCTAAAAAATTTCAATAGCATCCATTCCAAAAAGTTACCACATTGACAAAAATCAAAGAACAATTTGGCTACTACAAAAGTGACAGCTGTCATCGGTGCAACGTTATTTTTTTTCTCCCGCTTGGATTTGCACATATTTACGTGCAACGATTCCGAACACCATGTTTATATACTAGTTCTTAATATGGTAAACAATGCTAAATACAAGTTGTCAATTACATTATTTATAGTGAAATTACAGGCAAATGAGACTTAATAACTGTGTCTAAGGTGACGGGCGTAGTGTAATTCGTCACTTGTGATGAAATGCATCTGTTCTACGCAGAGGTTAGTCCGCTTCACATCAGGTGGCCTCAAGCTTGTTTCATCACAATAACATAAAAAAGTCACCCCGTGACCACTGCAAAGTGTTTGAAACGTCGTCGGGACAAAAATAATGATAAATATACGCGATTTAAGCCGTTTAAAGTTGTATAATTACTATATGTAATAATTGCGAAAACCTAAGACAACATTATAAAAAAAGGTTTTCTGCCTGTGATTTGCACAGAGTGTATTTTTGGTTATAATGGTATCTCTCCCGAGCTTTGTCTTCATTTTATGTTCACATAATCCGCCTTTACGTCGTTTTCCTAGCTTCAAACCTGTTCAAGCATACAAATAAACAGCCATCGTTTCCCTTCAAAGTTGGCATTATAGCAAGGAAGTAAGGGTTGTACACATACGAGTTTCACAATATAAGGCGGCGCTCCGTCACCAGATAACGCAAACGCAAGCCGAGTCGGTTCCGTTCCGCTCAATTATAACGGAACGTAAAATTTGTAACAAAAGGAATGGGCTATAAGTTTCGACATCCCTGTGTAAGGCCCTTATTTATCGCTTCCGCAAGCTTACCATGCCTACGAAACACTACGACTACGAAGAGAAGTAAAGATATCAAAAAAGAAATGTAAAGGATTCAAAGTTTGTGACAATATTTTTTTTATGATAGTCGTGGAAGTTGCTTTTTCAGATGTCAGCAGCCTTCTTTTGTTGCTAAATATTTAATTGCAGTCAGATGTTAGCAGTCCAAAAACGCAGAGGTCAAAGGATGATATTAAAAACAAAAAAAATGTGATCCGTTATCTCAGATAAAACAAACTTTTAAGAAAATAACCATACATAATAAACAAGTATTTTTATATAGTTGACCGGACGAATATGTTTTAGGTATTATACCCGCCTGCGGGGCGCTGGGAGTAACACTCCCTCTCCCACCTGGCCCTCATAATATCTTATATCTTATTCTTTAAGTCGGAGGAGGTTGTGACCTACGAATATCAGAATGTTGGCACCAGCACCTTCTGAAGGAATGACATTTAACAAAAATTAAATTTATAGTATATAGTATTTATAATATATTAATTTTACCGTTGAACAACTGCCCCCAATATAGGGGGCAGTTGTTCAACGGTACACACCTGCCGGTTAAGATGCACCGCGCTCTCTTTGAATAGAGTTTTAAATAAACTGTCAAGCGCGTGTCGGGTCACGCGTAATGTAGGGTTCCGTAGTAGCCCGTAATCATAATATAGACTAATTCTGTTGTTCTTTATCTTTTTATCTCTCTACCTATAAATTTCTAAGCCATTTGTTCTTTTGTTTATAAATTGTGATTGCTTGCACGTGTAGAATGTTGTTGACCGTGACTATTAAGTAGAAATCATGGATTATCTATACGTTTCTTAGTTGCTCACAAACTTTTTTCTTCTCTCCATTTAACGACACCTCTCTATAACGCCATAAAATGCACAGTCCCTTGAGTTTACACTGTATATGTATATATATCTATATATAGTGTAAACTATATAATGATACTGAAGGGTCTGTGCATATATATACGCACAGTCCCTTCTATATACATATAAATATTCAAGAACCAACAAACAGAGTCACAATATTTTCCCAATGAAAAAATATTCTTATTTATAATAATAATTATGAGACGGGGTTATGAGATGAGGTCTAAAAAGTACCTTATACCGAAGCCAATCGATCAACTCTGTACAGTCATATCTGTTATGACTTATGATATAGGTCATACAGAAGCATAATATCTAATTGTTGCCTCCTAGAGTTTATTTGCAATATTTTATATTTGTTTTGCAGCTCTTCATAATGGTTTAATATTATGCAATAAATAAGTTAATTCGTTGTTGAAGTTACTAGAGGACCTTATGACAAAATTAAATATTTTTAAACCACGTGCTATTAATATATTTTGAATATTTACACTAACGATTAATTTACTACCTAATATTATTATCTATCCTTTATGACTTGAACTTCATCAAAGTTAGAATCCCATAACACATATGTAAAATTACACATTACAAATCACAGGCACGTATACTCAAACATACACAAACACGCACCGACACATACACCTTTCAAATTCCTCACAAACATTCACTTAAACTCGTACACCAATACTACACCACAGAATAATGACTACACGTATATATTAATTGTTAAAAATATACAAAATGACGTTAATTTCGAATAAAAACAATTTCGTTAAATATTTTTCCTATATGTATATATGTTTCAATGTATTGGTTCAATTTTGAATTGCTACTAAATAGTATGTGTAAAAGAAAAAATATAGATGTGTGACAGATTATCTAAAGCCAGGAGGGACCTGGCTCTTGAGAAACAGGCCACCAGCCTAGTTTTAGAGCCATAGACTCATCATTAAGGTATCACATAAATTAGTTTGTATTTGTACAACATTATTTGTTTTTGTCTTAGTAGTAAAATTATTTTTAATAAAATACAATAAAAATCTGCCCAGATCCTTTTGGAATCTTAAGTGGGCTTGATAAGTATTTATAGAATGATACATTTTCAGGTCATGTGCATGTAATAGCAATTTTAAAAATCTAAAATATTTTTTAATATCATTTGATCTTAAAAAGCAACGGGCCTAAATTGACCCTTGGACCTTCCCAGAACTAATTGGAACCACATCTGATTCAAAGCCAACTTTCTGGAAATGTTTCCTGATATATGATTTGAACCAGCGCCATAAATTACCTCGAATAGCATTATAAGCTATTTTATCTAGGGAAATCCTGTGATCCATTCTATAAACCCCTTTTGAAAATCAGTAAACACACTGTTTGTTTGTTGTTACTGTCTACGTTTTAAATATTTCAGTAAAGCTTCGATAAAGTGGGCAAAATTGAGATTGGGCGATAGTTTGCTACAACTTTAAATAATCCTTAGGTTGAATATATGGTGGACTGGAAAACAAATAGTGTCAGCGGTGTATTTAAGAACTTATGGTGAAACATTATTAACTCCAGCGCCCTTAATTGGATTGAGCCTACGTAGTTCCGATTTGATATACATTTGGTTATAGTACAACAAACATCACTGATAATTAAATCTGACGTGTGGTTATCTTCAGAAATATAAAATTTATTATCTGCATTATAACCATCGGTAACAGTTTAGGGTTCAAATACTGATTGGAAGTATTTCGAGTAAATGTTACTAATATCGACGACTGGGTCACTTGCTGTTTTTGTAGCACCCATTTTCCAAGCAGCCCCTTGTTTTTTATAAGCCAGAGACTAGGAGAGGGAGCGGCGCAAGTCTACTGCGAAGGTGTAGCGAGTACGCTGCGGTAAGGTTGCGAGAAGACTAAAGCTGCGTACCCACAGCGCCGGAGCTGTCATAGAATTACTTCACTTCTAATAAGACATTTGTCTCTAAGCCTAACCATTTTTTGTTGACATTTTCGTGCTTGTGATTTATGATTAATTATTTTCATGAAGATGAAGCAAATTTCCAGAAATTTCATCAGTATTTAAATAACTATAGGTTTCTGTAACCCCCTCCCATCAATAGGGAATATTCCGCCCTCTCTCCCCCTCCCCATTGCACAAAATATATACATATATACCATACCTAAAGTCCTTCTAATGTATGTAGATACGCATTTTTTTTTTAATTATTATTATTTAAAAAAAGTAGATTTCGTAATCCCCCACCCCTCTGGGGGGATGCTACAACCCTCCCCTCTCCCCCCTCCACCCCTTCCTATAGTACATAACTATCTATACCGATTCTAGTCCTTCCAGTACTTCATCTTAATAACTTTAAAGGATTTATTCTAAAGATTTTGTATTTGGTGCAAAATTATCTAATACCCAAGTTCAACGACTATTACTGCTAAAGTAATTAAGTTATCTTAACCGCTATAATTTTTCTTGAAAGTTTATGAACTGCGCTATCATCATGAATTTTTTCAGTTTTTTCAAGCCTGTAGTTTAGGTTTTAGAGGGGGGGGACGCCCTACTGGAACAAAAATTTGCACTTTAAAGTTGAATATTTTGTAAATGGAGCATTAAATCGAAAAATAGTATTTGCAACTCCTAAATCATTTCAAAATACCTATTCAATGATACCCCATTCGATGGGATAGACGACGAAAAAAAAATTCATATACAAACCACTTGTATGGGAGCTACCCTAAAAAAATATATTTTTGACAATTTTATTTTACCACTTTGTCGGCGTGGTAAGTTTACATACCTGTACAAAATTGCAGCTTTCTAGTACAAGCGGTCTCTTAGAAAAACCTTGGACAGACGGACATGACGAAACTATAAGGGTTCCTTGTAGGTACTACGGAACCCTAATATTTACATCGAGCTAAGTAATAAAAAAAACGAAATATTTAATATTCAAGACACAAGAGACTTTTAACATCAGGTCGTCCTCGTGCTTATTTCGTCATATACACATAAAAAAACGGAAAAAAAAGGTTCTTAGCATTTTACCAATACCCATGTTTATATTTTTTATTTTTTTATAGCGTACAGGCTTAGCTAGACTTTAACCACTATCTCACCTGATGGTAAGTGATGATGTGATCGAAGATGTTGTTCAGAGTAACCTAGAATTACTAGCACTCAAAAACAGCTGCCAACACACCGTTAGGTCTTTGGCGACCAATTTTCTGCTGGCGATAGCTAGCCAGGCGGGCATTCGCAAAATGCCCTATCACCATGCTAAAACGACTGCCATCGTGAGATAACAACAGAGACCGACGGCTTAAGGTGCCCTCCAAAGCACGGCAGTGCTCAGTAGTAATGTCACTAGCGGTCACCCATCCAACTGCTAGCCGCGGCAGACTCGCTTAACTTAGCTGATCGCTTAAGAACGGCTGAGCTAACTACGCTACGAGCGCTTCTATTTGCGCAACCAAACCATGGACACAGATTATGTAATACATTTCGAATAAAATGTTACTACCATCACTCTTACCGCCAAACTGGAAAGATAAGTACCTAAGGCCGTTTTCTGACTTGTCGGTGTGGGAGCGGTGCGGGATCTGTAAGGTCTGTACCGAAACGATACCGCGTTGCCTTCACTAAACTGTAAGGATAAGAACCTAAGTATGCGTGGCAGTAAAAGTAAAGAATTCTGATAAGATGTATGCATGTTTAGGTGAAGCTCTCTGAAAGGTATGATGCTTCCATTGGGGGAGCAGATAAAACTTGACCTAAATGTAATGGTTTACTATAAAGATGTAAATAGAGGTGAGTTTAGAGGTTCTGCTTCGGGTCAATCATACGGTTAAATATTATTATTTAAACAATACCGGCTAGGCAGACCCCGATCCCATACATTTCATTTCACTATAGAATATAGCAGTATATTAAGTAATATATTTTGTTTATTAGCTTTAGTTTAGTTTGATACACAGTTGGCTGATTATTACAATGTGTTGTTTAATTTAAGACTCAGTTGGTGTCTTACAGATGGTTACAAATAAAAAAAAAAACTTTTGCCTGACATAGGTATCTTTTACTGTATGCATTTAATATGAATCAGCTAATCTTTGAAAAAAAAACATAATTTTCAATATTTAGTACAACAATTTATACTTATGTACATATACAATGTATACTTAGCTAGAACGAGAAAAAACGATGCTGTGAATTAAGAAGCATGACAATTATTACAACCATATGCTACACTAATCGCCAACATTTGATGATCAGAGCTATGATTTCTCACGCCCCGCTTGAAAGTCCCAGAGTCTCAGCTGCAAGGAAAAATATACGCCGGCAGAGCGTTCTTCAACTTAATTACAAGACAGAAGCAGGAAAAACAAAACTTTTTGGTTCCTACTAGGATATTATGAACATAATGAATAGATTCAGACAATATATAATGAAGAGATTACTTCGAGGAAGTCACATTTGAATAATAACAAATATTTAAAAAAAAATCGGCTACCTTAAATTAATATAATAGAAAAACACTTCAAATATATATTTTGTATATATTTGAAGTGTTTTTTGTAATTGGTGAAGCCCTGCCTTTTGCTTTAGTTTACGCTGTGTTGCAAAAAGCAGTGTCTTCCCTGGAAGAGGAACATTTGCAATAAAATACTGAAACAAAGACGCAGAAATTTTGTTAAAAGAAACATTATTACAAAAATAAATATGAACGCAAGTAGGTATATATATATGAAAGGATATTCTAAATATGTATAAGATAAAAGTGTAGGAATAAAAGTATGTGTATTATGTACTGTGTTTACGGTGGGGTAAAGTAGATATTAAGTTAAAGCTTTAAAAAAACTTTCTCCATAAGTGATTCTGTTTCATAGTAGTTTTTATGTTTTAGCCATTCTAATAAAATTGGTTTGTTGTTTGACTTCACAAACGCTAAACAGCCTCGTAGTACGAAGCATCCTCATGAGGTCTTGACTCTTCGAGCGTACGATCGAGAATTTCTCGATTGTTACTTTACCTTTCCTGTTCTTTCTACTTATAATATCCTTAGGTATGTCATATTGTTGACGTACATTTTTATACTTTTTTTTATGCCTGATAGGTTAGCCTTTGACTACTACCTGACCTAATGGTAAGTGATGATGTGGTCGAAGATGTTGTTCAGGCTAACCTCGAATTACTGGCTCTCAAGGATATCTAACGGAAAACACCGTTAGGTGCTTGGCGGCAGATTTAAGCTAGCCAGGCGGGCATTAAGAAAAAAGCAGCACTTCGTCGTCAAAGACTATTTCAACACCACTGGAGGTCTGCTCGGCACGGCGGTCCGACAGAAAGTGAATCTACTCGCTTTACACTACCCCTTTTATAGGAAGGAACATATCAGGTGATGAAGCGACTACTGTCATAAACACAGTACTCTTTAAAATTGTCAATTATTTGATTTCAAGCTTTATACATATGGCAATAACTATAATAAAATCATCAATGTTATTACACATAGAAATAAAGTTCATAATTTAAACTATTTTAAATAAGTATCATTACAACTGTCACATGATCAGTTACACTACTTATAAGATAACTTACAGTAAAAATATCATCAAATAGTAATTCCAGTGATCATGGCATTCCATGTATGATTTTAATCGCAGTCTCACAATAAAGCACTTTAGGTCAAGTATTAAATTCACACCACAGATAAAATATACACAGATAATTATACCAATGCTTATTTTCATCTTAAAAACCACAGAGTATTTCTAAAACGAAATTAGAATGTCACATTATAGCACCAGTTGTTTAAGTCAGCTTAAAGCCAATCAAGTAAAAATGAACTAATATTTCAATAAATAGTAAGCCAATTTTCAAATAATCAAGCGCATTAATACCTACATAAATAGTCCCTTTGTGTCATGAATTGGAGAACCATCACATAGAGTTCCTAATGGGGGACATTTTATTACACTTCAATTGTCAGTTTGTAGAGCTCCCATTTTAGTGAATATTTTTTTTTGGTAACTCCATAATATTTTGTAAGAGGGAAAATTACGTTCAAAATTATTTTATTTTAAAGGGATATATGTCTTAAATTTATCCCCAAAAAATTATTTATATCAGAAATTAATCAGCTATTAAATACCTTTTCTTATCGAATGAAAAAAAAATTAAATAAAATTTAAATAAACAAAAAATAAATTTAATCGGTAACTAGGTTTTGCAATATCGAGTTACCGATTAAATATTTTTTAACCTCATTTAATCCGTTCCTCATTTACTTCAAAATATAAACATAATATTAAGATTAAGATGTTTGTGTATTTCAAAATAAACAAAAACTTTGCTAGCTACCATACATTGTGTCTATATTTATATAATCAAATATTGTCCATCGTCATAAATAGAAATCCTTCTGACAACATACTCGTCTGATGCTAATAATGAACAGTTGAAAGTAGAAAGTTGCATATACAAGTCTCTAGACGGTTTGTGCACGAAACCAGCCATTTCCTATGTCGTCCACAAAAATGTGATATATTTTCCGGCACCAAACCTATCGGTCACTGCATTGCTGGGGCTAAAGTCTTCTTTGCCGAGACCAGAGTAACGACCAAACCTAATGCGCTCACATAGCTTTCGTATTTTTCATGTCAGACCGTTTAAACTAGACGCTTTCACTCGTTTCTTAGAGTGTAATTCTGTTACTAAACGGCTATGGACGATTCACCTCAAGTGAAATAAATTGTGTATAATATTACCTAATCAGTAATTTTAGCTTTACATAATTTTCACCGATCATTTTACATGTCACAAGGGTTTAATTTGCTTCTTTTTTCAAAGCAGTATGAACATGTGACCATAATTTACTAAATGGCGTATTCCATTAAATAAAACATCGTTGCCTTCGCCTGAACATGTATATGTTGAAGATAACGTATGTACTCCATACTTGAAATTACAATATATAGACGACTTTAGTGTTCCATGGATCATCGGTAGGTAAACGGAGAGAGTACGAAAAATGGCTTGAAATTATATCGATATGTTTACCTACCTTTTTGTGTACTTCAACGCACGCATCTACCTGATGCGGGGAGCCGCTACAAGCAAATAACAATGCAACTGTCATCCATGTTTATGCAACTAATAGGTTTATGATAAAAGTATCACAAGAGTGTTTTGACTAAGAAGTTAACTAGGAAATAAAATTTTAAAGTTACGTAACTAAATTTTTATCTCCTCCTATATTGACTATTGTCTTCAAACCGTGTCAGTCGATAGATAAACAGAATAACTCTATACGCTCATACGATTTTAAAACATAAGAACGGCGTCCATTTAAAATGTATTTATTTCTAATATTATTTTAGACGGAGTGATCACCGTAACTGTTAAGTTGCAGCGTGCGCTGATATAAACTATTTGATTTAGTACTGGCCGGCAATAAGCTACTAATTTGGGTCTTAAAAGGTCCTTTCAACAAAGAAAATGTTGCCATATTGCTGTAATTGAAGTGCATGTTATCCAGCAATTGTCCGTGTACCCGTCATTTCCGTACGTCCACTCGAATTATTGAATCAATTGAAATGAAATGAAATGACATTTATTGCGTAAAATATGGTGTTACAAGTTGTTGTACAGTTCATAATAATAAGTAGTATCACATATTTAGTCAGAAACATAACTGACACGCAAAATTAAAATTACCAAATTAATTACGGTTAAACATATAAAATATAATATAATATAACCAAACACATTTTTTAAAATACAATTTTCGGTAGAATAGAAAATTAAATCACAAATAAAATAAGCATTTTGTCATTACATTATATAATTAGATATTTTAACATGTCCATTGTCTGTTTAGTAGTTCGGATACATTATAGAATTTTTGTCATGAAGCCATTGGAAAAGTTTAAATTTAAATTGTCTTAGTGTCATTTGTCATATGTCTCTGGGTATTTTATTAAATATTCTCATTGACATGATATGACTATTTCTTGAAAATAAGGCAGATTTATTAACAGTAGGAAATAAGAGATAATAAGAGTAGGATCTCTTTTTTATCCTAGAATTGAGCTTATGTTTAAAGAAGTTATACAAAACCTCATGCTCTTTTACAAAAGTACACACTTGGAAAATATACATGCCCGGTAGTGATATTAAATTCAGTCTCTTGAATAGAAGTTTACATGAGCTCACTGGCCCGACATTACATACAGCTCGGATACACTTTTTTGAGCAATAAAAACCTTATAATATATGTGCAATTGCCCCACAAAATGAGACCATATCTCAATACTGATGCAACAAACCCGTGATAGGCAGTGAGAGCAGATAATCTCCTAAGCCTTCTAAGAGCAAAAACAAAACGGTTTATTTTATTACATACGTATAATCTATTTTGTTCGTAATTGTCACATTAACTTTCTGGCAAATAATAGACGTGCGTGCGGTGTACTGTTTATTACCAGACTGGCTTTACAAAGGTCTACCCTACCAATATATTCATATATTACACCTCCACCCTTATTTACTAAACAACCATTAATATAAAAGTAACTATCCTATAAAAAAACAAGTAGGTAACATACAATACAATTACACCTTGCAACAATATCTATTTTGATTCTAATTAGTAACAATTACTTTTTCGATACCATATCGTATCGGTGGTTTACGCTGCCTTACAGAACGACAACTTTCTACAACGGCCTTATCTCAATTACCTGACTCCTTACTCGGTGACACATTGGGTTCTATCGAAGGTCTGTGTGGCGCAGTAGGGATTTCACTTTTGCGACTCTGCTGCTATAGGGGTATTTAAAGGCGAAAACCTACTCGCTACACTACACCCCCCCTTACTATCCTGTTCCTCACCGCTTTCTTGATTGTCTGGTTGCGTCTAACTTTTGTGTCAATGTTACGAAATCCTGTCCATGCCTAGAAGTATGGTCATTATCTATATGCTTCGAAACCCTTAGCCTTATCTGATCCAAATCTCAGTTCAAAATCAATCCAAATCAGTTCCAAAACTAGATTTAATGCAATAATCATTACTTCCTAACCGCTTAATAATATCACCGGCCACCCATTTATCGGAACCTCTGTATTCGCGATACCATACCTGGGCTCCAGGTTCGAACTGACGGTGTGCCCCATCCGAGTAACGTTGACTACTCTCTTGACGCGCGGCGACGTGGTTCTCTCGGTCTGGTTTTAAAATGTCTAACCTCATACGTAACCTACGACCTTGCAATATAATCGCGGGACTATCACCAGTAGTGGCATGATTTGTATTTCTGTATGCCAATAAAAACCTACACAAAGCGGTATCCACATCTATTTTTTGTTTGAATGCTTTCCTATGAACCCGTTTGCAGATTTTCACTGCGTTTTCTGCAGCTCCATTCGAGGTGGGATGATAAGGCGCCGAAAAAATATGCTTTATGCCAATGTACTTTAAAAAGTCTTGAAATTCGGAACTCGAAAACGGTGGGCCATTGTCACTTACAGTTTGTTTTGGAAGACCAAACTTTGGCCACATGTCCCGCAGTGCTGAAATGCCGGCATGCGCCGTTGTTCTCTGCATTTTGATTGCCTCTATCCACTTGGAACATGAATCTACCACGATTAAATACGTTAGCCCCCCAATAGGTCTTAAAAAATCTAAGTGTAGCCTAGACCAGGGACGCGCTGGCCAAGGCCACGAGTGAGGCGCCTGTGCCGGCGGCGCGTCTGCGACAGCAGCGCAAACAATGCACGCTCGGCTCTCTGCTTCCACAGCTTCGTCGATACCTGGCCACCACACATAACTACGGGCTAGTGACTTTGTCTTGACGATTCCCATGTGTGGGTCATGAAGTTCCGAAATTACCTTTTTTCTACACGATGAGGGTATGACTACGCGATGACCCCACATAATACAGCCTAGCTCACTATATAATTCATGCTTTCTATATATACGGCTGTAGCTCTTGGATTTGTATCTCTGCCGGCCAACCGTCTCTTACATAACTTGACACGCGACTTAAAATTGGGTCAGAGCTTGTTTCCTTTTTGAGCACATTATAATCAAGTAACAATGCCTCCGTTGAAAAATGTAAGTAAGTTTGCTCAGGTAAGTTCTCCTCCTCAGATATTACTTCATTTTTCTGTGATTCTATCGAACGCGAAACGACGTCAGCCGTGTTCTTATCAGTTTTTACATATTCAATGTCGAAGTCATAAGCCGATAATTTAATAGCACAGCGTTGAAGACGACTTGCTGCTGCACTGGGGATACCAATATTAGGCCCAAAAATGCTTACAAGAGGTTTATGATCCGTTCGAAGTACAAACTTTCTACCGTATAAGTATTGATGAAATTTTTCTACAGCAAAAACTATAGCTAAGGCTTCTTTTTGAATTTGGCTATAGTGTAACTCGTGGGTGGTAAGTGAGCGCGAGGCATACGCGACGACACGTTCCCCCGCCGAGCGCGCCGCGCCGCCGCCCGCGCCGGCCGCGCGCTGCGCCAGCACCGCGCCCACGCCGCGGCGCTTGCATCTACGGTCAATACTGTTTCACACTCCATGTCAAAATGTACAAGTGCTTTTGTACTGCACAACAATCTCTTTATTTTATCAAAAGCAATGTTTTGTTTAGTTCCCGAAATCCAATGCCGTCCTTTTTTTAATAAATCGTAAAGGGGCGATAATATATCACTTTAAATTATACCTATTTTTCTTTTTATGTTAAGTCTAGTGTATAAATATACTTTTTTCCTTTTTTGTAGATGCTCTAGCCCCCCCCCCCCCCTCCCCTTCACTATATAAGTAAAGAACACTGGCGAAACATTAGTTGGCAATTCGTTGAGTGAATTGAAATATCTGAGTAGCTTATGTTATTTGAATGTTTTTTGTGTATTTTTTCAATTAACACATTTGTTGGTAAAAGCCTACGAAAAATGATGATGTTAAGAGGAGTTTTCGTTATTTCCGATAATAACATATTTCAACAATGGCTGATACACCTCTTACCTTTAGGCCGTATTCCACTTGAGTTGTTTTAGATTATTTTGACCACATATTGCGTCTATGGTTCCACATTTAATAAGAACCATAGACACAAAATGTGTTCAAAATTATCGAAAATAACGAAATTGGTGTCAAGTGGAATACGCTCTAAAGCTGTCCTACTGCAAGCAAGCAAGTATCGATTTATATATCGATAGTTATTCAGTTGTTTGCGTTAAGTTTGACTACTACTAAAAATGAGAATTACTGTTATGAAGACTTGGTTTTTTAGAAAGCACTCAAGTAGTTTGTCTCTTTAGACCATTTGAATTGAATACCAAGAAAGTATCGCTAGTATTAATCGGTGATTACAATACTCGATATTGATTTACGTGTAGTTATTTACATCTTGTTAATACCAAGTTTAGTGTGAATACCGATTAACAATAACTTAACTTTCAACTGATGAACGGCGCGCAGACGTCGCACATTAACGAGACAGATACAGTAGTCCACAGATCAAAACGAACGAGAGAAAGTATCATAATTTTGATTGTGTGTGCGTGATATCTATGTTAAACGATGATTTGTAAATGCAACATTGATGTTAAAACATCGATGTTTTATCTTCTAACATCGATCATCCCTACAGACATGACATATCAAATCACATGACAAAAAACAAACCACAAATGCTTCTGCGCTTGTGTGATCTGATGTGTTTTTTGCGATTTCATTAGTTTTCCGTCTTTAACCTTCTTTTTTACTTGACGCAGACTGCCTCTTCACGCTGATATTACTAGTATTTCATTTGTGACCTGTGTTTGCCCTTGGATTCTTTATTTATCTAACGTGTAAATCGTCTTTTGCATTCCGACTTTGCCTCTTTATCACCAGCAGAGGTTTTAGATGATGTCGTTTTACGAGAAGATGATGAAGAATAAATCGAAATTAATATAAGAATCACTTGTTGTTGTTTTATTAGGCCTTAGAGTTATATTCTCTTATTTAATTGTACAAAATGGCCTTTTTAACAATTACTCAGGTTTACATAGTTTAGTATTTCGGTCATTTACTTAGCAAATGTATGCTTGCCTGGAGTAGATAATTTGTCACCAGGCACCTACATCGTATTCTGGAGAACCAGTTCCTATATTATGCTTAGCCTGATAGCAACATTATCACCTACCCACAGGTCAAATAATGGTCGAAGGTGGAGAGGATGGTGGTGTGAGCAACAAAATAGTCGACCAGTGCAGATATGCCGGCCGGCATACTTTCCCCCACACGCAGCTGGACACTCGTAGAGATTACGCGCGCTTTACGTTCGAATATTGTTTATTCAAAATACACAATTGATAATACACAGATGCAAAGAGTATGCCTAAAATACATAACCTACAAGCATTCAAATCATAATATCTTAAAACGTAGGCTTTCTCTCACAAAAATTCTATTACCAACGGAAACGGAAATTTACAGCTATAATATTTATATTTTTTTTATTCTAATTCGCAACATTTTTTTATGAACTAAAGCCAAGTATGGGAGTTCGCCATTGTTCTTTAATCTGTCCATTGTTTTACCAAAACTATTTATGTTTAAATACATTTATTAATTATTTTGTAATAACTAAGTTGTGATAATTATTGAGAAGTGGATGTTGAATTGTTATTTGAATAGTATGTACTTTTAGGTTGTTGAAGAAATTTATATATATACTAGCTGTACCAGCGACTTCGTGCGCGATTACCGTACCTGTAAACTAATTATTCACATTTGAGCACTGTTTATCTCATATTAAGCAACGCTGTGGTCTGCAGTGAAGCACTCCTAGTAAAGCATAGCTCAGAGAGGAGCTTTTTATTTTGGGTTTGAAAACTCCCGGGTTGTATTTTCCAGAAGACAGTAGTTAAGTAACTCAGAGAGTTCCTTCGCGTTCGCTCAATAAATGTTGAAGCAAACTACTTTGTGCGTCTCTTTGGAATTTCGATTATAAAACGGCATCTTTTTGCCGAGGTTCTCCTTTTTTGGCGGTAGAACGAAAATCTCTCCAAAATGTATCCGGCAAAAGATAAATAGTTAAAAAAACTGATTGTGGCGAATGTTCCAGATTTTAGAGTTTTATCTTAGCTTACTGGCAAATCTAAATAAAGATGCCGAGTTGCCCGTGGGTTGCCGACCTGCCCATGGGGTGCTGGGCTGCCCGTGGGGTGCCAGGCTGCCCGTGGGGTACTGGGATGCCCATGGGGTGCCGGAATGCCCATGGGGTACCGGGCTGCCCTTGGAGTGCCGGGTGGCCTGTGGGGTGCCGGGCTGCCCATGGGGTTCCAAGCTCATTCGTCACTATTTTTACAAAAAAGAATAATTTACATCGGACTACGCGTTAATAAATTACAACTGAGTAACATTTGACTAACATCCTCTTACCCGAGGAACCCGTGCTGAATTTTGGGATAAACAGTATACAATAACCTCATTCGTAGTACTCTAATCGTGTTAAGTTTCAAGTGTAAGAATTCCATTTAGTAGCCCATGGGGTGCTGGGCCGCCCGTGGGGTGCCAGGCTGCCCGTGGGGTTCCGAGCTCACTCGTCACTATTCTAACAAAAAAAGAATAATTGCAATCGGACTACGCGTTAATAACAACAACTTAGTGTACATTTTGACTTTCATCCCCTTTCCCGAGGGAACCGTGCTGAATTTTGGGATATAAAGTATACTTAACGTAGGTTACCTTCTAATAATAATTACCTTCTTCGTAGTATGAACTCAAATCGTGTTAAGTTTCATTGAATTCCATTTTGTAGTTATAGAGTGATGCGCGGCCGGGATACAGACAGACAGATAGACAGACAGACAAAACTTTAAAAAAAATACAGATTTGGCATCATGGTCAGCTACAGAGACCACTCAAATTATAATTTTTAAATACCTGCCATGTACAGAATTGGATCTGTTACAGTTTTATTATAAGTATAGATATAGAATAGATTTTATTTTTAACTTGCTATATTATTATTATTATTTGTTAGCCACTTGCGAGGGTATATCTGAAAACCAGCGCCGGATGTCTCAGACGTTCGGAATTTTGCTCTCAGTAAAATTACCTTTTTGGCAGTACCTGAACATTGTTTATGTACCCTTTTGGTTTTACATATTTGAACTTTATTATGTGATGTTTTTTGTGTGCCAATAAATTTATTTTCTTTCTTTCTTTTCTAGGTGACGTTTATACAGGCAAAATGTTTTCTGGTCAGCCATGCTACGCGTCATTAATGTATTAATGTATTAATGTATTAACAACCCTAGTAACTTTTCAAATGTGTTTTCTCGTTTACTCACAACAATAATTATTGTGTAAGTAACTAACGTAATGTGCGCAACAGATGCTGCTATTTAATTAAAACTTTGAGCCATCGCTATCTGACCCGTCGACATTATTGAACTCTTTGGCATGGTGAAAGTCGTAAGTGGTCTAAAACTTTCGCATGGGTCCAAATTTGCAGATTAATTCTGCCATTATCGGCAGTCTGGTTACACCTGAATAAACGGCTATTGGAGTGTTAGCCAACTGCGTTTAATTAACAGGTAGTTGAGAAGATCCTAACATCCGCAATGGGATTTAAATCCAACTTAAATTTATCACAACGCGTTGGATTTTAATCACGGCTTAATCGGAATGATCAATCGATACATTTAGATGATGAAATGACAGATAACACTTATTTGAATATAATCAAAGTACAAAATAAATCGGTGTACTTCAACAAAGTAATTGTGTTAAATTAAAATATAATAACTTGGAAAATCTTGGTTTGTTAGTGCTACAAATTAGATCATATAACGAAACGAAAAAAAAAAACAAACAGGCTGCGCATTTCAAGATAATACAATTAGTATATTGATTTTAAAAATATCACTTAGGTTTACTTATTTTACAGGCAAAAGAGAAAATGATGTAGAATGTGCGTTATTATGCAAAGAATTTTCTTGTATGTTGCATACAACGTAAACGCGTTTGGCCAGTGGTCATACTTTAATGTTGTCGTACAATCACTTTTTATGGTCTCAATCTCAGACCAAGAAAAAAATGTGCAATTAATCTTTTTATATTTGCGGTATGGTCGCATGTTTTACTAGGTGTAGAATTCACCACAGCACCATAGATGTTTATGACACGAATGAAAAAAGGAAACAAAATGACAACATTTAGTCTCTGATTATATTACTCGTGGCATACGATATAAGAACACATTGTAACAACTTACTGTACTGTACTGTATCAGCTTGATCGTCCACTGCTGAACACAGCCTGCCCTATTAAAGGGGTATTTGCCATAATCTCCATGCTTGGCAGGCGTCTTCGGGGTCGCAGTATAAGATAGCAGTTCTATAGAAGGCGCTGCTACGTCTCCCACGGGAAGAAGTGGGGCGGAGTAATAATAAGCCGGCACCCAACCGGGATAACAACTTATTATTTGAATATTCTTTAATATAATAATAAACCAAGACGTATACTCCTTATTGGCTAAATTAAACTATACTTCTCATAACATTAAATATATGTTTTAGGTAACAAAAAATAAGTTATTTTACGCATGTGTATATATTTATAGTCAATTCAAGTAAATTAACACATTGTGCAGGTTCAGATGTCTTTAACTGCCCGGATGTTGTAAAGGACGCTCTAAGTACCGGTAGCCTTAAAAAAAAGTAGAAGCGCTGGCTCAACGAGCAGACGTTTTATATTAAAACATTGATTAAAAACTTATTTAATACCCATGTTAATATGATACTTATAATTTAATGTAAGAGTTCATTTAGTGTTAGGTGAATATTTAGAAAAATGTATTTTGTCAATTCATTATTTATTTTGCATTTACTTGTAAATAGGCGTTCACAAATAAAAGGACTTTGACTTAGCGTTTTGCATGTGAATGGACAAGGGCTGGAAAAGTGCACTAGTCATACTGATTAAGGTGTATATTAGTACAAAAACAGCATATTTATTCAAAAAAGTAAAAAAGTGCTTACTTACTCGAATGTAAATAATTTTCTATTGGTTTTCCTCGTCATAGTCACAGTACATATATTGAACTCCAAATGCCTATTTCATCAAAACTTTTTTGTACTTTTAAACTCCGTCAAAAATATTGACAGAATCAACATAATTTTCTGGATATCAGCCAACAATATTTAATTTTCACTGTCTGCATTCATTACAGAAGGGTCCAGCATTTGTTTACGTTATCATTAATATTAACGATTATTGGGGTATACTTGTATTTTCTACTATCATAATAGAGAAAATACACTGAAAAAACATAGCCCTTCCTTTTGGCTTTTACGTAGTCCGGTAAAAAACCCTAACATACGAACCAGGTAAAATTTACAGCCGCGGAACGACCACGTAGCTGCCGCGCTACGACAGCGTAGCCACCACGCTACGACCACGTAGCCGCCGCGCCGGTCTGATCGGAGCCATAGGATATATACTACTCAAAACAAAATAAGGGCCAGTAGCTTATTTATATTTAAGTGCACTTTAGTAAACTGAAAGTAACTGATAAGTGACATTATATTGATATTACGAACTCTTTGGTTTCTGATCTATTTCGTGCTGGTGTTCGTGTTCCTAATTTGAAAAGTACTTGCCATAATCAATTAAGTTATTGACATTTTAGGACGTAAAGCATGTTATGCAACAAAAAAATCCAGTATTCTTCATAAAACCTATCATGAATATACCAAAACAATAATTTATTCCATCCCTCAACTTACACCATTTCATAAGTCGGATCATTTGCAACTTACTTAATCGTCGAAAACATGATTAAGTACGTTGTCACACGGCTTATATTTTACGAAACAAGCATAAAATTCCAATAAAAATGGGCATTAATATTTTGCTTGCAATTTACATTCCGTTTTCGATGCGGTGGATTGGAACAGAGTCATATATTTTATTGGGAGCCAGGGCTGAATTAAGAGCAGCATTGGCCGATGGAACTTGGTACGTGCGACTATAATCCAATTATTGAGCGTTATATATAATATAAACGTTTCATATTCACTGTGAGTACGACTTTGAACGTTTGTATAAAAGCAAACTCAGCGTTAAAATAAAATATTCATAAAATAAAATCGTGTGTATGATTGCAGTACATACGGACGTATATAGCCAACATAGATCCATACAGATACATATGTTTTCAGTCGCAACTCTTATGCTCGCAAGAGGGGATTTTCAGATTTCATTTTGATAAAATTTGGTATCCACTTTTACAGATTATCGATGCAATGCTACATTAAATGATTAGACAGTTATAGTAAAAAATATAAAGGGCATAACAGAGAACTTTTGAATCGATATTTGATTAATAATTGAGATATATTTGAATATTTTTATATTGACTTATAAACTCATCTAAATTAGTCCTTTTTAGTCGACTTAAAATAATGAAAGTTTTAGGCACTTTCATTATTCTTCGTATAGCTTAAAATAGATCCTGATCCATCACCCTGCAGGACACTTGTATCGTGCCCGTGGATACTTGTGCATAATGTCACAGAAAGTGGTAGGAAGTCTAAACATAAGTCCCCTTGATGTCATAATATATAAACAACGAATAGTTCCAAATAATAATTTTTGCAACATAATTAGTCTATGTGAACCACATATATGTATCTGCTCCACGGTGGAGGCTGATGTTTATCATGATCTCAACGACAATAAATATAAACAAAAAATAAATAACTATGGCTCTACCATGCAAATATCCTTTGCATGTTGGAGCCATAAGTGTAACCAATTATATTAATAAAACAAAAGACAGATTTATACAGAAACTTGATACACTGTATTAATTTTGCAGTTAGGGCTATATCAAAGCTTGTAAAAATTGGTTCAACTTACAAAATCCAGTGGCCTTGGGATGTATTTATCAGCTACTATAGTAGCTACGATATATTGTACACTACAATCGTAATTTTACATCTTGTTAAGGTTATTAAACACTGGTTTAACTATGTAATTTTTTTCACATATTTTCAGGAATTTAATTTTCTATCATATTTCACGTTGAACTTTAAAAACGGGACAAGCGGCACCTGTATCTCGAACATGGTTACGTTAAATCAGACGACGAATTTTAATAGATTGCGCACGAAAAAGAAAAACAAAATCTCGATCGTGCGCTCATAGAGTCAAGACCCCCTGAGGATGCTTCACGTAGAAGCGAAACCCGTCGAAAATTCTTCCGGTGTGGCTGCGTGGCGTTTGTGACGTCACGTAAGCTTAACGGGAAAATTAGGCGGAATTGTCACTAGATATATTTTTTAAGTGTTTTATTAAAATATTAATATGATGTTTTCTCCAAATATTTTTAAAATATTTGTTATTATTAAATATGGATTTCCGCACAGTAACGCCTGAATCTATTCATTATTTTATAGGATTGATTTTCTTACACAATTTAACACATTCAAAAATTGCGGTTTAATTAAAAAAAAGACAAACTCTGCTAAACAAATAATCGTGATTTCAATGCAAATGAACCAGATCATTAAATTGAATTAATTTAGTATCCAAAAAAAAATTTAGTAATATTAAACCAATATTTTAAATTCACTCAAATGAAAAAAAAAGGCGATTTCTTGGCTTAAGATTTTCAACACCTCGATATTCTCTATGTAATCGATCTAATTTCACAAGGAATATAAATTCTCTTGATACAAGATTTACGTCCAATATTTATACAACTAAAATAATGTTATTTCTTTAGTGAAGAAATATGATAACTTAAGCTTAAATAATGTCATTTTAAAATGAATAGTTCGTATAACATTGGACTGATTATATATCAGTTTTAGTTAAAGCAATATATCTTAGAGCTCCCAATTCTGAAATTAAGAGATAAATTTGTTGTCATTTAAATAAGACGATATTCTCTTGGTTTGCAGCAATTTGCTTGGTTTCAAAATACATTTTTGTTCCGTGTATATAAAAAAGTTAACAGGTGGCTGTTTGCCATAATTATCATTGTGTTGGTCTAGTATAAAATCGTATTGAATAAAAGTTGGTAAAAGAGCGTTTACGTACAGCGGTTACGAATGAGCAAAAACTTCGGTGCTGCGCTGGTATGTGCTTGCTCAGGGGGAACTTTATCATGACAAGCTGCGAGAGTATTATGATATAAATACTTATTTGTATATGTAAACTGTTAAAGAATTATATTATGCAAGTATATGTGTAAAGTTCATTAGGTTCTTGTGAGTAGCGCTAGTCCTGAGATACGTCAAGGTGCGTCAGCTCTATTGCCATAGTAGTGGAGGCTACGATCAAGTGACCGGCCCCACTAAACCCAGCTCTCTTACATCGGCTAATAGTTAGCCTAAGTATAACTTCAAAATCTCTTAATTCCATAGTAAGAGCCCTTAGGCTGACGTCAAATGGGTTGTCTTACAAAGAGTGTCCTAGAATGATGAGGCAATGTAAGCATACTGTAAGAGTTATGCAGTGGTTAAATGCCTTATATGCCTTAAATTAAAGGCTGTCACCGCCAGACGCTGGCCACAATAACTATAGCGTTTAATTTTTTTTATGTGATTTATATACAATTTGAATATAAAATGTTTGATGTTTATTTTTATATTTATTAGTCCATAATAATGTTAAAGGCCAATAAATAAAGCAATTTTATACATGAAATAATCAACGAAGTTAATATATTAAACAAAATGAGTCTGCCATCTTCGATTTTAAAACGGATCACATTTTTGTAATCAGCACACAAAAAACCTTGCATTCCGGCATATGGCATTTCTCAATTGGATGCAATTTTTGTGACCAGCGCCCTCAAATACCTACCTTGTTACCATACCTTACCATAATAAATTCCGCCAACTCGGATTGTAAACTATATGCCATTTTTTACTCACCACCCCAAGAAGCTTAGAAAATGACACAATTATAAGTTTTTCAATACTAGACAACCTAATATCACCTCTCCAACCTCATCTACAGTTACTAACAGGGGATACAGTAGACAAAGGCAAACCTATCCACATAAAAAACCAAATAATGTTCTATATTATATTATCTTCCACATACAATCGCTACTGGGGCTCAGGAAATTTGTTTATGTAGGCAATTTGGCATGAAATAACAAAATGTTGTTATCATTAAACAATAATATTTAATCTCGTGTGTGGGAACTGGTGTAATCGCAATTATTTTGTTGTCCGAAACGATGAGTTGTAGTCTCGTACAACGCAAGTGTTTTTTATATTATTTTTTTTGTGACTGTACAAACTTGATGCCCAACTGTTGTTAAGCGGACTAACTTCTGCTAAGAACAGATGCATTTCTTCACAAGTGACGAATTGCGCTGCGCCCGTCACCTTGAGACACAGTTGTTAAGTCTCATGTGCCTGTAATTTCACTGGGTTTCAAGAACTGCTGCCGGAACTTACCGTTAGGTGCTTGGCGACAGATTTTCTACTTGAGGGTGGTAGCTAGCCAGGAAGGCAATCGTAAAATGCTCTTCCACCATGCGGTGAAGCTCAAGCCGGCTAAAGGGATCGAACCAGGGACCTGCGACACAGCAGTCCATATCTTTTACCGCTCGGCAATCATTGCTTCAAAATGGATGTAATGTATGGTAGTGAAGTTTGGGATGGTGCCTCCGCGCTTAGTCAATCACAACCCATACGATTGCCCTGTAGTCATTTAACGTCCGTATGAATATTTAGGCTATTTTATAAGCAGGTGTCAAAATCAAGACCACAAAATCTTTCGTATTTTAAATTTAAATTTCATACAAAGTTATACATATAAAAAGTTATCAATTCTACACTTACAAGTATACTAGACTAAAACTAAGACTAACAATGAGACCGAAATAATAAAATATACATTTAATTCGAATCTAAAATGGATTTAATGCACGAGTTTATCACTCGATTTGTACTTCAATTGCTACGAAGTGAAAGACAGTAAAGATAAATAATATATATATATATATATATATATATATATATATATATATATATAATTTTATGCTTGGTAGGTAACCCTTTGACCACTATTGGTAAGTGATGATGTGGTCGAAGATGTTGTTCAGGCTAACCTAGAATTACTGGCTCTCAAGGACAGCTGCCGAAACACACCGTTAGGTGCTTGGCGACAGATTTTCTACTTGAGGGTGGTAGCTAGCCAGGCGGGCATTTGCAAAATGCCGTACCACCATGCTATAGCGACGGCTTAACGTGCCCTCCGAAGCACGAAAGCGCTCAGTAGTAATGTAACTAGCGGTCACCCATCCAACTCATGACCGCGGCGGACGTTGCTATACTTTGCTGATCGGTTAAGAACAGCTAAACAAAATTCGCTACAAGCGCTTTAAAGAAAAAAAAAATTACTGGAAAAATTGGAATTAAACTGATATTTGCACTATGTACAATTCCAAATGTAATTTTTTCGACAAATATTGTGTCTGTGTCTTTAATAATACCCCTGATCTATTGGTATAATGAAATACCTATGCAAACAACATACATGAAGTGTATTACAATTTAAACCTCTAACCTACCAATAAATAATGAGTCCCTCTAACATTCTATGCACGTGTGTTTAAAAAGCAGACTTTGGTCCACTAACACCGGGCATAAACAAGAATCACGAGCATGAGAAAGGGAAATGTTATTTTATATTTAAGCGAAAATACTGAAAGTTTTGTGAACATCTGAAATGAAACGGGCTTATAATCTTCTCAGGCTTAACATCAAAACGAGGAAAATTTGAATTATCTATGCTCTACAGCCTATTTAATGAAGTTTTCCTAGTTTCTAAATAAACAAATACCCGTTTCCCTTTAACATGTACATTAGAGTAAGGTTTAAAGGTTGTATACATACTAATTTCGCAATGCAAGTAGGCCCTCCGTCACCTGATAACGCCAAAGCAAGCTGAGTAGGTTCCGTTTCGCTGAATTACAATGAAACCAAGAAGTTTTAACAAAGGGAATGGGCTATAAGTTTCGACGTAACTGTGTACGGCCCTTATTTATCGCTTCCGTGATGTAACAATGCCTACAAAATACTAAAATAGGGATAGGAGATGCAAACTTTTTGACAATGATATTTATATTGCAGTTTTAGTTCTTCGTCAAAGTTGCTTTTAGGCATGTACCAATTATATAAAAGTAATAATACTACGTCAATACCACCATTACTAATAACGTAAATTGCAATCGTAAGTTTTGCTGTTGGCTTTTAAATTTTTTTGCTAAACTGCAACTGATTTCGTAGGTCACAGAGGTAACCTGAGCTCATAGAAGTATATGTAGGTTTAAGTAACTCCCATGAGAGAGATTTTACCAATAATTAGTTATGAGGCTTAGCTAAATTTATCTCTGTCTCAAAAAGTGCATCAGATAGTTTTACAGTAAAAAATAACAAGTTCATACTGATCCTTTACCTGTTTGTGCAAGTGGTTCTTTAGTTTTTTGGCAGCTCGGAACGTCATTGTCTACAGTGCAGACTCCGTCTAAAAACCACTCTATGCTGTTTTTTTTATGGCTGATAGGCTAGTTTTTGACCACTATTGCATCTGATGATAAGTGATGATGTGGTTGACTTGGCGACAGATTTTCTACTTGAAGGTGGTGGCTACCCAGGCGGACATTTTAAAAATGCTCTACCATCAAGCTATAATGACTGCCATCCTAAGACAACAACTGGAGCCGATGGCTTAACGAAACTCCAAAACTAAATCCTCCAAAACAGGAAAGCGCTCAGTAGTAATGTCCCTAGCGGTCACCTATCCCAGTCATGATCGCGACGGACGATGCTTAACTTAGCTGATTGATTAAGAACGGCTAAGCAAACTTCGCTACGAGCGCTTTATAAGTAGTTTATGTTCCGCAAAGCTGTGTATCTCTGATTCTGTTTCTCTTGCATATCAACAACATGTCACAGCTCGTCGATATTCATTGCTATGTGGACGACAGTACCGGAGATGCCTCATATACCGGACGTGCTAAAATTTATCGGAAACACATACTTGTGTCCAAAGTCGAGACTCTCGTCCTCGACCCCCAAATGTCTTAAAGTGGACCCGATTGAACTCAGTACAATTTAATCCTAAAAAGACAAAAATTGTGCGTTTACCGAAAAACTACCTCCTTTGTGGTATTTCGCGGTTTTGAAGACACTCCCGTTCCCACCTCAATTAGGATCGAAGTACTTGGCGTTGACGCATCGAGCGTCATTAAATTTCGCTGTCACTTGGAAGACATTGCTCTAAGAAGCTCGGTGTGCTCGGGAAAGCAAGACGGTACTTCACGTCGTCTCATCGCTAGCAACTTTATAAGGTTCAGGTTCAGCTTCACATGGAATACTGCTCTCACCTCTGGGTGGGGGCTACCCACAGTAACAACTCTCTGACCTGAAGATCAAGAATTCTCGAGCCTTCTGGTGTTGCAGATGTGCGTGATCACTTACCACCAGGTGAGCCACCTGATCACGATTTTCATGCCTGATTTATGTGTATCTATTTTACCTGACTGCAGCGAAGTTTTAAGGGAGGATTATTTGTTTGACCCGTATGTATGTGACTATATCCGTTCCTATACCTACATATGTCAACCTTACCTGAATACTCAACAGCACCACTGATGTTGGTACTTATACGTCATTAGATTCCTCATGATGACGCAAGTGACACTGGGTATGGTACAAAATCATGAATTTATTTGCGCCCAAATTTTTTTGAATACCCTCAAGCGTGTAATTCAAAATAAAGGGCTATACAGCCCTTTAAGGGAAATACGAAAATATATACAATCTGTTTGGTTGAAAACATTGTTGAGTGGTCAGATGACCACATAGAACATGGTATTTTTTTGCACCACAGCTGTTTTTTTTACGTTTGAACCTACTATCTATTTTTTTTTTTTTTTTAAAACACAGTTATATTTGTTAATTGATATTGTTGTACACTATTACGCTCACTTACAGAATATTACGTTTCTACCTTTTCTCACGGAAGACGGTACTTTGAATATAATTACTGTACCATTTGTTACAAGAATCACTATAAATTGCTTCTCATTTACAACCGTAATAAAATTAAAGGCATAATATTATGTAGACTTCGTAATAAATCATTTTGATCACTTCCTTCTTACCGCTGAACTGTTACAAAGATTTATGTAGAACTGATATAATTAAAAAAAAATTGTGATGCAGTAAAAGTATAATATTCTGATTTGGAGATGTTACTGAACGGTTCGATACTTAGGTTTGGATTGCTATAATAGTGTAAGGTTATTGTAGAGGTTCTCTTTAGTATCCGACAACAACTGCGATGTCCAACTGGTTGTACTACGGAGAAGTAAAGTTACCCATGGTTCAATTCTTTTTTTATATGGTTCAACTGGTTGTTCTATGGGGAAATATCTTTACCAATGATTCAACTCGAGTGAGTTATTCTTTCCTTGGTTCAACTAGTTGTACTACTGGGAATTGAATTTATCTATGGACTAGTTATTTATTTATCTATAGTCTAGGGCAAAGTCATATTTAGGTGCGATGACGAGCGAAGCGAGGAGGAGCGTTAGGTTACATGTGACTACAACATCGCGCGAGCCGAGCGAGCGTAGCGAGCGTGCCGCGGCAGCGGCCGGCGATGCGCCACATAAATTTAATTTCATATACTACTTTTGGTGATCATTTACTACTTTATCCCCTTAGTCCAACCAGTTGGACATAATTCCACCGTTGTACCATGGATCATAATCATAAATATATAAAAAAAGAGTTGAACCATGGGTAACTTTACTTCTCCGTAGTACAACCAGTTGGACATCGCAGTTGTACCACGGGTCGGGCACGTTCTCTTTTGGGTCGATCATACTGTTGTATTGTCTTTTTAATTTGTACTAAAAACCCACTAACTTTGACAATTCAAAATAATACAGCCGTTTAAAAAAATACTTTTTTATTGGAGAGGTATTGCATACTCTTTGTATTTTTTATGTGATTCTGACGGTACAACTACGGGGCCCACCTGATGTTAAGCGAACTAACCTCTGCCTATAACATATGCATTTCGTCACAAGCGACGAATTGCACTGCTCCGTCACCCTGAGACGTACAGTTGATTTACGTCTCATGTAACTGTAATTATATACTGGCTGTCAAGGACTCCTGCTGAAACACAATGTTAGGTGCTTTGCGACAGATTTTCTACTTGAACTAGCTAGGCTAGCGTTCGCAAAATGCCCCTCCACCATGCGGTGAAGCTGAAACCGGTGGTGGGGATCGAACCATGAAACTGCGGCACGGCAGTCCATAGCCATTAATGCTCGACCATTATTGCTTCAGAATATTGCATTGCTGTTTGACTCCTTCGACAAGGATTAGCCTGCCAAAACTATAGTCCAACTTTTTTGGAACTGAACTGACTGTCTGTCTGCCCGGGTCATCACGGGTCTTTTATAGAGAAACAGAGTGAGTGACAACTCTGAAATTTAAATACTTTGTTTGGAGTGCTAACGCAAAATCAGAAATGATCGGTCAAAAAATGATTAGAAATTCGATGAAATTATTTTCAGAGCAGTTGGAGGGGTCCAATACGTAGGAAAATGTATGCGATAAAAATATTATACTCCTTAAAAAGTCTAGTATATGGGATGTCTGTCACCTTCTACACAATCTACAAACATTTTTATGCCTTTATTGTATATACCATATTATAACGTAACGATTCATTTACATACACTGATCACTGTATAGTTTAACCCTTGATATGCTTGATGGGGTCACAGGGAACCCTTAAGATAGAAAATCTTCCATATCTCTTTACTAAGTAACATCGATCTTTGTTACTTTAATTCATGAAATAGGCATGAAAACAATACCATCCCCACAGTTTCAAAATGGCTTCTTCATGAGTAGGAGTAGAGTAGGACAAGCGTAAAATAATTTTCCCAAATCACTTTATGCACTTTGAAACATAAAAATTTGAAAAAAAACACAGTTAGAAATGAAAATAAAAGTATATGTCCGAAACTGTTACTTCTTAGGGGTTTTGGTTTTAATATGTTTTAATAGAATCAAAGTAATATAGGTTTTAAACATTGTGTGTTCTAAAATATTATTTATGATTGGGTTCTTTGAGACTCCATCAGGTGTGCTTATTGAATTCCATCCCTCAGGCATGCCAAGGGAAAATAATTGTCACCATAGAACGGTTAAGTTTCACACCTAAAGCACAATGTGTCGTGCTATTATTATGTTACCACTTCCCAGTTCGAACGAAACATTATCTTGTGAGGATGTATACATTTCATTGTATATTATATTATTCTTGTATCGATTGTTCGTCGATTGATTAAAGATAAATGAATTGCCTAAGTAAGTACCATACGACGCTGACTTTTTAACTCATCGTCGTTTTATACTTTTACGAATGATTATAATAATGTTATACTGAATCACTGCGACCCTCAATACATAAAGTAGGTAAAGTAAAGTAGGTTTACTGACAGTTATTCAGTTAGCATAAATAGATACTATACTTATGGCATTAACTTACCGCAATGACTTAACTTTTGAAGTTGAAACATTATCACTGAATATTGCGGTCGTTTAGCAAATATTCTCGCCCGCTTTCTTATATCTACGCAATTTGATAGTGAGGTTACTGAATATATTTACCTAATATAAAATAAAATCACAAAAAGTCGCAAAAACAAACTCTCTTAGGGGCTAGCAGGGAGTTTATTATGCTTAAGTATTTTGAGACAACTAACTCACACACGAACGTTGCCTTGATACTTTTTCAATTAAAACTATAAGTGCTTAATCAGATGTTTTCAGCCCAGTAAAAGTAATCTTACCGCATCTGACAAACTTCGTCTTTAAACCGAATAAACGGTTTTATAATATGACGTAACAGTAAAAGCACACATTTGGATACCATTGCAAATAATGAGCATCAGAATATATTAAACACTCTTTTGTTTATTAACGACATACGGCACGATCGTGAAAAATATAATATAAGCAAACAAATGATGACAAGATATATATACACGGCCGAGTGGCGCATTTGCCACTTTGGAATCACTTAGGAACCTCCAGATTTCCGGGTTCGATCCTTTCGGGGGTTTTCGAAGAAAAAATCTGTTTCGGTACGAAACAGAGGCAATGCTGCCAGCGTACTGGGCACGCTGCCAACTAGTAGTGGGCTGGGGCATTTGGAACACCTATGAGTTTGCAACTGTAGGTTGTTCAAATGCTTTTACTGTAGAAGCTGTAGTGTTGTATATAGTTCGTAGTATTTTATTAATAAAGGCATACTACAGGTTAAAAGAAAAATCTCTTAATTTTTCTATATTCAGCAAATGATCATAATGTTAGTAAATGTTAACTATGCTTGATGTTAAACAATGAATTACGCCTTAAAGGAACACTTACAGGTCATCTGAGTAAATAGATGGAGTTGGTGGTTATAAAGAATGTCCAGGTGAGGGGTGTCAGAAACGACAATAAAAAAACACAAATAATTTTCAAAATTTACTACTCTTTTAAAATTTAATCATTTAGATTATATTTTAAGTAATACATAAATTTGAAAGTTATTTCTTAAAAATAATGTTATCTAGATATTGTGTTCCTTCGCGCTACTTGCACTCCTCAAACCGTGAATGCAAATAGTCGATAACGCCTTGGCACATGGCTATTGAGATTTCCGTAATTTCTGTGATGATGTTTCGTTTCAATTCGGTCAAAATTCTTGGTTTATTTTCATAAAATTCAATGGTCCCCCTTTGAGAAATGACTTTATTGGGGAACAATTCAGTCACATTTCCCATTGACTGGTTAGATGCGTGGCTCACCAGCTGCACCATCTTGCAGAAACCAAGTCCTAGAATTAAATCCGTTAAATTGTTGCATCCTGGAGGCCACAAAGTTCCTTATCATGTTTATCATAACATATAACCAACATATAACGTATCAACCATAACGATCACTGTTTACAGACACTGCACGTTCTCTCTCAACTTTGAAAAAATTAGGTCTAATGATGCCTTGACGGACAAAAATCAGTCCATACGATGACTTTGAGGCCTTTGATGTTTTAATTTAGGATTATTTGGATCTCAATAACGGCAGTTTCGTTTAGTGGCTTGACTGTTGAAGTGGAAGTTGGCCTCGTCACTATATTCATAGAGGATGTTGTTTCAGTTCCTGAAATCATAATTTCTTGAACAAATGTCACCCGATTTATTAGCTAGCACTAACTAGTGCAAGAAATAAATCTTGTGTCTTGAAAATAAATTTTGAATGTCTCGAGACAAAAGTCCTTCTTAAAAATTACGTGTAAGCTTGATTTGTCATCTATAGTTGCTGAGAACGTTTTCTTACTGAAAGTCACGGATTTTCACGAACTGATCGCCTATTTGCTACTAAAATCTAATACATTACTAAAATCTTATTTCCAAGATGTGCTAAGCTTTAAAGTTCCCCTTCCCCCCCCCCTCCCCGCACCTTGCAAAGTAATCGCGGGCTCAAACCCCTCCTAATTCACCTGGAGACCATGTTTACTTCTGGGGAAATTGCCAAGGGTAGGATAAAAATTTCGATGCGTAAAGATTCATTTTGAATACAAATTCAGTACTACGTTAACAACTCTCAGCGTTTGTGATATGATGTCATTGTAAAATTTAATTGTCGCGGTCTCACAGCGGTTATAAACTAGGGTTCTGTTGAAACGGCGCGGCGGCTCGTTAAACTCACAGGGATAGTTTCTCGATGCTCATAGGCTACCAATTCTTCCCTGCTACGAAACTCTGGACTGTGTTTCAGAAATATCTCGGCCAACTTTAAACTACATACCGACCATTGTCACACCCTACCCTTAGTTATTGTTTTAAGTTGTGACTTTGTAAATTTTAATGTGTCAATAAAGTGTTATCTATCCATTTATCTAAAATGTTTACATATAGGTACGTTTATATGTATCTATGGCTTGACTCAAGTGATTGGTGTAGTTTACACAACCAAGAAAAAGGTGTTGTTTTGTTAAAATATTTGCGCCAGATATTTGTAAATGAATGGTTCCTTAGCATAGTAAGTATTGTGCGCTAAATAAATAAATAAATAAATAGCTCACTCAAACTTCCCGCGCTTTTCAAACCGGATGACAATCGTCCGTCGTGTACTGCTACGCGGTGCATGAATGAACTACAGACAGTCGTTACTGCGAGAGTGTCATGGCGTGCACTATCAGACATTGATCATCTTCGAAAACACTACTAACCCATTGGCATCGGCGATAATGATAACAATAGAATTTCATTCATAACTAGGACATAGTGGTCCTGACGATGCCAACTTATTAAAACAGTGCTCTTTACGTTACCTGAAAACTTTTTATCGTGTACGCGAACGTGAATAAGCTTTATCTACCGCAGCAGCGTCAGGACTATTTAGTGCATGGGAAAGACATTTGTGTGTGAATGTTTCTTCGTTCTCAAGTTTGTATGGATAGCCCATCGCGGGTCGAACAAGGGAGCTTTGCAGCTCTAGAAATACTCCACTTTAAGCGGCGAGTAAGCTTAATGTACGCATTCCTTGCCTTGTTAGGGAGACCTGCCAACCACATCTGCTCGGAACCCCTGACGTCTATGTACGGTGCCATCTTTGTATAAGCACTTTTGCTTATCGGCCTTTGGCCCCCACAGGCAATATGCTAAAAATGTACATATTATGTATTGTATCTTATAGGCTAGCTTTTGATCACTGTTTCACATGCTGGCAATTATGAGGATGTCAAAGGAGTCAAACAGGCTAAGCGTAGAATGAGATCTAGTACTCGAGTACAACTGCCAGCAATTCGACAGTTTTTCTATAGTACCACCAACTTAACTGTGCAGTTTTCGAGGGCGCTACTGGTCAAGGAAATCAACTACAAACTGTCACAATTTGAAAGAATGTTGTAGTTCTTTTTTTGCCGCCTGAACAGATAAGTTGGTGGGACTGTACCTCAGTATGTTAGCTAACTAGGACCATAGACCATGATCCCTACACAGCAGTTCATATTATTCACTGACACAAGGTCATTACTGCTTCAAATAGTTAACAAACAAGAGACAACACATTTGCGGTAATACAGCTGTCAAGTGGCAGGTTTGGCACTTGACAGCTGGTCAATATTTGACTAAAGCTCAAGATTTTATAACATCCGATTAACTTTACCCTATTTATTGCAAGGATGATGGTGATAAGATTGAATGATAGTTTGCTAAAACGCACGTTGCTGGCATTTTCTATGAAGTTATGGCACCCAGCGAGTTCCACCCTTGATATAATGACGTCATCGTAATGCGTGTTTAATTTATTGTACACACGCTTGAAGTGAGACTAAAGAATGAACATTTCTATCAGTTACTTATAATCATCAAACTTAAAAAAATATGAAAAAAGTAACGAACTGAAACCCTGAATATTTTAAAACATTTCAAACACGAGGAGGTATGATCATGAAACAGTAAGTTCAGTGTATTTGAATAAACATGGAACAGTTATTTTCACACTATCACATACTTACCCTCATTTGTTTTAGTGTGCATGCTGGACTACAAATTTGGAAACTTCCTCTTATAGGTATATTTGAAGCAGTGATGTCCGAGTGGTTATATGTATGGACTGTGGTGCTGCTAATAATAACAAATATTTAAATAAAAAAAAAATAATGAACACTTAATAAATATAAAAAACATTACTAATGTAAATTCCACCTAATTTTCCTACTAAGCCGATGCTCCACGCAGACTACCTGAAAAGTTTCAGCGTCGTTAAAAGTTGGTTATTGCAAAAACTAGATTGGTTATTTAATTGTAGGTTGTAAATGTTTAAATTTTTGACATAATTTACTGTAACTTTCAATCGCTGCTTTAAAAATCAGTACATAACTGCCGGAGTAATGGCGTAACAAAATACAAAAAAACATTCTGTCGAAAAAACTCCTTATTTGGAAATCGGTTATAATTAAGATATATTAGTAATTTGATTTTAAAAGCTACTTGTTAAATAAAACTATATTTTAATAACTGTTAGACACCATAAATCGTTCTAAAAAGCTTGATTTGAATCTTTTTGATTCACGACTTTGAAGTAATGGTGGCCAAGCGGTAATAGCTGTGGATTGCCGTGCATCTGGTCCTTGGTCAAGTCAAAGTCAAAATCATTTATTCAATTAAGGCGTCTACTACGCTCTTATAAAGGTCAATTACAAATTTTAATATTGAAATATTCTACATTGTACTGCCAATTTCAGCAAATAAATTGTATAGACCACAGCGAGAAGGACGGGCAAGGAACTCGGGGCCATTCTTTTAAACATCTGTTACATACTTACTATATAATAAAACTATTACAATATTTGTTTCAATTATGTAGGTGACAGGCAATAGCTTGGCAAAGGCGGAATTGTCCAAGCATTTTTGTCGTTTAAGTAATCAATGGTTCGATTCCCACCGACAGCTTAAGCTTCACCGCAAGTGAAAGGGCATATTGCGAATTGTTGCCTGGCTAGCTACAACTCTCAAGTAGAAAATCTGTCACCAAACACCTATCAGTGTGTTCTGGCAGCAGTCCTAAACAGCCAGTAAAATAACAGGCACATGAGACTACAACTGTATGTCTCATTGTGACGGGCGCAGTGCAAGTCACTTACGTCGAAATGCATCTGTTATAAGCAGAGGTGGACCTCGTGCTTGTTCCGTCACAATCATATAAAAAAAAGATCACGTTTGTATAACTTTGATATAGTTTGCACTGAACCGGTAGAGTCTAGGCAGGCAGCTATACTTAAGCTTTGCTCTGTGCTCTGGGTCTGCCACCGATGGAATAACAAGCACAAAACGGATACCGATAAATCCAACCCAAGTCCTGGATTTGTAACAAAGTAGGTTTATAGCGCACACTTCTATTCATAAAATGTTCGAAACACTTGTAGCTTAGATGCTTTTTTATTTTCTATGTGAATTTATTTTATTGATGACGTATATATTCACAGTATATTCATTACATCTCAGGGTTGTGAAATCCATGACACATTATTATTATAATAGTGGCATGTTAATATTCTGCTGATAATATAGTAATTTTATTGTTGAAAATATGGCTTCTTTCGAGAATTAAAACCCAAAAAAGATTTGTTTTAACAGCCCTCGACTTGGTTTGAAATAAACATGCAGAAATAAACGCGACGTGCGTTGCGCCAGTGATTTTTTACAATGAAAGTAATGTAATTTACAACCCAATTCGGAAGCTTTGCATCGCGACAATATTGCCGCCAATTAGTTGCTGGCAATTTGTCGCGTGACACGATAAAACTGAGTACCTATGGAACATGACACTACCGCTAGAATGAATCGAATACATTTCCGCCATCTGGGGAGATATGACCTCATTAGCCCTCGTCTAAACTAATATAATAAAGAGGAAAGATTTGATTGTTTGTTTGTTTGCATTGAATAGGCTCTGAAACTACTGGACCGATTAGGATGAAATTTGGTATAGAAATAGTTTTAGACACCGAAAAGGACATAGTATTGTTTTTATCCAACTGCACAAAAAGAGGTTAATGGTTTAGCGCGATAACAGATCTACTGAACTGATTAGGATGAAATTTGGTATGTGAATAGTTTGAGACACCGAGAAGGACATAGGATAGTTTTTATCCAACTGCGCAAAAAGAGGTTAATGGGTTTGCGCGATAACCGATCTACTGGACCGATTAGGATGAAATTTGGTATGGAAATGGTTTGAGACACGGGGAAGGACATAGGATAGTTTCTATCCACCTGCGCAAAAAGAGGTTAATAATTTTGCGCGATAACCGATATACCCCCGGAGCCGCGGCCGGAAAGCTAGATTATTACTAAAAGAAAACAAAAAATTAAAAACGTTATAAAAAAACGAAAACATAAGAACAAAAAAAAAGTTCATTAAAATAATTATATGGAGACATTTATTATTATTTTCTTTTTCTTAGTAACTTGACTCAAATAGAAAGGTTTATGTGTGTGTATAATAATTAATATTTTTTTTTGTTAAATACCCGTGCGAAGCCGGGGCGGGCTGCTAGTCTTTAATAAATATATAACATGTTCTGCAAAAACATTTTAACTCTATTAGTCGACTGTTCGAAAATCCATTAAAGTTCGTGAGAAAAAATGCAAAATCCTATTAACTACTTGTACTGGCATCCCACAAGATTTTATAACAAGGTTATCGTCCGAAGTTTCAAAAGCCACACCAAAAGTTGCGGGAAAAAATACCATATGATATAATTGATACCTACCAAGGCACGATGTGAAAAAGTTCCATGTAAATAAATATTAAGAAGAACACGTGAAATATTTTCATGATCCATGGCGTTTAAGCAACGAGCAATATTTTTAAATGCTGAATAATGTGCATTTTGGAGCTTATTAATATATAAAAAATATTAATATTAAATATATTTCAAACATATTAGGATACTCCATGTCCCCTGAAAAACCTAACAAATATATTTTTAATCTGCTTCAGCTTTTTACCGGCTTCTAACACTTTAAAGTATGTATTACCTAATTTAAGTTGGTACTGTGTGGATTCAAAATACTGACCTTACATTATCATGTTCGGACTTCCACAAGATATTTCAAACTATTGGAGGTCGGATCCATTACTTATTGAAAAAATATGTTTGTATCTTTTTTAGAGATGCATACTGCTGACGAAATCATTGTCATTCGTCTAAATTAAAGTCCACTATTGACAAAAGTTACAATTACCATTAAATCAGCCAGGTACTTAATCAATAAATCATACAGTTTTCAGCTAATAGATTGTAACTTAAATGATCGTCACTTGATACAATTTTTATGAGACTAACTTGGAGGTAAACTCTACCTAAGAAAAAAAGATGAATCAAAATCTACTCACTGTGGTGGAGTAATCACGTAACAAACATACGAAAAAAAACATAGTAAAATTGTGAACGAACTTTTTAGGAAGTCCTTTAAAAACAAGAAAATTGCAGCCTCGAAACCAGCACATGTATCGACCTATTAATGGCAGGTTAAGTTTGACTATGGTTTCTTTCCTTTTAGTTTTTTCAATCAACTAGTGATTACAATAAATGCGGGTAACACGTAAAAAATAAAAATTATGATGTTTGATTAAGACTTATGTAAAATATTTTGAAAGGTTTTTTTAATTGATTCTAGTAACAATTTTAACAGTAAGTTTGATGCATTGAATACAAAATTAATCTTCAAGTGGTTAGTATCAATTGCGGGGATACATGGGTAAACATTTGCGACCTTAGTGCAGTAGCCGTTTAAAACGTCATTTTTTTTTAAATACAAGTGGCAGGAAGACAATCTTTCACATATGGAGACTGGCTTATCCAAATCCTGAATTTCTAAAAATGTTGTCATCTCAGAAACAGTGGAATCGGCCCCTATGCGAGTTAGCATGAAAATATCTTTTAAATATGTAGGACACATATCATGACTCACGCATCTCCAATCGTGCTCGTATTCTCGCTGTTTCTGTGTGGGTATTTAGTATTTTGTTACAGACCATGCCTTCTTACAAAACTGGGATTCTTATAGATTCATCCGCTTTTCGTCTCAATATTAGCTTATGCTGAGGTGCAAGGTGTTCTGTTGCACATAATTGCTAGTGCGGTACTGAAGTTGATCAGCTTTTTTGCTCCCGAAGTGCTGGTTGAATTTCCCACCACGCCAGCCTTAACGATATCATTCGCCGGGCTTTTACCAGCACCAATGTTGCAGCTATTCTCAAATCGAATGGTTGGATGCATGACGATGGTAAAAAACCTGACATCATGACTCTGGGTCCGTGGAAGTTAGGGTGGTCCTTAGTGTGGGAATGTACATACGTAGACACTTCTTTCTGAAACCAACGTGAGGGTTGGCGCCGCTGCTACTTCGGCGAAGCAACTCAAGCGGCGGAAGTATGTTAACCTCGGTAGTGGTTACATATTTGAGTCCTATGGGTAGAGACGTTGGGTCCGTGGGGACCAGGAGCTCATCGTATCTTCCAAACTTATCAGCGCTTGATCGACGATACGACGAGTGATCAAAAGGCTGGTACTTATTTGGCTCATTGTAATTCAGGGGGGCAATGCTGCCAGAATGCTGAGCACGCTGCCAATTGGTAGAAGGCTGGAGCATTTGGACTACCTGTGAGTTTGCAATAACTCATAGGTTGTCTAAATGTTTTATTGTATAGTCTGTTTTTTAACTAACGAGTACCGAAAATCATCCCGCACATGACTTAAATTTTTAGTGGCTCAAGTGAATGGATAAAAAAAATTAAAAACACTACAGTAAATTTTAGAAATAATATTCAATATAAACGAGCCTTAACAATTTCATAACAAGAACAAAGGCATTGACCAATGATGACAATGACCCATCTCACTCTGTCAATATCGGAAATGTGCGAGAGAAATACTCGGTACTCGTTTGTTAAAATAAACAGATTATAGAAGATGTAGTGTTGTATACGGTTCCTAGTATTTTGTTTTTAAAGGTATATCGCATGAATGAAGCGTTACTAACAGCTACAGCTAATGGGTTAGCCTTTGATGTGTTCAAAACCAAACCTGCCGGGCGCTGGGAGCTACCAATTCTTCAAGTAGAAGTCGCCAAACGCGTATCAGCGTAAAAAAAGGGAATATATATACACACATACAAGTTTATACAAATATATGTAATATATATATATATATATATATATATATATATATATATATATAGTAAGTTTATACAAATATATGTAATATATATATATATATATATATATATATATATATATATATATATATATATATATATATATATATATATATATATATATATATATATATATATAACATATATATATATATACATATATATATATATGGACTCCCTTAGTTTTTAAGATATAACACCTTACACTAACTTACTCGTACATCTAATGTAAAAAAGTCAATGATGTATGGAAAATGATATATTTTGTAAAATTGGAAAATGTAATATAAAAAGAATTAATTAAAAAAGAGTACGGACCAGGAGTCTGTAGTGCGTATCTTTATTATTAAAAAAAAACGCGTATCAGCGTGTTCCACAATTCTGGGTTAGCCTGAACAACCTTTTAGACTGCATCGTCACTTAAGATGGTCAGAGAGTGGTTTTGAACACATCAATGGCTACTTGTTAGCTATAAAAACAAATGAATGTCAGTAAAGTAACGCTCCAAGTAATTTAATTTATATACTATCGATATACAGCACACAAGGGCAGCACAAACGTCACAAAAAAATGCATTTTTTCTCAAATAATACATTATTTGAAACAAAATAATGAACGTCTACAACTTTGAAATATTCCACAATTTCACGAATATAAATGTGCCTGTCCAGAGACTCTTACAATGCATAACAGTCTTACAACATTAGGTACTCATGGTTTATTCATGCTGATTAAGTCCAGTCATTTGTCCCTTTCTAGTGACGAATTTTCTACTGGCTCAGATAAAACGTTGCTCTGAAAATAAGGGACTTGTAAGCGGACTCACTCAAGGGACAAAATAGAAGAACCGACCCTAACGACCATCAAGGGATATCATTAACTGATGTCCACTGCATGACTCAAATTGGAGTCCTCTTCTCTGCTAGGAGAGGTTGCGGCTCGTATATTTTTAATTAGATACTTGGATTACAAGAGGATACAAGTGCTTCAAATTAGTTAAGGACTTTTCCTGATTAGGCATACATAGATCCATCTTGTAGAAGCCAGCTCCTTAACTTTGGGTGATGTAGGCTGTTATATTCACCCTGTGCTCAAGGTTCAAGGTTTATATTTAAACTATTCTAGTACATATAAAGTGTAATATTTTCATTATTTTATAATGTTAAGATACCCATACATCAACTGTTTTATTGAGAATACCCATTCTCAATAAAACAGTTGAATTAACAGTCGTTTTATTTTACAGTGTTCTGATAGCAAGCAATCAAACATACGCACAACGACATGGCAGAAGTACTCTTTAGGTAAAATAAACAAAATGGTTGGCTTCCATTTCCTAACCCATGTTGCCATTAGGAAAGTATGCATCTTTCAAATTGCAGCTCAAATTTTTTATCTGTTAGTAATATTCAATAATTTTCTCTAACCGGGAATTAATAGTAACCAGGAGCTCAAATTTCAAAGCCACTATTTCTATCCTTGACCAACGTGGCAGTCGTTCCATTATACTCGTAATAATAATGTATATAGTTATGATTTACTATCTTTGTCTCGTCCTTTCGTTTTTTACACAGTCTATTTAATTTCATATTCGCCAGCTACCATTTTCCTTGTCTTTAAATAATTACCTGAGCTCTTGTTCAAATTTCTAGTATAGCTTTGTTCTTGCATGCGGGTGAAAACGTTTTGACGTAGAGACACGACATTCACAATGGACGTCTCAGTATCAGTAAATTTTGTTAGAAATCCCGAAGTATTTAATATTAGTATCTGTTAGTATATTGATTACAGAGTTTTATTTAAACTGTTTCATTTTACTTACAATTCAAATAAAGTACAATAGTCTGGCTCGTCAATAGTATTAGTTGTTTAAACTGAGGTTAAAGTACCGTAGGTTAAACAGTGGTCGTGATTATTACAACTTAAGCGTTGAATATTTATAAAAAGGGTTTAACTTTGGAACTTTTAATGAGCGAACTCCAGTGTTCAGTTCAGCGATGCAGCTTTTTTATTTCAAAATAGTTTAACTTTCAAGTACAAGTATTGCTCTCATCTTCGTTAGTTTTCACAAAATACACGTTTGTTTATAATTATTATGAAGAAGTTTATGAAATTGTAAAAGGTAAAGTATTTGTTACTTACTTGTCGATCGTGATTCACTCAAAAAAACACAATATTAAGGGTTTCTTTGCACAAATATAGATATATATTATTAGCAATTTGACTAACTAAACGTTTTAACAAAATTGTATTGACCTTAACAATTCCAGCTAATGCCTAGGTGTAAATATTTTAGGTAATAGCTATCTCTTACTATATATATGTGTATACATATATGTAGATACATCCATATCCAAATTAATAAACCTATCCTAGCCGCAGTGTTCCAAAAACCAATCTCGGCTATATTTTTTTCTGGTCAGCTTCTTTATCAACTCAACTGAGAGATACACTATCATATAAGATACTTATTGATATTTAAGGTATACTTTTTATACTATACATTATACTTTACTATGATTTTGTTTAAGGAACTTATTATCATCAACTTTACACTAAATATCAGTAACAGAAAATACATTTCATATTTTTTCTAACAGTCGTTGTATTTCAAACAAGTCATTTATTTTCTTTACATTAGTTTTATGAAACTAAATTATGCCAACACCAATTATATACAGGATAACTGCACCGCATGAGAAACTTAGTACCAGTATCTACGTCGGCGTCTAATTAGGTAGTGTTTATTTATCATTCTTTTCCCTAACTGACTCCAAAAGGGAACGAAAGAAGTATCCGAGAAGGGTAAGGTTATGTGGTATTAGTTAATTAAAGAATATAGGCTCAGCTGATACCTGGGATCCAAATGTTGTTTATAATATACTTTTTGAAGTGAATAATTAATGCGCCCGTAGCGAAGCGTGCTCAGTCGTTCGTAACTGACCCACTAAGTAAAGCATCGCCCGCTACGGTCATGTTTTGGATGGTTGACCGGCGGGCAGTGGTATAAAATCACTGAGCGCTACCGTTCTTCGGAGTGCACGTTAAGCTGTTTTAGGAAAGAAGTCGTTAAAGCACCGTGGTAAGGCATTTTGCTGCGCGTGGTTGGCTCAGGTAGAAAATCTGTCAGCAAGCACGTAACGGTGTTTTCCGACTTCGAAGGGCTCGTAGCGAAGTTTGCTTAGTCGTTCTTACTGATCAAGTTAAGCAACGTCCACCACGGTCATGACTTGGATGGGCGAACTCTAGTGATATTACTACTGAGTGGTTCCGTATGTCAGAGGGCACGTTAAGGCGTCGGTCCTGGTTGTTTTCTTACGATGGCAGTCGTTATAGCATGGTGGGCATTTTACGATTTTACGAATGCCCGCCTGGCCAGCTACCACTCTCATGTAGAAAATTTGTTGCCAAGCACCTTACGGTGTGTTCCGGCAGCTGTTCTTGGGAGCCAGTAATTTCTAGGTAAGCCTGAACAACATCTTCTGCCACATCATCACTTACCATCAGGTGAGATAGTGGTCAAAGGCCAACCTATCAAGTATAAAAAGCTGTTCTTAAGAGCCAGTAATTTGAGGTTAACCTGAACAACATCTGTATCCACATAATCACTTACCTACAGCTTAACAGCTTTAAAAAATATATATATTCAGTTCAGATTGGTTTATTTATATCCCGGATGTAAACATAAAACTAAAAGTCAAACTCAAAATCATTCATTTAATTTTGGAGTCGAAGCGATAAGACGCTCTTATGAACGTCAATAACATAATTTACTATTAAAATATTCTACTGCCGCTACTGACTTTAGAAGTCATCAAAATAAAGTCAAACAAACAATTTTCAAACGTAAACTTTAATAACTACTACAGTAATGTACAGTACAACTGCAAATAGGGGTAAGAGATAAAGAAAAAGGTCATTTGTTTAGTTTGTACCTACGTACTTTTGAATGGTAGTGGGCCCTTTGCGAATGGCTTGAAGTAGCCTGCTAACGAGGCCGAACCAAGACCACTATTGTCGTTTACCTTTTAAATAAAAACAGTGTGCCCCCTACAGTTTTTTTGCCATCCTTAATATTATTTTAAGTTTGTGTTAGCTAATATTATTATAAATATTAAAAAGATAAAGTGTAATTGAATTTCGGGAGATAATCACGACATAGTATAAAACATAGTTGTTTTCTGCTGTCTGACCCTTAGATATATGCTTAGATCTTTAAAACTACGCATTGGATTTTGATGCGGTTTGTATTAAATAGATACGAGTGATTCAAGAGGAAGGTTTTTATGTATATAGTAAATACATAATAAATATAGTATATGTACATAATACATGCGTAATATAGTAAATAAACAGTGATAATGTTAGAGCTTTCGTATAATATGATGTTAATAAAAACATTTTTTGCGCTTACATTGCAAACGGGATATACCCTACGAGATATATCAAAATTATGAACTACAGTATTGCACACCTCTTAAAAAGATCTACAAAGAAAATTGCGATGATATATGTCTATCTATTAGGGATAACAATTAATAACCATTTTCTATCCCTTACTTTTTACGAGAAATAATAGCTTATTTACGAAGTGATTTTAAGGAATAACTACAGCATGAATATTTGTCCAAATATGAAGATTAAATACTTTGTTCATTTAATAAATAAAATCACTGTGAACGTTGCATATCTAGACATTCTGTTATATATTTCGTATCAGCATTACATCCACGCAAAGACGGGTTGGGTCGCTAGTTTTAAAAATAAATGAAGTCCACGAATGTAATGGAGAAACCTCTGTCAATAAAGAGTAAATATACGTTGTTCTCACCGTAAGAAAAATATATTAATTTTTTTAAATTAATATTCGTTGTAAACCATATTTGGTTTTTACTTACTTGTATTTTAAGAAAGCAGCCGGCAACCCGCACTCAAAACGTTTGTTTTTTGAGACGGAATGAGGAAATCAAAAATAATAAAATAATAATCAATGAAATAAATATACTTACATGTTAAATAACTTATACTTATGAACACACGTATTTACCTGAGCTGCGGAGAGCGCTGACTAGTAATAAACTACAACGAAACGAATGGTTGTTTTAAGGGCCCCATATACGGTACGATTCGTCTATACAATCGATCTGATGAAAATCGTGACGATTGATCGCATCAAAAATGTCGCTCATACACGAAACGGCTGGTCGTCACGATCGATCATTTACTTGTTTGAACGCTGAAGGATAAAGACGTGTTCAAATAATTAAATACGTGCCCCATAAAATGGAAAAAAAAAATTCTTTTCCTTACCTATGCGGCGGTAGCGTTGATTCGGATTCAAAAGAAAAAAAGAAAGCCTAGAAGAATGTGGGTTAAGAAATGGCTATTAAAGCGAAATCAGTATTCGCATGTAAATCTTTTTAAAGAATTAGGGTTCCATCCAGATGATTGGCACAATTATATGAGAATGACGGAACCCACGTACCTAAAATTATTGAAACTAGTATCGCCTAAAATACAAAAGAACAATACAAACATGAGACAAGCTGTTAGTAATCACAAGTGTCTAAGTGCAACTTTCCATTTTCTAGCCGCTGGACGATCTTATAAAGATTTAAAGTACTCATCTATAATTTCACCACAGTTATTGGGAAAAATCTTTCCAGAAATCTGCGCCGCCATTTTCACAGCATGTCATGACTATTGTAAGGTATGTACTGCAATAAAAGATATATCATTCATATAATTAGAATCGTTTATTTTCTTTCAAATACGTAAGACATTAGGATTGAAAGTTTTCATAAAAAATTATTAAATTTTGTTCTTTTTCACTTGATAACTGTTCTCGCGATGGCATCTGTCTGGCAAGGAGTAAAGGTCGTGTTTGAGTTGGGAGGACTGATTATCAGGTATATTTAATTGTACAATGTGCTCTTGTGGTAGTGTCTGTATTTGGTGTTGAAATGGAGGAATATTCTAAGATAAATAAGTCTGTGAGTATGTAGAGGCCTGAGCTTGTGAGTGTGGAGACGTCTGTGGCTGAGAATATGGAGATGTCTGCGGTTGCAAGTATGGAGAACTGTGAGATTGAGAATAAGGAGAAGTGAGAGGTTGAGAGGATGGAAAAGATTGAGGTTGCTAATTTGGGGAAGCGTTATTGAAAATATTCTTAATTCTAGTCACGGACTGTCTACTTAGGTTTCCAAGTTCTGCTTCTGACAAGGTTTCGTTTATATTTTTTCTGCCCAGATCCAGTTTTTCCGAATATGTCACATGTATCATCAGGTTAAATAGATATGATTTTGTTGTTTATATTTTAAAGAGTTAAATCTATTGTTGAATTTGACCCTTGCAAGGATTTCTTCCGTTTAAATGCATTAAGTACGAGTGGAGGTGGCAAGTTATCGGCAATTTCATCTGGAGTTTGACTTGGCGACAGTACCTCAGAAGAATTTTCCTTGGCATCGTCACGTTCTTCCTCAGGAATATTCTGTAATAAAAGAAATTTGTTTTGTTTCAGTTACCTTCGAATGAAAATGAATGGAAGGCAATTAGAGCTGAAATACCTATAACCTGTTCAGGATACCAAAAAATAAAATGTGAACAAACTGACTTCTAATTCACAAACACTTTTTGCGTCACAATCAATAATTCACTCATACCAACAAAACTAGTTACAAAGAGAATAACTTATCAATAATAAAAACTTTAAAACAAGTAATACTAAAAATATCAAATAATTTAGTTTTTGTTTTTATATAAATTTTATACATATTGTTATATACTAGAGTAAAAAAAATAAAGATTCAATGTTTTTCATAAATGTGAAGTGTGTTGTATATTAATTTCTAGTTCAGTACGTTTTAATTATTGTAAAAGTGACACCCAAAGAATGTTATTTATGGTTTGTTTAGATTTTATTTTTTGGTATCGTGAACAGGGCTGACGGCATGACAGCTTAGTTTAAGTTGACATTTTAATAAAAGCTTGTACTCACTGAACTTGTGGAACTCATTCCCTTGTGTGGTATTTCCTGGTCTTTTAAAAACATTAAGTTATTATAATAACTTAGTTTAGGCGTATAACTCTCGTCGGCACTGCTGTACTTTATTTAAGTCTGCAGTATTGTCTATATTTCTTATTTTTTCCAATAGTTCTACATAACTCGCTATCCTCTTTACGTTGTTATGATAATCTTTACGTTTTGTTTTCCATAAAGGCTCTTGCTCTCTAAATAATTCAATATCATTACTAGTAGCCATTTTGTTAGTTTCGCTCATCGCGTGTTGGTAGGTACGACCGAGTACAACGCGCTAGCCAAGGCGTGCGATGCGTGCGGTGACTGGCGCCAGAGTCAAAAAAAATCGAATCGTTGATCGTAAAGAGCCATACACTGTCGATTCATCGTTACGATATTCATGATTGCATGGGTTTTTGTTGCGATTTTCGACATCGTCTTCGATTAAGTAAATCGTTAACGATCTTGATATACACCATCGATTCGTCGTTTTGATCGGTTTGACGCGACGGATCGTACAGATAAATCTTACTGTGTATGGGGCCCTTTACGTAGTTCCTAAATTATCGCTATGACTTCAAAAAACCGCATCACTCTACGGTAACGAAAAGTTATTCAAATCGTGAAATGATAAAAAAACTTTCACTCGATACATTTTGCCGCGCAAACACTCACCGATGGAAACTTACGTAATAAATGATCTCGTAACAACTATTAAACTTAAACATCTGAAATAATTCAGGTGTATTGAATACATGTAAATAATCATATCAATGGCAAAACATCAAGAATACGCAGTCTTTTTTTTTTTTTTTTTTTTTTTTTCAGAAAATGTGTTCATAGCGTACTGTAAAAAATTATCTTCTCAGTATAATCCTAGCTCTTTGGGGTGTTATACTCAATGTTAAAAAGTACAGCCCGAACAAAGATTGATGCTAACGCGGCAGCTATATAAAACATACAGCTGAGCACCTCCTCAAAAATCGAGGGAAGGATAGCTGGTTATGGTGACGACTAACCTGTTCTCCTAACTGACACTGCACTTAGCGACACGATCTTCGGTTCAGTTTCTCCGTCAATTCGTCTTCTTGTCCAAATAGGAGGTCCAGCCTTGAAGCGCTTTTTCTCGGGCTCTTCAGGTAATTTTGAACACCGCGGTTGTGGACTGTAATTTTACTAGCGGGCGGTTGCAGGCTACTGGTACGAAATCAGCTTCCAGTGTTCTCGGTATTTCGGAAGATCACGTAGAGTCACGCGATCGATAATTCCAAAGGATGGAAAATCCAGAACATTCGATTCAAGCGCGGCGCGGTAGCTTATATATCGAGCGCTATGATGGGCAAGGGCCATTCGCAGCGTCTACTTGCGGCGGCGCGGCGGTGGCAAGCGGATTGCTTGCCGGTGCGGTGGAGTGACAGATAGTCGACGAAGTATGAATAGAAATAGAGGGTAGAAATGGAATGGACTTAAAAACATGGTACTCTTATTTGTCAGCTTATCTAAAGAGACTATCCGAAAGATTTAAAAACAAAAAATCAAAGGTTTTGTCGTCTGTCGATAATGAATAATTTATGAAAAATGCTCCAGATAGCCAATATCTGGCTACTAATATAACATAGTTAAATTAATTTTATATATCTATGCGACTTCAGCTTGTGTTGTGTGTTGAACTTTAGTATCGTTTCTTTTTTTCACGATGCTTTAATATTTGGTGTAACTGGTGCATGTAGGATACAAGAATTAACAAATATAACTGTGACCTTTTCTTTCCAAATTACTAGAATGGTAGATGTGCCTATAGGTATAAACAAATTTGATTCTACGCCTACAGAAATCGTAAAATTTTTAGGCTTATCAGATGCTGAGAGCTACATTGGAAATAGTTTCACCAAAACTTCAGCTACATTGCTGGCTAATACAGTAGCTGATATAATGACTGAAGCGTCATGGTGGGTGGCAATCTAGCAAAGTAGCAGAATCATACGTAGAAGATTCTATACAAAAAAAGACAGAAACTTGTGCAACAATCACAAAAATAATTAGGCTTGATTCTGATGCGCATCCTACTGGCAAAACACCTTGGATTGGATTGGATTTCACCTACCTACACGAATAATGAACCATATCAAATAACAATAGAACATGAAAGTATTTCAGTAAATAATCTATATGATGAGACCGCTATGCCATCAGAAATAGTTAATTATAATTTTACTAACGACAAATTTACTAATTTTCTCCATAAAGAAACTATGTACTATGTAACTATTTACTATGTTAAATGATTTTGTAGTATTACATTCTTCACAAGTGTGTTGAAAAACGTCGTATGATACACTTGTGTATCATATCATATGTGATGATTATCGTCCTAGGCTCTCTTAAGACCCTCACTTAACGGCTCGACTCTCAATGGCGCCTCAGCGGTAATCACTACCTATTATACCTTCTGGGATATGAAATATGACGACTTTACTTATTTTACTTGCTGAATGAAACTGGAAATCAAAATGCTTCCTAAACTAATTAATAATTTATTTCAGAGTGAAAATGATTTCTTTATCGGAAAGAAGTGTGAGCGACAATGTCGTTACTAAGAGCGAGCGCCGAAAGAATAATGAGTGAGTTAGGAGGCTGTGGCCGGCGCCGCGTAATTTATTGCAACTTATTGGTTGGTCAACCTTTCAAAGCTACATTTGGCGTAATGCTGGCTTTTCTTTTCCTTCCTCAAAGGAAACAAAAAATATTCAAAGAGAAATAAAACACATACGCCTGTAGGACGATAGTGAATTGGTACGTTTGATAAAATTTCGAATCTTCGAAGGCGATAGATCTGATAGCTAGAGATGCCTGATAGATGACATCTAATTCACTTTAATATGACGAGTAATGTACGAACAAAGTTGCGTGTATCGTAATTGAGAATATACTATAATTAGTGTATCGCAAAAGCGTATTTTCGAAGCAACTTTCATCGAACTAATATAAATTGCGTAAAACGACACAGCCTAAACTTAGGTTAAGAGTCAACCATGGGGTGCCGGACTAATATGGTCCTGTGTGTGATTTTATTGTATAGGAAGGCAAACCATCATGCGGCTCACCTGGTGGTAAGTGACTACTATCGCCTACGCCTACTTCTGCACCACTAGAAGTCTCAAAGATGCACTGCCGGCCTTTTGCTTAGCTGTTCTTCACCGAGCAGCAAAGTTAAGCAACGTCCACCGCGGTCATAAGTTTGATGGGTGACCGCTAATGACATTACTACTGAGCGCTTCCGTGCTTCGGAGGGCAATTTAAGCCGTCGGTCCCAGTTGTCGTCTTAGGATGGCAGTCGTTATAGCATGGTGGTAGGGCATTTTGCGCATGCCCATCTGGTTAGCTACCACCCTCAAGTAGAAAATCAGTCGCCAAGCACCAAGGTGTGTTCCGGCAGCGGTGCTTGTGAGCCAGTAATTTTAGGTTAGTCTGAACAACATCTTCGACCACATCATCACTTACCATCAGGTGTGATAGTGGTCAAAGACTAAACTATCAAGCATTAGATAAAAACTGTTTATGAGGTCAAACGTAGCAGGCTTGGCCATAACTGTGAATGGGAAAACAAGATCAGCTGTTAGAATACTCTGGCATTTGCTAGACGACAGATTCATAAGTAGACGAGGTTTAGCTAACCAGGTAATAATATTGTTCTGAATCTGAAGTTTCTGTTATGATTCGAGCATAGTACCTCCCCATCATTAGGTAAAACCTCGACCCGCGCTCCGAGTAGGTGTTAACCCATAAATATGAAGGGTAAGTTATGGAATATTCAACGATATGGCAGCAAATAAGTTGTCAGATTCCTTTAATCTTTATTTAATTTTATTTAATTTAGACATATAACATCATGATACAAGAACCTTGCATTAATCCTATCATATTGTCAAAAAAAATGTTAATTTAATTTTTCAATTAAAAATTTCAAAGATTAAATAAACACATGCGCTTGCATAAACGCGGTCAAAGTCATATAACAAACAACAGCAAACTTTTCAATAATTTTATGTTTGAAACCGAAAGATAATAAGATTAATTTTCCTCTAAATTTTATAATGATAAGTTAATCTTCTACAGGATTGACAATGGGGTGTTTAATAAATTTTCCTCATATCAGTCGAAGAGAAGATTTATAGAATTTACGGTGAAGTTAATCCAATTAGTTTTCGGTTTACATAAACTTATCGAGAATAATTTCTTTACACTTTTATAAAAGACTGGGATTTCTCGTAATTCTTGCGTTACCCGTACTCTTGGTGCGATCATAGCACAAATCTGTTGATCCTTCATATAAAGTGGGTTGGATTAGTGTTCTGTCTGTAGTTTGTTTTAAGAGAAAAAAGAAAGGAAATTGTGTTACTTATTTAATTTTATTTTAAGAATTGGTAAACTCTATTATTTTTTCTTTATCTCAATTTATTTTTGGCTCATAGTAGTATTTTTTTACCCACTAGTAAAAATGGGTCTCTTGTTTTTCAATGGTTGTTGTTAGAAGTTAGTATCTATTCAAGCCTGCAAACTCCTTAAATTACATGATAGTTATATACTTAACAAAATGTCGTGTGTCAAAACAACCTTACTTCATTTACCACACCAAGAAAATTTATTCATGTATGTAATATATTTACATTGATAAGCTAAATTTTTAAGATGAACTTGGTGCTTTATTACTTGTAAAACTTATCATCAGTTTTAAATCCTCGGAAGGGTGGGCGTACGTACTCAAAAATAGCCGCGTCTTCTAGTATACTTCTTAGTAGCATGTAATACGAAACGAGTCTTACGACGTGTATTGGGCTCACTGGTATCTATCCGCGACTCTTACCTCTGACTCTCAATATTTAAATTATCGTTTTAGTGTTATACTATAAACAATCCATTAAAAATGTAGATACCTATATACATAATTAAACTGTACTGTCAAATATGGAACCATGGTCAAACAAATTTCATTTATATTAATGTAGTTGAAAACAAATTAGGTACGCAGATTTCTTGATATACAAATAGACATAGTGCTTGTTTTCAAGTACAGCGGTAAACCATAATCAAACCTGATATTAGGATTTAGATTTTAATATTAAATAACTTGAGCTCATTCGGACGGAGATACCGAGAAATTTCAACTTTTGTTGATGAAGAAGTTCAATATTAAAGTTCACTAGCGTTTTGAAGCGCTCGTAGCGAAGTTTACTTAGCTATTCTTAACCGATCAGCAAAGTTAAGCAACGTCGCCCGAGGTCATGAGTTGGATGGGTGACCGCTAGTGACATTACTACTGAGCGTTTCCGTGCTTCGGAGGGCACGTTAAGCCGTCGGTCCCGGTTGTTGTCTTAGGATGGCAGTCGTTATAGCATGGTGGTAGGGCATTTTGCGAATGCCCGCCTGGCTAGCTACCACCCTCAAGTAGAAAATCTGCCGCCAAGCACCTAACGGTGTGAGGGTTGAGAGCCAGTACTTCTAGGTTAGCCTGAACAACATCTTCGACCACATCATCACTTACCATCAGGTGAGATATTGGTCAAAGGCTTACCTATCAGGCGTAAAAAAAAAACATTCCGCCGTGAAAAGTGGACAATTTACATTTTAGTCAGCCGTATTAGGCATATCGAAAAAAAAAACAGCAAATCTCAGCGTTTGTAACACGAAGCTCGACCTATGACAGCGGGGCGATCACGTATCTTCTGTAGCAATGAACTGCTGATTGCAACAATCAAAAATGACAGTTTTCCGATTACGTATCCATAATTTGACAGATCTTGTAGCAAAGAAATCTTGATGGCTACAGAACCTCGTTTGACGTATCTTGTATCTATCGATAGATACTGTTTTGTATGAAATAGCGATCACGTACAGTCAATATCAATTAGAATGACAGTTTCTGCAGCAATCTTCATTGATACAAGTATTGGGTTGTATCAAAGTATAGAAATCATTAGATACAGCCAAAAGTAAATTACAAAATAAAGATTTTGCAGTGATTATGCTGAATATAAATAGGAAATTACTGCATAAGTTAACGTAGGTATTTAAATACCTACTGTAGAAAAAATAATATTGTTATATTTTCCGTTTTAGCTAAATTATGTCGAGAACTTTTTTGTTGGCATTGGCGGACGAAGAGCGGCGCAAAAAGCTCCTCAAAATCTCGAGACGAACAATGAGAGACTCTAGCAACCCAACAACGAGTTTGTCTCTCATAGACCCCCATCTTGAGAGCAGCAGAAGGATCCTCTGAAGAGCACTACACTCATTTATACTGCCGTGCACGCAATGTTGTGGAATGGTGCTTTTGGGTTCTGAAAGCTCGATGGCGGTGTTTTTTATCACATCGTGTGCTTCACTATACTCCTAGGAAAGCTAGTGAATGCATGTGTTGTACTACATAACATTGCCAATGCGCACAATGGCCCAGTACCCCAGCTCTCCCATGATGATTGAGAGGCCCTACAACGCAGTCAGCAAGATTTGACGATTGCTGATAATGCTGAATCAGACACAAGGACCATGCTGGTCCAAAGGTTGTGGGCAGCAAGACGGCAGCAGTGAATGATTCATAGCCTCTAAATACCCAAACCATTCAAACCGGAACACAGTAATGCGAGCATTACTACTTGGCTGTAGAAATAGGTATAGTGGCAGTCTTCCTGCGGATAAACTTGTTTCCAATAGAGTTCTACTATATTTGTATAACAAGCTTCCAAGAGTTTTTATTATTAGGACATACATTTAAGAAATGTATAAGTGACTGGCTCTTGCATAATTGTTTTTATGACATTAAGGAATTAGTAAGTTATTGTGACAAACTTGTATAAATATATTTGCACGTCAGCATAAAGACTGATTACAATGACTGTTTACTAATATTGTTTACTGTGTGTTTAGGCTGTTGGGAAAGCTATCTTGAAAATAAGTATATTTTTTATGTAAGATGTTCTTGAAATAAAACCAATATAAAATTAATATTTTTAAGTTTTATTAGGTATATAATCTATCATCTAAAAAGACATATAACTGGCTTAGTGTCATATAAATTTTAAATTTCCTGTTGTGTGACTTTGTAAGACCTAACAAACAATAATAACAATTTACATAATAAGGACCTCAGAGTTACTATACATATATATATAGAGAATTTTAAGTATACATTAAGTATTAATTAACAGTAATGTTATTAGAACTTTATATTAAACAACTAGCTGTACCCGCGACTTCGTACGCGATTGCCGTACCTGCAAACTAATTATTCACATTTGAGCACTGTTTATCTCATATTAAGCAACGTTGTGGTCTGTGGTAAAGCACTCTTAGTAAAGCATAGCTCAGAAAGGAGCTTTTTACTTTGGGTTTGATAACTCCTAGCTTGTTTTTCCAGAAGACAGTAGTTAAGTAACTCAGACAGTTCCTTCGCGGTTCGCACAATAAATGTTGAAGCAAAGTAGGTACTTTGTGCGTTTCTTTGGAATTTCGATTATAAAACGATATCTTTTTGCCGAGGTTCTCCTTGTTTGGCGGTAGAACAAAAATATATGTACATATATGTACACTTCCATTAAGCAGTTCCTAAAATGTATCCGGCAAAAGATAGATAGTTAACAAAATTGATTGTGGCGAATGTTCCAGATTTTAGAGTGTTATCTTAGCCAGCTGGCAAATCTAAATAAGGATGCCAAGATGCCCGTGGGGTGCCGAGCTGCCCATGGGGTGCTGGGCTGCCCGTGGGGTGCCGGGATGCCCGTGGGGTGTCGGGATGCCCGTGGGTGCCGGGCTGCCCTTGGGGTGCCGGGTGGCCCGTGGGGTGCCGGGCTGCCCGTGGGGTTCCGAGCTCGCTCGTCACTATCCTAACAAAAAATGAATAATTGAAATTGGATTACGCGTTCATAAACTACAACTAAGTAACATTTTGACTTTCATCCCCTTTGCCGAAGGAACCGTGCTAAATTTCGGGATAAAAAGTATACAATAACGTTCTTCGTGGTATGAACTCAGATCGTGTTAAGTTTCATTGAATTTCATTCAGTAGCCCATGGGGTGCTGGGCTGCCCGTGGGGTGCCGGGCTGCCCATGGGGTACCGAGCTCACTCATCACTATTCTAACAAAAAAGAATAATTAAAATCGGACTACGCGTTCATAAATTACAACTAAGTAACATTTTAACTTTCATCCCCTTTCCCGAGGGAACCGTGCTGAATTTCGGGATAAAAAGTATACAATAACCTTCTTCGTAGTATGAACTCAAATCGTGTTAAGTTTCATTGAATTCAATTCAGTAGCCCATGGGGTGCTGAGCTGCCCGTGGGGTACCAGGCTGCCCATGGGGTTCCGGGCTCACTCATCACTATTCTAACAAAAAAGAATAATTAAAATCGGACTACACGTTCATAAATTACAACTAAGTAACATTTTGACTTTCATCCCCTTTCCCGAGGGAACCGTGCTGAATTTCGGGATAAAAAGTATACAATAACCTTTTTCATAGTATGAACTCAAATTGTGTTAAGTTTCATTGAATTCCATTCAGTAGCCCATGGGGTGCTGGGCTGCCCGTGGGGTGCGGGGCTGCCCATGGGCTCCGGGCTCACTCATCATTATTCTAACGAAAAATAATAATTGAAATCGGACTACGCGTTAATAAATTACAACTAAGTGTACATTTTGACTTTCATCCCCTTTCCCGAGGGAACCGTGCTGAATTTCGGGATAAAAAGTATACAATAACGTTCTTCGTGGTATGAACTCAAATCGTGTTAAGTTTCATTGAATTTCATTCAGTAGCCCATGGGGTGCTGGGCTGCCCGTGGGGTGCCGGGCTGCCCATGGGGTTCCGGGCTCACTCATCACTATTCTAACAAAAAAGAATAATTAAAATCGGACTACGCGTTCATAAATTACAACTAAGTAACATTTTAACTTTCATCCCCTTTCCCGAGGGAACCGTGCTGAATTTCGGGATAAAAAGTATACAATAACCTTCTTCGTAGTATGAACTCAAATCGTGTTAAGTTTCATTGAATTCCATTCAGTAGCCCATGGTGTGCTGGGTTGCCCGTGGGGTGCCAGGCTGCCCATGGGGTTCCGGGCTCACTCATCACTATTCTAACAAAAAAGAATAATTGAAATCGGACTACGCGTTCATTTATTACAACTAAGTAACATTTTGACTTTCATCCCCTTTCCCGAGGGAACCGTGCTGAATTACGGCATAAAAAGTATACAATAACGTTCTTCGTGGTATGAACTCAGATCGTGTTAAGTTTCATTGAATTCCATTCAGTAGGCCATGGGGTGCTGGGCTGCCCGTGGGGTGCGGGGCTGCCCATAGGGTTCCGGGCTCACTCATCATTATTCTAACGAAAAAGAATAATTGAAATCGGACTACACGTTAATAAATTACAACTAAGTGTACATTTTGACTTTCATCCCCTTTCCCGAGGGAACCGTGCTGAATTTCGGGATAAAAAGTTTACAATAACGTTCTTCGTGGTATGAACTCAAATCGTGTTAAGTTTCATTGAATTTCATTCAGTAGCCCATGGGGTGCTGAGCTGCCCGTGGGGTACCAGGCTGCCCATGGGGTTCCGGGCTCACTCATCACTATTCTAACAAAAAAGAATAATTAAAATCGGACTACACGTTCATAAATTACAACTAAGTAACATTTTGACTTTCATCCCCTTTCCCGAGGGAACCGTGCTGAATTTCGGGATAAAAAGTATACAATAACCTTTTTCGTAGTATGAACTCAAATTGTGTTAAGTTTCATTGAATTCCATTCAGTAGCCCATGGGGTGCTGGGTTGCCCGTGGGGTGCCAGGCTGCCCATGGGGTTCCGGGCTCACTCATCACTATTCTAACCAAAAAGAATAATTAAAATCGGACTACGCGTTCATTTATTACAACTAAGTAACATTTTGACTTTCATCCCCTTTCCCGAGGGAACCGTGCTGAATTTCGGGATAAAAAGTATACAATAACCTTCTTCGTAGTATGAACTCAAATCGTGTTAAGTTTCATTGAATTCCATTCAGTAGTTTTGGAGTGATGCGCGGCCGGGATACAGACAGACAGACAGACAGACAGACAGACAGACAGACAGACAGACAAAAATAAAAAAAAATATAGTTTTGGCATCAGTATCAGCTACAGAGTGCTCTCAAATTTTTTTTTGCTAAATATCTCTTATGTTCAGAATTGGACCTGTTACAGTTTTATTATAAGTATAGATTATATGCAGCTTTGCAAGCACAACTTAAAACTTCACATCACATATAGTTTGTAAACACAAGCACATTTCCATAATTATGGAATATTTTCATTAAATATAAGTATATATTTTAATAATATTAACAACTTGTTACAATAAGTTTATAATAATCTTGTATCTTTAACATGACAGCGACATGTTACTTTACAGAAGTAGAATTTTGGCAAGCATTTGTAGACTAAATTAAAAGCCTTGCCATATGCCTAATAAAAAGCCCAATGCAAATTGAATTTTCTTTCTGTAAACAGACTTGTATTTTTAAGTTTTATTCTGCATAAAATTACACACTATGAAAGATGCCAAAACATACAAAAGGCAGGTTTTGTTGTGTTGGTTACATCCTAGAAAACGCGTTTGGCTCTGTACAAAATTAAGTGCTAATCGCTTTGAAATTGTATAACTGTCCATCTGCGGTTAGCAACAATATTGCTACCTATTATTCTCAATATTTTTTTAGCCAGTTTCCTGTAGGTATACTAAATTCAAACACATCATCACTTATGAATGAAGGTCATGAGTGCAGCTCATGATTGCTGACCACCCCGCAGTAACTGTAATATTAAGTTCATCTTGTCACGCGGCAATTTTCTGCAACCAGCCCTCTATCCTCTCAACCACAGCACTTGCAATATGTTCTTCAGTGGCAATCCGGCGTTCTTCTAGGTCGTATGCTCACTGAGGAACGTTTGCATCGTGACCTGTAATAAAGGTATTAACATAAATACAATTTTAAATAAGTACTTGGATTAAAAAGTACATAAAATAATCTTTGGTATGAGGAATAAATTTTCCTAATTAATAAACCATTCTTAGCTACTGGTTCTTGGGGTACCACAGCTTGGTCTTTGACCAGAGACTGAGGGCTGGGGGCGGCTGATCCCTCTTTTTTGAGATGATATTGCAAAATGTATTATATATTGTTATCACAATTAAAAATTTGTATAATATTTTGTTTTTGTATTTTTTTCTTTAAAAAACATTAAGATTTGCTCTGTAGTATACAACATACTAACTGCACTAAATTTCACTAGATACTTCTTTATACCTAGGAACTTGTACTTGATAATTCCAGTTATAATCCATTTTAAAACTAACGATTCAGAAATACTAATCTTGAGATAGTAGGTGGTATGGAAGTAGAATAGAATGGATGGTATTGTCTACCATCCAAGTATTCTACTTAAAGAGCTGAATATCTTAACAGCCAATGTAATATTTACCTAGTGTCGGCTCAGCTGGTTGTATGGGTATGGTTGTTGGCATCTCAATCAGTATTTCTGATTCTGTATGTGAAATATGTCATTAGTTACTTAGGTCAAAATTACTAGGCATCATTATGGTAGTCTGTGAGAATGCTTTGTGAATTCAATAAATAGTTTTTAACCTCTGACTGATTTTTATTCAAGTATATATTGTAACATAACTTAAACTGAGTGTTAACATTTTTGAACTTTCTATCCTAAGCTAAGGGGCATATGATTGATGAAGCTGCCTTCACTCTACTCATAGTTTTAAAATTTATATTCATTGTAATTTTGTAAGCATGTTTTGCTTAGTAGCAGCACTGAATAAAGATACTATGTAGTAGCAGTTTGTTCAAAAGGAACATTATTATTTTTTTTTTAAATGTTTACTGTAGATATTTATGTAATTAACTGATTTGGATAAATTCTAAGAAACTTACTTGTGCTGTCTTCTTCCACGGCATGCAAAGGTTCTACCACCATCTCTATTTGAGAGGAAGGCCCAAGATAATTATGGTCATCATGTAGCTGAAAATGACATGCACAACTATTGGTTCAAATAAGCTGATTACTTAGATCCTAATAAAACCATAAATAGCCCACACTGTATTATCTTATAGTAACAATGTTCAGAGTTTAACGGCTGAAACAATCTAAACTAATAAATATAATAATGAGGAAAGATTTGATTGTTTGTTTGCATTGAATAGGCTCTGAAACTATTGGACCGATTAGGATGAAATTTGGTATGGAAATAGTTTGAGACACGGGGACGGACATAAAATGGCCGCTGGTGACCAAGAGGTCCGCTACCACGGCAGGAGTTTAGCGCCACTTCGGGGTTTTGCTCCAACTCCACCAACAGTTGCAGCTGGCGGTTCGAAACCTTTCGAATTGGCGCCATAGCTTTGAAAGAATCACAAATAAGTACGGTCACACTTATCCTGCGTAATTATTCTATTGAGAAAAATGTTTAATGATCCATGATAAGTACATACCTCTTCACAATACAAGTTCTTTCTTGAATTGAAGTCAAAGCTCACAACATTATATTGCTATACACAATTTCAATTCGCTTCGCGGGAATAGGTTATATCGTTTTTGACAGTTTCTGTATCAATCACCGATTAGAAAGAGACATAAAAGTATTATACTATTGAATAAAGTTGTGCCTTGGTTATTTTGACATTCATAGTAATGGCGCCATTTAAATTGGTCAGATAGCCAATGATTCGCATCAACTTCACTTTGCAATTTATCGATAGATACACATTGATATTTGGATGCTACAAGATACATGATCGCAAAATATCGATTGCTACAAAACTTTGATAGCATCAACTGTCTGATAGCTACAGAAATACGTGATCGGCCCGCAGGTGTCGTTGAAACAGCCATTATTGCTAATATGTCAAAAATTTACAGATTATTTATTATGTCTTATGGGCTAGCTTTTGATCACTTTTTCACATGCTGACAAGTGTTGAAGATATCAAAGGTTTCAAACAGGCCTAAACCTAGAATAAATACAGGTGCTGAAGTACAACTGCCGAAATGAGACTGGAAATAAATATATATATATATACACACATCAACAAAGTCTAGGGATATTTTATATTTTATCAAATATTTAAAAATCTACGAAGAATTTTCTGATATAATAAATGGAAGAATGATAGGTTATTTTAAGGTCTTTAATAATAAATAAAAAACATTTCGGGATTTTATGGTTTTAAACAAAAAAAAATGTTTTTTAAACGCCATAGAAAATTAGTATGATAAATAAACTTCATATCTTCTTATGGATTAGGAAAAAATATAAAATCTTATTATTAATAATCAGTGTTGCCACCTCTGACATTAATTACACATCGACATCGATTGTTCATACTTAAAATTAAATTATCAATATCATGCTGTGTTATGAGGTCCAATGTTCTTTGCAAGTGTTCGTAAAGTTGTTGTTCCGTCGTGTAAAAATAAAAAAAACGTCGGGAAATCTCTCGAAGCTTTTCGTTGTAGGCAGGCATGCTCGATAGGGTTTTAAGTCGGGCGACTGTGCAGGCCAATCCAACACTTGAATATCATGGTCTCAGGGTGCGGCTGACACCAGCCGCGCCGTATGGGAAGGAGCATTATCGTGCATGAGTAGAAATTCTTGGCCCATTTGCATTCTGTGTGGGACAATAACAGGCTCTATTACCTCTTGGTGGTATTTTTGAGTAGTCATGCTGCCTTGGATCCAAACGAGCTGAGTTCATCCGCCAAGACGAATTCCTGCCCACACCATGATTGTCCCGCCTTGGTATGAGTGGACCTCCTCTCCCTGGTGTTCTCAAACGTGCATACGACATGAATCTGGATGAAACGCAAACCGGGACTCATAGGTGAACAGCACCAAAGACCATTGTTCGTCACTCCATGCTAAATGCTCCTGAGCCCACGAAAGCCACCGATTGCGATTGCCACGGCGCAATGCTGGAAAACGTAGCGGTCTTCGAGCATGAAGACCAACTTCATGCAACCTCCTTCACACGGTTTGGTTGCTTACCAGCAGCTGGTGGTTTGTACTAGTTGCATCGCTGTGATATTGGGTTATCTTCTGGCGGTCATTTGGAGAAATCGATCCTGCCGCTGCGTAGAAACACGATATCTACCCGTGTGCAGTTCAGTTACAACCCCTGTACTGCGATAACGTGACCACAACCTTGATATCACGTTTTAGCTTGTGTGTATGGCCTCCGCAACGACGCGTAGAATAGCACTATTTTCTAACATGCCTACGGCTCGTAACATTTCATCTCGACTCAAATGACGACGTGACATGACTCTTAAAGCTCACACGACACGTTACATTAAAAAAGAAAAACAATCTAGTCACTTTTCATTAATTATTATTAATAAAATAATTTTAATTTTCCTTAACGTAACAAATTGCTAGCAATTATGCCGCCGTATTTTTTATTTTTTCTTATTTACAATGCCAAATTTTTTAAATAGAATAACAGAGATTTCAATATGTACTAATAAGATTTAAAACTATATAGCCTTAAATAATTTAGGATTAAGGTATCCCTAGATTCTTTTGATGTGTGTGTATATATATATACACACATCAACAGAATCTAGGGATACATATATACATACAATCTAGGGAAAAATACGGCGGCATAATTGCTAGCAATTTGTTACGTTAAGGAAAATTAAAATTGTTTTATTAATAATAATTAATGAAAAGTGACTAGGTTGTTTTTCTTTTTTAATGTAACGTGTCGTGTGAGCTTTAAGAGTAGTATATATATATATATTAGAGTCAAGGCAAGTGTGAGCCGTGCATGAGATACATTTAAGCTGTGCTTTTGGTCTGCCACAGATGGAACAACAAGCACAAAACGGCCACTGACAAATCCAACTCAAGACCCAAATTTTTAACAAATTAGACTTTTAGCGCTCATTTCTACACAAAATGTTCGAAACACTTGGAGAGCAGAAGCTCAGATTACGTATATTCACAGAGTGTAGTACATAAATTACATCTGAGTGTTGCAATATCCACCACACATTATACAAATAGATTTTATAATTTTGCTGAAAATATGGCTTTATTCTCACTACAATTAAAACAATAATAAGATATAATATTAAAAGCGCTCGACTTGGTTTGTAACAAACATGCCGTAATAATTGCGTCGTGCATGTGTTGCGCCAGCGATTTTTCACTATGAAAATAATGTAATGCGTAACCCAATTCAGAGGTATTGCATCGCTTCAGTAACGCCGCCAATTAGTTGCTGGCAATTTGTCACATGACACGACAAAACCGTGTCATGTGACAAATTTCCGAGACATGACAACATCGCTAGAACGAGCTGCAATACTATTCCGCCATCTGCCGAAATCTGACCACATTACCCCACACACAAAAACAGATTTTAAACAAGTTTCACTCGTCCGTTTGTAATTCCTAAAACTTTGGGAATAAAAAATCACAATCTTATTTACTAGTTGTAATGGCACCCTCCTTACTTTTATAACAACGTTATCGTTCAAAAAGTTTCAAAAGCCACAACCAAAAAGGAAAAAAAAACGCTAGTTTGTGTAGTAGGAGGATGCACAGTGAAATAAATCAAAGTAAAAATTTTTGAATAACACGTTTAATATATAATATTTCTCATGACGTATAACCAACATTATTTAATTCTTAATAGTGCGCAATTAAAGCTTTTATAAAAAAATGTTACGTACTCTCAATATGATAGAGAAAAGTAAACAAAAAATACAGGAAAATAGCATCCTAGAGATAAGCACACGTTTCGGATTTTTAGTAGAAATCTATGACTGTGGTTTTTCGGCTTCTTGTTTCCTCGTTTATCAATTACCTCAATATATAAAAAATCACGTAGAGAACAAACATTTTGATATTAGAGCTTTATTTTCTATTAATACATAGCTGTTTTGTATATTTTATGTAGAATTATTTTATGTACTCATGTAGAATATGTTTTAAAGTTTTTTTTATATTCTTGTTGAAAAGGACCATTTCTTATCATAACTTTAACAGATTAAACTTCGGTGTACTACTGGCAATTAGTTCATTTACCTATTACTTTAAGGTCTCCGAGTAAAGCTAGTAAGCGTTTGCGACGCGAGTACATTATTGAAGAACGTCATATAATTTCAAAACACAAAACGAAGGCTATTTCTTTATTAATATTGAAATATTTTTTCATTACTTGTATAGTTTAAATGAAGACGTCTAGATTATTTTGTATCCATCTCTAAATTTTTAATTTTGACACATATGTCCTTTTAATTATGAGCTCATAACTGCAGTTTTGATGCAGCCTTCAGTCTACAGAAATAATTTTTAGACAAACCGCAAGTCAACTGCACTATCTTTAGATAATGTAGCTTTTCTTGAAGAATTTGAAGTTTAACCAAAGCTAATGTAATAATAACAAATATTTTTATGACACGATCGAGAAATTTCTCAATCGTGCGCTCGTAGAGTCAAAAATTCTTCCGGTTCGGCTGCTTGGCGTTTGTGATGTCACGTCGGCTTAGCAGGAAAATTATGCGGAATTGTCACTAGATATATTTTTATATTTTTTAAGTGTTTTATTAAAATATTAGTTTGATGTTTTCTTAAAATATTTTAACAATATTTTTTATCTATATCTATACTTATAATAAAACTGTAACAGGTCCAATTCTGTACATTGAAGATGTTTTGCAAAAAGAAATTTGAGAGCACTCTGTAGCTGATACTGATGACAAAACTGTATTGTTTTTTATTTTTGTCTGTCTGTCTGTCTGTATCTATATACTGTAATTATTCTTTTTATGTAAGAATACTGACGAGTGAGCTCGGAACCTTCGGGGCCACCCGGCACCCCAAGGGCAGCCCGGCACCCCACGGGCATTCCGGCACCCCATGGGCATTCTGGCACCCCACGGGCAGCCTGGCACCCCACGAGCAGCCTGGCACCCCACGGGCAGCCTAGCACCCCATGGGCAGCTCGGCACTCCACGGGCACCTCGGCATCCTCATTTAGATTTGCCAGCTTGGTAAGATAAAACTCTAAAATCTGGAACATTCGCCACAATACATTTTTTTAACTATCTATCTTTTGCCGGATACATTTTAGAGCCTTTGCAGTGGAAGTGTTCAATCTAATATATTTTTGTTCTATTGGCGGTAGAACAAAAATATATTAAATTAGAACAAGGAGAACCTCGGCAAAAAGATACCGTTTTATAATCGAAATTCCAAAGAAACGCACAAAGTACCTACTTTGCTTCAACATTTATTGTGCAAACCGCGAAGGAACTCTCTGAGTTACTTAACTACTGTCTTCTGGAAAAACAAGCTGGGAGTTATTGAACCCAAAGTAAAAAGCTCCTTTCTGAGCTATGGTTTACTAAGAGTGCTTCACTACAGACCACAGAGTTGCTTAATATGAGATAAACAGTGCTCAAATGTGAATAATTAGTTTGCAGGTACGGCAATCGCGAACGAAGTCGCAGGTATAGCTAGTTCTTGAATATGGATTTCCGCAAACGCGTGAATCTATTCAAACCGAATGTTATTTCCAAACCCTAACCTTTTCTTTAACGGAATAAATGTTTAAAATTTTTTATAGATATCATTCAAATCACTCACTTTTTTATCGGGATCTTGGCATATTATAGATATACGTGTCGTCTACCCAAATACCTGAGCTCAATTTCGGGAAGCGCATCAGCGAGTCAATAATATCAAGTTTGTGAATATAAAAATGCAAGTGTAAGCCTTTGTTCATTTAGGTTTTTGAGTAGGTACATGGTATGCCATCGAAATAGTAGGTAAGCATTTAGTATAATAAAAGTGAGGAACTGATATGCAGGTGCGCAACATGTTATGAATACTTTTGTGCAGGAAGGTACTAGCTTAGCCAGCTAAGTTTACTTAGCTGTTCTCAACCGATCAGCAAAGTTAAGCAACGTCGCGCGCGGTCAGGAGTTGGATGGGTGACCGCTAGTGACATTACTACTGAGCGTTTCCGTGCTTCGGAGGGCACGTTAAGCCGTCGGTCCCGGTTGTTGTCTTAGGATGGCAGTCGTTATAGCATGGTGGTAGTACCACCCTCAAGTAGAAAAACTGTCGCCAAGCGCCTAACGGTGTGTTCCGGCAGCTGTCCTTGAGAGCCAGTACTTCTAGGTTAGCCTGAACAACATCTTCGACCACATCATCACTTAACATCAGGTGAGATAGTGGTGAATATGATGTTGTATTAAATTTGTCTGTAGTCTAACGAGTACTCGTACTACAGTGAAAGTCATCTTGCTAAAGCCTGCCCGGCTAGTTACCGATTCCTCATGTCGATAATCTATCGCCAAGCACCTAATATTATGTTTCATACTTCCAAGTTAGTTTGAACATCACCTTAGACTGCATCATCAGTTAACATTTTACTCAACTTATCATTTATAAAAACAAATGAATTTCCATAAGGTAATGCTTCAATTGATGAATAGTAATAGTTATAATAATATGTATCAAGGGCAACACAGAATCTGAAATGAAAAACAATTTTTCTCAAATGATCATTGCTAAGTAGAATAATTTAATTTGAATAGTAAACGTCTACAACATTGAATCGTTCCACAATTTCCCGAATATAAATGTGTTTATTCTATTTTCCCACCCAGAGACTCTTAAAATATTTTAACAGTCTTACGACATTAAGTACTCATGGTTTATTCATGCTGAGCCCAGTCATTTGTCCCTATCCACTGACGAATTTTTCACTGGTATAGTAAAAACATTGCTCTGAAAATGGTTACTTGCAGGCGAAATCACTCAAGGGAAAAAATAAAACGAAGAACCGACCCTAACGACCACCAAGTGATATCATTAGCTGATGTTCACTACAAGACTCGAATCGGAGTCCTTTTCTCTGCTAGGAGAGGCTAAGGCTCGTTTATTTATAACTAGCTGTACCCGCGACTTCGTACGCGATTGCCGTACCCGCTAACTAATTATTCACATTTGATCACTGTTTATCTCATATTAAGCAAGTCTGTGGTGAAGCACTCTTAGTAAAGCATAAGCTCAGAAAGGAGCTTTTTAGTTTGGGTTTGATAACTCCCAGCTTGTTTTTCCAGAAGACAGTAGTTAAGTAACTCAGAGAGTTCCTTCGCGGTTCGCACAATAAATGTTGAAGCAAAGTAGGTACTTTGTGCGTTTATTTGGAATTTCGATTATAAAACGATATCTTTTTGCCGATTTTCTCCTTGTTTGGCGGTAGAACAAAAATATATTAGATTGTACACTTCCATTGCGCAGTCTCCAAAATGTATCCGGCAAAAGATAGATAGTTAAAAAAATAGATTGTGGCGAATGTTCCAGATTTTAGAGTTTTATCTTAGCAAGATGGCAAATCTAAATAAGGATGCCGAGATGCCCGTGGGGTGCCGAGCTGCCCATGGGATGCTGGGCTGCCCGTGAGGTGCCGGAATGCCCGTGGGGTGCCGAGCTGCCCATGGGATGCTGGGCTGCCCGTGAGGTGCCGGAATGCCCGTGGGGTGCCGGGCTGCCCGTAGGGTTCCGAGCTCGCTCATCTCTATTCTAACAAAATAAGAATGGTTGAAATTGGATTACGCGTTCATAAAGTAACATTTTGACTTTCATCCCCTTTCCCGAGAGAACCGTGCTAAATTTCGGGATAAAAAGTATACAATAACGTTCTTCGTGGTATGAACTCAAATCGTGTTAAGTTTCATTGAATTCCATTCAGTAGCCCATGGAGTGCTGGGCTGCCCGTCGGGTGCCGGGCTGCCCATGGGGTTCCGGGCTCACTCATCATTATTCTAACGAAAAAGAATAATTGAAATCGGACTACGCGTTAATAAATTACAACTAAGTGTACATTTTGACTTTCATCCCCTTTCCCGAGGGAACCATGCTGAATTTCGGGATAAAAAGTATACAATAACCTTCTTCGTAGTATGAACTCAAATCGTGTTAAGTTTCATTGAATTCCATTCTGTAGTTTTGGAGTGATGCGCGGCCGGGATACAGACAGACAGACAGAAAGACAGACAGACAGACAGAAAGACAGACAGACAAAAATATAAAAAAATACAGTTTTGGCATCAGTATCAGCTACAGAGTGCTCTCTATTTATTTTTTTGCAAATTATCTTCAATGTACAGAATTGGACCTGTTACAGTTTTATTATAAGTATATATAGATTTTAGCTGGACTTCTGAGTAGTTCCCGAAACCACTAAACATTATTGCAAATGCGGTCGAAGCCGCGGGCAGATGCTTCAATAATCCCATGTATTGTTTCTCTAACATCGCAACATATTGTAAAAAGTTGTGGCTCTATGGTAGTCGCCTGCTTCAAACCCTCCTTGATCTACAAGAGCCGCTAATTTTCGGTTACTGAATGCATTATGATAGTTAATGTCGTGTCGTGGCTTTGGAATCTCGTGGTCCCGGTCTATATAATTACTTAAGTATATTAACATATTATAAGTTTGAGTTGCTATCTCTATAGCATTCACGATTGCTTCGTGATCAAGGAACCTATATTAACTTTCCTTGACACGAGGCAATCGACCCATAAGAAGTATAATATTTAAATTTACTATCTTTGTCTCGTCTTTTCGTTTTTACGCAGTTTGTGTATATTCGTAGGCTATCGTTCCTTGTGCTTAAATAATTTACCTTAGCTCTTGTTCAAATTTCTAGCAAAGCTTTGATCTTGTATGCGGGTGGAATCGTTATGACGTAGACTCCTCACATTCACAATGTACTAAATATAGGTTCATTTTAAGATTTGTTTTTGCATTTATAGCATATATATATAGATTACTGATATCAGAGAGACTGATTGCCCTGATTCTTATTTCATGTGAAAACTATTTTATTTTTCCAATTACGTCAAATCGCGTACGTAGTCCAGTAGCCCAAGCACGAACATTTCAATAGTCCGTAACGTAAACGTATCGAGTTTACAGTACTTTAACGCAGGAGGCGATGGTTGACAGCACGACGCAACTTTTGTTGGCTAACGTCAACTCGATACGATTACAAAAGTGACGTCATCCAGCGTAAATCACAACAATTATACACAAACTTCTTTCTAAGAGCTAATTCATTCAAAAAGAGGTTTTAATTCTCTTTCAGCCTAATACAAAGTTCCTCTATGATTAATATTTATCAAATTTAGCGTTTTGTTTTGTGAAAACATATTTTTTTCCGTAGGTATATTACTTTTCTCTATGCATTACTTGCTCAGTGAACCAAACTTTATTGTGACATCTTTAGAGGTATTCAAAATAAAATATTATATTTGAATTATGAGCTATAAATTTTCAAGCCTAGCCTAGCCTCTCTCCTATCTACGCCACTGATAATTTACCTAGTATATGAATTACAAAGGGCTACTATCAGAATCTACACCTTTTAACAGAGGGAGGAGTCTTAAGTAACCCTGAAGGGCCGCCAGCCAGCGTGAAGAGTAGCTTGCGCTAAATTTTATGTTGTTTCAGTAGAAAAAGGCTATTGAGTTCAAGCAGTGTATTTTATAAGTTCTAATTGTTCACTAAAGGTGATTCCCGAGAGAATTTTCGTCTCCAGCGGTATTAAACCGTCTGTTCTGGGAAAGAAGAATGCTGTGACCTGGAGCGCGTAGTGATGTACCTAACAGTTTTGCAAAGACAAACCACGTAGCATTTCAAGAATGCGCCGTTACTAAAAATCGGGAGTACTGTGACTTGTAACCGTCTAGGCTTAGCGTTGTTTTAAGTTCATATTAATTTTAGGATCATAAAATTGTTTATTTTGTATGAGTCAGCTTATGGTTGGATCATATATTTTTTGTATTGTGTCTGTTATTACATTACCAAAAATCTAAAAATTACAACTGATGGTGTAGTTTTGTCTTTTTATTAATCAACTTTCCTGTATTTTTAAGGAATAGTGTGGCAAAAGAGCATGATATCGATCTTACCTTGGCCTATAATAAGATCAGAGGGGGAAGAAAAATGCTTCTCACGGCACTGCTATGAGTTCGCCACCCAATAGTCTTTTATACGCCACCATTAAGAGCGCACACTGATCCATCTCATTATTACTGTTGTATGCTCAATGCGTAGCAACACCCCAGTCACACCGACCTAAGTAGGGGCATGCAGCCACGATTTTTTTCTTAGTCGCGTTTCACGACATCCAACAAGAGGATATTGAATAATCCTTATATTCATAAGCCACGAACTGTTCGGTATATGTTATAAATGAAACGCACAAGTGCACTTCGCTTCTTTTTATTTAGAGCCTTAAGTCAAATAACACAGTTTCAACGTTTCACATTAAAACCTTCTTCTTCGTAGTGGTTAGAATGTTTTTCATTTACCTTTTACCAGCACCAATGTTGCAGCTATTCTCAAATCGAATGGTTGGATGCATGACGATGGTAAAAAACCTGACATCATGACTCTGGGTCCGTGGAAGTTAGGGTGGTCCTTAGTGTGGGAATGTACATACGTAGACACTTCTTTCTGAAACCAACGTGAGGGTTGGCGCCGCTGCTACTTCGGCGAAGCAACTCAAGCGGCGGAAGTATGTTAACCTCGGTAGTGGTTACATATTTGAGTCCTATGGGTAGAGACGTTGGGTCCGTGGGGACCAGGAGCTCATCGTATCTTCCAAACTTATCAGCGCTTGATCGACGATACGACGAGTGATCAAAAGGCTGGTACTTATTTGGCTCATTGTAATTCAGGGGGGCAATGCTGCCAGAATGCTGAGCACGCTGCCAATTGGTAGAAGGCTGGAGCATTTGGACTACCTGTGAGTTTGCAATAACTCATAGGTTGTCTAAATGTTTTATTGTATAGTCTGTTTTTTAACTAACGAGTACCGAAAATCATCCCGCACATGACTTAAATTTTTAGTGGCTCAAGTGAATGGATAAAAAAAATTAAAAACACTACAGTAAATTTTAGAAATAATATTCAATATAAACGAGCCTTAACAATTTCATAACAAGAACAAAGGCATTGACCAATGATGACAATGACCCATCTCACTCTGTCAATATCGGAAATGTGCGAGAGAAATACTCGGTACTCGTTTGTTAAAATAAACAGATTATAGAAGATGTAGTGTTGTATACGGTTCCTAGTATTTTGTTTTTAAAGGTATATCGCATGAATGAAGCGTTACTAACAGCTACAGCTAATGGGTTAGCCTTTGATGTGTTCAAAACCAAACCTGCCGGGCGCTGGGAGCTACCAATTCTTCAAGTAGAAGTCGCCAAACGCGTATCAGCGTAAAAAAAGGGAATATATATACACACATACAAGTTTATACAAATATATGTAATATATATATATATATATATATATATATATATATATATATATATATAAACATATATATATATATACATATATATATATATGGACTCCCTTAGTTTTTAAGATATAACACCTTACACTAACTTACTCGTACATCTAATGTAAAAAAGTCAATGATGTATGGAAAATGATATATTTTGTAAAATTGGAAAATGTAATATAAAAAGAATTAATTAAAAAAGAGTACGGACCAGGAGTCTGTAGTGCGTATCTTTATTATTAAAAAAAAACGCGTATCAGCGTGTTCCACAATTCTGGGTTAGCCTGAACAACCTTTTAGACTGCATCGTCACTTAAGATGGTCAGAGAGTGGTTTTGAACACATCAATGGCTACTTGTTAGCTATAAAAACAAATGAATGTCAGTAAAGTAACGCTCCAAGTAATTTAATTTATATACTATCGATATACAGCACACAAGGGCAGCACAAACGTCACAAAAAAATGCATTTTTTCTCAAATAATACATTATTTGAAACAAAATAATGAACGTCTACAACTTTGAAATATTCCACAATTTCACGAATATAAATGTGCCTGTCCAGAGACTCTTACAATGCATAACAGTCTTACAACATTAGGTACTCATGGTTTATTCATGCTGATTAAGTCCAGTCATTTGTCCCTTTCTAGTGACGAATTTTCTACTGGCTCAGATAAAACGTTGCTCTGAAAATAAGGGACTTGTAAGCGGACTCACTCAAGGGACAAAATAGAAGAACCGACCCTAACGACCATCAAGGGATATCATTAACTGATGTCCACTGCATGACTCAAATTGGAGTCCTCTTCTCTGCTAGGAGAGGTTGCGGCTCGTATATTTTTAATTAGATACTTGGATTACAAGAGGATACAAGTGCTTCAAATTAGTTAAGGACTTTTCCTGATTAGGCATACATAGATCCATCTTGTAGAAGCCAGCTCCTTAACTTTGGGTGATGTAGGCTGTTATATTCACCCTGTGCTCAAGGTTCAAGGTTTATATTTAAACTATTCTAGTACATATAAAGTGTAATATTTTCATTATTTTATAATGTTAAGATACCCATACATCAACTGTTTTATTGAGAATACCCATTCTCAATAAAACAGTTGAATTAACAGTCGTTTTATTTTACAGTGTTCTGATAGCAAGCAATCAAACATACGCACAACGACATGGCAGAAGTACTCTTTAGGTAAAATAAACAAAATGGTTGGCTTCCATTTCCTAACCCATGTTGCCATTAGGAAAGTATGCATCTTTCAAATTGCAGCTCAAATTTTTTATCTGTTAGTAATATTCAATAATTTTCTCTAACCGGGAATTAATAGTAACCAGGAGCTCAAATTTCAAAGCCACTATTTCTATCCTTGACCAACGTGGCAGTCGTTCCATTATACTCGTAATAATAATGTATATAGTTATGATTTACTATCTTTGTCTCGTCCTTTCGTTTTTTACACAGTCTATTTAATTTCATATTCGCCAGCTACCATTTTCCTTGTCTTTAAATAATTACCTGAGCTCTTGTTCAAATTTCTAGTATAGCTTTGTTCTTGCATGCGGGTGAAAACGTTTTGACGTAGAGACACGACATTCACAATGGACGTCTCAGTATCAGTAAATTTTGTTAGAAATCCCGAAGTATTTAATATTAGTATCTGTTAGTATATTGATTACAGAGTTTTATTTAAACTGTTTCATTTTACTTACAATTCAAATAAAGTACAATAGTCTGGCTCGTCAATAGTATTAGTTGTTTAAACTGAGGTTAAAGTACCGTAGGTTAAACAGTGGTCGTGATTATTACAACTTAAGCGTTGAATATTTATAAAAAGGGTTTAACTTTGGAACTTTTAATGAGCGAACTCCAGTGTTCAGTTCAGCGATGCAGCTTTTTTATTTCAAAATAGTTTAACTTTCAAGTACAAGTATTGCTCTCATCTTCGTTAGTTTTCACAAAATACACGTTTGTTTATAATTATTATGAAGAAGTTTATGAAATTGTAAAAGGTAAAGTATTTGTTACTTACTTGTCGATCGTGATTCACTCAAAAAAACACAATATTAAGGGTTTCTTTGCACAAATATAGATATATATTATTAGCAATTTGACTAACTAAACGTTTTAACAAAATTGTATTGACCTTAACAATTCCAGCTAATGCCTAGGTGTAAATATTTTAGGTAATAGCTATCTCTTACTATATATATGTGTATACATATATGTAGATACATCCATATCCAAATTAATAAACCTATCCTAGCCGCAGTGTTCCAAAAACCAATCTCGGCTATATTTTTTTCTGGTCAGCTTCTTTATCAACTCAACTGAGAGATACACTATCATATAAGATACTTATTGATATTTAAGGTATACTTTTTATACTATACATTATACTTTACTATGATTTTGTTTAAGGAACTTATTATCATCAACTTTACACTAAATATCAGTAACAGAAAATACATTTCATATTTTTTCTAACAGTCGTTGTATTTCAAACAAGTCATTTATTTTCTTTACATTAGTTTTATGAAACTAAATTATGCCAACACCAATTATATACAGGATAACTGCACCGCATGAGAAACTTAGTACCAGTATCTACGTCGGCGTCTAATTAGGTAGTGTTTATTTATCATTCTTTTCCCTAACTGACTCCAAAAGGGAACGAAAGAAGTATCCGAGAAGGGTAAGGTTATGTGGTATTAGTTAATTAAAGAATATAGGCTCAGCTGATACCTGGGATCCAAATGTTGTTTATAATATACTTTTTGAAGTGAATAATTAATGCGCCCGTAGCGAAGCGTGCTCAGTCGTTCGTAACTGACCCACTAAGTAAAGCATCGCCCGCTACGGTCATGTTTTGGATGGTTGACCGGCGGGCAGTGGTATAAAATCACTGAGCGCTACCGTTCTTCGGAGTGCACGTTAAGCTGTTTTAGGAAAGAAGTCGTTAAAGCACCGTGGTAAGGCATTTTGCTGCGCGTGGTTGGCTCAGGTAGAAAATCTGTCAGCAAGCACGTAACGGTGTTTTCCGACTTCGAAGGGCTCGTAGCGAAGTTTGCTTAGTCGTTCTTACTGATCAAGTTAAGCAACGTCCACCACGGTCATGACTTGGATGGGCGAACTCTAGTGATATTACTACTGAGTGGTTCCGTATGTCAGAGGGCACGTTAAGGCGTCGGTCCTGGTTGTTTTCTTACGATGGCAGTCGTTATAGCATGGTGGGCATTTTACGATTTTACGAATGCCCGCCTGGCCAGCTACCACTCTCATGTAGAAAATTTGTTGCCAAGCACCTTACGGTGTGTTCCGGCAGCTGTTCTTGGGAGCCAGTAATTTCTAGGTAAGCCTGAACAACATCTTCTGCCACATCATCACTTACCATCAGGTGAGATAGTGGTCAAAGGCCAACCTATCAAGTATAAAAAGCTGTTCTTAAGAGCCAGTAATTTGAGGTTAACCTGAACAACATCTGTATCCACATAATCACTTACCTACAGCTTAACAGCTTTAAAAAATATATATATTCAGTTCAGATTGGTTTATTTATATCCCGGATGTAAACATAAAACTAAAAGTCAAACTCAAAATCATTCATTTAATTTTGGAGTCGAAGCGATAAGACGCTCTTATGAACGTCAATAACATAATTTACTATTAAAATATTCTACTGCCGCTACTGACTTTAGAAGTCATCAAAATAAAGTCAAACAAACAATTTTCAAACGTAAACTTTAATAACTACTACAGTAATGTACAGTACAACTGCAAATAGGGGTAAGAGATAAAGAAAAAGGTCATTTGTTTAGTTTGTACCTACGTACTTTTGAATGGTAGTGGGCCCTTTGCGAATGGCTTGAAGTAGCCTGCTAACGAGGCCGAACCAAGACCACTATTGTCGTTTACCTTTTAAATAAAAACAGTGTGCCCCCTACAGTTTTTTTGCCATCCTTAATATTATTTTAAGTTTGTGTTAGCTAATATTATTATAAATATTAAAAAGATAAAGTGTAATTGAATTTCGGGAGATAATCACGACATAGTATAAAACATAGTTGTTTTCTGCTGTCTGACCCTTAGATATATGCTTAGATCTTTAAAACTACGCATTGGATTTTGATGCGGTTTGTATTAAATAGATACGAGTGATTCAAGAGGAAGGTTTTTATGTATATAGTAAATACATAATAAATATAGTATATGTACATAATACATGCGTAATATAGTAAATAAACAGTGATAATGTTAGAGCTTTCGTATAATATGATGTTAATAAAAACATTTTTTGCGCTTACATTGCAAACGGGATATACCCTACGAGATATATCAAAATTATGAACTACAGTATTGCACACCTCTTAAAAAGATCTACAAAGAAAATTGCGATGATATATGTCTATCTATTAGGGATAACAATTAATAACCATTTTCTATCCCTTACTTTTTACGAGAAATAATAGCTTATTTACGAACTGATTTTAAGGAATAACTACAGCATGAATATTTGTCCAAATATGAAGATTAAATACTTTGTTCATTTAATAAATAAAATCACTGTGAACGTTGCATATCTAGACATTCTGTTATATATTTCGTATCAGCATTACATCCACGCAAAGACGGGTTGGGTCGCTAGTTTTAAAAATAAATGAAGTCCACGAATGGAATGGAGAAACCTCTGTCAATAAAGAGTAAATATACGTTGTTCTCAACGTAAGAAAAATATATTAATTTTTTTCAATTAATATCGTTGTAAACCATATTTGGTTTTTACTTACTTGTATTTTAAGAAAGCAGCCGGCAACCCGCCATCAAAACGTTTTTTTTTGAGACGGAATGAGTAAATCAAAATTAATAAAATAAATTAATAATCAATGAAATAAATATACTTATGTGTTAAATAACTTATACTTATGAACACACGCATTTACCTGAGCTGCGGAGAGCGTTGACTAGTAATAAACTACAACGAAACGAATAGTTGTTTCAAGGGCCCCATATACGGTACGATTCGTCTATACGATCGATCTGATGAAAATCGTGACGATTGATCGCATCAAAAATGTCGCTCATACACGAAACGACTGGTCGTAACGATTGATCATTTACTTGTTTGAAGGTGAAGGATAAAGACGTGTTCAAATAATTAAATACGTGCCCCATAAAATGGAAAAAGAAACTTCTTTTCCTTACCTATGCGGCGATAGCGTTGATTCGGATTCAAAAGAAAAAAAGAAAGCCTAGAAGAATTTGGGTTAAGAAATGGCTATTAAAGCGAAATCAGTATTCGCATGTAAATCTTTTTAAGGAATTAAGGTTCCATCCAGAAGATTGGCACAATTATATGAGAATGACGGAACCCACGTACCTAAAATTATTGAAACTAGTATCGCCTAAAATACAAAAGAACAATACAAACATGAGACAAGCTGTTAGTAATCACGAGTGTCTAAGTTCAACTTTGCATTTTCTAGCCACTGGACGATCTTATGTAAATTTAAAGTACTCATCTATAATTTCACCACAGTTATTGGGAAAAATCTTTCCAGAAACTTGCGGCATTTTAAGGCATGTACTGCAATAAAAGGTATATCATTCATATAATTAGAATCATTTATTTTCTTTCAAATACGTAAGACATTAGAATTGAAAGTTTTCATAGAAAGTTATTCAATTTTGTTCTTTTTCACTTGATAACTGTTCTCGCGATGGCATCTGTCTGGCAAGGAGTAAAGGTTGAGTTTGAGGTTAGGAGGACTGATTATCAGGTATATTTAATTGTACAATCTGCTCTTGTGGTAGTGTCTGTATTTGGTGATGAAATGGAGGAATATTCTGAGATAAATAAGTCTGTGAGTATGTAGAGGCCTGAGCTTGGGAGTGTGGAGACGTCTGTGGCTGAGAATATGGAGATGTCTGCGGTTGTAAGTATGGAAAACTGTGAGATTGAGAGTAAGGAGAAATGAGAGGTTGAGAGGATGGAAAAGTTTGAGGTTGCCAATTTGGGGAAGCGTTATTGAAAATATTGTTAATTCTAGTCACGGACTGTCTACTTAGGTTTCCAAGTTCTGCTTCTGACAAGGTTTCGTTAGTAATTTTTTCCTCCCAGATCCAGTTTTTCCGAATATGTCACATGTATCATCAGGTTTCATAGACATGATTTTGTTTTTTATATTTTGAAGAGTTAAATCTAGTGTTGAATTTGACCCCTGCAAGGATTTCTTCCGTTTAAATGCATTCGGTGTGAGTGGAGGTGGCAAGTTATCGGCAATTTCGGCGAGTTCGACTTGGCGACAGTACCTCAGAAGAATTTTCCTTGGCATCGTCACGTTCTTCCTCAGGAATATTCTGTAATAAAAGAAATTTGTTTTGTTTCAGTTACCTTCGAATGAAAATGAATGGAAGGCAATTAGAGCTGACATACCTATAACCTGTTCAGGATACCAATAAATAAAATGTGAACAAACTGACTTCTAATTCACAAACACTTTTTGGGTCACAATCAATAATTCACTCATACCAACAAAACTAGTTACAAAGAGAATAACTTATCAATAATAACAACTTTAAAACAAGTAATAATAAAAATATCAAATCATTTAGTTTTTGTTTTTATATAAATTTTATACATATTTTTATAAACTAGAGTAAAAAAAATAAAGATTTACCCCCTTACTTATAAAAACATCGCTATGTAGTTGCTAAGTAATGGATAACTAAACAGTGTTTAAGTAATGCTTAAATATTTCTTACTTATAAACGCTACATAGCACCTGTTTAGCTAAGCAATGGATAATGAGGTCGAACGTATTTTAAACTGACAACATTGTACTAAAAAGTCTTATGAATGACCTAAATGGCCAAATAGCATGTATCTAGTGCTAAATATCTTGAAATTAAAAAGTAAATATAATACTTTTCTTTGTATAGTACCACCAACTTAACTGTGCAGTTTTCGAGGGCGCTACTGGTCAAGGAAATCAACTACGAACTGTCACAATTTGAAGGAATGTTGTAGTTATTTTTTCTGCCACCTGAACAGATAAGTTGGTGGGTCTGTAATTAATCAGCTGATCAGAAATATGGGCGCCATCTTGTTACTTAAAATTTAAACAAGGCTGGGACGGTGTTTAAATTGACAGCTGATTTAAGCAGTACTTAGGTACTGGATAAAGTTATGTAGCGTTTATGAGTAAGAAATTTTGCTAATCAGCGGCTAAGTAATGCTTAAAATTTAAGTAGCGTTTATAAGTAAGGCTGTTAATGTTTTTTATATATGTGAAGTGTGTTGTGTATTAATTTCTAGTTCATTACATTTTTCTAGTACATTTTAATTGTTGTAAAAGTGACACCCAAGGAATCTTATTTATGGTTTGTTTAGATTTTATATTTTGGTATCGTGAACAGGATATAGCTTAGTTTAAGTTGAAATTTTAATAAAAGCTTGTACTCACTGAACTTGTGGAACTCAATCCCTTGTGTGGTATTTCCTGGTCTTTTAAAAACATTAAGTAATTATAATAACTTAGTTTAGGCGTATTACTCTTGTCGGCACTGCTTCCGGACACCAAAGAGTCAAGCTGTTTCTTCAATTCTTTCCGAAAGACTGTTCTTAAGTTATTAATCTTCTTTTTTACTTTATTTAAGAAGTGTTGTCTATATTTCTTATTTCCAAAAGTACTTCATAACACGCTGTCATCTTTACGTTGTTATGATATTCTTTATGTTTTGTTTTCCATAAAGGCTCTTGCTCTCTGAATAATTCAATAAATTCAATCAAATCATCATTACTCCATGTAGCCATTTTGTTTGTTTCGCTCATCGCGTGTTGGTAGGTACGAACGAGTACAACGCGCTAGCCAAGGCGTGCAATGTGTGCGGCGACTGGCGCCAGAGTGAAATAAAGTCGAATCGTTGATCGTAAAGAGCCATACACTGTCGATTCATAGTTGCGATATTCATGATTCCATGGGTTTTTGTTGCGATTTCCGACATCGTCTTCGATTAAGTAAATCGTTAACGATCTTAATATACACCATCGATTCGTCGTTTCGATCGGTTTGACGCGACGGATCGTACAGATAAATCTTACCGTGTATGGGGCCCTTTACGTAGTTCCTAAATTATCGCTATGACTTCATAAAACCGCATCACTCAACGGTAACGAAAAGTTATTCAAATCGTGAAATGAAAAAAAAACTTTCACTTGATACATTTTGCCGCACAAACACTCACCGATGGAAACTTACGTAATAAATGATCTCGTAACAACTATTAAACTTAAACATCTGAAATAATTCAGGTGTATTGATTACATGTAAATAATCATATCAACGGCAAAACATCAAGAATACGCAGTTTTTTTTTTTTTTTTTTTTTCAGAAAATGTGTCCATAGCTAACTTTAAAAAATTATCTTCTAAGTATAATCCTAGCTCTTTCTGGTGTTATACTCAATGTTAAAAAGAACAGCTCGAACAAAGAATGGTGTTAACGCGGCAGCTATATAAAACATACAGCTGAGCACCTCCTCAAAAATCGCGAGAGAAAGATAGCTGGTTAAGATGGTGACGACTAACCTGTTCTCCTAACAGACACTGCACTTAGCGAGCAACGATCCACGGTACAGTTTCTCCGTTAATTCGTCTTCTTGTCCAAATAGGAGGTCCAGCCTTGTAGCGCTTTTTCTCGGGCTCTTCAGGTAGTTTTGAACACCGCGGTTGTGGACTGTAATTTTAGTAGCGGGCGGTTGCAGGCTACTAGTATGAAGTCAGCTTCCAGTGTTCTCGGTATTTCGGAGAATCACGTCGAGTCCCGCGATAGATAATTCCAAAGGATGGAAAATCCAGAACATTCGATTCGAGCGCGGCGCGGTAGCTACGATGGGCAAGGGCCATTCGCAGCGTCTACTTGCGGCGGCGGTGGCAAGCGGATTGCTTGCCGGTGCGGTGGAGTGACAGATAGTCGTCGAAGTATGAATAGAAATAGAGGGTAGAAATAAATAAATGTGCCAGCGTAAGTGGCACGAACAAATGGAGTGGGCTTAAAAACATGGTACTCTAATTTGTCAGCTTATCTAAAGAGACTATCCGATATATTTAAAAACAAAAAATCAAAGGTTTTGTCGTCTGTCGATAATAAAAAAAAATTGATAAATCCTCCAGATAGCTAATATCTGGCTACTAATGTTAGTTAAATTAATTTTAAATATCTATGTGACTTAAGCTTGTGTTGTGTGTTGAACTTTAGTATCGATTCTTTTTTTCAGGATGCTTTAATATTAGGTGTAACTGGTGCATGTAGGATACAAGAATTAACAAATATAACAGTGACCTTTTCTTTCCAAATTGCCAGAATGGTAGATGTGCCTATAGGTATAAACAAATTTGATACTACGCCTAAAGAAATCGCAAAATTTGTTGGCTTATCAGATGCTGAGAGCTACTTTGGAAATAGTTTCACAAAAACACCAGCTAAATTGCTGGCTAATTCAGTAGCTGATATATTGACTGAAGCGTCATGGTGGGCGGCAATCTAGCAAAGTAGCAGAATCATACGTAGAAGATTCTAAACAAAAAAAAACGGTCAAGCGCGTGTCGGGCCACGCGCAATGTAGGGTTCCGTAGTAGCCCGTTATCATAATATAGAATAATTCTGTTGTTCTTTTTCTTTTTATCTCTCTACCTATAACTTTGAAGCAATTTGTTATTTTGTTTATAAATTGAGATTGCTTGCACGTGTAGACTGTTGTTGAGCGTGACTATTAAGTAGGAATCATGGATTATCTATACGTTTCTTAGTTGCTCACAAACTTTTTTCTTCTCTCCATTAAACGACACCTATCTATAACGCCATAAAATGCACAGTCCCTTGAGTTTACACTGTATATGTATACTAACTAACTTATGGTGAAACATTATTAACTCCAGCGCCCTTAGTTGGATCGAGCCTACGTAGTTCCGATTTGATATACATTTGATCATAGTAAAACAAACATCACTGATAATTAAATCTGACGTGTGGTTATCCTCAGAAATATAAAATTTATTATCTGCCTTATAACCGTCGGTAACAGTTGAGGGTTCAAATATTGATTGAAAGTGATTCGAGTAAATGTTACTAATATCTACTGGGTCACTTGCTGTTTTTCGAACACCCATCTTTCAAGCAGTCTTGTCTGCCCTACCCCTAGAGTGTTTTTCATAAACCGGAGACGCGGAGAGGGAGCGGCGCAAGTATACTGCGAAGGTGTAGCGAGTTCGCTGCGATAAGGGTGCCAGAAGACTAAACTGCGTACCCAAATCGCCGGAGCTGTCATAGGATTACTTCACTTCTAATAAGACATTTGTCTCTAAGCCTAACCATTTTTTGTTGACGTTTTCGTGCTTTCGTGCTTGTGATTTATGATTATTTATTTTCATGAAGAAGAAGCTAATTTTGAGAAATTTCATTAGTATTCAAAAAAACTAATACTACTATAAAAAAAACTGTTACCCCCTCCCATCAATGCGGAATATTCCACCCTCTCTCCCCCTCCCCATTGCACAAAATATATACATATATACAATACCTAAAGTCCTTCTAATGTATGTAGATACACATTTTTTTTAAATTAAAATTAAAAAAAAAAATAGTTGCCGTAATCCCCCACCACTCTGGGGGGATGCGACAACCTCCTCCTCTCCCTCCTCCACCCCTTTCTATAGTACATAACTATCTATACCGATTCTAGTGCTTCCGGTACTTCATCTTAGTAACTTTAAAGGATTTATTCTAAGGATTTTGTATTTGGTGCAAAATTATCTAATACCCAAGTTCAACGACTATTACTACTATAATAACCGCTATAATTTTCCTTGAAAGTTCATGAACTGCACTATCATCATGAATTTTTTCAGACTTTTCAAGCCAGCAGTTTAGGTTTTATAGGGGGGGGGACGCCCTACTGGAACAAAAATGTGCACTTTAAAGTTGAATATTTCGTAAATGGAGCATTAAATCGAAAAATAGTGGTAACAACCCTGCAGTCATTTTAAAAGACCTATTCAATAATACCCCACACGTTGGGATAGACGACGAAAAAAAAATTCATACCTACACCACTTGTATGGAAGCCACCCTAAAATTTTTTTTTTTTTAATTTTATTTTACCACTTTGTCGGCGTGGTAAGTTTACATACTCGTACAAAATTTCAGCTTTCTAGTACAAACGGTCTCTTAGCAAAACCTCGGACAGACGGACAGAAAGACGGACATGACGAAACTATAAGGGTTCCTTGTAGGTACTACGGAACCCTAAAAAGACAGAAACTTGTGCAACAATCACAAAAATAATTAGGTTTGATTCTGAGGCGCGTCCTACTGGCAAAACCCCTTGGATTGGATTTCACCTACCTACACGAATAATGAACCATGTCAAATAACAATAGAACATGAAAGTATTACAGTAAATAATCTATATGATGAGACCGCTATGCCATCGAAAATAGTTAATTATAATTTTACTAATTTTGTCCACAAAGAAACTTTGTACTATGTAACTAATTACTATGTTGAATGATTTTGTAGTATTACATTCTTCACAAGTGTGTTGAAAAACGTCGTATGATACACGTGTGTATCATATCATATGTGATGATTATCGTCCTAGGCTCTCTTAAAGACCCTCACTTAACGGCTAATCGGCGGTAATCATCACCTATTATACCTTCTGGGATATGAAATATGACGACTTTACTTATTTTACTTGCGGAATGAAACTGGAAATCAAAATGCTTCCTAAACAAATTAATAATTTATATCAGAGTAAAAATGATTTCTTTATCGGAAAGAAGTGTGAGCGACAATGTCGTTACTAATAGCGAGCGCCGAAAGAATAATGAGTGAGTTAGGAGGCTGTGGCCGGCGCCGCGTAATTTATTGCAACTTATTGGTTGGTCAACCTTTCAAAGCTACATTTGGCGTAATGCTGACTTTTCTTTTCCTTCCTCAAAGGAAACAAAAAATATTCAAAGAGAAATAAAACACATTCGCCTGTAGGACGATAGTGAATTTGTACGTTCGATAAAATTTCGAATCTTCGAAGGCGATACATCTGATAGATAGAGAGGCCTGATAGATGACATCTAATTCACTTTAATATGAAGAGTAATGTACGAACAAAGTTGCGTGTATCGTAATTGAGAATATACTATAATTAGTGTATCGCAAAAGCGTATTTTCGAAGCAACATTCATCGAACTAATATACATTGCGTAAAACGTAATACCACGACACAGCCTAAACTTAGGTTAAGGGCAACCATGGGGTGCCGGACTAATATGTTCCTGTGTGTGATTTTATTGTAAAGGAAGGCTAACCATCATGCGGCTCACCTGGTGGTTAGTGACTACTATCGCCTACGGACTTCTGCACCACTAGAAGTCTCAAAGATGCACTGCCGGCCTTTTGCTTAGCTGTTCTTCACCGATCAGCAAAGTTAAGCAACACCCACCGCGGTCATTAGTTTGATGGGTGACCGCTAATGACATTACTACTGAGCGCTTCCGTGCTTTGGAGGGCAATTTAAGCCGTCGGTCCCAGTTGTCGTCTTAGGATGGCAGTCGTTGTAGCATGGTGGTAGGGCATTTAGTAGTCCGTCTGGTTAGCTACCACCCTCAAGTAGAAATTCGGTCGCAAAGCACCAAGATGTGTTCCGGCAGCGGTCCTTGTGAGCCAGTAATTCTAGGTCAACCTGAACAACATCTTCGACCACATCATCACTTACTATCAGGTGTGATGGTGGTCAAAGGCTAAACTATCAAGCAATAAATAAAAACTGTTTATGAGGTCAAACGTAGCAGGTTTGGCCATAACTGTGAACTGGATAACAAGATCAGCTGTTAGAATACTCTGGTAGTTGCTAGACGACAGTTTCGTAAGTAGACGAGGTTTAGCTAACCAGGTTATAATATTGTTCTGAATAAGAAGTTTATTTTAATATTGTTAGGTTTGCAATAACGCCTGCTATGGGAATTACATTGCAAAATCATAAATATACGATAGTTTTTTTTTAAAGTTTTATCTCGCACATGCTATAAAATTTTTCCTATCGTATATTTGTGATTTCAGAAGTTTATGTTATGATTGACGAGCATAGTACCTCCGCATCATTAGGGGAAACCTTGACCCGCGCTCCGAGTAGGTGTTAACCCATATGAAGTGTAAGTTATGAAATATTCAACGACATAGCAGCAAATAAGTTATCAGATTCCTTTTATAAAAGGAGTATATGTTAAATTTAGACATATAACATCATGATACAAGTACCTTGCATTAATCCTATCAAATTGTTCAAAAAAAATTCAATTTTTCTATAAAAATTTTTAAAGATTAAAGAAATAGTTTAATTTAGTGTATAAACGTAGTCAAAGTCATATTACAAACAACAGCAAACTTTTCATAAATTTTATGTTTGAAACCGAAAGATAATAAGATTAATTTTCCTCTAAGTTTTATAATGATAAGTTAATCTTCTCCAGGACTGACAATGGGGTGTTTAATACATTTTCCTCATATCAGTCGAAGAGAAGATTTAAATAATTTACGGTGAAGTTAATCCGATTAGTTTCGGTTTCAAATTAATTTCATATAAATTAATTTTAAATAAACTTTTCGGAAATAATTTCTTTATACTTTTATGAAAGACTGGAATTTCTCGTAATTCTTGAGTTACCCTTACTCTTGTTGCGATCATAGCACAAATCTGTTGATCCTTCATCTAATGTGGGTTGGATTAGGGTTCTGTATGTAGTTTGTTTTAAGGGAAAAAAAAGAAAGGAACTTGTGATACTAATTTAATTTAATTTTAAGAACTGGCTAACTCTCTTATTTTTTCTTTAATATCAATTTATTTTAGCTTCATAGTAGTAGTATTTTTTTACTCACAGGTAAAAATTGGTCTCTGTCAACGGCTGTTGTTAGAAGTCAGTTTCCATTCAAGCCTGCAAACTCATTTAATTTCGTGATAGTTATATACATTAACAAAATGTCGTATGTCCAAACAACCTTATTTCATTTAGCACACCAAGAACGTTTATTAACAATTTACATTTTAGTCAGCCATATTAGGCATATCGAAAAAAAACAGCGAATCTCAGCGTTTGTAATATGAGGCTCGACCTATGACCGGTGTCGTTGAAACAGCCATTATTGCCAATATGTCAAACATTTTCAGATTATTTATTATGTCTTATAGGCTAGCTTTTGATCACTTTTTCACATGCTGACAAGTGTTGAAGATATCAAAGGTTTCAAACAGGCCTAAACCTAGAATAAATACAGGTGCTGAAGTACAACTGCCGAAATGAGACTGGAAATAAATATATATACATATATATATATACATCAACAAAGTCTAGGGATATTTTATATTTTATCAAATATTTAAAAATCTACGAAGAATTCTCTGATATAATAAATAGAAGAATGATAGGTTATTTTAAGGTCTTTAATAATAAATAAAACACATTTCGGGATTTTATGGTTTTAAACAAAAAAAAAGTTTTTTAATCGCCATAGAAAATTAGTATGATAAATAAACTTCATTTCTTCTTATGGATTAGGAAAAAATATAAAATCTTATTATTAATAATCAGTGTTGCCACCTCTACCATTAATAACACATCGACATCGATTGTTCATACTTAAAATTAAATTGTTAATATCATGCTGTGGTATGAGGTCCCATGTTCTTTGCAAGTGTTCGTAAAGTTGTTGTTCCGTTGTGTAAAAATAAAAAAAACGTCGGGAAATCTCTCAAAGCTTTTCGTTGTAGCATGTCCCAGGCATGCTCGATAGGGTTTTAAGTCGGGTGACTGTGCAGGCCAATCAAACACTTGAATATCACGATCTTGGAGTGCGGCTGACACCAGCCGCGCCGTATGGGAAGGAGCATTATCGTGCATGAGTAGAAATTCTTGGCCCATTTGCATTCTGCGTGGGACAATAACAGGCTCTATAACCCCCTGGTGGTATTTTTGAGCAATCATGCTGCCTTGGATCCAAACGAGCTGAGTTCGTCCGCCAAGACGAATTCCTGCCCACACCATGATTGTCCCGCCTTGGTATGAGTGGATCTCCTCTCCCTGGTGTTCTCCAAATGTGCATACGACGTGAATCTGGATGAAACGCAAACCGGGACTCATAGGTGAACAGCACCAAAGACCATTGTTCGTCACTCCATGCTAAATGCTCCCGAGCCCACGAAAGCCACCGATCGCGATTGCCACGGCGCAATGCTGGAAAACGTAACGGTCTTCGAGCATGAAGACCAACTTCATGCAACCTCCTTCGCACGGTTTGGTTGCACACCAGCAGCTGGTGGTTTGTACTAGTTGCATCGCTGTGATATTGGGTTGTCCTCTGGCGGTCATTTGGAGAAATCGATCCTGCCGCTGCGTAGTAACACGATATCTACCCGTGTGCCGTTCAGTTACAACCCCTGTACTGCGATAACGTGACCACAACCTTGATATCACGTTTTGGCTTGTGTGTATGGCCTCCGCAACGACGCGTTGAATAGCACCTTTTCTAACATGCCTACGGCTCGTAACGTTTCATCTCGACTCAAATGACGACGTGACATGACACTTAAAGCTCACACGGCACGTTAAATTAAAAAAAAACAATCCAGTCACTTTTCATTAATTATTATTAATAAAACAATTTTAATTTTCCTTAACGTAACGAAATGCTAACAATTTTGCCTCCGTATTTTTTATTATTTTAATAACGATGCCAAATTTTGAAAGTAGAATAACAGAGATTTCAATATGTACTAATAAGATTTAAAAATAAACTAATTTAAAAATTTAAAACTATAAAGCCTTAAATAATTTAGGATTAAGGTATCCCTAGATTCTGTTGATGTGTGTATATATATATTAGAGTCAAGGCAAGTGTGAGTCGTGCCTGAGATACATTTAAGCTGTGCTTTTGGTCTGCCACCGATGGAATAACAAGCACAAAACGGCCACTGACAAATCCAACTCAAGACCCACATTTGTAACAAATAAGACTTATAGCGCTCATTTCTACACAAAATGTTCGAAACACTTAGAGAGCAGAAGCTCAGATTACGTACATTCAAAGTGTGTAGTACATAAATTACATCTGAGTGTTGCAATATACACCACACATTAAACAAATAGATTTTATAATTTTGCTGAAAATAAGGCTTTATTTTCTCTGCAATTAAAACAAAAATAAGATATAATATTTAAAGCGCTCGACTTGGTTTGAAACAAACATGCCGTAATAATTGCGTCGTGCATGTGTTGCGCCAGCGATTTTTCACTATGAAAATAATGTAATGCGTAACCCAATTCGGAGGTATTGCATCGCTTCAGTATCGCCGCCAATAAGTTACTGGCAATTTGTCACGTGGCACGACAGAACCGAGTGTGAGACATGACAACATCGCTATAACGAGCTGCAATACTATTCCGCCATCTGCCGAAATCTGATCACATTACCCCACATTTTGTGAAAAACAGATTTTAAACAAGTTTCAGTCGTCTGTTTGTAATTCCATAAAACTTTGGGAATAAAAAATTATCTTATTTACTAGTTGTAATTACACCCTCCTTACTTTTATAACAACGTTATCGTTCATGAAGTTTCAAAAGCCACAACCAAAAAGGAAAAAAAAAACGCTAGTTTGTGTAGTAGGAGGATGCACAGTGAAATAAATCAAAGTAAACATTTTGAATAACACGTTTAATATATAATATTTCTCATGACGTATAAGCAACATTATTTAATTCTTAATAGTGCGCAATTGAAGCTTTTATAGAAAAATGTTACGTACTCTCAATATGATAGAGAAAAGTAAACAAAAAATACAGGAAAATAGCATCCCAGAGATAAGCACACGTTTTGGATTTTTTGTAGAAATCTATGACTGTGGTTTCTCGGCTTCTTGTTTCCCCGTTTATCAATTACCTCAATATATAAAAAATCACGTAGAGAACAAACATTATGATATTAGAGCTTTATTTTCTATTAATACATAGCTGTTTTGTATATATTATTTTATGTATTCATGTAGAATATTTTTGAAAGATTTTTTATATTCTAGTTGAAAAGGATAATTTCTTATCATAATTTTGCAGATTGAACTTCGGTGTACTACTGGCAATTAGTTCATTTACCTATTACTTTAAGGTCTCCGAGTAAAACGAGTAAGCGTTTGCGACGCGAGTACAGTATTTGAGAAGAACGTCATATAATTTCAAAACACAAATCGAAGGCTTTTTCTGTTTTATTATTGAAATATTTTTTCATTACTTGTACAGTTTAAATGAAGACGTCTAGATTATTTTGTATCCATCTCTAAATTTTAAATTTTGACACATGTCCTTTTAATTATGAGTTCATAACTGCAATTTTGATGCGGCCTTCAGTATACAGAAATATTTTTTAGACAAAGCGCAAGTCAACTGCACTATCTTTAGATAATGTAGCTTTTGTTGGAGAATTTGAAGTTTAACCAAACCGAATGTAATAATTACAAATACTTTTATGACACGATCGAGAAATTTCTCAATCGTGCGCTCGTAGAGTCAAAAATTCTTCCGGTTCGGCTGCGTGGCGTTTGTGATGTCACGTCGGCTTAGCAGGAAAATTAGGCGGAATTGTCACTAAATATATTTTTATATTTTTTAGTGTTTTATTAAATTATTAATTTGATGTTTTCTTAAAATATTTGTTATTATTGAATATGGATATCCGCAAAGTAACGCTTGAATCTATTCAAACTGAATGTAATTTCCAAACCCTAACCTTCTCTTTAACTGAATAAATGTTTTTAAAAAATTGTAAAGATATCATTCAAATCCTACGAATAAATATAATTATTCGTAGTTCAAATCACTCACTTTTTCTTATCGGGATCCTGGCATGTTATAGATATACGTGTCGTCTACCCAAATACCTGATCTCAATTTCGGGACGCGCATCAGCGAGTCAATAATATGAAGGTTGTGAATATAAAAATGCTAGTTGTAAGCCTTTGTTCATTTAGGTTTATGAGTAGGTACATGGTATGCCATCGAAATAGTTGGTAAGCATTTAGTATAATAAAAGTGAGGAACTCATATGCAGGTGCGCAACATGATATGAATACTTTTGTGCAGGAAGCAAATGAAATGAAAATAGAAATGCTTCTTGCACAAAAGTATTAAAAAAAATAACACACATCATTTAATTAGGTAATCAGTTATAAAAATATTGTTGTATTGAATTTGTCTGTAGTCTAACAAGTACTTGTACTACAGTGAAAGTCATCTTGCTAAAGCTCGCCCGGCTAGCTTCCGATTACTCAAGTCGATAATCTATCGCCAAGCACCTAACATTATGTTTCATACTTCCAAGTTACTTTGAACATCACCTTAGACTGCATCATCAGTTAACATTTTACTCAACTTATCATTTATAAAAACAAATGAATTTCCATAAGGTAATGCTTCAATTGATGAATATTAATTGTTATAATATGTATCAAGTGCAACACAGAATCTGAAATAAAAACAATTTTTCTCAAATGATAATTGCTAAGTAGAATAATTTAGTTTTTTAGTAAACGTCTACAACATTGAATCGTTCCACAATTTTCCGAATATAAATGTGTTTATTCTATTTTCCCACCCAAAGCCTCTTAAAATATTTTAACAGTCTTACGACATTAAGTACTCATGGTTTATTCATGCTGATTTAGCCCAGTCATTTGTCCCTATCCACTGACGAATTTTCCACTGGTATAGTAAAAACATTGTTCTGAAAATGGTTACTTGCAGGCGAAATCACTCAAGGGAAAAAATAAAACGAAGAACCGACCCTAACGACCACCAAGTGATATCATTAGCTGATGTTCACTACAAGACTCGAATCGGAATCCTCCTTAGCCTCTCCTAGCAGAGAAGCCAGGAGAGGCTAAGGCTCGTTTATTTATAATTAGATACTTAGATAATAAGAGGATACAAACGCTGCGTATTAGACAATGACTTTCCTTAATTAGGTAGGTATGAACCCATCTCGTAGAATCCAACTCCATAACTCTGGGTAGACTATAGTAATCTTATTGTGTATATACTCTGTGCTAGAGATTTAAATGGTATTCTACACCATTTAAGCACATTTTCATAAATTTTACTATCCTAATAATTATGATTTTATATTATTTACCATAAAAACAAGAACGATCTTACCGAAGTATATTACTGTACACACTTGATTTAATGTTTTATTGAATAAAATATAAGAAATGCTTCATATATATTATGTACTCAACCGCATTGATGATTTGACACCATGGAATAGATAGGTAAGTACAACCTCATCGTATTTTTGGGGTTCTTTAATAAAACATACAATCAATAAAAAAAAAAATTTTGATCTCCGATTTTTGAACTCTAATATTCTATAAAACACAGTGGGATTACTACTACCTATCTTTTCCATGGTGTCAAATCAACAATACGGTAGAGTTAATACCATAACAAAACATTAATTCAAAATTTGTATTTTGGTTGCTATCAGGCATCAGCGAGTAAATTACAGGCACATGAAACTTAGCAACTGTATATCTCAGGATCATGGGCGTAGTGCAGTTCGTCACTTGTGACGAAATGCACCTGTTTAAGGCTGAGTTTACCGCTCAACATCAGGTGGACTTCGTAAAAGTGTTCAATCAGAATCTTATAAAAAAAATATCTTTACCATTCAGAAACTATACTTTATCTAACTAGCCGATGTAAGATACAAACGTAGCAAGTAACGAAATGATGAAGCCAGTTTCTTAGGAAATATGTACTTTATATCTTATTTTAGCTGGACTTCTGAGTAGTTCCCGAAACCACTAAACATTACTGCAAATGCGGTCACAGCCGCGGGCAGATGCTTCAATAATCACATGTATTGTTTCTTTAACAACGCAACATATTGTAAAAAGTTGTGGCTCTATGGTAGTCGCCTGCTTCAAATCAACCCTCCTTGATCTACAACAGCCGCTAATTTTCGGTTACTGAATGCATTATGATAGTGAATGACGTGTCGTAGCTTTGGAATCTCGTGGTCCGGGATTTTGTTTCCCGGTATATATAACTACTTAAGCACATTAACAAATTATAAGTTTGAGTTGCTCTCACTATAGCACTCACGATTGCTTCGTGATCAAGGAACGTATATTAACGTTCCTTGACATGAGGCCATCGACCCATAAGAAGTATAATATTTAAATTTAAAGTCTGTTTTTTCTTACCTGTCTTATTTTATAAACAAACATGGCAGTTGATCATCCAATGACAAAATTAGTGATGGGGTCCCATCGAATGAACGACGAGCCGTTCTGAACAATACTATGAAACTGAGAGATTTCATTAAAACGTAATATAAATACATAGTTTCGTTTGCTCTTTATTCATTTTGCACATTTTCTTTTTAATATCGTAACTTGGAAATAATCGATTTTTGTAATAAAATTGTTTATTTACTTTTATTCGATATTGATGCGACGACGAGCATAGTGAGGAGGAGCGTTATGCTGTTTTCAGACGACGCGACGGCGACGCCGTGTGTACGCCGCAAGCTCCATGGTATGAGCACGGTTCGGTTCAAAAGTTCATTAAAGGTTCGAAAAATCATGAATACAAAGTTTGAGCAATCAATTTACACATATGCCAGCTTCTAAATTATTATTACTGAATTTAGAACGCTTTCTTAAGTGCCAAAATCGCTAGGAACTGCAGCTGCGTATATTCCTTTGTTTGTTGATTTATTGCCTAGCACGCACTAACCTTGACTGCCGGAAAAACAAAAGAACACATTTCATGAATCTTTAGTAAGTCTATTGACCATTACGCTAATTGGCAGTGCGTATCTGATGCCGGTGTGGCTATGATTAAAATAGCTGTCTATAATATTTTCTTACTTATTTCAATGTTGGTAGTAGGTGAGGCTATCGAGGTAAATACAGTTCGTGCAACAGTATGTGACAAATAACTGTCGAAATAAGTCTAAAACCAATAGCAAATTTTGAACTGGAGCGACAAGATAGTAAGTACATGGTAAAGATAAAATGTAAGCTTTATATGGTACTTACTTTTGTGAACACTCCAGGAAAATCACAATTACATGAAAACTCAGTCCTTGAAAAGTAGCAGAAAGTCGTCAGTCCAGATAATAACACCGTCCAATTCACAAAGCACACACAAGTCCACAAGATAGCCAGGTTGTCAGTGAATAATCCGGTAAAACTCAATCACACGATTAAATCAGAATCCTTGAAGAGTAGCAGCTAGTCGTCGGTCCAGATAATAACAGGGTCCAATCACAAAGCACACACAACTCCACAAGAAAGCCAGGTCATCGAGAATCAATGTTAGGAGAGCACCCGAAACGTACAAGATCAAGCGAAACAACGGAACGAATGTCGTATCTTGACGTTAAGTCATTCAGTGCTGCCAGCTGTATAATAAACAAAATCATCCCATTCAATTTAAAAAATAAAATTAGCAAAAAGCATCCCTTGGTTTTTGCCTTATTCCATTCCACCAAAATTGAATCAGACTTAAATGGATTATACAAATTAAATTATCTATTAAAAAATATATGTCATTTAATAAATATTTTTTGTGGTCAAAGGCAATCAGCAATAAAAAAAAAGTTGTGTATTTTGAGATTATGTGAAACAGTATCCGTATTATGAGTTCCGTATCAACACAGAATTTACCATAAAATCGTTATGTTTTTCATACAGTGCGAGAGCCTTACCCGCACTTGGCAAGTTTTTATTATTGGTAGATATTGGACTAAAATCAAATCAAGTTTGACGCTTGTACGTGTTAACGTTTTTACCATAGAGCAAATATAAAAATCGGTAAATAAAGCAGGTTTCTTGTATGAATATCCCCTTTATTTTAAACATATTGTTATTATGTCTTATTATTTGTTAGGCAATATACTATTTTAACCCATATTCCGTGAACATTTAAACGGGCTACCTATTACCGTTCCAAAGATACAGTCCTTTTAAGGTCAGACGGACTGAAGGACATTCGCGGCTATATAATAGGGTCCACTTTCTATAACTGAACCCTAAAAATTAAGCTAAATTATACTTATCTACTTGTTTTAACTATACAACCAGTTAGTATAATGAGATGAACGAAATATGTTAAGTTGTTCACTTCAATTATTCATTATTTTGATACCCATGTTCCCATCACTAAAATTCATAGATAAGATAGATTACTTAATGTCAAAACACTGTCATTACTGTCAACAGTTTTTGTGATCATTACGTTAATTGATTTATATTTTGTAAATATCTATAAATTTCAATGATATTTGTATGTTTTTCGAAGCGTGATGTTTCTTTTATTAGGTCTACTCAGTTGTGAATGGCCAAATATAAGTGATTATGACGGCAACTTGTGATTTTGTAGCAGAGGTATGTTTGTTTACATTTTAAGACAAGTAAGAAAAAACAGACTGTACTATCTCTGTCTCGTCTTTTCGTTTTTACGCAGTTTATTCGTAAGCTATCGTTCCTTGTGCTTAAATGATTTACCTTAACTCTTGTTCAAATTGCTAGCAAAGCTTTGATCTTGTATGCGGGTGGAATCGTAATGACGTAGACTCCTCACATTCATAATGTACTAAATATAGGTTCATTTTAAGGTTTGTTTTTACATTTATAGCATATATATATAGATTACTGATTGCCCTCACTCTCATTTCATGTGAAAACTATTTTATTTTTCTAATTACGTCAAATCGCGTACGTAGTCCAGTAGCCCAAGCACGAACATTTGAACAGTTGATAGTCCGTAACGGAAAAGTATCGAGTTTACGGTACTTTAACGCAGGAGGCGATGGTTGACAGCACGACGCATCTTTTGTTGGCTAACGTAAACTCGATACGATTACAAAAGTGACGTCATCCAGCGTAAATCACAACAATTATACACAAACTTCTTTCTAAGAGCTAATTCATTCAAAAGAGGTTTTAATTCTCTTTCAGCCTATACAAAGTTCCTCTTTGATTGATATTTAGCAAATTAAGCGTTTTGTTTTGTGAAAACCAAGCATATTTTTTTCCGTAGGTATATTACTTTTCTCTATACATTACTTTAGTGAACTAAACTTTATTGTGACATCTTTAGAGGTATTCAAAATAAAATATTATATTTGAATTATGAGCTATAAATTCTCAAGCCTAGCCTAGCCTCTCTTCTATCTACGCCACTGATAATTTACCTAGTATATGAATTACAAAGGGCTACTACCAGAATCTACACAACATGGGGTTTTCTTCTCAAACACTCTGTGTGTCTGGGGAAAGAGCTTCAGGGCGGTTTGCCCTCTTGCTGTGGCTTTTCTTACCTCATTACGATGAGGCAGTCTGTAGGGGTTGGTGTTATACCATCAGGTGTCTGCAGTCCTACCGCCCAGTGAGCAGTAGGAGCCTGGGCGATCAGACCGCGCCAGGTTGATTCCGCTGGTGGAAAGCCCAGCGGACTGATCGGCGACCACGGCGTTGCCCACTGGGGGTATCGCTGCATTCACCGTGGCATCTTTATTTTCAAGGTCTTCTGTAGGCAGGATGTGCTCTCTGGGATATGGCTTCGAGTGTTTTCTGCTACTTATTTCAGGCGGTTTTGCGTGCAATGGTGCAATGCCTTTGATGTGAGGCAGGCAGGGTTTGTCCGCTTTGGCGAACATGGATGTGGCTACTCTTCGAATGAACTGCTCTATGTTCTCGTGTTTGAGGTCTTTGGCAATTGTGGCGTTCCGCACATATCTTGGTACGCTCACAATTGTCCTCAGGCATCTATTTTCAATCACTTGGAGTCTGTGCTTGTTACAGTTTGCTATAAATGCGTACCAAGCTGGTCCCGCGTACGTTATACGAGATCTGATGTAGGCCTTATATATCATCAGCTTTGTATTTATCTTCAGTTTGGACTGAAGCACCGGGCGTAGTCTGGCACTGGCTGCTTTTGCTTTGCTGATGGTTTCATCGACGTGGTGGTGGAAGTTGAGGCGTCTGTCAATAGTGACGCCAAGGTATTTCACTCTGTCTTGCCATTCTATTTGTTCGCCTTGAAGGGTAAGGCGAGGCGGCGGGTTCTTGCATCCAATGGCTATTGCCTGCGTTTTCTTCACGTTGACAGACAACCTCCACTTCCCCAGCCAGTCCGGCAGGGCGTCGAGAGTAGGTTGTAGCCTCTTTGCTGCATTGTTTCGCTTAATTGACGTGGCGAAGTAAGCTGCATCGTCCGCATACAAGACCAGCTGCGCGTGCCCAACGACAGGGATGTCGTCGGTGTACCACGCGTAGCAAAACGGTGCAATGCAGCTTCCCTGTGGCACGCTGGCTTCGATCTTCTTTTCTGAGGATACGACGTCTTCTATAGCGAATTGAAACCACCTGTCTTTCAAGTATGAGGCTATCACTTGCACTATCTTCCTGGGAGCGGAAGACTTCGACAGTTTGTGCACTAGCCCCTCGTGCCACACCCTGTCGAAAGCCTTCTCCATGTCCAATAAAACTGCGACTGTGTATTCCTTCTTATTCATGGCTGTGGCCATTTCATTCACCAATCTAGTGACTTGGAGCGTCGTGGAATGTTCCGCCCTAAACCCGAATTGTTCCATATCAGAATCTACACCTTTTAACAGAGGGAGGAGTCTCAGAAAACCCTGAAGGGCCGCCAGCCAGCGTGAAGAGTAGCTTGCGCTAAATTTTATGGTGTTTCAGTAGAAAAAGGCTATTGAGTTCAAGCAGTGTAATCTATAAGTTCTAATTGTTCACTAAAGGTGATTCCCGACAGAATTTTCGTCTCCAGCGGTATTTTACCATCTGTCCTGGGAAAGAATAATGCTGTGAAAATCTGGAGCGCGTAGTGATGTACCTAACAGTGTTGCAAAGACAAACCACGTAGCATTTCAAGAATGCGCCGTTACTACAAATCGGTAGTCATGTGACTTGTAACCGTCTAGGCTTAGTGTTGTTTTAAGTTCATATTAATTTAAGGATCATAAAATTGTTTATTTTGTATGTCAGCTTATGGTTGGATTATATATTTTTTGGACTGTCTCTGTTATACATTACCGAAAATCAAGAAATTACAACTTATGGTGTAGTTTTGTCTTTTTATTAATCAACTTTCCTGTATTTTTAAGGAATAGTGTGGCAAAAGAGCATGATATCGATCTTACCTAGGCCTATAACAAGATCAGAGGGGGAAAAAATGCTTCTCACGGCACTGCTATGAGTTCGCCACCCTATAGTATTTTATGCGCCACCATTAGGAGCGCACACTGATTCATATCATTATCACTGTTGTATGCTCAATGCGTAGCAACACCCACTCACACCGACCTAAGTAGGGGCATGCTGCCACGAATTTTGTCTTAGTCGCGTTTCACGACATCCAACAAGAGGATATTAAATAATCCTTATATTCATAAGCCACGAACTGTTCGGTATACATAACAAATGAAACGCACAAGTGCATTTCGTTTCTTTTTATTTAGAGCCTAAAGTCAAATAACACAGCTTCTACGTTTCACATTAAAATCTTCTTCTTCATAGTGGTTAGAATGTTGGCGTGAGCATGGTCATCCCCTCAGAGTTCGTAAGTAGTTAAACTGAAAATCCGTTGGTATTCCTTTCGTGTCGCTGGCTGTATTATTTTGGTGCATTTGTTGATAGCTTTGGTTGATCTTGAAATCTTGAATGGATGGGTGATCTGCTGCGAACAATTTGACCATGCACAATGAAGAATTTCATAGCATCATTATTACGCCGCAAGACATATCCAACGAGCAAAATTGGTGTAAATATAGACTAGAATATAGACGCTGTTTGATGAAGAGTTTGGAAAATGTCCTGAATTAGGTTCATCACTTCCCTCCAGTGCCATAAATTAATAAATACATACCTACCTACTTTGTGCCTGGTAAACAAAATGGTACATTTCTACTTGTAATCTTGCTGCCATGCTTGAAACTCTTTTCATAGGTAAATTATGAATGAACAAGCACATTAATAACACGAATTTTCGATGTTGTATCGCATTCGAATACGTTAAGTCAGCCATCTCACTGAAAAAAATTTCGCAGTAACATAACATTCGTAGATTTTTGACAGACCCTCGATAGCCAGCCTTAGAGCTTACGTAATAGTTAGGTTCGTGCTCACGATTTTATACAAAGTTGTCTACGTGACGAAACGTTCACGTTGAAACCTCTACACGTTAGATGTCAAAACCATTCGTTCTGTCAAAATTTTGCTATTTTTACGCACTGTAGGGGCGCTGATCAAATCCTATACAAAATGGTGACATTTCGAATTGTAACGAAACGGTTACGTTTTTGCAAGTTATTCGTGCTGGGGCTACAGCTCATCATTCGTAATTGTTTATTATTCGTAATTGTTAATTAAGATCCATAGTGCACGTGATTATCACAACTTAGGGCCAATTTCACCAAACTATTTTTTTTAATGTTATTGTGACGGAACAAGCACGATGCCCACCTGATGTTAAGCGGTATCCTCTGCCTATAACAGATGCATTTCATCACAAGTGACGAACTGCACTGCGCCTATCACCTTGATACATACTTGTTCAGTCTCATTTTAAAACTAGGATAAAACTGTACGAGGCTATTAACAGCCTACAGCTGATAGTAAGTACCTACTTATTCTAATCTATATCCAATACCAAGGAGTTTTCTTTTTTTTGTTTGAAGTTCTATGGCAGCTTCAGCCTATCATATTTTAATGGTCCAAAGTATGCAGTCATCCGAGTATTAATTAAACCCTAGTTTGGTTAAATTGGGCTTTACCGCTTACATATCGGTATTTAATCAATTATAATAATTATTTTTTTAAATCTTGTGTATATTTTCACAGTGTCAGTGGGTAAAAAATAATATTTATAAAGTGTTTAACTGGGGAATTTTTAATGAGGGAACTTCAGTATTCATTGCAGCGGTGCAGTTTTTTTTTTCCACCTGTGAGCTGCCGTTATAAACAAAATACTGCGTACACTACAGCTCTCTACAATAAAAGCATTTAGACAACCAGCAAGTAATTTCAGACTCAAAAGCTCCAGCCCACTATCAGTAGGCAGCGTGTCCCGCATGCTGACGTAAATTAGTTTTAAATCAAATTTAATCTCAGCATTTTAAATTAGTACAATTACAAGAATTGTGTTTCGAAGTGTCCTTTTTGTTAATTTTCACAAATTGCACGTTTGCTTATAAATATTACGAAAAAGTTTATGTAACTTTAAAGTATTTATTATCTTTCTTGTCAACCGTGGCGCACTCCTTGTTATAACGAAAAATAATCACAATATTTTGAGTCTCTGCGCAATTTTGCCTACCACAACGGTTTACCGAAATTACATTTACGTTGAAAATTTATAGTTATTTTTTTTTATTTTTTTATGCCTGATAGGTTAGCCTTTGACCACTATCTCACCTGATGGTAAGTGATGATGTGGTCGAAGATGTTGTTCAGGCTAACCTAGAAGTACTGGCTCTCAAGGACAGCTGCCGGAACACACCGTTAGGTGCTTGGCGACAGACTTTCTACTTGAGGGTGGTAGCTAGCCAGGCGGGCATTCGCAAAATGCCCTACCACCATGCTATAACGACTGCCATCCTAAGACGACAACCGGGACCGACGGCTTAACGTGCCCTCCGAAGCACGGAAACGCTCAGTAGTAATGTCACTAGCGGTCACCCATCCAACTCCTGACCGCGCGAGTTAAGGAACCCCAATACACCCAAATCAGCTTCGTCAACAAAACCTCACCACTAGATCAGCAATAAGTAATTAGGACATGAGGCACTGGTGGGGAACTGCTGAATTACGGAAAAGTAGTATATAAGGTTTAGATTTTGTAAAATAGAATTAATTATTATTTGTATAGACTAAGTTGTCACTCTGCTTGTTTAAATAAATTATTTTTTTTAAACAAAACCAGTTGTCAGTTACTTAATTGGCGCTAAGGACAGGATCAAAGAGATGTCATTATGAAATATCATGATGGCAAAACATGCCATAGAGGCATAACAGAAACTTTGGCCAAACTTAAAAGATATTACTGGTGGCCTAATATGAAAGAAACAGTAACGGCAATACTGAATGCTTGCGAACCATGTAAAAAAATGAAATATGATAGGAAACCCATAAAACCTCAGATTCAGCTTACACAAAATCAAGACTCTCCATTTCAGGAAGCTTTTATGGACTTACTATTTATTGAAGGAAAGTATTATCTAACGGTAGTAGATAGCTTTAGTAAATTAGCACAAGCCATTGAAATACCTAATAGAAGTACACCAGAGATAGTTAGAGCTTTAATTAAGTATTTTAGTATGTATGGTCTACCTAAGAAAATTAATTGCGATTCAGGTACGGAATTTAATAATGCTTTGATAAAGGAAATGTTAAACTTATATAAAATTGACCTACACATAGGTACCCCTAATAACCCTAGTTCAATGGCGATAGTCGAAAGGTTTCATTCAACAATTATAGAGATTTATCGATTAGCTAAATATGATAAGAATGAATTAGACGCCGCTTCCGTTATGACATACGCCATTATGGCATATAATAATACGATTCATTCCGCAACAGAGTTCACCCCTTTTGAAATAGTATTTGGGCAAACCGATTCTGGTAATGTTTTTGACCTAGATAGAGAGAAAAATTTAATGCAAAAGCTTTTAATAGATCATAGGAAAAGGCTCAAAGTTCTTTATGAATATATTTCGGAAAAACTAGCAACAGAAAAAAATAAAGTTAGGGACAAGAGAGGTGGCGAAGAACCGCCAACGATTAAAACTGGCGATGAAATCTTCATGAAAACTACTAGGACTAGGAAAGCTAAAGAAAAGCCCAGGTTCGAGAAAGCTAAGGTGATAGGTGAAGTTCAGCGAAACATAGTCCCCGTAGAACTTAATAAAAGGGCAACTAGAGTAGCAGTTAAAAATGTAAAACGTCCTCCACAGATCATGTCTAGTACTCCTGGTACTACTAGTGAACGAAGCAACCTCGCTGGACCTTCAAAACCTCGATCAGAACCCGGGGATAGCCTCACTGAAGATGGGAGTAGCAGTGAAGAAGAATAGCTTCTGGACTATATTTAAGTCGTTAGATTTAGGATCATTAGGATCACAGATAAACAGTAACATTGAGGATTTTAATAGCTTAAGGAAACTAATTAAGGATAATAATTTTAAGAATGAATTATTAGGTATAGAAAATCAGATAGAATATTTAATTAATGTCACTTCAGACAGATTGATTCAAATTTTACCCAGTAATTCTCGTAGTAGAAGAGCAATTTTTAGTCCCTTAGGATCATTAGTAAAAGCTATTTCAGGCAATTTAGATGAACAAGATGCAATTAGGTATAATTATCAGATAACGATGTTGAACAATAGAGAACACCTTGTTGAACGTAAGATTTCATCGATGCAGAAAGCTTTTGATAATTTAGTAAATATTTCTGAAACAATAAATTCAAATATAAATGAGTTAGGTTCGAAAACTATCGAAATGGAAGCAGTAATACTATACGAATCTAAATTTAATCAAATGATACATGTAATGAACTCTTTGTATCAGATTCTAAGTAACTTTCGAACTTGTTACGAAAACATTCAAGAAATAGAAACAGCGATAGCGTTTAGTAAACTCCACATACTACACCAATCAATTATAAATAGCACAGAATTATTTAATGCCTTACTAGCTATAAGCAAACACGCTAGAACGATATACCCCATTAGTATAGATAATTTATCGAAGTTAGAACGTAACATTATTTTAAAATCTTACATAGATAGTAGTAAATTAGTTTTTGTATTAGAAATCCCTTTAATAGACACAGAAACATATAATTATTACAAGGTTATTCCCATCCCTATTTATAATTCCCTTAACACCTTTATCATAATCCCAAAATACCCCTATTTAATGGTGAATAGATTGAAATACATGCCCGTAGCGACACCCTGCGAGGAAATAGAAAACAACAGATTCTTGTGCGATGAAAACAACATAATTCAATACCCAACAGAAACCTGTATTGAACAGATAATGCTCTTAAAAAACAATCTTAGTCAATGCTTAAAAAACTATATTAAAATTGAGAAGACCAGAATACAGAAGGTTACAAAGAACGATTGGTTGATTTACTCAGAAGAAAGAATAATTATCACGGAAAATTGCAACAACGAAGTTCACAAACATAATCTTGAAGGCACATATATTTTAACGCCAAGTCAGCATTGCGAAATACAAATAGAAGAAATCATTATAAATGCCACTTCAAATACGACAGATTCCAGTCTTCAACTTCCAGTCATTCAAATACCAGAACTGCAGTACAACATTGAAACCAGGACCAAGAAGATGGACTTACGAAACGTGGACTTTACGGACATAAAAGAAGTGCTACGAAGTGCAAAATTAAGTTATAGTGATGGTGCAAATGTAGAAAATAACATAGTTACATTTAAAATTAGCATATGGACTGTATCTCTTTATATTATTGTGTCAATTTCAGGAACGACTTTCTTTATGTTTAAATTTCAGCATAAATTATATTGTAGAAATTCTCCGAAGTCGTCTGGGTCACCTTCGGATAATTTCTCTCTTGGGGAGGGAGGAGTTAAGGAACCCCAATACACCCAAATCAGCTTCGTCAACAAAACCTCACCACTAGATCAGCAATAAGTAATTAGGACATGAGGCACTGGTGGGGAACTGCTGAATTACGGAAAAGTAGTATATAAGGTTTAGATTTTGTAAAATAGAATTAATTATTATTTGTATAGACTAAGTTGTCACTCTGCTTGTTTAAATAAATTATTTTTTTTAAACAAAACCAGTTGTCAGTTACTTAATTCGCGCGACGTTGCTTAACTTTGCTGATCGGTTAAGAACAGCTAAGTAAACTTCGCTAGGAGCGCTTCAATATAATAGTTAATACCTAAATGGGCGTATTTTTGGAAGAATTGGTGTCTTCACATATTATCCATATATATTACTAAACTTACCTTACGCGGTCTACATATGGATATACTTACTAAGTAAATATAAAAATGTCAAAAGTTTAGATTCAGTTGGGTAAAAAATGGTTAATACCTGAAGTTTTCATTATTTTATAGCGGTAAGGTTAGTTTTGGACCACGTCTCATCTGATGGTAAGTGGCGATGTGGTTGCTTGGCGACAGAATTTATTTCTGAAAGTGGTAGATAGTCAGGTGAGCATTCTCAAAATGCCCCATTATCATGCTATAACGTCTACTATCCTAAAATAATCGTGACTGACTGCTTGACAATATCTATACTGCTAAATTGTTGCAGCTTACATCCCTATCTATTAAATAATAATAATAATAATATTTTTAATAATAATAATATAATAATAATATTTATTTATTCATTACAAGACACAATAATTTCATTCACTAACTACTAAACTAGGCTGATTGGCCTGTATTATAGTGTTTAGTACTCTCCTGGTCTATTTAATATCTTGGATCTACAAATACAATACAATATATAAATTAATAATTACTTAAAAATTTTACAAGGTTATTATTTAGATTTGAATTAAATAGAAAATCATTGAAAATTTGCTTTTCATTAGAATCACTAAAACCAAAATTCTACGATCATCTTACTATTCACGGTCTATTTTATTATATAGAAAAGAAATACGAAGTTCCAGATTCAAAATATGAAAAACATTACCGGTTTAAAAATATATTAATGGGTCTATATGTGTGAGCAAATTTGGTGCTATACCAAAGAAATAGTAGTTTGTAGGTTTACCAGATGCCGACTGGTGTATGCAGTTTTAGAAGAACTTCAAACTTGCTTGTAGAACACTTGAGAAACCCATATGTTGACCTCAAAGCGTTACGCAATATGTATTCGACATAGGCGTTCAATTTGGTGCCACAGCCTAAAAATTGTTGCCCTGAACAGCTTCCTTCTAATCCCACTGACAATGATGTTTCCACGACAGCTCAAAGTAGTCAAAACATTGAAAAGTTCTATAATAATACGAACCAAATTGTGAACATGCAAACAAAAACGATTGATTACCACTTTAATAAGTAATTGTTTTAATAATGAATCATTTTCGTTTATTTTCGTATCTGTTCCTCGCAAGTGTCTTTAAAAACCTCGTATTAGTCTCATGTCATAATATCATAGTCTCAGCGCACTTGAATCATAATATGCTCTGAGGAACAATAATTTACTTTTATTTACTTGCGAAACGAGACTCGAAACCAAAATGCTTCCTTAACAAAATTATTAAATTTTTCAGAGCATAAATGATTTCCTGGCAGGAATGAAGTGAGAGCGACGATGTCGTTACTTAGAGCGAGCACCGAAAGAATAATGAGTGAGTTAGGAGGTTGTGCCCGGCGCCGCGCAAATTATTGCAACTTATTTGTTGGTAAACCTTTCAAAGCTACATTGGGCGTAATTTTGGCTTTTATTTTCTTTCCCCAAAGGAAACAAAGAATATTCGAATATAAATAAAACACATAAAGCTTTTAAGACGAGAGTGATTTGGTTCATTGTGTATAAATTTGAAACCTTCGAAGCCGATACTCGTGGCCTGATGGATGAGACGTCATAAAACTCTTACTTTAATCACACTCTTATTTTAATCGTACAACTGATTCACTTTGATTGACGATAAACATAATGTCAGAACAAATAAGACGTACGTGAAGAGTCAACCGTGGGGTTACGGGCTTGAATTACATCCCCAACATATCTTCCTTTATGGGAGTCCTAAAGGGAAATTAAGGAAAAAATCCAGAGAGTGGGCAGCAGTACCGTCTGAAAAACTGCCATTTAGGAGGATTTTGTTCAACAGTGGATGTGTATCAGCTATCGATGTGATTTGATGTCATGTAATGTGAAAGGATCTTTTGTTTAGTCATTTTAGTGTTAGTCAAGAAGAATGGATTAGCTAATGAGAAATTAGCCGCATGTGTTAATAAAGAACAGCTTGTCAAAATCTTATATAAAAATAAAGTTTATCTTGTTTTATAATAAGTAATTAACTAAATTTTGATAAATATTTCTTATATTATAAAACTTTACAAGTTTGCAAGCTTTTCAGTATTAGCACACGCGATTTATTTCTCATTAGATAATCTGTTTTACCTTGTTATACAACAAAAAAAAAAGTAAATTACGATACATTAAACGTCATAAACATCGTCATAAAAACTCTTTTGCCAACATATGATTCTAAAAAGGAACAAAAGTTAATAATAAGTCTGTATGTAAACGATGCGTGCCGAAACCAGCTTGTTGTTATGACGACCAAGTACTTAAAGTGGACATGTTTTAAAGCACCACAGCTACGAGTATTAGTCACAGCTACAAGTATTATCACTGCTTGACTAGGACTCAAACCCCCACTGCCGAGATTAAAATAACGACCGAACGTAACGCGCTCACATAGCTCGTGTACATATCTTTTCAGTCACACTGCAATTTATATACTGTCATTCAACTGCAGATTAATATAAGTTAAGTATTTCATATACTGGATGGTTGTTGGTGGTTGACGTTACAAATTAGTAAATGATAGTAGTACTGAATATACATTTGTATAATAGTTATCACCTCTGCATATGATCTTGTAAGGAAATCTTTATAAAAAGAAAAAATAAACATGATCTGTTCAACCTTTGATGAGGATCAAAGGTCATCATAGGATATAACTAATCTATTTATCCTATTTCTCAAGGAGATTTAAGACTAAAATGCTCGTGGCGCTTACCATACCAACGTAGTTTCGTCGAATTTTGAATACCTATAATTCAAACTCTAATCTAATATATATGATACTAAATTGATTTCCAGATTTCCGTAAAATTAAGTATATACAAAAATAATTCGTAAAATCGCATTGATTGGATATTGTTATTTTGACATTAAGGAATAAAATAAATAATAAACCTAAAAACTGGCAAACTAGAAGCAAAGATATTTAGCTCAGCAATATGCATACAACATTTCAGCAAGTTTGAACGCTTGGTATTTAAAATATGACGAAACTACATTTGTATGGAAAGCGCTCCGTGCACTCTTCTCTTAAAGCTTCATTTTTGCAGTGCCTATTACTGTAAATATTCAAAGAGGTATTATCATGTGACTCCATCAACTAAATCAATCAGTTACATGTTGGGCCATGACGTAAATGCCCCGCGAACTCTAATGAATTTGCCAGTTTGAAACCCCACAAATAGGGATGTGGAGATCTTTGCAAGTACTTGTTAATTAAACACAGTCTGCTAACACTTCGATATCCGAATATTCAGGTGGGTCCGGATATCCGATTATGGCAGAATTAATCCACAAACTTGTAACCAACCGTAAGTTTATGGACCACTCACGACTCTAATGAAGCTATAGAGTTCAATAGCGTCAAAGGGTCGTATATAAATGGCTTGAAGTTTAAAAAAAAACACTGATAATACGATCATAATCATGAATAATACATGTTTGCAAAGGACCAACGAATATAGTAATTAAACAACTCGATCGAGCGAACAAGATAAGATCACTGCAAAGGCTTTGAAACGTCGGGACAAAAATAATGATAAATATACGCGATTTAAACCGTTTAAAGTTGTTTAATTACTATGTGTAATAATCGCGAAAACCTAAGAAAAGACCAGAGAATATTTTTTTTTCATTGTAATTGGTTTAGTTTTTTTTTCCTTATAACCTCATCGTTAATAAATAATCTCAGCCCAGCACCCCATGGGCAGCTCGGCACCCCACGGGCATCTCGGCATCTTTATTTAGATTTGCCAGCTTGCTAAGATAAAACTCTAAAATCTGGAACATTCGCCACAATATTTTTTTTTAACCATCTATCTTTTGCCGGATACATTTTGGAGACTGCGCAATGGAAGTGTACAATCTAATATATTTTTGTTTTACCGCCAAACAAGGAGAACCTCGGCAAAAAGATACTGTTTTATAATCGAAATTCCAAAGAAACGGACAAAGTACCTACTTTGCTTCTACAATTTTATTGTGCGAACCGCGAAGGAACTCTCTGAGTTACTTAAGTACTGTCTTCTGGAAAAAAAAGCTGGGAGTTATCAAAGCCAAAGCTCCTTTCTGAGCTATGCTTTACTAAGAGTGCTTCACAACAGACCACAGCATTGCTTAATATGAGATAAACAGCGCTCAATTACGAGGTTAAGGTTATGTTAAGGTTATTATTGTATACGTTTTATCCCGAAATTCAGCACGAATTCCTCTGGAAAGGGGATGAAAGTCAAAATTTTCACTTAGTTGTAATTTATTAACGCGTAGTCCGATTTCCATTATTCTTTTTTGTTGTTAGAATAGTTACGAGTGACCCTACAGATAGCCCGGCACGCGACGAGGAGCACGGCGCCCCTTGGGCAGCCGGGCACCCCATGGGTAGCACGGCACCACACGGACATTCCTGCACCCCATGGACTCTTTATTAGTTTTGCAAGCTTGCTAAGATAAGAAACTAAAATGTGGAACATTCGCCACAATCAGTCTTTTTAAATATTTATGTTTTGACATATACATTTTGGGGACTGCGCAATGGAAGTGCACAATCTAAAATATTTTCGTTCTACCGCCAAACAAGGAGAACTTTGGTGAAAAGATGCCGTTTTAAAATCGAAATTCCAAAGAAACGCACATAGTACTTTGCTTCAACATTTATCAAACCCAAAGTAAAAAGCTCCTTTTGGAGCTATGCTTTACTAAGAGAGCTTCACCGCAGACCACAGCGTTGCATAATATGAGATAAACAGTGTGAATAATTAGTCTTCAGGTACGGCAATCACGAACGAAGTCGTAGTTACAGCTAGTCTAACATAATGATATTGTTTTGTTTCAGGATTATTAGCATATTTATTCGTATAATTATTGCAAAAGCATAAGAGTGGTGTGTGTGTGTGACCACATCATCACTTACCATCAGGTGAGATAGTGGTCAAAGGCTAAATTGTATATAATAAAAATAAACTTGGTAATATTTTACGGTTTGGTTTGCTTGGTGAAGTTTTGTCTGAATTTTAAAACGCATGTTTTTGATCCCAATGCCTATGCGTCTAGTTTGCCAGTTTCATTTACATTATTTATTTCACATCGAACGTTAAAAAAACGATTATTTTCGGAAATGAATAATTTAAAAAAAAGTTACAAACCAGACGTTCCCTCGTGGATTTTTTAAGTTATCATAATAATAAAAAAAAACATATTTGAACTTCAACTTTGATTTTACATATTATATATCATAACATAACGGTTAAATATACAACATTTGTTAGGTTAATTTGTTGGGAAGTAATATTATAAGGAAATTATTACGCGATTTAACGCTCAAAGTATTATAGACGGCAAAATATATGGGCAGGAAGATAAAAAAAAATCACTTACTTCAACTCGTGCACTGCAACTTCGATGTCCTTTAATCGACTGTTTTTGTGTGTGCTACCTCACTACTCTTTACAGGGTGTATATCTGAAAACTGGTGCATTTTATGTGGTTCCGTTTAAATTTGCTTGTGTGAGACGAGTGAGATCTGACGAGAAGTATTTTAGTTATCCCTAAAATGTACGTATGTTATTTTTTTATATTGTTATGATTGCAATAACGCCTGCTAAGCGGATTACATTACAAAATTACAAATATACGATAGGAAATATTCCCGCACATGACTTAATTTTTTCCTATCGTATATTTGTAATTTTGTAATGCGTATGTTATGTTTGAAGTAGGATTTTTTGTAACATTTTTTTTATAATTTTATTGTATGAAATAATTTCCATTGTGTAAGATCCAGGATGATGCAATACTTTAAGAAAGTAATATTTTAATAGAGTTAAAACAGGGACGTCTGTTTACAATAAAAAATGGAGTTCATAATGTTCCAATAAAAATAAGACCGGAAACTGTTAGGTAGTACGGAAATAAGGTTGTAATTTAGTGAAATAAGGTTAAGTTTATACGAGGCTGTTTCCGCTTACGCCAAAATAACGCGTATACTAATATATTCAATTGCCACCATATGGCTGTCATGCTTGTATTTTTTTATGAAGCTCGAGATGAACCACTCGCATGACAGAGGCCGCATCAGCGTTGCTTGGTAACGCCTGTTCGTTACAGTTGCAGTGGTACCAACCTCGTTCTGATCGACGTTGCATTGCGCTCGTCATATGGACAGAAAAATATTTGCACACTACTGCTTCAAGGCAGAACTTCTAATACCGCGGTGGTACCCACAAAGACGGACTCATTTTAACCTACCGTCTGGTATCCAGACTAACTCTATTTGAAGGGAACCTATCCCCCGAATGCGTAGACAGAAGTATTTATACATCACTGTATTATGGGGGTCAAAATCTGGATCCATGTTTCTGGAGCTAATAATTAGCGGCTAGTTTACTTAGGAAAGCTTTTTGCTAATATCTTATCTGTTTAAGTATAGGTAAATGATGATGTCAAGATATTTTTAAGATATTTTAGTTTATAGTTTCCCTCAAATTTTTAAATACAACTCGATCTTTTTCCCTTTTGCTAGCGAACTGATATAGGATCATATTATAAATAACATTTCTAATCAGCAATCCTAAGGAAGATTATTATCAAGATGGGCCATAAAGCCAAAAGTTTTTACAATTATATCCTGTTTTTACCGACTTTACAAAAAGGAACTCAATTAGCCTGTATTTTTTTATGTTTGTTACCTCATAACTTTTGACTGAGTGAATAGATTTTATTTGAAAACTGATGCTTGTAGTGTGGTCCCATTTGAATTTCATCAAAATCGGTCAAGCCGTTTTTGAGTTACACTCCAAAAACTGAAAAGTATTTTTCTATCTTGATGATATAGTCATCATGGACAAGGGTCACTAAAATGGCTCAAAATGTTTTTTACCAAAGAATGGAACCGACTTCAACACTTGAGTGTTATTAAATATGCGCACAATATTGTGATAATAGGTACTTCAACCATCATGGTACTGACTTCAACAAGTTATTTCACACGTTTGAATGTTGAAGTCACTTCCATTTTTTGGTGAAAAAAAAATTGTACTCCTTCGAATGTAAGCATTTTTTTGCTATAATTAGTTCGGTACTTTGGTAGGCCTAAGTAACTAGTATATCGGTTACTACGCTTACTTATTTGTTTCATTATAGTGAACTTCAAATTTGAGCGAACAGTTTTGTTTAAACATTTCCGGATAAAGATACAGACATTATACACATACAGCTGTCTGATATTCATTATTTTAAGGTCTTTGTAGTTTTTTGTGGTTTTAGGTGTGGGTGTGTTGTGGGTATTTAATAGCAGTTTAATAATTTTATTATGTAAAATTTTAAGTTTTGCTTGTTTTGTTTTAGTGGCACTGCCCCAAATTTCTATCAGATGTAAAAGATATAGCCTTACCAAAGCATTGTAGATTATATATTTCATTATTGTGACATTGGGATACATCTTAAAATATTACGTAAAGAGCCGAGAAACGATAAAAACTTATCTTTGAAGTGTTCTTTGTGTGTATTCCATGTAAGAGCGCTATCTACTCTCAGACCAAGATATTTTTCACAAGGTTTTTGCTGTAAATTTCTATTGTTGATTGTTAAAGGTTGGTGACTAGGTACTAGGCTGCTATGCTAAAACTGGGCCTCCCGTTATCAAACTGATAAGCGGTCGTTAGCCAAACATTGGTATTAGGATCAATTTGTATAGCCTTAGATTTTGAGGGCTCTACAGTCTATAGATAATATAGTTGGTGTGGACATATTATACATTTGACAATGTGATATACTAATGAGGGCCACACACTTGTGAATTGTATGTGTAAACTAGCGCGGATGCAATTGAATGTAAATAAAAACCGAAATGTTTATTTGAGATTTGTATGAAAAAGAAAAATATTCATTTTATATTACATAAGTAAAAAAATAGCTATCTCTTCAAGAATTATGATGATGCATTTTTTTATTATTTCTTCTATTTTCTATGTCTAACAACATCGATTCATAATATTTGACCAATCAAGAAAAAATTGCTAGCATTTTACTTATTTATTTATTATATATTATTTTCTACTCATTCAAGAAATTGTGCAGCTATGCAGTTTTATTTATTAGCTATTTATTTTACTTACTTAGGTATTTACAAACTTCCTTCATACTCATTCGAGAAACTTGTGCAATTGTGGAGTTTTACATATTTATATATATATAATAAATCGTAGTCTAGCTATGGTCGAGCAAGTGAATTTAGCTTAACAAGTAGCCATGGGATGCCGGGCTAGAATGACACCCCCCGTCTCAACCCATGGGTCTCGTAAGAGGCAACTAAGAGTAACACACCAGAAAGTGGGCAGCAGCACTTCCTGAGAAATTGACATATCACACTGCGATCCCCAAGTCACCTGCCAAGCGTGGAGATTATGGCAAACCTCCTCAAATTGGGGGAGGCTGTGTTCAGCAGTGGACTTTCCAGCTGATACAGTAACAAGTAGTCTCCAAACTCAGCGATACTTACTGATTGGGTCAAATTCAATTAGATCAATAATTTAAAGACACAGGTGGATCTATTGAGTGCTAAATTTTCCTTCGAGTAATACTCCAATCCTCCTTAAATGTGCCAGTCTTGAAAACTAACCAATTGAAACTGGAAGGTGAAATGCATATAATATCTAAGCTCAAAGCAATCACTGGAATGGATTCGCGAAATACATGCTCGGAATTGGTCTTTGAATATATAATCGCGCAAAGCTTTTTTTGTGACGATGCACTTGTAAGGGCTCGACTGCAGAGCCTCAAACATCAATATTAGGTTTTTAACTTATCAGTAATTACAGGTCTCATATCGGAAAATATATGATCAATCTGCAAATCCTTATTCCCCTTTATTACTATTCCATTCACCCTTCGGCAGTTAACAAGACCCACATGTATGCCGTACATTGTCATATTATATGGATAGGTAATTTAATTTTAATAATACGCACAAAGCCTCCTTAATTATTTCTCAAATGACACACCCTACAGCTGACTAGCTATAATGAAGGAGTCTTCAATTGTCTAAAAATTAGGGACATATGACAATTCAAGGCAGACATATTCCAGCGTATAACTCATCATTATCGTTTCCTCTACGCAAGATTGTTGTCGGCTGGTTGTTATTTGTTTAACACAAGAAAATTAAAATCTGGAAAACCACCTTATGTTTGTAATGATCAAACAAAGCAGTTACTTAGGTATGTTAAGAGGTCTATTTTATTTTTCTGAAAGGTCAATCAACCCCAACCGTCTAGTAACTCAACTACTTACTAAGAAAAGAGTGCAATAGTCACTTTTCTACAACAATCTGACATGAAAAATACGAGAGCTATGTGAGCACATTAGGTTCGGTCGTTACTCCGGTCTTGGAGGTGGGGGGTTCGAGTCCCAGACCTGCAGTGACTAATAGCTGTGGTGCCGTATAATATGTCCTTAAATGGACGACATAACAACCAGATGGTTTGGTGCACGCATCGTTTACTTTCAGACTAATATGTAAGTTTTCTTCTTCATTAGCATCGTATGTTGCCATTAATAAATGGCGAACAATGTTAAAACATATAACAGCAATATTGCAGATAGCAAAACATTTTGTATCATCAGTTTACACTTGATAATGAATATATTCAGGCGTTACTTTGCGGTATTCCATATTTAATAATAACGAATATTTTAAGATAATATTTTTTTTTACCGGCGGTATCCCTTTATTAACAAAATAATACGAACTATATACAACACTACAGCTACTACAATAAAAGCATTTAGATACCCATAGGTCATAGCAGGCTCACAGAGAGTCCAATGCTCCAGCCCACTACCAGTTAGCAGCGTGCCCAGCATGCTGGCAGCATTGTCCCGTTGAATTGCAATGCTTATTCGTTGAGCCAAATAGTTGCCAGCATTTTGATCACGCGTCGCATTGACCAAGCGCTTTGATAAGTTTTGGTAATATAAAATATTATATGGATATTTTAGAAAACATTTGAAAATAAAAAAAATAATCTAGTGATAATTCCGCTTAATTTTCCTGTTAAGCAGACGTGACGTAGCTAAACCGGAAGAATTTTCGAAGCGTGTCGCTTGTACACAAAACATGCTCAGAAAGTCTTTACATCGAGTGCAAGATTCTTGAACATATATCATTCTTTTCCAGAAAATATTTTTAAAATTATTATTATTATTATTTACATTTGATCTAAATATTTCGGAGATACGCAAGTAAGAATAGTATTAATGAATAAAAATGACACGCATATGTTGATAGTCAAACAGATACTTATTCGCAGCAGCACGAACAGTTTAACAAACAAAAATGATCCATGTGCGACTTGTACTCACACACCGAGGGTCTCGATCAAACATAGTATGTACAATATCATTATTTCTTCATATATTATTTAGAGATTTCTAGCGTCTGAACTACGTTTTACCGGTTTTTATTATTTGTTGTTATACGATAGGAATTGGACTCGGAATCTGGAATGAAGCGCTCGTAGCGAAGTTTACTTAGCTGTTCTTAACCGATCAGCAAAGTTAAACAACGTTGCCCGCGATCATGAGTTGGATGGGTGACCGCTAGTGACATTACTACTGAGCGCTTTCGTGCTTCGGAGGGCATGTTAAGCCGTCGGTCCCGGATAGCAATCGTTATAGCATTGTGGTAGGGCATTTTGCGAATGCCCGCCTGGCTAGCTACCGCCCTCAAGTAGAAAATCTGTCGCCAAGCACCCAACGGTGTGTTCCGGCAGCTGTCCTTGAGAGCCAGTACTTCTAGGCTAGCCTGAACAACAACTTCGACCACACTTTCATTTACCATCAGGTGAGATAGTGGTCAAAGGTTAACCTATCAGGAATAAAATAATAATAATAATTGTATCATGTTTGACGCTTGTGTGTGTTATGGTTTTAAAGATCGAACATTGACATAAACACGTTTCTTGTATGAGAACACCCATTTATTTTTAATATTATGCTATTATTATTACTTGTTAGGATATCCGTCAAACCAACACATATTTTCTAGAAAAAAAATCGGTAATTTATTTCAGTTCGTAAAATATATAGCCTTTTAATGGTCAGACGAACAGACGGATAGACAGACAGCCAAGGCTTAGTAATAGGGTCCCGTTTCCTAATATTGAACCCTTAAAATGAAGTTGCTGTTTTAATGTTTGATTATTTCAACCGAATACTGCATAGCCGTTAGTTAATTGCATAATATTTTTTTTATTACAAGCTTTCATCTAGCATTCATAACTACCCTGTGGCCTTCCCTGGAGTTCAAACTATTTCCATACCAAATTTCATCCAAATCGGTTTAGTAGTTTATTCGTTGCATGCAAAAATACAAATCTTTGCTCTTTATAATATTAGTGTAGATGTAGAAAAGGATAAATAGGAATTAAGATTTCTATTTTTATTTTTGGATTCAAATAAATAAAACCTTCATTTTTTTTCTGGAACTAAAAGTACATTACTTACCCACGTATTGTTGATTCGAACAGTTAGATTAATATTTATGTCGATTTACTATACCAAGTAATTATAGTAAATCGTCAGATTTAGTATAATTATTATTAAAATCAAAACATTATATGGTTAGTTACAAACTCATTTCTATCTCAATAAACCAATTCACTCTCGTCTTATAAGACTTCAGTGTTTTATTTGTATTTGAATATAAAACAGAATAGTCTTTATTTCCTTTGAGGAAGGAAAATAAAAGCCACAATTACGCCTAATGTAGCTTTAAAAGGTTCACAAACAAATAATTTGTAATAATATGGGCGGTACAGGCGGAGGTCTAATTTTCTTACTCAATATTATTTTGTCGCTTGCTATAAGTAACGTAATTGTCACTCCCTTCTTCCCGCTCGGAAATCGTTTCAATTTAAGCGGTAATTTTACGTGCTTTTTGGAATACTCTTCATATATAGTTTGATGTACACATGCTACCTATTCAGTCATCCCATGTTGTCCTTATACTAGGAATACTATTTTGTAAAAGTGAGAGATAGTATATTATTCACCTAGGGTGGTTTGTAATCAATTGCAATTAATCACTAATACTCGAGTTAAACACTATACCTGTACAGGGTTGTTGGAAAAATATGATCAACCCTAAGATGTTGTTAGCATTTATAATAATAGAAGAAATCGGGGACACGCAGAATATTTATGACTTCCTCTGCTTTCTGAAATTTTGAGGCTCTCGAGGTTCAGAACCTAATAAAATGATAACATAAAATTCTAAATTTCAAGAAATCTTCAACAAATGTCTATTATAAAATTGAATTATTATGCACTTACAAAGCAAAAACAAATAAAAGGTATGCAATATATATTTTTTTACCATCGAGAAAGTCATATAGATAGATTGAATAGTCCAGCCTGTATATTAATTACACTATTTAAATAAGAATATATGAATATATTGGTGATTTTGTAAAGAATATATATATATTATGTGTGTATATCTTCGCCTCATGTTCACATCTTGTAGCGAATCTTTTGGCGAGCGATATTTAATTGTACACATAATAAAAATGATATACAAAAAATTCTGTCGCCAAGCACCTAACGGCAGCTGTCCTTGAGAGCCATTAATTAGGTTAGCTGCTTATTAGTTAGCAGCTTATAAGGTAAAAATAAAATAAAAAACTCTTATATTACTAGGTACATCAATTAATATTCGCTATAAAGGGGCTTGGTCATAAATTCACAATAAATTAAAAATCTCATTGGTTATATACATAGTAAGTACATTTATGGATACCTTAATATAAAAGGTATAGTGAAACTTTTGATAATTTCAAATAAATAACCTGTGGATTGGTAATTAAATACTAATTTTCCTCATGCTAAGGTTGTGCATGGCCATATTTTAGTATTTCGATGCATTATATAACCTGCATGGTGGAATGGCATTTTGTGAATGCCCGCCTGGCTAGCGACCACCCTCAAGTAGAAAATCTGTCGCCAAGCACCTAACAGTGTGTTCCGGCAGCAGTCCTTGAGAGCCAGAAAAATTACAGGCTAATGAGACCTAACAACTGGACGTCTCAGTGTGATGGGCACAGTGCAACTCGTCGTTGACGAAATGCGTCTGTTATAGGCAGAGGTTAGACCACTTAACATCAGGTGGGCCTCGGGCTTGTTCCGTCACAATAACATAAAAAAAAAAAAAAACCTGATAATTAAGAAAAAAAAAAAAAAAGAATTTAAGAAAAAAATTGGTCTCTACGGGACTCTCTAAATTGACCTTTAATTAGTGTTCTAATATACTGATTTAGCATTTTTAAAATACGCTCATTATGTAGCACTACTCCGCAGAATGATTCCATATGACATCATATATATACTAATGCATAGTACAACCTCATTAAGGTTATTTTCCATGGTTACGGGTGGGAGTTGCTTTAAGAACGCGCCATACCAGCGCGGAAAGATGGATTTCGCAAATGCGACCGAATGCACAAGTTCGGGTCCCGCTTCGCAAGCAACGCAATTTGACCGGATTATAGTAAGCGCAGATCTAATGTACGTAGGTACGCAGGGCGCTAGCAATTAGTATATAATCTGTGATTGCAGGTAAATGAAATACTTTGTGATTTTATTGTCCGATTTCCTTCTATTGCCTTAGAAAATTATAGATAGATATATCTTAGTAAATCATATACATGACGTTTACGTGAGCATGTAAAAGTAGGTATAATTATATTGAAATAAAAGTACTTTAATTTAACATTATAATAACTTTATTGCAAAAATATAATATAAACTTACTTTGTAGGTATTTTTAAAACTGGTAGAAATCTATCGAACAAGTTAGCAACTACCTAGTGAACCTATGTACTTAATTATTGTTTTCTATAATAATAAACAGTTTATTAGATATTCGGTAATATATAATACAAGTTCTAAAAGAATAACCATGAACAAGTACGTAACCAAGAAAGGTAGGTACTTATCCATCATGGTAGGTATAATACCAGCATACGTAGGTTCGTATGCAGTAACAACCTACCTAGGTACGTATTGTGATATTATGTACTTTGTGCATTGTTAGTCTGCTACTCGAAATAAATTGCCAAGTAAGTCTCAGGTAGGGCCTGAAAAACTGGTAATAATGGATATTTTCCGATATTATGAAATATACTTAGGTGTCACCCATCGTGATGTGTTTTGTGCAAATACGTGCCTCTCTAAATATATTGCAATTTGCGTCACAGGTAGGGACTGTGAAGTGGTAAAAATGGCCTATCGATATTATTCAGTATAATTATGTTATTAGTATAATTATAAGTAGGTATATTATAAAGTATCGTAAGATGTACAGGTAAATTAAAATAATATTATGATGAGTAGTAAATAAGTACGATAAAGTATCGTTATAAGACTTATAAGTATCGACAATGTCTACGAAAAAAGATATAACGGTATATTTTGAAGATTAACAGATATTGCGTTTACCAAAATACTTTACAACACAATATATAAATTACGTAATTATACTAATGTCATTATGTACTTACTGCTAATAACGTTAAACATATATATATATATATTAATTATAATATAATTGAATCTTATATGTATACGAGGGCGGCACTGAAAATTTCGGGAATCAAGGAAGTGACACAACATTACTATTTAACAATGTATTTGTTGCTTTTCGAAGTATTCTCCGCGAAATTTGACACATTTTTCCATACGATGGAACCAATCATTGAAGCAACCATTCCATTCGGAAGTTGGGGTATCCAAAATCGCCGTTTTGTAGGCGTCCACAGCTTCTTCAAATGATGAAAATCTCTGACCACGCAATTTATTCTTTATTTTAGGGAAAGTATTAGACCATCCGCCGTACAGCCTAAGCCTTAGGGCTTAGGTCTAATAATTCTATGTTTTTTTGCTCTAAAAACTCTTGTTCTGTGCGCGGTGAGACAACTCGCATTGTCGTGATGGAGGATGATGCGGCGGTTGCAGTTCTCTTTACGGAGTTCAGAAACGACCTGTGGCAAACAAATGCTAGCACACCATTTTGCATTAACCGTTCTTTGTCCCTCAAGGCAATTGACTGTGGTTTGTCTGCATAGACTAGAGACTTCACGTTACCCCACAGAAAGTAGTCGAGCGGTGTTAAGCGTGTTAGCGAGCCAGTTGAAGTCGACATCACGCGAGATGACGAAGCATTCGAATTTCTCATCCAATAAATTTAATGTTTCCCATGCTTTGTGACAAGTGGCACCGTCCTGTTGGAACTACATATTTGTGACTGTTTGACAAACCTGAAAGACAGTGAATGTGAATTAAGAATGAACGAGTTACTCATCAAATGTCTTCTCTACGCTGATGACCAAGTAATACTTGCGTCGTCGGTAAAACAGTTGCAGGAGATGGTAAATGTTATGCATGAGGCTTTAGAAAGAAAGGGAATGAAAATAAATGTAAGTGAGACGAAAGTTATGGTGTTTGAACGAGATGATAGAGTGACCGATTGCAATATTGTGATCGGAGGTGAAAAAGTGGAACAAGTGAAAGAGTTTGTATACTTAGGATCCATGTTTACAAAAGATGGTGAGTGTGAAAAAGATATAGAAAGGAGAGCGAACGCTGGAAACATGGTAAACGGAGCATTGCACGCGTTTATGAACAGTCAGAAGGTGTCTAAAAAGCCTCGTCTGGCTGTTCATAGGGGAGTGTTGGTTCCGACACTAATGTATGGTAGTGAAAGTTGGGTGTGGCAGAAAAAGCATGAAAGTAGAATAAATGCCGTGGAGATGAGAGCATTGAGGAACATGATTGGAGTCAAACGGAGTGACAGGATAAGGAATAGTGTGATAAGAAAACGATGTGGTGTGAATGAGGATGTTGTGACAAAAATCGAGAAAGGTATGTTAAGATGGTTTGGACATGTGGAGAGAATGAATGAAATAAGAATGACTAAACAGATATACATGGGACAAGTGAACGGAAGTTTTGGAAGGGGAAGACCTAGGCGAACGTTCCGAAATCAGATTGAAGACGTTCTGAAAAAAGGCCAGGTCAAGAGTACCCTAAACCGACGCTTATGTATGAAAGGATTGATGAGTGTAGATGAAGCGAAAGAGATATGTAAGGATCGTAGTGAGTGGAAATCTGTGGTCTCTGCCTACCCCTACGGGAAAGAGGCGTGATTATATGTATGTATGTATGTACAGTATCATTAGCATATAAATCTTATAATTTCAATAAGAAAACAATAATAAATAATCAGTGGTGCTAATATATCGGTATCGCTACACACCTATTTGCAATACTAACGCTATGATAAAATAGCGGTATAGTAAGCCCTGGTAACCCCGGTAGAAAAAGTCCCACTCACATAATTGTTGGAATTTTCAATTTGTTATTCCCCTTTTTTACAAAGTAGTAATCATTTCAACTTTGTCTACTAAACCTTCACCAAGACTTCGTTTGAAAGCGAAGTCACAACATAGGAATCTACCTAATGATTGATACGTACCGCTATTTCAACCGCGTGATCAATGGTGAAAAATTATAATGATATGAAGGAGGTAGTACTATCATGTATCACTACAAAACTATTTATAAGAAAATTTTATATGTAGGTAGGTATCTCCATAAGTAGACTCGTAGGTACTGTAACTAGGTATAGCACCGCCGCCACCGCCTGCGCTCTATGCTAGCTATCGAGTGCTTGAATGGGCTCGTAACTCACATTCACGAGCTCAATAAATGAATCGTTTTGATTTCTGCAAAATATTTGATAGTGTAAATATATATTAGTAGTAAACTTACATAGGTACCTACTTACCTATTTTCTACATAATATCATAATAATAGGTACGATACGTGCAGTATGCAAAACAGTTTATAACCACCCCCAAGTAGAAAAATCTATTGTCACGCACCTAACAGTGTGTTCCGTCAGCAGTCCTTGAGAGCCAGGAATTATTATAGGCCCAACCCGTTTACCATCCTTGACAACACCTTCACCAACAGGAGCTAGCCGTAAGAAATATAGTTTTACTTTCGTTATAATGAGTAAACTTACCTAAGTATGTACTTATGCTATAGTCTTCTCTGTGGTTATAACTTACCTACATATGGCTGAACGAATCTTGGTGAAGGTATGCACCTACCTAATAATTCATAGGTTAGGTATTAGTATCTGAATACCCTAAAAGTATTTTTTACCCATTATCATAATAAAATTGTTGATAGGGGAAATACCGTGGGGGTAAGTCAGGTAGATGGGTAGGTACCTATACGTATACAATCAACACAAGGCATTTAGATATAAACCTAGGTTTCTAAATTTTATTCAGTAGGTGGTTCCTGGAAGGTCAATACAAAATACCAGGCAAGATACCAACCTTGTATTGTCCAGTTCCGACGAGTCCATTGCCAAAGTCATCACCGGACTATTTTGTTCCGGCAGACAGGTCAACGACCCCATCGTCTTATGATCAGGGCGATCAGACGACGCCGCCCGTGCGTTATCCACGCTCGCTTGTGCTTGAGCAGCATCGGTCACATTCACAAACTCAATGGACGTACCGTTTTGGTTTCTATAAAGAATTTAGTAGTACATAAGTAGGTAATTATAGGAAAAGTTAGCTAACCTACCAATAATTAGATATCGAACCCAATCTTCCTAAAAACTAACACCAAACCACATGAACCAGCACAAAAAATATTCAAAGAATAATTGTATATGGTAACTTAAAAAATACAATTACGTAAGTATACTTACTTTTTTCTTTCTCATTTCACTGGCCCTCTGTTTTAGGTATTTTTTATATTGTCTAGGACCAAATTTTCTTGGTTTTCCCATCGTCACCGGCACAAAATCTATATACCTACTTACTATATCCTGTTAGTTAATCAACACAGAAAAAAATACGTAAATTATTTAGAACGCGGTGCTAGAAAGCCGAACAATACGTCCACCTCGCAGGAATGCCGGGGCATACTGACTGAAAGATAGAAAGAAATAGCGTGCAATGGGTAACGAATGCTTACGACAGGGACAGACTGTGTCATTGCGATTAGCGCCTGCAGTATTTAAAAAGGTCAAAAGCGCCACATCAAATAATTGTTAATTATGAGAAAACTAAACATTTAATAATATAACTGGTTTAAGGAACTAAGGGCATAGTTATTCTCTATTTATCAATGTAACAATTATTTTATATTATCAAGGAGATTATGAGATATATAACAAAACGTGTGTAAAACACACATTTTTCAAGTTTTTTTTCTATCGAGGTTTTTATTTCCAATCGTGTTTTGAGGTTTTAGGAACCAAAGAAAAAACTACCAAATTTCAATATAAAATAGCATTTTGCCCGTAGGACTCGGAAATACAAAGTTGTATGTGGTTTTAGGTGAGCAAATTACGTACGGCGCCACCTTAACACATAGATCCTTTAGCCTTTTTGTGCATGTAGAAATAATATGTTCATTCATGTCAAGACTGCATCAAATTTCAAACAAAGCATCTTTATGTTTTTTTTTGTAACAATAGTAGCAGTGTTTGGGTTCCAGAAAATATGAAATTACAGGCACGTATGAGACTTAATAGCTGTATGTTTTAGGGTGATGGATGCTATGCAGTTCGTCAGTTGTGACAAAAAGCATCAGCTGTTGTAGGCAGACGCTACCGCTTAATTTCAAATGCGCCACGTGCGTGTTCCGTCACAATCACAAAGGAAAATACGATTTATCCCATACGGATGAATTTTCCTGACCTGTTAGTACTGCAACATCTTATTCATCGTAACCCAAATGTATGCCTTTGTTCAAAATGTACAAACCCATTTGCACGAAATTTAGGGCGCAAAAATCTCGTAGTGGTTCCTTTAATATACATTAAGACTAAAGAATTAAAAGTCCACGTATCACGTACATTACAAGCAATGCCAAAGACGACCTCAACGATCCCCTGGGACATCATCATCACACCCTTTGCCATGGTTTATAAATTTTAAAGAGACTAATCGAAAGAGTCCAAGCGTGATCGCGATTGAGACGCCCAAACACTGCCTTTATATGACAACATAGGAGTATGTAGGAATATATATATATATATATATATATATATATATATATATATATATATATATATATATATATTATATATTCCAATCTCGAGGCCCACCTAATGTTAAGCGGCCTACCCTCTGCCTATAACAGATGCATTTCATCACAAGTCATGAATTGCACTGCACCCGTCACTTTGAGACAGTTGTTTAGTCTCATGTGCCTGTCATTTCACTGGGTCTCAAGGAATACTGCCGGAACTAACTGTTAGGTGCTTGGCGACAGATTTTCTACTTGAGGGAGGTAGCTAACTGGGCGGGCAATCGCAAAATGCCTTTCCACCATGCGGAAGAGCTCCATGAGGAAGAAGCCCTACCACAATGAGAAGCTCAAGCCCGTGGCGGGATTCTACCCATAGACCTGCTGTACGGCAGTCCATAGCCAATGCCACTGAGGCAGTACTGCTTCAAAATAGATGATGTACTAGAATTATTAGAAAAACTAAGCCTGGCTTTTCAGTTTTGAGACTTTCTGTAACTGCTGAATGAGTATGTCACGGTGTCGGCGATATGATTGTATATAATTAAGGCACATGTTAATTTTTGTAATATGGTCATATTATATATTTATGTGTACTCGTACATACAAGTAGTAGTTTATTCCATGTCTTTTGGGACCTTCTAATGCTTTGCGTTTATACGCACAACATTAGAAGTAGATTCCGAAAAGTACCTCCTTAAATATGTTATCCGGAATTTTAAGCCTTTACAAGCGACCAACAGCGTCATTACAACTTTTTGACCCACTTTTATGCTGATGAATGGTTTCTGTTATCTGCATTCGCCTCTCGCCCCACGCCTGGGTCATGTCCCACGGGCGTTCAGTTTTCAAGTGTTTGCGATACCAACTATCGAGCTACAGGTGTCCTCGCAACTTGCACTGCCTACTCTCCGCAGATGCACCTTGCTGTTGTTCTTAGAACTGAAACGCTCCAAGTTTTTTAGAATTTGAGTGTGAAAAAGCGTTTGTTGCGCTTTTTTTACTGCCTGGAAATGTTTAACCTATACACTTAAAATAAATTTGCCTGCGTTTTTCAGTTCATCTCGCAATGGCTACTCGTTTGATTTTATTTTTATTTGCGAATGCCCGCCTAGCTAGCGACCACCCTCAAGTAGAAAATCTGTCGCCAAGCACCTAACAGTGTGTTCCGGCAGCAGTCCTTGAGAGCCAGTAAAATTACAGGAAAATGAGACCTAACAACTGTACGTCTCAATGTGACGGGCACAGTGCAATTCGTCGTTTGCGAAATGCGTCTGTTATAGGCAGAGGTTAGTCCACTTAACAACAGGTGGCCCTCGTGCTTGTTCCGTCACAATAACATAAATATATATATATATATATATTCAATAAAATTCATGCATTTGCTTTCGCTTGCTTTTTTATTTAATGGAATCGAATGAAATTAGTCATGATGGCCAAACGGTAAGACGGTGACTGGTAAGGAAGGAACTCTACTGATAGAAACTTGGTTAACCTACGTACACTTTCACAAAAATTATTAAATAGTGAGGGTTTTTGCATTATTTTGGGTAAAAAATGGTTCATAATCGAGCTACGCATACACATATGACCACATTTAAAAATTTTGCATACTGCCGTCCGTTGACTAAAAGGTCGTTAAGCCACAGAAGGTCGATTTTGAGCTTTAAATACCATCTTATACAGAAAAAAATTCTCTATCGATCTGTCTTGCAATTATTTTTATAATCTTTTAGAATCAGGAGATAGGTTTAGTAAAAAGGCAGTTAAATATTTTTTTTAAATATATTTTACAAAGCTAAATTGACGTTAACCTTCAATACTTAGCTACACGATCACATACAGCCCTTAACGACATCATCATAATAAAATTGTAATATTCGTCGCATAGCAAGAAAGACGTTATTTAACTTTACTAGGCTATATAGTCGTTTAGATACTAATGCTACCTTTAAGTTTTTGATTTCATAGCTAAATAATGTTGGTAATCCTACACTTTAAAGCAGTTTCACAAAAAAACTACGCTTTATGAACGTTAAACTCTGATAACGGCTTTATAGCGTAGGTTGGCTGTTTTAGAACCTAATGATTTACTTTTCTCAAAATTCATAGCGCCTTAAAATTCTTAGATGAACAACATTTTCCGTACACATCCTTAGCAAAAAATACATTAAGCGACAATACTTAGCTAAAAAGTCGCAAATTGCTCTCACGTTTTGACCTGCCCCGCACGCATTCCAGTTGAGTGTCGCCTAGGTCGTCATATACATTATTATTGCTAGTTTTGTTAGCTTGGCGCTGTTTATATCTATTGGTATGAAAGTTATAGAGATGTTACTATGATCAATCGAGTTCAATTGCAATTAACGACTCCCATGGCAAAGTAGATGTACCTATTTGCTATAATAACGTGTGGACCAAATATTTCATTGATTCTTACGTACCGTGCAAACAAGACAAGCAAGGAGCGGCAAGAGGTCTTACGCTGCCTCGTTTCTCGGAAATTAAGTCGTCTGCAGCGAACTTTTTGTGTATCAATTATAAAATATAAAATAATTCTTACTAATATTATACACGGTTGGATGGATTTGGATGAAATTTGGTATGGTCATAGCTTATACCCTGGATAAGCACATAAGCTAGTTTTGATTGTCACTATCATCATCGTTTTTCATCACAACGCAGGTAAAACCATGGAGCGCAGCTAGTTGTTGTTAGCTAGTTTGTATGTTGGTTACTATTTCATGCCTAAATGGCTGGATGGATTTGAATTTTATTTGGTATGAAGATAGCTACTAAGCTGAATTGATACAAAGGCTACTTTTAATAACCATCACTGTTTTTATCACCACACATCATTATACACGGTTGGATGGATTTGGATGAAATTTGGTATGGTCATAGCTTATATCCTGGATAAGCACATAAGCTAGTTTTGGTCGTCACTATCATCATCGTTTTTTATCAAAACGTGGGTAAAACCTTGGAGCGCAGCTAGTTGTTGTTAGCTAGTTTGTATGTGTGGATGTTGGTTACTATTTCATGCCTAAATGGCTGGATAGATTTGAATTTTATTTGGTATGGAGATAGCTACTAAGCTGAATTGATACAAAGGCTACTTTTAATTACCATCACCATCACTGTTTTTATCAACATTTACCACACGGGTAAAATCATAGTTTAACAATATTTCGCTTAATATTGTAATACGCTCATTTCTCGGTGAATATGATAGTTTCTATAACTTGAATTAGTGTTCTAGTATTTTTTTAAATTAATTAAAACATATCGTTGTATCGTCACACTTATATATCTCGGAAAGGGAAGGCAGATGTTGATTTTTTATTATTTAAACATCATGGGAAATATACAAAAGCAAGACAATTTTATGATTCACATAAAACTTTGCAACAAAGTCATAATCAAATGTTTTTCACCACAGATTTACAAAAAAAATATATTTTTACCGAGAATGGATACATTAAAATCGAAAAATGACCTCTGAAATTGAACCGGTGACTGTTATTTGGTTTGATGGCATCGCAGGAAGAAAACAGGAAGACATCCAGAGTGCGATTTACGTTTTCCTAGTTCGTATCGTCATGTTCAAAATATGAACACTTGGCTTGACAACTGTAGTGCCCGAAATAAAAATTAGTTAGTGTTGTCGTTGCTAGTTCACTTGGTGAACACTGACATAATATCGACAGCAACAATTTCGTATTATTTTATCGAACCTGGGCGTCTTTTTATGAGCGCTGACCAAATGCATCATCAAGTTGAACTGGCAATAAAAAAAGGGTAAGCTCTACGACTGTATAGATTATATAGATGCAAAAGCTTCCATAAATAGTGGCACAGTGACAGTTGAATCACTTACACCACAAGATTTTATAACTCACCTAATTACACCTCCAACAGACGCATACAAAAATCAAACCCCAGAGCTTATCTAAAAACATGGTTCAGGTAACTTTCAAACGTAATAACTTTGGTCTTCAATACAAAAATGATTTTTAAGACGAATTTACAACATATAAGTTCATGTCTGATAGATACTTAAAAAAATCCAAGAGCCTTGTCAATCACTCTTCGTACCTCGCCGAAAGATATGAACAACATTAAAGAAAAGCTGTGTTTTTTACACTTTAGATCATAAACAAACTAGCCTCTATAATACTCCCACATAAACTTTTATTCTGCAGAAATTTATCTACCAGAGATGAACATGCTCCTTATATGAAAATATGCTCAACTAAATAACTTAAATACTGATTTAATGTGCCTTTATAAACTAATATATAAGTATTACTTCTTATAGACATAAAAGTGTAGGTGCAAAGACTTCATTCTTACGAAAGTATTTTTACTTAAATACATAACATCACGCCTTTTTCTCGTAGGGAAAGGCAGAGACCACAGATTTCACTTACTACGATCCTGACATATCGCTTACGCTTCATCTACACTCATCAATCCTTTCATTAATGAGCGTCGGCCTAGGGTACTCCTGACCTGGAGTTTTTTCAGAACGTCTTCAATCTGATTTCGAAACGTTCACCTAGGTCTTCCCCTTCGAACACTTCCATTAATTTGTCCCTTGTAAAAGTATTTTGATTGACATTAATTCTCATATTCTTAGTTGTACTGTTCTAGGAGTGATTCGGATGTTTTTAAAAGCAAGACCCTAAGTTATTATTTATAAAATATTATTTAAAATAATTATTTATATTTAACAATTATACATTCCTGGATGGATAATCTAATGATAAGCAATTAATTTTCTTTATGTTGTTTGCCATTGTAATTCTAAATATACGTGTGTAATCCCTACTTTTAAAATACATTGTTTAAAGATTTAAATCTTATTTATAGTAATTAAGTTGTTTTGTTTCGTAGGAAAATAGATTCTTACCAATTATGTCTTAAAATGATTTTATATAATTTTAATTAACAAATAATGAATATATTACGTTGATTTTATTTTAATACTTAACGTTTTTTTCTTGATGCTTGTGATGCAACTTGAAATGTCTATTCTAAAATACTTAACTAAATAGTCGTTTAATTTCAAGGTTTTAATAACTACACTAAATGGCAGTTAAGTTTAAACTTAACTGCCATTTAGTGTAGTTATTAAAAGAAAATATTCTATTAAATAAATACAAAAAATACAATATGTTAAAAAACTAGACTACATAATAGTTAAAAAACTATAACGACATTCAAGCTTGGGTTTGATATCTTTGATATTAGTTAATATTTAACAAAATTACTTAGCGTCTTTTTAGTGTAGATTTTAGCATATAACTTTATAACATTAAAAAACTGTGCACATATTTATGTACAAATGCTAGTCTAAAAGGTCGCTAGAGTATACTTAGCGACTTTTTAGTGTAGTATATAAATGGTAAAATAAGCCATTATTACACGGCTAAAATGCCAAAAGAGATTTTTTCTATTTAGAACTAATTATTGCCGATATATATTGCGAAATTTTATAGAATATAAAAAGAGCTTTCTTTGGATATTTCAATGCGGTTTCTGCGACCAATGCCTATAAACACAGCATCAATTTTAAATTTTTCCTACGTTTTTTGCTCATATCTCAAAACTTGGTTTTGTGGCTTAGCGACCTTTTAGTTAACGGACGGCAGCATATTACTCAATACAATTTTCGTCACGGTCACTCAGCTGTGGTGTCTGGTGATCTTCTAGTATACATTACACCTAGATGGACGGAGGTGATGGAGTTAAGGGCGAGTCGTTGGCGGCTAGTTTGGACATATCAAAGGCTTTTGACCGGGCGTGGCATAAAAAACGCCTTTCAAAGCTTCCTTTCTATTGGCTCTCCGAAATGGTATGCATGGGTATCCAGTTTTCTGGCAGAACGGAGTATCAAGGTCGTTGTTGACAGTTCATGCTCTGACTTAAAGCCGGTTAATGCTGATTTTTGCCCACGCAGTGTGCTATTTCTGACTTATTATCTCTTGCACATCAATGACATGTTGCCGCTCAGCGATATACTCTATATGTGGTACGGGAAATGCTTCGGAGAGTGGGAATAATAAATATTTTTTTGTTTTTTTATTTCAAATATTGTATTCTCACATACATGATACCCACATGTACTATATAAATATAGCCCTGACTTAAATTTATATTATAATATTTTATTGCTAAATTAAATCCATAATACTTAATATTAAAAAAATATTAAATATATTTTTATTATAATATGTAACTAACAATTTATGCTTTTCAAAACTTTTCCTATATCTGTGCTATAAGACGTTGCTTCGTACCAAATTTCAAGACTCTGAGATCACGGGAAGTACCCTGTAGGTTTTGATTTTCTTGCGAATGTCGAAAATTTGCGACATAAACGTCTGTATCTTTTGATTGCGTTGGCTTAGAAGTTTGATTTTATCGTAGCTCCAAGGGACAGTAGATTTCAGTATTTGATATGAATTTTAGCTTGATACCTCCACGCGTTTCTGAGAAAAAGCTTCTTGACAGACAGATAGACAGACAACAAAGTGATCTAGTAAGGTTTCCGTTTGTTTTTCCTTTTGAGGTACGGAACCCTTAAATATTGAGGTTTTTTATATTCAGGTATTATTGTTAGGTAACCAGATTATTAATGGCCTGATTTGGAGAGGTTTTTCTAAACTCTATATGAATCATAGAATTTTTTGCTTTGTGTATATTCTTAGGTAATACAAAATATTTTACGAATATTATTAAGACAAAAAAATATGAGACTGGCTTTTTTTAATATTTATGATATATTTTTTATTTATTTATGGCTAGTCACGTGCACCCTTACCACAAACGGTAGAGGGCCAAATGTGAGTCGGCCTCAAGCACCGAGGGTTCCATACAAACCTGTAGGTATAATATATTATTAAAAGATATGGTATTTTTATTGCTAAATGAAATCGTTATGGATTTCATTTTTAAATTATTAAAAATATTTTTATTATATTATGTAACAAACAATTCATGCTTTTCGCATTTTTTTGTCCGTGCTACAAGACGTTCCTTCTTACCAAATTTCAAGATTCTGAGTTCTCGGGAAGTACCCTGTAGGTTTTGATTCCCTTGAGAATGTCAAAAATTTGCGCCATAAACGGCTGTATCTCTTGATTGCGTTGGCTTAGATGTTTGACTTTTTCCCAGCTCCAAGCGACATTAAACCTGAGTATTTGATATGAATTTTAGCTCGATACGCATTCCTGAGAAAAAAGGTCTTGACAGACAGACGGACAACAAAGTGATCCTATAACGGTTCCGTTTTTTTTTAAGGTACGGAACCATAAAAAACAGTTTATTGAGTGAAACTTAATTAGTGCTTTACTGATATCGATTCAATTGAATAGGGACCAACATGGAAGTTAAATATGCGAGGTTTGATGATCCAAAAGGGTTACGCATGGCCATACATAAAATACATGCAACGACTTTAAAACTTCTCTAATTAATCTTGGTAGTCGGTTAATAATAATTGAAATTATATAATTTACTTTTTTTTTAAATTTTATGATGACGATATTATAATGTTTTCCGTGACATATTAATGTTATACTTTAAGTTAGGCTCCTAGTTGATTTGTTGAGTCTAAGAGAATGGAGTTATGTTGTTACGGCATGCAGGTGTTATCATATTTTCTATTGAATACTTTTATGGAAAATATACCAAAGTAGGTAAAGTTCACTACAATGGGAATAGTGCAAGCAAAGTTGAACAGAAATCGGGGACGTGGGTGATATTTATGACTTCCGCTGCCACACGAAGTTCCGAGGCTCTCGAGGTTCAAAAGCTAATAAAATGATGACATTAAATTCTACATTTTACTGAAAGCTTGAATAAGCGTCGACTTCAAAATAGAAATATTCACTAAAATTGCAAAAACGAACAGAAAGTACATGAAATAATATATGATAATAAAAATGTTGTAAAACACACATCATTTTTTCAGTTTGTGGAGAAAAATAAATTGGTATGAATCTATCATATATTTTTATAATATTTTTATCCCTTGAATAACTAAAAATATTTCATCTTAGGCTTAAAATTCTATTCACAATTCAGACAATAATTTTCAAAATATAGTGAGATATTTCAAAAATAATTAAGGTTTTGAAGCAATGATGGCCGAGCGGTAATAGCTATGGACTGCCGCGCCGCAGTACCCTGGTTCGATCCCCACGGCCGGCTTGAGCTTCACCGCATGGTGGAAGGGCATTTTGCGATTGCCCGCCTGGCTAGCTACCACCCTCAAGTAGAAAGTCTGTCGCCAAGCACCTAACGGTGTGTTTCGGCAGTAGTCCTTGAGAGCCAGTGAAATTACAGGCACAATGAGACTTAACAACTATGTCTCAATGTGACGCGCGCAGTGCAATTCGTGACTTGTGATGAAATGCATCTGTTATAGGCAGAGGTTAGTCCACTTAACATCAGGTGGGCCTCGAGCTTGTTCGGTCACAATAACATAAAAAAAAAAAAAGGTTACATTATAATAAGTATACCTATAATCGTCCGCTAAATATATTACTTACAAATACTACTAATTCGAAAGAGCTACACTTAATGCATATTTATCAAAACTTAAGGATACAAAAATATATCAAACATTTTAGGGTTTCGTATCTTAACGGTAAAATGGTATTTATTACGTACCTAAATGGTAAAAACGGGACCCTATTAGTGAGACTTCGCTGTCCGTCCATCCGTCCGTCTGTCACCAGACTGTATCTCAAGAACGGTGATAGCTAGACAGTTGAAATTTTCACAGATGATGTATTCCTATTGCCGCTATAACAAAAAATACTAAAAACACAATAAAATAAATATTTAAGGGGGGCTCCCATACAACAACTTTGTTTTTTTTACCGTTTATTGCTCGATACTGATAACGGTGACAGGTAGACGCTTTAGCAATTCACAGAATATTTAGTTACGGAACCCTTCGTGCGCGAGTCCCCCTTGCACTTCGGCAGTTTTTTTAATGAAACTCCGCTGTCCGTCTGTCCATAATTCATAGGGCTTCGTAGCTCGATAGTAAAATCAGTTAGAAATCTGAAATTTTTAAGTTTTGTCTAGAACGTTGATTCAAAAACATATTAGGGGTTAAAGTTTAAGTTTTTCGTATTTACAGGGTTGACTTTCACGAGTTTCATGTGCTTTTTGAGTGACAATTATCAGTATTGATCACGATACTTTTTCTACTCTCTTCTACTTTGGGAATTCGGGAAGTTTGAAGTGGTGGTGTTATCGTGGCACTATACAATCATATTATTATATGATATTCTTAAAAAAATTGCAAGCATTTCCTTATACATTAAGTTTTATCCACGCAGTGTCCAAGCTTGAAATACCGAGGTGTTTGATAACTTTTGTCTCAACAGAATGAAACCGCGAAAATATCCGCTCACCAGAGATCTCGTAATCACTACTAGTAACGCCATCTAGTCATTACTTAGGAACTACGTGGCAATGTCGTGAACTAATTTTACCTCGTAGATGAACGTCGCATTGCTAGGTTCACTTCTGTAGTACTTTTCTTTTGAAGGGCTCCTAGCGAAATTGGCTTAGCCGTTATGCAACGTCCGCCGTGGCCATGATTTGGATGGGTGATCGCTAGTGGCATTACTAGTGCGCCTTCCGTGCTTCGGAGGGCACGTTAAGCCGTCGGTACTGGTTGTTGTATGACAGTCGTCATAGCATGGTGGTAGGGTATTTTACGAATTCCCACCTTCAAGTAGAAAATCTGTCGCCAAGCATCTAATGGTATAATCCGGCATCTGTCCTTGAGAGCCAATCATTCTAGGTTAGTTTGAACAACATCTTCATGAGTGAGATAGTGGTCAAAGGGTTATACGCTACCCTTTGACCACTATCTCACTCATGAAGATGTTGTTAGCTACAAAAAGGACACTATCTGTAGAAAATGTATATTGGGTTAATATGCAGCTAGTAGCAGAACTCTATGTGCAAGTTCGTCCAGGGAATACATAACACACATCATACATCACATCATAACTATTTCTACCGCCAAGCAGTAATAATAATAATAATGCTTTATTTTCATAAACTAAATGTATCCATATAACATTGTGTAGAGGCCTTCTTTTAAGTAAATGTATACCTGTTGCAAATGTATAATTCATAAGTAGGTTAACATAAATCAAAATTAATATCTTAATCAAAAGGTTGTCTATGATTAGTCAAATTGACAGGTCAGTAAATTTCAGGTTTATTTACAAAAAATAATTAATTTTATTTTCAGATAGTAGATAGGCATTATCTGCTCATCAACCGCATTCTTCCTCTTGGAATTTTGCGAGGTATTGTTTGTAGGGCTCCTGTGAGCCTCTGTAGTTTCATTAGCTTATTAATTTCTAATCGGTTATTTTTTGTTTCCATGGCAACGGTGCCTGCGACACCTGCGCACTACGGACTTCGACGACGTTGTTGACGCGAGACTTCATCCGGGTCGAGACGTCACCCTAGAGATTCTAAGATAAGCTTTGATTTATTTTGTAAACAATGCTTTGTACCCAAACAATCAATGCAGTAGTTGGGACCTCTGTATCGCAAGACAGCCAGATGTTGTGTCCGCAGTGCCCCCAGGCTCGATATTTTAAAGGTCAAAAAGGCCTCAAAATTCACCAAAAAAGGTGTCATAAAGGTTTGGAAATTCCCCTTTCGGCGCCAATAAATAATCAAACAGTAAGTGGTAGCAGTTTTGCGAGCCCTGCTACCCCTGCCAAACCGTTTTGGGAGGTTTTAAGCTCGTACAAAAATAATATTCCTGTTATAAAACGCATACCTCGGGGTGCGAGAATTTCTGTTGCCCAATCGTTATCTTCTTCGATTAAAAAAGTTTTGGCTACTAATACTAGGCAAGCCTGGGAGCATCTTTTAGCATTCCCGTACCACGTATTTCACGTAAATTTTGATCCTTCTAACAAAAAATCCCTTACAACTAGAGTAAAGGAAAACTGCGTGAAATACAAGGCACGGGAAGAGCAATCTTTTGGCTCAACTTTAATAATTCCGCCACTGCGGCGGAATACAAAAACAAATAATGTCGATTCAGCTACTATTAAAATAGTAGAAAATAAAATTAATGATGGTGACATCAAAAACGCGGCACGCATCTTGTTTTCGAGTGATACAATCGCCCCTTTCACATCTGACACGTTGAATTCCCTAATAGAAAAGCATCCGCCTGCAACTGCAGGTCTCCACCTTCCCGACTCTCCTGAACAAAATAATGACATTGTTGAGGTGACCCCACAGGATGTTTCTGCAGCCGTGGCATCTTTTCGAAGTGGCTCAGCCGGTGGTCTAGATGGCCTGACGCCTCAGCACTTAAAAGATATTTTATCTTTTAGTTCTGGTGAGGTAGGCGAGACACTTCTAAAGGATGTCACGGCTTTGGTTAATTTGATGTTGTCGGGTCAGGTCAACAATGAAATTACCGAAATTCTGTACGGTGCGAATTTATGTGCCCTTAATAAAAAAGATGGTGGTATTAGGCCTATAGCAGTAGGCACCACTTATCGTCGCCTCACAGCCAAATGTGGTTGTAGGAAAAAGGTTGCTTTTTTAAGTAATCTTTTTCAACCACTACAACTCGGTTTTGGTTCTCAGGGTGGTTGTGAGGCTGCTGTACATTCACTACGCACATTTCTTGATCAAAATTGTGGAGATGTGCTTTTGAAGGTGGATGTTAAAAATGCATTCAACTCATTAGATAGAGGCACCCTTTTGACCGAAGTGAAAGATAAAATTCCGGAATTATACCCTTTTCTTTGGCAATGTTACGGGAAACCATCAAAATTAACATACCAAAACAACGTTATATTATCTTCCGTAGGATGTCAACAGGGTGATCCTCTGGGACCAGCCATCTTTAGCCTTGCCATCCACTCAATAATTCAACGTCTCCAATCAAAACTTAACGTTTGGTATTTGGATGATGGAACCTTAGGTGGCGAAGCGAACACGGTATTGAATGACTTGCGAGTACTTATAGACGATTTTCGTCTTATTGGCCTTGAACTAAATTTTTCCAAATGTGAACTTTTTGTTTGTGATACTTGTCCGGATAAAATTTCGATTATTGAAAAATTCAACTTACTTGCGCCTAATATAAAATTAGTAGAAAAAAGTTCGCTCCGTCTTTTGGGTTCACCGATTTTTGACGAATCTTTGTCACCATTTGTCGAAGAACAAATTCAAAAGTTTAGAAATGCTTCTAGCAGATTATTCAAAATTAACGCCCATATGGCTTTTACTATTATTAGATTTTGCCTTTTCGTTCCTAAATTTACATACTTTTTGAGATGTTGTCAGCTGTGGAAACACAGTGAGCTTCTTTTAAGCTTAGACAATTTATTAAAAGATACGTTAATTTCGGTTTTGAATGTTGAGATGGATGATAGGGCTTGGGTGCAAGCTTCCCTCCCTGTGAGGTTGGGGGGCATAGGGATACGCAAAATTTCTAGTGTGGCATTACCAGCTTTTTTGTCTTCTGTACACAGTACACACAAATTAGTAGAAAAAAATCTTGCACAATCTTTAGGCTCTTTTGATGTAGCATATCTGGCTGAGGCCAAAACCACATGGGGACTGGCTTGTCCAAATACTGAGTTCCCAAAAATGTTGTCATCTCAGAAACAGTGGGATCGGCCCCTATGCGAGCTAGCACGGAAAGATCTTTTAAATACGTGCCCTAGTATCGCAGATCGTGCTCGTATTCTCGCTGTTTCTGTGTGGGAATCAGGTCTTTGGTTACAAGCCATTCCTTCTTACAAAACTGGTAGCCTTATAGATCCTTCCGCTTTTCGTCTCGCTATTAGCTTACGCTTGGGTGCAAGGTGTTGTGTTGCACATCACTGCCAGTGTGGTACTGCAGTTGACCAACTCGGTCACCATGGCCTCTCCTGCTCTCGAAGTGCTGGTCGAATTTCCCGCCACGTCAGCCTTAACGATATCATTCGCCGGGCTTTTACCAGCGCCAATGTTCCAGCTGTTCTCGAACCGAACGGTCTGATGCGTGACGATGGTAAAAGACCTGACGGCATGACCCTGGTTCCATGGAAGTTAGGACGGCCCTTAGTGTGGGACGCTACATGCGTAGACACTTTAGCGCCGTCACACCTTTCTGAAACCCACGTGAGGGCTGGCGCCGCGGCTACTTCGGCAGAGCAACTCAAGCGGCGCAAATATGCTAACCTCGGTATGGGTTACATATTTGAGCCGTTTGGTGTAGAGACGTTGGGGCCGTGGGGACCGGGAGCTCATCGTATTTTCCAAAATCTATCAGAGCGCTTGGTCGATGCGACGCGTGATCAAAATGCTGGCACCTATTTGGCTCAAAGAATAAGCATTGCAATTCAACGGGGCAATGCTGCCAGCATGCTGGGCACGCTGCCAACTGATAGTGGGCTAGAGCATTTGGACTCCCTATGAGTCCAAATGCTTTTACTGTAGTAGCTGTAGTATTGTAGTAGCTGTACTGTTGTATGTAGTTTGTAGTATTTGTTAATTAAAGGCATATCGCCAATTAAAAAAAAATATCTTAATACTTACATACTAATGTGCGTGTGTGTGTTTGAGTGTGTGTGTGTGTGTGTGTGTGTGTGTGTGTGTGTGTGTGTGTGTGTGTGTGTGTGTGTGAGTGAGGGTGCTTTAGTGTGAAAGTTTGTCATATTATATAATAGGATGAAGAACTGCCTCAGTTTCATCATAAGTTAGAGTCCTGAGCCATGAAGATAGGGTTTTTTTACACTCATAATATGATTTTGGACAAATCGCCAATTTTCTGTTCACCACATTATAGAGATAGGTTGTTTGAGATAAATATTGCCGTTTAGCGAAAGCTGTACGTACTCTTTTTCTCGACATACTAACATATTGTCGCCGTTTTGTTAAATTTGTTGGATCATATTCAGTTGTTTTATGCATTTTTAGTATACAGAATAGTATATACAGCTTCCTTACTGTTAGAAAGTCACAAAATTTATAAAGTTCATTTGAAGAGAAGCGATATGGTTTAAAAAACATAGTCTTCAACAAAGCACGCTGTGCCCTTTCGACATCTAGGAACTTTATTTTTGAAGCTCCACCCCAAACGGGAATGCAGTAGGTCATGATTGACTGAGCTGGAGCAACGTAAATTTGTTTTATCAAATGAACTGAAGTCACATGTCTTAAAAGTTTAAAAATCCAAATGAGTTTTTTAGAGCGTTCACTAACTAATTCTATGTGATTATGCCAAGAGAGCCTCTGGTCCAGTATAATACCTAAGTATTTTGTTTTCTCAACTTTATCAATAGTGGGACATGTGCAATTACTATTATTAAATTTTTTACATTTGTGTATCTTGATTCTGAAGTTTGTATTCGGTTGAGTTTTATTACTTATAGAAAAGCACATGTAGTTTGTCTTCAGATTATTAAGCGTAAGTAAGTTAGACTTTAGCCAGGATGCAACCGTAGCCATTCCAGATTCCGTGTCACTACGCACTGATTCCCAATCAATACCAGTGAAAACTATTGCAGTGTCATCTGCGTACGAGAATATTCGGGCATTTCTTGTTTCCAATTTACACAAATCATTTATGTAAATAAGGAACAAGGTGGGCCCGAGGACGCTTCCTTGTGGCACGCCAAATGTGACTTTGGCATCAATACTGGTTTGTTGTCCGATTTTAACTTTTTGTGTCCGATCTTGTAAGTAGTTTTTAAATAATTCTAGGCATGTGCCTCTTATTCCTATGTGTTCCAGTTTACGAATAAGAATGGGGACAGAGACAGTGTCGAAGGCTTTTTGTAGATCAAGGAAAACCGCGAGACATTTTTTACTTTTATCAAGCTGTTCAGTAATGTGAGATGTTAGAGATATTACTGCATCTTCATTTGATTTTCCCTGTCTAAAACCATACTGGGATGTCGATAAAATATATATGGGTATTTTTCACCTCTTCCTTCTTACTACTCACTCTGTAAACGTCTTTTATGTCGTTTTTCTCCATCTTGCAGTCTATGTTATTCGCAAGACAGAGAACCATATCTACTAAGTCCTCTTTCGTTTCTCTACTTCTTTTGGGCACGTTTTTTAGCTGCAAATTAGACTTACGGCTAGACATCTGCATATCTTCAATTTTACTTTCCAATACCATTATATATCCTCTGTCTTTTTCCCCCTGTCTTTCTAATCGCTCAATTTTAGTTTGTAACTCCTTGTTTTGTGTTGAGAGAAAATCGACGGAATTCTCAATATTGGTTTTTGTTTCCTTTATCTCTGACAAGACCTTCCCAATCTTTTTTATTTCTTTTTGTTGTTCTGTCATAAGTGATGATATAAAACTCCTAATATCAGAAGTTTCCTCATCTTCCCTCCTTCTTTTTGAGCGAGTAAAAGAATAGTTAGGCGGAGTTTGATTTTCTTGACACGACTGGTTTAGGTCTGGTTCTGAAAGTGATTTGTCCATTTTCGACTATGTGTTCCACCAGGGTATCAACACTGAATAGGAGATATTGTGTAAGCACTTAAAGTACTATTTACACATACACTAGAGTTCTACCAACAGGCCCTCTAGGTCGAAGTATCGATTTAATGTATTAGGACAACAGAACGCCAGTGATATTATACCAAATATCATGCCAAACCTTTTCAGACTTTAATAATCATGCACTTTGTTGATGTTTTCTGTTCAAGAATACCAGGCTTACATAAATCATATGCACACCTTATCACACGACTTGCCTACACACACACGCATTGAATTTCATTGATGACAGTCCGGCATAGATCAATGTAAAGTGGTAGCAATCGAGGATTTCATACAAAAAGTTTTTCCGTCCACTATATCTTTACCCCTGTGAGCACTAGTGTGCCGTCCAACACAGATAGAAGTTAATGTCACAGTGTACGATCTATGTTTTTCTCACCCGACTAGCTGCACTCTTCACTCCAGCCTTCGGTCATGAATGACTCCTGATATGTTTTGCACTCCTATTATTCACGATTATATATATTTTTAATTTATTCGTTAAATAAATTTGTAATAAATTGTTATAGTTTCAAAGGCACGTCTACTCCATTCGGAGGTCCGGGGGAAGAGTAATGTTCACATTACTATGTTCTGGTTCGAAGGGTGTGGTGCCAGTGAAGTTAGAGGCACACGAGACTTAACAACTTTATGTTTCAAGGTGATTGGCGCGGAGCAGTTCGCCTATTGTGATATAGGTACTGTATCTGTTATATGTATAGGTCTTTATAGCGCTTACAATACAAACGTATTTACGCCATATTTTATATATCAAGTGATCAAACTCGTTGAAATTTTGGATGTGTGTATGTAAAATCTATGCTTCTGGTTTGTCAGTTTTCTGTGAAAACGTGTATTTTTAAATTAACTGTTTTAATCGTTTTGTATGGTAATTCTATTTTAACATTTGGTGTTAGCATAAAAATAAAACAAAAAATTAGCCAACCTATAAGATATGGGCTCGTAATGGGCATAGTAGGTATAGCCAATAATATTGGTTATTAGATTACGTCTTTAGTATGAGTCAACAAAAACCACGAAACGCTGACCCGATGAAACTTGAAATATAGTTAGTTTAAGTCTAGGATTAACACGTAAAATAATTTTCATGATCATCACTTTGCATACTGTTAGTTGAGTAGGACCCCGCTTTGGATACATTGCTACCGGATATTACGTACAATGTGCTCTGCAGAGGCGCGATTGTAAATCACATTTCTTATCTTCATACATTGGCACACTTACCGCTCTCCACGGCGGAATGTAAAACGTTATTGAGCCTTCAAGACTCTGATATTGATCTTCAAATGTGGATATTCTTCAAAAACCCAGCTTGGAAGAGCTCAAGTTATATAACATATTATTTAGATCCTAATATCAGTTTGATAATGGTTTACAGCTGGTCTTGGAATAATGAGTATTCATAACATCAAGAAATTTGTTAAATCTTGCATTCCTTTTAGGCGGTATGAAAGGGTTCATAATAAGTTTTGTTTTATTCTATAATGAAAATCACAGACTGATAAAGTTTTTCTTTTCTTTTTCTTGCATAAGAAGATTGATATGTATACCTATATCTTGGTTTGAGGCGTCATGGTGTAACTGTGACACTCATGTAATGGATCAGCATAAGACAACTTATGACCATACTGGCCACAGTTCAATTTATGATCATAAGGTGAGTGTTGTCACCCTCATTGGGTCGCCAAGATATAGGCTTTGCCTTGTTTGGGACCCGTAGTAAATTATAGCTAGTTAGTGTTGTGATTTCAATTTGTGTAAGCAATGGTCTTAGCGTAAAATTCTGGAAAATTAATTATTCTTATAAATTATTATTATTAGTACACAGGTTTTGAATACCAAAGAGTTTCACTGCATATCAGACGACTATAGCAAGAAAGTTCATGTTCTTACGTTTCTTCTATAAAGCGTAATTTTGTCGGTCGGAGAGGAAGAGTTATTAAGTTTTCTGACAAAGGAATGTTCCGTAGCAGTTTAGAGTATGAAACTATTCGTGGGAACTGAACTGTGAAGATAGACACAACTAATAGAGGACGTTTGAGTCGTCCTCTATTAGTTGTGTCCAAATATTTCTAGCAAAAGGTGGGTATTTAGTGGTTAAATTTATGGTTATCTTTCTAATTTGTAAGCTGTTGACCAGTATTTCAATAATTGATAAGTAATTATATATATATATATTAATATTTATATATTAGATATTTATATATGATATGCTTGATACGCTGGCCTTTGACCACTAGCTCACCTGATGGTATGTGATGATGTGGTCGAAGATGTTGTTCAGGCTAACCGAGAATGATTGGCCTCTCAAGGACAGCTGCCGGAACAAACCGTTAGGTGCTTTGCGACAGATTTTCTATTTGAGGGTGGTAGCTAGCCAGGCGGGCATACGCAAAATGCCCTACTACCATGCTATAACGACTAACATCCTAAGACAGCAACTGCGACCCATGGCTAACGTGCCCTCCGAAGCTCGGAAGCGCAGCGCTCAGTAGTTATGTCACTAGCTATCACCAATCCAACTTATGACCGCGGCGGACGTTGCTTAACTTTGGTGATCGGTTAAGAAGACCCAAGCAAATTTCGCTACGAGCGCTTCAAAGCGCTACAAACGTGCTTGGTGACAGTTTTTTCTTAAATGTGATAGTCAGGTGAGAATTAAAATGCCTTACTACGATGGTAATTAAAAGACAAAATACATAGTCAACCCATTGGAAAAATTAAAATATTTGTAAAAAATAAAACTTAACATAAATTAAACTAATTAAGGGCCTGTTTCAGAATGTTCGAGTAAGTTCCGGTTATACTACTCAGATCATAAAATAACTGAATGATAAAAATGACAATTAACATGCAGCGCGTTTCAAGTTTTAACCGATGGATAGGCTTAATCGATGACTGTGAAATGCAAAGATAGTATTTTATTTATTTAATATGTTCTGGGTAGTATAACCGGAACTTACTCAAACATTCTGAAAAAGGCCCTTAGTTTATAAGTGTTGGTCTCCAAAAACAATTAAATTACCGTACGGAAACAAATACAACCCATATAAGGAGAAGGATCAAAGTATTCACACTATTAGCACCAAACGTATAGCTCAATAACGGATTATATGAAATCCCACTCCCTTATAAAAGGTTAATTAAATAAATGCAATTATTCACTGAAAGTTTGCTTAACTTGAAACCGAAAGCTGATCGGATTAACTTTACTCTAAATTTTATAATGAATGATTCGCTAATCTTCTCTAAGACTGACATGAAGGTGGAAGTTTGGTTTTATTCTGAATCTGACTTATAAATCTTTCGAAACCCACGCTCATATCTTAAAATAATATGAGCTTGGAATCTTACAACATCGTATGTTTTCACTTCTAATATTAACATTGAGATGGATATATATGATAATTCATTTAAATTTTTTCCCGCCATGACGAAGTGTGTATTGTATATTTAGCTACATTGTGACGCAAGTTATACAATATGTCCGTTTAAAAATTATATTCCTACATTTATATTAATTATAGGTGGCCGATAATGAAAATACATTCATTATTTTATTATTCAATATTAAGCAATTTGCTTACAAACTAGCAATTATGTATCTGAAGAGTCGAAATTAAAATTTTGTAATAAAGTCGACTATTAAATAGGTTTTTTTAATGTACATATCCGCCTCCTTGAATCCCTCCATTGACTTGAGTTTTCAGTTTTACAGCATTTATGGTTGGGCATTTTTTTTGCCTATACTTCTAGTCAAAATTTGAAGAACACAACGTTCCAGTGGCTGATCTTTGGTGTCAGCTCACAATACAAGGCTAGTCTGCTATCATTTCAACTGACCACATCAACTGTTACACTAGAAGAATGGGCAAAATATTATCTAGTTATAAGTAAAAAAATTCAGCATGTAAAATGTTTGTACTAAATTAGAACCTTTATATATCCATACAATAAAAATATAGATAGTTAATTCAAAACAATTCCATAGTCCAGTGCATAATACTATCGAAACTCAAGTAATAGTCAATTAGGTACTACTGACAGCTACTAGAGGCAGGTCGATGTTCGAGGAACGTAAGGCTGGAAAGGAGTATTGAATCTATTTTGATATAATTTACAAGCTGAGGCGATAATGAACGTAAACTTTTGTATATTTATTTACAAATTGTTAATAGTAAACGACAGCTCATGATTGGAATATAGATATTGATTTCACAATTTGGCATTACCCCCATTATTGATTTTAAAATTCCTATGCCCGCGTGGTTATATTTTATTTTTACTTTACCCAGTCGTATATACTTTTAAGTTTGTTGGCCAAGAACCGTAATATATTGCTTTAGAATCTGATGGTTATAATTCAGGATTCGGCAATTTTGAAACAAAATAATATTTATTATTAGACAAGCATGTGTCTAGTATGAGCTAGAATATATATAGAAAAGAGTTTGTAATATGGCCTAGAATGTCACCCCCCTATATCTACCCGTGGGTGTCGTAAGAGGCAACTAAGGGTAACACACCAGAAAGTGGGCAGCAGCATTTTTTGAGGAACTGATATCTCACACTGCGATCCCCAAGCCGCCTTTCATGTTTGGGGAGGCTGTGTTCAGCTGTGGACTATCCGGGTGATATAGTATGTGTCTAAAAACCGACATTAGGCTCATGTATTATTATATATGAATTAAAATCTAACTGGCGAATAGTGAGGCACAGGCACCTCTGCTTAACACCTTAAAATTCAAACAATTAAAAACAAAAAAAAAAACGAAACTTGATAACCTTATCGACCCTCTTCGAGGAGTAATGTTGAACCTCACAGGACCTCACCATCAGCCCTATCTGCGATGGATAGTAATAAGTTATCATAAGAGTCCAAACGTGACCGAGCGTGAGCGTCGCCCGGACGCCGTTTTACAGCTGGTATTTGTAGAATATTACATTCCACCTTATTGTTTATGAAAATATGTGGCTTAACTTTCTGTTTTTGTATTTTCGGTATCTACTGAAACATGTTTGTACTAAAATAGGGGATTGGTAAATCAAATAGTAGTACTAGTTTCATGCTTTGCCATATGGTATTATACATACAATACATTATGGTACCATGGGGTGTTAGATGAAAGGAAGGGATAAATAACATTAAATTATATAAGCTTAAAAAAATACAAAAGCGTTTGTTTCTAGCTATCCGTGAGTGGCGCTCGCTAGTCGCTCCTAGCCTGGGGCTTGCGCCAAGGACATAGACTTCGCAAGTATTTGCGATAACAAGTGCTAAGCGACAAGTGCCCTCGCAACTTGCACTGCCAAGTCTCCGAAGATGCACCTTTCTTATTGTTATCTTAGGAGAGCTGAAATTCTTCGGATATTGTGGAGGTTATATATGGATCGGAATGGGCGTTTGTTGCGCGATTTTAACTGTCTAGCTTAGAAATTTTTAAACGTACCTATCTCTGTACACAATGAAACATTTAAGATAAAGAAACTTTATAGGCCAAAGTAAACTTAGAACAAGAAATACTCGACTACTGGAAATGTAGTTATAAAAAATGTTTCTAGCTATTTAACCTGCTAAAGTGTAAGTCAGTATGTTCTCGATATAACCAAGCCATAACGACTACCATTGAAGTTAATCTCAAAGGTATGTAATTCTTCTATAGTATCTACGTACGAAACGATAACAAAAGAAGTTCTAACACAAAGTAGTAGTTCGTAAATCTTTCGCGAATTCCGCAGTTAGTGCACTTCCCGATGGAGGGGCACGTATACTCGAGTTTGTAGTTTTAAAGTCAAGATAACAGCTGTGAGGGGCTGCAAGATGTGCATTGTGTAGGACATTGCAGTAAGGAATGGCCCTCAATAAAATTGCGAGTATTATCTCATATTATCCAAGCTCACAGTTGCTAATGACGACTCATTAAAACAAAACAATTCTGAGGTCGTTCTCAACTTTTTTTATGGTGCTTTATATATGCTAAATATACACAGAAATCCTACAACGCCTTCCGTGTCCAATACTACAACGTCTTTAGGATGCTGTTGGGGTTGCCGCGTTTTTTTAGCGCATCAGGAATGTTCGCGGATGCGCGTACTGATGACATCATGCGGAAAAGAGAAGCATCACTGATGAGCCGCAAGCGTGGTAGTCCAACAGTCTCCTGGCCGTCGTAGCTGAGGTTCTGTACTCCAGCTACATGAGGCACTGGACGGCAGTACTTAGGCCTATCGCACGTTTGGTGACTAAATAATAAATTTATTTATGTAAATTGTAACTATTATATTATTTAACTAACATAGCAATAAGAATTAAATGTTACTAGCACTATGGACATAAGTCTGAAATAAATGTTTAATTATTATATTATTATTAATTATAGATAAATCGAAAAAAATCAAGCAACAACTTTGCTTCGATATAGTAGAAATAAATTTGCACTATTTGATGACACATATCATTTAATGTTTTTATGCCTTTTAAATATTAATATGGCAAAAATTGGCTTTTTAAACTTTTAAGCACCAAAAGGTTGGTTTTAATTTAACTACATTGAACTTTATTTTTAAACTTGTAATGTTTGTAAATAACAATAAACTAATTATTAACTTCCTTCTATTATTATTAAGGGCCTTCAGTGTAATTTCTACCTAAAATGTTTTTCACCGGTACAGGTGAAAAGTTGATACACACTAGATAGTTCTTTTAAGTCTCATGACTTATGGTCATAGACTATTGGGCTAGTTTAGGACTCGTACCATAAAGTATTTTTTTCACCTGTTAAATAATAGTCACCCCCAATTTCTGGAACGTTTATCAAAGCATTGATAAGTAGACATACTAAATACTGAACGCTCATTGGTTAACAGCATCCCATGACGCGATATGTGTCCAATGAGCGTTCATTATCATTATCATATTTGATCAGGACTTTACCGACAGGACAGAAGTTTGGCAAACTTTATAGAAGCTAGCGCGTCTCCTAGTATTGTAATCGCCATGGTATTTTTTTCTGGCCTGCTACCCAGGAAGTTTCCTTCTGCAGACACATCGGTTGCATTTTCATCCTAACTGACATCCACTCACACATATCCAGCTCTTTAACTGCTTGTCCTATCCAGTCTAGTTAAGTTAAATTAGGGCTTAAAAAATTGTCAGATCTTCTCTTCTATTATCCTCACTGTTCCAAAGATGAACAGTTTGGCACGTCACATTTTGAAGCGCGGCCCCAAATAACTCCTGCTTGATATTTAACAGCAACACAACAGAAGTTTGCCATAATCCCCACGCTTGGCAAGCGTCTTGGGATCGCAGTTTAAGAAATCAATTTCTCAGAAGTCGCTTCTGCCCACTTACCGGTATTATACCTTTAGTCGCCTCTTACGATATCAACAGGTAGTAATGGGGGGATGACATTCTAGCCCAGCACCCCATGGACAAGAATGTCATTGTCGGGAAAGATCTACTAGAGGGCTTTCTCACCGCCCACAAATATTTCTTTGGCGAGCTTCATTCACACAAATCACTAGCGAGCTGCCCCGGCTTTGCAAGGTATACTAAATAAATAAAAAAAAAACATTTTTTTTTAAACATTATTTGATTGCCTGTGTTCAGATTTGAGAAGATTCTAATATTGAAATAGTTTTTCAAATCGGTTTAGTATTTTTAAGTTTATTCGTTACATACAAAAATACAAATCTTTCCTCTTTATAATATTAGTAGTCTTGATGTAGATGTCTACAGGGTAAACCGGGGGATCATTTACCATCAGAGATCGGTACCCCTATTTGTTTTGACATTTCAACAATAGACCAGGGTAGATAACTTCTGTAACCAAAAAAAAAAAATAGTAGGACAAAACCAGTTGGAATAGGAAAAGAATATAACACAAATTCAAGGAAAAATAATTTACGGACGATCTGTGGTCGGGAAGTGGAAGGGCGTGAGTTTTTAAGGGTATAAAACGGTTTATCTCGATTTCCGGAAAAACTAACAAGTTCTATGAAAAAAAAAAATTAATTTGTAGGTAATAAAAACATCTACAACTTTTGTATTAACACTTTTTCAATTAACCTCAAAATGTATGTGAAAAGATCAAATAAGAAAACTCTTGGTTTTTTATTATTATATATGACTAAAAAAACTTTTTTGTTTACTAATTTTAGTGAAAACTTACCTTTTTATGTAAACACACTGTATTTTTTTTATTTTTATGTATCTAGTGTTACTTGAAGTGTCAACACGAATCTAACGATATCTCATAAATTAAAATCGTTTAAGTCATTTTGAAGTGATGGTGGAATAGAGAAACTGACAAACATGTATACATTCATTCATGAACCCTAAATGAGCCCTGAAACATAACACTCCTTGTTTGGGCAGTCGTCTACGAATAAATAATTTATTCGTAGGCAGTCGTATAAAAAGACAGCGCTGTATAGTACTTATTTCCCTATCTCTTAAAATTCAAAAGTTTTTGTAAGAACCGTCTTACTATGTATTTATGAAAAATTTATGGCTCTTGCTATTTGCTCCATATTTACAAATTTGCTTTGAAATTTATTCAGAGACTTTGTTTCTTTTTATGTCTGAATATTAAATTATGGTTCTATCTTTCTTATCTATATTTGAATAAATTTTGATGTTCAAAGCCTATGCATATCAGCATTAGACTAAGAAAAATATAAAGATTAACTAAAGAAAATTAAAAGTAGACACTCTGTATTTATAAAATGGTATTAGTTTCGTTTGAGCGAATGGCAATATTGACCTTTGCTCTGCCTCGTTAGTGGGCCACTTCAAAAGCCAAGCACAAAGGGCACTACCATTCAAGGTACACGCTATAATCATAAATGCTTACCCTTTGTTCTTCTTTACCTTTTGCCCTTACTTCGTGTTTAGGTACCTATGTATAATACACTAAGCTTTAACTATGAGTTGGTTTGCTTGAAAATTACATCTCTAACAATATTTTCATACTTTAAGTGCATTTTTCGTTCACAATTAGGTAAAGAGTACTGCACCTACCAATTCATTTAGTTAAAGTTAGTCGAAATATTTTTTTAATACTAACTTATTGCTAATAATGGCAAAATATATGCACTTTTTTTTATTATGTAGGCACGTACGACCTGTTAATTTATAAATATAATTTGTCTTGAAATTATTTCTCAAACTTATGTAATAATAATTTGTTAACTTATACTTTTTAGGCTTACTTTAATAAATTGGTCAATAATACTTGGAAGTTGCACTCATTTAAACTAATAAAAACATAATTTACTAATTAGGGAGACTGTTATACATTTTTGTAGTCGATAAATATTTAAGTTTTTTTTCTGCTCAAGTTTTTTTATATATGCCTGATAGGTTAGCCTTTGACCACTATCTCACCTGATGGTAAGTGATGATGTGGTCGAAGATGTTGTTCAGGCTAACCTAGAAGTATAACGTTTCACCCCTGATATATAACACCGTTCATATCTTTAAATATATCTTTTGTGAGTAGCTTAGATAAATCAATCAAAACTTATCAACGTAATTTGAATGTAATCCACAGTGAAACAGTATTAAAATTTAAATGAATGTTTGTGTGTCTCATGCACACTTATAGAGAAAAATGAACCGTCCGCTTTATTTTCGGAAGTAATATTGACAGCATTGGAATTTTGAAAATCCTCTGCGTTTTAATGAATATAATAAGAACATTTGTCAATTACGTCATAAGAGTGTATTTAAAGTATTTATTTCTGATAAATTGTTTAATAAGCCCGATAACTAAGAAATTGAGGAGTGAGAAATGTATCGTCCAAAAGATGACTAAATTGTGTGGTTCGATAAATAAGTTAATATTATTATGTATAAATAAATAAATAAAAAAATGCCGCAAGTATAAACAAGAACTAGGGTTATTTGTAAAGACAAAGAAAACAGTAGTTTGTTAATAAAACGAAACGAAGAGACGTAGCATAGCATAGAAACTATAGCTTGATTTTCGAATAATTTTTATTTTTCATTTAGGCCTGTCACCAAGTCACCAGACCCAAGTATGTCATCACTTGGTTAAAATGGTAAAAACCTTAAAAGCCAGTTCATATTCTAGGCTTAGCCCTAGAATAGGAACTGGCTTTTAACGACAGCTTCTGAAACCCCCGCGGTATCAGTAGTTTGGTTATTTAGTCCAATCCAGCACTGTATGTCTCAGAAGTTCGGTCAATGTGACTGGCCTACTGAGCTCAATAGGTATTTATTGTCTTCAAAATTGCTTTGAATACATGGGTTGATGGAAGAAATTGATTTAATTTATTCCATCTAATCCAAAGACGTACAGTCACCAGCAATAAGAAGTATACACTTAGTAATTTTCAAAATAATTTGATGTCCCAAAGTTATTAAAAATCGAAGTTAATATTAGCATGAGTGAAAATATTCAACTTATTCTTTGATTTTAAGATACTTCTGATTACAAAGAGAAAAACAGAACTCTTTGCCACTATTTTGAAAATTACAATGTGTATACTTCTTATTGCAGGCGACTGTACATACCCAGTCCATGATAAAAAGATTATAAAATATTTTTTAAATACAGCCTATTTAATAATTATTTAATGCGGTGTTGCTTTCGTTTCTTATTGTATTTGATAACAAATTTCATCAGACCGCAATATAATTTGCTACTGTCCCAGAAGCCAACAAAAGCACAGTTTTAGCATTTCCGGGTAGTAAAGAAAGCGCAACTAATACTTATCCCGTCCCACACATGATATACAACAAGCCTTGGGAGGTTTCAGCTCTTTTAAAGACAACAGTTAATTTGTGCAATTGCGGTGACTTCGCAGTGCATTTTGCGAGAACACTTGTCGCTCGATCATGTGGGACCAGGCCTAGGATTGACGAGAAGCGAGCGTACCACGCAGATAGCAGGAAACGTTCATCAGAATAAAAACCTCAAGTTCCTTACTTCGGAAGACATATGCCAAACTTAATATGTTAAAGCAAGAGAAAGAAGAGGTTAGTCTCGATGACTTTAATCCTGGTTAAAGTTTGATTATGTCTGCTATTTTTGTAATAAAACTTATGGTTTTATTACAAAAACAGTAGACCTAATCAAAACCTACCTACACTGCATACAGCTGTCAAACTAGTGTTGTAAAATGTGCGAACTGCTTTTATCCGACATGCGTACCATAGCCTGGTCACTCGACTCAGTCTCTATACAAAAGCCGCGTTCTAACTACCTATTATACAGACACTACACAAATGTTGTTTTTGTGCACCCTTAAATGTGTGCGTGAACTCTAAGGTTGTCATCGTATGAATAATTGTTGTACTTACCTACCTAACAATATTTTGATGCTTGTTTAATCCGCAAGCTACTACAACATTTGGTAGCGTAAAAATAATACTATTTACCACTGTAATTTCAACTTTATAATAAATCAAAGACAATGCCTAATCCGCGTTTCTTTTGAATAGAGATTTGAATATTTAAATCGAACATATAAAAATATAAAATATTAAATAGCAGGCACGAGAGAATTTTAACATCAGGTGGTCCTCGCGCTTATTCCGTCAAATACGTACACATAAAAAAAAAACTCAAAATGTTTTTGTTTTTATTATTTTTTTATGCCTTCTAGGTAACCTTTTGACCACTATCTCACCGGATGGCATGTGATGATGTGGTCGAAAATGTTGTTGAGGCTTACCTAGAATTTCTCGTTATTATAATTTCGGATAGTAGCTGTATATTTTAAAAGTAGGTACTGTATCTCACAAATTGTTATTATTATAATCCTAAATAATTTTCATCTCACTACATCTATACTAATATTATAATGATAAAAGATCTATATGTTTGTACTTTTGTATGCAATATAAAAACTACTGGACTGATTTAGATGAAATTTGGTATGGATGGTATTATGGTAATAGTTTGAGACCAGGGATTAATGCAACATTATTAGGTAAATAGTAGTAAGACAAAATAATATCCATTTAAACTATAAAGATAGAATGTTGTATATATGTGTAGACACTAAGAGAAATAACAAGAAAATAATTATTCATTATGGTTGTATCAGTATGAAGCAAACATTGACATTTTATTTCTCAATAAACATTACTTTCCTACGACTTAAAAGCTTCGGCTTTTTTGTATCATTGACTATTGTTGGGAATAATATATTACAATAAATAATGTGTTACAACGCTACACAATAATATTTGATTGTTTCTCGAAATATTGCTCTCAAAGATTTTATCAGACGAAACTTATGCGCCCTTCATAGCTTAAGTATAATGGTTTCACATATGAATGTCTGTGGTTTTACATTACTGTTATATTTAGGTAATAGCTGAGCAGCAGAAAAATAGATGCTAAAATAGTACAGACAACTGTCACTTGCTTATGGTGTCATCTTAATAAAGAACTGCTATCTGGACAGTGTAATTATGAAGCGCTCGTAGCGAAGTTTGCTTAGCTGTTCTTAACCGATCAGCTAAGTTAAGCAAGGTCCGCCGCGGTCATGAGTTGGATGGGTGACCGCTAGTGACATTACTACTGAGTGTTTCCGTGCTTTAGCGGGCATGTTAAGCCGTCACTCCTGGTTGTTGTCTTAGGATGGCAGTCGTTAAAGTCAGTACGGTCATTTTTGCGAATGCCCGCCTGGCTAGCTCGTATCCTCAAGTAGAAAATCGGTCGCCAAGCACCTAGCGGTGTATTCCGGCAGCTGATCTTGAGAGCCAGTAATTTTAGCTAAGCCTGAACAACATCTTCTATCACATGATCGCTTCCCATCAGGTGAGATAGTGGTCAAATGGTAACCTACCAGGCATAACAATATGTGATGACATAATTCTCACACTGTTTTTTATTGATACGTTAATTTTAACCAACTTATATAAAAAAGAGATGTTATTAAGTGTGTATATTCTTGTTTTTTTTTATTAACAACGTATTTTTATTGTCGATGTTTTCATCAACTACGGATTGTAGATCGATTATCATGATTATTTTTTATTTAGATTAGGTTAGTCGGTCTCTCCTTCATGGGTTTCCGCCTTACTTCGGCTTAAGTAACCGTGGGAGCGTGGGTGGATCACCACGAAATACATTACCGGAAGAGAATAGGTGACTTTCATACGAAGAGTTCCAGCACATATTAGAAGGATTTAGCTATTAAATGATTTTACATTAAAATAGCATCTTTAAACGAGTAAGACAATTTTTGGTTACCGCAAACCTCACCGATGCTCAGGAGCAGGTTTACGTGGAATGATTCCATGATATGATACTAAACGACGCAAATTTATTATTGTGACACTGGTGACTTATCTTGGATTTATCAATACTATGCAGAAACGAAGCACCAATTGATAGTTTGGCTGTTTCAAAATAGACCAATGCCTACCAAAGTGAAGCGACCCAGAAGCACAGGCAAGATTTTGATCGCTAGTTTGTATTCATAACAGGGTATCTGGGGTCAACATATCTTCATGTCATCAAAGTAACATTTAAAACCGATTGGTACCAAATGCTTGCCAAATGTTGCTGTGAGCAGCAAGTTACCAAACATGAGGTTCCGCGGGGTGCTACTTCACCAGGAAACCGCGCTCTTGCACTGTGCGCTATAAAGGAGGGACTTCCTGGACACCACACCGGTCAAACTTCTGCGTCGTCCTCGATACGGATGACTAGAAGTTTGAACTCGATTTGAATCGGTGTTGCTTCTTTATGATTCCTAGAATGAAAACTCAACTCAAGGGATACAATTTTTATTACCAGAAGATGCGCTAGCTGCGTTCGAGCAGGCTGCGGAGGAGGTGTCAGAAGCAGATTGGAAATAGTATTATCAAAATTGGCTCGAAAAAACTTTTTGTAATAAGGAATAAAAAGAGCATTTTTGTTATAAAATATTTATATTTATATAAGCATATTGTTTAATTTAGCTGAGAAAAATGTACTCGTATTTGTACCACGTTTCCTTAGAAGAACACGGACTTGTGACCTATGTTATGCATATGGATTAAAAGTTTAAATAAATATGATTTTTCTGAAGACTTGTACGAATATCTTATGATAAAATTTAACGTAGTTTTCACTGATTTTGGTAAATAATACGGGATGACTCACGTGAATGAGTCAGATAGCTCCGATTACAGTTATGAATATAATGTTAAAATGAATGTGTTTTAGTATTTTTTTGCAATAATTTTCATTTGAAATAAAACATTATTAGCTTTAAGGAACCAACTTTACACAAACTTTAAGGAACTTAGATGATTTGATTATTTTTTCAAAATACATTCATCATATCGATAAATTATTCTGCAGAAGCATGACTGAGATGACTAATAATGTTTAGTAATAAATCAAGAGTACGTATCATGTGCATTTATATCCACGCAAGGGGATGAATATTCAACGGCTTCTCACGAGTGTTTCACTAAACAGTGACGTGTTTCTGTCGTAAAAGTACGCACGCTATTGAAATACAACGTGATATGTAGAAAGGTCAACTGTAAATAAACAAAATCCTCGACAAATGTCTGACCTTACCTTTTGCCTACAAACCAATGCACAAACTAGCATTTGATTCGAACCAGTAAAGATTATCGCTTTCTAGAAAAGTATTCCTTAAAATATAATACGAGTTCCTAATAATGCACACTAAGCACAAAATGTCTATCATGGCCACGGAATTTAAAGATTTCGTGATATCATGGCACGGGTGAGTGACGACTGCAACTACGTGATTGCAATAAAAGTCCACATTTAGTTGTCCGGCGATTCAAACATCGATACGTTTCTACTACATATTAGCAGTAACAAAGAGCTGTTCTTGCTATTATATAATATTCCGTGTTTCTTCACAAGTGTCTATTATTTCCAAGGCAGTTATGTTCAGAGGTTCCTCTTACTCACAGATAGATTTGTCGTTAGTAGCAGAGTGCGTTGAATGGCCGCGAGACTAGAACCATTTATTTGCAAAGTAATTTACTTGTCCCGAGTCTCAAGGGTAGACGCTAGTTATGTTTGTTTGATAAAGTAGATACACAACTCTTTGTAATCGTACATCTTTATATAGAAGTTATAATCATCCCATGATTATTTAATAATAAAACAATTTATATTTTATGCATTTTACTATTTATAATAATTTGATTAAATTTTTTGCTAATAAGTTGAGATATTTTTTTATAATTTAAGGTGTTTGTTTAGAACAAGACCGAAGTCTTCATCTGCCATGTTTTGCATACAAGGAACCATTTTGATTTGACTTGATCATCTTAAGATACACGAAGATCATTGAAAACGCCGCCGACATTAATGTCGTGTCAAAATTTTACATTTGTGGTGGTGAAAACCACCACAAATGTAAAATTTTGACACGCTCTCATTGCGTTTCCAATCCTTCAATCAAAATAGCAATGTAAGTTAATATGTAAGTTAAGATGGCGGCTGAAAAAGGTGGTACTTTAATTATACTGTTTAGTTTCACGATATGATGTTTACCTACATCAGGTGTATAAAATATCAGAGAGGATATCTATGCTCGTCATCTCAGCAGCCTTGAAGGACGGGGCCTATCTAATATCTGGCCGCGCGTAGGCTATGATAACCATCCCTTGAATCTACGCGGGTGTTTATAGGCCCTATAACAACGGTTATGCCAACATTGATCAATTTATGAAGCACATACAGATGGCTACAGTTCCCGTGTTTGAGCAGCTACCCACCGCAGATATCGTGATACTTGTTGATTTAAACGCCTACCATGCCGAATAGCTTGGTTCGTGCAACACCGATCGTACGAGGAGATCTGTTCATGACTTCGCTTTAGCGAATGGTCTGACAACAGGTCGCCTCAACTACGCGTATTCCAGATGTTAATGACCATACCTGTTGGACGTTCTACTGACCTCTCACCCGGACAGTTACTCAGTATCCGTAAACGCTCCTCTCGGATCTTCAGACTAGTACTTGATCCGTAGTTCAGTGCCAGTTACATGCCTAACTCAATCTCATTTCGTGGGCTGTAGTCGCGTGTGGCACTACAGATTGGGACGGGATGCGGTCCTTATTTGCATTTTACCCATGGGGGCAAGTTTGCTTTTACCGGATGATTCATATGTCACTGCCGACTCGGTTGCCGATGTAGTACTTCAGGTTATGGAACCCGTTATGACAATGATTTTATGATGATGATTAACATCTCTGAATGTCGACCTCAGTGCAGTACTTAGAGCAGGAATCTTCCCTTTGGTGCAGTGTAGTGCAGTACGATGACATGGGCAGGCTTGACGCTTACCATAAGATTTGTGCATGCCACAATATATAAAAAAAAAACTTTAATTCACATACTTATTAAAAAGGTATATAGTCCTCAAAAACTGCTGCAGCTTCAATTGGATTCGATTTTCAAATCCCTGTAGATATCTTATTATCAAATCTAATCAAGTTCAAGCTGGCATTTCGCAAAGCGAACAAACTCTACTATCTTTAACCGAGGTAATAAGGCGTTATGGATGAAAGTGGCGTACGGTTTTGGTATTCTCAACTTTGCCAGAATTAGGTTACTTTTTTTCATTCGTCGTTGGTTAAGTTTTGACCTCTATCTTACCTGATGGTAAGTGATGATGTGGTCGAAGATGTTGTTCAGGCTAACCTAGAAGTACTGGCTCTTAAGGACAGCTGCCGGAACACACCGTTAGGTCCTTGGCGACAGATTTTCTACTTGAGGGTGGTAACTAGCCAGGCTAGCTTGGAAGGGCATTCGCAAAATGCCCTTCCACCATGCTATAACGGCTGCCACGCTTAGATAATAACCGGAACCGACTGCTTAACGTGCCATCCGAAGCACTCAGTAGTAATGTCACTAGCGGTCACGCATCCAACTCATGACTGCAGGCGACGTTGCTTAACTTTGCTGATAGGTTAAGAACAGCTAAGTAAACTTCGCTACGAGTGCTTTAAAATAAGCCATTGGAACACAAATGTATTAATGGTATTGTGTTTGGTAACTCCTGAAATAACACGAATATAATAGATAATACAAACATACCACTTTCCGGCAAACCCTGTACTGTACTGTAACAGCCGTATTATCCAGTGCTGAACAAAGCCTGGGAAGGGGAGGTTTGCCATAATCCCCACACTTGGCAGGTGACTTGGGGATCGCAGATTCAGATATCAAATCCTCAGAAGGCGCTGCCTTCCGGTATTTTACCATTAGTCACCTTTTACGACACCAACGGGAAAAGGATGTGGGTGATATTGTACCCTGGCAACTATACAAATTGTTTGAAAGGGATCCCCTTTAGTGATTAGACATACACTGATATGGTCTTTCAATCATCAGATTAGAAATATCAGAATGATAAAATGCAAAATTCTCTTCACCGCCCATGTGAAGAGAATTTTACATTTTATCATTCTGATATTTCTAATCTGATGATTGAAAGACCATAAAGACCATTCCATTGGGAAAATAACCATTCGTTCTATTCATATTGCTTGTATACTTTGGCCCGCAGGGTGCCAGGCCGAGCTAGAATGTCACCGTCTTAATTCTTGCCGTGAGTGTCATAGGAGGCGACTAAGGGAAAAACACTGGTCTGAGGAACATCTATCTCACACTGCAACTGCCAAGACGCCAGCCAAGCCTGGCAATAATGACACCCACTTCCCCTTAAATGGATGTGTCCAGCAGTGGAAGATACGCCAGATACAGTACACTTACTTTTATAAACAGTAACGGGTAGTAAGGTAAAATAAATGCCAGTGCATTATGATTTTTACCTTACTACCCGTTACAAGTACAAGACAGTGTCTTGTTAGTAAAATAATATCAACTGTGTATTGTTTTTATTTATTTTTACCTTTAGTCGCTTCTTACGACACCCACAGGTAGAACGGGGATATCACAAATTAAAAGAAAATGTCGAATGAAATGTGACAGAAAAACCACTTGCAAAGAAAATAATTCCCAAGCGAAATAACACTTCTCGAACGTTCTGGAATGCTCTCGGAGTCTTTGCGGAAACCAATTAATTCTAGATTAAAATAACAAGTGCCCGCAATTCGGTCGGCAGCCTAATATCACCGGAGCTTAAGAGGCAATCGTAGTTTTCGGAATTAATGCTGAATTCAGGTTTAATAAAAAATATAGTTTACTTCATTTTGCCTATTTGAATTTGAAATTAAAGACGGTATTTTTTTCTGTTGAATTTCCCCATATAAGAATTCCATATTTAAGTGTGGAGCTGACGTAGGCGTGATATGCGCATAAAAGAGCACTATCATTAGCCACTTTACGTAACATATTTAATGCATATGCGAATTGATTTAATTTAGCACATATATGTTTAACTTGCGATTTCCACGATAGATTGGAGTCTATGTATATGCATAAAAATTTTGTTGTTTGGATTTCATCAATATCTTTTCCATAATAATTTATATTTAACATGTCAAATTGTGAATTAATATTTTTAAAAGTCATGATATGCGTTTTTTCTAAGTTAATTTTAAGGCTGTTGTGGCGTAGCCAGTCAATTATTGATTCTATAGAACAATTAATATCATTTTCATGATCACCCGTTTTCTTGTCCGTAAATATGGCTGTGCTATCGTCAGCAAACATGACCATAGGATGGTTAATGGCATGGGGAAGATCGTTTATATAAACTAGAAATAATAAAGGTTCCAAAATGCTGCCCTGGGGCACTCCGTATTTAACCGTTCTGCAATTTGATAAGTATTTGTTTTCTATTTTAGTATTTCTATCAAGTCTAGTTACTTCTGTGTACTGAAGTCTATTTTTAAGGTATGAGGAGATTAACTTATTTGCATTTCCTCTTATGCCATAAAATTCCAGCTTTTTTATTAAAATGTCATGGTCTACCCGATCAAAAGCCTTGTTCATGTCCATAAAGAGTGCCGTGACTCTTGTTTTGCTATTAAGGCCACAGTATACTTTTTCAAGAAAATTCAACAAAGCATTTTCTGTAGATTTTCCTTTTCGAAAACCAGTTTGTTGAGGAGCAAAAATATCATTATTTTCAAAGTAACAATTGAGACGCTTATGAATTACTTTTTCAAATACTTTGGAAAATACCGGTATTAAAGCAATCGGCCTATATGAATGCATATTCTCTTTATCTGTTTTTTTAAACAAAGGTATTATAACAGAAGTCTTTATTTTTTCTGGAAATGCACCGTTTTCTAAGGTTTTATTAATTATGTGGGTAAGCACAGGTGATATAAGTTTGGCAGTCACTTTCACTATTTTGGTAGAAATACCGTCATATCCGGTGCTATTTGAGTTTTTAAGAGATTGGATTACTCTTTCTATTTCAAATTCATTTACAGGTTCTAGGAAACAGGACTTCAATTGACTATTCTTTAGCGTTTTCGTGATGCAACTATTCCTCACTGCGGTGCATTCAATATCATCGATAAAAAAGTTATTAAAGCACTGAGCGATTTGTGTTGGATCCGATATCATTGTTCCGTTTAGTTTAATATGTGTAATTTCGTCTCGAATATTATTTTGTTTATATTTGTTAATGATATCCCACACAGCTTTTGATTTGTTACTAGATTGGTTAATATAATAGTTATTTTGGGACTTTTGTGTTTGTTTTATTATTCTTTTTAACCTCGCGGAATATTTTTAAACATGTTTTTATTTACTTCGTTTGAATTGAGTCTATATTTCCATAGTAGAGATCGTTTTCGCTTTGTACATATTTTAATGCCTTTACTTAGCCATTTAGGACTTTTGGTAAGGGGTATTTTTATTTTTATGATAGGGAAACATAGATTGTAAAATAGTAAGAATAAATCAATGAAATGTTTGTAAGCTAAATCTGTGTCGTCCATTTTGTAGACATCGTTAAAAGAAAGATTTTTTAGACACTCAGTGAACTTATATATATTTGATTTGTTATAATCTCTCTTCAATTTATAGAAGTGGGTAATAAAGTAACTTTTCTTTACCGTACAAGTTAAAATTTGTGCTGTGTGATCTGACAAGGCACACTCCGAAACAATTGTGTTACTACGTCTTATGTTATGGGCGATATTATCAAGACATGTCTTGCTAGAAAGCCTTGTAGGTTGATTTACACTTAATTTTAAGTTGAATTCCGAGAGAATATTTTCAAATTTTCTTGCTGCAGGATCATTTTTCAGTTTGTCGATGTTGAAGTCTCCACAAATAACGACCTTTTTATTTTGATTGCAAACTTTTACTAAGAGTTCTATAAGTTTCGTGAAAAATTGGTCAAGTGTTACCTTTTTTCTATTTGGAGATCTATATAAACAGACAATTATAATTTTGTGTTCTAATAATTCGACTGCGCAGCATTCAAAAATATTCATTACACTTAACGAATTTATTTCAGATAGAATTTTATACTTGTATCTGTTATAAGCTAATATGCATGAACCACCTGACCTATTATGTCGGCAAAATTTAGATGCTAATACATAATTTGGTACATTTAATATTGCTGAGTCGCTTTGAACCATATTATGTTCAGTTATGCAAACAATGTCGATAAAATTATTCTTATTTTTGAAATTTTCTAAGCATACCGTTAGGTCGTCCGTTTTTCCGATTAGACCATTTATATTTTGATGCATTATACGTATTGAATTATAGACGAAAAAAATCTGTATTTAATGTAACATCGTCAGATTTGTTGTTTGTTTGTATGTCAGTAGCGAGGTTTTTAATTTCCTGCTCCGTTTGGGTATATTTATTAGATGTTACTTTATGTTCCATTGCTTTTACTGGTTCATAGTGATTTTGAGACATATAATCGTTGTTGTTATTTTTTAATTTGTATTTATAGTCTAGGCGTAATAAATCCCTAAGAATATTTCTAGTTACGTGAAGCAGAAAATGTTTCCCCTTCGGTATATATCCACTATAACTCATATCAATATAATGTGCGTTTATGTATTTCTTGCTTATAGATTTCAAATCATCATTCAGCTTCCCAATTTGGAGTGATGGGTTCTTCGAAATTCCACATATAATAATGTTAGGGTTTCTATTATCAGTCAAGAACTCTTTTAGATGACTTTGAAATTCAAATGGGTTGGTATCGTTTGATCCACCTAACAAAATAATAAAATCACTGTCATTGAGGTTTCGTAATTCTTCTTTTTGGCTTGACAGGATCTGATGAAACTTTGCTCCCGGTTTAAACATACTTTTCACTAGGTATTCGTCGCCTACAAGTGTTTGCAGAGCAGATTTCGTCCCTGTTGATCCGCTATAATAATAATTCTCCTTCTTGGCTTAGTATTTTTAAAACTTTGACTGATTGTATTATTTATATGATTCTTTGGGATTAGGTTTTCCGTCTCATTTTCCACGTTTTGTTCACAATGCACGATATTACTGCTTTTTACTATTTTTATTATTTTGTCAGTTAAAAACAATGGATTCTGCCGGTACTCTTATGTATTATATCGGATACCGACATAGATGACGTATAAAAAGTATACAACTTCAATATGAAAGCTATCGCGAGTTTATAGAACCAGCGAGTCTTAGCCGGGTCACAATAAAACCTGAACAAACTATAATAAAATTATTTCATGTGTAAGTTAATCATTTAACTACCCAAATATCCCACTTATGCGGGGTCGGTACATAGTGTTTTCTCTCTCAAAGCTTGCTAAACGCAAAATACAACGTAAAATATATAAATATTAAACAACATACTAGTATGAAACTCGTTCGTGCCGTGATTCAGAATGGCAAGCCCTAACCAAACTTAGCCACTTTACAATCAAATTTATCAAACATTTACGGGTGGTCGTGACTCCTTGCTGTTTCAAGGGATCCCTTGTTGAAGTGGTCTGTGTAAGAAGTCTAGCAACCCTTTCCTTTTTGGGAAATGAATAAACTTCCCCGTCTACGGGAGAGAGGGCTCAACACCAACTCCCAGCCTGCCAGCAGCTTCCAAAAAACCACACGGTGCCAATCCTTTTTTTCTTCTTATGTTTTTGTGACGGAACAAGCTCAAGACCCACCTGATGTTAAGCGGACTAACCTCTGCCTAGAACAGATGCATTTCGTCACTATTGGCGAATTGCACTGCGCCCGTCACCTTGTGACATAGTTTTCAAGTCTCACGTGCCGGTAATTTCACTGGCTCTCAAGGACTGCCGCTGGAACACACCGTTAGGTGCTTGGCGACAGATTTTCTACCTGAGGGTGGTAGCTAGCGAGGCGGGCAATCGCAAAATGCACTTCCACCATGCAATCCAGCTCAAGCCGGCGGTGGGGATCGAACCAGGGACCTGCGGCAGGGCAGTCCATAGCTATTACCGCTCGGCCATCATTGCCTCATAAATTCATACCTGGTTCGCAGTTAGCGGTATCACGGGAACGCTTTCGGAAATGCAATGCAAACCGCCGCGCTTACAGTTCATTCCCTAGGGGAGACTCCCCACTGTCATAGAACATATAATAATATGCTACTGTGACTACGTTTACTAGAGCCCCGCCATCACAGGGGGGAAATCCAGCAGTCCTACCTGAAGTACTCTTACTTGGCAGACGCGCTCTATTTCATATATGATCACAGTTACAAGGTCATACCATATATGATCACAGTTACAAGGTTATTAAATGGTGTATAGATATTTTATATTGAATGTAAAAACTGCTATGTAAACACTGTATGTTTTCCGAATAAAATAAATTAAAATAAAATAAAAATAAAAATAAAAATACTCAACAAATTGAAAAATCTATAAACTAGATGAGTTTATAGGATTAAACTCATCTAGTTTATAGATTTTTCTACACACAATATTACACGATAACTACGACAAAATTGAGTCTCAATAAACGTATAATATTTGTGTAAACAACGTGATGAGATATTTAAAAAAAATTATAAATACTTAAATTCAAATTCAAATTAAAATATTTTGTCGCCCTTTACGACATCCAACGCGAGGAGTTGGAGGAATCCTTAGACGAGAGCTGAACTTTCATCCTTAGAGTACGTAATTTTAATGTATCCAGCCCTATATCATGAATTATAAGTCATCCTCATTTTCGCTTTTATAAAATATTACGTAGTTACCAAAACGTGATTCATACGGAATCATAACCATCGGATCCAATTCTGGAACTGAATGTCTACAAATACATCATTGAGGTGTAATAAAACGTTATCGGATATATAACTGCTCAATGGACGTTCAATGTGATGATTCTCCAATTTGATGACACATTGAGTCTATATTTTACTGAAGAGGCCCGGATATATAGCGATTGCTGAATATTAACGGAACAAAATGTTAGTCGGTAGTGTATTTTTCCGTTACACTTTCTATCTTTCTCAGTTCTTTATAAGGGTCTATTGAGGTTGTGAGCACAATGGGCGGTATTAATTAATTAATGAACCTACGATAACGATGGAAGACCAATGATGTATGTATCTCTATAAAGGTTGCTCTATAGTTCTATTATACAGTTGCGGTGTTATACTTAGTTCTAGCTGTGGACTCAGCCGTAAGCAGTGTGTAATCTGTGGTGAAATGTTTAGTAAGGACAGTTTATTTTCTAACCGTGGTTATCTGCTTAACACATTTCGGAGCACGATAGGTCTCCGAGTCCCAAAAGCACTATTTAAATGTTTTTTCGAACCTTTCACGACACTCTCCATGTCTGGGCGTCTAAACAGCTTCGAGTTGAGTTGCGTTCACGCCGTGGACGGGTATTGCAAAGTATGATGTCAGCGGGAGCAAATTTGGTGAGTTAAGCGGATTTAAAGTTTTGTAGGCCTGAATTACCGATTACGTTAGTTTTTTGTACATTTTGAAAATGGCTATAACCCGCCAAATATGCACTTCCTCGTCATCGTAAGTGTAGCTAAATAATAATTATGTATACTTCGTTTTCGCTTATAGAAGAAGTACCTGTAAAAAAATCTCTATGAAATTAAAAGTTGAAAAGAAAAACTGATGAAGCTCTATCCGGAATCGCACACTGAGAGTGCCATGATAACACAAAATTTCATACATAGGAACTTGAATTTTTGCTACTACTCTGTTTTTATTCAGGTACTTCTATACCCGACAAGGGAGTATGTAGAATAACTATTTAGCTACACCACCAAAAAATAAAATGTCTTCCGTCATATTACCTTTAATCAATAACCTATTCATTGAGAACACTAATACATAGACAATACCTCGTCTATAAATTGGTGAGTAATCAAGTATCCTGTACACTCAAGGTGATCAACCCAAGGTAACCATGCTATTCAATATCAGCTTATATATATCATAAACTTATATATCCAATTAGCTTTTCGTCTCGCTTGGGTGCAAAGTGTTGTATTGGCCATCAATGTCAGTGTGGCACTGCAGCGTCACCCTAGGCTTTCCACCTCTCAAAGTGTTGGTTAAAATTCCCCACGCCAACAATATCATCTGTTGGGCTTTTAGCAGCGCCAATATTGTAGCTATTCTCGAAACGAATGCTCTAATGTGTGACGATTGTAAAATACGAACAGTGGTAGTATAGTGGTAGCGTGCTGGAGCATTTGGACTGATTGTGGATTTTGTTTCCTGCTGTCATTGTACTAGTGTTATATATAATAAGTAAAGTTTTGTTAATGCACATGCATGCCCAATGGTTAAATAAAATTCTGTTTTCAATAAAATATTATAGGCCATTTTTTTTATACCTGATAGATTAGCCTTTGACCACTAACTCACCTGATGGTAAGTGATGATGTGGTCGAAGATGTTGTTCAAAAAGAGACTTGGCAAAAGAAGGACCGACATCACCTGGCTAGCTACCACCCTCAAGTAGAAAATATGTCATGCTTGTCATCGCTTAACAGTGTTATACATCTGCCGCCAAGCACCTAACGGTGTGTTTCGACAACTGTCCTTGAGAGCCAGTAATTCTAGATTAATGAATAGATTCAGGCGTTACTTTGCGGAAATCCATTTTTAATAATAAAAAATATTTTAAGAAAACATCAAATTAATATAACAAAATCACAAATATACGATAGGAAAAATTTAAATCATGTGCGGGATTCGAACTTGCGTCCATCCACCCCTTGAAACGGGGTATGCTCTAACCAATTGAGCTAACATGACATGACGTCATAACTCAAATCTTTCCTATCCTTCCTTTCTTTAACAATACAATACAAATAATTTAACCATCGTATTGGGACGCATAGCAGGCGTTATTGCAAACCTAACAATATTAAAATTAAATTAATATTTTAATATAACACTTAAAAAATATAAAATATATCTGGTGACAATTCCGCCTAATTTTCCTGATAAGCCGACATGACGTCACAATCGCCACGCAGCCAAACCGGAAGAGTTTTCGACGCGTTTCGATTATACACGAAGCATCCTCAGGAGGTCTTGACTCTACGAGCGCTCGATCGTGCGTGGCGTTTGTGACGTCACGTCGGCTTTACAGGAAAATTAGGCGGAATTGTCACTAGATATATTTTTATATCTTTTAAGTGTTTAATTAAAATATTAATTTGATTTAACCTTCAAATATTTTAAAAATATTTGTTATTAATAATTCTAGATTAGCCTGAACAACATCTTCGACCACATCATCACTTACCATCAGGTGAGACAGTAGTCAACGGCTAAACTTTTAAGGCACTTGAGAGTTAAAAACTGTCTGAGAGTGATGGGCACAGTGCAAAGGTTATGAAATAGTTATGACACGACATTCAACACGGATTTGTCATTAAAACGTCCGTACCTATCATAAATTATGATCCTCTGAAGAGGAGTTCACCTTAATCGTATCTTGACTTATTAAAATCAGGTATTCACCCCTTAATAATTTGCACTTAGCACGTGAGAGTCCTTCTTATCATATATAGACATACAATTAGCAACTCTAGCAAACATAAATATCATATTGCAACCACTATTCAAATAACAATATTCTCGGAATATCAGTTTAACAACAAGTTAAGGCAAAGACAAGCTAAATTGTTACCTATTATATTATCAATGGAATCGTCAAAATATACCTAGCTATTCCGAAATGCACATGTTACGTACCTACCTAATAACGTGAAAGCTTTTGACGAAATGGTAAACGTTGAACATCGATCTCCAATGCTGTCCATATTGCATCCGTTCGAAGCCTGTTTATTCTGTTTAATTAACAACCCGTGAATTTTTAACTCTTGCCTACATGCAATTTCTGTTTCGCCGATCAGTGGAGGTATTTGTTTATTATGGGCAACGTTTGGAACGATTATGGAAATTTAGCTTCCAATAGGCATGTAGATTGTGTAAAGCGTCCATTCATTCAGCAGCTCTCTCACTAAACATTGTCGTCTGTTATATAGAAACAAAATTATTATCTGAATATGTTGAAAATGTTATCTTAATAAAGAGACATGCCTTGTATCCTTTGTTGTACATCAGCGTCGTCTTCCATATCTCTGATTTGCAGAACATGTCACCCAGGTCTGGAACATGCACGGTATTGTAATAATTAATTAATATAACAATGTTGTTAGGGCTTAAATGATCATTTGGTAAGGTACATATTACAGATTAACGTTAGTTACGGTACATTTATTTTAACGATCTATTTTCTGTATTAGCCGGATTGTCCACTGCCAAACAGAGTTTTTTTATTATGTGATATATATGGGCCATTACCAGCAGTATAAAATTATATCTGTTACGACGAGCAACACAGAAATTTTCATTTACTTGCGTTAGAAGATTTCAAAAGGAGCTTACGATAAAAATCTTGTGTTCTGATACTGGGTACTAATTTCCTATCAGCAGTATTCGAGACAGGGATCAAACAGTTAGAAATCAAATGAACGCACACATCGATTCGTCACCCAAGACCTGATCGCGTCAATAATATTTTAGGGAGATTATTTAGGTCATACTGTTACAAAAATCACCGTTCATGGGTTGGTTCGTTAATTACGAAACACTGAGGACTGCTATTATATAATAGAGTGTTGAATATGAATTTGGACGGATATAATGATTTAGAAAGTTTACATACACAGCACCATATTGAAAGCATCTAGGTAATCTAAAAGCTATTGCTGGCCCACAGGCAGTCCAAATGCTCTAGCCCACTGCCAGTTACCAGCGCGCCCCAGCATGCTGACAGCATTGCCCCGTTGGATTGCAATGCTTAGTCTTTGAGCTAAATAAATGCCATCATTTTTATGCGCTTCTATTAAGATAACAAAGAGAAATACTTACTTATCACATAATAACAACACAGCCTTTCTTTCCGGCCCACCGATAACGTCTATGAACTGCAAATCTGGAACGCATAATTTAATCCTCCCGAAGCTCTCTCGCCACTATACTCGGCTATAATTGAAAGCGGGAAAATCGAAAATGTTACTTATATCATAATATTATTTTCCACAATTTGTGTTTATTTGAGTGGTGATGTGTAATATGATAGCGGATTGGATTCTGTCTAGTATACTTAAATTAAAACTATCTATGTTAGATAAATTATATTGCTTATAAGCGGTATTCGAACCAGCGAGTAGTGGTATCTCTTCTCTGTCACTTTACCCCTAAGATGAAGTAGCACCAGCCAATAGACTCATGTATATAAGCGTTAATGCATATAATCGCAAAAGTCGTGTCTATTAAAATAACGTGGTGTTTAATGAAAGAGATGCACACTAACGCCAAATTATCCACTGCTGGAAACAGCCTCCCTCATTGAGGGGAGTTGGCAACAATAGCCATGCTTGGCAGGCGTCTTGGGGAACGCAGATTAAGATAACAGTTCCTCAGAAGGCGCTTCTGCCCACCTTTCGGTATTTTACCCTTAGTCACCTCTTACGACACCCACGGGAAAAGGTGGGTGTGACATTCTACCTTGGCTACTTTATAAAAAAACTGCATAAAATGTCCGAAAGGGATCACCAGTAGTGATAAGACATACACTGACATGGTTTTTCAATCATCAGATTAGAAATATCAGAATGATAATATGTAAAATGAACTTTACTTTAAGACAATTATCATTCATGCTATTTATATTGCTTGGGTATACACGTAAGAATCAAGGCGGTGGCACGCTGGGTGTCACCGCCTTGATTCTTCCCGTGAGTGTCATAAGAGGCCACTAAGGGAAAAACACTGGAAGGTGGACAGCGGAATGATCAACGAATCTTTGTGGAAACCAATTAATTCTCGATTTAAATAACAAGTGGCCGCAGTTCTGTCGACAATCTAATCTAGTCGTTAATCTTAGTTAAAGTGTAGCACCCAGTAGGCATTTGTAGTTTTAAGAATTTATATGTCAATTCAGATGCTCTGCATATAAATTATACGGCTATATGTCAATGTGAAGCAATGATGGCCGAGCGGCACTAGCTATGGACTGCCGTGCCGCAGGTCCCTGGTTCGATCCCCACCGCCGGCTTAAGCTTCAAGAAGCTGGAAGGGCATTTTGCGATTGCACGCCTGGCTAGCTACCACCTTCAAGTAGAAAATCTGTCACCAATCACCTAAAGGTGTGTTCTGACAGCAGTCCATGAGAGCCAATGAAATTACAGGCACATGAGACTTAACAACTATGTCTCAAAGTGACGGGCGCAGTGCAATTCGTGACTTGCGATGAAATGTATCTGTTATATAAATTTTACGTTATTCCGCTTAACATCATGTGGGCCTCGAGCTTGTTCCGTCACAATAACATAAAAATGTGTGTTTAAAGCTCTGGTGTAGAATTAACAACAGTTTACCTGAAATATGTTTATAGTAGCACCTGACCTGAAATACGTTTACAGTATGCCAAGTAGCATTAGAATTCTTTGTGTGTCAAATGTATACTTATTTCTACCGCCGATTAGTAATGTTCGCATTATTGTGTTAAATTTGAATTGTAATAGTTTTAACAGTACTAATACAGGCAATACAGGCAAAAAATAATCTTATTGGATTATTATGATACATAAAATTTTCGGGAGTAACCTGGAGTTTAGATACCATGCCCGGTAGATTGCATGGAATCAAAACATGTATGGTGGAACGAAGATGCTTAGACAATTCTGCTTAACTTCAGGGGGTGCATGTGTTCTTTGTCATGCCCCTAGGATGCCGGGCTAGAATGTCACTTCCTCATCTCTACCCGTGGGTGTCGTAAGAGGTGCCTTAAGGTAACACATTAGAAGGTTGGTAGCAGCGCTTTTTGAGGAAATGATATCTCACATGTGATCCCCAAGACGCCTGCCAAGCGTAGGAATTTTGGCAAACCCCCCCACAATGAGGAAGGCTGTGTTCAGCAAGTTCAATTATCTAGAAAAAATATTAAACCAACGTTCTAAATTACAAAATTACAACGAGAAGAAATAACATAATCACGTGCGGGATTCGAACCCGCGTCGTCCACCCATAGAAGTGCCGGGGTATACTCTGACCGCTAAGCCAACATGACATGACTCATCATTCTAATTTGTCCTCTCTTTCTTAACCATCGTGTGGGGATGGAGCATTGGGGAAGGATGTAATTCGCGGAGCACGCGTCATTGCAAAAATATTTATTTTTTATATATGGTATTAATACGTTCTATATACACCGTGTCCCTAAATTCAACGATAAGCCGGCATCGGTGCATGGACCTACTCATGACTCCTCGGAAAAAAAAAAAAATTATAACTGTTTTTTTTAATTAATTACAGAGACTTTTATAAATTTCATCGATATTCGATACCCATTATGCTATTTTCAACTACCATGACCACAATTTTTGACATATTTTTGATGTTTTTTGTGCATTAGCAACCTAAGAAAGACGGCTATCTTACACAATCCTTTAAAATTACAGAAAGTCTGTAGTTATTTTACAAAAATCAGTAAAAAAAAAAAAATTTCTTATAATTTTCATAGATTTTAACATTCTATGCACTTTCTATAGTCTGGGTTAAAAAAAAAAAGTATGGACACTACCATGGCAAGTTTTATTAAAAGTTGGCGCAACTTTATAAAAGTCTCTGTAATTAAAAAAAAAAAGAGTTATAATTTATTTTTTATTTTTTCACGAATAGTCATGAGTAGGTCCATGCACCGATGCCGGCTTATCGTTGAATTTTGGGACACGGTGCATAAAAAAATCTCGTTTAGTCGTAAAAAATTTACTTCATTCAATAAGTAATAACTATATAAGATACCGTTAATAAAATAAACTATAAGTGCGAGTTGTAACACAGTGTATACCATAAAATAATTATTTTTAAATTACTATTTGAAGCAACGCTAGCCGAGCGGTGATAGTTATGGACTGCAGTGCCGCAGTACCCTGGTTCGATCCCCACCGCCGGCTTGCGCTTAACCGTATGCGGTTAAGCGCAAGCGGTTTGACGGTGGTAACCTTCAAATAGAAAATCTGTCACCAAGCACCTAACGGTATGTTCCTGCAGCAGTCCTTGAGAGCCACTGAAATTACAGGTACAAGAGGCTTAACAACTATGTCTCAAAGTAATGGGCGCAGTGCAATTCGTGACTTGATTAAATGCATCTGTTATAGGCAAAGGTAAGTCCACTTAACAACAAGTGGGCCTCGAGCTTGTTCAGTTCAGTCACAATAACATAAAAAAAGTTCAAATTCCTTAGCGTCCGTTCGACCTGCACTTGGCCACATTTTATTATAGATAATTGATACACTAGATATGCTACTACAATCTCACTAACTTTGAAGCACTTATTACCATTTATACCACAGAGCAAAAAACAATAAACCTTCCTTTGATGGTACCACGGAAAAATAAATTTGCCGTGGTACCATTGAATCGTAAGACTAAAAAATTGCCCTTGGCCTTGCTTAATTCAACGAAAGAAAGAAAATTTACAACAATTTATATGTTAATATTTTTTATTAGATGATGTTGATGTGACAGCTTGCAAATGTGACAGTTGCCAAAGTGACAATGTCATATTTCCAGATTATTATTTTATGATTCAGGTGGAAATAATCTTAAAAAAATATAAGCACATAAGTATGAGGATCAACTTTTATTTGTATTTTTTGTTATTAATCTCATTAAGTAAGCAATCTACCATACTAAGAAATACTTTTATTTATGTGTTTGTTACCGAACAAGCACGGGGTCCACCTGATGTGAAGCGGATTAACCTCAGCCTATAACAAATGCATTTCATCACAAGTGGCCAATTGCACTGCGCCCGTCACCCTGATACTTACAGCTATTTATTCTTATGTGCCTGTAGTTTTACTGGCTCTCACAAAACTATATCGGGACACACTGTTAGGTACTTGGTGACAGATTTTCTACGTGTAGTAGCAGCTAGCTAGGCGAGTATTCGCAAAAAGCTTTTCCACTTTGCAAATAAATAATATTCTGTACAAAACTCAACATGCCACTTGTTACCGTTACAAAGATACAGCCCTTTGAAGGTCGGCGGACGGACATCCGAATCATAGGAATACGGTCCCGTTTTCTAGTATGAAACCAAAAATACTTTATACCACACCCACTCATAAAACGTCTCATTACTCGTTCAAAAACATGTTATAAATTTCGTCATTTCTCCCTTATAAATGTACGGCGTGGAAAGTTATATGGATTTTCACTCCTTCACTCCGTAGCAGTGAAGGAATGTTAAATGAAAATCCATACCTGCCCTGGTAGCGTTCTTTTTTTTAAGCTGCTTACTTAAAAAAAATCAATCGCAAAAAGGTTTTTTTATCAAATAACGAGAAAAAAGAGGTGTGATTTATATTTGTACTCGATTTTCAATGAAAGGTGGTTGGCGACCTATATTTGCACTACGAGAAAAAAGCGCGACAATTTGTTATGTTGGTTTAATTTTGTTTTTTATTAAATTGATTTTAACAGTACGCTTTTAATTATACTAAATAATTTTCCAAAATGTCATCTGACAGTGAAAGTCACTTTCACATTTTATAATGATGACGCCACCAGAAATAAGAAATGCAGCTCAAGAAGTCATAAAGAACTTACTGCCTGAGAAGTCTCGAGGTAAGTACGAGAAAACGTATAATGATTTTATTTTCCTCGTAGGTGTAGTATAAAGCACTATGTTTCACTCAGGAGAAAGTTCTATTTCTGTTCTCGAGTTGCCTGTAAGCCCTCCGCTACGCGTCGGGCTAAAACAAACTCTCGAACAGAAATAGATCGTTTTCTCCCCTCGATGTACAATGTACTAGGTATAGTACCATACCACTATCTCACCTGAATATGTTAAGTAATGATTAATTCATCACAGGCAACACTTAACTATGAAGTGAAAATTGCGACAGTTAACATTGACAGTGAAGACCGTGATCAGTGTTCATCGGTGATGGAAGACTTAGAAGACCATAAACGTGATACATTATGGCAGACACGCAAAAGCGATTATGAGTAGAACCACAAATAGAGAAAGTGAGATTGTAAAGTGCAAGGCGAGGATTGAAGTAGGGGGACGACGGAAACCATTTCGAGGGTTGCCCCCATAAATTATGGAATAAGAATAAACCAAGAGTGTTCTAGTGATTTGTGTCTTCACATTAGCACAATAGCCTTATATACGCCCACGTTACAAAAGCTCTGCCATAAAAACCTGATGACGCGAAGTTTTCAATCTCCAACATACATACACATATAAGTTACACATGAGTAGAAGAGTTTGAAAGACTGAGTAGGTGCTTTTTTTTAATAGTATGGGCCGTGAGACCGTGGCGAATGCCTAACTTTGTCTAGGTCAAGGAAGATGCCAATACAGTTCTGACCAGAGTCTAGAGTAGTATACATTTAATCTACCATATACATCACTGCATCTTCCGTTGACCCACCCAAACGAAATCCAATTAGATATTTTGCAATTAAGTGGTTATTTTATAGAAATTATTTATTAAACATTTTTCCAAAACTTTTCCGATAGATGGCAATAATGAGATTGGACTGTAGTTGATAGCATCATTTGAAAATGCAGCTTTGAAAATATCACAATCTTTAGGCAGTCGGGGACGACACCAGAGACTAAACTGTGGTTGCATAGATACGCTAAAGGGGGGCCAAGGACAGTTTAGCTTTTTTAAGAGCTCGTTATTGATGTTGTCTTGGTTGGGAGTCGATCTTGTTTTTAACGAATCGATGAAATTCAAAATTTCTATTTCATTGGAGGGGTGGAACCAGAAAACTAAAAAAATAATCAATATTAATTTGTTGTTAACATCGCTTTTTAGCACTTCAGTCCTTATTTGACATTTTTTTTTATTTACTGATAGATTGTATTCTCAGTAGTTTAATTTAGTCACTGTCGCCAGTAGTGAAATAGCACATAATTTTCCAATTCTCACTTCCAACGCTTTTGCGGCGAGAGATTGGAAACGATATCTCAACCGTCATTGGCTGTAACGAGGTCCAAACCCAGAATGTTTAAACCTTCCGGCGGCTCCCACCTCAGGCTTGTGGTCAAAAACATTTAATCATCAGCCTTTATATCTGTTCAAAGAGTAAATTTATTTATGACCATTTGCTATCTATAAGTATAACATTAATGAAATGGTTTATTCTTATTATACACTTGGTTCTTAAGGGGGACCCTTAAAAACAAACCGTCTTTTGAACAGACAAATTTAGACTATAACTAATTACCCCTTTTTTATTTTGCTGCGAGTTTTTGGAAACCGAAACCATTATTTTCGTGCTGTAGACATAAAAAATTACAGTGCTGAGTGACATAAAATTCATTAGTGTTTTCTATCTAACTAAAAAATACTCCAAAAAATAAAGAAAACCTTCATCTTTTAATGTAAATGGCAACTTAATAAGCACTCTATGAATACGGAACAGAAGAAAACCTTGTAACAATCTATTCAAATAGTATGAAAAAGTCTTATTTAGTTTCTTTAGAAGCTATCTACATAGAACGTACATTTTCGGAGGAAAAATAGTGTTTTCAATTTACTTCCAGTGCATCCTTTATCGTCCTCGGATATAAACTAACTTACCTCACGTATTTTAGATCTCATCTCAAAACGGAGTTTTCACACACATCTCTTCAACATTTTATGTAAATTGAATATTTATCCGCTATCGGGCATCTTTATATGTGTATGTTCTTGGTTATAATAACATTGCCTACCTGTGAATACTTGTCTTTTTTATGTAATTGTGTCTAAAAAAGCGCGAGACTCACCTGATGTTAAGCGGACTAACCTCTGCCTATAACAGACGCATTTCGTCACAAGTGACGAATTCCACTGCGCCCGGCACACTAGGACATACAGTTCTTTAGTCTCAGTGCCTGTAATTTTAATGGCTCTCAAAGACTGCTGCCGGAAAACACTGTTAAGTGCTTGGCGACAGATTTTTTACTTGAGGATGGTAGCAATCCAGATAAGAAAAATGCAGTGAAGCTCAAGCCGGCGATGGGAATCGAACCATGGACATGAACCATCATTGCTTCAAACTGTGTCTTTATATGGATGGAAATTAAAAATAACTTTATTATTTGTTTCATTCAGTACCTAATCATTCTAAGCCTATCATTTTAACTATTTTCCCCGAAAGGGTAGACACAGATGCCTATACGCATATGTTTTGCCATATATATGTGGGTTTCATATAATTGGCGGTGAGTCTACTTCTATCTTACGGCACAGCTGTTCCAGATCCAGGATTGCTACTGAAAATTCATTTGACAGACAAACCTAATAGCTTATAAGATCCGGGGATCGAACCCAGCACCTCGAGATTTCAAAACCAGGCTTTTACACCACAACAAACGAGGCATTTAAATATGTATATAATAATTTTAGTTTCCGTAGTAATATTTTCTTCTCCGGAACTACATACATAACGTGATGCCGTGGAATTACCACATTTTTTTCAGGTATTTGTTCTTATGGTTTTGTGTTTATGGTACCATGAGGCCTAAACTCGCACTTAAGTCATCGCTACCTGTGACTTAAGTAGTATAATCTACAAATAAATATCAATATTTGTAGAGTTTAATAATTTACATAATTAAAACTACATTTTGTGCTGAAACTTCAAACTTACCTTTTGTGCTGATTTTTAGTAGTATTTATATGATATGTGTTATTGCAATCTGTTAATAATATAAACCAAGCGCACGTTGCTTTTAGAGTATCAAGACAAACCCAGGGGTTATTCGATACAATGATATACATACGTAATGTTTAATTGTGAAAGTACATTACATGATAAATAAATAGGTAGCCGGTTGGGACTCGCGTTATATTTACCGAATAGATTCCGACCAGTTTCAGGCTATATTGTAGTCCTTCGTCTGGGAGTCACGGTTGAGCGAAGTGGCGAGCGCGGGCCTCAGCACGTAACTGAATTTTATAAGTGAAGGTACATAGTCACTCATCTCCGTTCTACCCTTATCCCCCTAATGTATTATTAATAACGTTCATATTTATTGACTTTTTAATCATATTTCACCTACCTTACATTCTCTTCGAAACCCCATATCATCGTGGGGAGTTGACGAAGGGAAAATGAAAAACCTTCATCAATCCATCTTACATAACATTGATTATGGCGAACCTTACGGGAAAGCCTTTTTTTAGAGAATGTACTGTAAACAGTACGTTATTGCTGTGTATGTAAGTACGAGTAAGTTATGTATATTCTCTAATAAAGGAAGAAACAAACGTAATGTAGGGAAACTAATACAATTAATACCTCAAAAGCTATTGATTGAAGTTGATGAAATTAGAAAGGCTCTACAAATTCAGAATCATCAAAATCAAATAAACTAGTGAAAAATTACATATGAGAGTATCAAATACGTTAAATATCCTTTTACTATGGACATCAATTCATATCATGTATTTTTATAATGTATCTGTGACGGAACTAGCAGGAGGCCCACCTGATCTTAAACGGTAACCTCTACATAAAACAGATGCATTTTTTTATAAATAACAAACTATGACCCTGCCTTATCACAATCAGACGTAAACTTGTTACTCGTGTAATTTCGCTGGCACCACTCATACATAATAACCAGGTATAACATAATCATAACATATCTGTTGAAGGAAACTTTCAGTTACAACATTAAAATTTCAGCTTTTCTTCTCAAGTAATTAAATAAAGATATTGACATGAGACCGGAATCTCGCGAACATTAACCTCAACAGAATAATAAGACCGCATGCGGCAGCACGGCCCACGGCAATAAGGTTGTATTCGCGCTCCGAATAGCCTTATAATGCGACATATAATATTATTTTTGGCAAATATCCACATTTCTCTAACTGCATTTGCGTTTGGAGCGTGATATCGCTGTAACAAAGGCGGGCGTGCTATTTGTAAATTAACTTTGTAAGCTTTTGAAGGTTAATTCCAGGAAACTTCACTCGAGTCACTCAAGCCCTCGACTTGACATTAACCCTTTTACTCCCGCAGTTTTTTCTTTCCAGAGTATTTCATTATTTATTTTTCTGAATTTCGAGGGAGTTTCAAGTGAAAGTATGAATAAACATTTTACATCAAATGACTAGAACAATCAACCTATCTAAGGATTGAGATAAAGAATACCAAGCACTTTATGAATCAAATACCTATTTAAAGTGTTAAGAAAATGTATTGTAGTTTCATTAACTGTAAAATAGCTTGTTGTTTTGGACCACTAGCTCATCTGTGGCCGAGGTTATTTCTTAGCTGATAGTCTAGCAAGTGAAGATTTGATGATGCGGCCGAAAAGTTGTTCAGTAGCCTACTAACCTATAATTACTGGCTCTCAATTACAGCCGCTGGAACACACCGTTAGGTGTTGACAAAAGATTTTTTACTCAAAGGGTAGCCAGGCTATAATTTGATAAAATACTCTACCACCATGCAAATTTTTATTTTTATTTTTTTTATGTTATTGTGACGGAACAAGCCCGAGGCCCACCTGATGTTAAGTGGTCTTACCTCTGCCTATAACAGACGCATTTCGTCAGCGACGATCTGCACTGTGCCCGTCGCACTGAGACGTCCAGTTGTTAGGTTTCATTAGCCTGTAATTTTTCTGGCTCTCAAGGACTGCTGCCGGAACACACTGTTAGGTGCTTGGCGACAGATTTTCTACTTGAGGGTGGTCGCTAGCCAGGCGGGCATTCACAAAATGCCCTTCCACCATGCGGTGAAGCTCAAGCTCTGGGCGGGATTCGAACCATGGACCTGCTGCACGGCAGTTCATAGCCAAAATGTGCTTATAATAACATATATTGGATAGACCTGCGTTTAACATAATGTGGAGAACTGGGTCCCCGGACAGCTCCCGGGAACATACCGTCAGTTGCTTGGCAGCAGATTTTCTAATTAGTTTTTTATCATTTATGTCTAAACCTTTGGTGTAAATTTTCTGGGAGGGTAGCTAGCTAGGCAAGTATACGTGAAGTGCTTTACGACAGTGTCTAGCTCAAGCCCGCGGCGCTAGTAGGACCAAAGATCCACTGCGCGGCAGTCCATAGCTATTGGCCACTTGTAGACAAAACTTGAACTTCTATCAAACTGAACGTTCGTGAACATTCAAGTGTTTTTGAAGCAAGGATAGCCGAGCGCTTATAGCTACGGACTGCGGTGCCGCAGGTTCATGATTCGATCCCCGCCGCTGGCTTGAGCTTCAATACTTGGTTAAAGTGCATTTTGCAAGTGACCGCTTGGCTACCTACCACGCTCAAGTAAAAATCTGTCACCAAGCACCTAACAGTGTATTCCGGCAGCGGTCCTTGAGAGCCAGTGAATTACAGGCACATGATGAGACTTAACAACTGTATGTCTCAGGGTCACGGGTGCAGTGCAGTTCGTCACTTTTGACGAAATCTGTTATAGGCAGATAATACCACTTAACAGCAGGTGGGCTTCGTGCTGGTTCCGTCACAATAACATAAAAAAGTATGTAGTGATTAAAATTATTTAGTTATTAACACTTACAGGCGTAAGTCTTCGAACGAGTAGACAGAGATGTAAAAACACTTGCCCACGTTTGGCCAGTTTGCTATTAGACTCCATTACCTTACAGGTTCCAATGCTCGTAATTTAACTGTATCTAATTTTGAGTAGAAAATATGTTATATTGAAAAAAAAAACTACCGACTTCCGCCTTGAAAACTATAAAATAACCTGTGGAAGCTATGCTGATTCATTATTACTGAATTCACATGATCATGGTCCAACACACATAGTTCTACAAGTTATTTCATATTTTCCGTATTGGAAGCCGGTAACTCTTTATTAAAATTTATATTTTACTCATTTTAGTGATACATACTGCTTACAAGATCATTATCACTATCCCAAAATACTGTTTCTAATCGGCAATATCATTCAAAGAAAGTAAATTTACAATTCTTAAAAACTACTCGACCAATGTTGATGAAATTTGAGAGGGAGCAATTTTTATGTATTGTCTACTTAAAAAAGTGAATCATCAAAATCATTGCATAATATGCGGACTAATCGCGTTACACATACATACAAGAAAAAAATCGTATTTAGAACCTCTTTATTTTCGAAAGTCAGATATTATTGCATTTCTTTTCCAATATACCAATTGTTATCAATATACTAACATATTTGATTGTTGTGAAATAAAAACACATACAAGATAAGTAATATAAAACAGGATTCCTTTATTTTCTTTTATTTCGAATTAACAGTTACGTACGTAATGTCCGTGAAGCAAAACATCACTATTTCTCTTAAATTTTCTATTGTTAGAACTATAGTATGTACAAGTATAAAATCCACTACTTACATAAAACTCACTTTGATAAAATTCCTTTACCTGCATAGTTTATTTTCAATCACTAAAACTTTAGTCTAGCACTGATTTAAGATGAAAGATTCATTAAATATTGTTATATTCTTCCGATCATCGAATTGACCTGTAAAAGAAAATTCAATATCAATTAAATGTAATTTACAATTCAAATTCATTTCAAATTATTTTTTTCCGGACAATAACAATTAATAATTACATCCTGTTGCTTTGATATCAGTCTACCTATAAACAAACGGTCTAATGAATGAAAGATAAAAGGAATAAACGACGAATATATTTCTTAATATTGAGCTCGAGAGATGTCCAAATTGCATTGCATTCACCATCCGATATAACAGATTCAATATCCTATGATCTTTGTTTTAAGAACTAATAAATATTGTTTATTTAATTAACAGAGACAATTCAGATATGTCTCTTAAAAAGTATTTCACAAACGACGTCTTAAATGCATGACAGTTTCATTATAAGACAAGCTACAATAAAAAGGCTCTTTTTTGTTTATCCAATATAATCTCGATTTCACGTAAAATGACAATGTAATTCAAGTTGGAGCACGCTTGTACCGATAATTGCCTATTTTCTGCAGACTTGAAGTTTTGGAAATATAGATCTAAAATCAGTAAATTTCACGGCTTACTGCAATATACGGGTAATACAAACTCACACATGTATATAGCACATACATGAAGTGTATTTAAATCTCTCGTTTTTGGGTTCAAATTTAACAAAAATGGTAAAAGACATGCTTTTTTAAAAAAATAATTGATATTTAGGCTTACTTAGGTAATTATATCTAATAATTCGACATATTTGTCCTAATGCTTCATTTCAACTAAATTTTTACACTTTTTTAAATATTTTGAACAAACGAAACGAAAATTTACTTAAATTTGCAATTACATTATATTCGGTATTATGAAGGCTAAGTCTTCGAAGCGATTTCCATACTAACGTACTTTCGCCATTTATTTAAATACCATGGGATAAAACTCGGACAAATTTTGCATGTATGTCCTTGAGCCTCATATATTATATGATTCTGGTTTGCCAGTTTTCCGTTAATTTGTATATTTTTTATGTATTCGAAAAAATCGTTTTGTATTCTTACGTTAACATTTGTTTTATATCCATTTATTAACACACTGATAATAAATCGAAACAGTGTGATGAACACAACCAGTTGATGAATGTTATCCTTTAGTGATATTGCACTTTTGAAGGCCAAATGTTTGACAGCAGAGTAGAGAGAATAAAAGTGGTATATATTTTTCATCACACTTGCATGTAAACAGTATCTAAACATACAGTTTAACTTGGCCGTAATGCCCCATCTAAAACCTTCGAGCTTTCTTTTTGTCATAAAACCCAAAGTCAGTAATATTTTTATTTATTTATAGCACAGCCCACGTGTCATTCAAGTTCAAGCAAGGTGTTTACACGCAATAGAAAGATTGTCTTAGTATGTTATCTAAACAGGAATTTCATTGCAATCTCGCTACATATTACTTAAATACTCAACTAATGTTCTTAATAATCGATTTTAATTTATTTTTATTACAAAACGTCCAAATTTTTTTTTGTACACTCCGTCATGGCTATATACCTACGTAAGTATGTGCCCTTAACGTTTCTGAATGAAACATTTGATTTTTTATTTTTATTTTAATGTTTTTATTATTCCAATAACGCATGCTTTGCGGATTATATTACAAAATAACAAATTTACGTGAGGAAAAATAAAAGTCATGTGTGGGATTCCAGCACCATCCACCCCTATAGCCGGGGTATGCTCTGAATGACTGAGCTAACATGACATATTTATACTCATATCTAAAAAGTACATATTTAAATTTCTTCTCCTCTTTGGTGTAGATACCGCGCCTGAATCGTGGTTAACGTAATTGATAGACGTCAAAATGCTCACCAGTGTTTGTAGAATAAACAATTGAAGAGCGCCAGAACGCCGACATGTGATGTCGAACGCCTCGACCCTGGAACAATGAGTGTCAGAGCATGTTATCAACTATAATAATCTTACAATATAGATATAGTTATAATGCTTGTCAGATAATGTTAAATTGTTTAACTGTTTTATATAGTCATGCCGTGTACACATAGTTCAGGGACAAAACTGTCCAAAACCTTGTGCATATTGTAAATTTATTGACACTGCCCTGTTTTGTGTGACTAATAAATAAATAAATAAATACGCCATAAAATAATCCATATATGCTTTCACAAAAATAAATCGGCAGTTCCACGTATCCCTACTGGTAGGGAAGAATGGTTTTTTTCCCTTCTATTTCTACTAGGGGGATACAAATTAGTTTTTATCATGGCATTGTGACGGAACCAGTACGAGGCCTACATGATGTTAAGCAATAACCTCTGCCTAGATGAAACGCTCCTCCGTGGGGTGTCGGGTTAGAATTGCACCTCCCCATATCATCCCGTGGGTGTCGTAAGAGGCGACTTAGGGAAAAATACTGGAAGGTGGGCAGCAGCGTCTTCTAAAGAACTGCCATCTTACACTGCGATCCCCAAGCCGCCTGCCAAACGTGAGGATTATGGCAATACCCCCTTAATAGGGGAGGCTGTGTTCAGCAGTGGACGAGTCGGCTGTTACAGATGAAACGCTAATAATGCCGTGGACTCCCGTGCCGCAGGTCCATGGTTCGATTCCCACCGCCTGCTTGAGCATCTCTTCATGTTATAAGAGCCTTTTGCGAATGGTCGCCTGGATAGCGACCACTGCCAAGTAGAAAATCTATCGCCAAGTGTCTTCAGTACAGTGTATATCGGCAGCACTGCTTGATAGCCAGTAAGTAATTAATGATATTACAGGCACATGAGAGTCCTTGCATGTGCCAGCATACAAAACTTACAAAGATAATGTTAGGCTGCAAATATGCACCAAATTTTCATACTTATAGTGCACAAAACGTCCCTCGGCCATTGATACCGACTAGGTTCGATTTTACAATTTTGTGCTCTAAGAATTTGTTCTTAAAGTAATATTCGTAAAGCACCATCGCATGATAGTGTTTGAAATGCTATATATAAAAATATACGTATATTGAAAATTTACACATTTACATTTTATGTGTCAAGGTGGGTCAACATATAAGCAATAATTCCGCATTCGAATATTGTAAACAATGTAAATGTTAGAGACATTGAACTCATATCTCAGTAAACTCTGTACCTTCTCTACCCTAACTATATTAATAATATTTTTATATGCTGTCGTGATAGTATAAAGGCCCACCTAATGTTAAGCGGTAACGTCTGTCTATAAAAGATGCAGTTCGTCACAAGTAGCGAAATGCACTGCGTCCATCACCCTGAGACGTAAAATGGTTTAGTCTTTTGTGCCTGTAATTTCACCAGCACCCATATCATTCAAACCGGGACACAAGAACGTGAATATTACTGCTTGGCGGCAAAAATAGATAATAATATGGTTACAGTACTTCCCAGACGAACTGAAGCGCTCGTAGCGAAGTTTGCTTAGCTGTTCTTAATCGATCAGCTCAGTTAAGTAACTTCCGCCACGGTCATGGCTTGGATGGGTAACCGCTACACTATTACTGAGCGCTTCAGTGCTTCGGAGGGCACCTTAAGTCGTCAGACCCGATTGTTGTCTTACGAAGTCAGTCGATTTGACTGTCTGGTTAGCTAACACCTTAAAGTAGAAAATCTGCTATCAGTGTGTTCCGTCAGCTGTCCTTGAGAGCCAGTAATTCTAGGCTAGCCTGAACAACATCTTCGACCATATCATCACTTACCATCAAGTGAGATAATGGTTTAATGCAAGACTATCACGTATATGGAAAAAAAACTAGCAGAATAAGTTCTAATGCTAGAAAAATATATTGAAATTAGAATTAATATATTGAGGCAATTAAGATTATCTATATTATAACAAGCATAGAAATAAATTAATTCATATCTCCCCAGAAGTTCTTTTTCCATACCATCATTATTGGTGCCGTAATATAAGCCGAGAAAATGAGCTCACACTGTTTCCTCTCTTACATTTTATATCTAATTTATATGGAAATCAGCTAAGGCCATTGAATATTGAGCGTAAAAGCTTCATTTATTCCTTCCAATTGTGTTATGAGCACAATGAAGGTGCTTAAACAGGATTATCAGCTGCAGCGGCGCATCGGCGCAACGCAAGACGTGGAAGCGTTCGAGCCTCGAGCACTCCAAATGAATATTCAGTCGCATGATCTAACGATTGTCGTTGTTTGCAGCCAAACGTCCTGCTCTTTACTGTAAATTGCATTACGGGCTGCTTACTAGCTAAGTGCATTTTGTGAAAATGCCTACGTAGGTAAGTGACCCAAATTCAGTATGTTGTAACAAGATTTAGTAATATGGAATGTTCCTTATGCCCTCAATTAGATATCACAAAATCCGTTTCTTTTATTGGATTGTGACGGAACAAACGCGAAGCCCACCTGATGTTAAGCGGACTAACCTTTGCCTTTAACAGATGCATTCCGCCACAAGTGATGAATTGCACTGCGCCCGTCATACTGAGACATACAGTTGCTAAGCCACTTAAATGAAGCAGTTATGGCTCAGTGGCATTGGCTATGGACTGCAGCGCAGCAGGTCTATGGTTCGAATCCCGCTGCGGGCTTGAGCTTTACCGCACGGTGGAAGGGCTGTTTGCGAATGCCGCCTGGGTAGCGACCACCCTCAAGTACAAAACCTGTCACCAAGCACCTTGCAGTGTGTTCCGGTAGCTGTCCTTGAGAGCCAGTAATTCTAGGTTAAGCCTGTTTACAACTTCAGTCAAAGGCTTACTTATCAGGAATAAAAAAAAATTCCCGTAATTTTACTGGCTCTCAAGGAGACCAGTCGAGCATTCTCAAAATGCCCTTCCATCATGCGGTGAAGCTCAAACCGGCGTTGGGGATCGAACCATGGACATGCGGCATGGCAGTCCAAAGTTATCACCGATCAGCATTCATTGCTTCAAAATCGCATTGATTGAAAAAAAACATTACAGCAGATTCAGAACGTAAGTAATTACTTACGTCGACGTTTTAGATTGTATTTGCTGCAAATAAGGCACACGATAGAACTAATTAACATAATTTGCGCCCTGAATAACGTTGCTATACTATAGTAAAGCTCATTAAAATCTTGTGCAGTCTATATTTGACTGGTAGTGGATATACGCAGTGGAAAGACAAATATGAAGGTCTTAGTATGTTATAGCCTTTATATGTTATAGTTAACATATAAATAAAATACGTGAGTTTCGTTACTGTGTCCTAAAATGTGTAATAGAAGTCTAACTGGATATGTTCTGTGGTTGCAAGTTTCGACTGCATCGCTGAATGGATACAAGCACCATTGTTTAGATAACACCCTTTTCGTGTCGAGAGATTCAGCTGCATATTGGATCCAGTTCTGTGTTAGCTAACGCGTGCATAATCTCACTACAAAGCTTTGTACAGACAACTAACGGATTGCAGTTTTTGTCTTATCACTGCAGGCTTCAGCGTTATGTTTGCGATTAAATCTGGCTTTGATGATTTTACAATAATCGTATTTTGAAAAATTTTTGGTCATAGAAAACAATATAAGTCCCTCGCGCCTCGCCTAGTCCATGTTAATGCAAGTTTAATCAAAATAAAGTCGGTTGGACGTGCTCTCCACAGCAAGAAAGTGCGTAGTAAAAGCCACTGGCGGTCACCCATCTAAATAATAACACCAGTGAACATTTCTTAACTTTGTCTGATCGGTTGAATATTACTTAGGAAGCTCCACTACTAATAAAATATAATCTCTTAAGAAAGTTTGTTCACTAATAGACAATGAAATGACTCATCGTCACTCTTTCGCAAGAAAACGAATATATACCTATATATTAATATGCAACAACGATTTATTGAACACGTCTTGTGATGTTAAATTCCATGCAAACAAAATCATAGGTAAAATAGTTACAAGCAGGTATACGTAGTTACGTCACAGTTGTAGTACTTTTTTATAATAGGACAAAAGGTCCCTTTTAAAAACCCCAAAAAAATAAGGTTTGATAAAAATATTTATTCTCGTATAGACCCACGTAGATGTATTTGGTTTTGGCTTTGATCTTTATTCCTTGAGAACCCTTTCTTTATGAGCAAATGTTGGGATCCCTTCGTAAATATCATTTTATAGTTCAAGAGGCGGGACCCTGAATGAATATGAAGGCATCTTTCTTTACTTATACAGGTTTTAGTACCTATCGGATTTAGGGGTCGGTATAACGCAGTTTCAGCCTTATGTACCTTCAACACGTTTGTTTTATGAGATGCTGTGGGTAGAATAAACTAACAAGAGACAACACTTTAATATCGAGTATACTTGTAGTGAAGTTTGGAGTCGTATGTTTTTTATATAAAATAACGTTATATCATACGAAATAGATTAGAATAGATACATTGAAATATGCCGATACAAATCACTTCTAATTGTAAAAGCTGCTTATATTTAACTGAAAAGGTAAGCTCAACTTTGAGAATCAATATTTCCATAAAACTCTATACATTGTAATTATGGAATAATAACATAATACGTGAACATACTCTGATAAAACTATCACTGTATTCACTTATTTAGATACTTAACCACTGAGAATTGGCTGTGAATAAATACACAAGATAACAATAATTTTCAATTGTTATGAATTAGACACCGATATGTAAGGGTTAACTTAGAACTGGTTATCTAATTGTTACATAAACTTTATAGTTTCATCCAAATTCTGTGGACTATTTAAACCTATGCAGGACTTGAACGAATAAAACTCAACTATACCAAACTTTAATTGCAACTGTTTTATCTTTTAGTTCTCATCCCGCTTATTTAGTGTCGGTGCAATGTGATTTTCTTACAACGTAACGCATATTGTTAAATATTTTTAATAACTTAGAATTAATAGGTACATCATCGACAACATTTTGTGCCACCAATATATTATAATAACCTTAGTTTACCTGAGTTAGAGTCCCGGCTGCCCATGACAGGAGCAATCTGCGGTCGCTCTTCATCTATGAGAAGGACGCCGCTGTTCGACCATACTGATAACACGCGAGCCACGCACGTCACATTAAGCCGGCCCTGCCAATCAGATTGTATTATAAGATATATTTAATGAAAGGTTCATTTTTTTATTAAAATAAGTGATACCTACTGTACTGTATCAGCCGGATTGTCAACGCTGAACACAGCCTCCCCCATCAAGGGGGTTTTGGCATAATTCTCATGCTTGGCAGGCGTCTTGGGGATCGCAGGATAAGATAACGATTCCTTAGAAGGCGCTGCTACCCGCCTCCAAGTATTACACATAGTATTTTTTCCCTTTGTGGCCTCTTACGACACCCACAGGAAGAGATGGCGGCATGACTTTCTAGCCCAGCACCCCATGGGTGGCAATTCATAACTACCTACTACTACAGCGAAATCAATCAACCTATTGACCATTACAGGCCCAAAAGCTATTCTATTGCTTCAGCCTACTAACACACAACGTACAGTTTGCTGGCTACATTGCCACGATGAGTTGCAATGCTATTTTGTTGAGCCACATAAGTATCAGCATTTTAATCACGCGTCTAATCGACCAGGCACTGCACTTTTAAGTTACCGATCGGTGTGAGTTTTAACGATATTTTGTACGAAGCTTTACAAAGTGACAAGTCTACTTTTATTTTTTAAATAGGCTTTACAAGCCATGTATCTGTATATCTATATCAAAATCTATCTTATCAATGTCGCGAAATAAGTACTCACACAAAAATTTACGTATTTCCATAAAATACACAAATTTAAAAATGTAATAAAATCTATTCCCACCGGAGCAAGATGAAAGCCAACGGTGAAAGGTCACGCTAAATAGCCTCAACGCTTTGAAGTAAACAGAGTTACAGATTTTACAATAGATATTTTAAACACAATTAAATTTGTACATTTAGCCTGAACACCGTACTTTAGAGAATTATTTACTTTGGTTTGAATAAGCAGGCATTTACGTAAGGAGTTGTTATTGATACACTACATGTTTTAGATACTATTAAAACAGACAACTGAAATCGATATATATATATCTAAAGTTATGTATACGTCCTTAAACAGATTTTTAACAAATAAAGCTTGGTTCTAGTTTTCTAATTGTGTTATTGCGTTGTGCAATACATCAGGTACGTATATATAAACATACATAATATATTTATATAAATAGTATAACAACAACTAACATATTTATAAAATGTATATTGTCAAAACTAGAGCTCAATAAATAAATTTTGAAAATAACGGTTCATAGATTAAAATGCAAATTATCGCAAAAATATTAGTTATTAGTAGTAGTTATTAGTTATAGTATTATTATTAGTATTTCAAAATTGCATAATTACGAAAGGAAAAATTATTGTCTGGTGCGGGTTTCGAACCCGCGCCATCCACCCCTATAGTCGGGGTATGACCGCTAAGCTAACATGACATATAGCTCAAAACTCCAATGTGTCCTCTTGTTCTTAAACATGATCAGATCGAACGAGCTCCTTTCGTTATTTCGTAATGTAATCGGCAAAGAGTGCGTTATTAAAAACTAAAAATATTACTTACCTACTATAGTAATTGAACAACTTTAAACGGTTTAAATCGCGTATATTTGTCATTATTTTTGTCCCTACGTTTCAAACACTTTGCAGTCACCCAGTGGCCGCGATCACTGCAAAATGTTTGGAACGTCGGGACAAAAAACCTCGTGACCGCGATTACGGCAAAATGTTTGTAAAGTCGGTACAAAAAACGCCGTGACCGCGATCACTGCAAAATGTTTGAAACGTCGGGACGAAAATAATGATAAAAAAACGCGAATCAAACCGTTAAAAGTTGTTTAATTACTGTACAATAATCGCGAAAACCTAAGACAATAGTATTACTTACTATCATGTTTAAATGAACATCCAACTTACTTTTCGAAAATGCACCGACTGTACCCTTATAACAAGCTGGCTGAACGAGGATGATTTATTGGATTTCTCCTCTTCAGTACTAATGTTCAATTTATTTGCTATTTGCTCCAGTCTCGATGGAAGGCGGGTGGTCTCCTTGTTTTTCCGATTGCTATCACCGTCGGGAATGCCTTCTATGCCGGCAATATTGCCCGGAATGTCTATTACGTTGTCGGTCACTGGTTCTTCGTAGCCAGAGATAGCGTCCCATGGACTGAATATAATTCTATTTGCATCTTCGAGCGACGTGTCAGTTATCACAGGTTTTCTCCGCGGGTACGAGGGGTCGTGAAGTGGGATGTCGAGCCCTTTCACCTGAGACCAAATCATTTTCGTATTATCGTTGAGGGGTCGGAGCTCTTCAAATGATTGGGTCTTTGCATATCTAAATGGAGGTGAATGTTATGTGGTATGTTACGGTTTAGATAGATTCGAAGCAGGCGTTTATATATTTAAGAAAGTCGGTAATGTGTTTATTACTGAGTATCTACAGTTGCAATAAAGTTACCGTTTGATTTAAACATACCTATGAATGTATATATAGAAAGACAACAGTTCATTTTCGTAAACATAACATGTTTAAATTAAATTTTCGGGTCTAATCGTGCACAAATTTTGACGTGCTCGTAGCGAAGTTTACTTAGCTGTTCTTAACCAATCAGCAAAGTTAAGCAACGGCCTTCGCCAAGTACCTTACGGTGTGTTCCGGCAGCTATCCTTGAAAGCCAGTAATTTTTAGTTAGCCTGAACAACACCTTCGACCACATCATCCCTTACCATCAGGTGAGACAGTGATCAACAACTAACCTATCACGCATTAAAAAAAAAGCATCTGAATCTCATGATGAAGAACTTGATCGAAACGTCAAACTGGGTATGGCCAATGGCTAAACTAAGGCACTGCTAGCTGCGCCCCGCAGTTTCACTCGCCTAGAAAATAATGATGATAAATGTATCCTATGTGTTAATCCAGGTCTCAACCTACCTATATTTCAAGTTTCGTCCAAATTGTTAGGAGTAGAACACATATACACTTACATACTACTCATTATACTCATTCACAAACTTTTGCATATTTAATATAATTTAATCTACTCTTATTATACCACTCTTTACATGTCAGCCTCGTGCATTGATCTTTCATCTGCTTTTCTTCTGTTGACTAACTTTCAGATCCTTGAAAAGTATTATAAATAGAAATACTTTCGTATCTCAATAACTAAACTGTTGTTATGAAAATAGCTTACTTCTTGTCCATTCAGTAACCACGTAAGGTTTGCAGGAGGATCCGCAGGCGGTGAGGAGCAGTTTGCGCGAAGCATATCACCAACGGAGTACCAGCTCTTCTGTGCTCGAACAGCTGGCCCGGCAGTCGGAAGCTCTGGATAATAAATAAAACCCATAAGCACCCTCACGTTTTGTCCAATTTCTTATCGAACTTCTTATTATTTTAGTACTGTACTGTATGAGCCGGATCGTCCACTGCAGAACACAGCCTCCCCTATCAAGGGGGTATTTGCCATAATCCCCACGCTTGGCAGGCAGCTTGGGGATCGCAGTGTAAGATGGCAGTTCTTTAGAAGGCGCTACTACCCAGCTTCCAGTATTTTTCCCTTAGTTGCCTCTTACGGCACCCACGGGTAGATATGGGGAGGTGTAATTCTAACGGCACCCCACGGGGAATTATTTTATGACATTTTTGCTATTTTTAACCGACTTTTAAAAAAGAAGGAGTTTCTTAACTGTGTATATATATTTTTTTAGTATGACCACACAAATAAAAACAATATGGGCACACTTTATACAGAGTAGTCCAATTTAATATTATTTTTTTATTGTAAAGTGTACCTCTGAGGTGGTCCCATATAAATTTCATCAAAATAGGCCTAGTAGTTTTTAAGTTACACTCAACTAACTGAAGACTCAATGCTTTTGCAAAAAAGCATTGATTTAGCAGCCAACCCTAAAAGGTTGTTAGAATTTTACCAATAACCCTTCATATTTACGTAGTGTGGGGCTGATTCGATGCTCGAATACGACTCGACAAGTGTCATTTCATTTTTTTTATACACAGATTATATAATTATAGTGTTCAGTAGATGTTGGAAGACTACCCAGATGAAGTGAATTTTGAACATTCCCATTTTTCTTTTGGTTTGTGAAGCCTTTTGTGTACGAATTAAGCCTATATATAATGAAGCCTATATGTATAAGAAAGAAGCATAGTTGTCTGATATGCTGTACTGTACCCATTATTACTTCACTTGCGTATGTTTCGGAGGAAAATAACGAAACCTATATCAATACAGCTTCAATCCTATAACATTTGAAATCTGAGCAATTGAGCAAGATGACCTAGTGGTAATAGCTATGGACTGCCTCGCCATAATGGTTGGGTCCCTACCGCCACTGGCTTGAGCTTCACTGCATGGTGGAAGGGCATTTTGCGAAAGCTCACCTGGTTAGCTACCAGCCTCGAGTAGTAAATCTGTCGCCAAGCACCTAACAGTGTGTTCCATCCCTTCAGAGTCAGTAAAATTACAGGCACATAAGACTTTGAAATGCAATATTAGGTACACTTGTACTGATGAAATGCATCTGTTATAGGCAGAGGTTAGTTTACCGCTTAACGGGCCAAGTGCTTGTTCCGTTACAATCACATGAAAATAATGAGGGCCTTGAGATTCATATAAAGTTGAAGGTCTTTTTCTCTCTCCTCCCGTTAAAATACTTTGATGAAGTACATCCAAACGTATCTTAAGTACAAAATCGGGGGTCCTGTTTTATATATGTAGAGCCCCAATTTATGTGATTTTTTTTTAAATTGTCTTAATGACTGTGTTTAAAAACATTATGGCAGGCAAGTCAGATGCCAGATGACATTGTATTTGGTGATAGATTTTATAATTAAAGGTAAAAAAAACGTGATTTGATAAAACAAATGTCACGGAGTGCGGTTTGTTTTTTAATTGTGCGGAGTTTTGTACTTTTTTCATGTGTCAAATCATATGTCTTTGTTTCTATTGTAATTATTCTAGATTTCAGATATTTATTTATTTTTATTTATTTATTTATTATAACGGACATACCTTTTACAATAATTAATTATAATCAAACTTACATGGTCACAAAATATACATTAATAGTCATTCAGTCAAAAGATTATAAGATATATTCAAATCGCAGTCTTTAATTCAAGAAACTTGCGTCATTGAAAGTTTATCTAGAAGAGTTTGATTCGTGATTAGCCAATGGCCATACTATGAGGTTAAATAATAATGAGAAAGAGAAAAATGTATTTGAACCCTTTATATAAACAGTTCCTGGCGATATGAGAAATGTAGTATAATTATGCTCCTGTGATGCCGCTACTAAAAAAAAAAGCTATTGAGCAGCATGCCACTGCTCAAGCTGATATGAATGTGGTATACGCTAGACGCACAAAGTATATGGTTTCTGAACATTTCCTAAATAAAATTTTATGATATTGTAATACATTTTATTTTGTAATATATTTAGTGACACATTGTTTCAAAGCATGCCCATGAGTTTCTTGCCTGTTCTTCTCGCAGTGCTCTATATTATTTTTTTGCTGAACGTGGCAGTAGAATAATTGAATATAAAATTTGTTAATGCACTTAATAATAAGCGTCGACGTCTAAAGTTAATTAATTATTTTTTTCTTTGACTATGAAATCTTTTTACTAGTATGGTCTTGTGTTGTTAGAAAATACATATTTAACCGATCCCACAAGAGTGGGATAAGGGCACGGAAGAAGAGCCCGATGCACTTAAACATTGCATTTTGAAATACCTAAAAGAACAATATTATTAAGCATGTGAAAATGTTATGATTCAAATTTAGAACTCTAGTTCTACCATAAAGAAATGGGTACAAAATAACTGGCAGCTTAAAAAAAATACGATGTTATCCTCCGTTCTGAAGTTCTTTATTAGAAAGTTATATTGCTAACAAAGCAGTTGTATAAACTTGCACCGCAGAGAAGCGATATGACTTCGGATTGTCATCAAAGTTATACAACCGCACTGCAGAGGTCGCTGAGGTTAGTTTATACAGTCACAGACAGCTCTAAACCTTCCTAATTCGTAACTGTAGTGGCTATAACAGATTGCTACCCCATTATCGTAACTAGAAAGGCCCATAGAAATTACGGAAGTCATTGAACCTTCATTACTGAACAGTTTCAAATGCTCTATGATATATTAATTATTATTATTACGTTTATTCCAATATCATGTTGAATCTAATCTTAATGTGTTCTCAATTTTCATTGAATTTGACCTTGCTTTAGCAGTAGCGGAGCACCGGTTATACTTTATTATAATACCAGATAATTTGCAAAACAAAAATTATAAACTAAACAAATTGCAGAACTTTGACAAACTGAAAAGAAACCTTTAATATTTTTATTTCACGTCGGAAGTTTTTATAGGACTGTGTATTTAATAATTTTAATTCTAATGTAGCTTATAAATTGAACGTCTGTAACGTTTTTATTAAATTTTATTTTCGTACCATCTTTGTCAATATCTAACCTGTCTATGTTATTAATATACGGTTTTAACTGTAAGGTTATCCTTTAAAACCATTTTCTCACCCAATGGTAAGTGATGATGCGGTCGAACATGTTGAAAGGCTAATCTAGAATTACTGGCTTTCAAAGACAGCTGCCGGAACACCGTTAGATTAAGTTAGTTGGGGCCACATGCCTTAAGTAGAAAATCTACTTAAGCCATGTGGTGGCAGCCAGCCAGGCGGACCAAATTGCCCCACCGGTATGCCATAATGACTGTCATCTTCAGAAAACGACTGGGACCCACGGTTTAACGTGTCCTCTAATGCAGGAAACCGCTCAGTAGTAAATGCCACTAGCGGTCATCCATCCTAGTAATGACCGCAGCCGTTGCTGATTAACCTGGTTGGTACCTCCAAAATGCCCTACCACAGTACATTAGTAGCATTGCCACTAAGCCATCACCGCCTGTATATATATATATATATATATATATATGGGTAAGTATTTAAAATGTCAATGATATTTTTCCCTGTTTTTGAAGAGAGTTATGGATATTATTAATGTAACCTTAATATATTACCTAAATATATACTGTACTGTATTGGGGGAGGCATAATGCCCACGCTTGGCAGGCGTCTTGGGGATCGCAGTGTGAGATACCAGTTCCTCAGAAAGCGCTGCTGCCTACCTTTTGGTGTGTTACCCTTAGTCGCCATTTACGACACCATGGATAGAAATGGAGGGTGAAATTCTACGACCGATGGCTTAATGTGCCCTCGGAAGCAGGGAAGCGCTCAGGAGTAATGTTGAGCTAAAGCTAAGCAAACTTCATTACGAGCGCTTTGAATAATAAATATAGTATTTTCTGAATTAACTTATAGAACAGTTTTCATCATAATCAAAATTAATCGTTCATTATTCTCTATGCCGGCGAGACCACGGGGTACATAAAGTTAGTAATAAATAACAATTAGTATAAAACCTACCTTGTTTTGTATGTGTGTACCTAGTACAATGTTAATTTGTTTCATACACAAGATTCTTAACTAAGAGTTCACGTCGAAACCATCCAAGCATTTTCATTAGTCTTAGCTGTGGTTCCATAGTAGTTCTAATGAATGTTGCGCACTTAAAGTGATATATGTTCGAAGTCCAGTTAGGTATTGGATAAACTATTAGCAAACGTTGTGTGGTTTGAGTTCAAATGCTGTGAATTCGCTTGCATGTACCTACAGCACTCACTCAGTGGATTGCTAGCACTCTATTCATTTGTTTAGATTTCAATGTTTATTGAGCTGCCTTGAATCTACCAGATTGTTTTGGCGTTAAATGCAATATTTGATAGGTTTATCTAGTTTATATGGTCAAACTGCTTACACTGAATTGTTTTAAAGATGGTTATTACATTATATTTGTAGTAATATATGACTTGGTATGGACACTTTAATGTGGAAATAAGTGTTTCAAACTTATCAGAGCGCTTGGCCGTTGCGACGCGTGATCAAAATTCTGGCACCTATTTGGCTCAACAAATAAGCATTGCAATTCCATGGGGCAATGCTGCCAGCATGCTGGACACAATGCCAACTGGTAGTGAGCTGGAGCTGGACTGCATGTGAGTCAGCAATTACTTATAGGTTGTCTAAATGCTTTTATTGTTGTAGCTGTAGTGCTGTATATAGTTCGTAGTATTTTTTTAATAAGTCGTACATAGTAAAAATATAGAATATTTGAAAAGAGTGTGTAGTGTTTCTTATTTCTCAATTTTTTTATATATTTATAGTATTTGGAGAAATATTACAAATAAGTAATATATATTACTTACGCCGATAGGCTGTCCCAGCAACTAGCTGGGACAGCCTATCGGCGCGGCAGTGTGGAGCTGAGCCACTGCACGGCAGACCTGCTGCTGAGCATCGACTCATACTAGCGGACCTGAGATAAGTCCTTAAACAAGGAAGCTTGCCAAATTGCCATACCTGTCTGTGATCCACGATCCTTCTCTCTAATATACTTGTATTCTGATTTCTTCTCTTCTTTCTTTTATGCTCCCTTCTACCCTGTGTAGGTAGGTAGGTGACACATGAACTAAATTAAGTTCTTTCTTAATGTTTTTTTTCCATAATACGAACTTTTTTTAGTCTGAAATCCGCGATATTTAGAAAAAATATTACTTTTCACATGAATGCGATTATCTGATTTTAAAAATGTCATCACGGATTTGTTAACGATACAATTGAGCACTTTTTCTCGGAATGCATTTGTAAATAATTCCAAAATAATTTTAAAATAGTTGCACTTCAATTTTTTCAAGTATTTTAATCAAGTTGATGCGAAAAACCTTCACCAAGGATTGGTCAAAACGTCAGTTCATAACATTTATTTTTCCACAGTCCAAATTTTTATTCTCTACAGAGGAGTTATCTTTTAAAGTGATTTAAATCAGGGAATAGCCTCCGTAAGGCAAACCCAGCATTCATGACGCCCCGGCCGCCGTCGGATCTTTAGAAGAAGATATACTACGTAAGAATTAAACTAACATAATAAAAAGTTCGTGAGTAAATTAGGATGTGAGTGTATGATTGTAACTCCTTCATCATTAAACGATTGAATCAATTTGTATGAAACTTGGAATAATAGGAATGGCCTTATATGTATTAATACATTACACACATATCGACAAATTAAATTTTCATCGTGGTCTACGCGAGAGAAAACACAGGGCGCAATATCGTATATAATTTACGTCAGAGCTACAGAAAAGCAGTTATAGTTGCAGTCCTCATTATTATCCTCATACTGTCAAAAAAAGACCACACAACAACACATTACTAACATATATTTTACTTACAACACATAGAAAAGAACATGTTTTACAAAGTTTCGGCTTTAGATTTGTTGCTGGCTGCATAGATCTATCTAATATAACGTATACCCTTTATTTTCAGGTAATGAGGGCGTTAAGATGGTAAAGCGTCCTGTTGTGCGTCTTATACACGCAACGGCATAGTTGGTACTCATGTCTACACCAGTAGTGGCATGCTGCTTGTTTAGCGCATTCTACCCCTTAGCCCAGGCGCATTATAGCCCCAGATTCTCTTGCAATATCAAATAGAAGGATCATCATCATCATTAACTACAATGAAGCCCACCGTTGAAGATGTCATCCTCTTTAACACATAAAGTATAACTTCATTTCATAATGCGCTACTGTCCACAAACATTTTTCATACTCCCATACTCCATTTAAATTAAAAACAATCACCACAACTTGCACTTGCCTAATTTGACGTATTAAAAATGAAAGTTCAGGTTGGAAACCTGAACTTACATTTTTAGCAAAACTTAATACTTATCTATTAAAAATATAATATATATACATATAATATCTGCTTAAAATCTTAAAGTGGTACTTTTATATCTTATTAATTATATCTCAGTAAAAATAAAAGCCTTTCCTGGGTCGACAATCTCGACCAGTACGCGTGAGTACAGCCGGTTATTAAAAACATTAATTAAATTGATCTTCATTGTATTCCTAATTTTCACTATTCCTGGCTTACCTTATTCCTGATTCTACTGTTCCTGCATCATCCAAAATCAACCCGTACCTCCGTGACAATGAGAACTTCCTCTGAGCCAGCTGGTAGCCCACGGGGGTTGATTGAATAATAACAATTAAATACACATAAAAAACAATCAATAAAACATATACAACTATTATTCGAACTTATAGAACAATTAATACAACATTTTACACCAAGTAATAGAACTTATTTTGATATTAAACTAAAAAGGACAATTTATAGAAAACTTCTCATGTTTTCAACCGCAAGTAATATACCTAATATAATATTATTCCAATCCTTATTTGTAACAGTAAGTAAATTGTTAACCTATTGTCTTAAGAACATCGCTCGCCTCAACTAACTACCAAAGGGGCCTAGACTTACAGATTCTTGATATCTGGTCTAGACTTACAGATCCCTCTAACCTTCAAATAACTTCAAAATATCTGAATTTTAGAGTAGGGAGTTATATTATTAGAGGATTTAAGTGTGTCTTCAAATAATACAAATGGAGTATCCCTCGGTTAATGGAATCTTATAAAGTCTAAGAGTTGAAGACGTTGAACGCGTGCATAGACGTAGATCTGTAAACGTGTGTGTGTGTGTGTATATATCACCTATTTAATATATAAATATAATATAGAATCAGTGTATGTACTGCACTTTACTGCATTATTAGGTTTGTAATTTAAGTTATGATAATATAATTTAAATGGGACATTATTTGGAATATTATTTTAAGTTATGTGGATTATAATTTATGGTATATTATATTTAATACCTATTACCTTCAAAACGACAAGCACAATATGGACATGTTTTATTTTATTTATGGGAAAAAAAAGTACGATAAAGATTAAATTATTAATTTAAATGTAAAAAAATATTTTTTTACTTCACTAAGGCTGTATTTCACCAATATAAGGTTCATAGCTTTATAATATAAACCTTTAATTTTTTAAAAACCTTAAAGCAGATTTAAAAAATATTGGATTTCTGCCGAGAAAAGAAGAAAACCATTTGGTTTGACACTTATGCGTGAACATAGTAATAGTTTGTATTATCACGGTAGCAAAGTCGTCATATTTGTTTAAGGATACATGTTTAGTTTACGAAGCTTTACCGCCAAATTCGTCTGCATTATTTTTTGTAATTCGCTACAACCGTCTGCCCGATTTCAAATTACTTTGAATAAGAATAAGACTAAGAAAAATGTATTTGCAACAGTACATTACACAGTGGTACAAATATTCGTGGAATGGTCCTATCGAGTAAATCAGTCTGCATGCAGACGTGCAAATATGCATACGAGTTTGTCACAATAATTTACTAATTCCTTATTATCATAAAAATAATTATGCAAGAGCCAGTCACTTCTACATTTCTCAAATAAATGTCCTTCTGATAATAAAAACTCTCTTGGAAGCTTATTATACATTTATTTTTTTCTTATACGTAAGCCTTTGACCCCAATCTCACCTGATGGTAAGCGAAGATGTGGTCGAAGGTGTTAACAGGCTTAACCTTGAATTACTGGATCTCAAGGAATGCTGCCGGAACACACCGTTAGATGCTTGGCGACCGATTTTCTACTTGAGTGTGGTCGCTAGCCAGGCGGGCATTCGAAAAATGCCCTTCCACCATGCGGTGAAGCTCAAGCCCGCAGCGGGGTTCGAACCATGGACCTGCTGCGCGGCAGTCAATAGCCAATGCCACTGAGTCATCACTGCTTCAAAAAAGAAACGCGTATAATATGTGTATATATTATAAGCGTTTCCTTTATTAATATCTTAACTAAAACGTTGTTGATACATCAGGTTCACATTTTTTACTCTTTTTTGCCTAGTCATTACTTCGCTGCGCTTCATAAAATACTCCGGGTGGAATTTGATAAAAACACAAACGTCTCTAATGTAGATATTGGGCAGCGGAATGATATTGCATTTCTTAAATAGTGGTCTACAACTGTCTAAGAACCATTTTCCATTTATCTCACAAACGTAGTGCTTTTGCATTTTTAAAACTCTGTCCATATTTACCGAGTTTCCCCACAGCATAAGTATAATTTATTACCATGGAAAATGTAATATACTGCAACACTATATCCCATGTATGCATCTATGGAGACAAATGTCTATTATATTTTGTGAATATACAATCGTAAATTCATACTAGTACCTATATTTTTAAACACCAAGAGATTTTATTTGAAACTAAATCTATTGAAACAGCGCAGTTACCAGCATACAGTTTAACTACGAGCAATCAATTGTATTCCATTTAACAGTAGATCTAAACTTTACCTCGGTTTCTAGAGGTAAATCTAAGTAGACATCTCAGTCCCGTTTGTAACTGTACAACCCATTGTGTCTAAGTGCTTCTATTGCCTTCATGCTACACAGTCTTTAATGGCACAATTTACCTAACCCCGGTTTAACTAGAAACCAGAAGCCGGTAACCGTCCATTGTGCAAAGTGATTTACACGTTCTCTCTTCCCATCATCTTCCTACTCTTATCACTCATGTGAGGTCAGTACAATATGTCTTTTCAAACAACACAAAGGAAATCATAAGCGTATCATTAATGTGTTTTAGCTAACGAGACACAAGAGAACACAAGAATATAATTGTTGAAAAGTTTGGCTATAATTTTATGACCAGCTGCCTCTTTGAAGTCATCCAAAAAACATGTGCGTTATTTTTCAAGTAATTAAAGCGTAACAAGCTTTTCCCGATATATAAAACTTTTTAAAAGCGAGCTTCTATTAAGTTTCTCGTTGATAAAAATAACTAAATTATAAAAAAAACTCGTCAAGACGATTCAAATGAAACTCTCTCAATCCAAACTCGAAGAGGTTGTGTCGTTTCAATGCGAAGTTCCTTTGGCCACCTTCAAGCTTCATCATCAGATCAGCACCATGTCATCATAACATTGAATTATCACGTGATTTACACATGTATGCAAAACTTCAGCTCAATTGGTAACCGGGAAGTGGATCAAATTTAATTTTCAATATTTGATGACAAACATCGGGACAAGTGAAACTAAATTTAAGCTTGTAATAAGTAAGGTAATCCTTACCATTTTTATTATTACAAGCTTTTATGTACCCCGAAACGAAACCCCCATTCGACATAAGTAATAGCGTGCTGCTCATAAGCGCATTTTCTGCTTAGTTCATTTTACGAAACCTAACAAAAAAATAAAAATCAATCTCTTTATTGTTGTATCACAAACCAAATAGCGACATGAAAATAAACAAGAATAAATGATTGCTAACAGACCGAAAAATAATTGTAAACAAAGATAGTCCCGAACATTAAGAACGCTGCGCAAATATTCGAGTACATAGCTGATGTCCACGCGTCAATTCGGCAATGCATATTCATCTTCCATACGCCTGTTCCATTTTGCCCACGAATTTCAGAAAGCGGTTAAAACGACGAACAGACAAAATGGCGGGCCAAACTAAAACTCGGCGTGCTTTTGTTTGCCAGCAGCGCCCTCTATTACTACAGAGCGGTGAAACTCGGCACGGAGCAAAGTTTTAAGTGTTTACATTCCTGTTCCGTCGCTTTTTGCCAATTCTACTTAATGGGAACGCAGGGAGTTTTGCGGCACCTCCTTTAATTTGGCCGTCGTGGGTGTATTTTAGTGCTTATTTTATGTATCAAGATTTTACTAAAAGCTATACTTTGCTAAACAAACAACGTTGATGTACGTTGAAGGTAAGTTTGAAATTCAATTACTCACCGACGACGACAAGAATTGATTAGATTCGAGACTTTAGTAATGGTCTCCCTGTCACTGCGGGGTTGGATACCTGTTTTATACATACGATAAACACAAACTACAATTTGTAGAAGTAAAATTAATAAAGTGAGGGTAAGAAGGTATTTTCAATGCTAAATAATTGGTAGACGTTAGTACATTTTATGCTACGATTGCTTTCTCATCAATATGTGCCTATGATCACGGCAAAACAACTTTACTATGGTAATTAAACAACTTTAAACGGTTTAAATCGCGTATATCGACAACATTAAGTTTACTATGCTATGATGCTGGTATATAAAGCATGGGTATACAAATTAAAACAACAATGGCCGAATGACTGGTGGCCGTGTGGCTCTAAGGCAAAAGGTGCAATTATTATAATGTGTTTTAGGGTTCCGTACCCAAAGGGTAAAAACGGGACCCTATTACTGAGACTTCGCTGTCCGTCCGTCCGTCCGTCCGTCTATCACCAGGATCTATCTCAAGAACGGTGATAGCTAGACATTTGTAATTTTCACAGATGATGTATTTCTATTGCCGCTATAACAAGAAATACTAAAAATAAAATAAAATAAATATTTAAGGGGGGCTTTCATACAACAAACTTGATTTTTTTACCGTTTCTTGCTCGATACTAATAACAGTGACAGGTAGACGCTTTAACTATTTACAGAATATTTAGTTTTGTGTTCTCTTTAAATATAATTAATGAAAATCAAATAAATAATTAAGGGGGCTCCCATGCAATAAAAGAGGTATTCGCCGTTTATTTGCTAAAAATAAAAATAATGAAAACGAGATAATGGTACGGAACCCTTCGTGCGCGAGTCCCACAAGCACTTAGCCGGTTTTTTCTCTCTAATCTCTAATCTCATTTTATATTGTAGAGCATTTGAACAAGAAGTATTTCCAAGAACATTTATCGGAAACATTTGAGTTTGTACTTTTTCTAAACAATTTATTACATTTGGTGCACGCATACTATACATATACCTTAAGATGGCATTTATGTGATTTGTAGTTTATAAGCACTAAAACTGTAAATTATGCATTAAAGTCTGCTAAACGAATAAGCTGACAAAATTGCAAAGGAAGAAAAGCAGGAACAAAGATATGAATTTGACCTATGACTCACCCACTACGATAGTTAAATTGACGATGTCCTATATCCTAGCATGTGGCTATACAGACTGTGAGGATGGCTGTGGTTTCGAATCCCATTCATAGTTGAAATTTTTTCTTCTGTTGTTGTTTTGTAAGCTTCTTAGCACTAAACTTATATATAAGTGCTAATAGCAGTGCAAAAGATTTTATATTGTGGGTCTAAAGATCAACCACTCAAAACAAAAAAATTCATTTTTTTCGAAAACCGGTACTACAATAATTAAAGTGTAGTATTATTTCATTTTATACTTAAAATTGTAATTGTAAGAAGCTCCACTTTTTACAAAAGCAAAAAAATAAATACAAGTTATGTAACATTTATAAATAGTAAGTTATATTATACAAGTTAGTATTTATACTTCTGCTTTTGTAAAAAGTGGATCTTCTAAATTTTTTAGGTACAAAGTGGAAAATACTATACTTTAATTGTACACACATTATTTCACTATTTTAATTGAAAGTGTTTTGATCTCTACTACGAGTACATCACAATGTTTGCACATGGCTTCATGTTTCCAAAAATCTGTCAGTTTGTCCACCACATTTCAGCGCACGGACGTTAGTTTCCGATTTCTATCAATGTATCTACTAGATCTGGTCCACCCAATTAAATCGTGAAACCGTAACTCAGCCAACCGTGAAATAACACTGGTGATTTTAGATTTATCTTTCCATTTCACTGTTACATAACTTTTGAATTGAAATGGGAAAAGGTCAAAAATTTTACACAACATTATTGTGAAACTGTTTTACGCGAAAAGTATTTGTAGCACTTTGCAAAAATTGCACTATTTGTTCCGCTGAGAGCATTGTTCAACCGAAAATACTCAAACAAGCGCAAAGATCATTAATAAAGGACTTTAAATGCTTCTCCATTGATGTGAGTACAGGTGTACCGCATTCGTCTTAAGTGACAAGAACAATAAAAAAAAATGCCAAGTGCGATTCGTGCTCCGCTCTTTCAGGGTTTATATTCAGAAAAAAATGTTAGTTTTGATCGCAGCTTAACAACTATATATAACTAGTTGGCGTATTCAATAGATATTTGTTGCTTGAAAAGTTCACATATATAACAAATAAAAAATATACACGTAACAAATATGTTCAATCATTTAAAAATGGTCTTATATATTTTTTTAGGTTAAAGTTTATATTGTAGAAAAAAAATTGTATTCTTCTCTGTGATTTCGAGCCGTTGATAACCACCCTTTTATCCACGCCCACCGAGGGCAGTAACATCCATCGCAGATTGAGCACAGCTTTTCCGCGCAGTTGGTACTATTGTATAGATATGGCAAGCGATTTCTAAGGGCACAGCACAATAAGAGTTAAAATTAGAGGAAGCCCAGCAGGTTTGAGCACAACCTGTACTCGGCGCGGGTCGCAATGACAGAGTCTCTCCTCCGTTTGTCGTTAGTAGAATATAAAGATTGATGAGCAATTTTTCCATCTACCCTCCCAATCTATTAGAGAAGTTAAAGTTATGCAGTAAAGTGACATTCTACGAATGATGCCAAATCACATAGCCGGTCAATCAATTATAAACACCGTTTACTACTTTATAAGAATATCTATTGTTCGTGTCCTCTCCATGTGCTCCCGTTCTAAGTAGAGTCTTCACAACATTTACTCATCTCCTACTCCCATCCAGAACCTGTAGTGTTGGGCTCGAATCTTGCTGTTAGCTTTGGTACTCTCTGTGTAATTTGATTACTCACGCCTATTATAATCCATCGATACTTCTTACGCCCTTCTTATACCCCTATTTATGAACATATTCATACGTGCTAGTAATATATCGTTAAGTAAACGAAACATACAAATTACATGATTGCTAACAAATCTTTCTCACGTATATGCAGGTAACCGCAAAACAGATCCTCAATAATCGTAAATTAACCAAGATAAACCTTAATCAAACATCCCTTGTGCTCGATTCAGCATTTATTGCTTAACAATAGTTGTGATTTACGGTCAGGTTTGCAGGAACCGCGACGGGATTGTTCAAGTTATTTATATGTTGATTGCTCGTGCAAACTAAGATTTAGTTCTCTTGATAACTATTTGATAGCGTGGGAGATTACTTTGGTGTGTTTAGTCATTATGGGTAAATTACTTTAGAGTTAGTTAACTATAATTAAACTTACTGATATATTTTGTTACTTTCAGCAGCAAAATAAATTAATGATATGTACGACTCTAAAAATTAGATGCTGAAACAAAAATAAAGGAACACGACATGTTCTTGTAGATTATTTAGATATTAATCTGTCGCCAAGCACCTAATGGTATGTTCCGGTAGCTGTCTTTGAGAGCCTGATTCTAGGTTAACACCTTCTACCACATCATCACTTACTATCGGGTGATAATGTGGCTAAAGGCTAAAGGCTAATGAGCAATAAAAACAATAAAAACATCTAGGTATTTAGACATAATTTTGCCTTGCAAAATACCGGACTATTCTTTCAGATAAACGACAACCTGCTGACCCTTCGAATTGTGAGCCAATTTCTATCCTTCTTGTTCTGTGTAAAGTATTAGAAAAAAATATGCTTAAGCAATTTTTGATGCATTTTAATGAGCATAATATAATGAGAATCAGTTTGGTTTTACAAATAACATATCCACAATAGATGCAGGTGCTCAAATGATGTCACATATACTTGAAGCCTGAGAGAGTTCACATGATCCTATTAGCGTAATTTGTAGTCTTTCCAAGACATTCGACAAAAGTCATATCTGTCAGATAGGCCACAAAATGTTGAAATGTTCAAATGGTTAAAATACTTCTTCCGCGTCTTTTTATATATAGGAATACTGCAAGAAAGAATTTTAGGACCTTTTTTTTCTCGCGTATATTAATGATCTGCCTTCCATGGTCAAATGCGATATTGTTGTATTTGCAGATGATATCCTCAGATCCTCTCTGATTTTAAAGTAGATAGAAAAGATAGTGAACTAATTCAACTATATAATGTGTTATCTATGATCACTAAATGGTTCACTGCAAATAATCTTCTCTTACAGTTAAATGTTCAGCTTTATTTACCGTTACTTATGTTGAACCACATATTTAGCTTGGACTAGATAGACTCTCTATTGAAATTGCGACAGTTTTCCAGAGAATCATAATGGATTCAACTTTATGGTGGGATCAACATATATATGACTTATCTGGAAGACTTAGTTCTGCCGCAGTTCGTAAGACAAGGCAGCCAAAAGACGTAGCTACTGCTAGGCTTCACGCGCACTTCCACAGTTTGCGTTTTATTTGCATTTACGTATCGTGTATTGCTGTAGAGAGCTGTTGATTAGATAGACACAATCTCTGAGGGACCTTTTTAATAAAATTTATATTTAACATTAGCAAGTCTGTCTATTTGAAAATGTTATGTATATTCGTAAAAAACAGAATATTTATATTTAATAGTGGCAAACACGATTACAGTAGGAATAAAGATAAAATGGCGGTGTTAGGTTTAAGTTTAGCAAAGGACAAATAAAAGGTTCTTTTTGGGTAATTGCGTGCGGTTTTGTAATTAAGTTCCCAAAGACAAACAACGCTCACAGAAAGAATATTCAAGTTGCACTTGAAAAACATTTTCATAAACAAATCCTACTACACAGTTTGTGGTTATTTATACGACAAAGATGCTAGGACAATTCCGCTCATGCCAAGCTATTGCCTGTCACCTATGTTATTATAAAAAAAAAAATATATACACCGTGTCCCAAAATTCAACGATAAGCCGGCATCGGTGCATGGACATACTCATGACTCCTCGAAAAAAAAAAAAAAATATTACTTTTTTTTTTATTAATTACAGAGACTTTTATAAATTTCATCGATATTCGATACCCATTATGCTATTTTCAACTACCATGACCACAATTTTTGACATATTTTTGATATTTTTTGTGCATTAGCAACCTAAGAAGGACGGCTATCTACCACAATCCTTTAAAATTACAGAAAGTCTGTAGTTATTTTACAAAAATCAGTAAAAAAAAATGTTTTTCTTATAATTTTCATAGATTTTAACATTCTATGCACTTTCTATAGTCTGGGTTTAAAAAAAAAAGTATGGACACTACCATGGCAAGTTTTATTAAAAGTTGGCGCAACTTTATAAAAGTCTCTGTAATTAAAAAAAAAAAGAGTTATAATTTTTTTTTTTTTTTTTCCCGAGTAGTCATGAGTAGGTCCATGCACCGATGCCGGCTTATCGTTGAATTTTGGGACACGGTGTATATAATATAGTTTGTAACACATTTTTAAAAGAAATTTAATAGAAATGGCCCTGAGTTACTTGCCCAGTCTTCTCGCAATGGGTCTATTAATATTTTGTTGCTGAACGTGGCAGATCTATATTGTATATTTCACTATACAAATTTATAACCTTTATAACAGACGCCTTAATTGGATGAATAATTTTGACTTTGGTTGATCTTTCTCTAATACATTACAAACTAATTACAAAACTTTATACACTGTCAAGAAATTCGTAGAAGCAATTTCGAATCATAAAACTATATTACATGGAACCCAAATATAACGGACAAAATGTGGGTGTTAATAAACATCTGCCCTCTCTCCGAAGTTGATATTTTTTCTTAGAATAGACTCATGTAGGATGGTAACAAATTAAAGAGAAGGTGGTTTTTCTTTATTTTCAATTCTAGATAAAATCTTTTTAATGTCAACGAATTTTCAAAAAGTGATTGTGGCAAGTATAAAATATTTCTTAAGAGTTTACCGCTGAAAATATTTCCTCTTTAATTGATGCACTTCAGATGGTTCAGATTGTTACCGGTAATCTGTATAATCCGGTGTTCTATAAAATACCTAAGTAATGTATAGAATACGTTAAGGTAATGTATGAATTATTATTTATTTTTATTTTGCCCAGGTATTCTATACAATACTGTATGTGCAGCCGGTAATGAACGTAAAAAGATGAGAGCAAGGAAGGAGGGGAAGTGCGGGCGGCAGACAACAATGGTTAGGTTAGGTTAGATTTTTAAGTTTCACGTTAATTTTACTGTAGTATTTAAATATACTTTTAGGTTTCTTCCCCTTTTCATAAAGATTATTTTTAAGGAGTACCTTAATTGTTAATTTTAATAAAGTTGATTTTATGTAATAGTACATGTTTCATTTGCCCGTCATTTTGTAGGCTGGATAAAATTGATAAATATAGACCAAGATCTATTTATTTCACACAATGCCGGTGCAACAGTAGGTACTCTATACAATCCCTAGAAATTGTATTAATTACCTAGTTAAAGTAATGTAATGGACAATAATATTCATTATATGTCATATATTGCCTGGCCGCCTAAAGGTATTCTGTACATTACCTGGGTATTGTATAGAATACCTGAATTATACAGATTGCCGGTAACACATATATATATAGTAGACGGGTTCGTTCCGACTTCTTTGGTAATTAAATGAGGACTAACACGCAATAATTGTTCCTTTTGTGAGAATTTTTAACTTCTAGTTTGTTACTTAGCCAATGTTTACCAAATTTATGTTAAATTATTTTTTTTTAATTTGTCGGATAGGCCTAATATGACGGTAAGTGTTGATGTGGTCGAAGGCGTTAAAAGTCTAAACCTAGAGTTACTGCCTCTAAAAGATAACTGCCGGAATACACCAATAGTTTCTTGGCGACATATATTCTTCTTGAGGGTGGTTATCAGCTAGCCAGACGGGCATTCCCAAAAATACTTACCACCATGCAAATATCTAGTAAAAACCTTTTCTTTTTTAGCAATAATCGAGGTCTACTCAAGTGCCCAACCTACTTCTTGTCTTTGCATGAAATTGTAAAATCAAAACCAATTTAATTAAAGTTAACGAAAGATAAATTTAATTAAGTAAGTAAACTTAATGAAACACCACGGGGCAAACTTAATTTCCTGTTATCGCTTTAACACTAATTGAAATTTGTTCTATGCTCCTGTTATGTCGCTTGTGGTAGAAAATTACACTGAGTTTCAAAAACAAGTACTTACCTACAAGGGACACTGCGATATATAAAAAAAATTTGAACACAGTTTTATTGGCTGTGCTTGAATTATTAAGTATCCTGGTGCTCATTGGGGACATTGTTTAGGTATATAAACAAAAAAATTTTTACCCTCTCCATTTTCATACTCTTTCTCCTATCTTATCGTGTCAATTTGAAACTAATGCAATTTTGATGGTAGCAGATATACCACTAATTAAAGATTCCCAAGGAGGGTTGGTGTCAGTAAGGTGACCTTCAATAAAACTAAAAATACCAAATATGCCCTTGTGTTTCCTTTGTGTTGAGGTCCTTTGTTAATATTTTAGTATGATGACAAAGCAATAATTACAATTTAATAACTTAGTGATTGTTTAAGCTTCAGGGCAAAACGGCCCTATCTACTTTAAATATACCTTTCTCAAGGAAATTATCTCAAAGTTTCAAAACAAGATTGTTTAATATCTCCATAAAATAGCAACAAGCTGTAAATTTAAATGTGATTAATTTACAACACACTATAAAGGAAGAGCTGCTCGGAGTGGACTAAGTTTATTAATTTATTTGGAAACTCCTACCGTGGCCGTGATCAGATTAAGTGAGGATAGACCTTTCTATCCCTCTGGAGATTACCTAAAGCCCGTTTTAGCTCACCATCTAATATTTCCTGGAATACTTACTGTCGCTATAAAATAAGGGATGCGAGATAAAATATATTAGTTAACATCAAGTCATTAACGCGATGTATGTGTTTCATAAGCTACACGCCTACGTAAGACACTTGTTTTTATAGACTACTGTGATGTTCACATTTCACTAATGGTAAATCATGTGTATCGTTTATGGCGTCATTACGTTGTCGTTATGGTAAAACGGTAAAAGCTAGACTGAGGGCGTAGGACGGAGAAATCACGTATCGCATGTCAGCGAGCGAAACAGAACTTTGCAATATAAGTAATACATATTTTAATATTGTTAGGTTTGCAATAACGCCTGCTATATTTATTACTAATTATTATTTGCTATATTTGTGATTTTGTAAGTAATACATAATTTAAAATTAGCTTTTTTGAAACGGAGAAAATGCTATTGGCTGTTCAATTACAAGGTTGCTACATTACTATAAAAACAGAATTGATGTTGTACGTCTTACTATTACACAATATTTTATAACGGTAAATTTTATAATGGAATTCATAGATATATCGAAGGAAATATGTAGAAGGACTCCTAAAAGTGCTCTGTACTCTTTCTAAAAAATAATTTCAAATTTATTCTAATGATGGCACACTTAATTTATATCGTCCATCCTATATCCTTATAATTTCTTGTATTTTTTTTTATTATGGAATACTCAAATGAGTATAGTGCCCATAACACAATTGCTTAGTTTGGTTGGGGTAAAACATTCTAGACCGACCGTTCCTCAGACTGCAGAAGGATGAAGAATGTTACTTATATTTTTTAAGAATTAACCACACTTTTTCTATAATCTAGAACCAAGTCACTATTGGTTAATTTAATACTTGTAAGTAATATAACACAAAATATATCAATAAAGACAATTTCATTAACGAGGAATCCGTCAATTAAATACACATTTGAAAAAGGTTGAAAACAAGCATAATTTATAACAAAAAAAGCGTGCAAATAATTTATTTTCATTATTTTTTTAATTGTCCCATTGAAATTGTAACAGCCCGTTGTATATACATATGGAATCGTTTTTAAAGCCCTTCATTTTGATATCTTGATGGGTTTGGAAAACTTTTTTTTTTTGTCGCACAATATCGCGTCTAAAATCCACCAGTTTGTATTTTCACTATTTTTATGTAGTTATTGTTACTTGCGCTATCAAGAAAAACCTAATGATATCTCATGCATTAAAATCGGTAAAGCCGTTTCGAAGTTATGCCGGAATAAAGAAACTCACAAAAATACATACATGAATCCTGAAAATATGACATTCCCTTTTTTTGAGCAGTAAGTAAATAGAAGCAGTCAGCTTATGACTGTTAATTTATACCTTTAATTTTTTCTCACAACTCACCACTGTCTAAACAAAATGTTGTGGAGTTAGTTTGTGCACAAAAAACTTGCAATGAAATACGACCCGGCCCATAAGCGAAACGTACCACATAACGGTATTTGCAAAATAAATTATATTCGTTGAATACAGCTCTCGGAAAAGCCAGGCTGAGTTTCAATTGAATTAGAGACTTAACCTAAAAGGTTTTCGTACAATGTGGTAAAAAATAACACATTCAAAGGTAAAATAACACATAAATTGACTTATCTCTGAGATAATATTGATTACTTTATATATTAAGGTATTCTTTCGTATCAGAAGCGGTTCCTCATTACAAAGGTTGTGATCATATTTTAAAAGCTTCTATTAGGCCAAATATTTTTTTTTCTTTGAAGTGCACGTAGCGTATTTTACTTAGCTGTTCTCAACCGATCAGCAAAGTTAAGCAACGTCGCCCGCGGTCATGAGTTGGATGGGTGACCGCTAGTGACATTACTACTGAGCGTTTCCGTGCTTCGGAGGGCACGTTAAGCCTTTCAGTCCTGGTTGTTGTCTTAGGATGGCAGTCGTAATAGCATGGTGGTAGGGCATTTTGCGAATGCCCGCCTGGCTAGCTACCACCTTCAAGTAGAAAATCTATCGCCAAGCACCTAATGGTGTGTTCCGGCAGCTGTCCTTGAGAGCCAGTACTTCTAGGTTAGCCTGAACAACATCTTCGACCACATCATGACTTACCATCAGGTGAGATAATGGTCAAAGGCTAACCTATCAGGCATAAAAAAAGCTTTAAAACCTTGTGACACTATACTACTAGGCATGAAAGGTAATTCCATTTAGAAATTAGCATGAAAAAAATAGCAGTTGTTAAATAAAATAGCTTATAGCATTTCGAAAATAAAATAATACTTTTCCTTCTTTTCCAAGGGAAAATTTCAAAGTGAATTTCTCTGTTGCATTCTTAAAAAAATAAATTCAAAATGCTTATTAGTACTAGCAGAAGTGAACCCTAAGAGGTTGTTAGCATTTTTCCAATAACCCTGTATAAGACCCCTGGTTGCAAGCCTATAGGTGTATATACTAACTAGGCAATCAGTTAATAGCAGGAATTCAAAATGTTGAGCTACTAAACACAAATAATTATGTAACAAAAATTAACTCTCATACAGTTATCGAGCTGATATTGGACCCATCAAGTTCAAAGTTAACGAATCGATCTTCCAAATTCAATTGGATTGGTTAATTGATTTGGCGCTTAGAACTGATTGCATCGAATCGCGTCCAGGTAATGTTGCTACACCGCACGGTACACTCCTTAAACCACGCCCGCCGCGATAAGGTTTTGCGTTCTGCTGTTTACGAGTTTGACTTACATTTCTTTACAGATTTATACATAGGCTGTTGACATGTGTGTTGCGTTTACTAATCTATTTAACAATGTGCGTGCTCCTTGAAATGGAATGAAATTTATTGCGTAAAATATGGTGTTACCAGTTGTTGTACAAATCATAATAATAAGTAGTATCACATATTTAGTCAGAAACATAACTGACATGCAAAATTAAAATTGCCACATTAATAACGGTTGAGCATATAAAATATAATAATACAATATAATATAGCCATACACATTTTTTTAATTACCATGTTCGGTAGAATATAAAATTAATTTACAATTGAAATAAGTATTATGTCATTACATTATAATTAGATAGTTTAAGATGTCCATTGTTGGTTTAGTAGTTCGGATACATTGTAGAAATTTTTGTCATGAAGCCATTGGAAACGTTTAAATTTAAGTTTCAATTAATATTTAAATAACAAAAGAAACTAGCATTTTACTTGATCAAGTACAATAGTTAGAATAACAAGTATTAAAATCAATATATTCGATTTCACGCTAAAGACGCCAGCGTTCGCCTTATGCTTTGCGGTTTTTTGAATGACATATTTGTTTTAATATTAGGTTGCTCAAAAACGAAAATTTAGATATGTTTTTTAGAAAGAGATCGCTTTACAGAGATTAATAAAATATAAAATATTGTAAAGGATGAATACTGGAAAGAAATATTTGAAAGAAAAATACTATGCCTGGTTCGAAAACACGATTCCAAATTATAATTCTCTCTTCAAAAAAAAACATGGAGTCACCGTTTCGTTATAGGCACTGAGCAAGTAATATTTTAATTATAGGATTGTGCTGCGTCTGTAGACTGATTAGTTTACAGTACTCACTTTCAATTTCAAGTGTCATAGGTTACACTACGTAGGTGTTTTCGGCGGTCGGTAAAAGTTACTTGCTCAGTGGGTAAAAGACTGCCGAGTCAACTGTAGTCTTGTGAGTCGTGACGTAAATTTAAAAGTCACTAGAATAACGTCGATAAATCTTAGTTTTGCCAGTCTCGTAGCAAACTAACTCCTCGCCCTCCGACATATATATATCCAAAACGTAATTAAATCAAAGGTAATGTTACAGGAAAATCACAAATAGATATTCGTTCAAAGGAATACATCATAACATTTCCTGACATATATGGGACTATCAGTCGAGAGAATACGTCAATTCAAAGAGGCGACACTGATTATTTTTGATACATATCAGCAAAATGGAGCACCCACAATTTTATTAGAATTGATTTTTCTTTGTAGTGAAGATCTATTATCTTATACTGTGATCCCAAGACGCCTGAGAATCATAGGTATTATGGCAAACACCCCCTTAATGGGTAGACTATGTTCAGAAGTGGATAATCCGGTTGGTACAGAATGTTTCTCTATCCACAAGTTCGAGTGATTTTTATTCTTTATATATTGTTAACATAGACATAGAAAAAAAACAGATAATTATATTGTTAATAAAAGATATTTATATATATTATTATGTATAAAATAATTTTTCTATAATAATATGTTCTACTAAAAACTGTTTATGTGAAGCTATTAAGCTCTTGTCAGCCCTATAACAAGGAAAAACTGAATATAACATGAGATTCATTGTCTAACATCTCGCGGGATAAGTCCTCCCCTCATCTGTGGACTCAAAGTCTCAAAGAGGACATTTTAAATAGTAAGACCGTCCATTGCAAAAATGTAAGTCATGATATGTAATTTGAATAATTTGTTGTATTGTTATATATAAATATAATGAGGTTGTGCCGCGCAAGCTACATGATATTCTCAAAGACATTTATTGTTTTACTTTGTTCTTAGCTAATCGTCCATTGGATTTCATACTCTTTTCGCCGCTCTGTCTGGTCAGACAGTTATTTACATCTATCGATTTTTCAAGAAATATTTATTATATGTCATGGAGTTACCTTAAAAGAATGTCATTACTACAATAGAGATGTCTATATCAGAAGATTGAGTGAGTTGAGTTACTGCGAGTTGGGGGTTAAGGCGAGGTAGCACCTACTTAAGACATTTTTTATAATCTGTAACTCGAATAGAATTGAAAATTTTGAATATATAAAATCATTTATATAAAGTTGAACATAATCTCCAGGAACGTACAAAGTCAAAAACGGGATTATGAACAATTTCTTCGATAAAAAAAATGTCAAACATGACACCATATCGCTACTTAAATCAGGTAGAACTAAAAGATACTATCATGAAACTATGTGGAAGTTTTACCAATGGATAGAGCTTGTTATTTATTAGTAACGTTTAAAGGCACATTTTTAATAGTTTTTTAACAAGAAAAAATAAACTACAAATCTAAAGGTTCAAGCTCTCACGCAAGTCATTCAGTACCCGCCTAGGCGTCATCGAGGTAGGACGCGTGTCGTTTTCTCCAGCAAATTTCTCTCCGGCGATTACGAGCTAGAAATATTTATAAACAGAATTATTATTAGCAGAATGGTGACACTGCAACATTTATGGTTATCCGCTGGCGTGAATCTTCCATCAGGCGAGTGTCTTGTACGTCATTTCAAACCATGCCAAATAAAAAAAATACTTTCTCGATGGCATTGTTTTCACGCGCCACAGTATAAAAAGTACAATATGGTTTTCTAAACAATTCACTTAATTTAGTTCAGTGAGCTGTAAATAGTGTAGCCGAGCCCGTGGGGTGACGGGTTGCCCGTGGGGTGCCGGGCTATGTCACGCCCCAATTACTAACTGTGGGTGTCGTAAGAGGCAACTAAGGGAAAATACCGGAAAGTGAGCAGCAGTGCCCTCTAAGAAGCTACCTCCCTCCAGTAAAAAATCTGTCGCCAAGCATCTAACGGTATGCCTGCCGCTATGAGTCCTCCAGAACCAGTAATTTTGCATGGTGGTAGGGCATTTTGCGAATGCCCGCCTGGCTAGCTACTACCCTCAAGTAGAAAATCTGTCGCCAAGCACTTAAAGGTATGTGCCGCTATGAGTCCTCTAGAACTAGTAATTTGGCATGGTGGTAGGGCATTTTGCGAATATCCGCCTGGCTAGCTACCACTATGTGTCAAGTAGAAAATCTGTCGCCAAGCTCTTAACGCTATGTGCCGCTATGTGTCCTCTAGAACCAGTTATTTGGCATGGTGGTAGGGCATTTTGCGAATACCCGCCTGGCTAGCTACTACCCTCAAGTAGAAAATCTGTCGCCAAGCACTTAAAAGTATGTGCCGCTATGAGTCCTCTAGAACCAGTAATTTGGCATGGTGGTAGGGCATTTCGCGAATACCCGCCTGGCTTCCTACCACTATGTGTCAAGTAGAAAATCTGTCGCCAAGCACTTAACGGTATGTGCCGCTATGCATCCTCCAGAACCAGTAATTTTGCATGGCGGTAGAGCAATTTGAGATTACCTGCCTGGCTAGCTACCTAACCCTCAAGTAGAAAATCTGTCGCCAAGCACTTAACGGTATGTGCCGCTATGTGTCCTCTAGATAGAACCAGTAATTTGGCATGGTGGTAGAGCATTTTGCGAATACCCAGGCGGCTACCTACTTCCCTTCTATCAACTAGGTTATCAACTGTGTTAGTTGCACTATAAGGGAATAGTCACAAGAATATAATAATTGAGTACTGGATTTAGTAGCAGATACCTAAAGTAGATCAACTGTTTTAGTTACACTATGAAGCTGATAGCGTGCGGCTGGGGACATCGACCTGACGAGCGCTGTGCATCTAAAGCGCAGCGCCGCGTAGTGTCCATAGCCTGCAACTCTCGCACGCTAAATTTGCCTACTGTGCAAGTACAAGAGGCCCTTAATAACAAGACAACAAGATCACAAATTTCCACGTAATAGTAACTTCTTATATATTTTCTCATCTGGCGTTAATGCTCTTTGAAACGTTAACAGCCAACGTGTACAACGAAAATATTTTATCGCGACGTTCTTATAAATGTATTTATCACAATAAGTCGTGAGCCCATACCCACCCACGTCTAGTTTCCGCTTTTGTGACCACGTGTCCTGTCGAACCCTATGTGAGAGCCGTGAGCGTTTTACTAATGTGTTTGACCTTTTTTACGTTGACCACTGGGCTAAAAAGAATAAAATTTCAAAATCAATTTTGTCTAATAAATAGTTCCATCTCGCGATGCCCTGTTTCAAAATTGACCACTGCTCATGAATTAGCTGCATTTAATGTGATAATAGACTTTTAAAACACTCTATTTTCATTTTCATCTAACGGTGGGTATTAAAAAAGCATCTGATGTGATCAAACTACTTGGGCGAATTCCAAAAACCTCTAATAGCTTTACGGTGCTCTAGCCTATATTTGTAGTTTTTGATGAAATGTTTTGTACGATAGCTATTTATATAAACAATAGTGGGTTACGGTCTCTAGAATCATATAGGTGATCACAAGGTGTTGTTATGCTTCTGCAGTTCTTATTGTATAAAATTTAGTTACTTATTGTAATTAAACCTTATGGTGATAAAATTAAAAACTACACTCACCAATGACCCGCATATAAGCGCTTTTGTAGACTGTATGGAAGAAGGGTGCGTCAGCTGACACTTCGCAGCGGTATCGCCCGCTGAGCCCTCGCGTTGCACCTCGAAGTACTACTTGCTGCGCACCTGAGCGGGATACCTGTATAAATAATATAGTTAAGTATTACATTTCATTCCAACAAAACTTTAACTAAAGTAACGTTAGAAACACCATATAAGTCAGCCGTAAAAATAATCAAAGGTATTATTTTGTTTACATAAAAGGAAAAGAAAAATCGTGTTAATTGACTCCAAATCAACATTCACCATGTTTTATACCTACTCATAAAAATCATCACTTGCATGAACATCTATAGAAAAAATCAGCTCAGTTATTTCCGCTATGGTCTCACGTGGCGTTATAACCAGCTGAAACCAGTTAAAAGATTTCTTTGTCTCGTCTCTCTTGAATAGCTTTTGTTAAAAGCTTCCCTGAAAATCTCTCAAAAACAATCACATCGTCGTCGAATCACTGGTCACGGGCTCGCAAAATTTCCGCTCAACAAATTTAAAACTGCATTTCTTTGGAAAATAATTTCAGCGAAACACTGGGCCAAGTATTTTTTCGTTTAACATTCTAAATATCCACTCTGCGTATATAGAATTATAAGATCTCGCAATTCTAATAAACAATACATTTCTGAGTTTTTTTTTTTTTTTTTTTTTTTTTTTTTATGTTATTGTGACGGAACAAGCCCGAGGCCCACCTGATGTTAAGTGGACTAACCTCTGCCTATAACAGACGCATTTCGTCAGCGACGAATTGCACTGTGCCCGTCACACTGAGACGTCCAGTTGTTAGGTCTCATTAGCCTGTAATTTTTCTGGCTCTCAAGGACTGCTGCCGGAACACACTGTTAGGTGCTTGGCGACAGATTTTCTACTTGAGGGTGGTCGCTAGCCAGGCGGGCATTCACAAAATGCCCTTCCACCATGCGATGAAGCTCAAGCTCTGGGCGGGATTCGAACCATGGACCTGCTGCACGGCAGTCCATAGCCAATGCCACTGAGCCATCACTGCTTCAAAATTGTTGATGACAAGTCACGCTACAGGAAAACATACGTTACATTCCTGTGGCTACAGCTGCTAGGTGGGGAGGGATCCTAGTACTCGCGCTTCTTATGCTAATTCTATGCTATTATACATACCAATCACATGCAAAGTATGACAAGCACATATGAAATATTGATGAGATTCAGATTTTATAGGCAGGAAAATAAGATAAGGTATACCTATCAGATATCCATTTGTCGGCAGTTTAGGTCACAGCTATTATAATGAAGGCATACATATGTATATCGTGCAAATGAGATCACATTAATCATTATTACAGCATTGTATTTATTCATAATTCGCAGTTATGGTAGGTTTGATACCTACGGACTCCGTCAACCCCAGATAGCCAATCCAATCCTTGCTTTGCAAAGCCAATCTCACACTTTTCTACTCGTCATCACTGTGTCGCGTCCACTATTACGTATAACGATTGTTACAAATGAAGAAAATAAAAGAGACAAGGAAGACGTTAACTAATGTATTTTCTGACAACAGTTTCTCTATTTCGAAGTGATAGAAAAACCAAAAGACCTTTTAAGCACTTAACAAATATATAGAAAAGTCGGAAAAATTTGGAATATTTCTCAGTATCTGCATATATATATAAATATACAGAGTGCTCTGGAAAAGATTTAAATTTGACCAAACTAATATTATAAAACTAAAGATTATTTTGTCTTAGGGAATCTTTCACGACCTGCAAGTAAAGTCTCGAGCAGGCTTATTGCCGACTAAAGTCACAAGTAACCGTGCATATAAATTTCACAATGACTGAGTGCTGTGAAATCTAGTACAGTAAAGTCTAGTACAGTACTAACCCACAGTTAAAGTGACCACTAATACACTTGTTGGTTATCGGTCTATCATTAATACAGGTTTAAAAATAAGTTGGTATTGCAAACTCCATATTGGGAAAATATCTAGATTAAAATTATTTTCGACGTATGAACGTTGTTGACAGATTTTGAACGGATATTGGAATATACTTCGAAGATCCTTCATATAATCATCGAGTTGTTAATACTGCCAGGAAGGACGCACAGTTCCCAAAATTATCCACAATTTAACGCGAGCGTTTTAATTTATTATTGTAAAAACATCACTGAGTTAATGAAGTTATTTTATATTCTTACTAGCTGCTCCCCGCGGTGTTACCCGGTGTTTTACATAAATTGTACCAAAGTTGACAGGAATAAGAACATGTGTGCTAGCTTTTAAAACCATACCAACCACCAACCATAACAACTTACCAACCAACAACAACCATAACCTATTTTCTGTTATATTTTGTTTTTGTATACCAAATCATTGAAATCTACTCTTTCTTGAAAAAATAAATATACCCTAATTTAACATACTGATCTATTGTTAAATTAAGGTAAAAGCTATCTGCATACTGAATTTCATTCAAATCCGTCAAGCCTGTATTGAGTTAAGAGGTAACAAACTCATACACAAAGTTTCACCTTTATATATTTTGTAGATTCAGTTGGATAGACATAGCTAATCATTGAAATTTATTTCAAATTTGCTTATATCGGAGCAAAAACTAAAGATTTACTTCAGTGGTGTAAATTGATTGCATAGAAACCAATGATAATGAATAGAGCTTGAATTTTCGTGTCCTATTAAAAATCGGATGAACTTATTTTCGTATCATAACATATATCCAGAGCGCTGCAACTAAGCGAGGACTATGAATGGGAAAGCTAGCCTAGCCGACTTATATAATTGATTTTAGGCTCGGGTCGTAGAGAGCCAGATATTTCCCAATCATCCTCTCTTATACTGCAGTACAAGCTCAGTGGCAAGTTTCGAAGCAGTGATAGCTTAGTTGCATTGGGTATGGACTGCCGCGCAGCAGGTCCATGGATCGAATCCCGCCGCGGGCTTCAGCTTCACCGCATGGTGGAAGGGCATTTTGAGAATGCCCGCCTGGTAGCGATCACCCTCAAGTAGAAAATCTGTCCCCAAGGAACTAACGGTGTGTTCCGGCAGCTGTCCTTGAGAGCAAGTGAAATTACAGGCACATGAGTCTTAACAATTATATCTCAAGGTGACGGGCGCAGTGCAATTCGTGACTTGTGACGAAAATGCATCTGTTATAGGCAGAGGTAAGCCCGTTTAACATCAGGTGGGCCTCGAGCTTGTTCCGTCACAATTACATAAAAAAAAACCTCCCGGTAAAACAACATTATGAGAAATATTGGAAAAAATATTTCTGGCTCCCGACACAGACGAGGAACTGACGTAGAGCTGGCCGTGGGTGAAGCAGGGGGTGCCCAGGTGGGTGCTGACTACTATTAGACTTTGCCCTTCACTTTGATTTATCGTAATAGAAAAAGCCTACTCATCCTACGGAAAAAACTATTATTTTTCGGAATAAAAAGCCTATGTGTGATTGTGTGAAGGGTGTTATCTGTTTTATAGTTTTGACTACAATCTCACCTGATGTTGTGGTCGAAGGTGTTAACAGGCTTAACCTGAATAACTGGCTCTCAAGGACTATTGCAAGAACACACCGTTAAGTCCTTGGTGACAGATTTTCTACTTGAGGGTGGTCGCTACCCAGGGCATTCGCGAAATGCCCTTCTAACATAAAAACAGTAAGCTCAAGCCCGCTTAAGAACCGTTTGAGCGTGAAGAAGTTACAAACATATAAACACACTCACAAACTTTCGCATTTATTATATATTTATTTGCTAGCTTACCAAGGCAAGGAAAAACCAATTATAATTAAATTTGGTTCGGAGGTAACTTACGCTCTGGGTTGACACTTAGGTTAGGTTACCTTTTTGGCGATAAAATATGGTGTTTCCATGGGCTAAGCGCGGAATCTTACTAATCCTATTATCCTACTTTCTACTAATATTATAAAAGCGAAAGTTTGTGAGTGTGTTTATATGTTTGTTACTTCTTCACGCTCAAATGGATGAATCAATTTTGTAGAAATTTGGTATGAATGTAGATAGCACCCTGGAATAACACAGGCTACTTTTATTCCGAAAAAGTTAAGTGTGCCCGTGGGATGATCAAGGTTTTGTAATATATTTGTTAGCTAGCTTACCAAGGCAAGGTTATATAAATTATAATGAAATTTGTTTCGGAGGTAGCTTACACTCTGGGTTGATACCTAGGTCACCTATTTGGCGAAAAAATATGGTGTTTCCATGGGTTAAGCGCGGAATCCTACTAATCCTATTATCGTACTAATATTATAAATGCTGAAGTTTGTGATTATGTTTATATGTTTGTTGCTTAAACAGCTGAGCTGAATCAATCAAGGTTTTGCCTTAATGTAATAACATTACACAAGTGATTTATACATCTACCGATTTATCAGATTATTACGATGTAAAAATCATCACACACAATGAAAATAATACTTATATCTTATTTATTTGTCCTTCATTGAACGATTCAGTAGGTAATATATCGTTTAAGGTTAAGAGCAAATCTGATTGCTGAATTTTGAAGGTAAGTTTAGCATTTTCCATTTCAACCTATAGAACATTCCAGTGAAGAAACACGAAGTCTATCATACGCGGAACTGCTGCTTTTTCTTAAATTTCAGGTCAAGCGTGTTTTTATCAGCTTACACGACCTTGCTGAGGGCCAGTGTTCAATTTCTACTTAAAATTGTCTTACAAATATTTATCTACTAGCTGTACCTGCGACTTCGTTCGCGATTGCCGCACCTGCAGACTAATTATTCACATTTGAGCAATGTTTAAATCTCATATAAAGCAACGCTGTAGTCTGCGGTGAAGCACCCTTAGTAAAGCATAGCGCAAAAAGGAGCTTTTGACTTGGATTTGAAAACTCCGGGTTGTATTTGCCAGAAGGCAGTAGTTAAGTAACTGAGAGAGTTCCTTCGCTGTTCGCACAATAAATATGGAAGCAAAGTACTTAGTGCGTTTCTTTGAAATTTCGATTTTAAAACAGCGTCTTTTCGCCGAGGTTCCCCATTGTTTGGCGGTAGAACGAATATATGTAAGATTGTGCTCTTCCATTGCGTAGTCTTCCAAATGTATCCGGCAAAGGATACATATTAAAAAACTAATTGTGGCAAATGTTCCAGATTTTAGAATTTTATCTTAGTAAGCTTGCAAAACTGAATAAGGGTGCCGGGCTGCCCGTGTGGAGCCGGGCTGCCCGTGTGGTGCTGGGCTGCCCGTGGGGTGCTGGGCTGTGCGTGGGGTGCCGGGGTTGCTGTGGAGTACCGGGCTGCTTATGGGGTTCCGGCTGCCTGTGGGGTGCTAGAATGTCACCCTCCCATCTCTGTCCATGGGTGTCGTAAGAGGCGACTAAGGGTAATACTACACAGGGTGGGCAGCAGCATTTTCTGAGGAACTGATATCTCACACTGCTACGCCCAAGACGCCTGCCTGCCAAGCGTAGGGATTATGGCAAACCCTCCCATAGTGGGGAGGTTGTGTTCAGCAGTGAACAATCCGGCTCATATAATATATCTATTATGCCTATATGATAAAGTGCAATGCCAGCTTAAGATGAGCAGTACGTTCAAGGGTTCCTGAACATTCCGCAGTTCAAAGTACTTGGAACGAAATATTTAGATTGTGATATCTGTAATTGCTAAACTTATTCAACTGATGACTTTAAAATATTTACGGGACAACTTATAAGGTACCAACCACTATTCTAACAAAAAAGAATTATAGAATTCGACCTACGCGTTAATAGATTACAACTAAGTGTACATTTTGAATTTCATCCCCTTTTCTAATCGAACCGTGTGGAATTTCGAAATAAAAGTATACAATGTCCTTCTTCGAAGTATGAACTCAAATCGTGCTAAGTTTCTTTGAAATTCATTCAGTAGTAGTGGCATGATGCGCAGCCATGATACAGACAGACAGACTGACAAAAATATAAAAAAAATACAGTTTTGTCATCAGTATCAGCTACAGAGTGCCCTTAAAAATGATTTTCAAAATGTCTGCGATGTACAGAATAGAACCTTTTACAGTGTTATAAGTATATATATAGATTCGTTTATTTGACTGTGTCTTATTCTTTTCAGGGATTTACATAAAATAAATATGTATCTCAAGCAACAATTTCTTAGTTAAATATTTATACACGTTTCAAATGGAATATTTTATTTTCTCTTTAAAATTGACGATCACAGCCATAATATTTTTTCTTTACTATGAAATTAATATTAGAGAGTTTAGTTTGTTTAACAGATAACTTTGGTAATTATATTCTCTATAGATTCGGAAGTTTAATTAGGCTAAAGGTCATAGACAGGCTTTAGGTGGGTTGTTTAGTATTGTGTGGGATGTTTCAATATTCATGTTTTGTCTTTGCGTACTTGAATTTCATCATCATCATCAGCCGGTAGATCGTCAGATGGGCCTTGAGCTTGTTCCATCACAATAACATAAAAAAAACATGAAATCCCGCACACGACTGTATTTTTTTCATAGGCATATTTGTAATTTTGTAAAAAAAATACACGCCTGTATTCTCTGAAGGCGTAGCCAGAGGTGTGTAAACACCCATATTCCGCCAATTGGGTTTTTGTCCCATGTAACAGGGGGCGTGCCTATTGTCATTCACCGGGTACAGTTTCAATCTCATACAAAATATTTTCTCTAACACTTTAACTTTTTTGAAGCGCTCGTAGCGAAGTTTACTAAGCTGTTCTCAACCGATCAGCAAAGTTAAGCAACGTCGCGCGCGGTCATGAGTTGGATGGGTGACCGCTAGTGACATTACTACTGAGCGTTTCCGTGCTTCGGAGGGCACGTTAAGCCGTCGGTCGCGGTTGTCGTCTTAGAATGGCAGTCGTTATAGCATGGTGGTAGGGCATTTTGCGAATGCCCGCCTGGCTAGCTACCACCCTCAAGTAGAAAATCTGTCGCCAAGCATTTAACGGTGTGTTCCGGCAGCTGTCCTTGAGAGCCAGTACTTCTAGGTTAGCCTGAACAACATCTTCGACCATATCATCACTTACCATCAGGTGAGATAGTGGACAAAGGCTAACCTATCAGGCATAAAAAAAAAAAAAAAAAAAAAAACACACTCGACGAAACACAAGAACATATGTTCTCATGAATGCATGAAACCCTGGCAGGGCACTAAAATTGTATACCAACAGCCCTGTTGTGCGTCTAATGCACACAAAATCCTACTCACATCCACGGGAGAAGTGGCATGCTGCTCATTTAGCGCACTTTTCCCTTAGTCACCTCTACCAACATCCACGGGAAGAAATGGGGAGGAGACATCCTAAATCGGCACCACACGGGTGATAAGAAATAATATTGCCTTATAAATATAATATGCTACCAAAGAAATTAACATTAACATCATCATGCGATTTCACCAATTAAGTTTGATGAATGTTTGTTTTTTAACAATATTAGTACATATACATTTGGAGACGGTAAACTCAATTTCAATATAAATGTTAAAATCTATAGCATATGATAAATTTAAACATTCACCGAGGTAACGTTTTAATTAAAAAAAAACAAAGCGGGATCGACCAACACTGAGAAGTATGAAATAACTTTTTGAAGTCGGTATCATGCTGATTCGAAACACAGACATAATATTATTATGTCCCATGGTAGGTACCGTATTATTGATAAATATGTTTTTCACTCTTTTTAGATGCATAGTGCTTACAAGATATTCACTGGCCGTTCTAACATTTACAATTAAAGCAAATACCATTATATCATCTAGGTATCCGAATACATATGTTATTTTTCAGAGACATAAAAATCACTTAACCCATTGCGCATTGTTGTGAAATTTTAATCGAACATGGGGGTATAATCTACCCAAAAAAAAAATTGTCATCAACATCAGTTCATAATTGGGGGAGTAATCGCGTAACAAACACAAACAACAAACAGTAGATTTGAACCTCCTTTTTTGGAAGTTGGTATAAGAAGATGCAGTAATTATCTCAGCAATTATTTTAGTGATATAACTAGGGAAACGAAATTCGAACAAACAACTGTGACGTTGCTATTAATATTGTAGTTATGTCAATTGCTCCGATCGTATAAATAATTACTAAACAGACTTATTAACAGGGCTCAAAGATTTTGAGGCTTAAACTGGAGATGCTCAATGAGTTATCTTTCTTTTTATGTATTTTTCATTGTAAGAACTGAGCATTAGTAATTCGACTAAACATGTTCTTTTTTATTAAATGTCATTTTTATTTCACTCAAATTCTAGGTTAACCTGAACAAAATCTTCGACCTCATTATTAGTTACAGGTGAGAAATGGTCAAAATAGGCGCCTATCATATATAAATTTCAAAAATTAAATGCTTTTTCGTCTAGTTTTAGTTGATATACGGTATCAGTAATCTGTTCATCGAGCTATTAAGGCCTATAACTTGAAGTAAGCCCGCATCCTACGCCTGGAGCTGTCGCACAGTAGATTATATAATTACCTCTTTGTCGTGAGTGAATATGAGATTTTGGAGATAATATCAGAGTAGTGTTTGTGGGAATATAAGATGTACTTAGATTATCTTAACTATTCTAGCACTGATAATACACGCCTGATAATGATATTACATAATAACATGTACCTACATATGTTATAATTTATTTTAAGTGTTTCCAAGCTTGCCATTCTGAAACGAGTCGAATATTTTTGGGTATAATTCTTACACTGATCTAAATAATTAAATGCAAAAGTGCAAATCTTGCTGACTGGAGGCTTATTAAGCAGTTGAAGTTTGTTACAAATTTTTTTTGCATTATAAATGCACCAGTGCTCTGGATACGCCAGGCAATTCTTGTTTCAATTGAATGATATGCATAATATTATTAGATTCATTTAATATCAGTGTTTAAGGATTATTTATTTTATAGTAATTGATTAAATTGCACCTCCTCGGAACTACTTAGAAAATTTTATTTACAAAAGTAATATAATGTATCCTAAATAATAATTCTTTCAGGGCTTAAGAAATTTTATTAAAATACTTTGAACTTTTTGGAGGTAATTATTAACGATTACACACGCATATATGAGAGTACATTATCACTTTTTGCATCCACGAGTTTAACATTAGCAGAAAGCAAGGCGTGTAGATGGACAGTTACTAGTTTTGGTATAATTTTAATTGTAACCAATATATACCTACATAAAGAAATACATAAATGTATTCTTACAAGATAATGGCAAACTACAACACTACATAATTTGTTCGATTTGAGTTCAGACCCAGGCATCAATACATAACCTAGTGTTTGAACTACTACTAAACAAAGGCCAAAAATTTTGTTTTACAACGAAAGCTCAGTCGGTTTTCGTACAAATAAAAGCTAACAAGTGCAGCCGAGTGTGCAAATTGGCTGGCAATTAGAACCCGTTGCACCCATAACAATTTTAGCTGGAACTCTGATTTCTGTGTTAGACATGGCCGAAAAAACTATGTTATATGAAAGTCTAACGTAGAACACTGTCAAAGATTTTTTGAAGTAAGTTCTAGAGGATTCTTGAATAAATTATGGATACCTACATAAAATTTTCGGAATGTCAGGTATACTATGCTAGTAAAATAACTAAATTAAAAATGTACTTCTACATAAAAAAAATATATACGATAGGAAAAAAATATTTTCCTATGGTTTATTTGTGATTTTGTTATGTAATCCGCATAGCAGGCGTTATTGCTAATCTAACAATATTAAAATTATAAGGTTGCGTCATCATTTACAAGTATAAAACCAATTGCAAAATTGGTCTTGTTTGTAGTACAACGCAAGTGGTACTATAGATGTCGCTCCATCCCAATACGATGGTTTAAGAATGATAGGAAAGATTCGAGTTATGACGTCATGTCATGTTAGCTCAATTGGTTAGAGCATACCCCGGCTCAAGGGGTGGATGGACGCGGGTTCGAATCCCGCACATGACTTAAATTTTTCCTATGGTATATTGGTGATTTTGTAAAAAAAATATATATGAAGAATACATATATAAAATATGTGGGAAAGTTATACATAATTTTAAATTGCGATCCATACCTTAATTTTGCCGTGATTTTATAATACTTGTATTCTAATATTAAGTCTAAAAACTCTAAGTCAAACTTTTAAGTCTTGTTTCAAATCTTGAGCTGGATTTTGGTATATATATATATATATGATTGACGCTTTAATATTTTTATAAACAGATCGAAAACAACCAAGCTATATAAAATATACCAACTTATTTTTATTGATCAACCGCTTAACCGATTTCGCGACGCTTTTGATTAGTTAACTTGTACAGTTTCATTACCGTAACTAAAAAGCTAGAGCAGGGCGCTAAATATAATATTTTATTGGACGTGTTAAATGCAATAACACTCAAGCCACGCAAGTATGCTAACCTCGGTATGGGTTACATATTTGAGCCGTTTGGTGTAGATGCGCCAGGTCCGTGGGGACCCGGGAGCTAATCGTATTTTCCAAAACTTATCAGAGCACTTGGTCGATGCGACGCGTGATCAAAATGCTGGCACCTATTTGGCTTAACGAATAAGCAATGCAATTTAACAGGGCAATGTTTTCATCATGCTGGACACGCTACCAACTGGGAGTGAGCTGGAGCATTTGGACTGCCTGTGAGTCTGCAATGAATTATAGGTGATCAAAATGCTTTTATTGTTGTAGCTGTAGTGTGTATATAGTTCGTAGTATTTTGTTAGTATATGCAATTTACTTTTTAAACAAATTGAAAAACCATGGTGCAAGCCACCCCTAATTCTTAATTATTAAAATTATGAAGAAGTTTGAAAATATGTATGATATTCATACTTTTATTATACGTAAAGAATCTGAGATTTTCAATAAGCATGTATTTCGAATCTAAGGCTCGTATTATTAATTGCAGTACTTGTACTTATGAGGTCTTTCATAAGATACCGTTTTTGATAGATTTTTGAAGCAGTGATGGCTCAGTGGCATTGGCAATGGACTGCCGTGCAGCAGGTCCATGGTTCAAATCCCTCCGCGGGCTTGAGCTTCATCGCATGGTGGAAGGGCATTTTGCGAATGCCTGGCTAGCGACCACCTTCAAGTACAAAATCTTTCGCCAAGCACCTAACAGTGTGTTCCAGCAGCAGACCTTGAGGACCGAAATTACAGGCACATGAGATCTAACAACTGTACGGCTCAGTGTGACGGGCACAGTGCCATCGTTGACGAAATTCATCTGTTATAGACAGAGTCTATAATATATCCACTTCACATCAGGTAGGCCTCGGGCTTGTTCCGTCACAATAATTTATCAAAAAAAATTATATGTTCTCCATACATTTAACGTCAAAACAGCATCTTTAGATCAATCTCAACTTTGAGATGCATTTATTAACCCGAGCCTAGGTTCAAACGCTAACTATTTGAAAAATACTTAATACAAATAAAACTCATGTTATGTGTAAAAATAAAAGCATTATCGTACAGCTTATCCTTCAATAATTTACTTCACAAAATATTTACAGTAACTAACACAAGTTACAGTATAATTTTATGGCAAAATAAATAAACCCCCAAAGAATCCTTCGGTCTCAGATCCGCCCTAGCATTATTCCTATTACAAGTTTATTTTGTAACGCAATATTGTTGAAATATGAAAAGGGACAGGTAAGTAAGAAGATATTCGCAAAATAGAAAAGAAACTGCCCGGGACCCACGTCCATTATTGATTTCAGGTAGATGTCGGTGGCGGGAATGTGCTCATGCGTAATTTATATGTGAGTCGGCGAGTAATCCCATTACTGAGACGGTGCGCTTCTCCGTACCCATCTGTAACGGCTCAAATTGAGCTAAAAGCTTCGATCCATCATATAAAAGTCAGTCCACTTTGGAAGGCCGATGAACTAAGTCATTCTCGTCTCAATAACGCGTCTGACCCGATTTTCAAGGGCTACACTACACTACGACACTCAGCACGCTGCGATTTCCCCCAACGCCGTCTCGATGCAAACTTCGGCGTTCGTTTTACTTCTAAAGGGTTTTTAATGTATTATTTTGGCACAACGTTATAGTTGGAATGTGGCGGCGTGCCAGCGACTAAAGGTTAACGTGACCGCCTCTACGAGATTCTTAAGTGATTTTTAGCGCATTCTGCGAAGGCTGTTCCACGAACGTAGCAAGATGTCGCAGCGCCGTCGACCCATATATAATCATGGTTATGGCGTTGTTTATGCTCGTGCCGTTAGTGAGCCATTTACGTAGAAAAGTAACGCTGTTTTCTTTTATATCCACGTTTATTTTTTTCCAAGACTTAATAGGTAAGGCAGTCTTGTTTTCTTTCAACTTGTTTCCGTGTAAGATTTTTCTTTGATGTCATGTTTATTTTTAAAACTTGGGGTTGAATGTTTTATGAATATTTGTTTAAAAGAAGCTGGTGTTGTCTTTAATATTTATTTTAAGACAAAAATTAACGACTACTTTTTATTTTTTAATTACTTACATACGAGTAATGTCACGCCTGTTTCCTGAATATGTAGGAACTTGGTTTGATCTTGGCGTATCCCTTTTGCTTCCTTCACTCTCGTAATATTTGTCATACACGTATGCCTATAAGGGTTAGTACCCCTTATATGACCTGACCTATTCAATAAGTGTCCAACCTGGTCAAATTTACGTTCAACGACGTCTTTCCTCTCCAACCAGTTCAATTACACTCGCTTTATACCTGCTTCGTAATCGCCTTTCATTCATCTTTTCCACGTGTTGATAACATCCTTTAATACCTTACTCGACTAACATCACTGAATCTTTATCACTACACATTACACGATTTTTACGCTGACTCTCCGTCTTACAAAGTTAAAACACACGTTTTTCGCAAAGCTCTCAACTGCATCTTTACTTTGAACCTTCTTCTACCTCACACAATATTCATATTTACAAAATTTCCAATATATACCCTTTTTCAGAACCTGCCCTCATGCTTTTCATTTCTAGGAAGTAAAGTTCCCTGATATACATACTCTTTGATTTCAACTTTGATTACAATAATCATAATATTATATGTGTTATCACTGCTGTTTTTACTAACATATACATTTAATTACCCTCTTATTTCCCTCAAAACTGCATGCACAATATTTCTCTTGTAACTCATGTTTAGGCAAAACAACTGATTTTTGTAAACTATAAAGTCAAAATCTAGCATCTTGCGATCTTTTTTGTTATTCATAATGTCAAATTCTAATATTAATCTTAGATAAAAATGAACTCACATCCACGCTGATGCCCGTCTGTGAAAACACTCTCGTATTGGGAAGCTCTTTGGGCACGAAACGAAAGAACTCTTGCGCTCCGTGGTACCACTTCACCGTGTAGAGTGTTTCGCCAGTGTCCAGGGCCCATCGGCATCCAAGCGAGGCACTCGAGCCCACTCCCACTGCTTCAGGCACGCTAAGCTGGATGTCTCGAAGACCTAGTACACCTGCGAAATAAATAATTATTTTAAAACAACTTTTCTTGTTTGTTCGTATCTTTTTCATTTCTACCTTTAGGGCAGGGCTAGTAAAATTATGATTTTCGCTAGCTTATCTAACCCGCATATATTATAAATTTTTGGCTTTAGTTTTATGACGACCACCCTTGGGAATTCTCGTTACTAGCATATCCACTCCTTTACAGTTAATGAGAGTTTCAGTAACACTCTACTAGACGTTGAAATGAATACTGTCAAAAACCGCGTATACTTGTTCATTGCTAAATTTAATTGAAAAGCGTCCAAGTGAAAAGCAGGATCACTTTTATTTAACGGTTGTCAATAGGAATCAGACACTTCACAGCATTGAAAGAGGATTCGGCAGCCGGTGTCGGTGTTGTTCAATATAGGAAAAATCATCAAACCATTTCACATATTATTAGGTATCTTATAAATCTTATATTTCATGATTGTTTATTTCGCAACACTTAATATATATCGCATATCAGAATGATTTTATCAAGAAGGCGTGAATGAAACTAGTTACTTGTAAGAATATACTTGAAGCCATGAAGTAGTGAAGTTTTGAATGGATATTTCATTCAAATCAGGTAGCATTTTTTCATTACAATCGAATTGAAGTTCATTTAATTATTGAAAATATTAATATTATATTTTATAAAAGCATGTAAGCAACCTTAAGGCCATTGCAGGCCCACAATCAATCCAAATGCTCTAGCCCACTACCAGTTGGCAGCGTGCGCAGCATATTATTTAAATAAATAGCATTGCCATTGTATAAAATACCTTAATATGTGATGCTTGAACTGTTTATAGCTGGAATTGCATAAGCCGATAGTGTCGCTATAACTAACAAATTTCCGGAAATTATGTCGAACAACTAGATAATTGAGTAATGAGCTTTGTGGTAATCTACATTATTATATTTTGACAAACATTTATGCATCAATCGATTTTACCAAAGCAAACAGCATTCTCATTTGTAAGAGAAATAGCCACTAAGCTTAATAATAATAATAAAATAGTTTTGCTTGAAACTCAATTCACATTGGCCTAAATGTATCGATCCTTCTTCGTAGGTACTTCATCAGTGTTTTGTTTATTTTACAATACAATACAAAACACTTTATTGTACACCAATAGAAAAAAACATATAAAGTACCAAAGGCGTACTTATCGCTATAACCGATATCTTCCAGTCAACCTTTGGATGGATATATTACGTTTGCATAAAAAAATGCAAGGAGTTTTAAAGATATAAATAAATAATGTCAATTTTTAGATTAGCAAAGACAAATAAAAGGTCCTTCTTAGATAATTGTGTACGGTTTTATAATAAAGTTTCCAAACATATTACAACGCTCACAGAAGGGAAATTCAAGTTGCATGTGAAAAACATATTGATTAAAAACTCCTTTAACACAGTTTCTGATTACTTAAACGAAAAAAATGCCTGGACAATTCCGCCTCTGCCAAGCTATTGCCTATCACCTTCATAATTTAAACAAATATTGGAATAATTTTATTATATAGTAAGTAATTAACACATTGTTAAATTGTTAAAAGATGTTTAAAAGAATGGCCCCGAGTTTCGTGCCCGTTCTTCTCGCAGTGTCTTTATACAATTTATTTGCTGAACGTGGCAGTACAATGTAGAATATTTCGATACTAAAATTTGTAATTGACCTTCATAAGGGCGTCGTAGACGCCTTAATTGAATAAATGATTTTGACTTTGACTTGACTTTGACATCGTGGTAGGGTATTTTGCGAACGCTCACCTGGCTAGCTACGACCATCAAAAACTAATTCAGACACTAAGAATTCGAGAACTGGCAAGTTCCAGCAGCTGACTTTGACTGACCAATTTCCATTCCAGGTAAAACCGAATTACTACCTTCGAGCACATCATGACATCATGATGCCCGGTGCCTGAGGTTCCTAATTATCTGCTCATTAGTTAATCATTTCTCAAACATAACAGTAGGTAGCTTAAACAAAGTGTTATCTCTTTCTGAAAACATCTACTGAAAACATCCAAAAAGTTTAAGTAGTTATTTGCACGTAGTTCAATACGATGGCAGTAGATGTAGTGTTTGTATAAAAATGGCATGTGATAAATAATGGCGTCTCTAGAAGCAAAACTAAAGAGGTTGCATGCAAGAACCTTTGAGTAAGTACATTTTATAATGAGAATTCAACGTCCATGCCAAAAAGTAGACAAAAAAGGTGAAAGTCTCAAACATAATCTCATCGTAAAATAAAACTAAAGAACTTTAATAATAAAGTTATGTCCTCGTCAATACCATATTGTTTACATATTCTAATAATAAATATGTTGAGTCACTAAAGTTATTTAAATCAAAAGTCGCACGTCTTCTAAACACAAGCTAAAGTAAACCTTACAACATTCTAATAAGAGGAAAAGTTATAGTCATGTGCAAGATTCGAAACCACGCTATCCTTCACTATAGCTGCGCATGCTCTAACCGCTAAGCCAACATGACATAAGACGCATGATTCTAATTTTTCCTTTCATTCTCAACCAACTCGTGAGGCTGGTACGTCTTGTTTGTAGTTCAACTTACGTTGTACTACAAACAAGACATTTTTTTTATCAATTATAAACTTGTTAATGATGACGCAACCCTATAATTTTATTACTTTTATTTTTGCAATGACGCATGCTACGCGATTTACATTACAACCAAAGGAAACATTATAGTCAAGTGCGGGATTTGAACCCGCGCCACCCACCAAAATAGCCGGGGTATGCTCAACCGCTAAGCCAACATGACATAATTAGACACATGACTTTTATTTGTCCATTCGTTCTTAACCAAAGTATGGGGATGTAGACTAGATGAAAATAACGTAAACCTACTTGAAATCCTTGGACGTTTTCTCAGTATGAAATACTACGAATGACAATAAGTCTTTATCTAAATCGGTGCTTCTAGCCTTTTTCTAGCAATCATCTTATATATACATATGTAATGGATCAAAGTAACGTAGCATATATACTCAATGTTAAAGTCAACATATTACCAATCATGTAATATCATTTAAATGATGATGTGGTCGAGGGTGGGTGGTATGAATAAAGTGGAATGAAAACCGGCTCTCAAGTACAGTTGCTGGTACACAATGTTACGTGCTTGGTGACAGACTTTCTATTTGATGGTGGTAGCTAGCCAGGCGAGTATTTGCCCTTCCAACATGCGATGAAGCTCAAACCGTGGTGTGGTGGAGATCGAACCAGGTACCTGCAGCACGACATTCAATAGCTTTTACCGCTCGGCTATCACTGCCCCAACGAAGTTTGTGTTGTGATCCCAGTATGATATATGTTATGATATCAGGCGGGCATTAGAAAACTGCCCTAACACGATGTTATGACGATTGCTTTTCTCAGAAAACTAACGGGGGACCGTAAATGAATCTCACTAGCGGTCACCCATCCAAGTAATGACCGCAACGAACACTGCCTAACTTAGAACGACCAGGTAGCTCTGCTACTGCTTCTGCTGCTTCACAACATGTAAGATAATCATATATATGTCAAATTCAATCACAGAGTAAAATTTTGTCTTTCCGCTGCTGGAAAAACTATATACTCGTATGCAATAACGATTATTTAGTAACCTACGTCTAGGGCTTAGTTGAAATTTAACTAAATTAAATAAATACCGTTTATTTATTTTCTAATAAATAACATAAATTAATGGTTAAGCTGGGAATTCTATATTTTATCATTATCCCTAGTACGAGTTTACATGGTATTCGAAACTATAAAGGATACGTTTTCTTTCATACATTTTTTTTACGGCGGCTCTCTCGGATACGTAAATGTAATAAAAACCGTAGTCTGATTTATTGCTGTAAATTTAAAAAAAATTAAGATGACGTATGATACATGGGCGTTAAAATTAGATGTAAAGGTTCTGGGGATAACCATTAACCTTCGTCGTTGGCTCGGTCTTGCAAATGTTATCTAGTTTATAATCACGTATTCAGGACCCTTATGTCACAATGGCCACTCTTCCATGCTAACAGCAAAATTATGCGTAATAATATATCATCATTGTATCCTACCCTTGCGCCACGTAGAAGGGGTTCGGTCCAATATGCCTTTTAGTAACCAAACAATCAAATATCGAAGTACATATATTAGGATTTGGCTTCTGTTTTATGGCCGGCCACCTAATGGTAATCGTCTTAGTAAATTATGTACAATCACTAAATAAGTTGCTAAGGGCGTTAATTTAGTACAGAGTCGTATAGTGTGCTTAGTTAACTTAATTAACTTGCTTGCTCTAATTAACTAAGAAGTAAGTGGTCATGGTCTAAATTAATCTATCATATTGTTAAACGCGTTGTCCTATAATTGGCCCCCAGTTTCTATAAAAGCTTATTTAAAATTGTAAATAAGCTGTTGGATAACCAATAAATAAATTAATACATAAATAAAATAAATACATTGAAGTCCATCAATTTAAGCACACAATATGAATCAGTAGTGGGATGGTGCTCATTCGGCTACTTTTGTTCTTCTTAAACTTTTACCCTCATCCAAGGGGAGGACATGGATTAATTCTTAGATTCTTTAGCCCGGAACTTAACAAGTTATATATACGAGTAACTCTCTTAAGGGGGCCCTTCCCGAACCATCTATCGCCAAAGCGAGCACGATTGAAAAGCTTGTTGTAGCATCTTTTTTCATCATCAGCGCTTGGCATTCTACAACTCTCCGTCTCACTCCGTCCCCCGCATACCTCTTTCCGCCACTTGGCTAACAAGCAAGTGAGAACTAGATAACATTGAACGAAAAATAGTGTGCGGAACTTCATAAAACTTGATCCAGGGATTATGTGTTTTTCAATAAGCCTATTTAGTTTGTAAAATAAATGTTTGTCATTTAGAATCTTCATTATATTTGCAAGGTTTCTATCAAAATATATTCTCTAATTTTACAATTTATGAGTACATTCTGAACACCCAAAATTCAGGTAAAGTTTGTACAAAAAAAACAGATTTTTGGAGGCTTATACTGAAGTTGTTTCTCAAAATTTTACTTTTTTGTTTGCATAAAAACCTAGATATAGTGCACAAGATACCTATTTGCTCAAAAGTTTCAAAGAAAGACCTGTTACAATGCCATAATCACGTACGAGCGTTTGTATGAAAAGTAAGACGGGTTGGCCGCTCTTAAGTTGCAAATCTGTATATATTAAGAACGTAATTACAAACTAACAAGTTGGCAAATAGCCTGCCAAAGATCTAACTATTTTTCACGAACATTTCTTAGAAAACGTTATTAATTAAGGTAGAGGTGGCGAGAAAAGGGCACTGCACATTTATTTCCACACTTCGTAAGTTTCAATCATTAATTACAGTATAAAAAGAACCATTTAGCTGTAGAATTTAGAAAAAGAACGAGTAGTTCGAGTATTTCCTTTGACCATGACTGAACTCCGAATAGGTTGAACAAAATAACCAATGCCAAAGAAAGAATACATTTTGTTGCAATACCGAATTGAAAGAGGTCGATTACTTATAACTATTTCGCAGAGGGTGCTGTACGTTTATTACCAAGCAGAATCTTCATTATAAGCTGGTCTTTTTTAAGAGACTTCAAAAAAGGAAGAGGTTCTCAATGCGACTGTTTTTTTTGTTACCTCATAGCTCTTTACAGGGTGTACCGATTTTGATGTTTTCTTTGATATCCGAAAGTCGGTGCTTGTTATGTAGTTCCCTTTAAATTTGAGTGAGGTCTGACGAGTAGTAGTTGAGTTATCACTAATAATGCGTATGTTAAGTTTGAAGTCAGTTTTTTTTTGTTAAAAACAATATTCTACCATTTGGCTAGCTCGCTGTTTTTAAACAAGAGTTTTCATCATTACAATGTCATAAGAATTTTCGTGTTCTTCGATGTTTCACAATAACTGCATAGTGGCAAAAACACAGCTAATATTGATTTTTAAAAAATCATGAAAGGCAATACTGAAATCAAATTCAAATTACCACAAACTTTTTCAGATGAGACGCTGTACGGTAACAACCGAGCAGAATGTTAATTAAAAACTTGTATTTTTCTGTACACTGTGAAAAACGACTTAAAGGCTTAAATCAAATTTGACCTTTTACCGTTGAATTGTAAATACGTAAGATGAATTCACAACTCTTAAGATGATTTTCACCAATCAATAAAAATGTACCATGTTTTATAATAAACACAACCGTCAAAAACGCCTTCCGTAAAGTATTTTCAGAATTGAACTTGTTATACGATAATAATTGCAGTATTGACCATAAAATATACCTTACTTTTACGGCGGTTTAATAATAATACGGTGATTATCACTATAACGTACGACGTAATCAGCCTCATCGAAAAGTCAATATTTAAGAAAGACCACAAAATACACCTTAAATGAAGACGAAAAGAAACATTCGCCTTCAGTGACCTCGTTTAACGCCTTCTAGTTGGAAGGCGTTTTTGAACGTATTTACATTTGGTCGGTGTTTCGCCTTATACCATATAAATTGGCCGTCATTAGGGCGCTTTTGACTTTAGATTTTTCTCAGTGTTTAAGGCTTGATATCTATTTTTGTACAAAAAAATTCAATTTCCCCGAATCTTATACTATCGCACGTCAACCTAGCTAATATTAAAGTACGAAAAAAATGAGGCACTTACCTTCAAGAAAGCAAATCAGATTTGGTTTTAAGGCATTTTCCCTCCATGGTGGTGGGAACCGGTGGTATTTTAACCGAACTCGGATATTGATAAACTCTAAACAACCCATATTTTATGAAATTTAATACAGAAAATTACCATGAATTTTTATATTAAAATAGAATCTTCATTAAATAAACATTTAGCGCCATCGGGGCGGAACTAATTCCCCTGAGAGCATCCCCATTGTATACGGAAAATATGATCCAAATACATAAAATCAAGGGAACGTTACGAAATCTAACTCAAGATCAAGTCAATACAGGATTCCGAACGACATGAACTCATTACAATATAACCAAATTCAATTTACGATACCCGCCGCATCATAACATTTCATCTCGGCAGCTATGAATTTAATATTTATTCAAAATTCATTTTCCGTTTGGTCTGTTTATATGGGAATAGCCGTGTATTTGCGCAACAAACACCACAAACACCCGCCCCACGCTCGCTGCTGAACATTTCTTTGGTAAACAAGAGCTTAATTTTCGATTTAGTGTACTGTCCCTGTAAACTTTAGCTTATTTTTGTAAGCAAACAAAGGTAAAACAACTCGCGTGTAACAAATTTGGATAACAGACAACAAGTAGTGACCACAATCGTACGACCTTTCATTATTTATTTAAAGTGGTAGTAAATAGAAAGCAGCTCATCATCAACAGTCGGAAGATGCCCTCTTTTGAACAAGAGCCTCCTCCGTAGAACACCACAATGAACGCCTATTAGACACTTTTAACCATTGGCTACCCGCGACTTTTATAATGGTGACTTTGGTTGTTCGGCCAATTTCTTTGTTCCGGAATTTATCGCACAAAGAAATGCCGAGTATAGCTCTTTACATAGCCCGTTGACCGACTCTGCACTTCTCCATAAGGGCCACGTTTCAGTGCCATAAGTAATCACTGGCGATTCTGTAGTTATTATCTTCAGGCATAGCCGTTTTATAAATCATTTTACGTATCGTATGACACATTACCACAGCCGGCTTTACAATAAAATTAATATACTTTGTTATGATATGTAAAATGTCCAGAATACTATAGTTGAAAAACTTTGGAAAAATTATGTACTTACTAGTAAGTAATTTTACTACAGTGGCACATTTGCTACAACTACTATCTCAGCCAGATCGTCTATTGCTAAATACAGCCTCCTGAGGTTGCCATAATCCCCACGCTTGTCGGTGGTTTGGAGACCACAGTGTAAGATATTTCAAAATGCTCTGCTGCCCACCTTATGTTATTTTGCCTTTAGTCGCCTCTAACGACACCCACAGAAAGATATCAGGAGACATAATTCTAGCTTATGCATATTACGATTGTGTGAAATTAGTCTTAATTAAAGGGACTGATTTCCAACACTAAAGCCACACATGTATGAAATACATTGCTTGGTGCTCTGCTGGTCAATACACTCTCAGCCGGTATTTCCAGAAGTTATTTCATTTTCAGAGAGAGCCAGATATACCTGGATTACTTGGTGATTGTAATTTATATTATTGTACAGGCTTATTAGTTGTAGTGAAACTTAAACACTACTTTCAATGTGACCAATAGTGGATGATACAAAACGACGTTATACATAGCCATAAATAAAATAGAAATATATAATAAAATATCCATATGTATACGCGTAAAGTTGAAAACCTTCCTACTTTATTTTTTTTTAATGCCTGATAGGTGAGCCTTTGACCACTATCTCACCTGATGATGTGGTCGAAGATGTTGTTCAGGCTAACCTAGAAGTACTGGCTCTCAAGGACAGCTGCCGGAACACACCGTTAGGTGCTTGGCAACAGATTTTCTACTTTTGGGTGGAAGCTAGCCAGGCGGCCATTAGCAAAATGCCCTACCTCCATGCTATAACGACTGCCATCCTAAGACGACAACCGGGACCGACGGCTTAACGTGCCCTCCGAAGCACGGAAACGCTCAGTAGTAATGTCACTAGCGGTCACCCATCCAAGTCATGACCGCGCGCGACGTTGCTTAAATTTGCTGATCAGTTGAGAACAGCTAAGTAAACTTCACTACGAGCGCTTCAAACGTTTATCTTTGGAAGTTGATTAAAATATGGCACATTTAGCTTATAGGGAAACGTGACAAGGCAATAAAGTCTAAAAACAGACATTAAACTAGAAATCTTTAGATTATTTACCATATTAATTAAGTATAGAAACTACGAAGGAAGTAATGAGATAAATATTTTTACCATTTCCATTCCAGAGTATCATAACAAGTAAGAAAAAAAAGCATCTAAAATTCTCCCTAGTTCCACGAAGTCATTCAGAGTTTTTTTTCATCAACTGTCCACAGAGAAGCTTAAATAATATCGTGCCAAGAATACCAACCCTTTTCGTAATAAATTCATTCAGAAAAATAGGTTTATGGGGCGGAACTTCCCTTCTCATCAACAAAACCGCTGCCGTAATCTTGTTACTTAATTTCCAAATACATTTCTCTTAGTTGGCCATAAACGTCAAGGAGGCAAATAATTCACTAAAAGTTTCGCAAAGTTATATACGAGAATGACGTAAGAATACGAGCTACGAGTGCTACGAGCGTACAGCGGCCTGTTCCATGTATAATAAATGAATGGTCTTGCGTGTTCTTTACCGACAATTTTAGCGATCACCCATACCGAGAGAGATTGGCACTTTACAGAATTTTCGAGATTTGCCCGGTCTTCGGAGAGTTCCAATAATCAGCTTTACTTAAGGGATTGGATTCGAAAACTCGATTGTATCCGGAGTGATTTTAATAATTCATCACTTCTGTACAGTTATTTTGCTTTACGAGATGGGGTCTGATTGAAAAGGCGTACTTTATTTATCTACTTATCCTTTTAGAAGACAGATTTAGGTTTGAGCGAGAATAATCGTAAACAATATTTTTGTACTAAAAGGAAAAGTATTATTTCATTGCTGATATAAAGCACTTACTTCCAACGAGCCATAGTAATATTGCAGCAAGCCGCGAGGCCATGTTGTACCAGCTGTAGAGTAAATAGCGGCTACACGTCATGTCACGACCGCCACAAGACGGCTCTTGCGCGCCATCCCCATATTTTCCTTCATTTCTAAACCTCCTCCCCGAATGGTAGATTCTTCCTTGTCATCGCGAAATTGAACGATCTACCAGGCACTCCGACCGTGAATCGGCATTTTCCTTCGCATCTTCAAAGACCGATCTGTAACAACATACATCCGATTACTAAAAGAAATTAACAGGAACTTTTGTTTCCAATTATGTGAATTCCATTTATTTCGATTAAAAGTTGGGCGCTAGATGGAACTACAAATCAAACTGCATGCCTTTCTAAGTTTTTCCGATACTACTGCTACCGGTGGACGTGTGCGGAACGATAACTACTGTATTTTGTACTTTATATTATTACACTTTTCCATTTAAACCGAACAAACGCCACGCTCAATAGCCATAAAACAGGGAGAGTGGAAAGATCTTTTTATTAAACGTATCGTAGACGGCGGTGATTTATCGCCTCGCGAGACACTCCATTCACATCGTGCGTTTTGTTGTCTAAAGATCGATTGGATCCGAATAAAATACATTCAGCAATTGAATAGCGCCCAGCGCAATGTTTCAGGAAAAGCGACACTTTTTCAGGCGTGTGGAGGACTAATGGCTTCACGCGCTGCCCTCCGACTTTCAATAAATGGCGGACGCCTGAGTCCGGGTGTCCGCACCCGCCCGCCGTCCTTGCTCGGCCCCGAACGTGGCTAATCTATTCGACACCGACACACATTTCTCTTTAGTTCCATTGTTCTTTGAAACTTCAATGTTTTTGTTTATTTTGTTAGTACTGTCGAGCTATTCAGGGAAACTTGTTGTACACTTTAGAACAACTAAACGTATACATGCATAATTTACTTTTACGCAAAAGATAATATTACGAAATATGTTACATTTTCCTTATTCAATCATTATCAAAACTCTGTAAATCGTATAAATGTGATGAGAATGATGGAAGCATGAAATGTATATCGATGTCTTAGTAGGAGAAAATGTAGGATCTTAACATACTGGTCTTTCGTATTCAATCGCCATAAGTCAAACAGATATGAGAGTAACTATAATATCTTAAAATTCGCCTATCAAATTCAACAAGGCTAAATTTAGGAATAAGTTACTTATGGTAAAAAAAACTCGGCTAAACTTAAATTTTACTTCAATGAAATTTGGTTACATCGCACTTATTTTATATATACTAGCTACGTAACTCGGGAAAAGTATCATAATATGTGGAATAGAACATTATTATTACATACTTTCTCCCGACTCAAAAAAATATTTGTTTTATATAATCTGATCAGACTGACCACAAACATTGTCATTTATAAAATGACAAGGTTAGGATATTCGATTTATATTATTGGCGTTTTTGCGTTTATTAACAAAACACTACTACAAAGAATGCATTTCGGCAAATATGTCCGAGCACCATGCAAAGCTTCTTATTTTCCTAAACTTATCAGAGTGCTTGGTTTTTGCAACATGATCAAAATGCTGGCACTTATTTGGCTCAACAAATAAGCACTGCAATATATTGGAGCAATACTGCCAGCATACTGGACACACTGCCTACTGGTATAAGAACAATTTATTAAAAAACGAAAGAGACCACTTTTTCTGTCCCTAATTCTCAACACAACATTTAAATGTGCTTCAATTCTAGGTTTAGAAAATGACTTCACCTCTTCATATGTGTACGCAAAGTATTCTCTTTTGATCGCTTTTACAAGTAAATTACACACACCCCCGTATAAAGGATTCGAGAACGGCTCTAAATCGCCTAGTTAAAGCAAGCTCACGCTGAAATTAGTTCAAGCGGTTAACTCCTTCGGAAGTTTATGCATTTTCCGCAAGCTAACTTCTTATTCAATGACGTACGTAGGCAGCACGTTGGCTTTTACTTTGAATTAAATCGTGTGGCGAAGTTATAAAGGGGCGTTTTACGAGTCATCTAGATATAGGGTGGGGAGATGCAAGCCTACAACGAGCGCCAACACGGAAGGCCGCGCTTGTTTGGCAAGCTGTCTAACTAATTGCCACGTTACCGACGCAAAGCCCCACTCCGCTTCCTTGTTTATGGGATCCAGGTTTGTAACATCCGAAACTCGTATACCGCCAACTTAATAGGTATATTTGCGGGCAGTAGTTTGTAGAGGATAAACTCTTGAATTCACTACGGCTAATACTCGGAACTTTGGTGTGAAACTTTTAAGATGGAAAAGGTCACGTCGTCTTTGAATGGAATTCCAAGATTAGAGATGAAACTTTTTCGGGTGGGTAATATGACGTAACCAGTGACAATTTATTTACTGACAACTTTATTATTTTATCATTAGTTCGAAATGAATAATGTAAGTTATGTATATTATTTCTGACAATAGAAATACTCCTCGTAGAACTTTTTTTTTATTTCTAATAGGATAGCTTTTGAACACAATTCAATTATTGGCAAATGATGACATGGTGGAATGTGGTAAACAGACATAACCTAGAAAGAAAACTGGCCGCTGTGGGAATACAGCGTTAGATGAAGTCATACGAGGCACTCTTTAGCAAAGAGTCAAAATATATCAAGAAAAATGTTAGTGATTAAACACTTGCCTACCTCTTCGGCAGTATAATTATTCGGCAGTAGAAAAAAAAGGTATATATTTTTCATACGTTATTTTTTCGGAAGGAAATGTGATAACTTCCAGAGTGACGAAAATTTCTTTGTTTACGTCGGCACGCGTCAAAGCTGTATAAATAATACTAAGTAGGTAGGTACACAGAATGACTCATTGAATTAGTGGGATGTACGCACGTAAATGGGATAGGTAGAAAGATCCATACGTTTACTTACATCAATCAGTAAATATATGATATAAGGTTTTATTTATGTCACTGAAACAACCACGAGGCCCACCTGGTGTTAAGCCGTAAACTCAGTCTATAACAGATACAGTCCATCACTAGTTGCAACTGCACTGCGTTCTTCAGACAATAACGTTATAAAAAAACGAGTTTTGGCCTTGGAGTTATAATCAAAATAAATATAATATGTTTCTTCAAAATAAAATAAAACTAGAACACCATAATATAATGTTCTAACTGCTATAAACTAAATATATTTTCCTAAAAACCTGTTCAAGTGAAGCTACTTTGCACTTGTCAACGCTTGTGTTGAATTTAATTGTAATAAATTTTGAACTTATGATGGCCTATGGACTGCCGCTCAAAGAGTCCACGGTTCCAATCCTACCACTAGTTTGAGCTTCACGGCATAATTGTATGGCATTTTTGAATGGTCGTCTGGTTCTCCTTATTAAAAAGCCGCACCATTGGCCTCGCTTTATTCGGGTTCTACGCTTTGCAACCGACAAACGCTACATTAGAATTTTTATAAAATATAGTTTATTTTTATGTTATTGTTACGGAACAAGCTCGAGGCCCACCTGGTGTTAAGCGGACTAACCTCTGCTTATAACAGGTGCATTTTGTCACAAGTCACGGATTGCACTGCGCCCGTTACCTTGAGACATAGTTGTTGAGTCTCATGTGCACTGTTATTTCACTGGCTCTCAAAGACTGCTGTCGGAACACACCGTTAGATGCTTGGCGACAGATTTTCTACTTGTGGATATTCGCTAGCCAGGCGGGCATTCGCAAAATGCCCTTCCACCATGCGGTGAAGCTCAAGCTCGCAGCGGGATTCGAACCATGGACCTGCTGCGTGGCAGTCCATAGCCAATGCCACTGAGCCATCACTGCTTTGAATATATTGGCATCAAAATTCCATACAACAATAAGCAAAGGTTTATATTCCTAGTTTGTAACTCTTCCAGCTATGGAACCCTAAAAGTAAAGATTATAAGAAATATTTCACACTAAATATGTCTAACAAAAGACCCTCCATGAACGTGAACCATTCAGCAAAAGTTTATCGCGGACCGTTGTTTCTTGACACTTCGTTATATTGCTTTATTCGCGCTTTAGTGAACCGACGATTGTCTTGAAAAATGGACTTCAATATTTCCAATAAAATACCCACTAAAGCTTGAAGACAACGATTACGAAAGGATGACTCGTTGGTTCTTAATTATGAGTACAAACGTTAATTGTTTCTGAAATCAAATCAAAACATTTATATGATAGAATACGTGACGGGTTATTAATAGGTACGTATCCCCACATCCCTACACCTATTAATAATACGAATGTGTGTTAGTTGGTTTTTTGGTTTGTTAGTTTGCTCTTATTTCACGCTGCGACAACGGATGAGAGCAACGGATTGATATTTGCAACTATAATAGCAATAGTTTAAAAAATAAAAAGTAACCTTGTCCTGAAAAGTTGTGAAGACACTTAACAATTAAATTTCGCATTTATTTAACTAATAACTCATCACACATTCTGAATGTCATATTGAAATTTTAAAGAATACTGTTCTGGGTTGAAATTTACCAATCTTCTGTAATAGATGGTTCACGATGACTTTTTTTGATAAGAAAAGTTTTCCAATATTATAATAGACGAGTAATAAATAAGAGTTTTTTAAGAGTTATAATGTTTTTAACTGTCCACATTCAAGCGATCTACATAATATTATAACGTAAGACTATGTACGTATAGAATTAAGGTATGAAGCAGTTGTAACGAGAAGTAAATTCAATGATAACTGTGCTTTGTTGCGTCTAAACGAAGACTGTGATCGTTAAACTGTGTGCTCATTATTATATTCTATTTTATAAGCCAAATATATGCAAAAATAACGTGACCTTACGATTGTTGTTTCTGTGGTAACTTCTTTGGTTATAAGTTTTAAATAAAATTATTCTCAATACTTTCGTAGGATAAAGTAGCTAAGCTGGTAAAGGTATATAATATAATATAAAGAATGTTTGAGAAAAGGGCCAAGTTTTAAAATCTTATTTTGGCGTAGTTACTAAAATTAATTAATCATTATCTTCATTATGCATGGTAGTAGGGTATTTTAAGAATGGCCGCCTGGCTAGCTACCACTCTCAAGTAGAAAATCTGTCGCCAAGCACCTAACGGTGTGTTCCAGCAGCCGTCCTTGAGAGCCAGTAATTCAAGGTAAGCCTGAACAACGCTAGTAACTAGTAATATTAATTTATTCCTTATTGAGCCCAGAGTTATGAAGTAATCAAATAAAAGATTTATATTTTATTAATACATAGTTTACAAACTAATCAAATATAAGATTTCCTAAAATTCCTTCACTTTAGAATCACAATTGCAAATCAAAAATGTTTATAATAAATTGCCACATTTTACTGGTTCTGTGATTTTTTAATGAAATAAACTTGATTAAATCGTATAAATCGTATACCAAGTAATGATTATATAACCACATAATGTACGGCACAAAAAAATACGGTACGATGTTTTTCTTTGCTTTGTTTTAAGTTTTTACCGCCGGGTATGTCTTTATTAACAAAATACTACGAACTATATACAACACTTACTACAATGAAAGCAATGAGATAACCTAAAAGTCATTGTAGACCAGTTGCACTACCAGTACCACCAGTTTGCAGCGTGCCTAGCATGCTGGCAGCATTGTTCCGTTGAATTTGCAATGCTTATTCGTTGAGCCAAATAGTGCATCGAGCGTATTGATAAGTTTTGGAAAATATGATGATCTCCCCGTCCCCACGGGCCTAACGTCTCACCTATATAATAATAAACTTAATATTTATAGTTTTAGAATCATACAAATAACGTAAACAGCACAATCAAACAAAAATCAGTTTCTTACGTTTTGGCTGTGTGTGTTTTTTTTTTTGCGTTATAGGTTAGCCTTGAACCACTATCTCACCAGATGGTGAGTGATGATGTAGTCGAAGATGTTGTTCAGACTAACCTAGAAGTACTGGCTCTCAAGGACAGCTGCCGGAACACACCGTTAGGTGCTTGGCGACAGAGTTTCTACATGAGGGTGGTAGCTAGCCAGGCGGGCATTCGCAAAATGCCCTACCACCATGCTATAACGACTGCCATCCTAAGACAACAACCGGGACCGACGGCTTAACGTGCCCTCCGAAGCGCGGAAACGCTCAGTAGTAATGTCACTAGCGGTCACCCATCCAACTCATGACCGCGCGCGACGTTGCTTAACTTTGCTGATCGGTTGAGAACAGCTAAGTTAACTTCGCTACGAGCGCTTCAAAATATATATATGTAGTAGTTAGTATAGTAGTTTATATACGTATACACACAAAAAGAACTTTAACAACAAATAAATGCAAATTCTAAAATAATATAAATTTTTTGTGATGCAAAGTTTTGATCCAGTAAACGGTGTAAAACTTAAGCGGCACACATCGGCACGTCAGCACGAACTTTATTTTATTACGAGTTCACGCAAGTTGGCTATACTTGTATCTTGACTTTCCTGACACGTTCCTGTTCAACTTTCGGACATGTTTAGACATGTTGCCCGCCACTAAATTCGACTCGCTTGTCAACAAAATAAAAAACCTTGCTAAGTTTATTATTTATAAAAAGGGCACCCCTATAAAAGCTATACAACTTCCCGTAACCCTTAAGGCGGACGCTAAAATCTTTGGCGGGAAATCCAAACTTATAATTTTTTTTGCATATATTGTTAAAACGTTTATCTTTGTTCGACGTAAACGTTCGTCCGCGATCGCATGAAGCGCGTGATTCGGAGAAGAAATTTTACAATATATAATACATTTCTGCATTACTTATTGAATTTATACCATTCGTCACAGGTAAACGTAATTTTTAATATTTTTGGACGGTATTAGGGGTAATTTATGGGAATACTTGCATTCTTGTCCAATAACTGTTCAAGATAATACGCGGAATATTATGTAAAACTCGCAAAAATCGTAATTATGTAGAATGGATGTAGTGTAAAAGCGTAAAAAAAAACTTAACAGAAACAGTTTTTTTGTTACTGATATGTTGATATTAACTTTAGTATTAGGTATCTTACTTTATTAAATTATTTAGTAATAACATAATTTTTAACAGTTCTGTTTCCGGTTATTGAGTATGACTTTAATAGCGATATTGCAGACAAGCAGCCATCAACCCACTCTATTATGTTGACGTATTATTTGTGTGCTGCAATGAATTCACACAACTTTTCTCAGTAACGAACAAAAAAAACCGGCCAAGTGCGAGTGGGACTGGCGCACGAAGGGTTCCGTAACTAAATATTCTGTGAATAGTTAAAGAGTCTACCTGTCACCGTTATTAGTATCGAGCAAGAAACGGTAAAAAAACAAGTTTGTTGTATAGGAGCCCCCTTAAATATTTATTTTACTACGTTTTTATATATTTGTTGTTATAGACGGCAATAGAAATACATCATATGTGAAATTACAACTGTCTAGCTATCACCGTTCTTGAGATACAGCCTGGTGACAGACGGACGGACGGCAAAGTCTCAGTAATAGGGTCCCGTTTTTACCCTTTGGGTACGGAACCCTAAAAAAGGAACATCTAGCAACTAAATTTCCCAAGGAGGATTTACGTTAAGATCACAGCCTGCCACAAAATCAAAGACATAATGTCACAACCCCTCCCCATATGAATAGGGCAAGAATTTGAAGATGATGAAGATTTTATAGTTTAAGCAATGACAAAGTTTTATCGAATTTAAACGTGTATATTATAATATCTGACGGCTATACCGAGTACATAAATATTTCTTATTTTATTTTATTATTAATATATCAAAATTATAATTTCATTTTAGTTTAACATCTTATCAATTTACAAAGCATAAATTATCACAAAACGAGAAAATTAATTACATTTTAATTAAATCGGGTAATTAGATACTTCTTCAAACGAAACTCATCATAAATAATTGATTTTCTGCGAGCCATTTCTAATATCACGGTATTAAGTTTTGCTCTAAATCACACCACCCAACTCTAATTTTTCACCTAATGACAGCGAAAACAAAAAAGAGATGTTTTTCAGGCTTCCAAGAAACTTGGTGTGCTTAATAAGGCAAAGCGGTACTTTACGTCGAGCCAGCGACTTTTGCTTTACAAATCACAAGTTCGCCCTCACATGGAGTACTGCTCTCACCTCTGGAATGGCGCACTAATGTACCAACTCCAGTCTCTCGATGCTATACAGCGTCGAGCGGTAAGAATTGTCAACGACCCCGAGCTCTCTGACCGCCTTGAGCCACTGAGCCTCCGTAGAGACATCGGATCGCTCTGTATACTCTACAGGCTCTATAACGGGGAATGCTCCCAAGAGCTGTTTGAGCTTATACCGGCATCGCGATTCTATCATCGTTCCTCGCGTCACCGGTTAAAAGCTCATCCACACATAATCGAGTCCTGGAAGTCTCACACAGCTCGATTTATGCGCTCCTTCTTACCGCATACTTGCAAAATGTGGAATGATCTTCCATCCACCGTTTTTCCGCAGGGCTACAGTATGGATTTCTTCAAAAAGGGTGTTAAAAGAGTTTTACAGGGTCGGCAACGCATTAGTAACGCCCCTGGTGTTGCAAATGTCCATAGGCGACGGTAACCACTTACCATCAGGTGGACCGTCTGCTTGTTTGCCAACCCATTACATAAAAAAAAAAAAAAAATATATATATATATAGGACTTGCTAGAAAACATTTACTTACAAGTGCCAATTTGGCATTTTGGAGAACCAGGATTCAAAATCGGAGAGCCGAAATGTGTAAGGGTCCTACCGAAAATAATATGGATTAATTTTTTTATCATAATAGGTTAATATTTAAATTGCTTGTATCTTAGAACTAGCATACTTGCATGCATTGGTGGGTTTTTTTTTTTTTTTTTTTTATTATATAAATCTACACTCCACAGACTCCAGGGTCCGTGCCTTTTTTTAATTATAACCATATTTTATTTACAAACTAGATACTTACAATATATAGGAAACATGCAACATTCTAAAAGAGAACAGTGTTAAAAGAACATATTTTTTTTTTTCCGATAAATGTCATTACCACTTGCATCCAGAGCAGACCAGTGTCCTCTAGCAGCACCCGTTCACGAGTTGACGCATGTGCCAGCCATCGCCTTCCTCAACCATTTTTGAGGGAAGATGGCGACCCGACACACAACACCGCCGCTAGACAACACCTTTATGTGAGCTTGACCGCTCTGGATACCCGTGCCAACGATTACAATTTGGGATTACTCTACTTTTTTGTGTCATTCCCCCACGTCACATTGTAACAGGGTCTCCATTACTACGCTGTTTCGATCTTTGATCGCCATTTTGAGGTTGTAATTATGGATGGTTTTTGGTGTCGCAACCATCGCCTTCCTGACGAACCGTCCTATGGCGTCTTCTTCGTCATCTGCGTAGTATGTGAAGGTTCCAGTATGCCGTGAAACTGCAACGACTGCGTGCGGGACGCTCTCGTGCAGCTTCATGCTGCTCTTGGTCTTGATGGCGATGACCGACTCGTATGTCAGTCCCTGAGCTTCGTGGATGGTAAGGGTGCGTGATCCCCTTCCCTCTCCGTAGCCCTGGCTTGTCAGGGTCTCCTTTTCTTCCTGGGTGTGAACCAGGAATAAGGTGTTGGGGAGAGACTTGAGAATTTTCGCACCCGTGTACCTTTCAAGCTTCAGGGACTTAATACGGGGAGCTGAGGAATATATACCAGAGTATATTTCCCTCAGTGCGTACGCGACATCCATTGGGTTCCGATGCGTGCATAACAACTCCTGGGTGATGTTTGTGACCAGGTTAGGGCGGTTGTACCTTAATACGAAGAGATTATCTCTATCGATGTAAGGCAGCTGATTGACATCTCCAATGAGGACAAGTTCACCAACTCCAGCCAGCCTGGAAGCCATGACTATGGCTCCGAAATGGTTCATGAGAGCTTCATCCACTGTGAGGCGGCTGTAGCTCTCAGTCCTTTTAAAACCATTTACGAGGACAGAAGCCATTGTGCGCACCTTGGTTTTCACTAAGTCTCCGATTCGGTGCGCAAGCTTCTCCCTCAGGTCTTTTGCTGCTTCTGTAGTTGTTGTGATAATGATGTCCTTGTCCACATCGAATTGCCTTACCACCCAAGTTGTTTTACCACATCCTGGAACTCCATTTACCCATTGTATTTTCGGTACTTCCCAGTGTTTCCAGAATGCTTCAATGTCCGCTCCCCCCAAAATAGATTTCGCCATTTCGAGGATACGGTCATCTAACATTATTTTGGTGCACTGGGCCGTTACTACTATTGGGTCATTTTGTGGTGTCGCGTATTTAGGCCTACCTAGTCGCTCCGTTTCTCCCTCGTCCAGGGACACAAATCCGCCTATTGCATTGTATGCCGCCATATACTTACCTGACATTTTCCCCTTGACGACCTGGGCTGTGTCGTTGTTGTATATAGCGGCTTCTGCCTCTTCGAGTCTCACCTTTAAAAGGTTTTTATTTTCTAGCCTGAAGGACTGCAAGATGTTTTTGCAGTTTCTATGGTTGATCTCTCTGGTCGCCCTTGTAATGGCTAGAAATTCTAGGAAGGCATTAGCTGCATGGCTCGTTGGTTCCTGTGCGGGGATATATCGGGGCGGACTGACCTGTCCCATGTCGGCTCTCGTCCGGATAGCTTTTGATGATGCTGCTTTGCCACGGGATGGTGGTTTCGTGGGCATTGGGTTTCGGGGTTGGGATGGGTGTCGGAATAAACTTCCTACTGCTGTACCGAAAGCAGTCAGGAATGCGGCGACTCGGCCACTGCTCTTTTTTGGGCTACACTCTTGGCTTTTTTCCGCCTCTGTTCTTTCTTGGAGTCTTTCTGAACCACTTTTGGTAACTGAGCTCGGAATCGGATGTCCCCAACAATCAGTTGCATTGTTGTGTATGGGGTTTTTGAGGTAACTAAGATTTTCTCCTCTGTCTTCATACACAACTACCTCATGGTGTTCTGAGGCTTTAATGCAACCAAGTTGGTCAGCAACTTCTCCCTTTGATTGTTCTATTACCATTGCGTCTACGCTTATCACTCGGGCTCTCTCGGCATTTTCTGCAATACTTGAGAGCAACGCACATGCTTGAGCAAAGGGCGTCTTGTCCGTCCACTCGATTAGTACGACTGTCCTGTTTTTCAGTCGTACTAAACGACATGGATTTCCCATGACAATCTTCACTGGCATCGCGTTGTACGTTTTACGCTTCATGGTTGTTTTGAAGCTGCTCCCATTCAGCAGGCAAGCTAACCCGGGTGATAATCGGACGCGGCTCTTGGCTCCAGCATGGCAGAAGCTTATTCCGAGTCTCTCTTTACTGCCTTCCATAAAGAGAGCAACGCCTCGGATGCGAATCCCAGGCTCTCCTTGCTCTCCACATGCCAGCAGTTGGGATATTTCTGTATTTTTTTTCGTGACGGGGATGTGTGGGGCTATGATTTGGGCAGGAAGGGTAAGCGGGGTATTAGAACGGGGGGGTAGGTTTGAGTTGCTTTTAACCGCTGTTTTGAAGGACCTCTCAACAAAAGACAAGAAATGTGTTCTGCTATCTGAATCTGCTAAGATGGTGGGCAGATCAGATTCTATTAGTTTCTTGTTGACCAAGATTTCGAGATCCAGTCTGGCAGCGGAAAAGCGGGGACATTCTAACATTATATGCCATACCGTCTCGGGGATGTTTGGATCGCACTCGCATCCTGGGCTGTCTTTCAGCTTGAACCTGTGGAGATACTCGGATATTCCCCCGTGTCCTGTCATCATTTGCACTACAAGAGGTGACAGTTTCACAGTCCGCGTCAGTTGGTATGCCTTGGTGACATCCGGTAGAAGCTTTTTCGTGACTGCACCAGTGCTTGAGGTCTCGTACCGATCTTGCCATTTCTGGATAGATTCCTCGCGGATTTTTCGTCGGACATAAGACAGGGGGATTTTGTCATAGTCTTGGGAGGTATCTGTGCGTGCCGCTGATTTTGCAAGCTCGTCAGCTCTCTCGTTACCAGCGGTTCCCACATGAGCCTTCAACCAAAACATGCGAATATCTCTACCTTCAGCTTTAATCTTACCAATGTTCTCTTTTATGCTCTTTGCCAGGGGGTGACTCGTTTTGGGACTTTTGAGCAGATCTAGTGAGGATCTTGAATCACTAAGCACGTTGACTAGTGGATCTTTGCTCATTTTCACCTGTTGAGTTGCCCTGTAAAGAGCATATAGTTCCGATTGGAAGACTGTGCAGTCAGGATGGAGCCTGAACTTAGAAGAGCTGATCTCTTTTCCTTCCTCCCACCAGGTAAGGGCAGCACCTACTCTCCCCTCAATTTTGCTGCCATCTGTGTAAATGTGGGGTCCGGCGATATGGCTGGTGTCGGTTTCGAGAAGCTCGTACTCCACGGATGTTCTTGTGGACGGATGGGGTTGGTCCATAAAGCGTATGCTTTGTTCGAGCTCCTTTTCTGGAGGGAGGTAGTCAAGTGAGAGGTTCTTCTTCGTTCGGTACAGGCTCGCTGTTTCTAGGATTCTCAGATCTATTGGAAGCAGACCTGAGAGTGCGAGTGCTGAGGTGAGAGAAACAGTACGGTAGGCCTTGCATATCTTTTGGGCAAAGCCTCTTTGTAGGGCAAATAGCTGGGATCTATTCATTTCCAGCTCCACTGCCTGTGCCCACACGTTTGCGGCATAAGTTATGATGGGTTCCACCACTGCGACATATATCGTTCTCGTAATCTCGCCGTTTAGACCCCAAGTCACCTTCGCTGCACACGCCAACTGCTTATATATGTCCGCTGCTTTTTTACATTGCGCGGAGATGTGTGCTTTGTAGGTGAGCTTTCGGTCGATCACAAGGCCGAGCAATTTAATCTCCTCTACGAGGTTAAGTCTAACACCAGACATGAAGAGGCTCGGGGTATCGTACTTCAACTTTCTTGTCAAGAGCATCACGTTGGTTTTATGAGCTGCGAAGTTGAGTTTGTTAAGTAGACCCCATTCCGTTATCATGTCCAGTGTCGTGTTGACTTTCTGTACTAAGGTATTTGATTGGCCTGTAAATACGAGAACGACATCGTCAGCGAATGCTTGACAGTACACTTGCTCGCTATCCAGTTTCTGCAGCAACGAGTCTAGGATTATGTTCCAAAAGGTCAGACCTCCAATAGACCCTTGGACGCAACCTTTGGTGGTTTCCTTTTCGTGTGCTGCTCTGGCATAGTTGACCTTGATCTTTCGGTCACTGAGGTATGAGCATACCATCTCGTAGAGGTTTGATGGGCACCTCTTTTCCGCTAACTGATGTTTTAAAGTGGGCCACCATGCATTATCGAAGGCGCCCTCTATGTCAAGTGAGATTAGGAGTACGATGTTTTTGCTGTTTACTCCTGTTTTGATGTGCTCTAGCAAGTCATAGAGGGCGTCTTCAGTTCCGCGTTGAGGCATAAAACCGTACTGTTTTGGGCTGAGGGTAGGGAGGAGATGCCATTGCAGCCTGCCGATCAAAAGCTTTTCGACGATTTTACCGAGAACTGACAAGAGACCTATGGGCCGGTAAGACTTCGGATGGGTGTAGTCCGTCTTGCCGGGCTTCCTAAGGATGATGACGTGCGCTTCTTTCCATTGCTTGGGGAAGTATTTCAGCGATAGACATTTGTTAGCTATCGCCATGAATACCTCCCTTTCACTCTGGATGGCTGCAGTGCATATGTCAGCGGTTAGCCCGTCGGATCCTGGGGCTTTCCTTGGATTCAGTGCTTGGAGCACTGAGTCCAATTCTGCTGGTGAGAATGGTGGGTCATCATCAGGTAGGTTGGATGGTGATGCTCTAGTCTTCTCACGGATTGCCGAGTGACACGGATGGTCTGTGTTTTCGTTATCGTCTGGAAAGAAAGTTCTAGCTAGGAGCTCTGCAGATTGTTGTGGGGACAGGGTGCTGCCTTCGTCGTTCCTCAGGAGCATGTCTTCATGCCTCCGTGAGGTCTTCCGAAGGATTCGGTATATCCCATCCCACATGCTTTCTTTAAGTTGGGTGGTGCAGAATTCCTTCCAGCTTTCTGTCTGTGCTTTATCGGCTATCTCCTTGTACTCTTCTCGGGCTTTTTGGTACTCATCTACTACTGCATCGACTCGACAGGGGGCAGCATTCCTTATGCGTCTTTTTTTCCTTAGAACCTCGATTTTGAGATCGTCTAGCTTCTTAGTGTACCACGGGGGAATCCGGTCCCCTTTCCATTGGCCTAGCGTTGGGATGGTGTTTTCGCAGGCTTCGTGGATGCAACTAGTGTAGCTTGTGATCACTGTTTCGAGGGCCTCTGTGCTATCTAATTCTCTCACGGAGGCTGGCGTGATGTTTTTAGCCTCAAGACAGGTCTTCACATTGGACGTAAAATCTGACCACTTATCCTTCTTTGTGTTGTATTTGCGCGTCGTAATAGGTTTTAGTGATTCTAAGTCCTTTCCGGGGCGCAAAGTGAAGGTGATGCTGTTGTGGTCAGACGTTGTGATACTACTGTCTACTTGCCAGTCTTTGATTTTACCCAAGAGCGGAGCGCTGCAAGCGGTTACGTCAACTCTGCTTGTACACGCTCTGCCTCTCCTGTAGGTTTCAAAGGTAGGTTCATCTCCATTGTTGAGAATATGATAGCCTATTTCATTAAGGAACGCGCCGTAGGCTTTTCCTCTCTGGTTTTCCGTCTCACTTCCCCACCAGTGGCTCCAAGCATTGACGTCTCCGGCGACTATGATATCTTTCGTCGCCAATTTCCCGCAAAATGCTTTAGTCCTCTCTATATATGGCTCTATGTCTTGATCCCCTTCGTAGTAAACAGAAACGACTCCAAGTTTTAGGTCTTTGTTTACCAGCAAAACTGCTGCTTCCGTCTCAGTTACAAGCTGGGGGTCGTGAATTACCTCCAGCTTGTCACCAAATACAATTACAGCAGCTTTTACCGGTTTTTTTCTATTAAGGGTGCATTGGATAATTTGTGTTCCCGGATACTGTTTCATCACGCCTGTGTTCCCTACATAGGGTTCTTGTATCAAAGCGATAGAAATACCCTTGTCCTTTGCAGCCTTAAGAAGCTCGGCAGTTGCTACTTTGGAGTGCTGCAGGTTCGCTTGGATGAAGTACAAACCTGTTCTGCCACTACTGATGGGGGTTGAGCTGTGGGTTTCGGGGGTGCCCTTAGCAGTAGGAAATTCTGGACCGCGCTATGCCATCCCATTTTTGCCTTTCCGGACACAATATGTTGAACGCATTGTGTGCCAGGTCCGCATTTGAGATGGCTGATCCCTGCGCAGTCGAGCAGTTCCTACACCAAGGTTGGGATCCCTCCTTCCTTGCATTGCAGTTTTCCCAGGAGTGAGACTTCCCGCAGTGACTGCAGTATTGGTCTTTCTCCCGGCAGACTGCTCTTGTATGCCCATAACCAAGACATTTAGTGCACTGCACTAGGGGTGTATGGTCTAGCACAGGCCTCCGCTGGATGCCTATGTAGACCTTTCCTGCCTCGGTCAGGTTTTTGTGGATCTTAGGGGACAACTCTAGAACCGGATGGCACTCATGCGGATTGCGGGCCTTTTTCCTATACCTCACCCTGATAGTACTATTAGTTAAGTCAACATCCTGCAGCAAGTGCTTGTTTTGTGCAAGCAGGTTGTCGACTATTTCGGCGTCCTTGAGATAGGACAACACATCTCTTATGATGACTAGAGGGTTACCCGCTTTCGCGACTTCCACCCTCAGAGATTTGTCTTGCTGGACACGACTTCTAACCAGATTTAGGTCTTCCTTAGTACCGCAGCTCAGAACCACTTTTTGGTTCCTGGCTTTCCGGACCCGGTCGACCCTAGCTCCTGTTGTCTTTGTATCCAGGGCATCTCTTATTTTGTCGATAACGTTTTGCGCCGTGCTTTGTGGATTGGTTGTTGATACTATCAGGGTGGTTAGGCTTTCGGTCTGTTGGAGGTTTCGACGCAACCTTGGCATAAGTAGGCTTACTTTCTGCCTGGGTTAGTTCAGCGTCGATGCTCAGAGCTGGCGGGGGGGCATTAAATTTTTCTTGCCGCATCGTGCGAAGTTCAGACGACACGGCTTCTAGACGTTCGGTAATAGGCTGTATTTGGTCATCTAAGTTTATAGAGATAGGGAGGGGTGGCGATTTGGGTTCCTGTGTTAGGGTTTGAATTTTTTCACTGAGAGTCTTAATTTCGTGAACAATATTGTCGTTGTTGGAGGGAAGAGGGGGTGGTGTTGATTTTATTTGGACCAGGGTCTCCTCACTCTTTGTTTGAAGGCCCAACAAACTCTGCGAGAACTTGAAAATTTCGCGTCTTAACTCATCTAACTGATTCTGAAGAGCGTCAACTCCAGCTCTTAGACTAGAGTTGTCGCTCCTCAGAGGCGCAAGGTCTACTGCTCTTTTGTTCTCTTTTAAGGCCGCTAACTGACTTTTGATCATCTTGACCTCAGATGTCATTTCCTTTATGAGTCTGTGGGGCTCCCTGGTCTCATAGCCTTGCCAGTCACGAATTGCCTTCGTCTCTGTCAGAGTTGCAGCTATGTCGTGTCTGGCCAGGCCCATCTCTTTTACAAGATTTTTTGTTAATTCAGCAATGGTCTTGTTGTGTGCCCGTTCTATTACCACCAACTCATTTGCGTGTCTTGTGCGCTCTTTCTCCAGGTTGCACATGTGTCTCGACCTTGAGTCCGACAGGGAAAGGACAGTCTCGTATAGAGTCTGGAGGCTTTCTAGCGCGATTAGCTTGCACTCGCGCTTCATGTTTCCTACAGACTCTAACGCATCCTTTCCCTTGAGCAGAGTCTCATTTGCTAGTTTAGTGGCCATGTCCATCTCGACCCCCGTGCGTTTGCCCGATCTGCCGACCAGCATGCTTGGTCTGCTCCTACGCGCCCCGGTGTTAGGGATGTCCATGACTGATGCGGTCGAGTCTGTCTCTGCGTCAGATACTATTTCCTTGGTAGGGGAGACGCCGCACTGATCCCAGTCCTTGATCTTGTCGATCGCAGCCTCAAATGCCGTACTCAACTCTGGAACGGATATGGATTCCTCACCTGTTCCGTCACTGAGGGCACTCTTTGACTCATTTATGGTCTTTGTGGAGGACTTGGGGGAAGTACGATTTCCTCCCTCCGGTACCTGAAGGACGACAGTGGGAACCTTTACACTCTCTGCAGTTTTAGATTTAGGCGGTCGCTCGGCTTTTGATGGTTGCGCTGATCTTGAGGTTGTCAACTTTTTAAGTACTTTTTTGCGGAGGGAAAGGGCTTTTGACGAAGATGGTTGCCCTGCTTCAATGGACTCAGACAAAATTTTTGGGGAGGCTTTTGAAGAAGACATTATTATTTTGTATTTTATTTTTCTACGAGTTAAAATTTAAAACAAGGTTTTTTTTTTGAGAAACTTAAATTTTATATCCTAAATTAGTCTACTTATAACTATGTTCCCTAGCTTAGAAAGCTGCGATGTTTACGCGCCAGGCTGTGATGCTCTGCGTGGTCGAGTAAACAGTGAAGCGGATCGGCAAGGGTAACCCTGGGACCAGAAGATAGGGCTCGTTCTCTTCGTTCTAACGATACCAAACACGAGGTGTCTGTCGCTCGTGGATCCGAAGATATCCGTCCAGGGTGGTTGCGGGTGGTGGAGGGGGAAATTTGAAGTTCTGTTGGGGCCAAATTGTAGAGCTATTTCTTCCAATTTCAAGGACCCCAAACACGGTAGTTCTATCTCGCCTGGATAAGGAGATAAACCGAGGGGGGGTGAGGTAACCCGAGGGGGGAAATTTAAGGGTAGGTTGAATGAGGGCGGGGGGGGGGGGTGGATAGACTCGTGTGGAGGAGTTGGTGGGACCGGAAGCAAGGTCTAGTTATCCCGGTTCAGAGGAGTCCAAACACGGGCAGTCTAGGATATAGGATTACGGAGATCCCTCAAAGTTACCTGATCTTCGGCGGTGTGATCTGCAGCAGAATCTCGTTGTGGAGAGGGCGAAGTCTTGAGGCTGATTTCGGAGTCTTTACGTAGGTCTCGAGAGTTGCTACGACGTCACGCCTCGTGACGACCTTGTCGAAACTGGGTTACACGTGTAGCGAGCGACCGCGAGATTGTAGGTGAAACTGCTCCTGTTGGGTACCTTGCTACTTTCTTCTCCGTGGCCGGATTTTCACGATCTGTACGTCGTTTGATAGGGCTTAAAAGCGGCTACAAAGTGGTGCACTTTAAAAGAGCACAGCACTCACCCCTTGGCCGCTATGCGAGCCCAAACTTCAGTCCTTTCTGCTCCTGAACCCGCTGAGATACAAAGTTGCCCACACGTATCCGGGCGAGTCACACACTAACTCACTTCACTGTATACTTTTTATGCGCGCTGCTCCAAAATTGTATTTTAAAACAATTTTTTTGCGCGGAGCCGATGTTGTATTTATCGTTAATATGTGATGGATCGCATTGGTGGGTTAGAGATTAAAGACATTCATTTATATGCTGACAGTATAATACATGAGACATTTATTATTGACAGAAGACTAAAGAAGGCTCTATGTGAATAACCGAATGTCTTACCAAGCAGCATCTCTAATTCTCGATAGATGTAATCTAGAAGTCTTCTTTTAGGTACAGAGTCAATGTATCGCATATATGACAGGCTTGTTCCAGAGTAGTTGTCTTAAATCTCAGTCTTATTTGGTGAAAATCGATTGCTTCAAATATGACTGCGGTACAATACTTGCCATAGTATAAAAAGATTTAAGAGATTTGGAACGGGAAAGGCTAAGAAACAAACCGCTTTCATATGTGACTCACATAATATATCAATGATATTGAATGAAGCAACTGTTAAAAAAAAGCTAACGTTGGTTACATAAGCCATGAGAGAACCCATCCGCCACTCAGCAGATTGCCGATATAGCCATGAAAGAAATCAACCAGTTTGTCTTCCACACCCACAAGATTACGTACGTACATATTATAGTTACATATGTTCATATTATAATGTGATGTTTATTAATGTCAGAACATCTTGAACTCGCATTCAATCAGCTTTACTTTAAGTCAACCCCTCCAGATTTCGATCAAAGTAATAGCAATGGAAAATATCAATCTATTATTTTTCCATACCTACACAAATATTCGTATATTTAATAGTTACATATGTTCAATACTTATGTGATGTGTGTTAGATGTGAGAATATCTTGAATTGGTATTCAGTCAGCATTGTTTTGAGTCAACTCCTCCGGCTTTCGATCAAAATGTATTATGCGTAGCAACTCGTACGAGGCAAATCCGAGATATAGCGCATATATCCACAGTGACATAACCCCGTAACGAATGCGGCTCTTATTTCACCATTTACATGGTATCAGACTCTTGTATCATTTGTTTGCTCTAAGGCAAATTTGGAAAGAGGAAGGAAAATTAGCCAGTATCGCCTTATCATATCTCTTTACGTCACATCTCCTTTTAGTGGTCGTAAATAAGACAAAGATTTATTTAATAACAAAAACCTTTATCTGCCACTTCTTTGTACATATATATTATAATACATCAGTCCAATAACAAAAATGTAAAAGCTTCTGTATATTCATTCGAAAAATGAAAGGCTGTTGGGTTAATTAAATTTCAATAAGTACCTAATAAGCCTATACCTGGTATTTCTCATAACTTTAAACCAATGCAATACGTGTAAGATTGATATCAAATTTTGTTATTATTGTCTATAATATCAGTTAATTAGTTATATTACGACAGACGTGAAACATAAATTAAATTTAATTAGGTCCCAGATTCAGGTGATCTTAATTAGATCTATATTGCAATACATGCTCACAATAACTAAATATTTAGTTTAAATTAATCCACTATTATGAGGAATTCTAATTAAGTGTTGATTTATACGCTTATCAATTATACAGTACTAGCGACCCGCCGGGGCTTCGCACTGGTGCAAATTAATAATACGAGTACGCAAAAAATATGTATATTTACGACATCACATTAGAAACCTTTATCAGTGTTTCTCTACGATACTTTGCATATACTATACATATCAACTTTCTTCTTGAATCACTCTATCTATTAAAAAATATCATCAAAATCCGTTGCTTACTTTTAAAGATCTAAGGAATATACATCGCAGGAAGCATAGGAACAGACAGCAGAACGCTACTTAGTTTTATACGATGTAGTGATGTTTCAATTGATAAAAACGGTAAGACCTAATTATATAATATAATTTGTCAAAGATCTTTTAAATTAATATTTTTTTAATTCTGTTTTCACAATGTACAAAATTCAGATATTAATAATACAAAATATTATGAGAAAACAATGTGGGCCATGGTGGGCACTTCAAAATGATTTAATACTTAAACAAATAATATGGTTTTTAATATTTAACCCAGAAAGACCGAGTTAGATTTATTATTTATGTCTATCATCAAAAAACTCTTGCAGGTAAAAATAGTTTTTAGTGAATTTCCTAAATAGGATGGTTCATTCTTCGTTCTTAATACCAATCGTTCTTTTAAGTGTACGACTATATGATACTCGTATAATCTTATTATATAGTACCCAATATCTGTGTAATTTGTAAACATTTTTGAATATTTATTTATTATCTTTAAGGAATTAAAGATTATATAATTATAGAATATAATTAGATAATCATAAATTAGATATTGTATAATTAAGAAAAGTGAAAAAAAAAAATAGAACGACTTCCTAACTTGAAATAACTTGTGAAAGAATGTGAGATAAGTGTTTTGAATAAGCATGGTACCGCAACTTCAACAAGTTATTTCATACTTTTCGTGTTGGAAGACGATTTCCTTTTTTAGAATAAAATTATAACCATTCGTTTCATGAGCAGCCACTGCCAGCTAGTTATAATACCCACCGATGCAATCCCTTATTTGGAGCTTCCATTGGTAGTATATCCGCCCTTAATTGGCTGATCACAGTGCAAAAACAGGCAATAAGAACTGTTGTGCACTTCAGCACGGCAATACCCCACTTGCATGATATTTATGACACATTATTTTTATTAAGTAGGTTTTTGGGCTATTTGATTAAATATTTATGTATAGAACATCTCTATGAGCAGATTTTAGACGCAGAACTGCTATTTAAGTATCGTAATTTTCTAAGGTAAAATAGTAGTATGATAAAATAGATAAAACAATAACAAAACGTTAATGTTTTATCAGCAGAACAGGGCGCCAGAATGAAGGAAATCGCAAACTATTTAGCTGACAGAACTTGAAATATAGCGGCTGAGGAAGCGAATACAGATAGTGAATTAATATAAACTAGGGAACATAACTAGGTCGGATATTATGTCGATGTTTTGTCGTGAAGGCCGATAGTGTCGGGTCGTCTTCCTGGCTGTGATTATAATTGCGTTTCTAGATCTGCATATTTATTGAAATCCGGAACGGGCGGAGTTGTATTTCGTTAAGTTTCTCCGTTTTGTCTCCGGTACTGTTATTTTGTCGGTATCGGTTTTAGATAACTAATAAATATATACAATTTATACAAATACTGCTCGTTTAAAACTTATCGCGTCATTGAAAACAGATACCCAAGTTTAACAATTGCAATGAATTGAACAGTAAGGGGTAAGTAGTAGGTTGTAGTAACCACAATCACGTTTTTGAATGTGTGGACAACTAGTATATGGGGGTCAGAGAAAATAAATAAATTTAACTGGTCAACACAATAACGTTTTTGAATGTGTGGTCAACTAGTATATGGGGGTCAGAGAAAATAAATAAATTTAACTGGTCAAAATCACTGAAATCTTAATGTGGCCGATGTATGTAAAAAGCTGCATGTTACACATATTATATTAGGTCCTTACATATGAAATTGGCGTTTTGTATGGGAGGAACAAAAAGTCGAATATTTTTTAATATAATATATTTAATTAATCAAAGTATGAACCAGTATTTTCTATGCACTTTTGCCATCTCATAGGTAGTTCATTGATCCCTTTACTAAAAAAACCAGTCGGACGGGAATCAATAAAATCTTTGAAGGCGATTTGGACTGCCCCATCGGAGTTGAATTTTTTCCCTTGCAAGAAGTTATCCAAATTTCGAAAAAAATGGTAATCTGTTGGAGCAAGGTCCGGGGAGTACGGAGGATGTCTTAGACTTTCCAATTGAAGCTCTTCTAATTTAGTAGCCGTCTGTAGCGCAGTGTGTGGTCTAGTGTTGTCGTGAAGCAGCAGTGGCGTGGAGCGATTGACCAGCCTAGGTTGTTTAGCCGCTAGCTTTTCCATCATGGTTTGCAATTCCTGACAATAGACATCAGCCGTAATAGTCTGGCCAGATTTGAAAAAACTGTAATGAACAATACCGGCACTAGTCCACCAAACGCTTACAAGTAACTTTTTTGGGGTTAATTTTCGCTTGGGGCAGGATTTGGCTGGCTGGCCAGGATCTAACTATTGCGCTGAGCGCTTCCGATTATCGTAAAGAACCTATTTTTCATCACAGGTAATGATTCGGTTTAAAATACCTTCATTATTGTGCCGGTTTAGTAATGTAACGCAGCAGTCGACGCGCGTTTGCCGGTTTGTTTCAGTCAATTCGTGAGGTACCCACCTTTCAAGCTTTTTAATCTTCCCAATTTGCTTCAAGTGAATTAAAACAGTTTTATCACTAACATCGCAGCCTGCAGCTAACTCGGACGTGGTTTGCGATGGATCCGCTTCCACAATAGCCTTCATCTCTTCATTATCAACTTGAGTCTCAGGCCGTCCACGGGGCTTGTTCTGCAGGTCGAAATTTCCAGAACGAAAACGTTGGAACCAAAAACGAACTGTGTTTTCTTTTGCAACACGACCGCCATACACATCATTCACCCTTCGAGTTGTTTCCGCAGCACTAGTGCCACGGCGGAACTCGTACTCGTAAATAATGCGATATTTAAGGTTTTCCATTTTGTAAAATGAGTGACGCAAACAGAAAAAAACAGAAGAAAAAAAACAAATGAATGACGATCATCGAAGCACAAATACATGAGTCTATAGCTGTACAAATTTGAATTTGGAATTCCTTACCAAAGAGGAGAAATTCGTGATTAAAGTGGCCAGTACGAAAAACGCCAATTTCATATGTAAGGACCTAATATATAAATTATAAATGTCTCATGTATTATATTTACCTTACCCTTTGAAGAATACATACGTGATAACATGTTGTTATGATATGTGTCTTGAATGATAACATGAAGATAGCATATAAAGTTCAAGTCTACAAACATACTGTGTATACAGGGTTATTGGAAAAATGCTAATAACCTCTTAGGGTTGACTGCTGCTAGTCCTAAGAAACATTTGAGATTAATGTTTTTTTTTTGTTTTTGCGAGGACCACCTGATGTTAAAAGTCTCTTGTGCCTGTAATTTATTATTTCATATGTTTTATTACTTAGCTCGATGTAAATATTCTAAACTCTATTTAAAGGGAGCGCGGCGCGGTCCAGTGTCTCTTCTAGCCTGCGCGCCTAATGAGTGATATCGTTATACTTCGTTCACTATATAGTTGTAGTAGTAGTAATTGTAGTGTTGTATATAATTTGTTCTGTTTTGTTGGTAAAGTTACACGCCTGAAAAAAAAATCAAGTACTAAGCAATATATATATAATATATAACTCATACATACACTCTAATTTTATTCAGATATGCTGAAGAGCATTAAACTAAAGCTATTAAATGTACAAAGCGTTTAAGATAATTAATCATAAAGGCAAAGTAATTTTCACAATCAGAACTATCTAAGACTGAAACTGAACTAAACTAAAAATTTCAGATAACTTTTGAGGGTCAGTAATTCTAGGTAGATGATTATGAATTCAAGGTTAGCCGGAACAATATCTTCAACTACATCATCACTTACCATAAGGTGAGATAGTGGTCAAAGGCTAGTCTATCACCTACAAAAAACACCTAAACATTTACCTAGACACTTGCTTACCTATACACAAAGTCAATGTTTGTAGAAAAACTGTAAAAGTCTTTTTAATGCAAATGATACTGTTTCCATCAGAATAAAAGTTGGTATTCGTGTCGCCAGTATAACCCTTTGACGGGCCCTCGTAAACTGCCAAAGCATGACCGGAGGCATAAAATTTGGAAACATATAAGGAGGTTTAGGATCACAACAATGCGTAAAAATAGAGATCACCTCGTTTTATTTTGACATAGCTACTGAATATATTCCTTTTTTATGAATAAACCAAATAGTCATAAAATTCTGTAGATGCTGCCGGCAACTTCGTCCAGTTCAAACATTTTTATCCGTATCCAGAAAAACAAACTTTTATATCTACTCAGTTGTTACGAGGTAGTTGTAATAAATATTGGAGACACAATAATGTGATTCGTATTCTGCCAATTTGTAAGTAACCATTTTAAGATGGAAACGCACGTATGCTTAAAAAATTCAAACATTTCATATTTTATGTACTTGTTTAGGTAACTTAGATACTTATTGTACAAGATCATGCAATTTGCAACATAAGGATAATATTTCTTATATTATTTTAAAAAGCAATTGAACAATTATGAAATTGTTCTTTTTTAATAACCTCTTTTATTGACTTGAGGTCGGGCTCAGGGTCAATAGGGACCCCACTACCGACTACATGGTGTTCTGTCGTCGTCGACCAGTAGTAGGGGTCGCGGGGTCACTCGCACTCTCATCCGCAGCCCCATCGACGTCGCTGCCCGCTTGAACGGGCTCAGCCTCTGAGAATTACTTCCCCCCAATGCCGCTTCGTGGAATGCCCTGGAACACGAGGGCATCCACATCTCATGAGGACCTAACCCAGATGGGTGGTGCTGGTTGTCCCTATGGCCGACACCCCAGGTCCTCTGAGCGAAGACGGAGTGTGAGCACGATTGGCTCGCCTCCGTGTCCGCGCTTTGCAGAGCGGAACAGAGCGAGGATCTCTCTCCCTTTCCCGCTCCCCCGCCTCCCTCTGTGAGTGAAAGAACGGTAACCTCTTTTTGCCGGCCTCTCCTTGTCGGGGAAGCAATTTTCACCCCTACCCATATCAAATATAATCAGTCCATTACCATTAGCATAAAATTTTGATTAGGTACGAGTGTGCAGAATAACCTCCAAATATCTCACATATGATTAAGTTAAAAAAATACGCGCCCCAGCTTTTTTATATTATTTATTTCATTTTTCTCCTAAGACATTAGCGTCCACCTTAAACCATTTTAAGGACGCATACTTTATCAAGTTTATAATTTTACCCCATTTTCGAGGCTCGAACTCGCTTCGTTCAAATTTGTGCCTATTACTACCGCGCTTTTCAACTTCGCTACAGAAATCGATAGAAAATATGGGAAAAAGATAAATACACCGTGAAAAACTTGCATAAGCATAAGGGTGACAACACATGGGATATTATGTAGAGGACATACTAAAAAGACTCCCAACAAATCATTCAACAGTTTGGATTTAATATGTTTTGACACGACTGTATGTGTGTCAGTTCCACTGGAATAAAGAAACTTACATACACACGTGTATGTGAGTTTTTATATTACCTATCTATCTACCATAACTTTAAAATGCCTGAACAGATTTGGTTGAATGTATGGGGTTTCCCCCGTGGGGTGCCGGGTTAGAATTGCACCGCCCATATCATCCCGTGGGTGTCGTAAGAGGCGATTAATGGCAAAATAATGGAAGGTGGGCACCAGAGCCTTCAAAAAAACTGTGATCACCAAGCCGCCTACCAAGCGTGAGGATTATGGCAAATACCATCTAAATAGGAGAGGCTATGTTCAGCAAAGGGCGATACGGCTGATATAGTATCCGTATAGTATCGGTAGAATCGTTTCGTCACCTTGAGTGACACTAGTTATACATGTCCATTACAGTTTACAATACATAATCACCAGTTTAACGATTAATATATTTGGAGCAATCCATCCTTAAAGCATACAATTATTTAAGATTGTAAATTTGTGTTTTTTATCTTGAATAAATTATTTTAATAACAATTATTTATTATAATAATAAAACGGGGACTGTAACAAATTATCATTTAATTATTTTTTAGTGTAGGGAATGGGTTAATTTGTTTTAAAATATTTATAAGCATAAAGAAGAAGCTTGGGAGGCACTATGCGTTCGGGTCTTGAAATTTGACATATTGTGAGGGAATAAATTAAAACAGCCGGATATAACAGACAGCTACTTTAATATACAACTAAATTAAATGTACTTGCGGTTTTTATTGCTTTCTAATTAAACTGTGGTAGCTGTGTTCGCGTATATGACGCGATGAGAACCTTTTCATAAGAAATACAGCCTAAAACAATTATCATAAATTACAAATAAAATACACGCTTATTAAGTTATGGTTCCATAAAAGTTGGTTCTGTGGTTCGACATATCACAATAAAAAAACTAGTAATGAATTGCATCTTAAATGTCCACTAATTGAAGCAGTGATTGCTCAGTGGCATTGGCTATGGAATGCCGCGTAGCAGGTCCATGGTTCGAATCCCGCCGCGGGCTTTGGCTTCACCGCATGGTTGAAGGGCATTCTTCTAATGCCCGCCTGACTAGCGACCACTCAAGTAGTAGTACCACCAAGCACCTAACGGCGTGTTCCGGCACCTGTCATTGACAGCCCGTTATTCAAGGTTAAGCCTGTTAACACCTTCAACCACATCATCACTTACCATCAGGTGAGATTGAGGTCAAAAGATTACCTTACAATCATATATATATATATATATATATATATATATATATATGTATAACTAGTGGTACATTTATTATATTAGATGATTTTTAACAAGACTTTCCAAATAGTTAATAATCACTATCGTCTTAGGCCGAAACTTCTGACAATAGCTTTAGATTAATGTTTATGTCAGTCAAAGCTACCTGCTGGAAATCTTGATTGTGCTCTGCCTTTTGATCAAAGCAGTCGCTTTTAGAGTTTAACTATATTTAAACATGCTCACCGTACCTACTACGGGGGTATTTTGATATAAGCGTGACCGTCTGCTTTATGCTGGTTCATTGCAAAAAATTTGAAGCGCTCGTAGCGAAGTTTACTTAGCTGATCTTAACCGATCAGCAAAGTTAAGCAACGTCGCCCGCGGTCCTGAGCTGTATGGGTGACCGCCAGTGACATTACTACTGAGCGCTTCCGTGCTTTGGAGGGCACGTTAAGCCGTCGGTCCCAGTTGTTGTCTAAGGTTGGCAGTCGTTATAGTATAGTGGTAAGGCATTTTGCGAACGCCCGCCTGGATAGCTAGTAGAATATACTGGATATTCTCTCGAGTAGGAAATCGGTCGCCAAGCACCTAACGGTGTGTTCCGGCAGCTGTCCTTGAGAGCCAGTACTTCTAAGTTAGCCTGAACAACATCTTCAACCACATCATCACTTACCATTAGGTGAGATAGTGGTCAAAGGCTAACCTATCAGGGAAAAAAAAACTAAACTTTTTTATTAAACTGTGTATCTGTATAGAGGACGAAACAGGAAACGATTTTGTATATACGAGTATACTATTGAACACGTAGTTCTCGAAGAAATTCGTTAAATAACACAAACATATGTTTGATAGAAAAGCGCTGACTTCGTTCCTATTTGGTATCTTAACCTTTTTTTTAGCAATTCAACACTCCTTTGAAAAAATCAGCACTACAAACTCAAAATAGCTGATTAAAGATATATATTTGAGAAGTGGCCACTGCACTGATTAATTACTATGAACAATATGGGCGTTATGGTGCGTTAAAACCCATCTCTAGCTACGAGTAGGAACCTATTGAGTAAGCTTCATCTTTGACAACCCGTATTATGTCACTGCGGAACGGAGCTTTAGGCAGAGTCTTTTTATACTTAAAGATTAACCCCCTTACTTATAAAAACATCGCTATGTAGTTGCTAAGTAATGGATAACTAAACAGTGTTTAAGTAATGCTTAAATATTTCTTACTTATAAACGCTACATAGCACCTGTTTATTTAAGCAATGGATAATGAGGTCGAACGTATTTTAAACTGACAACATTGTACTAAAAAGTATTATGAATGACCTAAATGGCCAAATAGCATGTATCTATTGCTAAATATCTTGAAATTAAAAAGTTAATATAATACTTTTCTTTGTATAGTACCACCAACTTAACTGTGCAGTTTTCGAGGGCGCTACTGGTCAAGGAAATCAACTACGAACTGTCACAATTTGAAGGAATGTTGTAGTTCTTTTTTCTGCCACCTGAACAGATAAGTTGGTGGGTCTGTAACTAAATCAGCTGATCAGAAATATGGGCGCCATCTTGTTACTTAAAATTTAAACAAGGGTGGGACAGTGTTTATATTGACAGCTGATTTAAGCAGTACTTAGGAACTGGATAAAGTTATGTAGCGTTTATGAGTAAGAAATTTTGCTAATCAGCGGCTAAGTAATGTTTAAAATTTAAGTAGCGTTTATAAGTAAGGCTGTAAGATTTTACTACGAGTTCTACCTCACAATATGATAAGTGAGACTTATAATATGCCTTACTCATCATCTTAAATAGGACGTTGCTGCACATTATGCGCAAAGCAGAGCCTTGGCCTAACTAACCGAAAGAATGAAATTATGGTCTCAATATGTTATTGGCTATTTATGCTGTTAATGAAAACGTATACGTAAGTCACACTAAAAATTATGCATAATTTAAAAAAACAACATGTTCTAAACAAAATATTATGTTTATTAGTTTTAAAAATACTCTCCTTTACACTTTATACATCTTTTCATGCGATAGAACCATTTTTTAAAACAGGAGGACCACAGATCTGAATGCATGTTTTTTACGTGCTGGTTGAAAGCTATCACTGCCTCTTTGGAGTTGGTAAAAGTGAGACCTCTCAGCAAATCTTCGATTTTGGGGAAAATACAGAAAGCACAGGGTGAAAAAAAACGCGATCATTTTTTTACCAACGTTTCTCGCCCGCTTCACTTTTATTGGCCTATTCTCATTTTCAAACACCCATTCACAAGATTGGTGATTTTTTCGGGTTCAAAACAATAAATTCCCGTTCCGTCTCCTGTGACAATGTCATAAACAGCAATAGAATGTTCGTGGTCGTACTTCAGTAGCATCTGTGAGCACCGGTCCACGCGAGCCCGCTTCTACTCCGCTGTCAGTTCATGAGGGATCCAACGACAACAAAGTTTCCGAACTTTTAATTCTTCGTGTAAAATTTTCTGAATTTGGCTCATACCAATCCACAATAGTCTTCAAATTGTCTCATTAGTAATCCGCGGGTTTTCTTCAATTAGCCGCTTAACAATAGCTACACTATTTTCTTTGACGGTAGTTAAAGGCCGCCCTTCACGAAATTCGTCATGTAAAGAAACCCAACATGTCTCAAATTCAGCAAACCATTGCCTCATAGTGCTCAAACAAAGTGTCTCTCTCCCAAAAGCATTTCGACGTGCGGCACAGTCTTGCGGAGAGAGAGAGCTTTTAAAATCATAAAACAATATCGCTCTAAAATCTTTTCGAATTAATTCGTTTTTTTTGCTTACGTAGAACTTTTAAGTGTGAAAAAAAAAACAATTGACAGTTGATTTCCCGCCAATTTTTTTTAATTACTAAAGCAGTTGCAAGTCGTTGAAAAAAATATAACATTCGAAATTCAAATAGTTCCGATTAGCGAGAAGTGCAAAACTTTTAGTGTGCCCCATGTACGAGTATACAGGGTTATTGGTAAAATGCTAACAACCTCTTAGGATTGACTTTTGCTAGTCCTTACAAACATTTTGAGATGTTTATTTTTTGTTTCTGTTTTTTTCATTTTTTTCTGTATCTTAATGTGTATTAGACGGAATAAGCATGTGGACCACCTGATGTTAAAAGTCTCTTGTGCCTGAAATTTAATATTTCATATTTTTTATTACTTAGCTCGATGTAAATATTCAAAACTCTATTCAAAGGGAGCGCGGTGCGGTCCAGTATTGCCACGGTGGCGCTCTTGGCTCGGAGATAATCAAAACCTAAAACAATATGTTTTCTAGTACGTGGGTCACTTTTATGTTCTGTGTGTTTAAAAAAAAACGTTTCAAAATATTTGTTAGGACTGGCAAAAGTCAACCCTAAGAGGTTGTTAGCATTTTACCGATAACCCTGTATATTATGTATCACTCTATGGTAAGAATATTATTTAGTCTTCATATATGACATAAGGGTAGGATGATGAAAAAAGATGGTGCTCACTAGGCATGAAGTGGGAACTGGATACAAGATGCCTTGTTTTGCAACATTTTTTTACCGGCTTGACTAAAACCTATTTATCAAATTGAGTTAAAAAATACTATCATTGTAACATAATAATCTTGTTCAATAACTTCGCCAAATCTATTTGATTAAAGCTCGAATTGAATCAAAATTCTCGTCTTATATAAATAAGATTATCAAAATATCTCTACCATGGTTGCTTGGTTAAAATTTGTTCATATTATAGACTAGAGGATTAAACAGTGCGTAACGCTACCCGTACCATCTACGGTTTATCTGTTCCGCATTTGTTAATTAATTTGGCGCACCTAAAAATGTTCGGTATTATCAAAAAAATATATAATATGATGATTCAAAGATTAGTTTATATATTTTTTTATTTTCTACGTTGGCTTATACTTTCACACAAATAAACCAATTTAAAAAACGTGTATATGTGACACTCCTAGGTGAATATTTCTGAAACATATTTGTCTTACTCATCGACAGTAGTGATTAAAATCGATGACCACGAAATTAGTTAGCAAATGGCACAGAAGTTCTTAATTTTCACCTTCAAAAATTCTTTTGGTTGTCTGGTCGTGTGAGAGGTAGTATTGTCGTGGTATAAGATGATACGGCGTTTACAGCTATTTCTAAAGTGTTCGTCAAAAACTTCCAGTAATAAAATGGTCACTCACCAATTCACTGAACCACGATTATCTTAAGCTACAGTAGCCACATGCCCTTTATTTTAAACGAATGATTACTCATGTTTAAAAATAGGATCTAAGTGTCACCTTGTCGTTGGTTCGGCTCCATACGGCCTATTGTTGCTTTATTTAGGGAGTTTACTATCAAACCATATTTCATCACCAGTCGTTGAATCTATTAAGCATGGCATTGACGAAATTACGCGGTCCGTTTTCTGAACCCAGTCAAATTATTGCGAGGGATTCATCGCGAGCACAGCTTTTGCTTACTCAAAGATTTATGTAGGATTACCTAATTGTATCTGACTCATGCCTCTGCCAAAGGATGCCCGAATATAAGGGAAGGTCACATGCCTGTCTTTTTTAATCATACGGCTCACAGCGTCGATGTTTTAGTAGTTTTTTCGCAGCGGTAGATGGGCGACCATCGCGAAATCCGTCACCGAGATTTACACGACCGCGCTTGAATTCTGCATACCTATTACATATAAATGATAACGTAAACTTAATTTATCAATGTAAACTAAACTAATTGATCAAGGTAAACTAAACAAACGTTTACTAAACTTTAAACACTTGTACCGTTTAAATAAAAATAACATCCTTTATTGAGTGAAACAACGGCATAATACAAGATATAATATAATTCTCTTTATCAATTAAGAAATTGTAATGTTATATTGTTAAATGTTTCGGAAAATCGTTACATAAATGTAAGAAAATTAAATTATGAACTTAAAATGTGTGCTAACCAGTTTAGTAACTGTAGATTTGTTGATGTTAAAGACCTTCGTCTACACTATAACTATTATCAAACTTCTTCGAAGTTAGACTTGATAGCTTTTAAGTTAAACATCGAGATTACCCGCATAGAGGAAGAATCAAACCATATACAGTTTGAGTTGAGAGAAAATGAAAACGCTCATGCAGACTATGTAACTAATCAAAATAGTAAAATTTGTTTTCGTCCCTAACATTAATAAAACGTATCCTTCCACTGACTTTAATATCCAGGAGGTGAATTCTAATCAGATAATTTTAAGAATTTTACATCAGAATATAGCAGGTCTCTGTGCTAAGCTTGATAATATAGAAATAGCGTTATCGATATTGGCAGATCAAAATAAAGAGGTTGATATATTATGTTTTAGCGAGACATTTGTAAAACAGGGTACAGAAAATAATATTATTCTTAAACATTTTAAATTGGCAGCAATATTTTCTCGAAATAAATGCAGGGGAGGGACTTGCATACTAGTAAAAAAATATCTCAACGTGAAAAGTGTATGTGTTCCATCCTATATAGCAACCAAAGATTATTTTGAGTGTTGTGGCGTAGAGATAATTGGTCTTAACATCGTTTTGTTCAATATTTATAGAGTATCAGATACAAGGAAATCCCACATAGAGTTATTCCTTCACAAGCTTGAGAAATTGCTAAATTATGTAACCGATGAATTTAGAAGAAAAAAAGTAGTGCTTTGCGGTGACTGGAACATAAATATTATAAAACAGAACTCTGCCACAAAAGAATTGTTAAGTCTTTTGGAAAGCTATAATTTTCAAGTACATATCACAACAGCTACTAGATTAACATCTTGCCTTGATCAAATCGCCTCTAACATTAAACAAGTAAAATCAGAGATACATTCTCTTGGCTTGTCTGACCATGACACAGCTCAAACAATTACATTGAAGGCAAAGAAACAGAAAGCCTTAACTCATTGGTTTGAGAACAAAAGAGATTATAGTCTTGACAATATGAGAAAATTCACTGAATGTATGCGTTCTCTTTCCTTCACAGAAGTATACGAGTCGCAAAATTTAACTGAATCTTTTGAACATTTACACAATACAATTCGTTTATTCTATAATTTATGTTTTCCTACCATAAAAGTGAAATTTAGTAATAAAGCGTCAAAGCTGAGCTGGCTAACAAAAGGAATTAAAAACTCAAGTAAAACAAAGCGGCAGTTATATATGACTTATAGGAGAAACAAAAAAAATAAGAGAGTAAATAAAATGATCTTTTATCAATACAACTCTATTTTTAAAAGATGTATACACAAATCGCAAAAAATTACAAACAGTAGACAAATACACAATAATAAGAATAAATGTAAAGCTACTTGGAATGTAATTTCATCTACCATTGCTGATAATTTATTTAATAATGACATTGAAACAATAAATTTAAATAACATGACATACAACAATCCTAATGACATATGTAATATATTGAACAATTATTTTAAGAACTTGACATTACAACAACCAATGATTCAATGTAACATAAATTTAAATAATATTAAAATAAACCCATACACTATTTTCTTAAGTCCCGTTGATCCTTCTGAAATCGAAAGAATTATTTTATCTTTAAAAAATACCAAAACTAGCGGTTATGACGAAATTTCTACGAAGGTATTAAAATGCTGTGCTGAATGGATAAGTCATCCTCTCTCTCACGTAGTTAACTTATCTTTTATAGAGGGCATCTTTCCTGAGCAATTGAAGGTTTCCATTATTAAACCACTTTTTAAGAGCGGTGATAAGGCAGACCCAAATAATTACCGACCAATTACTATAGTACCAATAATATCCAAAATTATTGAAAAAGCCATGCATAAAAGATTAAATAATTTTATAACCAAGCACAATATATTAAAAAATGAGCAGTTTGGCTTTCGTAAAGGAAGTTCAACAGCTCTTGCGTGTTTTAATTTGGTAAAAACTGTTACTGAGATTATAAACAGTGGGGGATCAGTAGTATCACTATTTCTAGACTTAAAAAAAGCTTTTGACTTTGTAAATCATGGTAAACTTATAAATAAGCTGGAACGGTATGGTATCAGGGGTATGGCGTTGGATTGGATATTTAGTTATTTACAAAACAGAAAACAGTATACTGAAATTACAAGAGTGGTAAATAAACAAAAACACTTCATAAAACAAAAGTACTCTTCTGAATCCACTGTATATAATATCGGAGTACCTCAGGGCAGCATTCTAGGGCCTTTACTATTCCTTATGTACATAAATGACCTTCCGGATTTCACTTTGCATAATTGTATACTATTTGCTGATGATACCACAGTTATTATAAAATGTGACAAAAATGAATCTCCTGAACAAGTTATACGTAAAACTATAGAAGACGTAATTAATTGGACGGAAATTAATAATTTAAATATAAACATGAATAAAACTAATATTATGCAATTTACTTCATATAATTCCATTCCATTTAATCTTGACATATCATTTAAAGATCAAAAAGTAAATGAGGTACAGTGTTTCAAATTCTTGGGATTGATTTTAGATATACACCTAAACTGGAAAGATCACGTCTCTGCTGTATGTCAAAAACTAAATCGCTTCGTTTTTGCACTGAAGAAACTAAGTCAAACCGTTTCTGCTGAAGCTGCTTTAACAGCTTACCACGGATACATTTCATCGGTCCTCAACTATGGTCTCATAATGTGGGGAAACTCAGTAGACTCAGAGAAGGCATTCAAAGTGCAAAAAAGATGCGTCCGAGTTATCAATAAAGCATGGTATCTGGACAGCTGTAGGCCTTTATTTAGGCTTAATAATATTTTACCACTTCCATGCATGTATATCAGAGATTTATGCATATTTGTCAAACAAAACTCTTCTTATTTCAAAGCTCGTAGTGAAATTTTTCCAAGACAAAAACGCAATCGTTTTAAAAACTTATTATATCAACCACGCTGCCATAAAGATATATATAAGAGAAATGTTTATAATATGTGCATAACTGTTTATAATAAATTACCAGACGAAATAAAGATATTAGAGGGTCATGTTTATAGGAATAGGCTAAGTCAGTGGTTATTAGAAAACTGTTTTTATAGCATTAAAGAATATATGGAGGTTTAGTAAGATATAGATGTAATTAATATTTAGATTAAATTGTTAATATTACTAGTGTATTTTTAGCATTAGCTTTAAATATTTGCACGTCTGCTTGCAGGCAGAATACAGCGACCACGCATTTTACACAAGAACTCAAAATGTACATACATGATTGTATTCTTGCAAATAAATTATTTGATTTGATTTGATTTGATTTGATAGTTATGGAGCTCTCAAAATAGATTCTTGAACTGTGGAATAGGACTCAGGCCTCTTTTGCCAATATGGTTTGGAATAATAAGTCGTTTTGTTTTCGAGACTCTGATGAGCTATCAAATTACACTTATAATCTTAGTAAATCACAATCTCACTAGTTTGACCGATGAAGGTTGATAATGCAGACACGCAATTTATTAAATAACGCCACAAATTATAAACAATGTCAACTTTTAAATATAACCAACAGTTTTCTACCGCTGAAGACTTGCATTTCCATTGATGGTCATTACTTTTTAAATATTAATTATGCGAGTGACCAGTTCCGGAAACATATAGAGCGACAAATGTTCCTCACTACTTACAAAGATAGATGTCATAACCTCACTGACTTCCGGCATACATATGCAAGTTGTAGCATTTTATTTCAGACTTTCCTGCCTTGTCAGTTATTTTGTCTAGGGTACGCGGATGAACTGATGAAGGGTTTGCAAAAGGCAGCCAGAGATTAGCTATATATATTTTTTATATTTTTTTTTACCGTCGGTATTCCTTTATTAACAAAATACTACGAACTATATACAACACTACAGCTACTACAATAAAAGCATTTAAATCCCTATAAGCCATTGCAGACTCATAGGCAGTCCTAATGCTCTAGCCCACTACCAGTTGGCAGCGTGCCCAGCATGCTGGCAGCATTGCCCCGTTGAATTGCAATGCTTATTCAAAAAATAATTATAAAAATAATAAACTGATTTCTAACATTTAACAGTACGAAATAACATATGGCAGTCGGACTATGACTGTACTATATGAGCCAAAAGTTGCAAAAACGATGAAATCATTCAGGTATATGAATACTTTTTAGTTCATTCATTGTAACTAAAAACTAGCTAACCGATATTGATAAAATTTAAATGAGGCCTACTTGGAGTATTTATATATATTCACCCTAACAATAAAAACTTCATCAAAATAAAGTTATGAATGGCTAAGTCGCCAAAGCTAAGTATAATCGTGTAACAAACATATATAAAAACCATATATACACAAAATACATGCAGTGAAATTCAGAACCTCCTTTTTTGAAAGTCGTAACCGACTCACACGAACGGATAAGAATAATGTATTCTTCTTTCGATAACGATTCATAAGTAATGACGTAGGAACATAACATTACCTATCAGCTCTAGCGAGATCGATTAAAAAAACATACAGTGGAATTCAGAACCTCCTTTTTTGAAAGTCGTAACCGACTAACACGAACGAATAAGAATAATGTATTCTTCTTTCAATAACGATTCATAAGTAATGACGCAGGAAATAATACTTTTTTTAGCTACTGCTGCTGGGTTGGCTATAGATAACTTTATCTTTAATTAAGTGAAATATCAAAGAATGTATTATGAATGCCTGTAGGCATTCATTAAACGCTCTTGTAAGGGTCAACATGGACTAAAATGTATGTTATGACCAAGTACTTAAACATATAACAAACTAAAATGAACAAATGAACATACTAAAATGAATGACCTAGAATGGGAACAGGCTCTCATAAACAGCCGGAACAAATAGATGCTTGTCTAGTTTATTAGGCCATCAGTTAGGGGTTGTCTGGAATAGACCGCTCTTAGCAATAAAACCGCCCATTTTTTCATAGTACGTTCATGTTATAAGTTTCAAAATATATATATAGTACCAAATAATGGTTATTAATCTATTCTAGTTACTTATCTTTTACTGTAAGGTATCTCAGAATACTCGTTTAAAGTATTGGGATGTTCAAATCTGCAGCAGAATTTTATAATGAACGCACAACCAGCAGGTGACCCTTACTAGTACTGGAGTACCGTTGCTTAATGATGTATCTTAATTTACAATATAAGTTGTAAATATCTTATTACTTTCCGTCAGTTTCAAAATAAATCTGTCGTAATTATTATCATATCAATGAAAAAACACAAGTAAATAATTAGTGAAGCACAAATAAGGAATATTAGAAATCACAGAAAATGTAAGTTAGTATTAATATTAAATTTTGTTATAACATCAATTGTAATTAATGAGTGAATTCATGGATTTCAAATGTTTACTTTCGATCACTATTACTTATTATGAATATATATTCTGAAACTACAAAAACTATACTAAAATCTAAATAACTAAGATACAGTGTTCTTAAAATGAACTAGCACAATCTCAAAGATGTAATCATAAAGCCTTTTAAAAAACGAAAATGAAAATAATTGAAGAACTTATGGAGGAAAGTCGTGTACAAAAAATGTAATAGAAAGTTTTTTGAAACTGAATTGAAAACGTGATAAACAAACTTCCAGTTACATCAAACCTAAACATAATATCTAATATCATGCATGTTACAATATATCCAATAAAAAAATTAATAACTCACATCTTCCACGAATGATCCAATAATCACTTAATAATAACCAAGTTTTATTAAGATAGTTGTGTTCACAAGTATCGATAAAATTTCACTCGGTTCAACTGACAAAAAGCACTTTGCACGGAGTTTGACAAGCATTCAATACGAACGTAGTACTCGTAGATGTGCTACGGCTTCGAGACGTAGCTCGTAGCGCGTGGCTACGAGTGTGCGCGGGACCGGCGAGTGGTTGGAAGTCTAGGGAGCAACTGAGCGCCCCACTGCTGCAATGATCGCTCCCGCGCGGATGCAAAAGCCTTCCCCTTTATTACCGTGTCTTTAGGATATTTAATGCGCAATTGAGCAATAAACGTATGCACTTATATTTTATTCTTCGATAACAGCTTCGTAAAGGATCAGCTGATGTTTTTAGATTCTTACAGCAAAGGGCTGCGTGTTCTTACAATAAGGAAATATATGTTTTTGTTTTTACTTTCATCATCTTCCTAACGGCTGGGGTTAGTTACCTATATATAACATATGTGTTTGTGAAATTAATACTGATTACATGAATAAAAAAAAATCAGTAAATGTTCAACTCGAAGTCAATTTATTTAATAAATTTTGACCTCACCATGTTCTTTTAAGGGTCAGATACAAAATTTTACTTTTGAAATAAGGTTATTGTGCTAAGTTCACCAATTATGCACCCTTTCGAGTATAGAGCCACTGTTAGAAGAACGGCCAAGAAAGTTATTTTTAAATGTATTTACTCATTTACTATATGTAACATACTCGTAAGTCTGTTACTAAGTTATTGCAATATACATTTAAATTAAATACGTAATAGTACATTATGATACAAGTGTGTGATGTTGATTATTATACACGAGACGATATAGCACGGGAACCGTAGACACGCGTGTCATACGACGTTTTTTAACACTCTCGCAAAGAACAAATTTTAATACGAAAATTTCGTACTAAGTAATTAGGTTTTTTTATGTTTTGTTATGTTAATCGGTATCCTCTACCGATAAAAGATGCATTTTGTCCCAAGTGACGAACTGCACTCCGCCCGTCACCTTGAGACATTCAGTTGTTAAGCCTCATCATGTGCCTGTAATTTTACTGGCTCTCAAAGACTGCTGCCAGAACACACTGTTGATTGTTTGAAATTAATGTGGATTCTATGTAAATACGAGTATATTGACTGATGTAAAGTTAATATTGAAAATATTTTTTTTTTACAGTATAGTCAAATTCCGTGTGGTTTCGGTATTACCCGTTGCTCCCCTTAAGTTGAATAAGTGCGGGAGATATTAGCTCACTAGGAGTAAGGCGAAGCGGCACCTAGAGGCAACCTTAAGAGCTTCTGGCGCAAACCCACCCGAATCCCACACGTATCCACTTGAGAAGGTTGGGTTTTTTATGTTTTTATTTTATTTGAATGAACCGTCTTTGATAATTTGAGAAGTTCATATGTTTTTTTTTGTATTATATTATTCATTTTAATTATTTTTTCATAAGTTTGGCAAAAAAAAAATTTTTGGAAATTTGTATTTATATGTATTTCATTTAGAACTTTCAAAACATTTAAAGACCCTTATTTTATTATTGAGTTACCGTCACGTTTCATACATTATTAGAGATCTGTCAAAAATAAGTTCTACCATTTCGAATCATAAACAATTGAAGTAATTTTTATAATTAACGTATTTCTTTTTCATATCGTATCTCAATAGTTTGACTAGCCCTGTATTTCAAGTAAATAATTTAATAATTAATTTGTAGTGCAAATTATTGTTACTTTACGCTGGGATAAATTCATATTATAGCATAAAGTACAATCACATTCGATTAACAAGATCAACACATAATTGGATTGATAGCAAAGTAAGGATGAACAATGTTATTCTATTAAGCCGCGACGCGTACAAGTTCGCATAAATAGAAATATGACTATTTTCATCTTCATCGCAACGCTCAACCGCAAGACAAATGAAATTCCATTACGATATTAAAGAAAATCCCAAAAGCCGACGGTGGCTTTATGAAAGAATTTAATAATAAAGAGCAGGATATTATTCAATTTTTCCTGAAAACAAAGATGGAGCAGGAAGAAAGTCCGTTTCCACCTGGGGCTCAGGGGCAGTCGAATTTATTAGCATTCAAATGATTTATAACTAGCAAGCGGCAGCTGAATATTTTCTGATTCGTCTTAAATTAAATTCTTTCTTTCCTTTGACTGGATTTCATTAAGAGTAACGAAATGCCAAGGATATGAAAAAGATAATCTGTGAAAGGAATGAGCGGTGCGATGCGGCTGTGGCGCGCGAGGTATGGCCTGCTGTACCGCAGCGATGCCAAAAGATTATAATAAACAAAGATTATTAGGACGGTTTACACAAGGAAAAATTCGAACTATGATTCGAAACTTCAAAAAAAGGAAGTCCAAATTGGTAAGGCAGGTCTTGGCCCCAGGAATAAATGGTTGTGGGTTATTATAGTATAGAATTCGTGGTTCGATCATTTTCCTGCCATTGTATTTTTTAAACATTATTGTTAAATTGCTTACTACAATATACCAGTATTGGTACTTATTACTCTGTGTGTCGACCAAGGAGTTTTCTGTGTTATATTAATTTTCCAATAAAAAGCAACCTAAGAGGTTTCGTACCTCAGTAATTAAATTTACGAACATCAGATATTAGCGTATGTATATCAGATATTATTCTCCTTTCTGCTGGTAGTGGTAAGTGCAATAATATGTTACCAAACAATTCGGTGGTTCTCGAGCATAATGTCGTAGTTGAAAAAACCTCTGTAATAAAATACATCAAGGGAGCAAAACGTCCTCAATTTAGAAAGTAGTAGCTTTTACCACGCAGAATGTTCTTGTAACAAAACGATCCTAGTTTAAATGGTCACGATAGCAAAAAGTTCGCAATATAAAAAGGTGTATGTTTCATTAGCATATTTTCATTTTTAATATGGTTTGCAAAATTTTAAATAACTTTTTACGTAACGCGTGTAACTGTTTGTATAATTTTATGTAAATTGAGAATTTATTACTCTATAACCACATTCCATAAATCGTTGAACTGGTATATGTACAATGTTTCTATTTGGTATAATTACTGTTAGCTTTTTGAAAGTTTCAACATTTTTAGGCGTCCAACTTTATTAATATTGCTTTGCAATTACATATTCTTATAGACATTAACATTGTTACTATGTCTGGTAAACTAAAACTATAATATTTTTATATCAATATTATGTTTATATTTTAAATATTGTTAGGTTTGCAATATCGCCTGCTATATTGTTGGGTTCAAATCCCGCACATGACCTAAATTTTTCCTATCGTATATTTGTGATTTTGTAATTATGTTTATATTTGAAACAGTGATGGCTCAGTGGCATCGGCTATAGACTGGCGCGCAGCAAGTGAGACTTAACAACTATGTCTCAAGGTGACAGGCGCACTGCAATTCCTGACTTGTGACGAAATGCATCTGATATAAGCCGAGGTTAGACCGCTTAACATCAGGTGGGCCTTGAGATTGTTCACATAAAAAAAAATTGTATCTTACTTACCCATTAAAAACAATGCGGAGCTGTTGGTTCTAACATACAAAAATTTAATTCAAATTGTAATGGGAATTTATGGACCTAAACTATTGTGTACAAAATTGTTGTAATTGCTTTTTCATTGAGTGGTAGAACTAAAACACAACGTTGTATTCTCCGAACTAATAATTTTAAAATCCATGTTTTTGGGACCAAACATGTAAGCCTATTGCCGTATACTGGGCACCTTTCCAAACTCCGGACAGCTAATGAACCTTTCTTTATCATAAAACCTAATAAATTATCCGACCCGGGGATCGAACCCAGGACTGCAAGATTCCAAAGAGATACTTTTACAAACACACAAGCAAACAGTGATAGCTCAGTGGCATTGGCTATGGACTGCCGCGCAGCAGGTTCATGGTTTGAACTTCGCCGCGGGCTTGAGCTTCATCGCATGCTGGAAGGGCATTTTGCAAATGCCCATCTGGCTAGTAACCACCTTCGAGTAAAAAATCTGTCACCAAGCACCTAATGGTGTGTTCCGGCAGCTGTACTTGAGAGCTAGTAACTCTAGGTTAAGCCGTTTAATACCTTCGACCACATTATCACTTACTATCAGGTGCGATTATGGCCAAAGGCATAACTTTAAAAAAAAAAACAACAACAAGGCAGAAAATCAAAATCATTTATCTTCTTCATTTAATATGTTCTTCTAATGTTCTATTTTCTTTCTCTTTAGTGTACCTTAGCAGACACAAACGTCTTTGGTGTAAGTGATGACCTATATATACTAGACGCGACATCTCAAACGAGGATAGTCTACCAGTGCAGGTAAGCCGGCCGGCATACTCTCCTCCACACGCAGCTGGGCACTTGAAGAGATTACACGCGCTCTACGTTCAAAAATTATGTATTATCAATTGTGTATTTTGCCCAGCTGCGTGCGCGGGGGAGTATGCCGGCCGGCATACCTGCACTGGTCGACTATCCTTATTTGAGATGTCGCGTCTAGTATATACCTAAGTTAATAACGTATTTAAAAAATGTGTCCTAATATTACACTGTGCAAAATAATTTCTAAACCCAGAGAGGTATTTTTATATTGCTGTAAAATACGGGGAAGATATTCTAGGGAGCAAATGGTCTGCATAACAATACATCCCGTATTGTTATGCAGACCATTTGCTCCCTAGAATATCTTCCCCGTGGTTCAACAGAAGTTCAGACTCAATGATTTTGAAGCATAGTGCCAGAAACGCGAAGTACCTGATACACAGGTGACCAGTTTTTCATCATGAATTACCAGGCACGCCGATGACTATGGTTCTATTTCGCAAATTACCATATTGTAAACTGTCAGATATTTCAACGCACGCAAACGACCATATTTCCAACAATATGTGCTCATATACCTAATGTACCTCTATATGTCCCTACCCATCTCAACACATCTTGAGCTAAGTTGACATTTACGGAAATTTACTATTTGGGAAGTGATAATTTACGTACCTGGACATTGCGATTTAATTTAGATCGTTTGCGTATTTGGTCAATTGCGATATCAATTCAAGTCATTTGCGTATCAAGCCGTTTGCACGTCTGATAAGTTGCAAATTTGAAATATGCCTTCAGCGTGTACGGTAATTTGCGTTTCTGGGACTGTGCGTCGAAATCGACTCAAGCTTAAAACGATATCTTGCCCTCAGAACCACCTCCTCCTAATGATGGTGATGATAATGATCCTACGCGTGCAAATATGGTTCAAATACTTATTTGTTAACATATTGAAAATTTACATTATTGTTATTCACATATATATTTAAATTATCATATGACATTGGTGCTACGTTCATTATACCAATCTCGGTTTGGTTTATTAAAGCAACGTCTATAATAGCTTCCAATATCGTAGCCTCCATTTAAATAATTAACTTTTCACACGACAAAAACGTTCTACAGTGAGATAACTGTACATGTTGATAAGCGTTTATTAAATTAATATAATGTAGATAACTGCAAGCAGCATTTATCTGGCTGAATTCCTTATTGAACGCAAAAAATATATTGTCTACAAGTCAACCAAGAACAATAATGTTAGCAGCCACATTTAATGTTCATCTTGTCAAAATGAGGTAAGACAATTGTTGATATTTTGTTATCCCCGACCTTCATCTCAAGAGATAGCAGTTAGGAGAAATTACAAGTTTTTTTTGCTGTTACACACTTTTCTTTATGTTATAAGTTGATTAGTATAGCATTGTCCATACCAACTTAACGCTGACTGGGCTCGGATGATTTTCTAAGTATGAACGTTGTGTTCGTACAGAGTGATATATTATGTTAGTGTATGGGCGGCTATTCTTCCCACCTAAATATTAAAAAATAAAACCTATTAAGTGGGATGACCCTCGGGGTAGGCGTATGTTGCTCCATATTTAAAATAAAATAAAAAAAACCTATTTATAATTTGGCGGTGTAGTAACTAAATTTAATATACCTATAAACATGATTATACCAAATAACTTTATTCAATTTAGTAATTGTTCTAATTCCTCAATTAATTTTATAAACGTATCTTTTATTCATGTTATGATTTTCAGTAAATATTTTAGAAGAGTACTATTTTAGGCCCGTGGGATGCCGGGCTAGAATGTCACCCCCGCATCTCTACCCGTGGGTGTCGTAAAAAGCGACTAAATTAACACACCAAAAGGTGGAAAGAAGCACTTTCTGAGGTACTGATATCTCAAACTGCGATCCATTAGCCGCTTGCTAAGGGTGGGGATTACGGCAAAACCCCCTTCAATGGGGGGGGCTGTGTTCAGCAGTGGGCTATCCAGCTGATACATAATATCAATTCTAATACGAAAAACAGAGTTTTTAACACGGATGTAGATTAACAGTTCCTACTTGGACTATTACCGCATTTATTTTATGTAGGTTATTCTCAGGAAACTACTCCTTCTTATTTTATTTCTATTCATAATGTAAAATAGAATGTTTAACATGGGAGAAAGTTATAAATTTCTACTTGGACTATAGCCTTCCGTAAATAATACAAACAAAATTTAATTTTGTTATTTACATATAGTAAATCTAACTTCTCAAATTATTTTAAAAAGGTGCTACTCATATTATGTGTAGTTTTTATTTTATATTTATTAATATAAAATAAAAACTACTGTTTTTTAATTTCCTTATATTCGAAATGAAAAGTATAATGTTTATCACTGGTGAAAGTCATTAATTCCTACTCGGATTGTAACCGTCCTCACTGTAGTTTTAGACTAGCAAAGACAAATAAAAGCTCTTTAAGTAATTGTGTGTGGTTTTATAATAAAGTTCCCAAACATATCACAACGCTCACAGATGGAAAACTTAAGTTGTTCACATGCAACTTGAGTTTTCCATCTCATGAGGAGTAGTAGGATTTATTAATCACATTTTGATTAATAAAGTAGTAGGATTTATTAATCACATTTTGATTAATATATCCTACTACACAGTTTGTGATTACTCAACCGACACATAATGTTGGGACTTTTTCGCTTCTGCCAAGCTATCGCCTGTCATCTACGTAATGTAAACAAATATTGTGATAATATTATACTATAGTATGTAACACATTATTAAAAGACGTTTAAATAAATGACCCCGAGTTTCATGCCCGTTCTTCTCGCAGTGCTAGTATCTATACATTTTTTTTTGCTGAATGTGAAAATAATTATTATAACATATTTAATTTTGTTATAAAAACATTGAATTCATTAATTTGCAACTAAAACAACAACTTACCTACACTTTCAGTTTTTGCGCACTTGGTTCACAGCATTTCTACAGCTGTAACAAAAAGAATAATAAATGTAATTTCCTGAAATAAATTATTCTACATCCTTGTCCAAACTCACAGCCGAGTACTTTTTACTTCCGCATAGCGTTCTAATGCTAAAATATTTCACGAAAGCATCGCAAAGAACAAAGCTGTGTGTTGAGCCCTAGTAACACCAGCGTACGTAGGGACATCAACGTACATACTACTTGAAGTTCAGCTCGGCGGTGGACGAAAGTCACTTTTTCAGGTTCTGTAACCAAAGAGCGCAATGGAGCCCTATTAAAGAGATGGTCTGTCTGTTTGTCCGTACCGTTTGACACGGGACTCTAGCTCGTAAAAGATATAAGATGCAGTGGGTTTTTTTACTTTTTTGATTAATGTATACTTGTTTCATATATAATAACAGATGGCCAAGCAATGGGGTGCCGTCAATATTGTAAATTTTAGACAATTTTTATTACAGAGTCTATCTAAAAGACGAAAGCAGTTACAGATCTGAAAGTTTGGTGTATTTTAAGAAATTAAACCATCAAATACTGAAAATCGGTTTATAATCAAGTTTTTAAAGCAACAAACAATTTTCTATTACCGGCTGTTGTTAGGCCAGTTATAATATGAATAAAAAAGGTCGCATCTGATTGAAGCGTCGACGCTCCAACTACCTGATTAAAATATTTTACAAAGTGTATCTTAGTTGAAGAACAGAAGTGGGTTATTCCTACTCAAAGGCAGATAACGCATCCTTGATATACCTCTGGTAATGCGAGTGCCCAAGGGCGACGGTGATCATTTTTCTCCAGGTAAACCACCAGGCCGTTTGTCCTTCTAGGCCATAAGAAAAACACTCAATTGTCTTAAAAGAGTGCACACGGCACTGCGTATCGTTCCCCACTCAAGAGATTAACCGACATCTTTCCATTATTCTTACATACTTTAGGGTCAACTTTGCAGCCTGTGGGTTTGTCTATACAAATAAGGATCAGGAGTATACTTATGTGATGCTTTATATTAAGACTTGTTAAGCAAAACAGTTCACCAATAGTTTAATACACCTGGCCCATTAACATCTATGGCAGCCTAAAGCCTCCGTCATTAAATTCAGCGGCCTTTGTGCGTCTGACTTCGTTACTCGGGAAAGCGCTTGCAACAGAACTGGGCCGCGACCCGATGCCGTCCATTAAAATTTTATTACAAGATAACTGCTTTAAAATGTCGATGTTCATTTTGATGGCCCATCTTTATAAGTATTTAGTGGTTCATAAATTATAATTTATATTCAGTGGTGATATTTTAACTGTATTGTGTTTAGTTAATTTAAAATTAAATAAATAGGTACGCAATATTACGTACTTTAATAAATAAAACAATGGTATCACAAGTTTGAATTCAGAACGTTATTTTACATCAAACATTTTACTTTTTAAACTTTTTATTTTTGTAACTGAATATAAAATCTTTTTGAAAATTAATGCTAAAATAAAAAGAACGAAATAAATCCCCTTTACATCGTTTTTTTTCTTATAGGGTAACCTTATTATACATGTGGTTAAAGATATATATCACAGATAACGGTTTAGTGCTTAAATAAACAGTAATTACATTTATGTTTTGTTCCTTAACTAAAGGCATGAACTCAACTCATTATTCGTATGGATATCGCGTGAGCGTTCTACTTTCTTAGCCTTCTAGGTTAACCTGAACAACATCTTCGACCACATCATCACTTAGCATCATGTGAGATAGTGGTCAAAGGCTAACCTATCAGAAATAAAAAAATGGCAAACAATATCCTGCCTCTTTTTTTTGTAGATTTACAGTCATAAAACAAACAAAAATAGAAAACAGATACATTAACACATACTCCTGTAACTTACAACAGAGATATTAAATAAGGAAGAAAATACATAAAATAACCTTATAAAAACCCAAACCCTACATTGCCTTGGCCTTACAAACACATCAGTTTAAATCGGGTGCATCTAGCTTTGATATTCTCGTGTTAGAGGCTGCGAGGCCACGATACAAAATGATAAGAAAAATACTTTTTCTCAAAAATGGTATGTAACGTTGGCATAACATCTCTAAAACGTATCCAGAAAGTGAACTCTACCGGAGACTTATTCACAACTGTCCAGTAATAAGCGAGATTTTAAATTTGGAATCTCCTACTGTCCAGTAAGTAAGTATCATGGAAGTAATAAGTACAACGCACAACAGTACTAATTACTTCCATGGCTCAGATAAATAAATAAGAAAGAAGGAATCTAATGAAAATCAAAAATGAAGCATCAAATTCGGCCAATTTTATTTAATACACAACTCACTCACACAAACGTATCCAAATTCTGCCAATTTTGTCCTCATTCACGATAGACCGTCGCACATTACGCAAGTCATACATAACGGAATTAATAAATTAAAAAACGACTTGAGAATTAAAACACACGTAATTATTGAACATAATGTACTTTCTTTAATATTATACCACGCAATGTAGGTTATAATTTCGAATAAAAATGTAAACAAAAGTGTTGCCAGGCATACATTTTAGGTTGTTTCCAAAAATGTGCAGTTTTTTTTTAATGGTACGTAGCACTTCCGTTACATGTATACTTTAATGAAACAAGCTACTGTTCTAATATTGTTATGTTTGCACTACTTACGCCTGCTCGGCGGATTACATTACAAAATAACAAATTTCCGAGAGAGTCTTTAGTCATAAGCGGGATTTGAACCCGCGTCCATTGTCATGTTCGCTTAAGCGATTAGAGCACACCCCGGCCATAGGGGTGGATGGACGTGGGTTCGAATCCCGCATATGACTATATATTTTTTTCTCGTAAATTTATAAGTTTGTAAAGCTAATGTTTATTAGGGCAATCTAAGAGGCTATTGTATCTTTATATATAGCGGAAATAAATAGTAAGGAACTTTGTAATAAAAATAACTGGTCGTCTACCTAAGTAGGTACATACGTAAATCAACTATTTTTTAAGCTTGCTATCAGGCCCTAAGCTATCATCAATAAGTCCTTTACAGACCTCAAAATTAATTGGTTTACGTACCTACTTATGTAGATGCCCATTTGAATGTTTTTCGTGTTATTTATCACTTACTGGTTAATTTAATTATTTTAAAGTCAGTTTGATTTCTTTAAAATACTTTTATTTATGCATTTTCAATAGTATTTATTCGTTATGTTTGAAACTAAAAATATTCTTCACAAAACTTTACTGGGTATAAGATCGTATAAAGTATGCCAGATCGTTTTTTTACATATTATGAGTGATATACCAGCCAAATTCTGTTCAAATCCGCCCATTAGTTAGTATAGTGCCGTTGTGTTGGTACCAGTACGTTAGTAGGTACCTACAAACATTTAGTTTATCGTTTACCCTCCTAAAGAGTGCACAGTAAAAGACAAGATGTTGAGAATAGCATAAGTTTATCAATAATTTGTAGCTTAAAAATTATATAAAATTACAACATTAATTTCTGTAAAATTTCACGACAACGTCAACCTGTGACATTTTAGCATCACTATTCTTTTCTCAAATAATAGACTACCACATGTCAAATATTCATGCAATGAGATTACATTTAATTAAGTGTATGTGATCTCTTTGCTCTAAAACTGCTCCTCAATCTCATATGCATGCACATCATCAACCTACCAATAAATAATTATACTTAACATAGGTAGGTAGAAACAGTGTATTCACTCATACAGCCCCATAGCATTTATACACCACTCAAACTTATTTGTATGGAGTGGTTTGGTCATAACATCAAAAACCCTCATATTTTAAAATTAAAAGTCCAAAGTTAAGAGGTACTTTATTCACGAAAACAAAAATTTGTAAAATACAATTTCTAGTTTCTGCGTAACACGTGGACAAACATACAAATATGCTAAAACCATATAGACTTACTAGCAGCAGGTAGTCGGATAGTTAATGTATTGATAAAACAATTTACAAGTCAAAACATTCATATACACAAACATTACAGCTTCTAAACATTTACACGCATGACACAACACAATTCCACATCCTACGTACTCAATCCCACGCAACCATATATCCAGTCCAATCTTACTAACATTTCAACTTTTTGTCCATATAAGCAACTCCTTAAATTGATCTTACAAATTATTATTATTATTTTTTTTAACCTGAATCATTTTCATTTAAGGGTATCTGATATTGTTAAAATATGTAGTCAATTGATTCTAGAATATGTAATATTTAAAATGTAATTTCATCCTGTTGTGCCTCATTATATAAGATTTAATTCACATGCTAAAACAGTACTAACACGCTTTATATAAGTTTATATTAAACGGATAGGTAATAACTTTTCAATTCAACATTAAACGCGCGACATTTCTAAAAAAACTAATTCTAAAACCTGGGTTACCAAGATACAGGCTACGCCTAGTTTGGGGCCCATTGTTAAATGTAATATATGCACTAAGTAAATATAATTAAGTTACCTCATGTTAGATTTCTAAGTATGTAACTGAACTTATCTGGAAAATATATATTATTATTATTATTATACTTCCCATCAACATATACTTCCCATCAACATTTGTACCAATTTCATAAGTGGACATATCCAAAAACTGTGCAGTTCTGACATTATTACATAGACATATGCGGAATTGATTACCTCCATTTTTAAAATTGGTTAAAAAAGACTCGCCAAGTAGTTTTATTTCCAACTACGGCACCTGCGTCGAAACTCGACCATATACGTGACCTCACACGACCTTAGTTAATTATTTATTGTCGTAAAGAACGTAAACTACAGAATATCATAAAAAAAATTGTGAACCGTTATAATAATAATCATTAGGATTGTGCAATATTATTGTACTTTAACAAACAGATTTTACTGTAATTATATTCTGTATATTTACATCATGAAAAATGTATCTGCCATAAATCCCACAAATTAGTAATTTTTTCTTTCATATGGCAACACTTCTATCGCACACATATATAAAAGTGTGGCTTCAGTTTTATGTTTTACGAGCCTTTCTTCTATTTTGTCAGAGTTCCATGGTAAGTATAAAAAATCATTATTTTATTTTTCCTATCTCGTAATTTGGACTTGCATGTATTGTGCATTGCCAGTGTCATGTTATATTTATAACATGACACTATAAATGCACAATACTTCTCCTGATTTAAAATTTGAGTCATTAATTTTTGAGGAAAGCATTATACAAGCCTCAACCAGTAAAAAGCCATCCTGACCTCGTATATAACCGGACTGAACCGCAGGTGAGGTCTTATAACTAATATATAACATAACTCATACTTGGCCAGGAATGCTTACTAACTGGATTCTGCAGTAATGTACTAATAATAACCCTATTCACAGCTGAGATAAAAAAAAATACTTAACACAGTTTGCATATTTACCGTTTGGATATAGCCCATGAGTAACTAGTTGAATTCAATGAAATTCAGCTATTGTAAATATAATTATTTTATAACATCAATAAGATGAAGGTGCCTACGATGATGACATACGAGAACTTTGTGGCAAAGCAATGAAAAGAAGTCATGTGTGTGAAAGCGACTAATTAAGAACGCCATCTCATCGCAGCGAAAAAGCTGACGTCACAGTTCAAAAGAGTTCCAACGCCAGGTGTGACATTGCGGTTTAAGCACAGGGGCTAAGTGGCAAAGCTAATAAGCCACGCGCATGCATTTTACCTACATAGTTTGTAACCACAACAGTTGCTATTCTGAACAATACATGGCTTCACATTTCGGTATAAGCTTAACAAAACTTCTACCTCTGTTGTACGAGATATAACATCTACAGTTTTAATGAAGAAGTCGTGGAGAATTTGGTAAACAGAAAAAGGATCCCGGAGTCAGGGGCAGGTCCATCCGGTACAAAATGAAAATGACAAATTTTAAATAAAATTTCTTTTGTGTTAATTTAAGATTCAATTAGGATTAAGCATGTTATGAACTAAGCAACTAAACCAATAGAATAATAATAAGAGATAAAAAAAGATTTGTTTACAAAAACTTACATAATAATAAATAAAAAAATAAAAAAGGTATATATATAATATGGACTCACTTAGTTTTTAAGATATAACAACTTACGCTAACCTTTTTTTTTATAGTGATGGAATAAGCTCGAGGCCCACCTGATGTTAAGTGGACTAACCTCTGCCTATAACAGTTGCAATTCATCACAAGTCACGAATTGCACTGCGCCCGTCACATTGAGACATAGTTGGTAAGTCTCATTGTGCCTGTAATTTCACTGGCTCTCAAGGACTACTGCCGGAATACACCTTTCGGTGCTTGGCGACAGACTTTCTACTTGAGGGTGGTAGCTAGCCAGGCGGGCAATCGCAAAATGCCCTTCCACCATGCGCTGAAGCTCAAGCCAGCGGTGGGGATCGAACCAGGGTACTGCGGCACGGCAGTCCATAGCTAATACCGCTCGGCCATCATTGCTTCAATAAAAGTGTAAATAGTAAATGATGATTGGAGAATGATATTGTTACAGTAGTACATATAATAAAATAAAAATAAATCTAAAAAGGGTACGGACCACGAGTCTGTAGTGTGACATTTAAATATAATTAAAAAAAATATATCATCATCTACAGTTGAAATATTACATAATAAATATCTTTTACAATTAAATAAACTCTATAGAAAGCAAACAAAGGTGTAGTTTTAATTATTTTGCCTCGAAGTCCGTCGCCTCAGTTCAACAAGATTCTATATTTACTTGATTTTGAGATTTGATTTCTTGATTCGATATTTTCTTAAAAGTTTAGTTTATTGCCATTCTATCTACAATGAAATGTTTCAAAACTTAAAAAAAAAAACATAAAACAGCTAGCTGAGACGTTTAATTGTTCAAGCTTAATGTGAGGGCTAATATTTAAAGAATACTACAATTGGTTTTATACATGAGTTCTACATTCGGATTTTCACTTTAATATCGAGTAAATGAAACAAAGTGAATATAAATAATATTTTAAAAAAAAACAATGTTTTATTTGGAGTTTCATTGTTTTGACAAAATTGATCTCTGTGCCTTTAATCATACACCTGATCTTTTGGTACTATGAAAATCCCAGACAAACTTCCTAGCCGAATTAAATTGCAAACTGAAACTCCTTGAACATTTTAAAATAAAATCAACATTCTTACGCACTTGTCTAGCACAAACCTATAGATCTGCACTTGTACTACTATTACTAGACTTCTAGTCTGTCTGATACCTATCCCATAAAAAGCTATTGATTTCCGCTCACACCGGGCACAGACGAGAACTGTATGAAAGAGATAACTTTCTTTTCGACACTACAGAATAGGGAGAATATATTGTTCAAGAATACTTCATTGAGACATTGACCTATATATACTAGACGCGACATCTCAAACGAAATTCGTCGACCAGTGCAGATATGCCGGCCGGCATACTCTCCCACACATGCAGTTAGGCACTCGTACAGATTACACGCGCTTTACGTTCGAAAATTGTATATTATCAATTGTGTATTTTGAATACACAATATTCGAACGTAAAGCGCGTGTAATCTCTACGAGTGTCCAGCTGCGTGTGGGGGAAAGTATGCCGGCCGGCATATCTGCACTGGTCGACTAATTTCGTTTGAGATGTCGCGTCTATTATATATAGGTCAATGCATTGAGACGACGTTTATTGATTATGTATTACAAAGGTGTGAAAAGTGGCGATAGACTAATAAAAAGTACAGGATTTCAAAAACAGAGCAAAAGTCCAAATTTTTATGGATGGCTGGTAATAATAAACATAATCAGAAAGGGGGCAAGCGGTGAACAGACTGTTATAAATTGTGGTTAGGTTGTGAATCCTTATTTTCATTTCTTCTTTTAGCTATTTCAGTTGTATCTTTAGTTTTGTTTTAATTTCTAGTACCTCAGTAAGATCGGTCAGTTAATACATATGAGTAACTTAACAAACAACAAGGTTCTATGGCCACATAGAACTAATTAAATAATATATTTTTTTATAATTTCAGGTGCAACAAGGTTCCAACGGTTTTGAATTTCTGGGGTATTATCCATGTACCATAGAAATTTAAAATCATTTCTTATATATTGTTTCCGTTTTTTCGATTAAATTGGACTAAATAGCCAATTTACATTAGAATATTTAAGATTGTGCTCCGTAATCTGAATGATTTCATTCACTAGAAGTAAAACAACAATTTATTGAAAACTCAGTCATTAAGTAAACCTTTCCTAGATGCATATAGTACCTTGTTGAACAGAAGCAACTTGCTAAATTTTTTACAGAATATAGTTTTAAAATGACTACCAAGTATATAACAAAAAAATTATTATACATATGGAAAATGCATTTGTTATGAAACACCATAGTCATACTTGATAAATAAGACATGAAATTGGACCTATGACATTTGTATTGTTTTTCAAAGTATATTTATATATTTTTGCATGGAACCTTTGTAGAAAGCATTTGGACTAGTCTTCCTTAGGGACTTCTTTAATGGTTTTGTGAAACGCATTCACTGCCGTCAAGGTTTGCCTCTAATTTTTCTTTAATTTTAGGAAAAAAAAAAGAAGTCGTAAGTTTCGACGCCTGGGATGAATGGCGGATGCGTCTAAAGTTCTATAATTGAAGTCTTCAAATACGATTCCGATACATTAGATATGTTTTTTTTTTCTTAGTGGAGTTACATTAGAGAAGTTTCAGGATGCGTTATCGTGATGAAGGAGGACATTGCTTCGATGACGCTTTTGACACTTGCTCTAAAACTTTAGGTAAGCAATTTTCGACGTACCAATTTGTAGTCGCTCTCCTTTGGTATTCAAGCGACATCGGTGGGTAATATCCTGATTTACCGTAAAAATACGCAACTATTTTCTTACCAATCTTCGATTATCTTAAATTTCACCGGTAAATCTTTAAAGTCCTATTCTGCCAACTGGCTTATTCTTTCCGGTTCAAACCAGTACGCCCAGGTTTTGTCATCTCTCCCGATAATATTATGGGCAGCCAAGGATTGTCTTCCATCAAACTTTATTATATATATATATTTTTTTTTATGTTACTGTGACGGAACAAGCCCGAGGCCCACCTGATGTTAAGTGGACAAACCTCTGCCAATAACAGACGCATTTCGTCAACGACGAATTGCACTGTGCCCATCACACTGAGACGTCCAGTTGTTAGGTCTCATTAGCCTGTAATGTTTCTGGCTCTCAAGGACTGCTGCCGGAACACACTGTTAGGTGCTTGGCGACAGATTTTCTACTTGAGGGTGGTTGCTAGCCAGGCGGGCATTCACAAAATGCCTTTCCACCATGCGGTGAAGCTCAAGCCCGCGGCGGGATTCGAACCATGGACCTGCTGCACGGCAGTCCATAGCCATTGCCACTGAGCCATCACTGCTTCAAAATATATCTTACTGCACCACTTTACTGCACCACTCGACACGTAGTCGTTTCTGCTCTTCTGTTAAATCATGCGGTATCTATCGAGTTCAGATGCAGTTGCAAAATGTTTTGCACGTCATTCCAATGAAATATTCCAAAAAGTTATATGTTGTTCAGGTGAATCTAGAGCTACTGGATCTCAAGGACAGTCGGAACAACAGCTTTTATATTCTGAAAAATCTTAATAAATTCCGCAATCTCTCAATTATCGGAGGTCTGATCTAACTAATCAAAGAGTTTAGTTATATAGTTATATATCATAACTTCTTACATATTTTCAACCATTATTCTTTCCAGTTCGCTAGATGATTCTAGCGTTTGATGTCACCGTGATCAACCGCAAGAATCATCTCTGAAAAATGAATTTAGCGTACGATAAGGAATTTGTCAGTATCTGACAATTCTGACTATCCAATACACCTGATTGTCATAAATATTCTTTCTCCAACTTTCATTCATCAATACACAGTTAATAATACTATTACATTCTACACTACTTGTAACCACCAAAGTCGTAGAATTCTTTCAAATCCGCATTTATTTACTAAATATGCTTGAAATTATTAAGAACATATATAAAACTCTCAAAGCGCCTCTCTATCTTTTTCTCTCGCTAAGACGCCCCAATAATCAAATTTGTAATAGCAATAACATATACCTCAACAACAAACTTATAGGTAAATTTATGAGCATTCGGGGCCACGAGATTCTGGTATACACTCATATAAGCTCATTCATACACTCATTTGGTACATTGAGGAGTGTTATCGCCGACAATAATGTACAAAAAAGTTGGGTATTGTAGAGGATGGATCAAAATCGAATAAATTTTAGTAGAAAAAGTAATATGGAGTGAATGAAGATTTAGTAACGTTATTCGAGAAAACTAAAATATAATGTCTTTCTTGAACATGTTTAAAGCTAGAATTATCGTAGCGCTTTCCATACAAACGTAGTTTCGCCATAGGTAGATAGATAACACTTTATTGACACATTAAAATTTACAAATTTATAACTTAAAGCAATAACGTAGTGTGACAAAGGGCGGTCTTATCGCTGAGAGCGATCTCTTTCGGACAACCCTATACCAAGGGGTATTTATAAATAGATATGGACGAAGGTCTATCTATACCAAATCTGATAAAAATAAAAATTACAAATTAAACAATAATTTCCAACACAAGAATCATATATTAAATGCTAAGTGTTCAAACTCGGTAAAACTTTCCATGTATGTCTTTGAGCCTAATATCTATGCTTACGGTTGGCCAGATTTAAGTAAAATTAAGTATTTTCAAAAATAAATCTATATCTATATATCGTTATTTTGAAATTTCGGAATAAAATAAATAATAAATCGAAAAAACTGATAAACCAGAAGCATAGACATTAGGCTCAGCAATATGCGTACAAAATTTCACCGAGTTTGAACACTTGGTTTTTTTATGTTATTGTGACGGAACAAGCTCGAGGCCCACCTGTTGTTAAGCGGACTAACCTCTGCCTATCACAGATGCATTTCGTCACAAGTCACCTTGAGACATAGTTATTAAGTCTCATGTGCCTATAATTTCACTGCCTCTTAAGGAGTGCTGCCGGAACACACTGTTAGGTGCTTGGCGACAGATTTTCTACTTGAGGGTGGTCGCTAGCCAGGCGGGCAATCGCAAAATACCCTTCCACCATGCGGTGAAGCTCAAGCCCGCGGCGGGATTGGAACCATGGACCTGCTGCGCGGCAGTCAATAGCCAATGCCACTGAGCCATCATTGCTTCAAGATGCTTGGTATTTAAAATAAGACGAAATTACGTGTGTATGGAAAGCGCTATGTGTACTCTACTCTTGAGGATAGATGAAAGGAGATTGACAAAGCGAGTGTTAATCGAACAGTCGGAAGGTGGAAACCTCGGCGAACGTATTATGATCTGATTAGAGTTACGTTCAGGTAAAAGCCATATAATGGTGAATAACATAACGTGAAGAGAGATATGTCAAGATCGTAGCATTTAGAAATCAGCGGTAACGCAACGGATTTTCTACTCCTCTGGCAAATAAGCGAGATGTTACGTGTATCGCTCTTAATGAAGATGGATAAGTGTTGAGTAGTATCTTTAGGAGTTACTTTTCCAGAAGCTCGTTAATGTAATATCAGAATTGTGTAGTTAGTTTCAAATACCAAACCAGTTTTGTAACTTAAAAGAGTACACATAAGTATTTTATTTCATTTATTCATACCAGTGAAGCTAAATATACATTACTTGTCTTTTTTTATGCTATGGTGATGAAACAAGCTGAGGTCCAGTTGGTATTTAAGTGGTAACCTCTGCCAATAACAGATGCAGTTTGTCATAAGTGGCAAACTGCACTACGTATCATCCTGCGACATAACGTTATAAAGTCTCGTGTGCCTGTAATTTCACTGGTTCCCATAATTAAACTGTTATTTCATCACTGCAAATCAAAATACAAATACATTATTGTTTGGCGAAAGAAACAGGTATGATGGAAGTACTTCCCCGGGCGCACTCACACAAACTGTTCTACTGGTTACTTGCTACTATTTATCTACAAGCATCTGGCGAAACCTAAATTTGTCTCAACTGTTACACGAAACAATGAAACTTATAACTGTAAGTGGTATTAGAAATATTTAGGCATATTGTTATATAAAGTACTCAAACAATTTGAAACGGTTTAAATCGCGTATATTTATCATTATTATAGTCCCGACGTTTCAAACACTTTACAGTGATCGTGGTCACGGGGTGACTCGTGTGAATTGTAATAACTAGAAAAAATATATTGGCATATACTTTTTCTATTTATTACAACTCACACAATCTTTTTTAACGTTGCCGCTAATTATATTTTTGTTACATAAAATAAATGTCAACACACAATATTTGATTTACATTGTATTCTCAAAGAGCAAGTAATTAAGAGAAGAGTTAAGCTGAGGATGTAAGTAGGCATTCAAATGTCAGAGAGCTAGCTACTTAGAAAAACGACTGTGTCATTACAATGCCTTCATCAAAGTTCCTACATCTCGTCCCTCGGCTGGCTAATGAGGCGTCGCGTGGGCAAGACAAGTGGCCTAGAATAGAAGGGCACCTCATAATCCCCAAAGAGAGGCTACCTATATAGGCTACGTACTACTAGTCTACTATAGAAAGAATTTTAATTGAAAAAACAATCGTGGCTCTCGTTCTAATTAATAAGAAAAGGGTTCTCCAATAAATTGGTAAAAGCAGTATAGTCGCGCTCAATTTAACGTTTTCTAATGCTGTATTTGTTGTTAATATTGCGATTTTTTATTACTTTTCAATTTTTGTTACAAAGTACGGATTTTTAGTCAAATTTATTCGTTTCTTGAACAATTAGCTTTTTTGCGCTTTAACTGGCGTTGTGTTAAGATAAAAAAATTATTCTGTGTCGAATAGAAGGACGTGTGCGACCATCAGCCACTCGTGGGTCCCATTTTTTATGAGACCGCTTAACACAGAGTTTTGAGCTTATCTGCCAACTTGGATCTACTAAATTAAACGAAACAAGATAATAACATATGTTAGTCTATGGAATAACGATACTACATAGAGTCTATGGAATAACGACTTAAAATTTCCGATTCTAATACATATAAAGTAGGTACTAGGGTAAAACAATATTTAGTATAAAAGGCATAAATAACATTGAATAAAACAATAATAATATAAAGTAAACATTAGCGAAAAGTGGTCTCTAAGCAAGTTATTTTCTAGTATTATACACGTATAATCTACATATTAAATTAAATTAAGATGAAACGACTTAACGGAGAGTGATTTGAGAGGTCAGCTCCTATTCAGAGAAGGTGGCTATCCTTCTGTAAATGAATGTCGACCTTTCAACCTACGGCGGCGGCACAATTTACCGTTTACATTTGGATGGATTCTGCAAAATGTCAAGCCGTCAACTACGGACGTAATCAGGAATGACGAGTCTGAAAATATAATAAAATCTGATGTTACATTTGAAATATCTAAGTCAGAGTCAAATTGGACAAACCTTTTTAGAAAGCAATTGATAAAATACGCAATTGAAACAAACGTTAGAATAAACCAGTTTCGTTTTAAGAGTGTGATGATGATGGCAATATCTGTGAATTGCTGCTCAGGGAGTTTATGGTTTGAAACAAGACTTAACTTCATCGTATGCTGGAAAGTTTTGAATGCTCGCTCAAGTAGAGAATGTGTCGCGAAGCACATAACGATTTGTTCTTGAGAGTCAGTAATTTTATTTTAGTTAAAGTATTTACCATCCTCCAAACATCATAAACAGTGAGATAGGAGATAAAAGCTTTCGATTAATGTATAAAAATGAGATAATAAGTAAGATTCAGTATAAAAGACGATGATGAAAAGACACTACATAAGAGCCGTTGATTATTTGATATGACAGATGGTGTATTAAAGCTTTATGGTAGAGAGCTTATTCATCTTCCCATCTTCGTAACCCATTGAAATTTTATTACAAGACATTTTATATATAACAAAACGAACAGTATCCCGCTATGTTAAGTAATAACCATCTTCTCATGACATGTTGATACTGCTCAGAGCACGATTGTGACAATATTAACAACCTGCCAAGAACATGTTGGTCTCGTATACACCAACTTGCACTTGGCTTCTTTTACCAGCCGCAAGTATTAGTATGTAATTGTTGTTTTTAGGGTTCTGTATCCAAAGGACAAAATGGAGCTCGTAAACGGAATCGGTTACAAACGTTAACCGACATGCGAAGGTACAAATAAGTTTTTTTTTCGGTTACTTTCAAGTATGTCTGTAAAATTTAAGTTTTCATCCAAGGATACGACTATCCTTAACAACATCTTCGACCTCATCATCACTTAACATCGGCTGAGATAGCACTAAAAGGTAAGCTTAAATAACAGTTGAATTTCTGGTACAATATTCGTCTTCTAGTCAATGTTTTATACAAAATATCTGATTCAGATTTTAGACACATTCCGTTTATGAACTAAAGACCGTGACAAACAGACGGACAGACAGACAGACAGACAGAATATTAGGCTCCGATCTGAAGTTTGCGTACGGAAACCTAATAAATGTACATACAATACAACACAACATAAATAAATCTGCCTCACGAGTAATATAATCAAATTGGAATGGTGTCAATTAATTACCACAAAATCATTCTGCAGCCTAATTTCGGAAGCTTAAAACGGTCCTGACTACACCCATAAGTCAAGGTGACGCCGTTCTAGTCAAATGTTCTCTTTCATTTGGGTCGGGCTAATGAGCCGCGGGCCCGGCACAAGTGCGGCGGAATGGGTGTCGATCTACCCACATGCCCGCAAACTTTACAACAATAAAAGTTGCTTAATTAGGTGTGCGCCTGTTACGTAACGTCCGCATGAAGGGCCCAGAATTATTAAACGTGTTTAAGTCTTTGGGTAATGGAAAAGAGGGATAGAAGGTGGGATTTTGTACGTTGGTTTTAAAATTTTTCGGCATGACACGTCCGTGTTGAAGCAAGCCACGTTTTTGGCGTCAATCTATTCGTAATAACGTTCGTATGTCCATCACTGTGGTTCATCGTCAAAAACTTGACATAAAAGAAATGAAAAAAGTCATTTGCATATTTTTTCCTCTCTACCAACTATGGACATTTGTTAAAATATTACTGTATTCGTTTTTCCGGTCAATGATAACCGTTTGTGTTCCGAAAATATATGCTCATACGATCGTGGAAATCACTTTGTCATAATTTCGGATATGAAATTTTAATGACGATCGAATTCCATAAAGCAAGAACAATAGCGTATGTGAGTGTGCGCTCGCATTGTGACCCTTTTGTTTTGTTCTTCAGACACATCATTATAAAAATTTCACCGCAGCGGTCTAATGAGTAAAGCTATGCATGCATTCCTGCTAAAGCACCGCGCAAAATCTTAATGATGGCCAAAACGATGCAACAAAGAGCATTTTGTGAATGGATATTTTCCAAACAATAGTCAGCTTATGCTAACGCTAAAAACTTTTTATAACGGGGAAAATAGCGGTGGATATTAGAGCTTCAACTAGTAAAGATATTTTCAAATCCAAAAACAAACATCAAACTCTTTAATTTACGTAAAACCCTTTGCAGAAGTGACCGTAAAATTGATAAAAGCTATTACTGACAAATCCAACAAATTACTCACAATATTCGATGGTGTAGCTAAGAACATAATTCTTCCAGTTTAAGTAGAGCTCTGTTGAGATAAGGTGGCTCGTATGTCGTGTCTTAAGGAAAGCAAAAAGGGAAAAGTGGGGGAGGTCCGGGTATAGTGGTTGTTTGTGGGCGAATTTCGGCAGGTCAGCGAGCCCGAGGCATGGAGGAGGCATCGCATGGCTCCGGAAATAATGACTACCGCTCTGTAATTGGAGCGGGACGGTGCATTCCAGCTTGGTCGGCTGGGGCCGACTCGCCACCTGCCTTTCGGTTTAATGTTAAAGGCTTAAGCCATCTGAGAGGAAATTAGGCGGGTGTAATTGGGTTGTTCTGATTGGATGTCGACACAAAATTCGTTGAATAAAAAGATAAACAGTCTACAATAGTGTCAGGTTTATGTCGCGTAATACTGTTATAATATAATGTAAAGAAGACATTTACGGTAAATTATTGTATATACCTCTTAGGGTTGACTTCTGCTAGTCCTAACAAACATTTTCAGACATTTTTTTTTTGTTTATTTTTGTGTTTGTTTATGTGTTTTTGACTGAATAATCACGATGTGGTCATCGTGATTATAGTACAGGCTAAAGAGACTTTTAACATCAGGTGGTCCTGATGTTAAAAGTCTCTTGAGCCTGTAATTTAATATTATACATTTTTTATTTCTTATCTCGATTTAAATATTCAAAACTATATTCAAAGGGAGCGGGGCGCGGTCCAGATTTCAGCAACGAGCGCTCTGTTTTTTTTTTCAAAAAACATTAAAAATAAATAACATCTAAAAATTTTGGTTAGGAGTAGCAGAAGTCAACCCTAAGAGGTTGTTAGCGTTTTACCAATAATTCTGTATATATATATAATAATTTACCTTAATTATTGTTACTTTACTTTATATAAACAACTTTTTAAGCACCATGCGTACTAAATTAGTAACACATTCAAAAAATTTTAGAGCTTAACACTTTCATATTGAGCTAGAATCGAACCCGAACCCCTGGCTCTACCTACTAGGCGCCTAAACTGTTTGGCCATTGAGACTGATGGAAGAAGATGCGCATATGTGCGTATTGATTACTATAAAGTAATCAATCGCGTGCGTCATATTGGGAGATGCGTGATCGATATCTGCCACAGATGAATAAATTGATTGATTTTTTTTTAATAGGTATTTTGATGTCTCACTCATATTTATATTTAAAAATTTAAACATTTAACCTAAATTAACTAATCAGTCATTAACTGGCGGCATTTTAATCAATTTTTTTTATTAATTGATAAATTTTCCACAGACTCCTCCATTTTTTAAATTAACTGAGAAATGTATTAAGGATTACTATGGGGAGCATTCTTACATAATTAGGGGGGGACACAGTTGTAAGGGATGCTAATTATACCTAGTATATACTAATCAATTGATCCTTTGGATTATGGATACAAGTGCGTGACTATAACATCAAACGTTTGGGAACGAAACATAATATTGCATGAGAATAACTCGCAAACACTCGCCATCTGCAGTATCACAGGTGAGCATATCTTCATAGCTATACAAAATGCTATTAGAAGCACGTATAGAGAATATGAACTGTAGACACGTAGATGGTATGGAATTTAGAGCGCATCGAGGGTCGGACATGTGCAGGAAATAATGACGTCCGGTGAAATGCTCTGCAATAGAAACAACCCCACCCTGTATTTGCGCAATCGAATTACTCGAGGGAAACGGCCAACGAGCATGAAAATTCACTTAAAACACTTAAATAAACTTCCTGCAATATGTGTGTATGAATGATTTACGTTCACCGTAAAGTACTTCGTACAAACTTCCACGTGTGAAAGGAATTAAAAGGAAATTGAAAGCATTAATATTATATGCCGAATATTTTTCCAAAGTGTAAGTGGTTATGAACGGTATAATATTTTAAATTTTGCCATTCCCTTGTTTATACATGTTTGAAATTGTACTGATTACAAGAAAAAACCTTAAATTATTTACTATGTTTAAAAGTCAACGCCACAAATATAAAATGTATTTACCAGGTCATACATCTGCCCTATCTGATCAAAGCATAGACGTAGGATTTTTTCGCTACGCCAAGCCTATGGATCAAAGTGTATTTGTAATGGCTCCAAGAATATACAATCATTTACCTACATCTTTATTAGAGTCCGATTACCTGGCATTATTTAGAAGCGGAAATTATTTGACTTTCTTCTTAATAAATGCTATTATTCCATAACAGAGTATTTAAATTACCAATATACATAATTAGTTTCGAATATGTATAAATTATTGTTATTGTATTACAGATTAGAAGTGGCAACACTGTAAAGTTTCATGACGGCTGATACTAGAAATTAGACATTCGATGAATATGACATTTAATTGTAAGTGAATGGTTAATAAATATGTTAATTTTATATGACATTAATGTGGGTAGACCTTTGTGAGATTTGTTAATTTAGTAATTGTTTTTATCAACGAGTGGTAAAATGATATCCAGTCTGTGTTTTTTCAATTAAGAACAAGGTAAAAATGTTATTCTTATAGATAACTTGTATGAGCGCTGGTAGTATATATAAGTACATAATCTAGTTGATAAGCAAGGCTTGACCTTTACTTTTGCATGCCAAACATGGTGTAATCTGAAGATCTGTTTACAGTTAGTTAAGAACTTTACTGTATTGTATAAATATTTACTTACATTCTTGCAAACAAATTGAATTTGAATGAAATATATTTATTACAATATAAAGCAAGGTGATTTTTTTTTAAATACTATGTAATCCACTATCATTCTGGAAAACCAGGACCAACCCTAACATATTACTACGACGATATATATACGTCTACCGAATTTAATAATAAGACGTTCTTTCGATTATTGAAGACTAGCGGACGACCGCGGCTTCACACGGGTATTCAAAAAGTAAAAAAAAAAACATTTTTTTAAATATTCTATAGCCTATGTTCATTAGGGAAAATGTAGTATTCTAATGGTGAAAGAGTTTTCTAAATCGGTCCACTAGTTTTTAAGTTTATACGTTACACACAAAAATACAAATCTTTCCTTTTTATAATAAACTAGCGGCCAGGCCCGGCTTAGCACGGGATTTTACAATAATTAATAAAAAAAAAATTGTTTTTAGATATTCTATAGCTCATGTTCATCACGGATAATTAAGGATTCTAATGGCGAAAGAAATATTATTAGCGTATACATATATTAAATACAGTAGACGTTTATAATCATAGTAATAGAAGTCCTATTTATTTCGAAATGATAGTGAATTTTGTAATGTTTCACTGTATGTCAAGCTTGGTGTGATTAAAGGCAAACTCTAAAGTAAAATAATAAACTGAACATGCGCATTTTTTTTGGTAAATAGTATATATATATATATATATATATATATATACTATTTTTAGCTCTTAGGCACTGGCCTAAGAGCTATATCAGTATGTTTTTCAATATACAGAAAATAGTATATATTCTATCAACATTATAATAAAATATGTACTTACAATTATTTTGAACCAATTATGGCCGAGCGGTAATAGCTAAGGACCGTGCCGCAGGTCCCTGGTTCGATCCCTACCGCCGGCTTGAGCTTCACCAGGGGGGCATTTTCGATTTAAACTGTTTTTTTTTTTCAAAACATAAAAAAACCATCTTTAAATGTTTCTTAGGGCTAGCAGAAGTCAACACTTAGAGGTTGTAAGAATTTTACTAATAACCCTGTATAATTCGTCGTGATGAATTGCAATGGAACTGAATTGAATAACATCTGCTAAATTGAGTTTAAAAACAAATTTTCTAACGTCCATTTTGTCTATATAACCCGCAATATCGTTTAACGCAATGTTTTATAAACAATTCTTACACCAAAATACAGGAAATTTAAAAATGTAAAAACTGTCCTGATGATTTTTATTTTAATCCAGTAGTTCTTGTGTTTAGCAATATTTTGTGTCATTCTTGCGCATTTTAGACGAAAGTATTAACGTAATTGCCACGTCAGAGTGCACGTTAAAATGGTCCTTATTACTACGGTATCTTGATATTCGTAATCGTTGACAACGAGCTGCTTTAGCAGAAGAAGAAAGGTTACACTGCAACATATATTGATAGGCGGCTTTAGCACATAAAAGACTACTATCAGGTACTTTATTGCATAAACATACCTACGTTAAAAATATTATTAAGTTATTTCATCTCTGTACATTGGCGTGAAACACTTCACCCAGAAATCTAGACTCTCAAGTCGCAACTCTTATATTATTTATTACGTGCTCAAAACTTTGTCAGGTTATTCTCAAAGGAAAATTGTACTTTGTTACTCCAATGCAATTTGTCAGTTTGAAAATAAACTGATTTTGTTGCAAACTGAAATTGAGAGAATACGGGTACTAGTGTACAGCTCTACTAAATTTCTAAAGTAACTTGCAAGAAGTTAAATATTTTTTATACATAACCTAGTTGTTTAACTCCACATATTCGAGTGCCAGTTGCAGATAAGAATTACAATATTGTTTCCTTTAAAAATTATATAAGTATGTATTTTTAGATATCTATGTAATGTACTGGCTGTGGTGACACAGTTTTGTTACCCACTAAGGCAAACCCGACAAAATATATGTACTGAAAGATGAGAACAATGCAATGTAGTGTACTTAGTATATGACTACCTCGTCGGTTGAAGCGTTTCATAGGAATCTCGAGATTGCATTAATCACTAACATTTTATGAGGTTGTGGTCAATGACAACATAGAAATCAGTACAATGAATGAATAAGCTTTGAAATTCAACGGCGCCATGCTGTCAGCTGCCAACTGGTAGAACGCTGACTAGAGCATTTGGACTGCCGTAGGCCTGCAATGGTCTTTAGGCTGCCTAAATGTTTTCGTTGTAGCAGCTGTAGCGTTGTATATAGTTCGTAGTATTTTATTGATAAAGGCATATCGCCGTCTAGAAAAAAGTCATAAACTGGTTTTAATTTTTCGATCAGACATTATCTATTATGTTTTTCTACCAAAAAATCTCAGTCCGAAGCATAACATTTTGCACAACAGTGGATATCTATAATCCAAGCCCTTCGTAGAAACTGTAAATATAACGTAATATCAATCCACCTCTTTTTCAGTCTAAGTTTTATTAATTCTGTTTTATCAATTCTGTTTTAAGTAGATAAATATATAATGTTAATATACGAGTAACTATACTCACGGCGTTTCTAAAATGGACTTAATAAAATTTAAAGAAAAGGTTGCGACGTGGCGCATGCTATTGATAACTAATTCATGATATAGTTTCAACGTTAGGTATAACAAGAATCGGTGGGGTTTCTATATTTTACCAAACTAACTACTAAATGACATTTCATTTGTCATTATAAGAAAATTGTGTTGTGTTGTGCCGCAAAACCATTAGGTAGATACAATTTTTGTTTTTGCACATGTTATATGCATAACTTTGGTAATTTTGTAACGTAAAAATTTCCAAGGAATCATTTTTATATAAAACCAGGCAATCTCGAATTTAGATCTGGTAAGTGGGAATATAATAATTAATTTTAAATTAATAACAACACTAAATAACTACGTACCTATATTATATTATGTACTGCATGTGCAAAACTCTTTAGTACTTTTTAGTCAGTATGTGAGATATTTTATCGCCTCAATATTTACTATACTACTTAAAAAAGACAAATTTAATATTTTTGATTTTGCAGTGACGCTTGTTCCGCGGATTACATTACAAAAATACAACGAGAGGACAAGTTAGAGCTATGAGTCATAGATGTCATATTGGCTTAGCTCGCAGCATACCCCGGCTATAGGGTTGGATGACGCGGGTTTGTATCCCGCACACGACTATAATTTTTCCTCTTGTTGTATTTTTGTAAGCAAGCATCCTGTACATTTAATAATTCAAAGAAGTTTTTTTTCTCATCAGAATAAACCTTTTAGAATTATTGGTAACCCAAACTCGCAAAACGTAGCTATTGGAGTTCAAATTATTATAAGCATTAAAGGAATTTTATATTGCAGTACCCATAAATTTTTACGAGTACACGAGCAATATCCGCCAGCGAAAGAATTATTACAACGTGGGTATTGATCTGTTTGGAGCACCTGAGTTGCTGACATTCAAAATATCATAAAATCCGGGAACTTTATACTCGAGGAATTGATAGCGATCAAAACAGAGTTTGATACTTTAACATTCTATAAAATATTTTTGTAGTACCTTCCGGTAGGTAGCTGTTTCAATTCACGCTTCTTGTCGTAAAATTTACTTGCGATGTACAATGTCAAACGTTTTCGAATTTTATTGAAGTTCTATTTATAGGAATAGAAAGTGTTCTAGGTACATAATATAAAAGTAATAATTCAACTACGACGGAACAATTCAAATGAATCATATTATAATTAATATTTTTATTTTATTATCTGGCTGGCAGACAGTTTTTACTATCACTGCATATTTAAGGTTCCGTAACAAATTGGCAAAATGAATCCCTCTTAAAGTCACTTTTTTGTGAGAACACCGCCCATGATGATTATGCCTATATAGGTTTTATCCAGGCATAATCCTCGCGATGAACTCTTTCACCGGTTGTTGTACGATACAAGACAAAGCCGTGACGAATACGTATACACATTATATACACATGACAATATTTTTTTATGAATTTCCTTTATTTCACGATTAGAAATTATCCGTCGTGGAACAAGAATTCAAAGCAACGACTCAATTGGCAGCCGACACTCACTACAACTTTGCCATCAGTACATTGCGCATTGCCTATAATAAAATTGTGATTGTTATTAACTGAGTCACTGCTAAGCTCTATCATATATATCAAATCGCCAGTGGCTCCACCCAACCATCTCCCAACAACTTTCCTATTGCGTGATACTTAAACATTATTATGATGTAACTATTCCAAGTATAGTTGTAAAATTTAATATTGCAAAAAGCTTCCTCCCTCGCCGCTTATTAACATAATATCAACGCTTTTATAAATTCCCTTTTCTCTCATCACCCTTTCTCGCAACTAAACGACACTCTAAGCAGGCAATAAATATTCAGCGTCGATAGTTTTAAAAGTGAGGCAATACGGGATCCTGGGATCCTGTAATCGTGACATAGGCTTCCTTGTGAGGATCAGAGCAAGCCTTAAGACTACCTGATCCGTGGGATCCGAGAAAAGCTTTACAGAGCGGGGCTACGCAAACTTCTACAAACGAATTAAAGGGAGCGCCTAGGAAACGGGATTATCCACTAACTGTTTTACTCGTACTTTGCGAAAATAGATTCGCGCCGTATTCGTCTACTTACTTAATACTATTTGCAGAGGCTGTTAGTGCTTCCTTTATTTGGTAATAAGACTTAAATTCAGTTGGATGGCTATGGCGTCGGATATTAAAAGACTTGAATTGGGACGTGAAAATTGGTATTATTATAAAATGTAATGATGATGTTCATTCATGTTGCTTTTTAATTATTTTACATATGACCAATACTTACTCACCTTTTGAAAACAGAATATATATTCAGATGTAAATTCCGCAAGTAGGTTCCCTAGGTCAGCTACCGGAACAAATCGTGCTTGACGACAGATTATGTAGAATAGAATAACGTACATTTATTGCCGGTAAGACCATTTAACAGGGAACATATAAAAGTGAGAATAAAGCATATCTTATTTTACTACCAATAAGGGTAAGCTCAACACTGTACTGCGTAAGCCTGCGCAGGGCTTGTTTTTAGCATACATCTTTGCTCGAACATAGGTGTAAATCGAGTTAAAAGTAGTGATGCAGGTACATATATAATGCCTATAAAATTAGAGTTATCGTCGTAATCACTATACATATTTAAAAAAATGCATATACTTATTTAAGGGTTAAAAAAACTGAAAATTTAAATTAATAAAATACAATAAATATATCAAGATAAAAATAATATTACATTACATTACTATAGTCACAGTTTATAACCAAAAGTAAATTAAAATTTACTATTCAAAAATATATTACATAATTACTCCAATTGTAATTGGTAATATACGGTACGGTATGTGTCTGTGAGGAAAAGTGTGTATTTGTGTGCAAGTCTAGTTAAGGGCATTAGCTTATGAGAGAAGCAATTAGCATGCACACACACAGTGCATGCTAATTGCTATTGCTGCTTATCTGAAGTAGTCAAAAAAATACATATTTTATAGATGATCTCTCGATCAGTGCTTACTAATACAGTCCTTATTAGTGTGTCCAGTGGCAGTGAGTGCAATTATAACAAATAGGCGTGTACTATTAGACGTAAAGGTTTCTATTTTATGTTTGAAAACACGTGTGTTTGAGCGTGAACAATTTACTATGAGTCGATATCACTATCGACAATGTTTCGGCTTCTACCGCCGCCAGCGCCGTCGGCTCGAGCACAGCGAGCTGAATGTTTCTCTTCCGAATAAAAGCACCTTACTTGTTAACAGCGTGTCTGAGCAATATTAATGGTCACACATAAAGCTTTACCACCTCTAATTGAAAGCTTAAATATACATCAATCCCTAATAACACTAACTGTTGCAGCGTGATAACCACAGAGCCAATTAAATTAAGTTTATTGCGTTAGACGCGGGGCAATCAACAATTATTCACGAATATAAACGTCATGTCACAGAGGAATTAACTCTGTTAGCTCGTAAACATGTCCCGACATTGATTTATTGCATTAATTCCATGACCCCGGGGCCCTAATCATTTAGAAACTGTTTGTATGAGCTAGGTGCGTGCGTAAATCAGCACACCATACATTCGTTTGCATTATGAACGAATGTGTAAATGTTACAATAGAGTTCCGTTGTAAATTTTAAACTATCTAAAGTCTATCTCTAGTCTAAATTTCTGTTTTGAAATCTAAGTATATTAAAATCATTAATATCGTAGCAGGTGTATTCCATGGATCCAGTCGACATCTCCGGAAAATTCGAGACGATATGTATGTATGAAAACTGTACAAAAAAATATGTTCCCCTTCCCATGCTCGTAAAGTTCTTGTTTAAGTCCAGCGTAAGCGGACTAAAACGGCATGTTATGCTCTAGAGCATAAACGCCTGGCTTATAAGCCCAAGTGAACAGAGGATTATTTTCTTTAAAATTGTTCATATATTCAGTTTGTTATATATTTCGATAAAGGCAATATAGAGATTTTACTTGTTTTAACTTTGTTTCATTATGTTGCAATTAAAGAGAAAATTTGAATGTATAAGTAGTGCATAAAACTTATTTTAACCTCGGCTGATGTCATGAGCTGTTAAACGCCTCAGCTAAAATGATTTGTTATATGCATTCGTTTAACAATCTACTATTTTACTTCTCATACATAAAAGTCTGCTTTTTATGTACATACATTTTGGCGAAAAAATTGCACTAAAAATACAACACTGTTCAAATATCAGTTTCAAATATCAATTGTATAACACTACTTACAATAATTATTTAATTTGGCAGCAATTAAAGTGTAATTAAACGTCAATATTTGAAGTAATATCACTTTATTTAAAATTTGAAACTCATTTAAACAACATTTTATTTCTAGTGTGACAACATAAACATAAGACTTAACTTAACGTCTCAGTTAAAATAACTTGTTTCACGTATTCGTTGTTCAAGTGAAAATAAAGGAATGACGTTACTTAGTTAATTAGGGAAAAAATTTAAAGTGATTGACAGGAGAGACAGTTACCAATCAACTCAAATTGTTTAACTCGCATTGGTAGAATTTAGTTAGTTTGTAGGTGGTAACTTGGTAGAGTAGAAATTTTTTCTTTGCCAAATGCGCTAATTTTGCTTAAAAGTCGTGGTTGAACAGGTCTTATAAGTTGGCATACTACATACTACACCATTGATCGTTTGGGCGGAAATCAAGGAGGATTATGGCCACTTGTACCCCAAAAAGCTATAACTTAAGTTGTTTAAATAAGTTGGTTTACAAAGACATTCTTTGACACCAACTCGCTTTGGAAAACTGACTGGGTCAACCGTTCCTAAGTCTTTGGTGAATTATATTTGACAGTAATCCATGTTCAGCCACAGTTAAGAATCAGTGCAAAAACTAATCCGGCTTGCGGTTCAACATTACCAAAGGCTTCAAAGTTGTAACACGTATCCTTTTGTGGTCGATTGAGATCAATCGCGGAATCCATCTTCCAGCTAGCTTTATCATACCGTCCCTTTGTATTCAAATTAACCAAACCTTGAGATATCTCAAAAATAAACTCTAACTAATAAACTATTTCCCTATTTGAAAAACAACATGATATTGTTATTTTACATTTAGCTGTTCTCAACCGATCAGCAAAGTTAAGCAACGTCGCGCGCGGTCATGAGTTGGATGGGTGACCGATAGTGACATTACTACTGAGCGTTTCCGTGCTTCGGAGGGCACGTTGCATAATGCCCGCCTGGCTAGCTACCACCCTCAAAAAGAAAATCTGTCACCAAGCACCTAACGGTGTGTTCCGGCAGCTGTCCTTGAGAGCCAGTACTTCTAGGTTAGCCTGAACAACATCTTCGACCACATCATCACTTACCATCAGGTGAGATAGTGGTCAAAGGCTAAAGTATCAGGGATAAAATAAAAAAAAAATAAAAAACATGCGCATATGCATATTACGCAACGCAAATGGGGAAAAAGTTAATTAGGGAAAAAGTTTTAGTGTTTGACGGGAACAATCAACTCGATACGTTTTATTCTAGATCTAGGTATTTTTATTATCGAATTATGGATAACAGCTGCCCTTAAAACAATTAAAAATAAAAATAACATCTATATTCAAATTTATAAATTAGGCGGAATTGCCACTAGATATTTTTTTTAAATATTTTGATATTAATTTAATGTTTTCTTAAAATATATTTCAAATATTTGTTATTATGAAATATGGATTTCCGCAAAGTAACACCTGAATTTATTAATTACACTGTTTCAAAGTTATATTTTTTTGACAGACTACGTAGTAAAATTACTGTATTTAATCAAAAATCTATAGGCATGATAGCTTTTCAGTAAATTGTGCCACAAAATGTTTAAGTTGTGGGATAATTATAACGGACTTACATTTGAGGTAATTTTGTGATAAATTTAAGATTGTTATAGAGAGTTTACTTTGGACAGCCGAGTTAACTTTTAAATTAGAAAGACAGAGTCAGCTCCTGAAACTATGGCGTCTCTGTGAATAGAGGAGTTTGTTTTGGATAAGCTTATTTTGTTGCACGACAAAGGAACCCTATCCTGCCAGTTTGTGTAGCTCAATATTTGCTTGCCCGGGATTTTTATTGCTCAACTAAAATCAACCATCAATCATGAAAATAAAACATGAATATATAAAGCTTAGCATGTTTGTTTCGAATGTGCAAATATATATTTATTGTATGTATTGACTTTGTAGAGGCAGTTGCATTTCCCAAAAGTTACCTATTGTATGATATATTTTTTTATGATGAAAAGACCATACACACGCCTGATGATAAGCGTCACGCCTGCTCATCACAGTTGATGTATCTTCTTCGTGTTCTGCTAGACACTGCACTGTGCTTGTAATTCCTAGATGTTAGTTCTTGTTTGGTTCACCCAGTCTTATGACTATTTGCTAATTTTGGCGGATGCTAATTTCTCTTTATCAAGCGATAAAAAAAATCTACCATCTGATCCTGGTAAAATAGTTTTAATCTCTGATGATTAAATAGAATAATGCGTAATTACCGAAATTTAGAATGATGATGGCCCAGCGGTAGTAGCTATAGACTGCCGTACCGCAGGTCCATGGTTCGATCCCCACGCCGTGCCGACTTGAGCTTTACTGCATGGTGGAAGGACATTTTGCGAATGCTCGCCTGGTAAGCTACCACCCTAAAGTTGAAAATCTATCGCCGAGTTAAGTCTAATGCTATGTGCTCTCGTACCAGTAGGTGTTGGGAACGATACGCTCGAAGTTGTTGCCCATTACATTTACCTGAGACAGACTGTCCAGTTGGGTAGGTCCAACTTCGACAAAGAGGTCAACTAAAGAATCCAATTCGGATGGGCAGCGTTCAGGAAGTTACACGACATCATCGAAATGTCATTACAAGACATCTCGTCAAAGATCCCGCAGAGCCTGCAGACCAAAGTCTTCAACTAGTGTGTGTTTGTTGCCAGTGATGACTTATGGCTCTGAAACTTGGTCATTAACTGTGACCCATATGGACAAGCTTAGAGTCGGTTACCGAGCTACGGAGAGAGCCATGCTCGGAGTTTCTTCGCGCGATAACATCCGGAACGTGGATATTCGCCAAAGAATCAAAATCACCGACATAGCTCTCAGAATTTTAAAGATGAAGAGGCAATGGGCGGGCCACATTGCTCGACAAACTGATAACCGATGGGGAAGAAAGGTACTCGAGTGGTTACCACACTACCCCGAAAGACGTAGAGATGGTAGGCCCCCCACTATGTGGACTGACGACATCGTGAAAGTCGTGGGTATCTAATGGTTACAAGCGGCTAGTAGTCGATCTTTCTGGGCTATATGGGGGAGGCTTTTGTTCAACTGTGAACGTCTTCCAGCTGATGATGATGAATATTATAAAGAGGAAAGATTTATATTTTTATAAGTAACGAATAAACTTAAAAACTAATGGATCGATTTGAAAAATTCTTTCACCATTAGAATCTTACATTATCCCTGATGAATATGGACGATAATTATTTTTTTTTTGTTAATATAAGTATTGGTTAGATTTTGTGCGACGCCGCTAGCGTTAGAATAAAGAAAAATGTGAATTTTGACATTGTCTTCGCCGAGACACTGCGAGTTCCAAATTGAAATGAAACCTGTGAATGCTGTAGATATTTTGTATTGCTTGAATTAAGTTTGAAACCTACAAAGAAATAATATTATTATTTATTCGTAGTTTGAAACCTACAAATCAAAATTGAGGTTTTAAACGCCAATTTTTTTTGATTCTGAGATAGATGAGAGGGAATGCATTGAACAAGACCTTGTTACTTGCATGGCGAAAGCCAAGGTTTTGTTTGAAAATGCAATTACATACAAATACAACTCCGCTGCAAGTCTGAGGTGGGAGTAAATTCTTGTACTCACTCTCACCATCATGCACAGAATTTAACGTTTAATAGGCCGAAAATAGAAATTGCCAAGTTTGATGGATCTTATTTCCGCTCGGCTCAATTTCGAGATGCATTTTTAGCGTCGATAATAACGCTAATATAACTGCCATCCACACTCGGGCAGCATCCCCGCAAGGTAGCTGATTTAATAACAAGATCTTGTTCAATGCATTCCCTCATCTATCCCAGAATCCAAAAATTCGGCGTTTAAAGCCTCAATTTCCGTTAATAGGTTTCAAACTTACTGGCCAACGACTCAAATTTGCTTAATTTTAAGTTAAACTCCACAAGCTCTAAGCTACTTATTTCAGCAAATTGTAAAAATGCTAAATATATTTTTAAATTTCGTAAATTAACCTTTAATTGAGCTACGTTTGTTATTAAATCTTTCAGTTTAATACTAGATTCTGATGATTCAATAGCCATGATCAAAAATGATAAAATAGGCACTAAGTTATATTATCAACTAATTTAAATACTTTGGTTTTAAGTTCAATTAATTTATGATACGAATGTAAACAATGGCAGTTTGACATATAGGTAAAATCATGTATGAAACTTGTAATGGCAAAACTTTGTGAACGTTTATGTAAAAACGTGTAAGTAATTATTTTTGACTTACCTGCAGTAAGGTAATGTCTCACTATCCCTGCCGTGGTGTGAACATTTCGCAAGAATCTGGGTCCGGTTGACTTGACACCCGCCAGCGCCAGCTGAAGTTTTGATATAGTGACCGGGGCGCCCCGGTTATGTCTGAAATAGTCAGCAAATCAGGTAAATAGTTTGAAGAAGCGCTCGTAGCGAAGTTTACATAGCAGTTCTTAACCGATCAGCAAAGTTAAGCAACGACGCCCGCAGTCATGAGTTGGATGGGTGACCGCTAGTGATATTACTACTGAGCGCTTCCGTGCTTCGGAGGGCCGAAGCTCAATTGGTTAGAGCATACCCCGGCTAAAGGGGTGGTTGGACGTGGGTCCGAACCCTCGGTGAGTGAATCCGACTTCTACTTGGCTGGTTTGTTTAGTGTTCAGCCTTAAAATTCATTAAAAGTAACATTCATATTCTGGTAATGTCTCTCAAAATTAAAGTTTGTAATTGACCTTCATAAGAGCGTCGTAGACGCCTAAATAAAATAAATTATTTAGATTTAGCACTCATGGTTTTTTACAAGACTTTCATACATTGTATGAGCGAAGAAGTTGGATACTAAATATGACTATGGAGACGATTATATTGAATACACTCAACACTTTTTTTATATGATAGTGAGGTTAAAAGTGCGGGGCCCACCTGGTGTTAAGTGGAATACATTACAGGCACATGAGACTTAACAACGATGTCTTAAGGTGACGGGCGCAGTGCAATTCGTAACTTGTGACGAAATGCATCTGTTATAGGCAGAGGTTAGTCCGCTTAACATCAGGCGGGCCTCGAGTTTGTTCCGTCATAATAAAAAAAAACTAATCTCTGCTATAACAGATGCATTTCGTCACAAGTGATGAATTACACTGCACCTGATATATACAGTTGTTAAGTCTCTGCCATTTGCCTGTAGTTTTATTGGCTCCCAAGGACTACTGCCGGAACACACTGTTAGGTGCTTGGCGACAGATTTTCTACTAGAAGGTAGCTAGCCAGGTGAGCATTTGCAAATGTCCTTCCACCAAGTGGTGAAGCTCAAGCGCTGGGAATCGAACCATGGACCTGCGGCACGGCAGTCCATAGGTATTACCGTTCGAACATCTTTGCTTCTGATACTGATGCATATCTAACCCATCTGAATAAACTTCAAGCATATGATTTAAGGGAATAAACGTTTAGACTTTCTGCTTTCAGGAGCAATTTTGTTACAAAAGATAGTTAATAGCGGAGATTGGCGAATCCTCTGCCAGAGAAAACAAACGTAAATAAGCGCTGTGACGGCGGATGCATCGTCAAGTATTTTTATTTGTCTTTTTTCAAAGCGAGAGAACTCTTTCCTCACTGAAAGGAAGCTCGGCATTTGGTGTTGAGCTTTTCTGAGCTAATTTGTCTGTTTACGCTTTATGCTCACCTGAACAGAGGGAAGCTATAATTGAGTTATAAAAGCAAGTTGCCTTTTCGAGAAATCTATCCTTGATGGGCAAAACGGAATACTATTCATGTCTCTCTTGTCTCTGTCTGTATGCCACAGGTTTGTTTTGTACACGGAAGAAGTAACAAACCAAAACTTTAGATATTTTGTGACCCAAAGCCATTTATTGAATAAAAAAAGATCAAATAGGTACATTATTTTTCAGGTGAGTTCTATTGCATGAATTGATATCCAAATAATATATTTTTTCCGGCCTTCACATGTGAGTAATTTTTCCTTTATCTCTGCTACAGGACGTTGCTTCATACCAAATATCAAGATTCTGAGCTCACGGGAAGTACCCTGTAGGATTTGATTCCTTTGCGAGTGTCGAAAATTTGCGGCATAAACGGTTGTATCTTTTGATTGCGTTGGCTTAGGTTAGGTTGATTTTTCACAGATTCAAGGAACAGTAGACTTGAGTATTTGATATATACTTCAGCTTGATACCTCCACGCGTTCCTGAGAAAAAGGTTCTTGACAGACAGACAGCATGGTGGAAGAGCATTTTACGATTGCCCGCCTAGCTAGCTTGGTAGCTAGCCAGGCCAGCGACAGATTTTCTACGTTGTGTTCCGGAGAGGAGCCCTTGAGAGTCAATGAAATTTCAACCACATGAGACTTAACAACCATGTCTCGAGGTGACGGGCGCAGTGCAATTCGTCACTTGTGATGAAATGCATCTATTCTAGGCAGAGGTTAGTCCGCTTAACATCAGGTGGGCCTTGAGCTTGTTCCGTCACAATAACATAAAAAAGACGGACAACAAAGTGATCCTATAAGGGTTCCGTTTTTCCTTTTGAGGTACTGAACCCTGAAAACTCGTATTTACAAGGTGAATATTACCATTTAGCAGGAAAGCGTTAAAAAAGTAAGAGGGAGAGAAAATATGCGGACATTATTTTATATTTAATGTTTTTAAGGACGCATGAACAATGTATGTGGACGGTAGCAAAATATGAAATACGGTGTGAATGTGATGAGATGAAAGAGGATGACTTCGTCACATGATTTTTGTCACGACGCTCTGCGAATTGGTGATTGAGAAGATTCATTCTAAACACTTCCCATTCAAATTGGATTCTTTGTGAAAGCTCTTTGTCGAAGATGGACCAACCTTATCTAGTATTTATCCAGACTCTCACACCTTAATCAAGTTGGCAACTTCATGCTGAAATAGCTCCGTGCTTCTATTGAAATATTCAATTTCAAAGCAAATCTTGAGAAGGTCCCACACTCATTTTCTCAATACCATGACACAATGACCTATGACCATACCAGTACCGTAACCATGAAGTCACAAACCATCAGGCCATAGTAACACAGATTCAGAACGAGTTAAGTTACAACGCAGTTAGCGCAACGATATCGAAATTATTGGTACACCGAAGAGTTACTAGTTAGGTTCTACTAGTTAGGTTTTCACTGTGACCTATAAGATATCGTGAAAGTATCAGCTCAACAAATTGGAGTCCTATAGGAAGATACTGATATGGTCTGAATTGCTCGAGTTGTTCCCCGCACTCTTTATCTCGCATAAAGAGTTCGACTTCTACAATTGCTCAATGAAAGGCTTACAAAGAAATATATAAATATCTTTCTTAAATGGATTTTATGTAAAGTGTCTGTTCAGAAAATTATTTGTTGAACTACAAGACCATGTTACTTTTGCTGCTGGATTAATCAGGGATCTACCTACATTAAACAGGGCGAGGGAAAATCGGCCATTCTCATCCGGTCGCAGCATGATTTGGACCGTATTCTTCCAATTTCACTGGGCACTGGAAACTCGTGGTTGATTTTCTTATTGTTTTATCGCTTACTTTGGGTATCATAGTCAGTTATGCGGAAATATCTTGATTTTTATGAAAAAGTTTGAAAACAGCATTCTACATTTTATCGTTACCTTGTATCTTTCTTTGAGGATCGATATCGTTAACGTCGAGTAATTATTTTTAGTAACCCTTTTTATGTATTAGTTTCTAAAAATATGTATTACATTACTATTATTACATGATAATTGGGTACATTTTCATTTATTTTATGTAAAACAATAATTATTATCACTACTATCTAGTCAATAAAACTATAATGTTTCATAGAAAATTGCCTAACATAAAACTAACAACATGGACTAGCGATCTGGTAAATCTGCCGCTATGTAGGTAGGTACTTGGGCAAACATTACAACACATTAAATTATTTTCATGGACGAAGTACGAAATTATCTAGAGTCGACAAATATTAACTGCTATATTGTTAGCTTAACAATGTAAGACCTACTTACAACTAATTACAATTTTAATAGGCTTGCTATTTATGAAATATACCAGAAAATTTCAATAACTTTTTAATTACCTTAGACCGTGTTGATACTGTTGGCGATGTTTTAATCTTGTCTAAATGCTTGCTGTAAAGCGCTAAAAATATTGCAGCTCTCTTGTTCGTAGTTCAATTCAGCTTAGCTGCAGATGTCGCTCCGTTTAAGCGATAGGAGCGAAGGTATAAATTTGTGCAATGACTCACTCACTGCGATAATTCAGTTGGAAAAGCATATCCCAGCTATAGGAACGGATGGTCGCGGGTTCGAATCTTGCTTGTAGCAACAATTATATTGTTGTAATTTTGTAAAAAAAAATATTTTATTTCATTTACAGCTTTGAAAGTATCACAAATACAGGTACAAATGGAGATTAGGCATAAATTTGTATTGTCCACGTTCATTTAAATATCCACCTGCTGGGAAATTGTACTCAGGTCGCTGAGCATAGCAATGATACCATTCTAGTATAATAATTCTTGTATAAGTTTGGTGACCCAATTTTGTACGTACTCGTATTGTGTGAATAAAACAACACCTAATTCGAGTTTAAAACATTGGTGCACCTACTTTTATATAACATTCTATATGTTAAACGAAGGTTGTGTGTTGATTAAGTGTGTATGTTTGAGCCTATTATCTCCCGAAATGGCTTAATAGATGTTGGTAGGAGGAAAGATTCCCCATAGGATCTGCATTAGCAGGTATTTCATACTTTCCAGAATAAAGAAAAATGTACAAAAAAGATAAACCTGAATTAAAAAGAAAATATATTAAGAGATAAAATATCACGAAACAAAGAAAATCCCTAACTAATGCATTCACATAATGTCCATAACCATGATCTTTTCTTTTCGGTTTTCTTACATTGGAAACTTCGTGATGAATTTATAATATATTTTCCATCGATCTATGAAATATTTTTCAATAGTAGCTGAATCGTAGCAACAATAACTTTGACACGAAATCATACACTTTTTTCATATAATAATGGTCCAATAAAGTTTTAGTTAAGATACCATTAATTAGTAATTCTAGGTTAGCCTGAACAATCTGAATCTTCGACCACATCATCACTTACCATCAGGTGAGATAGTGGACAAAGATATACCTATTAAGCATAATAATAACCATTAAAGTGGCAAATTATGTTATAATGTCTTTTGTGCAATTACATTAAACTTATAGTTTCATTGTCACTAATCTGATTTTAAGTAATGATGTTCTCATGAAGAGCTTTGTGCATATTAATGACTAGAGCCTATAACGTAGGCTATAATGACTTTATTTAGGTAAGGTTTAAAAGGCACTTAATATGCCATTTTGGAGCAGGTGGTATAAAAAGTTAATTAACTTTCCCTGAAACGTGATGACGTTTCTACGATGGCAGACACCGACATTTTATAAACACGAAAGTTAGACATAACAAAGTTTATGATCCCTTCTTATTTATTATGGCGGTCGTAATATACACCCCAAAGCTTAATTGTAAAAGAACAAAACAATCAGTAAAACAGAGAAGATAAAAGCATTGTCGCCTTGGAACGTTCACGTTTTCGCCAAGGGTCCGTCGTAAAACTTTATTAGGCGCATTAAGGTCGCGGTTGAATCCTGTTTATGTAATCGCCGTCGGGGACCTTTAGCAGGAAAAATATTAAGTGAAAAAAGAACACACAATGTCACCCTAAGTAAGATTATATTTATTACTGGCTTGTGAAAGTGTGGCCGAAGGTGGAGTCACCCGAACGAAATGACGAGCGCTCGCATGGGACGCCCGTATCTTCTAAGGAGCAGACCCATTTTGTTACCGAGCTTGTATTACAATACAAATCTAATTTACGACCCAGGAAAAATCGCATGGGTGGTAGAAGAAAATGTACGCAGGATAAGTATACACCTATACGGTTGACGTATAAATAGACAACCTGACGCATTTTTGCCTTTGACACCTATCAGAAGCCGAGAAGAGAATACTTTTGTAACATTAAAATAGTGTAATGTTTTTGTGGTCATAAATTAAGAGTAAAACAGGGACCGTTTCCCATTTCGGAGCTTTATACATGTTGAATACTCTCCTACCAATATCATAAACACGAAAAATTATAAGACTGATATTACCGACCTTTGATACTATTAGGACAGCTGTACAAAGTTTGATAAAACTAGGTATATACATTACATAATTACAAATTTACTATAGAAAAAATTATAGTCATGCGCGGGATTTGAACATTTCTTCATTCTTGGTATATATAAAAACTGAACTTTTAAATATTATTTATAATTATGTTTTGGTCAATTTTACTGATTTTCAGCTTGTTGGGACTTTATGTACCTTCACTCTCATTTTTTGTTCTTGATTGACCGGACTAATAACTGAAAACAATTGACATAGATATTGTGTTGAATTGTGGTGTCTACATTTTTCTTACACAGGTCTAATCTGTTAAAAGGCTATCGTTGCTGACAACACTGTAACCTACTCGTATTATAATAAATATACGAAAATGTTACATGCCTATATTGATAATTAGTATTTAGATACAGAACATAGGATATCTACTAAGTAGTTTCTTTAACATGCTCATATGACCAAATACCACAAACAACGCGGGAAACTAGAAATAAAAAAAAGTTGTCGTTTTCGAACAAGAGGTAATAAATTCTCAACCACCTCCAAACAGGAAACCATGGATGACAAATAAACGCTTGCATTTATTCTAATTGGAGCAATCTCAACCAGCACAATAGAACACTTCAACGTCTTAGCTATAACAGTAGGGAGCTATAGAAATGGTAGTTTGCTCAATGCCTCGCTATCTGCTCCGTGGCACGTATAATTTCCTGAGAATCTTATTCAAATAATCAAAAGTTTGCGACTCCAATCTGACTAGATGCAAATTGTATGCAGCCTGTATAATTAAACCCGTACACACTTGACGTATACGAATAAGTACCAACATTGCCACGAGCGTAACAAATTTTAATTTGTACTACTTTATAACGTGAATTCTCATAATGTGTCGTATATGTGGTCGGCCATTACGAGTAAAACAGCGCACCTGGTAACTTTTAACAAAAAATTGCAAATTAAAAAGAGCATCATGGTGGTTTTGCAATTAATGTGTGGGTACTTTTATGCGCCGTGTATTGTGAAAACTTTACATACGAATTATATACGATAACAAGAGCACTTACTACTTTAAAATTTTTGAAGCGCTCGTAGCGAAGTTTTCTTAGATGTTCTTAACCGATCCCGAAAGTTAAGCAACGTCCGCCGTGGTCATGACTTGGATGGGTGACCGCTAACGACATCACTACTGACCGCTTTCGTGTCGTCCCGGTTGTCGTCTTAGGATGGCAGTCGTAATAGCATGGTGGTAGGGCATTTTGTCAATACCCGCCTGGCTAGCTACCACCCTCAAGTAGAAAATCTGTCGCCAAGCACTTAACGGTGTCTTCCGGCATCTGTCCTTGAGATCCAGTAATTCTAGGTTAGCCTGAATAACATCTTCGACCATATCATCACTTACCATCAGGTGAGACTGTGGTCAACAGTTAAATTATCAAGTATAATTAAAAAAAATAATTGGTGGTCTGTTTTATAAAATGACTTCTGATATCAATAAAATTTATAGTAAATATAGAGGGTTTTGGGATGCGTTGATTATATTTTTGGGAAAACTCGCTTTGACGTTTGATGCTAGTTCGTCTAGGCACTAGATGATCACTTTTTTGCTTTTTGCTAGTGAAACACTTGCCTTTTTTATACAAAACTTTGACCACTATTTCACCCTTTAGGAAAACTTGTTTAACATTGGTAACAAGTGATAGATAATAGACGAAGTATAGTATATTTATTTTATTGACTAATGATAGTCTGGCTTTTGACAACTATGTGTCAGTTTAGTATAGTGATGGTGTGACCTTGGTTAGGAACAGGCTCTGAAAGTTACCGGAACACATTTTTAGTTATGTATTTCTAGTACAGTAGCACGCGGTAAGTTTTTAGACTCTGACAGGATTTGAACCATGGACCACATGCGCGGCAGTTTATAGTCTTATTACCACTAGGTCAATTATTACTTTAAAAGGCATTAGCTAAAAAAATAAGATTTTGTCAAGGTAAGTACGAGTAATCTCCTTGGTAAGTATACGAGTATGCAGCAATGAGTAAGATGAACATGGGTAATATTTTAGGATTCTGTTCCCAAAGGGCGAAACGGAGCCCTGTTAAGACTTTGCTGTCTCTCTATCAGTATGTCTGTCCTTGCGTATGTCACGGGTTTCTGGCTCATTTGAGCGAGCCACCTACTTGAAATTTTGGTATTTTGTGTAATATTTTGAGTCAGAAACAATTATCTGTATCGAAATTCAATTAAATAATAATAAAAAAATAATTAAATAAAGTTTGGTAGAACTCATAACATTAAATTAATATCAAACATGTTTCCTTCAGGACTTGACCCAAAGATCTCTTGCATATCATTTATTTGCATCCCCGAGATTTTTTGCAGGTATAAACAGGTATACATAACCGGACGAAAGATTATTATGAAGCACTTATTATTTACTTTTACTCGTAGGGTGATAAAAAGTACGGAATACCTACTTACAGACGGCAAGGACTGTACCATTTATTGACTTTCCAAGCCTTCCGAGGTCTCAATACGTTATTGCTTCTATCTTGTGTAGCTATTGTGTTCTCAACTATATCAGAGACCATACAGTCGCAATGCGACAGTTTTATTGTCTGCCAGTATTCAAACGTGAATTTACTGACATATACGAGCGATACATGAGTAGGTTCACTTTTTGAGTACGTACATAAGTATAGCAATAGTATAAATACGTATTAAATAAACATGGGCGAAAGCATAACGTGTTCATTTGTATAATTATAATATATTCAAGCATTTGTATTTCAGATATTATTATATGTGATATCATGATGCTTATTAAAATTATAAAAAAGAATATGGAACCGACTTCAATACTCAAATGTGTGAAATAACTTGTAGAATTTGGTACCATGATGGTTCAAGTACCTATTATCACAATATTGTGCCCATGGATCGAGACAGATCAGGGACACTAACTTTATAAAATAATTACATTTGGGAGGAAAAAACCGACTAAGTGCAAGTTGCCCCAATTGAGGAGGGTTCCGTGCTATAATTCATCGTATTAACTTAAATGATTTTTGTATCTGGTTATTTATACATATTTTTTAAGATTATGAATTATGCCCTAATTTTTTTGAAATTGTAATAAATATAAAACTTGTTTTTTGACTTTCATTTCCCATTTTATTTGACATGAAACTTTACAAAATTATACGTTAGTTGAACTATATATGTCGCTCCATCCCGATACGATTGTTGAAGAACGAGAGCAAAAATTAGAGTTATGATGAGTCATTGTGTCGTGTTAGCTCAATTGGTTAGAGCATATCTCGCACATGACTTTAATTTTTTTCTGTCGTAAATTTGTGATTTTGTTATGTAATTCGCCAAGCAGGTTTTATTGCAAACATAGCGATATTAAATTTTATTCCTGCTGTCCATTAAAAGCCAATTATCGTCTTTAGATTAGGTGTGAAGAAAAATTATTTTATTTCTTCACAAAAATATCTTACTGTATCAGCCTTAGTACAGTCCAATGCTGAACACAACCTCCCCCAATATGGGAAACTTTGCCATAATCCCCACGCTTGGCAGTGTTTTTCAGAAAGCGCTGCTGCCCTCCTTCTGTTGAGTTACCCTTAGTCGCCTCCTACGACACGCACGGGTAGAGATGGGTGACATTCTAGCCCCGCACCCCACGGGGAAATGACGGCAATTAACAAAGAATATCTTATATTAACAATTAAAAATAAACATCTTATTTTTACAATAAACAAAAAAAATCTTATTTAATTTTATGCCTGTTTGGTGTTAAGATGTAACCTCTGCTCATAAATGAAGGAAAAAAGGAATATTAGGAGATCCGTTCTGAGAATCTGTTTGTTTCGGCAAAATTGAAACTAGGAGTTAAAAACGGCTATACAGTTTATCGCCTTTTAAAACGTTACTGTAATACCAGATAAGCGCAAAATATACGGACATGAAATGTATAAAAAGTGTTAATAAAAAGAGTTGGGAAAGAAACCTATAAAATAATATAACATGCACAAGCTGGTTTTGGAAAAGTATGGAATGTGTGGATTAAGTATTTTCCTTGCAATGCAAAGTCAAAAAAAATGTTTTTCTCTACTTTCAAAAGATCTTTTACGCTTTAGTGGGCTTAGGAAATGCTTATGACCAAGTGTGGGGGATTTACTAAGGTCGAAACTGTCGATGTATGAAGTAAGGAGCAACCTCGTAAGAGCTCTGAAATCTTAATGAATAGATTCAGGCGTTACTTTGCGGAAATCCATTTTTAATAATAACAAATATTTTAAAAGTATTTTAAGTACTTAAACATTTAATTAATTCTTTAATAAAATACTTAAAAAATCTTTATAAAAATCATATATATCTAGTGACAATTCCACCTAATTTCCTATTAAGCCGACGTGACGTCACAAACGCCACGCAGCCAAACCGGAAGAGTATTCGACGCGTTTCGCTTCTAAACGAAGCATCCTCAGGAGGTCTTGACTCTACGAGCGCACGATCGAGACATCTCTCGATCGGGCGCTCGTGGCGTTTGTGACGTCACGTCGGCTTAATAGGAAATTAGGCGGAATTGTCACTAGATATATATCATTTTTATAAAGATTTTTTAAGTGTTTTATTAAATAATTAATTAAATGTATACTTTAAAAAAATACTTTTAAAATATTTGTTATTACTCTGAAATCTTATTATCGGAATTCCATGACCCAGTAAAAGTGAAAAAGTTTGCGTTCCTAGGAACTTTATTTACGAGGACTGGATATATATAGTATAGACGGGAGAATGAATTTTTTGAATTAAGTGAATGGGACAATCCATTATTTTACGACCTGTTGAAACGTGTCGAGAAACGAAAGACTTGGAGTGCATACAGGTATGTTAATGTATGGCATTGAAAGTTGGGTATGGTAGAAGAAGGGCGAAAATCAAATTGTTTCAGTTGAGACAAAAGCTTTAAGAAGCACAAGTGTGTGACAGCGTGGTAAGACAACAGTGCGAAGTGTGATTTGCAGTTGAAAGTTTCTGAGATGGTTTGCACACTACGAATAATTATATTCGAAGTTTGGATATGTATAAAGAATGGATGAAAAAAAACCAACGAATGTGAATAGAACAGTTGAAAGGGGTCTTCCCCTTTGAATTAATTCTAAGCTAGCCTGAACAACTTCTTCGACCACACCATAGTGGTCAAAGGTTAACCTATAATATGTAAAAAAAATATCTATGGAGCATGTGAAAATCCGCAGTGGCTTCTCTGACTAACCCTCCTGAAAACAGATGTGACGTTGTCATGGACTACGTATATTCAAGCTTGAATTATTAAACAAGTACAAATTAATTTAAAAAGCATAAAACCGATTGCAAAATATAATTTTTTGTTAAATATTTAATCGTTTCACTGAAAATAAAACTGCAAATTATATATATTTATAGAATTGTTTTTAAAGTCCTTCATTTTGATACCCCACTAGACGGGTTAGGATGGATTTTCATCTCCCAATATTGTGTCTAAAATCCGCCAGTTTGATGTTTTATTATTTCTATGTATCTAGTGTTACTGGCGCTATCAAGACTAATTTAACAATACATCATACATTAAAATCGGTAAAGCCGTTTAAAAGTTATCGTGGAATAAAGAAACTCACAAGCATACATACATTCATGAACCCCGAAAACAATTTTTTTTTGCCAGTCGTGTAAAAAAGCCAATTGTTTCAATAGTAATTATTACTTGAACATAAAAAAGTAAGTAGAAAATGCAATTTATATGATTTGAAAGCGTTGATCAAAGGGCTTCGACGGACAATCTCGCTCTACACTCCATCATATGCTAGGGTCGGCGCTGAGTATTGTGTCCTTAATTTACCAACTTTTTAGATCGTAAACTTTATGACATGTTTCAAGCAAGCTACATTTTATTTCCCACACATTATGCAGTAAAAATGTTTAAACACATTGTTGCAGTGTTTTAACGATGTCCTGGTACATATGGATGCAGCACAAGTGAAGCGGGAATAGCGCTACAATAAAGCTGGCGTTTATGAGATGTTTCTCTTTATAAATCAATTACGTTTCACATTGCTTGTGAAAATGAACATATATTATGTCGCGTGTGGCGATCTTACGATACGACCTGTTTTTTTATCAAGATAAAGCGGTACTTTTTTTATAACTTTCATAACAATTTATAAGTGTTCATTTATTCCAAATAATGTCGGTCTATTTTCAAGTTTTTCAGAAGGCTTGGTAAAGTATAAAAGATTCTCACGCAGGCTTCAATTACTGCTTTCTTTGATACCTTTTGCTAATACTCTCAAATAATATCAAAAATATTCGTTATAATATAAATTTAAAATGTGTCCATACAGCGACTGACACAAGGGCCTATCGACGTAATGAGGATAGCATATTGTTTTCTAAACAAATAAATATATACCTACGTAGCACCAAATTTGAGCAAATAATAGTAGTTTATGCAACGGTCATATAATAGCACGAGTGTATGTTTATCGATAATATAGCGATAATAGTATTACACGAGTGTTTTAATGCCTAATTATATGCCTTTTCATACACTATTCTATCTTCACTCATATAGTTGAAATAAAAGCCAAAGTGCAAAATGAGTTTTTATTTACTAATAATTGTTCGAAATGTTTATTTACCAATAATAGTTCAAAATATGAATGTTGCAATTATGAAATTGAATATTAATTATGGAGCTGGCAGAGGCATTATTGTTACTCAGAGTTGGGGTTGGATTGTTTATGTTTACTTCTTTTGCCTTGTTTTCTATGGTATTCATGATTGTGTTTGATACTTGAATCTTACTGTAGGGACACGTCTTTTAAATTGCCCACCAAATCCACGCCACCAACCACAAGACTATAATGCGCTCGCAAGCGCCCCTAGTGAGTGCGAATGAAAACAGAACTGATTAAAACACCGATCCACGGCAGTGTTGTGAATTCGCAATAAAATATAAAATCCTACAAACTATAATAAAACTTAGAACTAATGTAACCTACGGTCAAAAACGTGTACCTAGTGGATGTGGATGATATTATGTGATATTTGTGTGAAGTGCTTGTTCATCCCCTTATCCCAGAGTAAAGCTGGTGTCAACCTACAAACGGTGAGTGCGGGTTATTACTTCTTGGGTATAATCTTACAAATATATTACCACTGAGAAATCGACACACACTTACTACAAACACTTACTATTTACGGACTCATCTAAGTATGATTCCACCACTGCCGTAAACTTCCATCCACCGTGTCTTGTGAGCGCTGTAATATCTCCACCACCATCCACTAGCAATATGTCCGATGTTCTTCGGAAACAGTGTCCAGTATATGAATCCGGGTTAGGAAGGCTTAGGTATTTAGCTACTATTTTTCCTAAATTACCAAATTTATTTAAGCCGATTTTCTGTGTATGTAGTAAACATATGCCAGCTAAGTAACTAAGAAAAAAAACTGGGAGTTGAACAAGGCTTCGGACGTAGCTCATTGTATTTGTTACATATTTCAAAATACGTAGTATATAAGAAATAATAAAATAATCCAAAATGTATCCGGCAAAAGATAGATAGTTAAAAAAGTTGATTGTGGCGAATGTTCCAGATTTTAGAGTTTTATCTTAGCAAGCTTGCAAATCTAAATAAGTAAGCCAGGCTGCCCGTGGGGTGCCGAGCTATTCGTGGGATGCTGGGCTGCCCGTGGGGTGCCAGGCTGCCCGTGGGGTGCCAGGCTGCCCTTGGGGTGCCGGGATGCCCGTGGGGTGCCGGAATGCCCATGGGGTTCCGGGCTCGTTCGTCATTATTCTCAGAAAAAAAAAGAATAATTGAAATCGGACTACGCGTTAATAAATTACAACTAAGTGTACATTTTGAATTTCTTCCCCTTTCCCGAGGGAACCGTACTAAATTTCGGAATAAAAAGTATTTTATAACCTTCTTAGTAGTATAAACTCAAATCTTGTTAAGTTTCATTGAATTCCATTCAGTAGTTTTGGAGTGATGCGCGGCTGGGATACAGACGGACAGACAGACAGACAAAAATAAAAACATACAATTTTGGCACCAGTGTCAGCTACAGAGTACATTCAAATTTATTTTTTTAAATATCTGCCCTGTACAGAATTGGATCTGTTACAGTTTTGTATAGATAAAGATAATTCTTTTCGTCTACATGCAACCATTATGCCAAAAATAACTGCAACCTGCAACTATTAATAAGTTATTAAAAACTGTTACATTATACAGTACAATCAAAATACAACAGCCCGCAAACCACGTCTAAACAGCGATCGGTTTGTTAAACACAAAGCATCGTAGACAACATAATAGTCGGCGAGCCTATTGCTACTAACCACACTTGCAAATGCTAGACTACTAGTTACAAAAATAAAAACTTGCTACCTTATCCTTTACATAAACATCGTTAGTGTCTGAAAGACCTTTATTCCTCCACAAGAAATCTTTATTACATTTCATATAAATATTTTTATGTAGGTAAACATCCGTAGGCACGTCACACAACCCCAATGTAAGAGCATTTACCGCGCACGTTCTCCCGAGATCTTTACGAAAGAGTTATTTTAGACATGGCTACAAATTTGAAGTAGCTGTAGAAGTCGCATTTACGCTACTTCAGAGTTCGAACGAACAGTTCAACGTGAAGATGTGACTGGCAAAGTTTGATCAGTGGAAAAGTTTTAATTGCTTCTGAACAGCATTTTCAGTCAGGCTGCTCATTTTCAAAGCATTATATTCGTGTAGCAGAAGTAATTTGCTTTTGTAACTATTTAGATGTACCTAGTAGTGAAAACAGTGTGGTGGATCCCTCCCCCAAGGAAAGTAATATTATTTTTTTGTCTAGATGTTATTTAGTGTATCTTAAAAACTACATGAAATAAATTTGAATAGGAACAATTTGGAGAGATAGCATAGGCTCAATTTTAGTGAGGTCACAACAATTGAAGAAAATATCGACCGTATATTATAAAAAAATATCTGGAGGAAAAAAGGACGCTCTATATTTAAAAAAATAAAAAAATACAGAGACTTTTTTTAAATATAATTGTACATGTGCTTTGCAATTTTTTTATATTGAGTTTAGCCTGCGGTGAAAAATGCAAAGATTTGATCGTTCGTTTTATTTGTATTATTCAGAAAACAGCGCGAATGTTGAAAATCATAACCAGCCCGCATTTTTATTAAGCAGGAATTATTTGTAAGGAATATGAAAAACACAGTTAAAATCAGGCTTTCCCATGAACGAAGGGGTAGGCAGAGGTGACTAGATACTTGCGTATCGCCTGATATGTTGTAGTACGAATTGCAGAAAGCATTACTTTGGAATCTTGATGTGCTGTAAATTTTTAGGAACAGTTCAGAGTGGGTTTAATTTAGAAATGGCAATAGTCTTGCCCTATTTAGATAATTGGGATACAAACATTATAGATGTAAAGGCACTTCTCTTGCCGAAACAATAGCATGGCGGTAGGGCATTTTGCGAATGCCCGCCTGGCTAGCTACCACCCTCAAGTAGAAAATCTGTCGCCAAGCACCTAACGGTGTATTCCGGCAGCTGTCCTTGAGAGCCAGTACTTTTAGGTTAGCCTGAACAACATCTTCGACCACATCATCACTTACCATCAAGTGAGATAGTGGTCAAAGGGTGGTTACCGTCTCTATCAGCCATAAAAAAAAAAACTAGGTAACCTTTGTATTATTTAAGACATACCAAAGGTAAGCTTTTAATTGGATAATGTGAAGGATCAAGATAAACTAGTTATAATTTATAGTGAGTAAACCTACTTTTTTATCAAATGTACTTAGATACATAAAGTACATGTACGGCACCTATATTCGATTTGTATTCTGAGTTCGTTAACTCTGCTCGCAATGATTGCCTCGAGCCAAACGCTTACCTGAAGCGAACATGTACGCTTTACTATACAAGATTCTCGTATATACCAAATATATGAAATTATTCCCTGATTGTTGGATATACGAATATGCATTGTCTATAATTCCAAGACATTGTTCCGCAACTTGCTCCTATATCTATATAACAGCTCACTTGATTGTATGTAATAATTGGTAGGTATAAACCTATTAGAATGGTTCATAATCTTCAATAATATGATCCATAATCCCTACTATAATAACGTAACTACCGTCTTGGTAGTATGACCCCGAGAATTAGTCATACATAACCACGTTTCAACGTATATGTTTTTTTTTCTCCCATGTAATAGCGAATCAAGGACCATTCTAGAGACCAAGCGGGTACTGAAAATGTAATAATTAGAAAAACTCAATAACTTTCTGAGCAAGATGTGAACCTAGGTTCTAGATTCAATTTAGAGACAAAAATAAAGTTACGATTTACGCCACTTGACCAACGAGTACGTAAGTAAGTTTATATAATTATATTATGCCTGTAATGACTGGCACAAGAAATTAGAGGCATATGTTCAACTGGAAATGATTAAGATGATTATGTAACGACAATTTATATATGAACTTATCATAAATTGGTGGTTTTGTATATACTGTGAAAAAGCTGAATGAATTTAACACATTCGTATTAAAGGTCACATTTCTCATGAAAAGTAAGATTTTGCAAGTTAAAATCCTTGCTTCTAAAGATATAAAATATATATTTCTAACAATTTCATTTACCACCTAACCTCCAATTACAAGCTATGTCATCCAGTGTTAAGTGACGTCTACAAAGGCCATAATGGTTCATACAGCGACATCGTAAAATTTTATAGGTAGCTCGAGCAGTAGGATATGTCCCTTGGGGCATGGCTCTTCGACCCGCGAAGGAAACGACTATACGAGCGGCACGAAACTGTTCAAAATAATCCAGTAAAACATGGTGCTGATTTACTTTAAGACTTTAAAATAACGTAGGGCTATTAGCGAGTGCTACCACCTTCAAATAGAAAAACTGTCGTCAAGCAGCTAACGGGTTGCGTCCTGAAGAGCTAAATTTATGGTTGGCTTGAACAACATTTTCGACCACATCATCATCAATCATCATTATATAGTGGCCACAGACTAGCTATATAATAAACTAGTTTTCCAGCCGTGACTCCGCCCGCGCGTATGTCGGTTATCGCGCAAAGCCAACCTCTTTTCTCGCAGTTGGATAAAACTATCTTGTGTCTTTCCTGATCTCAAAATATTTCCATACCAAATTTTATTGAAATTGGTCCATAAGTTTTTAAGTTAATTCGTTCCATACAAAAATACAAATATGTCTTCTTTATAATTAGTGAAGATGTAGAAAAAGAGGTTAGCAAGTATAAAAAATAGTACCTAATATTACCAAAAAACAAACGAACACTGATCCTTTTTTTATGATAAAAGTATTCAACAGTTTAAGTGCCCGACCCATGGTACAACTGCGATGTCCAACTGGTTGTACTACGGAGAAGTAAAGTTACCCATGGTTCAACTCTTTTTTTATATGGTTCAACTGGTTGTTCTATGGGGATATATCTTTACCAATGATTCAACTCGAGTGAGTTATTCTTTCCTTGGTTCAACTAGTTGTACTACTGGGAATTGAATTTATCTATGGACTAGTTATTTATTTATCTATAGTCTAGGGCAAAGTCATATTTAACTGCGACGACGAGCGAAGCGAGGAGGAGCGTTAGGTTACTTGTGACTACAACATCGCGCGAGCCGAGCGAGCGTAGCGAGCGTGCCGCGGCAGCGGCCGGCGATGCGCCACATACATTTAATTTCATATACTACTTTTGGTGATCATTTACTACTTTATCCCCTTAGTCCAACCAATTGGACATAATTCCACCGTTGTACCATGGATCATAATCATAAATATATAAAAAAAAGAGTTGAACCATGGGTAACTTTACTTCTCCGTAGTACAACCAGTTGGACATCGCAGTTATACCACGGGTCGGGCACGAAAGTTTACGCCTGAATTGCGTATGTGAGAAGGCGCGTTTATTACAACTCCCCACCTAAATGATTTAAGAAAGTTCCATAGAATTTATTAGGATTCTATAGATCTCAAAGAATCGTGATATAACCAAATAGCATATACGCGAAGCTTTAAGCAGAAGCTAGTATCATATAATTTTAGTTTATTATTTTTTTATACTTTGTGACTCTATACCTTCACTCTTTTGTGATATCATATATTATTTAGATCAAGCCTCATATATAATATGAAAAGGTACTAATAACTTAAGTTTTAGGTACATATAATTTACAAAAAGGTTCAATACCCTTTTATTTGTGACATCCGTGTATTCCTTTTCTTAAAACCTTTGCGGACTCATTTAAGTATCTAACCGTGATTAATTTGTTTTAAATAAACGCTCAATTCGATTAACCGCTCGAATGAGCTCGAGTGACAAAGAAATCGGTGCCATCGCCCATGTTTATTCAGTATCGATCAAAAATAAATTAAACAGACTTATTATAAGCATGGCGATTAAACAGACATTGCATTTTATACTTTATTTCTGATACAAGTAACTATTTTTTTGTTATTTTTGAAACTTACATACACATAGGAACATTATATCTAGTGAAGTATAAAAATCACAATAATATGAAGTTGCATCTGATTCCCGATAGAGATTAGCAATTGCTGCAAGGCCGGATACACCTCTTTTGACTTTTCAGTACACCTATGTCGTGAAGAGGGCCCTGATTACTTCAGACTTGCTCGTCGATATAGGTCTACCTTAGCAATTTTATGGTTCAGGTTGATCAAATATATAATACACAATGACTGTAATAAATGAACGACAACAAGCTGGGTTCGACAAGTTTTGTTCAAGTCAATGGACACCGCAGATGGGTTACTGCTCGAGTCATTCACAGCAAAGACTTAAGGTTTAGAAGCGCTCGTAGCGATGTCTGCTTAGCCGTTCCTAATCGATCAGTTAAGTTTAGTATCGTCCGCCGCGGTCGTGACTTGGATGGGTGACCGCTAGTGACATTACTACTGAGCGCTTTCGTGCTTCGGAGGGCACGTTAAGCCATCGGTCCCGGATGTTGTTTTACGATGGCAGTCATTATAGCAAAGTAGGTAGGTGGTAGGGCCTTTTGCAAAAGCTCGCCTGGCAAGTTATCAAGTAGAAAATCTGTCTCCAAGCACCTATTATTGCAACATGAGACTTAACAACTGTATGTCTTATAGTGAGGGGCGCAGTGCAGTTCGTCACTCATGTAACCTTATTACAATGCAAAACATGATTTTGCATTTAAACTTGTTGCTATATTTTTAGTTCGCTCTGTTATTTATTAACGTCTTATTAGTGTCTTGTAAACAACAGGCAGGTGAAGTGTTCGTTTCGTCACTTTATATCGTAAATAACGAGATATACTCCGACCGTTAGGTTACTTGTGACTACAACATCGCGCGAGCCGAGCGAGCGTAGCGAGCGTGCCGCGGCAGCGGCCGGCGATGCGCCACATACATTTAATTTCATATACTACTTTTGGTGATCATTTACTACTTTATCCCCTTAGTCCAACCAATTGGACATAATTCCACCGTTGTACCATGGATCATAATCATAAATATATAAAAAAAAGAGTTGAACCATGGGTAACTTTACTTCTCCGTAGTACAACCAGTTGGACATCGCAGTTATACCACGGGTCGGGCACGAAAGTTTACGCCTGAATTGCGTATGTGAGAAGGCGCGTTTATTACAACTCCCCACCTAAATGATTTAAGAAAGTTCCATAGAATTTATTAGGATTCTATAGATCTCAAAGAATCGTGATATAACCAAATAGCATATACGCGAAGCTTTAAGCAGAAGCTAGTATCATATAATTTTAGTTTATTATTTTTTTATACTTTGTGACTCTATACCTTCACTCTTTTGTGATATCATATATTATTTAGATCAAGCCTCATATATAATATGAAAAGGTACTAATAACTTAAGTTTTAGGTACATATAATTTACAAAAAGGTTCAATACCCTTTTATTTGTGACATCCGTGTATTCCTTTTCTTAAAACCTTTGCGGACTCATTTAAGTATCTAACCGTGATTAATTTGTTTTAACTAAACGCTCAATTCGATTAACCGCTCGAATGAGCTCGAGTGACAAAGAAATCGGTGCCATCGCCCATGTTTATTCAGTATCGATCAAAAATAAATTAAACAGACTTATTATAAGCATGGCGATTAAACAGACATTGCATTTTATACTTTATTTCTGATACAAGTAACTATTTTTTTGTTATTTTTGAAACTTACATACACATAGGAACATTATATCTAGTGAAGTATAAAAATCACAATAATATGAAGTTGCATCTGATTCCCGATAGAGATTAGCAATTGCTGCAAGGCCGGATACACCTCTTTTGACTTTTCAGTACACCTATGTCGTGAAGAGGGCCCTGATTACTTCAGACTTGCTCGTCGATATAGGTCTACCTTAGCAATTTTATGGTTCAGGTTGATCAAATATATAATACACAATGACTGTAATAAATGAACGACAACAAGCTGGGTTCGACAAGTTTTGTTCAAGTCAATGGACACCGCAGATGGGTTACTGCTCGAGTCATTCACAGCAAAGACTTAAGGTTTAGAAGCGCTCGTAGCGATGTCTGCTTAGCCGTTCCTAATCGATCAGTTAAGTTTAGTATCGTCCGCCGCGGTCGTGACTTGGATGGGTGACCGCTAGTGACATTACTACTGAGCGCTTTCGTGCTTCGGAGGGCACGTTAAGCCATCGGTCCCGGATGTTGTTTTACGATGGCAGTCATTATAGCAAAGTAGGTAGGTGGTAGGGCCTTTTGCAAAAGCTCGCCTGGCAAGTTATCAAGTAGAAAATCTGTCTCCAAGCACCTATTATTGCAACATGAGACTTAACAACTGTATGTCTTATAGTGAGGGGCGCAGTGCAGTTCGTCACTCATGTAACCTTATTACAATGCAAAACATGATTTTGCATTTAAACTTGTTGCTATATTTTTAGTTCGCTCTGTTATTTATTAACGTCTTATTAGTGTCTTGTAAACAACAGGCAGGTGAAGTGTTCGTTTCGTCACTTTATATCGTAAATAACGAGATATACTCCGACCGTATACAAATTAATGGTGACAAATATAATTATAGGTACATTGTAAGTATACGAGAGAAAAATGCAAAATATTTCAATCTTCCATACTAAAAAAACCTTTTAGCATCGACCCCAACAATCAATAACAACCTCTCAAAATTAGCGAAACGAGTAAACAACAAACTTCCCAATCCACACCGAAAACACATTTTTCACTCAAACGAAAGCAGATTTTTTGCCCATAAAATTTGAAAACAAATCTCATCCGCTGGCGTACTAAAGTAAACTGGTTAAACGTGATCCTTGGGTCTACATCTGCTAATTGCTTCCGAACTTGTTTTTGAGTGTAGTTTTGGCTAATTGCAGTCGCGTATTTGGCACGCCGCCAATTTGACGCACACCTTAGGAAAGGCCAATTCAGACTTAAAAAAATAAAGTGTGTAGTTAGCCGTACCATTTGTCCTTTTTCCAATAAAATATTTATTTATGAAAAATGAAAAACCACGAAGGGAATTGTAGCATGTGAAATATAGCGATCGAGCGATATCAGGTGTATAAGCCTGATACGCGTTCATTACAGTTGCAGTGCCATCGCTCTATTTCATATGCTACAGTTACACAAATAAAACTTTATTGGGTTAAACTTTCTTATTTTTAAATCACTTGCCTCTGTCTACGAGCTAATAGTGAGTATTCATCAGATTTTCCTAAACCTAATAGTAGTTATGGATAATAATTAATTGAAATATATATAATTAACTTCTGAATAGGCATTGCAATTCAACGGGGCAATGCCGCCAGCATGCTGGGCACGCTGCCAACTGGTAGTGGTGACTTATAGTAGTGTTGAATATAGTTCGTAGTATGTTGTTAGTCTAGGTCATAAATAAGTGAACAGGACAAGATTGCTAACTCCTTGTGTACGTATCAATGGTTCACAAAATGTTGTTAGATGTCGCCACATGGTTCGATACAAATAAAATTTGTTCAAAATAGACATAATATTGTCTTTTACTGTTCTAATTCTTTATAATTATATATTGAGAGTATCAAAATACACTTTTTGTATATCAAATTATATCTTTTTGGTAGATTAGTATATTTTTATATATTTTGTATGAGAAAGTGCAAATTAATCACTATGATATTTTTAGCTCGATTGAACCCATGAATGATTTAGGAAGTTAGAGGAGAATGTAGTTATACCGAGTTCCGGTAGATGGCACATATTTGAATATTAGATTTGCCAGATTGTAAGAAAGAATCTCAAATATAGAATATAGCTAAGCCGTCAACAATTAACCTAACGATGTGTTTGACTTTGAGTAGCCGTTCTTGAGAGCCATAATGTCGTATCGATTTCAAAATCTGTCTCTAAGCACAAAATAAAAACTCTAAGCTAATTTACGAGGGAATCTTGGTTCTGCCAATTCTTTTTTTTTGTTATTGTGACGGAACAAACAAGAGGGCCACCTGATGTTAAGCGGTATCCTCTGCCTATAACAGATGCATTTCATCACAAGTGACGAACTGCACTGGGCCTATCACCTTGAGACATACTTGTTAAGTCTAATTTGCCTGTAATTTCAGTAACTCTCAAGGAATGCTGCCGGAACACACCGTTAGGTGCTTGGCGACAGGTTTTCTACTTTAGGGTGGTAGCTAGCTAGGCGGGCATTCGCAAAATGCCCTACCAGCATGCGGTAAAGCTCAAACCCGCGGAGGGATTCGAACCATGGACGTGCTGCGCGGCAGTCAATAGCCAATGCCACTGAGCCATCATTGCTTCAATTCTGGTAGGTAGAACACATTTGAAATGAAAACTCTCCCATTTCGTAATTTTACTGTAGTCTAAAATGTAGGATCATTTTCAATTCTGTCAAATTCTATGCCGTTTGGAGTCCCAATAACAAAATAACAGTATTGCCGCATTGTTATTTTCAGTTGATCTTGTACTTGGAAATAATAGTTATGCGTATTTTTTAAGTTTTATTCCATCTGCAATAAACATGTAGCTCAAAAACATTTATGTTTATTTGGCCCAAAAATTGTAGACTGGGTAGGTAATATTTGTACTGTAGCCGCCCGATCACATCGGCCCATAATCTTATTAAAAGGTAAATAGGTAGACATACCTACTCTTGTATTTGACACGGTGATATTATTATAATGTGTTACAGTTTTATGATTTATCAAATTATCTAACAGCTGAATGGCGTATAGCCACTATTTCACATGTTTGTGAGTGATTACTTGTTCGAGATTCTCGAGAATGATAAGCGGACTACTACCGGAACACACTGATAGGTGCTTGGTGACAGATTTTCTATTTGAGGGCTGTAGCTTGATGGCAGCCGTTATAGCATGGTGGCATTTTGCGAATGCCCACCTGGCAAGCTACCACCCTCAAGAAGAAAATCTGTCGCCAAGCACTTAACGGTGTGTGCCGCTATGTGTCCTTGAGAACCAGTAATTTTGCATAAAGCTGAAGGTAAGGCATTAAGCGAATGCCCGCCTGCCTACCTACCATCCTCAAGAAGAAAATCGGAAAGTCGAATAGTTGCATAAGTACCTACAGTACTTATGCATGTATTCGGCGCCAATATAACAGAATAACTGGAGTGTGCTGGCTAGTGGCAAGCCGAGCGCCGGCGGTCTCGTGGTGCGCGGCGCGCGGGGACTTCGTTCGTTGCCTGGCAACGGCGAGTAAAGGTCACACTACACGCTACTTGTGGGTTTAGAAATTGCGCGTTTGACGAAAGAATATCTACATCCCCCCTCACCCCTTGTGATAAATTGTGATTTTTGATAAAAGCCTGATGTTAAGCGGACTAACCTCTACCTATAACAGATACGAAGCGCTCGTAGCGAAGTTTACTTAGCTGTTCTCAGCCGATCAGCAAAGTTAAGCAACGTCGCCCGCGGTCATGAGTTAGATGGGAGACCGCTAGTGACATTACTACTGAGCTTGCACGTGCTTCGGAGGGCACGTTAAGCCGTCGGTCCCGGTTGTCGTTTTAGGATGGCAGTCGTTATAGCATGGTGGTAGGGCATTTTGCGAATCCTGGCCTGGCTAGCTACCACCCTCAAGTAGAAAATCTGTCGCCAAACACCTAGCGGTGTGTTCAGGCAGCTGCCCTTGAGAGCCAGTACTTCTAGGTTAGCCTGAACAACATCTTCGGCCACATCATCACTTACCATCAGGTGAGAAAGTGGTCAACGGCTAACCTATAGAGCATAAAAAAAAGTTGTTATTACGATTATACGTACCTACCTACTATTGGAAGACAATTTAAAACATACACAGATAACTTATTCTACGTGATATTTCAAAACCAACGTTATGTAAAACATTCATTTGAGTAGGTTAGGTACTTCGTGTTCATGTGGTTGTAAATAAAATCGCTAATCTAGAAAAGATTTTACAGAAAATTTGATGCAAAATTAATAATTAAGTAGGTAATATACCTACACATTTATATTTATGTGGTATGTATTATTTATTGTGTAGAGATTTAGTGGCCTACTTATTAGAAGCACTCGTAGCTAAGTTTGCTTCACCTAGGTAAAGCAACGTCCATGGATGGGTGACCGCTAGTGGCATTACCTACTAAAGAGCGTGCACGTGCTTCGGACGGTCCCGGTTGGTGTCATAGGATGCCAGACGTTACAGCATGGTGGTATGGTCTTTTGCGAATGCCTGGCTAGCGACCTCCCTCAAGCAAAATACCAGTCGCCAAGCACCTAACAGTGTGTTTCAGCAGCTGTTCTAGAGAGCCAGTAATTGTAAGGTAGCCTGAACAACATCTTCGATCACAACATCACCCACCATCAGGTGAGACAACGGTGAAAGGCTAGCCTATCAACAATACCTAAAAAAAACTAAAAGGTATTTTTACACAAGTAACGCAATAACTATGATACTAAATTATTTTGGTTATTTTTATTTTTGCAATAACGCATGCTCTGCGGATTACATTACAAATTGACGAGAGGAAAATTTTAGTTATGTGCGGGATTCGAACCCGCGTCATCCAACCCTATAGCTGGGTTATGCTCTGACCGACTAGGCGACTGAGCTAACCTGACAATGAGTCATAACTCTAATTTTTCCTGCGTTCTCCAACCATCGTATGGGGTGGACTCCGGCTGTAGGCGTGGATGACATGGAATCGAATCCCGCACATGAGTATAATTTTTCCTCTCTTATATTTGTAACTATGATACATATTTGCAATGGTGGTAGAGAATTTTGCGAATATGCGCCTGACTAACGACCACCGTCAAGTAGAAAATCTGTCGCCAAACATCTAACGGTGTGTTCCGGCAGCAGTCCTTGAGAGCCAGTGAAATTACTGGCACACGAGACCTAAGAACTGTGTCTCAAGGTGCCGAACGCAGTGCAATTCGTCACTTGTGACGTGTCCTTGAGAACCAGTAAGCCTAGATAATACTAGATAAGATCAGTCGATATCATGCTTAGTTCTAGACCTAAAACCTCAAATAAGGAAGTGATCACCTTTGTATGGAGAAGTGACCGGCCAGTTCAAACGTAATATATAAAAATAATCCAAAAATAAAATGTATGTAAGTAGAATAATTTTACATCTTATTATTTGGGTTCTTACATACTTCTTACACGACTTCTTTGCTGTTTAAATCTAGATAAATATTGCTCATATTTTAATATTATAATTAATTGATTAGATTATTGCTTCATCGCATCTACATCGAGGTTTGAGACTCATTAACAGTCCGTTAGATGGCATGATGTACAAATCGCATACCAACTTCAGAGTTTGAGTTGCATAAGGTGTTCGTTAGATGGCACTTTAAATAAAACACTTTAGCTAATATAGTAACGCCACCTCTTTTAATAAGTCGAACTACAAGGTACCGGCGACGATAATAACTTTTACGCGAGTTTAGTTCCTATGTATGGAGTTAGCAATCTATCCTATAATTTTTCTATGTCTAGGTATACCGCTGGTTAAAAAAACTGATAAACTAAATTCATAGTCATTATATTTCATGAGGTTGCTATCATGGATTAATTCTTATCCACCATTACATGCTTTTTTTAAACGAGGGTAAGCCCTTACTTACAAAATTATTTAAGCTATATACAATTACTACGAAAACAGATCAAAGGGATGAGGAAACTGCATGCTCTCAGTCTGTGAGCATTATACTAATGCTCATGGACTGAAATATAATGTTCTGAAAACGTAAATGATAGTATTTGCAGCGGGTAAGGGTCCGGATAGGGTGCCTGCGGTGCATTTGAGTGGCACGACAATTTAGTGTTTATAGTGTTTATTTATTTCAATTTAAAGTACTTAAACAATCTAAATAATGTGTCGGTGTCCGGACAAGATATTCTGTTTCCCGGATACCGACGTCTTCCCGCGGTGTAAATTAATTATACATATTATATAATACTACTATATATCATTAAAGTCCCACAGTAAAACATAAAATAAACATTTACAAATACTACAATATTAAACAAAATAGCTAACAATGATTATGTCACGGTAATATTATCTATAAATATTACCGTGATTTTGTGTTTGCGTAGTGCAGTAGGACGCTAACTACAGTAGGTAAGTACTTAATAACAAACAATACAGACATATACAGAGTAAAATAAAATACAGACAGGCATTAACAATGATAAGTCAATAAAATGTAAGTAGTGGGTAGGATTGATCAGTGCGTGTGCCGCGCCGAAGTGCATACTAGTAACTCACAAAACTGGTTATCAGGTTAGTTTTATGTTATAAGTCGACTCCTTTACATTGAGTTTGTTCGTTTCTGAGATATTTATCTTATTGTGATTAGTTACGCTAAAATTGTTTAACATTGACATTGTTTAATTAACTTGAGTTTTGTCAGGAAAAGACAAATGCATAATCCACTCAGTAGGAAAGTTAAAAAGTTTTTTATTTGTGCACGGCTGACAAAGTTAATTAAAGTAGTAAAGCAGTTTAAATACTTAGGACATCTGTTGACGGAACGGCTTCAGGACGATGAGGATATTGAGCGAGAGCGGAGGGCACTTGCAGTCAGACGGAACATGCTCGGTTTGCTAAGTGTAGTAATGCCGTAAAGACCACACTGCTTAGGATTGTATACGTGTCAGTTGTGGACAAGTTTCACGCAGAAAGCAATGAGTAGGATAAGAGTCCAGTATAATGACGTATTCCGGGCTATTGCAGTCGTTATGGTATGGTGGTAGGCAAATGCCCGCCTGGCTAGCTACCACCCTCAAGTAGAAAATCTGTCGCCAAGCACTTAACGGTGTGTTCCGGCAGCTGTCCTTGAGAGCCAGTCACTCTAGGTTAAGCCTGTTAACACAGAGAGAGCCAGTACTTGTAGGTTAGCCAGAACAATATCTTCGACCACATCATCACTTACCATCAGGTGAGATAGTGGTCAAAGGCTAACCTATCAGGCATACATAAAAATAGATTTGACGGTTCTAAAGTGTCAAGGTATCCCTCACCAATGCCCGCCCTAACTCCCACGGAACCAAAGTCATACCGTCTGGTCTCTTATTATAGCCACGCCTTAGACCATTCGTTTGGAAAATAATCTTATGTATAGAATTACCATATTCATTCTACGTATCTTCCTAGGTACTAATCAAAAAAAGAGATTTATACAGATTAATGTCACGCTTGTGAAAGTACTCCAAGAAACAGAGACAGGACATATTTAAGATTGATGGCACAAAATTTAAGTAGGTAATTTTTAGAGAATGAATAACTTTTAGTTTATAGGTATTTAAACGTTCCACTAATCTATTAATTCTACTCCCAAAAATAAAGGTGTTTCTTCAAGGGTGTTTTTTTTATCCTAATCATTCCGAATGAATCATGCATCATCACCAATCATCAGAATGAATTAAAGAAAACACGATGAAGTGTCGTGAAGAACAATTAAGTTTTTCTAAATCAGGCGGGTTGCATCATGAGATTCGAGATGTAGAGAACACGATGAAGTATCGGGAAGTTTAATAATTATATTTTTTACAATAATTATTGTTCTCTTTTTCTTATCATAGATATACTCGTATTGTACTTAAATAACAATAAATACCTTGATATTCTTTGCATATCCACAGAATAAAAAGGGCTTATCTTACTGTGGAAGTTATAAGTAATACCAAAAGGTGAGTAGCAGCACTTTCTGAAAAACTGGAATATTACACTGTTATCCCAAAATCTCCTTAGTGTGAGGCATAATGTCAAAGTCCCCTAAATAGGACAGGCATTTGTTCAACGGTGGACGCGTTATTTTTTTTGCTTGATAGGTCTCTCACCTGATGGTAATAGTGATGATGTGGTCGAAGATGTTGTTCAGGCTTACCTAGATTGGACGTGTTCTCGCTGTTGATGATGTTTATGAATTCCATATAAAAATGCTACATCCAACATAAAACTTCCCCGTAATTGATGAATATTTCTCTAATTAATGTAACGCTCATTTCCCTTCCGAGTACATTAGCCCAAGATATTGTTTTGTACTGCAGTTGTTACAGCGACTAGCATTACACGCCGCCGCACCGCCGCCCCGTCCCGCTCCGAGCGCAACTTGGATGGATTTATTGAGAACAAAGGAAAGATAAAGATATTCAAGTCATTCAAGTATACGTCGATGTTGTTCTAGATATTTCACTACAATATTATTTTGTACTGCACAATGTTATGTTATTACGTTCAAGTACTGCACGTCGGCTAGCTCCACGCGCACCTTGGATGCGTTAACTTAGGACATACGTGAAGGAAAGTTAAATGAAAGACGAGGTATAATTATTTAAATCTACATTATATGGAACTTGTTTTAGATATACGCTTTTGTTTTTAAAGAATAAAATAGCCCTAACATCTTACAATAAAAAGCAATTTTTTTTTTAAATTCCATGAAGTTTGTAAAATCTGCAATTGAAAAAGAATGAATAAAATGTTGGCTATAACCCTGACTAAAAGGAAGTAAGTAACGGAAAAAAATGGTACAAAAATTGGGTGATTTTCGCAAAAAAAATGTTTGGGTTCACATACAAAAAAATTATATGTGGGCTGCCATTGCTATTTTTGTTCCCAATTTTAATCATTACACTGTTTTAAGTCTCATCTTCATGAATTTACTAAGTTGTAGTTAATTTCGGGGCAAGGAGACGTTCGAATGGTTCGTCTTTATATTCATTCTTCGATATTGCGACAGCCAATCATTTTTAAAATGCGTTTTATTTTTATTTCCTGTTACTTACTTCCTTAGGGTTTCATGAATATTATACTTTTCCGTTTTCAATCAGAACATTTACATTTGTATTGGGTTTTTTTATATAATTTTAATTTTTCTCTTTGTTTTAAGCTTTTTAGAGAGTTAAATTCGTTACTATGGACGTCTCAGTATGCGTGCTGCTTTCTATGTACGTACCCTTGAATGTGGAAGATGGCCGCGAAGTAGCAGAAAAATATTCCACATTGAAACGACGAGGATAGTTGTAACTCGATACCATGAACTTCCGTATAAAAATAGTATTCAAACGAAATTGACTATAAGAGCCTTAACTTATGTAAAGATACTACTTAACGTAGATTCGTTGAACATGTTTTAAGATGAAGGCCTTTTAATTTTGACAGATGTCATTTGATATTATAATCGTAGTGAAAGCTATCACTCCTAAAAACAAACCAGTAGTTCACAATCAATAGTTTCTGAGATAGACCCCATTTAATTTTGTCAGATGGCATCCAAAATGAAAGTCTCATAATAAGAATTCTAACATCTATGAAGAAGCAAATAGTCCAGGTACGATAGTTTTTGAGATGAAAGCTTTTTAATATTAAAAGATTTTACTGTCATTTTGATAGCTGTCACATCTCTCTGTCGATGAGAATTTTTAAAATTATGACTGGAACTGTCACTTCGGCAGCTATCACATCGATCTCACATTAAGGTAGTAGTTTTGAGTCGATATTATCCTAAATCAGTCCAACAAAAGATCTAAAAAGCCCTTAACTGGCGATTATGCTAACTCCTGCAGCGCCCACTGGTAGTCTATAGCCGTAAAACATGTTTTAGAACTTGCACTGAAATAAAAGCTGTTCAATGTACAAAACTGCGTTGACATCGGTCTTGTAGCTTTCAAGGAAAGTCGTAACATAACATATACATACAACCTCTAACCCGAAACGCATATACCACCTGCGTTCCGTTCCGTCGTGAGTAAAAAGAGGTATATTAGGTATTACTCTCTTTGTGTACATAGTAACTGCCTTTTATCAACGAATAACTTAAAATTTTTAGGTACCCTCTGTTTAAGATAGTCTGCCCGTAATAGTAAACCTATTTACCTTAATCAATACATTGTATACCATATGCTGACTTGAAATGTATACTGGAGTCCTAAATATATGGAAGCTGCAAAGGTGACCCCTGCCTGCCACTTATTACTGCGTGAAACCGCGACAAATGCACTTTGCCCTCGTTCTACTTTTTAATAACAATGCACAAATTTTTGTTGTATATTTACTTCTAGCCTCTGCTTTATTTATATGTATGTAGGTATACTACACTACAAGCCTTCGGACTGAAGAACAGCTGGCCAGTAAAATTACAGGCACATATAAGATATTTCTATCATGGGCTTCTCATTTCTAATTTAATTAGAATATGTTCGCCGAGGTCTTCTCATTCAACTCTTACTACAAATCTATGTCCTTTGTCTTTGTCCTATATCCTGAATCTATTTTTATAAATCCGACAAAATCGCATGAAAATAATTTGTGTATATAGAAGCAAGAAATGCCGCGATACTAAACAAGTGCAAAATATAAAAATAAATCTAGGAACTACCTTACCACTTAAGGGAAATTTATAAAAGACAACAAGCATTTTAAGAATCGAAAGGTTAGGTGAGGCTCAATACCCTCTTGGGAATATCAAAAGAACGTTCAAAATGAAGCAAAAATAACTTCAACAAGTCCAGTCAAGAAATGTCACCAATTCAATACCACTCAAGTGTGAGTAGGTGTTAGCTTCTCGTATAAAAATCGTCTATAACGCATAAATCTTTCTCGATGAAAATTAATCGTCAAAAGTTCAACTCGTGAAAATAATTTTAAGCGGCAGCTGTTTTCAAACGGGCTAAGGAATGCGTTAGTACACAAGGGCTTATAATAAATGAAACGATTTATTTCCTACTGGAACTTTTCCATTGTGTTAACTTTTATGCTGTAGGCGGAATTGCCGTAGAAAAACATTGTGATCGCTTCGCGGGTCATGTTTTGATAACGCAGTGACATTGTTATCGCGTTTGATGAATGGACTTTTTGTTACAAATGGACGTTGTTATTTTGCTAGTGAACTCAGCCGTTTTCAATGTTTTCCGAAGGAGAGAGAAACGGAGCTTTGACGGCTTCCTGTAATTCTATTGATAAATAAAATCTTTGATTTTCCCTCTTTCTAATGTAAGCAATTCATCTCTAATTCAGATTTATTCTGACAACAATAAATTATTGTAAATACAAAAGCATTGATAATTCTGTACTTTATCTATTATTATTTGTTTCGTTTGATTTGGTATTCCTTCAGTTCTGCAATGAAGCATTGAAATACGGGAAATCGACGAGCAAGATTAAAAAATAAATGATTGGAAGTGGTGTGATGTAAAAATACGCAAGACAAAGACTTATTGGCATGCTGAGAACTTTGCTCATAAACAATTTACAGTGAGGTAATGAAAATTGTTGAGGAAGTCGTGGTGCCAAAGGACCCGCTTAAATGTGTCTTATAAGTAAAAGTAAAGTAAAGTAAAAGAAATTGACTTAGAAAATAATAATTACGACTCTGAAATTCATTTTATTCAATGTTATTTAATTTGGTTTCCTAATTTAGTTCTGAAGTCAATATGCATCGGTTTGGCGATTCTGTGATACTTAACAAATATTCTGAGGACATGAACTTCTCTATTTAAAGATATTGTGTGTTATTTGCTTCAGCTTATTATTGTTCAAAAATATCATGAGTTCTTTTTCTTCTTTTTCTATTCTCTTCTCTTTCTTCTCTCTTTAAAAATATTACTAGTTCCTAATTTTATTCCGTCGTCCTGTCTAGTGATTGTAATACCTTTAAAGAACGTTCACCGAATTCGATAAATCGACTCAAAAAGGGAAATTTTATATATTTGACTTCTAAAATATTGCCTAATATAAAATTATATCTAGTAATATTTCCGTCTAATTTTTCTGCTAACAGTTTGTAAGCTCTACACAGTAAAATGAAGGTATTTCTTAAATAGTTTCAACGATTAATAAATATTTGTATCCATCTCTAACCCCGTGGGGTGCCGGGATAGAATGACACCATTCCATTTCTTCCCGTGGCTGGGTGTCATAAGAGGCGACTAAGGGAAAATACCGGAAGTTAGAAAGCAGCGCCTTCTGAGGAACTGACAACTTCTACTGCGATCCCTACGACGCATGCCAAGCTTGGGGGTTATGGCAAGTCCCCTCAATGGGGAAGACCTCGTTCAACGGTGGAAGTTACGATCGATGTGTATCCTTCTCTATAGCTATTCATTAAAAATCGATACGCGTAATAATGTATATTGTTCGATCGGATCCCACCTCCAGTCCAGTATCTAACTCTACAGGACAGGAGACAAATCGTACGGTCTGGGCCCAATATTCGATAACAAGCCTTTTTTTTTCTTTTTTTTAATGTGTGAAAAATGCATTTACGCATTCCCGTCCACCCCGGGGAAGGTGGCCGGGATATGTCGGGCTCAACACCAACTACTCCCACAGCAGCAAGTGCCCCTACCGACTAAATAACACACGGTGTTCCATCTCTACCGCTTCTCGGCGGGATCGCAGGGTCGCTTTAGCACTCAACCACGAACCCACCACGGTTGTCCGTTGCCGGACCCCTCCTGGGGTGCTACCCCTCACGACGCACCAGAACACATGGCACGTCGCTACCACCCGGGGACCAAGCCCGCAAATGGGCGTCAAAATACCCCGCTTCCGACGCCCAAGGTCCCCCTGCGACGGGTCAGATGAGTAGCCCCGTCGCCTGCTACTTCGGCCGCAGAGGATAGGGAGAGCGGCGCCTCGCTATACCAACACTCCTCCTCCCCTGCGGCCCCTCCGCGTCCGCCATCCAACGGTGGCGGCCCCGCCGTGGCCACGGAAGGTAGGGAGAGCGGCGCACCGTAATACCGGCACTCCTCTCCCGCCGTGGCCCCTCACCGTCAGCTGTGGTGTCGCCCATACAACACCACAGCCCGCCTCAGATGCGGTGCTGCCCATACAGCACCGCAGCCTACCCGTTGCCGCTCCAGTCTGGACTTAGAGGCAAAGCCCAGTGGAGCGGCCCCTCTGGGGCCGGCCGACTGCCCAAGCCAGCACGGCCCCTGGTTCCTCTTCGCTTCACCGTGGGTGACGAAGCCACGGCTACTAAGCCCCACCGCCACGACAAGGCGGGAACCCTTCGGGGGGATTCGATAACAAGCCTACATTAACCTTAAGAGGAAACTATTTGAAGACTTTTGGAAGCTACTAAACCAGAACCAGTCGTCGGAAACCAGTTTACTTGAGGATATTTCATCGAAGACTACATATTAATATATTATGGAATACTTCGACGGTTTGATAATATACAGCTTAATGTTTTAATTAATTAATAATGAAAAAAACTCAAACTTAAGCACAATCAACACCATAAAAATTGCACCTTTTTTGATTAAGTATCGACTGTTGAAAATTTACATTATTATTAGATAACACAAGGACGTCAATATTTACTGGCTAACCTACTCCGTACTGTGACTAAGATTTTTTGCATAAAAAATAATTGGGATTTTCAGGCAAAAAAATCTCAGTCATAGTCCGGAGTTGGTTTGGTTCATTGCTAGGTGGATGGCAGTGGGGACATCCTGTATTACATGACACGCAATACATACCTGAATAAATGTGGATGTAAAACACCACTATCTGCCCCGTAAAGGCTCTGATGAAAGGATCTGCAGCCGTTTTTGAACCCTTCATATGCACGAAGTTTTACGGTCCCAACAATAATAATTTTATCCGCTTATTTTCAAAGAAAAATGTAAGAGCTTTTATTAATACTCTTTGTTCAATGCTACCGCTTTTGTTTTCTTATTCGAAGTTTTAAGAGTTCCGGAAGTAGCAGCGATCTTCGATTGTTTTTCCATAATAATCATGAAGTTTACTCGTTCAACGCACCCACGTTTTATCCTATCATTTCCTTCTACGTTATGAACGTAAAGAATAATGGGGCATAAAATATAGGGTGCCGGTATTTTATGCCAATTTTTATGACATTGTCTTCTTAAATGTTGTCCGAATTCTATTAGCCACTAAAAGGCAAAGTCGTAATATGATTACATTAAGTAGACAGCTAGTTACATAAGCTTAACTACTAACTTTTGATGTTAACGCAGACGTTGATCGCGCTTAGTAATTACCAACCAAATGTTGCATATTGTATAAAAATCTGTACAAATTGTAATAATATTTCGACCGCTGGCTGCTGTTAACAAGTGTATTAATTAAGTTACAAAGTAAATATTGCAATCCTAACTTTTATTTCGGTTTCCGTTTCATTCCCACTATATGTACACTACAGCATCGCTGAATTATATATTATGTCATAATTATATATGTCAGATGTAGTATCGAACAGATAAAAGTAGGTATTTATAATGTGAACAATGGCACTGTCTTCTTTGTGAATAATTATTTTAATATAATTTATAAATGCGATCACGAGATATGAATTGTTTTAACATTGATGTTGTGAAAAATTCAAAACACCACGGCGCAGGTAACTCTCGCAACGTTAATGGATGGGAGGACTTACGCTGAATTGTTTCCGCTGCGAGCCATTTAAAACACGAATAATAACTTATGATATGCTACGTCAGTGAAACAAATAATATACGCATTTACAATTCTTTTTTTTATCAAACTGAAATTCAAATAACAAGCAATAATTACAAGTAATAATAGTAACACTCTATCGAAGTGTGTTTATAATATGTTTTTGTATTTGGTAACAAAAATCGCTTGCGTTTTCCGTCGTGTAAAATAACAGACATTGTGCTGTCCTTATTTTACAAAATCCAAGGGGAGCTTTCACTATATACATCTACATACGTTGCCCGATTCAATAATTCAACAATTCTGCGCTTCCTTTCCTACCAATATGTTATTTGCAAACGGAAACTGTATTGCGTGACTCTATCTATATCTATACGAGTATCTAGACTAACCACGTCTTTGTCAAACCATCTCAACTTGCCTTGAGCCCAAACGATTGAGGAAAGGTATCTCTCTATTTACTTCACATACATTGTGACAGATTACAAATGTTCACTACGCCATTCCTAAGTCGTGATTTTTATAACAATGAATACTGACGCAATAAAGTAGCCTCTGGAAAAATATACATCTCTAATTCACTCGCAGAAGTCGTAGCATGTTTTGATACCTGTATATTTTCAGATTTGTATTCACTAACTCCCTCCGAGGTTCACGAAAGACAAATTGTAGTGTGTACTCATGGTGGCAGTTTTCCCCTTAATTAGTGTCTAGATGGCAGATTAAGGGCACGAAAGCAGAGCCATAATGGGCAAGCCAATCTGACCTTGTTTTTGATAATGGATTTCGTTCCTCGAAGCGACCGAGGTCTTGCACTGTTGTTCTAAGCTCACTGCCAAGGAAATAAAGCGACAGATGTGATCGCCTATCATAGGGTATTTCCTTGCGATTATTGACAAGTCATGTATACTGCGAATTAGTCCTTTAACAAGGATCCGTATAAAATATTGCCGCCGCGAGTAGTTTATTAATAAAGGGACATCAATTGAATTCAATGGCATTAAATTAATTCTGCGTAAAAAACATAATCTACAAAGTCTTTCATTTTTTTTTCAGAAGTTTTTTTTACTCATATACACATTTTCGCAAAGAAGCACCTGAATATTTTGATTGTAATATTCTTATTCTAATTAAACAGATAACAGAGTTAAACACATCAAATAATAATTATATCCTCAGAAGCAGTACAGGACACTAGAACTGCGTGAAATAGATAGCAATAGGTTCATCCAAAATATTAATTACTAGCGGCCATTGTAAATTGTATAACACAAAAAGTAGTTATTGTGACATAACTGTAATTGTTAGACATGTGGTATTGGGGACGTTTTTTGTAGATTTTATTAAATTGTATTTATAAAATTATAGTACATCACTTCTAGTACAGCTCTGTTGTCAACAATTTCCGCAGCGTATAACGATTTTCAGGTATTTTTTCTTATTTCGGTTCACATTAACGAATATAAAAATACAAATATTTCCTCCGTATAATATAAGTATAAGTATAGATTTATGGTATTAAATGGGACCTGAACACATCTGGAAAAGAATAAGCTGTGCCAAATTTTCAGCACATAAAATCATCAAGCAGCATATATTTTTACTATACTTCCCTCTACTCCGTTTTGGCATTCAATTATTTAACTCGATATTTTTTCTGTTAATGCCCATGTTTGAGAACCGTATGTTAAACATGGCAAAATGCATATATTAAATACTTTTATTTTTTCTTGTATTGGCTATCCTTCTGGTAATTTCTTTTTGCATAGTATCATTTGGCGCTATTAACTGTCCGAGGTATATATATTCCTCTACATATTCTTTGGCCTTGTTACTTACTTTGATATTATATATGAACCGTTAGTCATGATTTTTGTTTTATTTGTGTTCATTGAAAGTCCTGACTTTTTTCTTTCGTCTGATAATTGTTGTAAGCTTTTGTTGACATTCAGAAAATAGAATTAGATCATCTGCAAAGAATAAGTGATTTAACATTTCACCATTTATGTCGAATCCATTTTTTTCTCATTCCAGGTTTCTAAATATCATCACCAGGGCTGCTAAAAAAACAACTTGGGTGAAATAGGGTTTGGCTTTGGCGGACACCCTTTCTATAGGAAACTCTTCTCCTATTGTTTCCAGTTTGACATGCGCCGTGCTTTTGAAATAATATTTTTTAGTATTCATATTATGTACTTTCCTTGTATTCCCTGAATATGTAGAGCTTTCCAGATGTATTCATGTTCCAAGGAGTCGAAGGCCTTGTTATAACTTATAAATCCCAGGTAAAAGATCTTATTATATTCATTGTACCTTTGTAGAACTTGTCTTAGTACATGTAGCAATGATGGCCGAGCGGTAATAGCTATGGACTGCCGTGCCGCAGTACCCTGGTTCGATTCCCACCGCTGGCTTGAGCTTCACCGCATGGTGGAAAGGCGTTTTGCGATTGCCCGCCTGGTTACCTACCTTCACGTAGACCTTCAAGTAGAAAGTCTGTCGCCAAGCACTGAAAGGTGTGTTCCGGCTATAGTCCTTGAGAGCCAGTGAAATTACAGGAACAATGAGACTTAACAACTATGACTCATTGTGACGGGCGCAGTGCAATTCGTGACTTGTGATGAATTACAACTGTTATAGGCAGAGGTTAGTGGATTTAACATCAGGTGGGCCTCGAGCTTGTTCCATCACAATACATAAAAAAAGTATATGATATATGGTTGAATAATTGCTACGGAAACCTGCCTGCTTCTTTGATTGATTTGAGTCAAGTATTGGTGTAATTCGGGATAGAATTATTTTTGAGAAAACCTTGTATATAATGGACATCAGGCTGATTGGTCGATAGTTCCCTAGTTCTCCTTTATCTCCTTTCTTATGTAATAATATTATTGTTGATTAAGTCCATTTAACAGGAATGTTTTCAGTCTTTACAATGTCATTAAATATATCTATTAATATATGAGCAATCGCTGGTGCGGTATATTTAAGTATTTTATTTGTTATTTGATCCGTTCCAGATGTCTTATCCATTTTTTGTGATTTGATTGCTATAATTGTTTCTTTTACCAGTATTATGAAGAACAATTAAGTTTTTCCAAATCAGGCGGGTTGTATCATGAGATTTGACATGTAGAGAATACGATGAAGTATCGGGAAGATAAATAATGTCATTTTTAACAATAATTGTTGTTCTCTTTTTCTTATCATAGATATACTGTACTTCAGAGTATAACTATAAATATCTTGATATTCTGTGCGAGAATAAAAAGGGCATATCTCACTGTGGAAGTAATAAGTAATACCAAAAGGTGAGTAGCAGCACTTTCTAAAAAACTGGGATATGTTACACTGTTATCCCAAAATCGCCTTAGAGTGAGGCATAATGTCAAAGTCCCCTAAATGGGACAGGCATTTGTTCAATGGTGGCTGGTTTTTATTTCATTTTTTGTATGCTTGATAGATTAGTCTTTGACCAGTATCTCACTTAGTAAGTGATGATGGGGTCGAAGATGTTGTCCAGGCTAACCTAGATTGGACGTGTTCTCGCTGTAGATGATGTTTATGAATTCCGCATAAAAATGCTACAACCAACATAAAACTTCCACGAAATTAATGAAGATTTCTCGAATTATTGTAACGCTCATTTCCCATATGAGTACATTAGCCCAAGGTATTGTTTCGTACTGCAATTGTTACAGCGAGCTAGCATTACACGCCACCGCGCCGCCACGCCGCCGTCCCGCTCCGAGTGGATCTTGGATGGATTTATTGAGAACATACGTGTAGTGTGACCAGATCAAAGGAGAGCTAAGATATTCAAGTCATTCAAGTATACGTGGACGTTGTTCTAGATATTACTTTATAATATTATTTTGTACTGCACAATGTTAGGTTGTTACGTTCAAGTACTGCACGTCGCCTAGCTCCACGCGCACCTTGCGCGCGTGCGTTAACTTAGGACATACGTGAAGGAAAGTCAAATGAAAGACGGGAAAAGTTATTTAAATATACATTATACGGATCTTGTTTTAGAAATACGCTCTTGTTTTTGGAGAATAAAATATCCACGATGTGTGTAAGAGCTGCAATTGAAAAAGAATAAATAAAATGTTCATTAAAACCCCAACTAAAAGGACGTAAGTATCGGATTTTTTTTTACAGAAATTGGTTAATTGACGCGAAGTATTTTTTTGAGTTCACATACAAAAAAATCTTTGAGGGCGGCCATTGCTGTTTTTGTTCCCTATTTTAATCATAAGACTGTTTTGAGTCTCAACGTCATGAATTAACTAAGTTGTAGGTAATTTCGGGGCAGGAGATGTTCGAATTATCATATAATTTTCGAATATGGAAGATGGCCGCGAAGTAGAAGAAAAATATTCCACATTGATACGACGAGGATAGTTGTGACTCGATGCTATGAACTTTCAGATAAAAATAGTATTCAAACGAAATTTACTACAAGAGCCTTAACTGATGTAAATACACTTTATCTCCTTAACGTAGATTCGTTGAACAGGTTTTACTATGTAGGCCTTATAGTTTTGACAGATGTCACTTGAAATGAAAATCGTAGTGAAAGCTATCACTTCTAGAGCCAAACCAGTAGATCACAATCAATAGTTTTTTGAGAAAGACCCATTTGATTTTATCAGCTGTCATCCGAAATGAAACTATCATAATAAAGGCTCTAACTTCTATGAAGAAACAAATAGTCCAGGTACGATAGTTTTTGAGATAATAGCTTTTTTAATTTTGAGAGATTTCACTGTCATTTTGATAGCTGTATCTATCTTTCAATGAGATCTTTAAAATTATGACAAAAACTGTCACTTCGGCAGCTATCACATCGATCTCTCATTAAGGTAGTAGTTTTGAGTCGATTTTATACTAACTCAGTACAACAAAAGCTCTGAAAAGCCCTCAAGTGGCGACTATGCTAACTCCTGCAGCGCCCTCTGGTAGTCTACAGCCGTAAAAGATGTTTTAGAACTTGTTCTGAAATAAAAGTTGTTCAATGTACAAAACTGCGTTGACATCGGTCTTGTAGCTTTCAAGGAAAGTCGTAACAGACATACATACATACAAACAACCTCTAACCCGAAACGCATATACTACCTACGTTCCGTTCCGTCGTGAGTAAAAAGAGGTATATTATTATTCTCTTTGTATACATAGAAACTGCCTTTTATCAACGAGTAATTTAACATCTTTAGGTAGCCTCTGTGTAAAATAGTATGTCCGTAGTGGTAAACCTACTTACCTTAATGAATACATTGTATATCATATGCTGACTTTAAATGTATGCTGGAGTCCTATTTTTCTTCCTTAAATATATGGTAGCTGCAAAGGTGACCCCTGCCTGCCACTTATTACTGCGTGGAACCGCGACAAATGCACTTTGCCCTCGTTTCACTTTTCAATAAGATTGCACAATTTTTATTAGTGTATGAACAGGCTTAAGGTCTTTCCTTGTATGTTTCCCTATCCAATATTCTATCCTAATTTAAATCCTCGCGCCACCTACACACAACCGACGAAAGCGACGAAACCCGGCACGCGGCGGCAAGAGGAACTATTCTGTATCGTCCATCTTCAAAACTAAACGTGTCCCGCGGGCACAAATTATGCAAATTAAATAAAAACTCCATAAAAAGGTGACGAAGTGATGTGTGTAAGGAACTGTTGAAACGACTAATATAAGCTGTGAGTACCTACCTATTTTTATTCCTTAAATCTATCCAGACTTTAGCCTTTTACTAAAACTTTCCATTTATCAAATCCTCGTTTTCAATTTAAACGTAAACATAAATTGTGGTCCTTCGAGCCGGATGCCTATGGTAATAACACTAATTGTCTATTTTCAGTTGATTTATTGGTATAAAAACTTTTGATTACCAATTATTAACAATTTTATTGTAAAAGTATAATCCGACTAAATATCGTGGGTTACTTTATGGTATTATACTGGGTCATACTATACGGATTCATTGGTCATCTTAAATCAGTAGTATTATACCAGCGAAATAGATTTAGCCTTCATATAAAGTCGATCTTAGCTGGATTATTAACTGTTTATGGCAATATAACATATATTATAAGTCTTTAAGAAATTCTTTACCACACATTTCACGGTTACATTTTATTAACCTTACTATCTTTATCTGTTACCAAGTTACATCTACCCTCAGGTTATATATATCTTATTATATTTAGCTATCCACGTAAATTGTTTTCGTCTATCTATTCAAACTCATTGTTCAGATATTAAAACAAACAATGGAAGAAAGTAAACTCAAAATACTTCGATCGCGACGCGAATATGTTTTCCGTGCTATGCAAATCCTTTACGATCTTGCCAAGGAGATGGTTCAAGATCGCTCAAAGGTGTCGGCGTTCAAGTCGAGGTACACGCGATTACATTCAATTCGTGATGAGTTTGTTCAATTGTGTGACGATATACAATCATTGGAGCTAGCCATAAAACCCAATCAACAGATCGATCAAAATTTGATCAGTTCTTTTGACGAGTTGTACTACGAGGTTATTAGTGCGGCCGATGCTTTAGCTATAACATGCGATTTGAGCATGAACCGCAACGCACAATTAGATGTCGAATCGTCGGCGCGGCCGCCAGCAGCTACGTCATTAAATGCGCGCTTACCCAAACTTGAGTTACCAAAATTTGACGGCAATATACAAAATTGGCAAACCTTTTATGATACCTACACAACTTTGATACACGATAATAAAATAATCACGGATATTGAAAAATTTCATTATCTTGTTTCATGTTTACACGGACACGCATTGTCTATTGCGAAGGGAGTCCCAATGACTGCAAGTAATTACAAGGTTGTTTTCGATACTTTAGTCGAACGTTATCAAAATAAGCGTATCTTGGCCTTGACGTACTTAGACAAATTTTTTAATCAACCTGCCGTAAAATCTGGTAGCTTCCAGGAATTGCAAGCGTTAACCAATTTATTACATGAGTCGTTTTACGCACTCCAATCTCTAAATATTCCAAACCTAGGGGAGTTTATTTTGTTTCATTTAGCTTCGCGGACACTCGATGCAGACACTCGTAAACGTTTTGAGTCACAAAACAGTTCACAGTTACCTACACTAGCTGAACTATTAAAGTTTCTTCAAGACTACGTAAAGATCTTAGAAACTAGCCTATTGTCCTCCGGTAATCCTAATGCTAACCGTACCTTTAACGAAAAAAATCCTTCGCCGGCAAAGAATAGGCAAACTTATAGCAGATCAAAACGTACATCTTATCTAGCGAAATCTACTAACCCAACAACAGCGTCAACAACCGTAGCATGTTCCTGTTGTGGTGAAGCGCACTCTATCTATAAGTGCCCCGTATTTCAATCTTTAGACTCGCAAGGTAGACTCGCATTAGTAAACAAAAAGAACATGTGCATGAATTGTTTACGTACAAACCACATCATAGATTCATGTTTCTCTAAAGTATCTTGCACATCATGCGGATTGCGTCATCATACATTGTTACACGTTGAACAATTGCAACCAACTAGCACTCCTATCAGTCAGGCGAGTACTGTAGCTCATGTCGGGAATAGCCGTGGTATAGTACTACTAGGCACTTGTCAATTGCGCGTGTGCAATATCGCGTCCGGTGCACAGCACACCGTGCGCGCATTGATTGACAGTGGCGCACAGGACTGTTTCATTACTGCTGCTTGCGCACGGACACTCGGTTTAAACCTCCGCCGTTGCAATCTTACAGTAGCCGGTTTAGGACAGAACACCGTGTTTCACGTAAAGGGCACGACGGAATGTAATATAAGACCGCTGGACGGTGACAATCCACAATATCATATTAAACCGATTGTTTTGGATAATATCACTGCACAGATGCCTAGCATCATCGTACCGTCAGTCGTTCGAGATCATTGCAAACATTTAATCTTAGCTGACCCCGATTATGACATTCCCGCAAAAATTGACCTTTTGATAGGGGCCGAACTATTTCATGAAATCTATGATGGACAACGTATTAAGCTGGGGCCCGGCCTACCAGCCGCTCTGCATAGCGTTTTCGGTTGGATACTCAGTGGTGCGGTCAATACCGATGCATTAGTACCTCCTTCCACTGCTTCCTCATTACTAGCTTCCACATACTCGCTAGATGAGCAGATAAAGCGGTTCTGGGAAGTCGAGGAACCACCGCGTATACCTATTACCGTACCAGAGGATGACCTGTGTGAACGTTTGTACACAGATATGACTTATAGAAAACCTAACGGTCGTTATGTAGTGCCTATTCTATTAAAAGACGATAACTGTACCTTAGGTGATTCATACAATAGTTCATTATCACGACTAACTAACCTTGAAAGAAAATTTAGTCGACAAGACCAACTTAAGCACGATTACGTAAACTTTATGCGCGAGTATGAGAGTATGGGTCACATGTATCCTGTATCTAATCCTTTTTCACACACGAAAAAACCTCATCTTATTCCACATCATTGCGTCATTCGTCCAGAAAGCACGACAACTAAATTACGCGTTGTGTTTGACGCAAGCTGCAAGACAACAAACGGTAAATCTCTAAATGACCTTGTGTTCACTGGACCTAAGCTCCAAGTTGATATTATAGACATAATAACGGGGTTTAGACTACATGCGATAGTGTTCACGTGTGACATATCAAAAATGTATCGTCAGATTTTAATAAGACCTGACGATCGTTGCTATCAGCATGTGCTATGGCGAGAGTCTTCAAGTGACCCAGTCAAAGAATATGAACTCGCTACTGTCAGTTTCGGTGTGAGTAGTTCACCTTATCTCGCTATACGTACTTTGCATAAATTAGCTGAAGATCACGGTGCTGAGTACCCACGCGCTGCTGAGGCACTTCTTCATGAGACCTTCATGGACGATATCACGACTGGAGCGCCCACTGTGAGTGAAGCTATCGCACTAAGAGAACAACTCGTAAAGTTGTTAAGTTGCGCACAGTTTGAACTCCGTAAGTGGAGTAGTAATTCTAACGCGTTCCTTGAAACTCTGCCAATGGACCATTGCCAATCTCCGAAACCTTTCTCAGAAGAAGGTAACAAATCTACTCTGAAAATCTTAGGAGTTCAGTATGACCCTTCAGCTGATGCATTCACTTATTCTCACTCTTGTATCGATGATGGAGAGTTCACTAAGCGTTCCATTTTGTCCCACGTGGCTCGCGTATTTGATCCACTGGGGTGGCTGGCACCGTTCATTCTGAAGGCAAAAATACTTCTACAAGATTTATGGCGTCTTAACCTTACTTGGGACGAACCCGTACCCAGGGACATAGCTAAAGACTGGCGGGATTTTACCTTCGATCTACCAAACTTAAACCTTATTGAAGTACCTCGGCAAATCATACCCCATCAATCAGCACATCCCACAGAAGTGGAACTGATCGGATTCTGTGACGGATCAACCAAAGCGTACGGTTGTTGTATTTATCTCCGCGTGGACACTTTTGACAATGTTATAACACATCTATTAATCGCTAAAACTAAGGTAGCACCACTCAAAATTCTCACCGTAAATCGATTGGAACTTTGTGGTGCGGTGTTGCTATCTAAAGTAGTAACTCGTATCTTTACCTTTCTTAATAAAAGGCTCAATGTTAAAAATATCGTGTTGTTCACAGACAGCTCGACCGTATTGTCATGGTTGAACACAGAGCCGCATAAACTTAAAACTTTTGTAGCACATCGGGTGGTACAAATTAGAGAAACTACATTTACAGCGGTGTGGCGACATGTTTCCACCCATGACAACCCAGCGGATATCTGTAGTCGAGGTCTCTCGTGCTTAGAATTAGCTACTTGCGAAAGTTGGTGGTCAGGACCAAAATGGCTGACTAATGATCCTATCGACTGGCCTGTATCAGCAGTTGAAAGGCATGAAAACGTTCCAGAGTTAAAGTTATTGTCACACTTGTGTCATGCCAGTTACATGACACAAGATGCTGACGTGCTAGAAGACCAACTGGAACGTTCCTCCAAACTTTCACGTCTACAACGAGTAGTAGCTTGGATCTATCGATTTATACATAACTCTAAACTAGAACGCGTTGAACGGAACTTGTCACCGTTTCTAACTTCCATAGAATTAGATAATTCTTTGGAAAGGATAGTTAAACATGTTCAACGTAAAGACTTTAGTGATGTTATAACAAAACTCAACTCGAACAAAACGCTACCTCGATATCTTTTGAAACTAGCTCCTTTTTTAGACTCTAGTCAAGTCCTGCGAGTTAGGGGAAGAATCACAAATACAAACTTACCTGACTACGTCAAACATCCTTACCTCTTACCCAAAACATCTCGGCTGAGCAATCTCCTGATCGATTATTATCACGCAACTTACCTTCACTGCGGACCTCGCTTGCTTCACTCTTTACTTCAGCGTCGATTTTGGGTGCTTGGCGTTCGAAATCTTATTCGATCTCGCTTATCTAAATGCGTCACTTGCTTTAAGGTAAAGCCAAGGCCTCTTCAACCAATTATGGGTGATCTTCCGTCTTCCCGACTGAAACCAGGTCAATGCTTCCAGACAGTAGGTATTGACTTCGGGGGTCCATTCATGATTAAAGAAAGCAGGCGCAGGAACGCTAAAATATATAAAGCATATTTGTGTCTGATGGTTTGTCACGCCGTCAAGAGCATACACCTTGAACTAGTCACGGAGATGACCACCGAAGCTTTCATAGCAGCGCTAGACCGCTTCGTATCCCGGAGAGGTCTATGTCAATACATAGTCACTGACGGTGGTACCAACTTTGTGGGAGCCAAACGCTACTTATCCGAAGTTTCTGAATTGCTTAAAAGAGATAAGGACAACATCTCGTGCCAGCTCGCATCTCGCGGTATTTCGATGAAATTCAATCCCGCATCCGGTCCTCATTTCGGTGCCATCTTTGAAAGCGGTATCAAATCTACCAAATATCATCTAAAACGTATTGTAGGATCCCAGGTTCTAACCTATGAGGAATTCTATACCGTGTTGACAAAGATTGAAGCAATGTTAAACTCCAGACCTTTAGTGGAGCTCTCGTCCGATCCCGGTGAGGTTGACGCTCTTACAGCTGGGCACTTCTTAGTGGGACGACCTCTAGTTTCCCTTCCGGAGCCGGTACATGCCGAAAACGTACCTCTGCGTACTCGGTGGCAACTGGTACAGAGACTATCTCAAAGTTTCTGGCGAACCTGGCAAAGAGATTATTTACATACCCTACAGCAAAGGAGTAAATGGTTAAAGGACGGGGGGAGACAACCTAAGTTGAGCGATCTTGTCATTATCTACGAACCTAACTTGCCAGCAAATGAATGGCGATTAGGTCGAGTTGTAAAACTACATCCTGGCAGGGACAACATTATTCGTGTCGTGACCGTCAAAACCTCCAAAGGTCTACTTGTGAGACCTGCGGTTAAAATCTGTCCGTTACCTATAGATGAAAGCAATTAGACTTATATCACTTCCTACCATATTTTATATATAATACCTAACTCTTACACAATATATACTTACTATATATATACACCTTAGAAATTTAATCAATAAGCTATAATTTTATAAAATAATCTACTATGTACATAACCTCCTACTAGTACCAAATGCACATAATCTATAATAATAATAATCAGAAAAAACACACTATGCCAACAGAACTATGTATCCGTAAAGTATGACTGTAGAATACGAGTCGAGAACTCATGAATCATCTTATGAAATCCCTGGTTGATTTCAAGTGGGGGGATATGAACAGGCTTAAGGTCTTTCCTTGTATGTTTCCCTATCCAATATTCTATCCTAATTTAAATCCTCGCGCCACCTACACACAACCGACGAAAGCGACGAAACCCGGCACGCGGCGGCAAGAGGAACTATTCTGTATCGTCCATCTTCAAAACTAAACGTGTCCCGCGGGCACAAATTATGCAAATTAAATAAAAACTCCATAAAAAGGTGACGAAGTGATGTGTGTAAGGAACTGTTGAAACGACTAATATAAGCTGTGAGTACCTACCTATTGTTATTCCTTAAATCTATCCAGACTTTAGCCTTTTACTAAAACTTTCATCTTATCAAATCCTCGTTTTCAATTTAAACGTAAACAGTGTATTTACTTCGAGCCTCGGCTTTTTTTATGTATGTAGGCATACTACACTACAAGCCTCCGGACTGAAGAACAGCTGGCCAGTAAAATTACAGACAGATTTAAGATATTTATATCATTTATAATATCATATCTAATTTAATAAGAATATGTTCGCTGAGGTCTTCTCATTCAACTCTTACTACAAATCTATGTCCTTTGTCTTTGTCCTATATTCTGAATCTATTTTTATAAATCCGGCAAAGCCTCATGAAAATAATTTGTGTATATAGTAGCAAGAAATACCGCGATACTAAACTAGTGCAAAATATAAAAATAAATCTTAGAAGTACCTTACCACTTAAGGGACATTTATAAAAGACAACAAGCATTTTAAGAATCGAAAGGTCTGGTGAGGCTCAATACCCTCTTGGGAATATCAAAAGAACGTTCAAAATGAAGCAAAAATAACTTCAACAAGTCCAGTCACGAAATGTCACCTATTCAATACCACTCAAGTGTGAGTAGGCTTCTCGTATGAAAATCGTCTATAACGCATAAATCTTTCTCGATGAAAATTAATCGTCAAAAGTTCAACTCGTGAAAATAATTTAAAGCGGCACCTGTTTTCAAATGGGCTATAAAATGCGTTAGTACACAAGGGTTTATAATAAATGAAACGATTTATTTCCTGCTGGAACTTTTCCATTGTGTTAACTTTTATGCTGTAGGCGGAATTGCCGTAGAAAAACATTGTGATCGCTTCGCGGGTCATGTTTTGATAACGCAGTGACATTGTTATCGCGTTTGATGAATGGACTTTTTGTTACAAATGGACGTTGTTATTTTGCTAGTGAACTCAGCCGTTTTCAATATTTTCCAAGGGAGAGAAACGGAGCTTTGACAGCCTCCAATTGTATTGATAAATAAAATCTTTGATTTTCCCTCTTTCAAATGTAAACAATTCATCTCTAATTCAGATTTATTCTGACAACAATAAATTATCGTAAATACAAAAATATTCATAATTCTGTACTTAATCTATTATTATTTATTCCGTTTGATTTGGTATTCCTTCAGGCGTCTGAGTTCTGCAATCAAGCATTGAAATACGGGAAATTGACGAGCAAGATTAAAAAATAAATGATTGGAAGTGGTGTGATGTAAAGATACACAGACAAAGACTTACGAGTTGAAATTGGCATGCTGAGAACTTTGCTCATGAACAATTTATAGTGAAGTAATGAAAATTGTTGAGGAAGTCGTGGTGCCAAAGGACCCGCTTAAATGTGTCTTATTGCTAGGGATCATATTGACTGGGTTAGGTTAACATCCTCAGAAATTCAATTACAGGCACAGTTTGACCATCTTTATACCTTTAAGGGACTATCTTGAAATTTCGAACTTTTTCTTTAGTGAAAGTAAAAGAAATTAACTTAGAAATTAATAATTACCACTCTGAAATTCATTTTATTCAAAGTTAATTAATTTGGTTTCCTAATTTAGTTCTGAAGTCAATATGCGTCGGTTTGGCGATTCTGTGATACTTAACAAATATTCTGAGGACAAGAACTTCTCCATTTAAAGACATTGTGTGTTATTTGCTTCAGCTTATTATTGTTCAAAAATATCATGAGTTCCTATCTCCTTAAAAATATTACTTTTTTCCTTATTTTATTCCGTCGTGTCTAGTGATTGAATACATGTAAAGAACGTTCACCGAATTCGATAAATCGACTCATAAAGAGATATTTTATATTTTTGACTTCTAAAATATTGCCTATTATAAATTTATATCTAGTAACATTTCCTCTCAACATTTCCATTAATAAAAACTTGTACCCATCTCTCACCCCGTGGGGTAACGGGTTAGAATGACACCATTCCGTTTCTTCCCGTGGGTGTCATAAGAGGCGACTAAGGGAAAATACCGGAAGTTAGGAAGCAGCGCCTTCTGAGGAACTAATAACTTCTACTGCGATTCCCACGACGCATGCCAAGCTTGGGGATTATAGCAAGTCCCCTCTATGGGGAAGACCTCGTTCAACGGTGGAAGTTACAATCGATGTGTATCCTTCTCTATAGCTATTCATTAAAAATCGATACGCATAATAATGTATATTGTTCGATCGGATCCCACCTCCAGTCCAGTATCCAACTCTACAGGACAGCAGACAAATCGTACGGTCTGGGCCCAATATTCGATAACAAACCTACATTAACCTTAAGAGGAAACTATTTGAAGAATTTTGGAAGCTACTAAACCAAAACCAGTCGTCGGAAACCAGTTTACTTGAGGATATTTCATCGAAGACTACATATTAATATATTGTTGAATACTTCGACGGTTTGATAATATACAGCTAAATGTTTTAATTAACTAATAATGAAAAAAACTCAACTTAAGCTCAATCAACACTATAAAAATTGCACCTTTTTTGATCATGTATCGACTGGTGACAAATAAACATTATTATTAAATAACACAAGAACATCAATATTTACTGGTTAACCTACTCCGGACTTTGACTAAGATTTTTGGCTTCAAAAATAATTGGGATTTTCAGGCAAAATAATCTCATTCATAGTCCGGAGTTGGTTTGGTTCTTTGCTCGGTGGATGGCAGTGGGGTCATCCTGTATTACATGACACACAATACATACCTGAATAAATGTGGATGTAAAACACTACTATCTGCCCCGTAGTGGCTCTGATGAGAGGATCTGCCGTTTTTGAACCCTTCATAATACGTTTTATATGCACAAAGTTTTACGGTCCTTACAATAATAATTTTATTCGCTTATTTTCAAAGAAAAATTTAAGAGCTTTTATTAATATTCTTTGTTCAATGCTACCGCTTTTGTTTTCTTATTCGAAGTTTTAAGAGTTCCGCAAGTAGCAGCGATCTTCGATTGTTTTTTCATAATAATCATGAAGTTTACTCGTTCAACGCACCCACGTTTTATCCTATCATTTCCTTCTACGTTAGAACGTAAAGAATTATGGGGCATAAAATATAGGGTGCCGGTATTTTATGCCAATTTTTATGTCATTGTCTTCTTAAATGTTGTCCAAATTGTATTAGCCACTAAAAAGCAAAGTCGTAATATGATTACATTAAGTAGATCGCTAGCTACATAAGCTTAACTACTAACTTTTAATGTTTACGCAGACGTTGATCGCGCATAGTACTTATACCAACCAAATGTTGCATATTGTATAAAAATCGGTACAAATTGTAATAATATTTCGACCGCTGGCTGCTGTTAACAAGCGTATTAATTAAGTTACAAAGCAAACATTGCAATCCAATCTTTTATTTCGGTTTTCGTTTCATTCCAACTATACACTACAGCAGCGCTGAAATAATATATGTCATCATACTACAGATGTAGTATAATGTATCGAACAGATACAAGTAGGTATTTATATTGTGAACAACGACACTGTCTTCTTTGTGAATAATTATTTTAATGTAATTTATAAATGCGATCACGAGATATGAATTGCTTTAACATTAATTTGTGAAAAAATCAAAACACCACGGCGCAAGTAACTCTCGCAACGTTAATGGATAGGAGGACTTACGCTGAATTGTTTCCGCTGCGAGCCATTTAAAACACGAAAAATAACTTATGATATGCTACGTCAGAGAAACAAATTATATAGACATTTACAATTCTATTTTTTATCAAACTGAAATGCAAATAACAAGCTATAATTACAAGTAATAATAGTAACACTCTATTGAAGTGTCTTTATAATATGTTTTTGTATTTGGTAACAAAAATCGCTTGCGTTTTCCGGCGTGTAAAATAACAGACTAATTGATATTCTTCCTTGGCCTACAGATATCACTACCTTATTTCTTCAAAATCAAATTAGGCTGAGCAATATCTAAGTATTAAATTGTAAGAAAGGAATGAACAGACTCACTTCCAACTTTTAATATAATTATGGAAGAAAAATTATAATTCGTTTCCAGAACATTGTGCTGTCCTTATTTTACAAAATCCAAAGGGAGCTTTCACTATATACATCTACGTTGCCCGATTCGATAATTCAACAATTCTGAGCTTCCTTGCCTACCAATATGTTATTTGCAAACGGAAACTGTATTGCGTGACTCTATCTATATCTATACGAGTATCTAGACTAACCACGTCTTTGTCAAACTATCTCAACTTGGCTTGAGCCCAAACGATTGAGGTAAGGTATCTCTCTATTTACTTCATATTCATTGTGACGGATTACAAATGTTCACTACGCCATTCCTTAGTCGTGATTTTTATAACAATGAATACTGACGCAATAAAGTAGCCTCTGGAAAAATATACATCTCTAATTCACTCGCAGAAGTCGTAGCATGTTTTAGTACCTGTATATTTTCAGATTTGTATTCACTAACTCCCTCCGAGTTTCACGAAAGACAAATTGTAGTGTGTACTCATGGTGGCAGTTTTCCCCTTAATTAGTTTCTAGATGACAGATTAAGGGCAGGAAAGCAGAGTCATAATGGGCAGGCCAATCTGAGCTTGGTTTTGATAATGGATTTCATTCCTCGAAGCGACCGAGGTCTTGCACTGTTGTTCTAAGCTCACTGCCAAGGAAATAAAGCGACAGATGTGATCGCCTATCATAGGGTATTTCCTTGCGATTATTGATGAGTCATGTATACTGCGAATTAGACCTTTAACAAGGATCCGTATAAGATATTACCGGTGCGAGTAGTTTCTTTTCTTTATTCTTATTCTCATTAAACAGATAACAGAATAAAACAAATCAAATAATAATTATATCCTCAGAAGCAGTACAGGACACTGGAACTGCGTGAAATAGATAGCAATAGGTTCATCCAAAATATTAATTACTAGCGGCCATTGTAAATTGTATAACACAAAAAGTAGTTATTGTGACATAACTGTAATTGTTAGACATGTGGTATTGGGGACGTTTTTTGTAGATTTTGATGTCGTATATAAAATTGTAGTACGTCACTTCTAGTACAGCTCTGTTGTCAAAAATTTCCGCAGCGTACGCGATATAACGATTTTCAGGTATTTTTACATATTTCGGTTCACATTAACGAATATAATTATAATATTAGTATAAGTATAGATTTAAGGTATTAAATGGGACCTGAACACATCTGGAAAAGAATAAGCTGTGCCAAATTTTCAGCACATAAAATCATAATCGATATTTTTGTGTAATGTAGTGGTATTTTTTTTTTGTTCAACAACATCCTAATTTTGCCTGGTAAACATCACTCCTAGTGTTACCGCCAATTGTGATACTATGTTATTATTATTTAGTATGTAAACTTAAACATTTTTGATTGCTTAACTTTGCTGATCGGTTAAGAATGGCTAAGCAATCTTCGCTACGAGCGCTTCATAAGTGGTTTGTATTTCATATTTGCTACGACTTTTCAGATTAACGTACCTATATTTATATGCAAATAATGCTCAATTAAAACACGCCAATAGTGCATACAGCTTTGTGATTTAATTAAACAGATGTTGAGTTATGTAATGTGACATTTCATTGCTGAGCTACATTTAGTAGTAGTAGTGATCGTAAGTAATATTATTAATACGGGCTGTAGAAACAAACGCGCTGTGCTTGTTAATTCAACTGCACACAATGAATTAACAATATTTAGACTTATCAGAGCGCTTGGGCGATACGACGCGTGATCAAAATGCTGGCACTTATTTGGCTCAGACAATAAGTATTGCAATTCGACGGGGCAATGCTGCCAGCATCTGGGCACGCTGCCAATTGATAGTGGGCTAGAGCAATTGGACTGCCTATAAGTCTGCAATGACTTATAGGGATCTAAATGTTTTATTGAAGTAGCTGTTTGTTAATAAAGGCATTCCACCGGTAAAAAAAAATTATTTAGATACCTGAAATATTCTTAACACATTAAAAGTTTTAAACTGGGATTCATTCCACAAAAATCAATTGCCAATGATTGGAAATTTTAAATGCCATTTAAGGTATCTAATTTTCACACTAAATAATTCAACCGTCGAATAACTGTATAACTGTATGTCGAATAACGAACCAACTTGTTATAATTTAGAAAATATTAGGTCCTTACATATGAAATTGGCGTTTTTCGTACTGGCCACTTTAATCACGAATTTCTCCTCTTTGGTAAGGAATTCCAAATTCAAATTTGTACAGCTATAGACTCATGTATTTGTGCTTCGATGATCGTCATTCATTTGTTTTTTTTCTTCTGTTTTTTTCTGTTTGCGTCACTCATTTTACAAAATGGAAAACCTTAAATATCGCATTATTTACGAGTACGAGTTCCGCCGTGGCACTAGTGCTGCGGAAACAAATCGAAGGGTGAATGATGTGTATGGCGGTCGTGTTGCAAAAGAAAACACAGTTCGTTTTTGGTTCCAACGTTTTCATTCTGGAAATTTCGACCTGCAGAACAAGCCCCGTGGACGGCCTGAGACTCAAGTTGATAATGAAGAGTTGAAGGCTATTGTGGAAGCGGATCCATCGCAAACCACGTCCGAGTTAGCTGCAGGCTGCGATGTTAGTGATAAAACTGTTTTAATTCACTTGAAGCAAATTGGGAAGATTAAAAAGCTTGGAAGGTGGGTACCTCACGAATTGACTGAAACAAACCGGCAAACGCGCGTCGACTGCTGCGTTACATTACTAAACCGGCACAATAATGAAGGTATTTTAAACCGAATCATTACCTGTGATGAAAAATGGGTTCTTTACGATAATCGGAAGCGCTCAGCGCAATGGTTAGATCCTTGCCAGCCAGCCAAATCCTGCCCCAAGCGAAAATTAACCCCAAAAAAGTTACTTGTAAGCGTTTGGTGGACTAGTGCCGGTATTGTTCATTACAGTTTTTTACGGCTGATGTCTATTGTCAGGAATTGCAAACCATGATGGAAAAGCTAGCGGCTAAACAACCTAGGCTGGTCAATCGCTCCACGCCACTGCTGCTTCACGACAACGCTAGACCACACACTGCGCTACAGACGGCTACTAAATTAGAAGAGCTTCAATTGGAAAGTCTAAGACATCCTCCGTACTCCCCGGACCTTGCTCCAACAGATTACCATTTTTTTCGAAATTTGGATAACTTCTTGCAAGGGAAAAAATTCAACTCCGATGGGGCAGTCCAAATCGCCTTCAAAGATTTTATTGATTCCCGTCCGACTGGTTTTTTTAGTAAAGGGATCAATGAACTACCTATGAGATGGCAAAAGTGCATAGAAATAAATGGTTCATACTTTGATTAATTAAATATATTATATTAAAAAATATTCGACTTTTTGTTCCTCCCATACAAAACGCCAATTTCATATGTAAGGATAATAATAGCATTTATATTTTAAACGAAAACAGGTTAGTTCAATTCGACGGTTTAATTCCTTGTTGTAAAAATCAAGTAATTAAAATCAGTGCGATTGTATATTTGGTATCTTAACATCACACTTAGTCGTACCGTTTCACGATTTTCTTAATAAAAGTGTCCTGGTGATAGAACTGAAATAAATTGCATAAATCCTTATGAGATTACGCTATTCGACGGCTGTTCGACGGAGAATTTATCTCATTTCTAATTTCCTTGCCATGGTTTTCTTACTAGTGTAAGTACTTACTTCTTAAGATTTTTTTTTAGAAATTAACATCGGTGCTTAAAATAAATAATTGTTAACAGTATGGTATGTATACAATATACTGTACACACGTAGTTAATAAACATAGTTATACAATATAAATATATATTACAAATATTTTATAAAATTTTAAATTGTATTCACCATCGGAACTGAAATTTGGTTAAAAATTTAATGCAGTATGATAAAAAAGTTAACATTATGGATATGATAACCATCTCTTATTTATATAAAAAATGCTTAGAGTGTATTGTTTCTTTTCTTAATAAAAGTGTCCTGGTGATAGAACTGAAATAAATTGCATAAATCCTTATGAGATTACGCTATTCGACGGCTGTTCGACGGAGAATTTATCTCATTTCTAATTTCCTTGCCATGGTATTCTTACTAGTGTAAGTACTTACTTCTTAAGATTTTTTTTTAGAAATTAACATCGGTGCTTAAAATAAATAATTGTTAACAGTATGGTATGTATACAATATACTGTACACACGTAGTTAATAAACATAGTTATACAATATAAATATATATTACAAATATTTTATAAAATTTTAAATTGTATTCACCATCGGAACTGGTTAAAAATTTAATGCAGTATGATAAAAAAGTTAACATTATGGATATGATAACCATCTCTTATTTATATAAAAAATGCTTAGAGTGTATTGTTTCTTTGAGTTGTGTAAATAAACCAATACATCCATCACATTTTAAAGATCTGATATATTAACCTTGACGTGCACATGAGTACCTGTCCTGTATCATCTTGACGTGGTCAGTTAAACTTATAATTCATGAAATACAGGTACATGAGACTAAACATCTTTATGTCTCTAGGTTGCATGGTGGAAGGGCATTTTGCGAATGCCCGCCTGGCTAGCGACCACCCTCAAGTAGAAAATCTGTCGCCAAGCACCTAACGGTGTATTCCGGCAGCAATCCTTAAGAGCCAGTGAAATTACAGGCAAAATGAGACTGAACAAGTATGTCTCAAGGTGATGGGCGCAGTGCAGTTTGTCACTTGTGATGCATCTGTTATAGGCAGAGGATACCGCTTAACATCAGGTGGGCCTCGTGCTTGTTCCGTCACAAAAACATAAAAAAAAGGTAATGGGTAGGTGCAGTGCAGTTCGTCACTTGTGGCGAAATGCATCTGTTATAGTTAGAGGTTACCGCTTAACACCAGGTGAGCCTCGGCTTGTTCCGTAAAATATTAACGTAAAAAAGGGGACAAAAAAACCTATTTCTCACGAGGTATATAAAAGATCTACCAAAGAACAACGTTTATACACTCACGTTTTATTATAGATGTTTTATGTGCGATCTTTTGATAATCATAATAAAGGGGCGAGCCTATTGCACAGCCTATTGCCATGGCTGCACTTTCAATTTCTAGACTGCTATTGATTTTTTGCCACAATGTATATTTGAGATTCCAGACTGCTATTGTTTTTTATGTCACAATTACTCAATAACTATACCATCCCCAGGACACAACCTACGACCTTGATAATACTAGACTATTAGTTAAAAAAATATGTAAATAAAATAACAACTTACTATTTTTTCCTTTCACATATACATCGTAAGTGTCTCTTTATATTCTACGTAAAGATATCCTTCTTATTTTTCATAAAATGTTTTTATGTAGGTAAATATTCTTAGGCCCGTCACACAACCCCAATGTTACCGCGCACGTTCTCTCGAGATATTCAAGATAGAGTTATTTTAGTAATTGCTACAAATTTGAAGTAGCTGTAGAAGTCGCATTTACGCTACTTCAGACTTCGAACGAAAAGTTCAACGTAAAGATGTGACTGGCAAAGTTTAATCAGTGGAAAAGTTTTGATTGCTACTGAACAGCATTTTCAGTCAGGCTGTTAATTTTCAAAGCATTTTATTCGTGTAGCAGAAGTAATTTGCATCTGTAATTATTAAGATATACCTGGTCGACTGAAAACAAGGTGGTGCATCCCTTATGTCTTTGGCAGGTAATAATTGTTTTTTTTTTGTCTAGATATTGTCTAGTGTATCTTAAATCAAACCAAATCAAAATTGTTTATTTCAGATATCATAGATCTATATATATTAGTTATACACCAACCTTAGCACCTAGTGTTAGTAACAGAAATTTAAAAGTGAAGCTATTTTTATATAATGACTGCGGGACAATTTTTATTACTTGACCATCACGTGTACAAAATGCCTTATGAAAGTAGAAGTTAAGTCGTATGCTACAGTTTTGAGGATGATGTTATTACTGTTCCACGCTCTATTTCTTATAGATGCCACCTTTTTGCGCATGACAGCGTGAAAACCATCAGTTTGGTACTGGGTAAACATCTCAGAAGCACTGCAGAAGCGTGGAAGTCCCAACATCATCCTAATAATATTATTGTATTGGATACGAAGGTCATCCAGCGATTTTTTGGTATAATTAACCCATAAACCGCCCGTGTAAAAACTCTGACAATACGCCTTAAATAGCATGATCTTGACCTCTTCAGTACAGCGAGCAAATCTACGGGCCAACATATTACCTCTTACCGCCAATGCCCTGCGCTCCCTCTCAATATCCACATTATCCTTAAGGTCGTCGGTAAGGAAATGACCAAGATATTTAAATTTTGATACTCTATTCAAGTTGACACCATTTAGAATAATGGCCGGGGTGTTTCCACAGCATTTACCTGCGGCCTTAAAGATCATGTATTCACTCTTCTTTACAATGTATGCAAATCCATGACTAGCAGCATAATTTTCACAAACTCGCAACATGTTCTCGATTGCTCGCGCTGTCGGGGCCAGCAGCACCATGTCGTCTTCATAGCTGATGTTATTGATAGAAATCCCATCAACTCTACAGCCAACACGCATGCTGCTGAGCTTGACAATGAGATCAATGATATTTGAAGAGTTTAGGTGACGTCAAACCTCCTTGCCTCACTCCACACCTCAACTTATATGGCTCAGATCGAGTATTTGCCCACTTAACTTGTTAGCATACCAAAACTAAAAAATGGACACAATTTCTGTCGGTACACTGCTGTCTCTCAACTTGCTCCAGAGCACTTCATGGGACATCAAATCAAACGCCCTGGAGAGATCGAGAAAACAAGCATATACAGAAGTTTTCCGTTTTGTATAATATTGGACAGTGTGCTTAACGCTCTCAGTGGATAGTAAAAACTACATGAATGAAATATAAAATGAAAATGTAAAGATTTGATCGTTTGTTTTATTTGTATTATTCGGAAAAGCGCGTATGGGTTAAATCATAACCGTGTTTTTTTAATAGGTACGTATTATTTGTAAGGATTATGAAAAACATAGTTAAAATCAGGCTTTCCTATCAATGAAGGGGTAGACAGAGGTGATTAGATACTCACTATATAAAATGACAAATGTAATTATAGTTACATTATAAGCATTCGAGGGAAAAATCAAAAATATTTTACCTAAAGCTTCTATGATATGAAAACATTTAAAGCACCGACCCCAACAATCAATAACAACCTCTTAAATTTAGCGAAACGAAAAACAACGAATTTTTTCCAATCCACGCAGAAAACACATTTTTCACTCAAACGAAAGCAGATTTTTTGCCAATAAAATGAATATGAAAACAAATCTCATCAGCTAGCGTACTAAAGTAAACTGGTTAAACGTGGTCCTTGGGTCTACATCTGCTAATTGCTTCCGAACTTGTTTTTGAGCATAGTTTTGGCTAATTGCAGTTGCGTATTTGGAGCGCCGCCAAGTCGACGCACACATTAGAAAAGGCCAATTCAGATTTTGAAAAATAAGGTGTGTTGATAACCGTACCATATGTCCTTTTTCAAACAAAATATTTATTAATGAAAAATGGGAAGCCACGAAGGGCATTGTAGCGTGTGAAATGTAGCGATTAAGCGATATCAGGCGTATAAACCCGATACGCGTTCATTACAGTTGCAGTGTCATCGCTCCATTTCTAATGCTACAGTTACACAAACAAAACTTCCTTGAGTTCAAAATGTCTTATTTTTAAATCATATGCCTCTGTCTACGAGCTAATAGTGAGTATTCATCAAATATTCCTAAACCTAGTAGTAGGCATGGATAATGATTAAATGAAACATAAATAATTAACTTTTGAATAAGCATTGCAATTCAACGGGGCAATGCCGCCTGCATGCTGGGCACGTTAACAGGTAGTGGTGACTTGTAGTATTGTTGTTTATGTATAGTTCATAATATCTTGTTAATATAGGTATACCGCTGGTAAAAAAAAACCGTTAAACTAAATTAATAGTCATTATATTTCATGGGGTTGCTATCATGGAATAATTCTTATCCACCATTACATGCATTTTTTAAACGAGGGTATACTCTTAGTCACAAAATTCTTGAAGCTATATACAATTACTACGACAACAGCTTTAAGGCAATCTAAAGGTCATTGCAGGCCTACAGGTAATCCAAATGCATTAGCCTGCTACCTACCAGTTGGCAGTATTGTTGACGTTGGATTGCAACTTATTCGTGGAGCTAAATAACTGCCAGCAATATATGAAGCGCTCGTAGCGAAGTTTGCTTAGCAGTTCTTTACCGATCAGCAAAGTTAAGCAACGTCCGTCGCAGTCATGAGTTGGATGGGTGAACGCTAGTGACATTACTTCTGAGCGCTTCCGTGCTTCGGAGGGCACGTTAAACCGTAGGTCCCGATTGTCGTCTTAGGATGGCAGTCGTTATAGCATGGTGGTAGAGCATTTTGCGAATGCCCGCCTAGCTAGCTACCACCATAAAGTATAAAATCTGTCACAAAGCACTTAACGGTGTGTTCCGGCAGCTGTCCTTGAGATCTAGTCATTCTAGGTTAAGCCTGTTAACATCTTCGACCAAATCATCACTTTCCATCAGGTGAGATTGTGGTCAAAAGCGTACCTACCAGCAGTAAAAAAAAATGATTTAAATGATGTAACTACTACCAAATCAGCATACATGCGCCGCTTCATTAGCACCGCTGAAGTAGCGGCGGCTCGAGTTTGTTTCAGAAAGATTTGACGGTCCTAAAGTGTCAAAGTATCCCTCTCCAATGACCGCCTCAACACCCACGGAACCAAAGTCGTACCGTCTGGTCTCTTATTATAGCCACGCCTTAGACCATTCGTTTAGAAAATAAATCGTTGTATAGAATAACCACATTTTCATTCTACCTATCTTCCTAGGTACTAATCGAAAAGAAAGAGATATATACACATTAATGTCACGCTTGTAAATGTACTCCAAGAAACAGGGAATGATATTTGTGATTGATGTCACAAATTTAAGGAGGCAAGTTAGATAAACTTATAATATGAGATAAACTTTTGATAACGAATAGATTCAGGCGTTACTTTGCGGAAATTCATTTTTAATAATAACAAATATTTTAAAAGTATTTTAAGAAAACATTTAATTAATTATTTAATAAAACACTTAAAAAATCTTTATGAAAATGATATATATCTAGTGACAATTCCGCCTAATTTCCTATTAAGCCGACGTGACGTCACAAACGCCACGCAGCCAAACCGGAAGAGTATTCGACGCGTTTCGCTTCTAAACGAAGCATCCTCAGGAGGTCTTGACTCTGCGAGCGCACGATCGAGACAAACTTTTAGTTTATAACTATTTAAACGTTCCATTAATTTATTAATTCTACTCTCAAAAATAAAGGTTTTCACTTCAAGAGTGGTTTTGTTTTTTGTCTAATTATTCAGAATGAATCATGCAATTCAAGAGAACACGACGAAGGGACGTGAAGAACAATTAAAAGTAAATAAATAAAATAGAATTTGCCTTTATTGCTGAGAATATAGTATTTAGTTGTTATGTTACTGACGATCGGTTTTTTTCTTTCTCTCCCAGCTTGTCCTTCGACAAAGGCCTCTTCTAAAGAAATCCAACTACCTCTATCTCTCGCTATCCTGATCCATTCTGGACCGTCGATTCGTTTTAATTCATCTTCCCAGCGTTTTTGTTGACGCCCTTTACTCGTTTTACCATATCTGGGGTACCATTCTGATATTGCTTTTGTTAATTTTTCGTTCTTCTCCCAACATATCCGTCCATTGCCATTTTAATCTTTTACACACATTTTTCACATATATTTTTAATATATGTTAATCTGGTTTTATCTATTCTTTTGGTCCCAATCACACTTCTCTCTACTCCATTTTGGCATTTAATTATTTTACTCGGTAATTTTTCTGTGAATGCCCATGTTTGATAACCGTACGTTAAACATGGCAAAATGCAAATGTTAAATACTTTTCTTTTTTCTTGTATTGGCTATCCTTCTGGTAATTTATTTTTGCATAGTATCATTTGGCGCTATTAACTGTCCGAGGTATATATATTCCTCTACATATTCTATGGCCTCGTTACTTACTTTGAGTTTATATATGAACCGTTAGTCATGATTTTTGTTTTATTTGTGTTCATTGAAAGTCCTGCCTTTTTGCTTTCGTCTGATAATTGTTGTAACATTTGCTCTAGCTTTTGTTGACATTCAGAAAATAGAATTAGATCATCTGCAAAGCGTAAGTGATTCAACATTTCACCATTTATGTTGAGTTAATTTTTTTCCCATTCCAGGTTTCTAAATATCACCTCCAGGGCTGCTGAAAACCACTTGGATGAAATAGGGTCACCTTGGCGGACACCTCTTTCTACAGGAAACTCTTCTCCTATTGTTTCCAGTTTCCATTGAATATTTGCTACGGAAACCTGCCTATTCCTTTGGTTGATTTGAGTCAAGTATTGGTGTAAATCGGGTTAGAATTATTTTTGAGATAACCTTGTATATATTAGACATCAGACTGATTGGTCGATAGTTCCCTATTTCTCCTTTACCTCCTTTCTTATGTAATAATATTTTTATTAATTTAGTCCGTTTCACAGGAATGTTTTCAGTCTTAAATGAATGTTTTCATTAAATATATTTGTTAATATATGAGCAATCGTTGGTGCGGTACATTTAAGTAATTAATTTATTATTTGATCCGTTCCAGATTTCTTATCCATTTTTTGTGTATCGATTGCTCTAATTGTTTCTTTTACCAGTATTTTGGATTGAAGAAAAATTTAGTTTTTCTAAATCAGGCGGGTTGCATCATGAGATTCGACATGTAGAGAACACGATAATGTGTCGTGAAGATTAATAATGATATTTTTAACAATAATTGTTGCTCTATTTTTCTTATCATATATATACACTTATATACTGTATACTGTACTTTAGAGTATAACAATAAACACCTTGATATTCTGTGCATATCCACAGAATATCAAAAAGGGCATATCTCACTGTGGAAGTTATAAGTAATACCAAAAGGTGAGTAGCAGCACTTTCTAAAGAACTGTGATGTTACACTGTTATCCCAAAATCGCCTTAGTGTGAGGCATAATGTCAAAGTCCCCTAAATGGGACAGGCATTTGTTCAATGGTGGCTTGTTTTTATTATATTTTTTGTATGCTTGATACATTAGCCTTTGACCAGTATCTCACCTGATGGTAAGTGATGATGGGGTCGAAGATGTTATTCAGGCTAACCTAGATTGGACATATTCTCGCTGTAGATGATGTTTATGAATTCCATATAAAAATGCTACAAACAACATAAAACTTCCACGAAATTAATGAAGATTTCTCGAATTATTGTTTCGTACTGCAGTAGTTAAAGCGAGCTAGCATTACACGCCACCGCGCCGCCGCGCCGTCCCGTTCCGAGCGGAACTCAGATTTATTGAGAACATACGTGTAGTGTGACCAGATTAAAAGAGAGAAGTTATTCAAGTATACGTGGACGTTGTTCTAGATATTACTTTCTTTTTACGATTTTATTTTGCACTGCACAATGTTATGTTGTTACGTTCAAGTACTGCACGTCGCGTTGCCTAGCTCCTCGCGCACCTTGGGTGCGTTAACTCAGTGTGGGGCCCACGAGTGTGGGGCGCCGGAGGATACGGCGCTTCATACGCTGGAAGTGTGTGCTGCGTGGGGCCCACAGCGGCACGCACTTTCAGCTATCATAGGAGGGGATCTCACTCTACCGAGCGTGGTAAATGCCATGCTCGGTGATGAGAGATCGTGGCAGGCGGTGGTCTCTTTCTGCGAATCAGTAATGGTGCAGAAAGAGACCGCGGAGCGGGTCAGGGAAGACGATGTCCAAGCTGACCCGCGCCGGCGGAGACGAACGGGTGCGAGGAGGCGGGAGTTCGCCCGCCTCCTCCCTTCTTCGTAGTGGGGTCACTGGTGGAGAGTCGGGGGATTCTCCACCAGCTTGCACGGCCCCACGTGTCTGGGGGGCGGCCTTGGTGAGCTAGGTTGCCCCTCCATAGGGCGGAGGCCCGGTTGGGTTCGGGCCTACCGTTGGGGTGAGATAGTGAATGCCATCGTGACCCTATCTTGCCCTACCTCGGCGGAGGACTGCTCACGGGGGGGTTTTAGTGGGTGCAAGTCCCACACATACCCTTCCGCCACCCCCCGTGGAGGAAGGGAAGTGCGAAGGCATTTCCCCCCCAAAAAAAAAAAAAAAAAAAAAAAGGACATACGTGAAGGAAGGTCAAATGAAAGACGGGAAAAGTTATTTAAATATACGTTATATCTTGTTTTACATATACGCTTTTGTTTTTAGAGAATAAAATATCCAAAATATTTCACAATACAAAGCAATTTTTTTTTTAATAATTCCACGATTTGTGTAAGAGCTGCAATTTAAAAAGAATAAATAAAATGTTCATTAAAACCCCAACTAAAAGGAACGGAACGGAAAGTGACGGATTTTTTTTATAAAAATGGGTTAATTGACGCAAAGTAATTTTATGTGTTCACATACAAAAAAAAATCTTTGAGGGCGGCCATTGCTGTTTTTGTTCCGATTTTGAGTCTTTTGACTGTTTTGAGTCTCAACGTCATGAATTTACTAAGTTGTAGGTAATTTCGGGGCAGGAGATGTTCGAATTATCATATAATTTTCGAATGTGCATGAAGCAGTGATGGCTCAGTGGCATTGGCTATGGACTGCCGCGCAGCAGGTCCATGGTGCGAATCCCGCCCAGAGCTTGAGCTTTACCGCATGGTGGAAGGGCATTTTGCGAATGCCCGCCTGGCTAGCGACTACCCTCAAGTAGAAAATCTGTCGACGGCAGCAGTCCTTGAGAGCCAGAAAAATTACAGGCTAATGAGACCTAACAACTGGACGTCTCAGTGTGACGATAACAGACGCAATTCGTCGTTGACGAAATGCGTCTGTTATAGGCAGAGGTTAGTCTACTTAAAATTAGGTGGGCCTCGGGCTTGTTCCGCCACAATAAAAAAAAAAAAAAAAAAAGTGAAAGATGGCCGCGAAGTAGAAGAAAAATATTCCACATTGATACGACGAGGATAGTTGTGACTCGATGCTATGAACTTCCATATAAAAAATAGTATTCAAACGAAATTAACTACAAGAGCCTTAACTTATGTAAATACACTTTATCTCCTTAACGTAGATTAGTTGAACAGGTTTTACTATGTAGGCCTTAAAGTTTTGACAGATGTCACTTGAAATGAAAATCGTAGTGAAAGCTATCACTTATGGAACCAAACCAGTAGATCACAATCAATAGTTTTTTGAGAAAGACCCATTTGATTTTATCAGATGTTATCCGAAATTAAAGTCTCATAATAAAGGCTCTTAGTTCTATGAAGAAACAAATAATCCAGGTACGATAGTTTTTGAGATGATAGCTTTTTTATTTTGAGAAATTTCACTGTCATTTTGATAGCTGTATCTATCTTTCGATGAGATCTTTAAAATTATGAGCGGAACTGTCACTTCGGCAGCTATCACATCGATCTCTCATTAAGGTAGTAGTTTAGAGTCGATTTTATCCTAACTCAGTCCAACAAAAGCTCTGAAAAGCCCTCAAGCCTCATTTTATGCTAACTCCTGCAGCGCCCTCTGGTAGTCTACAGCCGTAAAAGATGTTTTAGAACTTGTTCTGAAATAAATACTGTTCAATGTACAAAACTGCGTTGATATCGGTCTTGCAGCTTTCAAGGAAAGTCGTAACAGACATACATACATACAAACAACGTCTAACCCGAAACGCATATACTACCTACGTTCCACTCCGTCGTGAGTAAAAAGAGGTATATTATTATTCTCTTTGTATACATAGTAACTACCTCTTATCAACAAGTAATTTAACATCTTTAGGTAGCCTCTGTGTAAAATAGTCTGTCCGTAGAGGTAAACCTACTTACCTTAATGAATACATCATGCTGAATTTAAATGTATGCTGCAGTCCTATTTTTCTTCCTTAAATATATGGTAGCTGCAAAGGTGACCCCTGCCTGCCAATTATTACTGCGTGGAACCGCGACAAATGCACTTTGCCCTCTTTTCACTTTTCAATAACATTGCACAATTTTTTTTAGTATATTTACTCCGAGCCTCGACTTTTTTTATGTATGTAGGAATACTACACTACTGGCCTCCGGACTGAAGAACAGCTAGCCAGTAAAATTACAGTCACATTTCAGATATTTATATCATTTATAATATCATATCTAATTTAATTAGAATATTTTCGCTGAGGTCTTCTCATTCAACTCACACTACAACTATGTCCTTTGTCTTTGTCCTATATTCTGAACCTATTTTTATAAATTCGGCAAAACCTCTTAAAAATTATTTGTGTGCATAATAGCAAGAAAAGTCGCGATACTAAACAAGTGCCAAATATAAAAATTAATCTAGGACCTACCTTACCACTTAAAGGGACATTTATAAAAGACAACAAGCATTTTAAGAATCGAAAGGTCAGGTGAAGCTCAATGAGGGTATTGAGCCTCACCTGACTTGGGAATATCAAAAGAACGTTCAAAATGAAGAGAAAATAACTTCAACAAGTCCAGTCACGAAATTTCACCAATTCAATACCACTCAATTGTGATTAAGTGTTAGCTTCTCGTATGGAAATCGTCTATAACGCATAAATCTTTCTCGATGAAAATTAATCGTCAAAAGTTCAACTCGTGAAAACAATTTAAAGCCGCACCTGTTTTCAAATGGGCGATAAAATGCCTTAGTACACAAAGGTTTATAATAAATGAAACGATTTATTTCCTACTGGAACTTTTCCGTTGTGTTAACTTTTATGCTGTAGGCGGAATTGCCGTAGAAAAACATTGTGATCGCTTCGCGGGTCATGTTTTGATAACGCAGTGACATTGTTATCGCGTTTGATGAATGGACTTTTTGTTACAAATGGACGTTGTTATTTTGCTAGTGAACTCAGCCGTTTTCAATGTTTTTCAAGGGAAGGAGAAACGGAGCTTTGACAGCCTCCGGTAATTCTATTGATAAATAAAATCTTTGATTTTTCCTCTTTCAAATGTAAACAATTCATCTCTAATTCAGATCTATTTTGACAACAATGAATTAAAATACAAAAGTATTGATAATTCTGTACCTTATCAATTATTATTTGTTCCGTTTGATTGATTATTATGTATTCCTTCAGACATCTGAGTTTTGCAATGAAGCATTGAAATATGGGCAATTGACGAGCAAGATTAAAAAATAAATGCTCGGCAATGGTTGATGTAAAGTTACGCAGACAAAGACTTACGAGTTGAAATTGGCATGCTAAGAACTTTGCTCATGAACGATTTACTGTGAGGAAATGAAAATTGTTGAGGAAGTCGTGGTGCCAAAGGAGACGCTTAAATGTGTCTTATTGCAAGAGATCATATTGACTGGGTTGGGTTAACATTCTCAGAAATGCAATTAAAGGCACAGTTTGATCGTATTAACTTTTAAGGGTCGTCATTCTGCGGTTCAGTATGTTTTTTTTTTTATGCTTGATAGTTCTACCTTTGACCACCATCTGACCTGATGGTAAGTGATGATGTGGTCGAAGATGTTGTTCAGGCTAACCTATAATTACTGGCTATCAAGGACAGAGGACTACTGCCGGAACACACCGCTAGGTGCTTGGCGACAGATTTTCTACTTGAGGCATTCGCAAAATGCCCTACCACAATCCTATAACAACTGCCATCCTTAGACGACAACCGTGACCGATGGCTTAACGTGCCCTCCGAAGCACGGAAGCGCTCAGTAGTAATGTCACTAGCAGTCACCCATCCAACTTTTGACCGCGGCGGACGTTGCTTAACTTTGGTGATCGGTTAAGAACAGCTAAGCAAACTTCGCTACGAGCGCTTCAAATGTATGCAAAATATATTTTAACGTTTAAACAATTTTGAAATTACGTATGGTTTAGAATAAAGTGAAAGTTAAAGAAATTAACTTAGAAAATAATCAGTACGATTCCGAAATCCATTTTTTTCAATGTAAATTGATTTAGTTTCCGAATTTGGTTCTAAGCATATTTATTATTATAAGAAGCCAATTTTCGTTGGTTATGCTTTCTTGTGACATTTATGAAATAGTCAATATAGTCAATATAATAGTAATAATAGGCAAGAACGTCACCATTTGTGTGTTATTCACTTCAGCCTAGTTCAAAAATATCTGCTACTATTGAACTTTCTATTGAAAATTCACAAAAATAGTTAAGAAAATATCTAGCGATATAATACTACTATTTTCTTTATTTTAACCCATTGGCATTGGCGATAATGACAACATTAGAATTTCATTCATAACTAGGACGTAGTGGTCGGACGATAGCAACTTATTAATAAATATATCTAGTGAATGTATTAGTACAGTGTAAAGAACATTCACCGAATTCAATAAATCGATAAATTGTATGAGAAAACCCTTACGTATACATATAAAATTATATTTAGTAACACTTCCGCCTAATTGTCCTACTAACAATTTGTAAACTCTAGACAGTAAAATAAAGGTCATTCTAAAATAGTTTCACCGAATCATTAATACTTGTATCCATCTCTATAGCTATTCATTCGATACGCGTAATAATGTATATTGTTCGATCGGATCCCCCCAGTCCAGTATCCAACTCTACATGACAGCAGACAAATCGTACGGTCTGGGGCCAATATCCGATGACAAGCCTACATTAACCTTAGGGCCCTCTGTCACCACCCAACACATGGGGAGAATGAATCCTATTTAAGAATAAATTATGGTCTTTATGTCTGGAAATTATTTGGTTAAATGTTGGAAGCTTTGTGGTCGGAAATCAAATAAAAATGACACATATTATGTATTGACTGGTGACAAATTAACGCAAAGTCAAAAACACAAGAACGTTAATGCTTGCAGAGTAATTGGGTTTTACAGGCAAAAAAAGCTAGTCACAGGCCGGAGTCGTTTTGGTGTAGGGTCATCCTATATTGCATAACACAATATACATAACTGAATAAATGTGGGTATATGACACCACAATCTACCCCATGGAGGTATGCAGCCATGTTTTTTTTTTTAAATTTCATAATACATTTAATATGCACGAAGTGTCACGATCCCTAGAATATTAATTTTATTCGATTATTTCCTCAAAGTAAAATTTTATAGCTTATATAAATACCCTTTGTTCAATGCTTGGCTTTTGTTTTCCTACTAGTCTTTTAGGGTACCGCAAGTAGCAGCGATCTTTGATTGTTTTCCATAACAATCATGAACTTTATTCGTGCAACGCACTCACGTTTTATCCAATCATTTCCTTCTATGTTATGAACGTAAAGAATAACTGGTTATAACGTTTTCGGCTCCGTTATTTTATGCCAATTTTTATGACATTGTCTTCGTAAATGCTGTCCGAATTTTATTAGACACTAAAAAGCAAAGCCGTGCTATGATAACATTAAATAGATAGCTAGCTACATAACTGCTACCTTTTCGAATATCTGTCTTGCTTACGCAGATGCCGGTCGCACATAGTACTACCTCCCAAATGTTTCATATCGTATAAAAATCGGTACAAATTAACAAAAACATTAATTAAAACATGCAAATGTGTTTATCGTTTGATAACTTGTAATAATATTTCGACCGCTGGCTGTTAACAAGCGCAAAGCAAATAAAACCATCCCAACTTTTTCTTCGGTTTTCGTTTCATCCCAATCATTCGCTACAGCAGTGCTAAATTAAATACAAACTTAATAAGAACAATGTCACTGGCTTCCATGTGAAAAACTATTTGAATGTAATTTTTAAATGCGATTACGAGATTAATTGCTTTGAAAACATTAATTTGTGAGAAATTCAAAACACCACGGCGCAGGTAACTCTCGCAACGTTGATGGATGGCACGACTTACACCGAATTGTTTCCGCGGCGAGCCATTTAAAACACGACAAATAACGTATAAATGATAAGCTACGACAGCGAAACAAATAATGTATGCTTTTATAGATTAACCCCCTTACTTATAAAAACATCGCTATGTAGTTGCTAAGTAATGGATAACTAAACAGTGTTTAAGTAATGCTTAAATATTTCTTACTTATAAACGCTACATAGCACCTGTTTAGCTAAGCAATGGATAATGAGGTCGAACGTATTTTAAACTGACAACATTGTACTAAAAAGTATTATGAATGACCTTAGTGGCCAAATAGCATGTATCTAGTGCTAAATATCTTGAAATTAAAAAGTAAATATAATACTTTTCTTTGTTTAGTACCACCAACTTAACTGTGCAGTTTTCGAGGGCGCTACTGGTCAAGGAAATCAACTACGAACGGTCACAATTTGAAGGAATGTTGTAGTTCTTTTTTCTGCCACCTGAACAGATAAGTTGGTGGGTCTGTAACTAAATCAGCTGATCAGAAATATGGGCGCCATCTTGTTACTTAAAATTTAAACAAGGGTGGGATGGTGTTTAAATTGACAGCTGATTTAAGCAGTACTTAGGTACTGGATAAAGTTATGTAGCGTTTATGAGTAAGAAATTTTGCTAATCAGCGGCTAAGTAATGTTTAAAATTTAAGTAGCGTTTATAAGTAAGGCTGCTAATGTTTTATTTTTAACTGAAATACAAATAACAAGCTTTAATAACGAGTAAGAATAGTAACACTATTGAAGGGTGTATGACGTTTTTGTATTTCGCAACAAACAATTCAATATTCAACAAATTCAAAGCGCACGTAGCAAAGTTTGCTTAGCTGTTCTAAATCAATACGCAAAGTTAAGCAACGTCCGCCGCGGTCAGGAGTTAGATGGTTGACCGCTAGTGAAATTACTACCGAGCGCTTCCGTGCTTCGGAGGTCACGTTAAGCCGTCGGTCCCGGTTGTCGTCTTACGATGGCTGTCGTTATAGCATGGTAGGCATTTTGCGAATGTCTGGCTAGCTACCACCCTCAACTAGAAAATCTGTCGCCAAGCCAGTAATTCTAGGCTAGCCTGAACAACATCTTCGACCACATCATCACTTACCATCACCAACAGGTGAGATAGTGTTCAAAGGCTAGCCTATCAGCTATAAAAAAAAACAACAACATTAGCGTTTTCCGTCGTGTAGTATAACATATTAATTGATATTCATCCAAAAGAGAGCGTCACATATTCTCATTTGCTATCATCAATTGGACTTTCATCCCAAACATCTGCGTTGTCCGATTCGACAACTCAACAATACTGCCCTTCCATATCTACCAATAAATAGTGTTATTTCCAAATACACATTGTGTTGCGTGACGTGCGTAACGTTATAACTACGTCTTTGTCTAACCACTCAACTTGGCTAAGCCCAATCGACTGAGGAAAGGTAGAATATCTCTCTATTTACTTTATACTCATTGTGACCGTTACAAATGTTCTATACGCCATTCCATACTTGTGATTTTTATAACAATGAAAAATGACACAATAAAATAGTGTACGTCATATTTCCGCGGGAAAATGTATAAATCTCCAATTCGTTTGAAGAAATGGAAGCATGATTTAGCACGTATTCATTATCAGATTTGTAATCACTAATTCCCTCCGAGGTTTACGGAAGACAAATTGTAGTGTATACTCGTGGTGGCAGTTTTCTCCTTAATTGTTGTCTAGATGACAGATTAAGGTCGGGTAAGCAGTGACGTAATTGACAGGCCAATCTTAGCTTGGTTTTGGTGATGGATTTCGTTCCTCGAAGCGACCGAGCGCTTGCTCTTCTGTTCTAAGCTCGCTGCCAAAGATTATAAAGTGACAGATGGGTCAGCCTATCATAGGATATATGCTTGTGATTATTGATGAGTCATGTATACTACGAATTAGTCCTGAAAGTAAAAAAAATAATAAGTTAGCGGAGGAATTTACTAATAAAGAGACATCAATGGAATTCAAAGGCACGAAAATAATTCTGCGACAAACTCATTATCTTCTTCGAGAAAAAGTAGATTGTCGAGGGATAACGTCACGAGTTCATTTAAGTGATGTAGGTATTTAAAAAACTAATAAAAATACATATTAGCAAGGTGTTGATTTTCAGACGTACGATCGCGAACCTCGAAGAATTTTTTACGGGCTGGGTTTCTGTTGTATCTAAGTTTATGCAAAGTAGCGCCAGAACAATTTAATTGTTATATGCTTATTGCAATTGCACAAATATTATAATTAACAGAATAAAACAAATGTAATACTTGTTATAGTATATTTGCAGAGGCAGTCCAGGTTTACCGCAAATACTTTAATTAATAAATATTAGGTATTTAATGTATAACATGGGAGCTGAACCCACTCACAAAAATTAAGCTTAGATATATACATCTGCTGACCTTTCGCAGTTATAAAAATTCTTATTATTATTATTTGTTGATAATTATATTAACATAATTATTATATATGTACAATACATTTGTTTCGGAAAATGACACTAGATGGCACTAGAATTGGATTATAATAAACGCCGCTTACTTAATCCGTCTAGTTAAGTCTACATTGTATGATAATCTTATATTATATCTATCTTATAGTGCCCATAAGTAACATTTTTGATGAACAAACGCCCTGTGCCTGAAATTCAACTGCACACAAAGAAATAATAATATTTCGATACCTGAAATGTTATATTTACCCTTAACACATAAAGCGTCTATAACAGGAATTCATTCCACAAAAAAAACATTCATTTTTATTCGTAGCTAATGATTCAAAATATGTAATGGCATTCCAATTACTTCAACAACGAAAAATAAAACAACAGACGAATTAAACTAAACTGTTTTTCTAAAGAAAATATATTATTTGTATTTTCGATATCTCAATATTTGCATTGGACGTATAGTTTCACGATATTCGCAATAAAAGTGTCCCGGTGATAGAACTGAACTGAATTGCAGAAATCCTTATGAGATTACGCTATTCGACGGCTAATCGGCGGAGAATTTGTCTTATTTCTTATTTCTTTGTCATGGTTTTATTCTTACAAATCGAGTTATTAAGAATCTGTTATAGAAATTAACATAAGTTTGGCTCTCAAGGACAGCTGCCGGAACATACCGTTTTGCATAGCGACAGATTTTTTACTTAAGCGTGGTAGCTAGCCAGGCGGGCATTCGCATAATGCCCTTCCACCATGAGGTAACGACTGCCATCCTAAGACAACAACCGGGACCGACGGGTTAACGTGCCCTTCGAAGCACGGAAGCGCTCATTAGTAATGTCACTAGCAGTCATCCATCCAAGTCATGACCGCGGCGGACGTTGCTTAATTTTCCTGATCGATTCAGAACGGCTAAGCAGACTTTGCTACGAGCGCTTCAAAAGTTTCATTATTTAGGTTGATCTTTTGATAATCTTAATAACGGGCGAGCGTATTGCCATGGCCGCACTTTCTGTTTCCAGACTGTTATTGATTTTTTATGTCACAATTACCCAATAAAGAGACCATCCCTAGGACACAACCTACGACCTCGATAATGCTAAACTATTAGTTACGAAAATATGTAAGCAAAATAACAAATTATAATTTTTTTATCCTTTCATGTCCTTCTACATCGTCAGTGTCTCAAACACTTTTATTCCTCCACGTAAAGATATCCTTCTTATTTAAAAAAAAAATGTTTTGATGTAGGTAAGCATCCGTAGGCGCGTCACACAACCCCAATGAAAGAGCATTTACCGCGCACGTTCTCGCGAGATGTTCACAAAAGAGTTATTATAGACATAGCTACAAATATTACTTGCTCAGTGGCTACAAATTTGAAGTAGCTGTAAAAGTCGCATTTACGCTACTTCAGAGTTCGAACGAACAGTTCAACGTGAAGATGTGACTGGCAAAGTTTGATCAGTGGAAAAGTTGTAATTGCTACTGAACAGCATTTTCAGTCAGGCAGTTCATTTTCAAAGCATTTTATTCGTGTAGAAGAACAAATATAATGCTTTGAAACCCCGAAAAATAGTCTTACACAACCATATTTCAAGGATTTCTTTTTGTTCTCCTGTGTAAGAACGAACCAGGTACAGTTCTAGAGATCGAGCAGCTACCGAAAATTGTATAATCATAAATAAACTCGATAACTCCCATTTTCTCTTTCCATGCATAATAAAGTAAAAGTAAAGCATATAATAAAATAATATTAACGCCACTTAACCAACGAGATAACTATTAAGATATAAGTAAGTGTATATATATTGGTCCGTAACGACTGGCACAATGAAAAAGAGGCATATGTCCAACAGTACATTATGATAAAGATGCTTACATAACAACAATTCTATATGAACATATCATAACCTTGAAAGTGCTGGCAGAGATGACTCAGGTTTTGTCAGATATATTTTAGTCCCATGTAGGATGGCATGAACCATGGCTAGGTCTATGCGATATCCATTTTTAGGTAAGTATGCTTAAATTGCTCAAAAAATAATGTTTTGGCTCGGCAGAGAATTACTCGTAGTTTCGGTAACCAGTTTAACGCGAACAACAGGAGGCAGTTTTTTTATATAAAACGACGTACCCTTGTAATTTTCATCCAGTTATTTTTTGGTTGAATCGCTCGTTTTTCTAGGTATATATCGAGGGTAGTTTTGTAATAAACTGTGAAATAACTGAACGAATGAATTTAACATATTCTTGTTAAAGGTCACATTTCTCATAAAATGTTTCTACATGAAAAGTCGTATGAAAAGGACGACTTTTCATATTAAAACCCTTGCTTCTAAACATATAGGATTTATAGGAACGTTTATCTAACAATGTCATTTACCACCTTAGCTCCACTTACAAACTATGTCATCCAGTGTTAAGTGACGTCTACAAAGGCCATAATGGTTCATACAGCGAGATCGTAAAATTTTATAGGTAGCTCGAGCTGCAGGATGTGTCCCTTGGGGCACGGCACTTCGTCCCGCAAAGGAAACGACTACACAGGGCGGCACAAACTGTTCATAATAATCCGGGAAAACACTGTGCTGATTAAGGCGATCACCGTAGTGAAACGCGCACTTTTGGAATCTTCTTTTACTGAAACTATGAGCTCAAAATATGCGAAATAAATATATCGTAATCTTTAGTTCTTTATATAGTGAGTTAGTTATTTTTTTTTTATTTGAATTTATTAGTTCTTCTGAAATAAATTGTAATCGGCCTCCCGTTTTGGACTGTTTTTTATTTATTTAAGAGGATTAGTTAAAGTTAGGATAACAATTTTTTTTTTTTAAAATAGCTAATGCCATACTCTAATGAACTATCTACTTACTTGTGTTAAAAACATTTTTAAGAATTTTTGGCACAAAATTCCCTGTTCGCAAGAATAAATCGCAACGAAAATCAGTCTGCCCGCAGCGCTCGGGCCGTTTGGATGTGGGATCTGTGCCGTTCGTTACGCCATCATTTTTGTGCATTTATTTTACGAATTAATGCAATATTTTTTTACCATACGTTAGTTTGCAAGTTATACATTATTGACACTCAATCAAAAACAATATTGAGTTAGTACTTTTCATTATATTGATTTATAAAATCTTTATAATAAATTCTTTGAGCGAGATGATAAAAGTTTAGACACGGCATTGTTAATTCCTATTTTAGTAGGTACCTAGATTTGTAACCCGTAGTACAATATTTCATTTTGTTATTTTTAGGATACTGTACAATTAAACGAGACCCTATTACCAATACCCTAAAAGTGATTTTATAGTTATATGATATTGACTATAATTATATTACTAACTAGAAAATCTGCCGCCAAGCACTAAACGGCGTAAGCCGCTATGTGTAACCAGTAATTTGGCATTTTGGTAGGGCATTTTGCGAATATCCACCTGGCTGGCTACCTCCCTCAAGTTAAAAATCTGTCGCCAAGCACTTAACGGTAAATGCCGCTATGAGTCCCCCAGAACCAGTAAGCATGGTAGTAGGGCATTTTGCGATTACCCGTCTGGCTAGCTACCACCCTCAAGTACAAAATCTGTCGCCAAGCACTTAACGGTATGTGCCGCTATTAGTCCTCCAGAACCAGTAATTTGGCATGGTGGTAGGGCATTTTGCAAATAACCGCCTGGCTAGCTACCACTCTCAAGTAGAATAACTGTCGCCTAGCACTTAACGGCGTAAGCCACTATGTGTCCTTGAGAACCAGTAATTTGGCATGTTGGAGAGCATTTTGCGAATACCCGCCTGGCTAGCTACCACCCTCAAGTAGAAAATCTGTCGCCAAGCACTTAACGGTATGTGCCGCTTTGTGTCCGTAAGAATCAGTATTTTGCATGGTTGTAGGGCTTTTTCGAATGCCCGCCTGGCTAGCTACCCCCCTCAAGTAGAATAACTGTCGCCAAGCACTTACCGGAGTAAGCCACTATGTGTCCTTGAGAACCAGTAATTTGGCATTTTGGTAGGGCATTTTGCGAATATCCACTTGGCTAGCTACCTCCCTCAAGTTAAAAATCTGTCGCCAAGCACTTAACGGTAAATGCCGCTATGAGTACTCCAGAACCAGTAAGCATGGTGGTAGGGCATTTTGCGATTACCCGTCTGGCTAGCTACCACCCTCAAGTACAAAATCTGTTGCCAAGCGCTTAACGGTATGTGCCGCTATGAGTCCTCTAGAACCAGTAATTTGGCATGGTGGTAGGCATTTTGCGAATACCCTCCTGGCTAGCTACCATCCTCAAGTAGAAAATCTGTCGCCAAGCACTTAACGCTATGTGCCACTATGTGTCCTTGAGAACCAGTAATTTACCGTTAGGTGCTTGGCGACAGATTTTCTACTTGAGGGTGGTCGCTAGCCAGGCGGGCATTCGCAAAATGCCCTTCCACCATGCGGTGAAGCTCAAGCCCGTGGCGGGATTCGAACCATGGACCTGCGGCACGGCAGTACATAGCCAATGCCACTGAGCCATCACTGCTTCAACAAAATTGTTCACACTGTTCTCCCAGAAAGATTCGAGTAGGTAGAAAAAGATGTTTGGGAACAGTGTAACGGGGATTTGGGTGAAAATGGTATGATTCTAGCTGTACCACTTTTAATAGCGGTAGGGTGAATCTTACATGGCAGTTTCAGTACGGTTATCTTTTGTACTGAGCGTTTATATGGAATTATACTTCTATTCAAATGTTAAACTTTTATTGGTTTGTATGATATTTCATACCGCATAAAAATAAATGCAAGCCGCTAAATTTTATCTCGTTTTAAGGACCCCTCTGAATGAATCTCAGCAATCCATCGACCAATTAAGCTCATACAGGTTCTTACTTGCAATTTATGTTACTATGAAAGAGGTACCTTTCTACCAAATTTCAAGAAGGTCTATACAGGTAATCAAAATTTATTGACGGGGAAATATACAGTGCTCAGACCTCCACCTCGCTTAGCTTAGTCTATTAAATATTTCTATACCTACAAGTAATGATATTTTCTTACCCTACAGCGGTTCGCAGTAACAGCATATAATAAAAAAATTTACCAAAAAAATAGAACCGACTTCAACACTCAAATGTGTGTAATAACTTGTCGAAGTCTAGTTATTGCGCCATTTTTAGTGACCTTTGCTACTTATAGGCTTATGTTTAACTTACCACCAGATATAGTAACATATAACAGACTAAAATTAACCCCCATTTAATGTAAACTTAGAACCAAATTTTTAGCATCTCGCTATCCTATTTAAGCAAAATTACTCTTTATAAATCATTGTTAACCCAAAAGTAGTAAATGATCACTGTTTAATATTGCCATATTAAATAAGTAAAGCTGTCTTACTCTCTCGTCTCACATCAACCAACATGCCATATGTGTTACTACAAAATAAATTAATAAAAATAGTAATTTAAGTGCTGTGTAACCCAAACTATGTTCAAAGGACAATGCAAATATCAAGTCAGTTATTGAAGACTTTCATTTATAGCGAATACAACAGGATCCCTTAAATATTTAACAATCACCAAAAATAGTAAATTATCATCAAAATTAAACTTGCTGTAATTCTTCTGGCCATCATCGCCGGCCACTGCCGCGGCACGCTCGCTATGCTCGCTCGGCTTGCGCGTTGTTGTGGTCGCAAGTAACCAAACGCTCCTCCTCGCTTCGCTCGTCGTCGCACCTAAACATGGCTTTGAGATTTAGTGATCATTTACTACATTTGGTGTTCGATTACAATTTTTGGTAAAAGAACTAAGGGTATCCAAGCATTTTATGATGATCATTATATTTAGTCCCCTACTTATGGGATCAATTGTCATTTACTGTTAATGACATTTACGGTTTAAGAACGATAGGAAAGATTTGAGTTATGACATCATGTCATGTTAAAAATACTAATACTAGGTTAGTCTGAACAACATCTTCGACCACATCATCACTTACCATCAGGTGAGATAGTGGTCAAAGGCTAACCTATCGGGCATAGATAGAAAAAAAAAAGGGGTGGAAGAACGCGGGTTCGAATCCCACACATGACTGAAATTATCCTATCGTATATTTGTAATTTTGTAATGTAATCCGCATAGCAGGCGTTATTGCAAACCTAACAATAATAAAGTTATACGGTTGCGTCATCATTTACAAGTATACTTTTTACGTCCTGTCATGTTAGCTTAATTGGTTAGACCATACCCCGGCTCAAGGGGTGGATGGACCCGGGTTCAAATCCCGCACATCACTTAAATTTTTCGTTGTATATTTGTGATTTTGTAATGTAATCCACATAGCAGGCTTTGTTGCAAACCTAACAATATTAAAATAAGACTAATTTTTATTTTAGTTTGCAGCATAATCTTCCTATCCAAAAATTTTATTTCTATCTTATACCGTTGAGGAAATATTACTGTGTTACCACCAAATTTGAGCTTCGATGAGAACTCATCATGATAGGAAAATACTTATCAGTTATTGGGGTGTAACTCAAAAACGGCTAGACCGATTTTGATGAAATTTAAATGTGACCACACGGCAAGCATCAGCTTTCAAATAAAAATAGAGTTATCAAAATCGGTTCACCCAGTCAAAAGATTTAAGGTGACAAACATTGACTATAATATCAGGACGGGAAAACACTTTTTCAGTTTTTGGAGTGTAACTCAAAAACGGCTGAATCGATTTTGATGAAATTTAAATGGGTCCACACAGCAAGCATTAGCTATCAAATAAAAAAAGAATTATTAAAATCAGTTCACCCAGTCAGAAGATTTCAGGTAACAAACATAAAAAAAAAATATATACGAATTGAGTACCTCCTCCTTTTTTGAAGTCAGTAGAAAGTGTTGTTATACCTACACTTCTGTTCTGCCGCTTCTAATAATTCGCGAAGCTCTACAATTTTTGCGATGCTACGCGTCGTACGGCGACTAGTGCCGCCGTGCGAATGAATATTTTTAGGTGTTAAAAGTTAACGCCCATTTCTTTTAGCTACGCCCGAATAAGAAATTATTTTGATTACGGTCTTGGCCTTAACTTAAAGACTATAATGATAATGCAAAAATGATAAGTTAATGCAAATGTAAATTTGCAGTTATCGGTCGATTGGAGAGATCTAAAAGCAAGAACTTAATATATGTAAATAGCGCATCCACATTAAATGGTGATGTTTATATATTAGATAAATAATATACCTACTTACGGAAAGATTTTTAAGAAAAGTACCTAGAGAACAGATAAATAAGCTTTTTCATGTATCATGCACCCAACCTAAACTAAGTAGAAAAGCTTTGAGACCCAATATGAAATTACAACCAAACGAGACTTATAATAAATAATAAAATAAAAGAGCCATTTATTCCAAATCTCAATTTCGATGTACAATATTTGTTAGTAAATTATTACTTAAAGATTTAAACAAGATTACTTATAGTTAATTAGTTAATGTTAGTATTATTTATGAGGTTTGGACCCCTGTTTGGGTAAAGGCCTTTTTTTTTTTTTTTTTTTTTTTGACCCGGGAAAATCCTTTATGGATACCACCCGGCTCCGGGGGGAGCAGAGTGGTTATGTGGGAGTCCTCGCCTGAGGGGCCTTACTACCCCCACGGGGGGGTAGTAAGTGAGGTTACCCACTAAAAACCCGGGATGAGCAGTCTGCCGCCTAGTCGGGGCGAGATGGGGTAGCGTTAGCAATCACCATCTCGCCCCGGCGGTTGGCCCGTCACCGGTGACGGGCCCCGGCCAATGGAGGGATGACCCAGCTCATTAGGGCCATCTCCCAGACGTGTGGGATCGTGCAAGCCAGTGGAGAATCCCCCGACTCTCCACCGATGATCCGCACAGCACTAGGTAAGAGCGAGAAGGCGCCCGAATCGCCTTCTCCTTCCCCCAGTTCGTCTACGCCGGAGCGGGTCTGCGAGGACGTCATCCTCCCTCGCCCGCTCCGCGGCCTCCTTCTGCGCCATCACCTCTTCGCAGAAAGAGACCACCGCCTGCCACGATCCGTCGCTGCCGAGCATAGCGTTAACCACGCTCGGCAGCGGCAGATCTGCGCCTATGACCGCTGTGAGGGCGTGCCGCATGGGACTCCACGCGGCGCACTCCTCCAGCGTGTGGAGCGCCGTGTCTTCTGGCGCTCCACACTCGTGACAGGCGGGGGTCGCCTCACGTCTTGCGATGTGATGCAGGTACTTTCCGAAGCATCCATGCCCGGAAAGCACCTGCACCAATCGGAAGGTGAGCGACCCGAATCGCCGCCCTACCCACCTCCGAAGGACCGGGCGAATGGCATCCACCGTCCTCTGTCCAGGGACCGGTGGAGCCAGGTCCTCCGTCCACCGCCGCAACAGGGCGGCCCGCGCCTGCCGTCGCATGCGCGTGACCTCCTCCCACGCTGGAGGCTCCCCGCGGATCTCCTCGCCGCCACGAAGTGGTACACTTCGGCGAGGATCTCCGCTTGGAGCTCCCAGGGGGGATCACCGGCCAACACGCATCCCGCCGTCCAGGACACCGTCCGGTACCCGCGTATCGCCCTCGTCGCGATGACCCGCTGCGGACGACGCAGCAGGGCCTTATTGGCGCGACCGAGGGCGTCCACCCAGACAGGTGCCCCGTACAAGGCCATACTCCGGATCACTCCGGAGTACAGGCGACGACATGTGGCGCTCGGGCCGCCCACGTTGGGCAGCAGCCTCCCAAGGGCGGCTGCGGCGCCTACGACTCTTGGGGCCAGTTGAGTGAAGTGGGCCCCAAAAGTCCACCGCCCGTCCAGGATGAGACCCAGGTACCTCATCTGGGTCCCAACCCGGACCAGGACCCCGTCCAGGTCTATCCTCGTTCCTGGAGGGGGTCCCCCCCGAGGCCCATGGAACATTAGGGCCTCGGTCTTGGAGAGGGCAACCTCCAGCCCCAGGGCACGTATGCGGCCGACCACGAGTGTTGTTGCCACCGTGGCCCGCCGCACCGTCTCCCCGAGGTCCCTCCCCTTGACTACGACTAACGTGCCGCGGAGCACCCAGTCGTAGCCAATGTTCCACAGGAGCGGTCCCAACACCGACCCCTGTGGAACCCCGCAGGACACGCGACGTCGCCTCAGACCGTCGCGTCCCTCCACCAGAACCTCGCGGTCCCGGAGGTAGTCGGCCAACAGCCCACGCAGATACAGGGGCACTCCGTGATAGCGGAGCGCCTCCCGTATTGTCCCGTGCGGTAGGCTGTTGAAGGCGTTGGCAATGTCTAGCGAGACAGCCAACGCCTTTTCCCCCCCGCCGACCGCGTCCTGCGTCCACCCCTTGATCCAGAGCAGGGCGTCTATCGTCGACCGCCCTGCCCTGAATCCGAACTGGGCCTCTGAAAGGTCAGGCCCAGTTCCCCTCAGGTGCCGGATGACACGGGAAGCCACTATTCTCTCCAGTAGCTTCGCCGTGTCATCCAGCAGCACGATTGGCCTGTATGCGGCGGGCGAGTCGGCGTCTCGCCCTTCCTTCCGCAACAGGCACTAACACAATAAGCTTGTGAGAAAATGAAAAATGAACAAGGAACAGGTGGGAGGGCATTTTGCGAATGCCTACATGGCTTGTAGAAACTCGTATAATATATTCTAATACGTAAAAAACCTCAGTCACCTAGCGGTGTGAATCAGCAACTTTATTTGGATGCCTATGCCTGTTTAGTACATTCTACCAAATCATCACATACTATCAGGTAAGATTATAATTAAAGGCTACAATGAAAGAATTCACATATAATACTGTTGTCCCGAACGACAACAAGTATACGCTTTAGCACCGACCCCAACAATCAATAACAACCTCTTAAATTTAGCGAAACGAAAGAACAACAAACTTTTCCCAATCGACACAGAAAACACATTTTTCACTCAAATGAAAGCAGATTTTTTGCCAATTAAATTTGAAAACAAATCTCATCCGCTGGGGGGCTAAAGTAAACTGGTTAAACGTAGTCTTTGGGTCTATATCTGCTAATTGCTTCAGAACTTGTTTTTGAGCGTAATTTTGGCTAATTGCTGTTGCGTGTTTGGCGCGCCGCCAAGTCGACGCACACCCTCGGAGAGACCAATTCAGACTTTGAAAAATAAGGTGTGTGTTTAACCCCACCATTCGTCCTTTTCTTTTTGTCCTTTTGGGAGTTATAAGTAATACCAAAAGGTTTCAGCAGCGCTTTCTAAAGAACTGGGCTATTACACAGGGATCTCGAAATCGCCCCACAAACGTAAGGGTTATGGCAAAGTCCCCTGGGGACAGGCACTTGTTCAACGGTGAACGTATTCTCGCTGTTGATGATGTTTATGAATTCCATATATTCCATATGCTACATCCACCATAAAACTTCCACAACATTGATGAATATTTCTCGAATTAATGTAACGCTCATATCCCTCCTGAGTACATTACCACACGATATTGTTTTAAACTGCAGTTGTTACAGCGTACTCTTTTGTCGGATACATTTTGGAGACTGCGCAATGGAAGTGCACAATCTAATATATTTTCGTCCTACCACCAAATAAGAAGAACCTTGGTGAAATGACGCCGTTTTAAAATCAAAATTCCAACAAAACGCACAAAATACTTAAGTTCAACATTTATTGTGCTTACCGCAAAGAAATTCTTTGAGTTACCTACGGTGTTCTGGAAACTTCAACCTGGAAGTTTTGAAATCCAAAGCAAAAATATGTTTTCCTATCTATGCTTTACTAAGACTGCTTCACCGCAGACCACAGCGTTGCTTAATATGAGATAAACAGTGCTCAAATGTGAATAATTAGCTTGCAGGTATGGCAATCGTGAACGAAGTCGCAGGTACAGCTAGTACATACATATAAACTAAAGTCGCAACTTCATAAACTTACCAAGTTGTAGTAAATTTCGCGGCAGGAGTTAGCAGCCCTCGGGTTTTTTGGGTATGTCTTTATAATCATTTATCGACATTGCGACAGTCAATCATTTTTTAAATGCATTTTATTTTTATTTTCTGTTAGTACATTCCTTTTAGTCAGGGGTGTAATGAATATTTTATTTTTTCCTTTTTCAATCAAAGCATTAACGTTTGTCGTGGCCTTTTTAAAATTTTATTTTTTATCTTTGTTTTAAGCTTTTTAGAGAGTAAGTTAAGTTCGTTACTATGGACATCCCATTACTATTTGTTTAAATGCCACTTAGCAAGACAGCTACGTGCTGCTTTCTATTGCGTACCCTTGAATGTGGACGAGGGCCGTAAAGACGCGTAAAGAGATTCCGCAATGATACGACAAGGATAGTTGTGACTCGGTGCCATGAAGAACTTTGATATAAAAAATAGTATTCATCCGAAATCAAGAACGCAATAAGAGCATAAACGTCTGTAAAGAAACATCTAATCTACGTCGAACAGATATGACGATATAGGCCTTTTAATTTTGCCACATGTAACTTGTAATTGAAATCGCAGTGAAAGCCATATTTTATATATATTTTATTTTGCCTTTGACCACTATCTCAACTGATGGTAAGTGATGATGTAGTCGATGATGTTGTTCAGACTTACCTAGAATTACTGGCTCTTAAGAAACCGAGGTAAAGTTTAGATCTACTGTTAAATGGAATACAATTGATTGCTCGTAGTTAAACTGTATACTGGTAACTGCGCTGTTTCAATAGATTTAGTTTGAAATAAAATCTCTTGGTGTTTAATAATATACTAGTATCAATTGACGTGTTTTTTTTTTTCAGTTTTTTATTCCTGATAAGTTAGACTTTGACCACTATCTCACCTGATGGTAAGTGATGATGTGGTCGAAGATGTTGTTCAGGCTTACCTAGAATTACTGGTTCTCAAGGACAGCTGCCGGAACACGCCGTTAGGTGCTTGGTGACATATTTTCTACTAGAGGATGGTAGCTAGCCAGGCGGGTATTCACAAACTGCCCTACCACCAAGCTATAACGCCATCCTAAGACAACAACCGGGACCGACAGCTTAACGTGCTCTCCGAAGCACGGAAGCGCTCAGTAGTAATGTCACTAGCGGTATGGGAATACAACTCATGACCGCGGCGGACGTATCTTAACTTTACTGATCGGTTCAGAACTGCTAAGCTAACTTCGCTACGAGCGCTTCGCTTTCTAGAAACAAAGCGGTAGTTCTTAATCAATGGTTTTTGAGAGCCCATTTAATTTTGTCAGCTGTCATCCAAAATGAAAGTCTCACAATGAGAGCTAAAACTTCTATGAAGAAACAAATAGTCCAAGTACAATAATTTTGTGCTGTCATATCTATCTTTCGATGAGGAGTTTGTGTTGATTCCCTTGTATTATATATGTGAAATCAAAGAAGATCAGAGTTGAAATTGGCATGCTGAGAACTTTGCTCATGAACGATTTACAGTGAGGAAATGAAAAGTCGTGGTGCCAAAGGACCCGCTTAAATGTGTCTTATTGCAAGGGATCATACATTCTCAGAAGTGCAATTAAAGACACAGTTTAAACATCTTTACCTTAAAGGGTCGTCATTCTGCGGTCCAGTATATGTGTGTAAAATATATTTGAACTTATAAACTAACCTGAAATTACGTATGGTTTAAGAAAGTTAAAGTCAAAGAAATTAACTGAAATTCATTATTTTCAATGTAATTTAATTGTTTCCTAATTTAGTTCTGAAGCCAATATTCGTCGGATTGGCGTTCCTGTGAAATTTATGAAATAATCTGAGTGCAAGAACGTCACCATTTTAAGACAGCACATTATAGTTCAAATATAACTGCTACTGCATAATGAATCCCTATGTCTTTAAAATTCTAAAAATATTTTAGAAAATATTCAACGATAAAATACTACCATTCTCCTAACTTTTACAAGTCATATCTAGTGAATGTACTAGTACAGTATAAAAAACATTCGATGAATTTGACTAATCGACAATAGTAGATTATTATACAAGTGAGCTAAGTTGCTCATTATACTCGAGGCTGTTGCAGCCCGAGCCGTAGGCGAGGGCGTAATTCAGCCGAGTGTATAATAAGCAAGTTTCTCACGAGTTTCATACGCACTTTTTCAACACCCTTAAGAGAAAAAAATATATATATTGCACAAATGCGATACAAACAACATACGAAAATTATGGAAAATAGCGCGCAAGATTTTTTTTTGCGCTCTGCAAATGTATTATGATTGATTACATTTAAACCTTTTTGATGTTACAATTCTGTATTACCCGGTTAAATTGAAAATGCTCTGTTTACTCGCATATAATTTGCAGTTATGTACTAACTTAACTTTGTAGGGATAATTCTATTACGCACTAGTGTATAATATTAATATGCACGAGGGTGTTATAGTTCGGTTTATGGCCCTAAGAACGATATAAAAAAGCTCACTTTACGAGCAAGGGTGTTGAAAATTGTATTAGTAAATCCCTGATGTATAAATATGAAATTACATCTAGTAACCGCCTTATTGTCCTGCTAACAGTTTGTAAACTCTACACAGTAAAACAAAAATCATTCTAAAATAGTTTCAAAGAATAATACATACTTGTATCCCTCTCTATAGCCATTCATTTAAAATCGATACGCGTATAAATGTATATTGTACGATCGGATCCCACCTCCAGTCCAGTATCCAACTCTACATGACAGCAGACAAATCGTACGGTCTGGGCCCAATATCCGATGACATGCCTACATTAACCTTAAGGGCCCTCTGTCACCACCCAACACATGAGGAAAATGAATCCTGTTCAAGAATAAATTATGGTCTTTAGGCAGGGAATTATTTGGTAAATTTTGTTCGGAAACCAGTTTGCTTGAGGATATTTCATGGATGACTACATATCAGTATTGTTTTGAATACTTCGACGGTTTGATAAAATACAGCCACATCTTTTGTAAATTACAGCTACACAATAAAAATTGCATATATTTTTATTTTAATGTATCGATTGGTGACAAATAAACGCAATGTCAAAAATACAAGAACGTTAATTTTTTCAGAAGAATTGGTTTTTTATGCAAATAAAATCACATTCAAAGCTCGGAGTTGGTTTGGTGTAGGGTCATCCTATATCATAAGACACACAATACATACTGAATAAATGTGCATATATGATACCACACTCTACCTCGTGGAGGATATGCAGCCATGGCTCTTTTTAAACTTCAATATTAATTTAATATGCAAGAAGGACCACGATCCCAATAATATTCATTCTATTCACTTATTTTATCAAAGTAAATTTTAGAGCTTTTACTAATACTCCTTGTTAATTGCTACCGCTTTTGTTTTCCTGCTCGAAGTTTTTAGGGTTCCGCAAGTAGCAGTGATCTTCGATTGTTTTTCCATAATACTCATGAACTTCACTCGTTCAACGCACTCACGTTTTATCCTATCATTTCCTTCTACGTTATGAGCGTAAAGAATAACTGGATATAAAATATTCGGCGCCGGTATTTTATGCCAATTTTTATGACATTGTCTTCGTAAATGTTGTCCGAGTTTTACTATCCACTAAAAAGCAAAGCCGTGCTATGATTACATTAAGTAGATAGCTAGCTACATAAGCTTTACTGCTACTTCTCGTATACTTTGATGTCTACGCAGAAGTTGATCACACATACTAATACTTAATAAATTTTGAATAGAGTATAAAATTCAGTTCGTAATAACAAAAACATTCATCAAAACATGCAAATGTGTTCATCGTTTGATAACTTGTAATAATATTTCGACCGAAAGCGACCGAAGCGTATTAATTAAGTTACAAACCAAACAAAACCATCCCAACTTTTGTTTCGGTTTTCGTTTCATCCCAATCATTCGCTACAGCAGTGCTAAATTAAAAACAAACTTACTTATTAAGAACAACGACCACTGGCTTTCATGTGAATAATTACCTATTTGAATGTAATTTTTAAATTCGATTACGAGATAGGAATTGGTTTGTAAACATTTGTGGGAAATTCATAACACCACGGTGCAGGTAACTCTCGCAACAATGATGGATGACACGACTTACACCGAATTGTTTCCGCTGCGAGCCATTTAAAACACGACAAATAACGTATAAATGATATGCTACGTAAGGGAAAGAAATTATGCACGCTTTTAAAATTGTTATTTTTCAAAACTGAAATGCATATTGCACGCATGTATTACATTTTATTTATTGTATATTGATATTCTCCGGACTACAAATATGCTCGTATGTAATACCATGAAAATCAAATTAGACTGAGTGTAGGTATTAAATTGTGACGAACGAATGGTCAAACTCACTTCTATTTTTATTAATGTCATGGATATTAAATTACTAATCGTTGTCATAAGTCCTTATTTACCAAAACCCTGTAAATTTTGTAAAAGCAAAAATACTCAAATTCTGATCACCCAAAGATCACCCAAAAGAGATCGTATTATATTCTCATTAGCTCTCATCAATTCAACTTCTATCCCATATATCTGCGATGTCCGATTCGACGACTCGACAAGTCTGCGCTTCCTTATCTACCAATAAATTGTGTTATTTGCAAATACTCACTGTATTGCGTGACGTGCGTAACGTTTTAACGTCTTTGTCAAACCAACTCAACTTGGCTAAGCCCAAACGACTGAGGAAAGTTAGAATACGAGTATCTCTCTATTTACTTTATACTCATTGTGATAGTTACAAATGTTTCATACGCAATTTCCTACTCGTGAGTTTTATAATAATGAAAACTGACACAATAAAATAGTGTACGTCATATTGTCACGGGAAAACGTATATCTCAAATTTGTTCGAAGAAATGGTAGCATGTTTAGTACGTTTTTATTTTCAGATTTGTATTCACTAATTCCCTCCGAGGTTCACGAAAGCCAAATTGTAGTGTGAGCTAGTGGTGGCAGTTTTCCTAAATTGGTGTCTAGATGACAGATTAAGGGCGGGTAAGCAGAGACGTAAATTGACAGGCCAATCTGAGTTTGGTTTTGGTGATGGATTTCATTCCTTGAAGTGACCGAGCACTTGCTCTGCTGTTCTAAGCTTACTACTCTACTACACTGCCAAGGAATATAAAGCGACAGATTTATTCGCCTATCATAGGAATAGGATAGGGATTTGTATAAGGATGTTTTTAATATTGTTATGTTTGCAATAACTGTCACCTGCCTACCTAAGGTTGGTAGTAGGGAGCATGAAAGAAAACAAGAGAAGAGTACAGTATAAAGTATAATGAATAGAAAGGGTCGTGGATCTCAGACAGGTATGGCAAATTTGGCAAGCTTCCTTGTTTAAGGACTTATCTCCGGTCCGCTAGTATTTGAGTCGATGCTCAGCAGCAGGTCTGCCATGCAGGGCTCGGCTCCACACCGCCGCGCCGGTAGAAATTCCCAGCAATCGCTGTAGAAAAGGGTGGCCGCGGTCGGTGCTGGAGATCAGAGGACGGCCGGAGTTCAGAGGTCGTGTACTGCTAGTAGTTCAGCCTCGTACTGGATGAATCCCGCCTTGTACTGGAAGTTTCCCGCCTTGTACTGGAAGTTTCCCGCCTTGTACTGGAACGCTGGAAGGCACATGTGCTCCGGTCACAATGGGTCCAGTAAAGTGCTGAGCTGGTGGGTCCACTGTCCCTCTGCTACTGAGCATATAGGGACTCGCAGAGGGCCTTTAGGGATGTGGCCCGCCAGCAAACAAGAGATGCCATAAGGGCCAAAGAGGTAGATGCTGCTGGTGAAGAATTCGCATCCGCTAAGGCTTCCGCTACCTAGCATAAAGGGACTAGCTAGGCCCTTCGCGGATGCGAACCACCAGCCGCTCAGAATGCCAGAAGGGCGTAAATAGGTGTGTTGCTGGTAAAGATGCGCACAATCCACGAGGTCCGTTCACTACCGAGCAAAAAGGGACTAGCCTAGGTACCTCGTGAATTGCGAGCTACCAGCAACACCCTTTAAAGTTTGCCAGAAAGGCGTAAAATAGAGAACACAGTAGAATGTTGAGAAGCAACAGAAAAACACATAAATTAAACAAGAGAGTTAGCATGTAAGACACATAATAAAATACAGCAAATAAGTTGAGAGTACAAACCAAAGGTTACAAATTGTAGGTTAGATTTTATGGTGGTCAAGTACACTTTCACTTAAAACTCAACTTACCCAGTGTCTAGGGATTCTGAAGTTTGATGTTTTAATTTAATTAAGTCTTATTAACAACTTTTAGACGTAGTGATTTTAATTCTAGTTGAACAGTCGGTGGCTGGTGTCAAAGTGATGATGATTCCTCTTCGAAGAAAGACATCAAGTTGGCCGGATGTCGGGGGCGAATTTCGCTACCATATATGGTAATGAAAAAGGCCTCAAAACCGTTGGGGTCGTAAAACAAATCACTGCACTGGATTTTGAATACTTTCAAAATCCCCAACGTTCCTCTATCGGAACTCACAACCATCTCGTGGTATTTTTTCTGACAGACTGGATTGACATTTGTTTTAACTGTCACGATATGAGTCGAATTGAATGGAGAAAAAGAAGAAGAAGACGAGTAATTACTATCAAAGACTTAACATTGTTATATGCGACCTCTATTGGTGAGTCGCTGAACTACCTCAGCGCGCAGCAAATGTAGTTAAGCTTATAGCTTTATAGGTCTTTTCTAACTTCAGATGGAATTTAGATAGTCGTTTGTGCGTTTGCCTACAGATATCGCGCTGATTTAAATTAATTTAGTTAAATTTTAAGTTATTAAGATAACCGATATTTTTAGATCGGTTACATAACGCTTGCTCGGTGGATAACATTACTAGGTTACAAATCGAAGCCGCGTCTATCCACCCCCATAGTCGTGGTATGCTCTGACCGCTTGAGCTATATAGCGTGACAATGACATGAGTCATTGTCTCCAATTTTTCCTCTCGTTCTTTATCTAACCATCGCGCATCGTATTGGAGTGAAGAGCCACCTATAGTTCAACTTACGTTGTACTACAAACAAGACCAATTTTACAATTGGTTTTAAATTTTTAATGATGACACAACCTTATAATTTTAATATTGTTATGTTTGCAATAACGCTTGCTCGACGGATTACATTACAAATTTACGAGAAAAAAAATTATAGTCACGAGCGGGATTCGAACCCGCGTCCATCCACCTCTATACCCGGGGTATTCTTTGACCGGTTGAGCTAACATGACAGTGACTCATAACTCCAATTTTTCCTCTCCTTCTTTATTTAACCATCGTATTGGGATGGAACGACACTTATTTCCTCTCGTAAATTTGCAATTTTGTAATAATAAGGATATATTTATGTGGCGGAATAAAATTGTTTGAGACACTAACCATGTACACCTATGTGAAGGGATAAAATAGTAAGTTGTTATGAAATTTACATATTGTTGTAACTAATAGTCAAGCATTACCGAGGTCATAGGTTGTGTCCTGGGAATGGACTAGTTAATGGGTAATTTTACAAAAACAATCAGTAGCAGTCTGGAATCGGAAAGCGCGGCCGTGGCAATAGGCTATGCAATAGGCTCGCTCCTTATTATCATTATTCATAGATCTCACATAAAACATTTATAATGAAATGTGTTTCTTAAGTAGATATCTCATATACCTCTTGGGGAATATGTTTTTCCCCCTTTTTATGTTATTATGTTACGGAACAAGCACGACACTCTCCTAGTGTTAAGCGGTTACCTCTACCTGTAACAGATGCATTATGCGACAATTGACGAACTGCACTGCACCCACCTATAACCCTGAGACACAAAGATTTTACGTCTCATGTGCCTGTATTTCATGAATTATAAGTTAAACTGACCACATAGTGATAATACATAACAGGTACTCATATAGGTTTATAGTCACAAAAATTATCAGATCTTTCAAAAGAAACAAAATAACCAAAGATTATTTGATAAAAAATTTAGAGATGCTTTACATATCCATAGCTTTAACTTTTTTTTTAATATAAGTTCTGATTTCCACCACTTTTATCCATATTAACTTATTAGGAACCGGCTAGGACCCGCGTTATATTTACCGGAAAGATTCAGACCAGTTTCGGACTGTTTTGTGTAAGTCCTTCGTCTGGGAGTCACGATTGTGCGAAGTGACGAGCACGGGCCTCAACGCGTAACTGTTACAGCAACTAACAAAAATAACTGGTCGGAATCTTTCCGGTAAATATAACGCGGGTCCTAGCCGGTTCCTAAGAAGTTTATATAAGTTCTGATGATGAATACATTTTTAAATTGTGTAAAATATTTGTAATATTTATTTATATTGTATAACTAAGTTAAATTCAATTATTTATTTTAAGAACCAATGCTGATTTCTAAAAGAGATTTTAAGAATTCTATCTGTAAGAATTAAAAAAGAAATTAGAGTAATTCCCGAACAACCTTCGCGCTTCGTAATCTCATAAGGATTTCTGCAATTCAATTCAGTTCTTCCAGCGAAACACTTTTATTTTAAGAGAATCGTGACAACTAAGGGTAATGTTCAAATACTAATCACTAATTATTTTTATATATCTAAAACAATTATAACTAAAACAAGTTAGTTCAGTAGTGTTTTAGTTCAGAAAATAATTAGTATTAGTTAATTTATAAATAACAGTGCAATTTGACGGTCGAATTCTTTGCAGTAAAAGTGAAGTAATTCAAATTCCATTAAATGTTTTCAGTCATTGGCAATAGATTTTGGTGGAATTAATTCCAATTATAGACGCCTAATGTGTTAAGTGTAAATCCAACATTTCAGGTATCGAAATATTGTTATTTCATTGTGTGCAGTTGAATTTAAGGGCACAGATTGTTTGTTTCTACTGTTCATAATAAGAATGTCACTACTATTAAATTTAGTACGCTATTTACGTACGTTATTATTTTGTGTCATTTCCCGAAGCGCATGTATACAATAGGTATTTACACAATGTTATCTATACAAAAATAACGATTACGATTTTATGTGTTAAAAAGTTGGTAGAGATATCTAAGCCTAATTTTCGCCAGATGTATTCAAGTCCCATGTAATACCTGAAATAATTAATATTTAGGGTGAACCTATTGCTATCTACCGAACGCAGCTCTAGTGTCCTGGACTGCTTCTGCAAGTATATTACAATTATTATTTGATTTGTTGTATTCTGGTAACAATAATACCTGTGTTATTGCAATAAGCATATAACAATTTAAAATATTCAGGCGGTACTTTGTGAAAAAAACCATGCCCGAAAAAGAGTTCTTCGAGATTCACGTTCGTACTTCTGAGAATCAACACGATAGGTGTTGACTCTATAAATAATTAAACATGTATTTGTTTTAGGAAATATTATTTTAATATTTTTTACGATATCATTCATATTCAAAAACACATTGCATAGTATATATAATTTAAAATTATTATTTGTAATCAATTTATTGCCATTATGATGTAATTGTCACTTTAAAAACGTATCACTTACCAATTGTTAGCTACAACAAAGAGCAGTGACTCACGCTCGAGTCTAGACAAAGGCGTGCTGACTCAGCTTGAGTCTATATAAACGCAGGCTGAGCTGCCGGCCGCTCATTCTCGATCGTGCGCTCGTAGAGTCAAGACCTCCTGAGGATGCTTCGTGTAGAAGCGAAACGCGTCGAAAACTCTTCCGGTTTGGCTGCGTGGCGTTTGTGACGTCACGTCGGCTTAGCAGGAAAATTAGGCGGAATTGTCACTAGATATATTTTTATGTTTATTAAGTTATAAATATAAAAATATATCTAGTAAATTAAAATGTTAATTTGATGTTTTCTTAAAATATTTTTAAAATATTTGTTATTTTTAAATAAGTACTTGTGCTTTTCCACTCTGTTTATATTGAGTTTAGCCTTCACCAAAAAATGCGAAGATTTGATCGTCGTTTTATTTGTATTCTTCAGAAAAGAGCGTGATGGGGAAAATCATAAGCAGCCCGTATTAGGAACGTATTATTTATAAGGATTATGAAAAACACATAGTAAACAGCACGCATTCCCACTAAAGAAACAGGTGATTAGAAACTCACATTTCGCCTTATATGTTTTGGTTTCAGTGGCATAAAGCATTTTTTTTGGAATCTTAGGGTTTCGATCCTCGAATTAGATATTTTTATCAAACCCATTGATTTTCACTAATAAATAATTTTTCAAGAGCAGTTCAGCGTCAATTTTATTTGGAGATAGCAATAGTCCATTCTATATTATACTATATATATTTTAAGGTATAAAGAATATGTGATGTAAGTTTTCTCGTCAAACCAATAAGAGTAAACCAATTCCCAAAGTATAATATGTCATCGCTTTATAATGAAGTACTTATGTTTTGCTTAAGTCGTAGCAAACGTAGGCTTTTAATTGGTTTCTAGGATGAATCAAGATAAACTTGTTATATTATTGTAATATATATATGTACTGTAAGTTTACTAGTACCTATATCAAAGACACATAGATAATATACAGTACATGTACGGCACCTACATTTGATTTGTATTCTGAGTTCGTTAACTCTGCTCGCAATGATTGCCTCGAGGCGAACGCGTTCCTGAAGCGAACATGTACGCATTTACTATACGAAATTCTCGTGTACACCAAAGATATGAAATTATTCCCTGATTGTTTGATATATAGATGCATTGTGCGTAATTCAAAGACATTGTTCAGCAATTTGTTCCTTTATCTATATAACGCGCTCGCGTGTTGTTATACAATGGTAGGTATAAGTCTATTAGATTGATTTATAATCTTAATAACACAATGCATAATCCCTCCTTTAATAACCCGCCATATCGTGTGTATATCCCTGAAAAGTGTTCAGAGGTGTGTAAAAACCTCTCAACAGATATCTTTTTTTCATCTCATTTAAGAGAGAACCTATTGCCAGAAACAATGAACAATTCTAGAGACTGAGCAGCTATCAATGAATTCATAATAAAATAAGGTAAATGTGGTCTGGAAGTAATCGCTTTGAGCGATAAGGCAAAATATTGTACGCTATATTGCGTATTAAGATTAAATTAAGTTTTGAATTTTATTCCCTATAATTATTATGGTATGCCCCTAAAAATGTTTCTATGTACCTACAATAAGAATAAGTAAATAACTATTTGAACAAGAGATTAAACCTAGGTTCAAGGTTCAATTCCGAAATACCAGAGTAAGAATTTACGCCATTCAACCAAGAAGATTCGTGAAAATAATAAAACAATATAAAAAAATAATAAAATCTCAACTAAGTAACAATAATATTTCGTATATCATAAATCGTAATGTAACATAGTAGGTACTATCATAAAACTATATCGTAATAACATGTGAATATCCAAATCCCTATACCCGGTACTAGTATTAACTATGTTATAGGGTTGCAGTTCATATCCATAAACTATTATAAACTTATAAAATTCATTATTTACAACACAGTATTTCATGCTATGGCGAAATTATGTATCATAACGGAGACTGACATGTAATATAAGTGTGTGAAAAACGTACGTGTGTGTGTGTGTGTGTGTATATGTGAACGTGCCGTGAAGTTGTGAGTTTGTGTAGGGTGAAGGTTTACGAAGACTTTTTATGTGTGTTTATGTATAATATGATGGTGGTGACAGGGTTACCTAATAAGAATAAATATCTAAGATATGAAAACATGCCTTATGAGAACAAGCCAAGTCTTAGAATAGAATATAGTATTATGAACGAAACTTAAGCCGGTTTTCTGTGCCATCATAGGCCACGTTTTGTAGCCATTTTATGACAACTCGTTCGCACTCTATCTTTGGGAGAGGATATATATCCAATAAGATAAGCCAATTTTTGATAAAGGTCATTTTTCTCATGTAAAGGACAGCCATTCATGTAAAAATCCTTGTTTCTAAACATATATGATATGTTTATAACAATTTTATTTACCACCTAACCTCCAATTACAAACTATGTCATCCAGTGTTAAGTGACGTCTACAAAGGCCATAATGGTTCATACAGCGAGATCGTAAAACTTTATAGGTAGCTCGAGCTGCAGGATGTGTCCCTTGGGGCACGGCTCTTCGACCCGCGAAGGAAACGACTATACGAGCGGTACGAAACTGTTCAAAATAATCTAGGAAAACATGGCGCTGATTTACTTTAAGACTCTATCTAATAATGCACAAAAGGTATTTTAATTCAAATGTAAATTTGCAGTTGATATAGATCTACTTTGGCAATAACTTGACAACAACAATAATGAAAGACAACAAGTTTTTTTGAAGCAGTGATGGCTCAGTGGCATTGTCTATGGACTGCCGTGCCGCAGGTCCATGGTTCGAATCCCGCCGCGGGCTTGAGCTTCATCGCATGGTGGAAGGGCATTTTGCGAATGCCCGCCTGGCTAGCAACCACCCTCAAGTAGAAAATCTGTCGCCAAGCCCCTAACGGTGTGTTCCGGCAGCAATCCTTGAGAGCCAGTGAAATTACAGGCACATGAGACTTAACAACTACGTCTCAAGGTGATGGGTGCAGTGCGATTCGTGACTTGGGACGAAATGCATCTGTCATAGGCAGAGGTTAGTCAGATTAACATCAGGTGGGCCTCGTGCTTGACCCGACACAATAACATAAAAAAAAAGTTTAGTTTGACAAGTACTGTTCAATCCACGTGACACCTTGGAAGGGTTACGGTTCGAACCATTCACAGGCTAGGCGTTTTCGTGCTTTGGAGCAGATGCCATTATTGCGTCATATGCCGTCATATGCCTACATGCATATGTAACAGTGCAAATGCCTCGGGGCATATGTACTTAAATCATATCGCTAGTTGCATAACTTGGTTAACAGTTTTATTCGTTTTAAAGATAAATTACAAGCGTAGCTTATTGTGTATTAATAGACAGAAGTGCTCAGGTTCATTGGGAGGAGTTGCTAGCAATCCATTACCTAGGGGTTTTATAAACATTTCCTTAAAACAAAACGAACTTTCTATTCCCCGTGCTCGTCTCGCTCGCCCCCGTTGCCTACGATCCTATCGCTTCATTTATTTACACGCACTAATAGTCAAGCCAGGCTATAGATATTTACTGCCCTGTTTACCACTACATTTATAAATATCCCGTACATTGACTTCTTCTCAGTCGTTACGCTCTTGACAGAGCGGTCGTGGTCGTCATGTAGTTGTAGTGGGGGCAGATGTAATGCGCCTCACAATGTCACGCCATCGCCTTCTATTCGCGGTCATTCTGGTGCACTCATGCAAGGGACCGCCCACCGCAGATTTAATTTGGTCAGTCCATCGCATGGGTGACCTCCCGCGCGGTCTAGTGCCCTCTACCTTGCCCTGAACGACAAGACGCTCAATGGACTGGCTACCTCGCCTCAAAACATGCCCAAAGAATGCAAGGATCCGCGATTGCACTATTGCTGAAAGACGCTGCTTAATGCCGAGTTCTTGAAGTATCGAGACGTTTGTGCGAAACTCGGTCCACGATACTCCAAGCATTCTTCTCCAGCACCACATCTCAAGAGCGTCTATTTTCTTTTTTTCGATCTCTCGCAAGGTCCACGTCTCTGCGGCGTAAAGAAATATGGGGAAAATAAGAGTTCGCACTAGTCGGATCTTTGTGGCTTTGGTGATATTTCTGTTCCTCCATATTTTCCTCATCTTGTCCATTGAGGTCCTGGTTATCGCCATACGTCGTTTGACCTCGTCGATGCATCCGCCGTTATTCGAGATTAAAGTTCCCAGATAAACGTAAGAGTGGACAACTTCGCAGTTCGCAATCTTGGTCACTTCAGGCGAGTTATTGTTAGCGCGGTCCACAATCATCACCTTGGTTTTGTTGCGATTAATCTTCAATCCAAACTCGTGGCTCACTTGCTCCATTTTCAAAAGTAGTTCCTCCATATGGCGTTCATCAGTCGCAAACAGAGTAGTATCATCCGCGTAGCGTAGGTTCGCTATCTTATAACCGCCAACTTTTACACCATCTGTCCAATCTTCCAGGGTGATACGCATGATAAGCTCAGTGTATGCGTTAAATAAGAGCGGTGATATTATGCATCCCTGGCGAACACCAGAACTAGGATGAAAGTCACTCGACAGAATGTCATCTGTTCGTACAGAAGCTGTGCCTTTTTCATAAAGTTGCCTTAAAAGGTGTACGAGATGTTTTGGCGTGCCCATATCCAGTAGCGTCCTCCACAAGACTGGCCATTTTACTGAGTCAAATGCTTTGGAAAAATCAACAAAGCAAATATAGGTCGGCTTGTTGAATTCACGAGCTTTCTCAATAATCTGGCGAACGATAAAGATTTGTTCCCGAGTGCCCTTTCCTTTCACAAATCCGGCTTGCTCCGGTGCAATCTCCTTCGACAGGTAAGCCTTCAGTCGCTCATTAAGAATGTGTAACAATATTTTGCTAGCATGTGATATTAGAGCAATGAGGCGATAGTTGTTACATTTCTTTGTGGAACCCTTTTTATGTAAAGGAGTGAAAACTGTGTGAGTCCACTCGGATGGCCATACCCCTGTTTGCCACACTCTACAACAAATAGCGTGAAAGATGTGGTCACCGCGATCTCCTAGAGCTTTAATAGTCTCAATGGGGATGGCGTCTCTTCCCGTAGCTTTTCTATTTTTAAGATGTTGTATGGCTGCTCTTACTTCCGACAGGAGGATGTCAGGCTCCAGTTCTTCGTTTTTCGGGACCGTGCTTGAAAAAAGGCTTGACTGAGAATCCTGGAACAGTGATTGACAATAACTCTTCCATGTTTTTGAGATTTGGTCCAGTTCTGTCACCACTTCGTTATTGTCGTTATAGAGAACTATTTCTATACTATAGAGCCCAGGTTTTGGAAGGTAGAGATCTAGTTATGAGACGAATTTTGTGGTACAAGTCTCTGGACTCATGTTTCCCGGCATGTGTTTCGACCTCTTCGCATATGTTGCAAAGGTAAGAGTTGTAGTCTCGTCTGCAATTTGCCTGGATTTGTGCAGAGAGTTTATTGAGCACTCTAACGTCTACACCTTTGGCTTTTTTTAAACGTCTCTCTTCGACCAGAGCAAGGGTACCGACCGTCATCCAGTGTTGTCGCTTGTGCCTTTCAGTTGGAGGTTTTGATTCTGCGACTGCATGTAAGATAAGCTTTTTTGCGTTGTTCCATAACGATTCCGGTGTTGCTTCATCTTGGTTTATATTGACCCATTCTGCCCAGTGTTGTTCGATGGCCTCATTGAATCTTGAATTATCTTTGACTTCGATCCTCCTTTGTATGTTCAGAGATCGAGCAGCTGATAACTTCAGTTTTAACTTTGTGATCAGGAGTTCGTGATCTGATCCACAATCCGCGCCAGGGTTCGTTTTGTTTTAACGTACATTGACATCGCTTTATAAATTATGTCGGGTGTGGGACGAATACGACGTCTCACATTTTCTTAAATGTTTCTTAAATTTTGTTTTTTACATATATTCAACCATAAGTTCACAATGGCATATAATTCTTGTAGTTTTAGGGCTGTGTTGTTGGCGGAAATATGAATATACTATTTTTAGATTGGAAAATTAATATTATTTAGTTATTTAAATTAAGAACATAACACGTATTCAATTGGGACATTATTAACAATTTGTAATGATCAGGTGTTATGGGTGCTTACTATCAGCCAAGCGACTTGTTCAACTCGTTACTTCATATTATTATCATCGTAAGTTGTCAATTTTATGTGTTCATAATTGGTAAATAAAATAACCTGCGTTCTTAATCAAAATGATGGTGACCTTATATGTATTCGAGACGAAAATGCGAGGATATTTTAACTAAAGCTTCTATGAAATAATAACCTTTTAGCACCGACCGCCCAATCAGTAACAACCACTCAAAATAAGCGAAATGAAAAAACAACAAACTTTTTCCAATCCACGCAACGCATTTTTCCCTCAAACGAACGCAGATTTTTTGCCAATAAAATTAGAAAACAAATCTCATCCGCTGGCGCACTAAAGTAAACTGGTTAAACGTGGTCCTTGGGTGTAGCATCTGCTAATTGCTTCCGAACTTGTTTTTGAGCAAAATTTTGGCTAATCGCAGGCGCGTAATTGGCACGCCGCCAATTTGACGCACACCTTAGGAAAGGCCATTATTCAGACTAAAAAATAAAGTGGTGTTTTAACTATAGGTTCCACTTGTACTAAGGCGTGAAGGGTACTTATGTAGTAAAATTACAGGGTGAATAGCACAATTAAGAAATAACATTTTGGATTGATAAACCCAGTGCAGTGCTAAGCAGAATAAGAAGAACCAAATTGTAAAGAACGCTTACCATTTGGCGAGCGACTTGGCCCCCTCATCATTTCATAACTTAAAAATAACTTATCAGGCTAAACGTGAGTATCTAATCACCTCTGCCCACCCCTTCGGGGATGAGAAAGCATGATTTTATGTGTATTTTTTATATTCCTTACACATAAAAACTACTTGATAAATAATAAGGGTTGGTCATGATTTTCCCCATTCACGCTTTTTTCAAATAATACAAATAAAACGAATGAGCAAATGTTTGTGTTTTCCCTGAAGGCTGACCTCAATCAAAAGAGTGGAAAAACACACGTACAATTGAATTTAAAAACAAAAATGTCTCAGTACTTTTACAGACATTTTAAAATAAAGTGGGTCCAGTTTGCCTGCATTTCTTTTTATTATGAATATTCGTCGATATTTTCATCATTTATTGTGGACCACTTTTGGTGAGCCTAGAGTATCCCATATTTTCTATTTAGGTCTAAAAATAGCAATGACTGCTAAAATATATAATAATTACCGGTTCAAATCAAAAGTATAGGCAATGTTCACGAATTTTTCAGTCCTAAAAATAATACTGCTCAAAAAGTGCTACTATAATCATGAAGATTTTTTTCGGGGTGTCTCGAATATAGAATAAATTCCTCTACTACTATCTTCTACATGTTGCTATTCTCTATCAGGTTCATTATGTAACACTCATCTTAATTTTAGTTTGTATATATAATATATCTTCGTGTAAACCACATTTATAGGTACATACAACAAATTATTGTGTATAGAGTTTTGAGACCCCTCCAAATTTCTTCTACTGCTACTTCAAATTTGTAGCAATGACTAAAATAACTCTTTCGCGAACATCTCGAGAGAACTTGCGCGGTAAATGCACTTACATTGAAGTTGCGTGATGCGCCTACGAATCTTTACCTACATCAAAATATTTTTATGAAATGATAGAAGGATAGATATATTTTATGAAATCAATATTTCTTTACGAGTACCTGTAGAAACAAACGTGTTTAAGACACTAACGATGTGTATGAGAAACGTAGTAAGTTGTTATTTTATTTACAGACTTTTGTAACTAATAGTCTAGCATTCTTGAGATCAAGGTTGTGTTCTCGGAATGGAATAGTTACCAGGCAATTGTGACAAAATAAAACAGTAGCAGTATGAAATCCGAAAATGCGGCCATGGCATTAGGCTCACCCCTTATAATCATTTATCAAAAGATCGCACTTAAAGCGTGTATAAACGTTGTTCTTTAGTAGATCTCTTATATGCCTCTTGGGGAAACTTGTCACGTAACAAGCACGAGGCTCACATGATCTTAAGTGGTTACCTCTACCTTGGTGTATTTCGCCACAGGTGACGAACTGCACTGCACCCACAACCCTAAGACATAAATAAGTGCCTGTATTTTATGAATTATAATTATTGAAGTAAAACTAGCCACATAATGATAATACAAGTAGTCATGAACTTACATGTCAAAGTTTATAGCCAAAACAATTACCAGGTCTTGATAAAAATAATTCCAAAAAACAATACACTCTAGCTTTTTTGAAAAAAAAATTGCTTTTTGGATTTGTTAGAGAGGCTTATCATATCCACACCTTTAATTTTTTTTATCTTAGCGCATTACATTTTTAACAAAATTTAAGTTCTGATGATGAAAACCATTTTAAATTGTGCAAAATATTTGTAAAATTTATATATATTGTAAACTATATTTACTTGCTACGTGTATATTTACCATACTGTTTACAATTACTTATTTTAGGAACCAATTCTTATTTCTTAAAGAGATTTTTGAGAATTCTGTCTTTAAGAATTAAAACATGGTAAAACATTTAGGAATCAGAGAATTTCCCGCACACAGCGTTTTCTTCTAAGGATTTCTGTAATTCAGTTTAGTTATTTCATCGGAACACTTTTATTAAGGGAATCGCTACGACTAAGGCTGATGATAAAATATCAAATATACAATTGCACTAATTTCCCAACTAAAACAGATTAGTTCAATACGATGGTTGAGTTCGTTTTGGGAAAAAATTACTTATTCAAATGCTATATAATTTCCAATATTAGCAATTGTTTTTTGTGGAAAGATTTCCAGCAATATTTTTGGTAAGGGTAAATATTAGGTATCAAATATTTTTATTTCTTTGTGTGCAGTTGAAATTACGGGCGTTTGTTTTTACTGTGCTAACATTGTTAATACAATGTTACATATAGTCACTACTATAACTTAATGTAGCTCAGCAATGAATCAAACATAATAACATATTATAGATTCTCATAACATACGGCGATGCCACATGGAGGGAAAGTACCTTGAATATTGTAGATGGAACATTTTACTGAAAGAAGACATTATTTAAATTTAAAAAACAATTTAAACTGCATTCTTAGATATTTAAATAATTACATGGTTGAACCGGGAATCGAACCCGTCACACGAGAAAAAAATCATGCTGCAGTTTTATCATACCCATCGAAAGATTTCATCACAAGGATTATTTTTTGCTAAATAACATATTGTCAGAAATAAAAGGAAGACCATGAATTTTAATATTAGATGTGAAATTTTGAATTATTTCTTTATAATCAGGCAGCCGCATTGCGATGGACAAAATAATTTACGCGTCTTTCGGCTCAGGATACGGCTCGATTTGTTGCATACAACCAGGTCAGACATAAAAGCTTCTTGATAAGGGTAGCAAAAAAGTTATGAAACCTTTTTAAAACTGAATCGAGAAAAAATATCTAAGGAATTAATAATCTAACCTGCTCACAAAATATCACGAGAATCAGTTGAGATATACGACCTGTAGAAGAGAATGACCGGACTTACGAAACCATTTTTGTGTAAGCTGACGCAGAGACGCTTCGCGCGTAATCGTGCTCACTCGGTCAAATGAAGAAAAAATTCTACGCGTTTCGCGATCGTACGAAAAGTCAGAAAGTCAACACCTATTATGTATTTTTGTTAATTAAATATTTAACTACAAGATTTCAATTAACTTACATGAACTGCCTGTCGTATATAATTTTTCTCGAAAAAGAGAATGTGTTTGGCGCAGAATTATTTTTGTGCCATTGATCTCGTTGTATACATGACTCATCAATTGCAAGCATATACCCTATGATATGCAACACTTCTGTCGCTTTATATTCCTTGGCAGTGAGTTTAGAACAGCAGAGCAAGTGCTCAGTCGCTTCGAGGGCGCTTTCATGAACCCTGGAAAGAATCTGACTGAATTGAAATACAAATCTGAAAATAAATACGTACTAAAAACATGACGCCATTTCTGCGAACAAATTGGAGATGACAATATGATGTATACTAGTTTACTGTGTCAGTTTTCATTACTATAAAAATCACGAGTAGGGAATGGAGTATGGAACATTTGTAACTGTCACAATGAATATAAGTAAATAGAGAGATATTCTACCTTTCCTCAGTCGTTTGGGCTTAAGCCAACTTGAGTTGGTTTGACAAAGGCGTGGTTATAACGTGACGCATTACAATTTATATTTACAAACAACACTATTTATTGGTAGAAACGGAAGCGCAGAATTGTGGAATTGTCAAATCAGACAACATTTAAGATGTACTGGATGAACAGTCGAATCGATGAGAGCTAATGAGAATATTTTGCGCTCTTTTTGGATTATGTAAAATAAGGACAGCACAATAGTCTGAAAACGATTTTTCCATAATAATATTAAGAGATGGAAGTGAGTCTGTCCTTTCGGTTGTTACAATTTAATACTTAAAGTCTATTTGATTTTTGAAGAAATAAGGAAGAGATATCTGTAGCCCGGAGACAAATATCAATGTGCCTGTATTTTACACGACGGAAACGCATAATAAAAATATCAAAAACTTAGTTAGATAGTGTTACAATTATTACTCGTAATTAATACGTACTATTTCCATTTAAGTTACAAATAATCATTAGAAATGTCAAAGCGTAAATCATTTGTTTCATTGATGTAGCATTTATAATTTATTTGTCATGTTTTAAATGGCTCGGAGCGAAAAAAACACGTTGTAAGTCGCGCCATCTATCAACATTGCGAGAATTACCTGCACCGTAGTGTTTCGAAATTCCCACAAGCTAATGTTTGTAAAAGCAATTCATTACTCTTGATCGCATTCATAATTTACATTCAAGTAATTATTTACAGAGAAGCCAGTGCCGGTGTTCACATAAAAGGAACAGATACCTACTTGTTTCTGTTTAATACTACATCTGTATTATGATAGTATATAAGTGTGATGTAGTGTATGATTGAGATGGAACGAAAACCGAAACAAAAGTTGGCATTGTTTTGTTTGCTTTGTAACTTAATAAATACGCTTGTTCACATCAGCCAGCGGTCGAAACGTTATTACAAGTTATCAAACGAAGAACAAATTTGCATGTTTTATTTAATATTTTTCTAATTCTGTACTGAATTTTATACGCTATCCAAAATTTGGTAGGTAGTACAATGTGTGATCAACTTCTGCGGAAACATCAAAAGTATACGAAAAGCTTTTGTATATAAGTCAAGCTTATGTAGCCATAGCTACCTACTGAATGAAATCATGGCATGGTTTTGCTTTTTAATAACATTTACGAAAACAATATCATAAAAATTTACAAAATAACGGCGCTGATAATTTTATACCCAGTTATTCTTTACGTTCATAACGTAGAAGGAAATTATTGGATAAAACGTGAGCACGTTCACCGAGTCAACTTCTTGATTATTATGAAAAGACAATCGAAGATCACTGCTGCTTGTGGAACCCTAACAACTTCGAGCATGAAAACAAAAGCAGAAATAAAGGTAGCATTGAATAAAAAATATTTATAAAAGTTCTCAAATTTTACTTTGAGAGAATAAGTGAAAAAATTATAATATTTATTGTTATTCATTATGCATTTCCACATTGTAACGTCTGAATGTATTAATAAAAACAAATTTCAATTTGATAAAATAAAGTTTTCCGATTTCTCGAATTGGGTAAATGTTCCTTTCTCTGAGAGTGCTGTTGACTGATAATTTCTTTTTTGTGCTTGCTAGGTTAGCCTTTGACCACTATCTCACCTGATGGTAAGTGATGATGTGGTCGAAGATGTTGTTCAGGCTAACCTAGAATTAATGACTCTCAAGGACAGCTGCCAGAAAATACCGTTAGGTGCTTGGCGACAGATTTTCTACTTGAGGGTGGTAGCTAGCCAGGTGGGCATTCGCAAAATACCCAACCAGCATGCTATAACGTCTGCCATCCTAAGACGACAACTGGGACCGATGGCTTAACGTGCCCTACGAAGCACGGAAGCGCTCAATAGTAATGTCACTAGCGATCACCCATGCAACTCATGACCGCGCGGACGTTGCTTAACTTTGCTGATCGGTTAAGAACAGCTAAGCAAACTTCGCTACGAGCGCTTCAAAAATGCGCATGTATTATTTCGCTGAATATTTTCTAATATAATAATAATATTGTTATATTCAGAAATAGATATTCTTAAAATTATATATAAACCTAAGCAGTCTTCACAATATGCCATTGTATTTTAGGCGCACATATTTCACTAGTTACCTAGATTTATAATTATTATATAATTATAAGGATATTGCTAATAACTGTACATATTTGCTTCAAAACAAAACATGAAATAGAGAAAATAATATATAAGCCAAAGAGATGGGAGATTAATCCAACATATTCTCTAACATAACTATTGAAGGCTATAAAATTTAGCATAAAAAAAATTTCATGGATTAAGTAAGAAGTTCAAATTATTGATAAAACTTCAGGTTTAAAATTACCAATTTAAACGGTTCTATTATAATTTCTCTTAGATTAATAATATTATAATAACCTACTAAATTATTAACCTGAAAACAATGCCATAATAAATGTCTACTAACTAACTGACTACTAAAACAAACTCAAACAAAATGCTTTGTGTATTAAGTTGATAGCAGCATGATATGCCGCGATACTAAACAAGTGCAAAATATAAAAATTAAATCTAGGACCCTCCTTACCACTTCATGGACATTTAAAAAAGACAACAAGCATTTTAAGAATCAAAAGGTCAGGTGAGGCTCAATACCCTCTTGAGAATATCAAAAGGACGTTCAAAATTAAGCGAAAATAACTTCAACAGTCCAGTCACGACATGTCACCAATTCAATACCACTCAAGGTGTAGGTGTTAGCTTCTCGTATGAAAATCGTCTAAAACCATAAATCGTTCTCGATGAAAATTAATATTCAAAAGTTTAACTCATGAAAATAATATAAAACGGCACCTGTTTTCAAATGGGCTATAAAATGCGTTAGGGTTCATAATAAATGAAACGATTTATTTCCTACTGGAACTTTTCCATTGTGTTAACTTTTATGCTGTAGGCGGAATTGCCATAGAAAAACATTGTGATCGCTTCGCGGGTCATGTTTTGATAACGCAGTGACATTGTTATCTCGTTTGATGAATGGACTTTTTGTTACAAATGGACGTTGTTAATTTGCTAGTGAACTCAGCCGTTTTCAATGTTTTCCAAGGGAGAGAGAGTTTTGACGCCCTCCAGTAATTCTATTGATTAATAAAATCTTTGATTTTCCCTCTTTCTAATGTAAACAATTCTTCTCTTATTCAGATTTATTCTGACAACGATAAATTGTTAATATTATACAAAAGCATCGATAATTCTGTACTTTATCTATTATTATATTTTGTTCCGTTTGATTTGGTTTTCTTCCTTCAGACATCTGAGTTCTGCATCGAAGCATTGAACGGGAAATCGACGAGCAAGATTAAAGAATAAATGCTTGGAAGTGTTGTGATGTAAGTTACGGAGACAAAGACTCAGAGTTAAAATTGGCATGCTGAGAACTTTGCTCATGAACGATTTACTGTGAGGAAATGAAAATTGTTGAGGAAGTCGTGGTGCCAAAGGACCCGCTTGAATGTGTCTTATTGCAAGGGATCATTCTGACTGGGTTGGGTTAAAATCCTCAGATGTACAATAATTACAGGCAAAGTTTGATCGTATTAACCTTTAAAGGTCGTCATTCTGCGGTCCAGTATATGATTGTAAAACATATTTTAACATTTAAACTATATTAAAATTACGCATGGCTTAGGTTAAAGTTAAAGAAATTAACTTGGAAAATAATCAGTACGGTTCTGAAATCTATTTTATTCAACGTATATTGATTAAGTTACCTTATTTGGTTCTGAAGCTTATTATAGTTCAAAAATATCTGCTACGGTATCATAAATTCCTATCTCTTCAAAATTCACAAAAATAGTTTAAAAAATATCCTGCGATATAATTATACTCTTTTCCTAATTTTAATCACTCATATCTAGTGAATGTACTAGTAAAGTGTAAAGAACATTCACCGAATTCAATAAATCGATAAATTGTATAAGAAAACCCTAAAGTATACATCTAAAATTATATCTAGTAACACTTCCACCTAATTGTCCTGCTAATAATTTGTAAACTCTACACAGTAAAACAAGGTCATTCTAAAATAGTTTCAACGACTAATAAATACTTGTATCCCTCTCTATTGCTATTCATTAAAAATCGATAGGCGTAATAATGTATATTGTTCGATCGGATCCCACCTCCAGTCCAGTATCCAACTCTACATGACAGCAGACAAACCGTACGGTCTGGGCCCAATATCCGATGACATGCCTACATTAACCTTAAGGGCCCTCTGTCACCACCCGACACATGGGGAGAATGAATCCTGTTCAAAAATAAATTATGATCTTTATGCAGGAAATTATTTGGTAAATTTTGTTCGGAAACCAGTTTGCTTGAGAATATTTCATCGAAGACTTCATATCAGTATTGTTTGGAATACTTCGACGGTTTGCTAAAATACAGATACATCTTTTGTAAATTTAAGTACTTAAAAATTGCATATATTTTGGTAATGTATCGATTAGTGACAAATTAATGCAATATCAAACACACAAGAACGTTAACTTTCCAGAAGAATTAGTTTTTCAGGCAAAACAATCACAGTCAAAGTCCGGAGTTGTTTGGTATAGGGTCATCCTATATTTTAAGACACACGATACATAACTAGACTACGTACTGAATAAATGTGGATATATGACACTACACTCTACCCTGTGGAGGATATGCAAGCATGTATTTTTTTAAACTTCATTATTAATTTTATATGCACGAAGAACCACGACCTCAATAATAATCATTCTATTCACTTATTTTATCTAAGTAAAATTTTAGAGCTTTTACTAATACTCCTTTTTCATTGCTACCGCTTTTGTTTTCCTGCTCGAAGTTTTAAGGGTTCCGCAAGTAGCAGCGATCTTCGATTGTTTTTCCATAATACTCATGAACTTTACTCGTTCAACGCACTCACGTTTTATCCTATCATTTCCTTCTACGTTATGAACGTAAAGAATAACTGGGTATAAAATATTCGGCGCCGGTATTTTATGCCAATTTTTATGACATTGTCTTCGTAAATGTTGTCCAAATTTTATCATCCACTATAAAGCAAAGTGCTATGATTACGTTTAGTAGATAGCTAGCTACATAAGCTTTACTACTAACTTTTCGTATACTTTGATGTTTACGCAGAAGTTGATCACACATACTAATACTTAATAAATTTTGAATAGAGTATAAAATTCAGTTCGTAATAACAAAAACATTCATCAAAACATGCAAATGTGTTCATCGTTTGATAACTTGTAATAATATTTCGACCGAAAGCGACCGAAGCGTATTAATTAAGTTACAAACCAAACAAAACCATCCCAACTTTTGTTTCGGTTTTCGTTTCATCCCAATCATTCGCTACAGCAGTGCTGAATTAAAAACAAACTTATTAAGAACAACGACACTGGCTTCCATGTGAATAATTACCTATTTGAATGTAATTTTTAAATTGAATCACGAGATTGCTTTGTAAACATTAATTTGTGGGAAATTCAAAACACCACAGCCAGGTAACTCTCGCAACGTTGATGGATGGCACGACTTACACCGAATTGTTTCCGCTGCGAGCCATTTAAAACACGACAAATAACGTATAAATGATATGCTACCTCAGCGAAACAAATTATGTACGCTTTCAAAAAAAAATTTTTTTTTTAAACTGAAATGCATATAACACGCATGTATTACATTATGTTTATTGTATATTGATACGAGTATTCTCCGGACTACAGATATGCTCGTATGTAATACCATGAAAATCAAATAAGACTGAGTGTAGGTATTAAATTGTGACGAACGAATGGTCAAACTCACTTCTATTTTTTTTAATGTTATGAATATTAAATTATTAATCGTTGTCATAAGTCCCTATTTGACAAAACCCTGTAAATTTTGTAAAAGCGAAAATACTCAAACTCTGATCACCCAAAGATCACCAAAAAGATAACGTGATATATTCTCATTAGCTCTCATCAATTCAACTTCTATCCCATACATCTGCGATGTCCGATTCGACAACTCGACGAGTCTGCGCTTCCATATCTACCAACAAATAGTGTTATTCGCAAATAGGTACTCATTGTATTGCGTGACGTGCGTAACGTTATAACCACGTCTTTGTCAAACCAATTCAACTTGGCTAAGCCCAAACGACTGAGGAAAGGTAGAATATCTCTCTATTTACTTTATACTCATTGTGACAGTTACAAATGTTCCATACGCCATTCCCTACTCGTTAGTTTTATAATAATGAAAACTGACACAATAAAATAGTGTACGTCATATTGTCACGGGAAAACGTATATCTCAAATTTGTTCGAAGAAATGGTTGCACGTATTTATTTTCAGATTTGTATTCACTAATTCTCTCCGAGGTTCACGAAAGACAAATTGTAGTGTGTACTCGTGGTGGCAGTTTTCCCCTTAATTGGTGTCTAGATGACAGATTAAGGGCGGGTAAGCAGTGACGTAATTGACAGGCCAATCTAAGCTTGGTTTTAGTGATGGATTTCGTTCCTCGAAGCGACCGAGCGCTTTCTCTGCTGTTCTAAGCTCACTACTCGACTACACTGCCAAGGAATATATAGCGACAGATGTATAATAAAGATATTTTTAATATTGTTATGTTTGTAATAACGCCTGCTCGGCGGATTACATTACTAAATTACAAATTTACAAGAGAAAAAGTTATAGTCATGTGCGGGATTCGAACCCGCGTCCATCCACCCCTATAGCCGGGGTATGCTCTGACCGCTTGAGCTAACACGACAGTGACTCATAACTCCAATTTTTCCTCTCGTTCTTTATTTAACTATCGTATTGGGATGGATCGACACCTATAGTTCAAGTTGTACTACAAACAACTTTTTTTCTCTCGTAAATTTGTAATTTTGTAATAATAAGGATATATTTATGTGGTGGAATAAAAGTGTTTGAGACACTAACGTATACCTATGCGAAGGGAGAAAATAGTAAGTTGTTATTTTATTACATATTGTTGTAACTAATAGTCAAGCAGTATCGAGATCATAGGTTGTGTCCTGGGAATGGGAGTTAATGTGTAATTTTACATAAACAATCAGTAGCAGTCTGGAATCGGAGAGCGCGGCCATGGCAATAGGCTATGCAATAGGCTCGCTCCTTATTATCATTATTCATAGATCTCACATAAAACATGTATAATGAAATGTGTTTCTTAAGTAGATATCTCATATACCTCTTGGGGAATATGTTTTTCCCCCTTTTTATGTTATTATGTTACGAAACAAGCACGACACTCTCCTAGTGTTAAGCGGTTACCTCTACCTGTAACAGATGCATTATGCCACAAGTGACGAACTGCACTGCACCCACCTATAACCCTGAGACACAATGATTTTAATTCTCATGTGCCTGTATTTCATGAATTATAAGTTAAACTGACCACATAGTGATAATACATAACAGGTACTCATGTACATGCCGAGGTTTATAGTCACAAAAATTATCAGATCTTTCAAAAGAAACAATACAACCAAACAATTTTTGATAAAAAATTTGCAGATGTTTGACATATCCATAGCTTGAACTTTTTTACAAAATTTAAGTTCTGATGATGAATACATTTTCATATTGTGTAAAATATGTGTCATATTTATTTATATTGTATAACTCAGTTAATTATAATTACTTATTTTAAGAACCAATGCTAATTTATAAAAGACATTTTAAGAATTCTATCTGTACGAATAAAAATAATGAAGTTGGGGAAATTCCCGAACAACCGTCGCACATCGTAATCTCATAAGGATTTCTGCAATTCAGTTCAGTTCTTCCAGCGAAACACTTTTATTTTAAGAGAATCGTGACGGCTTAGGGTAATGTTAAAATACTAATTATTTTAATATAAACTAATATAATTAAACAATTAGTATTAGTTAATTTATAAATAACAGTGCAATACGACGGTTGAATTCTTTGCTGTTAAAATTAATTAATTATATTTTCAGTCATTGGCAATTGATTTTTGTGGAATAAATTCCAATTATTAACGCTAACCAACGTTTCAGGTATCGAAATATTGTTATTTCATTGTGTGCAGTTGAATTTAAGGGCACAGATTGTTTGTTTCTACTGCTCGTATTAAGAATGTCATTACTATTAAATTTAGTACGGTCACTACAAATAAATTAAGGTTTACAATAAATCAATCGCCTAACATATTATAGGTTTTCATAACATATATACCTACATAACTAGACGAATATAAGCGGCGTTTATTTAATTCCAATCCTAGCGCCATTTTGTGTCATTTACCGAAGCGCATGTATGAAATAGGTATTTATTTACACAATGTTATCTACACATAAATAACGATTACGATTTTATGTGTTAAACAGTTGGTAGAGATATCTAAGCCTAATTTTCGCCAGATGTATTCAAGTCCCATGTAATACCTTAAATAATTAATATTTTAGTGAACCTATTGCTATCTATCGAACGCAGTTCTAGTGTCCTGGACTGCTTCTGCAAGTATGTTACAATTATTATTTGTTTTGTTTTGACTTTGGTAACAATAATACCTGTGTGATTGCAATAAGCATATAACAATTTAATATATTCAGGCGGTACTTTGTGAAAACAATCAAGCCCGAAAAAAGTTCTTCGAGGTTCACGTTCGTACTTCTGAGAGTCAACACCTACCTATTTTGTATTTTTATTAGTTATTTAGATTCCTGCAGCATTTAAATAAACGAACATGAACTGGTGCCGTTATCCCTCACTGATACACTTTTCCTCGAAAAACAGAATTTGATTGTCGCAGAATTATTTTTGTGCCATTGAATTCAATTGATGTCCCTTTATGAGTAAATTACTCCCCTAACTTGTTGTTTATTGTTCTTTATTGCAGGACTAATTCGTAGTAAGTAAGTACATGACTCATACTGGAAGCATTATATTTCATAAAAATGTTTTCACGTAGGTAGACATCTGTAAGCACACAACCCCAATGTAAAAGCATTTACCGCGCATGTTCTCGCGAGATGTTCGCGATAGAGTTATTTTAGATATTGCTACAAATTTGAAGTAACTGTAGTAGTCGCATTTACGCTACTTTAGAGTTGTTCAACGTGAAGATGTGACTGGCAAAGTTTGATCAGTTTTAATTGCTACTGAACAGAATTTTCAGTCAGGCAGTTCATTTTCAAAGCATTTTATTCGAATAGCAGAAGTAATATGCTTTTGAAACTGTTTAGATATATCTAAATATGATTACAAGCACACTCGCATGCTGAGCGAAAATCACATTTATAAATAGTACAAATGTTTTTGTTCCGCACAAGAATCAAACCCACGTCCTGTGATTTTGCGTCGATTGCCTATTTCATTCGGCGTTAAATCAGAGGACTTGGTTTGATTCCCGTCCGAAACAAAAAAAAATGTACTCCGTAAATTTGTAGAAGATATACTTGGTCTTAAATAAAATGTGGGTATAGCTGTTATATATTTGGGAGTAAATAATTGTGCACTTCTTTTTTGTCAAACTGATACTTAGTGTACTTGATCGACTTAAGAAGCACAAGTAATTTTAAATAAGTACTTGTGCTTTTCCACTCTTTTTATATTGAGTTTAGCCTTTAGCAAAAAATGCGAAGATTAGATCGCTCGTTTTATTTGTATTATTCAGAAAAGAGCGTGAATGGGGAAAATCATAAGCAGCTCGTATTTTTATTAGGTACGTATTATTTGTAAGGATTATGAAAAACACATAGTAAACATCAGGCATTCCCACCAAAGAAACAGAGGTGATTAGAAACTCACGACATATTTTGATTAGAGTGGCATAAAGCATTTCTTTGGAATCGTTCGGGGTTCGATCCCCGATTTTTTTTTATTCAACCAATTGATTTTCACACACAAAGAAATTTTTAAAGCAGTTCGGTGTGACTTGTGTTTAGAGATGGCCATAGTCTCACCGATATAGATATTTAGGATATAAATATATAAAGACACTTTTTGCGCCAAACCAATAAGAGAATAACCTAATTCACAAAATGTAATATACTCGTATCATCGCTTTATTATGATGTATTTATGTTTTGCTTAAGACGTAGCAAACGTAGGCTTTTAATTGGATTTTGTGATGAATCTTGAAAACTTGTTATATTATGTACTGTAAGTTGACTAGTACCTGTATCAAAGACACATAGATAATATACAGTTCATGTACGGCTCCTACATTTGATTTGTATTCTGAGTTCGTTAACTCTGCTCGCAATGATTGCCTCGAGGCGAACGCGTTCCTGAAGCGAACATGTACGCATTTACTATACGAGATTCTCGTGTACACCAAAGATATGAAATTATTCCCTGATTGTTTGATATATAGATGCATTGTGCGTAATTCAAAGACATTGTTCAGCAATTTGTTCCTTTATCTATATAACGCGCTCGCGTGTTGTTATACAATGGTAGGTATAAGTCTATTAGATTGATTTATAATCTTAATAACACAATGCATAATCCCGCCTTTAATAACCTGCCATCTCGTGTGTATATCCCCGAAAAGTGTTCAGAGGTGTGTAAAAACCACGTCTCAACAGATATCTTTTTTTCATCTCATTTAAGAGAGAACCTATTGCCAGAAACAATGAACAATTCTAGAGACTGAGCAGCTATCAATGAATTCATAATAAAATAAGGTAAATGTGGTCTGGAAGTAATCGCTTTGAGCGATAAGGCAAAATATTGTACGCTATATTGCGTATTAAGATTAAATTAAGTTTTGAATTTTATTCCCTATAATTATTATAGTATGCCCCTAAAAATGTTTCTATGTACCTACAATAAGAATAAGTAAATAACTATTTGAACAAGAGATTAAACCTAGGTTCAAGGTTCAATTCCGAGATACCAAAGTAAGAATTTACGCCATTCAACCAAGAAGATTTGTGAAAATAATAAAACAATATAAAAAAATAAAAATAACTCAACCTAGTAACAATAATATTTCGTATATCATAAATCGTAATGTAACATAGTAGGTACTATCATAAAACTATATCGTAATAACATGTGAATATCCAAATCCCTATACCCGGTACTAGTATTAACTATGTTATAGGGTTGCAGTTCATATCCATAAACTATTATAAACTTATAAAATTCATTATTTACAACACAGTATTTCATGCTATGGTGAAACGTTGTATCATAACGGAGACTGACATGTAATATAAGTGTGTGAAAAACGTACGTGTGTGTGTGTGTGTATATGTGAACGTGCCGTGAAGTTGTGAGTTTGTGTAGGGTGAAGGTTTACGAAGACTTTTTGTGTGTGTTTATGTATAATATGATGGTGGTGACAGGGTTACCTAATAAGAATAAATATCTAAGATATGAAAACATGCCTTATGAGAACAAGCCAAGTCTTAGAATAGAATATAGTATTATGAACGAAACTTAAGCCGGTTTTCTGTCCCTTGGGGCATGGCTCTTCGACCCGCGAAGGAAACGACTATACGAGCGGTACGAAACTGTTCAAAATAATCTAGGAAAACATGGCGCTGATTTACTTTAAGACTCTATCTAATAATGCACAAAAGATATTTTAATTCAAATGTAAATTTGCAGTTGATATAGATCTACTTTGGCAATAACTTGACAACAACAATAATGAAAGACAACAAGTTTTTTTGAAGCAGTGATTGCTCAGTGGCATTGTCTATGGACTGCCGTGCCGCAGGTCCATGGTTCGAATCCCGCCGCGGGCTAGAGCTTCATCGCATGGTGGAAGGGCATTTTGCGAATGCCCGCCTGGCTAGCAACCACCCTCAAGTAGAAAATCTGTCGCCAAGCCCCTAACGGTGTGTTCCGGCAGCAATCCTTGAGAGCCAGTGAAATTACAGGCACATGAGACTTAACAACTACGTCTCAAGGTGACGGGTGCAGTGCGATTCGTGACTTGGGACGAAATGCATCTGTCATAGGCAGAGGTTAGTCAGATTAACATCAGGTGGGCCTCGTGCTTGACCCGTCACAATAACATAAAAAAAAAAGTTTGGTTTGACAGTACTGTTCAATCCACGTGACCCCTTGGAAGGGTTACGGCTCGAACCATTCACAGGCTAGGCGTTTTCGTGCTTTGGAGCAGATGCCATTATTGCGTCATATGCCGTCATATGCCTACATGCATATGTAACAGTGCAAATGCCTCGGGGCATATATACTTAAATCATGTCGCTAGTTGCATAACTTGGTTAACAGTTTTATACGTTTTAAAGATAAATTACAAGCGTAGCTTATTGTGTATTAATAGACAGAAGTGCTCAGGTTCATTGGGAGGAGTTGCTAGCAATCCATTACCTACGGGATTTATAAACATTTCTTTAAAACAAAGGGAACCTTCTATTTCCCGTGCACGTTTCGCTCGCCCCCGTTGCCTTCGACCCGATCGCTTCATTTATTTACACGCACTAATAGTCGAGCCAGACAATAGATATTTACTGCCCTGTTTACCACTACATTTATAAATATCCCGTACATTGACATCGCTTTATAAATTATGTCGGGTGTGGGACGAATACGACATCTCACATTTTGTTAAATATTTCTTAAATTTTGTTTTTTACATATATTCAACCATTAGTTCACAAAAGCATATAATTCTTATAGTTTTAGGGCTGTGTTGTTGGCGGAAATATGAATATACTATTTTCAGATTGGAAAATTAATATTTTTAGTTATTTAAATTAAGAACATAACAGGTATTCAATTGGGACATTATTAACAATTTGTAATGATCAGGTGTAATGGGCGCTTACCATCAGCCAAGCGACTTGTTCATCTCGTTACTTCATATTATTATCATCGGAAGTTGTCAATTTTATGTGTTCATAATGGTAAATAAAATAACCTGCGTTCTTTATCAAAATTATGGTGACCCGTATATTCGAGACAAAAATTTGAGGATATTTTAACTAAAGCTTCTATGAAATAATAACCTCTTAGCACCGACCACCGAATCAGTAATAACCACTCAAAATAAGCGAAATGAAAAAACAACAAACTTTTTCCAATCCACGCAACACATTTTTCCCTCAAACGAACGCAGATTTTTTGCCAATAAAATCTGAAAATAAATCTCATCCGCTCGCGAAAGTAAACTGGTTAAATGTGGTCCTTGGGTCTACATCTGCTAATTGCTTGCAAACTTGTTTTTCAGCAAAATTTTGGCTAATTGCAGTCGCATATTTGGCACGCCGCCAATTTGACGCACACCTTAGGAAAGGCCATTATTCAGACTGAAAAATAAAGTGTTGTTTTAACTATAGGTTCCATTTGTACCGAGACGTGAAAGGTATGTAGTAAAATTACAGGGTGAATAACACAATTTAGAAATAACATCTTGGAGTGATAAGAGCAGTGCAGTCTAAGCAGAATAAGAAGAACCACATTGTGAAGAACGCTTACAATTTGGCGAGCGACTTGTGCCCCTCATCACTTCATAACATAAAAACAACTTACCAGGCTAAACGTGAGTATCTAATTACCTCTGCCTACGGGATAAGGAAGCCTGATGTTATGTGTATCTTTTATATTCCTTACACATAAAAACTACCTAATAAATAATAAGGGTTGGTCATGATTTTCCCGATTCACGCTTTTTCCAAATAATACAAATAAAACGAATGATCAAATATTTGATTTTTCCCCTGAAGGCTAACCTCAATAAAAGAGTGGAAAAGCACACGTACAATAATATTTAAAAAACAAAAAATGTCTAAGTACTTTTTACAGACTTTAAAAATGAAGTGGGTCCAGTTTGCCTGCATTTCTTTTTATAATTAATGTTTGTCGATATTTTCATCATTTATTGTGGACCACTTTTGGTGAGCCTAGAGTATCCCATATCCATAGTTTAGAACTAAAAGAAATGACTGCTAAAATATGTAATAATTACCAGTTCAAATCAAAAGTATAGATTGTTCACAAATTGTTCCTGCTATTATACGCTAGGGGATTTTTAAGGGTGCCTCGATTATACCAAAGATCCAGCTACACCGCTACATGTTGCAATACTCTATCAGTGTCATTAATCAATTACATACCATTCCACCAAATTTTAGTTTGTATATATATTTTTTTGCATTTGCATGGTGGTAGGGCATTTCGCGAATGCCCGCCTTGCTAGCTACCACCCTCAAGTAGAAAATCTGTCACCAAGCACCTAACGGTGGGTTCCGGCAGCTCTTCTTGAGAGCCAGTACTTCTAGGTTAGCCTGAACAAAATCTTCGACCACATCATCACTTACCATCAGGTGAGATAGTGGTCAAAGGCTAACCTATCAGGCATAAAAATAAATATATATAATATATATCTTCACTTAAACCACATTTATATGTACATAATAGTTAAATGATGGAGTATATAGTTTTGAGATCCCTACAAATAATTCCTTTTTAAATTTCATTCACGTCGATCAAGTAGTTCTTAAGATACACTTAATAACATCTAGACAAAAAATGCTCACTTATTTCCTCCCAAAGATATAAGGAATCCACCTCCTTGTTTTCACGACCAGGTACATCTAAATAGCTTCAAAAGCAAATTACTCCCGCCTTACGAATAAAATACTTTGGAAATGTACTGCCTGACTGAAAATGCTGTTCAGTAGCAATTAAAACTTTTCTACTGATCAAACTTTGCCAGTCACATCTTCACGTTGAACTGTTCGTTCGAACTCTGAAGTAGCGTAAATGCGACTTCTACAGCTACTTCAAATTTTAAGCAATGACTAAAATAACTCTTTCGTGAAAATCTCGAAAGAGCGTGCGGGGTAAATGCTCTTACATTGGGGTTGTATTATGCGTCTACGGATCTTTACCTACAACAAAATATTTTTATGAAATGTAATACAGACTTCTTTATGTGAAGAAATGAACGTGTTTAAGACACTAACGATGTGTATGAGAAAGATAGTAAGTTGTGTTTTTATTTTCTTATTTTTGTAACTAATAGCATAGAACATATAATAATACTACGTATAAAATGGACACTCTTCTCCCCCCACCAAAACTAGCCGTCCTCACCCCGCCCCCGATTCTGAGCTGTCGCTGAGCTGAGTTGAGTACGGGACTCGCAACTCGCGCACGATGACGTTACGTCGAAACGTGACGATTGCACAAGTATTTTAAATGTTGAGAATTTAGTACTCTTGTGCTGTTTACGGTTGCTTATCAACTAAACGAGAAAATGATTGGAGTTTTTGTAGATTCCCTACCTACCTATTTGTCGTTCTTCAGTTATACAGTAGGTAACTCATAAAAACGGGTAATTTATAGTAGGTATTGAAAAATATACAAACAGAATACTTTATCTTTGTATTTTATTCAAATAATGGCTATTTTAGAAGATTTTCGTTTGCAAAAAATATCCGTGGATATCGACTTCGTTTGCCAGCTAATATACCTACCATAGAGAAAAGCAATACATATGTGTATTTCGACCTTCGCTACGGTTGACACACGGCACACTTCATGTTTGTTTATTATACGAGAAGAACATAAATTATTAGGTATTGTGATTGTAATGATTATCATTACTTGTATAAAATGTGAACTTGGAATGATACTTTTTGTATAGTGTAGGTATCTATTATTGTATAAGTAATGGAGTGAAATGTGAAGTTATATTAACTACTCGGTTGTGTTGCATATTCGTACGTCGTACATGGAGTTGGATTGTTGTGCTTGTAAATGTTTTTGAAGGTAGGTAAGGTATCGCATAAGCAACGAAATCTAATAAGTCATAATAACAGCATCATAAGATTGTCAGGTAGGTAAGTACAACAATTATTCATACGATGACAACCTTAGACTTCACGCACACATTTACGCGTGTACAAAAACAACATCTGTGTAGTGTCTGTGTAATAGGTAGTTAGAACGTGGCTTTTGTATAGAGAATGAGTCGAGTGTCCAGGCTGTGCTAATAGTCCAGCATTCTCGAGATCGTAGATTGTGCCCTCGGGATGGACTAGATATTGCATGATAGTGAGAATAAAAATCAGTAGCAGTCTGAAATCTGAAAGTGCGGCCATGGCATTAGGCTTGCCCCTTATTATGAAAAGATGAAATTTTTTTTTGCACTTAAAACCTATTGGAATATGTTTATTTTGACTATTTTTATGTTATAATGTCACGGAAAAAGCACGAGGATCACCTGGTGTTAAGCGGTTACCGCTACCCACAATCAGTTTTAATTCCACATTTCGCCACAAGTGACGAATTGCACTGCACCCATAACCCTGAGACATAAAGGTGTCAAGTCTCATGTGCCTGTATTTTATGCATTATAAGTTAAACTGGCCAGAAAATGATAATAAAGGTAGTCATGTCACACGTCAAGATTTATAGCCAAAAGAATTATCAGATCTTAAAAATGTGATAAATGTAATGGTTTGATAGAAAGGCTTATCATATCCATTGCTTTAATTTTTTTATTAAATATTATTATATTTAATATATATTTTATTATATATACCGCATTAAATTATTAACGAAATATTAGTTCTGAGCTGTCGCTTTATATTTCTTGGCAGTGCTCTCACCTCTGGGCGGGAGCTCCCCAGTACCACCTTCTTCCATTTGACCGCATTCAACGCAGAGCGACCCGAATCGTGGACGATCAAGTTTTCTCCAGTCGGCTCGACCCTATGGCACTGCGTAGAGATGTTGGATCACTCTGCATCTTTTACCGTATGTATCACGGGGAGTGTTCCGAGGAACTGTTCGATTTACTACCTGCAGCTCAATTTCGCCATCGGACGTCTCGACAAAGCATGATGTTTCATCAATATCATGTCGATGTCTGGAAGTCTACAACCTTGCGATTTTCACGGCATTTCGTACCTCGCACTGCCAAAATTTGGAACCAGCTGCCTGGTGAAGTATTTCCGATCAGATATGACTTAGGGGCCTTCAAGAAGAGAGCATATTCCCTCCTCAAAGGCCGGCAACGCATCCTCGAGACCTCTGGTGTTGCGGATGTTCGTGGGCGACGTTAATTACTTACCACCAGCTGAGCCGCCTGCTCGTTTGCCTTCCTATCACATAGAAAAAAAAAAAAAAGAGTAAGCTTAGGAAGGCAGCGCAAGCGAAATGAAATCCATCACCAAAACCAAGCTCAGGTTGACCTGTCTATTACGTCTCTGCCTTACCGTCCTTAATCTGTCATCTACACCAATTAAAGAGAAAACTGCCACCACGAGTACACACTACAATTTGTTTTCGTGAACCTGGGAGGGAATTAGGAAAACAAATCTGACAATAAATACGTACTAAATACATGCTTCCTTTCTGCGAACAAATTGGAGATTTATACGTTTTACAGTGACAATATCACGTATACTAGTTTACTGTGTCAGTTTTCGTTAATATAAAAATCACGAGTAGGGAATGGCGTATGGAACAGTTATAAATATCACAATGATTAAAAAGTTAATAGAGATACATTCTACCTTTCCTCAGGGCGAAATTGTGGTCAAAGTCTATTTACACAAAAAAAAATTTTTGAAGAAATAAGATAGAGATATCTGTAGCCCGGAGAAAAACATCAATGAGTCTGTTACTTTACACGACGGAAAACACAAGAGTAATTTGTTACCATATATATAATCTGATATCATAAACTCAGTTTGATAGTGTTACTTTAATAACTCATAATTAATGCTTGTTATTTGCATTTCAGTTATAAAATATCTTTGGTAATACAATCAAATCAAAATCAAATCGTACAGCATTTGTTTCACTGATGTAGCATTAATACTTTATTTGTCGTGTTTTAAATGGCTCGCAGCATAAACATTTCGTCAAGTTGTGCCATCTATCAACGTTACATGAGTAAACTACACCGTAGTGTTTTAAAATTCCCAAGAACTAATGTTTGTAAAAGCAATTCATTATACTCTTGATCGCATTTATAATTTATATTCAGATAATTATTCACACAGAAGCCGCGTTTACAAAATGAGTACCTACTTGTGTCTGTTCCGTTGTTTACAAAATGAGTACCTACTTGTGTCTGTTCGATACTACATGTGTAGTAATATGGTATATAAGTTTGTTATTCATTCAGTGCTGCTGTAGTGTATGATTTCGATGAAACGAAAACCGAAACAATAGTTGGGATGATTTTGTTTGCTTTGTAACTTAATTAATACGCTTGTTAACAGCAGCCAGCGGTCGAAATGTTATTACAAGTTATCAAACGACGAGCACATTTGCATGTTTTAATTAATGTTTTTGTTATTTTGCACTGAATTTTATACGCCATCCAAAATTTGGTAGGTAATGCTATGTGCGTTTAACTTCTTAAACATCAAAAGTATACGAAAACATAGTTGTTAAACGTATGTAGCCATAGCTATCTACTGAATGTAATCATAGCATGGTTTTCCTTTTTAGTAATATTTATGTAAAAAATGTCAAAAAAATTGGCATAAAATAATGGTGCCGAAAATTTTATACCCAGTTATTTTTTACGTTCATAACATAGAAGGAAATGATTGGATAAAACGTGAGCGCGTTCAACAATTCAACTTATTGATTATTATGGAAAGACAATCGAAGATCACTGCTGCTTGCGGAACCCTAACAACTTCGAGCATGAAAACAAAATTAGAAATAAAGGTAGCATTAAATAAGAAGTATTATTAAATGTTCTTATATTCTACTTTGAGAGAATAAGCGAATAAAATTATCATATTTCTTGTTATTAAATGTAATAATCACGTTATCCAACAAGTACCTATCTCTGTACTATCGTGATTTAGCGCCAGCAACCATTTTTTTATTTTCTATTTATTATGCAAATATTTGAGTGTTTAGGAAGATGGGATGCAATTGTCGTACATATTTACTTTTGGAAGTGGTTGTCTTAGGTGAGGGATCTTCCTTTTCGTTTGCTATTCGGTGTGAGAGTGTATTTTGTTTATTGCTCTTAGAATGAACAGTTGCCGGACTCTTGAAACGTTTACTTGTTTGTAAAGTTCATCTGTGAAGTATCGACGGGGCTTTCCCAACATAACTTTCAAGACCACCTTTGGGCTCTTTCCAGCTCGATCATGTGCGTTTCGGCAGCTCCTCCCCATACTACTTTACAATATTGTATCAAAGATTCGCAAAATGAGGTGTAAACAAACTTCTTAACTTCAATAGCAGCAGCGTTACGTAGTATTTTTATTAGGTATAATTGCGAACCTTTTTTGTCAGAAATGATATTTTGTTTACATTTTGAACTACCATTACTCCCAAATATTTTGTCCCGATCTGACTACATGTGCAAGTCGGAACCTTAGTAGAGCAAAATCATCCGTACGACAGTTTGTTTTATGAATTTTGAGATGAGTCAGATCAGGGCCTTGAGTTATGTGGAATGGAACGAAATTTGATTTTTCTATGTTCAATGTAAGTAAATTTACATCTAGCTAATAAGCCACTAACGATAATCTTTATTTAGCTATTTTTGCAGTAGAATGCCAATTATCACCATGATAGATTGCCACTCCCCTGTGGGGTGCCGGGTTAGAATTGCACCTCCCCATATCATCCCGTGGGTGTCGTAAGAGGCGACTAAGGGAAAAATACTGGAAGGTGGGCAGCAGCACCTTCTAAAGAACTTACCATCTTACACTGCGATCCCCAAGCCACTTGCCAAGCGTGGGGATTATGGCAAATACCCCCTTAATACGCAAATAACAGGGGAGGCTGTTACAGATTGCCACTATGTCATCTGCATAACAGATAAGTTCGCCATTGTATATGTTACTTCTACAAATGTCATCCATGTAAACGGTGAACAACGTTGGAGCAAGGATGCTTCTTTGTGGAGCAACGAGCATGTTGCCATTAACATCTTTTTTTGAGTGTGAGGAATGCCCTCGTTCCACGCCGGTGGTGGAAGGGGATTTGTGGGACTCGAACCCACTAAAACCGCCCCGTGAACAGTCCTCCGCTAAGCTAGGGCAAGATGCGGTCGCATTAGGATTCACCAACTTGCCCCAGGGGTAGGGCCGGACTTGACCGGGCCTCTACGCCTGTGAAGGGACGACCATGCTCACCAAGGCCACCCCCCGGACTTGTGGTAAGCCAGTGGAGAGTCCCCTGATTTGAAGTGGTACACTTAAGCGAATATCTTCGCTTAAAGCTCCCAGGGGGGATCACTGGCTAACACGCAGGCTGCCGTTCAGGACACCGTCCGGTATCAGCGTATCGCCCTCGTCGCGATGTGGCGTACTTTTCAGTTAAAAGTGTTTCATAATTTTCTCGGGTTTTTATGGTTTTAAGTTATTTGTGAATTATCATATTCGTCTTCGACTTGTAGAGTAGGTTGTTGCAGAAATTTCTATTACGGGTGTATATTTGTTTAAGAGTTTAGTTTTAGGGTTAATTTCCAAGCTGCAGGTGAAGTCATCAAGATGACGTATACACCTAAGTAGACCTGGCGTGATCCAAGGTTTGGATCGGTTTGGCGAAGGAAACAATACAAGAAGGTGGACAGTAGCGCCTTCTGAAGAATTGACATCTTACACTGTGATCCCCAAGACGCCCGCTAGGCGTGCTGGTTGTGGTAAAACCCACTAATTGGGAGAGGTTTTTTTCAATGATGGACTTCCCGTTGTTAATGATGATGAACTCCATAAAAAAGTGATACAGCTTTCATAAAACTTAGCTTTCAAAAAACATTGATTAATTCCTCGAATTCATGTAGCGCCCATGTCCCTTCTGAGTTAATTACCCCACGATATTGTTTTGTACTGCAGTTGTTACAGTGAGCTAGCAGTGCACGCCGTGCTATGCCAGCGCGCCGTCCCGAGCGCAACTTGGATGGATTTATTGAGAACATACGTGTAGGGTGACCAGATTAAAGCTGATATAAATATATTCAAGCTCATTATACGAGGATGTTGTTCTACACACATTAAAAGTGCCTTACATTACGTCACAATATATTTTTACTGCGGTGGTTACGATCTAGCACTATACGCGCGCTGCCTCAGTCCGAACGCAACTTGGATGCATTTACTTAAGACATACGTGGGGGAAAGTCAAATGAAAGACAAGCTGAAGATATTCCAGTCTACAATACATGGGTGTTGTTCTAGATATACAGTACACAGTACAGTTTGGTTTTCTACACCAGTTGTTACAGCGACCAAACGTGCACTACGCCTAAGGCCCACTTCAAACGCAGCTTAGATTGATTTGTAGAAAGTATACGTAGGTAAATTATAGGAATAAACAGCTCAAATATTATGTAAGTAGTTTATTTCGTAATGCAGTTATTAACGCAAGCGACCACTACGCGCCGTCCTGCTCTGTGCGATAATGTGCCTGTTTATTTTAAGGACTGAAATAGCAAAAGCATTAAAAATAGGTTTATCATTATTCTCTATATATGCATAGTAGCTGCCTGTTATCAACAAGTAACTTAACACCTATATAAAACCTCTGTGTAAAATTGTCTAACTGAAATGGTTAGTAAACTCACCTTAATCAATACATTGTATGTCACAAGCATACATAAAATGTAAACTCGAGTCCTATTATTCTAGCTTAAATATATGGCAGCTACAAATGTGACCCCCGCCTGCAACTTAATACTGCGTGCAACCGCGACAAATGCACTTTGCCCTCGTTCTACGTTTCAATAATACAACAGTAAGAAGTATTTATCTTCTGCTTTATTTTTTATATATGCATGAATGCAATAAATGCATTCTACATCCTTGTCACACGTTACTACGTGTTCAAAAGTTCACAATGGCAAAAACCACAACGCAGCATTTTTAAAACTGCAAGTAATCGGTTTGATGAAAATCAATCCGGAGACTTGCCGTTTTAATAGTTATAAGTAAATAGCTGTTCATCTAGCCAATTAAATAACAGGCACATAAGATATTCATATCTTAAGTTCCTCATTTCTAATTAGAATACGTTCGCCGAGGTTTTCTCCTTCACCCGTTAATATAACTATTTACGGTCGCCGATGCCTGTTTTCGAATTTATTTTGATCACTCTAAAAACAAACTCAATTAAAATACTTTGTGTATAAAGTTGAATAGCAGCAAGAAATGCCGCGAAAATACACAAGTGCACACTTTAAAAATAAACTTAAAATAAGCTAACCCACTTTTCGGAACATTTAAAAAAGACCACAATCATTTTAAGAATCGAAAGGTAGGGCGAGGCTCAATACCCTCTTGGGAATATCAAAAGAACGTTCAAAATGAAGCTAAAATAACTTCAACAAGTCCAGTCACGAAATGTCACCAATACAATACCACTCAAGTGTGAGTAGGTGTTAGCTTCTCGTATAAAAATCGTCTAAAACCATAAATCTTGCTCGATGAAAATTAATCGTCAAAAGTTTAACTCGTGAAAATAATTTAAAGCGGCACCTGTTTTCAAATGGGCTATAAAATGCGTTAGTACACAAGGGTTTATAATAAATTAAACGATTTATTTCCTACTGGAACTTTTCCATTGTGTTAACTTTTATGCTGTAGGCGGAATTGCCGTAGAAAAACATTGTGATCGCTTCGCGGGTCATGTTTTGATAACGCAGTGACATTGTTATCTCGTTTGATGAATGGACTTTTTGTTACAAATGGTCGTTGTTATTTTGCTTGTGAACTCAGCCGTTTTCAACGTTTCACAAGTGAGAGAGAAACGGACCTTTGACAGTCTTCTTTAATTCTATTGATAAATAAAATGTTTGATTTCCCCCTTTCAAATGTAAACAATTTATCTTTAATTCAGATTTATTCCGACAACGATAAATTTTAAGAACAAAAGTATTGATATTCCTGTACCATATCGATTATTATTTGCAACGTTTGATTTGATATTCCTTCTGAGTTCTGCAATGAAACATTGAAATACGGGAAATCGACGAGCAAGATTAAAGAATAAATGCCCGGAAGTGGTGTGATGTAAAGTTACGCAGACAAAGACTCAGAGTTGAAATTGGCATGCTGAGAACTTTGCTCATGAACAATTTACTGTGAGGAAATGAAAATTGTTGAGGAAGTCGTGGTGCCAAAGGACCCGTTTCAGAGTGTCCTAATGCAAGGGATCATATTGACTGGGTTGGGTTAACATTCTCAGAATTGCAATTACAGGCACAGTTTGACCATCTTTACCTTTATGGGTCGTCATTCTGCGGTCCAGTTTATGTATGTAAAATATGTAATGGGATTTAAACTTTTTGAAATTACGTATCGTTTAGGTTACAGAAATTTTTATTCAGTTAAAACTGAATAAAATAAATTTCAAACACGTACTTTACTATTAATGAACAACGAATAAGGATTTATTAATTTAATTCTGAAACCATTTTTTGTTGTTTTATCGTTGCTGTTACTCGTGATATCTAACAAATAGTCAGAGGGTAAAAGATGTGAATATTTTACCATCTGACTACTCTGACCCATTTTCAGACATTGTGTGTTATTCACTGTGGCTTATTATAGTTCATAAATACCTGCTACGATATCACTGAGTTCATCATATCACTATCGTTGTCCGAATTTTACTAGCTAGTACAATGCAACGCCATGCTATGATTACATTAATTTATACATTGATAGCTACATAATCTTAACTACTAACTCTGTGTATACTTGTGGTGTTTACACAGTAGCTAACTACACACAGCAATATATAATTAAAAACACATATATACTGTTGTCTTAGGTTAGTCACCCCGTGACCACGATCACTGCAAAGTGTTTGAAACGTCGGGACAAAAATAATGATAAATATACGCGATTTAAACCGTTTAAAGTTGTTTAATTAGTACACATATATATTCTCATAATATAGATGTGGTAACGTATGCGTACACTTATTAAATCATTTTGTGCACAGCGGTACTGGCTTCAATGTGAATAATTATTAAAATGTCATTTATAAATGCGATTACGAGATATGAATTGCTTCTACAAATATTAATTTGTGGCAAATTCAAAACACTACGAGAGTTACCTGCGCGGGTAACTTTCGCTACGTTGATGGATAGCACAATTTAAACCGAATCGTTTCTGCTGCGAGTAATTTTAAAAACGACACTTAAAGAACAAATTATATGCTACACCAGTGAAACAAATAACGTTTGATTTTATTTTTAATATTTTTTAATTGAAATGCAAATAATAAGCATAAATTACGAGTAATAATAGTAACACTAAGTGTGTTTGACATGTTTTTGTATTTGATAACAAACAACGCTTGCGTTTTGCGTCGTGTAGTAATGCTTGATATTTTTCTCCAGGCTACAGATACCTTATATCTACAAAAATCAAATTAGACTGTTTTGATGAGGTATTAAATTGCAATCGAATGCACAGTTTCACTTCCTTCGTTTAATAATATTTTGGATGTAAAATTGTACTTTGTCTTCAAAATATTGTGTTGCACTATTTTTGGAATATCCTGTGAAACTTGTAAAAGCGAAAAAGCTGTGATCACCCAAAGATCACCCAAAAGGAAGCGTTATATATTCTTATTAGCTCATTATTAAATCATTTAATTTAAATTTCGTCCTATACCTCTTTGTTTTCCGATTCGACAGTTTACAATTCAGTTTAATTTATTTTTTAAATTATTTTGCGTGACGTCATTACCACAAGTTTGACAAACCTACTCAATTTAGCTTAAGCCCAAACAACTGAGAAAAGATGGAATATATTTCTATTCACTTTATATTCATTGTGACAGTTACAAATGTCCCATCCGTCATTCCCTACTCATGATTTTTAGAGCAATGAAAACGGACACAATAACATAGTATATCTCATTTTGCCATGGGAAAACGAATAAATCTTCAATTTGTTCGCAGAAATGGTAGCATATTTTTAGTACGTATTTATTGTCAGATTTGTATTCACTAATTTCCTCCGAGGTTCACGAAAGACAAATTGTAGTGTGAACTCGTGGTGGCAGTTTTCCCCTTAATTGGTGTCTAGATGACAGATTAAGGGCGGGTAAGCAGTGACGTAATTGACAGGCCAATCTGAGCGTGGGTTTGGTGATGGATCTCATTCCTCGAAGCGACCGCCAAGCTCGCTGCCAAGGAATATAAAGTGACAGATGTGATCGCCTATCGTAGGGTTTATGCTCGAGATTATTGATGACTCATGTATAACACGGATTGGGCCTGCAGCAAGAGAAAATCTGTTTAGGTATTACCTGTGCAAGTTATCGATTAATAAAGCATCATAAATTTAATAATATTGCGATAAACATATAGTATTATGTTTTCGCGATTATTACACATAGTAATTAATCATTATTTTTGTCCCGACGTTTCAAACACTAATGACAAAAATAATGACAAATATACGCGATTTAAACCGTTTAAAGTTGTATAATTACTATATACTATTATGTTTTACAAAATTACGAAAGGAAAAATTATAGTCATGTGCGGGATTTCAACCCGCGCATTCCGTAATGTAATCCGCGGAACATGCGTTATTGCAAACATAAAAATATTATAACTGTTATATATTATCAAGTACAAATGCGAGGGTCAACGATCTGTATTCGTTTATCTTAGTGCTTTGGGTAGTTAGTAAAAAAAAGTATAAAATTACATAACAGGTGTTGACGTCCGACTTTTCGTACAAGCGCGAAACTCGTCGATTTTTTTCCGGTTAGGTTTTTTATTTATATACAAGTTTCTTCGTGGCGAACTAGAATTTTACCGCTCAATTTCTTTCCATGGGTGTCGTAAGAGACGACTAAGGAAAATATACCGGAAGGTGGGCAGCAGCGCCTTCTGGGAAATTTACATCACTGCGATTCGATTTCGATTTCTTCACCATGTTTTAATTCTTACAGATATGATTCGTAAAATCTCTTTTAGAAGTTAACTTTGGTTCATAAAATAAGTAATTATTAAAAGGACAGTATAGTAATTATAAACGTAGTTGGCAAATTAGTAATTACTATATATTAAGGATGTTACATTATTCAGTAAATTATTTACATAATTTGAATCACTATCTCGACGGAAGCCTGTCACTGATGGCCATCTTTTGACCAATACTAATAAAGAATATATTATAGATATTTGCAGGTTATTGTGCCAGTATTTAAATAATAAAACGATCAATGAGAATCTTTCAGATTTATATCATTGTTTAACTTAAATTTAATAGGCATGGTAGGTGCCGATTTAAGCTTACATTTCGGAAACTAAAATTATAAGCATATGAAGGAACTAGTTCCACATAAAGATGAAAAAGTTTAAAAGTTCTTATTAATTCATACGTAGGTACACTTTCTCCCGCGCCCCGAGAACTCGTTAAATGTTATGAAAGTTGTTTAACGACCCCGTCAAAACTTTTTTTCGTATCGTCGACGTCCAGCGGTCGATCCTGGGATCTCGCCCTTCGTAGGATAGGAGCAAATATCTCAATCATTACATTAAAATATGGGAAGACTTGAAAACAATTTCGAAACATGATAACTTATTTTTTGTTGATACAGTGTCCTTGAAGTAAGTTTATTTTTCAACATTTGTAGAGACAAAAAAATGTTTCTAGAAAATTCAAATACATTTTCGTACTTTTCTATTACGGATGAACTGGGTTATTTAGCACTGATTTCGCCTTTACATTAACGTACTACTGTTTCTAAAACTGTTACCTTAAGGTGAATCTTTTACCTTAAGGTAACAGTTTTAGAAACGGTAGTACTCGCCATAAAAGTGAATTAGGTACCAACATTCTGTAAAAAGGTTAAAATTTAATTGCATCATGAAACCCACGGTGAAATAGACCAGACTCTGTTATTATGAGGAATAGCGTCGTGTATATCGTTTGCATTACATTACATAAATTGGACAAGTCCACTTAGGACGCGGAATTGTATTATTTTAAACCTCATCTTTTTTATGTTCATTTTCGTACCTATTTAAATATTATAAATTAAAACCGGCAAAAACACTCACGTTGAGGATCGAATACGTCGACCCGGGTTTCGAGCATATCAGATGCTCATCATCAGGGCGAGTGCGCAGCTGCGTCTGCGAGCTCCCGGCGGGCACTGCGTGAGTGTTTTTGCCGGTTTTAATTTATAATATTTAAATATGTGTGAAACTCACGAGAATTTCAATTCAAAAATTTTCGTACCTGATGTGAATGAGCATACTAGCTTGAAAGAGGATTGCGTAATATGAAATTTTATAACATCAATATTACCGCTCAAAGTGAACCTCGAACTATCGAAATAAAACAAAGATCTAATTTAGGGCAATGGGAAAGAACCGAAAACCTTATTGGTGGCTTCGAATTCAAAGGCTTACTTAAAATGGTTTCGATTCCATTGCTCAAGTGAATAAAACGTTTTAATACAAACCTTAACGTTCCGTACAAACTTGTAGGTAAATAAGTATGAGTTATGGTGTATTTATTACTAAATGAAATCCATAATATTTTAAAATTCTAAAAATATTTTTATTATAGGATGTAACTAAAAATGTACGCTTTTCGCAATTTTCCCTTTATCTGTACTTTAAGACGTTGCTTCGTACAAAATTTCAAGATTCTAACGGGAAGTACCCTGTAGGTTTTGACTCCCTTGCGATTGTCGAAAATTTGCGGCAAAGATGGCTGTAGCTTTTGATTGCGTTGACTAAGAAGTTTCATTTTTTCACAGCTTCAAGGGACAGTAGACTTGAGTATATGATATAAATTTCAGCTTGATATCTTCACGTGTTCCTAAGAAAAAAAGGTCTTGACAGATAAACGGACAATAAAGTGATCCTTTGATAGTGATAAGGGTTCCGTTTTTTTGCTTTTGAGGTACGGAACCCTAAAAATGGTACTGGTTGCGAAAAAACCTGTATTTTTACTTTCGAAAGCTTTTCTTAGTTGATGTACCTTATAATATAAAATAAGAGTATCCGAACTTTGTTCTGTTGGGATGTTAGTTAAAAAATCAAGCGAGCCAGCAACCACGTCTAATCAAATGCGACATGGGCTCTCGGACTGTTCCTTGTGGAACTACTCCCAGAGAGTTATTGCTTTAGGTATGGCGGAGTAAAGTGCGCAGTAAGTCTCTATTATCTGCGCCGTTAGAGTCGCGTGAATGAAGGCGAACGGACGTGGGGCGAATCTAAAAACTAACTCGATTCACACCCTCTAATATTGTAGATACAGTTGACGGCAAAACAAAAGCAGACGTACTTTGTCACAATACGAAAATGCCATTGCTAGATAGTGAGGGAAAGATGCTTCTGTGCGGTATGTTACAATGACAAAGTTACGTTACTTTATTATTCATAGTTTACTCGCTGTCCTCTTAAAAATAATGTAAGTAAAATGTACTCATGACTTAAATGTAATAAGACCATGTATATAATTTATTATTTTAACACATTACATTCGATTTATAAATTTTGCAAAACTTCATACAATTCAAACGCTCGTAACGAAGTTTACTTAGCAGTTCTCAACCGATCAGCAAAGTTAAGCAACGCCGCACGCGGTCATGAGTTGGATGGGTGACCGCTAGTGACACTACTACACGAGCGTTTCCGTGCTTCGGAGGGCACGTTAAGCCGTCGGTCCCGGTTGTCATCTTAGGATGGCAGTCGTTACAGCATGGTGGTAGGGCATTTTGCGAATGCCCGCCTGGCTAGCTACCACCCTCAAGTAGAAAATCTGTCGCCAAGCACCTAACGGTGTGTTCCAGCAGCTGTCCTTGAGAGCCAGTACTTCTAGGTTAGCCTGAACAACATCTTCGACCACATCATCACTTACCATCAGGTGAGATAGTGGTCAAAGGCTAACCTATCAAGCATAAAAAAAAAAGAATTCAAACATTATAGTTTGTATGAAAATTGTGTTTATTTGCAGTTACGTATTGATAATATATTTTGGTGTAACGTGCTGGTTTTTGACTAAATCGTTTTTTATGTATAAGATATTAGAAAAATCTGTTCCATTATTTTTACTTAAACGTAGCTTGGTAAAACGTTGAGTTTATATCATGGAGTAAATAACATCTTCTAGAAAATGTTATTACCTGCATAAAGAACGATTATTTATCGCGGCGTTTTTAGTAATTGTATTGGAAAGTTTTATAACAACTACAAAATATAAAACTAGCCACCTTGAACTGTGATGGGCAACAATTGTGATTTAATTCAAAACTTTGGGTGGGTCAACCCCGCTGGAGTAGGCTGATGTATAAAAACATTGCATATTTTATTACTAGTCCACTGTAAAGTACACTTTACTTTAAAGGGTTTTTTAAGTAGGGACACATTGCCACTTGCCAAGTTCCAGACCAGATTTAATTGAGATGTAATTTAGGAATAACTATTGACGTTGGACGTGATGCTCATGGCATTGCACCGACGACAATGCAGCGGCTATAAGATTTTTCAACTAGAGATCATACCGTATCTTAGTTGGGTGTTACAAAAAAAAACACAATCAAAACCAGAAGAACTCTTTGTCACCGACTGTACCAACCCAACGAATAGCACTGTGCGAGCTCTCTTTGTCTGACTTAACGGTTAATTAATTCTCTGTTTTGTTCTGTTTGCTTTAGCTGATGTACTAAACATCTGTTTGGATATCACCGCAGTGCCTTCTTCATTTATTTTTATTTTTAAAACCGTTTTGTTCATCATAATTGAAACATTGTGATATAGACATGAGATTGTCGTTTCCTTTTCCTATCGACAAACTTACTCTAAATGAATATGTTACAATTTTGGCAAATGACAATTCAATAAAGTCTATTGGGTGGATAATAAAAGTTGATGCAGTGAAGTGAAAGCATTGAGTGAACTTTATAAACTTCTTACAATGTGGCGACGAACTCATAAAAATGGATAGTATCATAGTAAAAAGAAAACTACTTTTAAGGGGTTATTGTTTGCCCCAAGTATCTTGACAGCTTATTACGAAGTGGCTGTTCTATGACCATATTATTAGTAGCGTTCTTGTCTTACACTGTGGTCATGACTCGGATGGGGAACCGCAAGTGGCATTACTACTTAGCGCTTCCGTGCTTTTAAGAGCACATTAAGCTGTCGGTCCCGATTGTCATCTTAGGTTGGCAGTCATTATAGCATGTGATTTTTCGAATACCCGCCTGGCTAGCATCACCCTCAAGTAGAAAATCTGTCGCCAAGCACCAAACGGTATGTTCTCGAGATCCAGTATTTCCTGGTTAACTAGAACAATATCTTCTACCGCATCACAGCATATTATCAGGTGAGATAGAGGTCAAAGGCTAGACTATTTGCTTCGAGAAAAACTTTAATATAATAACAAGCATCCTAGGCATAATATACAAATACATAAAACGCTGTATACTCCCAAAACACCCAATAAAAATGTTAATATTAGGTCCTTACATATGAAATTGGCGTTTTGTATGGGAGGAACAAAAAGTCGAATATTTTTTAATATAATATATTTAATTAATCAAAGTATGAACCATTATTTTCTATGCACTTTTGCCATCTCATAGGTAGTTCATTGATCCCTTTACTAAAAAAACCAGTCGGACGGGAATCAATAAAATCTTTGAAGGCGATTTGGACTGCCCCATCGGAGTTGAATTTTTTCCCTTGCAAGAAGTTATCCAAATTTCGAAAAAAATGGTAATCTGTTGGAGCAAGGTCCGGGGAGTACGGAGGATGTCTTAGACTTTCCAATTGAAGCTCTTCTAATTTAGTAGCCGTCTGTAGCGCAGTGTGTGGTCTAGCGTTGTCGTGAAGCAGCAGTGGCGTGGAGCGATTGACCAGCCTAGGTTGTTTAGCCGCTAGCTTTTCCATCATGGTTTGCAGTTCCTGACAATAGACATCAGCCGTAATAGTCTGGCCAGATTTGAAAAAACTGTAATGAACAATACCGGCACTAGTCCACCAAACGCTTACAAGTAACTTTTTTGGGGTTAATTTTCGCTTGGGGCAGGATTTGGCTGGCTGGCCAGGATCTAACCATTGCGCTGAGCGCTTCCGATTATCGTAAAGAACCCATTTTTCATCACAGGTAATGATTCGGTTTAAAATACCTTCATTATTGTGCCGGTTTAGTAATGTAACGCAGCAGTCGACGCGCGTTTGCCGGTTTGTTTCAGTCAATTCGTGAGGTACCCACCTTTCAAGCTTTTTAATCTTCCCAATTTGCTTCAAGTGAATTAAAACAGTTTTATCACTAACATCGCAGCCTGCAGCTAACTCGGACGTGGTTTGCGATGGATCCGCTTCCACAATAGCCTTCAACTCTTCATTATCAACTTGAGTCTCAGGCCGTCCACGGGGCTTGTTCTGCAGGTCGAAATTTCCAGAACGAAAACGTTGGAACCAAAAACGAACTGTGTTTTCTTTTGCAACACGACCGCCATACACATCATTCACCCTTCGAGTTGTTTCCGCAGCACTAGTGCCACGGCGGAACTCGTACTCGTAAATAATGTGATATTTAAGGTTTTCCATTTTGTAAAATGAGTGACGCAAACAGAAAAAAACAGAAGAAAAAAAACAAATGAATGACGATCATCAAAGCACAAATACATGAGTCTATAGCTGTACAAATTTGAATTTGGAATTCCTTACCAAAGAGGAGAAATTCGTGATTAAAGTGGCCAGTACGAAAAACGCCAATTTCATATGTAAGGACCTAATATATGCAAGAACAGCTATCTATAAAGACACATTAAAAAGAACTTTCCTCGGCCACTAAGAAACATTACAACATGAGGATACCCACTTCTCTAAAAATAATTTTCCTTACCCAACCAAGGCTTCCACGGGATACAGACAGAAGTTCTATAGGTATTTATTAAGTTCATATATCAGATTCATATAATATTAAGACGGTGGTTATCTGTTGGCTGTTTGTTACATAATATATAGTCGTACATACATATTATTTCTAACATACATATTATCTATAACCAGTGGTCTGTTTTTATTGAAAAAATGCTACTAGTTCTTAAATATATTATATCTACAATACAGCAATATTGTACAATAAAAGCGAGAGACCAAAGGCCCAATACAATTAAATTATAGAAACAGATCAAGTATAATGTAAGAAACCGGCAGATTGGAGTCGCAATTATCGAGGATTCACTTCATTCAATTCAAACCGCCAACAAGTTTGCCCTCCTACACCACAAAACCCACATATACACACCATGCATATAGTAACTGTTTGTTAGATAATTTCTATGGTTAAATTATAGAGAGCTACATTCCAGATCCATGTTGCTTGGCGTTGGTGCCTTCGCACCCTGAGATACAAGTTAACTCTAAGTTCGGGGACGGATATCTTGCTCAGGTGATATGGTTTTGGATCATACCAGATATTTAGATACCTGATATCAAAAATATCTACTAACAAAATGTTTAATTTTTCACAAAAGTTTTCGCTTGTAATTTTCTTTTTTTTCTACATAATTATGACGCAAATACAAATTTTTATAATCACACAAAATTTGATGTTTATATGTAATTATTAACAACGGCTTGGCTGGTTTATTTCGCATCTAGAGTATTCTATCGTATGATGTATTGCTGTGGTGGGAAGCTTCCGCTGAGAATGACACATTCTGTATCTTACAAAAGCGTGTAATTTGGGCTACACATAAAATAGATCCTAGCGAAACTCTGAGAAATCTTAAAAAAAATGATATTTCCACATTACCGAGTCTATTTAATTATATTTGAAAATAATGTATGTTGATGGTCGTAAGAACTTGGATAAAATTAAATTAAACATTAAACATCACGAGTGTAACACAAGGAATAAAGAAAAAAATGCGATACCAGGTTTTAGATTTGGAAATATAAATAAATGGTCCTTTTTATAAAAAAATGTGGGGTTTTATAATAAAGTTCCCAAAGATCACAGAAAGAAAATTCAAGTTGCACGTGAAAAACATTTTGAATAAAATAAGTTACTATATAGTTTTTTTTTTTTATGTGATTGTGAAGGAACAAGCGCGAGGCCCACCTGATGTTAAGCGGTATCCTCTGCCTATAACAGATGCATTTCATCACAAGTGACGAACTGCACTGCGCCCAACACCTTGAGACATACCTGTTAAGTCTCATTTTGCCTGTTATTTCACTGGCTCTCAAGGACTGCTGCCGGAACACACCGTTAGGTGCTTGGCGACAGATTTTCTACTTGAGGGTGCTCGCTAGCCAGGCGGGCATTCGCAAAATGCCCTTCCACCATGCTGTGAAGCTCAAGCTCTGGGCGGGATTCGAACCATGGACCTGCTGCGCGGCAGTCCAAGGCCAATGCCACTGAGCTATCATTGCTTCGAAAGATTAAAAAGAAGACGAAAAATTACGAGTCACATTATACAGCCAGACGGACAGAGGAGACTTATTAAAGTGGTCCAGTTTTCTGGTATGTAACCCTATTATTTTCTCGTATGTGTCAGCAAATTTTTCACATTTATTTTCAATGTCATCTTATTTTTTTAAACGATTTCAATATTAGCCAGTATTAAGACCCGTTTCTTTTTGCGTACTTAGTACCAATGAGTATGTATTCAATGCGTTTTAAGTAGGACTACAAATAAGTTTCTACTTTATAATTCGACTTCGATAAATGTCTTGCACAGAACATTTGAATAAAACTGTACAAAATTGTAAAGATGTTAGGTACGTTATTGATTAATCCAGTACAGGATTTGGTGTCTAAGCCATAGAGGCGAGCGCCTGAATGGAGTTTAATTTGTGCTCGAGAAGGATCCTCCGCCCGCGCTATTCAGCTGATGGAACACATTTCATTGAAACTCTGCACACAACTTCCAAGATTATTGCAACTGCAAACTCCCATCTAAACTTACGCCTTATAAGTCCTCCTTAACTCAGCTAAAACCTCAAATCCAACTTAATCGAACTACATTATATATTCAGTATCTAACCACAACTCCAGTAGCCGCGCTGGCACTAATTCTGTTACAACCTCGCCGTCATATCAATACACGAACCATATTAATATTCAAATATACAAGCACAATGACAATACGTAGTTCGAATCACAGATATTATGGTTTGTTACGGTAGATATCTCTGGGCTTATTCGTGCTCTATAATGTTTGTCATAAAATTTTATGAGGAATCTTCCATAAGCTTTGATTACGCGATCAGTGAGGTGGAATCTACATGTGTTTGTACGGATCGATGCTATCGCTTAAGTACGAGTACGCTATAAATATGTAAAGGTAACGATTATAGCACCCAGACGTATGGTATGAGCTTCCTTATATTTAATACTCGCTTGAATTGCACGAGCATATCATCTCTACGGTAAGCGCCAGACATGGATTACCCGTTTCAAAGGCACTCTCGTGTTCATCATTGCAATTTATTACGGGCATATCATGGATATTATACAGAAAAGAGTCCGAAATCGACCCAACATCATTTTTCTTTCACGTAAACAGTCTCAATAAATTTTTCATGTTGATCCGCGGATGGAGCGAGCGACATATGAAAATGGAGGGACGAGGCTTTGTAAGCAAGATCTGTGATTCGTTATCCATTTCCTCCCTCATGCTAATGCCACCGCAGCTCCATTCCGCGCAGAATGCATCTGTCAATGTCACATGAATCGCTGCAATGAACAGGCTACGACTTGCTAGAAATGTTTTTGGGGTGTAATTTTGATTATACGACTAATCTGAATGTTAGTATAAAATGTGCCACTTTTTAGATATGTTTTATAATAAAAAGAGTAAGTTCATCAATATAATGTATTATTTTTAATCGATTAAACCACAACGTTCATCAAAGGTCTTATTATAGGTTAAATAAGACAAAGCTTATTAAAGGGTAGTTTTAATTATATCATCACGTCAGTATATTTCTGCGGAGGAAGTTTGACATGTCTACATACCCACATTTCACCTTTAGGGTGTGTTAATAACCTTGTCTCATAAATGTCTTGTACGTGTCCTTATACCAAGAGATAAGGTTGATGCATCTATCAAGCAGGTGCTTCATTGTGTAACTAAAATGGTTATAAAAATGAACTCAATTTTGAAATTAGAATACCTTTTAGGGCTTCGTTTTTAAAATAAAATGTCAAATGGCGTTCATCTGTACTACAAATTTAATAACACAATAAATCCCCAAATCCGAACATAGTTCTGTACTCTGAGCTGCTACCGAGAAGGTTAAGTATAGCAGAAAATGTAAATAGCTGGCATCTCACTGTAAAGTATGCACATAACTTACGTTAAATAAATTCAAATAAAACCAAATCTTCCGGATTATTTGGTCAAAAGAAAGAGTGACACCGACGTCACGTAGGTTTTAGCAATAGTTTTGTTTCAGTTATTGTAGAATACGCATTTTTATAATGTAACTCAGAATCGATACATTTTGTATTATCAAATTTATTTGAGCATATGAATTACAATAAACTGCAGAACTCCCAATATATAAGGGTAACTATTTCTACAATATGTTCTTCAATTTTCCTTTATGTTGTTAGTGGAAACAAAATGTAAACGACCACATGTGGGTGGAATATGGGTATGAAAATCAAGAACATACCTCTCCCTATGCAATTAAATATTCACTTCACCTGTGCAGAGTTGTCATGCCGAATAAATAGTGTAAAATGAACCATGATTATTACTGTAATTTCTTAACACCTTCAAAAGACTATCATAGAAAACAAGTATCCTTTGAATGGATTCGTACCTGCTTAGATGAAACGATCCCAGGCACAACCGATATAAACTCATACTAGAATCTTCGGGAGAGGTATCTTTGATATTTTAGTCTAGACACACGGGTATCTAACAACGTTCATTGTTCTGCCAATGCAGCCATGTCATATATGAAATACCAACCTGACTCGGCTAGCGATATAAAAAAGTATATTTTTTTAAAGATATAAACTCACGTAGTTTGACCCGTCCGCACAAGATTTTATTATTTAACTTAGACTGAAAGGGGGAAACAAAGACAGTTTAGAAGGAATTCATCAAAAGTTGTGATTGTATTACGTACTCCACCCTGGATACTTGTTTAATCTTTCAACGCCCTACTTGGTGTGTTCTTTTCAGAACTTCGGTTGAAAATACTCGAAAATAAACTTCCCCTTATTGTATTCGGAAACAATTATCTATTGTTGAATATATGAAATACATGAAACCATTTGAAGTACCAAGTTAAAAGTAAGTAGGGTAAAAAACATAGACATTGGATATAAGAATATTAACATATTTTTTTATAAATATATATGGAAGCCGTTACAAGTGACCGGCGGCACCATGAAAGTTCAACCACTGTGACGGCAAAATTTTTTGCGGTGATAAAAAAATATAATCTTAGTTTTTTCACCATTTTAGTAAAGTTACTAATTACTCACAGTATTTATATAACCTAAGTTTTTTACGATTTTTGTAAAGTTACTAATTTAATTACCAACCAAAATTACAAAATCACGAGAGGAAAAATCATAGTTATGTGCATTGGTTTTGCTTAGAAAATTTACGAAAATAGGATGAATCTTTTTTGCTTGCTGCACTACACTTCGGAGTTCAGATATACATACAACATATGCCGTGTTTCATAAAAAAAATACAAACCAATACCAAAAGTCGAAGTCTGTAATGAAAAACGGGACACTAAGCCTCGATTGGTAAAAAATCTCATTACACGATAATTCGATTTGACTCGATCCCAGCGCGTCGCGTCGTCGTAAGGAGCCAGACTCGGTTGACATACACGTCGGGGCATGCGTGAGTGGCTGGGCTGGGTTGTGGTCTGCTGACTCAACTCCACTTTAATTAATCTGGATTTGATGAGGGCTTAAGTTCACGCGACGCGTGACGGATCGAGAGCTAACAACTCAGGCCCGTCTCGCGCGGTTTAAAACGGATCTACCTCACTTCGTTCGACCTCGGCTCCGCACAATTTGTACACACAAGAAGCGTAATTCTACTTGTATATCAAAGCGAATGTGGAAACACTCTCGCGTTTTTCAAGCAACATCACATATTCTGTTTTATTCCAATTTTAGAGTATATTTGTTAAGGGATTTTTTTTCGTGATTGTTCTTTTGTTTCTGTGGAAATGTTATTTGTGTGAGCTTAGGCCTTTTGATTCTGAGTTTGTGTTTTATTTTAGAAAACACAATATAATTTGTATGTAGGTAAGTTACTCGTAATAATTTGATAAAAAGACAAAGACTAAAGTAATTTTCTGGCAGTTACAGCATGTTCAGTGAAGTATATAATTATTCAAGTTGTAAGTATATATAGACAATCTTGTTAATGGTAACTATGATGTTTTTTATCGGTATGTCGGAAAAATTAATTTAAGGTATAAACTCTGATATCAATCTGTAAATTCAGCTTCATCACCATCATCATCATCAGCCGGAAGACGTCCACTGTTGAACAAATGCCTCCCCCATAGAGCGCCACAAAGAACGGCTATTAGCCGCTTGTAACCATTGGCTACCCGCGACTTTCACGATGTCGTCAGTCCACCTAGTGGGGGGCCTACCAACTCTACGTCTTCCGGTGTAGTGTGGTAACCACTCGAGAACCTTTCTTCCCCATCGGTTATCAGTTTGTCGAGCAATGTTAATATTCTGCTTACTCTAAAGCTATTGTACGAGTACATAATCTAACTTTTGTCAAAAAACGGGGTATAAATGATATCTGCAGTTATTTACTCGCGATTTGATTTCGTCTAGTGACTGCTGACTCAGTAATATCAATAAGAGAAATTCATTCCATCAGTTCGGAATGTCTACATTAAAGTAATTTGCCAGACGTGGCGAAAAAACTAAATTTCATATAAGTCTGTATATTTTTACTCACAAAGACGTTATTACGTAGAACGTTTCTAACAGGTTCGGTTACCTAAAACATGTAAGCGAATTAATACAGAGAGAAGACAATTTATTTTAACTTAATGCTTCAGGTATCCCTTTCAAATACCTGTGTACATAATAGTATACTTACGTGCTTGTGATGTGGACAAAGCATCAAGCACTCTAGCGTGCATCTCTTACACATAGCTTCACTGGAATTACCTGCATAGAATTCACAGACTACTAGTACGTTTTGCTACGTAAAATAGATACATTGTTAACAAGGTGATGTAAAGCATGTGGAAAACAACATAAAACATATCTATTTTTTCAACCATCCTGGAATTTGAGAAAAAATTACTCGTCAAATTTACCTTCTTGTTAGTCTTCTGATTTTATAAAAAAAACCACTGAAGGGTCCAGAAAATCGGCTTAACAGGAAAATAAGGCGGAATTGTCAGTAGATATTTTTTTTAATAAATTTTGTATTTTTCGAAAATATTAAGATGATGTTTTCTTAAAATATTTGTTATAATTAATGAGATCGATCATAAGATGCTGTTTTTGACAGATCTTCCATACATTACATGTCAAAGCAGCAACTTAAAATGAATCTCAACTTTGTCATGCATTCAATTAATATTAGTGTATTCAGCCCACAGGTGCAGGTGTAGAGTGGCGTACAGCGCAAACCTGCAGACTCTCATTAACAGCGCCCTCCGCTCCCTTTCCATGGCTGCGTTCATGTTTTCGTTATTGAGTTTGTAAGTATGTACGTGCCACAGGTACTTAAAAAATAGTTTAATTATTTTTAGAGGACATCATCGCGTTTTTACTGTTACGTTAATCACGGAATCCGTAGATGTTCTATGATAAGCGTAGTACTCGATTGTAGGATAATAACGGCACGATTTACGTATATTTTCTATTTGTAGTTACCTCGAATCTTTATATAATGTGTACTTTAAAACGACTAAAATTCATAAAATGTAAATAGAATCAGATTGTACATCCTACTGCTACGTTTAAACATAAATATAAAGTCAAAAGACTATCCTTAACAGATGAGCGTGCATGAAGAATGTGATGAGAGTGACGGAAACTAGAAAAAAATTGCCGAAATCGAAGCAAGTGCATCCTGCCTTCCCCTCTGGTAAAGAAATTGCGACGTTATGAATGGATTCACCATGTGTAGTCTCCGTAGAGGCTCTACGAAAAGCGTAGTACTTCTGTAACATGAATAAAACAGTGAATAAACTTTAATTTTTCCTGTCTTCTGTTTGATACTTAAATGTTTATTTGATGAAAACTCTTAGCCGTGTAAAATTCCATAAAATGTCAACATAATCAAATTCTATTATACTCGATCAAGGCTAGCAAAAACAACGTTAATGGCAAATTAAACATCTCGTAAAATATACGATGACTTCCGGTACATGAAACAAAATCCATTACATTAATGTTAAAGAAGAGGAACAATACGTCACTGTCAGGAGTGGAGTGGGGGTCGGGAAGTGATTTCAAAGCCGGAATGTCCGAGACGTGCTCCGACTGCGGATCACCTTCACGTGAACTACATTAATATTTCCAAGAATTAGCCGACGTGACTGCTTCATCAACTAACTTGACTATCGAATCTTAAGAGTTCTACTTCGTACACTTTGATTCAATTTACTTCTGAGAAGTCTTACGGGCTGTCTTCGCGTCTTAGTTTCATGAGATTAGTGCTAGTTACAAGCGATGCCCGGTTGGAAGGCGACGTCTAGCTTTCGTAACTACGACCTAAATATAATATAACTATTTTGTAGTAAGTTGATTCATCGTATCGTATCTAAGTAAGAACACTTCAACGTTAGAGAACATATTTTGCTGATGTAGTAGTTGTATGTCATTTAAAAACTGTATTAGAATTTGTATCCCAGTTTTCTATTTTTATAGGGAGTATGTTATTATTTATATAGCTGTACAGTACTAGCCTAAGAATGTAAGAACTTTATAACCGACTTAAAAAAGGAGGAGGCTCTCAAATCGACTGTATTTTTTATGTTCGTTGCCTCAATACTTTTGACTGGGTGAACCGATTATGATGATTCTATTTTAATTGAAAGCTGACGCTTCCTTGTAGTCTGATTTAAACTTCATTAAAATCGATTTAGCCGTTTTTGAGTTACACTCCAATAACTAAAAAGTGTTTTCCTATCTTGATGATACAGTCATTGACAGGGAATGACAATGGATCCCGTAAGTAGCAAGGGTCACTAAAAGGATGTTTTTTTTTACCTTTAAGTTTAACAGACTTTAACACTCAAAAGTGTGAATTAACTATTCAAAGTCTGTACCATGCGCACAACATTGTGATAGAGGTTACTTTTGAACTATCATAGAACCGACTTCAACAAGTAAACAATTTTTAACTTTCATGGTCATTGACATAATAATTTTACTTACTGGATGTGGTCTATTAATGTTGTTTTCTTTGAGCTCCTGATACTTTAACGCTGCCGCAAGCGCTACGATAACAGGTTGACTATAATATCGATAGCTCATAGAAAACAATAAAAAATGGACTTTATCCCGTAAGTACAATTATTATAAATAATATGAGGAATGTTCAATATCTTCCAGTTGGATATCGTAAAATATGATACAAAAAAAATACAGCTAATGAGCAACATGCCACCACTCACAACTATGTGAGTAGGGTGTACACAAACACATTGGGCGAACAAAAGGGCGTCTTACCATCTTAATGTTTTAAAGACCTGAATGTTAATGCGTATACTTCCAACGAAACAATTCTCAAGGAGAGTGGCCATTAAGCCGGCCATACAAACGTAACCAAAACTTCTTACAATCCAGCGTGTTGTTAGGGGTAACATATTTTTGATATGTTCTTCTGTTGTCCTTCGCGTTTCAATCAACCTCAAATGCGTGAGATAAGGGTAAGAATATAAATTGTAAAGTATATTTCTGACTAGCTGTACCTGCTACTTCGTTCGCGATTGCAGTACCTGCAAACTAATTATTCACGTTTGAGCACTGTTTATCTCATATTAAGCAACGCTGTGGTCTGCTTTGTAGCACTCCTAGTAAAGTATAGCTCAGAAAAGAGATTTTTACTTTGGGTTTGATAACTACCGGGTTGTATTTTCCAGAAGACAGTAGTTAAGTAACTCAGAAATCTCCTTCGCGGTTCGCACAATAAATGTTGAAGCAAAGTAGGTAGTAGTCTAGTCAACAAGTTCAAAAACGTGAAAAATAGAGATAAAGGTCCTAAAAATATGAGCGATGGCTCATTCGATTCGGAATCACCTCTAGAAAAATGTTTTTGAAGGATTTTGGTGCAGGTTAAAAATTGCAATTGTTATTAACAAAATAAGAAGAAAAAAAAATGATATTTAGTTTTTTGTTAATAACTTGAAAAATATTAACATTTAAGCAATTTTAAATAAAGTTCGTTAAAGAGGAGGAAATTTCCAATAAAAAAGTCTTAACTCCCGGAACTCTATCTCCATTATTTATAATTTTAATTAGACGTTGAAAATAGGGCTCCGCGCGGCTGTTACAGCATGTGCGCGCCGCCGCTAAAGGGAGTTCAGCAATAAAAATATTTTTTTTAAAACATAAAATGTGATTTTAAAAATTTGAAAAAAATTTTGTATCTTCTTAACACTTGAAAGAATCGAGCCCTGAAGGAAAAAAAACTTTATAAGATCCTGCGGTTAATTTTCATTAAAGTTAATTAATTTGTTAATTATGATTTTTTATAACTATTGAAAAATTAAAAATCTACTAATAATCAATAGTTATAAAAAATCATAATTAACAAATTAATTAACCTGTGGTTCCTGTGGTTAATTTTCATTAAAGTTAATTAATTTGTTAATTATGATTTTTTATAACTATTGAAAAATTAAAAATCTACTAATAATCAATAGTTATAAAAAATCATAATTAACAAATTAATTAACTTTAATGAAAATTAACCACAGGATCTTATAAAGTACATATATCAGAAGGGCTCCACGAAGTTTAAAATTTATAGGCCAATTATTTAAACCTTTCATTCCATTGTTTATGCCAATGGAGATTGGGAAAAAATTTGTTAGTTAACAATTGAATAACTTTTTGAAAAATGATGATTAAACTTTTTTTTCTCCAGGGCTCGATTCTTTGAAGTGTTAAAAAGATACTTAATTTTTTTCAAATTTTTAAAATCACATTTTATGTTATAAAAAAAATATTTTTATTGCTGAACTCTCTTTAGCGGCGGCGCGCACATGCTGTAACAGCCGCGCGGAGCCCTATTTTCAACGTCTAATTAAAATTATAAATAATGGAGATAGAGTTCCGGGAGTTAAGACTTTTTTATTGAAATTTCCTCTTCTTTAACGAACTTTTTTCAAAATTGCTTAAATGTTAATATTTTTCAAGTTATTAACAAAAAACTAAATATCATTTTTTTTTCATCTTATTTTGTCAATAACAATTGCAATTTTTAACCTGCACCAAAATCCTTCAAAAACATTTTTCTAGAGGTGATTCCGAATCGAATGAGCCATCGCTCATATTTTTAGGACCTTTATCTCTATTTTTCACTTTTTTGAACTTGTTGACTAGACTAGTAGGTACTTTGTGCGTTACTTTGGAATTTCGATCATAAAACGACATCTTTTTGCCGCGTTTCTCCTTATTTGGCGGTAGAACGAAAATATATTAGATTGTACACTTCCATTGCACGGTCTCCAAAATGTATCCGGCAAAAGATAGATAGTTAAAAAAAATATTGTGGCGTATGTCCCAGATTTAAGAGTTTTATCTTAGCAAGCTGGAAATCTAAATAATTATGCCGAGATGCCCGTGGGGTGCCGAGCTGCCCTTGGGGTGCTAGGCTACCCGTGGGGTGCCAAGATGCCCATGGGGTGTCAGAATGCCCGTGGGGCCCGTGGGCTGCCGGGCCGCCCGTGGGGTCCGAGCTCGCTTGTTACTATTCTAACAATAAATAAAAGAATTATTGAAATCGGACTACGCGTTCATAAATTACAACTAAGGAACATTTTGACTTTCATCCCCTTTCCCGAGGGAACCGTGCTGAATTTCTGGATAAAAAGTATACAATAACGTTCTTCGTAGTATGAACTCAAATCGTGTTAAGTTTCATTGAATTCCATTCTGTAACCCATAGGGTGCTGGGCTGTCCGTGGGGTGCCGGACTGCCCATGGGGTTCCGAGCTCACTTGTCACTATTATAACAAAAAAGAATTATTGAAATCGGACTACGCGTTTATAAATTACAACTAAGTGTACATTTTGACTTTCATCCCCTTTCCCGAGGGAACCGAGCTGCATTCGGGATAAAAAGTATACAATCACCTTCTTCGTTACTACGAACTTGATATAACTCAAACCGTGTTAAGTTACATTGAATTCCATTCAGTAGTTTTGGAGTGATGCGCGGTCGGGATACAGACAAACAGACAGACATAAATAATATAGTTTAGCAAATGTGTCAGCTACACAGTACTCTCAATTTTTTTTTTTAAATATCTTCCATGTACAGAATTGGATCTGTTACAGTTTTATTATAAGTATAGAAGGTATATAGATGAACAGAGATCTACAATGTAAAACGTTATTTTTAGTATCTATCCTTCGTTGTATTACACAATTAAGCACATAGATTTACAACAACTAGCGTCGTACAGCACAGGCATACAGGCCTTCTGTAGTTCTACAGGCCTACTATAGGCCTGTGCTCTACGACGCTAATAGTTGTTAATCTATGTGCTTAATTGTGTAATACAACGAAGCTACTGGTAACATAGGTAGGCAGTACCTACCTACTACTAACCTTAGTACCTATGCTTGCTCTATCCGCCTGATCGTCTGCTGAACACGGCCTCCTCTATTTATAGTGGGTTTCCAAAACCACCACGATTGGCAGGCGGCTCGGGGATCGAAGTGTTAGATGCAGTTCTTTAGAAGGAGCTACTGCTCAACTTCTGGTATTATTCCTTTTCGCGTTTTAAGACTCCCACAGGAAGATATTCTATAATAAGGGGTTCTAATCTAGCACTGCACCCCACTAGTACCTTTGCATAAGAATTATCTTTTCGACGCACCAGATTAAAAAAACTAACTGAACTTTCTAGAAGTTCTTCTTAGTTCTCTTCGATTTAATTTCTCGCTGAAACGTGCTTCAAGCTGTCTTTGCGGTCTAATTTGTAAAGCGAAACCTTATTTAATGTATAATAGTTACTGTATTTAATTTAGTTACAAACGATGCAAAGAAATTACTACTTTCAGAATGTTTTCATTTAATGCTGAGACAAATGACAGTTTTTATATTAATGAGATATACTCGATCAATCACATATATGACCAAATATAAAAATATTATTTGTGACACATTCATCTCATATAAATAAAATCACCTCTACATGACTTACCTAAATATTTCCAGGGAAAAACCGTCGTCGCAATCACTTCAACAAAATACATCAACCACATTTTTTGTTATAAATGCAATATAATGACAATTGTACTTCATCAATTCGTGTTGGGAGGGAAGCGCATGGTGGGACCACCCTTACATAAAAAATCTGTCAGCACATACCAAACGGAGCATTCCGGCAACTGTCTTAAGAGCCAATAATTTCTACTATTTGCCATCTTGACAACGTTCATCTTGCCCAAAGACTAGCCATTCATATAAAAACCTAGTCCATCAAATCTTTGTTTAAGTGATGCGTTAAGTTGTAGGAGGGATATTTTTTGAGAATGACGTCTGTATAGGAGCCAGACCAGGTTTTTTAACAACTTACCTTTTTTATCTCAGTGGCGTGACAGATGAATTGCTAACATTTACTAACTAGGGGACTACGTTTGTTATGTTATTACAAAGAACCTCATTTCATCTATCTCTTTGTTATACAAAACACTCAGGGCAGGTACCTTTCAATCTTCCCCGAGAAAAGTTTTGTCTATGAATTTGTTCTACAAATAATAGGTATACTGTTTGCTGTTTTCCTAGTAGAAAAACAACACAGATAGAGTCATAGTACTTCCTTTTACATCGTAAGCGGATGAATTCTCGTTGCATGGTATACAATGTAATGTTTTGTGTTCCGGTTCTCAGACTGTCACGGCTTTGCGAACGACAATCTAAGTAATATATAAATGAGAAATTGTAGGTGCGCTGTGTTTGTTATTGCTAACCTTCGTAATGGAGAAATTTTCATGAAATTCGGTAGTTACACAAGTTTTAAAGCTCTTCCAATAAGAAAGCATTCAAGGTTATCTGGATTCAATTATTACTTCCTAACACAGACGACGTGGTAGTATTATAACTAAGGAAGTAATATTCAACTTAATTTCAGACAGATAAATTTGGCGTGTGAAGATACTATTGTTTAAGTTGCAAACTCACGTTTGTGGTATTAATTCAAAATTTACCGATTTTTCTCGCTTATAGCTTGGTTTCTCAACCATTCTACATGGTCACGATATTCGCGAGATAAATAATATTGCGAGTATTATCTTGAACAGTTTTTGGACACGAATGCACATAATTCCATAAATTACACCGTCAAAAATATTAAAAATTACGATAATGAATGGATTCAGTCGTTACTTTGCGGAAATCCATATTTAATAATAACAAATATTTTACGAAAACATCAAATTAATATTTTAATAAAACACTTAAAAATATATAAAAATATATCTAGTGACAATTCCGCCTAATTAGGCACCTCCGCACGTTTATCCGTGACAAAAATAAATCTAATATGTATAGAAAAAAATATTAGAAGTTTTACACAATCAAGTACAATGAATAAACATTTAAACTAAAATTAAAAAAAATATTATAACTGTTATTTTTTTTCGAAACTCGGCATTCGCCGTACAAAAAAGGTATTCATAAAGAAAGGCGTTGGTCTATAAACACGAAGTTGGCTTACGAAAGTTTAAAAGAGGGAGGATAAGATAAGACAGGTGCTTCGTTTCTCGGACTAGATTATTAGTGTGACTTTCAGTTTAACTAATTATTATGTTTAGCCGAATGTTTATTATACTTGTATTAATATTAAATGATACACGCCCTAAGTTACTACACATGTTAGGACGCCTGCTTGAGTCTGACTAGCTGTGTGCATAATAATAGCTAGCATTGAAACTTATCGGTCGCCGGATGTGATAAGAACGCTTCGCTGTGTGTGGTGAGAACGCTGTGACGTCATTCAACCTCAGAGTTTGAGCCAGAACCCGCATATATACTCTACTGAGATCGATCATAAGATGCTGTTTTTGACAGATCTTCCATACATAACATGTCAAAGCAGCATCTTAAAATGAATCTCAACTTTGTCATGCGTTTAATTAATATTAGTGTATTCAGCCCACAGGTTGCAGGTGTAGAGTGGCATACAGCGCAAACCTGCAGACTCTCATTAACAGCGCCCTCCGCTCTCTTTCCATGGCTGCGTTCATGTTTTTGTTATTGAGTTTGTAAGTGTCTACGTGTCCCAGGTACTTAAAAAATAGTTTAATTATTTCTAGAGGACATCATTGCGTTTTTACTGTTACGTTATCACGGTATCACGGAATCCGTAGATGTTCTATGATAAGCGTAGTACTCGATTGTAGGATAATAACAGCACGATTTACGTATATTTTCTATTTGTAGTTACTTCGAATCTTTATATAAAGTGTACTTTAAAACGAGTAAAATTCATAAAATGTAAATAGAATCAGATTGTATATCCTACTGCTACGTTTAAACATAAATATAAAGTCAAAAGACTATCCTTAACATATGAGCGTGTATGAAGAATGTGATGAGAGTGAATGAAACTAGAAAAATTGCCAGAATCGAAGCAAGTGCATCCCACCTTCCCCTCCGGTAAAGAAATTGCGACGTTATGAATGGATTTACCATGTGTAGTCTCCGTAGACGCTCTATGAAAAGCGTAGTACTTCTATAACATTAATAAAACAGTGATTAAACTTTGATTTTTCCTGTCTTCTGTTTGATACTTTAATGTTTATTTGATGAAAACTCTTAGCCATGTAAAATTCCATAAAATGTCAAGATAATCAAATTCTATTATACTCGATCACGGCTAGCAAAACAACGTTAATGGCAAATTAAGCATCTCGTAAAATATACGATGACTTCCGGTACATGAAACAAAATCCATTACATTAATGTTAAAGAAGAGGAACAATACGTCACTGTCAGGAGTGGAGTGGGGGTCGGGAAGTGATTTCAAAGCCGGAATGTCCGAGACGTGCTCCGACTGCGGATCACCTTCACGTGAACTACATTAATATTTCCAAGAATTAGCCGACGTGACTGCTTCATCAACTAACTTGACTATCGAATCTTAAGAGTTCTACTTCGTACACTTTGATTCAATTTACTTCTGAGAAGTCTTACGGGCTGTCTTCGCGTCTTAGTTTCATGAGATTAGTGCTAGTTACAAGCGATGCCCGGTTGGAAGGCGACGTCTAGCTTTCGTAACTACGACCTAAATATAACTATTTTGTAGTAAGTTGATTTATCGTACTCATTTTAAAGTATCGCTAAAGATCTAAGTAAGAACATTTCAACGTTAGAGAACATATTTTGCTGATGTAGTAGTTGTATGTAGATTCCTAATAGGATTACGATAATGTCATTTAAAAACCGTATCACAATTTGTATCGTAGTTTTCTATTTTTGACGTAAGAATTATATTTATATAGTTGTACAGTACTGGCCTAAGAATGTAAGGACATTATAACCGACTTAAAAAAAAGGAGGAGGCTCTCATTTCGACTGTATTATTTATGTTCGTTGCCTCAAAACTTTTGACTGGGTGAACCGATAATGATGATTCTTTTTTAATTGAAAGCTGACGCTTCCTTGTAGTCTGATTTATTAAAATCGATTTAGCCGTTTTTGAGTTACACTCCAATAAGTTAAAAATGTTTTCCTATCTTGATGATACAGTCATTGACAGGGAATGATAATCGATCCCGTAAGTAGCAAGGGTCACTAAAAAGGGTGATTTTTTAGGCTTCCGTACCCAAAGGGTAAAAACGGGACCCTATTACTGAGACTTCGCTGTCCGTCCGTTTGTCATTAGGTTGTTTCTCAAGAACGGTGATTGCTAGACAGTTTTCATAGATGATGTTTTTCTAATGCCGCTATAACAACAAATACTAAAAATAAAGTAAAATAAATATTTAAAGGGAACTCCCATAAAACAAACTTGATTTTTTACTGTGTCTTGCTCGATACTTATAACGGTGACAGGTTTTAACTATTCACATAATATTTAGGTTTATGTTCTCTTTTAATGTAATTAATTAAAATAAAATGAATAATTAGGGGGGCTCCCATACAATAAAAGAGGTTTTCGCTGTACCAACCCTGCTCAATCGGACACTGCAAAAAGTGTCTGTAACTTGCAAGATTAGGTTACAGATAATGGTACGGAACCCTTCGTGCGCGAGTCCCACTCGCACTTGGCCGATTTTTATTTTTAAGTGTAACTGACTTTAACACTCAAAAGTGTGAAGTAACTACTCAAAGTCTGTATCATGCGCACAATATTGTGATAGAGGGTACTTTTGAGCTATCATTGTACCGACTTCAACAAGTTATTTCACACTTTTGAGTGTTGAAGTTGGTTAGACTTTTAGGTAAAAAAATGTTAACTTCCATGGTCATTGACATAAAAGTTTTACTTTCTGGATGTGGTCTATTATTGTTGTTTTCTTTGATCACCGTCTTAATTCTTTAAAGACCCGAATGTTAGTGCGTATACTACCAACGAAACAATTCTCAAGGAGGCCGGCCATACAAACGTTACCAAAACGTCTTACAATCCAGCGTGTAGATAGCGATAAAATATTTTTAATATGTTCTTTAGTTGTCCTTCGCGTTTAAATCAACCGCAAATGCATGAGATAAGGGTAGGAATATAAATTGTAGAGTATGTTTCTGATGTACAGAGATCTACAATGTAAAAAGTAATTTTTAGTATTTATCCTTCGTTGTATTACACAATTAGGCACATAGAACAGTCATTGTAGGCCCGTGCTCTATGACGCCAGTAGACTGGTAACAAAGGTAGACAGTAGGTACCTTAGCACCTATGCTTGCTCTATCAGTCTGATCATCCACTGATGAATACGGCCTCCTCTATTAATAGTGGGTTTCCATAATCACCATGATTGGCAGGCGGATTGAGGATCGCAGTGTAAGATGGCAGTTTTGTAGAAGGAGCTAATGCCCAACATCTGGTATTTTTCCTTTTGTCGCTATTATAGCTTGGCACCCCAGTAGTAGTACACCAGTACCTTTGCATTAAAAAATATCTTTTCGACGCACCAGATTAAAAAAAACTAACTGAACTTTCTACAAGTTCTTCTTAGTTCTCTTTGATTTAATTTCCCGCTGAAACGTGCTTCAAGCTGTCTCTGCGGTCTAATTTGTAAAGCGAAACCTTATTTAATGTGTAATAGTCACTGTATGTATTTAATTTAGTTACAAGCGATGCAAAGACATTATTACTCTAAGAATGTATTCGTTTAATGCTGAAACAAATGACAGTTGAGATATACTCGATCAATCACATATCAGACCAAATATAAAAATGTTATTTATGATACATTCATCTCATATAAATAAAATCGCCTTTACGTGACTTAGCTAAATATTTCCGTCATCGCAATTACTAACAAAATACATCAACCATATTTTTTGTTATTACTGCAATATAATTACATTCATACTTCATCAATTCATGTTGGGAGGGCAGCGCATGGTGGGACCACCCTTACATAAAAAATCTGTCAGCACATACCAAACGAAGCATTCCGGCAACTGTCTTGAGACCCAATAATTTCTTCTATTTGCCATCTAGACAACGTTATATCTTGCCCAAAGGCTAGCCATTCATATAATAACCTAGTCCATCAAATCTTTGTTTAAGTGATGTGTCAGGTTGTAGGAGGGATATTTTTTGAGAATGACGTCTGAATAGGAGCCAGAAAAGGTTTTTAACAACTTACCTTTTTTTATCTCAGTGGCGTGACAGATGGATTGCTAACATTTACTAACTAGGGGACTACGTTTGTTATGTTATTACAAAGAACCTCATTTCATTTATCTCTATGTAATACAAAACACTCAGGGCAGTTACCTTTCAATCTTCGCCAGAGAAAAGTTTTGTCTATGAATTCGTTCTACAAATAATAGGTATACTGTTTGCTGTTTTCCTAGTAGAAAAACAACACAGATAGAGTCATAGTACTTCCTTTTACATCGTAAGCGGATGAATTCTCGTTGCATGGTATACAATGTAATGTTTTGTGTTCCGGTTCTCAGACTGTCACGGCTTTGCGAACGACAATCTAAGTAATATATAAATGAGAAATTGTAGGTGCGCTGTGTTTGTTATTGCTAACCTTCGTAATGGAAGAATTTTCATGAAATTCGGTAGTTACACAAGTTTTAAAGCTCATTCAATAAGAAAGCATTCAAGGTTATCTGGATTCAATTATTACTTCCTAACACAGACGACGTGGTAGTATTATAACTAAGGAAGTAATATTCAACTTAATTTCTGACAGATAAATTTGGCGGATGAAGATATTTTTGTTTAAGTTGCAAACTCACGTTTGTGGTATTAATTCAAAATTTACCGATTTTTCTCGCTTATAGCTTGGTTTCTCAACCATTCTACATGGTCACGATATTCGCGAGATAAATAATATTGCGAGTATTATCTTGAACAGTTATTGGACACGAATGCACATAATTCCATAAATTACACCGTCAAAAATATTAAAAATTACGATAATGAATAGATTCAGTCGTTACTTTGCGGAAATCCATATTTAATAATAACAAATATTTTACGAAAACATCAAATTAATATTTTAATAAAACACTTAAAAATATATAAAAATATATCTAGTGACAATTCCGCCTAATTAGGCACCTCCGCACGTTTATCCGTGACAAAAATAAATCTAATATGTATAGAAAAAAATATTAGAAGTTTTACACAATCAAGTACAATGAATAAACATTTAAACTAAAATTAAAAAAAAATATCGTAACTGTTTTTTATTTCGAAACTCGGCATTCTCCTTACAAAAAGGTATTCATAAAGAAAGCCGTTGGTCTATAAACACGAAGTTGGCTTAAGAAAATTTAAAAGAGGGAGGATAAGATAAGACAGGTGCTTCGTTTCTCGGACTAGATTATTAGTGTGACTTTCAGTTTAACTAATTATTATGTTTAGCCGAATGTTTATTAAACATGTATTAACATCAAATGATACACGCCCTAAGTTACTACACATATTAGGACGCCTGCTTGAGTCTGACTAGCTGTGTGCATAATAATGAATGCTCAATATTCGTACATGCATTAGTGCATACAAAAGCGCATTTTGCATACATAATAATGCGTCAGAATTGTTGCGAACCCAGCGTTCAGAGTTTAGCACGAGTACTGTCATCTGGTAACAATTGTACCACGTAGAAGCTAAAGTTCTAGTCTAGAAATGCGACTTGCGACGCGACAGACGCGCGACAACGGCAGCAACTGCCTTGTACGTGACACTGAATAACTCAGGGAAGTAATGCCACCCAACTTCGCTCGCTCTCGCGCGAGAATTTTATGCGCATTATTATAACGGTTTACTTACCTACCTAAGTAAACCTCGTGCTCATAATGTAGCGGGTAGCGAATTGATGTGCCAGTAAAAAACGTTCGTTCAAGCAAAGATTACAAATTGGTAATAACATGATATTAGAAATATAAGTATGTCCTTTGGTCATCGTTCTACATTCTGAAGCGCTCGTAGCGAAGTTTACTTAGCTGTTCTCAACCGATCAGCAAAGTTAAGCAAGGTTGCGCGCGGTCATGAGTTGGATGGGTGACCGCTAGTGACATTACTACTGAGCGTTTCCGTGCTTCGGAGGGCACGTTAAGCCGTCGGTCCCGGTTGTTGTCTTAGGATGGCAGTCGTTATAGCATGGTGGTAGGGCATTTTGCGAATGCCCGCCTGGCTAGCTACCACCCTCAAGTAGAAAATCTGTCGCCAAGCACCTAACGGTGTGTTAGCCTGAACAACATCTTCGATCACATCATCACTTACTATCAGGTGAGATAGTAGTCAAAGGCTAACCTATCAAGCATAAAAAAAAAAAAAATAATACCAGCATTTCATCGTCATTCTGAAGTTTGTACCTCATTCCGTTTACGAGCTAGTAATCCGTATCTTAATTAATTGAGCCCCATTCTCCTATTTAAATACGTAGGTAACCTAAAAAGCAACAAAGAGTTTGTTTTACTGATTGAACTAGGTAATATTTTTCTCGCAGAAGTTAAAATAATATAAGTAACACACAAGATTCAAATCGATGCTCGTTGCTACTACTCGAGCAACTTACTAAAATACAACACGGCTTGAAGACGATGAGTTCTCGGTGACCTGCAAAATTGTTATGTAGTGGTGATGTTTAAGAGGGTAAGACAAAGAATGATAATAAGTACAAAATGTCTGAGGCGTGTTGTAATACTTACATTATTTATATCGTATTTCTCTAAAGAGACACAAAATAAAATATTTGTTCCAACTGTTGAGAGGAGTTTCATCGCTTAACGCCAACTTCGCAGTGGTAAACCTGATCCTTTCTTTTTTCAAATCAAAAATAAGGCATTTAGTGCTTCATAATTATTTACATTTTATAGGTAAACGGACCAGAAAAACAGCCAGCATGGTGAAAATTTGTGTTAACAGTGTGAACACAGGAAATATGCCACTGGTGACATAATCTGTGTGATGTTTAAAAGTAAGTAACAGCAACGCCGAATTCTGTGAATTATTATGGACATAACTCTCGATACACGCCCACAGTCTGGCAGCTAATCCTCACATCCACAACGCAGCCCGAGAGAGCTCAATCCTAAATGTCTTTATGGCCTTACCTAAGACGATGCCGTTTCCGCCAAAACAACTAATTTATTATAGAGGTTGAGTGTTAGCGGTTCACCGCGCAGTTACGTGCCCCATAAAATTGTTCTCTGTTTTAATGCGGACAGTGAAAGAATGGAGTTCTTCTCAAGCGTTCTCGAACCTTAATACTAGGTATTTTACAGTTGAGCTACTGTAGCTACGTCTGGGGGATATAATCATTAGTAAATATCTTTAAATGTGCCATGATGATTAATTGACAAGGAAGTAATCGTAAGAGTTTCTTACATCCAGGTTACTCCTAGGTTAGCCTGAACAACATCTTCGACTACATCCTCCACGTACCATCAGGTGAGATAGTGGTCAAAGGCTGGTTAGCCTTTGGTGGATGGTGGTGTTTTTTTTTTCATGCCTGATAGGTTTATCAGGCATGAAAAAAAAAACAGTTTATTTGAAACATTTTATCATATCTAAGTGGAGCGATTGTCTAAGCCCACGTTTTCACAGAGATCTCTAGTTATCCCTTCGGGGATATGCAAGTGTTGCGATATGTTTATGTAGAAGCTAGCCAGGCCAAAATGCTTTACTTAAAATGTTTACAATCGATTTTTGAAACCACATAAATGTAATATATATAATTGCTAAAAATCTTTCGAAATGATTACATAATGATGAAATTTGGTACAAAGACTCCTGGATTAACACGTAAATAGTAAATTAAATATCATAGCAGTAAGTTAATAGTCAGAGTCGAGGGCGGAAGCTAGTACGATATACTTAATGATTGTTTAGACATTCTCTGTTAATTAATGAAAAAAAAATTTTTTTTATAGCTGATAGTCTATCCTTTGACCACTATCTGACCTGATGGTAAGTGATGATGTGATCGAAATTGTTGTTCAGGCTACCCTAGAATTACTGGCTCTCAAGGACAACTGCCGGAACACACCGTTAGGTGCTTGACGGCAGATTTTCTACTTGAGGGTGGAAGCTAGCCAGGCGGGCATTCGCAAAATGCCCTACCATCAACTTAGCTGATCGATTAAGAACGGCTAAGCAAACTTCCCTACGAGCGCTTCAAAATTATTCTGTTCTTCGTTATATGTTCTATGGTATTACACAGGATTACACTTATTCCTAAGAAATTTATATCGATTTTACATAGAATAAGCTTTTTCATATAACAATTGAACTGTATTTCAGCAATTTACAAAGAAGTAGTTTTTCGTGTTGACGACAGCAACAATTATATGAAAATATACAAAACACACCTATTCCACAAAGTTTCCAACGTATAAAATTCTCCGAAACAGTATATAATTTATGATGGTTTGTTCAACATACTCTATAAAGTTTAATATATTTTTGGAGCGTTGTAATATTTTGTGTCTCCCAAAATATTATCAAGCATATTAATATTAACGGAGTTATTTTGGGGCGTCACTGTCGTTGCCGTAAGCAACAGAAGGTAAGATTATGATCATTAATATTCAAAACGTGAAGCGACCGCCAGCTGTTTGATTATCTTCGATGGAGCGCAAGGGAAAATTTTAAATTCTATAGACGTTGCCCTGAAACGACACTCGAAAGAAAATGTAGAACAAACTAATTTACTATCGACCAGTTTGGATTCCTGTCTTGTAGTATGCTTTAGTGTCAAATAATGTGGGTTCAACATGCCGCAACAGAATTTCTTTGTAACCTTAATTTTGTTTTGCAAGGTCTGCCTATAATCATTAGCAATGCGTGCCGTCCATGGTTCATGTCCCACAGCGGGCTCCTAGCATGTGCTCTTATGACCGTGGAACATTTTGTGAATTCTCGACTGGCTAGCCTTTGCTTAAGTAGAAAGCTGTCACCAAGCATCTAACATTGTGCTCCGGCAACTGTCCACGAGAGTCAGTAGTTTTTGGCCATAATCATTTCTATGACCACATCATCACTTGAAAAAGCGTGAGTTAGTAGTTAAAGACTAGACTATCAGCAATAAAAAAAGTTAATTTTCAATGACTTCAATTGCTGAATATCTAATAGCTTTTCTATTGAAGAAACATCACAAAATCGATATCATAAGCAGTAATATTATTAATTTAATTAAACTAAAATATACTGCATTAAAATATATTAAATATAGTGCATAACAGCTAAAAACAAAAGCGTACAGTAAACTCTAACAACTTTTTGACATTGTTTTATTGTTTGTACAGAGTTAATTAAGTCGCTTGTCACCACCAACGCAGCCCTCGTCGCTTAATACTTTAAGCTCTTAAAACGCAAACTACATCACTATATTAATATTGTGTACACTCTTAATGAGCTCTTTTAGAGAGCTTAATAACTACAAATTTAATTAACGATATTTCAGGAAAAACGTTTATTAATTTTCAGTATGAAACGGCTCTGGTTTTCATCACGAAATTTAACCAAAAGCAACGGAATTTTGCTCTTAATTGGTGTTTGTGGATATTATTACTATCCACTGCGAATGAGTATGTTGATAAAATCTTTATTATATGAAGCGTTATTATATACATGAAAGACTATCGATTCTTATACACGTATATCGCTATATACATATGAATGTATATAGCGATATACGATAATACATATGAATGTATATAGCGATACTAGGTTAGAACTTATTATACTTTCGTGAATTGAATTCTAGTTTAGGGATATTATCGGGTCCTAATCACACACTACAGGACGATCATGTTATTTGATCCATCGATCATATCATTCTGATAGAATTTGACGTTCTGACGGCATAAGCTTCATTTCAAATATTATTTAAATTTCAAATATTAATTAGTTTTTTACAAAATATCACCGACTTCAAACAAAAAATACGCATCATTAGGGATAACTCAAAAACTACTCGTCAGATCTCACTCAAATTTAGATGGGACAACATGACAAGCGCCAGCTTTCAAATGTAAAAAAAATATCAAAATAGGTACATCCTGTAAAGATTAATGAGGTAAACCATAAAACAAAATACTGACGATTTGGGCACAATTTGTTTTTTTTTAATACGGTTAAATCCTAAATGAATTCAATGCATTTGAAATGAATTAAATATAAGAAAATATTAGATATAATATTAGTTTTCGACCAACTTATACTTCTATATCCATACTAATATTATAAAGAGGTAATATTTATAGTTTTGTATGTAACGAAAAAATATAAAAAACTACTGGAAAAAGTATTTCAACATAATGTAGGATATCCCTGATGAACATAGGCTATAGAATATTATGAAAAAATATGTTTTTTTTGTAATTTATGTTCAACACTTGCGCCGGTCGGGTGCCGGGCTAGAATGTCACACCCCCATCTCTACCCGTGGGTGTCGTAAGAGGCGACTAAGGGTAACACATCAGAAGGTAGGTAGCAGCGCTTTCTGAGGAACTGATATCTCATACTGCGATCCCCAAGGCGCTTGCTAAGCGTGGGGATTATGGCAAATCCCCCATAATGGAGGACGCTGTGTTCAGCAGTGCATAATACAGTACCCGTGCAAAGCTGGGGCGGGCCGCCAGTATTTATATTGGTCGAAGAGTTTAGGAATAAAATGGCCTGAACTTGAGTTATCTATCTTATATGGTGTGTTTCCCAAGATAGACACATGACAAATAGCTAGCATTCAATATAAATTAAAAAATTAGGTACTTACATAACCAAAAAAATATCTCTTTTACTTACTATTTTATTTTGTTTCAAAAAAGTACTTATTGACTATTACATTGTAACAAAACGGTCGAGTGTGTGTTTGGTGGAACCACGAAAAAGTTTTGTCCCACCAGTGGGACATCGCAGTGGGACCACGGCTCCGGAATGCTTCTTTAAAGCAAGCCTTTGAGCACAATAATAATATAACCGTGTGCGTCCGAGTACCTTTCAGCCCTCCGTGATGCCCTGATCGGGAATGGTAAGGTTGTAGCTTGGAGTTCGGTGGCGTTTACCGACTTAGTCCGGGTGACCTGTTGCAGTAAATATCAGTCATGCGGGCACCCGGAAAAGTACTGCAGGTGTGTGGTTGTTGTGGTGAATCGGGCCACCGTGCAGCACCTTACTTATAGAGGTCAGTGAACCGAAACCATCTTTACTTTAAGGTATCATTAAGTATACAATCACATTTTACAAGTTAGTGGAGCATAAAATTGTATGTCTGGGGCGGGAATCGATACCGCGTCCTCTGATTTCATACCGGAACGAAAACAATCAACCAATGTCAAGATAAATTATTGCCTCACTGTGTTTTTTGTATTTTATATTCGTTACCCTTTAAATATTGCTATAATAATCATGGAGAAAAGCAGGAAATTCAATGTGGCAATGCTCATGTGTTTTATTGATTACTTCAAGGGCTTTTACTGCGTACGGTGGAATATAAGGTCCCTACCTTCAGGAAATGGGACAGATTTGCATTTAACAGCGATAATTGCAAATCTGTATGTAAAAGGCGAGTCTATAGTAGGTGTAAATGAAGTGATCTTCAGACCATTTAAACCTGAAAAAGGAGTGCACCAGGGGGTATTCTATAACCTATTTCATTTAACATATATGGTGATTACATGATGAAAGCTTTTGAGGATTGGATTGGATTGGCATCGTAGTCGGTAGCAATAAAATACTAGGTACTAGCTACTAGGTAGTATGTGGCACTATAATATATAGCCTATTTAGGTATGAATAAAAAACAGAAGTTTGTAATTTCAGTCTATTTGGATAAATGGCCACTCAAAAGAAACTGTTCCTGGGTTATTAGTTAGCTGCGCTTAGTTGAAAATATGCTCGATTATATAACATTTCGACGGTGCATTTATTTGATTCATCTCGACATTAGTTTAGTGTATTAGTTAAAAGTATTTTATGTATCTGTATGAATAAATTAAAATACAATACATCGAATAAATGATATTTATGAATTGTAACAGGATTGTCTCTAAATCTAAATGAATATCTTTTAACTTTAGATAAGTTCACAAGAAAATTAAAAATAAGGTAAAATTAAACAGAACATTGGGTACTTAATCGTTAATACTCCAAATTATGTTGTTCATTATATTTATTGTGATTTGTTGGCCAAAATAAATTAATAATTGTTAGTGTTATAATTGCTCAATTTTTAAAAACACTTTTCATGACATTGTACATCAGGTACTGTGGTAATCATAACTAAATCGTTTAAAAAGCACCAGTGTTGATTTACAAATCGTGTAGATATAGTAAATAATGGAGTTTACGAAATATTGTTGAACATACACTACACAATGTGAGAGGTAATCCAATTGTTGAAGGCGCCTCTCGACTGTGCTACATATATACCCTGTACGTATAGACTGTAGTCTTCCCTTGAAACGTTATCTACACACAATGCATCTGCTTGAATCAAATCCTATTTCCGACTACACTATACCTATGTACACGTTTGTCAATATTGCATTATGTATAAAAGGTTATGGCAACACCTAGATCCTGAATCACAAGAGCAACATGTAATACTTAATTCAAAATATATTCATTTTCAATTTACTCCGGAGTAAGACTTGACCGTAAGAATGCACCGTATTTTTTTTCTATTTTCGGATATAATATCTTTAACTAAGCGAAGCTTCCGAATAATCCAGTTACAATTACTTTTGATTGCCTATTTATAAAAGTAGACTGACATTTCAAACTTGCTTTTATTTTTACTTCATACATAAATATGCTAGAGCACTGCCTTGGGACAAATTTAAAAGATTTCTGAGAATCGCTGACAATAGAGCTTACTTCAAAGCTTACAAATTTAATTTATCAAGCATATTTTATACCATCTCGTTTAATATCTAGTAAGTGCTCTTTCCAGTATATTTAAATATTTGTATATATTTCTAGTTGGCAATTTTGCAAAGCCTTTTGTGTACATTACTGTTTGTGTTTTTATTCAATTATACGAGAGATCAGACCTTATTGTACTCCGATTTCTGATACAGATATAATGAAAATTTGGAATGTTCAATAGGTAGCGCCTCGTCCTCGACCATCCAATCAATCATGGCGCCCTATCAATTAATCCCTGTGCCCTTGTGCCCTGTCAGCAAATTCCCTAACACAGATATCACTTAAATTTATTCAGCCTCCCTAGTGAAGAATAAATTTGCGGCAATTATATAAGATTTTCAACACTTCTTGAGCTACTTATAGGAGGTGGATATAGAAGAAAAATACGTAAACGAATCTAAATTTTATGGATACCTAGACACCTACTCGTCAAAGACACAAGACAATGATACTGGGTAAAAAGCTCTTGGTGGATATCTATCTTCTATATATATAAGAATCAAAGTCCTGGCTCACTGACTGACAGACAACGCACAGCCTAAACCGCTAGTCGCAGAGACTTGAAATTTGGAGGGTGTATTTGTCTTTATGCGATTTTTTTAATTCAACCCCTATAGGGGGTAAAAATTGATGAAAACGTTTGTATGAAAGTTCTATGTAACTTAGTTATGAAATTTTGTATTGGGATAGATCATTAATAATAAAAAATACATGTTCAACTTGTTTTTGATAGGGAAGACTTAAGTGCGTGAAATTTAGAATGAAACTTTGTATGGAAAGGTCATTGTTTTTGCAGTTATAGTGATGAAAATTGGTATCTGTATAGAGTTTTTCAAACAAAAACATGGCATAATAATATTTTTTGCTAGAGTGAGTGGAAGGAATGAAAATGGGGAGGAAAGTTTGTCACCTGAACCTTAACCACTGGCGCTCGGCCTGTTCGTCCACCTGTAATATTGATGTTTCTTTTGAACCGGAATAGGAAAAAACTTGAAATTAATACAATTTATATTTAATAAAAAAGAAAATAAAAACTAGCTTACTAATAAAACATTATAATAAAAATTAATAATAATATTGTGTCTTTGTATTGGTTAAGATAATTTTCTAAATCAGTTATTAAGCTTATAATTATTTTTTCATACAAATTTGTTTTACAAAGCATGGAGAGAACGCTACGCGCTGAGCATCTGAATTCGGATGAGACGTCCGTGGCGCGTCGAGTATGACAGGCAAGTCGAGTATAGTGTTGCCACTTTCAATTCCTGGCCTATTTATTCCATAGGACTCAGGAAATTCAGAAATTATCAGCCATGTAGTGGCTAACTGGCAAGAGTTTGCGATATTGTCTTATGATGCTAAGTGTAACGGAGACAATTTCACCATTGTGGCTGAGTACGTACTCTATCTATATGTTACAACACTCGCCATGGGATACTATATTTCAACTGGTAGCCGCGAGGCAAGTATATAACTATAACATGTTTTCGAAAAGTACCAGAATGGAAAGCTCTATGGTAAATTTGGTACTGAAGGTCGACCTATAAAACGATTACGATAAACGGGGCAAATTTAAAAGGATTAAAAATAAACCTATTAGTAGAATGTTTGTTAAATTTATATAATACACGTTTTACACGGATCCCAAAAACCTCCTGGTTCCTGAGGGAAAGTCCACGCGGGCGAAGCTGCGGGCAAAAGCTAGTATACTATATAAATACTAATATATATATCCAAAAAGTGAAAACGATTAAGCTTAAAATACGTTTACATTTTTAATATGTTGGTAATATTGTAAATAAAATACTGCAAATTGGCATAATACTGCTACTAGAGTATCTAATAACAGTAATTTATTTGTTTTCACACTTACATATTTACCTACTCGAAACATTTTGATATTGATCAAACACTGAAAAACATCTGTAAATTAATTTCCCTCTCAAATACACAATATATTAAGATATCAGCAGCTAATTATTCTATAATTTTCGTCAATTTCAATGTAAGTATTTACGCTTATACATATTTTGTCGAAGCATCGATCTTTTGACTTTGGTTATTTTATTATTACAAGCTTCAGCTTTCTTACGGACTTTCTTCAGTTTTCGGTTTGTGTCTTTATTATTAATCAATGAGATTCATTTTCTGCCCTTGACCAAAAAGACTATTTGAATCCGAATTAATAAATCATCATAATCCCGACCAGAAAAACTAAAAAAGGGCACCAGACTGGATAAGTTTATATGGAAACATCAAACAAAAAGTGTTCGAGCATGCAAATAAGTACGGTCTACGTTATGTTGCGACCCGTCCATAACACGGATAACAAATACGAATTATTACCCTTATTTCGCATGTTTACCAACATTACGTTCTAAACTTGATATGATACATGTAAAATGCAAATACAAGGGTGCAGCAAACGAGATCTTGGCGGTAAATATGAGAGGCTGTTGGTGGCATCGCCTAACATAAATAGTAGACGTAACTCATGTGCGCCGGTCGCTGTCCCAGCTACCGCCGTCGCTTTGGGACAAAAACACCCCTGGTACTGAGCTTTGATTTTAAATTTTAATTTTATGAATCGTTGTATTTGCATAACACAATATGTTTAGCTCGGGTACTTTGTTACTGTGGTTATTTATAATTCGTAGCTTAAGCTGTTGCGTATTTTAAATGCACTTTTGTTCTATAATAAGATACAATTCTCAATTAAGTTGAACAAAAGTTGCGAGCAGCTTGTTTTAGAACAAGCTAACCATAAAATGTCCATAGTTTATTTGCATTGTGTCTATCCTATGTCTATCCTATAAATGAGGATAGACACAATGCAAATAAGCTGAATCTGCTGAATATATAATATCAACATTTACATCAGCTGATTAATAGCCACAAAATCTAAAGAGACATAACAAGAAAACTAATCGGAAAATGGGAAATTTATTTGAATTAATTAATGAACTAATCGAAAGTTTCTGCGATCTAAAAAATCTCAAACGTCAATATAATTTTGATGATTCTTGTCTTACAAAATGTAATTCCCTAGGATTACTTTCAGTAAGTTGCGTAACTAATGAAGTAACTTGTGACACGGGTCGGGATCCTGGGATCGACGTAATCAAATTAATGAGAAAACTTCACTTCAATTTAGGGATTCCTACCTCAATCTTTGGGATATTTTGGTAGCGGTCAAGTCCGGTACTTGACCGCTCCATGTCCTTACATGCCTTTATAGGGCGTTTGCTCACGCCACAATTATATTGACAAGTAGACTGATGGCCAGGGTGGTGGAGAGCCTATGAAAAACAAGAGGCGGTAGCTCATGAATGAATTTGTTTTCCTTGCTTCCAACAATTTATTAAAATAATTAACAGAGAAATACTATCCATGGAAGAGCTTGTAATATTTAATTAAGTGAGGGGAAAGCCCTCAAAAAGAATATGCAAATTTCCTTAAATTTGAATTTATTAATTTTTACTCTTTAGATTATTTTCTCATCACATCTGATATAACATCATTGTAAAACGTGAACATTATTACCAAACTAGCTGTACCTGCGAATTTGTTCGCGATTGCCGTACCTGCAAACTAATTATTCACATTTGAGCACTGTTTATCTCATATTAAGCAACGCTGTGAGCTTTATTGAATTCCATTCAGTAGTTTTGGAGTGATGCGCGGACGGGATACAGACAGACAGACAAAAAAAATACAGTTTTGGCATCAGTGTCAGCTACAGAGTGCTCAAAGTTTATTTTTTCAAATATCTGCCATGTCCAGAATTTGATCTGTTACAGTTTTATTATAAGTATAGATAAACACTTATTAATTAACAAATCCGAACTATTATAATACCATAACACCTGTATGTTCACGAAGAGTAAAGTCTCAAAAGTAGCATTTCGCTATTTGCGATAAGCCCTCGAGGATGACATAGAGGCAAATTGATACTTATCACAATTTCATACTCCATATATACTGTTGACTGAGAATTGTTTGCCAGAATATCTCAAATTACCATTTAGTAAAAAACACAGCATCTTACAGAGTTGTACACGCAAACTGACAGTGACTTCGTAATAGATTTGGTTAGGCATATCAAATGAGGCCTCGCTAACATTGTCTCTGAAATATACGATGCCTTTCTTTGTGATACGATACCTAAAGGTACTTATATTTTATTTATTTATTGGTTTTTGATGATGCCAACTTCATGTTAAGCAGTAACGTCTGCCTATAATAGATGCGTTGCGTAGCCAGTGACGAGCTGCACTGCGTCCATCACCCTGAGACATACTCGTACAGTTGTTTAGTCTCATGTCCCTATAATTCATAACTACTTACTGGCTCATAAGGACTGCTGCAGGAACTCACTTTTAGGTGCTTGGTATCACCGTTGTACCGTTCCGAGGTAGGCTGAATATACACTTATTAAAGAAATTGTAAGGAGTAAATTTTCTCAACAGTTAGTTCAGTAGGTACCTAATTTAATTCTGAAGTTGGACGTCCGCTGCACCACTCCGAGTTCTAATCATAAATTCCACTGTTATAACATTTAACAAAGTTTCCTGTCAGCGTCAGAAATTGGCTTCAATTTTATGTTTCATCTGTTTTTCTGAAGTCACTTTAGTAAATGCTTACACAGCTGTCTAAAACAACAAACAGTTATATTTGTTATACCTACCTAGCTTAATGCCATCGGTTAATTGCGTGACCTTAAGCTAATTATTTTGAAGCAATAGTGGTCCAGTTGTAATGAAACTGCCTGTAATGAACTGCCGTGATCCTAAGGCATGTCTTATTTGTAGCTTCGTATATTTCACCCTAATGTAGAAAATCTGTCACCAAGCACCTATAATGTTTCTAGCAGCGGTCCATCCTTCTTCCTTTACTAGGTTTAGTATGCTCAAAAGAAAAATACGAATGCTTTAGATAGAATGCTAGCTTACCAGGAATACATATAAAATCTTCCAGGATAATAATACGCATAAACACACGATAACCCACTAAAAAAACGATTAATTACATTCTATATCGCTATTCCCAAAAAAAAAAATGTTGTGGAGTATCGTATGTCCCTCTAGGTATTACTTACTGTTTCAGCCGGATTGTCCACTGCTGAACACAGCCTCCCCCAATAAGCAGGTATTTTCCATAATCCCTACGTTTGGCAGGCGTCTTGGGGATCGCAGTTTTAAGATATCAGTTCCTCAGAAACCGCTGCTACCCACCTTCCGCGATTTTACCTTTAGTCGCCTGTTACGACAGTCAATGTAGCAATGGGGGGGTGACATTGTAGCCCGGTAATCCACGCGGGCATTATATTATTATTATTATTTAGATATTATTACGTAAGAAGGGTATATTATATGTTTTTCTTTAGTTGTTAGTGTAGTGCTAGTTCGTAACTGAAACTAGATTTTAACAAAGTGAACCGAAGCAATTAACGAAAATGTTAGCTGCTAGACACTCATTAGGTAGGAACTTAAAACGTTTTCGTATATACCCCTTCTCGAAACTAGTAATTAGGTTTATAGGTACATAATATATTTAACTGTTAGTTTCTGATTTATTGTGTAAGTCTTATAGATGACAGATTGCGAACGGCAAATTGTTTACAGTAAGGCAGCGTATCCATCTGAGTTTTGCAAGCGAAATAAGCGGTCACAGAGAAAAAAAACTGTAAAGTATGAATTAAAACGAGGACGTTCATTTCAATTGGCTTTTATTTTGTTTCTCTTTCTTACCTACCTATCTTATAACTATACATCTCATTCACACGATCCCTTACATTCCGAACTACATTATTTTCTTTGCACTCTGCCTCGCATACGAATACTCCTTGCATTCTATCTCTTTCACACATCTTACGTTGCATAAACGTTCATGCTATACTTCTACAAGGTTACTGCTTACATGCCCTTTGAAATGTACAAAATTTATTTTTGAAAAAGTTTAATTTTTATTTCAATAACACTTACATGTTCTTTACAATAATATTAAGCGCCATGTAAAGTATGAATTAAAACGAGGACGTTCATTTCAATTGACTTTTATTTTGTTTCTCTTTCTTACCTACCTATCTTATATCTATACATCTCATTCACACGATCCCTTACATTCCGAACTACATTATTTTCTTTGCACTCTGTCTCGCATACGAATACTCCTTGCATTCTATCTCTATCACACATCTTACGTTGCATAAACGTTCATGCTATACTTCTAAAGGTTACTGCTTACAAAACATTTACAGGAAAAAACACTAAAGAGGAAAAAATACCGCTATAGAGGAAAAATACCACTTAAGAGAAAAATAAACACTAAAGAGAAAAAAAACACTAGAGTGGAAAAAAACAAGTGATGGAATCGCTTAATTTTACTAACTTCAGCGCAGCGATCCTATATGTGGATATTTTCCTATTACGCGTATTATTTTCTTCGTATATATCTGGTAGTTACGCAGCATAAACTTCCTTTACATACTAATATACTGTATTTTTTGTTATATACATATGGATCGATTCATCGTACTGTGAGTTGATTAATGATCAAAGCACGGACATTATTTATAAGCCTTGTACAAAAAAGGATTGTGCAAGATTATCAATTAAACAGGTATTTTAGTATACATAGTACCTTCTCAGTATACAGAAGCGGCCCTGTTACATTTGTATACCATGTTAAAGTATCTATTAATAAAAATAAATTACCCGATTTAGAATTAAATAAATCAAGCTGTGATCAAATATTCTCACTCTAAGTGGAAAACCGTTATAGTTTAATGGAGGGTTCTTCACCGGTTTCAAATTTATTGCTAGAGCAAATAAGTTTTAGAGTAGGGGATTTTTTAAATTTTTCAGTAGATTTATCGACGGCTATTTACTTTTACTAAAGTTTTTTTCATTACAGCTCCTCCAACATCATTTGAGAAACCTAACGGCCGAAGCAGGCCTGTATGCAGTCTAAATAGCTCACTAACAATTGGCAGCGTGCCTATAAAACTGAGTGCGTTGCCCCACTGGATCGCAATGCAAATTCGTTTTTTTTTTTTTAGGGAGTACATAGATGCTGACTACCGCTATACGGATGTTCAGCTCCACCGGGTTTTGGGCGAGGGGAGGCCCTCTATAGCCCAGGAGGAAGAAGTGCCGAAGGCACTTCTTCTGAGACGGGCGTATAAGGCGAAAAGCGCCTTATACCTCCGTCTCCTGCGGGCGCCGAAAACGCCACGCTACTATCAGGGGTGACAGCGAGCTCAAGGGCACCACTGTGGTTGGGACCTCGGCTTGTCTCGCTGCCGAGAGACAAAGGGGGAATCGGAACTAAATGCCCCGGTACAACTGCAGTGTTGTACCGTTGAGCATGGGCCCTATTGAATATTGCTCTGTGACTATTTGGAGAGACACTAATCGGGACTTTATTTTTGCCTCGAGCTCGCCGGCGAGCTCGGTGTTTGATGGTGTAACCTCTAATTACCGCACACCTGGGGATGTTACCGAGACGACTTGCGGACAACGCTAAAGCTGCCAACGTAATGGCTGCGATGGGGTCATCCGGGTCGTCCAATACCTGCCGTGGTCGGCGACGGAGAGGTTTGAATTATGGGTCGGATGAGGCAGTCGAATAGTTCGCTACCTGGACAACCAGAGGGTTCGGGTGGTGGGGGGCTCGATCAAAGTGTCGGCGGACGCAGCCCTTATTGAACTGCGCTAAAGAGGGAAGGTTTAGGTCGCAGTGCAACTCGGCGCTCCGGACGTACCAGGGAGCGCCGGTTGCCCTGCGAAGAAACCGGTTTCGGAGGGCTTGAAGCTTATGTAGGTGGGCCTCATTAGCATGACTGAACACTACGGATGCGTACGTCATGATGGGGCGGATGCAAGCAGTGTAAAGTGTTTTCCATTTACTAAGAGACATTTTACTTTCTTTACAGATTAAGGGACTAAGGCGACCCATGACAAAGGCCGCCTTGTTACGGACAGTATTGATGTGATCTTTGAGCAAATTCGTTAAATTGAACAAGCATAAGACAAATCATTTTGTTCGCATGCACACGCATCGACCAAGCGTCGACAATTGATCATCCAATAATAGCTTATAAACTAATAAAGCTAAAGCTTATTTTTACGAATAATTTTACAAAACGTACCAAGGCACGCTATGTAAAATGAATAAGAAAAACTGGCCCAATGCGGGTCGAACCTCGCTCTTTTAGCGTCCCGCATTACAACCGCCCGTAAACGAAAAAAAAGTTTGTTCATTCTGATCAAAGCTTCGAAAGTATATTATATCAATTAGCGTTTTCAGTAAGTGCTATGGTCGATTTTATACCGTAATTTGAGATGCCAACTTGTTTAGTTTTTGAGATAGATCCCGTAGCAAAATTAGTCTAAAATTTACAAGTTTTATTGATTTGGCCCCCATATATTTATTTCTCTAGATAACAAATAATATAGAAGATATATATGAAATTCACTCAATGATTTTATGACAATAATCACATATAAGGTACAAAAAGTTGTTATTGTGACGGAACAAGCTCGAGGCCCACCTGATGTTAAGCGGACTAACCTCTGCCTATAACAGATGCATTTCATCACAAATCACGAATTGCCCTGCGCCCGTCACCTTGAGATATAGTTGTTAAGCCTCATGTGCCTGTAATTTCACTGGCTCTCAAAGACTACTGCTGGAACACACCGTTAGGTGCTTGGTGACATATTTTCTTTTTAGCAGCTGTATACTCATGTGTGAATAATTGAATTTAATTTCGAATCCAATAGTACCAAGTCTTTGAGTTGACGTTCTACGTAAAATATCTAAATTTCAGGTTTGTAACTCATTCCATTTTCAAAACTATATACTTAATATACCTATATATACCGTTACATAAGGATAGACCGACAGACAGCAAACAGACAGCTGTGTCTCATGAACAGGGCTCCGTTCTGCCCTTTGGGTTATTAAGCTTTGGTTACACGATTAAGTGTCAAGTTCAAGACGAGATAATACGATACAAACCATACCTTCAATTTGATTTAATGTTAACTTCATACAAGTTTATCGTGGAATAATAACCCCAGTAGCAATGATTGCTGCTTAGGGGCAGCACGGTTCGAATACTGTTGGGAATTTGAGCTTAGCCACCTGCTGAAAAAGAATTTTGTGGCCTGAATAACTACCACTATCAAGAAAAAATAATTATATGTATTTAGGCAGCTGTTAACATCCACGACTGCATCATCATTCATTACCAACAGCTGAGATAGTTGTCAAAAGCATTAGCCGTACACATCAGCAATAAAAAAAAGCATCCTTAAACGTTACATTAAACATCTAAGAAGCTTGGTCTCATGTTCGTCTTCCCTATAACGTGGGCATTGAAGTATAAAATTCAAAAATCAACTAACATTTTCTAGCTCAGTGGTTTAGTCGCACTTCGCAAGTCTTTTGCTCGTGACGTGTTTGCTTTTTGCTGAAGAGATTTCAAATAAATTTATCGTGTTGATTCGACATTGTTTACACTTCAATCCTTTTAGACGTGTTTGAAGTTTGTTGGTATTTTTTGTAACGTGGGTAGAATTGAGGCCTAAAAGCATTTTACGTTTATATAACTCGAGTAGACGTGTGGAAACGAGAAATAATATAACGCGTTTACGAATTTTCTTTTCAAAGGAATTCGATATTAATAAATTTTTAATTTGTAATTTATTTCAGATATTTATAGAACATAACCTTACCTTACCTTATTTTTCATATGGCGAGTTTAAAATGACGTAGTCCGGCTAATATTGAACTATTGCCCGTGATGATTCACTTAGGGCAGAAGTTTTTGAGCAACATACCCGCTGTTATGAAGTGCTATTAAAGGCAATACGTCTATAAACTTCGGTTTAGTATTTAATTATTTAGTAATTACACTATCAATGGTTTAAACTGTGATGGTATCTTTATCATTATATCCCGAAGTTTCAAGAACTTTGCAGTGATTCATAGTCACGGAGCGATCGTTCAAAGTTGTTATAATTACTGGCTCGTCTTTAGAATAGGTATACACCACAATGTACCTTAATTCTTTTTTTATAGAGAGATATAGTTATTTTGAATAATCACACGAAATTTTATCTTACCGAAATCATTATAGTTTTTGAGAAATAAATTATTAAAGTTTTAATTTTAACCTTGATTACTTGTGTGCTTTGCACTTTTATTAATTTGAAGTTCACTAATTTGCGTACAGATGGCTAATCGTATAATTCACAGTCCAAGATAACAAAACATTTCATAGAATTTACAGCTAAACTATGTACTTGGCAAACCCTAATAGATTAAAAGTACTCGTCTGACTGTTCCTGACCGCGAATCATTCAGGTGGCTAAGATTAGGTCGAAAGGTGTGACAGAACCGAACCGGGGCACCCACCTTCCAAGCAGTATTGTCTGCCTTACCCGTAGAGTGTTTTTTTACAAGCCGAAAGCTCGGAGGGGGAGCGGCGCTAGACTACTCGCGGTGAGGAACAGCGCACGAAGCGAAGCCGGAGCGGCGGAGGCTAGATACCGAAGGCGTAGGTAACGAGAAGACTAAAGCGCAGCGTACCCATAGCGCCGGAGCTGTCATAAAATTACCTTACTATTTAATAAGACATTTGTGTCCTTTTCTTCTTGACGTTTCCGAGCTTGTGATTTGTGACTAACTATCAACATTTTTCATGAAGAAGAAGAAGCTAATTTATTATATTATTAAAACTTTCTAAGAGAAATTGTGGACTTAACGTAACTGTTTAAAATTAATTCGGAATAAGTTGATAATTCAGAACTAATAAGTAAAATTAATATACCAAACCAATAACACTCCAAAGTATTAAGGTTTAATCCTCCTACAAAGGTACTAAAAGGTTATCACTAACTATAGAAGGAATCGGTATTTATTGAGAGCAAGTAATAAATTTAATGATTTATGTAAGCGTTACGATATCGACCTATTCTGTACAAGCATAGCGTCGCGGCTAGGCGACTACTAAAGTGTTATTTTAATAATAATTATGTTAATTTTAACCATTAATAAGTTGTGGTCTTTCATGTTCACAATATTTATAATTACTGTATTACCTAGCCGTGAAGACCTTTAATTGGCTTCATGTTTTTGAAGCGCTCGTAGCGAAGTTTACTTAGCTGTTCTCAACCGATCAGCAAAGTTAAGCAACGTCGCCCGCGATCATGAGTTGGATGGGTGACCGCTAGTGACATTACTACTGAGCGTTTCCGTGTTTCGGAGGGCACGTTAAGCCGTCGGTCCCGGTTGTCGTCTTAAGGAAGTGGAAGAGTATTTTGCGAATGCCCGCCTGGCTAGCTACCACCCTCAAGTAGAAAATCTGTCGCCAAGCACCTAACGGTGTGTTCCGGCAGCTATCCTTGAGAGCCAGTTCTTCTAGGTTAGCCTGAATAACATCTTCGACCACATCATAACTTACCTTCAGGTGAGATAGTGGTCAAAGGCTAACCTATCAGGCATAAAAAAAAATTTAAAAAAAATTCTAAGTACTTTTATAAAATGATATATTGCTGTTGGTCTTCCTAAGATAAATAAATAATTAATTTAAAGATATTTAAATAGTATTAAAAAATTCTTGTTTTCTGTAACTCTCCTCCCCTCAGTGGGGAATACTACGCCGACTGACCCCCTCCCAATAGTACATAATATGTACATGTATGTCTAAAGTCATTTCTAATTCCAATCACCCAAGTATCACATATTATTTACAATATATTTACAAATGAGAAAGTTTGAGAATCAAAATTGAGAATGTTTGGTACTCTTTCCGCTGTAACGGATTAATTGATTAGCATAAAACTTGGAAGATATAAAGTTGAGGTCCTGAATGATACATTGAATACTTTTTATCATCATCATAATCATTTGCCATCATTGTCTAAGCAGGTAAAACCGCGGGGTAAAGCAAGTGTGTAATAATGATGAAAACTTAGTAAAACATATTTTTGTTGATTTCCAATTGCATTTACACTTCTATTCTGTTACATTCGTCAATATGGTGAAAATAGTTTCAGCATAATCTCATGACTACAGCAAAATTTTTAATGAAAATATTTCATAACCAAATTTAATAATATTTTAATGGTACCAGTCCAATACCTTTCTACAAAAATAAATTGGTCCAAATAAATCGGTCCACAATTCAACAGTAATCGGAATACTTACAGATATTTTTATCTGACACAAATGAATCGTAAATTATTATGATATTTCAATATTTTTAGCCTAATATTTTACACATCCTGAAATCATGACATATAAAAAAACAAGTGATTCTTTATTTCTCAATAATAATGCAAATTTGAATATTGATAAGAGCCACCTCTTCTGTACTTCTGACATTCTAACATAGAACGTAATATTATCCCAAAAAAAAATGGAACTAAATTGCTACCCTGACGAACAAAAAGAATCATCAATTTTGCTTTAAATTTCAATTCAACTTTCGGAGATTACAAGCGATAAAAGTAAGGTGTCATTAATTGAGATCTACTACCGTTTTAATATGTCGTTAAGTTTTTTAATTAAAACAGTGCTGTTTAAGTTGAAACATTAACCCTGGTTATGACATACACAGTTTTCTTATGACCAGAGTATATAAGCGAGCTGTTATTTCCATTAACCGCTTATCTGCAAGATTCATGACTAGCTCCGACTAAAATGATGGTCGTTAAAGAAACTGAATGCCCCTTACTCATGCTTAAACTTTCGCATACTCCATTTTCTTTTTGGAATTTCAGGCTATAAGCAGCGGTCTAGACACTCAAAAAGAAAGTTTTATTTTAGACGCTTTCAGCAGATCTATAAACAGTGTCGGTTACATGTTCATAAGTTATATTAAGTGGATAATTAAATAATAATAATGATCAAAAGGCAATAGCGTTTTATTATAAATTGTCAGACTTAAATGTTGTAGGCTTGTGTCTGATATTATTTGTTATAATCTAACTCATTACCTAACTATATAAGTTAGTAAGTACAATTTATTATGTTAATTTCTTTTATTATGAAACAATGTTACGTTTCATTAACACATTACCTAGAGAATACTGTATTGTAACCAAATAGCTATATATTTTCCAAGAATAGGAAGTATATTGCCAAATTATACAGCATATTTTTTATTATATCACATTTATCTGTCACAGTTCATAAACGACAAACCATGAAAATATCAGTAAATACCACAGCAAATTCACCCCAATGGCCGTTTCGCTTATTTATTATTAGAATTAACCTTCCTGCAATACATCGACCTACATAATATACAGCAGTTTTGCAGAATAGGTCTTCAAGCTTAACAAATTCCTGTGCATAATAAAAAATGCATAACAATATAATGGCTAAGAATTTTTTACACATAGTTCAGTGGAATTCTCAGAGCATAAAACCCAAAAAGGCTGAATTTGATTTTTTATTATATCAACATAAGTTGCATACAGCTGTAGTGAAGAGGAGGACCACTATGGTGGAGTTGCCATATTACTTAGTAACTTTATAGAAAAGCTAGTTAAGTGGGTACGGCGGAGTGCGCACTTTAAGTAAAATTTTTGTTTTGTTTGTATTTATACATATAATATGATAAGGTCACTACAGGGCTGACTTGAACATATTGGCCAAAAGTTAATAAACTCAAAGATTTTTTTAAATAAGTTCTTCAACTTGTAATTGTTCTATGTTATATATATCCCAAAGACGACGCGCGACTTTTCAGCAACGGTGATCAACGGTAGTTCCACATTGATAAGAACTTGAAATCAATCACTAAAACTTAATAAATAGTATGGATACTAGAAGTCTCTCGTACAGATGCCAGTATCTAATAAGAACAATTTGTATAACAATTAAACTCGTGACTACAGCTGCACCAAGTTTCCATACACGAACCCGGAGTTTGGGCTAAGCGCTAACTTCGACAGCTGTAACACGTAATCTAGCACTCGCGTACCCGCCACGAACTAGCTAAGTCGTATTTGCATTCGGTATAATTTATTTAAGTCGATATCACTGGTTTACCTGTAGATAATGGGTAGGTAGGGTTACATAAGCCTCGTAACTCATTGTGTACAGAACAGATTGATTGTTATGCTTTATTAAAGAATTTTAAGACACGGCAATCTCAGCTTAATAATCAGGAGTTTTTCCATTGAGTTTTCGTAAAAGAGGAAAAATGCGGTAAGGCTCCATTTCCTTTTTATGGCTGAGAGTAAGCGGCTTGCCTCTGGCCACCACCTCACCTGTTGGTAGGTAATGGAGGTCAAAAATATTGTTCAGGCTTACCTAGAATTACTTGCACTCAAGTATATAGCTGCCAGAACACTCTGAAGTGCTTGATGACATTCCTCTTTGAGGGTGGTAGCTGGCCTGGCGAGCATTTGCGAATGACCGCCACCATGCGGTGAACTTTAAGACCAAACGGACGGACCAAGGATGAGTCAACAAAAACCATTAGGTATTTATTCCAACAGCTGATTAAATTCCCTTCTGATTTGATATGACACAGTATATGAGGGTTTTTTTTTTATTTATTCTTTTCCAGCCCGGCTCCATGAAATTTATCGGATGAATAAGTTGTTCTGACAAAAAAGTTTCTTCTTGATAAGGTACTTAAAAAGAAACGATTTTTTTGTCAGTTTCAAATTTGTTATGTAACATTTTTTTTTTTTCGATATGCCAGATATACATTTTTTTTTAAGTTTGAAAACTTAAAAAAAAACCTACAAATCATCTCCATAATTTTTTTGAATTCCATGAGCTGTATCAAAACATTTTATTTTCTATGGAATTATTATTTACTAGCTGTACCTGCGACTTCGTTCGCGATTGCCGTAACTGCAAACTAATTATTCACATTTGAGCACTGTTTATCTCATATTAAGCAACGCTGTGGTCTGTGGTGAAGCACTCTTAGTAAAGCATAGCTCAGAAAGGAGCTTTTAGTGGGTTTGATTACTCCCAGCTTGTTTTTCCAGAATACAGTATTTAAGTAACTCATAGAGTTCATTCGCGGTTCGCACAATAAAGTTGTGAAAAGTAGGTACTTTGTGCGTTTCTTTGGAATTTCGATTATAAAATGGAATCTTTTTGCCGAGGCTCTCCTTGTTTGGCGGTAGAACGAACATATTTTAGATTGTACACTTCCATTGCGCAGTCTCCAAAATGTATCCGGCAAAAGATAGATAGTTAAAAAATTGATTGTGGCGAATGTTCCAGATTTTAGAGTTTTATCTTAGCAAGCTGGCAAATAAGGATGCCGAATGCCCGTGGGGTGCCGAGCTGCCCATGGGGTGCTAGACTGCCCGTGGGATTCCAGGCTGCCCGTGGGGTGCCGGGATGCCCATGGGGTGCCGGAATGCTCGTGGGGTACCGGGTTGCACTTGGGGTGCCGGGTGGCTCGTGGGGTGCTGGACTGCCCGCGGGGTTCCGAGCTCACTCGTCACTATTCTGACAAAAAAATAATAATTGAAATCGAACTTCGCGTTCATAAATTACAACTAAGTAACATTTTGACTTTCATCCCCTTTCCCGAGGGAACCGTGCTGAATTTCGCGATAAAAAGTATACTACAATAACGTTCTTCGTGGTATGAACTCAAATCGTGTTAAGTTTCATTGAATTCCATTTAGTAGCCCATGGGATGCTGGGCTGCCCGTGGGGTGCCGGGCTGCCCGAGGGGTTCCGAGCTCACTCGTCACTATTCTAACAAAAAAAGAATAATTGAAATCGGACTATGCGTTAATAAATTACAACTAAGTGTACATTTTGACTTTCATCCCCTTTCCCGAAGGAACCGTGCTGAATTTCGGGATAAAAAGTATACAATAACCTTTTTCGTAGTATGAACTCAAATCGTGTTAAGTTTCATTGAATTCCATTCAGTAGTTTTGGAGTGATGCGCGGCCGGGATACAGACGGACAGACAGACAGACAGACAGACAGAAAGACAGACAGACAGACAAAAATAAAAAAAAATACAGTTTTGGAATCAGTATCTGCTACAGAGTGCTCTCAATTATTTTTTTTTCAAAATATCTTCAATGTACAGAATTGGACCTGTTACAGTTTTATTATAAGTATAGATTATTATTATTACTCTCAAAGTTCACGAGAAGCGATTCAGAAATGCGACCTGTAGATACACCGGACATACGAAAGCATTTTGTGTAAGATGAAGCAGAGACGGTTCGCTCGCAGTACGAGCTCGCTAGGTCAGTCAAGTACTTTTGCCCTACAGGCTGAATCAAAGAAACGATAACGTATCTTCTAATACCTTTCCAAATAATCTTTTTAAGTGATTATGTAATGGAACAAGCATGGTGTTAAGCGGTAACCCATGCCAAAACCAGATGGATTTCAGCACAAGTAACGAATTTACACCACCCATCACCTGTGACATAAAGTTATGAAGTCTCATATGCTTGTTATTTGACCGGCATCTTTCACACCGGAACACAATAATAGGAACTTCCTACTTGGCGGTAGACATAGTTATGGTGGCAGTACTTCTCCGGACGAACTCGTTCACAACGAGTTCTAATGCTACACGGGATGGAATTTCATAGTAACTTAATAGGTTTCCGGGTTTTATACATATTGTAGCAGTGATAGCTCAGTGGCATTGGCTATGGACTGCCGCGCAGCAGGTCCATGGTTTGAATCCCGCCGCAGGCTTGAGCTTCACCGCATGGTGGAAGGGCATTTTGCGAATGCCCGCCTGGCTAGCGACCACCCTCAAGTAGAAAATCTGCCACCAAGCACCTAACGGTGTGTTCCGTCAGCAGTTCTTGGTGAAATTACAGGCACATAAGACTTAACAACTATGTCTCAAGGTGACGGGCGCAGTGCAATTCGTGACTTGTGACGAAATGCATCAGTTATAGGCAGAGGTTAGTCCGCTTAACATCAGGTCTCGAGTTTATCCTGTAACATTTAAAAAAAAACACGTAGTAAATTAAATAACTAAATTCCTTAGCTCATTTATTGAAGTTGCTTTATTGCTAATTTAATGTCACCATGTCTTCTCACGCACCAATCGACAGAGGGTTTAAACTTTACTTATACCCAAGTCGAATACGGACGGTGCATTTCGTTGCCTTTCGCTTTTGAAAATCTCATTGGGAAACACATAACTTTTAAAATGTAAGCGCTATACGAAATACAAAAAGCAAACTGTTGTTTTTGTCGGGTTAAAATATTTCAGAACAATAAACCAGTTGCGGTTAATGAACGATCACGAATAGGTTGTAAATAAATTTATGTCTGGAAACAATTAATTGTCTCTTTAATACTATTCTCTGTTAATATCATACACGTGATTTAATTAGTACAATTTTCAATACACCTACGTAGGTACCAATTATAATTTTCATGCAAATTATTTTAATGCAAATAAATTAAATTTTAACACTTTATTACAGTCGTGTGTTTGTGCGCAATTCATAACGTAACTATTCAAGTACTGTAGGAGGGTATAATGAGCAGACGACGGAATAAACAACAGTCGGCCTTAGAATAAAAAAACTACGGTCCACTAAGTATAGTATATATTGTATATTTTCCCAATATTACATATACAGCTAGCGATTTACACGTATATCAGAGTCGATCGAACAACGAAAGGCCACTTAAGAGTGAAGTGAGCACTATACGTGAGGTTCTATACGATCTGAAGTTGTCTGTTGTTGTGAGTGAAGTTAACATCGAAATGTCTCTTAAATTGGACGTAATACAACGTTTGCGTGTTTTAAAAATGCACATCGCCATCTAGCGGCGTCCGCGTGAAACAAACTTAACCATAAACAAACATTTATGGTTTGAATCTGCGTAGGTGTCGTAAGATGGCGCTGCACATATTGTATGAATATTCGTAGGTGACGGCCTGTTAATTGTGTGGTGTTACAGTCTCCCCGATCAATTCCGAAGGCGTCCCGACGAGGTAAAAAGATAAGGTAGGCAGTCACTATTTCTTCTTGGGACGCCCTCTGCCTCTGCGGCTGGATGCATCATCTACTATTGCTGTAGTCGGAACAGTACATTTCTTTTTAGGTCTTCCTTTTTTTTCTTAGAGGATGAACAGGTTCAGGAATCAACGTCTGTTGGCCTACAAACGGAGTTAGAGCAGACGTATGGTACGTCCCCATGGGCACAGTTGGCGTACTAGGGTTTGCAACAATGTAAGAAGTGGCCCCGTGTTGCTTTAATATTATATATGGGCCATCGCTTTGGGCCGAAAACTTTGCGCTAAACCCTTTGGTTGCATTGCTGATTGGATGTAACGTTACTAGAACGCGGTCTCCTATTTTATACTTCGGGCTCTGTCGTTGTCGCTGATCTTCGTAACACTTCAGACTATGTTGTGCAGATTCTATGTCAGGATAGGTCATCTCCAGAGCATTACTGACTGCCTCTGAGACGAGTTCACCTGGTATTGATTCATTAAACGTGTTGAAATCTTCGTCGTATAGTTCGTATATCACTGGTCTTGAACGTGCATCTGTATGAACGTTAACCGTGCAGAAATCCAATTGTTCGGTTTTGATTTTATATTTATTTGTTGCCGAGCAGGTGGGACAGTTTGTCCAAACAACTCCAGGTGCACCACATCCGTAACAAGATAACTTGGGCTGTGATGGTGACGGTGCTTGTATGTTCACTTCGCTCGTGGTGGCATTTGAAGAGACTTCGGGTGCTTGTTGATATTTTATTTTCTTAAAACAGTTCTCGGTTAGATGACCAAAAACTTTACAAAACTCGCACATTAGCCTTCCTACCTGTTCACCAATCTGGCCCGGTGGCTTATTATTTTGCTTCTCCATATTGAGTTGTTCTACTTCACGTGCTGTTTTTAACAAACCATCGTACGTTTTGAAAGTTGTTCGGGGTATACGTTCCCGTAAGTTTATATGTAACAAATAATAAATCATGTCTAGTTGCTGCGTCTCGGTATGTTCAGGTCCGGGTAATAATGAAAATAACTGACGTTTCGTAGCGATGAAGGACTCTGTCATGGTAGTTGCATGCTGTTTAATGCTCATGATTTCGTTGTAGATCATGCACGCTGGTTTCTTTGGGGCAAAGGTATATCTGATATGATCTTCAAATTCTGCCCAGGTTTTTATTTTCCCTTTGATACCTTGCCACCACTTTCCCGCGTCCTCGCGTAGCAAAAGCGGTAAGCTAGCCAGTGCTTCAGTATCAGTGATCTTCTCTATGTTCATAAACACGTTGATAGCCGAAAGAAACGCTTCCAACGTCTCTGAATCCTTGCGGCCATCATATGTATGTTGGCAGAAAGCCAGTGTGCTACGTCTGTTAGAGCCGAGAGTAGCTAGAAGTTCCCGAAATTGGGCGTCGGATAGTGCCATATTTCAGTTTTCCTTTAATTTTGCCTTAATTGTAGTCGTCCGCCCACTCCTCGTTACAACAAATTTAGGTTGATTAGGTTCTTTATTTGACCGAGTCGCCAGCGTGTCGTCTTCGGTCTGGTTCCTGGAACTACTTGGTTGAAGCTTGAGGTGGTCCAGGTCTTCTTGCCCCACGTTGGGCGCCAGATGTAGGAGGGTATAATGAGCAGACGACGGAATCAACAACAGTCGGCCTTAGAATAAAAAAACTACGGTCCACTAAGTATAGTATATATTGTATATTTTCCCAATATTACATATACAGCTAGCGATTTACACGTATATCAGAGTCGATCGAACAACGAAAGGCCACTTAAGAGTGAAGTGAGCACTATACGTGAGGTTCTATACGATCTGAAGTTGTCTGTTGTTGTGAGTGAAGTTAACATCGAAATGTCTCTTATATTGGACGTAATACAACGTTTGCGTGTTTTAACAATGCACATCGCCATCTAGCGGCGTCCGCGTGAAACAAACTTAACCATAAACAAACATTTATGGTTTGAATCTGCGTAGGTGTCGTAAGATGGCGCTGCACATATTGTATGAATATTCGTAGGTGACGGCCTGTTAATTGTGTGGTGTTACAGTACTAATTTATATTTCCATGGCTTAATCCTAATGTAGGTACAAATACTTATGGCAGTATTAATAGTTAAACAATATTTATTTACTTATAATAACGGACATACCATTTACAATAATTAAACATACTAAACTTACATATTTTCAAAAATTAGAGTAGGTCATTCAATCAACAGATTGCATTTTGCGAATGCCCGCCTGGCTAGCTACCACCCTCAAGTAGAAAATCTGTCGCCAAGCACCTAACGGTGTTTTCCGGCAGCGGTCCTTGAGAGCCAGTAATTCTATAGGTTAGCCTGAACAACATCTTCGAACACATCACTTACCATCAGGAGAGATAGTGGTCAAAGGCTAATCTATCACGCATAAAAAAAGATTATAAATTACAATAATTTAATTACAATAATTATTAAATAAACATAATAAGTACAACATTATGTGAATAAGAATTTGGTATTAAAATTAAATGTTTTACACGTGGTTAATTTACAATAGTAGTAGACTCTACATACTCAGATTGTTCACAATAACTAAACCTGTTCATAAAATATCAATGAGTACGATAAATAATACCTAGATATTATTATATAGTATATATATATACTATAGTTCATAAAATACCGATATTCCAAGATCTTAACTAGTTTAGATTTTCTGACAAACCCCTTTATAAATGGTCTAAAAGATGGCTCCATGTCTTTATTTTCATGATAAAAAAGAACTGTTGTCTAGACGATTACTTACCCCACATGGAGTGCTAAAATAATTTATTGCGGTTACGGGTTCACCTGAAAATTAATTTAATTGTTTTCTAAGCCTCTAATTGGTTTCGGGTCAATCTTTTACACAAAACAGTTTTTTTTTTTTATATTGTTAGGTTTGCAATAACGCCTGCTATGCGGATTACATTACAAAATCACAAATATTCGATAGGAAAAATCCCGCACATGGCTTAAATTTTTCCTATCGAATATTTGTAATTTTGTAACAAAACAGTTATATTTCACGTTTGTAGCTCATTCTGTTTACAGGCTCAGACCCGTAATATACTGAAGGACATAAAGCCATGCTACTTGATTTAAATTGATAAGTAACACAGTTATTTTACAAAAGAAAAATATGAATATACCTACATTTACAAATTTTTAGATTACGACTTTTCTCAGCTCGAGTGGGAATCGATTTCATTAACCACTGGGCTTATCGAGAATCGCTCGACTGAGCCGAAATTTTGTGCTAGAATTGTATTAACTTATCCGTCGTAGGTGACGGTACGCGGTCATCAACCAGACTACTTGACTTCATCAGGTCGAAAGAACTGCTTGACATAGGTAATTTTCTGATTATTTTGATTTAAAATTCAAGCTACTCAAACGATATTCATGAAATTTGATTCTGAAAGTATTCAGTAATAAATAATTTTCAAAATCAGTGCATTAATATTTTTTATTTCTTTTTAAGCTCTATTGTTTTTGACCACTATCTCACCTGATGGTAAGTGATGATGGTCGAAGATGTTGTTCAGGCTAATCTAGAAGTACTGGCTCTCAAGGACAGCTGCCGGAACACACCGTTAGGTGCTTGGCGACAGATTTTCTACTTGAGAGTGGTAGCTATCCAGGCGGGCATTCGCAAAATGCCCTACCACCATGCTATAACGACTGCCATCCTAAGACAACAACCTGGACCGACGACCTAACGTGCCCTCCGAAGCACGGAAACGCTCAGTAGTAATGTCACTAGCGGTCACCCATCCAACTCATGACCGCGAGTGACTTTGCTTAACTTTGCTAATCAGTTGAGAACAGGTAAGTAAACTTCGCTACAAGCGCTTCAAAATTAAATTACGGAGTTATGCGGTAACAAACATAAAAAAAATGAACTGAGACCCCTTTCTTTTTTTGAAGTCAGTTAAAAGTATGACTGTTTGGCATTATTAGTTAGTAAAATAAATAAACAAAGGAAAAACTCGTCTTTTTAGGTTGCCTTGACTTTGGTACTCAAAGAAAAACATAATATTTAGCAAAACTCTACAAAGATGTCACATATCCATTTTCCCGCAGATTTAAGCCTCTTTGTGGTGTGGCACGAACATTTTCTAGTCGAAAAGCCTTGCTTTAAAGAGGTTTGACATTTTATGTGTGTACACCCTATAGGTAGGCTTTATTTTATACTTACATATATAAAACCACGCCTCTTTCCCGTTAGGGTATACAGAGACCACATATTTATATTTACTACGATCCTTACATATATCTTTCGCTACATCTACACTCTTCAATCCTTTCATACATGAGCGTCGGTTTAGGGTACTCCTGACCTGGCCTTTTTAGGGTTCCGTACCTCAAGAGGAAAACTCGGAACTCGTATAGGATCACTTTGTTGTCTGTCTTTCTGTCATGACCCTTTTTCCTTTAGCTGTGAAAAAATCAAACTTCTAAGCCAACGCAATCAAAAGATACAGCCGTTTATGACGCAAATTTTCGACACTCGCAAGGGAGTGAAAACTGGGTACTTCCCGTGAACTCAGAATTTTGAAATTTGGTACGAAGCAACTTCTTATACCACAAATAAAGGAAAAATGCGAAAAGCATACATTTTTATTTCTCATCATATACAAAAACTGACAATGCGACAGTCTTCCTGGGAATCAGAATGGATTCTACTTTACAGTGGGATCCACATATACATGATCTATCGAAGACTTAGCATCTGCAGTTCTTAGAATAAGACAGTTAACAGACGTAGCTACGGCTCGCCTAGTTTATTTCGCGTACTTCCACAGTATTATGTCATATGGTGTATTGCTGTGGGGAACTGCTGCAGAGATAGAGACAATCTTTATCCTACAAAAACGTGCATTTCGAGCCATATATAAAATGGATCCTAAAGAATCTCTGAGGGATCTTTTTGAAAAAAATTATATTTTAACTTTACCAAGTCTCTATATGTTTGAAAATATTATGTATGTTCGTAAAATTTTGAGTAAAATTTAATTACACAGTGACAATCACGATTACAATACTAGGAATAAAGATAAAATAGCGGTGCCAGGTTTTAGATTAGCAAAGACAAACAAAATGTCCTTCTTAGGTAATTGTGTACGGTTTTATAATAAAGTTCACAAACATATTACAACGCTCACAGAAGAGAAATTCAAGTTGCACGTGAAAAACATATTGATTAAAAAATCCAACCACACAGTTTCTGATTACTTAAACAATATGCCTGGACATTTCCGCCTCTGCCAAGCTATTGCCTGTCGCCTACATAATTTAAACAAATATTGTAATAACTTTATTATATATAGTAAGTATGTAACACATTGTTAAAATATGTTTTAAATAATGGCCCCGAGGTTTTTGCTCGTTCTTCTCGCAGTGGCTCTATACAATTTTTTTGCTGAACGTGGCAGCACAATGTAGAATATTTCGATACTACATTTTAATTGACCTTCATAAGTGCGCGTCGTAGACGCCTAAATTAAATAAATGATTTTCACTTTGACTTTGTTAAAAATATTTTTAATCACATTAAAATGTTATGGATTTCATTAAGTAATAAAAATATCATAACTTTTACTTATATACCTACTGATTTGTATGGGACCCTCGTTGCGCGAGTCCGACTTGCACTTGGCCAGTTTTTTCAGAACGTCTTCAATACGATTTCGAAACGTTCGCCGGTCTTCCCCTTCTTACATTTCCGTTTACTTGTCCCATGTATACCTATATAGTCATTCTCATTTCATTCATTCTCTCCACTTGTCCAAACCGTCTTAACATACCTTTCTTGATTGTTGTCATTTCATCCTCATTCACAACACACCGTTCCCTTATTACACTATTCCTTATCCTGTCACTCCGTTTAAATCCAATCATGCTTCTCAATGCTCTCATCTCCACTGCATTTATTTTAATTTCATGCTTTTTCTGCCATACCCAACTTTCACTACCATACATTAGTATCGGAACCAACAGTCCTCTATGAACAGCCTTTTTAGACACTATCTGACTGTTCATTAACGCGTGCAATGATCCATTCGCCATGTTTCCAGCATTCACTCTCCTTGCCATATGGCTTTCTCTTACGTTGTCTTCTATCTGCTTTTTTATCTGTTTTGAGTGATCATTATGCTCGCAAATGAAATTGTAGAATAAAACTAAGTTGAGGTGCAAACGCTCTAACCCGCAACCGTGGCAATTACAATGATTGTACATGATCGTAAAATTCGCGATACTAGAAAAATATAATCATATTAGGTATCTTGAATATCTTTATGTTGAACACAAATTTACCTACATGATTACTCAGGTTACCCCTCAAACGATCTTAAATATTATATATAATGTTACCCGTTAAAATGTTTAAAAAGAATCAGATGTGTCAAAAATCTCATACTACATAATGTTCGTAACATTCTTTGAATATCGCAAATGTTACGATAAGATGCCAAAAAGCTATAAAATTTTAACTTTCCTGCCAGACGTGAGAGTTTACGTTAAAGTGTTATGTTTTCATTGATAAATATATATATATATATCTTCTCTCTCTCTCTTTCCTCTAGGTATTAAGTCAAGGAGCTTCGATGAATTTACAAAAATCTAGTAGTGTCATTTCTAAACTCCCTAGGGCGTGAAATAGAAATGTACCGTCCGCATATCCAATGCCTGAACAAGAGTAATGAAATTACAATTATTATTCTATGCTTAGTCATTTTAGTGTTAAAATAAAAAAAAACTTATTAAACCAAAAGTTAATTTAAATTAGAAACTTACTCTCCGCTTCCAGAGTAAGTATGAAGTAACTTAATCAAACTTTACTTAATTAGTTTTCTCTTAGCTTAAAAGTTGGCGCATAGCTTTCAACGTGATTCAATTAGATAACAATGCAAGTTAAAATTCCAAAAGTAAATAAATACAGCCAAGTACTATTCGGATCACACTCACAAACTGAAAGTTCCGTTTCAATTCAACATACAATACATTTGTTGTAAGTACATAGATATGTACCTACAAACTGCCCTATTTTGCGATGAAACAAACAAAAGTGATGATGTGGATGTAGTTGCTGGCACTTAGCGAAAGATAAGTAAACACACCATTAGGTGCTTGGTGACAGATTTTATAACCGATAGTGTAGGATCCAAAATGTATCTACTTACTTGTACCCATGCTATGAAGCTCAAACCAACTAAAGTAGGACTCAAACATACGACAACTTTAACCACGGAGCTATACCGCACCCTTACATTTAATTTATAGTAACTATAATAGCCGGTACATAGATACAATAATAGTTAGATCGGAGCGTGTGCCCATTTTTCGTTTTCGTGTAACGAAACAAAGAAAACTTTTTAATCCTACCTATGTTTGGTGCAAAGCGTTCAGGGTTTCAAACTTTTTGTAGGTGTTCCGCAACCACCGAGATAAATCTCTTTAGATAGCGGTCCTCAGAGGACATTATGTGGAAATATCGCCGGGTGATGGCGAAAATGAGCTCGTATGTTTCTGTTGGGAAAGTTATTTATAGAGCAAGATATCAATCGACGTTCCTGGGAGAATTGAACTGCTGCCTAAATAGGTCAGGTTGGAGGTCATTTTGTTTTAGATATCTACCTACCTACTTATTTTATGTAGATGAGCATGATTTTCAACCTTGTATGTACACCTTAATTATGGTTACATAAATAAATCATCCTTGCTTGTCATTGAGACATGTCATCGAGAATGAGATGGTAGAATTCTTAGTGAGAAAGACGTTCGGATAGGTATGTATGAGTAACATCGCCAAATGTAATCATCTGTGAAAATATGTAAACTACATTATACTGTTTCACTTTGGAAACTATCGCGAGTTTTATCCATATTAACTTATTAGTATTTATCAGTTACGCGCTGAGGCCCGTGCTCGTCGCTTCGCGCGATCGTGACTCCCAGACGAAGGACTTCTAAACAGTCCGAAACTGGTCGGAATCTTTCCGGTAAATATAACGCGGGTCCTAGCCGGCCTAGCCTAATAAGTTATTACATTATACTGTGTCACAAGTAAATACAAACAAGGTGTAACTTCAGTAATGCTTATGAGCAATCATAACCTGTAATGGTTGAAGATAGTTCGTCATATATATCTAAAGAGTAACGTGCATCCTGGCGCCATCTGGCGAAACTGGTCTCGCCTCATGCGCCCGTTTAGCTCACCACAACGACGGTATATAAAGCTAAAAAAAAACAAAAAAAAACCTAAGTCTTTGTTCATCAGGGATGTTATAAGACTCTAAGGGTGATAGATTTTTTCAAATAGGTCCAGTATTTTTGAAGTTTATTCGTTACATACAAAAATACAAATCTTTTCTCATTATAATAGGTATTATATTTTAGATATGAAACTATACTCGGAGCTATCTGACTTATTCACGTGAGTTATCCCGTATTTTTTTTTTTATTTTTTTTTGTTCCTGATAGGTTAGCCTTTGACCACTATCTCACCTGATGGTAAGAGATGTGGTCGAAGATCTTGTTCAGGCTAATCTAGAATTACTGGCTCTCAAGGACAGCTGCCGGAACACATCGTTAGGTGCTTGGCGACAGATTTTCTACTTGAGGGTGGTAGCTAGCTAGGCGGATATTCGCAAAATGCCCTACCACCATGCTATAACGACTGCCACCCTAAGACAACAACCGGGACCGACGGCTTAACGTGCCCTTCGAAGCACGGAAACGCTCAGTAGTAATGTCACTAGCGGTCACCCATCCAACTCATGACCGCGGGCGACGTTGCTTAACTTTGCTGATCGGTTGAGAACAGAAGTAAACTTCGCTACGAGCGCTTCGTCATCATCATTTACTATAATGAGTGAAAACCACGTTAGTTTTTATAATAAGTTTAGATGTGTTCAGATACATCAAATATGTATACTTCAGTATAGCTATTCTCATGTAGCGAGCAGTTGATAGATTATAAATATTTAATCTAGATCAATTTTGAAATAATGAAATATAACATATTTTTTCCCATCGCAGACAAATATAACACAGATGTGGAAAAACCAAGGACAAGAAAACAGCTGCTGTTTTTAAATATATTACCCATTATTGTTATGTGAGTGAACATTATTGTGTATCCTTAATTACACATGCCCATCAAAAAAAATTTCAATAAAAGTTTTTTTTATTTATATTTTGTATATTTTGTTATCGATACCTATCACTCTTATCGCGTATCTATGACACAACAGGGCCCCAACTCCCATCTCTTAATTCAGTCTTATTTTAACCTTACATCAAAAATTTTAATTTGCACTACCACATGTCACTATAGTAAATTTACATTAGAACTTCAACGCGAGAACATGCATTGAATCAAGACATTTGTGCGATAAAGATAGCGCTATATGAACGTTGTTGTTTCGTGACGGCCACGGTACGAATCTTAGTATTAATATTTTAAGTTTGAAATAATGATGTTAGTTCTCCATAATAGGTTTTAAAAGGTGGGAGTTGGGCCCCAGGGCTCTTTACTGTCTCTAATACCAAATCCTAAAAATGATGAAATACTTTCTCAACGGCCTCATTAATTACGTATACTATATACGAGAGCATTCCCAGAAAGAGCTGGCATCTGGCAGGTGACCGGTCATAAAACCAAAGCAAAATCTTAAAAAAGGCGGTTTAAACATTTGTAATTATAAATATATCGTAACTACGTTTGTACGGAGAGCACTCGCAAGCACTATCCTTGTCCCTTGAGGAGAAAAACTATCGCCTAGTGTTCTTTTCAGTGAGAATTGACAGCCAGTTGCTATTCTGGTTTAAACCTGTTTACAAGCCTAGGTTAGATGTATGATAAATCACTATATATATTTTTAAATATTTTCGAAAATGTAAATTAATGTTTTCTTATTTTTTTAAATTATTATATAGGTATGGATTTCCGCAAAGTAACGCCTGAAACTATTCATTTAAACCAAAAGTTTCTTTGTAATTTTGAATTTTCGCCAAAAACTTCAGCGTTTACCTCAAACCACGACAGTAATGGTAAATGTCGTTGACAACATATTTTTTCTTTTTTGCTCGTTAGATGTGGAGTTATATGAACCTAATATAACTGTCAACCTGCAACAAGAGGGTATAAAAAGTCTAATAAGACTTTTACGACGAGTCAAAAAACCAATTTCACTGAATTATTAACTCATAAATTCTCCTGAAAAAGATCAGTGACTTTTTGCACAAGGTTATCGTGTACCTACGATAACTTTCAGATCTCTCACTATGTAATTAAATCACAATATAATATGCTCAACGTGTGGGTGTTTGTAGTAATCATTCCTTTGCCGTCTACCCATAAGTACTTACAAAAATTCCGACAAAGGCGAGTTGGACACGCATCGGTTTGCAATTGGTGTGCGGTAGCCTCACAGCACAGAATATACCAAAAAACTTAAGTATTTGTTATTATACGTAAGATATTGGACTAATAATCAAACCATGTTTAACACTTGCATATATTGCCGGTTTTACAAATGCTTCCGGTGTCTATATCTGTCACTTTTTCATACCATTCATATTGTTTTCCATTTTATCCAAACGATTTCCACTTACATACAAATATTAACTTAACATAAAAAGAGATGATTATACTAATATATAAGTTTTATACCAAAACATGATGATAGAGCAAAAACAAATAACACAAACGTTTCCTGCTAGTACAACCTTTTATTTTTATTTTTATTATTAATAATACAAGTATTATTTGTCAGCTAAATCGCCATACTTACACATATCCTGTAAAAAAATCAACTGGCAACCTCTAATGGTTCCGTTATGAAGCGCTCGTAGCGAAGTTTACTTAGCTGTTCTCAACCGATCAGCAAAGTTAAGCAACGTCGCCCGCGGTCATGAGTTGGATGGGTGACCGCTAGTGACATTGCTACTGAGCGTTTCCGTGCTTTGGAGGCAGCCGTCGGTCCCAGTTGTCGTCTTAGGATGGCAGTCGTTATAGCATGGTGGTAGGGCATTTTGCGAATTCCCGCCTGGCTAGCTACCACCCTCAGGTAGAAAATCTGTCTCCAAGCACTTAACGGTGTGTTCCAGCAGCTGTCCTTGAGAGCCATTACTTTTAGGTTAGCCTGAACAACATCTTCGACCACATCATCACTTACCATCACGTGAGATAGCGGTCAAAGGCTAAACAATGAGGCATAAAAAAAAAGAGGGCAACACACGGACTAAAAAACGAGGCTTAGTATTACGATGCCATTTTCTAGTACCGAATCTTATAAAATACGTTAGTGTACTTTAGTAAGTGTGAAATTGTATTTAAAGAGTGCTGACTTAGATAGGTACTTCCATTTTATGAGCTAGAAGACGGCCAACTACGATATCATCAAATAACACACTGCAACAAAGAAAAGATAGATGGAACTTTTAGTGTCCCAGAAAGTCGCAGGGCAAAGCTAGTCACGTATAAATTTTATCACCCCTAAAATATATAGAGGGGAGGAATTTCTAAAAGCCACGATTCATCGTAAGAACGGGTCGAAGTTGACGCGCGTTTTAACGGGTTGCTGAGCAAGTGAACACATTCCAAGTTGGCAGGCAGGTAAAAGTAAACTTCAATTCGCTAAAAGCAAACTGCAAAAGAAATATGTAATTATGTATCTGCCTACAATTTGTGATGTTGGTTAATAGTTATTTCATTCGTCAATATTTCATACCATTTAAAAGCTTATATGCAGGGTAGGTAGCTACCACTTCATTAGTTAGGGTTCACCGGGTAAAGCCTCTAACCTAGTTTCTCCACATTGGTGGAGCACAGGATTTCCCGTTGAGTTACACGCACGCACACACTGCGCGCGCACACACACACACACACACACACACACACACACACTCACACACATTCCCTAAACCGACCCACCTAGAAATATATAAAGTTTATTATAAAAGTTTATTGTATTGCAGATAATATGCATATATATATATAAAATTTATATGAAGTCATTAAGTATATAACTTTTATAACTTTGTAATTAATATATGTAACCATTAAAGTTATGGAATGGATATGGAAGAGCGAGATCTTCTGACACAATTATTTGTATATTTACTAGGTCTCAACCTGCCATATTTTTATTTAAGGCTACGAAATAAAGAACATTTTCATATTAAAAACTCTTTGTAAATGAGTTCGTTCAGGTAATTACAGCTACCCCACTTATTTCTACGCTCTTATGGGGGTCAATAACAAATTTTAATATTGAAATATTCTACAGTGTAGGTACTGCCAAGCTTCAGCTAAAAAATGTATAGAGCCACTGCGTGAAGAATGGAGAAAGGGAAGAAAAAGAAGCAAGAAACTCAGGGCCATTTTATTACTTAACAATGTGTTACAAACTACATATATTAAGTATAAAATTATTACAATATAGGTCACAGGCAATAACTTGGCAGGGCGGCATTATCCAAGCAGTTTTGTCTCAGTAATCACAAATAATCGTAGGTCACTGGCAATAGCTTGGCAGGGCGGCATTGTCCAAGCATTTTTGTCTAAGTAATCACAAATAATACTAGCGTGATTACGTTCTTCATCCAGACCACTTACCAACAGGTTAGATAGTGTTCAAAGGCTAGCCTATCATAATCAGCTACTAGTTATCAATAACTGGCGAAGTGCGAGTTAGGTTCAGCTCTTTTAAGTTCAGCATTAGAACAACCCGTAAAAACTGTTGGTTCATTTTGACTGTAGTTTAACAATTATAAAAAAAAACTATAGCCATATTTATCTTGCTTAGGTACCTACATGAACAATCCCGGATTTTCTTTAAAAATAACCTTTAATACATAGTAGATGTTTATTCGATATCGATTTGAAGCTACAAACGCTCCGAAGCGAAGTTTGATTAACTGATCAGCTAAGTTAAGCAACGTTCTAGCATATCCTTACTCCTTAGCGACTCTATGAAGTTTTTAGAGAAAATTTTGGTCTTTTAGAACTTCTGGTGATTAAGTACTTAAAATGGTACAGATTGACTCGTGACATACAGAAAGTACGGCAGCTATCTTTCTCAAACTTGAATGAGGTTTTCAGTCACTATTCCTTTTTTTTTGCGATGTTAACTTTATTTGCAGACGTTTATGGCCTACCAGAGCAAGGCAGATCTTGCATCACCACTCGACCGCTTTTGAATACTTTGTACCACTCACAAGCATGTGTTTTTCAACGTCAGCCTTCTATAACATTTTCAGTGAAACCGAACACGAAATTCAGTTGTCAACAAAAAATTTCTTAAATTAGCGATGCAAAATTTAAGACAAAGTATTTGTTCGATGTTTTTGTCTATTATGAAATTCGCAATACACGCAAGATAAGATATACCTTACTAAAAACAGCACTGTTTTTAAACTAAATAACGGATGCAGATTCAAACAAGCGCTGTGCCCGCAAAAAAATTGAAAACGGACAACTGTTTTATATTTTTTTTTTGCAGCCAATCTAACTACAAATAATATTGAATTTGGCACCATAAACAAATCATCCATTCCCGATACTTATTTGATTGAATGTTGGTATATAGGTTACCGACTGTGGCCTTTCGGTCTATTAATAGCTTTTTTTTTACTTCACACTGGCGCCCTCATAAACAGAATTAGTGAAAAGCCTAAAATCTTCATAATACTTACACACTAACTTGAGAAAGTCACATTCATTCTGATAAAAACTAGTTCTTTTAACTTATAATAATAAACACAAACGTAGTTGTAATTTTATTTCTTTACAACAAGTAACTATATTACAAAAAAAAACTGTCGACATTTTATTGTGTTTATAACAATGGTTACAAGAACCAAGCCTAAGATGGGGAGAGCGTCTACCACCCGGGTTAGAATGTCCCCTCCCCATCTCTTCCCGTGGATGTCGTAAGAGGTGATTAAGGGAAAAATACGTACCTTCTCAGAAACTGTAATCTTATACTGAGATCCCCAAGCCGCCAACCAAACCCTTAATGGGGGAGCCTGAATTCAGCGGTGGACAATCCGGCTGATACTGTACCTTCTTTTATACCTAACTCTAAAAAACTACTTATAAAAAATATAAAAAGAACAATTTCAGGTGCGAAATCTTCACTGTAACGTCGGACGGACGGACGGACAGATAGGCAGACAGACAACTATCGTTTATAGAGTTAGTTTTGTTTCGTGCTAATGGCCCCTAATTTGTGTAAGCATTTATTTTTAAAGAAAATAAAATATATAAAATGATACGTAGGTTCTCTGACAAGTGAGCTCTAAACGATGATAATTCACATGCTAGGTTGCAAAATAGTTTGTTACGGCTAGCCTTTTTGTATATATTTGAGCACTCCTAGAAAATAATTAAATAAATTACTGTTCCAATATTCGCCTTTGGCTCAACCATAAAATATCAAAATTTACGGTACATGTTTTTTTTAATTGGTCGGTACGTCATTAGGTTACGAGCAAACCACACGTGACGTAACATCCTCAGATATACGGACCGACAGTCAGCTCAGTTCTATTAATAACACTACGTTTAAGTCTATGGGGACGGAACCCTAAAAAAGACAAGTCCATCGGTATACAAGTACTTCCAATATCATCTGTAATAAGTAATTAGACATAATATGTAATACAGTAGGTACATATGAGTAGCTAAAATTTAATAACCATACCGTATAATACAAGTATATTCTACGTACCTATCTGCAGAATGTTTATCTCTAACCATACGTCTTTACCTCACAGATGCGGGGTCAGAACCCATACAATAGTCAATCAAATAGTCCGACCGACGATTATCCATTTCAGCCGAACGTCCTTGTCAAGTTCATTCCGCTCCCTCCATCCAAAAATACAAAGGCCGTATCCCTATGGAATATGGACTAAAGAACGGTAGGTATGTAGGTACCTCATTTACATAGATCGCCTGAAACTTTTGTACGAATCGAGTCCATCTGGTGAAAACGCGGTCGGCGTGAATTTTTAGGAGCGCACAAGTGTAATTGTTACTCAAGTGCTTAAAAGCTTTACTTTGGAAGGATTTCAACACGTCCGGAAGAGTAGAACTTTGATTTTAGAGCTTTGTTTAAAGTTAATAATCCCTCTTTGCGATTCTGCTTGAGGTTTGTTTGGGTTTTGTTAATTGTGATTGTGTGCTACGAAACTACTTGGTATTTTTATTTAATATTTTTAAATTATTTATATTGTGTATATAAGTAAAATCTAAAAGAATTCACTGTAATCAAAGAATATTATATGTATGTCGTTACCGTGCCTTTACGTACTCGTGCATTACACACATGCAAGTAAAAATAATTCCCCAACAAGCTGCGTGGCGTTTGTGACGTCACGTCGACTTAACAGGAAAATTAGGCAGAATTGTCACTAGATATATTTTTGTATATTTAAGTGTTTAATTAAAATATTAATTTGATGTTTTCATAAAATATTTTTAAAATATTTGTTATTATTGAATATGGATTTCCGCAAAGTAACGCCTGAATCTATTTATTATCCCCAACAAGAGGTTGAAGAGATGAAGGTTTCTTAGACGAACGAAGGGGTCTGGATGGTAGCGCGACTTGCACCCGGAACATTTGCAGTATCACATTGTATATAATGTGATTCTAGTCTAGATATTACCATAGTAAAATATGATATTAATTTTCGACTCGCTCGCCCAGTTATATCGCTAAGACTTTCGATCATAGACATATTTATGATCGAAGACTAAGACGAGGTGTTTTAGTGAAATAACTAACCTAACCTTCGGATAATATTGTTAGATTTTCTTTCCCAACATATAACAAAGTTGGTAGGTAAGTTACGTTTTAATTTACGGTCTTTTGTCCAACAGACTTGAAACCATCCAGAATATTTATACACAATAGAACTCAATATTCCTAGCTTAGAACACCCAACACGCTGAAATGGATATAGAGCAATACATAGTTATACATAGATACGACACATTTGTCTTTTTAATGGACACATGGTAGAGTTACCTACTCATATCAACATGACAAAGTATCTACCTACTCTATGAAATTGGAAGCTTTTGTGTAGGCATTGCAACAGTAAAAAGATTAAGGAAGTGTGGAGAATGAACGGAAAACCTTATTTATTTTCTTTATACTCAGGACATTCTAAAGAGCCCTGCGTAATAATGAAAACTCAACAAAGAGATTTGAACTTTCTATTCTTACAAACAAAGATTCAATTGGTCCGCAGTAAGCTGCTCCGTTAAATTCAATAGACGGTCTCTAGTACCAAAAAAGTCCTACTAGCATTTAGTTTAAGGGTAGTGGAAAAACGTAATATCTGTTGTTTCCGTTTGTACTGAAAACAGGGAATATTTTGTTTTAAGATAAGAAAAGGTACCCGAATAGGTAGACTATTTCCAAAATAGATAGGCACGACCCCTGTCGTCCCCGGCTTACGTAGAACTCATAAAGACGTAGTTATTGAGGCACTTGTGTACGTCCCTTCCGGTTCCTGCGTCGCGTAACCGTTTGAACTTAGCTATAATACATTGTATGTACGTAATTGTAATTACCGCAAAGTTTTGTTCAAAACTAAGATCGTTTAAATCGTAATGTAAGTACAGAGTTAGGGACCGCCATCACATAAAGTGGAAGTGTTCGTAAACAAGTCTTAACAAAGTTGTGTGGTTAAGTTTCAGTCTCTTACTGTGTTGTATGTAGTATTGTGTAGGTATTAATAGCCAAGTGTAGAGATAATGTGCGATAAACTGCCCGAAGTCCTGCCCATACAAGTTAGAAACTAATAACTCGATAAGTACCTACTTGTAGAGGAATTTGGCGCCATTAATTTTGTTATTTATAGAGAGAGGGTAGATAGATAATACATTCTAACTATTGTTACATAAGTAGTAGTACGCAAAGACAAATGGGTAAAGAACAAACGAGAAAGTACCATAGGTCAGAATTCTTTATGGTGCGCATATTTTTACCAGTACCTAGAGATCAAATGATAGCATGTCTCTAGGAGTACAAAAATAGTCATTTAAAAAATCCCCATTGAAAATCTCGAAAACATAGACTGATATTGAGGCAGAGGAAGGCAGAAGGTGTAGATGAAATGCGTTAAGAATCATGTGTAACAGCTATGAAATGCACTGTGATTGATAGAAGCACGAGTCACGAGAAGTACGGAAGTCCATGCAGGTGGACAACGGTTATAGTATATACGCAGAATGCACCCAGGTGAACTACGGATCAGGCTATGGAGGATCAGGTGATCCATCGTTGTTATAGGAGAACCGCAACCGCATTCAATAGCACTCACGTCTTGAAAAACTCCACTTTGCAATGTTGGGCTTACAACGGGCTTACATCATTGATTTTATGAAATGTATGTAACTTACTTGGTCTATGCTATTGAATATTTCTATTGCTTTTTTTATGTTTGAAAACACGGGTGTTTGAGCGTGATACAACTTATTTCATTGCATTTCTATTGTAGTAAATATGAAAATTGGAACTTGTCATTAGCCGATATCGTCCATTTATGAATGAAATTCAATGTTTGTCATTATCTAGGTATAATGCGCATAAATTTATGCAATAATAAAAATATAGATTAGGTACTATTGATCTCAGACATTATTCACAATTTAAATAAAGTTGACGAAGTTGATACCTATAAATTCCTTGGAATTTAGTTAGATAAACATTTCAATTGGAAACAGCATGTATAACAGGTGTGCCACAAATAGAAACGTTACGTTTTTGTTGTAAAAAAACTCAGGTAGACTGTTTTAATGGAGGCGGCTCTATGAGCCTACCATGGGTATGTTTCCTCTATTCTCAGTTACGGATTAATAATGTGGGAAAATTCGATCGATATGGAATTAGTTTTTAAAATCCAGAAAAGGTGTATTCGAGTTATAAACAAGGCCTGGTTTCTGGACAGCTGCACACCAAATTTTTAAAGCCTGCAAAATTCTTCCGCTGTCTTGCATTATCAAGGATATTTATTAGACAAAAAAAGATCACAATATGAAAATTTATTCTACCCACCACCGTGCCGCAGAAACATTTATAAAAATGTAAACAATATGTGTATATCAATTTATAATAAGTTATCAAACACAGTCTAAATGTTAGAAGGAAAAACTTAAAAAAAACAATTATATGTGATTGGCTCTTAACTAAATGTTTTTAAAGTATTAAGGAATATTTAAATTATATATTTAGAAATGAATTTCAATATTTGCACGCCAGCTTGCAGGCTGAATGCTGTACCTTCTTGACAAATTGTAAAATCTTGTTAATGATATTGTACTGTATTCTCGCAAGTAAATATTGATTTGATTTCATCTGTAGTCCAACGGGAGATACTTATGCAATACTAAAAAAAACTGTTAATTGTAGAGCGAGCACTACATTCCGACCGCCTCCGAGAGAATGCTTTTGACAGTTCGTGTTCGTATTGTAGTTGTGGATTTTAAATGGAGTAATATATACAATATACACTATTCTTAGGTGCTTAAATGCCTGACTAATGCAATGCTATGCAGTCAGACTGCCTATGTAACTTTGAACTGGGAAAAAAAATATTCACAAAACGAACTGTCAAACGCATTCTCTGGCAGTCGGACTATAGTATGTATAGTATATACCTACCAACCTAGTTAGTTAACCTTTGAAGCGGTCATAACGGAGATTGCCTGGTCGTTCTTTACTAATCAACTAGGGTCAACACTCGGAGGGGTGACAGCTTGTGGAACTTATTACAGAGCGCTTCCGTGTTTCGGAAGTCATTTCATTGCACTTCGTTAGACTGTCGCGTCGTCGGTCCCTGTTGTAAGATAGTAGTCGTTAAAGCATGGTGGCAGGACATTTTTCGAATGCCCGCCTGCCTTGTTACCACTTTCATACCCACCAAGTAGAAAATCTGTCGTCAAGCACCTATGCGTGTGTTCTGCCCGCTGTCCTTGGGAATCAGAAATTATTAGCCTGAACATCATCTACTGCACGTACCAATACTTACCAACAGATGACATAATGGCCAAAGACTAACCTATCAGCATTAAAAAAAGAAAACTACATAAGTACCTGAGGTAGGTCCTGTACGTAGTCCAAGATGACTTCTCTTGAGGTGCTGATTATCTCCAAAAACACTGCTATTTTGACTATCGTAAATAGATTGGTACTATTTACTAGTAGGAGCGCCAATAGTCAAGTAGTCAGACCTGAAGTTCCTTAAATGCCAAAGCCTTACCTTATCAGCTTTTCCGTACCTACTACTGGTACTTCATACTCCCAGGAATATAAATAAGGCGCCTGTGAACACTAAGTGTCACGAAAGCGGGCAGACTACTAAAAACAATTTTATTATATAGACAGGAAACGTGTACGGCCTGAAGGTCCTTTCTGGATTTCTTACTTCAATAGGATTAATTTTAACAAAAAACTTCAAACAGAAAATATTCTAAAACAAATATAACAACATTTCTGCTTTGCAGAGCATACCTTTACGATGTGAGTAAATGTTTCAAGTCTGCCAAATATCTAATGTACGCAGATGAAACTTAAATTAATTGCCATGTCCTAATTATATTCGACTGCGATCAGCTTCAGATTACTAAGTATAAATATTAATAAATGTATGTGTATGACGTTCACTAGGTAGAGAAAACCGATAAGATACGTATATAATATAGCTGGCTCTCCTTACTTAAAGATCTTGGAGTTCTCTTAGACAGCAAGTTATCTTTTAACTATCACATATCAGACATTACTAATAGATCATATAAGAACCTAGGTCTTATTTTACGATTTTACTTTGAGATACATATTATCAGAAAATGTTTTGCTGACACCGTTTTTTGATAATATGTCAAAGTACTGTATTTTGCATTCGTCAGAAGCGTTCTAGAATAATGCACTAGTATCTGAAACCATTACGTAAAATACACACAAGATCTTGGAAGAATACATATAAAATTCATAAAACATTTGAATTACCGCGCACATCGTAATATGTATGTTGACTATGGGTGCGTACGATTTGGAGTTAAATTCGCCAAAAACGATAAAAACGATCACACTCCCAAATAGTTGTTCCACTTGGGTCTTGGCATTGTTTTCGCCATAAACGCTATGGAACTAATGGAACAGTTTGAATTACCTACATCTAATGTTAAAAGTGGCCAGTTTTAGTGGCATTCTAAGCGTTCTTATCCTAAATGGAACAGGGGAGAGCAGATTGAAAGTGGCTACGCTCATCGCGTAGAGTGAGCTCAGCGAGTAGAGTGCACGGAGCGCTTTCCATACAAACGTAGTTTCATCATATTTTAAATACCAAGGGTTCAAACTCAGCAAAATTTTGGATGCAAATTGCTTAGCCTAATATCTATGCTTCCGGTTTGCCAGTTTTTCGATTTATTATTTATGATATCCCTAAATTTCAAAATAAAATTTCCCATAAATAAAGATTTTTCAAACTATTTTTTAATATACAATTTTTTTTTTAATGTTATTGTGACGGAACAAGCACGAGTCCCACCTGATGTTAAGCGGTATCCTCTGCCTATAACAGATGCATTTCATCACAAGTGACGAACTGCACTGCGCCCATCACATTGAGACATACTTGGTAAGTCTCATTTTGCCTGTAATTTAACTGGCTCTCAAGGACTGCTGCCGGAACACACCGTTAGGCGTTGGTCGCTAGCCAGGCGGGCATTCACAAAACGTCCACAATGCGGTGAAGCTCAAGCACGCGGCGGGATTCAAACCTGCTGCGCGGCAGTCCATAGCCAATGCCACTGAGCCATCACTGCTTAAAATTTTACGGAAATCTGAAAACCAGAAGCATAGCATGAAGCAAGCATGTTTGGCTCAAGGACATACATGCAAAGTTTCAGCGAGTTAGTGATCTTTTTTTTTTCATATCATCATTGCCTAATAAGTAGCTTAAAATTTTGTCACTTAATTTACCTAATATTTTTATGACGTTTTAAGGTGTAACCTATAAAGTTTTTTGTTTTTTTTTTCCTGATAGGTTAGCCTTTGACCACTATCTCACCTGATGGTAAGTGAGGATGTGGTCGAAGATGTTGTTCAGGCTAACCTAGAAGTAATGTAAAGTATATTTGATCAAAATATACTCAATATATACAGAGGTTTTAGCACAGCTTTTAGTAGAATAGTAATTGTCTGTTACATGTTTTACCAATCGTCTCATCACCTACCAAGCCTCTCGCCGCATCGACTACGCAGCCGCCGCGCGCCACCACCTCTGCGTCGTCCGTCAGAAAAGGTACACTAAACAAAACAGCAGTGTTGTGCCTTGTAATAACCGTTCATCGACTTCGCTTAGCACTCGTACGTGTGTGTGTGAGTAGCATACACCGCGGCCGCGGGTGTCAACACTATCATTGTCAAAGCCAACACGTAAAATCTAAATATACATACATAGTATACATGTAAAATCCAAAATAAGTCCGACACATTCAGTTGTCGGTCGATATCAAACCACCTATATTGTTGATACTTATATTAATATCCACCTTGTCACCTGGAACGACTGTGTTGTTAGGTAGGTCCAACTTCGACTAAGAGGTCGCCCAAAGAATCCAACTCCGATGGGTAGCGTTCGGAAAATTACACGACATATTCTCGTCGAACATCCCGCAGAGCCGGAAGACCAAAGTGTTCAACCAGTGTGTGTTGCCATGTCAATGTTGACTTACGTTATAACACTGAGACGTGGCTCTTAACTCTTGCCCTTATGGAGAAGCTCAGAGCCGTTCAACGAACGAAGGAGAGAGCAGTGCTCGGAGTTTCTATGCCCGATAAATTACGGAACAAGGAAATTGTCGAAGAACCAAGTCACCGACATGACACAGTTATAACACTAAGTATATCTTTTCCCTGAATTCTGAACAAGTCTCTACGATATCCTAAAATTCATATAATTGGTACATAATTATACGAGCAAAAAGCTGGGCTTTGTGAGGGCTCGCGTTTACTTTATAACCTGATTATAGTGGTGTCATCTAGTATTGAGTAGATTAACTACGATGCATTTAAGTATAGAGTTTAGTTCTGTTGCAGCTATATTAACTTTTTGGTTTTCTCACAGATGGCGTAGTACAATAACATTCTATCAAATGAATATAAAATTGTTAATATTATATTTTTCTACCGACTTCAAAAAAAGGAGGAGGTACTCAATTCGTCTGTTTTTTTATGATTATTTTTTTATGACAGATAACACATCTAGATACGAATTTAAATTACTATGTTAAAGCACAAATCTATGGGCGTGATAGTTTTTCGGTAAAAGTGGCCACAAATGTACAAGTTGTGGGATAGTGATAAGGCTCGCTTCGCTCGCCCTAATGAATTTTGTTTGGGTATGAATAGGGGATAGTGTTTCAAAACATCATTGAAATATATTAACTTATTAGGAACCGGCTAGGACCCGCGTTATATTTACCGGAAAGATTTCAGTTGCGTGCTAAGGCCCGTGCTCGTCACTTCGCGCAATCGTGACTCCCAGACGAAGGACTTCAAAACACATACGAAACTGGTCGGAATCTTTCCGGTAAATATAACGCGGGTCCTAGCCGGTTCCTATTAAGTTAATATGGATAAAACTCGCGATATTTTCCAAAGTGAAACATAGAAATATATATCTGTGATTAATAGAAGTACCTATAGTATCTTAGTCTTGACTAAATGTATTGTTTCCTATTATTAATTATACATTCTGTCTTATACATAATATGAAAAAAAACATAAAAATAACTTGACAAAAATATATATATTTCAGGATTAGTATATTACAGCACATAATTTTAATATATAAATGCGATTCACTTCATCGAACTAAGCTATCCTCAGACTTATCTCTCGCTTTTAATTGCACATCCAATACAACGATTTTCTTGAAAAGCTCAACTAGATCATTTCTTATGTGTGACTTGATTTGCTGTAGTCTACCACCTCCAGCACCCGCTATTAGCTTGACTAGCCTTTCTGAAGGACATTCTACTATGACTGATACCATGATTTTATTCTCTTCCTCCATCTCCTCATACATTTCTAACTTCACTTTCAAGCCGTATGGAATCTCATTGTGTAAAAAGTCAAGAAATTTGGCTCTGACTGTGCCTTCTATCAAATGTTCTGGTTCTTGATCCGTCCATTCGTCAAGTGCATAGTGGTAGTTTGCCGGTTTCGCATTGGTGATTAGGTATTTCTGGAAAATAATAATGATCTTTAAAAATGTGTGATTACTATAGACTAACCTCTAGCTCACGTGGAAATGGGACCTAAAAACATAACTGGCGAAATATGAGGTCTTAGGCGCTGGTCCCATAAGCCCGGCTAGAAAGCGAGTAGCTTTTTTCTATCTCTTGTAACGTCCGAAGATACCGGGTTACAAAAAAAAATACAAAGGTAACAAAAGACATAAAATATTAATAGATGATGCTGAATTTTTTTTTCTTTTTTTTTTTTTTTATGTAATTTTGAAGGAACTAGCGCGAGGCCCACCTGATGTTAAGCGGTATCCTCTGCTATAACAGATGCATTTCATCACAAGTGACGAACTGCACTGCGCCCATCACCTGGAGACATACCTGTTAGGTCTCATTTTGCCTGTTATTTCACTGGCTCTCAAGGACTGCTGCCGGAACACACCGTCAGGTGCTTGGCGACAGATTTTCTACTTGAGGGTGGTCGCTAGCCAGGCGGGCATTCGCAAAATGCCCTTCCACCATGCGGTGAAGCTCAAGCTCTGGGCGGGATTTGAACCATGGACCTGCTGCGCGGCAGTCCATAGCCAATGCCACTGAGCCATCACTGCTTCAAAGTAAGGCAGTATTAACACTGCCGGCGACAACTTGCTCTCCACTAGCTTATTGCAGCGACAAGTGTGAACAGGATCAGCGATGTTCATTTGGTGATCAAAATAATCGCCGAGAGATTCTCGTTTACTCGCCGTGAGACTCTAGCTTGGTAGACAAACATACTAGGCGGCCGCCCCGAGCGAGTGGGTTAGTAGGCACAACGACAAAATTATACAGCATCGAGAAGTTCCTCGATGAACAGCTGCTCATTACTCGCTGATCGCCAAATCGTGACTTGGTGGCCACCATTATAATGGTGTCCATAACCATTGACTCAAGTCGAATAGAGTCGACTTCTACCATCTTCACCCAGCTTTGACGCCTTCCTAAACAGGGCGGCTATCGTCTTCGTCGTGCCTTTGGCGATGAGATACCCAAGTCTCCCTCTTCATTGTGTTTCCACCGAGGCAGGAGTCGCAATTTCAGGGAAAAGTACCGACGGATTGCTTAGATGGCCTTTGTCGTTACATTCCCTAGACCTTAAGGATGCACTTGCCGGCGGCTCGAACTTATCAGCGGGCGAGGCAACAAAGCATGCTATTTCACCTATAACTTTGTGGGAAAGGGTAAGACTCCGTGATGAGTAGTAAGAAGATAGTGATCGCGCAACACACACCCGTATTGCATCTACGCTAATTACGCACACTTGTTTGCGATATATCAATGAAAGCCGAACCATGCCGAACGAATTACGATGTTTGACGAAGGACGGAGATAGTGTCTCAAGCTACGTCACGACGTGTGTAGGTATTTCTTATAAAATAATATTATATATTCACAGAGGAATACATTTTGGTTCGGACAGTAGGTACCTGTTGTTATAATTTTCGTTCGTTTTATAATAACATACTGATGTTATTTCACCTATAGTAGGTAAATATTTAGTAAGTAGGTACAACGATTTGTAGGTACATAGTAAATGTATTAGTTTGTTCTTTTCATATTGATGTAGTAAATATTTACCTACAATAATTATTTATTACATAATTAGCAAGTTAGGTACTGCTTTTACTACAACATATTTTGTAAAGCAGTGACGGCTCAGTGGCATAGGTTATGGACTTCCGCGCAGCAGGTCCATGGTTCGAATCCCGTCGCGGGCTTAATCTTCACCGCGTGGTAGAAGAGCATTTTACGAATGCCCGCCTGGATAGCTACTACCCTCAAGTAAAAAATCGGTCGGCAAGCACCTAAAGGGAAGCAGTGATGGCTCAGTGGCATTGGTTATGGACTGCTGCGCAGCAGGTCCATAGTTTGAATCCCGCCGCGATATTGAGCTTCACCGCGTGGTGGAGAGTTCGTAGCGAAGTTTACTTAGCTGTTCTCAACCGATCAGCAAAGTTTAGCACCGTCGCGCGCGGTCATGAGTTGGATGGGTGACCGCTAGGACAATACTACTGAGCGCTTCCGTGCTTCGGAGGGCACGTTAAGCCGTTGGTCCCGGTTGTGGTCTTAGGATGGCAGTCGTTATAGCATGGTGGTAGGGCATTTTGCGAATGCCCGCCTGTATAGCTACCACCCTCAAGTAGAAAATCTGTCGCCAAGCACCTAACGGTGTGTTCCGGCAGCTGTCCTTGAGAGCCAGTACTTCTAGGTTAGCCTGAACAACATCTTCGACCACATCATCACTTACCATCAGGTGAGATAGTGGTCAAAGGCTAACCTATCAGGCATAAGAAAAGAGCATTTTGCGAATGCTCGCCGGGATAGCTACCCAAGTAGAAAATCTGTCACCATGCAACTAACGTGAACTCAGTGGCATTAGCTATGGACTGCCTCGCAGCATGTTTATGGTTCGAATCCCGCTGCGGGCTCGAGCTTCACCGCTTGGTGGAAGGGCATAGGGCATTTTGCGAATGTTCGCCTGGCTAGCCACCATCCTCAAGCAGAAAATCTGTCAGTAAGCGCCTAACGGGAAGCAGTGATGGGCCAGTGGCATTAGCTAGTGACTGCCGCGCACAGGTCCATGGTTCGAATCCAGCCGCGATATTGAGCTTCCCCGCGTTGGTGAAGAGCATTTTGCGAATGCTCGCCTGGATAGCTACCACCCTCAAGTAGAAAATCTGTCAGAAAGCACCTAACGGGAAGCAGTGATGGCTCAGTGGCATTAGGTTTGGACTGCCACGCAGCAGGTCTATGGTTCGAATCCCGCCGCGGGCTTGAAATTCACCGCTTGGTAGAAAGGCATTTTGCGAATGCTCGCTTGGCTAGCTACCACCCTCAAGTAGAAATTCTGTCACTAAACACTTAACGGGAAGCAGTGATGGCTCTTAGCAATGGCCTGCCGCGCAACAGGTCTATGGGTCGAATCCCGCCGCGGGCATGAACTTCACCGCATGGTGGAAGGTTGTTTTGCGAATGCTCGCCCGGCTAGCGAGCTTTGAGATGAGAGTGTGTCGTACCGATTTCAAAATCTGTCTCTAAGCGGTAATGTACGATGGCATCATGGATCTACCAATCCTGGTAGAACACATTTGGAATAAAAATTCTCTACCTACCCGTAACTGATTTAAATTATTTCCAATAAAAATCAATAACTAATCATAGGTTATTTTTGATTAGGTAAGTGCCTACAATCACCGCTAAGTTTACCATATAAACTTTCGTACTACCTTAGGTAGAAGTACCTACTACAAATATACATACTTATTCTACTAATTTACGTAGGTAGATACATAGTACTAACTTTATTATTTGTTGTGACCTTATAGCTATGTAGATAGGTATGCAATGTAATGCGCGCCCGCGAATGTCAATTTGACATCGCTGACAGTTGCGTGCCTAGGCAGGCCTATATGATACATGATAATTATATCGTAGATAGGTAGGTATCTTCCATTGAGCTTCTATTTCTAACCCTTTACTACTTTGTGTTAGGTAGGTACTTTCTCGAAGCTATATTACTGCTTAGACTATATTCTAAAAAGAATGCGGACTACCTACGTCCATACCATATCTAACCAAATGCAGCTTTTTATATTGTCTAAGTGTTGCTAAAATGATTTGATTAGGTACTCACCATAGCTATCATGACCTGCGTATTGACTAATACCTACTAGGTTCTAACTTAGGTGAGAGTAGGTGAGTACCTAGACATAGTTACGTATTTATATTACCCAAGTACCTACCTATCTATATGGATTATGGCGTCCGACACTTACCATCACGAACAAACTAATCAAATGCGAAAGAAAATCCGGTCCCCAACTCCCAACATATGTATATATATATATATATATATATATATATATATATAAGTACGTAAGTAGGCATAGGCACTACATATTGGTAGTGTATACATACGTGCACACCAAAAAGCAACAGGGCATTCCTACAATATAATATTATGTTCTAAGATCGCGGCGTGGTGCACGTGACTTTTGGTAGTGTGCGTTTTGTTAATTATATATTAGTGTGCTGCGCATGAGACCCGCCCGCCCGCTTCCCTCACCGCGGAATGGAAGTATTGACATGAGATGCCCAATATTTTGAACGAAAAACTAGCGCGCAAAACTGTGTGCCGACCTTTGGCTCTAGGATGTTTATGATTATACTACTGGATGTATTTGTTTTCCAAAATGTTATCTAAAATGATCATGAACTGAGCTATGCTTCTATGTAAATAATTTTAGGGATTTCATGCTCTATAAGTCGTTTATTTACGACTAAACATGCGCTAAAATTCGTGATATTACAGGGATGTTTCGAGGCTTATAACTATCATGTGAAGATTTTTTTTACAAATCGGTGCCAAGACAAGCCTAGATAATGAAGAGATAAATCGATATCATGCTTAGTTCTGGACCTAAAACCTCAAATAAGGGAGTGATCATCCTACGGCGTTTGTATGGAAAAATTACCGGCCAGTTCAACCTTAAGGTTTAGCGAAGTCAGAGACTCCACTGAAACCATACTGCAGACAGACGAATCCGACGCAACTTCGTAAACAGAAGCAGCAGAGGAGGGTCTGGAGCTTAATACACAATACTTTAACGTCCCCCGACTTCTTGTGGGAGAATAAAAACCCTACTTATTTCGTATAGTTTCCGAGAGTTTGAATTGTTTATCAATGGTGGCGATAATTTTTCTTCTCTTTTTGAAAAACGAAAAAGAGTGCAATTATATTAAGTTTTGGACCACAGTCTTATTATATTTTCCGTGATATACCATGAATATTTACTTGGCAGACGACATTTTCATTTAACGGATATTCCCCACAGTCATGTTAAGATTCACTAACACAAGAATCACTCAATTTGCACGATACTATATTTTTACCTCTCATGATTCCTTCTGGGAGAACATACAACCCCTAACCTATCTCGTAGCACCTATATCGTGCAATTATATTAAGTTTTGGACCACAGTCTTATTATATTTTCCGTGATATACCATGAATATTTACTTGGCAGACGACATTTTCATTTAACGGATATTCCCCACAGTTATGTTAAGATTCACTAACACAAGAATCACTTAATTTGCACGATACTATATTTTTACCTCTCATGATTCCTTCTGGGAGAGCATACAGCCCCTAACCTATCTCTAATAGGTTCCGATATAAATGCGTTTCAATTTTTTTTCCGACAGCGGCCATCTTTTTTGTCATTTTAAATAAAAACATATAACACAATAACATTTTTATTCCTCTGACAGCTTTTTCGGTGAAACATTGTTAAAGTCGATTGCTAGGATTCGGTATCGCGATAATCGAATGTTGTAAAAAAATTTAAATTCAATTCAAAATTAAAATTCTATACCTGGCATGTTTTAGTAATCTCTGATCAAGATCTATCTATCGTTATAATTATATCACTGCGCGAGAATCGCCTTCTTGATCCGAAAACACAATTTCATTGACTCGATCGTTGGAACAGTGATGGCTCAGTGGCATTGACTACGGACTGCCGCGCAGCAGGTCCATGGTTCGAATCCCGCCACGGGCTTGAGCTTCACTGCAAGGTGGAAGGGCATTTTGCGAATGCCCGCCTGGCTAGCGATACCACCCTCAAGTAGAAAAACTGTCGCCAAGCATCTAACGGTGTGTTACGGCAGCTGTCCTTGAGAGCCAGTGAAATTACAGGCAGATGCAATTGGTGACTTGTGATGAAATGTATCTGTTATAGGCTAGGCATAGGTTAGCCCGCTTAACATCAGGTGGGCATCAAGCTTCTTCCGTAACAACAACATAAAAATTTTGCTTCGTTAAGTTTTGTGTTTAATAAATTGTATTAATACAATTTATATTTCTAATTATCTAGCAACCATGTAATACAGTACTTGAAAGATTTTGTCCGATTTTAAAAAGCTCACTTTTATATGTATTTATTTAAAGAGTAGTTCTGTTTCGCTCACATGCGAAACGAGGTCTCTCCGTCCTACGCCCTCAGTCTGACATTTTTCAAAGATCACTTCGTCTTAACAACCAGATTGAAGCTCTAAGGCTAGAAGATTATTCAGTACTGAAGGATTACCTTGATTTCTTGAACACCATCTCCATTCAATGCCGAGACTAAAAATACATCAGAGAATTTACTGTATCCTCTTCCCGAAAGCTTTTTCCCTTCAGATCCAGGAATACGATTACCAGCTATCACTCCATTACATAGATTCCTTATAGAAGAAAGGAGTTGCTTCTTAAACTTTAACTTGTCCACCTGTAAAATAATCAAAAATAGGTACTTTATTTATCACTAGCTTCTAAAAATTCGTAGATAAAAAACTTTCGCAAGTTTTGTCCATAATTATTATTTAGTAACCGGTTAGGACTCGCGTAATATTTACCGGATATTGCTCCGACCAGTTCCGAACTTATTTGAAGTTCTTCGTCTGGGAGTCACGATTGTGCACAGCGTCGAGCGCGGGCCTCAGCACGTAACCCATCAGCAATATCCGGTAAATATTACGCGAGTCCTAGCCGGTTACTAAATAATAATTAGATTTGTAAATGTTAAACATGCTAACCGAGAATTACAAGCTCTCGAGAACTGCTATTGGAATATACTGTGTTGAGTTTGACGGCAGATATTCGACTTTCCAGATTTGCAAAATGCCCAACCACAGCGTAAAAAGGCGCACTTATATTGAAAATCTTCACTGGAGTGATTGGTGAAAAAGAATGTTCCAGAGATCGCCCCTCAGTGCAGGTGTTAATTAATCTTTTCTGATAGATGAAACTTAAAAGCTTTCATTTCATTTTTAATAGGATTCTTCAAATATTGCGAATTGCACGTCTAGGAACAATATATACCCAGCTTAGCTCCTGTTTATATTTTTTTTTAATTCAACATGTTGCAATGGCGGGTCATATTCTGCAAAAGTTAGTCGTGAAACCGAAAATTCAATTACGGTTTCTGTATTTGCCGAAAATCTTCAATATTTCAGTCGGGCACGAATTTGAAGGTGATATACTCGTAAATCTAGTGATTGAATCTATTTAAATCTAAATCTATTTCAAATTTATTCCAAATCTATTTTAAATTTAAATCTATTGATTGTAAAACAAACCGAATTAGTTTGGCTGATAAAAGGTTTTTTTCCTACGAATCCAATCCAGGACATTGAGAAACTAACCCCGAGAGTGGAATTGACGGCCCAGTCAATCTGGCAACTATGAGTAATATCGCACTCTCCAACATAAAATACTATTTTTCTTAGAATTGTGCTTAGATAGTGCTTATGTTAATTTATCGTTTTTTTTTTATTCTGATAGGTACTTAATTATAGTGGTTCCATTCATAGTTCTTACTTTATTGCTTACCTATTTTAAAGTTTAATCTATAATTATATTAGTAAAGCGCTTACTCTATCTTATACCATAATATTTTACGGTGTTTTAATATTCCATATTTTATTATTTTTACAACTAAAACATACTTTAGGTGTTAAAAGTAAAATATTAACCCACATTATGTGGTGTTACTAAAACTGGTTTTATTAAACACAGACTAAAAACCAGTGACTGGCTCACGCTAATTTAACCCATTGGCATCTGCGATAATGATAACAATAGAATTTCAATCATAACTAGGACATAGTGGTCCTGACGATGCCAACTTATTAATAGTGTACTTGGGATTACTTTCAGTGTATAAAAATCAAATGGTGAAATTCCTAAAGTACTAATTACTGAATCGAAAGTATTATATAGATGATATTTGCAAATCATTCCCCTCGCAAGCTCGTGATAAGACTCTAATTTAGATGTTTTAATTTGATAGCTTTCGGTAATGTTATGTACCTTTGGTAAATACTTACATAAGTGAACACTTACCGGTTATAAATAAACATATTTAATAAATAAAACACTATCTTTGCGTTTCACAGTCATCGATTTAGCCTATCCATCGGTTAAAGCTTGAAACGCGCTGCATGTTAACTGTCATTTTTATCATTTAGTTATTTTATGTTCTGGGTAGTATAAACGGAACTTACTCGAACATTCTGGAACTGGCCCTTAATGTTGCACATAGAAAGTAGTTTCTAATGTCTAGTTGTCTACCTACTTCCTACAGCCAAGCATAAATAGCATTCACACTCAACGCTCAAAATGTTTATTGATATATTACTACGTAAATGTAGTAAAAATAAATATGGATTATATCGATTAAGTTCGTACATTAATTACTTCCCGTTCGAACAAACGAAATAGAATTTCTTATCTTGAGTTAAGTTTATTGATGTTCCAGGGCCTATCTATTTACTAAAGATAAATAAATCTAAATCTGTTCAGCCATGACAAATTATGTGTAATCTCTGAAAAAAGCTATATGAACAAACCTTATTCAGTATGAGAAAGCTGGGTGTCTCCTCAACCATTTCGAGCATGGCAGTAACATCTGGATGCAGCTGGTCCATAGTATGTCTATTGGAAACATCATGAACTACCCCAATCACATCTGCACACCTTAAACTTTTATGACATGCTCCTATCATAGATCCTGGTAAGTTGTATCTGTAAAGTAAAATAGAAAATCTTCTGTGTATAACGATTCGTTAACTCGTTTAAAGGTGAGTCTAGTAATAATTGATGAATGTGACATGGTACAGTATGTAAAAAAAATACTATTCACTATGTATAATATATAAAAATACTATGCATTATAACTCAAGTGTCTTATGATCCAGAGAAATTTGTGTGTATTATTTTTAAAATATTATTGTGTTTACAAACTTTTAGAGTTCAAAATTTCTCACCTTCAATGGGAATGGAACCCACGTCACGGGTGAACCGAATTAACGCCACGCGTCGGTAGAATCCCGAGATTTTCGGGTATTATTTTAATTGCCATAAAAATATTGCGTCCAACGAAACTCATTCATTTTGTGATAATTTTAAGTATAAGAAAGTAGATGATTTGCTTTAAGTGTAGTTTTGTTTAACATATTTCTTCTTAGCAAATTTATATAATCTGGTAATTTTAATGTGATCCATAGAACAGATTACCTAGTAGAATTACGTTTCTTTCAGAGATTTTCATGGAGATTGATTTTTAAGTTTTTACTATTGTGTTATTAAGCTTAGCTATGTATTATGTGCGAAGTTGTGATGGTCCCGCCATAAAAGTCAAAAAACAAGAGATAAATTTGAAACTTGAAAAAAGGCTTCGATCTTAGGGGTAACAACAGTCACATTGGTTAGGCCAGAATATTTGAAGATCCCACCCTAAATTTCCACCTCGTCGTGGCGGTGGTGGGGTCTTAGTGTAACTGTGGCGCTTCAGCCACATTCAAAACCTAGGTTCGAAACCGGTTTCTAAATAAAAATATAATAAATTTGGGCTTTTCTCCTCTCTCCTTTTCTCCTCCTTACTATTCTGTAGGAAAACTTGAGCACGACATAACCCGGCCACCACCCCCATGGCTGGACGGGGTATGCGTAAATGTAATTTTATATCCGAAAATATGAAGCCTATAATGTTTCTCATATTTATCTTACTGCCGCGCTACCAATGCCATTGTTTATTTTATAGAGAATATATAGCATAGTTACTATAACACAATAATAATAAGTATCTTTCAAATTAGATTTTCATGAACTTACTTTTTTTGTTCCTTTTCTGTGATGACCCCTGGGGTATCTAAAAAGATAATTTGTGCACCATCTTGATAGCACATAGCTCTTGCCATTTTAGTTGTAGTATGAACTTTATTTGATGCAGCACATATCTGAAACCAAATTATCATAATGTTTCCCTATTATACATACACAAATATTGACAAGCCAGTTTCCTCAAGGAGTAGGCATATTTCAATGTACTATAATTTTGGCATATCTCACATGCTTCCTTCATTTTCATCATATTGTTCATAAACGCTTGTCTGTTACAAGTACTTATACTGGATTTCCAGAACAACTATAATCTAGTGAGAAACTATTTTCAATAAAAAAAAAATCTATTTTTTTTTACCATCAAACCACTCGTCTTGAATAGGTGCTTTGTCAATATTTTTTTGTACATTCTTTATTTTGATATTGATCATGTCATCCTCATTAACTCCACATTGATTTCTTTCTCTCTTTACTCAAATAGTTTACACATATTATAAAACAAAAATTTCTTCCAAACTGTGATAACATGTATGGAAATTATACCTAAGTAATATTATTTGATAAGTGTTTGGTATTCCTAATTATTTATAAAATATATTTGTGGATAATAATTAACAACAATACCGCAGGGGCCACCCCCTGCAGTATTGTTGTTAATTATTTTGGAATTGAGAACGAAATTTGTTCCACTTGTCCATGTTCAATCCACTCCATGTTCAATTTTCAAATATTTTATTTTTATTCCTTGTCTATTTTTTCTCATATTTATAATAATGTGTGCAAACTCTGTGACATTAAAACTGTAAGGCTTACCAATGTAAAAAGCTAGTATAAGAGTTATTGTTAAGACTATCCTATGAAGAAACAGAGGATCTAGTATGAGTCCATAACTGACATGCATACGAAAAATACACAAATCATACACAAAACATACACATCCCTTTCACACACACAACTTCACACTAACATCACTCACAAGCAAACAGTTTATTATTCTAACTCATGTTCACTTTACAGTGCTCCTCACAAACTAAATGTACTGATGTTTTACTTTAGGTAATAACTGATTAAAGCTATCTACACCATATCTGATACTATCATTACAATTATTCTGTATTTTTGCATCTCAGAGTTCCGAGATACAGGCTCATGCCTAGTTTGGAACTCGCTGGATAATGTCTTGATGGTAAGTGATGATGACCACATCATCACTTACCATCAGGTAAGATAGTGGTCCAATGATAACCTATCAGAAATAAAAAAAATAAAAATGTAATAGTTATGTAACTCTTTCAGAAATGAAATATTAATTATTATCTATACTTATAATAAAACTGTAACAGGTCCAATTCTGTACATTGAAGATAATTTGCAAAAAAAAAATTGAGTGCACTCTGTAGCTGATACTGATGCCAAAACTGTATTTTTTTAAATTTTTGTCTGTCTGTCTGTCTGTCTGTCTGTCTGTCTGTATCCCGACCGCGCATCACTCCAAAACTACTGAATGGAATTCAATGAAACTTAACACGATTTGAGTTCATACTACGAAGAAGGTTATTGTATACTTTTTAACCCGAAATTCAGCACGGTTCCCTCGGGAAAGGGGATGAAAGTCAAAATGTACACTTAGTTGTAATTTACTAACGCGTAGTCCGATTTCAAAGATTCTTTTTTGTTAGAATAGTGATGAGTGAGCTCGGAACCCCATGGGCAGCCCGGCACCCCACGGGCAGCCCAGCACCCCATGGGCTACTGAATGGAATTCAATGAAACTTAACACGATTTGAGTTCATACCACGAAGAAGGTTACTGTATACTGTTTATCCCGAAATTCAGCACGGTTCCCTCGGGAAAGGGGATGAAAGTCAAAATGTTACTTATTTATAATTAATGAACAATGAACGCGTAGTCCGATTTCAATTATTCTTTTTTTGTTAGAATAGTGACAAGTGAACTCGGAAGCCTACGGGCAGCCGGTACCCCATGGGCATCCTAGCACCCCATGGGCTACTGAATGGAATTCAATGTTACTAAACACGATTTCAGTTCATACTACGAAGAAGGGTATTGTATACTTTTTATCCCGAAATTCAGCACGGTTCCCTCAGGAAAGGGGATGAAAGTCAAAATGTTACTTAGTTGTAATTTATGAACGCGTAGTCCGATTTTAATTATTCTTTTTTGTTAGAATAGTGATGATTGAGCCCGGAACCCCATGGGCAGCCCGGCACCCCAAGGGCAGCCCAGCACCCCTTGGGCTACTGAATGAAATTCAATGAAACTTAACACGATTTGAGTTCATACAACGAAGAACGTCATTGTATACTTTTTATACCGAAATTTAGCACGGTTCCCTCGGAAAAGGGGATGAAAGTCAAAATGTGGCTTATTCCAGAAATCCCCTTAGCAAATCCCCTGCGAAGGGGATTTCTGGACTTTTTGTCCAAAAATCCCCTGCGCGTCGTCTTTGAGTGTTGGAAGGGGATAATTGGACAAAAAGTCCAAAAATCCCCTTAACCATTTAACTGGACAAAAAGGCCAGCCATCCCCTTAAGCAATTATTTGCATTAATATTAAATAAAAACAATTGATTAGGTAATCATCATCATCGTCTTTATTATTTATTTATATAAATCTAAACCAACAGTTCACTAGCATATATTTTGCAGCTCCATAAAATCACTCATACTCGTATATTTACAATAGTATAACAAATGTTGAAATATCACATTTTACAGTAATTCTTATACAAAGAAGGTCTATAATCACAGATTATTTGTACAATATTACTTATATTGCTTATATAATATATAAGCTATATTAGTAACGTCTAAAATACTATAGTATACTAGTTGTATTATTGAACAATCACAATAGTTATTATGTATATATACTTAAAAAACACTAAGTCTAAAAAAAGTATCTGACAAAAGGTGGTATATAATATAAACAAAATTGCAAACCTATCAATAATTAAACTAGGTATCACCAAATTAAAATACAATTTTACAGTTCTCCTACTAGAACATAAAAACAGACATTATTTTCACTACAATCTTTGTAGAAATAGTATGTAATTTAGTAAAATGAAGTATTATATGTCTTATACTCTAGTGGTATCACATAAAAATCACTTCCTTACAATAATTAACACGAGCGCAGACATACAACTTACTAATATATTCTCAAAAAATCACCAGAGAGTAGTACCATTTTATTTTTTGTTCTTATACAACGTTGATATCCACTTTATTTCTGTGATACATCTAGAGGGTAAAATATTTTTAACTACAGTATTTTTGATGTTGCTAGTATTGGTTTTATAATATATAGACCAATAATATTGTACAAATAAACTGTTATTATTGTAGACTTTGTTAAAAACTGATTGTCTAATCAATTATTTTTATTTATTATTAATGCTTGAGATTTAAATGATTAAGAGGATGGCTGGTCTTTTTGTTCAGTTAAATGGTTAAGGGGATTTTTTGCGATACAACTATGTTGTTTATTTAGCAGTACTTATCTAGATTAAAATCAGAAGAGTAATACCAATATCTTTATTTGTATCTTTTTTTTAAATATCAACCTTATTACTAACCGATAAGATCCATAGTCCTGTAGATTGTCCATTGTTTTCGGCTTTTTCTTTCTGTAAGGGCTGTCTATTGCTTAGCCCAAATTCTTTGAATTGGCTCTGCTCTGGAATTTGCATTTCTTATCAGTTAGTTCGCTGTTAGAAGTCTAGGAGTGACGTGCACTTTTATGCGACTCTAAATATTATATAACTAACATGGCCGTTAGTTCAAGTAGTGTTAGTGATGAACTTCAGTACATTGAGACACTTAAATCTACGATACTTCTACATGGTGGATATCAACATTGTATAAGAACAAAAAATAAAATGGTACTACTCTCTGGTGATTTTTTGAGAATATATTAGTAAGTTGTATGTCTGCGCTCGTGTTAATTATTGTAAGGAAGTGATTTTTATGTGATACCACTAGAGTATAAGACAGATAATACTTCATTTTACTAAAATTTAATTTTAGTAAAATGAAGTTAATTTTTGATAGGATTGCAATTTTGTTTATATACCTCCTTTTGTCAGATACTTTTTTTTTAGACATAGTGTTTTTTAAGTATATATACATAATAATTATTGTGATTGTTGAATAATACAACTTGTATACTATAGTATTTTAGACGTTGCTAATATAGCTTATATAATATATATAAGCAATAAAAGCAATATTGTACAAATAATCTGTGATTATAGACCTTCTTTGTATAAAAATTACTTTAAAATGTGATATTTCAACATTTGTTATACTATTGTAAATATATGAGAGATTTTATGGAGGTGCAAAATATATGCTAGTGAACTGTTGGTTTAGATTCATATAAATAAAAGATGAAGACTGATTACCTAATCAATTGCTTTTATTTAATATTAATGCAAATTATTACTTAAGGGGTTGGCTGGCCTTTTTGTCCAGTTAAATGGCTAAGGGGATTTTTGGACTTATTGTCCAATTATCCCCTTCCAACACTCAAAGACGACGCGCAGGGGATTTCTGGACAAAAAGTCCAGAAATCCCCTTCGCAGGGGATTGGCTAAGGGGATTTCTGGAATAAGCCCAAAATGTTACTTAGTTGTACTTTATGGACGCGTAATCCAATTTCAACTATTCTTTTTTTGTTAGAATAGTGATGAGCGAGCTTGGAACCCCACGGGCAGCCCGGCACTCCATGAGCATCCCGGCACCCCACGGGCAGCCCAGCACCCCATGGGCAGCTTGGCACCCCACGGGCATCTCGGCATCCTTATTTAGATTTGCCAGCTTGCTAATAAAACTCTAAAATCTTGAACATTCTATTTTTTCAACTATCTATCTTTTTCGGATACATTTTGGAGACTGCGCAATGGAAGTGTACAATCTAATATATTTTAGTTCTACCGCCAAACAAGGAGAACCTCGGCAAAAAGATATCGTTTTATAATCGAAATTCCAAAGAAACGCACAAAGTACCTACTTTTCCTTCAACATTTATTGTGCGAACCGCGAAGGAACTCTCTGAGTTACTTAACTACTGTCTTCGGTCGGAAAAACAAGCTGGGGGTTATCAAACCCAAAGTAAAAAGCTCCTTTCTGAGCTATGCTTTACTAAGAGTGCTTCACCACAGACCACAACGTTGCTTAATATGAGATAAACAGTGCTCAAATGTGAATAATTAGTTTGCAGGTACGGCAATCGCGTACGAAGTCGCGGGTACAGCTAGTTATTAAATATTATTTATGAGGGCGATACATTCCCTTATCAATTCCAAACCACCCCCATATTATTGTTGATATATTAATAGAATAGAAAGAATTCAAATAAAATGTATTAAATATCTCTGTTTTCAGTTGAATATTTGTTCTATAAAAGAAGTAAAATAGACGCAACCTACCTTTTTACAGAACATAATTACAAACAAAGTTGATTGTTCTGTGATGCTAAGCAAACTATCAAGACCCCTCTTAAGACCACTCGATTTAACCCTACTGTTTGTTCTCTCACTGTAGGAACAAACTACAGACAAAATTTATTTATATAATATATTCATTTTATATGTATTCAAAAATTTATTCATTTCTACAATGAGCTAGCAACTTTACTAATAGTAAGCAATGTAAGCTTTCTGCTACATGTAAGTATATTTATCTAAACTAATATAATAAAGAGGAAAGATTTGATTAGAAGACTTATATATAAGACTTATGGAATATTAGCAGATTGCGTTCACATTGTGTGTGTGCCTACATCTAAATTAATGTAATAAAGAGGAAAGATTTAATTGTTTGTTTGCATTGGCTTTGAAACTACTGGACCAATTTGGATGAAATTTGGTATGGAAACAGTTTGAGACCTGAGGAAGGACATAGGATAGTTTTTAACCAACTGCGCAAAAAGAGGTCAATGGTTTTGCGTGACAACCAATATACCCGTGGGCGGAGACGCAGCTGAAAATATAGTATATATATATATATATATATAATATTACTTTCTTTAAGTATATATAAGTTGCTACAGGTGTTAGTTTCCCTTAAAATAATCAAAATTAATTTGTGAGCATCCCTTTCTTTTAATTTAAACTTTATAAATCAACAATTTTGCAATCCATTTACCGTTTACCACTGTAGTTTTAGCAGTCTTGGCTTTATGCCTTTTTCTATACACTGGGTAGGTAGTCCCCTGGGTAGTCCCCTCTCCCTCTATGAAGGGGACGTTGCAGTCCCCACCCTTATAAGCTCACTATTGTCAGACATCGATTTTAGGGGTGAGGGCCGGTACGAGGCAAGGCTAGAGCCTCCCCAGTAAAAAGAAAGTTGCGACCCCCCGGCTCAGGTTTAGTAGGTAGATAATGTACTTCTAATTGCTAAAACCTATGTTATCAGTGTGGTGGATTGGGTTAGGTTCCAAGCGAGACACAGAGCACACCAATTCCACCTAGTCTTGTGGTCCCTACCCCTAGAGTGTATATAAAAAATGTGGAGCCCGCTATGGAGATCCTGAATGGAGCAAGCTCGCGAGGCTAAGTGAAGCGAGGTGGCGAGCAAAGCGAGCCGGTGAGTTCCGTAGCGGAGCGATATAGTGAAAGTTCGGTACGACTTTCCATTGACGTCCGTCGAATCCAGGGGGTAGAGGGGGTGGGGAGAGGGGGGAGGGGTACCACTCCCCCCTCTTCAAAGGAAAAGTCCCGCATCCCCCCCTTTTTTACTTATTTTAAATTTTCCTCATTTTCTGATTAAAATTAAAATAATAATTTTAAAATCGATTGCCATTAAGGAGGGCAGTGGAAGGGGAGGGTCATCCCTTCCCTTTCCCACCACTTTTATTACAAGGTAATGCATAGTTTTCGAGTTTTGCATATATTTGTAAAATCATCACCTCACTTTTTGTAACATTTCACTGATCAAATTTATTGTTTTGTTGGATGTGTAACAGATTTTTTAGCGCTTCGCCGGCCGCTGCCGCGGCACGCTCGCTACGCTCGCTCGGCTCGCGCGTTGTGTTGTCGCAGTTTCAACCTAGCCTAACCTGTTTTTTTTTATATAAAAAGTTACCGAACGTATTCCACTTGACGCCAATTATTATCGCCGTTATTTTCGATTATTTTTACCACATATTGTATCTATGGTTCATATTAAATGTGGAACCATAGACGCTAAATTATCGACAATATCGAAATTAGCGTCAAGTGGAATACGCCTTTAACCGTTCGTAAAACGAAACGTTCATTGGCGAGAATTCTATATAATCTATGCTACCACAGATTTGTCAATCCCTATGGATTCAATAATTTTTTTCTCAAAAACTACGCATTTTCTGATTATGAAACTTTGCGTGTGTGCCTTTAATAATGTAACCTTTCTGTGAAAAAAATATCAACCCTCAACCCGACGTCAGGCAATGGAAAACTGAGCCCTCCGCACTGCCCCGCTACCGTAAAATCGATGACTGGCAATAGTGAGGTTATAAATTTAAAAAAATCATATCGCCGGAAACGGGGGGGGGGGGGATCGCAACTTCCCTTCACAGCGGGTCTGCCCATCCCTCCGCACCCACAAATAAATCGATGTTTTATACACTAAACCAGAACCATTTCATGTTTTTCTTTCAAAATAACTTCTTCCATTCTCACAATGGCTTTAAATTTTATAAAGAAAAACTTACATACCTTGCGCTCAATGATGTTGTTAATTAGGGTACTTTTGCCAGAATTAGGAGTTCCAATTATTGCTACATTGACTACTTTCCCGATTTTAGTTCTGCTGGCATGTTCAGGTTGGGATGAATAGTATATGGCTTTTATAAACCGTGTTCTCGCAAAAGACGAACGTATAGAGTGAGGCAATAAAGCCGTCATGATGGTGTCTTCTTTTTGATTATGATACCTGCTGCTGAATACGTTTTGTTTGTTTTCTTTTATTTGTAAACAAAATGGAAAAACTCAATTTACATCCTCTTTGCCAAAGATCAAGGCCGCAGCTATTTCCCCGCAGTAATTTTAGCACAGACTAAATATACCTGTTCGTTCTTCAGTGTAATGTTACCAGTAATAAGATTTTCAAAAAACTTAGTCATGGCTTGTGGCACCACTGCTGCTGAAATTGTGGCCGAAAGTGGCGCCGAAAATACTTAAGTTATCTAAACAACCCTCATATAAATAATTACTTATAATCAATAGATACACTATATAAAATTTCGGAAAAAGAAGCTTTTTTTTTTAAACACTAAGCCTCTACCGGCCCGTTTCAGCCCACTGTGCGCCGCAGAGGCCATTATATCAAAACAAATTAACCGATTTTGATAGTAAAAAGTTGCAACCTTCAGAGGCTCGTAACATTCAAGTTGTCAACAATCGAACGCTATACTTTAAGATTGTTATCGACGCGACGCAACGTTAGTGTGAAAAGTTGCATTCTGAATGAGCGCTTACTTAGGTTTGATGATATAACCATCCATACCCCGGGGGTACACCCGCGGGGTAAGGAAAACGTATTGTTACTATGGCTGCGTTCCGAAACGTGTGATTTCTCTGTCAGGGCTACTCTCAGAGCATCAGGGGGAAATTCTCAAAATTGGGATAAATTTATCGATTCTCCTTAATTATCCCGTGTCACCTATAGACTATTAATATCCCAAAAATATCGATATTTCATAAAAATGCTATTCTCGCGAGTGGTAGATATAAAAATATGTCCACAGATGAACATGTGTTCATGTGTATAGAAAGTATAAAGATAATCCCGATATTGCAATGTTGCGTGTCGATCGCTAGGGCTTGATATTTATCGATAGTGATATTGCAAGAATAACACAAAACTACACAACTCGATATTCGCCATGTTTTCTTGATATTCATCTACTATGATATTCATATCACTGCACGAGAATCGCCGTCCAGGGGGCAATTCTCAAATTGGGATAAATTTATCGATTCTTGATATTTATCCCATGTCACAAATAGACTATTAATATCCCAAAAATATCGACTTTTCACAAAAATGCTATTCTCGCGAGATATAAAAATATGTCCACAGATGAACTTGTTCATGTGTATAGAAAGTTTAATGATAATCCCGATATCGCAATGTTGCGTGTCGATCGCTAGGGCTTGATATTTATCGATAGGGATATTGCGAGCATAACACAAAACTACACAACTCGATATTCGCCATGTTTTCTCGATATTCATCTACTATTATTCTCATATCACTGCACGAGAATCACCGTCCAGGGGGCAATTCTCAAATTGGGATAAATTTATCGATTCTTGATATTTATCCCGTGTCACAAATAGACTATTAATATCCCAAAAATATCGACTTTTCACAAAAATTCTATTCTCGCGAGATATAAAAATATGTCCACAGATGAACTTGTTCATGTGTATAGAAAGTTTAATGATAATCCCGATATCGCAATGTTGCGTGTCGATCGCTAGGGCTTGATATTTATCGATAGGGATATTGCGAGCATAACACAAAACCACATGACTCGATATTCGCCATGTTTTCTCGATATTTATCTTATTTTCTCTCTTATATTCATATCACTGCACGAGAATCGCCGTCCTGAGTGTAATTGTTTTTCAACTTAGGGCATATTCCATTTGACGCTAATTTCGTTATTTTCGATAATTTTGATCACATTCTGCGTCCATGGTTGTGATCACTGTGATCGTTTGTAACTGCTCTCCCCTGTTCCATATAGGATAAGAATGCTAAGAATGCCACTAAAATGTGCCACTACTGTCACTTTTGACATTAGATGTAGGTAATTCAAGCTGTTCCAGTAGCTTCATAGCGCTTATGGCGAAAATAATGCCAAGACCCAACTGGAACAACTTTTTGGGAGTGTGATCGTATTTATCGTTTTTGGCGAATATAACTCAAATGGTGCGCACCCTATATCAATCATGCACCTTTTACTTTCTCTTTTATCTGTGGGCTGTAAAATATTTAGAAATAGGTCTTCTTCTTCTTCTTTAGATGGCTCCTAAACGCTGCTTGACGTTTTTCTGCCAGTGTCAGAGTGTGGCCAATGTACGGTTTAAATGAAGAATGCCCGGTATAATAATAATAGTTAAATAAAGCAAAAATATAGGTTTAGAAGTATTTAAGAATAATAATTACATCTATAAACGAATATTGTTAGACTTAATAAAATTACATAAAATAAATATAAAAGGTGTAAAGACATATGAGAGTAGACATTTGAAACTAACAGGTCTAGGGATATCAGAACTTAAAACATCGTACAAAGAATAAGACAACTTAAGACAGCAAAAGTGAGTGAGTAAAGCGTATGAGTTTGAGTGTTGTCACTGACGGCTAACTTACACGAGAGCGTATACGCTCGCTCAAATAATTCTCTGTAAAAATACTTTAACGTAAACTTACGTAGCATTAGTAATCTCAGTGTGTGTACTGGCATCCAAATCAGCTGTGTGAGTGTTTGTGTGCACGATAAAGGTCGAATTCGTGATAAATAATCATAGCAGTGTATCAAAGATTGAAGTGTTTTTTACTGAAAAAGTGGGTACCATTCTTACATTGTAAAAATAATTTTACCATCGCGCCATCTAGCGGCGAGCAGTCCAACTACACTTTGCTTTACTTATATACGTGTACTCATTTTTGAACCTTTTTAACATGGCTAAGTGCGGTGGTTGTGGCAAATTCTTAACGCCGTCAGGGGCCGCCACATGTATGATATGCTCACATATCATAAGATATGCGTGTCGATTCCTGACAGCACATTAGTTCCTACTGATTGTATATGCCCTGAATGTTGTAAAAGTAAAAAGCGCAAAGGAGACAACAGCAGCACCCCTGTAAGGAGCATCAGCGCTGGCGGGACGCATACACCTTCCTGCGCAACTGTCGAAGTACCCGTCTCTCTCTCCTCCGCCCCCGCGACCTCCTCCGATGACTCGGATGTCCGGGCCATGCGACGTGAGCTTGCTGCGTATATGGCGGAGCAGCGCGAATTTCGAACCGAAATGCGTATAGTTTTCGTCACATCCCCCGACCCCGAGGTAAACGCTTGCGCGGTGGTGGCGTAGATTTTTATTTAAAACGGAATGCTCACATGAGTGTGCGTACTTGGACGCACCCAGTAGAACCACTGCACAGCATAGTAGAGCAAATGTGGCTCATGGTAATCCTCAACGGTAAGAAATTAGCAATCGGCACGGTTTATCGTCCACACTGGGTGAACGTTGACCCCTTTTTTTGACGCAGTCACAGACTCCATCAGTTCAATTCGTAATTTTGATAATTTATTGTTATTAGGAGATTTAAATATTAATTTACTGAATATTAATGATCATAATACCATAAAATTTAATTTATTCTTATCTTGTTTTAATTTATCCCAGTTGCTCACGAAACCAACCCATTTCACGGAAACCAGCGAGACACTTATAGATATAGTTTGTACAGATTTGCGACCTAGGACAATTACTTTAGAACACGTTGGATCCCATCTCGGACACTGCCTTATAATCGGTGAATTTAATATAAAACGTGAAAAACCTACTCCATGCACTATTTGTTGTAGACCATTAAAAAATATATGTATAAATAAGTTTTATGATGATCTGAGAATGGTCAAATGGGATCAAATATATTTGCTTAATGATGTTAATGACACGGTGGATCTCTTTAATCACAGCGTTCTGTCTCTGTTTGATCTTCATGCACCTGTTAAATCTATTGTCATCAAACACCGTTCGTTCCCATGGATTACAGACACGGTGAAAATGATGATGAGACTTCGCGATGAGGCCACTGCGGATTATCATAAATTTAAATTAAATAGTAAAAAGGAGTATTACAAAACACTAAAATCAACCGTAAATAAAGCACTTTTCCATGAAAAGTCAGCATATCATAAACACAATATTAATAGCAAAATACATGATCCCAAAACGTTATGGTCAAACATCAAAAATACTTTATTACCGATCACCAAAAATGACCTGCCATCGCTCTTCAATGAACCTAATATTATAAATAACCATTTTCTAAACATACCAGGTTCTTCGGAAGTGTCTATCTCGCACCTGACGTTTTTTGAACATCAGAAATTTAGTGACGCTGTCTTTCACATTGAACCAATTAGTTTGGATAACATTATTAAAATTATAAAAAGTTTAAAGTCCAATGCTGAGGGCAGTGATAATATTACCTTAAATATGCTTATAATGACCTTTTCCTACACAATAGATTGTATAAAGGAATTAATTAATGCTTCCATCATGACATGCATATATCCAAATGTGTGGAAATTGGCAATCGTGCGTCCCTTACCGAAGCATTCAAATGCAGTAGATTTAAATGATCTAAGACCAATAAGTATTCTACCTTGCATGTCAAAAATTATGGAAAAGGCTGTTTGTAATCAACTAACTGATTATCTTGAAAATAACAATATATTACCTGATGTACAATCAGGCTTTAGAAAGGGACGCATCACGGTGACTGCACTATTAGATGTTACTGACAATATAATTTGCTCCCAAGATCAGGGAATGTGCACATTACTTGTACTACTTGATTTCTCCCGGGCCTTTGACTCCATAAATGTTAATTTACTCATATCAAAGTTAAGTTACTATGGATTTGACAACGGAGCTCTGCGGTGGTTTGACAGTTATCTTGGTGGTCGTTCTCAGTGTGTAAAATTAAGTAGTAATGATGGTTCATGTTTGGTATCGGATAGAGTACCTGTAAAGAGAGGAGTGCCTCAAGGATCAATCCTGGGACCTGTCCTGTTTATTATATACTGTGCAGACATATGTACTGTTATAAAGCAATGTATATTTCATATATACGCAGATGACATACAAGTTTATATATCATTCAAACCAAATGATATAGATAGTGCTCCACTTAAAATAAATGAAGATCTTACCAGGATAGCCACCTGGTCGATGCAAAACTGTTTGTTACTGAACCCCTTAAAAACCAAATATCTTATCTTCGGAAGTAAAAGACAACGCGAAAATATTCCTTCAACGGTAAAGGTTATGCTCATGAATAAAGAGATAGAGCGGGTATGCGAAGCACGCAATCTAGGACTGCTTATGGACTGTGATCTACGGTTTGAGAAACATGTGGCAAACACAATTAAAAATTGTTTCTATAAATTAAAGATATTGTATAAAATAAGACCATATTTGAATGAAGGTTTGCGTATAACACTTGTTGAATCATTGGTTCTGTCAAAGCTTAACTATATGGGCTTAGTATTTGGCCCGCGGCTGCTAGTCAAAACCCATAAATTAATTCAACGAGTCCAAAACGCCTGTGCACGTTTTTGTTTTGATATTCCGTTGAGGGTCCACGTGAAAAAATGAAGCACCGCCAAAAATTACACCTAGCATGCCTTCTTTTTGGTGTACTCAAGCACCAAGCTCCAATGTATTTATATAAAAAGTTATCCTGGGTGCCTAGGCAAACACCATATGAGTCTCGACAAAAAGCGGTACAACTGTCAACGCAAAGACATCGCACGGCAGCTTTTCGTGGCAGTTTCCGTTATAGTGCTACTAAATGTTGGAATAATATTCCACCGCCCATAAGGAACCTGCAAAATGTTCAAGGCTTCAAATTGAAACTTAAACAATTTCTTACGGATCACCAAAAATTGCAGGAAACTCTAAAGCTTGATACAAGTCTCTTATAAAACGAAACAAAGTCGACAAATAAAAAATAAAAAATGCACACACAAACACGCTCTCTTACACTATACACACTCACTCCACACCTCATCTCACGCCCCTATCTTTTAACAAGCAACTCTACTCATACCCTCTGATGCCTCTCCATTTGTCTGCATAAGCAGCTATGTTAATATATTATAATTCGTATTATATATATTTTTATACAGATTTTATTCAGATATTTGTTTTGATATTACAGCAAAACAAATTATAATTTGGTGTATATTGGATTCTAGTGTTAATTGGATTATATAAGGTTTGCGTAGTTTACGAAGTAACAATTGTTATATCTTAACTATACCTAACTTAAGTAGCTTGTCAGTGATGTCACCCAAACGGCTTTAACAGAAGACCAGCGCTGGTTGAACGACCAGCATGACGCTGAGTTGAGGCCGTTTTGCGACAAATAGATGTATGTTTCTTTTTTAAATTTATTTATATTACTACTTGCTATTATTATTTATTTGTTGCAAATAAACTTTTTTCTTTCTTTCTTTCAGAAGTAAATATGATCTAGAGTTCCATCTTAAGGCCACATTCACAAAGAGAATGGTCCCTGACGCTAATTTTTGCAAGAAAAACTGGTGAGCATACATGCCTTAGACGCGATCTAATTATTGTAGAGGTTACAATTTTACTAGACTTTTTATATTTAAAAAACCATGGTTGAACGGGAATATCTGGTTGAATATCTGTTTGTTGCTCTCCCCTGTTCCATATAGGATAAGAATGCCACTAAAATGTGCCACTACTGTCACTTATGACATTAGATGTAGGTAATTCAAACTGTTCCAGTAGCTTCATAGCGTTTATGGCGAAAATAATGCCAAGACCCAACTGGAACAACTTTTTGGGAGTGTGATCGTATTTATCGTTTTTGGCGAATTTAACTCCAAAAAAATGGAACAGGGGATGACAGTTACAAACGATCACAGTGATCACTACCACAGACGCAGAATGTGATCAAAATTATCGAAATTAACGTTCTTAGCGACTAATGGAACATACCCAAAGTTGCAGAAATAGGGGTATATTCCATTAGTCGCTAAGAACGTTATTTTCGATAATTTTGATCACATTTGCGTCTATGGTTGTGATCATGTGATCGTTTGTAACTGTCCTCCCCGTTCCATTTTTGGATAAGAACGCTAAGAATGCCACTAAAATTTGCCACTTCTGTCACTTTTGACATTAGATGTAGCGTTTAAGGCGAAATTAACGCCAAGACCCATGTGGAACAACTTTTTGGGAGTGTGATCGTTTTTAGCGAATCTCACTCAAATGGTAAGCACCCTAGGTCTTGCCTCGAAAATAATGTAAATATATTACTTGCTCAGTGTCCTCAGTCATAAAGTAACTTTGTTAGTGATGTAAATCTAATCTATATACGATATAAATCTATGGGTGCGTACCATTTGAGTGACATTCGCTAAAAATGCTAAAAACGATCACACTCCCAAAATGTTGTTCCACATGGGTCTTGGCGTTATTTTCGCCTTAAACGCTACATCTAATGTCAAAAGTGACAGAAGTGGCAAATTTTAGTGGCATTCTTAGCGTTCTTATCCAAAAATGGAACGGGGATGACAGTTACAAAAGATCACGTGATCACAACCATAGACGCAGATTGTGATCAAAATTATCGAAAATTACGTTCTTAGCGACTAATGGAACATACCCTAAATTAAAGCGAAAATAGGTGTTGTAAATTTATTCGCAGTAGCTATTTCCCCGCAGTAAATGACAGGCATATATTATCTGTGGAACCTTGCATAGATAATATAAAAGATTGAATGAACCCTGTAAAACTGAGTGCGTGAATGGGCAGCTTTTAATAGTTTTAATTATTTGCTTTTTACTGACGAAAAATAGCTGTGGGAGCATAGAAATATCCCAAAGTTATTGAAAAATATTTCATTAACAATTCCCTTTGCTTCTTTTTTCGTTCCTTTTGATTTTTGTATAAACATATTATGTTCACAGTGTCCTAGATAAATACGAAATCTGAATATTCTAAAAAATGGCAATATGGGTGCCCGGAGTGTCAGAAATATGTGTATGTGTGTATGTATTTCTTTGAAAGTGTTAAGGTTTTTGTGTATGTGTGCTACTGCGTGGGCAATGTTTTGGCTATTTCCCCGCAGTACCAGCATAAAATAACCTTTGTCACCGTTCGCCTTTCTAGATTGTAGGGGTCTTTTAGACTGGTTCTTTTATAGTGTGCTGTATGTATAAGGCTTTTACGTTCTTACGAAGATATACGTTCCGTGACACGGAAGAGTTGTTCTTATTCTTTACGAATTTTGTTTTAGTAAATATATGTAAATGGCTTTTTAAAAGGATTAGGTATAAATGTATACTTAAAGTAAAGTAAATTTAGAAAATATAAGAAATTCTATAGACATAATATTATATGAATACTAGCTGGCCCGGTATATAGTACCACCAACTTAACTGTGCAGTTTTCGAGGGCGCTACTGGTCATGGAAATCAACTACAAACTGTCACAATTTGAAGGAATGTTGTAGTTCTTTTTTCTGCCACCTGAACAGATAAGTTGGTGGGTCTGTACGTTGTTTTGCCATATAAATTTTAACTAGTGAATATTATGTTAGTCACATAAAAATGACTAACTTATTTTATGTAAGTAAGTAAAAAAAGGAAGAGGAAAGAAGCGCTATTAACGATAACCGCATATAAAAATAACAAAACACCAAAGATACATTTCTTGAATTCATTGTCCTTTGATTATCTTAACTACCAAATAAATTTTAAACTACATCTCTTAGTCTACATTGATATTTTCAATACAAAATACAGCCTTATTTTGTATTGCGTTAATTCTTTCATTCACAATTACTTGCAAGTTTGCTGCTCCTCATCGTACTCAACATGCTATGCTATTTTGGATATCCGTGAACTTTTGTGCCGTATAGATAGTGAAATTTTAGGAAATAAAACTGTTCAAGCCCTAAACTTTAGAAAGTGATAGGAAGCTTATTGTGTGCATAAGACAGGAGTCCTGCCTACTCAATGCTGTTTACGGGGTGAGAAGTGACACCGATAGACGCCTGGCGGGAATAACAGAACGAGTGGTAATAGCAGCCCTAAAACGGCCACAGCAATTCATCTCTGGGCAATTCATTTCCTGATCAATTATCGACCGCCGAGAGTAGAAAATTATTAAAGTACCTACTTGTATAGCTATTAAAAATAGGTGTTGGTGGTAGAAGGGTGAAATTTTAGGGTTTATTGTATTTTAATGCCAAATCGTAGATAAATTAAAAAAAAGGGTTTTTGTCCGAAAGATAAAAATAAAATGTTGGGTATGAAAAATAGTTAACGTCCTATTCTCAGACCTACTGAATATACCCACAAAATTTCATAGGAATCGGTCAAGCCGTTTCGGTAGAGTTTGGTTACTAACACTTTGACATGAGAATTTGATATACACTACACATACACTAATTAACCGACCGAGAACTTAATTCAAGCGAAGCGTCGCTGCTACAAATGCTTTCGTATGTCCGGTTGTTCTATAAAGGTCGCATTTCTCAACAGATTCTCACGAAATTTTGTGAGCAGGTTTGATAAGTCCATAAAATATTTTTTACGATTAAGTTTTTGGAAATTTTTCATAATGACCGAAATATTTATTTCATTTATTTAGATACACAAAACAAATCACAGATAATTATGTCATACATTATCTTATGTCAATTATAACTGTTATACAAATTTTGATTTAGATTGTAATTTAACATAATGTGTGTACAGAAAGGTAAAGTAAATTATATTATGATTATACATTATATTATGGTGTTGAAAGTATTAACTCCTGCGCTATATTTAATGGCAATGTCTCGGATACGCACGTCGTCAGATGCCTATAAGTGATAGGCTCTCTCTCTCTCTTGTACAATCAATTATTTAATTATGATGTTTCTGTAGCCCGTATATTATTTGTAGTTAATTAAATAAAAAAATATATATGAATTGAGTACTTCCTCCTTTTTTTAATGTTGGCAAAAAAAATTACAAAACTCCAAACATACATTTCTTGATTTCGTTGTTGTTTTATTTATTATTCTTGCCTAACAAATTTTAAACACAATCTTTTGGTCTATATTGATATTTTCAAAATACAGCCGTATTTTTTAACGACTTCAAAAAAGGACGAGGTACTCAATTCTTCAGTATTTTTATTTTTTATGTTTGTTACCTCAGAATGTTGACTGGGTAAACCGATTTTGATGATTCTGTTTTTATTTGAAAACTGATGCTTGCCGTGTCGTGCCATTTAAATTTCATCATCGGAAATCAGAAATCGGATCAGCCTTTTTTGGGGTACACTCCAATAGTTGAAAAATATTTTCCTATCTTGATGATATAGTGATTGACAGTGAATGACAATCGATCCCATAAGTAGCAAGGGTCACTAAAAAGGGTGAAAAATAATGTATACCAAAAAATGGAACCAACTTCAACACTCAAATGTGTGAAACAACTTGTCGAAGTCGGTACCATGCGTACAACATTGTGATAGTAGGTACTTTTTAACCATCATGGTACTGACTTCAACAAGTTATTTCACACATTTGAGTGTTGATGTCGGTTCCATTTTTTGGTAAAAGAGATCCAGGGAAGGACGTAGAATAGTTCTTTCCAATTGCGCAAAACGATAACTGACATACCTACGCGCGGGCGGAGTCGCGGACGGAAAGCTAGTATTAGATATTTTCATTACGTACATTATTTTAGTTTCAATTTAGTTCGATTGATATACAATTTGAGTATTTTTATCCCATCAAAAAATCATACATAAATGTTTTATTATATTAACATACAAATAGGGTAGTGAGAATTTGTGTACACTAGTGAAATAAAATGTATATATTTTACTGTTTTTTTTGTTGATCATGGCCTTTTTCCTATCTTGTTCATTTCATAGGCATCTCCGGTATTTTTGAATACATTAATTCTTGCGCATCATAGGTAATGAAAACAATTGAATTTCATATGTACCTATGCCTGAATTCGGGTGCCGATGCTGACTTGTTAAGATGTAAATGTATGTTCGATATTTGGAAATTCAAACCATTTGACATTACGTAATGGTAATAATTTATTTTATCTATGTATTTGTTCACAAGTTATGTAGTCACAATGCTTCAGTTTCCACCCACGACTTCATACACGTGCACTATGCACTATAGGCTGTGGCTATCCCACAACATCACTCTTCCGGGAAGATAAGTACCCCATGTGCTCTATATGCAAACCCTAATATATTCTTATTATCCATTACTTACTAATATAAGATATTTATGGGGTTTACCTATAGCAGGGCCGAAGCTTTTTTGAAGCAGTGATGGCTCAGTGGCATTGGCTATGGACTGCCGTGCAGCAGGTCCATAGTTCGTATCCCGCCGCGGGCTTGAGCTTCACCGCATGGTGGAAGGGCATTATGTGAATGCCCGCCTAGCTAGGGACTACCCTCAAGTAGAAAATCTGTCCCCAAGCACCTAACAGTGTGTTCCGGCAGCAGTCCTTAAGAGCCAGAAAAATTACAGGCTAATGAGACCAAACAACTGGACGTCTCAGCGTGACGGGCACAGTGCAATTCGTCGTTGACAAAATGCGTCTGTTATAGGCAGAGGTTAGTCCACTTAACACAGCTTGTTCCGTCGCAATAACATTAAAAAAAAAAAACTATTGAGCTTTCAATCGACGACACGACGCCAAAAGCTGATGATAGTAACTAACGAAGCTGTAGGTCAAACTCATGAAGTTCTAATAACATTCACTCGCCTAAAATAGTGTTCATCGTCGACAATAGCAAATACCATTAAATCATCCAGGTAAGCGAATACATTTTTCAATTAATTGACTATAACATAATTATAAACTATTCAACCGATTTTAATGAAATTTATACGGGCCCAACATAATGGTATATCCTTTCTAATAAAAAAAAGAATTATTGAAATCTGACTACAATCTGTTAAAAGTTATGCCTTCTTTCCGTGACTACACGCACATTCTTATGACAATAACAATGTTTGGCTAAATTGTTTCAAGTTCTTTACTTCTTTGAACCTGTGAAATCGCGTGTCTTGTAAGTGAGTTCTCCGTTTGGAGCTATCATCTATACATGTAATAAATCTGTAATAAACGTCATGTCTATACATGACAGATAATTGAAGCACACGTAGCGAAGTTTGCGTAGCCGTTCTGAATCGATCAACTAAGTTAAGCAATGTCCGCCGCGGTCAGGAGTTGGATGGGTGACCGCTACTGACATTACTACTGGGCGCTTTCGTGCTTCTGAGGGCATGTTAAGCCATCGGTCCCGGTTGTTGTCCCACGTTACAGCATGGTGGATGGGCATTTTGCGAATGCCTGCCTGGCTTGCTACCACCTTCAAGTAGAAAATCTGTCGCCAAGCACCTAACGGTGTGTTTCGGCAACTGTCCTTGAGAACCAGTAATTCTAGACTAGCCTGCACAACATCTTCGACCATATCATCACTTACCATCAGGTGAGATAGTGATCAAAGGCTAGCCTATCATAGATATAAAAAAAATATTAAAAACATTTTTCTTGGTAATATACCAACAAAAATCTTTTTTAATAAATAGGAAGGTTAGATACTAATATTTTTTCTTATTTCTAATACCTATATATTTATAGGAGTCATGAGGTTTAGGTTTTTGTTTTATCTAAATCAGTCTACCCAAAGATAAGTTATGGGATTAAAACATGATACTTATATGCTTAAACAATGGTAACGGAATATGGATAACACTTTGTTGATGTCATACTACTAATGGGCAATGGAAAAGGAATAAATAAAGCAGTTATTACAGGAAGAGTTTAATATTTATAAAGAATTTCTACATAGTAAATTATTTAGGTATTGAAACACAGGCACATTGATATTATCACAAAAACGTTACAGGAATATGCTTGACTGTACACAGGCTTGACTAAAGACTTGATTGAAGACGTCAATGGAGAAAGATTTTACGTTCCTGAAAAAGAATGGAAATTATATTCATCAGTACCTATGTCTCAACAAGTTCTTATTGACTGCATACAAAGCTGCGATGTGATCACAGCACACCACTGCTATCATAGCCCTAGAGCAATAGCACACATCTTATTCAACTGGCGTAATAAAATCTGTAGAGCAGCATCAAGTTGTGCCTGAAGCTAAGCACCACGCGTGCTCCCGTTGCAATGTCACCCAGGAGCTTAGATCTGAATACGAGCGTGCACTGCTCTGCCCTCGTCACTCCAGGTTTGTTACTGGAGTGACGGTTTTGGTTTTACGTTACTGGAATATAAAATCTCTACATTATAGTCGGCTTGTACACCTACCCCTACCAAGGTTTCCACTTCAATCTACCGGTTGTGACAGATGTTAACTTAAGTTCATTTATCCCTATGTATGAATATTATTTACTATATGTATGTCTGTTAATGATAGCAATTACATTATCACCTAGCCACGTTTATTAGCATAATTATAGAGTATTGAAATTATAGACTATTATAGACTATTGAAATTAAATTGATAAAGTTAATAAGAAATACTGAAGGTATAATCTAGCCCACAAAAAATATCACCAAAAACATATGATCCAGTTAGTGTAGTTAACTAACCTAGATGCATTACTATGCGTGGTTATACATAAAAATCAATCGTGACAGTACAACAATGAAACCATGTTTTGCACTTTAACATAGTACCTTTTGATAGGTTACATGGTATCTTATTGTACACATTCCACAATCACAGTATGCATACCATTATGAAGAAGCACTAAGTAATACTTTTGACTTTGTTTTTAGCATGCTGGTAGGGCATTTTGCGAATGCCCGCCTGGCTAGCAACCACCCTCGAGTAGAAAATCTTGTGCCAAGCACCTACCTTGGCAACAGATGTTAGGTGCTTGGCAAAATGAGAGCTGTCCTTGAGAGCCAGTAATTGTAGGATGATTAGTAAGTGTGTGCCTTCCTCCTTTGTCCGGGCTGAGGACCGGCATCATAACTGTCAAAATTGAACATTATGAGGCGGAGTTACACAACCACTCACACAGCTCAATTGGTTAGAGCATACCCCGGCTCAAGGGGTGGATGGACGTGGGTTCGAATCCCACGCATGACTTAAATTTTTCCTATCGTATATTTGTGATTTTGTAATAACACCTTATTTACTAGACATGCAGCCTGAGGAAGCAGAAACCCCTAAGTAAAGGTTCCTTGTCAGGACTACGGAACCCTAAAAATGTAACAAAAAACTCATTAATATTGCTCTACTATAGTTTAATGAATAACAGTATAACAAATCACAGATTAAGTAATTGTACCTATATACATAACTATGTTAGATTAATATTGTTAGGTTTGCAATAATGCCTGCTATGCGGATTACATTACTTAAGGGTGGTAGCTAGCCAGGCGGGCATTCACAAAATGCCCTACCGCTATGCTATAACGACTGCCATCCTAAGACGACAACCGTGACCGACGGCTTAACGTGCCCTCCGAAGTACGGAAGCGCACAGTAGTAATGTCACTAGCGGTCACCCATCCAACTCATGACCGCGGCGGACGTTGGCGACTGGCTAGCTACCACCCTCAAGTAGAAGATCTATCGCCAAGCACCTAATGGTGTGTTCCGGCAGCTGTCCTTGAGAGCCAGTAATTCTAGGCTAGCCTAACAACTCCTTCGACCACATCATCACTTACCATCAGGCGAGATAGTGGTCAAAAGTCTAACCTATCAAGCATAAAAAAAACTAAAAAAACTTCTGATATGCAGTATAAAGTACATTAGCTTAAAATCTCGTTCCTTTTGTTTGTACATGAATTAGTGTAAAATACAAACAATATCTTTCTACCAACACGTTTCTACAAGTAATTTTATTAAAACATTGGAAAAGTACCCTCGTTATGGCAGTAGTGATTAAATTCACAACATACACCAAACACCATTGTCGTCGAATCAAAATACAGGTAAATCATTTAATACACTTGAAGTTCTTGTACAAAAATAAGTACCTATTTATATAATTATTGTAAATAGTTCTAAGAACCTTGAAACATTGCCTGATAGACTATTTCATTTACATGTTCTGACTGACACTGAACTTATAGTTAATGAAAGCACTTAGCTCAAATGTTAATTTAAAATAAGTTATTGACTTAAGTACTTTGCCGACTAAAATACTATATATGAGTGTGTGTCTACTGACATGTAACAAAACATCAACACATGTTGACCATTTTTTAATACATTTTTAAAGAAAATGATGTGTAAATAACCTCTGCCATGGTAAAAAAAACTTGTGTACAAGGGTTTTGATTGTTATTAAAATCTATCTGACAAAGACGCTTGATTCCACTAATTCAAACTTGAATAAGTTTTAGACCAGACACAAGGACAAAATCCCGGCATATGCAATCTAATGTAATAATTACTGCAATCTAATGTAATAGTACATAATATGTGGATGGGGGAGGCATTTGTTCAAAATTGTAAGTCTTCGGCTTATGATGATAATGATAAACAAACATACCTAAAGACCACACAATAAAAACAAACAAATATTATGACCTAACAAATGAATTAACCAAGAACGGTTATTTGGTTAATTTATATGCTGTCGAAGTTAGCCTTACTCCATCTTAGGCGCAGCTCCCGATTGGACTCTTTTGATAGACATGTATGAAAAACATTACTAAATTCCTGAGGATGTTGGTGTTTCATCATCCAGACCGGATATATTTCTATACACAAAAAATCTAAAACGCATAGTACTTATAGAACTTACTGCGCCGTGGGAAACAAACATACCTAAAGACCACACAATAAAAACTAACAAATATTATGACTTAACAAATGAATTAACCAAAAACGGTTATGTGGTTAATTTATATGCTGTAGAAGTCGGAGCAGGGGTATACCAGCAAAATCCCTATATAACCTACTAAAAGACCTTGGCCTGTCAAGAACAACCGTAACTTCCATCCTAGAACGTGTATCCAAGGCGGCATTAGTAGGATCTTACCAAATTTGGTTGGGCAGGGGAGGAGGCTCGAGCGGTGAAAGGGAGCATTAATGCATCATAAAGGGGCCCCTTAACCTTACTCACTGGGTTGCAAGTCCCAGGCACCTTGACTTGGGCCTCTTCCTCTGCAACGCTATGGACCCGGCACCTGCATGGTGAACCCATGGAATGCTAAGTAAAATCGTCTTGTCCCTTGTTTCATCTTTATTAGGAATGCCATTTTGGATGGTTGCCTGCACACGCTGTGTGGGATCAATCCTGACTGGTGTGGAGCTGTAGTTAGCATAAGATGAATATCTTATGCTAACTACAGCTCCAAAGTTGACCCAGGCACATATCTCGTCTCCAAGGCGAGGGGTGAGATCTGGGTTGTTTCAGAATCTTAAGCTGCCCACTTGACCAAGTTTACGTTTCATGGGTTACCGGAGACGTCTGGTATATCACTCGCGCCTTTGAGAGTGAGATTGTATGTTAATCCGTGTATCGCGAGACGGTGATTGAATTTTAGGCATTGCCTTGATACTAGTTATGTTTGCAGTTGACCAAGTAGTGCACCAAGGAGCGCCACGGGCTTACCGTGACTTCGCGGCAGGATGGGTGATTAGGTATACTCATCTTGCATTAATATCTATAGGAGGTGGATGTAGAGAGCAGGCTGAGACACAACAACAACCCATAACCAAGGCGAAGCAGAAACAAAGAATTAGCAGCCTACAGGAAGACGAATCCAGATATGAGAAATACATTAGTACATCGCGAAGCTATAACCTCATATGTATTTTATAATAAGATAGATAATAGGTATGGCAAGTTTTGCGACACTGGCCATATAGGTTATATTATTATAGGTGACCAATTGACTATTAGTAACGTTTTCAACTGACCTATTTCGAGATTAGGAGGGCGTTTCATTATTAAAAAATAAAAGCATCTCTTTATTAATGGCAAATTGTTAGTATTTGCAGTGATTCCTACCATGCAACAGTTACAGGTTTTCATTACGACGTTTTGTTGTATTATACTCGCTTACTTACATTTGATATGGGATCGGACTTGACGGACGATTTCTAAAACAATCAATCTACATTATCTTTTATATTTAGAGAACTTCAGAAATTCATAAAATACAATAATGTAAACAAACCTAATCTTAAACAGACGTTTAACACAGATAATAAATCGCTTTGCAAAGCATCCCATTCACGGTTACAAGTCAGTTGTATGGCCAATACTGAGTTACTTGAAAATCTTAGTAATGGTAACATTACACTGAAGAACGAACAGGTATATTTAGTCTGTGCTAAAATTACTGCGGGGAAATAGCTGCGGCCAAATTTATTCATGAAAATATTCCTGCAAAGGCAGAAGTCGAGAGGAATTAATATATATTGCAACTGAAGAACTGTAAAATTGCAGGCATGATTTTACCTAGGTAAGTAATAGTTTAAAAAGTTTGTACCAGATCAATATCCAAATATAAATACAAATGGTTAAATCTACCTGGTAAAATTAGGCTAGTGATTATTAAATTTATATACATTTTATATGACGATATTGATAAGTAAACCATTGATGAATTTCTTAGTTAGTAAACTAATAATTAACATATTAATAATTTTATCTTTGGTTCAAGATGTTAATCTTAGTCAAAATAGTTGAGAGCATAATATATTATTATTACCGCATTAACAAAGAAACAATAATAATAATAATATATCATCATTCTTAATACCGATCATATTCTAAATTAAAGTAATAACTCCACGTGACTTATGAAACTAGCATGAACAGACATTGGCAGAATTGTGGTAACATTAAACCGCAGAAGCCATTAATAAAGAAATAATAATAATAATATAAATAGCCCTAACCACTGGTAGCTTGGGCTCTGCCCAGCTACCAGCGGCACCCTTTTTTAAAGTTTTTTATAATATTTATTTTTGTAATAATGTTGTAAAAAATTTAAAATTATGTTGGATAATAAATTAAGTGAATAATAATAATAACTTTTTATTCCTAAACATAGGGTTACAAGAGGTCCCTAAGTTCGGTGTGCCTTTTGGCATAGGCCTCCTCCAATTCCTTCTAATGGGTCCTGTCCCTTGCCACTCTCAACTCTGCGTTCCTGACTCTGTCTTTGATTTTGATCCATAGCATGCTTCTTTCCATGGCGCGGTGGCATTTTGTCAGCCTTTCCCTGTGGTTAAGTGTTATTGACCAAGTTTCACAGCCATAAGTAAGAACTGGTAGAATACAGGTCTCTAAAGTTTTCTTTTTTATGTGATTGCCTAAAACCTTACTTTTCACTATTTCCTTCATTAACCAGTATTTTCTCCAACCTTGGGTAATTTGCCTGTTTATTTCCTTTGTCATTTCACCTGAAGGGGATATTATCTGTCCTAAGTAAATATATTCTTTGACATATTCAATCTTGTTGCCATCAACCATAACGTTTATTTCCCTTGAGTTTGTCATCAGTTTTGTTTTGCTGTCATTAATTTCCAGACCAACTTCTCTACTTATATTTGCTAGGCGCTGCATCATTTGTTGCATTGTTGCTGGATTCTCCTCAAGAAACACCAGATCATCGGAAATCTAAGGTGGTTTAAGCGAGCTCCATTAATGTTCAGCCCTAAGTGGTCCCAGTTCAGCTTTCTGAAGTTGTGCACGAGTATGATGTTAAATAGCGTAGGGGAGAGAGGATCGCCTTGGCGTACGCCCCTTTTAATAGGAAATGGTTCTCCTGTTGATTCTAGTTTAATACTGGCCTTGCTAGATTTGTATTTACTCTTAAGTATTTCTATATAGTTGCTCTGGACCCCTTGTTGTTCAAGGTTCTGCCTTGGAGTATTGGTGCCTGAGGCTGTCCAATGCCTTTGAGTAATCTATAAACGCTAGGTAGATTTGTTTATTATATTCATTATACCTCTGTATCAACTGTTTATAGTGTGAATGTGATCTATTGTGCTGAAGTCTTTTCTGAATCCTGCCTGCTCTACAGGTTGGCTTTCGTTTAGTGTTAATGATATTCTCTCCAGGATCACTTTAGTAAATACTTTATATATGTTTGATATAAGAGAAATTGGCCTATAGTTCCCAATCTCGTCTCTAGGACCTTTTTTATGTAGTAGAATTATGTGGCACTCGGTCGGAATTTGCCTTGTTTGTAAGATTTCATTGAAAAGTTTTGCCAGCACAGGACTGATTTCCTCTAAGGTTCCCTTGAGCATTTTATTGGGTATCTTGTCCGGCCCTGGGGCTTACTCGAGTTTTTGGGATTTTATTGCCTTGGTTACCTCTGATGCAAGGATCTCTGGCAATTCGTTAACTTTGTTTTCTTTTGTTATGTTTACTTCCGGGATTTTGGCCAACCCTGAATCGAATTTATCAAAATACAATAGGCGGTAGTAGTCTGTAGCTAGTTTCTGTATCGAGAGTCGGTTAATTAAGTAAGATTCGCGTTGCTTTATTTTCAATATCCATTCTTTCTCATGTTCGCTTAGTTGTTTCGCAGCCTTTTTTGTTCCTCCTGTTTTTTTTTATATTTTCCTCCAAAACTCTATTTCTTTTCTCCTTACGGTCTTTCCTCATATTCTCCTTAAATTCCTTGCTAAGGTTTGAAATTTGTTGGCGTCTTTTTTTGTCCCCTTTATTTGATATAAGTGTTCTTCTTTCGTCTAACAGTTCTAGTGTCTTTTTGCTTAAATAGCTTTCTTTGCTTCTGGGTTTGCTGACTAGCATCTCTTTCAATTTGTTTTGTAATCTCCTGTATTTAATCCCAGTTTCTGCATCAGAGGTAATAATTTCATTGAGTGATTCTGTTGTGCGGGAATAAGTGGAATGACTGTGTTCTGATATTTGATACAGCTTATTATTATCTACTAGATTTTTCCTGGATCTTTTGGGTTGATTTAAGCTTAGGCAGCTTCTTACCATACGGTGGTCTGTGTTAAAGTTGAGCTTTTTAACTATGTTGGTATCTGTGAATGCGCTTGCTTTGTTGGTTATAATAAAGTCAATTTCAGTATTGAATTTTTCATCTGGGGAGCACCACATCCATTTGCTTTTAGTTATTTTTTTGTAAAAACGTGAGTTCATTATAAAAAGGTTATTTTCCATCATGAATTCTACTAGTTTCTGACCATTTTGGCTTCTTTGGCCATGCCCAAACTTCCCGATTGAGGATTCTTCTCCAATTTGCCTTTCTCCAACCTGTGCGTTAAAGTCGCCCATGATTATTATGTTGTTATTATAGTGCGATTTTATTGCTTCTGACATACTCTCATAGAATATTCTATGTCTGATTTCCCCGCTTGTTCTGTTGGGGCATATATTTGAAAGATGGGCCAGTTTTTCTTGTAACCCGGAAATTTTAAATGAACTACCGCAATCCTTTCAGAAATTCCTTCAAATCCCATAATGTTCTTCTTCAATTTAGACTTAATAAAGAAACCTACTCCTTTTTGTCCAGTGTGTTCTCCTTTGTGAAACATTATATAGTCATTCCTCTCTTCTATCCCTTCTCATGGCCTTAGCATCTCGCTGATGCCTATTATGTCCTATTTTATGTCAGCTATGGCTATTTCTAGTTCTTTTAGGCTTTCTTCTGTTCTTAATGTCCGAGTATTCAGTGTGCAGACATGTATAATGTTTGCTTTAGTGTGTTTCGAATTATAATGTTTACAATATGCAGTTGATTTGTTCTCGCAATTAACGCTTTTTCTGTAATTTTTCAGTGATCACGTATTTTGTCCTTTGTTGTAGTCAATAGTTCGTATAACACACTTTGTTGGCACTTTTTACACTGTTTATTTTTATTTTCCGCGGAGATCCCTTTCAGGCAAGTATGGTAGGTTATTATATCGCGAATTGGGCCGGAGATGGCCTACTGCCCCACTCTTTCTACTATGGCATTACTCTGCTCGCCTATAATTGAATAAATAAATAAACATTTTGATACCCCACACAAAGGGTTTGGAAAGTGAAAAAAAAATATCTTACATTTATCCAATACAAACTGTAAACATATTATTTATTTTTAATGTATCTAGCGTCACTTGTGCTATCGAGACGAATCCAACGATATCTCATACATTAAAATCGGTTAACCCATTAGCATCGGCGATAATGATAACAATAGAATTTCATTCATTACTAGGACGTAGTGGTCCTGACGATGCCAACTTATTGAGCCGTTTAGAAGCTATGGTGGAGTAAAGAAACTCACAAACATACATATATACATGAATCCTGAAAACATAACACTCCTTTTTTAGGGCAGTCGTGTAAAAATACCTTTGTAGAGAATATTTTGAGTGAAATTAGGCTCGCCGTTTTACTGTAAAGTAATTCCGTTTTCAGGTATTAGTTGAGTCCCCTAGATAGGGTACTGTAGTGGAATAGTGAGTCACTGGGGGACTGAGATAAGGGACATAAGTGGAGCGTGCATTCTGATGTAATATACATTTATAGCCATTTTGGACGTGCATTATTGTTTTTTTTTTTATTATGCCTGATAGGTTAGCCTTTGACCACTATCTCACCTGATGGTAAGTGATGATGTGGTCGTAGATGTTGTTCAGGCTAACCTAGAAGTACTGGCTACGGACAGCTGCCGGAACACACCGTTAGGTGCTTGGCGACAGATTTTTATACTTGAGGGTGGTAGCTAGCCAGGCGGGCATTCGTAAAATGCCCTACCACCAAGCTGTAACTACTGCCATCCTAAGACAACAACCGGGACCGACGGCTTAATGTGCCCTCCGAAGCACGGAAACGCTCAGTAGTAATGTCACCAGCGGTCACCCATCCAGTTGGATGGGATTACCGCGTGTGACGTTGCTTAACTTTGCTGATCGGTTGAGAACAGCCTAGTTAACTTCGCTACGAGCGTTTAATCTATATTAACAAATTTCTATATTATTTTAAAACTATGGTTTCCATAACCCCCCCATCCCCCCATCCCTCTTCCCATGTCGATAGTAAACAATATTTACTTATATATTATTATATCAATATTAAGTACTACCAATGTATGTGTAAAAAGTTTAAACAAAATAATGTTTCTTTAAAAAAAATGCTTGAAGTTTCCACAACCCCCCACCACTCTGGGGTGACACTCCAACACCCCTCTCTACCTATGTATATATACTGATATATACATAGGTAGAGAGGATATATAAGAGAGGATTATCTAGTAGAGAATATATATCTAAAGTCCTTTCCCCCTTTTATTTTGAACACTTGGATTATATTTTAACCTGATTTGTTATTCTTACTTTCAGAAATGTCAGAGATAAAGTATAAAAACCAGATTTTGGCTGCAATTGATCACTTACGTTCACGAAAGTCACGCCCAGATGTAAACAGGATTTGCAAGTTTATGCTCAAGTGTTACAAAGTGTCAGCAAAAGACACTAAAGCTGATCTGAAACGTTGCCTTAAAGAAAAAAGTATCTTTAAAGTTGATTACAAAGATAATGTGAGCTATAGAAACGCTGCTAAGTGGAGAAAGAGATCTAAACATAATAATTGTAAGTTTCACAAATTACAATTGTTTTATTTTTACTGTGTGTTAGGGCACTTAGATAGACTTCAGCTCTCAAAAATAACACCGAAAAATGCTTTTTCGGCCCATGTCCAATCGTAGGTAAAATTATATGAAAAATAATAACAAATATTTTTAAAATATTTTCGAGCGCACGATCGAGAATTCTCGATCGTGCGCTCGAAGAGTCAAGACCTCCTGAGGATGCTTCGTGTAGAAGCGAAACGCGTCGAAGGTTCTTCCGGTTTGGCTGCGTGGCGTTTGTGACGTCACGTCGGCTTAGCAGGAAAATTGGGCGGAATTGTCACTAGATATATTTTTATATTTTTAAGTGTTTTATGAAAATATTAATTTGATGTTTTCGTAAAATATTTTAAAAATATTTGTTATTATTAAATATGGATTTCCGCAAAGTAACGCCTGAATCTATTCATTATATGAAAAATATTTAATTTACCTTACAACTACGAGGGGAATAAAAGAATAGAGTAGTTTTAATTTTTTATTTATCAATGTAATCGCCTTCAAATGAAATACACTGTTTAAGTCGTGAATGTAATCCCTTTATCCCATTGAAAAAATAAACCGAAAATTTCTCCTGAAAACGGCTCTACGGTTGACTTCATCTCATTGTCATCCGAAAATCTTCGTCCCCGTAACTCCTTCCAAATTAGAAAAAAAGGAATAAGTGACTGGGAACCAGGTCCAGGCTGTAGGGTGGATGATCAATTTCTGCGAATCCAAGTTTCGTCTACGGCCACAATGCGATTACAAATTTCGTCCTAATCGCTCTGACACAACTCCTAAAAATCCTTACAACTCGCCCGGTGTGAGCATTCGCGGTATCCAACACGCACTAATTTATTTCATGTGCAAATTTTAATGTAAATTTTCTCATATTCGTTCTTTATTCATCTTTAGGTATTCTGCTATCTACCAAAATTTAATTCTACGATCGGTCAGAACTAATTTTTCAACATTTTGGACATTTTCTTCGTTTACTACCGTCACTGGGCGGCCCGGGCGGGCGTCGTATTGACAGCTCTCTCGTCCTTGTTCAAAATGCCGAACCCATTTTTTACCATCAAATATGAAGGCCCAGAATCCTGAAGAACCGATGACATTTCTTCAAAAATGTCTTTCAGCGAATTTCCTTTTTTTATAAAGAATTTAATCTCTGCGCGGTGCTTAAAATTGCGAAAGTATTCAGTTTCCGTCGACATGAAATCTCTGAGGGATATTTTTAAAGAAATTGATATTTGAACTTTACCGAGCCTGTATGTATTTGAAAATATTATGTGTGTTCGAAAAAAAAAAGATTAGCAAAGACAAATAGGTAATAGGTAAGAAGGTCCTTTCTTCTTAGGGAATTGTGTGCAGTTTTATAATTAAGTTCCCAGTCAATCGAGGCTGAGGAAGAGCAATTCATAGCCAAATTCATGAATTTATGCCATGCAAACAACACAAGGGTGCAACATTGCAATGTCCTGGTGTAAAAGAACTTTTTTCGTGGGCAACACGGGTGTTTTTTTTCAAATTCTCTATAAATCTTTCCAATAGGTTGGCAGAATATTCACCAATGATTGTTTTACCCTATAGAAGGTAGTAAATGTGGATTATACCATGTGCATCCGAAAAACGGTCGCATTCACTTTTTTATCTGACATACCCACCTTGGCCTTCTTTGGCTTCTTCTTTGGGATTCATACCAAGAAATCCACTGTTTTAACTGCTGTTTGGTCTCTAGTATGTGGTGGTGGATCCAAGTTTCCTCCACGGTTACGAAAAACGCAAACACTCGTCTATGTTGCGGTTGAACAACGTCAAACACTCCTGCGAAGGTGTCACACGCTTGCATTGTGTGGTCGATTGTGAGCAAACGCGGCGCCTATCTTGCGAAAAGTTTTCTCATACCTTTTTTTATGCTACCGTATGTACCGCTAAATATATTATTTCTTATAATGAAGGTACCAACTTATATCCCAAGAAAATATTTAATGTGTGGAGTACAAAATGAGACAAACGATATGCCTTACTTCCAGAGTGTTTTGTCTTTTTGTATTTTCGGTAAGTTCTTCAATAACTGCGAATAGAGTTGACCCTCATCCATATCCCAAGGTGAGCCATAGTGTGATAACTACCAGGAGTCCATTAACATCCAGTCACGTCTTAGCATCCCTTCTTTCCTTTCCCTTAAATAGTCAACTTGCAAAGTACAGGACCAAAACTTGGCAGTCATCCTAGAACATCCAGGTTCAAAACAAGATTTAAAAAGCCAAGTAGACACTTTCCAGAACACTAAGGCTACTTTTTTGAGCACTATCCACCACCAACTAATTATGCTCACAAGAGTTGAGAACCTTTATGTTGAAAATGCGGAAGAAGAAAAGAGAGTTAGTAAAGCAATTAAGGAATGCCAAGGCCATGGGCGATAACCATATAAGTCACCAACTGTCCAGGGCAAGATCGATTCTTAAACTAACTCAAGGAATATCATTACAAATGACAAAAAATCGCGATAACTTGAATAGACCAAAACATGAGGTTAATTTTGATAAAACTCTTGTCAATTTTATTATAAAAACTAACGTGGTTTTCACTCATTTTAGTACATAATACGGGATAACTCACGTGAATAAGTCAGATAGCTCCGACTATAGTTTCAACCACATATCTCCACTAAGGGTCTAGTGGAGAAGTAGTGAGCTCTTTTTGCTGGGACGATCCCCATGCCAGCCGGGTTTTCACCAGCGATCAAGAGGACTCGCATCAGAACTCGCCCACACGACCAACTGCAACCCACCCCTCGCACCAACCTATGACGTCACGCGCGCTACGAGCTGTCGGTCGCAATGCTAGGCGAGACGTCAACGCGGGCGTCCCGAGCTCTCCTTGAAAAAGACCACCGAATGTGGTTGAAACCACTTTAGTCGGAGATATCTGACTTATTCACGTGAGTTATCCCGTATTATTTACTATAACCCTTGTCAATGCTCAAAAAACATTTTCAATGAACAAAGTGGAAAGCTTCTCTTGACCAACGAAATTTTCATCTCAAAATGTTTGACAGGACTAGCAGAAGTCAACTCTAAGAGGTTGTTAGCATTTTACCAATAGCCCTGTATATCATGATGATTTATTAAATATAACACTTGGTAAAGTAAATATATATTAGATTCTCCTACCATATATACTTTATGCTGGCATGCTCAAACTAAATTATTGAAGCATGTTTTAATTGTATTAAATTGATTTAGATTTATCTAGAATATTTGCTGTGGTTTGATAAAAAAATATTCGTCTAATTATTGCTCTATTAGGTTTCTTCTTTTTCAGTAAAAATGTCTTCTGGAACAGCACCAAATGAACGGAGAATAATAACTTCTGCGATAGCTACTCTCATTTACCAGGACCAAACTTACTTAGAAAATGGCATTGCATTTGAAGATCTTGTAAAAACAGCTTCATTACAAGAGTCAAAATATTCCAAAAAACATCTAGAATCAATTATCAATAAGGAGCTTGCGACTGGGAGCTTAGTTAGGTTGCCCAATGGTAACTTAGCTCTTGGACCCGCTGATCATGACGGAGATAGCTCAGATAGTTTCAAATTTGAATACAACGCTGATGTGAACACTAAGGTATTATATTGATATCATCTGCTATTCTGGTCATATTTCTCTTTACATTAAAAATGCTAAATATTAATAAAATTTCATTTGCACAGATGACTTCTTCAGCAAACTCATCATGCAGATCATCCCCTCAAAGGATGAGGGGAAGACCAAAAAAACGAGGGGGTGGTTCTTCCTCAAACCATGGCCCAAGCAACATAGCCACTCGCAATGCAGGCGTAAGAGTTGGCGAAAGACGAAAAATGGCCAAAAAAGTATTTGATCCTTCTGATAATAATGTCCCTAGCAAAAGGAAAAGAGGTCGGCCTGTAGGTTCTTTGAATAAAAGTACAATCAAGAAAAGATTGATGATTGCCGGACATTCAATGAAGCCTGACAATGATGGGACTCCTTTGTCTGAAAGCCAGATGTCTTTTGATGGAAGTGCAGATGAGATAGAGCAGGAAGACTCACTACCACACGAGCCTTCCGGGGGAGTTTGTTCTGTGTGTCTGGTGCAGAAGTCTCGTGGATCTAATGACAGGCTCATTGAATGCAGAGACTGCAGCAATAAAGCTCACTTAAGTTGCCTTCAGTCAGGATCTGGGATTCTAAAGCCAAGGCCAGATAATACATGGCAATGTCCTCATTGCAAAACCTGTGTTGTCTGCTGTGAAACAAATGACGCTGTAAGTTCTAATTAGAATAATTATAGCAAAATATAACAATAAATTTTGGTATATGTTACTTTTGGTAAATTCTAGGTTTCACTTAAGACCAATATATTATTAGTAAATTAAGAAATAAAGGTTTAGTATTTTAATAACCATTTATTGCAATTACTATAATCAGTCAACTTACAAAGTGTTTATCATTAATAATGAATGAAAAAAAAATTTTAGATAAAATTTTAAATTATTTTCTATGCCATAATATAGTATACCTATGCATATGTTGGCTGAACTTATCAGTAATCGCAGTATTGTTTTCTAATCATCACATGGAAAGCTATCATGGCATTCAGAACTACAATGTTATCCCAATGACTTCCAAGCACATTTATTCTTTACGCAGTATTTTTTAACGGGGACTGCAAATTGCTCTCTAGTAAGAGACCAACAAGGCAATGAGCAGATATGAAAAAAAATACTCAAGTCTGGCTTGATTTTCTTTTCTATGTTCACTGTGTCTCTTGAGGTAACTAAAAAATACAAATGTAATGTGGACCAACTTCGATAAAACTGATGATCTCAGAACCATTTTTTTTTTCACTTTTACCGTACAGAGTTGGTAAATCTTAGGTTTTTATCAACTGCTACTTGAAGATCTTAAGATTAAACAAGGTTTGAGCTCTTATAGTAACTATATTGTAATATAGATAATAGGTAATACTTGAATATTTTTCAACTTACAGGGCATCCTTACAGTGTGCAGCATATGTTCAGATTCATACCATGCCCTTTGTCACAATCCACGCATACCGGAGAGACTAAAAGCATGGGATCAGTGGGAATGCAATAACTGCTTAGAATCACGGCCAACAGACATGGGGTCGCCAGCCATTATACCAAGCAGTATTGAGTACACAATGGAGGACTCTCAATCAGTTGATCCGTTCTTGAAACCACATGAACTCGATATTGCAAACTCCAAGTTGGGTGAAGATACACCCATAGATCCAACTATTCCAGATATAACCAATTGGACAACTGAAGAAGTTTTTTATTATTTTTCAAAACATCACCCTGAAGCTGCGCCTATTTTAAGGGATCAGGTAAAATTATGTTTTTATAAGTAGGTACCTTAAAAAAACAAAAACATCAGTTTAAAGCACAGTGATAGCCCAATGGCTATGGTCTGCTGTGCCGAGGGTACATGGTTTGAATCCCGCCCCGGCATGGTACAGTAGGTGTCTTGAAGAGCCTATTATTCTAGGATTAGCCTGTTAAAACCTTTAACCACATCATCACTCAAGCCAATAAAATTCAAAATACACCATTGACGATAGTGACCATCCGGTCTTATTCCGGGTATGTGAGTTATCTCTGTTGCACAGACAGTTGCTAAAACGCAGGTAAAAGAAGATATATGAAATAAGCAGCTCAATATCTCTAACCGCCTATTAAGGTTCCATACTCAAAGGCCTAAATGTAGCCTTTAGCTGGTAAATCGAATCAGTTGCAGACCTTTAGATATTTCATCATATCTAGAATGTTGACCAGAACTGAATATTGAAAGAAACTCAATTCAATATTTATTAAGCCAGATAAATAAATATTTTTCTCATCCTGGCATGTGATATGTATTTATCTAGAGCCTATTCAGTAGAATACAAGTCAAAAAAATAATTAATTAGTCAATTACGGACCATGTATTTTTAAGGTAGACCCTAGTTATTTTTTATTGCTGATTTGTTACCCTTTGATCTCACCTGATGGTAAGTGATGATGTTGCTGTCGAAGGTGTTAACACACCGTTGGGTGCTTCGCGACAGGTTTCCTACTTGAGGGTTGTCGCTAGCCAGGCGGGAATTCGAAAAATGCCCTTCCACCATGCCGTGAAGCTCAAGCCCGCGGCGGGATTCGAACCATGGATCTGCTGCGCGGCAGTCAATGCCACTGAGCCATCACTGCTTTAAATTGGATCCCGCGTATTCCTTGTTGTACCGGGGTCAAAATTCGTTGTCGACCAACCTAAGCCAAAATTTTTTTGGTCTTATACATAATATTATTTAAAGATTTGAATAATATTGCATTTTGGTTTCAGGCATTTGATGGGCAAGCTCTTAGTGTAGCCACAAGAGCAGACATTGTTAAGGGCTTAGGGCTCCCTCTGGGGCCTGGATTGGCTCTTTACCGTATTGTAGTAAAACTACAAACAAGAAAAGATGACTGGACAATGTGCTGGGGTTAAATCATCATCTACTACAAAAACTATTATATTAGTTTTTTCTGTGTGTTGATGTTGCTCCTCTGTATTTATATGCACCAAAGCAGTTTCTATTTAATTAATTCAACTAAGTATAAGTACATTTAATAAAAAAAATAGGTTGGTGAAATATTTAGTTTAATTTACTAATATCATTAATCTATTATTATAATACATAACAATGTTGGTTTTTTATGCTTGATAGTTTAGCCTTTGACCACCATCTCACGTGATGAATGAAGATGTTGTTCAGGCTAACCTAGAATTACTGGCTCTCAAGGAAAGCTGCCTGAACTCACTGTTAGGTGCTTGGCGACAGATTTTCTACTTGAGGGTGGTAGCTAGCCAGGCGGACATTCGCAAAATATCCTACCACCATGCTATAACCACTGCCATCCTAAGACGACAACCAAGACCGACGGCTTAACGTGCCCTCCATAGCACGGAAGCACTCAGTAGTAATATCACTAGCGGTCACCCATCCAACTCATGACCGCGACGGACGTAAACTTCGTTACGAGCGCTTCAAAATAGTAGTATGAGGATACGTTTATTCTCTTCTGTATATACTTATACACGATATATAATACATAACAACATATGAGGATAAGTTTACTCTCTATCTATACTTATCAGCGAAAATATTAGGTCCTTACATATGAAATTGGCGTTTTTCGTACTGGCCACTTTAATCACGAATTTCTCCTCTTTGGTAAGGAATTCCAAATTCAAATTTGTACAGCTATAGACTCATGTATTTGTGCTTCGATGATCGTCATTCATTTGTTTTTTTTCTTCTGTTTTTTTCTGTTTGCGTCACTCATTTTACAAAATGGAAAACCTTAAATATCGCATTATTTACGAGTACGAGTTCCGCCGTGGCACTAGTGCTGCGGAAACAACTCGAAGGGTGAATGATGTGTATGGCGGTCGTGTTGCAAAAGAAAACACAGTTCGTTTTTGGTTCCAACGTTTTCGTTCTGGAAATTTCGACCTGCAGAACAAGCCCCGTGGACGGCCTGAGACTCAAGTTGATAATGAAGAGTTGAAGGCTATTGTGGAAGCGGATCCATCGCAAACCACGTCCGAGTTAGCTGCAGGCTGCGATGTTAGTGATAAAACTGTTTTAATTCACTTGAAGCAAATTGGGAAGATTAAAAAGCTTGAAAGGTGGGTACCTCACGAATTGACTGAAACAAACCGGCAAACGCGCGTCGACTGCTGCGTTACATTACTAAACCGGCACAATAATGAAGGTATTTTAAACCGAATCATTACCTGTGATGAAAAATGGGTTCTTTACGATAATCGGAAGCGCTCAGCGCAATGGTTAGATCCTGGCCAGCCAGCCAAATCCTGCCCCAAGCGAAAATTAACCCCAAAAAAGTTACTTGTAAGCGTTTGGTGGACTAGTGCCGGTATTGTTCATTACAGTTTTTTCAAATCTGGCCTGACTATTACGGCTGATGTCTATTGTCAGGAATTGCAAACCATGATGGAAAAGCTAGCGGCTAAACAACCTAGGCTGGTCAATCGCTCCACGCCACTGCTGCTTCACGACAACGCTAGACCACACACTGCACTACAGACGGCTACTAAATTAGAAGAGCTTCAATTGGAAAGTCTAAGACATCCTCCGTACTCCCCGGACCTTGCTCCAACAGATTACCATTTTTTTCGAAATTTGGATAACTTCTTGCAAGGGAAAAAATTCAACTCCGATGGGGCAGTCCAAATCGCCTTCAAAGATTTTATTGATTCCCGTCCGACTGGTTTTTTTAGTAAAGGGATCAATGAACTACCTATGAGATGGCAAAAGTGCATAGAAAATAATGGTTCATACTTTGATTAATTAAATATATTATATTAAAAAATATTCGACTTTTTGTTCCTCCCATACAAAACGCCAATTTCATATGTAAGGACCTAATATAAAGGCTGTGTAACCAAAACCTAGAATTACTGGCTCTCAAGGAAAGCTGCCTGAACTCACTGTTAGGTGCTTGGCGACAGATTTTCTACTTGAGGGTGGTAGCTAGCCAGGCGGACATTCGCAAAATATCCTACCACCATGCTATAACCACTGCCATCCTAAGACGACAACCAAGACCGACGGCTTAACGTGCCCTCCATAGCACGGAAGCACTCAGTAGTAATATCACTAGCGGTCACCCATCCAACTCATGACCGCGACGGACGTAAACTTCGTTACGAGCGCTTCAAAATAGTAGTATGAGGATACGTTTATTCTCTTCTGTATATACTTATACACGATATATAATACATAACAACATATCGTCGGTGCGCTTGCCAAATCTGATATGTGTTTAATTGCAACTTTTCAGGAGGAAGAAAAAACTTATTAGCTCATTGATTTTTCATCTTATCAAAAGAGTTTAATAACAATTTAATGCCATAAAATGTGTATTATTATGTGGCAACAATATTTTTAAATTAACCTGCTCTCCTAAAGCACAATTTATTTTTTTGTTACTTTCGATGCACATATCAGATTTGACTGGATTAATAGTTTTTGTTAAGTGAAAATTATGCGCATACAAATTTTTTCTTGAAACAATAATCCTTAAAAATAATTCTATGTGTCAAATGCAAAGGAATATTACCTAAGAAGTTGAAGCAAAAGTATGAAAATCTAATCTGTTTTATATGAAACGAAATATTTTGTGTTTGTATCATAAAAATACTTACAAAATTTCTTTTCATATTGAGTGATTACGAGTTTTGTTGTACATAAATGGTTAGCATTGTTGTACTTATTAATGTTATAATAAAGACACTTTCTAAATAACAAAGAGATCACAATTATGTCAATATTCAGTTTGAGTACTGATCACATTCCTTTTTATAAAACATTTTAAATCTTTGTATAACAAAATCAAAAAATTGCTTACTCGTGTAATTAAAAGAGGTTTTTGAGCAATCAGTACTTTTTTATATTATTTTGATGGAACAAGCTCGAGGCCCACTTGATGTTAAGCGGACTAACCTCTGCCTATAACAGATACATTTCGTCACAAGTCACGAATTGCACTGCGCCCGTCCCTTTGAGATATAGTTGTTAAGTCTCATGTGCCTGTAATTTCACTGGCTCTCAAGGACTGCTGCCGTTAGGTGCTTGGCGAAAGATTTTCTACGTCACAAAACAATTAAAACTTAGGTCTTAAATGACAACGTATTTTTTTTTTAAATCTTAGTATTCGAATACAGCGTAGCTTCGTTGTTTATTCCTAGACATATCTACTAGTTTGGACCTAAGTATTTTTTATTCATATATTAGTACTGCTCAGTCATAAAATCAGTCTTTTGTTGTTTCATACAAATATTCTTTGGTACTTATTATTGATTTATTACTGATGGTATCAAGCAAACATGTCTTTTCAAAAGCTTTGTTGAATGTGTAATCCAAGTGATGGATAGTATAAGGCTTAGCAGGACGAGCTTGTGGCATGCGTTGGATGTAATCATTTGGAGGAAAAATTTGGGGTTTGGATAGTTGCTCCAAAGTCCAATGCACACTGTCCACCTGCATGATTGTGTGCCCCTTTTCCATAATATTCTATTGTATTTCAATATCTCGTGGCTTTGTGAAAATACATAAAGTTGAGGCAAGTCTGGTTTCCGTAGTCACCACGGCACTGAATCTGCACTTTTACAGGTCACTGATGATCTTCTCGCGGCATCAGATTCTGGACTGAGCAGTGTACTGATCTTATTAGATTTTTCACGTGCATTCGATTGCATTAGTCCGGAACTGCTGGTTGCGAAGCTATCTTACTACGGATTTTCTGACAAAACATGTAAATGGTTCAAAACGTACCTTATAGGCAGAGAGCAATATGTGGAAGTTGAAAATCAGGATGGCAGCAAACAAATCTCTAGTGTGGAAAAAGTACTCAGAGGAACGCCCCAAGGATCGATTTTAAGTCCCATCCTTTTCTCAATATTTACAGCAGACTTACCTGAACACATCAAAGTATGTAAGTACCACCTTTATGCTGATGATACTCAGGTATATCATAGCTTCAAGCCTAAAAATGTAGCAGATGCAATGACACAAATTAATGATGATTTGGACGAGATTTATAAATGGGCGAATCGTAATTCCCTAATCTTAAACCCCACTAAATCCAAAATGATCGTGTTAGGCACTAAAACTCAAATAAATAAGGTAATGAAGTATAATCCAAAATTAATAGTGAATGGTATTGTTATACCGATAGAGTCAGAGTCGAAAAATTTAGGTCTTATAATGGATAGCGAGTTGAGATATGTTAAGCACGTGAACGAAAAGATTAAAAACGCTTTTTACAAACTCAAAGTTTTGTATAATATAAGAACATACTTATCAGAGGAGATAAGGATCCTTCTATGTGATTTATTGATTTTATCTCCTTTTAATTACTGCAGTGCAGTTTATGGTCCTAGAATTTGGGCTATGACTGAAAGAGCAATCCAACGTGTGCAAAATGCATGCGCTCGGTTCTGCTTCAGTATACCTCGAAGAGCCCACGTCACCCCTTATCTCGTAAAAAAAGGAATACTTAATATGAAGTTACGCAGGGAACTCTATCTGGCATGTCTAACACAAAAAGTCTTGTGGAACAAGAAACCAGAGTATCTATTTGAAAAACTCACATGGAGTAAAGATACCCATTCCTTGAACACCCGCTCTAATCTCCAAAATACTCTGGTTATCCCCAAACATAAAACCGCTGGTTTTAAAGGTTGCTTTAAATACAGGGCATCAAAAATTTGGAATGATCTCCCGCCACCCCTCAGAACGAAGACAAGCAGAAACACTTTTAAAATAACATTAAAAAGAGTTCTTTTGGATCGCCAAAGGCATAATTTTGAAGCAACTTTTAAAACACAGGGGAAGACGAAACACAAACACCCCCGATCACTTACAAACAAAACTGCCTCAATTACACAAACACATGCACCCCCTCACACACTTACACACTCACACTTCTCAACCGGATATACTTAGCTTAATATATGTGTACGTGACAAGGAATTCATATATTGATAGATAATAATAATTTACTTACCAAGTCATTGTTGGTCTCATGTTTTTAAGTGGCCAAATTTTTATGTAATTTAATATATTAGATTGTAAGTTGTTTCTGTATGTTTATTTTGTTAATTTATGAACCGCTTTTTTTTTACCTCATGTCTCTCGGCAAACATCCGCCCGAGTGGGGATATGCTGAAAAACAGCGCAGCGCACGCTCATGCAAGTGATTGATAGCGCTGCATAATGCTGAGCATAACCCTTTTGCCTTAGAATCTGAATGTCATTAATTTTTAAGAATTGTATTATTCTATACATATCTTTATTTTGTAACAAGGCAATAAATGGATATTTTATTTATTTATTATTTATTTATTTTGTTGTGGTTTTGGTAGGAGAACCCATCAGATATGAGTATTATGTTCTTGTAATTTCCGTTGAGTTTTATATTTATTAAATCCAAAAGACAAGAAACAAACTCATGACTGCCACACCCCCATCACCTCTGTGCCAAACATACAGATGTACTTCCTCATTGTTGTTTTGATAAAGCGTGAAATTATGCAACTGCAGCTTTGTTTTATATTGAGCAGATAATTGAAGCTTTGTCGATTAAAGTACACTTAATACATAAATTGTAGTTACGATTAGCACTTCAGATGAACACATTGAGTTAGCTTCTTCTTTAGCATTATAGGTTTCTTGCTTCATTTATGTTGGCTTATTACCAGGTAATCATAATTATTTAAAGTTATCTTATTTAAGCCGGTCTGTTCATACTCCATCTCTGGGGGATATGTATAGTTGGGCTCATTGATTCAGCTTGAGGTTCACTTGATTTAATATGAGAATACTCAGGTATTTTCTCAGTATTATTATATGACATACATTCAGGCTGCTCTGGTTCAGTAAGCTCCATTAAATGAGAAAAGCAGGCAGAATCATGAAGTAGTGGGAAATCTGAAATGGGTAAAGCATTATCTCAGGTAATTTCATTACATTTATCAATGGAAATACTTCCAGTGCTGAACTCGACGAGCATTTTTCCCCGCTTATTATTTCGTGACGCCATGATCGATCATAAGTGTAATTAATCTGATATAAAAAGAGGTATATTATAATTATTTTATACAATATTTAAAATTGAATGGTTTTATAATATTTTATAAAATTAAATGGATAAGTGCAGTGTGGCTATCTAGCAATACAGTAAGTAAGGCACAAGGTACGTATTATAGCCGGTCCAAAAATTCGTAGCATAAAAGGTCATAAAACGTGGTGCCATGCGCGCCATTTTGTTTTTGGACTTAAGCATAAGTGTATGCACTTAATAACTAATTAATTATTATCATTTCGATTAGAAATACTAGCAATATTCTGACGAAAGAAGTTAAGAAAATATTAGGGTTTATTTTTCTGAAATATTAGTATCAAACAAGGTCTACGTCTACGTCTCTCAACCACTACATAGCTAATATTTAGTTAGATTAACTACAACAGAACTCAATTTTAACACTTACCCAGGTTATCAACAAAAAAATAATTTTTATTCATATTACTTTACTAAGATCTGTACTCGCAACCACGCGAATAACGGTATAATTTCTGATATGTGTTAAACAAGAGACCTTAAAAACTGATATGTGCTTGCAAAATCTGATATGTAACAAGAAAATGTTCAGCTTCTTTCTGTTAAGTGTTTTAAATACACATATCCACAAAGGTATCAGATACTTTGCACATAAGAACAAATGTAAATCATGAACCAGAGGGTTTATACACATGATAGTTTTTGCATTCGATGCAGCTCTTAAAAAATAAACACATACGCTAAAAAACGAAAAATCGAAAAAAAACACATATAAGGTTTGGCAAGCGCATCGACGATATGAGGATAAGTTTACTCTCTATCTATACTTATCAGCGAAAATATTAGGTCCTTACATATGAAATTGGCGTTTTTCGTACTGGCCACTTTAATCACGAATTTCTCCTCTTTGGTAAGGAATTCAAATTCAAATTTGTACAGCTATAGACTCATGTATTTGTGCTTCGATGATCGTCATTCATTTGTTTTTTTTCTTCTGTTTTTTTCTGTTTGCGTCACTCATTTTACAAAATGGAAAACCTTAAATATCGCATTATTTACGAGTACGAGTTCCGCCGTGGCACTAGTGCTGCGGAAACAACTCGAAGGGTGAATGATGTGTATGGCGGTCGTGTTGCAAAAGAAAACACAGTTCGTTTTTGGTTCCAACGTTTTCGTTCTGGAAATTTCGACCTGCAGAACAAGCCCCGTGGACGGCCTGAGACTCAAGTTGATAATGAAGAGTTGAAGGCTATTGTGGAAGCGGATCCATCGCAAACCACGTCCGAGTTAGCTGCAGGCTGCGATGTTAGTGATAAAACTGTTTTAATTCACTTGAAGCAAATTGGGAAGATTAAAAAGCTTGAAAGGTGGGTACCTCACGAATTGACTGAAACAAACCGGCAAACGCGCGTCGACTGCTGCGTTACATTACTAAACCGGCACAATAATGAAGGTATTTTAAACCGAATCATTACCTGTGATGAAAAATGGGTTCTTTACGATAATCGGAAGCGCTCAGCGCAATGGTTAGATCCTGGCCAGCCAGCCAAATCCTGCCCCAAGCGAAAATTAACCCCAAAAAAGTTACTTGTAAGCGTTTGGTGGACTAGTGCCGGTATTGTTCATTACAGTTTTTTCAAATCTGGCCTGACTATTACGGCTGATGTCTATTGTCAGGAATTGCAAACCATGATGGAAAAGCTAGCGGCTAAACAACCTAGGCTGGTCAATCGCTCCACGCCACTGCTGCTTCACGACAACGCTAGACCACACACTGCACTACAGACGGCTACTAAATTAGAAGAGCTTCAATTGGAAAGTCTAAGACATCCTCCGTACTCCCCGGACCTTGCTCCAACAGATTACCATTTTTTTCGAAATTTGGATAACTTCTTGCAAGGGAAAAAATTCAACTCCGATGGGGCAGTCCAAATCGCCTTCAAAGATTTTATTGATTCCCGTCCGACTGGTTTTTTTAGTAAAGGGATCAATGAACTACCTATGAGATGGCAAAAGTGCATAGAAAATAATGGTTCATACTTTGATTAATTAAATATATTATATTAAAAAATATTCGACTTTTTGTTCCTCCCATACAAAACGCCAATTTCATATGTAAGGACCTAATATAAAGGCTGTGTAACCAACACCATACATGTCCAATAATATTTTTTATATCTTTATTTAAAGAGCTTTATCGCTGTTGCAATTATGCCGCAGTATTTTAAAACTGACTAGAAATTTACGTTTATGAAATTTGACTTTACGCAGAGCATACCTTGTTACCCACACAATAGATACTGCTGTGACCGAACGCTACCCAGCGACTCCATTACCACAAAACAAAAAGGACTGGGGTGTAGTTTACATTTTTTTGATGATAAAATCTGTCATATACCTAATCCGTCCTAAACCGAATCTCTCCTTCAGAATAAGGAACAACACCACCATACTGTTCATAGCGAGTTTCTAGAATGAAACTAATCTTAGGAAATAACGTTAACAATAATATTAGATATCGTGGTTAATTTAGCTTACATATTATTTTATATATACCTCTAGCAATATAACATTTATCTATTAATACTATTTAATTGTCAATTGCATACTCTACCAAACTAAATTGACTCACTTCTCAATCTGTTACATAAGACAGTCCTAGAAAGTGGTAAAAAAATGGAACATGCGGATTGGTGTGGATTTCGGAATGTAGGTATACGTTTTTTATGTTTGGTAAACACTTCTACGTAATGCAACTCTTTCAATTAAATAGTAACTCACTATGGAAAAGTGGACAAATTTAGATGAGTCCACTGCGGACTCAGAAGTTGTAAGTGGTGTCTGGAGCATACTACAGGCAGCGTGATAGAAAGACGCCGTGTGGAGTTTCGTAAGTTCGTAACTACCCGCTCCCAATCCCATCGCGCTTCGCCGCGCGGCGGCATACAGAACTCGAATGGCATCACAAGTTCTATGTATTAAAAGTTGTTTATATTAAATATAATGCTACAGACGATGTTTTAGTTTAAAGTGGTTAAGTAAAGTAGAAGGTTTTATAAATGACTTACAGGGAATTGTAATAATATTTGATGATTTGAACTTTTGCATTGCATCAGGAAATGTAGGTAAACAATTATTATTTTATGTCGTTTTGTAATCTGTACGAAAATAACGACGTCGACGTGCGAAATGTTAATGGTAGGATGCTAGATATTGTATTAACGCGAATGACGGCACATGTACCTAAATGTTCGCGCAATTGTGTTGACTACAGAGCACATTTTAAAATTGATAACCTCCATCCTCCGCTTGGCAATGGCATTGAAGTTGTTGTATTCCGTGTTACAGATAGTTTTGAGCCCAGTAACACTGTTACAAATAAAGATTGGGACTTTAAATAGTGTGACCGTACCATGTTATTAGATATGGTGGAATGTGTAAATTAGGAGGAATTCTACAATATAAATGAATTTTGTTTAAGTTCAAAGAGATTTTACACTATTACCAGCTGCCCGCCCCGGCTTCGCACGGGTAATTGAGATTTTAGCTATCCTATCTTTCAATTTGGATCAAATTGCACATGTTATGCAAATCAAATTTAAAATCAGTTGAGTAGTTTAGGAGTCCATCGCGGACAAACAACGTGACACCTAATTTTTATATATAAAGATTTACGATATTTTTTAATACATTTGCTCAACAGAAGCGTCGTGAATGATCCACAGGAAAAAGTGGCTACCAGGTTTGATTAACCAAAGACATCATAGTAAAGATCAAACGGAAGCGTGAGCTTCACCGTAATAACACTGGAAGCGTAATCAATCAAGTGATGCTAATGCCTAACATAATGCTGCTTTTCCTGTCACGCGGATAGCCACCTGCGCACAGAGGGGTATTTGAGACATCTAGCTGGCCAAAATTATTTATCGCTCTTAATCAATTAGAAATGGTTCAGTATCTCATAAAACCTTAAATACAAGTGTATAAATACTCTTAACCTTCAGTTACAGGACAAATTCATACATTAAATTTGAATAAAGAGACAAAAAGATGCGGTAGAAAAAAAAGCGTAGTTTTGTATAAGAAAATATATTTTATAACACAAAATAATGTATAAATATAATTATAATAAACAACTATCGCAAAACAAATTTAAAAACTTAAAATATAAATAATAATTAGGCATAACTTTCTTCACATATTAACATTTCTAATGTTTCCTTCATAAAATGATTTTGTTTTATTTTTTTAACAATTCTTCTTGATGCAAGTAGGGGATCTGATGTTAACAACAATCTATTCAAAACATCTGTATAAACGAAAATGTTTATTTCTTGCTTCTGCTGCTTCTTCAGATAATTGTCCTATTGGTAAAAGTGCATCTTCTATTACAGTAGCCCCATGCATTAAGATTTTATGCATAGTAGGCGTCATATTATGTCTACCATATAAACTAACTTAAAGTGCGGCAGTCTCTGTAGTAATTTTTTTGAATTTTTCTGCGTCTATTTGTACCCACATGAAATGCACTCAAGAATCACTTTGATTTTTTTGATAAAATTTATATCTAGACCTGTAATTTCAGCTGCCAACTCTGGATTTTCAAAAAATCTTCGACTGGTATTCCGTCATTTGTATTGCCAAATCCAGCTTTAGGAAAATCTACCCGAAGACCTAGTTTATTTTTAAATTCGTTTTGAATTTTTTCTTTGTTTTTTTGTATTAGCAGTTTGTCTGCTTCAGATTTTGGTGGCAAATCTTGCACACCGAGCTTGTAGGCAATATGTAATAAATTTTCAAATAGCCGAATTCTGGCATGTAAAGTAGATAAGCCGAACTTCAATGTATCTGTATTAACTACATTTGTTTTATTCAAATCGTTAAAATGTTTTGATGTTGCTCCACATATGTAACATCTCATTGTAGATTTTGTCCCAGTTGCCGCGTTGCACACTTTTGCATCTATCATTGTTAGCATCATTTTGGTTTTAACAACATATGATCTTCCACCGATTGTTACTGATATAGGTTCTAATTTTTTAGCTTCGGCTTCCACATTGTTGATTTCGTCGTTCGTTATATCAACTGTTTCCTTTAAAAATCGTATACGGATAGGTCTACAGTAGCGGGGCGATGATGGAGTTGTGTTATGCCATAATATTTTATTTTTTTCCCCATACACTAAGCGTAGAGGCACAAATGAACTTTGAAAAATGTGCGAGTCGCATCCGCTATCATTTTCAAACTTTTGTTTGAACTGAGCCTGTTGTGAGCCATCACAACCCCATTTACAGATCATTTGAAGATCTCTCTCATTATCGCTAAGGGTTTTCAAAACGTCTTCTAAGTGAATAAGTAATCTTTCGGCAGTATGATTCATTATTCCTTGTAAATTCACATCGGCACAGGTTTCGGTTACGCTAAAAAATTCATCGGAAGGATAACATTGTTTCTTATACAGCTGCAAAACTGAATAGCATGGAAGATTTCCTGTGGTTTGTCTGATCCTTTCATATCCTTTCATATCCTACCTTGAAAGATTCGCATCTACAAACATTGCCAGCGCTTCTTCTGGATTGATATGCTTAACATGTGCCATGTCACGGTCTACTGACTTCCGATATTCCTTAGCGCGGTCCCTATTTTCCGAAATCTCTTTCAAAATATTTGAAGCACTTCTATTGCCCTGGGCTCGCAATTCCATTTGAGCTGCATAAATTATTTTCTCAGGGCTATCCGACAAACGTATTGTCTCAGTTTTACGTCTTTTGCCTCGTTCACTAGTCTCTTCAAACGGTTTAGCGGGTCTACCTGCTCTTGTGGGTATTAGAGGTAATTCAAAAGTCCCATTCAGCCATTTTTCGTTGGTTTTTTTCAAATAGATCACTTCTATATTTTGCTGCTACCCATCGATGCTTCATTTCTGATTTCATGCGTGCAAAATTACGCTTTATGTCCTTTATTTGTTCTTCCGAGTACGACTTATGTGAAATCAAATAATTTTCAACATATTCTAATTGGTCGTTAAAATTGAGATCATTTTGTGATCTCATTAGACCAAATATCTCCTTGCGAGTCATTAAAGTACTTCCAGATGGTCCTGAAATAATAAAAACTAAATTAAATCAATATTTCACTTTTTTTTACATTTTTAAGTACGATATCTAAAATCGCTCCAGATGACGGAGTAGGAATTAGTAGGAACCAATTTTATTCCTTTTTTAAATGTAGAAAGTCTATATATTACGAATATATAAAAATTATAGCCGGGTAATGCCGGGCACTAAAACAAAAAGCCTCGTAAAACTAAATTTTCTTGAAAAAATTAGGGAATTAAACCGGTATTTTTTCAAATGACGAAAAATAATATAATCCCGTCACAAAATTAAATATTTTAAATATGTAAAATAAGTCACTTACCAGCAGTTTCAGAATCCATAGCCAATTTTGGATTATTAACAACACAACATAAAATAAAAAATAGTTAAAATTGAGTTTTAAAGCACGAATATTGAAAATAAACAACCGCTTCGAGCAATGTCTCAGTTTCAACTGACTATATCTTGTTCAATTTGGGGTGAGTAAAAAAAATAACAATAGGGTTGGGTCGCCCAACTACCTGGCTCTTCTAGGAATGCATTTTTTTTTACCTGAGCGTAATTCTGAGAAATGTAATTTTGGCCGGCTAGATCATGTAAATACTCCTATGTGCTGCGTTCGGATGTAGGCAGCCGGCATCATATAATTTCATACGTGTTTTTCCTATCACGCAGGCAGTGCGCGCGGCCAGGAGCATGCTATCAGCCGCATGCGGACCGGATCTGCGCGCGGGTGAAAATACGCACGACAGGAAAAGAACCTTAAGACCCGTATCTCAAGTGCGTATGACTTGTACATGGTGTTGAGCAAAACATTAAAGAGAATCCTCGAGAGTTCTGGCTCCTCATCTACGTTGTTTAAAACAGTAAAACACTGAAATACAAACAGACCTCTGAAACTTCTGCTGAATTTCTCTAGTATTTTCTTAGTCAATTTACCCAAGCTAGATGCAATAAGTTCATCAAGCTATGATTCATATTCCTCGAGTAACTATATCCAAACACAGGAGATATTGCCTTGGGATGTGGTTGCTGGGACTGATTGCGTGCCTCAGTGGTTTCTTAAAGAAGGCAAGACCCTCATGACTTACCCTTTTGGCCATTTGTTCCGTCTTGCTCTGGGACAGGGTGTTTATTCTGAATGAAAGCTACCGTGAGTCACGCCAATTCCGAAAACAAAATTTCTGTCGAGGAATATCGCCTTATAGCCATTTTACCAACCGTGGCAAAGGTCTTTGAACACATTGTTTAAAATAAGTTGATTCGGCTAACCGAGCCTTTCCTTTGTAACGAACAACATGGCATGAAAGTAAGAGATCGGTGAATTCCAATCTTTTGACACTTGTGGACTTCATCGGTTCCAGACTCGATCTTGGGTGCAGGTTTGTAGTGTACTTCAAGAATTAAGGCATTTGATAAGGTAATGACAATCTGCTGAAAACGCTCAGTGCCTTGGGGTTTTTCCCCAAGTCTTCTCAAGTTCTTCGCTGATTACGTCCGCGATCGTCTGCAGTATGTTGGTCAAGGTTTGTATGATTCTGGACCCTATCACCGTCTAACGGTGTGAGTAAAGGGTCAGTAATGGGCCTCCTGCTCACTTCAACTTGATAAAAACAATAGTATTGTTTAAACTCAAGTGTTTATTTTGTTATAGATAATTAATTGATTATGTTCTTACGTCAATTATACTACCTTAAGTCCACTAAGTATTACTAACTTGCCTTGTCTAAAATTGTCTTTAACATTCTTACATTTTTAGTTTCAAACGATAGTTGGTATCTTTCTAGGTACTGATACTTTTTTATTTATAAATTCTAATATGTTATTTATTCATACATAAGACATTTTGTAAATAAAATTATTTTTTTATTTAACTGAAACTTTCCATATTTGTTTTTTTTTACTGTCGTTTTAACCGTCATATGAGATTATAACATTATATACGAAGATTGATTATCAGCGCCCAGCACATATCTGTGAAAATATACCTCATTTGCCCCTATTTTCTAATAATGTTGATTTTATATAGTTTCTTTCTACTACGAAAATGGCCTATACCTAATTTTATTTTATTTTTGTAACTGACATCAGTAATATATTGAAGCGCTCATAGCGAAGTTTGCTTAGCTGTTCTCAACCGATCAGCAAAGTTAAGCAACGTCGCGCGCGGTCATGAGTTGGATGGGTGACCGTTAGTGACATTACTACTGAGCGCTTCCGTGCTTCGGAGGGCACGTTAAGCCGTCGGTCCCGGTTGTTGTCTTAGGATGGCAGTCGTTACAGCATGGTGGTAGGGCATTTTGCGAATGCCCGCCTGGCTAGCTACCACCCCCAAGTAGAAAATCTGTCGCCAAGTTCCTAACGGTGTGTTTCGGCAGCTGTCCTTGAGAGCCAGTACTTCTAGGTTAGCCTGAACAACATCTTCGACCACATCATCACTTACCATCAGGTGAGATAGTGGTCAAAGGCTAACCTATCCAGCATAAAAAAAAAAATATATATTTTAGAACATTTATAAGAAAACCAGCCAAAAGCTTCTAACTCGCACACCGGAAATTCCATAACAATACACAATATATTTATGACCGATGCAGACAGTAAATTAATTAATATTATGGTACCATTTTCTTGTGCCCTAAAAATTTAAGTAGCTAGTAAAAAGTTTCGTAAAGGAGCGGGTTATCAATCTATCACGTGTATGTTTTAAAACAAAAAAAAATGAATATATTATTCATACAAGGGTAACGTTTCTGTTAACAATATTAAAATAAGCTTCTATTGACTATGCTATCTGACTAGCAAAAAGCTTTGTGAGGTCTCGCGTTTATATCACAACCTGATTCTAGCTGTGTCATCTAGTATGTAGAATAACTACGATGTATTTAAGTATTGAGTTTAGTTCTGTTGCAGCGATGTTAACTCTTTGGTTATCTAACAGATGGCGTTAGTAGTATAATAACATAAATCCAATTAATACAAAATTGTTAATGTTTATTTTTTTCACAGATTACACCTCTACATTTGAATTTAAATTACTATGTTAAAGCACAAATCTATAGGTGATAGTTTTTCAAAGGGGACACAAACTTTTCAAGTTGTGGGATAGTAATAGGGCTTGCTTCGCTCGCCCTATTAATAAACTTAGATATATCGATTAATTTACATAGTATAATCATAGATGAGCATTGTATAATGTTATTTAGTTATACAGTATACAAAGTGAACTTAAAAAATTCTACGCAGCACTTATTTACTGGCCTTAAATTACTTTAATACTTATTAAATTTTATAATTCATGGTAACATTTAGCAATAAAACTATTTAAATAAGATCTTTGTATGAACTTTAAATACCTATGTAGATTATAAAAAAATATATGCTTAAATATTTATTAGAGATTGGATACCTAACTAGGCACATAAATATAATTATATTGATTATTAATAATAATTAATGTTGGTCGTAATGTTTAATATATGATACAAAAATATTAAACACCATGGTTGCAGCATTTATATACACTACTCTGTAGTGTGATGGTATATAGTAGAAGTTTATAATTTGTATTGGGGGCCAATAACAACAGTCTCCCTGAAACAAAAAATTAATAAATTAGGTATTTACTTATTGCCAACACACACCTGTTCATTTTTCAATGACACAGAAAACATGTGTTTGAAGAAATAGGTTTCACTGTCAATATGAACAAACGACAAAAGTTTTAAAGCATTTGTTTATACCTACATTAAATAAAATGCGTAAAATTTATTTATTCATCATTACTATTAGCAGGATTGTCCACTGATAAACATAGTCTCCCCCATTCAGGGGGATTAGTCACAATCCCCGCGCTTGGCAGGCGTCTTGGGGAACGCTGTCTAAGATAGCTATTACTCAGAAGGTGCTGCTGCCGACCTCCAGGTATTTTACTCCTAATCGCTTTTTACGACACCCACACCACATGATTTACGGTAAAATGCAATTTTTAGACTACGATTGTTTTCAACTGACGTCAAAAAATCTATTCGCCACATATAGATATGTTAATATACAATAATATTAGGACTGCAAAATATTATATTATAATGATAATCCAAAACAAATATAATTTAACTTATAGGTATACCTATAGTGAATGTATGTTTTTCCACCCATTTCTGCGAAACTATTATTCGGATCGTTACCATTTTTCTACGTGGTTTACATTTACTTCAACTTAGGGAACAGTGCAAGTTTCATCAAAGTCGCTTCAATAGTTTTAAAGAAGTGTGACAACCTGTATTACTGGTACGCGCTACGGCAGGAAAAGCAGCAGGAAAACATCTCAAAACTTTGGTAAAATTCTAGAGCGTGTAAGAAAAATTAAAATGACAGCAAAAAACTGCATGGCCTAGTGGTACAAATACCTACGTAGTTATAAAATATATATATAAATACCTAACTACCAACTAGTTTTAAAACAGTAAAAATATCTATAAAATGCTCACAACGAAATCTTTAGATATTTACTACAAAACTATTTAGGTACTTATTACAAACACTTATTCCAGTGTTTAGATATGGACGCTTTCCATAGGCATTGAATTCGTCTTTACTACAACATTTATACAACACTAATTTTCGCCTTCCACTGCGAAAATCTTTGAAATGTTTTTGTTTCGATCTGATTTGAATTAAAAAAGTACGTAGAGCAAATGCCCCGTATATCAGCCTTTTAGTGCTAGTTCTATCTACTCTAACATATTTTTAAACCAAAACTAGATTTCCACTGCATATATATGTACTTTTACAATTGATAACATTACTCAATTATTTAAATATGTATGTAAATATGAATATCAAAAATATCATCCCAAATCCATTGACTTAGATACTAGACGCGACATCTCAAACGAAAATAGTCGACCCACTATATATACTTGCACTGGTCGACTATCCTCATTAGACATGTCGCGTCTAGTATATATAGGTCAATGCCCAAATCAGGGATCAGTTCTCAAAATTCTCTCGCATAAGCCACGTAGATTCCCTACAACTGACCTCTACACTCTCTGCAAGGTCCCTACAGTTAGACAGCTATTTAATAATAACAAATATTTTTAAAATATTTTAAGAAAACATTAAATTAATATTTTAATAAAACACTTAAAAAATATATCTAGTGACAATTCCGCCTCATTTTCCTGCTAAGCCGACGTGACGAAAATTAGGCGGAATTGTCACTAGATATATTTTTATATTTTAAAATATTTTAAGCAAACATCAAATTAATATTTTAATAATACACTTAAAAAATATAAAAATATTTCTAGTGACAATTCCGCCTAATTTTCCTGCTAAGCCGACGTGACGAAAATTAGGCGGAATTGTCACTAGATATATTTTTATATTTTTTGTTGTTATAATTAAATATGGATTTCCGCAAAGTAACGCCTGAATCTATTCATTACAGCTATTTATATTGCACACAGTTATCCGCAAGCATTCTGAACTAAACTATGACTCCCAATTGGTAAAATGTAAACGCAGACCCGACAAGGTTTGTATAGCAGTCTATCGTCGCACTCCAGTAGCAGGTCGGCACTATTATTGCGTTAGTAGCACTTTATATAACAAAATAAATAAAATTATTAATATTTACCCTCTTCATTCTCAACAATGTAAAATGAAACTTAAAGACTGGCTGCAATCACTTACATACGATGAAACGGAAGTGATTGTGAAGTACACAACCTGACTACTACTACTTGACAACAAAAGAAATAAACAAGTATCATAGGTACACTCCTTCACATACACACACCCACTTGCAAGCATATACACTCAAGGAGAGACATAAGACTTTAATAGATTTATAAAATTGTTTTAATATTAACTTGTAATCATATTTCATTTTACTTTTACTGTATATATAGGTACTATATGATAAGCCTGAGGAACTAAATGTACCATATTTTTAAGGAGGAGGGCGTTGGTACCTCCAACACAAGTTTTGCTCAAAAACTTTCGCGGTTACCATCGTGTTTCACATTTATGCTATCGCTTAAGTTCGAAATAAATAATTTTAATTTGAATCTAAAATTACGAGTATTTGAGCAAGTGTAATTTCAAACCTGTATAATTTAATAAAAATCTGATGCACCACAACCCTATATATTAGGATTGTGATTACGTAGGTAAAAAATCACTAAGTTTTATTCGCTTTTATTAAAATTAGATTGGAACTACGGTTGTCTACGGTGCATTTGTCTAAAATATACATTTAATGGTAGGCAACGTACCAGTATTGCTGCTGCTATTACAGGTGTTCATAGGCGGCGGTGACCATTACCTACTAATAAAATATGCCCAAACTCGCTATTTCTAACACTAGCTATAAAGTTCCTGTAGCAGGTTCCAAAACCCATCATCAGGTCAGCTCAGTCAGTCTAGACAGGGATCGAATGATAACTAGTAAAACGAGCCCAAATTCAGCACTTCTAGCACTACCCTATTGGAATTCCAGTAGTGGTCTCCAAAGTCCATAATTAACTCAGTTTAGAAAGTTCGCGCGTAATAACGAAAAGCGAATTATAAAAAATAGTGAAATTCGGGTTGTACCTAAAATCAGATTAGCTAAAGTACAGAAACAATGTCGTTATTCGAAAATACTGATGTATAATAAATTACCAAAAAGCTTGACCACTTCAAAATATAGTTTGTTCAAATTAAAACTTAAGAATTTTTTTTTGAAAACAATTAAAACTTCTTTATATCTTCGGAAGAAAGATCTAATGATGTCCAGTCGACGAGCACAAACTCGGCACTTCTAGCTCTACCTATACTTTTTTTTTATTATACCTTTTACTTTTATTAGCTATACCGAGTTTCAGTAGCGGCCTGCAAAGTCCAGCATCACATCAGTTCAGTCAGTCAAGCAAAAGGATCTAATAATAACTAATAAAACTAGTAGGTACTAGGTCAATTCAGTCGGTCAAGCAGAAAGATTTAATGAAACCTTGTACTTGTATTTACGAGTTTCAATAACATCGAATCAAGTTTAGACAATCGAAAATCCTTGTACATGTACTTTTTTGACTTAGTTTACAACTAAGAATAATATCACTATTCGTTATCTTTGGGTTAAGTCGACCAAAATAGAAGGTGTAAGAATCCGAGGGAAGCTGTTTTGGTTCCCGCTCGGGACATAAATTTAATTTATGCTGCAATAATTTGTAAATGGTCTTAGATTAGACAGCAGTCAATGAGAGATTATGTCTTATTTACTGTTTTTGATTTTATTTTTGATGATAACTGTGAAACTTAACCATTCATCTCAGGCACTACTGAACATAAACCACTATCTAGTTTGATTACAAAGCGATAGACGACAGGTCACTTGTCATGGTTTAAAATGCACCAAGAAACATTTTTGCTAATAAAAAAGCATCGCTGGATTGGTTAGCTGTTTGAGCAAACCTACAAATAAAAAAAAAACTAGACGTATAGAAGCTAAAAACGCATTTAAGAGTGTAAAATATATAGATTGTAATAGGAGTATTAGCTATATGAAGAAAAATAAGCAAAATAAAGTGTTTTAGCAGAAGGTTAGGTGGAAATTTCCGTAAAATAAGAAAAGCTTTTGATGGGAATTCGTTCGTTTGTAAAAAAAAACAAACTAGCGAGTCAACGGTATTGCTTTTTAAACCTTTGCTGGAACATCAGCCAAGCGCAGACGCGAATTGTATGAAAAAGTGTTCAATTAATAGTGAGTTGTGTTTTTTGAAAGAATAGTGAGTTGTGTTTAAAACCGATAATATAATTTAAGATGCACGAGTGGGATTTCTAAAGAGTATAGCATGTTCGGATTAACCATTTTCCTTGCAATGCATCGCCGAAAATGTTTGGCCAATGTTGAAAGGTCTATAGCACTTTCATAGATTTGAAAAAGGCTTATGACCAAGAGGTGAGGAACTATGGTTCCGTTTCGATGTATGAAGTAAGCAGCAATCTCATGCGAGCTCTGAAATATTTTTTACAAGTGAAATAGTTTGTATGCCTGCACACTTTATTTACGAGACGGTCCTAGAGGATAAGTTTCCAGGCTTACATATCCTGCGATAGCAAGAGAAAGATATAGAAGGTAGAGTGAATTTTGGAAATAAAGGACACGCTACTTTGACAACCAGCCAAAACGTGTCGAAAATGAAACGACTTGAAGTGCATGTCGAGTGGAGTGTTAGTGCCGACAAAAAGGCATGACCTGGCCTTTTTTCAGAACAGTCCCCAGTCTAGACCCTTAACATATTGATATGTAATAAGAGTGAAGGAAGCCAGGTAGGTAGATACTATGTCAAGATATTAGCAAGTGGTAAACCGTGGTGGCCTCATTGTCTAACCCTGCAGGCAACACGTGTTTAGTCTTGAAGTATTAAAAAGTAGGTTTAAATAATTCGTTTATTTATTGGACGGAAACGAATCAAATTTACGTGATTTGAAAGGGTCGTTCCAAGGGCGCTAAGAAAGCCAAGTTCAATTTCGAACGACGCTGCCAACAGCAAATGCAAACCGCAAGTGCCGTGCGCCTGCGCTGTGGGCCCGCAACTGCACTTTCAGCTGCCGCGGAACTAATTTCATAGAATAACATACAAACCCATTTTCAAACGTCGCCCGCGGGCTAGAATTTCACCCATGGTTGTCGTAAGAGGCGACTAAGGGTAACACACTAGAAGGTGGGCAGTAGCGCTTGTTATGTTTAAAGTTTTCTTTACCAAATGTTACTTAATATGTTGAACCAAACATTAAGCTTGGCCCAGATAAACTCTCTATTGACAATGCGACAGTCTTCTTGGGAATCAAAATAGAATCAACATTACAGTGGGATCCAAATATACGTGATCTATCCGGAAGACTTAGTTCTGCTGTATATGCAGTTCGTAAGATAAGACAGTTAACAGAACCAGTAGTGCCGCTACTGTCGGCTGAATGCAGTCGCGGCACTTGCAGCCTGCAGTGGCAATCAGCAGCGTCATTCGGTATAGAACTTTCAATAAAATGTTAACCAGATTCAAATTCTTGTTAGGGGAGCACGGGGCCATGTGGAAATTATGTAAGTTCCGTGATCTACTCTAGTGGGGTAACCAAGTGGTACACGGAGCCTCAGCCAAAAACACAAGATAGTTGAGTTAGTTACACAAAACATTGCGTGGGTAGACTACAGTAACAATAAAACCACGAAAGAAAACAGGCAACAGCAGCTAAATTAGATAGCTACATATATAGTATTCATAAAAAATACAATGTAAGTATGTATATATATTGAGCGTGAGTGAATACCTCATTATTAGTTCAATATGTACCGAAACTATAATAAAAACTTAAATAATTCGATATACACCGAAACTAATTAAGATTTAAATAAATATGCATATAGCGTACGAAATGCTTACTTAATATTATTTCGTTATTTGCATTATTATAGTGATTTTTGTTCGTCATCATCATTAAAATAACAAATAGCTGCTGAAAATGTCAGCTTGCATACGCTTGGCGTGATTAAACAAAGAAAAATAAATATCGTATTAACAAAGTCCAGTTCACGGTTGAGCTCCTCCACAAACAGCCTCTAAAGAAAATCGATTATTTTGTTTTTCTGTTTTTGTCGTGCTACTAAGACGAAATGCATACCTAATCATTAGTACCTAGGTAATGAGGTCATTATTAAATACACGTTTAAATCGTTAAGATTGTATGTAAAACTGGTCAACCGTATTTTCGAACTCGCATTGGTAATCATAATCAACCACACCTATTTTTCTTAAACCAAAGACGAATGATTGTTGTGAATATTAATTAATATTAGTTGAGATGAATCCACCACTAGTTACGCACATGCGTCTATGGACGTTTTAACAACAGCGATATTGCAACGCGATGCCGCCCTCCAAGAAATGCTATATGACGGCTTTTTTAAACTATATTTATATCGTAGCGAAATGTGGAAGCGTATAAGCCTACAATGGATTTCCTTATGGCATAGTTATCAAAAGCGTTTGACAATGTGCATCATGAAACTCTGATCAAGAAACTCAAGAAATACAGTGTAAGAGGCAATGTCAGCAAACTAATTGAGTCATACTTAGCTAATAGAAGACAAATCACAAACCTAAACAGAGCTGATCCTGTCATTGGTACTAACACTAGTTACGCGTCGAATGTAAGATTAGAATCTATAGGTACTTATAATAAAACTGTAACAGATCCAATTCCGTACGTGGAAGATATTTAAAAAAAAACCCGAGAGCACTCTGTTGCTGACACTGATGACAAAAATGTTTTTATTTTGTCTGTCTGTTTCCCGGCCGCGCATAACTCCAAAACTACTGAATGGAATTCAATGAAACTTAACACGATTTGAGTTCATACTACAAAGAAGGTTATTGTATACTTTTTATCCGAAATTCAAGTTCTCTCGGGAAAGGTGATGAAAGTCAAAATGTACACTTAGTTGTAACTAGCTGTACCAGCGACTTCGTGCGCGATTGCCGTACCTGCAAACTAATTATTCACATTTGAGCACTGTTTATCTCATATTAAGCAACGCTTTGGGCTGCGGTGAAGCATTCCTAGTAAAGCATAGCTCAGATAAGAGCTTTTTACTTTGGGTTTTGAAAACTCCCGGGTTGTATTTTTCAGAAGACAGTAGTCAAGTAACTCCTTCGCGGTTCGCTCAATAAATGTTGAAGCAAACTACTTTGTGCGTTTCTTTGGAATTTCGATTATAAAACGGCATATCTTTGGCGAGGTTTTCCTTGTTTGGCGATCGAACGAAAATCTCTCCAAAATGTATCCGGCAAAAGATAGATAGTTAAAAAAAATAATTGTGGCGAATGTTCCAGATTTTACAGTTTTATCTTAGCATACTGGCAAATCTAAATAAGGATGCCGAGCTGCCCGTGGGGTGCCGACCTGCCCATGGGGTGCTGGGCTGCCCATGGGGTAACAGGCTGCCCGTGGGGTACCGGGATACCAATGGGGTGCCAGAATGCCTGTGGGGTACCGGGCTGCCCTTGGGGTGCCGGGGTGCCCGTGGGGTTCCAAGCTCACTCGTCACTATTCGAACAAAAAAAGAATAATTGAAATCGGACTACGCGTTAATAAATTACAACTGAGTAACATTTTGACTTTCATCCCCTTTCCCGAGGAAACCGTGCTGAATTTCGGGATAAACAGTATACAATAACCTTCTTCGTAGTATGAACTCAAATCGTGTTAAATTTCATTGAATTCCATTCAGTAGCCCATTGGGTACTAGGCTGCCTGTGGGGTGCCAGGCTGCCCGTGGGGTTCCAAGCTCACTCGTCACTATTCTAACAAAAAAAAGAATAATTGAAATCGGACTACGTGTTAATAAATTACAACTAAGTGTACAATTTAACTTTCATCCCCTTTCCCGAGGGAACCGTGCTGAATTTCGGGATAAAAAGTATACAATAACCTTCTTCGTAGTATGAACTCAAATCATGTTAAGTTTCATTGAATTCCATTCAGTAGTTATGGAGTGATGCGGCCGGGATACAGACAGATAGACAAAAATTCAAAAAAATACAGATTTGGCATCAGTGTCAGCTATAGAGACCACTTAATTTTTTTTTTAAGTCTCTGCCATGTATAGAATTGGATCTGTTACAGTTTTATTATAAGTATAATAGATTTATTAACGCGTAGTCCGATTTTAATTTTTCTTTTTTGTTAGAATAGTGACGAGTGAGCCCGGAACCCCACGGGCAGCTCGGCACCCCAAGGGCTGCGTGCCACCCCAAGGACAGCCCGGCACCCCATGGGCATCCCGGCACCCCACGTGCAGCTCAGAACCCCACGGGCAGCCCGGCATCCTTATTTAGATTTACAAACTTGCTAAGATAAATCTCTAACATCTAGATATTCGCAACAATCAGTTTTTTTTTAACTATATATCTTTTGTTGTCTTAGTATTTCGCGTTTTTTTTAAGGTATAGGAGGGCAAACTAGCATTTGGCTCACCTGGTGGTAAGTGATCACCGTCGCTCATGAACATCGGCAACACCAGAGGCATCGAGGATGCGTTGCCGGCCTTTGAGGAGGGAATATGCTCTCTTCTTGAAGGCCCTTAAGTCGTATCCGTTCGGAAATACTGCACCTGGCAGCTGGTTCCATATTGTGGCAGTGCGAGGTAGAAAATGCCGTGAAAATCGCAAAGTTATGGCCTTCCAGACGATAGAGAGAGATTATTACACATAGTAATTACACAACTTTAAACCGTTTAAAGTTGTTTTATTACTATGTCTATCTTTTGTCGGATACATTTTGGAGACTGCACAATGAAAGTGCACAATCTAATGCTTTGAATTTTAGGTTTTTTTACTGGGTCTATCTCAATCTTTACTGAAATTTCGGTACATAATGAACCACTTCCTTCATTTAAACAACCAATAGTTACTGAAAAAATCATTAAAAAACACACATTGTTTTGACTCCGGTTCGTTTCGATGAGACTGATGTGAAACCTTGAAAACCGAGACCCGACCCGCACTTGGCTGATTTTTTATAATTCTTTGACTACTAATAAGAAATTTCTCGCCCATGCTTCCATCGCTGTAGTTAAGATCGCAAATTTTGTTAAAAGCAACCCTCATTAGTATAAATTTAAACCTGGAAGCAGACGTATTTAGAGATGATAAATATAACCCATAAATGCAAATGTCTTCATTTGATGAGTTATATTATATATCGCAAACTGAAACTGTATGGGCACCATACCATCTATAGTAAAGTTCCATTACCAATTAGGTCTCTTATAGATAATAAACAGTTGAAAACTGCCTTCTTGCTAAAAATGCTTACCTACATGATATAAGAGATTTTATATATAAAAAGAAAGTGCACCAACCTCAAAATAAATTTGGCAACAACAGTAGAAGTACTTCTTCAACTTAATTGTATTTTGTATTAGCAAATTCAATGAATGTGCGGGTCGATGCAACGAGACCACGATGTTGAAATTACCTTTTTTGTCATGGCGGCATGAACAAAGAGGTAGTTTCTTAAGTTTTACGTTACGCGGATAAACGTATTGTAAAGCTGAAAGTTATAGTGATTTATCAGTCTTTAGGTACCTCATTTACTCAGATAAATTGCATGAAATTCTAAGACAATAAAAATAAGTAACATAATTTTTAAATATTCGAAGATGTTGTTCAGACCTAGAATTACTGGCTCTCAAGGACAGCTGCCGGAACACACCGTTAGAAGCTTGGCGACAGATATTCTACTTGAGGGTGGAAGACTAAGACGTCAACCGGGATCGACGGCTTAACGTGCCCTCCGAAGCACGGAAGCGCTCAGTAGTAGTGTCACTAGCGGTCACACATCCAACTTGATGACCGCGGCGGACGTTGCTTAACTTTGCTGATCAGTTAAGAACAGGTAAGCAAACTTCGCTACGAGCGCTTCAAAGCTTCTTTTTCAAGGACGAGGCGACGCCGATATGTACCTAAGTCACGTCAATCAACACCTAAATTTTCGGGCGGACGTGGTAGCACCTTCGTCGTCGGGTCGTTATTAAGCATCGCGCGTCGTCTGTACTGGCGGGGCAGAATACAGGTGCACCGCTCTGGCAGCGGCCTGCTGTCGACCCTGCCCGAAGACTTAGGGTGTTTATTGAGGAAGGTAAGTTCAAAGATGGAGTCCTGTTGTTAGGTGCTTGGCGACAAATTTTTTTACTGGAAGGGTTGATAGTTACCAACTAGGAGAGCATTCCAAAATGCTCTTCCGTCATGGAATAAAGCTCAAGCTCGCGGCGGGTATCGTACCATGGACCCTCTGTTCATAGCTATTGCTACTGGGCGTAACTAAGCTATCACAGCTTCAAAAGCAAAGATGAGATTTAACCTATAAAGTATTAGGAGTTTCGAATTTCTGTATGCAGATATAATGAATTATTTACATCTATATTTCAAAATTTATAATTCATTATGATAACTGATTTTATGAAACAAAGGGATATGGTAGATACATAATGATATAATTTTTGAATGTCGGTTACCTAGGAATGATAAGAAATCTTAATTTATTGATGGTATTTTTTCTAATTTAGCGTGCCTACCGTTGTATTAGAAATAGGGAAGTGATATGTGAGCCAAAATTGTTCTATAAAATTTATTATTTTTAGCGTTTTCACTCCATTTTCCCAATATGTGTTAATTTTTGACAAGTTGTTAGACCTTGTTAAAAATTAAAATTACCTTTCTGTTACAATATGTAATACACCGATGTTATTAGCAATGATTAGAGAAGTTCTTAAAAGCATTTGAACTCCTTGTTCACTATTAGTTTTTTTTTAAATGCTAAGTTGACCTATCTGAATTAATATTTTTTTTCTTAACTTTGAGAGCCCATAACCAATTAATTACAAATTATTTTGGATTAACAATGCCTTCGATAGATCAAGGATACATCTGATACCAAAATCAAATTAAAAGTTTAATAGTTAACATGAACCAAAAAAAAAATGTGTTATAGGTAAAATTTCTGAAAATATTAGAAAAGTACAAGAAGAATAATTAACAAAATGTGAACAATTAGGGTCTTCTACTTCAATTTGTATTTTACAAATAGGTCCACTTTCACGCCTACCAAGTTTGTCTAACCCTCCACCAAACACCAAATATATATATATATATATATATATATGTATGTGTGTGTAATATGTGTATATATTTATACATACACCATACATGTCAGCGCAACTTAGCTCTCATAATACACTGTGCAAATGAATAACTTACCAAATAAACATATTTGAACTTTTTACAGAATTCATCTGTGCTTTCAGAAAATGACTTTTTTTCTAAATAACCCATGGCATAATAGAAAAATGTAATTGAAGATGGTGAAACAAATATTTGGTCACAAGCCACTTTCTTCATCACTGTTATCATATCTGATTTAGGCAGTATTTTTTCTATATAAAGATAGTAGTAGGTAAACAATGGACCAACCATAGCTCCAACTAAGAACATTCTTCCTGAAATAAAGCAACTAAAATAAGATTTATGACAAGAAAATTAAATAGACAATTAAAAAAATATTTCAAATTGTGGATCTCCTTGCTCATAAGTAAATGTGAAGGCTATAGCTTTTTTTAGGTTCTAAGAATAATATTATTAACTAAAATTTGAAATAACTTTTCATTGTTATGGGTATTAAAATAAAATGGATAAGATAGGTGCTCAATGTATGTATGTAATATAGATATTATCAAAAGTATTTATTTTATATCTGCAAAGATATTCTAAGTGCTTATTGCGCCAACATAAATTCGAGAGTTAACTTGGTTTTTTTACACTTACACCAATTTACACTTAATTCTAGTTTAACTCATTTTTTCTCGTTGGTGGAAGGGGGCCTTAGGGCCCATATATTTTAATAATGGAAGTTTATAATTTACCTGCCCTTGCCCAGTCGTATCTTTTTTTAAGATGTTGAGTTTTATATTGAAACTCTTGATGTATCAAGTCCCCCGTAGCCAAAAATATTCCTGCAGTAATACTATTCGTCATTACTAGATTCTGCTTGAAGAAAAATTGAACTCCACGATGGTATAAGGATAAGTTTCTTTTCTGGATATAGGTGGTCACAGCCACTTTATTATTCATGAAGCGAAAACCAAACATAGTTATAACCTGAAAATAATATGACATAATAGGATTTTTAAACGGTAACATATGTAAATAAAAGATTTAATGTTTAACGATAAATATAAGGAGTTAAGTTTATAATTACACGGCGTAACACCATACGACTCATTATTATGTACAATATTTTTAAAACTAGCGCCGTATTAAGTCCACCACACGCCACAGATAATTGCAGTTTTATAAACATGGACACAGGGGTGCGTTCCAAACCTTGGTTAGAGCGCACTCGGAGTGCAACTTTTCACTCTAACGTCGTTCACAACCTTCGAGTAGAGCGTTCGGTTGTCACAACTGGACCGTTCCAAACCTTTGAAGGTTGCAACTTTTTAACCATAAAACGCGTGACATGAAATGACTTTGACGTTTAAATCGTATTCTATTCTATTCTATCCAATACGCTCACCCAAAAGATATTTTGTTTCAAGTATTGTTGTTGGTTCCAAGTGTTTTTAAACAGCCAAGTCAAGTCAAGCAACAGACAGGTCCAACACCAATTCAACTTCTTCTTTGTGTCTTCTCAAACAAGTATAAAATTGTAAATCTGTCAATGTCACGATTTGTTTGAGGTTATAAAACAACCGGTCGTGTCCATACCTCAGGGTAAGTTGCAAAACAACCAAACAACTACACTCTGAGCCTCGGAACGCACCCCAAATATATATTCAGGGTGCGTACCATTTGAAGTTAAATTCGCCAAAAACGCTAAAAACGATTACGCTCCCAAAAAGTTGTTCCACTTGGGTCTTGGCCTTAGATTATTGATGGGTTTCCGCTCGCGCTCCGACTAGATACCGCGCTACCTGAAAACAATAGATCCGTAAATGCGGCAACTCAAGGCCGCATTCTCTCAATTTCATTGAAAATTTGTATTGCCAGCTGCTTAACTGTTGCCTGATTAATGGGTAAAAATATTCTATACTATGGACTGGTAGTTAAGTTAATGGGTGAGAATGTTGCTCAGAAATAATTTAATAAGAAACAATATCTAGTGAATAAATAAATATATTTGTTTACATGATGTACCTACAGATTATTTCTATAAAAAAGGCGTAAATTATATAAGATATTAATTTATTGAAGGCCTCATTTTTACCAGTGATTTTATTATTATTTTCATCTCTTTACTAATAATTAAAGAATATGATTAAAATAATTATATGTAGGTTTTAGCGTACATTGTTTGAAAGGTGTAGGTTAATGAAAAAATTAAATTAAATATCATTGTTATTAATTAAAATTTATTAAAATTAACTCCGTGGACTTGTACAAGTTAACGATACATTTGCCTTTTAGATGTTGCACATTTTTGCATATTTTCTCTTTTAGATATACAATGAAGTCTAATTTGTAAATACTTCTCAATTACGAGCCGAATCAAATTAATAGCCCCATTTATATAGTTTGCATCAAAGTCAAAATATTTTCTCGAACCAGACCCAATAAAAATTTTCATGACAACAAAATAAAAATTGTTTTATACATCAAATTTGATAGATTCCCGGCAAGCCTGAAGCGAGCAAGCCTATCATTGCCGAGCTGTCTTCCACGATACAGAAAATCAAGGTAATTAAAGTTGTGAAGAGCTTCAATGCGCTAAACAGACCAACCAAATTAAATACATCACACATAGGTATGCGTGGAAAGTCCTCACCAGTATTTGTGGTTGAACATCTCACAAGCAAAGCAAATCGCCTTCATTTCCTAGCTAGGTAATTGACAAAAGCGGAGCAGTTTAAATTCTGCTGGACGTCTAATGGTAAGGTGTTTCTAAGAAAAGCAGAAGGCTTGCCTATTATATTAGTTAAAAGTGAGGAGCAGATAACAGCCCTTAAATCACACACGGACTGACTAGTCACTGATATTGTCTATTGTGGTGTAAATTTTGTACTACTCTTACTACTCCTGTATAAAATATTTATAACTTATAACTCTGTAAAAATTGTCCAACTCGCATTACCTAACTCTCACACATCTCAATAAAGCATACTTCACCCTTCTTAAAAATAGTCACAAAATTATATTAAACGTGCATTAAAAGTAAGCGCGAATGAGCCTTCTTTCGGAGATCACTATGTTTCCATATTGTCTTGTGATTCTGGATAACAACAGAAATAACATATTCAACGATGTAGATGATATTAAAGTAGCGGATCCCTTTTCCTGCTCTCTTGCGGCTTGTTCCGAAACTACACTCGAGAGCAATGAATCCGGGTCACTTAAAGAATGTTAAAAATCTCGGAAACTAAAAATGATAGGTTAATGCAATAAATTGTATTTAATAGACAATGTAATACTCCTTAAATGAAAGTAAAAAAAATATGAGTCACCATACATTTTATTAACACAAAATTACATAAAGAAAAAAACTGCTGATCTCTCCTTAAAACAAAAATAGGAAACATGAAATTTTTGAACTTTATTACGATTTTCTTGAATTTTAATACTTCGTATTGCCTCCTCGTGCTTCCATTACTGCGTTTACGCGGTTTGGCATGCTGTACACCAAGTTCCTTATACGATTTTGGGGAATATTCTCCCATTCCTCTGTGAGAGCAATTTTGAGCTCACGAAGCGTGATTGGGGGAGGGTTTCGTTGTTTTACGCATCTGCCTAGCTCGTCCCAAGCATGCTCGATCGGGTTGATATCCGGGCTGCGCGCTGGCCACTCCATACGAGTAATGTTCATCTCTTGAAGGTAGTCATTCACAATCCTACCTGTATGAGGTCGGGCATTGTCATGCATAAATATAGCATCCTCACCTAAATTGACCATAAATGGACCAACGTGATCATTGAGGATTTCTTCCACATATCTTACGCTAGTTAAAGAGCCGTTTTCTATGATCACCAGCTCTGTGCGACTTTCAGAAGAAATTCCGGCCCACACAAGTACAGACCCACCACCGTAGGCTACTTTTTCTTTGATGCATGCTTGCTTGAATCTTTCCCCTGGTCTTCGATACACTCTGTGTCTTCCATCGTGCTTGTAGAGCATAAATTTTGATTCGTCGGAGAACATAACTTTTGACCAATCTTCAATACTCCAATTTACGTGGCTCTGGGCATATCTTAGTCTCGAAATACGATGCCCACGCTCCAGTTTAGGGCCGTTTGCAGGTCTAAGGGGTTTTAAGTTAGATTCAGCAAGCCGACGTCTTACTGTCCATGCACTTGGGTTACTTCCTCCGAGGCGTCGAAACTGATTGGTGAGTTCAGTTCCTGTGAGAAAGCGATTTCGAAGCATGGTGTTCACCAAGTATCGGTCTTCTCGTGCTGTGGTACACCTGGTTCTGCCCGTTCCTGGTCTGCGTAGGTTAGAACCAGTTTCTTCGTAACGTCGGAGAACTCTTTGTACTGTTGACAGCGACACACCGACAGTCCTGGCTGTATCGCGCTGACTCCGGCCGGTTTCCAGCATTGTAAGTATTCTGGTGCATTCTTCAGGCGTAAGCGACATAATTTCAGCTTGAATAATGAATATAGAGCACTATCAACATGGTTTATGTACCCACATAAATGACAGATTACAAACAAAAGCAAAACCAAATGCTGTAATTTCGTAGTTCCATCTTCGAAAGTGGCCCTTTTTCAAATTTGATTTTTTTATGATATAACTTTACAATAACTAAGAAGTTTTAATACCTTCATTTAAGGAGTATTACATTGTCTATTAAATACAATTTATTGCATTAACCTAGCATTTTTAGTTTCCGAGATTTTTAGGATTCTTTAAGTGACCCGGATTCATTGCTCTCGAGTGTATATCACAGCCAAATATCTATTTAAAATCATTACGCAGAATATAAGAAGTATTTATAAAAATTTCGACATGTATTACGCTGCCATATCAACGCTAAAATTTGAATGTGACGTTATTGTCTCAACAGAATGTTGGCTAACACACAACAAAAGTACTCCGCCAATTCCTAATTTTAACGCAATATTATCTAGTCGCTTGTACAATCAAAATGACGGCCTTGTTATCTTTATTAAAAATAATTTTACATGTGTTACTGAAGAACTGAAGTCATGTGGTATAATACTAAAAATAGGTTCCCATACTGCAATAATAGTGATATACCGCTCACCTTCATATAAATGTATAGAGTCGTTTCTGGTATCCCTGGACGGTGTACTACAGTCACTAAAATCATATCAAAATATAATTATTGTAGGGGACATTAACATTGATATTAAAGTTAACAATACTGATAGTAAAAGCGTTGAATATTTAAACCTTACAGCTGAATATGGCCTATTGCCAGTTCACACTTTTCCAACAAGAGAAGACAACTGCCTAGATCATATACTACTCAAGTCTAAGTCTCGTGCCATTAGTTTTGTATTAGAAACTGAATTGACAGATCACTATCCAGTTTTGCTCTGCCTTTCTACTGAGCATATAAATAAAAAATCTGTGACTGATGTCATTAAAATAAAAACCGATCTAGGCACTGAAGTTGATTATTTGAGGAAAGCAGACTTTTCTCCTATATCACTAATGACGGATACCAATTCCGCAGCCAACTATTTTACGGAGATACTTATGAATGCGCTTCAACGCTCTACTATATATAAAACAATATCATGCTGACATCTAATATCTAAGCCTTGGATTACCCAAGGGCTATTGATGATGCGGTGCATTCGGCATAGAGACAACATGCACCGTAAGTCAAAAAATCATCCCACAGATCTAATTCTTGGTATTACCTATCGCAGGTACAGAAACTTTTGCAATTCTCTTCTCAAAAGACTGGAAATAGAGTACCATCAATCTGAAATACAAAAGGCTGGACGTAATCTAAAGCAAACATGGAATGTTGTTAAAAGAATTGCTAACATATCTCAAGACAAAACCCGTGCGAATGATCTCTTAAGATCGGAATCCAATAAAGTGATAGCCATTAATAAAATTAACTCTTTCTTTGCCAATATAGGAAAGTGACTCGCTAATGATATTTCCAACAATGTTGGGTCTGCAACAATAAGTACAAATATTAGTTCACTTTCACATCCTCGCTCATTTGTACTGCTGAACACCGATGATTAAAATGAAGTGGAAAGGCTTATTCTTGGGCTTAAAAGTGACTGTGGTACAGGAGGGGATGGTATTTCTTCCAAATTTCTCAAACATGCTAAAGATTTAATTGCCCCCCCCCCCTTAAATTACATAATAAACCTTTGTTTCAGTACAGGTTCTTTTCCTAAATCGTTTAAAAGATCTATTATCCATCCCATTCATAAAAAAGGACTAAAAGACGATGTCAATAACTTTAGACCTATATCTATTTTACCAGCATTGTCCAAAATAATCAAAAATCTCTAAACAGAAGACTAATACAATATCTTGAAAATGAAAAGTTACTCTCAGATTCTCAGTATGGTTTTAGAGCTAATAAGTCTACCGAACGAGCTGTCTCTAGTTTGACAGACTACATAATTAGTAATATGGACAAGCAGAAAAGATGTGTCGGTATGTTTTTGGACATGGCCAAGGCTTTTGACACCGTCTCCACCCCACATTTAATTGTAAAATTAGACCAACTTGGGATTCGCGGAATAGCACTTAAACTCTTACAAGATTACGTCTCTGATAGGACCCAACGTATCACTATAGATAATATGGTAAGCGAAGAAAGAGTTTCCTTTGGAGTGCCACAAGGATCTATTTTGGGCCCTACTCTCTTTCTCATATTCATTAACGACCTGTGCTCTCATAATCCATTTCAAGGCAAAATCTTTACATATGCCGATGATTTAGCACATATTTGAGGGAGACTCTTGGGAAGAAGTACGTAGTTATGCTGAACAAGGTCTTCGAGACGTCATTACATGGCTTCAACTTAACATGCTGACACTGAATTTCCACAAGAGTAAATTTGTGTCATTTAGTATTTTACAAAAACACAAATCACCAGATACTTTCAAAATCCAGGCACATATTTGCGACACCTTCCCAAACAAGACTTGTAATTAATGTTGTCTTAGGTTTTCGTGATTATCACACATAGTAATTAAACAACTTTAAACGGTTTTATATCGCGTATATTTATCATTATTTTTGTCCCGACGTTTCAAACACTTTGCAATGATCGCGTTCACGGGGTGACTGTATGTACTGGTGAGAGTCACCCCGTGACCACGATCACTGCAAAGTGTTTGAAACGTTTGGCGTATATTCGCCATAAACGCTATGAGGCTACTGGAACAGTTTGAATTCCCTACATCTAATGTCAAAAGTGACAGAAGTGGAAAATTTTAGTGGCATTCTTAGCGTTCTTATCCTTAACTAGCGGCCCGCTCCGGCTTCGCACGGGTATAAAATATATAGCCGTCATTCACTGAAAAATGATTAAAATCGATCCAGTAGTTTTGATTTATTCATTACTACCCGTGGCCCGCACGCGTTAAATTTAGAGTAAAACAATTCTTCTTTCCCTAAGCCATGAAGATTTCCTGCTATCTTTGGAATATCTAAATTCATACACTACATTTTTACTTATTTACTTTTTACATTTTTACACTACCACACGCTCCCGCCGCCCGGGCCAGCCGGAACCACCGCAAACGATACATCCCGCAATTTGTAAATCTGTAATATCTTCGAAAATATTCATTTAAATCATATTATGCTGTAAAGTGCCATATAACTAGATCTATATTAAATCAACAATGTATTTAAGTTATTTAATTAGATGAGGATTCATGCTGTAATGGGTAAAATCACTTCGAAAATTAGCCATTATTTGTCGTAAAAAGTAAATGACAAAAATATGTTATCCATAAGAGATAGACATATACCATAGCGGAGTTTTCTGCAGACTTTTTTAATGTGTATAGAACATTATTTTGATAAATCTCGTAGGGTTCAGCCTGCGTTTGCTATGTATGCGGAACAAAATGTAATTAATTACGACATCACATTAGAAACCTCAAAAATAAGAGTATTTCTCCACAATTTAATGGATGTTATTGTACATATAAACCTTTCTCTTGAATCACTCTATCTATAAAAAAAACACATCAATATCCGTTGCGTAGTTTAAAAGATTTAAGCATACATAGGGATATAGGGACAGAGAAAGCGACTTTGTTTTATACTATGTAGTGATAATGATGAAGTGATGGAACGGGGGAGAACAGTTACAAACGATCACAGTGATCACAACCATAGATGCAATGTGATCAAAATTATCGAAAATAACGTTCTTAATTAGCGTCAAATGGAATATACCCATCTTCATCATCCCATCTTCATCATTCGCTAAAAACGCTAAAAACGATCACACTCCCAAAAAGTTTTCCACATGGGTCCTGGCGTTATTTTCGCCTTAAACGCTACATCTAATGTCAAAAGTGACAGAAGTGGCAAATTTTAGTGGCATTCTTAGCGTTCTTATCCAAAAATGGAACGGGGATGACAGTGACAAACGATCACGTGATCACAACCACAGACGCAGAATGTGATCAAAATTATCGAAATTAACGTTCTTAGCGACTAATGGAACATACCCATAGTGTTTTTAAAAAGGGTAGTTATAATCTATGCGTTATCTATTCCATTTGTTTACATTTTTCTCGAATTAAAAACATTTAATTCAATGTGCTGGGGTGGAAGCTAAACTGAGATATTAAATAAAATATAATGTCTCAGCAACAAAGTGAACATTTAGATTTCTCTGGATTATTCAAATTAGACGTTCTCATACATCTCGACATAGCAACTTACACAATATACGAAGTGGGACTTAATAAATTCTTTGCATTTTCCAGTGGTAAAGAACTGGTGTTTTTGTTCATCAATGCTCAATCGGAGAGGTTGGAGAGGAATTATGACTGGGATTTTTTGGATAACCCTATTTATTGTATGTGCTTTGAGCCGAGCGGTACCTGGTTAATGATTGTGAGCGAACAGAAAGTGTTGTTGGTCCCATTCTTACCATATTTTATACCTCAGAATGATTTTGATCAGAAGTGGTCTCTGTCTGGAGTTACTGTCCTACCACTCGCTATCATACCGCAACCTACTTCAGTTGTGTGTTGGCTGACCAAAGAATCTGAGAATGTTTTAATCATAGGATCTAGGGTAAGCTAACTTATCCTTTCATAAAATTAAACTTATTATTTGTTTACATTCTGGTTAACATAATAAAACGATGTCTAACTGTGCATTTGCTCCAGAAAACATTAGGATGTATATATCTTCTGCATCTTGTGTGATCAAATTGTATTGCTGGTTTTGGCATTCACAATGTTTATCGGCAGTTTTTATTAAAAGCCAGTTCCCACAGGTGTAGCCTACAATAATAGCATTTAACCTCATTATTTAAATAATATATAATTTGCATTGCTATCAATTTGAGATAGTGCCCAAAAGATATATATAAAAAAAAATGTGTTAGTCATAGATTTAATCCTTTGGCATCGGCTGACCCGCTATGGCCAATTTATGAATGAAATTCTATTGTTATCATTATCGCAGATATCAATGGGTTAATCAAAGTATTATCTATGCTAAAAATATGTAAAATATTTTTATTCCTAAGAGTGTTGTGATAAGGCAAATACAGTTCAAGACTTATGAAACTAGCATGAACGGACATTAGCAGAATAGTGGTAACATTAATAAGTTTGCATCGTCAGGACCACTACGGCCTAGTAATGAATGAAATTCTATTGTTATCATTATCGCCGATGCCAATGGGTTAAACCGCTGAAGCCATTAACAAAGAAATAATAATAATACAGTTCAACAAATACCAGGCACATGGAATTGAATAGCTTAGAATCAAGCATGTGAATATGTGCACCTGTTGCATGTACATCTAACTTTATGCAAGTTAGATGTACATGCACTCAATCTATAGAGGTTAACAACTTTGTTTCTCAGAGTGATAGGCCCACTACAGTTCGTCTTGTGATAAAGTGCATCTATTATAGGCAGAGTTTAATGCTTAACAACAGGAAGGCCCTGTTCTTATCATGTAATCATGAAATAAATTTTATTTACATAAAACTAAGTTTACACCATGTTTTTGTTGATGTTGAAACATTGTTTAAGTAATGCTGAAATTATTGCTTCCAGTGTTTATTTATTCCATCTAAATTGCCTAATCTTTTTAATACATTGCTTTCAGACGGGTACACTATCGTTTTATTCCTTGGAGTCACAATCAGTTGTGGGTGAGTGTAAAGTGGCTGGTGAAATAACAGACCTTCAGATCTGCTTTGATGACTCTCTTGATTTACTGGCACTTTTGGTGAGTACTAACCATATAAATATACATTATAATAAAGCTGTAACAACATTGTGTTATTTCAGTAGACTTCCAACGTCTTATTAGGTATGTCGTTTCGGTTTGTATTTAGCTTTCTATGTGGCCTCAAGTAATATTTTTTTTATGACCACTTTTAACTGGTTGTACAATGTTGATGGTTCTTATAAGCTTTTTTATTACTTTCTTCTGTTTAAAGAATTTATTGTTAGAAAGACAATGTCACTTACATGAAAACAATATTGGACTTAAAAGTATAAAATTGTCACTTCAGTCTGTATTTGTTACGAGTAAATGTGAGTATTTATTAGTTCATCTGGCTAAAAATGGTCTAAAATACATTTAATTTTGATTATTTTTCAATATAATAATATTAATGAGCAATCAAACCATTTCAAGTAAAAATGTTTGAAAGACGATGCTCATTTTAGTATCTCAGGTGGACTTATTATCCTTTATATCAACCAAAAATTAAAATGTAGATAGTCTAGCAAGTGATACATATTTCATGCATATCTCTAAACTACATAAGTCAAGATTGCGAAATTGTCCCCAAAAGTTTATAAGTAATAATCTATTCTTAATAAAATAATCTATTCCTTTGGTAGTTTAATCCTTTTGATCATTTAAAAAAATTTTAATTTTTTTTTTGATGCTAGAATTGTTGCTATTTCTTAATTTCAATTCCACTATAATCATCAAAGCTCTCATAGAGTACCTTGTTTAGCCATTGTTAACTAAGTTAAGCAACATATGCTGTGGTTATGACTTAGACATGTGGCCACTAATAGTATTACCATAGAACATATAATAATACTACAAATAGAATGGACATATAGATGAGTTGTCGCTGAGCTGACTTGAGTATGAGACGCGCCACACGCGCACGATGACGTGACGACGAAGCGTGACGATTGTACGAGTATTTTAAAAGTTGAGAATGGGGTACTCTTTTGCTGTTTACAGTTGCATATTAACTAAACGAGAAAAGGATTGTTTGTTGTGAATAATGATTGTTTATTATACGAGAAGAACATAAATTATTATTGTGATTGTAACATAAGTTATTATTGTGATTGTACCTATGTATGTACAATAATTATTCATACGGTGACAACCTTAGACTTCATGCACACTATTACTCGTGTACAAAAACAACATTTGTGTAATGTCTGTGTAATAGGTAGTTTGAACGTGGCTTTTGTATAGAGAATGAGTCGAGTGCCAAAGGAGTGGTATTACTACGAAGCCGTTCCATTCTTTGGGGGACTTGTTAAGCCATAGGTCTCAGTTGTTATCTTAGGTCGGCAGTTATCAAACCTTGGAGCTAGGGCATTATATGAAAGCCCACCTGCCTTGCTACCACCATCAAGTGGAAAATCTGTCACTAAGCACCTAATAACGTGTAAAAAGATACTTGTTCAACTGCTTTAATTAATATCCATGGCCTTTTTATATGATAGTCCATTGTAATTATTGATACTTTGATTGATAATCAAAAGATTAATTAAATAAGTCTCAAAATAATGTTCAATGTTGTCTTCATAAAAACCCATTACATACAAGTAAAGTTAATTCTGCCATATAAGCCAGTTACAAACCTTTATTGACTATGGTAGGCTAAAGGTTGATTATTTCTAAAATAATAACATAATCAAATAGAAAATTTTTAGTTTGCTATATGTATTTTTGTGTTTAAAATTGTCTTAAATATTTAAAAAAAGAAATTTTATGTGTTCAAGTCGCGAATGTCTTAAAGTTAAGTAAATATAGTCAAAATCAAAACAATGGCGATATATGCTGAAACTTATCAAATAGTTTTCGAAGCAGTGATGGCTCAATGGCATTGCCTATGGACTGCCGCGCAGCAGGTCCATGGTTCGAATCCCGCCGCGGGCTTGAGCTTCACCGCATGGTGGAAGGGCATTTTGCGAATGCCCGCCTGGCTAGCGACCACCCTCAAGTAGAAAATCTGTCGCCAAGCACCCAACGGTGTGTTCCGGCAGCAGTCCTTGAGTGCCAGTGAAATTACAGGCACATGAGACTTAAGAACTATGTCTCAAGGTGACGAGCGCAGTGCAATTAGTGACTTGTGACGAAATGCATCTGTTATAGGCAGAGGTTAGTCCGCTTAACATCAGCTTGTTCCGTCACAATAACATAAAAAAAAAACCTCCATGACTGTTCCCGCTGCAAAGTTACCCATCAGACTTTAAACCACATTCCCACACTGAATCGCGGTGGCCCTCATCTGCACCAGAGCAGGAGTCACCTGTGTTTCTTTCTTTGCCCTATTTCTCTGATAAGCCTTTTAGCTTCAATGCCCCAACATCCCAGACTGATGTAATTGTATTTTTTTTCAAGATTTCTGGTGGAAAATCTCAGCAATGGAAATTGGTCCTTGAACACAGATCTTTTGGCTACAATTGGTTGCAACAAGCGAGAGTTCAGAACGATAAAGACAAGAAAGATGGTTTCATGTCTTACATCAAACAACTGTCTAAAGACAAAATAACATTTTTCATCCAGGGTGGATCTAAAGGTATATGAGTTTTAATATTGTTATGCTTGCAATAACGCCTGCTATGCGGATTACGGATATCTCCTCCTGCTCCATCCTAATACGATTAAAGAACGATAGGAAAGATTTGAGTTATGACGTCATGTCATGTTAGCTCAATTGGTTAGAGCATACCCCGGCTAAAGGGGTAGATGGACGCGGTTTCGAATCCCGCACATGACTTAAATTTTTTCTATCGTATATATGTAATTTTGTAAAGTATATGAATGTTTTAACCGACTTCAATAAAAGAGGAGGTTCTCATTATAACTGAATTATTGCTTGTCATGTGGTCCCATTTAAATTTGAGTGAGATCCGACTAGTAGTATTTGAGTCATATCTAATATAATAATGCATATTTTATGTTTGAAGTCGATATTTTTTATTAATTTTTTTTATTGGCCGCCTTGTGTCTTCAAACTTTTTATTTTATGATAATGAATGTGAGGACATGCCTCAAACAATTACTTAGAAATTTCTCATGTTGCAGCTTTGTTCTCACCATTTTGAGCTTTTTCTCTGCAGATGATACCAAATCTCAAACTGTGGAATATGTCCTCAAGCCTACTGAGTACCTGCCAGCATTCAGAAAGGGTCACAACAATTGGGCGCTCAGTGTGCAGTATGTGAATGGAAGACATTTCTTGACTGCTTTTGACTTGAATGAAGGAACTATGATTGTAAGTTTATATTTATGTAAACCATAAAGAGGTCTGGTCTAAAAGATAATGAGGTCTGCATTCAGGTTTTTGTGCTTTTGATATTGTAGCCTTTTATCTCACTTGATGGTAAGTGATAATGCGGTTGATGATGGTAAACGGCTTACCCTAGAATGGGAATTGGCTCTCAAGGAAATCTCTACTTGAGGCCATCCTAACTAGCCGGGCGGGCATTTGCAAAGTGCCCTACCATACTTTAATGACTGCTATCCCAAACTAATATAACAGAGCCGACGCCTTAACACGCCCCCAGAAGCATGGAAAAGCTCAGTAGTATATACCACTAGCAGACACCTATTCACGTATTAACCTCGACAAACATGGCTGAACCAAGCTGATTGGTTAAAAACGACTAGACAAGATCCACTATGAGCGCTGCATGGCTAAAAACTAACACAAGTCATGTGTGTTTTATTGCAAAGAAATGTTGCAATGTGTGGAACATGGTATACCAAGTGTTGGCACAAAGTTTTTAGTTGGTAAAAAGAAGTGCCTATAACAATGTTTAGTATAACAGCTGATTCACCTAATTATGACACATGTGTTGTTGATGAGGACATTTACTAGTTGTTGATGATACACAGTATGATAAGAGACCTCAAAAATATTATGGTTTAGTCCACAGTGTACTGGCGGTGCTATTAACTGATACTACCAGAACACTATTTAGATTGTATTGTAAAATTTTAAATTGTTGATTATAAAAAAAGGATTGTTGATATGGGACTAGCTTGGCTGCATCCTGTGCGGCTGAAAACTCCTCAAATTAATATTAGAATAACAAAAACACTTTTGTATAAAGAAAACTTGCTAATTATACAATAGAAAGTCACTGCAGATTTAATTTAATTATTCAATTTATTATAATAATTAAAGAATTATGTAGTTAGTAACATAATACACTGTTTAGTAAATCAAATAGTCGTCCTTGCTATTTGTGCACCTATATAAATACATAATTTTACTTATTTTTACCAGAGGTAATGAGACAGTCGTATGAATTCTTGTTTCAGCTTGAAAGCCCCGAAGAAGACACTCCGTCGAGGACTTTAAGACCCTTTATCAAGAAAGACAATTTATACATACAAGGGCTTTGGTCCCAAAGATTGATTTACCTGATTAGAAAGAATGAGCTAGAAATACACAGCGCTAACTTTTCTACAGCCCAGGTAACAAATTTTTGAAATAAATCTTGAATATAGCGTAAAATGCCCTACAACACGTATAGGACGACATCAGAACGTATTTAAATAAAAAACCGGTCAAGTGCGAGATGAACTCACACCCAGAGGGTACCGTTCTTCCAACACTGAACTGTGCTTTTCTTTAAACTTTCGTGAACTAAATACATGTTTCTAAATCATTAACGGGCCTGTAGAATGTTATGTATGCTATAAAACCGTTGCTTTTTACGTACACCGTTAGGTGCATGGCAACAGATTTTCTACTTGAGGGTGTCGCTAGCCAGGCGGGCATTCGCAAAATGCCCTACCACCACGCTATATCGACTGCCATCGTAAGACATTAACCGGTACCGACGCCTTAACGTGCCGTCCGAAGAACAAAAGCGTTCAGTAGTAATGTCACTAGCGGTCAACCATCCAAGTCATGACTGCGGCGGACGTTGCTTAACTTAGCAGATCGGTTAAGAACTTTAAAAAGTTATATATAGTTAGACATTTAATTAGACTATAATCATACCCAGTTTGAAGCTTGTATGTAGGATGAAGCAATGATAGCCGAGCGGTAATAGCTATGGACTGCCGTGCCGCAGGTCCATGATTCGATCCCCACTGCCGGCCTGAGAAACACCACATTTTGCGAATGCTCGTCTTGCTAGCTACCTCCTTCAAGTAGGAAATCTGTCCCCAAGCACTTAAAAGTGTATTCCTGCAGCAGTCCTTGAGAGCCAGTAAGTAATTATGTAAATACAGATGAGACTTGAAACAACTAAATGTCTCAAGTTGGTGGGCGCAGTGCACTTCGCCACTTGTGACGAAATGCATCTATCTTAGGCAGAGTTCACGGGTTAACATTCAACAGGTGGGCCTTGGGCGGGTTACGTCACAATTACATAAAAAAAATATATGACCGATTTTACAAAACACGTTTCTTCAGATACCCCCCCTTTATTTTCAACTTTTTAATATTATTATTATTAGGTATTCCACCACACTAACGCTCCAAAGATTTTCCCTTTTCCAAAGGTATTAAAGGTTCCTTTTAGAGGTCGGCCAGACTAATAGACGAGACTTAGTAACGTATTTCTGATGAATCGCATTTATCCAGTAAGGACCATACAAATTGTTAAAAACAGTACTATGTATTAACGAAGTACCCAATTAGAATCACACTTAGTACAGCATACACAAGTAACCATGGGTGCGTACCATTAGCGTGAGATTCGCTAAAAACGATCACACTCCCAAAAAGTTTTCCACATGGGTCTTGGCGTTATTTTCGCCTTAAACGCTACATCTAATGTCAAAAGTGACAGAAGTGGCAAATTTTAGTGGCATTTTTAGCGTTCTTATCCATAAATGGAACGGGGATGACAGTTACAAACGATCACGTGATCACAACCATAGACGCAGAATGTGATCAAAATTATCGAAAATAACGTTCTTAACGACTAATTGAACATACCCCATTTAGTCTATAGCGCTACTGCTTAAAGGTACCATTGTTGACAAGTAGTTTTTTGACAGGGCGACGCTTTATTAGGCGTAAAGCGTGATTTCTCCGAGCTATGGTCGGCAGAAGTGATAGGAGACGTGAAACGCGCACACTTGTTGACCGCCAAGGAAACTCCGAGTGCAGCGAGCGGGTGGCAGGAACCTACCTTCCTGTGTGACTTGCAACTACCGAGGTTTGCTCTAGAGTCATGCCTGGTAGTAACCACCTGCGGGGCTTATATCATGAATACCGTGTAAGTAGTTCCAGTGTCCAACTTTCACATAATTTTTGTATCAGTTACGGTATCGATACACAGGGTATGTAACCCGTTTCATAGATTTCTACCAGAAGATACGTGTCGTTATATACAGTCTAGCTTTCCGTAATTTGAAGTTTTCTTTTTTCAAGAGAACATGCTGGCATATTATTAGATATTATAATAAGATATAATCTGTCGCTAACACTGACAGGACTGCTGCCGGAACACACCGTTAGGACGGTGTGTTCCGGCAGCAGTCCTTGAGAGCCAGTGAAATCACAGGCACATGGAGACTTAACAACTGTCTCATCTTAGACTTAACATGTCTCAAAGAGACGGGCGAAGTGCATTTTCGTGACTTGTGATGAAATGCATCTGTTATAGGCAGATGTTAGTCTGCTTAACATCAGGTGGGCATCAAGCTTGTTCCGTCACAATAACATAAAAAAAGATTATTGATTTTTATGATATTATAATATACTTATTTAATATTTAAGTGAGTTAATTACTGTATATAGTTCTTTTAACCCGGTACCCTCCCGTTCCCGTGGGTGTCGTAAGAGGTGACTAAGGTAAAAATACCAGAAGGTGGGAAGCAGCGCCTTCTGAAGAACTGACAACTTATATTGCGATCAACAAAACGCATGCCAAGCGTGAGGATTATGGCAAATCACCCCAATAGGGAGACCTTGTTCAACTGTGGATGTTTTAGGCTTAATCCTGTAAGAATAGTTGTAATTAAACTATAACAAATAAATTAACGCTTGTAACTAAAATATCTTATGTTTATGTGTATAAAATATATATGTGTGTGTGTGTGTGTATAAAATATGATAATAAAATAGTAAAATCTAAAGGGACAAGTCAAGTTACATTTTCGATTAAGTTATTAGTTTGTTGTTAATAAGCTCTCATTCGTTCTTCTCCCAAACTGATTGCACAATTACCATCGCTTTTCATTCTCTTTCACTCCTACTTAGTCCGATAGCGATAGAATTTCAGCGAGCAAGTTTTATGATCACTACCTCTATACTCATATATCTGCCTTAAATCCTTTGGCATCCGCGTGGAAGATATCGTCCATTTAAGAATATAATTCTATTGTTATTATCAAATGAGATTGTATTCAAAGACTTAATATACACTATCGATTTAGAAAAAAACTGTTGTGTATAGCTAAGTGACGATGTGGTCGAAGATGTTATACAGTTAGAATGATAACTGTTATACAAGGGCAGTTGTCGGAACACACCTTTAGGTGCTTTGCGCAGATTTTCTACTTGAGGGAGTTAGCCTGCAAGCATTCACAAGATGTCATACAACGGTATCGTCCGGCAGCTGTCGTTGTGACCCAGTACCCGTATATTCCCATAAGTTTTTTTTTATTTTTTATTTTAATGCTTGATAGGTAGCCTTTGATCACTATCTCACCTGATGGTAAGTGATGATGTGGTCGAAGATGTTGTTCAGGCTAACCTAGAAGTACTGGCTCTCAAGGACAGCTGCCGGAACACACCGTTAGGTGCTTGGCGACAGATTTTCTACTTGAGGGTGGTAGCTAGCCAGGCGGGCATTCGCAAAATGCCCTACCACCATGCTATAACGACTGCCACCCTAAGACAACAACCGGGACCGACGGCTTAACGTGCCCTCCGAAGAACGGAAACGCTCAGTAGTAATGTCACTAGCGGTCTGCCCATCCAACTCATGACCGCGCGCGACTTTGCTTAACTTTGCTGATCGGTTGAGAACAGCTAAGTAAACTTCGCTACGAGCGCTTCAAGTTATATTGCACGTTGGGAACGTGTTGTGTTTACCAGCAGCGAGCCGTGCGAGTGGCTGGTGTCGTTGATAATGCGCGGCGGGTCGGGTGCGGAGCAGTCGGCGGCGGCGCTGGGAGCGCCCGTGGGCACGTTGCTACGAGCCGCCGCAGACATGCTCATGTCGCGCGGGAAACTCGCACCGGCACACTATCTCTTCTCACTATCACAGGTAAACTCACGTGCAAGGTTCTATGCCGAACGGCACTGCCGACTGCATCTGCAGGCTGCAAGTGCCGTGGCTGCACGCAGTCGACCGCAGTGAAACTATTACTGATTTGTATGTATATCTATGAAATTACTTCCGAGTGCCGCGGCAGCTGCAAGTGCAGTTGGCAGCGTCGTTCGTAATAGAACCTTAACAATTCTAAGTAAGAGTTTTCACAGTTAAATACATTTTTCCTATGTTCGTCCTTGACTAATTGTGCTGTTTATGTTTCTTATTTTAAATTTCCAATGTTAATAAAAAATGTCTCACAGCTTCTAAAAGTTATTTTGAAATTATTGTTTTTTTTAAAGTACTGAATAAAATTACTTGACACTAAATAAAATGCTTGTAAGGTTACATAACAACAAATTGTACATTAGCACTGACTTCATTGTAACTGATGCAGATGAAATCGTGAATCGTAAAAGCCACTATGATGCTAGAGCTATACATATACAATGTGTAAGATATGTTACACAATAATTATGACGGACTAAGAATGACTAATTCAAAGTAGTAATTTTTGCAGCTGTTTTTATCCAATTCAAAATGTAAAAAGTAGCTTACAATTACTTCAGATGATCTTATGATAGTTGAATTATATCCTATCTCAAAGGCCTTGTCTTATATTGAAAACAAGCGATATAATAATGTTGTCATTCTCTCTCACAGTAAAAGCGCCTAACAGCATGTAGCTCGCTTAGCTCTGGAATCAGAGATGTATATGTCACCAGGTAATTGTACGACACGTTAGTTTATAAACTATCTAGTGAGATTATAAACTGTCGATAGATTGTGAACGAACATTAAAATTTACAATCTAACGCTTACATTTTCGTCAGATTATAAACTGACGATGTCAAGCCGGCAGTTTATAATCTAACGATCTTTAATCGCCCGCGAAATTGTGAATCGTCCTCTGATTGGTCGCCGTTATAGTTGCCATGAGTTCATTTCATAGAGTTAAGAACAAAAAGAATAGTCAGACAAAAAAAACATATTAATTTCGAGTTTGTTCAGAAAAAAAAATAAGGGATTTATAATAATAACCACCATAAAATGCTTTGATACCCTTAGTTCTTTTACCAAAAAATTTAATCGGACACCAAATGTAGTAACTTATCACTATATTTTAGCGAGGGGTTAAATATCATTTAGCCTAGGGCAAAGTCATATTTAGGTGCGACGACGAGCGAAGCAAGGAGGAGCGTTAGGTTACTTGTGACTACAACAACGCGCGCCACAAGAATTTAATTTTGGTGATCTTTACTACTTTTTGTTAACAATGATTTATTTTGAGTAATTTTGCTTAAATAGGATAGCGAGATGTTGAAACTTTGGTTATAAGATAACATTAAAATGCGGGTTTAATTTTGGTAATCATTTACTATTTTTGTCTGTTATATGTTACTCTACTATATCTGTAAGTTAAACATAAGCCAAAAAATAATGCATTAAACACCTGTACCTACGTATTTTACTTATGGCCACTGTAATACTTTCGTAGATCTATGGTAAATTGTTGTTGATCCACATATTTACAATTTGACGGCTGGACATGGTCAGTTTATAATCTTACGAAAATTTAAACGTTAAATTGTAAATTTTAGTTTCCGTTCACAATCAATCGACAGTTTATAATCTAACTAGATTTATTATAAACTAACGTTAGTACAATAAAACGGTGACATATTAGCGTATGCCATTTTAGAGAAAATTCTCAACGTCAATGCATATTACAGGTTCCTAAATTTGCAATGGATTGCCTCTCATGTGGGTATCCATGGTACTGAGGAGGTGGATAAATTGTCTAGGGAGTCAGTCAGGGGTCGGAAGTATTCCTAATTTCGAAGTACACAGAAATGCTTTCTAAGTACAAAACACAAATTTATAAAAACATGAAGAATTATTTCTGTAACCTATCAAAAGATAAAGGTATATAATTCTGCAAAGTGAAACTCCTCAATTGTCATGGTTCCTTATGACAAACCTAAGCATCTAAAATATTGGGATGGCCTGGTAGGCTTCACTTCGAGAACATTCCATTAAACAAATTTAAACATCTGCTCAGAATAGTTATTCGCCTAATTGTGACATGTGTGGTGTCGAAGAGGACATATAAGTACTACTTGTGGATGGAGTGTCCCTGGGGTAAACCTACACGAAGTAAGCTAGGAAGCCTAGGCCTCAATTATTTTGATGTCGGTTTAGTCCAGAGAGTGCCATCATGTGACACTGCCAGAACTCTATTTAGGTTATGTTTTATAATGTTAAGTTGCTGATTTTGTAATTAAGGGATTGTTTTAATGGGCCTGGAATAGCTACATCCAAAGCAGCTAAAAGCTCCTTAAATGTTAACAGGACTTAACTTTTTTATCGCGTCTTTATTAAGAACAGCATTATTTTTTCTAATTTTCTCACAATTTCGGTCAATCACGCGGTGACTACCGCAATTTGCAGCGCGGTTGACTTTAACCTTATTTCAACAGCAGTTTGTATTATTTTCGTAGGTACTCGCTGTTATGTACGTTATTCCATGTTTCCGCTAGGGGCGCTGTATAAAACTGTTTGAGAGGGAAGATAAACTTTCAAAGTTGCGTAAGCGATGATAACTCGTATACTTCTTTTACTGCGCACTCTTTCTTTCCTACGTCTTACGAGGGCTAGCCTAAAAGCTATAAAAAAACTATTTCCGTTTCTGTTCTTTCGTCTATTTCACTTTACTTTTCTTCACTTTACGTTCCAATACACTACCATATTTATGAATTGACTTACAGTACCTATTATTGAATCTGCACTTAAGGGTTGTAAATGTGTTGGTTATCCCAAAAACTGGCTGCTTATACATTAATAATTAAGTTGGTACCTGGTCGTCTAAAATATATGTATGGTTTATTTATGCATTTCTTTTCGTGCTCTAAGTATTTTGAGCTCTACCTACTATTATACTTTATACACTGAGAACAATCTAAAGTCAAAAGCGCCCTAATGACGGCCAATTTATATGGTATGGAGGCAAAAAACCGACCAAACGTAAATACGTACAAAAACGCCTTCCAACTAGAAGGCGTTAAACGAGGTCAGTGAAGGCGAATGTTTCTTTTCGTCTTCATTTAAGGTGTATTTTGTGGTCTTTCTTAAATATTGACTTTTCGATGAGGCTGATTAAGTCGTAGGTACGTTATAGTGATAATCACCGTTTATAAACCGCCGTAAAAGTAAGGTATATTTTATGGACAATACTGCAATTATTATCTTATAACAAGTTAAATTCTGAAAATACTTTGCGGAAGGCGTTTTTTGACGGTTTTGTTTATTATAAAACATGGTACATTTTTATTGATTGGTGAAAATCATCTTAAGACTTGTGAATTCACCTTGCGTAGTTACAATTCAACGGTAAAAGGTCAAATTTGATTTAAACTCCAAAGAAGTTTTTCTCAGTATAGCTATAGTTCAATAAAATCACAATGTCTGTATCAAACTGACCGATGACCATTGCTCGTCTTAAGTAAATTTTAATGTATAGAATGAAACTTAATGAAATAATTAAATTTTTACAGAGCCAGCCCGATGGGTGGGTGGCGCGGCTCGGTGTGTTCGGTAGGATACACGAACTGTCTCTATACAAGCACACCGGAAACAGCGTTTCGCTGGGCAACTCGGCGATTACCATCAAACTGTTGGCCTTATTGCTCAAAATGGCTACTAATGAAGAACAGAAATTTGATACGTAAGTATGCATGACAATAAAAATATTGTCTTATTGTGTAAAAAAATAAAGTAAAAATGTTTAGTGATCTATTGTATTGAGGAGCGTCGGCTAAATTCACTGTGCTTATAGTCACCGCACATTTTGGGTCAAATTAAATACCCGTTCTACCGTTTAGTATGTGAAACACACTCATAGACATTTTCGAATTAATTTGAAGTATTGAAACTTCTCTTACAATGCCAATATCTATACATATCAGAACAACTGCTAAGCAAAATAACTAAGTCGGCAAATCAACCAATTAGCAAATTGTTAGCATCATAATATGTCCATTTCACTGTGAGGCTCAGTAGCAGAATGTCAGAATCGTAATATGTCTATATGGCTAAATTACTTTTAAAAATGCTTTGCCCTGAGGGACTGACTGATAGACAGTATTTTGAAAATAGTTAAGTATGTCGTATTATGTTATTATGATTTTGGTCGTAGGCACGATTCGAGTCCTTAACATTTATGATACTTATATGAATTGCCTGCTTTTCCGTTTTGCTTAGTAGACGTTTTGAGTTTTTGACATTGTGCTACTTGGCCAACTTGCCATTAAGATGCTTGACATACTGCGGTCGATTTGCCTACTAAGGGTCAATTTCACCAAACTAGGATCAAACTATACGAGGATAACTTTAATATCTATAACCAACAAAATATGATAAACCTTTTGTCACCATAGACGTTCAATGGTATTGCAGTATTTTTAAATTGCCATGTTATTGACTTTTATGAAATTTGACATCAGGCAGACGGCTGTGGCAAAGCAAAGAAACTTATCATAGATTAAAAAAATATACCGTAGCATTTGGCGGTATAGCTCCATAAAATAAAAACAAATATGGCCTCTTCCCTACAGCTGCTTGTACGTACTATTTCTATGTCCACGCTGCTGTCACATGTCACAAAAGTCCATACCAAGGAGTTTTGTTTTTACACAACAGAAAGATAACAAATTCAAAAACTGCCTCTATGTTTGACGTTGTATGGTAACTGAAGCCTATCACATTTTAATAGTTTATAGTATAAAGTTATCCGTGTATTAATTAAACCCTGTTTTTGGTGAAATTGGGCTTAGTCTTTTTGCTTAGCAGCCGTTCCTATATGTATAGGCCAATATGTATCGGATGCTAAACTGTTTCAGGGACGTAAGGTTTACCACACTCAGTTCGATCGAACTCTTGGAGCTGTCATCGTTTGCGGCGGCGATTGGCCTCTGGGATCTAGTGCCCATATTCAGCATCCACCGCGGCCATCTCAATTTGTTGCTCGAAGCGATCAAAGCGAAGCGCGAAGTCTGTCGAGGCGCGGTCAACTGTCTACTGCAGCAGAGATGTATAGTTCCACTGTTGTTGGAAAAAAATGGACAATGGCTGTTTGACTACATCGCGAATAAGTGTGATGAGTTAGACATCAAGATTTTGAAGGTACGTTTTCGCAAATTTATTCGCGGACTCTTTTGCCGATATAACTGCTTATCTGTCGTTATGTAGAGGAAGCAACGGTAGACTACACTATGAGAAATTATTGCTATTAGATACGAATATTCCAATAGACGTTGCTTTATCAACAAGCAACCATGGCTTCTAAGTTTTATCCAGTGGTAATTGATTTATGCAGTGGCATAATAAGCGACACAACGTAGTTGCGGGAACCTGAGTTCGAGTCCCAGCTGGTCGCCCCAGCTAAGTAGCGAGCAAGTATTATTCGGTTTTTCTAAAAATGAACTTCTACGTAATAATTCGTAGTAGACAATGTATAATATTACAATATTCAAATCGGAGTGTTATTGCACTTAAAAGAAATCTGTTTTCAGAAATTTTCTATCACATAAACTTTACTAAAAAAAGAAATGGTTTTCTTATACTTAAACTAATTTTATTTTAATTTTATTTATTTATTTTTCATTGTAATATACAATTTTGCGATTTTATTGTTAAAACACCACCGTCCATATTTTTGAGATTTACTTCTTACCACCCTAACGTTGTCTGTAAGAGATAGAATCGACCAATGGGACCAATCACCAATGGGCGGTCTTATCGCTTCTAGCGATAAGACCGCCCATTGGTCCTACTTAAGTTAACTACTCCATGTATTGTTTCCCTTGTTAATCCGGTGTCAATAAAGAGTTTTCGTAGCGTATCGTATTTTAAAGTTTATTTTACATTTATTAACAACACACTAAAAACTAATTACTATGTTTATTTATGCCATACTTAAACTAATAGAAACATGTATTAGAGATAAGCACAACATTATTGTATATTAGATCTAGCTGATTTATGTCGGTTCGCCAACTATTACATAGAATCGAAAAATAATTACTCTTATATTGTTATTACAGTGTTTATGTCTTTGGCTCAACCCTTTGCAAGACCAGCTGCGGCCGGTGATGCGTGATTTGAAACAAGGAATAACATCTATTTACGTGAGTTTCAATAGAATCAATAATTATAACTCTTCATTATATATAAAAAAATATATATATTTATTCTTTTAAAGTACATCGGTCAAATTTGCGGCTGTACCTACCAAACTGGGTACATAAACACCCGTATCTTGATTGGTAGTATTGGCAACTAGTAATTCCCTTCCGATCTAGCAAAGAGTGATTAGAAAGAGAGAGAGAGCACGATTAACGGTTGCAATTTTACATTCATTTATCGTCACAACTTGTACTAAAACTCTCATATTTTAGATATTTGAAGGAATATATTCTGATCAGTTTCAATTCATTTTTATTTTATTATACATATATTATAATTTTGTTATCACAGACCACAAGAATGCTAAATCTAATAGCGGCATTCATGCAAATAGCATCGGCAATCGAGGCGCGTTCTCCCTGCCCCGAGATTTACCAGGAAATAGTCCAAGAGCCTGAAACTTGGAAGAATCAGTTTACACCGAAGCGTAGGTTGAGCTGTGGGCTTGCGCACTGGGCCGTGGCAGATGAAGGAAACGCAAAGATACTGATGACTAACACGCCGGTGAACACGGAGCTTATTGGACGAGTGATCGATGTGGCGTGTGGCAGGCATCATACTCTCGTTCTTACGGAAAATGGGGTATGTCATTCTAATACAGACAATTTTAGATATAGTTCCTGAAACTGTTCATATCATATTGAATATAGATGTGTTGTGCCTTTCTTCTTTTGATCTTGATTTGTTAGTGACTTTTTTGTTAGTGACATTTATGTGTTCTTCATATGACTCTTTACGCGAAACATATGCGTTATATTAGGTGTACGCAAAAAAAAAACGCTATTTCCATGTACCGGATAACCGTTTGGCACACAACAATAATTTTGACACGCATTTCTTAGAAACATGTCCCTGTGAGCTGAAGACCGTGCGACTGTAAATTTGACTTATATCTCTGCCGTTTTGAAAAGTTTCAAGAAACTGAATCGACCAAAAAAACAATTATCGACACGGTCACAACATTTCACGCGAATCGGTTGAGAAATGTGACCTGTAGATAAGAACAGGCCGGTCATCCGCCGGACAGACGGTTGACGCTTCGCGCTCGCTCGGTAAACTAGAATGTTAGGAGAAATATGCAGGGAGAAACCTTGATGCGTGAACTTTGTCATTGTAAAAGGAAAGTTATGGAAACAGGAACACATTGACCTTGGTGAATATCCCTCTACTAAACTTTGCGTGATCACCATCTCCATATGGCAGTCATGTACAGTCGCCTGCAATAAGAAGTATACACATTGTAATTTTCAAAATAGTGGCAAAGAGTTCTGTGTTTCTCTATATAATCAGAAGTATCTTAAAATCAAAGAATAAGTTGAATATTTTTACGCATGTTAATGTTAACTTCGATTATTAATAACTAGGCGACATAACACTATTTTGAAAATTACGAAGTGTATACTTCTTATTGCAGGCGACTGTACGTGTTTACTTTTTTCATTGTATGACATGAATCCTGTATTATTTAAGATCTACTCAGCGGGTGATAATACGTACGGGCAGCTTGGAGTAGGCGCGGCGTGGCGCGGGGCAATAGGCGACGCGGCGGGCGCGGGCGGGGCACTCCGCCTCGCGGCACTCGGAGCGCGCGCGCCGCTCTACATGCTCGCCGCGGGACATTACCATTCCGCGGCGATCGACGTTGGCGGCAGGCTCTATACCTGGGGGTACGTATATCCAGCACCCTTATTATCTAAATAAAATTATTAAGATATAATTCTATTTGACACGTTTACAAACTTTCAGAAAACAAAATTTATGTCGCGAGCGAAAATTAACCCGCATTTTTTTTTGCTCCAAGGGAAAATTTCATACATTGTATGCGAGCTCATACCAGTAGTTTTCTACCGCTGCCTAGTTTAGTTGGTTCACGTTTTACTGGGTGCTTGTAAAGTATATTAGAGAAAACGTTATTGTAATTATTATATAACGTTAATATTAAGTGTTTACGTTTGTATGAAATACTACTATGGCAGCGGTCCATATGCGATAAATAACCTTATGTATTGGTTGTTGTATTTGTTTAGATGGATGAAATCAACAATGCAGACGGTCGTAAGCGCGCATATGCAAATCGGTCCAATAATTAGAACAGGTACCATTGTTAGTACTATTGGCGCATTTCGGACCGCACCCATAGTAGTATTCTTACTTACCTTCTCAAAATATTAACGGATTTTAACTGCTATAGAGTACTTAAGAGAGAAAATTATGAGCTTCAACTGTAAAGATTTTTAACTTTTCAATTCTCATTTCCACAGATTCGTAAGTAGCCCTGCTTGGTCCGAAATTTGATCAGAGCGCTATTGACACGGAGTGATCACGGTTCCCATACGCGGGGCTGTGAGTACAGAGTGGTGACATCATCGATGATATCACACCGATCTGTCATGCAAACGTTTGGTGTCCTTCTTGCAAATCGAACCAGCCATAAGCGTGCAATTGGTACCAATTGCGCAAATCGGATCGCACCCTATATTGCCCTAAACAATTCAGTCGTTAACATTGAACTGGTCGGTCATTTCTCTATACAAACGCCGAAGGGTGATCACTCCGTTATTTAAGGTTTTAGGTCTATAACTACGCACTGCAGCGTAAAGAATGTAAAGCTAACATTGTTTTACAGATGGGGAGTTCACGGTCAACTCGGTCTCGGCTGTATCGATGATCAGTGGACCCCTCAATTGGTCACTAAATTCCAAGGGAGGAAGGTGAGAATTTTTCGTAGTTTTCTTTACATTTACTTGTATATACGTGTGGGATTGTTAAGGATGAAGCGTATACTGGAACGTATGAGGAAAGAGCGAGATAAAAGATGTGTGTGCGTGAGCGAGGAAATGGAGTTGGCAGAAAGACATTGCAGTTGAAAGGTGTACAAATGTGTAATTAGTTATAAAAAATATTACTAAAGTCGTCACTATTGGGAAATACAAAATGTTATCAGTGTTTTTACTGTTGTGGCTAGGTTTCGGTTCCACTCTACCAGAACATGGTATTTGCGAGTTTTAAATCGTATTGCTTGTATTATATAATATTGCATTTTGAAGCAATGATGGCGGAGCGGTAATAGCTATAGACTGCCGTGCCGCAGGCCCCCGGTTCGATCCCCACCGCCGGCTTGAGCTGCACGGCATGGTGAAAGGGCATTTTGCGACTGCCCGCCTGGCTAGCTACCACCCTCAAGTAGAAAATGCGTCGCCAAGCACTTAACGGTGTGTTCCGGCAGCAGTCCTTGAGAGCCAGTGAAATTATAGACACATGAGACTTACCAACTATGTCTCAAGGTGACGGGCAAAGTGCAATTTATCACTTGTGATGAAATGCATCTGTTCTAGACATAGGGTTAGTCCGCTTAACATCAGGTGGTCTTCGAGCTTGGTCCGTCACAATAACATAAAAAAAATGTTTACAGTTATTGGACACTAATGCACATGATTCCAAAATTTCCCCTAAAAGTATCGAAAATATTTATTATTACGTTTACCCGTAAAAAATGTAAATAATTAAAAAAAATGCATTAGATTTTGTGAAACCTCCGAATTTTGCGTTTTATATTTTGATCAAGTACAATGGTTAACCTCTTAATACATCCTCATGTAGCTACAAAACGAAAATAATAATAAAATAATGAGTTTCCCGCCAATGCGTTCAGCGTTCACCTTAAATATTAGATATTACGTTCTAAAAGGAGTCATTAAATACCGAAAGAAAGATTACTTGTTTCCAGTGCCTTTCCTTCCCTGTATATATTTGTTCTCTTACGTGAACCTAGACTTTTTAATAGTTATTTTTTTACTTAGTTGTCTAACTATTGTAAAACGGATTTCTTAAAATGTTTGACGGTTAAATCGGTAAATTTTTTGAATCATATGCATCATGTTCAATTTATTTTTCAAGATAAAACTGTTATTTTTATTATAAAGTGATGTGAAATTCCACCTTAAATTGTAGGTGTGTAACATTGTCACGGTAATCGCGTTCACATTTATTTTTAATAGATGTCGTTAGCTTAAAAAATACAATTTTTTTTTTATAAAGCTTTATAGGCTAGCCTAGAATTACTGGACAGATTACAGACAGCTGCCGGAACACACCGTTAGGCGCTTGGCGACAGATTTTCTACTTGAGGGTGGTAGCTAAGCAGAGCCAGGCGGGCTTTCGCAAAATGCCCTACCACCATGCTGTAACGACTGCCATCGTAAGACAACAACCGCGACCGATGGCTTAACGTGCCCTCCGAAGCACGGATGCGCTCAGTAGTAATGTCACTAGCGGTCAACCATCCAACTCATGACCGCGACGGACGTTGCTTAACTTTGCTGATCGGTTAAGAACGGCTAAGTAAACTTCGCTACGAGCGCTTCGAATTTTTTCTTTAATTGCAGGTACTAAGCGTAGGTTGCGGCGCGTGTCATACAGTCACGCTAATGGCGAACGGAGAAGTGTGGGCGATGGGAGCTGGCGTGTTCGGACAGTTGGGCACCGGATCGAGGGAGAAAGCGTCCGTGCCAGTGCGAGTCGGTATTACCGAGCCTGTGGAGAGCATCGCTGTGGGATACTTCCATAATGTGAGTGGTCTTTTCAATGCAATATTATTATAATAAATAAAATAAAAATAAAAAATAAAAAAGCCTTTATTTGATCTTGCTACATTTTTTGAGCTACTGTTATATCTATATACTATGTTAAATTGTTAGCAAGCTCCCCAGGTTGGGTAAAGGCCTCCTCCAACGATGTCCACTTCTCTCTATCTTGTGCTATTCGCCACCACTTTGGGCCAGCGACTTTTTTTATTTCGTCCTCCCAGCATGTTGAGGGACTTCCTCTCTTTCTTTTTCCTTGAGGTCCTCTCCATATGGTGGTGTTGTAGGTCCATCTTTTGTTTTTAAGCCTCGCTATGTGACCGGCCCACTTCAATATTACTATCGGAAATTATAATACAGGTTGGCGTTTTCAGTGTATATTAGTTAAATAAAGGATATGGTACATAAACCAAACTTCCAGATTCCTAACTAGTTTAGTTTCTGAAATCAAACACGTAAGATAAATGGTCTAAAATGTACAACTTTCCGGTGCTTAGCGACCTAAAACAGAAGAGATTTGCCGTTTCGTAATGGGGAAACAGCCGTAGAGTAGCTTGCTTAGTCGTTCTTAAACGATCAACTAAAGCCCTCTTGCGCCAACGAGAAAAGTCGAGTTAAACTCGAATTAAGTGTAAATTGTAATACAAAAATCAAGTTAACCCGAATTTAACTCTCGAGTTAACGTTGGCGCAATAGGCAACGTCTGCTGAAGTTTTGACTTGGCTTGGTGACCGCGAGTGGCATTACTACGGAGCGCTTCCGTTTGTTTCAAGTTAAGTCGTCCCGGTTATCATCTTAGGATTGCAGTCGTTATAGTATCGAGGATAGGCATTTTGCGAATTTCCGCCTGGGTAGCTACCACCCTCAAGTAGAAAATCTGTCGCCAAGCACCTAACTATGTGTTGCGGCAGCTCTTCTTGAGAGACATAAATTTAGGTTAGCCTGAAAAACATCTTCGACTACATCGTCACTTTTATACCACCAGGTGAGATAGAAGGCTGTAAAATTCAACAAACCACTGTCAGATTAGTTCCACTCAGATGGCTCTAATGTTTGTTACGCAGAATGGCTAAGTTAGTATGGAAATATTCAATGAATTAGTTATTTTACAAAAAAAAAACCATTATTCTCTGTGTAACTGTATGTCGAGACATAGGAGTTTACTTTATCCTGAGTAATTCTGAAGAAAGTGTATTTCAGTTTAAACTAAAGACCTCATTAGTGGAGTTTGAATAAATAAAAATATTGAAATTTGCTCATCTTATTCCTTTAACACATTACCTTCCACACACACCGTCTGATTTCAAAACATGCCACAGGGCCACCAGCAAAAAATGTTTCAATTAAACAAATCTATAAAACCATTACATTAAACAACCATTACCAAAATTTTAATCTTCTAACAATTCATGCAGAAGAAATGTTAGTAAGTACATCCAAAATTTTTTGGATGTACTTAATTGAGTACTTACCTTTGAGCTTTAACGAAGTCTACAAAAAGAGAGTATACACTCTCTATTTGTAGACTTCGTTAAAGCCTTAAGCCTTCGGTCGTCTAGGTGATGATAAGTTAAGATGCTGACAAATCTTGAAATTCCATCTATATCGGACTGCCCAGGAGTGAAAAAGAAGCAACGATGGAAAAACCTGGATTTAGTCTAGTCTGGATTATGGCCGCACGGCATCTTCCACACTGCTAGGCTTCATCTGACTATGTATATGTTGTGTGTTGGACAGTTGGCACTAAGCAGCAAGGGGCAACTATTCGTGTGGGGCGCGAGTCCGCAGCAAGTGCGGGCGGCGGCGGCGCGGCGCGTGTCCGAGCCCCCCTCGCCCTCAGCGGGGCCGGGGGTGGGAGCGGGGGCGCAGCCTGAGCCAGCGCGGGACCCGCATCTCTCGCCGCAGCGCGTTGACACTTGCAATGTACTAGGGAACATTCAACAGGTACACTTATACCAGACTTTTATAAAACTAAGGTAAAAGCGTCCTACGCGCTAAAACATGAATCGATCCAAATTTTGAGTCGCGTACCTTTAAATCGCTCATTATTACGCTCATTCTATATTTTGAAGCACTCACTTTGCTCGTGGTTCAATCTTAGAAGAAAGAGCTTGATTGATAGAGCTCAGGCTTGAATAAAAGTACTCGCGCCAAATATCAACTATATGTTAAGACACATTGCCGTTAACTGCGAATAGATTTTGATTACTCTTTTTTTTCGATAGGGTTCACAAAGAGCGGAGTCCCATTTATTTTGTAAATCTTATGTCGCTGTGGTTTATCATTTCTAAATGCCATATTGTATATGTAGGTCACGGTTCGGTTTTTTGTATGATCAATCATATTAATATCCTAAGACACAGAAACTGCCTCCATCAGCGTGCTCGTTTTGATTTTATGATATGTTTAGTTCTCTCACTAAGCCGTTGTTTTTTTTAATATACGTTTTCTTGGTGTTTAGTAAAAAGTATAAAAAAATATTACACTCTCGAAAGTCGGGATTAAAACAGTAGCCTCCCGTAATTAAGACGACATCTAATAATTGTAAAATCCATCAAGCCGTTTAGGCAATATGGCATCCCAAAGAAAGACGTTCATAAACACACACAAACATATCCTCGAAAAGATTTGTTCTCAACCGATCAGCAAAGTTAAGTAACGTCGCGCGCGGTCATGAGTTGGGTGGGTGACCGCTAGTGGCATTACTACTGAGCGCTTCCGTGCTTCGGAGGGCACGTTAAGCCGTCGGTCCCGGTTTTTGTCTTAGGATGGCAGTCGTTATAGCATGGTGGTAGGGTATTTCGCGAATGCCCGCCTGGCTAGCTACCACCCTCAAGTAGAAAATCTGTCGCCAAGCACCTAACGGTGTGTTCCGGCAGCTGTCCTTGGGAGCCAGTACTTCTAGGTTAGCCTGAACAACATCTTCGACCACATCATCACTTACCATCAGGTGAGATAGTGGTCAAAGGCTAACCTATCAGGCATAAAAAAAATAAAAATAAAAAAAAACGTACGTTCTGGCGCAGTCGAGTAAAAAATAACTACTGCTTCAAAACTGAGAAACTAAAATACAATAATAAATTAACTTAAAATTAATAAACTTTTATTGCACTTACAAAATAGGAACCATACATAAATATTTACATAACCATATAGCTCTATTCTACCTATACTCGGCGGCCATAACCGTTCATTTGCTGCGGTACCAGTACACAGTTTCTTTGACTCAATGGTACCACGAAAATGCTGATTTCTATTAACCATGGTACCATTGAATCGTTCGACTAAAATGCTCTGGGCCTACACTACGCAGCCATTTATTTCAGACAGTCGGTATAATATACTGTTACGTACGTACGTAGTTACGTGCTAAGGCCCGCGCTCGCCGCTGTGCACAATCGTGAAGACGAAGAACTTCAAATAAGTTCGAAACTGGTCGGAGCAATATCCGGTAAATATAACGCGAGTCCTAGCCGGTTACTAAATCATAATGTAATATACTGTTTTGCATTTAAAACCAGTAATGATTATCCTTATCTGTATAAAAAACAACGATGTACGATCGCTAAGTGCTGTATGTCCAGTAGAGACGCTAACTTTTCGTCACTTACAGATCGCGGCAGGATGGCACCATTCTTGTATAGTTACCAACACGGGAGCTCTATATACATGGGGTCTGAACTTCGATGGACAATTAGGTAAGATTTGCTTTGCTACTTACTTACTCTATACAGGGTTATTGGAAAAGTGCTAACAACCTCGTGACTTCGGCTTGTCCTAACAAATATTTAGAGATTAATGTTTTTTTGTGGTTTCGACGGTATAAGCACGAGGATTACCTGATGTTAAAAGTATTTTGGGCCTGTAATTTATTATTACATATTTTTTATTACTTTGCTCGAATTAAATATTCAAAACTCTGTGGTGCAGTGTGGCCGCGGCGGGTGTTCTTAGCTCGGAGTAGGCATTGCCTTTTATTGCGAGACACAAAACTTAAGTGTCAGAAAGTACTAGGAAACTTATAGTACTTTTTAAAGTACAATAAAGTGGTTACAGGTAAATAATTTTCCATAGGCGATTCCATAAATATCGAATCGTAATTGTTGTAATATTTTTTATTTTTCATAGGAAGTGGAGATCGCAAACAAACATACATACCGACAGAAGTCAAGATACGTACAGATACACAGCGTGATCCTGAGAAAAATAGTGCGAAGACGCCAGAAGTTGAAAAGAAAGACTTCAAGACAAAAGCACTGGTCGCTTGCGGCGGAGACTTTACCGTTTACATTGACGATGAAGGACGAGTTTTTGCTACTGGCAATACACATCTACAGGTATTATCATTTTAATCAATAATTGTGTTATTTTGTTTATTTAACTAGCTGTTACTCGCGGCTTAGCTCGCGTGGGGTAATCGTCCATAAAATCATGTTAGATTTTTTATTCGGAACCCTAATACAAGTGTCTTATTATAATTCTCTGACTACATTTTATGTGTATACAAAATTATATCAAAATCAGTGCGGTAATTCTCACGTGATGCGTGTACGATATAATATGTATGTATATGATACTGTTTTTTTTCTATAATTTTATATTCGTTTTCGGTATGTTATTAACTTATTAAGTCTCTTAAGCCATATTTTTTTAATTTATATTTTGCGTACCGTCTTATTGACTTTTACTTCTTTTTTATAAGTACTTATTAATTATAGACAAGCAGCATTGTGTTGGTATATCCATATAATTGCAGTATTGGATTAAGAGTTTTAGTAGTGATTTATTTTCTGTGGATAGGCATTTGTATAGATTAGTTTTAAAAGTGTTTGGTGGAGTGGCTGACACCACGTGATCTGGCAATATATTACTTTTATTCACAACTTCGTTGCTCGGGAATGTGTGAGCAGGCTTCGTCTTTGCCAAATCCCGAATAAGATCGATCTTATCTGGCTTTATCTTGTTGCATAAAATTCTTCTAAGTTAGGCAGGTTGTAATATTGGTTTAGTATTTCAAGTCTCAATAATACACCCAAAGTAGTTTTTACACGACTAGGCAAAAAAGGAGTGTTATGGTTTTAAGGTTCATGTTTGTTTGTGAGTTTCTTTATTTTACAATAACTTCTAAACAGCTTAACCGATTTTAATGTATGATATATGATTAGATTTGTCTTATTATTTGCGCTAGTGCTAAGTACATAAAAAATATATTTAAAATAACAAACTGGCGGATTTTCGACGCCATATCGTAACCCTTCGAATGAGGTATCAAAATGAATGCTTTTAAGAAGCCATCCCATAAATATCTACCACTTGCAGTTTTAGTCTCAATGGAACGATACAACGCGTATAGAAAATAAATAATTAGAAAGTCGGGTTTTTAATTTTTTAATTCATTTGTACTTGTTATCAAGTGAGGCATAGTATTTGGAAGCTCACTCTTTTGTTGATGATTCCTTAATCTATATTGTTTTGTCTACAGGGAAACAGTGAGAAAGAAAAAGGCACCAACCGAGTCATAATGATGAAGACTACAAAACGTGTCATAAAAATTCCAGCAAGCAAAAGCAATAACAAATTTATGTTCCAGCAAATCGACCGAGTCGATATTATGTTCCCGTTTGATGTAGAGGACTTGCAAAGGAAGCCATTGGAGCCGAGGTTGAACCCGCTCACGTCGATGAAAGATTTCAAAAAGAAATCTTGGGCAGATGACATTATTATGATACTGAAACCTTGGATTAACGAAGAAACCTTGGTAAAGAATCCCAATATGGCAGCTAAATTGGCATACCATAATGAAATGTATTCTGACTGTCTGAAGTTCTTACTGGATAACTTGAAACGTACACCTCACGCGGAAAAACTTTACGCTACACACAGTGTACTCATGGATTGCAGTGAAACGAATAAGGAAACAAAACATGTCGACAACAAGATTGCAATTAGTAATATAATGTCGAAGAGAATCAAAGAAGTATCACTATCGATTCTCAATGAAGCGTCGTATCCCTTTATTGACACTTCTTTATACCAGGTTTTGCCGTGTTGCTGTGATGAACTCAAGTACATAAAAAAATCTTCCTCTACAGCTATTATCAACATAGCAGATTGCGATATCTCAATGAAAGCTGCTGAAATTATCGATAAATGTATGACCATGTTCCCGATAAACAACGATCTGTGGGAGACATGCTTCCGACTTTCTAAGAACTTCTATTTGGAGAACAATTTGTCTATATCCAATCTCGAAGGAATATTATTCAAATACATGGAAAGCAATGCCAAAACCATGGCGGCTGCAATCATGTATTCTAGCGACTGCTCGCAGTACTGTGAAATACTTTCTCCGAAGCTATATTTGAATATGTGTAGTCAAGTAATGGATACCTGGGGTTGAAGTAACTATTACATAATTTCACGTTTTAGCAATAGCAATTCTTACGATTGACGAGATCGCATAATTGGTATAAGGAATAATAATAAAACTAACCTGGGAAATACTCCTAATATAATGTTTAGGTTAGTTAGTGATGTTGTTCTGACAAAAATTTCTTCAACAATGTGTCATTATTTATTTACAGTGTGTTTCTATACATTTTTTTATCATAATATTAAACGGAAAAAATACAGACTTAACATTCTAAAAGGGCAGCTATTTTGGTCGTTTATTAATAAGGAAATCAGGAAACATGACAGTCCATCCTTTGGATTTTGAATCATGTTGTATACATACTCGTAAAAAAATATATAACCAGCTTGATACATATTATATTGCGCTTGAATACACAAGTATTATAATGTAATCTGATGCGTATATTCTGTGGTATTGTTAAGTTATTTGTGAAACAAGAGAGCAAAGTTCATTTTTGCGATGAGTTCTGAATTTGAATCCTGAGTAAGCGAAAGATTAGTTAATTGTGTGATTGTAAGTTAGCGTTTTATTCTTGAGCATATCGAGGGATTCAAAAGCCCGAGTTGTAAAAAGCTGGTCTGTGTTGCACCTTTCACCTAAGCAGCGAGAACATAAAGAAAGTAATCGTAGAGTGAGACGAATTACTTAGCATTCCATGGATTCAACGTGCGGGCGCCGGTGCATAGCGTTGCAGAGGAAGAGGCCCAAGCCACAGGCGCCTGGGACTTGCAACCCAAGGAGTAAGGTTAAGGGGCCCCTATACAATGTCATCATTTTACCGCTCGAGCCTCCTCCCCTGCCCCTGTAAGATCCTACTAATACCGCCTTGGATGCACGTTCTAGGATGGAAGTTACGGTTATTCGTGACAGGCCAAGGTCTTATAGTGGGTTATATAGGGATTTTGCTGGTATACCCCTTGCTCCGACTTCTACAGGATATAAATTAACAACATAACCGTTTTTGGTTAATTCAATTGTTAAGGCATGATGATTTTCGATTTATTCATGTAACTTTCTAGCAAGGAATTTTAATTATTTGTCTCGCTCTGGCAGAAAATCGGATTATGCTCACTTGTTTCTAAAAGCAAATCCTGCACCTGTTTGGGCTGCTAAGGTAAAAAATAATTGTTTTTTTGCCAAGTTTTATAATTAATGAAATTAATAATGTACCCCTTCGTATGTACTTACGCTTATTATCTTTTTAGACTTATGACGTCTATGTTGTGGTATGGTTGTTCTCTTACAATCAATATCAAGCATAGCTTTATTCTACAGAAGCTATTATGTTACATTTAATATTGTTTCACTGTTATTTTACTTGTTCGATATTATACTTGTTTTTAGCTATCGTGTTACTGTTGCTCATTAAACTATTTTTATAACAAATTGGGTACTAAAAACTTATTAAAAATATTTTTGTTTAATGTTATAGGAAAGATCGAATACCAATCTAGTCAAGCTTATTTAGACAAATATTATTAATTAAATTATACTATGTACAATATTTAATTACAATAGTCTTCATAGTTTTTATGACTTTATAGTTGTTTGTGCTATTTGTTTTTATACCACCACTAAATTAATTTTATAACTATAAATAAAAAAATAATTAAATTAATTATTTCACATTATTTTCTTCTATTATTATATTTACCGAGTTTGAATTAAAAAACATATAAATACATAATTACTGTATTTTGTTAAGCTATTTACAAAATAAAATAAATACACTGAATACACATTTAAATAACTAAATGTGGAAGTGTCAAGGAAACTATTAACAACAAAATATCGGAATGAAATGTAGCAACAAAAGTAGTCAGAAATAAACATTTAAAAAATAAATATCACATAACCAATAGGTAACAACAGCGGTTCGTACACACGTGATCATTATTAAATTCCAACTCTTACACTTCAGGTTGTTCAAGTAATTTACAAAGTGCTGTCTGCAGATGGAGCTTAAGGGTGAACTGGCCGGCCCGTTCTCCATACAAACGTGGCAGTGTGATCAATCCCTTATTTGAGGATTTAGGTCCAAAACAAAGCATAATACCGATTGATCTCGTCATTACCTAGGCTTGTAAGATGCTGAAATTTTAATAAGATAATTAACTTGAGAGTTATGAGCTTCGAAACATTTTCATATAACATTTTCGAGGCTCATAACTTTCAAATGAATTATTTTTTTTAAATTTCGGCATTATACAAGCCTAGATAATGACGAGATCAATCGGTATTGAGCTATATTTTAGACCTAAATCCTCAAACAAGAGAGTGATCACCCTACTACGTTTGTATAGAAAACGGGCTGGCCAGTTCACCCTTAAATACGATTAGTCCTGACACATTTATATTAGATTCATACAAGATTCCTTAGCGGATCGACGTAAGCCTACATCACGTTCCCGATGTTTTCAAGTAGATTCAAATAAATTACTTTTACGTCTAGCATTAAAATTAGAAGTTTATTGGCTTTCCACAGTATGCGGCCAAGTTAGCTTCTCGTAGGGCTTCAGCACACGTCTGAAAAGAGAGAAAAATATTTCCTGTTAAAACTTAACTTTCTAAAGGTCGGCTTTTCAATCATCATTTATGTTTAGTAATAATAAATTTTAAACAACCAATTTTAAAACGACTAATGTTAGTTGTTTAAGTGAAAAGTTCATGTGTTCTAAATTTTAACAGTATCAGCCTCTTCTTTTCTGAAGACTTGGTTAATAGAAATCATCATTTTCGTAGTACCATTGACTATTACCATTGACCATCAAAGGAACTATCTAATGGTACCACGGCAAAGGAACGCTAAAAAAACGATAGCATAAGTATTGTATTGTAATGTGACACTCGACACACCAATCTAAATCACGTCAGCATTATTGTACATATCTCTCTAGAGAGTTATTTATTCATCCCATATTGATAAAACGCAGATGGGTCATATCATAAAATGCCAAGTTATTTTTAATTCCTGATAGGTTAGTCTTTGACCACTATCTCACTTGATGGTAAGTGATGATGTGGTCGAAGATGTTGTTCAGGCTAACCTAGGATTACTGGCTCTCAAGGGTAGCTGCCGGAACACACCGTTAGGTGCTTGGCGACAGATTTTCTACTCGAGGGTGGTAGCTAACCAGGTGGGCATTCGCAAAATGCCCTACCACCACGCTAATTTAAGACCTAACCTCATACTAAAAAAATACAGTCAGAGGAAAATGGAACTTACTGGATGCGCGTGGCACACTCTCGCAACGTCTTCCGCAGCCGCTCCGTATTCTTGAGCCAATACAGCTTCATTGATGAGCTCACCGCCACCCTAAATATAAAATATAGTTATGGTACATTGTATTTTTGCATAGAACGGTCAAGTTGTTTAATTTAGTGGGAACTGGAAACGTGGCGAAATGTAAGAGTATTTATACACTTAGGGTCTGTTTCAGAATGTTCGAGTAAGTTCCGGTTATACTACCCAGAACATAAAATAACTGAATGATAAAAATGACCGTTAACATGCAGCGCGTTTCAAGCTTTAACCGATGGATAGTCTAAATCGATGGCTGTGAAACGCAAAGATAGTGTTTTATTTATTAAATAAGTTCTGGGTATAACAGGCCCTTAGTTGGGCAAGATGAAACTAACTAGTTGGACCTAATTCCGCATATATCCACGATAACGTACAATAGTCATTTAAATTAATTGAAACTAAAAATAATTAACATTTTAGAAAAAATAACAGTTCTACTAGATCAGCTTTCTATCGCAGAAGGTAAGTACCTTAGTTTTTTAACTCCATCATACAGTGACATGCCAGGTATGGATGTGTAAAACCAAAGAGCGAGTAAAATATGGGTAAAATCAAGTTCAGATTGTAAGCTAGACTTCTGCCAGGTAACAAGCACATCTGTGAAATAGCTTTCAGTAATAAACCCCATTGCTGTGACAGTTGAGTCACAAATTCGAAAGCAAACCAACGCTTAGTCCGAATTATGGTCAGAGCGCTATTGACATGGATTGCTTACGGTGCCTATCTGCAGGGCCGTGAGTACTGCAAGCGCTGTAGTGACGTCACAGATCATCGACATCACACTCAGGCGTGCAAAGGTTTGGTGTCCTTCATACAATTGGACCAGCTCTGAGGGTGCTATTGGTACTAAAAGTGTAATTCAAACTGCACCCTATAAAATGTTTGTTAATTACCGTACTATGCTAATTTATACAATCAAGACATTATAACAATAATCATTGGCTTATTAAGTTTAGCGTTTGATATAACTACCAAAATGTACTTCCCGTGTATTAAATAACACAAATCACAATAGTTGCTAATTTTAAAATAGTAATTCCGAAACATAATATGATTGGTAGCAAATTGTGGACATGTCAAAATCCTGGCAGTATAACTTTGGCAAAGCAAAGCAAATTTGTTTTTTTTTTTTTGGATTTTGGTCAAATATTAATTACATTTACTCAATATTCGACATTTATGTAAAGATGTTTAATTTATTTACTTTGTTCATGTTTTAAATAAATAATGGTGGGTCTGCGTTTGCAGATCTGTTTACCCACAAAGATGCATCCCTCTACAGTTAATTATTGATGCGGATTTGTATGTAGGCCTTGTATACACACACTATGTCTAAGTATGGGTGTAAATACTAATGATACGTTCAAGTAAAACAATAAAATGATATCTTTAATATTGATCTAAGTCAACTTCAACTTCTTCAGAATCGCCTCTATGGTCTTGCCATACCACAATTCTGCCAATTTCTCATACAGGAAAATCTTGGAGACTATCTTCAAATAATATTGAATACATTCAAATTGTACACAAAAAAATATGGTTTCAATATACTCACAGGGCCAATAATATGTGTGCCGAGGATGACGTCCGTTGTTTTGTCAGACAGCACTTTGACAAAACCGTCTGGTTCGCCGTTCGTTTTCGCCCTCGAGTTAGCCATGAACGGGAATTTGCCAACTTTGTATGCTCTGCCCTCCTTCTTCAGATCTTCTTCTGTTTTGCCCACCCAGCCGACTTCAGGTGACGTGTAGATTACAGACGGAATTGCATCATAGTTGAAGTGAACCGGCATTCCCTGTAAATAGTGTTCACGTTATCAGATATTTTTTGACTAAGCGGTTTGTAGGTGCTCTCGCAAAGCGGTTTGTCGACCGGCGAAAGAAAAAAACATAATATGCAGATGGACCTCAATTAAGGGGGCATAATATATGTGGTAACGACTGACTGGCGGGCGATTTCCCGCCTGTTCGGGAGCACTGAGACTTAACAACTGTATGTCTCAGGGTGACGGGCGCACTGCATCTGTTATAGGAAGAGGGTAGTCCGCTTAACATCCGGTGAACATCGTGATTGTTCCGTGACAATATATAAAAAAGCACACCAGCCTATCGAAGTCGCAGTTTCACCAAGTGCCGACCCTGTGGAAACTCGGCGCCTTATTGGAATATTACTTTAATCTTTTCAATAGATTATAACATAAACACAAATGTTATGTTGGACAATTATTTTGCCGTGGGGTGACGGGTGAGGATGTCACCCTCCCATTTTTCCCGTAGGTGCCGTAAGAGGCTACTAAGGGAGAAATACCAGAAAGTGGGAAGCAGCGCTCTTTGAAGAACTGACAACTTTACTGCGACCTCCAAGACGCCTGCCAAGCGTCTGCCCAATGGGGGAGACCTCGAGAGTTCAACGGTGGACGTTACAGTTGATGATTATTTCTTAAGTTCTTTTTAAGTGTGGTGTCTTAGTTACGTCTGTTAAGGCCTCACTCATGTCTACCTACGCCTAAAAATCATTAAAGCAACAGCTGTAACTACAAAATTAAACCTTTAACTCGAGGAGCTTGATGTTTCCATTGCAGTGTGGCTTGGTTGCCCACTAGCGTTTTCAGATTGACGATTTAAATCAGAAATTGGTACGAAGTAATTTACATGATGGCTATACATATGGTAGTTACCTTGATGCCTTCAACGCAAACTATGCCTTCATCTTCGGCCTTGTGGGCCAGCATAGGGCCGTGGATGCAGTCACCGATGGCGTAAATTCTGAAAAACAGATCGGTTTCATATAATATAATCGTTTGAGGAGGAATTGTTGGCAACAATCAAAATTTAGCCAGCTGTTTACTTCAGTTTGTGTTTCCACCTTTAACCCCAGAATACAGAAAGGGATTCTGAGCTTTCGGGTTCAAGTCCAGCTCGAAGTAATTTTTTTCCTATGCAAAAATTTCTAATTAATCTATACAATAATACTAATTTAATTTAACATGCGTCTTCGCATTGGTATCAGTTAATTCTAGGTTATGCCTGTTAACACCTACAACCACATCATCACTTACCATCAGGTGAGCTCATGGTAAAAGGCTATCAGCAATAAAAATAAAAAAAACAGTAAGTGTTGATCGAATATACCAACTTGAGGGATTAGTTTCCTTGTCATCAGGTAAATGTGGCATATCGTCAAGAAGATGTATACTCCATTTTTTTAACTTTTTGTGTACCTACATTCTTAGTTATACACAGGATTTATATACCTACATAGTTGAAACTGCATAACAGTATATGGAACTGTAATTGAAAGATGGCAATATATTAACTTCCATTTTCATTGTACTAAAAAGCGTATGCTAATTTTTGTCAGTTTGCCCCAATAACTGATAAAAGGATAAGTTTATTGTATTAAAAAAAATCTGCCCTTTTTTACACAACTGCCCAAAAAAAAGATGTATGTATGTATATATGTTTGTGAGTTTCTTTATACTACCATAACTTCTAAGCAGCTTAACCGATTTTCATGTATGATATCATTAGATTCGTCTTGATAGCGCAAGTGACACTAAGATCATTAAAAAAAATAGAAAAAAAAAACAAAATATGGATTTTAGACGCCATATTGGGAGAAGAAAAAAATCTTTTCTCGATCACCCATCGAGCGGCATATATCAAATCAAATTATTTTTAAATTTAACATTTAAATAAAGTATTTATATCGGATAGGCGTTCTTTTGACTCTAGGCTCACATGGTGGAATGTGACGATGCCGTGGACGCGACGTGGAACAATATATTCTAGTGCCAAAGGATGTTGTGCTTACTTTTGGAATATGCGCCGTCCATGGATACCTCATTCCTTTGTGTATTGTTGTCCGATGAGAGATAGGTGATGAGTGGAATTCATTCTCTCGTAAATTTGTAATTTTGTAATAGAGTGGAATACAGTTGTATAAATTGATTACACATTCTCTGAAATGAAATCTTTAAAGACCGAATAGCTGGCGACAGCGCGAGCCTATGTTCGAGTCTCTGGAGCTAAGCTCCCACTACCGTATTGTGGCTAATGTAATGATACATAAGTGGCATTTTCTGTGGATTTGGGCTAAAACAAAAGGTTGTATCCTAGAGTAGTAGTATATTGATATTAATTTTGCATGACAGCTGTCAAACTTAAAAGGGTTCTGGATACTATTTATCCAAGACTAATTATAATATAAACACTGATAAATCTCTTTCTATCTTTCATCTGTCAAGTCTCGCGAAAGATCAACCAACAGCTCTCACACTTATAAGGGTTGTAGATAGGAAATAATTAATCCAAGGCGTCTTTATAGATATGTTAGATCGATAGAAGTTGTTGGATCCTGAATGATTAACCTTGATCGCCACCAGAACTTGCCTTGATTCACATAAAAAATATAAAGATACTACTCACCCAGGCACTGTGGTCTGGAACTTGTTGTTAACGGGTACGCGGCCGCGGTCGTCCAGAGCGATGCCCACCTTTTCTAGGCCGAGGTTCTTAGTGAAGGGCCGGCGACCAATTGAGATTAACACGACGTCACATTCCAACTGAAATCAAAATGATTTAAGGTTAAGCTTACGCCTGAGGCAGGGAATTCAAAATTTAAACATATTTTTCATTTTGTAGCTAGGACAGTCAACTGTAAGACTTCTTGATCCTATGATTCGCAACATTTGGAAAATTTTACTAACGTGAATTAATGAGCTTTTTAACATGAAACTAATTAAGCGTAAAAATATTTTTTTATAATTTATACTGCTTTAGACGTAGCTTACGTTCATAATCTTGTTCATTGGTTTTCAATAACTTTGTGGCAATAAGAAACATCTTCTTCTGAGTCTTTTGAGCCGCGAACTCGACGATCATGTACTGTAAGTATTTCCTAAACATAGGTACTAAAACATAATTGATTCAATATTGATGTTCGCGCCATAGACATGCATGTCTGCCTTAAAATGATTTATTCAAACCAAACGATTGCAGAATTAGGGAGATTGATATACGTTTGTTATAGTGGATTGAAGACGTTCTGTAAAAAGGCCAGTTCTGGAGTACCCTAAACCGACGCTATGAGTGTAAATGAAGCGAAAGAGATAGATAGATATAAAGAGAGTAAGGATCGTAGTAAGTTGAAATCTATGGTCTCTGTCTACCCCAACGGGAAAGAGGCGTGATTTTATGTGTGTATGTATGTTACTGTGGTGTCAGAATGAGGGAAGGCAGATGAAACACAAACAGGTTTGTTGTGTACATAATATGATGATGCGTGCTTTAAATTCAACATTTCATTAAATTCAGGTTCATTAACATTACATAATAAGAATAGGGGTATTTTGTAGTTTTTAATTAAACTTTTGTTCAAATTACACATCTTCTGCATGAGCAGAGTAAATATGAATGTAATTTTTTTGTTTTACTTGTACATGATGTTACGCGTGAGTTTCGACTGAAGAACAGCGCTTATGGTTAATTTTTTCAGGCTCAGTGTTGGTTATGGACTGCCGAGCAGCAGGTCCATTGTTCGAAGCCCGCTGCGGGCTTGAGCTTCACCATATGGTCGCGTGAATGGCCTGGCTAGCAACCACTCTCAAGTAAAAAATCTGTCGCCAAGCACCTTACGGTGTGTCCCGGCAGCTGTCCTTGAGAGCCAGTAATTCTAGGTTAAGTCTGTTAACACTTTCGATCACATCATCACTTACCATGAGGTGAGATTGTGGTCAACAAATTAACTATAGGCAATAAAAATAAAAAACCCAGTTTATGCTGAGTAGGGACTCCTAACTGACGTCACAAAGCATCACAATTATGTTTATATTATTGCTTTTTTGAAATATTGAGGCCTATTACATGCCTATTGAGGTTGTGACGTTTTTTTCTGTAAGTAAAAAAAATAATATACCTTTTTTCTCGCTAAACAAACTCCTAAAATATATGTCCAAAACCACTTTTGGCCACAATTAAAATTTTTTGAAAACTTAGTAGTGAGTAGTAGTTTGTGAAGTAGGTAGGTTAGTGTAGATATTTCGTTACAATTATTAAAATATTTCAAAATTGTATACAGAATCTAACGCAGCTGAACTACAATTAAGTAATGCTTAAATAATTTATTTAAATTATTACACACACCTAATTGCATTGCACATATCCTCAAAATCAATTAAAGATTTAGATATTTATAAAGGCTTTTGTTTGAGGCGCATAATAATAATTCAGAATGCTTACAGTTTCCTTATTTCCACCTGCTGCAGCTTCAACATCAACCTTCACGATGCCACCTTCTTTCTTAACACCAGTGACCTTGGTGCCAAGTTTGAACTTCATGCCCTCTTTGCCGAGGATCTTTTGCAAGGTCTTTGCTACTTCACCATCAATACCAACACCTGAAAAAATAGTCTGTCATACATATACACAGTATGTGTGTGGATTTTATTAGGAGACAAGTAGATAATATTATGAGGCAAGAATACATGACAACTCTGACTGCCTTGTGAGTGTGTAGAAGTGATGATATGGAATCTCGAGGACGTAGGTTCAATTCCAGGTTGGACCAGTTATTGTTTTTTTTTCTGAGAAGTAATTTTCTGTAGGAGCCTTGAGCTTGGAACAGCCCATAGGGATAGGTACTCGAAAACATGTCTGGCAAAACATGGGTTCAAAGCTCTCATGGTGGGGCTTGCTAATTATTATTAATCAATTATCTAGGTAAGCAACAACTGCTGCCGTCATTATTTCAATGGGTGGCTGCTAGTGGCATTTACTAACGAATGCTTCTCTTGCTTTGGAGGACTTGTTAAGCCATTGGTCTCGGTTTATGTCTCAGGTTGGCAGTTGTTATAGCATATGGTATACAGGCATTTTACGAATGCCCCCTTGGCTCGTTACCACCTTCAATCTGTCACCAAGCATCTAAGGCTCTGGCAGCTATCTTTGAGTTCCAGTAATTTAGGTTAGCCTGAACTACTTGGACTGCATCATCACTTACCATCAGGTGAAACAGTGGTCAAAGACTAGCCCATCAGATAAAAAAGTGTGTTTATACACCTCTCTCTACTCTTTCGACGACTATGTGTGTAAGTAAATTCATAACAAACGGCTTCATATATGCCAAGCTTTGAAGAAATAAACATGCCTTGCTTTGTGAATTGTATGGACAAATCGGCAGTGACTAATTTATACTCGTAGAACATTCATGTAATTGCAAATTCTAGTATTATTGAAAATATGTCCAGAATTTATAAATTGCAATCTTTTTAATTTTCAGCATTTACAATCTTCAATATGTGTTTGATTGTTGCAATCTAGACGTGTTGTACATGTCTATGATTCTTTATCTGAATAATAATAAGCAACACAACTTTTTAACTAGCCATCAAGTATAACGCCTGTTTCAGTGTTTTTAATCAGAAATGGTTATACCTCTTTTGTAAAGAAATATAAACCTCAACACTACTGATATTAAATTTTTGTGTCAATTAGTGTGTTCATTTTGAGATGATAACATTTGTAACAGAAGATGTCATTCTCAAAGCATTTTTGTAGAGAAATATCAAAAATTTGTTTAAAAATGAAGTCATTCCTGCAAACAAAGCTAATAGAAATTCTATCTTGCATACAAAATTAAGTTTTCAATGCATAAAACATAAGCATGATGTCATAAATTATTGCAATATTACATTCAATATGTTTATTATTATAGTTTTGCCCATGTCTCAAAATGAATGCCCAATGTATTTATTTTTAGCATTTGTGTGTGTTATTTTTGCTAACAGTAGACTTTCGGAAAACCCCCTTTACTATGTGTAATTTATGTGTTTCTTTTATATTTAAACCTAGAATAGACTATCAGTGAGCTGATCTGATCAGTGAGTGACACTGTTGGTTGATTGGAAACATTTTCTTTACACAATGATATGAGTTAAAATAAAAAACTCGCCGAGCAGTAAAAAGCAGGCCAGTTTTTGTAAAATGTTCTATCACCATGAAAAATTAATAACTTTCTATTACTTGCAAAGATTTTGTTGATCAGGTACCCAGATTTTTATAATTGTATAGGGTTTTATAAATTTAGGGAGCAGCTTATATATTTTTAGGTATAAGTTTGGTATTCTTATATGTGTATAGGTTCAAAAATTCTGCCATTACTGTATCAGCTGGATTGTGGAATTCTAACAGGGCACCCATGAGTAACTCCCATTAAATAATAGTTATTACCTCCAATCGAATTAAGGAATTCAATAGCAATGACTTCAGCTCCAAGCCTGGTGTACACAGAACCCAGCTCAAGACCAATCACTCCAGCACCAATGACAAGCATCTTTTTAGGCACAGACTCTAATGACAATGCTCCAGTTGAGGTAATGATCTGCTTTTCATCAAACTGAAAGTTGAAAGAGTATCATGTATTACATCAATCAGGACATTGCATCAGATTTCCTTTATGATATGATGACCATTTGTATATGTTGATGATTTACCATGACATTAATAAACAGTGTTTACTAAAGCAAATACTTTGATTTACGGTAAAAGCAGTTCCTGTGTGAACTTTTAGCTTTCTGATAACATTTGTAATTTAATGTTATCAGAGAGTTAGCTTGAAGCAGTGATAGCTCAGTGGCATTGGCTATGGACTGCCGCGCAACAGGTCCATGGTTTGAATCCCGCCGCGGGCTTGAGCTTCACTGCATGGTGAAAGGGCATTTTGCGAATGGCCGCCTGGATAGCCACCACCGTCAAGTAGAAAATCTGTCGCCAAGCACCTAACGGTATGTTCCGGCAGCAGTCCTTCAGAGCCAGTGAAATTACAGGCACATGAGACTTAACAACTATGTCTCAAGGTGACGGGCGCAGTGCAATTCGTGACTTGTGACGAAATGCATCTGTTATAGGCAAAGGTTAGTCCACTTAACATCAGGTGGGCCTCAAGCTTGCCCAGTCACAATAACATAAAAAAAAACGTATACCAAACTTGTATTTTGCTTAAGACAACAAAATGTAAATATTATATTATTAATCTTTACTATAGGTTTCTGGTATGTTTTTGGAAATTAACTTTATTATAATTATTATTTCATGATTACATATAAAAAAACTGGCCAAGTGCAAGATGGTCCCTCACTTTTTTAAGCTTCCTCGTTGCAATAGTCAGTTAGGGGAAAATGTTTATTGATTTAGATCACAGTTTCAATACTACATTATAAAATCATTATTTTCTGTATTGATAACATAGACAATATAGTACATAATAAACTGGGAAACAGATTTTTGAGATTGACTCTAACAAAAATGGTCCAACATTGCCAACTTTCTTGGCTTGCAATTAAATTATTCTCTAAATAAAAAAAATAATAATTACATTTGTTCTCTACTCAATCATACAGAGCAAATTTTTAACTCATTTTGTTTACAAGCTGGAGATCCAAGACTTAAAATTCTACTATAAAATAGTAACACAGTTTAAGTATAGTATTTTATAGATATTTGTCAGATACATTAAGATACTAACCGTAACATTAGGGAAGGGTGTCACTTCAGATCCAGTGGCAATAATAATGTTTTTGGTATTAATTATATCCTTTCCATTCTCTCCGGTAACTTCCACCTTGTTAGGTGCCACAATAGTACCAACACCTTTGGACAGTACAACCTATAATTAAAACAAAAACAATTTCAAATATACATACCACAGGTAGGTAGTGTTAATTTGGAGCTAAAGATAAATTATATATTTATTTATTGGTATTTCTTAGCTAAGATTTAACTTTGATTGATCATCATCTGTAGATGGATTTTAAATCTAACCACTTTAGGTATTTTTAATCAAATTTTAATGTTAAAACATTCATTAAGCCCAAGCTCCCTATCCACAAGAGCTAAGTGCATTGAGCAAGAAAAGTTCTCATGAATATTACTTCCTATGCCAAAGGGTGTGAAGGTGTGCAATATCTGCTTGGTAGCTAGCCAGTCAGACATTTTGCAAATGTCTGACTGGCTAGCTTCCACCCTAAAATAGAAAATCTATCATCAAGCACCTTACATAGTGCTCCAACAGCTGTCTTTGACAGCTCATAATTCTAATTTAGCCAGAACAACATCTTCAACCAGGTAGGATACAGGTCAAAGGATAGCCTGTTAGCTATAAATTTAAAAAATAAATTAGCAGATTATGTCAGCCTATTTGATATTTCTTGTTAAGTTTAACCTAGTTATTGCATAATATTCTTACCTTGTTCTTTTGGAAAAGCATGGCAATACCCCCAGTGAGGGCTTTGACTGCCTTTACTTTGTAATCCATCATAGTAGCAAAGTTATATTTGACTTCACCAGTTTCAATGCCTCGGTGTTTGAAATCATGCTTCGCCATGTGATAGAGGTGAGAGTTGTGAAGAAGGGCCTTGGATGGAATGCAGCCAACATTGAGACATGTCCCTCCAAGAGTGGGGTCCTTTTCGACTGAAACTACCTGGACAAATAAATGTATTTTGTTATGTGATTAAAGGAAATTACTATTCTGACTAGTTATTTTTTTATATTCTCTTTTAGAATACATAAATGATTACAAAAAGAATATGGATTTATTTCTAGGTATGTGCTGGGAATTTATATACAATATGAAATATATAAACAGCTGGATATATAAAAACATCATAACAACTGGTGATGAGAGCCAGTCATATACTGTTATTTTATAGAGGTATTTTGATGGTACACCCCTTGCTCGTACTTCTACAGCATATTAGTCAACTATATACCCTTAACTGGTTAATTCATTTGTTAAGTCCTTATATTTCATTGTTATGTGGTCTTTAGGTATGTTTGTTTGTATCTTTTTATGTTAATTTGTATAAGTTCTATCTGTTTTAGTTTTTTTTTGAGAACAGTATAAGGTCTACATTGAAACACCAACATCCTCAGGAATATAGTGTCCATCATGAGAGTCCAATCGGATGCTGTACCTAAGATTGAGTTGAGTAAGACACAGATTTATATTTTGTAGCTGAAACTTTCACAAAGTTGTTGTGTCGTAAGTTCAGGTTCTTCTTTTTGTTGCTCTATCTACCAAAAGTATGATTTCAATGACTCTATCCTGGTGAAGTGAATAATGAACCCTATTAAGGAGCACCTTGCATCCTACTAATATTAGTAAGTGCCATGCTGTACCTATTAACTAACAAAAAATTTAGCATGATCTTTTTGTGGATTTAGCCTTTTGCATGGTGGTAGGGCATTTTGCGAATGCCCGCCTGGCTAGCTACCACCCTCAAGCAGAAAATCTGTCGCCAAGCACCTAACGGTGTGTTCCGGCAGCTGTCCTTGAGAGCCAGTAATTCTAGGTTAGCCTGAACAACATCTTCGACCACATCATCACTTACCATCAGGTGAGATAGTGGTCAAAGGCTAACCTATCAGGCATAAAAAATAAAATAAAAAAAAAACTATAGTATTATATTACTATAATAAGCTATTTTATTTAGTTAATCTTAAGACTGATGAAATTCATCACTTGATATAATTATAATGAAGATTGACAAGTATAAAACATATTTTAAACCATATATTGAGATATTTCTTCAAAACAATATATGATTATTATTATTCTAAACATATTAATTCACCATTGAATTGCTTTTTTGTTTCCAGTAATGTGGTGACAATATATCCATGTAAAGGATGCAGTTGTGATAAGCTGATTTTATTTTAACTCCAACATTTATAATTTTCCCATACCTTCATGCCAAGTTGAGCAGCTTTGATGGCTGCCACATATCCACCAGGGCCCGCACCAATGACTGTAAGATCTGCATCATGTGTGGTTGCATATTGTCTAGTAGCAATTTTGAATCCTCCACTCTAAAATAATAAAATTATTAATCCATTACATATGTATACAGTTACTTGTAGTAGCTGTAGTATGTAGTGCTTTATTAAATCATTGTAAAAGTACAAATTTTTGGTCATAACATCTTGGTACTTGTAACCTCTAATATTAAATATGTTTATTTTTTATTAGATATAAATATGAGAAAAGTTTGTATGTATTCATCTGAAATTTTATATCCTAAATTACCTACTTATACAAATGTTCAACTTTCTTTATCCCGTTGACATCACACACCACCAAAATTAAGGTTTTAAGAATGAAAGTCAATTGTTATCATTGCGCATGGATCAAAAGGCTCCTCAGGAATTATAATCAGGGATTTGTTATAACCAATTTCATCAATAATTACAGAGATAAAAAAAATCTAGTCAGATTTATACTGCAACAATACTGATAAGAATTTCAGAATGATAGTGGGTCACATGGTTGAAGGTCAGAACATCAAGTACCTAAGTTATAGATCATAGGCTAATGAACCATGTTTATGCTTAGATACATATGGGGTTATGTAGGTAGGAGACTTCTAATATTAACTATACCAGCTATTAAATATGAAAATGAACGTTTCGTAAACGATGTTCTTTGGCGAATGGTGACCGATTTCAGGAAATCTAGCCATTGCGTAACATTTTTGACAGTTTTATGGTAAGGAATTTATCTCAATTTATGAATTGCTTACCCTTAACGATGTGGAGGCAAGTTTTAGAACTTTATAGCCCATTCTTAAACTCTATAAATAGTTATTTTGGGATTTTCTGATTTGCTTTTTACTAAATTCGGGCCCCGTGGATCGGCAATTTCTAAACGTCAAAATTGTCAAATATCTATCATTATCGATGCCAAAACTGACAAATGCTAATATTGTCAATTTCACATATTTACTGGCCACACTGATTAGACATTGGCATTTTTATCTTCAATGTAACGCCACAATCTGAAGAAGATGAAGAACGAAGGAATGTTTTTTTCATACCCAATGGCAAAGTGGAACACTGTAATGTTCATACCATAGACCTAGGATTTTTTCGCTACGCTCTATGCCTATGGTAATGTTAAACTGAATATTATATGTAATTGCAGTGGGATAAGTAAAGTAAATACCAGAAGGTCGATAACAGCGCCTTCTAAAGGACTGCCATCTTGCTGCGATCCCCAGGACACCCGCCAAGTATGTTCATTATGGCAAATCCCCTTTTAATGGTTTTTGTTCAACGGTGGACGTATAACTGTAATATAATGTACTTACCATATACTCTATATTTCAAACCAACATTAAAATCTTCGATTGTCATTGTAATTTTGAAGGTGTGATCCAAAATCCAAACCAACTACCTAGTTTTTCTTAAAGTGGTGCTACACAGTCGGCAACTAGCCTCCCACCATGGTTTACGACTGTGGAGATGGTGGTTTGCAACCCAATTATGTTTGACCTTCCAACGCCCTCGCCTCGGTGAGCGAGCATGCGTTGGCAACCGTGGTGAGCAACCACTATTTCCGACGGTGTGGACGCCAGTTGCATACCACGCGAGGGCCGAGGGCAGTGTGTCGCTGCAGCCGGCGAGAGCGCACGCATACGCATGGCGGGAGCGCACGCACAACGCGTTTCCCTCTTTGAGATACGTAGGTATAAAAGCCACACCCATATAAAATGCATTCTAAATTTTTGGAACCAAAATGAGATAAGTACTCTTAAAAATTTAGCTCAACGCCTAATGATGCAATGGTAAAATAAATGATTTATTCATAACTTAGTAGTTATGTAATAATTGAAATATAGTATATCAACAATATATATATATATAGGTTAGTGTAGATAGGACATATATATCCTATAGGTATGTAGGTCATTCATTCCATATTATGCTCTATTATCTGGCATTAATTACGTACGCCCGCGGCTTCGCTCGCGTGGAGTTGAGTTATACCTATCACATATAATACCTGCTTTAGAAACGTCCTAGGTATATGATAAACGTATGTAGGTATATGATTAAACGTCCTTATGTAGGTATATATATTGTTAGCGGCAACACTGTCAGTGGAGATGGAAAATGTTAGCGGCAACACTGTTAGTGGAGATGGAAAATGTTAGCGGCAACACTGTTAGTGGAGAAACCTATATAACCCGGTGTCGGGTGCCGGAACGGGCTCTTATTGCTTCGTCCGTTGGTTCGGTAACATCGCTGTTAAGTTGTATAATTATCGTACTGCTAGATTGTTTTTGTCAGTCTTGTCTAGGCTATTTTAATTGTTTAAAAGAATTAATTTTAATGGCATAATTCTTGATCGGGTATATTTGTTTTTGTGTAAATTAAATAAATTGTAGATACGTGTGTATTTCTTCTTTTTAAAAAAATAACTTCTGATCTAGTTTCTAAGATCAGAAGTGGGATTCTTACTTACTTTTCTGCCCACTTGTTTTAGCCTAAATATTTAATTTTTCTGTGTACCCGCAAAAACATTTTTCTTTGTGTTATTGTTATTTTATAAATCGTGTTGTTTTATCACGACACGCCCGTCCTGTCGAATATAATTGTGTCTCTTCTCATTGCGGGGTGAATACGTTTCAATTTCGCGCGAAAGTGTTAAATGGTTGGAGTGACTTCGAATGTTACTCGCGTATAGGAAACTGTTGAAACGCGAAGGGGGCGCGATGTCGTGGCTTGACGATAGGGTTTCCAGTGATTGTAGCTGGACCAGCCTTAAGTGAGAATTTTGACCTTTATATCCGAAGGTACCAGATTTCGCGGGTATACTATTTGATGTCATGATGAAGAACTCCGATAATTATCCAACTTAGGCGGAATACGTGCGTCACTCTTTGCTTCGTTTACACATAGTGCGGGAATTGAGCCATGGGCTTATCTCGGCAATAATAATTCGCGGCATCAACGATCCCAATATTAGAGTTTCAGCAACTAACGCTCAATTGTTATCAAACGATCTATTAGATTTTTTCTCGATCTATGTTAAACCGAGTTCAAGCTGTGTATCGAAGACTGCTCCCTCACGTTCTGATTCGCGAAACATGACGATGGGTAGACGAGGTACAGAGGAGTCGCGTAAATGTTGCATTATTGATATTAGGTGCTACTCTTGCGGTAAGTAAGGACACAGACGGGCTTCGTGTGGTAAGAAACCTAGAATTGACAATCGTCAGGAAGTGCGCCGTTTAATGTAGGGACCAACTTACTGCCACCTGCGTTTGTACCAACCAGGCTCGAGGCGTGCTCTTATTGTAAGAAACTCGGGAATACAAGGTTGAGACTTGTTTCGCTACACAGCGTGCAGCAGGTGCAAGGTCAATGTTAATTTATGCAACGCGTTTGTTCTAACAGGGACATCGTAGTGGCGGTTATACAGGACGTACCGGTTGACGTCTTGATCGATAGTGGTTCGACTATCTCGTTAATATCCTCATCATTGATAAAGCATTTCAAATGCTCGCGTACGCCTGTATTTCTGATACCATAGAGAAAAGTAATATACCGGAAATAAATAAGTAATATGACGGATACTTAAAGGGTTAGGTAGTCAGGAAATTGAAAGTACCCTTTATGTCACGTTATCTATCGAGTTTGACGGCTTGACCCTTGAAGTAGAATTGTTTGTGGTTTCTGACGTGTTACGGTTTAGCAAATGCTCCAGTAGTTCATCAACGCATAATCACAAAGACCCTTCGCGAGTTCATAGGTTCTGGAGACATACTCGTCTATAGTAACGATGTTTTGATCATGAGTAATAGCATCGACCAGGGTCTGGACCCACTGCGTAAGGTGCTTGATGGGTTGACAACAGCTGGTTTCTACATCAACTTAAAGAAGTGCTCGTTTTTCTAGTATAGAGTACTTGGGCTGAACGACTAGTGAAGGTCAGGTTAGGCCAAGTCATGAGAAAGTTCGGGCTCTGATTGAAACTCCCGAATCTAAGAACGCAAGCACGACAGTTTATGGGCTTAGCTAGCTATTTTAGGCGGTATATAGCTGGTTGTGCTCAAAAAGGTTCTTGGATTGCGACACTCACTAAAAAGGGTTTTATATTTGTATTTGTAACGCCAGAGCATGCATCAATCCAACTTGAGCGCTATTGCTGTACCGTGCTCGACATCGAGTGCAATCATCGGCAGCAAAGATGGCCGGCAATAATGTGGAAGTTGCAGTTAATCCTGAACATCACGAGGCACAGGACGACCCAGCATTTTGCATTGAACCTGCTAATTGATGTCGAAGCTGCCACACTTCTTATCCGCAGCTTGATACGCGACGTAGCAACTGAAGGTTCAAGTCTCAAACATGAAGCGTTTCGTGAGATGAGCCGTCAGAAAGCATCCGAGCACCTTCTCGGCAATGGCAGTATACCTATATTCATGAGAGGCGTAAAACATCTCGTACATTTAAGTTAGATTCCTTAGCTTTTGTTCGCAGGCAGGCGCAGTCGACCATGAGGCTGGACTCATGTGTGCGTGAACCTTATCGCGTTGCGACGGTACTACTACAGGGTCGCTACGGGCTGAGGCTCTTGGCTGGCTCGTCTGGAGAATCGTCCCGGGCGGCCGCGGAATACATGCTTCCATGGTGAGGAGAATGGACTCCTGAAGTGTGCTCAGCTTTCTCTGTGAGTTTTTAATTTTATCATGATGCGTGAGAATATTCTGTTTAGATAATATTCTGTTCAAGTCCTATTTCATATCTATTTTCACAAATAAGGTTTTTATTGCTGTAACATGTTGTGTTAAGAATCCCTTTTGGTCGTGGGGCTAATTGTGGGGTATGAAAAGGTTGAGTTGAACTAGGATGAGCGTTTGTTTTGGAGCGCATCGGACACGCTATCCTAGTGTGCCCAGACACTTGATGCGTCAAGCTGTCCTAGAGCAGGGGTGCCAAAAGGTCATTTGGGTGAAGATTCGTGTACCGCGGGACATGTTTGTCGGCAGGCATTGTCGTTTTGTTTTGGGCCGGATGAGCGTTTGTCTTGGAGCGCATCGGACACGCTATCCTGGTGTGCTCGGAAACTTGATCTGTCAAGTTGTCCTGGAGCAGGGCTACCGAAAAGTCACGTGGGTGGCGATTCGTGTAGCGTTGGACATATCTGCCGGCAAGCATTGTCTGTACTGGTTTAATGCATGCTTATATGTGAACCAATACACACACGCAAAGCCATGCCTCACGTAAGTACTCGTAGGTCTCTGACGAGTCGTGGGGGCGATCTTCCGACAAGTCCCGCCCCGAGTGGTTGGTTCATGTATTTGGATGTTTTAACCTAATTGTTCATAGGCAATAATAATGGGTTCTTATCTAATAGTGATTTAGATTTAGATTACTAAACGAACTCGTGAAGTGGATTCTCTCGTTTTCTTCTCTTTTGTCGATAGACGCAGATGACGAAAGGTCAGCTCCTGATGTCGACCAGACTCCTGAAGCGAACCAACTCATGGAGGACATCGAGCCACAGCCCTCTGAAGTACAGAAGCACGCGGAATCAAACACCTTTGCTGCGAACGAAGAGGATTGCTTACCCTCTGTACCAATCTTGTTTCCAATCTGGATTGTTGACGGCGTTGAAGATAACATGGAGCCCGGGGACGGTCCCCTGTCAGGAAAGGCCGTGTTAGCGGCAACACTGTCAGTGGAGATGGAAAATGTTAGCGGCAACACTGTTAGTGGAGATGGAAAATGTTAGCGGCAACACTGTTAGTGGAGAAACCTATATAACCCGGTGTCGGGTGCCGGAACGGGCTCTTATTGCTTCGTCCGTTGGTTCGGTAACATCGCTGTTAAGTTGTATAATTATCGTACTGCTAGATTGTTTTTGTCAGTCTTGTCTAGGCTATTTTAATTGTTTAAAAGAATTAATTTTAATGGCATAATTCTTGATCGGGTATATTTGTTTTTGTGTAAATTAAATAAATTGTAGATACGTGTGTATTTCTTCTTTTTAAAAAAATAACTTCTGATCTAGTTTCTAAGAATATATATATATATATATATTTATAAAATAATCCAAACAAGAATTTTATTTTAAATGTCACAAATTACTATATTCAGAATGAAAAGTAGAGGTAAAACATTGGTTTAAATCATCAATTCCTACTCTGACAAATATAGCAGGTGCTATTCACGAAATCATCAATATTTAAAAAAAAAACTTTCCTGATATTTGAAATGTAAATCAGAGTTTTTAACACCGGTGAAAGTCGTCAATTCCTAATCGGACTATAAACTACATGTTCCTTTATCATGCTCATTATTTAAGACATATTTTTATTCCAAATTTCATACCAAGTAGGAATTTAAAACGTAAGGAACGATATCGTGTGTAGTTTGGCTTTCGTACGATGCGTGTTGTCGGCGCGGGAGTCCGAAACACACTGTGGTGAGCGACTGTGTAGTAGCAAATTCCGACGGTGGTGAGCAACAAGCGGCCCAGCAAGGCCAATGGGCGTTACCCATGGTTGCCAACTGTGTAGATAAGCTTTTAAACGGGTAAAAGTATCTCCTTTGTACATGAGCCGTTAAACGTAATTCAATATTCCCATTTTGACACAATTCGAGTCCTGAAAATCATATACTTTAGATTTTGCTTTGGTGATTCCATCTGATGATGACAGATATCTGACAACAAGAAAATATGGCTTGACTCAAAATACTGGATAGTTATGGATGATATCCCAAATCCCAATTAAATTACTGTTTGCAATTTATTACTTATACGAACGCCCAAAAGTTTTTGTTTTTTACTGCAAAATGATCTAACCATGATATTATTACTGCAAATGGTATGTTTCGTCACAGAATGTTTCGTTTTATTTTCCCAGAGGGACAAAACTCGCACGAAACAAAAACAAAAGCAAAATGATAAATAATAATACAGACGCAAAATGCCATCATTTTATTTTTTCCATTTGATGCAGCAAATGGAGAAGTAATTTTGCGAGTTAATAATTTGTGTCAATCGTCGTCATAATATATGCGCGTTTGAGTGAAACGAATTTTTTGGGCTTTATAGATTCCACATATGTCACAAGTCTCACAAAATAAATCTAGCGTGACTGTTTTTTCATGTTGTATTTTTATTTAGTTTCATACGATACATAATATAGTTCAGATGAAACCGCCATAGATCATCATTATGGTGTTTATGTAAATTTATAGGGGCTCCCCCAATAATCAGAATGTAAGGAAAATATATAACCCATACGAATCCAGCTATGGAAAAAAAAACTATATTTTTTTTATACTGGCAGCATTGGAATGCGCGCGCTGCGAGAAGCGGAACGGAACGGAAGTTTTGTTTATCAAGCAAGCGAAGGTCGGAGGCTGGTGGTGCCGTAGAGTGTACGCGCTTTTCTTACGTAAATCGATTTACGAACACGATTATTTGCTTAAATTGTTCTAACACGAATATTTACACGGAATATTGTAATTATTTTGGTGCGCACATATTTTCGTCGAAAATTTCAAGGCGTTTTTGGTTCTATTCGGTAAGTTTTTTGTTTATACTTGCCAAGTATAATTTTTTGGACAATGATTTTTTTGCTTTTATTACTAGTTGTATGTAATTAATTGTTAGTGTATTAATGAATACGTTAAGATGCTCTTGTTTATATCAACACAGTCATGTCAGTTATTAGCTAGGTATAAATAGGTATCTATATATTTACATTAGATACGTACCTATGTATTTCTGTATATCATTATTATATTTCTGTATATCATTATTTGAGCTGTAATTTACGCGTGTAATTTATTCTATGTTCTATATGAGTACCTAGGTACATACTTAAATGAAACGTACATAAATAATAAATAAACGCTTGTTATTAATTTTTTACTGACTACTGAGCATATTTCGATAAAATTTGTCACAGAGGTACCTACCTACCCTGTAGTTCCAAATTAAATATGACTACTTATATATTCACCTATTATTTAACATTAACTGCAAGTAGTCGTCGAAATAACTCAATTACATCACCTCAAGGCGTACCTACCTACTTGGAATAATCAAGTCTTATTATATAGGTAATGTATAGGTAGTAAGGTAAATATATAATATATAGGAGGCAGGTCCTACAACCATCCGGATGAATTCGCGGAAGCAATAGCTAATCCTAAAATGCCTGGGTAATGCTAATATGCTCTATTGGAACAAATATTGTTGTAGATCTTTCTATTAATCTCATATCCTTTTGTTAATCTTCCCAAATAAATATCAATTTGCGTTACTTTAAGTAAAAATAACCTACTATTTTATGAATTGTTTTTTTTTGAAGTATTATATATCTATTCAAATAAAATGCTTATTATTACCATAATTATAGTATAGCACTTAGGTGTTTGATTAAGAAGATTTTCTAAACGCTTATATTATACCTATCAACTTAGATAGACTGCTCAGAACAATAGGTACCTAGAGTATTCTATGCCAGAACACTACTATACCTCGTTGACGTGTTTTATATCTGCGTAGCACGTAAGATACAAGTGCTCTACTCTTGAAAGGTCATTACCAGCAGGAGGTGGTCGAATTTTTTTATTAAACTATCATCAGTTGATGATACTATGATGAAAATCCTTGTAGCTTTCTCTCATCTTCACTACCTGTATTCACCATCGTCATCATTCATCACATCAACCGGCACTTCCATCGTTGAACAAGGTTACTGACATCGGATTTGCTATAATCCCCATGCTTGGCAGGAGTGTTGCGGATCGCAGTAGAAGTTATCAGTTCTTCAGAAGGCGCTGCTTCCTACCTTCTGGTATTTTTCCCTTAGTCGCCTCTTACGACACCCTCGAGTAGAAATGGGAGGGGTAACACTCTAATCCGGCACCCCACGGGGTGAACTACCTGTATTGCAGTTGGCAATTTCATCGCACGAGCGAGATGATCCAAACAATCTGTCAAACCACGAGTGTTTAATTATTGTAGAGTTTGGAGTCGCCTACTGACTCATGATTTTGGTTTAAAGATAACTTCGGTTGAAACCTACTGAAACCACTTTTAATTTACAGTAATCTACTGTAGGTTTCAACCGAAGTTAACAGTAATCTACTGTAAATTAAAAGTGGTTTCAGTCGGTTTAAACCGAAGTTATATTTAAACCGAAATCATAGCTAACATAGCTAGCAACAGCCCTTCCATAAGCGCGTGAGCTGAAATGGCCGTATTCTCTTGGAGTAAAAAACTTAAGTATACTGTAACAGTAGGGCAGGTATCTGTTAATCCTGTTATGTGGCCGTGACACGTTGCCCGGCTTCTGTATTGAGGCATTTAGTATCCGAGGCTCGACGCGCATCCGTCCCCGCGATGTGTGATACAAGAACACGTAAAACTTCGCCTGCAATACAGGAAAAGCTTGCCATCTATGAACACGGTATTCTAATCATAAATCAATCATCATATGTGTAATAATAAGGTTTGCCAGTTTACGATCGAAAGTGCTAACTTATTACACGGCCCCTCATAATTATATATCCATTTGGAAGGTAGTTTCACCACGGCTAGTTGTCATTTGGCACACGTACATACAATCGTACACATCGCAGTTTAACAAAAGCACGTGTGTACCTGCGCTTTCACGCTATGTGATTATGATATCCGATATTGGTGACATACTGCACCACTGTGGTTATACCTGATACACTTCGTAACATTCGTCCTTATGATCTTTGTACTTACCATAATTCTTTAGTTATTGACACTGACGACATCGTGATTATGACTGATGGCTAATACCTGCACTAGAACTGTTTTTATTCCTCACTATTTATGTGATTGACGATGAATTCGTATTAAATACCCGGGCTATAAGAAAGCTTACCCTCGTCCAAAATTCAGTGGAGTTGGACGGCCGACAGCGGCAGCCAAAATATATGTCCTACCTTAAAAAAAAACTCATTACATTACAGCTACGGGAAAGTATGCCAGGATATCGGGTTGTCCAAAAATGTTATCACAGCCCCAGGGTCTAGGTTTCAAGCACTGTTGGAAGTAGTTTATAGGCACCTCTGCCTATCCTTTGATTATTAATGATTTACAACATTTTACCACGATCACACTTAATGGAATAGAATAGAATATGGTCGAAGATGGAGCATTCATGTGTAGAAACACAGAATAAATAATAGTAGAAGGTAGCTGTGCTCTCTTGACTTAAAGACTCGTATGTTACAATTATTATTATTAGGAAACAAGGACGCTTTAAAGTTACTCCATACCAATGCTGTTCGCATAATCAAAGTGGGTCGTCGCAAAACGCTATTACGATGATGCTCGATAAGAAGAAATGTCGACCATGAACAGATGTCGTGTCTCCGATCGTCTTGTTGTCCGATGCTGGAAAGGAGATGGCTACTCATTTATTTTAATTTAATAAGGCAGTGCAATTCCACCGAACTTCCTCTAAATCGCATGTAACGTACGGCGATGTCTAAGACCTAACACTTTAGAGAGGTCAATGAGTATCATGTCTTGTCTTTGCATGAAGTCTAAGGCATCTGGCTGGTAAGAGAAACAACCACGCACGATTTGAAGGTTTCCCTGCGCTTGGTAAAGATTTTGATGCAGCCCAGGCGTGAGATCTAACTATAGAACTGCTAATTTTGTCTTAGTACAACCCACGCTTGAGTATTAACTTTAGGCTCTTTAGAGGGACATCCAACAAGTTCATTTTTTTACCGGCGGTATGCCTTTATTGACAAAATACTACGAACTATATACAACACTACAGCTACTACAATAAAAGCATTTAGATACCCATAAGCCATTACAGACTCACAGGCAGTCCAAATGCTCCAGCCCACTACCAGTTGGCAGCGTGCCCAGCATGCTGGCAGCGTTGCTCCGTTGAATTGCAATGCTTATTCTTTGAGCCAAATAGGTGCCAGCATTTTGATCACGCGTCGCATCCACCAAGCGCTCTGATAAATTTTGGAAAATACGATGAGCTCCCGGTCCCCACGGAAGTTCAATTGCTTAGTCAGTGGAAAGGACATACTATGAAAAGTCTGAGTGAATTCAAAGAACTCATTTATAATCTGTTCATGCCTGGCAGTAATTTGGAAATTCTCTACGACAGTCATATCGTCGGCATATACAATACTCGTAATACCGATCTTGAAAAGAAAATTTATATGTGTTAAAAAGAGACACGCAGAGAAAACTGACCCTTGAGATACCTCAATATTGATTTCCAAAATCTATAAAATTAAATTAGTGATCGGAGGAATATTCGTTAACAACTACCCGTATCGGTCCGTCAAAAAATCTGATATCCACATCCACATCCACGCACTAAACTTCAAAGTTAAGGCTTAAGCAGGAAACTTACATATAAGACTATCGTGCCAAAACTTATCGAAAGCATACGAGATGACTGGGAAAATGGCGAGCGCTTCGCGATAAGGATCTCTCCCTGGCTTGAAATGTGAGTGGCATACAAAATAAGACAGCTTCGGTGAAAACCGTACTGGTGGTCACATAAGAGATCTTTAGTTTCGAGGTATAACAGGGAGCAAATTTTTAAGTACACCCTCCATTATCTGACAGATAATAAATTTTACTGAATTTATTTGGCAATTGGCTAGCACGAATACTTTTTTTTTTAATGTGGGCTGAACGTCGGCAGGCTCCCTATCTTTGAACATTTGGCCAGGCTCCAAGGAGAGCCGAAATAGGTGCCGTTAAGCCCACTGGCTTTGTTCACGTCTAGTGTCTGCAGCATCTTACGAACCTCAGCCCCAAATTATGTTAGTTTCTAGTATTACGCCTCACAACCAGGAAAGTAATGGAAGTATTTTGCAGAATACACACATCAGACATTTACAGAATTCAAACGCGAAAACTCCGCAAAAAGAAAAGTGGTTAACTCTGCTTTCTCTTCGGCGCGGTGGCGTAAGCCAGACAGAGTGTTATGTACAACCTATATATATCCAAGAAAAAAAAACAAAATAATTTATTCCCAGGTCCCAACTGGTTACGAAAGGAGATTGATGTCAGCTAGCTTATGTCATTGAAGGATTACGTGATGGAAGGTTCGCCTTCCATAAAATAAAACTCTACAGGGCATGCGCATCAGCACGTTTATAGTCAGCTTCATATCTTGGTCGTACTTTTCCTGTTTTCGGTTCGTCACTAAATGAAATCAAATATTCCATTGTCTGATGTAGAACATTCGCTACGGAGTCCTTATTAATCACATAGATTGCCATTGATCATACGAGTATTTAATTGAATTTCGTCATTGCGGTTAGGCCAAAGGACTAATAATGTGGGCACTCATGTGTGTAAGATAAAAAGAGGACACAAAATAATTACATATTTTGGTTCATACTAAATCTTTGTGGGAAGTTACCCACTTGACTCCGTCCTCCCCCATAGCCATTCCAATCCTTGCCTTTCAGAACCTCACACAATTAACTACCAGTCATAACTCATCATCACTGTGGCGCGTATATATCCCATACGTATCAAGATGTCTTCTTCTGAGATGTGATGCTCCAGAAACTCCAGTTGCAAGTTGACTTACCACCATGGTCCATGTGGCATAAATACTACTAGTTAAGTGAGTCAACACGGTCGTCTGACAGAGCATTGATGTTCTGTGGTATGAAGGAAGACGGCTTCCCCCTTCCGCTCGCGACTTCTCTGGTACGCCCTATCGTGTTGTACGCCATACAACCCGATCGGTAGACCGCAGGTGTCGGTACTATCGTTTACGTATCTACCATACGAAAACATAGGGAGAAACTTTAAGTAGGTAGTAGCGGACAGCCGCAACCCAAAACGCAAGAGTATACTACAAATGAGGATTCCCGTGTAAGGATGGCGTTAGAAGGGCGGCTAGCGGTTAACGGAGGGATAGCTTTACATGTTCCTTCGTTACCTACTTTATCACTGCAATCAGATCAGAGTTAGTCAGTAAGCATTCAATATTCAACATGCCATATCATTTCTACAATATTATCTGGAATATATGATATTTTTTTGTGCCAACCTTTATATTTTATATACTTTCAGTGGCTAGGTATCTGTAGGCATTGTGCGCCGTGAAAAAGAGGTTGACTCTCTAGTAGTATTTATCACACACATATCACGATCATGGTTGAGAACTGGCATGGCGTCACAATTATTGTAGTGACTATGAAATTAGACCACCTTCCGCACGTATGCCAATATCTTCAATAATCAAATCTGAAAATTTACTGGAATATCTAATCTTATAAATGATTGACTTAACCCGTTATGCAACCCGAACTACAAAGACAGCCTGTTTGCCTTATCTATCATTATAGAAGACATCAGTACAGTTCCTATCTCCGTGGTTTCGTTAGACACAGAGCCCTTGTGTGGCGGTCTCGGCTCGGCAGCTCTTTCAAGCGCCTCGTTAGCTTTGTAGTAACATACAATAATGTATGTTTGTTCTCAAATATAAGAACATAACTCTACACGTCCGCGTGAAGCGTTACCGAAGATTAGCTTCGCTTTGTAACTCCCTCAGAAGGTGACCGGCTGTTTTATCTCCAAGGCATTTATCATTCAAAGTACGCACGTGCGCTACTTTACTTACAGCAGATAGACGCAACGAGTTCTTTAGCTTGTGTGTAATGAAAATGATGTCATTCAGAGCCATATCGAGTCAAGCTGAACTAGGTACTAAGTTGGAATATACTGAAAAGGCTTAATTCAATTTGATGGACATTAAGAGGATTAATTGATGAATTTTGTGAAGAGAACTCTTTAATCAAATGCAAATGTGATTTCAATGATGTGTTCTACTATTGTAATCGAAGTAATTTGGTAAATACGTTACGTTGTATACCCGATAAGATATGCTTATAGCTGGTAAGTTGTTGCCGTGGAATGCGGTCACAAAAGCCACAGTTGGCCGTTATTAGATTTTTGTGGGTTGCATAATAAAAAGATGCGTGCACTGTGGTGCATTACGTATGCGATGCGCGGCTTTTGGCACGGAGTCGGGGGGATCGCAGGATAAGCTTCTTTGATGCCAACGTCATGGGTGGCATTCTGTTGTGTTGCGTGAATGATGCCTGTCCGCTATAGATCCAGATACGTAGCCTCTGTATTATAATTTATAAGTAACGATTTCACACGGTTATGAATTATAAATTACGGGACCGATTGTCATTCACTGTCAATGACTATATCATAAAGATTGAAAAAGACTTTTCAATTATTGGAGTGTAACTCAAAAACGGCTGGACCGATTTTATGAAATTGGACTATACGGGAAGCATCAGCTTTGAAATAAAAAAATAATCATCAAAATCGGTTCACACAGTCAAAATTTCTGAGGTAAGAACATAAAAAAATATATAGTCGAATGGAATACCTCCTCATTTTTTTGAAGCCGGCAAAAATACAATATCGGAAGAGCTACGTTGTAAACACATGTGCGTATTTCGTTATTATGTTTTTGCTTCTGACGACAGCTAAGCAAACTCACAAAAAAAAACATGCGCGATGTCCCATTCATGTTTTGTAATATCTACAGCAGTAGGTACATTTCATCAAAGTAATAATTAAAACCTAATAATAAATGTTATCCCGTGGGGTGCCGGGTCAGAATTGCACTTCCTTGTCTTCGTGTGGGAGTAGCAAAAGTTGAGCACCGACTTCTGAACAACTGCCTTCTGAAACTGATGACATATTTTGAAGCAGTGATGGCTCAGTGGCATTAGCTATGGACTGCCAAGCAGCAGGTACATGGTTCGAATCACGCCGCGGGCTTGACCTTGTGGAAGGGCATTTTGCGAATGCCTGCCTGGCTAGTTACCACTCTCAAGTATAAAATCTGTCGCCAAGCACATAACAGTGTGTTCCGGCGGAAAACACGGTTCCGACCGTTCCGTTCGGAGACAAATTTTCTACTTGAGGGTGGTAGCTAACAGGCATTCACAAAATGCCCTACCACCATGCGTAATATAATATAAAACATTGGAAGGTATAAAGTGAGACCGTATTCTTGTTTATATTTGGTACTGGATCTGTCTAATATTGAGTTTCTAATTGTCAAAGTATGTCTACAACTCAAAACATGTGGCGTACAATTGTGACATTTGTTTACAATAACGTCATCGACCTGCTGGTGTTATGCAGAACTGTGAACTCTACGAAGGAACTGTACGGAAATATCTCGTATTTCAAATATACTAATACTAAACATACTATAGGCATCTGTAATATTATACTAATCTAGCAAGGATCCATTTCACTCCAATATATTATTGTGTTCTGTTTGTATTTAAATAGGTAGACATTTCTTTAAAATACGTAGTCATATGTTTTATATACCTACTCTTAAGAGGCCTTTTACATTTTGCAGCCCTCTCACTCGCACTTTTAAAGATTATTTCAAATAGCAACAATATGGTTTATATTTTTTAAAATGTAGTCAATCATTATTTCGCTGCATGCAACTATAGATGTTCTCAACATATTTTTACTTTGTTACATGTTGAGTCCAATTAGAATTAGAGGCCCAAAATTTAAAATAACTAAATTACGCGTTTTTGATCCCCATAACAGATATCAAAATGAAAATTAGTAGAGAACATCTATAGTTGCATGCAGCAAAATAATGATTGACCACATTTTAAGAAATATAAACCATATTGTTTCTATTTGAAATTATCTTTAAAAGTGCGAGTGAGAAGGCTGCAAAATGTAAAAGGGCTCTTAAATCTAAAGTTTTCAATCAGATATTACAATGGACGTTACAGCAGCTATGATAATGTTTATTCAAAATCAAATGCAAAACTAAAATTAATTATTGTATTATAAGTGTGAGGTCGGATCACAAAGGCCTTACTATCAAAATCAAAGGAGAAAATAAACCAGAGAGATTTGTAATTGAACACTGACGACTAAACTTCATCGCGAGACACAAGCAAAACAATATCTTATGGATTTCTCAGCGGAGGAACATCACGAAATATTAGATCAGGTGGTTATCGTTATTTAGTAAAAATAAATTTGTCCTATATTTGAAAAAGTAATTAGTAAAATTTTAGAATTTTGTAATTAGGCAACTAAAGATTTAGGAAAAATAGAGACGTTATATATTACAGAAATCTAAAAATGCTAACTAATATACTTACATGAAACTTCTTGACATTAACGGAGGTAGGGGGTGATTTAAAAAAAAAAACTGTGATATAGTACATGTCTCATTATTTTAGCGAAAGAGTATGTACACCAATATACTCTATACTCGGAAGAATAAAATGTCTCATACAAAACTTAAGACCTTATTAAACCCCTTTAGGTGTCGGTTTTAAAAAGCCCTTTCTTGGTGGATGCCTAATCCTATATCTTATATCATCTTATATGGAACGCACCCCAAATTTTATATCTCAAGGGCCAATGCGTTGGTACATTAGTCAGAATTTTGAACCACAAATATTGTTGTCGACTCTATGCTCTCAGTTTAAAATGATTTAGGTATATTTATGTTACATAATATTGTGTCAAACACAAATTTGGTCCGTAAACTAGAAGATTTTAGTGTTAAATGCTCAAATTAATACGTAGTGTCTTACTACTATCATAGTATATAGATAATCCGATCTATAATTGATACATGGTTATGTAGTAAATATTATTTAGAAAACCGACATGTCTCTATATTTCTCTCAGTAAAAAATACCAATTAATTTTTGGTAGTTTTTTTTACCTGCATTGAATTAATCGACGTTGAATTGACAACATCCACATTCCACAGATCTTCGAGTAAATAATAATAATTTTTACATTCTATGATGGATTTATTTTATGATTTTTTAAAAATTTTGATAGAAGATTTTCATAAGCGTTTATAAGTAAGGGTGGTAATCTAACTTTTACACGCAGACTTTTGTAGCAGTAGAACTCTCTGTGCGAGCTCGTCGGTGGAAGTACTGCCATATTTACCACCAAGCAGTAATGCGAACATTACTGTGTTCCGTTATGGGTGCCTGTGAAATTACAAGCCCATGTGATCTAACAACTTCATGCCCCGGGGTGATGAGCGAAGTGCAGTTCGCCACTTATGGCCACTTTTGGCGAACTGCATCTGTTATAGGCAGAGGTTACCACTTAACACCAGGTGTGCCTCGCGCTTGTTAAATCTGTTTTATATAATCCCAATACTTTTTATGAACTTTTCATCACCTATGTTAGCCAGTTTAAAGGTTAAGTATTTTATTTAGCATTTGTAATCACGTGAGCCAATACATTATTCAGATGTCTTGCAATACGTTTCCTATAACGTTAGATATTAAAGATCAAATCTGATTTCTACATAGGTATTATACTGTCGGCGGTGCAATTGAGAGTTAAATAATAAATATACTATGAAGACATTATGGCAAACAGTCTTCATAAGAAAGTGGGAATCGCTTATGACACGGTTATTACGCATTTGTTGTAATATGTTGCGAGAGTGCGATAAGCTCTGCTTCTGAAGATCTTAGAAAGACTTACTTGTCGTTATATTGGTTTTACGTGATTCAATGAACACGCCATTATAAAATTATCCATATTAATAATTTTATGTAATCAATCAATAATTTGTAGCACTTAGTGAAGGTAAACCTGTGCGCTACCTACCTATATCACCATCGATATAATAAATAAACAAATAGCCGCAAAATTTTATATTTTATATTTTTTTCTCCTGAATTTGCTTGCCCAGTCTGACGCAAGGGGAAATTTGATGTAGTGAGTTAGACGTAAACAGAAAAATCTAATCACAATTTTCCTTTCTTCTACGTTAATTTTTTAAAATATTTAAATATGATTCGTAAATTATATTAATGTAGAGCTCGGAATGATTCCCACGAAAACTAGCACGAGTTTAACCGTTTAAATTTGCTGCATTGTTCCTGTATTACGCAGTAGAGCCATAAAAGTAATACTTAGCTTGATTATGTTCGTACACTACCTGCTTGTGACGTGTTGAGGCGGACAAACCACCAGTTTTATTCTGCTGCGCCATGTTCGATGCGATGAAAGCGAAAGTGCCAACAAGTGCGGCGCAGCTCTGTCTCGGCCGGCACAACCGGCCACTCCACTCGTGCTACGCTTTAAAGGACAAAGGAAGTCGACTGGCGACGCTTGTTTCAATGCGGAACGTCAGGCAGAAAGTGAGCCCTTTGACTCCTGTAAATGTGGAATATATTCTGCTGACATAAAACAAAAGATATTTTTTTTACTCTCCGTGTTAAATTTAGAAATTCAACGCACGTACTCATAAACGTGACAGGGTGCGAATAACTCCAAGACTACGGCTAATAAACACTTGAAGTCAGAAGAGTCCTCTTCTGACGCCACAGTAAGTCCTTGAGCACGATTTTTCGGCAGCTGGGGTCTGGAGTAGGGTCATGACATGGAGCGCGTGAAACGAAAGTCACCTTCGGTCCATTGAACGGTGCTTATGCGCTATTGACCTCGCAGTGTAATTGCGAGTTATTTATCTAAAAAGTTTGGTGATGCTGATAAAAATGTCGTAAGTGCAAGAGTTGGGCGGGCGGGCGGCAAGTAGGGCGAGACGCGAATTGCTTCGTCTGCCTCTAGGGGTCAACGCCCTCGCAGCCCTGCCCATGAACACACTACTCACTGACGAGGGATGGTCCCGACAACTGTTATCGATATTGTTTGCCAAAATACACGTGATATTGTTTAATAATTTAATGCACTTACTTTAATAATAGCCTATGAGGTGAGTTGTATGAAATATCATCCTTATTTCATCAAAGTGAATGTTTATATCAGTATAATGTTAATGGATCATTTACTTTAATCATATTTAAAATGATTTGTAGGCGCGGTTGATAATTATATTTGCTTATAAACATTTGCCCATTTCCCAAGGGTTGTTTTTTTTTTCAAAATTAATAGTCTAGTTCTATAAAAATATTTTGTTACGTCTGTATTGCCCGAAGGGGTAGGTAGATGTGATTATAAACATCGTCAGACACTATGAAATACGTAATATGATTTATTACTAAGTAATAATAGCTTTCTATCATTTGAATACACACGTATGGCCTATAAAACATTCATATGTGAAATTCCTATTTCTAGTTTGTCACGCAATGGAAAAAACGTCATGTAGGCGCGACTGACGACGATGCCTGTTTTAAATAAGGGCGGATGAATGAATGTCCTTACAATTTACAACAGAGCTCTACTCGTTCGCTTGTGCTTTTATAAAACGAACGTAAATAATACTTACATATAGAGGTAATCCGCTATAAGTCATGAATTATGAATATTATGATTGTGCAATAAATCAGTCTGATTTAAAGCTATAATACAATAAAGTCGCTTCGCATTTTACATTCAAATCGATGTTGTCTCATGCTTGACTTTAAAATAGAAGGCAACGATAAGCGATTTTCAGAATATTTGAAGAGTTCTCGTGGCAGGTACTTGAACGAGACTCGATGGTTTTGATAAACAAGTGGGAGCGGTCAAGGCGAAGAAAGCACGTGGTGCTATAAAAATCGATAACATGAAGATTCATTATATCACGTAACGATCCACAAAAGACGTAAATCGTAACATAACAATACCTTACTGACTATTCCTTATTTATATCCACGTTTTAACGAAAACTGTGGACAAAATTCAAGTATTCAATTATACTGACGTGTTATTTAATACTAGCTTGCTTTCCAGCAAGTTGCATAAATAAACCTTTACAGCAAACGGATAGCATATCCTTAGAAATCCTTGGTATATCGCGGCCACGTCTATTTAAGGAGACTGGTGCGTTTAAGCGTATGTATCTAGGCGAATTGCTTGCTCTATACGTGCTTTGCTTATTATTGTAGAGATCTTGTGCTTATGAAATAGTACCTACCTTCCTATTCTCCTACAATGCGCTTGTAAATCAATCACGCTGCCGTAATACAACGACTCGTATAACATCACATCTCATTGCTTTAAGCAGCAAGATCTTGACTGTAATATTTATTATTTCTCTTTGTAATCTCTATTTCTATCCAATTTTTGTGGCTCAATCTTTCCAAATACATTCGATGCTAAACAAATGCAAATCAGTTATATGTCCTTGCATTAAATGGGGTGGTCCCCTAAACTATTCAACCCTTTTTGTTACACCCTAGTTATTTTCCAATGTCAATATGGAATCGCTAATCTGAAAGGACACACTAGTATTTATCGTGATTACGAAATGGACTTGCGGCGAATCACAAAAAGACTAACGGACAAATTCGTTTCTATTCATGTGACCGAAATAGACGAAAGTTGAATTAGGAACATGGTTTTATTAATTTTATTGGTCCTATTAAGCGCATGAGAAACATGTCGAGCGCTATACATCTCTTTGGTCGAATTAGTTAACCTCGCTCAATGAAGCACACGGGAAAAATGTATTGAAAGCATTACTGTCATCAAGCCTATTAACCGGTCCACCCGCATGAGGAAGTAACATTGTAGGGGGAGCTGTTCCTCTGCGTCATCATCACATCACTCAATGCACTGATTGAGCAGTGTACACCCAAGCTGCGTTGGTCCGTCCGAAGCTATTTGTGTTAGGTCAGTTTACGACTTTGGCGTAAGATGTGTTTATTTAAAACCACCTTTATACTTCGCACCCAATTATCATAACGAAATCAGACCATTCGAATAAATCATCTCTTTTTTAATGCTTTTCCTTTTATCAATCACTTAGACAGTTTATATCGTAACGTTAAACTCTCCCGACTATTACTATGGGTATATGATAAATAATTTACGACTCAGGAACAGACTCACCGCGCACGTGTCTTTAGAATGAACTATTCAAAGCAATAATTCCTTCTCCAGTTATCTTTGGTAGAACATAAAGCAGTTGGTTTATTGTTTAGGTAATGGTCACGCCTGTTCTTTAATTATTACCCAGATCGTAAACTGGATATAAATAGGAATTTCCCATTAAATGTGGTGCAATATAAGTTCTGGTGATCGATTGAAGTTTGACCTCAATATCCGGCTGATTCTAGTAGAACGCGAAGTTTCTGTAGTTAAGTGGGTTGCCTGCTACATACGAAGCAAATTTACTTGTGGTAATACTTTATTTTTATTTATAGAGAAGAGAATGTATGTAGGAAAATCTGTAAATAGGTCTATGAATTAATTAATTTAATCTTTGCCTTTTTTTTTCTCTCATTTTTTCTTTCCTTTTCTTTCTATGTCTTTCTTTGTCAAGTGACTAAATATATATTAGATCTAAATTTATCAAATCATATCTAAATTAATAAGCCTAAATCACTTAACATGAAAAGCGCATAACTTTATTATCTTGCCTCATTTTGATGTTTCTCATTTGCACTATTAAATATTACGAAAAAGCAGGTCATTGCTAAAATTTTGTTTACGAATCCTTGATTTATAAATAGCTTGCGGTAGATAAGTGATGCATCGACTTGAAAGATCATCAAAATGTTTGTGGAATGTTTAAACGTATTCATATAACGTAAACAAATTCTTTTTTCTGTTTGTTAGCTTCGTCATAGAACATATAATATGGCTTGGTACTTGTTTTTCTTTACCTACTGTTACCTGGTTAGCTTTAATTCTGGCATTATGTTAAGACTTCAAGATAGATGTAAAAGTCAAAATAATTTATTCGATAGTTCTTGAAGTACCTAATTTTCTTCGTCGATATAATGATTATAACGTCGCAACAGCTGATGTAGATTATTGTTGACCAATGACACAATTCATCCTATGCAGTGAAAAAAATTACTAATCAGTCCGATAGTCTGAAAGCCATACTTTCGTATTGTTATCTGAACCATAGTGGATGAAATTAGATTCCTTAGATTCTATCACATTACATGCGGATCTATAAAACATTGTGGCTATGTTTTATAGATCCGCATGTAATGTAATAGAATCTAAGGAATCTAATTTCATCCACTATGGTTCTGATAACAATACGAAAGTATGGCTTTCAGACTATCGGACTGATAAGTATTTTAAATCATATAGGAATGCAAAATATTAAAATTATTTCACAATAATTTTACAATCTCTCATAGAGCATACGTACTACTCGTCTATACTTCCCGTAACGCAGCCAGTGCGCTAATTAGTTAATAAGGCCGACCCAATTAAATCTTTTCAGCTGTAATTACACACTCAGTGAAAATCAGTTACGACGGCACCGGCGAACGTATGAAGTTAATTTAATTTCAAAATGTATTCGCTTACCCAATAGGACCAGCGTAAAATTGACAGATACAATTTCTTTTTTTAAAATACTCTCATTCTCATAGTCAACAAGAACTGAGGAAGTTAATTTTATATGTATAGGCGTTCAAAACGTAGCTGAAACTTTATGAAACAAAATTGGATATTTTAGACAATTAGTTCGTAAAAGTTCTAAAAGTGATTATTTTTCTCGCTTTAGTATTTTTAGTTTTTATAAGCTGCCAGCAATTTATCACCAAGGAGATTGTTGTTTGTTTTTATTAAATTTCCTTATAATTACAAACCTCAGGAGTTTTTTTACCTACTGAGATAAAGATATACGAATTAGATACTATTCTCCCTCTTGGTCTCCGCTTTATGCCGCAACATCCATTGGTATAACTTTTTTTTTATTTTTTATGCCTGATAGGTTAGCCTTTGACCACTATCTCACTTGATGGTAAGTGATGATGTGGTCGAAGATGTTGTTCAGGCTAACCTAGAAGTACTGGCTCTCAAGGACAGCTGCCGGAACACACCGTTAGGTGCTTGGCGACAAATTTTCTACTTGAGGGTGGTAGCTAGCCAGGCGGGCATTCGCAAAATGCCCTACCACCATGCTGTAACGACTGCCATCCTAAGACGACAACCGGGACCGACGGCTTAACGTGCCCTCCGAAGCACGGAAACGCTCAGTAGTAATGTCAGTAGCGGTCACCCATCCAACTCATGACCGCGGGCGACGTTGCTTAACTTTGCTGATCGGTTGAGAACAGCTAAGTAAACTTCATACTTAATTAATCTTTTGCACATAATGTAATATATAAAAATATATTACACTATACTATAGATTTTGATTTAGTTAATAGATAGATTTAGTTATTAGATTTATTATTTGTGTTATAGTTCTTTTTTTGTTTGATATTGAAAATAAAAACTATAACATTGTATACAAAAAGAAAACACAAAGATTTTTCTGCTAAATTGGAGTAAAATATCACACATAACAAAGATAATGCGATTATGTAATAAGGTTGTACTTATAAGTACTTATCAGAAAATAATGCCTTTTTGATATCTCTGATCTTTAAAGTATTATTCTTTTGTAAGCAAGGCTACGATACTATAGGAAATATCATACCGACTGAACAATGGAATTGCGAACGTATTGTTTCTCCTTTGGATTAGCAGAATTTCGTTAAAAGCGTACAACTTCATGCAATTCATAGTTCATGCTTATTTGCGTTTTAGTTACATACTTTGTATTTATGTACCAGTTCTTCATCTATATATATATATGAAATTATAATTATACTCATTGGAATATTTTTGTAGTATTGAATAAACTTGCTTTCTTTCTTTCTTTTTTTAATTTGTATTAAGAATATTCCTCTATCTTAACTTTTAAACAACTTTATCTACTGCAATATTAGTTTTTCTCGGAGTAAATGTAATGCACCCAGCAACAAATGAAGGCTTTAAGGTGCTTTCGCAATCCAGAAGCTCGTCGCTCTGTGAATAGAAAAATACGTGTTGCGAGCTCTCGGAAAGCTCGCGAAGAAAACTAAGAGGAAAACTCGCAAAGTATTTTCAAAGGCATTTCATCTGTGAAGAGCTGTTTTATGAATTTTTTACGTGTTCCATATTTTATCCCACCCTAATTTAAAGCACTACTTAATACTTATGCATAAATCATTGATTTACTTACTACTTAAATGAATTCCATGCAGACAGAGCTATGCGATATATTATCTAATTAAATTATTATTATCTAAAGGGGCAAACTATTACTTGTACATAGATATACAAGTAATAGTTTGCCCCGTGGGGTGTCAGGAGGTGCCGCCTGGCCTACACAACCAAATAGAATGTCACCCCCCCATTGCTACCTTTGGGTGTCGTAAGAGGCGACTAAAGGTAAAATACTGGAAGGTGGGCAGCAGCGCCTCCTGAGGAACTGCGATCCCCAAGCCGCCTGCCAAGCGTGGGGATTATGGCAAACCCCCTCTTAATATAAAGCTCTGTTCAGCAGTGGACAATTCAACTGATACATATTTACAAGTAAAATGGTTAAAGTAATGAAACTGGCAATAATGTTAACTCTGAAGCAGTTTCAGGATGAACGTAGAACAACTTAACTAATTAAAAAGGTATTATGCAATCTAGTTATTAAGAAATTAATTATCTTTTTGCACGGCACGGTCCGTGAAGGTCGCGCTTATCTGATTAAGTCGGTATATTAAACAAGCTTACAGCCTTCAGAGCATGACGTCAACTGTTTCAGCAAATGAGCACCAGAACGACCTTGCTATGCCATCGCACCATGTTACCTTCAGTTATGTCTGTGGTGGGCTAAAAATATCATGGGTTAGGGGTCATTCGGTGTTATTTTGTAGGTTTTAATAAGTAGTATTCCGTAATGCTTAATGAATCGTTTCAACCTTATTGAATGTTAAATTTACACATCTGTATATTAGGCTCATACCTACTTACTTTTCAACGGATGCAGTTATAATATCTAGGTGTTATTTAACATCACAAATATTTTTATATCTTGCTATATTTCTACGACGATCTCCAAGACGCCTGCCAAGCGTGGGGATTATGACAAACCCCCCCATAGTGGGGGAGGCTGTGTTCAGCAGTGGACAATTCGGCTGATACAGTACTTACAGTACATTACTACGACGGAGCCTCTTTTATCTAAATATATTAAAACCATATACAATTGTATTACGATAATGTGATTGATGAATTATTCTACTCTAGGATTGTAATTAAGTTCGGTCATTGTCTTATAAAAAAATAATTAGATGTGACTGCACTGAGTATGGATCCCGTATGGATTGAGGAGCCACCCTAGATTTTAAAACGAAACTCACACCCTTATGTAGTAGCAAAACTGAAAAAACTGAACTGAACTTTTACATATATTGATCCATTACTTTTCCAAGTAGCTCCTCATTTCAGATGTTTAGATTGAGGAGCCACATTTACATTGATATAACTTTAGATGTGTTATACCATACAAAAAAATATTAGATGTGACTGCACTGAGATTTACATTTTAAAATTCTATTACATGGTAAAAATATTGTACAGTAGTGTTTATAATCCTAAGCAATTTGATATATTTTATCTTACACTCATTCGTCAGCGCTCGACCGAATTTGTTATTATATATACGATTTCATTCAAATTCCATTTATCTGTCTGGGTTGTTCATACAGCTAAGATGAAGTTTTAAAGTCCTTGAAAAGGTATTTGCCTCTATGCCGTAGTGCCTAGATCTAACCTTCACAGTCGGGTCAATACGCGCACAGAGCACTGCCCTTGGAATTGTTTGAGAGATCCTCAAGGCCCTCGACAACATTTTCAGTTATAACTTAGTATTTTGAAGCGCTCGTAGCGAAGTTTACGTAGCTGTTCTCAACCGATCAGCAAAGTTGAGCAACGTCGCCCGCGGTCATGAGTTGGATGGGTGACCGCTAGTGACATTACTACTGAGCGTTTCCTTGCTTCGGAGGGCACGTTAAGCCGTCGGTCCCGGTTGTCGTCTTAGGATGGCAGTCGTTATAGCATGGTGTTAGGGCATTTTGCGAATGCCCGTCTGGCTAGCTACAACACTCAAGTAGAAAATCTGTCGCCAAGCACCTATCGGTCTGTTCCGGCAGCTGTCCTTGAGAGCCAGTACTTCTAGATTAGCCTGAACAACATCTTCGACCACATCATCTCTTACCATCAGGTGAGATAGTGGTCAAAGGCTAACCTAACAAGCATAAAAAAAAAATACCTGTACGAAAACATTTGTCACCAGTAATAAACTTTTTAAAAATAATATTCTTAATAAAATCTGTGTGTATATACGAAAGATCATTTGTCTCTAAGTTCTCTAAGCCTTGAAAATGTATTTATTCTCTAGCGACTAAGTCCGACCTTCGGCTGGCTGGTTCAATACTCTCCAAGTTTGTTCAGTAGATATCCTTTTCAAGGCCGCTCCCTCCAGACTGTTTGTATACACAGCCACGTTTATGTTATAACCACTATACAACCAAATAAAATATCATCGAACCAAACTCAACTTTGTGTTACCATTGCCTCGCGTGATGAAAGCACTGCACTGCTTCATAAACAAATTGGAAACGTGCTGTTTGTATTCTGTTCTGATAGGTACCTACGTTTTGGATCGGAAAACTTAGAGATTAAAGACAACTTAGATTTGAGTATAGAAATATTAAGTATTGCCATTGTGCGAATGCTGTACCACAAGCTGCCATCCTCAATACTGTTGCCAAGTACCTAACGGCGGCTGTATCTGAGACCCAGTTAAAATTTTGGAACAAAGCATTATATTAGCACTGGCATACTTGTGGAAAAAAAAAACACTTTTTAAAACGTTTTTAAAAACTCAGTTGCAATGCTGTTGTAATATTTTCATGCCCGTACGGATTGAGGAGCCACCCCAGATTTTAAAAGGAAACTCACACCCTTATTTAGTAGCAAAACTGAATGATTCAAAACTTTTACAAATATTGATCCATTACTTTTCCAGGTAGCCACCTGGAAAAGTAATTCAGATGTCTGGATTGAGGAGTCACTTTTAAATTGATATAACGTTTGATGTGTTATACCATAAATTATGGAATATGTCCTACAAAATATTTAGCTTGGCTACTAAATAAGAGTGTGAGTTTTCTTTTAAAATCTGGAGTGGCTCCCTTAATCCATATGGACATGAAAATATTACGATGGTATTGCAGATCGGGTGAAGTGTTTTTTTCCCAAAAGATATTATAAATGTAGTAATTAAACAGCTTTATACGGTTTAAATCGCGTATAGATTTATCATTTTGTTGATTAATATATACGTGATAAAAATAATAGCAAAGTGTTTGAAACGTGGGGACAAAAATAATGATAAATATATGCAATTTAAACCGTTTAAAGCTGTTTAATTACTATTTGTAATAATCGCGAAAACCTAAGATATTATTTGGGCTGACAACAGGGTCAAATATAAAAGATATCGTACTTTTGAAAGACAAATCTCAGACCATCGACCTCAACGCCTATATTGGCAAGAACTTTGCTAGCATTCGTAATAACGTACCAAACTGTGCTACATACTTATTTCATGCAATAACAATGTAACTATACTGACTAGACTTCACACCAAGTTCAGTGTGCTGGTAGCTACAAACATACTTCGATGCAATCAAGCCTTGATAACGCTTATCTGTTAGTGGCTTCCATCGCTATTGCTACACAGTTTCCTTCCGATGGTTTCGGCAGTTACATTGATTGGCACAAGTGCAGCAATTCGATTTCACACGTTTTAATTTGATTGACTATTGTTTTCCTACGTGCAGTCCGCGCAAATCGGTTTACTGTCTATAATTGCGTAGCTACAATATTACCTTGCTTAGTAAAGTGCGAGCAGGTCGTTGTTTCTCTATCCATTATATTTTTTATCTCCTACTGCGCCTTAGATAATATATCGGATATAATTTATGTTGGTGTAATCATAATATACATAGACCGTGCTTCGGAACGCACGTTAAGCCGTCGGTCCCGGTTGTCGTCTTAAGATGGCAGTCGTTATAGCATGGTGGTTGGGGATTTGCGAATGCCCGCCTGGCTAGCTACCACCCTCAAGTAGAAAATCTGTCGCCAAGCACCTAACGGTGTGTTCCGGCAGCTGTCCTTGAGAGCCAGTAATTGTTAGCCTGAACAACATCTAACACATCATCACTTACCATCAGGTAAGATAGTGGTCAAAGGCTAACCTATCAAGCAAAAAAAAGAGCACCCGCCATGAAATGAATTTTAAAGTTCATAGCTCTACCGTTTCCGTTTGTCCAAAGTGCCTGAAATGAGGCCGCGGAGTGAGATAACGAGCAGGAATGAAATGAGTTGCGAAACATTATAATACTTGGAGTTGATGTTGCGATCCTATAGAAACATTTACGATGTAATTGCTATTTTTTCCTGGAAGGAAATGGGACTCCAGCTTTAGCTCTCGGCGCTTATTAACCTGAGATCATGCCACCTCGCAATCGTACCACACAGAGGCATTCAGCCAACCAGGTCACAGACGTAATACAAAAGCTTCTTTTATATTTCGGATGCCATAAAGATAGCGAAATTGGGTCGGATGAAATACGCAGCTGATATAGTTGAATCTCAATCTGACGTTATTTGTGAATATGTGTATAGTTCTTTCTACTCAACAGATCACACAATCAGTATACTTATACAATTAATACTGGTAATGATATGGTTATGACTTCCGCTAATTAAGTTTTTAACGTTTGACTTGAGTATGCGGCAGTTAGCAGTTTATATTTCACTAGCGGGCCGCAACGGTTTCGCTTGGGCATTTAACAAAAGAATAAAAAGTATGTACATTTGTAAATATTCTACAGCCTCTGTTCATCAGGGATAATGTAGGATTCTAATGGTAAAAGAATTTTCCAAATCAAACTCTGCATTACCATGGCCTGACAAACATTTCATTTCTAATCCTTAGTAATTATCCCAATACATTGAACGGACTTCCAAAAAACATGAGGTTTTCAATTCGAATATATTTTTAATGTTTTTAACGCGATTGTTCCGCCAGTTAAAAATATATTTAAAAGTTACTTTGTCTCACTCAGTGAGCAAAATCGCTTTGAGCACCTACCGGTGTGTTCCGGCAGCTGTCCTTGAGAGCCAGTAATTCTAGGTTATCCTGAACAACATCTTCGACCACATCATCACTTACCATCAGGTGAGATAGTGGTTAAAGGCTAACCTATCAGGCATAAAAAAAGTAAGGTAAGCGTTTTGGATCAGCAAGGTAAAGACTTCAACGAGTTATTACCGTTGTAAAACCGAATGTGTAACGAGTGTAATCACAATATTATTAAAACAATCCTATGGTTTTCTTAATCAGTTATGTCCAGATATTTTATTCTCATATTACAGATTTCACAGTATAAATCGTGTTTGTATAATATGCACGAATCCCATATTCTTTTGTTCTATCGATAAAAAATATTTTGTTTTAATTTTGATATGGTGACACATTGCAATTTTTAGTGGTCTCAATGTTGTAAACTTTAATGCTCGCTCGTCTAGCTACCACACTCAAGTAGAACATCTGTCAACAGTGGCAGCATTCCTTGAGAGCCAGTCAATACCTAGTGATGAAATTACAGCAAATTTTATATAGTTTGTATAAGGAAAAACATTTGTAATATTGTATATTTGTAACAGGAACTATAAGTTTACCTTCGATCTATTATGTCTCGTATTCTCGTCGCTATAAAAAGGAATCAAATAGTTTATGTACCTAATAATATGATTAATTAAAATTTCTCAATAAATTGCTGGCTAAATCATTGGCATATAGCAATTGAAGAAAAATTATAAAATGAACACACGAAGGTACTGCTGTTGTTTGCAATTGATCAGCAAACCAAATCCACTGTGTTATTTTGGTACTAATGACACCTTGTTATGCTTGCCGCGTAACACTTTACCATGATGACATCACAGTTATAACCAAAGATTCAATAGAATTTTTACCTGCGCAATCAATACGACATACTATGGCCGCTTTAGAATCGTGTGAACTAAGAATAGGTAATTACTAAGGTTATATTTGTAACTATAAAACCTCATTGCTCTAATCAAAGTGCTATAGAGAAACTATAGAATATTAGTGTGACATCTACGTCGACATAATGAAGTCTGGAGACTTCTGTAATCTTTGGCCGTTGTTATCCGTGTTTAAATGTACCTTGGTTGTTATTATCAAAGATAATTCAAACGTTAGGTACTCTATAAGTTAATATTTTAGCAACTGCATTAACTTTTTGTGCTAATGAATAAGCTCGGTGACATAGAGAAAAGTAATATGCCCGGTGAGTACAAGCTATTTTATAGTAGGTACAAGCACCTACAAATATCCTATCCATCAACAAGCTTTGTTAATTTATCAACTATTGCACTTATGTCTAATTAGGGGCCCGCTCCGGCTCTACACGAGTAATTAACAAAAATATTAAATTGAAACACATTAAAAGTAGTTATTGTGATATAACTGTAATAGTTAGAAGTAAGTTAGTAGTTTTTGAAGCAGTAATGGCTCAGTGGCATTGGCTATGGACTGCCGCGCAGCAGGTCCATGGTTCGAATCCCGCCCAGAGCTTGAGCTTCACCGCATGGTGGAAGGGCATTTTGCGAATGCCCGCCTCGCTAGCGACCACCCTCAAGTAGAAAATCTGTCGCCAAGCACCTAACGGTGTGTTCCGGCAGCAGTCCTTGAGAGCCAGTGAAATAACAGGCAAAATGAGACTTAACAGGTATGTCTCAAGGTGTTGGGGGCAGTGCAGTTCGCCACTTGTGATGAAATGCATCTGTTATAGGCAGAGTATACAACTTAACATCAGGTGGGCCTCGCGCTTGTTCCATCACAATAACATCACAAAAAAAAATATGGTATTCTAGATTTTTTTGTAGATATTGATGTCCTCTTTAAAATTGTAGTACATCACATTGCTCTATAGTCAATAATTTCCGCAGTGTACGCTATATAACGATATTTTTTTCACACATTATCGATATTTTCGTACGGATGCCTAAGTTTTTGAAAATATTCTATAGCCTATATTCCTCAGAGATAGTTTAGGATTCTAATGGTGAAAGAATCATTCAAATCGGGCAAGTAGTTTTTCAGTTCATACATAAAGAGATATGCATAATAATTAAATAAGTGAATCTAGATGGGAGAAGCCACTAGCACTCGAAACACAGTTTTTATTAACTAGTTCGAGTCAATGGATTCAACAATTGATACCTGTAACATTTTTATGCCAAATAAATTATTATTATTATTATTAGTCTATTCGTTACATACAAAAATATGAAAACACAAATAAAAACAAATTTCTCTTTTTAATATTAATATAGATAAGTTTACTGTGCAAGTTTTTATTTTATCCGTGAAGTTCTAAAGTTCACTCAGAATTGAGCAGATATTATTCCAGGTCATTTGCGATTCAATGTATGAGGCAGGAAGTGTGAACGTTGGCCTATATTTAAAAAAGCACGCTATTATCTGATGCAGCTACATACTGTAACAGCCGGACCGCCCACTGCTGAACACAGCCACCCCTATTAAAGGGTATTTGCCATAATCCCCATGCTTGGCAGGCGGCTTGGGGATCGCAGTGTAAGATGGCAGTTCTTTGGAAGGCGCTGCTGCCCACCTTCCGGTATTTTTCCCTTAGTCGCCTTTTACGACACTCACGGGAAGATATGGGGAGGTGCAATATGCCACCCTATATGCTAACCCGGCACCCCACAGGGGTGTACTTGTACATTTCATACTTTCGCCCAGAAGGTAATTACAGTTAATGCCAATTCCACGTCTGCATTATTTTATGCATAGTAGGTATAAAGTTTCATATCTAGCGCGCCGTAATTATGTAGCTTCCTCGAAATAAATATGTTTCCACTATATTATCTGCAGAGTCTGCGTCATAAAACTGTTAAGTCATCGATGAGTAAAGTATAGCATTATATCCACCAACACGTGTCCTAAAGATAACTCTGTTCCGGCATTTTATTCTGCGGTTCTGGTTACTATTTCATGCTCTATAATATCCTATATCTATATTAAAATATCTCTTTAAATAGATATATATCTGTCTGTAGACTGAATTATGTCTGATTAGCATTCTACCTATGGTTGGGGCATTTTCATGTTTAGTGCTAAAGAATACCTATATTTTTCGTTTAGGTAGGTGTAATATTTGACTTTCTAGGTGTTGCCTATAAGAAAATGTCCTTTTACAATTTATGAAAGCAGTATTAATTCACTATACACAGAGGTGTTTTCCACAGTAACAGAACTCCAGAAATAAACATATTTATGTAACCGTAGCAATTTTCGAGGAGCAGGCTATTTGACCGTAAAATGATTCACAACTATTGAGCTATTTCAAGAGTTCGGAGAAGATCAATATTACCTACCATGCTGCTCTTAGAAATCAAACTACTCCTCAATAACACACAGATAGATTATAGTGTAGGCGTTCAAGAATATATCTTTCGTAAGAAACATAATTTTATTTTACAGTAGTAATCGATAATGATGAAAATATTTCCATATGTACGTATAAAGCTATTGAAGTAGATATCTACATGTCAGTACTCTAAAAGATAAGCAATTTCTACAATAGAAGAACTCTTGCGAACAAATTACTTATCTAATTAATTGATCAACCATATATGGCTATGCTATTTCTTTGTCGTTGTTATTAAGTAGGTAGTCTGCAGTTTGTATAGAATGACTTCGTAACGGTTCATTTTGTTTGTTATCAGTTCTGTCTGTGAGCGCGTTGAGCGCGGGCGGCAGCGTGGGCCTGGTCCCCACGCTGGTGGAGTCAACCCTGGACATGGTGCAGGAGGGCGAAGGCGCGGGCGGCGACGGGCTCATCGCGCCGCGTCGTCTGCCCAACCCGTGCTTGGAGAGCACACAGCGCTGCGACTTGCATAGAGAGCTGCTCTTCAATCAGAGGATGTGAGTTTACCAATGATTTATTTCATAGATATTGATTTAAAATCCTCATTTTTACAGCAAGTTACATATTTCTTAACAGTTTTCTCTTTGTTTTCGTATACATTATGTCCAAATTATTCAAATATCTGTTGACTTGCTATAGTCGCAATATGTTTAGTACCTATCTTCTTAAATGTAAAAAAAACTAACTAAATAAAAACTAGAAGATTTTATGCAGAAATGATAAATTTTGGGTAGTAGTTACTGAATTTAAGTTCGTTCTCACCTTCTTTTTGAAAAGCAGTGTACTGAATTTAAGTTTGCTCTTTCATCCTACGTAGGTAGGATCCTAAGGTTCAGTATGGTTCTATAGTTCAGTATGGTGCAGTAGGAACTTCATGGAAATTAGTCGATGAGTAAGTTTATTGTGAACCCCAATTACAGCACCTTTCTTTTCCAGCATCATACTGTGCTATCTCATCTCATCGGCTTTGTCCATTGTTATTACGTAGAGCCTTTGTTAATAGCACTCTTTACCTGAGTCAAAGCTCTTTTCTATAAGCTTTGTGCGCCCCTCTGCAAGTTGCCCTTTCTTTGAAAATGGTTCAGACTTACTAAGCTTTGTCTACAAAGTTATGTATAAGTTTTCAATAATATACGAGACAGATTAAACAAAATATAAGTCGCGTTATCGATAAGATAAAAATATGCGTAGTATTTAATAAGACTAAGCCAAGAATTTGTGTATAATGAGATTGATAGTAATAAGACATTCCATTGAACGATTAGATATGTACCTTGATGTCAACAAATTGAAAAGTCACAAATATACGATAGGAAAAATTTCAGTCATGTGCGGGATCCGCGTCCATCCACCCCTTGAGCCGGGGTATGCTCTAACCAATTGAGCTAACATGACATGAAGTCATAACTCAAATCTTTCCTATCGTTCTTTAACCATCGTATTGGGATGGAGCGACATCTATAGTACCACTACTTTGTTGTACTACAAACAAGACCAATTTTGCAATTGGTATTATACTTGTAAATGATGACGCAACCTTATAATTTTAATATTGTTAGGTTTGCAATAACGCCTGCTATGCGGATTACATTACAAAATCACAAATATACGATAGGTTTTTTTTTCAGTCCTTCACATCACTGAACATTTTTCCTATCGTATATTTGTGATTTTGTAATGTAATCCGCATAGCAATGAAAAAAAAACCTATCGTATATTTGTGATTTTGTAATGTAATCCGCATAACAGGCGTTATTGCAAACCTAACAATATTAAAATTGAAAAGTGCTAAATAAAAGGAATATGCAATTATAATAAAACATTTAATTATTTAATGAAGGTCTTTCCGGCGCGTCTGTTGGAGACAAAATAATGACATACTAAAATAGTCAGTCAAGTTTTTGCTTCGACTAAGTTAGGATCACATTCTTGACGCACAGGTGCACCATATCCTGTTGAGAACTGCGAACTGTACGTAATTTCATTGAACATCTGTCGTACTGACTGCCGCTCCTACTACTTAAGTAGATGTAAGAATACAATATTTTTGTGTTGTATATTAAAACTGCACAATTTATCAATATATGTTTTAAACGTATATTGATGAATAGAAATAGCTTTGAAATCGTGATGACCTGTGACCTGTTGATTCAAACCATTTCCCCGTTTTAATGCGATTGTCGGACGGAGCCATCTCGTCCTGTTATTTCCGCGTCGAGTGCGAACTCCATCGACGACGGAAGGAAGCAATTCCCAGTCTGCTGGCGTAAATTCATTTATGTACCTACCTACCCGCATTGAAGCGTTTCAATTTGTCGTTTCACTTTGAATATAAGCATTCGATTTTCATATTGATAAGAAAATTGAAGCGCTCATAGCGAAGTTTACTTAGCTGTTCTCAACCGATCAGCAAAGTTAAGCAACGTCGCGCGCGGTCATGAGTTGGATGGGTGACCGTTAGTGACATTACTACAGAGCGCTTCCGTGCTTCGGAGGGCACGTTAAGCCGTCGGTTCCGGTTGTTGTCTTAGGATGGCAGTCGTTACAGCATGGTGGTAGGGCATTTTGCGAATGCCCGCCTGGCTAGCTACCACCCTCAAGTAGAAAATCTGTAGCCAAGCACCTAACGGTGTGTTCCGGCAGCTGTCCTTGAGAGCCAGTACTTCTAGGTTAGCCTGAACAACATCTTCGTCATCAGGTGAGATAGTGGTCAAAGGCTAACCTATCCAGCATAAAAAAAGAACAGTCATGATTATGACGTTTTCAATGTTATATGGCCACGCATTAAGTACTTACGTATACCCACTTCAAACACTTTTTTCTCTAGTCAAACATTGGAACATTTCAATTTTGTCCCTTTTAAATGAATCAAGTTGTACATATACAAGAATCAATTCTCTCGGCATACATGCCCAACCAGAATTCTTTGCTCGCAGATCGTAGTCAATATTGTGGAAATTGTGTTCAAATCAATTACAGATAGATACGCAATACAAAATAACATTCGCGAACCTATCTGAGATATTTCAGTTTTGATAAATTGCAGTCGATGCCAGACCTATATCCAGCCTTTTGCTGTTAGCCGCTTCACGGGCTGCGTTGATTGCTAAGTTGATTATGTTTGAGGGCCGTCGAGATGGCCCCAATTGGATATGTAAATAGAGTTACATTTCACTAGCGAGATCTGGAAGAGGGCGGTGGTACGGACGCGAAATGCAGGCAGCAGAAACAAAATAATTGCAATGTACCGCAGCCGGCAGTAATTAGCACGGATTAAATTGTGCTGACGAACCCGCGGTAATGATGCGGCAACGGCGCAACCGCTCCACTCACCTCGACCCGCCTGGAAATTGAAAATTTTAACGCTCAAACTACTTCAGCCTCCGACAATTTCCTCGATCCGAGAATTTCAGTTATAATTTGAAGCAATTACCGATCGGTTGCTCATTCGATCTACACCAATATACCAGACTGAACGAAGCGTCAGTAGTTACAAACGGAAATGCACTCGTTATTTAAAAGTAAACATGCTGCGGCGTATTACGCCACATGTGGCACAAAACAAAATAAAACAATTCACTAAGTTCCTTGACGTCATATGGACAAAATAGTTCTCCACTGTTCTCTACATATGCAGGTATTGCGCGTGGGAATATAAAAGGGAATGTATGCTATTCGTTGTACGTTTTTGTAATCGAGAAATAGACATTAATTACGTTAGAAAACCATTGTGTAGATATTGTTATACCTTATGAATATTTCGTAAAATACTGCCTTAATTCCCATCAAGTATTATTTTTATGATACTCATATAAATGGAATGGGATAATATAGATATCTAAATATCAGATTTTTATCGACCTTTGTTACATCACATCACTCTTTTTATTTATGATGCCGTTTCGTTCTATACGTGAATTCGAAACGTTAAAAAACTTTCAAGATAACCTGATAAGTGTGATAAGATATACTTACCTAGAGTAACATAGGTAGACAAGATTTTTAAGACTGGCAAAAAATTTACCCATTTTAACTAAAATATATTTTAGGAAAAGGTTAATCAATAACATTAATTTTAAATAAAATAATTATGCATTTTATTTAAAATTAATGCAATGAATTGTTAATATTCTTATTTCTGATGCATAGACGAATAATCGATAAGTGTTATACAGATATAATGTTACCTATATGCCTTTTATAACATAACACTACATACAAACTATATACAACTAACAGCTACCAAAACGAAATAATTCATCAACCTAAACGCCATTGCGGGCCTACAGTCAAAATTCTTTACCCACCACCAATTGGTAGCGTGTCCAGCATGCTGGCAGCATTGCCGTTTGGATTGCATAGCTTACTTATTGAGCAAAATAATTGCCAGCGTTTTGATCACGCGTCGCATCAACCAAGCGCTCTGATATGTATTATTAATTGATTAACATAAAATGAGGCACTATAAAAAAAATATAAAAAGTGTGAGGCCCAAGTATTCAAAGTTTTATGTAATACGAAACATTTTTTGTCAATCTCCTGTACGTCTGAGATTACTTAGATAGATAGATAATTTTAATACTCAAATTCGTGGCGTATCAGAAGCGGATTAAATTCAATATCTTAATGACTATCATTTTTCGTAAGCGTAGGAGAAATTAAATATCTATTACGTATCGGTCATTGCAAACATTACCATATATGGTCTGGCGAAGGGGCTTTATTATCACATCCACTTTATACGTATACGTGTGATAAGATAATTTTATTATCTATGTACATATATTTACTAGTAACGTATGCATGGGTATGTTGATTTTTTATCATCGCGCCTTGCTTTGTATGTTTTACACTTATCGTACAATCTTTTTTTTCTTTAAGTGAATAAAACTAGCTTGTTCTCAATTTCGATTTCTTTCTATCAAGTCTTTTGACCTATTTTTGTATCAATTTCAGAGGAAAGAACGTGCTGAACCAGAAGAGCGAACTTGAACGTGCGCTTTCGAAACACAAAGATAAACAAACCATGAATCAAATAAGGGAACATAGAGAAACACCAGGTAATAATTATCTTCCACTTATGATATTAAGTATGTACTAGAAACAACTCAAACTGATAGTGATGAAGAACTATGTCTTTATAATGATACTGCCTTTAGTAAACACACAATAAACAGGATGGACATAAATGTACAATATCCTTCATCCTGATTTCATATAAGTGGTCACGGTCAAATACTAGCAAGTAATATTTCCAACAAAAGAAGGAACACAAAAACATGTGCGTTAAATTGAAAGGAATGCGGTCCTCCGATAGTTAGTTACCTTCTTGTTTTGTAAAGGCACCGCCTGTTTTGCTTAAAACCTTTTTTATTTTGTTATTCCTGATAGGCAAGCCTTTGACCACAATCTCACCTGATGGTAAATGACGCTGTGATAGGTGTTATCAGGCTAAACCTAGAATTACTGGCTCTCAAAGACAGCTGCCGGAACTCAACGTTAGGTGCATGATGACAGATTTTCTACTTGAGGTGGTAGCTAGCCAGGTGGGATTCGCAAAATGCTTTTCCACTATTCGGTGAAGCTCAGCTGCAGCGGGATTCGAACCATGGACCTGCTGCGCGGCAGTCCATAACTGATGCCGCTGAGCCATCACTGCTTCAATACGAGACAATGATTTACTTTCTTTTTTTTATGCCTTATAGGTTAGCCTTTGACTACTATCTCACCTGATGGTAAGTGATGATGTGGTTGAAGATGTTGTTCAGGCTAACCTAGAAGTACTGGCTCTCAAGCACAGCTGCCGGAACACATCGTTAGGTGCTTGGCGATAGATTTTCTACTTGAGGGTGGTAGCTAGCCATGCAGGTGGGCATTCGCAAATTGCCCTACCGCCATGCTTTAACGCCTGCCATCCTAAGACAACAACCGGGACCGACGGCTCCGAAGCACGAAAGCGCTCAGTAGTAAAGTCACTAGCGGTCACCGATCAAACGCCTGACCGCGGCGGACGTTGCTTAACTTTGCTGATTACAAATTGTTTATAAATATAATTATAATTTATATTTATGTAGCACAGTATAATTTGTGCCAGAAACTGAAGTCCAATTTCTTATAATTATGCGTTGTGATTTCGTTTTTCATCACGAAAGCGCTCAGTAGTAAAGTCACTAGCGGTCACCGATCAAACGCCTGACCGCGGCGGACGTTGCTTAACTTTGCTGATTACAAATTGTTTATAAATATAATTATAATTTATATTTATGTAGCACAGTATAATTTGTGCCAGAAACTGAAGTCCAATTTCTTATAATTATGCGTTGTGATTTCGTTTTTCATTATCAGCAAATATACAAATTAAAAGCGTGTAAACGTGAACTAGATTACCGATCTAGATTTGCATTTCGTAAAAGCAATTTCGGTGGCCATTGTTGCAGCATTAACATAGCTGGATTCTGGTAGTGATTATCACAATTTTTGTATCGTTTAGGTAATAACGTTAACCTCTGCCACCGAAATTGTCATTATAATTTATGCAACAGTTTTGTAACGATTGCGCTTGTCGCATTTCTCACCTCTTTATTGAGCTGGTTTATAGGTTTAGCTAAGTGAGTAAGTTTGTTTATGATTGTAATGACTTGTTCTACTGACTAATTGCTCCATTCAGTAGAGAAAGCAGGTGTCGGGGAAGTAATGTAGCGTCATATTAATGAAGGTACTCATTAGCATTCGTTTTGTTATGTCTCTGTTCATATAAGGTTTTTGTAGATGTAACATTTTATGTTTGAATACCCTACTGACCTTTATTTGTAATTTATGAAGCACGTCTGTGGTTGGACATTCAATATTTCAATATTATCGTGTTTAGGGTTCCGTAACCGATGGGTCAAAACGGGAACTATTACTAAGACTTTTTAAGCAATCATGGCCGAGAGGTAAAAGCTACGGACTGCCGTGCCGCAGGACCCTAGCTCGATCCCCAGCGCCGGCTTGAGCTCCACTGAATAGTGGAAGGGTATTTTGCGATGCCCGCCTGGCTAGCTACCACCCTCAAGTAGAAAATCTGTCGCCAAGCACCTCACGATGTGTTCCCGCAGCAGTCCTTTAGAGCCAGTGAAATTACAGGCACATGACATTTAACAATTATGTCTCAAGGTAGCAAGCGCAGTGCAATTCGTAACTTGTGACGAAATGCAGAGGTATTATCAGTACTCTAGCGGTACTGCTTAACATCAGGTGGGTCTCGAGCTTGTTCCGTCATAATAATATAAAAAAAAGAGAAAAATACTCCAGTGTCCGTCTAATAATAGCTAAAATTGTTCGGCCAAGTTTAGGACGTGCGCTCGTAGAGTCAAGAACTTCTGATGATTCTTTGTGTAAAAGCGAAAATCATTGAAAATAATAACATAACGTAAAATATAAACCGTAGCAAATCTAATTAGTTGCACTTATATAAACAATCTATATTTAATAAGTCTCCAATATTCGCGTTTGTACATGATCAACTGCAATAGTTATTCACAAATAACTGTATTATTTTTTAATTTCGTGCCAACTAGTAACTGCCTATACCTTAAAAATTGCTCAGCCAAGTTTAGGTAGTCGCAAAAGCATCAAGAAATAGTGTTAAACTTGTAGGCAAGTGTCCCTATTGTATGAATTCAGTATGTTATTTACATATGTTCTCAAGTGAGTGATATGTAATGTCTTTTGAGAATAAATATCTTTAAACCTATATGTATTGTTCGATTTTGAATAAAATTAAGGCATGCGGTAATTCACAGTTGTATTCCTTATTCAATGTACAGATTGTACAGGCAGTCGAATAATTCGTTTAGGTGGAGTATATTTGCATCAACATCCGGTGACAGTAAGGTTAATTCAAGGACGCCGTACCGTCAAATTTTCGAAACATTCTTTTGTATTCATATAAACTAACATTGAAACATTTTTGCACGTATCTACCAAAACTGGCGGCAACACGAAGGTTTTGGTACGCTGCAGACCGGTTACATCACGCGCATCAATCACTAACCCACAAACTCGTATTAAGGTACGTTTTTTCTCGCGCATATTTGGAGTCGAGTGGTTTATCCGGTGCCTGAATATGAGCCCGGCGCAGGTGCATTCCGCGGCCGTTCACCCGAGAAGTCAATAATTGTGTACATTCCTTCCACGAATGCACAATTTTAAATTAATTCGTATTCGATTGTAACCGCGCATGTGCTATGACATATTTACAATAATTTTCTCTAATTATCGTGCGCGGATGTCGACGACCAAGGTTGGATGAAAGTGAAATTGCATCAGTTCATTTCCCGTTTAACCGATTCGCCAAGCGTGGGAGAGATTACGACTTTACCATATAGATAATATTCCTAACTGCATAGCATCAGTGCTTATTTGCATTCTCAAATGGCCTGTTTTGTAAACATTTTATTGTCGGTATATTTACAATGGAAGGAGTTTTTCAAACATCAATGCACAATAATTTATCATGAATAAGGTATTGTTAGGCTTTTAAATTTGAAATGTTGAATTTGTGTCGATAAACTGCTGTTATGAAATGTTATTCGTTGAAATCTCAATAAGAATGTTATGTTGGTCGTCTACCTAGCTATGAGTTGTCTCCGACAGGCTTTAATACTAACTGATCGAAGTCATATAATACATCTTCATATAAGATTTCATTACAAATTTACGAGAGGAAAAATTATAGTCATGTGCCGGATTCGAACCCGAGTCATTCACTCCTCTGGATGACGCAAGCATTTTGACAACAAGTAATTCGTAGAGCATGCGTTATTGCAATAATAAAAATATTAATTAAATAAGATTTCATTATGTCTACCCTCTCATAAATAGTCTGAGAGGAAGTCGTGAATATGTATTATATATATCTTATTGTAAAGTATTGCTTCGGATAAAAACTAATGAAGGTATAAGACTGGGATCTCATCTCATGCATAGAACTTAGCTACTGCTTAAGTTCCAATCCAAGACATCTATTCAGGCTATGTATCTTAATATTGGGGCTAGTTACATAACTAGGTACTTATGGTAGTCCTTATTTGTTAGTAATTTATTTATGCTTGCTGACCTACGCAATATCCTTCTCGGGATGTTCATTTCAGAAGCGTCAATGATTCATAAATTATTTTCAGTTGTTATATGTTGATCATACAAATGTCCAATTATAAAATTTATAAGAAAATTCAGTGTAAGAAAGAGCTTTTATTATTGATGGAATCACGGTTTGTGCCACACAAATGTCATAATTACAGATATTAGGCCATTTGGACGCATGGTGCTAGAAACTCAAAACACCTAAAAGGCAAGTTATCAATTTTTCAATTGCAAATTAGCAGGCACGAATATGACCACGATTCTATTACGTAAATGACCATAGCTTTAACTGTAAATATTTCGACGCAAACTGCCTTACACGCAAATTACCGTGCACGCAAACTCCCATATTTCCAATACGTAGACCACATACTCTGCGCATCAGCTCAGTAATAGAATATTAATGATATACAAAAATTAACCTTAAATTAGGAATACTCATAAGGGGCGTTCGTTTTGGCTCGATTGCGTTTGTAGCAGTTTTAAAAGTGGCATTTGTGTTTTAGCGTTCGGATAGAAGCTTTTGCTATTTTTGACCACCAATTACTGCATGCTATCCGAACGGCTTAAAACATACTTTGACAACCGACAATATTTTAACAATTTTGAAACATGGAATCAATCTCTAAAATTAACAAAACAAGTAGGTACCTACTAAATAATATGGTATTTATATTATATATTTATGTATAATATAAATACTATATAAAAAACTTGTGAAACCCTTCAATCGCGCCAAATACAACTGTCAAAACAGCAGTTGTCAAAAAACGTTCACAACGATCCCACGGTAAGACATGGGTCAAAAATATCACTTTTCTCTGTCATTTGTAGCGTTTTCAAAGCTATCCGAACGGTGAGCGAAAACGATATTTTTGATCACGAAGTCCCAAAACGAACGGCCAGTGTGATCATTTTTAGCGTTTGTGAGTGTTATTTTTGGCACCGATAGGCTATCCGAACGCCCTAATAAATTCACCTATTCATTCGATCTACCGTAATAAATCATTATATTATTTGGGAATACCCAGATAATATAAGAAAAATATTGTGATATCTGTATAATGGTAGGGCAATTTCCGAATGCCCGCCTGGCTAGCTACCACCCTTAAATAGAAAATCTGTCGCCAAACACATAACGTTGTGTTCGGCAGCTGTCCTTGAGAGCCAGTAATTCTTAGTTAGTCTGAACAACATCTTCGACCACATCATCACTTACCATCAGGTGAGAAGGTGGTCAAAGGCTAACATATCAGGCACAAAAAAAAAATGGAGAAGTGTTTCTTTACATACGTGTATGTAGGTTGATATACGTTTATTTCTACGATGTGAACTAATTTGTCTATAGCTATCTAAGTGTGTTACTATCGGTATTTCTCAACCTTGATACTTCAATGACGTTTGAGCTAGTTTTTCAAACTGTTTTCCTCAAATGACACCTAGACAAGTATTTATTAAGACTAGACAAGTATCTTGACGTGTATTCTTGAAAAAAATATAGTTTACGAATAAATTTTATACTAGAACTCTGTTTTACTATGCATAATATAGATTTAAGTTACATTTTAGTCTCCTCAATGTCTTCTGAAACTTTGACTTGCTCAAGTACAAGATTATTTTGGATGCATGGTGGTAGGGCATTTTGCGAATGCCCGCCTGGCTAGCTACCACCCTCAAGTAGAAAATCTGTCGCCAAGCACCTAACGGTGTGTTCCGGTAGCTGTCCTTGAGAGCCAGTACTTCTAGGTTAGCCTGAACAACATCTTCGATCCCATCATCACTTACTATCAGGTGAGATAGTGGTCAAAGGCTAACATATCATGCACAAAAAAAAAAAAAGATTCAAGCGTTACATTGCGGTAATCCATTATTAATAAGTACTAATATAAAAATATCTTAAGGAAACATTTAGTTAATATTTTAGTAAAACAATAAACAAAATATCAACACATATTTGCTTATCAAGTGACCATTTCCCCTAATTTTCCTGCTAAGCCGACGTGACGTCAGAAACGCCTAGGTGGTGTTTAATTGCTTAACTGAAAGAATTTTGGACGTGTGTCGCTTCTACACGTAGCATTATCAGGAGATCTTGACTCTTCGAGCACACGATCGAGATTCTTAATTGACACCACGTTGGAAGAAAAACTAGGCCGAGTTGACGCAGTATATATTTTCATCATCATCAGCCGGAAGACGTCCACTGTTGAACAACGGCCTCTCTCATAGACTGCCACAAAGAACGTCTATTAGCCGCTTGTAACCATTGGCTACCCGTGACTTTCACGATGTCGTCAGTCCACCTAGTGGGGGGCCTACCAACTCTTCGTCTTCCGGTGTAGTGTGGTAACTCACACTTCAACATTCGAGAACCTTTCTTCCCCATCGGTTTTCAGTTCGTCGAGCAAAGTGGCCAGCCCATTGCCACTTCAACTTGCAAATACTGAGAGCTATGTCGGTGACTTTGGTTCTTTGGCGAATATCCACGTTCCGGATTTTATCGCGCAAAGAAACTCCGAGCATAGCTCTCTCCATAGCTCGTTGACCGACTCTGAGCTTGTCCATAAGGGCCACAGTTAGGGACCACGTTTCAGTGCCATATGTCATCACTGGCAACACACATTGGTTGAAGACTTTGGTCTTCAGGCTCTGCGGGATGTTCGACGAGAAGATGTTGCGTAACTTCCCGAACGCTTCCCATCCGAGTTGGATTATTCGGGTGACCTGTTTGTCGAAGTAGGACCTACCTAACTGGACAGTCTGTCCCAGGTATATGTAATGGTCAACAACTTCGAGCGTATCGTTCCCAACAACTACTGGTACGGGCGCAACATGGACATTAGGCATAATTTTCGTCTTGTCCATGTTCATTTTAAGACCCACTTGCTGGGAAACTTTACTGAAATATAAATTTTATGTTTTTAAAGTATTTTTTTTTTATTAATGTTCTTTCCCTAAAAATTTTCTAGAAAATGATCTTTGATATGTTCATTCTTGCAGAGTTAGAACGGGCGATAGCCGAGCGAGCGCGTCGTCTGGAGCAATCCGTGCAGAGCACAGAGGAAGTGGAGCCCGGGACTAACCCCACGCTGCAAGAAATCCGCGCGCGTCTCAGACATGCCGCAACGCCATCTCCCGCCGCCTCCGCGCACTGAGCTACGTACGCAAATTTATACTTCACGCCAAAAAGACCCCTTTATACTATCATATAGCTACTCAAAAGTAAATATTGCTATCAATAATTATTCTGACCATATCCATATATAGGATCATATTAAAGCTGTGTCTTTACTAACAAAAGTTGCGACAAATTTTCTGAGAAAAATCTGTTGAGATGTGCTGGAAACACAAAATGTACCAAATTTTGGCTGGAGAGTTTTAAAGTTGCCATATTTTGGTAAGTGCAGACACAGCTTTAAATGAGAATATGACTAATATGATAGTGTAATACCGGCCTTAAGTAATCAAAATTGAAAGGCAAAAAATGGCTTTCTTCTCTAACACTGTTTGATAGAGTAAGAGGGCGATATTGTCGCATTTCGATTATGTTTATATTGTAATTATTCATTATCATTTGAGATAATTTACCAGAATTGAGTTCATTTTTATTTTCAATTAATGTGCAGAACTAAATACTGTTTAAATGTAACAGTTGAAGATTTTTGTTATTATTGACATGCTAATTGACCACTAAAGATAGGTAGGGTTTCTCAGATGAGTCTTGGCTATTGGAGTTCAGTTTAAGTTGGTCAGCTAACAGATTAATGTGACAAAATGTAATATCAAATGTAGCAATATATTGTGCAAATTTGACAAATGTTAAGGTTGAGGATTTTCTAAACATCAACTGTTATGTATGCACCGAAGCCAAAGGTCACCTGCATAAGTAATATTTAAGTATAGAGACATCTTAATACATTTGGATTTGCAATTCTAGATTGCTACCAATCATAAACCAAGGCTATATGGAGGTCTTCAAAACGCGAGTGAATATATATCTTCTGGGTATGCGCGCGCTCCATTGATCGCATCATCACTTAACATCAGGTGAGATAGTGATCAAAGCTACCCAGTGCAGTATTAAAAAAAAAAGAAGTACTACTCTATGCAGGTTAATTGATACTCAAATCAACAGTTTTCATTATATATTATTAAAATCATCACAAAATATAATAACAAATAATTCTGCTTACATGTAATCGCATAGTTAAATTTGAAGTTCAATGTATATTTGCTACAAGATTCATGATGCCGTGGCAATTGAATATCACTATGATAAAATAAGTTCAAATAATCCTAAAGACAATAATGCCCTTTACCAATTCGCAGTTGTTTTGATTTGCTATAGCGACATCTATAATTCTGTTGGGAATTATTGAAAACTTTTGTACAGCGCCATCTAGGCAATGATGATTGTTAATGCGCGGGATCATGGTATCCCAGACAACTACAGACCCACCAACTTATCTGTTCAGGCGGCAGAAAAAAGATCTACAAAATTTCCTCAAATTGTGACAGTTTGTAGTTGATTTCCGTGACCAATAGCGCCCTCGAGAACTGCACAGTTAAGTTGGTGGTACTATAAATTAGGAAGCGGGATCCAAATGTTAGGGTTTAAGGGTTAGGGTAGGATCGAGAATGAAAATATGCTTGATGCAAGATTGTTGATTAATGAACGTACTATGTTGCTAAGAATGTGATTGTGAGTGAAGCGCTTTGATCGCCAAAGCTTGTATGATTTGTGTGGTTTATGTTAATTATTAGGTAACGTTATGCTTTAAAGTCTTCTTCAACGAAAACAGTCACTTAAAGTGCCACAAGAATTAGAAAGCATCTTAAAAATTGATACAATGTTTTGATTAAAGTCAATGTATAAATATTTTGTTTTATGAAACAAACTTTCAATTTTATTATAGTAGTTAGCTATATAGTACATATAAAGTTTGTGCTTTCTCTACAATAGCAGCGTCTCATGTTTTCATCATCTACTTATTAATTATATCGAATTGATTGTAGAAATAAAATAGAAATTGAATTCACGTATTGTATACAGGATGTTTCAACGCGACGTTATGAACAAACCACTCCTATTCATTTGTTTCTCTTAACAACTATATGTGAATAATTTATTCACGATATTGCTGTGTACATTGGAAAGTAAAAGTAGTTGTAAAATATCTGATGGTATAATGTCGTAACACCCTGTATTTTGTAGTTGTAGGTATGTATGTAACTTGAATCATAATGTACCGAATTGTATCAAACTATGACTGACTGAGTATTCGACTGTGCGTGTTTAATAAGTAAAGAGTAAGTCGAGATACATATTTTTCTAAACTTTTTGACGTCACAAAACATTTCTTGTAGAAACCAATTTGTATGCATTTACATAATAGCTGTTCTTCTTAATAATAGGCATTATTACTGAGTGTATTAGTGGGGGAGTTAATTTTCTGTCGTAGGGTTTTTATCACTCTCTATCATTAAGCTTCTATTATAAGTTATGCAAGAAAAAAATAGGTATCTTTTTTGGTATTGTATTTGATAAATTCTTTAAAATAATCTTGTTAAATTAAAATATAGACATGTTGCACAATAACAACAATTATGTGTTTTCTGGTACGAATGTTTGATTGCCTGCGGATTTAAAGATTTTGCCAGAATTTAGGAATTATAGTAAGTTTATCGAACATATTTAATTTTTCCAATACATTTGATGTAGATAGTAATGGTGACAACAATATAAAATATTATTCTATAGAGTCAACGATAGAAATCTGAATTATATTCTTAGATCCTAAACTAAAAGATAACCTACATTTACTAAAAGAAATAACAATCTCATCAATATTAGCTAATATTTAATTCAGTTCAGAAAGGAATATATTATACTTCATCTAATAAATATTTTAATAACTATTTAAATAAATAACAATTATTATAGAGTAGATGGATGTTGGAAACAATAGTTTAGATATTACATTATTGTCAGAGTAGACATTTTAATATTTAGACTAAACATACCTATCTCATAATAAAGCATACCAGATCCCTATATTTATTAAAATGATAAATAACTCTATTTCTAATAAAAATACAGATTCGCCATTTCTGATCAGTAAAATGAGACGTAAGAAACATTTTTTATTTTTATTTTGTATAACTGTTTCATTATATTGTTTGATTAGATACTATTAGTTGTGACGACGAATGTACATTGAATATTTTAAGTCCAACCATGTTCTCGTGTAAGTGACTTTATGTCTTATTTGAGAATAAACTTCTTTAAACCTAACTTAATTTCAAACTTGTACACGAAAAATTGTAATCAAAATAACTTAAAACTATCAAATGTTATACAAGTTCTAGGTCAATATTTTGATAGATCAGAGATAGTGAAACTGTAGGTATATAAAAAAATTCATATACTCCCATATTTTATTCCATATTTCCCATCTAGAGGATTTTCAATGGCCTTAAATGTCGAACTTTGCACCAAGTAGACCACTGTGTTTGTATTCGAAGTGTTCATAAAAGTGATAGAAATTTAAATATTTTTATATATTTATGTAACGTCTGTACAATACGGACTTTCAAAGTTTAATAGATTAGCAACCCCAGATGTTATGAAACGTACAATAAAATGCTTTACAATCAGTAGGTACTTATGTATTATAATCATATTGTGTTGTATTTCAATGGCTTACTTATTTTATATAAGGTTATAACATGCTTGAAACTTCAGAATAAAGAAATAATTAAAAGTATACGCGATTCAATCCATGATGTATAAAAATCGCGAATATCTAAGTAATTAATACATATTAAATATATTGACTCTTTAGTTCTTAAATGTTTTCTGTGTAGTAGAATCGTCATAATGTAACCTATTAACACCCAAGAGGACTCTTTTTATGTTGTACTTTAGGTATCTACTTACCGATTATATTATTTTTATGAATCTCCCTTCTGTCAATAAGGATAACAGCATCCTTATTTAATTTAGCACCTTATATAATTGGATTTATTCTTTATTTTTACGTGCATATAATCATGTATCGATTATATTAGCTTTCGCTCTACTGGGATGTTATTATGTTAAGAAATATTGGTCATATGCATTATATGAAAAATGCTTGATTTGTCTAATGTAGATAGTAAAAGTGTCTACTTATTTTTGTTGTATTGTGCCTATATATGAGTTGTTATAATTATTATTAGATAGGTAGTTTGAGAGTATTCGCTGTATGTTTGTAGGTTATTTAAAAATATTATGACTTATGACGATTCTTGTACTTTTTAAAAATCTTATGATACTGTCATTCCACTCGTTATTCTTTCACTTGTAATTGATGTTCTGTTTAACTTTCTTCGATGTTATTTTATTGTTATTCATATAATTTAGTACAAAGTGACATCTTCATGTAAGATATGAAGCGTTAGTATCCTAAACGGTAAAGTGGCCATTTAATTTTGATATTGTACGAAGGCAATAGTGTTAAGTGATTAACTCATAGTCAAATAAAAATGTTTTAGCATAATTCAAGTCTTTTAATAAACAGTTCTAGTCTAGTGTCGATAGTTAAAGAATTAAAAAAAAAGACATTGCATGAGTTTATGAGAGGCCTAAATGTTATTATATGTTTTATATGGGCGATGCCCCGTCCACCCACTGGACTTTCCCACTGGTGGGTGGACGTTGCCACATGTGTTGGTCTTGAAACGGCCTAGTATCAGTAGTCCGATAATTTAGTCTGATGATCGGACTAGTATTACTATTTCTTATCAGGAGTTCGGTGTCACAGACAATCGGACTATTGAGCTTTGTAGTCCGATGTTAATACTGACTCCTTTTTTTATAAATTGTATTTCATGGTGTGGTAACTGTATCCGTCAGAATCACTAGTCATATTTAACGTTAAAACGCCTATTTTCTTCTATTTTATTTTCTAAGAGATGTTTGCCGCTTAGCTTATTTTTATAATTTAAAATATTAATGATAACCTTTCATTCTGACATCAAGGTGGCTGGTCACTTGTTCGTAGTGTAAAAGCTGTGTGGTTACACGGTTTTTTTATAAGATTGTTGCCCTAAGAATAGCTAAGGAAATAAAGATCGAACAAAATTCAAAATTCTCTAGTGCCTGTTAGAAATTTGTGAGCAAAGTTGGTATATTCAACATTGTGTTTACTTATAGGCTAGATTCATTTATTACATCGCGTATATGTTGTGTTTGACATATTTATTTACTGTGGTATTATGGGTCGTTGATGCATCCTCCATTTTCGAAACGAGATTGTTGAAAGTCAACTATAGACTAGTCGATTAACCTCCTTGAAAATAAACGCAGTGGACTATATCGTCCATTTATATTGTTGTTTCTATTGTTATATAGTCCAATGCGATTTTTAAATGTTATTTTGACGGAACAAGCACGAGGCCCACCTGATGTTAAGCGGTATTCTCTGCCTATAACAGATGCATTTCGTCACAAGTAACGATTGTTAATTCTCATCATGCAACTGTAATTTTACTAGCTCTCAAGTACTGCTGCTGGAACACATTGTTAGATGCTTGGCAACAGACTTTCTCTTTGGTCTAGCCAGGCGGGCATTCGCAACGCCCTTCTACCCCACGCGTTGAAGCTCAAGCTGGCGGCGCGTGGCGGGGATCTAACCACCTGCGGCCGCAGTCCATCGCCGCTGGGCTATCATTGTTTTCGGATGTTAAGAGGTCACTGTTTTTTTTTTATAGCTTATAAGCTAGCATTTGACCACAATCTCACCTTATGGTAAGTGATAATGTGGTCGAAGATGTTGTTCTGGCTAGCCTAGAATCATTATGTAGACTGCTAGGCAGCAAACATCCGTATAGTAGGCAGCAAATAGAAGCAAATAGGCGGCAATTATTGGCCTCCATTGCAACGTTAAATTTGACTAGTGAATGGGGATTCTCAAACGGAAACCATTTATTGTAAAAAACTGGCTAAGTGCGAGAATTGCCTAATTATTTATGTTTCCCACAATGAAAACGTCTGTAAAAGCTAAATTGTTATTGATTTTGATTAAGCTTCTTGATTGACAGCTACACATTTCCGGAATACTTATTACTTTTCTCTATGGCTACATAATAAATCGGCACTTGCAGTATTTGTTATTGCAGTATATTATACTGAAGGTTGATACTCCTGATAGTTGAAATCCTCTAAATTATGGTAGTACCATAGAACATATAATAATACTACGTAGTACATAAACTGTTCACGCTAAAATCCAAATCCGTACAGCGCTTGCGAATGAAATTAGGGTTATTCATATACTGTACACAAATCTTCTGTATACAAATATGTATATGACACTTAAATGACATCATTAAAGTTGACTTTTGTAGTTAAAATATGTGGTGGGTATGTTTTTATGCAAAAATCGTAATGTAACTTGGTTACAATTAAATTGAAAAGTAATATTATTAGAACGGCCATTTTAACAATTAGGTACACGAGTGTGGAAATGTGAACAGAGTCTTGGAAAGAAACTACCATCGATTAAAGAGTTTTAAATTTAGAGAATTTGTGTAAAATCGACAATAATGGTCTTATTTTTTATGTATCTACACTCTGACACACATCTACATCTACACCTACTCAATGAGTTTCAGACGATTGTAGAGACATTTTTATTTTAACGACATTCTTCGATCCCCTGAAAATTTAAGTAATTTCTGGTCTAAAAATCATCTCAGGAACAACATTCTACACAACATATCTGAATTTCAGGTTTGTAACTCACTCCATTACTACATACTACAGACCCATGACATTCAGAAAAAACATTCAGATAGCGAAGTCTCAATAGAGCTCCGTATCGTTCTTTAGGTACGGGTTCCTAAATACTAGGTAGAGTATGTTCAGAAAGAGAGTGGACTTGGGATTTCTGATTAAAATATAAAAATAGGTAGAGATTTTTCAATCTAAAATGCACACTCCGGTATATTACTTTTCTCTATGATGTACACCCCTCCACTAAACGTGATTATTTAAATAAGTTCGCACAGATCGCACACATACACCACCATGACTGAAAAACAATGATATCGGCGAGGTTGAGTGTATTGTCTATGCGCCATTTTGCACATAGGGTGAAGGGCGCGCATTTTTAGATTGAAATATCTCTACATCGAACATTTTGTTATACGTGTACTGTATCAGCCAGATTGTCCACTTCTGAACAGCCAAGGGGGAGCCCTTTAAGGGGTTGCCATAATCCCCACGCTTGGCAGGTGTCTTGGGGATCACAGTTGAAAATATCAGTTTCTCAGGCGCTGCTGCCCACCTTCCAGTATTTCGCCTTTTACGACACCCAAAGGTAAAAATGAGGGGGTGACATTATAGCCCGGCACTCCTCTTGTTACCTACCTACTTAGAAATATGTTTTACGTCATTAAGGGCCTGTTTCAGAATGTTTGAGTAAGTTCCGGTTCTACTACCCAGAACATAAAATAACTGAATGATAAAAATGACAGTTAACATGCAGCGCGTCTCAAGCTTTAACCGATGGATAGGCTAAATCGATGACTGTGAAACGCAAAGATAGTGTTTTATTTATAGCACTTTTCTTATACCTGTTAGGTTAGCCTTTGACGAGTACCTCACCTGATGGTAAGTGATGTGGTCGAAGATCTTATTCAGGCTAACTTATAATCACTTACTGGCTCACAAGGGCAGCTGCCGGAACACACCGTTAGGTGCTTGGCGACAGATTTTTTACTAGCTACCAAGCCAGGCGGGCATGTGCAAAATGCCCCACTAACATGCTATATCGACTGCCATCGACGTGCTCTCCGAAGCACGGAAGCGCTCAGTTGTAATGGCACTACCGGTCACCCATCCAAGCCATGATTTAATTCCAGTTAAATCAATACAGGATTTAGTTTCAATAGTGAACACGAAGGGGGAAGGCAGTATATATATTTTAGCCTCATAGCTGTACAGCTGGATTACTTATACCGGACCTGTGCTTGACAATGTTAACTTTGCTGCGTTCTGGCACACTAGAACACCAAGGTGAATCAAGTACTGGAGGAAATAGCGTGGCATCAGAAGGCATGCAACGTAGCTGTTAAGCTCCATTTACCCGACACCAATTTTTTTCAAGTTCAATATAATTATAGAATGCATTAAAAGTACGCGCAATAATTGCCCTTTAAGAGTTGTCAGCAATTGTTTACACGCGGATGATCACTATAAAATTCAATGCTAAGCTTGACAAAAAAGAATTGCATGTGTATTGCAAGGCAACTTCGTTTCGGAGATAATGGTTTTTAACTTATGAATAGTCTAAACAAAGACTTGTGCGTACATAATAAAATTTTCTGACGCGTTGCTTAATTAATCAAGCGTTGGCGTTGGAGAACGTTGCATCCAAGCGATAAATTATTTTGAAGGGGTCACAAATTTTTTCTTCACACTTTTATGGAACAGTTTTGATTCAAGTTTTGAATGGGAATCTGCCTAATGGAGCAAAAATGTAACGGGCTGCTTAGACGATGCAAAATGATTATCGCTTGTTGTGTTGGAAGTTTTTGAAAATAATTCCTTGATGGCATCTCCAAGAAATATGACTCAAAGAAATAAGCACCATTTCATGGTACATATAATATACTATACAGTACCTACATAATATATCTATCATAGAAATTCAAGTTTTTACAAGCCGTTAGAACTCGAACAAAACGACACACAGAGGTAGAAAGTAAAAACATAAGTTTTAGTCTTTTTAGGCCTTTCGTCGCGTATACTACCGCACTTGACCAGTCACGTGAATGGCTTTATTATCTAGAAATGACCCGAAACATAAAGGATATGATACAAAAAGAAAATTAGTTCAGATTATTTGGTCAACTTATTGCAACATTGTCTTTTTTCTTTGAAATCACTTACTTGTCTAGGAACTGAACACAGTAACTGCATATTTACGGATATTAGAATACGTGACGGAAGACGATGTTTACACGAGACTTCAATTACGCGGGCGCAACACTTAAATATTATAAATTATTACAATGCATCGAACTTGTTACGAATAATTAATCGGGGAAATTCGTGGAGCTGTTCATGCATGAAGCACTTTCGTTTTCTTAGGGCGAGAGGACTGGTCGTCTATGGCGGGTGGTGGATATGCCTCCACCCGGCACTTGGAGGTGCCGCGGTGCTGTTTCAGCTCTCGGACTCCCAGTCGCCGCTCGGACATCTAGAGCACCTCGCGTACGAGTAAAATGTAATTAGTGCGTGCTATTCGCAACGGTGATTTCACGAACATGTCTCGTAAAAAGTTGTGTGTTGTTTTCATTACGTTTCTTCTTTTAAACGATGCAGTGCATGGAAAAAAGTCCAGGAAAAACAACCGACCCAGTCCTGATGAAGAAGATCATACTCCACAGCCTAGCGTAGTTTCTTACTCTACGTTTGGGTTCAACGATGTCGGTACGTACGAAGGCTTTGTACCCAGCTCTCCTGACTACACAAAGTTTCTAACTGGTGTTAATCAAGAACCGAATACTAAAGAACATTCATCTAGCTTTTCGATGTCCTCGGATTCACAAGATTACGAAAACAACTTCGGTTCCCAGCCGTACAGCGCGCAATCATTTAATATAAATGATGATGGAGGATCACAAGTTAATATGGTACAGTACCCTCCGAGTTCAACGGGTCTTTTCAATACCCCATCTTTCGATACTAATCTTGACCAACATAGAAATGTTGCTACCGAAGAAACATACGGACAAAATACTGAAGGAGTTAATTCACCAACTTACGGTACTAAACTTAATTCTAAAAACAAAGTAAAATCTGTCAACATTATCAATAATACGAATTTTAGTGGTACTTACAATAAGGAAAACTTTTCTAATTTCCACGAAGCTACCCAACCATATGATAATAGACCTTTTCACGGAGCAAAATTAATATCTGAATCTGAAAATATACATTCACATGGCGAGTATAGCAACCCATTTTCAAACGCTCCAAGTTATACAACTAAGAGTGTAGCCGATAACAACAAGCATTTAACAAATGATTTTCAAAATCCTATAAAATTTCAAAGAGTAGTAGATTTTACAAATATTCAAGAATATCGTCCCGCTGATCTAGACACTTCAAGATTACCCAATTCTACTCCAATACCTGATTTGTATGATAGTAATTTTTCTGGGCAAAATATTTATACAAATCCATACAACGTGAACAATAATAGCAATAAAAATGTCATAAGTCTAGCAACAAAATATAGGGGTGATACTTATGAAGAAAATAATATTGAAGACAATACATTTATAAAGAATAGTTTTAAAGCTAGTAAAGCCAAAGAAGATTTTAATAAGTATAATGGTTATACAAGTGGAAAAGATAATTTAAATAATAACTACTCTGGCAATGAAAATAAGAAGAAAAAGACGTGGTTGGCTGGTGAACACGGAGACTTCAAGAAATGGAAGGAGCCTACGCCTGCAAAAGGTTACGAATATTCTACTAATTACAGCTCCACGAGTTTTAGATATGGCGCAGATGAAGACAAATTAAGGAAACCTCTTGGAAGCAGCATCGATGAATTAATTCCAGCGAGTAGTAATATTGATGTTCCAAATTATCATTTACCAGAAACTGACTTTTCACAATTTAAGAAAATGCCGGAATACAAAGTTCATGAAGATGATGAATTTCAAAATTTCCCTTTGGTCAAAGAAAGGTATAAGCCGAACGAGTTTGATTACAACCAGTACAAAAGTTTATATAGTACAACACCGACAACGACTGCTTATTGGGGAAGCTCTATTAAATCTTCTGATAGCTCTTGGAAAAATAATCCCTTTTCCAATAAACACAAATACAGAGACATTGATGAAATTGTAAATATTCCAAGAAGACCCCATAGATACAATTATGAAAATGATTTTGAAAGTAAACCATATGAGTGGTCACAGTTCGATTATCGCAGACCTCATAAAAATAGACCACACAAACATTGGACCAACGATTTTCCTACCACGAGATTCAAGTCTGAAGAAGACTTACTCGGCTTACGAAACCAAGATACATCTCACCCATCATATTTACCAAGTTATCAATCGAGTAACTTTGTCTCTGACGAAGCCGATTATAAAAAGTTAGTCGATAAATGGAGGCAATCCTATTGGAAATCAAAGTATAAGGATTCACTGCGTGATTATGAAAGTTATGGAACTGAAACGAAACCCATGCATGTACCCGTACCGAAGCCATACCCGGTAAGTGATACGATATGTCGGAAATGATAAGTTACTCAGATATTTTCAGTTCAAGCAGCAGTAAAAAAAGATTTCAGTAAAAAATATTGTAGTCAATAAAACTTCTCATGTATAGCAATACTGTAAAAAATGTAAAGATGGAATGCGGATCAAATAAGTGGACAACTGGCGTCGCGCACTGATTTTCTCGCTTACTCTTGGTCAGTAAGATGATGCGCAATGAAGAGAAATCATGAAACACAATACTTGTAATCGTACGTCTAAGTAGTTCAATCATATACACGACTAGTTCGCGCATGTTGGTTCTTTTCCTGATCTACACTAAGGTTTGATACGCGCTAGCTCCATTCGTTAGACAAAGTAGAAATTGAAGTTTTAAAAGCGAAATCGAATTACTAGTGCGGTTAGATTGATGGTTTAACGAGCAGTTAGACATCAGCAATTGAGCCCGAAGACAGACCCTAGTCACGGTACATTAGAACCTATTGTTCTAGTGAAAGTAAACCTAAGATAGACTTAGCATAATAGATTACGTGATAGATGATTCTGATTTCTTTCCATTTCGTATGAATACTGATAATAGGTACATCCAAATAAAATAAATGCGAAGGTCAGTGACTCTACCAGTCTTTTACCCCTAACATAAACAATTTTTAAGAAGGATTGTTACATTTTTGCTTTAAAGATCTATTATATTACAAAGCAAAGTGCAAAGTACATGTTTCAATATACTATTGTGTTGTTAGAGAAGTCATATTGTACTGATCCTACATGATAAGGGTAAGGGGTCATTATCATTGTCAACATTGTCACGGAGTAAAGTTGAAAGAAAGAGTTTATAGGTACTTCTAGGTGGTTCTTCATATGGTTCGTTGCTCACGTGAGGGCAGCCAGTCAGTTTATGTACATACCTTAAAAAGTATTTCCACGGCATCTTTACGTTCAATATACTTAATTCTAATAATGCAAGATATTATCGGTGTGCATGACACGTTTCATTTTTGAACACTTCCTTATTGTGTATTTATCATAATATTACACAATTGACACTAATTTATGCTATCCGCAGTGCATGTAAGTTTTATATGATTGCGTGTTCCAAACAGCACCATTGTCACATTATAAATACCCACACAATTCCAGCAAATTTCAGTTGACTGCTTTCTTTCTAATTTCTTTCGATAGGTAGGTTGGAGGTAGTATTTCATATATACCTATATAGATTTATCTTTATGATGCTAACAAAAATATTCCGCTCTTTCTGTGCAGCGTTGTTTATTTACCATTAATAATACATGCTAATGTAATCGTTATATTACGTTATATTATTACCCTTGACCGTGTAGTAGTAGTATCTAATAAACCTATCATAGTGTTACTTAGTTACTGATAGTGATCTCTTTAGACATGCTACGGCAATTATCTATATAATCTAAGGTTTATATTTTCATATCTGTACATATTTTTGCACCTTTTACTTGCTATTGTATTTAGGAAGCATCAAGCGAGGATCATATCACCACCGCCAAAGGCCTCCTTGCCGGAAGAGCATACACAGCCAATTATGAACTTGCAGATAGAAGTTCCTCATCCGGTAATAGTACCGGTACCTCAGCCATACCCCGTCCGCGTTCCCATCGCCAAGCCAGTAGCAGTGCCAGTCATCCGCGAGCTCAAGATCCCAATAGAGAAGCCGATGCCTTATCTGGTCTACAAAGATGTACCTTATCCCGTAGAAAAGCTAGTTCCTGTGCGTATAGAGAAAGAGGTTAGTGGCTAAATGTCTACAGCTCTAACTCAATTTGCCGATCGAGATGTACAAGACATAAACCTTGAAGACACTAAGGTAATCCAGTTGGTAATCACACATAAATAGGTACTTAGCTATTTCTGTAAGTAAGGTGTTGCTGGCGAATCATTTCTTGTTTTTCCTCTAGTTCTAGTCTTATTGTTAGGCATTGAGAAACATCCCTGTAAGTGGCTCATGAAAAAAAAATTCTACTTAACAACATTTATTCTAGTCCAAGGACAGGTCCATTTAAAGTTAGTTACAGGTACCAGACATAAAAAAATAAGATTTTCTTGCATGTTTTTATTATAGGTTTTGTTTCTGAAGTAAACACCTATAATTGAAATATGGAAACTTAACCTTTGCGGGCTAAAGGTATCTATCAACTAAAGGCATTGTTTTTTTCTTTATTTGCCTTTAAGGACACCTTTGTTGTCCCTGGTGCTACACTTCATTTGTATGTTGGTAATCGAATGTAAATAAAAGCATGAACTGCCTGTTGCATGATATCAATCTTTGAAAACCACAAAACAGCTATGCAACTAGAACTAAGTATATCTTCTTTGTAAAAAGATTGTTAACAATATACTAGTACATAGTTTATTTTTACTAATTGCCGATTGTATCCAGGTACGTGTTCCTGTAGAAAAGCCCTACCCTGTTCATATTCCTTACATCAGACCTGTGTTCCACCATACAAAGTCACGTGATGAATATGAGCCAGATCACAGAGACGAGGACGATGGCGATGACTACTTCCCGAGGCAATCGGGCAACAAAAACAAGCACTTGCAGTACATGAAAAAAATTCCTAAAAGGTATGTAAAGGTAAAGGCTTATCATATTGAGTATTGTAGGTTTGTTCAATAGCTATTAGAGGCTTGCCTTTGATTACTATCCCATCATGTTGGTAACTAGGCGAAGATAAAATGAAGACATAGGTGTCAGAGGCTCGTAGTATTATAAAAGAAACTCATTAATAATATATAGTCCATTAATGCCATCACTAATAAAGTTTTAGAGATTTTGAAACGAATCTAATGCCAAAATATTCGATAACTGGACATGTTTTGGCGCGCGTTTAATATCTCATTCGTGTTTAACATTGTCGGTTTACATGCAGTGCAGCTACGCGTGTCGGCATCGCATGGCAGGTGTTCAAGTTCAAAGACTTATTGTAATTTCTCATTTTCAGTTCACGTAACCGGCCGCGGAGGCCATCGCGGAATGCTTACCAAGAACGCAACTGGTGGCGCTCCCAAGACCGCCAACATCCTTCAGACATAAGAGACAAACATCCTCGGAAGAGACCTCTGGAGCTTCGACACCCATCACCTTTTAAGCGTCGGAATTCAGCAGAAACGAGGATTGCAGATTAAACCAAAAATGACTACTTACACGTCTAGAACTGGTGAAGTTAGACATCAAAATCGGTGTAAAAGTCGTGACAAAGACTGTTTTCTATTATGTAAGATTTTAAACCCGTCGATTTAAGCCTTGAAAGCATTTTTAGTGTAGGAAGTAGTGCTAGAACTAATTTCGATTACCTTTTGTTGTAGATAAAACATATTTAGCTTTTTTTTCTGTTGTTTACTTTAGGACTTTTTGTGCCAATGCATTTACGGAATTTATCTACTATTTCTGCTTTAAATCGAATATCTATATCGAGTTTACCATTCTAGATTATAAATTAGCATTTTATCAAAACTAGGTATGTAACATTAGGTACTTATTAAGTAAAATAAATTATTATGTAAGTATGTGAAGTTAATTATTAAAGTAACATATAGAATCAATATTGTATTTCATTATAATAGCAAATAAACTGTAGGATACGAAAATCTTATTCTTGTTGAATGGTTTTCGCCCAGGAGAGCAGGAAAATTTCTTATTCATCTTAATTCTCTAATCTGTAAATATTAGGTACACACATTAAGATGGCACATTCCTCTTATTTGTTGACTGCGAACAAACAAATTAGTCATTATAAACTGTGAATAGTTTGTTTGGTTATAAATACCAATGCAGATATTTCTAATTCTTAGCTGACACTTTTTGTACGTCAGGAAATTTATCATCAGCAAGTATCTCGGAACATGAATTAAGGAAGAGTTTTTTATTGCTGAAATAGTAAGTTGATAGCGATAGCAATTATTTCTAATTGTTTTTACAACGCACCGCGAAGATTATTCAGTTGCGCTTGGTCGCTCGCTTTTACCAACGCTTCGATAAACAGATATGCGTCGGGCGGCACCCACAGCAGAGGAAAATTGATCTTGTATCTTGTACACTTTAAAATCTTTTTGAACTAAATACATCGATAGAAGTATGTAATCCTTTATTTAAAATATAGAGATATAACATAGAGTACATACAGTTAAATTAAAGGACTACAATACAATTTCAGAATATACTTTAAATATTATGTACTTATGTTCTAAATTCTAATTGGCAGCGGGCTCCAAACTAGTCTGGGCCTTTATCTTGGTGACCCATTTGATAGATTTAAATAATATTAGATGTGAAGCGCGCAAGGATAAAATTACTTACTTATAATAAGGAAATAAACTAATAGCTACATACTAAGACGAACATAATGTGAATAAGTCCGGTTATGGTAGTAAGGAAACTGAACGAGGACTAATAGTGTGCTTGTGTATATGAGAGGGTGTGTGGTGTGTGTGAATGTGTGTATGTAGTAATGTGTTGCTATTTTTTGGATGTGTGTGTGTGTTTCGATTTGTCATTCTTTTTTCATTGCTTATTTACTGCTGGTAACTTGATCACCCTATACGTACTGGTTTTTTGCATAATTATTGTGTGCTGTTATAAACCCTTACTGAGTAAAAAATGACTTACACATGACTGTGTATATATATTATTCTCTATTATCACAACGTGCACCTTTAACTTTTCTATATAAAAACACAATAAAGACCTTGCAAAAAAATAACCTGTCCTAGATTCTGGACGGAAATTGTAGTCAAGAAGACCAATAGGATGTGTACTACCGTCCTGTCAAATGTCATTGGATTAATCTACTTAGCGTCAATTTTGCCATTGCTGTGTCCAGATTGAAGGAAAATAGTAGGCAGTGAAGATATAACAGGATGTTACAGGTTCATAAGATATAGGTAAGAACTAGTACGGCCCCGTGCTCCACCTAGATTTTCCACCAAATGAAATTCTTGCACACTCATTGTAATTATAGCCTTTGATACGATTACCTCGGCTGGCGAACAAAATTTCAGTTCTGCAATGCTTTCAGTTGTTCTCGGTTTTCGGTTTTGTTAGCTCTTTCAGTAGCTTAACATCATCATTAGCCAGAAGACGACCGCAGTTAAATAGAAGTCTCCCCTATTTTTTTTTATGTTATTGTGACGGAACTAGCTCGAGGCCCACCTGATGTTAAGTGGACTAACCTCTGCCTATAACAGATGCATTTCATTACAAGTCATGAAGTGCACTGCGCCCGTCACGTTGAGACTAGAGTCGAGTCGAGCAGTCGGTAAGTCTCATGTGCCTGTAATTTCACTGGCTCTCAAGGACTGCTGCAGGAACACACCGTTAGGTGCTTGGCGACAGATTTTCTACTTGAGGGTGGTAGCTAGCCAGGCGGGCAATCGCAAAATGCCCTACCACCATGTGGTGAAGCTCAATCCGGCGGTGGGGATCGAACCAGGGACCTGCGGCGCGGCAGTCCATAGCTATTACCGCTCGGCCATCATTGCTTCATAAATAACGCAATATAACGCCACGGTTGTGTGTGAGAAATTAGAACCTCCATGATGTACCATAGTGAGCAATTTTCTACGGAGACCCATTCCCTACAGTCTAAATAAAATTAAATGCTGCCCAAAACTTAACCGAGTCTGTCCTAACCATAAAGAGATATGTGTACATGTTGCGCAGTTTTGATTGTAACTAAGTCTGAGAACTGTGTGCTCATGAAGTAAATTAGGACCTAGCGCAGCGGAGGGTCATGTTGTATATTGGCAACAAGAAGCTTTCTCCTGCCTGGCCGTTATAGACTAATTTGCACCTTCAAGGTGCTTCTTGAAGCCCCCACATGAAATTTGACTTACCAAGAACGATGGGTTTCTTCCAGAACGAGGCCTTTTAATGACGGAACTGGTTTCTTGAAATTACACTTCTCTGAGCTGTACGTGGATTAGCATACTAAATGGAAGCCACATGGACACATACACTCTGGGACACATAACAATGGCTATTACCTTCCTCAAGCAGCGCCATTATTTTGCTACGGTTTGATTGCTGTGCGCCTATAAATAAACGATTTGAAAAACATCGAATAACGGGATCAATACTAATAAAAATATATAATCCAGCCATAAATATTCTAACAGTGATACAGAGTAACTAAAAACTTTAAATCATTCTGACCACATTAATAGTTATTGTTACTAAAGTGTACAAAAGTTTATTTGTTGCAAGGCTGCAAAGATTTTATAAAGCGCGAGTATTTGTTTTTAAAGGGGATTGGGTAATTTTGTTCGGACAGTGGCGTCATTTTTTTTCTAAGCGGCCACTCATATGCTTATTATTATTTTGTAGTAGTACATCAATGAACATATAATAGCGTGCCCGCTTTGCTCTAAGTAATATCGGGGCTGACATATTAGAGTTTGAAGTTATGATTTATACTTTAATAATGAAAAACATGTTATTATTTATTGTAGTTTTTAATAGTTCGATGAGTCGAATATCTCGGCTCCGATATGGTTTAGACAGGTGTCGTAAAAACAAAATCTGTTTACAATAAATAATTATTTTTTATAATACTACTTCGCCACTTTTACCCAAGCCCCTTTGAGGAAGCGAAGGATCCTAGGACTGAACCACGTGCGCAGCAATTGTTTCAAATATAAAATCCTGTGCGTAGCAAAGTTTCAAAAGTACGACCCAAAAATAACTTGGCTGTCGGGTGATATACACTATTTATTGTTTTTATTTAATTATTTAAAATGTAGTAAACTTGCAACAATTAATTAAATTAGAAGTGAGAATTTTATTAACCTTCTCCTAGCTCACGCTGGCGGACGAAAAGATATCGAATGACAAACCAGTAGGTATATACAAAGTTACTTTATGTGATAAACAACCTTCCCGAGCTTGTGAGGTGAGAATAGTAGATTATCGAAAGGAATCAATTCCCATACGAGGTATTTAGACGCCCGAGCGCAGCGAGGGTGGCTATGGTACGAGTGATGCTTTTCATCCGTGTTAAACACTATACTTTTTTCGAATATAAGGAAAGTAAAAAATAGTAGTTTTCCAAAATACTAATAATAATAACGAGAATAGCACCTATTTAAAATTAATTGAGAGGTTACAACTATTTGTGAAATTTAAAGTAAAATTTTGTCCGAATAGTCCGAATAGGAACAAACGATTTTATCACTCTACTATTTTCACTAAGAATACAAGCGGGCATTCGCAAAATGCCCTACCACCATGTTATAACGACTGCCATCCTAAGACAACATCCGGGACCGACGGCTTAACGTGCCCTCCGAAGCACGGAAACGCTCAGTAGTAATGTCAATAGCGGTCACCCATCAAACTCATGACCGCGCGCGACGTTGCTTAACTTTACTGATCGGTTGAGAACAGCTAAGTAAACTTCGCCACGAGCGCTTCATACATGTTAAACTCTCTACTTTTCACTTAAAATATGCTGAGAGTAAAAATTAGTAGCGGGAATATTATTAATTTAACATATTTACTGAAAACGGTAACATGAGATGAAGATAAGTAGGTACATAATATATAAAATTATTTGACGATTCACCACAATTTGTGAAATTGAACTGATACCTATTAGTTAACTTTTTTATAAGTAGTTAGTAACCCGCCAACAATTATAGTCTTCTCTAAATTTTAAATATGGAACACAATGCGTATTATAATTATTTAATTCACACTGCTCATAAACATAATTACCTAGTGATTAAAATTTTCATATAACATACAATAACTTCAGAAAGTCACATTCATTCGGTTATAAACTAGTTCTTTTAGCGTTTACATAAACACAAACGTAGTTGTTATTATTTGTTTTGTTACAGCAGAGTATTTTACAACGAAAAAACTTAGGCATCTAATTTTGTTTACAACATTGGTTACCATGGTTACAAGACGTACCGACCCAAGAGAAGGATGCATTTACTGCAGAGTCTAAACAGCATTACCGTGTAAACAGCATTCCTTTCATTTCTGCTCCATTCAACCAAAGTGATTCAATTTAGTTGAATCGTGTATTTTCACTTTTAGTAAAAAGTCCTATCCTATGTTCTTTCCCGGGTCTCAAATTATTTCCATACCAAATTTCATCCAAATCGGTACTGTAGCTTTTTAGTTTATTCGTTGCATACAAAAATACAAATCTTTCCTCTTTATAATATTAGTGAAGATGTAGATATTAATATTATTCATATAAAGTAAAATGATAGGTAAGTCTTAGATACACTTACTTAGATACACTGGTAATGCTTCTATCAAATTCCTTCTTTATGTAGCAAGTAGGTGGTATCATAAAGTAACATAAAGGTGGTATTTTCTTCTACTCTACTACTTTGACGTGAGAATGCATCAAATGTCTCATTGACAATTGCCACATAAATATGGCTACAAAATTACCCATATTCTAGTTTTCTTCCAATGATTTATCTGAAAATATCAATATACACACTTAGTAAGATGTAACATATATAAATAGTAGAAAAGTTGTGTAAAAAAACTTAAAAAATATGTGTAAATATACGCGATAGACTTATAAAATTGTGTGCATGCACCTAACTTTACATTCGATAAAATTTTGAGGAGGTAAGTACCAATTTTCGCCTCGTTTTCATTTGATCTATGGGATTAGTCAACTTAAGAAAATCGGAGTGGTTCATCAGATAATATCCGTAAGTGCGTTGTATAAATTTAGTTGGTATACACACACATATCAATAACTAGCGGCCCGCTCAGGCTTCGCAAGAGTATTAAACATAAATTAAAAAAAACTGTTCTGAAAATATTCTATTGCCTATGTTTGTTGAGGGTAATGTAGGATTATAATAGTGAAATATTTTTTCTGTGCAAATATGCAAACAAATAATCAAATCTTTCCTCTTAATAATAAGTATTAGTTTAGAAGACATAGTGCTCCGTGCTCGTCAACAGAGGTTTTCTACTTGAGGTTTGGCATAGCTAGCTAGACGAGCCATCGTAAAATGGCCTGCATATGGTAATATACCATGTGGGGAAGCTCAACACCCGGCAGGATTAGAAGCAGGGACCCTCTACAGTATCCTTGGTCACTAGGCAACCACAGTTGCTTCAACGCTATACGATTCAACATACGATATCACGAACGACGAAGTCAATGTTCTGTGCAGAAGGCCACTTCCGTGTGGTAGGGCACGAGAAATAACATGACATAATTTTTTGCTGTTGTGCTGCTTTTGATTTGACCTCACCTCTCCTCTTTGGAAGTTAAGAGACCTAGAATTGGAACTGGCCCTTAATAACAGCTGCTGGAACACAACGTTGCTTAGCGAACGAATTTGTGTTTGAGGGTGGTACATCCAGACGATCATAATGCTCTACCACCATGCTGTAATTAATGTTTAGCCATACTGTACTGTATCAGCCGGATTGTCCACTCCTGAACACAGCCTCTCTCATTAAGGAGGGATTTGCCATAATCCCCCCGCATGGCAGGCGTCTTGAAGATCGCATCTTAAGATATCAGTTCCTCAAGAAGGCACTGCCCACCTTCCGGCATTTCACCTTTAGTCGCCTCTTTCGTCACCCACAGGAAGCAATGAAATTCTAGCCCAGCACCCTACGGGCCATAGCTTGAGGCAATATATAAACTTACAACCACTCTGCACTTACTGTCGACTTTAAATTATACTAGGCTATCGTTTCATGGATGACGCAGGCAAATTCTATACCTAATAATTATAACGATTCGGAACATTCTTGTGAAAAACCTGCTCTACTTTATTTTGGGAACACAAATTGTCTAATAAGCAGTGCTGGCGAAGCATTTTAATAACAGTAATTATATGCAGAACTATAATAATAAAATAATTTGCAGCACAGTTCAGGGCCAGCGGTTACCGGTCACGACTATTTTCGTAGCTTCATACTCGAGTGCATTTTGCTTGAGGATAGCACCTTTCCTTGGAACGAGTTAAGGTCAGCAAAAATATGTAAGTTAGTAATTAAAGTATTTGCATATATACGCTTTCCGCATACTATCCAATAAAACTGGCATAGTTAGTACCTTCATAAAAGTAGGTTTTTTATTACAAAATCACAAATATACGATAGGAAAAATTTAAGTCATGTGCGGGATTCGAACCCGCGTCCATCCACTCCTTGAGCCGGAGTATGCTCTAACCAATTGAGCTAACATGACATGACGTCATGACTCGAATCTTTCCTATCCTTCTTTAACCATCGTATTGGGATGGAGCGAAATCTATAGTACCACTTGCGTTGTACTACAAACAAGACCAATTTTGCAATTGGTTTTATACTTGTAAATGATGACGCAACCTTATAATTTTAATATTGTTAGGTTTGCAATAACGCCTGCTATGCGGATTACATTACAAAATCATAAATATACGATAGGAAAAATTTAAGTCATGTGCGGGATTCGAACCCGCGTCCATCCACTCCTTGAGCCGGAGTATGCTCTAACCAATTGAGCTAACATGACATGACGTCATGACTCGAATCTTTCCTATCCTTCTTTAACCATCGTATTGGGATGGAGCGAAATCTATAGTACCACTTGCGTTGTACTACAAACAAGACCAATTTTGCAATTGGTTTTATACTTGTAAATGATGACGCAACCTTATAATTTTAATATACCTTATGACTTAAATTTTTCCTATCGTATATTTGTGATTTTGTAATGTAATCCGCATAGCAGGCGTTATTGCAAACCTAACAATATTAAAAAAGGTTTTTTTATGTTATTGTAACGGAACAAGCTCGAGGCCCACCTGATGTTAAGCGGACTAAACTCTGCCTAGAACAGATGCATTTCATCACAAGTGACGAATTGCACTGCGCCCGTCTCCTTGAGACATAGTTGTGAAGTCTCATGTGCCTGTAATTTCACTGGCTCTCAAGGACTGGTGCCGGAACACACCGTTAGGTGCTTGGCGACAGATTTTCTTCTTGAGGGTGGTAGCTAGCCAGGCGGGCAATCACAAAATGCCCTTCTACCATGCGGTGAAGCTCAAGCCGGCGGTGGGGATCGATCCACGGCACGGCAGTCCATAGTAACTATACCGTTCGGCCATAATTGCTTCAATAAGGTACGTATAATTCTAATTGTTCCGAACCATTTTGCGCGTGAACCGGAACGCACCGTAGTTGTCATTTTGTATTGGTTTTGCGAGTGTGGTAATTCTTGGACTTGTCAATTTGTCCTTATATATTTGATAGTGGTATTCATTTTGATTTTTGAATATGTTTTGGTATTTAACTTGTTGTGCTTTGATTCGACCGGCGAGCAAGCCGCCGCCTGTTTGTGGTGTTCTTCGGTGTGACTTGATTTGACGAATTTCATTCATCCAATTCCTCACCCTTTCCCCGATTTGATGACTAAACGTGACTACTAACGATGACTTTCGATGAACTCCTAGGGACCTCTTCTTGAGGGCGCCGGGCACCCACTGGTAAGTGCTTTAAGTATTATTGTTAGATTAGGATAATAATTTAGCTCCATGTCATCGCGGACAGTTTACGCCCTGTAATGCACACGGGGTTTTTCTTCCACTGCACCCATATTTCTTGCATGAGTCAGGCGCGGGCGGAATCAGTAATTTTTAAAATTGTATGCACGACATAAAAGATCTCTTTCCTGGACAGTAAATTAAGACATAATGAATCCTGCACACATTTTCGACGGCACAGTTAACCACTTTTTTGTCACCATTCAGGACATTAGTGCAAGATAACTTTATTTTGTCCCCTACGAGGATACCCAATATTTGGATTACTCGTAGTCTCGTAGCAGTAGCTTTATTTATACTTATCACAAAACACCGTGATTTCAGTTATTTTAGTGCTCTCTGTTCGCTTGCTCACGATATCTTGAAGGCGTCTCGCCGTTATGGTTTTTGAAAAATTGTATGTTCTTTCATAACCTTTTACAATATATCCGACCAGGGGAGATAATTGAATCAAAGTAATAAAAAAAAATAACCATTACAACGTGGTTAAAGATCTGCCGCTAGTTTTAATATATTTATATTAAAAAATACTGCAACATGCGAGACTATAAAGCTACAACGAAACCTTTTTGTAATGAGTCAGGTCCTCTTTGGTGATTCCACATTTATACAGCCTGTAAAAATAAATGATTTTGATCACAGCTTCAGAACTACATTACTAGATGGCCGTTTTCAGTATTTGTTGCTTATATAGAGGGTATAATATAAATAATACATCGAAATTTCAGATTTCTGTCTATTTTAGTTTTGGGATAGAACACGTAAACAAAATGGTCCATAGTTTACAGCTTTGACGGCCCTCCAGTTAAGTATTTTATTGATAAAATATAATGTAATACTCTACGCAATGAGCTATAGACAATAACACCTCATATGCTAGAATGCAAAAAAAAGACGGCGGAGTATTATCAAAAGGGTTCAAAGAGCATTCGGGTACGAAACCAAACTAAACGCTGTTACTGCAAACCTAGGCTAAATCTCAGCACCAGATGGCAGCACGTTCCTATCGTATTTTTATTTACCTATTTATCATTAAACTGATGATCGACTTACAATGGCTTTTTGCCGATCATACACCGTTGAAACTGAAAGCGATCAATTTATGCTAAAGTCAGATCTAACACTTGACTCAGTTCAGAGGTTCAGTTTAAATTTCACCAACACAAATTGAACATAGTTCAAGCTAAACCTAGTTTTTTTTATAGCTGATAGCTTAGCCTTTGTTATTGATAAAATCAATACTGCGATTATACAATTATATAAAGCAAGGATTGGTGCAAAATTACAATTTTTATAGTTATAATGATGTGACTTGCACTGTTGAAGTAAACGCAACTCTTTGTACTGATAAAATAATTGACTAGGTGCTTAACTATCCTTCGCTAATGAGTTAGCGCCTTCAATAACAAGATGATGCCCGTATATCAATAGCTTTCGAAGCGTATGTTTGCCTTATTTTCCGAGCGGAATTATATCGGGTCTTTTACATGGCACTTTTAGAATTAGAACACATATTATGGAGAATCAGTTTTTTTTAAATTATTTTTTTGTTTTATTGTGACGGAGCTAGCCCGAGGCCCACCTGATGTAAAGTGGACTAAGCTCTGCCAATAACAGACGCATTTCGTCAACGACGAATTGCACTGTGCCCATCACATTGAGACGTACAGTTGTTAGGTCTCATGTGCTAGTAATTTTACTGGCTCTCAAGGAGTGCTGCCGGAATACACTGTCAGGTGCTTGGCGACAGATCAGTACTACAAATTTAGTCGACCCCGAACTAAACAACTGCGGCAACACACATACAGGCAATATAGCATTAGATCTACGAGCCAATAGCGAGACTAAAAGCAGACACTTCGCAAATGAGGCTGCATGGAGCATCTAGTAGGTATACTCTAACTGCTCTATAACTCCTGCAGTACCTCGTGAGGCCACTACCTCAAGGTCACTGTACTGATTAGATGCCATTTGAAGTTGACCACTCTGAGTAATTTTTGTTGTGCACTTTCTGTGCTTCTTTTATTTCTTGTTGTTGCTTTCCGCTGCTGTTTGATAACCTAGTCTCAACCGTTCCCCGGATCCTCCAAGGTCACCTTTTGAACCAGTTTACGTGGAAGGAAGCGCCAGATCATCCTCAGGTCCGGTGGGCGATTGTAAAGGGCAGCGATTGCATGAAGATGAGTGCGTGTCCGTCATCCCCTGACGAACATCTTCATCGATAAGCGAACAGCGGACTCCGATGGACGATGTCAATCTTGACGTAACGCCCGACGCGGAGAGCCACTTAGATCTATAGCTAAGCTAAGCTAGTAACCTTGGACGGCTTGTAACCTGCAACAACTCATATCTTTCACAGAACTAATGAGAATACAATATATCTATAACACTAGGACAATAATACGACACATAAAACGATACCAAACACATTAGGTGTAGGGTATCGTTTTATATGGCTGATACTTGACCTAAAAACCTTCGGTCTTTATTAAAGTTCGAAAAATTATATTGTAATTAGGGATCTAGCTCTCAAGGATACTTATAGATGCCGGAACACATCATGGCGATAGATTTTCTACAAAGGGTGTTAATTAGACTAGATAGCATACGCATAACGCCCAACACTTGCATTGAAGTTTAAGCGCTTTTAGCAGGATTCATGAAAACCCTACGCGGTACTATGTACGTACTCACTGTCACTGGGCCACCACTGCTTCAAGTTTATTATTCCTAATGTGTATGTATATTTATTATTTTAGCATTTCCATATTCTTATTCTAACAAAGTCCGATTTCAAATATATTCTGTGCACAGACATGGCTCTGTTGTGATATTCTTCATCATTCGCCAACTCGATAAAACCTACCTACGGCATTTAGAACAAGTAATTTAATCATGTTAGCATATTAAATTACTTGTTCTATATGCTATAGCATATTAGAAATATGCATATTCTTAGATACAAGAAAATTATTGTACCTAGCTATTATCAACAAGGTATAAGTACCAGGTAAATCCACACTTGCAAAACTTATATGCATATGAGGAAACTGCAAGTTACTTCGTATCGTACGCGGTGCTATAGATTGTTAGGTAAATTGCGGACATGTTTAAATAGATTAATGATGGCAAGATTTGTATCCACGAGTAATTTATGTCCCCTGCTATTTGTAAGATGATTATAAAGTTCATAATATAATACCGTCATTAAATTTTATGTAATAAAGAAATTAGAAGCAATTTTAGGATGTTTTGTTTTTATTTTTATTTTATACTTGATAAGTTAGCCTTTGCCCACTATCACACCTGATGATAAGTGATGTGGTCGAAGATGTTGTTCAGGCTAACCTAGAAGTACTGGCTCTCAAGGACAGCTGCCGGAACACACGGTGCTTGGCGACAGATTTACTGCTTGAGGGTGGCAGCTAGCAAGGCGGGCATTTGCAAAATGCCCTACCACCACGCTATAACGACTGCCATCCTTAGACAACACTCGGGACCAACAGCTTAACGTGCCCTCCGAGGCACGGTACCTAGCGCTCAGTTGTAATGTCACTAGCGACGTTGCGGTTAAGAACAGCTAAGTAAACTTCGCTACGAGCGCATCAAAATTTATGTTAAAAGTTCCAGAAATTCTATTTATTTATCGTAACCAATACGAGTATTTAGTAATTCATCATCATCACAGCAGATTCGCTTAGCAGGCGTCTTGGAGATCGGAGTAGAATTTGTCAGTTTTTCAGAAGGCGCTGTTTCCCACCTGGTATTTTTTTCACTTTCTAACTCGGCACCCTGCGTGTTTATATTTAGTTATTACACTGGAACAATGCTTCCGTTTATCTAACAGTAGATATGCACAATAGCACGACTCTCTCTCAAACTCATTACATATGCAATATTTAATCAATATCTTTAGGTAGTTCTCAAAAAGCACTTGTAGCGGTGCTTGCCTTGTCATTATTTGTATGGGTGACCACTAGTGGCATTTACTACTGGGAGCTTCTGCACTTCTTAGGGTACGTTGGGCCATCGTCGGTCCCTGTTTTTGTCTAAGGATGAGAGTCGTTATTGCATGTATAGGTAAGGTTCACGAACGCCCTCCTAAGCTGGCTATAGCTACCGCCCTCAAGTAGGAAATCTGTCGCCAAACTGCTAACCTTGCGATCCTGGTCCTTGAGCGCTACTTTCAATTCTAAGCTTAACTTTAACCCCTTTACTATCACATCATCATTTGCAATTACGTGAGATTGTGGTAAAAGGGTGGTTTATCGTCAAAAATACTTTCAGTCCTTTTAATGAATCGGCGTTTAATCTAACATGATTGACCTTTGGTAACAAGTAACAACACATTTTCCTCAAACTTTTTGTGATTTGAGGAAAAGAAGTCGTTACCGTCAATCGTATGAGGTACTTACCTATGTGTAGATACCATATGAATCATCTCCATTAAGTTTCTTTCTGTACTGCAAAGCTCATTGCGGCAACGCATTATGAATCAATGCAAAGTAGATCAGCGCATAAAACTGGTTTCTCGATAGATTATAACAATGTAGAAGATCTTATGAAAGACTACACTACAAACAATAGCACTCTACTGCTGTATCATGCATGAGTCTGCTAGGATCAGCCCTTGAAACTTAACTTCTTATTCTAATTTGAATTATTTACAAAAAACTTTTTTCAACCGAGGATTCTATTGTCATTTATCACACAAGAGGTGGTTAGGATTCTAGTACAAGAGGTGATTAGGATTTTTATGTTTGAATTGAATTGCAATCTGATATGTATAATATATGGGATCATTTTAGTAAATAATACGGGATAACTCACGTAAATAAGTCAGATAGCTCCGCTCCGACTATAGTTTCAACCACATTCGGTGGTCTTTTTCAAGGAGAGCTCGGGACGCCCGCGTTGACGTCTCGCTGAGCACTGCGGGCGGCAGCTCGTAGCGCGCGTGACGTCATTGGTTGGTGCGAGGGGTGGGTTGCTGTTGGTCATGTCGGCAAGTCCTCTTCATCGCTGGAATCCCGGCTGGCGTGGGACACGTCCAAGCAGAAGTAGCTCACTATATCTCCACTAGACCCGTCATAGCCTCCAAATGAGTTCCATGAAGACACGGCTTCCAAGTAGGTGACAAGAACCAACCTCTGTCTCTATTAAAATTAGGACGCCTACTAATTTCAATAGATTCTCGGATCTTGCGAGGCACGAAGAACTTTTCTCTCGACAAGACCCGAGCTTTGTCGAAGCGGATGTAGTGTCCAGCACTAGATAGCAGAGAATGTTCTGTCACGGCTGAGCTGTTGATGTCTTGATTCTTCATGGAACGTATGTGCTCTGTGAGTCTAGTGGAAACGTTCCTGCGTGTTTCTCCGACGTAACATTTACCACAGTCGCAGGGAATTATGTACACACCGGGGACTCCCAATGGGTCTCTATCTTTGGGAGACCGAAGCAGCTGTCTGAGTTATCTTAGAGGGCGGAATATTGTCTTGATGCTGTACCTTCGGCGTAACAAGTTTCCAATTTTATCCGTGATTCCCTTTATGTTTGGAAGGTATGCTGCCGCTCTTTCCACTGATGCCGGGCGTGTCTTAGACGACGCGTTCGCAATACGCCAACTGTGCCTCCACTTGTATCCATTGCTTTGCAGAACACCTTTAACCCATTGGCATCGGCGATAATTATAACAATAAAATTTCATTCATAAATTGGACATAGTGGTCCAGTCCGATTTCAACTTATGTGGTCTAGTTCAGTATCCAGGTACTCAGGATCCCATATTCTTAATGTTCTGTTAATAAGCGTCCGTGGTACTGAGGCTAGATGAGCCGGGTGGTGGTGAGAATCCGCTCTGAGATACCTATTTGTGTGTGTTGGCTTGCGATATATTGAGTACGATAGATGGCCGACTGAGTCGCGTCTTACCAACACATCCAGAAAAGGCAGGTCTTCTCCCGTTCTACTATAAAAGCAACCATGCGAGAGTCACGCGCGCTACGAGCTGCCGATTTGAGACGTCAACGCGGGCGTCCCGAGCTCTCCTTGAAAAAGACCACCGGATGTGGTTGAAACTATAGTCAGAGCTATCTGACTTATTTACGTGAGTTATCCCGTATTATTTACTAAAATGATATGGGATCATGTATATCATGGGTTTACGGATAAATAAATTAACCCGTTGACCCGTTAATGGTGCCACTCACCAGGATCTCGGATTAGACACTTTCATACCTACATACACCCTCACATAAAAACAACAAACATTCACACATCTCCACCCACCACCCACTCTTATGAGGCTGGTGCTTTGGCGGTAAACTCAATAGATTTGAAGATATTGACGATTTTCTGTGAGAACTGAGTGAGCACATTACAAACGATTTATCTTCTGTTTTACCTTTTTACAAAAAGGGATATTGGTTTTACAATTATTTTAGAGCTTTTACTAAATTATCCTATTTTATTGATTTTTTTCTGAGGGTGCTCACTCAATGCACACGCACACGAAATACACTCAAACATAAATTCACACACACACATACACATACACCACAGAAACATCCCAACACACACTGACAAACATTATAAAATGAGCGTGTTTTATCTAATTTTAAACCATGTTTGCTTAGCATTTATAAATTTAAAATGTATGCTTTATTATTCCATATAATATGTACTTGTATTATATTTTGAGTTATAAAGACTATGCTTTTCTACTTGGCAGGGCTCGGCGTTAAAGTTGTTAATTTTTTTTAAATATTGGCGGTATGCTTTTATTAACAAAATACTACGAACTATATACAACACTACAGCTACTAAAATAAAAGCATTTAGATCCCTATTAGTCATTGCAGACTCATATATGCAGTCCAAATGCTCTAGCCCTCTACCAGTTGGCAGCGTGCCCAGCATGCTGGCAGCATTGCCCCGTTGAATTGCAATGCTTATTCTTTGAGCCAAATAGGTGCCTGCATTTTGATCACGCGTCGCATCGCCCAAGCGCTCTGATAAGTTTTGAAAAATACGATGAGCTCCCGGTCCCCACGGACCGAACGTATTTCCGTTCTATCTCGCATAGGGGCCGATCCCACTGTTTCTGAGATGACAACATTTTTGGGAATTCAGTATTTGCACAAGCCAGTCCCCATGTAGTTTTGGCCTCAGCCAGATAAGCTACATCAAAATAGTTAAGTTGTTAATTATTTTATAAGGAAAAAATATCCCAATCTGTTACAAGAACAGAAGATCCCAATAGTTAGGTGCAGAACACTTGTAGTATGATCTTCGACCAATATAAATTTTATATTGGTCGAAGAGTATGATGACAGAATTCTGTAAGATGGACAGATTCAGTTTATGAGAGCGTCACAACACAAACGATAATACAACACACGTACCTATAAAAAAACTCATTGTCATGGTCACCTCGTCATCAGTATCACAAAAAAGCGCTAACTTACTTTAAGTTGGCGCGATTTTTGTGGTACTTATATCCAGTACAGCTCGATCTGAATGTGATGCACTGATTACGAAGTTAAGTGTTTTTCCTTTTTCAATTCGCTATCCCTGATGGATAAAGATTTGATAGTATTATCGTATATACATCGTATTAATTGATATACTTGTAGTGAAACCTGCAAATTAGCATAACTACCGCGACAATTGGCGCGAAAATGTTTTATTATTCAGATAATTATGGCACTTGCCAGATACTTGAATTTCAGACTGTAAAATGCAAAGAGGGAGAAACAAGACAGGACACATGTTTTGTGATTTTGGCGGTCTATAGGTGTTATTACTACCTAATTGTACTAGATACGATATCTTGATTCAGTAGTGAATGGTGACTACGTAATCGATAGGGTGGGAACTGAAGATGAAGATTGAATAAAATTACAACAGGTCACAAGAATAATATATGACCCAGGATTGTACTGTAAATATGGAATAATAAATTACAAATTAAGCCTGTCTTTTATGTGTTGGGCCACCAAAGCAGATGAAAGAAGATGAAGGGGACGGGAAAATTGAGGGTCAAAGCTTTGCGTGGTATGGGCATGTTATGTGGCGGAAGTAGCGTCATATCATAATCAATCAAAGTGATAAGATAGGAACGAATATGGAACCGGCTGCTATGTGTAGTATTTCCGAACCGATTTGACTTCGGAGTCTTCATGAAGAGAGCATGTTTCCTCCTCAACGGCCGGTAATGCATCCTCGAGACCTCCTTTGCGGATGTTCGTGGGCGACGGTGATCACTAGTCACCAGGTGAGCCAACTGCTCGTTTGCCCTCCTATCCCATAAAAAAAGGAACGTAGGTAGAGTACAACAGCAACTCCATACAAAATTCGGAATGAATGTTGTCGGACGCTACTTTCGTTGCTGACAGCAAACCTATATATGATAAAGTTGAGGAAGAAGTTATAATCACATCGACGCTAATGGAGGACAACGTTCATGGAAGGTAACTTAAATTGTAATATTGCACTCGTTTCTTCACGACGAATTCTCAAAACATGATCCATCAGGGATAGGTATTACTATCATATATAAATACTAGCAGCCCGCCCCGGCTTCGTACGGGTATTTTGTTATTATGTTTTTTTATCGCGCAAAATCATTAACCTCTTTTTGCGCAGTTGGATAAAACTGCCTTGTTACTACTGTCCTTCCCCATGTCTCAAACCATTTCCATACCAAATTTCATCCTAAGCGGTCCAGTAGATCGGTTATCGCGCGAAACCAATAAACTCTTTTGGGCAAGTTGGATTAATAAATATTTTATGTCCTTCCCCGTGTCTCCAACTATTTCCATACCAAATTTCATCCTAATTGGTTAAGTATCGCGCAAAATCATTAACCTCTTTTTGCGCAGTTAGATAAAAAACTATTCTATGTCCTCCCCCGGGTCTCAAACTATTTCCATACCAAATTTCATCCTAATCGGTCGGTCCAGTAGTTTCAAAGCCTATTCAATGCAAACAAACAATCAAATCTTTCCTCTTTATTATATTAGTTTAGATAAGGAGAATACTCTATTTCTTGATAAGTGCATTATGTGGATTTTGAGAATACAAAGACCCGTCTCTAACTCTATCGTATTAGAGGTGTGACGAATGAGTTTTTTCACCATACAATTTGGCAGCGAGAGAGGCATAGACGAACGAAAGGCCTTTGTTCGGTGTAGGACAGATTCTGGATTGGACAGATTCGTAATTCGGCAGATTCGCTACTGGACAGATCGTGAATTGGGCAGATTCTTGGATTCGACAGATTAGCTATACGGCAGAAAATGAACAATTGTGCACAAAATACAATACAAAATAAATTCGATACTGATCAATGCAAAAGCTGAAGTAATCAAACTACAACACATTACATTACATCATTATAAAGTATATTCAGGGAGATTTCATAGTGTATGAAAACTTCTTGAATATTTAATCATCTAATAGGCCACTTTATGACGTTGCATTTGGCATGTACGTCAACACTTCAAATATAATGTAACTGTTATCATATATTTTCCTAATAAATAATTGTCTTAAGAAAATATATTATTTTATATTTTAATACAAAATAATGGATCTCGCCGGTCCCAGCAATGGTGAGGTAAATTTAAAATTTATTTTAAGTGACAGAGGAAAACCCGTACATAGTTTTAAGTGCCGGACATAGATACAATTTTGTTACAAAAATGTTTTACCACAAACTGGCGATGCAATAATAATGCAGCACTTCAATCACATTGGATAAACAAAATAGAATTGTGAAAGAGTCCAGCCATATATGCATGCCCGATTATACCAGAAAGGCGGTTGATAGTTTGATGGATAAATGTAAAACCTTAGTTTGCGAAAATCTCGATCCAATTCCAAAAATATTTGATGATTTCATGTACACTGTTGATTATGATTTAGACGACGCGGATAAACCAACATTTAGACAGAAAAAAGATGTATTATATAAAGCCAGAAATGATTTCTTAAAAATGAACACAAAAGCCTGTAAAGATCTGACGGTGTACAGTTGGTGCTCGAAGGCCAACTCCTCAACCGACATCTGTTCGTCGGTGCGGCCATTGCATCGCCTTCTGCAATGGGTGTACGGGCGCCGCGCCTCCGAGCAGGCTGTTCTGAGACCCTCAATCTCCGAGCAACACCAAAAGACTTCACGGCGGTAGGGGCGGCGTTGGGCCCGTGGCATGGCAGTGTCACATATGGCCGTCACTGTTTCCCGGAAGTGGCTTGCAGCGGCATCTACCTTCAGGTGCACAGGTGTGGCAAGCCACGATTGGATGATTGCTGCCTCTTCCGCTAGTTTGGTGTCAAGGCGACTGATCGTCCAGCGCGGGAAATCTATCCGCACCACGTTCTGAATCCCCGTCCAGCTGCTAGAGGTGGATATCCCAAACCTTACGTATTTGTGGTCCGAGAGAGTCTCCACCTCCGACTCGACCTTCCAGACACGGACAAGTGCCACGCCAGATGGGGTGGCAAACGAAATGTCCACCACGGACCCCCCGTTATGTCGCACGCACGGGTGGACTGACCCTTTGTTTAGCAGTCAGTCCTGTTGCAACCGCCTACTCCCTGACAATCTCACCGCGAGAATCAGTGAAAATCACCAATCCCGGGCCTTGGCGTTCAGGTCCTCCAGAAGGAGAACCTGCCGTGACACCAGTGTTCCTACCACTGTGGCCAAGAGGTCCATAAAGACCTCCAGCTCCACAGCGGTTTTATTTGGGGAGAAATAAGTGCCGACGAGCACATACACATATTTTCAGAGAGGAAGGGCATAACGGGTTCTCCCGTTTAAAATTCAGAGTAGCCCGACTGGGGCAGTACCTCCAGCTTACAGAAGATCGCAGCCAAATTACGCTGCTTCAATGTGGTGTAGTGTTCCTGCGGTGAGTAAGGTCGCCAGAGCTCCATAAGGAATCGCTGTGCTGGCAGTGTTTGGGGACCAGCGGTGTCGCACCACCGTTGTGTTCTGCAGGCGCGGTGTTTTGTTGCGGCGGTCAGAGAGACCCGGTGAAACAGCTGCCCGCTGGCTGCCCTCAGGTTGTAGGGGTCCCGAGCCCAGGGATCACTTCATCTCCGCCCTGGGAGGCTGACCCACCGCCTCCCGCATAATCCATGGTATAGTTGGTCGTGCCGGAGGAGGAGACCGGAGTGGACCCGGCTGACTGTATCATGGGGGGACCGGGGGGCCTTCCGGCTGCCGCACCAACAAACCACATCACCTGTCCAGCACTCTCGGCTAAGAACACTGCACTTTGTCCCTCTCACTGCTGGCACAGCGATTCCTCTTAATCTCTTATCAATATCTTTTTGTAATGCCTCGGAAAAAGAAAAGGAAGTTCTTCAGCGGCCTCCACGTCCACACTTTCAGTGGACTTTTGTAACTTCAGGGAACTTCACGCTAATGTCAATGCAGTACACCAACACCTTGAGACTGCACAGCCGACCCTGCTTTTTCTAATGAAGACGCAAATATCCTGCCCTGATGATACATCGTATTTACACTACCCCGGGTACAAACTGGACCACAATTTTGTGCGCCGCGCCGGGGTATGTATGTACGTTAGGGAGGAAATTTGCTGTCGCCGTCTCCAAGGCCTAGAAGACCGGGACCTGTCGATTTTTAGGGCGCGCGTAGATCACGGTTGCCACACCAAAGTTTACGCGTGCCTTTACAGGTCCCACAGCGGTGACGCGGACACAATCCGGTTATTTGAGCACCTGCAATTGACGACTGACATAGTACTGGAGCAGTACCCCTCCGCGGAGTATTAGGAGAGTTCAACGCTCACCTCGTTGAGTGGCTTAGTTCTCGGTCCACTGAGTTCGCGGGGAGGACTGCTCACGACTTTGCCCTGGCCTATGGCTTCTCACAACTGGTTGTTTCTCCTACAAGAATCCCAGATATTGAGAACCATACTAGTTCCTTACTGGACCTTCTGCTGACTACGCGGCCGGACAACTATGCAGTGACAGTGGATTCGCCACTTGGGTCATCGGACCACTAGTCTAGTCTTCGCTTCTACACAAAGCATCCTCAGGGGGTCTTGACTCTACGAGCGCACGATCTAGAATTTGTCGCTGTCTTATTCTCGATCGTGCGCTCGTAGAGTCAAGACCTCCTGAGGATTCTTCGTGTAGAAGCGAAACGCGTCGAAAACTCTTCCGGTTTGGCTGCGTGGCGTTTGTGACGTCACGTCGGCTTAGCAGGAAAATTAGGCGGAATAAATAAAAATTTGTAATTAATAAAAATGGATTCCCGCAAAGTAACGCCTGAATCTATTTACTATCGAGAGTACACTAACTTGTGTCTCCGATTGGGGTCGACTAAACCAAGTCCATTTCAACCCCACGAAGACTCAAACCTGCGCGTTCACCGCTAAGAAAACCCCATGGTCTTGTGGCTCCACAATTCCAGAACACTTTCCTAAGCTTCAGTCAAAGCATCGGGATCCTTGGCGTCGACATTTCCAGCGACGTTTTGTTCCGAAGTCACGTGGAAGACAAGGTGAAGCTGGCTTCCAAAAAGCTTGGAGTGCTGAACAGAGCGAGGCAGTACTTCACATCGGGGCAAAGGCTGCAACTTTATAAGTCGCAGGTCCGGCCTCATATGAAGTACTGCTGTCATCTGTTGGCAGGAGCACCTGGATACCAGCTTGGGCCTTTAGACTCGGTTCGGCGACGTGCCATAAGAATTGTTGACGATCCCGAGCTCACAAGCGGTTTAGAACCCCTTAGTCTGAGAAGAGACTTTGCCTCCTTATGTGTGTTCTACCGCTTGTACAACGGAGAGTGTTCTAAGGAATTATTCGATTTGATGCCCACGGCTACCTTCCACCATCGCAACTCTCGCCATCGACGGGGAATCCAACCCCACACTTTCAAACCAGAGTTGTTACGTACTGTGCGGGCTCAAAGGAGCTTCCTTCCTCGGACGCTCAGATTGTGGAACGAGCTCCCCGCCGTGGATTTCCCGATGGAGTTCTTCAAAAAAGGCGTGAAGAGATTTCTTCGGGGTCGGCAACGCGCGAGTGATACCCCTGGTGTTGCAAGCGTCCATAGGCTACGGTAACTGCTTACCATCAGGCGGGGCTTATGATTATTTGCCAACTTTGTCGTAAGAATAAAAAAAAAAGATAGAACACGGAATATTTATCACGCGCCTCTATAAAGAAGCCATATTAAGCATTCAAGAAGTGGCACATGATTCTGAGGAATACAATGCATTTAGCAATTATTTTTTTAACACAGTGGTTGGGAATTTATACCGAGAATGTCTTTACTTGCTATAAAGAAAACTTTAGAACAAATAACCCTGTCGAAGGGTGGCATGGGCGGCTAAATAAAAGATTTTCCATAAAACCACCATTGTATCTTTTTATTCAATTATTTATGAAACAATCACGCTTTCAAGATCTGAAGCTAAAACAGGAACAAGTTTATTGCAAAGGGAAGCTGCGTGATTCAAATTTGATGGAAAAAAAAAAATAGAGAAAATTGTTACAGCTGCATTGACCAACGACATCAGCGTAACTGATTGCTTAAAACGGTTAAGCGAAGTAAAATTTATATTAAAATCTAAATAAATTATTTCGGTTCCAATTATTATTTTGTTTACATCTGTACTTCTGTCCAGTAGCGAATCTGCCGAATTACGAATCTGTCCAATCGAGAATCTGTCGAGTAGCGAATCTGCCGAATTACGAATCTGTCCAATCCAGAATCTGCCCAACACCGAACAAAGGACGAAAGGTGGCAACTTGAAAATCCGAAAAGAGCACGTCAATATGCAAACTTAAATTCCACAGTAACACTAATATTTAATAGATATCCCCATGTTTTAACACCAAATCTTAACTATCAGTGATAAAATACTTAAGAATTACAGCCCAATGTGTAATTCTTAGGTCCACAGAACCGCAAACACTTCAATTTAGCGTCAGAATACTTGGACAAGGTGGATAAGTCTTGAATCTACCATCTGCTTAGTTTGATGTGATGTTGACATCGCAACAGCTTAAAACGACTTTTCAAAGTTACTGTGTGTTAGCGTCAAAGACATTTTGAGCGTTAATACGAGTATAACCTGAATAATAAAATAGCATAGCTTTGGTACCTACCATGGATGGTAATTGATCGGTATGAATGGCCAGCGGATGCGTCAGTCACGGGGATAGAGACCTTGAATTAGTACCCGCGTCGAATTCACAACAGGTGATCGCGCAATCGCAAATGTGTTAAAAATTTATGGGGGCTATCCAACTAAATACTTCAACCTATTTCACATAAACTAACCGCTGCCAAAATACCAAAAAAGTACATTTCAAAAGACTGATGTGTAAGTATCGATATTTATTGTGATTAGGTGTAATATGCACTATACTGTGCAGTTTATTATTCAACTAGGTAAAAATAAAATAGTGATTTGCTAAGTTTGTACTATATAACGATAGGTATACAACAGTAAAATTTTCTTTTCTCAAATACCAAATTTTTAATCAATAATTCTTATATACGATTTAAGAATGTCATATTAAAACAGTAGTAAGTAGTCTTTGTATTAAAACAGTTATACTAGAAATTTTGGACCATGCAAGTTTGATTTTAATTCCTAAGAGAACCCTAAACCTCAGTTAAAAGAACAACTTTGTACTATAATCCCTTAAAATTATGAGAAGGTAAATAAATAGTTTTAGTGCAACTGAATTATTTGAGCAATAATCAAAAGATAAATTAACTGTATTGACGTCAACATGACGTCAACCATAATGTTTTTATCTAACCCTGTCGGAAAATCGATGACAAAAAATTATATTTTTTCCCTCAATGTATATTGAATAACTTAAATAAATTAATCAAACAAATTTCCTCAATGTAACGCCTCAACGAGTCTGCTTTCTTAGACTTTGATAATTTAAAAAGAAACTGATATCAATTATTTTTATTTATTATATATATATATATATATATAGTCGAATCAATTTAGGCGTCTACGACGCACTTATGAGGGTCAATAGCAAAATTGATATTGAATTATTCTACTACCACATTCAGCAACCAAGTCCTATATAGCTTCTGATAGAAGAACGGTTAAGAAACTAGAAGCTCTTCTTTTAAAACGTCTTCCGAAACGTTTTGTAATATTTTTTTCAAATAAATCCAATATTTGCCTATAATACATAAGACAAGTGACAGGGTGGTAGCTTGGCAGAGCAAGCTTTTTTATCGTTTAGATAATCACAAACTGTATAATATATATATGGTTTTCCTAGTAAAAATGTTACGTGCTACTTCAATAGGAACTTCATTATATTATAACACTATGGCAGACTTTTTGTATATCTCTGCTAATCAAAAACCTGGCACCGCTATTTTATTTTTATTACTAGTATTTTTCTATTATTACTAGTATAAATTTGGGATTATTGCTGTTTCATTTATATTGACTTAATTTTTTTCGAGCATAAATAATATTTAATACATAGACTCCGTAATAACAAAATATTTAAAAATATCTACAGACATTCGCTAGGATCCATTTCTATAGCATCAATAGCACGATTTGTAAGATAAATATTGTTTCTATCTCAGTTGCTGCTCCCTACCACAATACACCATACGATATAATACTGTGGAAGGACGCTGTGATCACGCCGTAGCTTATCGGTTAAAACTGTCTTATATTACGACCCACATATGCAGGAGAAACCTTACTCCCTGATCATGTATATGGGTATCCCACTGTAAAGTTGAATCCCTTTTGATTCTCATAAAGACTGTTGCTTAGTCAATCGAGAACTTATCAAGGCCAAGCTATGTTTGGTTGAACATAACTAATGCTTGGTAAAGAAATCTTTGACCATTTCGTCTTTTTCGAAATGTAGAGAATATTATTAGCGGCGAACTATTTAAAGATAATAGAGAATCATTTAATTAAATTAGGCCTGGAATTTGAATAATTAGATAAGGAACATCAGACTGTCAAAATGTTAACTAACCGAATTTAAAACAAATAAGCTTTTCCGTTCAACAACCAACATTCGTTCTTTTTTAATTGGTTGTGTATTCTTACATATATTCTTAGGAATGATAGCTATCTAATGATTATAAAACTGGGCCTTTTTTATCTTTGCCATGTAAGGCAAATCATTATTATACGCTATAAACAGAAAAGGTCCCAATATGTATCCTTGTGGAACCCCTATTTCAACCAGTCCCGGGAGATGTATCGTCATCTGTAGCTTGTCTGACAGATGTGACTCTGATAAGATTCCGTTTTTTCACGAATACTGTAGTGTAACTTTACGGATCAGAGTGTGGTGCTCTATACATAAAAAATATCACAATCAGGCCTATGGCATCATGTGAACTCTCCCAGACTTCAAGTACATGTGACATGATTTTTAGTACTTAGGTAGGTAAGTTGCTTTTGAACTTTGAAGATTATATTTATGATGACACAAATAGCAAAAGGACAAAGACACACAAGTATTTTATTAATTTTTGCTATACGACCATACACTTAGAATACCTAATGCTTTTCTATAATCATTTGTTATAGGCCACTTAGTATAAATAAGAGCACAACAGTTTAATTACCAAACAAGCCTTTCAACTTGCTTAAGCATTCCCAGAAACATGTAGAGATGATGCTCGTGAATCTAACAAGGTTAACCGGATTACTTTAGTTACATAAATGTCACTTACTTAACTTACCGTGACTTAGTTATGTTATAATTTTCATTCATTCCAAAAGTTCTATTTAATTATCAAAGAGATGATGTAGTTAACGAGGCAGTGCGTTGCATTGAGATGTAGAAGTGAATATAAAGGCAATGAAGACCTCGAACTGTTTAGTCTGTGTTCGCGACCCCGCTCGACCAGTTTGCAGTCGTAGGCGGCGACCGACCACGCTTCACTTGAACATTCACAACACACTACCGTAAGTTGACGCAGTTTAAATAGTTGGTTAATAACCTTATAGTGCATGTTTACTTATAGTACTAACTGATTTATATTGCACTTTTAAACAAATTTTTCATATTGTCATCATTTCCATTGAACAAAGAGGTGATATATATTAAAATTGAAATCTGGACAGCTTTACACTCGAGCTTTCTAAACAAAATTCAAAAGTGAAATTTGAAAAAGCTTGAACAAACACAGTTCCAAAATCTAAACTGTATATAATGTAGGCTTGGGTTCTATAAAATGTAGTAACGTTTACCATTTTTCAAAAGTGGTATGTACTCATTAATCTAATTATGCAAAATGAGGTGAACTTCATTCTAAAGGAAACTTTTCCACTGACTGCTCTGCATTTTGTGGGTTCTTGTTTCGATGGAGGCGTTAAAAGTTTACATTGACAACAGAAAAACACTATCATATCATAATAAAAAAAAATGTCTACAATCGCATGTTTTAGGAAATCATTCATGACATTCGTTAGAGCCATCTCCGAGATCTAAGATATTGATCAATATTTATAAATACAAGAATTGTTCGTTAGAGTTATGAAATAGATTTGGATGAACTTGGGATTGTTAACGTTTTCAATAAATAAAGTAAGCGCATCTAGCTTTGTATTTTGTTTGGTTTGAACTTCACTGGAAACCAGTTTTATTGTAGTTTGTGGTAGATTATTATAAAAATATGACAATAATATTTATGAAGTGTTTTAACCCTACAATTCTGTATAGTCAACACCTACTTACCTATCATCTGTTTATAATGTGGAAGCAACACAATCTATTCTAATATTGTGTTATTGGTCACTTTATTGCAGCAATTTGTTTATTAAGTAGGTAAGCATCTGACTATTAATATTTGTTTTTTGTTGTAAACCCAAATCATATTCATATATTCTGCTTAAAACATAAAAACTCCACCACTTTTTCATTCATAAGTATTCTATTTCAATAACTAGATGACCATCTAAATAATTCATGAAGAGAAGTTTTAGCTATACGAGTGTACATTTGGGTATAAACGAAACATTTGTGTTGACAATTTTAGTAATCAATCGTAAAATTGTCAAAGCCGGATTTTCATTGTCAATAATTTTTCATTGCCACAAATACTTTCCAACTGCATGACTTGCTCGATCGATAAATAATCGATTATAGTAAAGCGAATCGCCGCTGCTAGTCAGCCTTGGACATTTACCGTAAAAACTAGCCAGCCACATTCCCTTCCACTTCTTTCACGCGACTTTGGTCCTTCACTCATGAATCGGAAGTACCAACGTGTTATAATTTTAGTTGAGGTCTCGGTATATTGTTATTGTTACATTTAATAAGTACATGTTTTGAAGTCACTGCGAATACGAATTTTGCTGATGGTTATGTTTGTAAGCAGTATATAGAATAAATTTGCGTATTCATTTTTCGTGTCGCTTTCTTTCTGTGACATGTTGGCAAAACCGTTATCATTGAATACAAAATAAACACAAAACCGGTATGAAGGCTTGCTTTATATGAAGGTCTAGTAGTAAGGTTAAGTAGGAAGTAAAAGAATGTAGTTTTTAATGAGGATCTCCGTTGTATCAGTATTTCAATCTCTGGGGCAGTTTGGTTCGTCTATAAGTTGGTAAAATTGACAAGAAAATATATAATAAATAAAAATATAGTTTAGGACTCTGTAATGTCTATTACTCAACGTTGGATCCTAAATATGATAAGATTTGTCAACAGTTATGTTACCTATACACAATAAATATCACAATATATAATTTAGTAATGGAATAAATCGACCAGACAAGATGTCTATTAGGTCATCCGCGATAGCAATCAGCAATGTTTTTGAAACAACGCATAAAAATATGTACACTATATTGAACTGGATTTAATGCGTTATGCATGTTTCATTACACTGCAATAATTGCAAAAAGCTAATAAGCAACAGTAGTTAAAGTACCTCATAACCTATTCGTAATTAATTCATGAAAAAGTTTATGATTCACCAGATTTCATTCATGGTATATTTACCAGAATGATTGAGGCTTAGTCACAAGTTTAATTAAAATTTTAATGCTCACTGAGCAGTAGAAACACAATGATAGGTATGTCTCCATGTCTACAGCAAAGATGATCCCCTTATTCGGGGTTACGTAAGAATGTCACAGTTCTCATGCATCCGAATACATAACAAGCCTGATCTACGAAGATAAGGAAGACTTGTTGATACACCCAGATAGCAGTTTCTCAATAATAAGATCTCAAGTCATCCGCAAAAACGTGAGTTAGCAATCATTGTGGAGTACTAGAGATGCCCTGCTTCACAATACTGTCATTATCAACTTACAACATCGGGTAGCAATGAATACCTGACAATTATTTTTAATATCTTTTCAAAAAGTTTAAGATTATCTGAAAGCGTGATTTCTAAGTTTGATATCATTGTTACAGTTATAATATGAGGGCAATCAGTTTCATAATTGCTCTGACAATAGCGTCAGTATGCAAAGCGGCTACACCCCAGCTACGGTTTGCGTGGAAAGAAGTCGACTATGTATGGAACACGGCGGCTGATCGGGAAAATGCAATTAAAGAAGAACGATTCGTCCCGTTAAATAATCTGCCTCTGGGTTTAGCTCGTTGGAAGAACAAACTATTCGTGACCGTGCCAAGATGGAAGAACGGCGTGGCTTCTTCATTGAATTACGTCGATATCGATGGACCTCAAGACCAACCTTTGAAACCATACCCATCGTTCGAAGATAACTACATACCTGACACAGCGAAGGCACTGCCGACAAACAGCTCTATTATTTCAGTGTTCCGAGTATTCGTCGATGCTTGTGATAGATTATGGGTTATGGATACCGGACTTGCTGATATTCTGGGTAAGGTTGCAACTGTTGTTGCAATTGTTGCAATAATTATTTCATTTTAATACCTTCAAATAGTAGTTTGCGATCGTTACACATATTGGAAGTATGTAGTATTTCAATAAGAGATGAGATTAATATCTTCTTGTAATGTGAGTGTGACAATAGTTTAACTATATTATAGATCGTTATACTTATTAGATACTGATTATTGGAACTAAAGCTTATATATTATTATTAGTAATTTGACTTAATATGCTCATAGAAAACAACATGCATGGACTTTACCCCGAAAAGACCCATACTTTTGCGCATCGCTACGTGGAGAGGAAATATTGTACATAACTCCAATTTTTCCTCTCGCTATAATTTGATAAAGAACTATTCTTGTTTCGAAATATTATTACACTTTGACCAGTTCAGATGTTTTGTTAAGGTGTATCAAAGCAAACAGATAACATGCCTGCCTGCACGCCCAAAACAGATACACACTTCTGAATACATACCTGAATACTATGCAAGGTATACTGGATTGCGTTCGGAATCTGGTACATGAGATCGGATGTATCTCCAGTGCCTGAAATTTCACTATATATTTTCTCTTTCCGTCTGTCAACAACTACACATGTAGTGTCTGAATTAATGAGTTCCGATGCCGAAATACAGTCTGATTATTACTAAATTTAGGAAACGTGCGAAATTTACGTACTTTATAGCCATTTACGTAGTGGAGGAATGCAAAAGATTAATAGTTTTTACAACCAATTTTTACACCTCAACGGAAGACCAACGCTGGTTGTTAACGATCAGCAATATGTTGAGTTGGAGCCGATTTGTGGCGGCGGGCTGCAAAAATCATTTTCTTTTATCCAATATTTATTGTTTGTGTTTTTTGTGTCTTGGTGTAAGAAATGTTTTTTTGTTAGTTTTCTGCCATAAATAAAGCCTTATTCTATATTCTATTCTATTCTACATAACATATTAAAAGTAAGATAAATCTCGAATAATAGGTTTTTGCACAAGGGACGAAAGGAATCAGTTTCCACACGAGGTACCTAGACTATAGTCCTATAGTCAGAGTAGGAATTGATAACTTTCACTCGTGTTAAGCACTCTACTTTTCACTACAAATACAAGGGAAAAAATATTTTTTTGTAATTTTTTTTATAATAATAACGAGTACCTATTTAAAATTATAGTACAAGTAGGAATTGACGACTTACATCCGTATTAAACACTCTACATTTCATTTAAAATATCAGGAAAGTAAAATATTGCAGTTTTTATATAATATTTACTGAAAATGATAACATGAGTAGAAGCTACATATATGTAAAATTAATTGAGGAGCTAGAACAATTTGTGAAACTTATGTAACTTTTTTGTTTGATTTTTTTATAAGTACCTTTAGTTACTACTCCGCGAAATTATTTAGTCTTTTTTAAATTTAAATTCAATTCTGCAAGAACAGAAATAGTGACTAAAATTTTCATATAACATAGCGTATAGACTAACTTGAAAAGGTCACTTTAATTCTGTTACAAACTAGTTCTTGTAGCCTTTACATGCACACAAACATAGTTGTTATTTTTTTATTACAGCTGCGTATTTTACTTAGACAACTTAGACATAAAATTTTGTTTACAAAAATGGTATGGTTACAAGACAATCGGATTCAAAAAACTCATAGTAAATGCTTCCTTCTCTAGAACCGCTAGAGAAGGAAGCATTTACTATGAGTTTTTCCCGCCCTTAAGTGGGAAGCAGTGTGTTCCACCCGTTACTCGGATCAAACAAACACTACTTTCCGAGTATGAGAAATGAAAAATACTAATACTAACGGGAGTTTTCTAATGATAATTATAGTTTTGAAAACAAACATGACAATGGTGTCGATTCTGGAGTGCATTCTCTTAATATAAAATTACTATGCTTGCATTAGTAAAAATAAGCTTATAAAAACCAGCTTCGTGCCAGTCCGTCCTCGCTCAATTGGGGTACCGCATCGCGACCAACCGTAAAGAACTACTTTGTTCACAGCTTATAAACTATATAATTTATGAATTCAGTATTTGTTGTTAAAACAGAGTAAAGTAACATAATATAACTAAAAAAAAAACCTTAAAATTAAAAATTTAAATACCTAAAAATTTATCATTCTAACTAGTTTAGTTTTTGAGAAGTGGTCTAAAACATCAATATTACAGCCACCCATTTTGTTTTGTTATGAATGAAATATACAGTAAGTATAATTTATAACATCAAAACAAAATTAATATAAGTCTGCTTCATACTAGTAAAGTTAGTTCCAAAAGTTTATACATTCCTTGGGCTCTTTCGGTTGGTACCTAAATTAAAATAAAAAGCTTATTATGCATGAAGTAGTAAATGTAAAAAAGTAGGTCAAACTACGAGTACAAAGTTTGATTTTCCGTAACATTGTGAAATTGAGAAAAGCGTGTCAATAATTAGGTCAAAAGATCTAAAAGATTATTCTCGATTTATAGTACTAAAAAAAATCATTATTTTAACATAACATTTATTCATTATTTTAGCGATAAAATTATCATTTAATGTTTTGTATTGAGTTATGATTACCGGTTATTATCAATAAAATGGTGACGCAAATTTAAAACAAATCGTACAATTCAAGATCGTACAAGGAAAAATTATACATAATTTATTTAGCAAAAAACTCAAGACAATGGTTTTTGGATAGGTTGATAACTTATTTTCTCTGATAGACCTGTAATTAGTAAACCTATTGTTTTGAGCGTTGACGTCATATTTGAAAAAGGTAAATATAATAACAACAGATTGACAAATTATAATTAAATACTTATAAACAAGTTGGGCACGCTTTGCAAAGCTATTATTATGGAATATCTAAGGCAAAACTAGACTTTAGATACCTAAGTTGTATGCATTTTATGACTCAATAAAGGTCAAGATAACCTTCTAGAAATAAACATCGATTACTACATGACAATTATGTACTTACAACATTAATGTGATGTAATGTTGTCTTAGGTTTTCGCGATTATTACACATAGTAATTAAACAACTTTAAACGGTGTAAATCGCGTATAGTTTTAAAGTGATCGTAGTCACCCCGTGACCACGATCACTGCAAAGTGTTTGAAACGTCGGGACAATAATAATGATAACTATACGCGATTTAAACCGTTTAAAGTTGTTTAATTACTATTAATGTGATGTGCTTACAATATTTGTTTTACTACAGGGTCACCGAACCAAGTTGCTGGACCATCTATTGCAATTTTCGACTTGAACACTGACAAACTGTTACACCGTTATTATTTCAAAGTGGCGGATATGAAAGAAGATTCTTTCTTCGCTAATATTGTGAGTAACTTATTTATCTTAATATTATACCAGATAAATAGACCTTGTGACAAAACTATATCACCGTAAACGTACTGTTTATAGTGAAATATAATTTTATTATGAACGAGACCGGCTTTGAAACTTGATAAATGTAATGTCACCAGGAAGCATCCTTATGCTAGATGCGGGATAATAGGATGGCTATATATTTAAAATACATATGAATGTGAGATATTGTTCAGTCACATGCGATGGCAATTTAATTCTGTTTCATACATTTCTTTCATATTCAAGATTTTTTTAGTTTTTTCTTGGTAGGATTTCCTTTTTTTTGTTTTTATTGACGGAACAAGTTCAAGCCACCTGATGTTAAGCGGACGAGGTTCCTATAACATCAGGTGCCTATAACAGATGCATCATTTCATCACAAGTCACGAATTGCACTGCGCCCGACACTTAGAGACAAAGTAGTCATGTGCCGGTAATTTCACTGGCTCTCGAGGACAGCTGCCGGAACACACCGTTAGGTGCTTGGCGACTGCTTTTCTACTTGAAGGTGGTCGCTAGCCAGGCGGGCATTCGCAAAATGCCCTTCTACCATACAATGAAGCTCAAGCCCGCGGCGGGATTCAAACCATGGACCAGCTGCGCGGCAGTCCATAGCCAATGCTACTGAGCCATCACTGCTTCGAACTATACATATATTATATTTAAAAGAATTTAGGATGCTCGCTTATTCTTCATAAACCATGACTTTATTACGTATTTCAGATCGTAGACGTAGATAAAGACACGTGTGACAACGCTTTCGCTTACGTCCCCGACTTGGGCGGTTACGGGGTTGTAGTATACAGCCTGAAGCAGGATGACTCCTGGCGTGTAGACCATCACTACTTCCACTTCGAACCACTGGCTGGCTCTTACAACGTTTCTGGTATTAAGTTCCATTGGACTGATGGTGTGTTTGGACTTGCGCTGTCGGAACCAAGGGAGAATGGGTAAGTGCAAAAGCGTTGAATTACTCTAGACACCTGTGGTCGATTTGAATCAAAAAATCTGTGGGTTAGAATCATTATGTTTAAAACATCATGACTGCTTGTGTATGGCTCATCACTTCTTCCACTTCGAACCCTTGCATGGCTCTTACAACGTGTTTAGCATTAATTTCTACAATGTGCTCTGGGCATTTGGATTTCCTTAGGTGGATAGGGCGATATGCTCGGTGTAAGTCACCTTATAGTACGACTATATCTACGGTCAACGTCCTCTGATTCCTAGCACATGACCCATTGCAGCACAGATAACGCAAACCTGTGGCTGACTACTACAATGCCACATACTGTATATGCAGACCGAGATGTGCTACAGCTACTTATGAATAATTAAATTGTTAGACTCGTTTCAACTTAAAACAGAATTCTGACTCGTGTTCCCGTTACATTTGCTCTTGTGAACCATTTGCGTTTATTTCGTTTAGACCCAATCCATCCAGCATATGATTATTTAAGTTCGTAAAGGCATCTAAGTTGTGAACGAGAGAGAAGGTTCTTGTGAAATGTCGAGGTTGACATATGAATCCATACGAAGTATTAATGACAATTTAATCAATAAAATGTCACTTACCCACAGTACAGTTATACGACATGTAATTTTAAATTGTTGTTTTGCAAACATAAAAGCTGCGGCAGCGTGAAGTTCAAGTACGAGTACATACTATATATCCATATTGATTGGAGTGAACGGATCACACAGGCTTATGCTTGTGAAATTACGTATCTGATACACCTGAGGCTTGAGGTCATGCGATTGCGCCTTGTGCATAGTAAAATTGTCGCTAACTCTACAAACCGCAAAGAGGTAGTCTGCCAACAGTGAATATTTTGTAAAAGCGAGCTTATAGATTATGCCGTGTGATAAAACTTAATAATCTATTTTGAACATGTTAAAGTCCCATCAAATATATTGGTTATATGGTTATTGTAAGTAATAATCAAACAAAAGGCACTTGAGCGCAAATTTTGCTTTTAAGAAAAATAATTGATGGAAAATAGGTACCTTAAACACATTTTCAACACGTTTGACTCTTGATATTTTCCTTGTTTCAACTAACCATGATACATTTGCAAATTATTGGAGTAAATATTTTTTTGTTCCGGGCGGGGATCTGGTCTGGATTAAAAAATTGGCTGAATGGAATAGGCATCCGGCGCGAAATCGGAGGACGCGAGATCGATTCCGTCTGGAACAAAAAATGTTGCACTCCAATAACTTGTAAATGTGATTATTAATTACAAGCACGCGATAGTGCTTGTAATTAATAATCATATTTAGAAATAACCATGATACCTTTTTTAAATAGGTACGAAACTTTTTAGTATAGGTATAGGTATGCCACATACATTTTTTTTTATGGTTGATAGGTTAGCCTTTGACCACTATCTCACCTGATGGTATGTGTGTCAACGTCCTCGGAACGTCGGAATATGTGATGATGCGGTCGAAGATGTTGTTCAGGCTAACCTAGTACTACTGGCTCTCAAGGACAGCTGCCGGAACACACCGTATATGCAGGATATGCTTTTTACGATATTTTCATCATTACCGTAATCGTCAATTCGTATTATCATATGTATTATTAAGCTTCAACAATCAATCTTCGACATTGACCTCAATACAAATAAAGCTTGCAATGAGCTGAGGTCACACGATCGTAGGAACAAGATTTAAAGTTAAGGTATATTCATTGTTTGCCCGAGTTAGTTCAAATGCATGACTGTTCTTGTCACAGATTCCGGACAATGTTTTTCCACGCGTTCTCAAGCACCAAGGAGTTCTGTGTGTCGACCGAGCTCCTGCGCAACTACACACACATCGATAAGGATGAGGCATTCCACGATTTCAAGGTTTGAATATAAACAACAATTTCATATCTATTCATAGAATCGATATTAATTTTAATAAGCGGTATTTTGAATTCGTATGTATTTTAGCCATATGTTTTGCATTATCAGGTAAAGTTATTTTAGTTATGTGTTACGGTTTCAGAGAATATAAAAAAAAATCATTTACTGTGATTACTTAAATAAATATAATGTGTCGCAGATCGTAATGTAGCTAAAATAAATTTGACAAGATAATTAATAATAATCAGTTACTTATTAATATCATAAGATTCATAAGTCATTATATTATATTTTGTAAGTACGTAGGGTACGTATACGTACGTTAGGAAGTAGACTTGCATTAGCATTTGCTCGGACATATTATTGGGCTGTGCGAACTTTTTAACAGTTAGAGGCACAATAGAGGTATATTTAATCAGAATTCATCAGAAGCCATCTTGACAGTGTGTTTTCATAAATATCAATACAAAATAGTGGACCATGTGCGTGTTTCCGAAACAAAGTCTTATGTATGAGTATATGTTGCATGTTTTGAAAAACACTTCGCATTGGACTCTGCTAAGGCACAGACTAAGGGTAGGTAGTATGCATAAGTGTACCTACTTAGGTACCTATGTTTTATACTAATCACGTATTACTAGTAGTACTTCGTCTGAAATATGTTCTTCTGTGAATGTCAACTAGCCTTCTTTTGAAGATAATATAATATTATGAAAAATATGTTCTGTTTTTGCAAAATTTTCTATAATTGATTGAGATTGGATTTTGAGAGCTAACTCTGTGACAAATTGAGGGCCTATATTTTTGACAGTCAAAGACTTTTAAATACATATTTGATCTCCGTGAAATTTATAGACAAGGGACATATGTAATTTACAAAAGATAGGTGTATAATAACACTAAATATTATAGTTAAATGCGAAAGTTTGCGAGTGTGAGTATTACTTGTGAGCTGACCTAATTTATATGAATTTTGGAATAAAGATTGTTAAAGATAAAGATAATATTATTGTTGACACATGAGTAATTTTACACTTTCATGCAATTTTTTGGTACATAATAAATAAGCGTTCATCATGTTTTGCCTATGAAGGCGTACAATATGGAGAGATGAGACCATATCTTAATTACAAACTTAAAATAAAATACTAAATTCATTTAAATAAAAACATTACAAATATTGCAGTGGTTATACAGTTAAAAATTAATCATTATTCAATATAAATATGTCACGCAAAATGATTAATAATTAATCTGGATATACACAAGATACGTTTCATAAAGATCATCATTTTTCCCCATTGCTTAAGTGTGTGAATCTGCGGGCCACACATAGTGCATTATAATTTTATTACAGTTCCTGATGGGGATGATTTTCGAAGAGTACAAGAATGAGATAGACTACCTTAACTACGTTATGTTTAAACTGTTCTTGTATGCAACTAGCAACTATCGTTACTGGAAGAAATCCTAGGTTGATATTGAGTTTCAGGTCAACAAATCTTTTGTTAACGTTGCTGTAAAAGTCGAAAAATATAGTGAGTAAGGTAGTGCAGTAAATAAACAGTATCGCCAAACGGTATATTCGTTTAAGGTCACACAAGTTTACCCACCGACCTCGACGCGCTCAGACGATGAACGGAAAATGTATATGTGGATATATCTGAAGTCATACCACTTCCGAAACATACTTCACCGTTGTTTAAACGCCTGAAATGGATATACATACATCATATCTGTATATAATACTCATTTCTGGCTTAGCAAATTTATTATAGATTTTGAAGTTTGCTTAGCTGTTTTTAACTCATCAGCAAAGTTAAGCAACGTCCGCCGTGGTCATGAGTTGGCTAGGGACATTACTACTGAGCGATTCCGTGCTTCGGAGGGCACGTTAAGCCGTCGCTCCCGTTTGTTGTCTTAGGATGGCAGTCGTTATAGCATGGTGGCAGGGCATTTTGCGAATGCTCGCCCGGCTAGCTACCACCCTCAAGTAGAAAATCTGTCGCCAAGCACCTAACGGTGTGTTCCGGCAGCTGTCCTTGAGAATTCTAGGTTAGCCTGTATAACAACTTCGGCCACATAATCACTTACCATCAGGTGAGATCAGGGTCAAAAGAGAACCTACCATGCATAAAAAAAGTGTGTAGGTACATATTATCTAGTTATTACATATTAAAGTTTTAATTTTTCAGTAGTTACTTTTATTAAAAGCATTACTTTACGTCATCATAAACTTGGACGTAAAAAATAGGTACATGGTCAGCATGTCTAATTTTTGTCACTTATCCTTTTTTATTTATTTCACAGCTCCTGGGTGACAGGGGACAACGCACCCAAGCTTCGGCCAGCGCTTACGATGAGAATGCTCATGTATTGTTTTACACACAGGTAACATTTTACATAATATTATGTATGCATAGACTTACAAGCCTAGTGTGAAAAGTGAGCCAAAGTGAGAGCATAAACACATAGACGGGAATAAATAAGAAATAGATTCTGATAAACAGTACTGTCACGTGACTAAATACACCCACCTCTTCTTGCAAACTAAAGTTTGATTTGCAATCGCATTACTGGAACGTCAATTAGAACATCAAATTTTCTTACTTTTGCGTTGAAATTCTTCGCAAAGGTATAAAGTAGTTCTACTGCTACTAAAGCAGAAGAACTCTTTGTTCGTATAAGTTCGTCCGGAAAAGTACTTCCATCATACGTATTTCTAACGCCATACAGTAGGTACTGTTCGCATTACTGTGTTTCGGTTCGAAGGGTATGGATACTCGTGAAATTACAGAAACATGAGTCTTAACAATTTTATGTCTCAGGGTGATAGGCGCAGTGAATTTCGTCACTTGTGACACGAACTGCATCTGATATATGCAGAGGTTACATACCGCTTACGACCAGGTGGGCATTGTGCTTGTTCCATCACGATAGCATAAAAAAAGTCACAGTAACTTCTAATTTATATCTATATGACTGTACTTCACTGTACTATATTTGCTTACACTCATGGTGTACTGCACGCTCGAACGGTTCAATAATCCACCATTTTAACAAATCAATATTTTTAACAATAAACATTATAGAAAATAATCTTAAAAACTGAAATTCAACATCTGTTTTTTTACGTGATGAGTGGCAAACTAGCATACGACCCGCACGATGGTAAGCGGCTACTATCACCTATACACATTACAATACCATATTTGTCAATGCGTTGCCGACCCTTAGGACTCTCTTAATCCCCTTTTAAAAGACCCCATGTGATATTTATGAGGAAAGACCGAATAAGGAAGGTCGTTCCACATTTTTACGGTATGCGCAAAAATTACCGCTTGCAACGGTCGGTGTGGGACGTCCAAGCCTGCAAAATGTGAGGATGAACATGTCGAGACGTGCGATGGTAAAATTGGTTAGGTTGAATAAGGTCAAAGAGCTCAAGAGAGCATACCCCATGGTACAATCGATAGAAATAATATACATAGATAACCGAGTTTTTTTTTTATTTCCACATAATTTAAAAATATAATCGAGCTGTTGGTTACTATAATACCAATTTGTGGTTTTTCCTTGCCGCTTGGTTTCGTGTGAGAAATTCTAGTAATTGATTTTATAAGTCGTGACCACAATTTGATCGCGTCAATTGTAAATACATTTCGACGAGATTGTTTTTTTATTGTTTTCGTACTTTTCGACCTTGATTTTGTGGTCAAACTGCTTATACCAAATAGAATAGGTGCATAAAAATGTGCTATTTAACTAGGTACATGGACCGTATTTATTTTGGCATAATAATAGGTGATCTTTTGGGTACCAATTACCGTAAACATTTAGAGGAGTAGCATACTTATGATATAAGTTGATTGTATTAAACAGCATATAAAAATAAATCATTAAAATAACTGTGTGGAACCTATGATCAAAACATATTGAATATATTTAGAAAGGAACATTTATGTTCTAACGTTTGTTTTTTTTATAGATAATAAGGTAAGCCTTTGACCACGATCTCACCAGATGGTAACTGATGATGTCGTCGAAGGTGTTAACAGGCTTATCTAGAATTACTGGCTCTCAAGGACAACTACCGGAAAACACCGTTAAGTGCTTGGCGACAGATTTTCTACTTGAGATCGCTAGCCAGACGGGCATTCGGAAAATGCCCTTCCACCATGCGGTGAATGAAGTGCAAAAAGCTTGGCAAGGCAATAAAATGGCCTTTTTAAAATATGTAATGCTATAGCATTGACAGTTTAGTGTCTATCTGTTTCTTTAGATTGTATAAACAAGTATAAGCATCGAAGGTATTGAAAAAGAAATGGTGGTATTGTGTTACTGCATAAAAAAAACACCAGTAAAGAAAAGTAAATCTGTTAAAGAACTGAGCCAGTTTGTGGATCTATGTAGGTACTTAATTTCATACGGAAAGATTAATGTAGAAGATATTATTGTACAGGTATGCATAAAAGTTTAATGATATATTATTTTATCATTAAGCCCTACTTACAGCTGCCTTGTTTTTAATTATACATATTCTATTCATTTCATGACACATTTTTTAGATTTCAGAAAAAGGTTTATTTATGTACACCGGTACTATAAAAAAGATTAGCTTTATATATTGAAAATTTGAATCAAAAAGTACAAAGTAGTCATGAGCCCTAACCCAAATTATATCAAAATGCTTTAGAAAACATTCAGAGTACCAGTTATAATTTAGTTGCAGATATACCAGCATTAGTAGCATACAACACAGCTTATACAATTATATTGGAATAAATCTTTATAGGTGTAAAAGAAAGTGATTAAAACTTTCGCCAAAATTACCAAGCTATAGCCAAGCTTTACTGATTTCTTGTTAGCAAATTATTTTGATGAAAATAAACGTATATTGATGTTTTGATCAAATCAGGCTGGGATCAAATTGGCCTTATTGATAAATATTTCAGTGACTCCAATATTGACTACGGCGAGGCAGGTAGTTGTATTACCTAAACAGCAACGGATCCTTTGATATTGGCCGATAAAAAAGAGGAAACACAATAATAAAATTAATAAAATCCCAACCGCCCACACAACGGACTCAGAACCAACGGGGCTGTAATTTTCTTGTCAATTTGCTGGCTTCAATTTTATGTTCAATTTGTTAGCTGCCAATACTGCATACTAAACATCAAAACATGGCTTACAACATTTCTGAGGTGTACCAATATAAAGTTAGGGGCGTTGAATATTTTTATCTCAGAGGTTATATTGTGGAAAAATCAATTTGCCACGGTTAATCCAGGTAGTTCCAGGAGGTGGACGGTGGGCGATAACTGCTTTATTTCATCAGTATGTATGGTTTTATTAAAAAAAAATACCAAAAATGGAACCGACTTCAACACTGTGTGAAATAACTTGTTCAAGTCGGTACCATGATGGTTCAAAAGTACCTATTATCACAATATTTTGCGCATGGTACCGACTTCGACAAGTTATTTCACACATATGAGTGTTGAAATCGGTTCCAGATGAAGCGTTAGCTTTCAAATAAAAAAAATCAACAAAATCGGGTCACCCAGTCAAAAGATCTGAGGTGATAATCATAACAAAAAAAATAACAGGCGAATTGAGTACCTCATCCTTTTTTTGAAGTCGGTTAAGAGTAGGGTTTACAAAACACTTTTCAGTGTTGCAAAGTGTTTGAAATGTCGGGACAAAAATAATGATAAATATACGCGATTTAAACCGTTTAAAGTTGTTTAATTTCTATGTGTAAAAATCGCGAAAACCTAAGACAACAGTACGATAAAAATATATTGAGAAAAAATATTTCAGGTGAACCTTGATGGCGTGGGGTGCTGGAACTCCAACAAGCCGTACACTCCTGAAAACAACCCGTTGATCATCAACGACCCCATTCAGCTTGAGTTCCCGAATGATTTGAAGGTTAGTATATTTAGATACAGTTTTGACTCATTAATTATAAGAAAGTAATTTTCTCTAAACCCGTGGGGTGCCGGGTTAGAATTCCACTCCCCGATATCATCCCGTGGGTGTTGTAAGAGGCGACTAAGGGAAAAATACTGGAAGGTGCGCACAGCACCTTCTAAAGAACTCCCACCTTACACTGCGATCCCCAAGCCGCAAGCGTAGGAATTATGGCAAATACCCCTTTAATAGGGGAGGCTGTGTTCAGCAGTGGACGATCCGGCTATTACAGTAATTTCGTTAGCGTGTACTGGCTTTTTACATTGACTGTGGCAAGATCGCTGATCTAATTGAGATCCGAAAAGCGATATATATAGACATAAAAAAATATATATCACGAATTACGTAATAGTAACGAGATACGAACAAATTGGGTCACGTAAAGTCTTGTGTGAACGTTAAGTACAATGTTCTATTGAATTGCTTTTTTTTATTATATTAAATATATTTCTATAATAACGAGTTTTCATTGTTATTATTCACACCTTGCTGTATTTACTATATACTTTTTTGTATTGGCTTTATTCGAGAAGGTAGTGGCTAGGCTGTTGATATACGAAGTACCTATAAAATGTAAAGGTTTGGTATTGGTTGATTGTGTTGGTATGTCAAGCAAGGTTACATTTTAACCTTTTGCATGGCAATGACAAAAACAATAACACACACAGGTGTGTGGGTGCGTGTGTGTGAGTGCGCATTCCATTCCATTTCGAAGATTGTTAAGGATGTGGTCAACAAACGCTTACTAAAGCTGTTGGAAAAGGAAGAACTGCTTTCAGAACAATATAGCATTCGCAACCTTAGCTGTGGATAATTTAGTTCATTTTGTAAATATTAAATTAGACAGCGGTAAAAACGCAAGAGAGTCCTTCGACCTAACGAAAGCCTTTGATTGAATTTTTCTTCTCCGAAAAAAGCCCACACGTCGAGGTTTCTGAATACAACACAAATTAACCTCAGATATATACTTACTTCATTGTTTACAACTAAACCTTCTTACAGCAAAATAACACTAGTCTTTCGAACTAGGCGCTCTCCCGTTTTATTTTTTGACACCATGACTGTGAAATATAATTATCAGTAGAGCAGTTAGTAGGTATTCTGGGGTTCCGGGTTCAAGTCCCGCTGCAAGTCTCTATCCAACCAAAATAATCGAATAATATAACATTTTATTTTACAGGTGGATGATGAGGGCACTTTGTGGGTGCTATCAGACAAGCTTCCTCGCTTCATCTACCAAGGTCTGGACCCCAACGTGATCAACCATAGGATATTCAGCATTCCAGCGTCTGAAGCAATCGCTGGAACAGCCTGCGAATAGATTTGATCGTGGATATAAAACATATTTGAGCCAAAACGAGCCAATGATCGGAGGGTCCACGTTAGTTCTCTCATTGAAACATCCTATAAAATAATATTATAACTAATAGAGAATCGCAAATTATATGAGAGAGAGCCAAATGTTTATTTCTTTACAAATTTAACGCTGTTATAATAATTTATTTTTAGACACTTTGCATCTAGGAGAATATATTTTTCTGCTTGGTGTCTCTAGATGCGAAAAGTGTACTTACAGAAAATACCTTTGATGATAATATATTGATAGGTACTACTTATAAGTATGCCTAAAATAAACTTCAAAATGAAGTCATATATAATAATGTTGGCATAATTCGTTATCATATCATTTTGCCTCGATATTAATATGCAAATCACTATTTGAAAGTGATGAAAATGATGTAATTTGAGATAAAACAGATTGATAACGGGTAGATCATTTGATGTTGATACAACAATTAAAATAAGTTTTTAAATTGTTAGTATTTTAGTATTTATCTGCTTTTACTTCTAATTTATTAGTAAATGCTCTCTTAGTGGATTGAGCAGTATTACATTCTGCAAAGTTTAGATATACAGCTGCGCAGTTTACTTTGAAAATTATCAGTGGACATTTGTTATGGACCTGTAGATAAACTCTCAAGGGTCTCAGCTATAATAAACACGACTTGCGGTGTTTGGGACAAAATAACATTTTCTGGCTCAACAGCACCCGGTGGTCAAGTTACTACAAATACCATCGACCACCAATGAACCTAAAATCCCTGGTGGCCATACCCAAATGCAGCTATCAATATTGTTTGTTATAGTTACTAAATTAACAAACTAAAAGTAATTGCTAAGTACAAATGAAATTTATGTTTATTTCTCAGTTCTTTTTTGTGTATTTTAAGAAGATTTTTCTATTTGTTGATACATCATTATCGTGATGATGATATACATGGATGTTGTATCTTAGCAGACGATAATTTAGGCATTCCGAACTTTTGCGCATGTTATGTACGTACGATTTGGAAGCCTAAGAATAAATGTTATTAATTCGTATGGCATAAAAATATTATTTCTCATGAAATAATAATACCTTTATTTATTGTTATGTATAATATTATTTATTGTTATGGTGGAAAGCTACGCAATACAGCGCGGTGTTGCGCTTAAAGTAAAGGTCGCCCAAGATACAACGCCCGTTCTGATATATTTATAGATAGATCTTAAGCCCTTACTTATCATTGCTTAACTTTAACAAACGTCTTTTAGCACTGTACTATGCTTTGTAGCTTGCAGCTGCAAGACTCTTGTTCGCAGCATTAAGTGACGGTTAATGAAATAGGGAATGATTTGAGTAAGGTGTGTTTGAACTAAATTTGTTATTAAGGTAATTTTTGTGTTTCTACGACTAGAATATAAATAAAAAATATCAAGTTTATAATGTTGAAGCGATGAAGCAATATTTGCAAAAATACAAATGGTAACAATAACAGTATAATGAAGTTTTATTTAAACGTATGGAAAAAGCTACTGTGATGAATTGATAATTATATATTTTGGCACTTAAGTTACTTATTATGGATTCATAATATATTCGATGCTTTACGTTAATTAACAAACACTTCAGTAGGTTTGAAGTTGAAGCGCTCGTAGCGATGTTTGCTTAGCTGTTCTTAACCGATCAGCAAAGTTAAGCAGCTTCCGCCGCGGTCATGTGTTGGATGTGTGACCGCTGGTGACATTACTACTGAGCGCTTCCGTGCTTCGAAGGGCACGTTAAGTCGTCGGTCCCGATTGTCGTCTGAGGATGGCAGTCGTTATAGCATGGTGTTAGGGCATTTTACGAATGCCCGCCCGGCTAGCTACCACCCTCAAGTAGAAAATCTGTCGCCAAGCACCTAACGGTGTGTTCCGGCAGCTGTCCTTGAGAGCCAGTAATTCTAAGTTAGCCTGAACAACATCTTCGACCACATCATCACTTACCATCAGGTGAGATAGTGGTAAAAGGCTAACCAATCAATAATAAAAAAAAACTAGAATATGAGAGCTTAATTATAATTGAACAAACACTTCATTAGATGACTTGAATATGACGGCAAAATTATAATTTTAGGTATACTTGTCATAATCGCTTAACATGTATAATTTGAGTTATATTTATTCGTATCGATGAAGCAGTTGATATGGTTCCGACTCTAGTGCAGTGGGAGTTCAAACTTGAATTTCCCCCGTCCAACTACCAGTGGGAAAGTCCAGTGGGTGGACGGGATCGCCCGCAAAAAAGGTTACACTTGAAGCTGTTAATAACTACCCGCCTAAGTATTTATATGTATAACACAAAATATGGTTATTTTGGTTTTAATAGTTATGTTAAAAAACGTTCATCAGTGTTGTTTTGCAATAGATGGTAAAGGGCATTAAGGTTTCAGTTAAACCTGCGTGTCATGGGTAATTAATTTGAATTTTCCCTTCTCCACCCTGCTATGCCCGGTTCCAGGGACCTTAAGGTCGATCAAAATGAGAGCTGAGTAATAAAATGAATACCATTTAATACCTTGTAATAAATTTGCCACTACGCTACCAAATATTATATAATTTTTGTGGTACCATTGAGTCAATGGTACCACGGCAAAAATAAATTTTCCGTAGTACCATCAAAGGAACTGTCGACTGGTACCACGGCAAATGAACGATAATATCTATTTATTACGGGTTGCTTAAATATAAAATAATGCTAATAATGGTTCCGTTTTAACTTCTTGTAATATTTTATATCTTTTATTTCATATGACAGTAGATGTCGTAATTTTCAGTTTTGATTTCATATGTAGACTTACGATCCATGAAAAATTATAGTGTTAGATGATGCTGTATTGGTTTGGTTTCAATTTTATTGTGTAAATACGATATGCATAAACGTTTACCTAATGTAAAATGGTAGTATTGTGCAGCTAAACAACCGCGTTGGATGAGCGAGTGTCGTAAATAGTCGCTTTGGAAACTAGAGATCCTGGGTTCGTTTACTTATACTCTGCGAAAGATATTTTCAGTAGCTATATGGGTGTATAATTGTCAAAAGCTCTATTTAAATATCAATATAGTTACTGAAAGCCGATTTAAAATGTAACTACCTACTCTTAAAGCTGTAATCAAAACCAACAAACTATAGTTTTATTTTAGGAGCTGTTGAGATTCGAAGCCCTAAAGAACCTAGGCCTGACTCGAACTTGACTAGTTTTTATATGATTGACTAGTGTTAAAAGTATCGTATAAAATTTTGTAAATACAATACAAAATATTATATAGTGATTTATCACTGTATATATCAACTTTTTTAATGGTGTATACACCATTAAAAAAAGTATATTGTTAACTAAGGTTGGTAAAGAACTGATTTTAGGACTATATCTACTCTTTATTACAAATGCTAGGAAATAAAAAGAAACACATATTTTATAACATAATACACATATAAAATTAAAATTTCGATTTATTTTCAGCCCGTTGCTTGATAAAATCCTTTGTTCGGTGTAGGACAGATTCTGGATTGGACAGATTCGTTATTCGGCAGATTCGCTACTAGACAGATCTGAATTGGGCAGATTCTTGGATTCGACAGATTATCTATACGGCAGAAAATGAACAATTGTGCACAAAATACAATACAAAATAAATTCGATACTCATCAATGCAAAAGCTGAAGTAATCAAACAACAACACATTAGATTACATCATTATAAAGAATATTCAGGGGGATTTCATAGTGTATGAATCTTATTATAAAATCTTAATCTCCGCCCTGGGAGGCTGACCCCCCGCCTCGCGCATAATCTATGGTATAGTTGGTCGTGCCGGAGGAGGAGACCGGAGTGGACCCGGCTAACTGTATCATGGAGAGACCGAGGGCCCTTCCGGCTGCGGCACCAACAAACCGCATCACCTGTCCAGCACTCTCGGCTAATAACACTGCACTTTGTCCCTTTCACTGCTGGCACAGCGATTCCTCTTACGAGTAATCTCTTAACAATCCCTTCTTTATAATGCCTCGAAAAATAAACGAAATGGTTCTTCAGCGGCCTCACCGTTCACGGAGCGAAAACTCCGATGGACTAAACATCAGGGGACTTCACGCTAATATCAATGCAGTTCACCAACATCTTGAGACTCCACAGCCGACCCTGCTATTTCTAACGGAGACGCAGATATCCTGCCCTGATGATACATTGTATTTACACTACCCCGGGTACAAGCTGGAACACAATTTTGTGCGCCGTGCCGGGGTATGTATGTACGTCAGGGAGGATATTTGCTGACGCCATCTCCATGGCCTAGAAGACTGGGACCTGTCGATATTGTGCGCGCGCGTAGATCACCGGAGGTCCGGCGGGAATTGCTTTCTATGGACATCCATAAGTCGAGTGGGCCAGAGGTATACCATATATATGGTACGCCATACCATAAAATAGAGAAAATTGTTACAGCTGCATTGACCAACGACATAAGCGTAACTGATTGCTTAAAACGGTTAAGCAAAGTAAATTTTATACATAAATCTAAATAAATTATTTTGGTTCCAATTGTTATTTTGTTTACATCTGTACTTCTGTCCAGTAGCGAATCTGCCGAATTACGAATCTGTTCAATCCAGTATATGTCGAGTAGCGAATCTGCCGAATTACGAATCTGTCCAATCCAGAATCTGTCCTACACCGAACAAAGGGATAAAATCATCACATGTTCTCATGTATCTTTATTTTGAAATCATTAGGTTTTCTACGATTGTTTGGCGTCTAGTTTCACTGATTCTGTTAAATCTAGACGGCTGTATTTATTTAACAAAAGTAGATGATCATATCGGAATTGTTTACGGGGATTGTTATTTTAAATGACAGTTGTCAAATAAAACAGGGATTTATCTCGATGGCTTTTGATTAAGGACTGCTCGTTTATTTGCATAAAAGATAGATCTCTCAGAGATCTTTGACAGATGACAGTCGTTAAATCTAAAGGAAACTAGTGATCTGAAACATCTGTCATTAGTGGCATAGTTTTTGTATTTAGTTAGTTTTTCTAGTTATAATCACTTTTGTGAAACAACTAGTTGTCTATAAATAATAGTTTCCATGATAAAAGCCCTTTTGATCATAAAGAAACTAGTAGGATTACATAATTTTCAAGAAAAAGCCCTTTCAATTGTGACACTTGTCATCCGAAATGAAGTTTTCAATGGGATTTAACATTTTGATGAACACAAAAATGTGGCTTAAAATCAGCGTTGCCAGATTTTTATTTGCCAAGTCGGTATATTGAATTTTTTTGCGTGAAACCGGGACATAGTAAAAAACGTATATAATCAGAATTTTTGATACATATATCTTTTTAGTTGAATTTTAAATTATGTTTACGGGACATGAGACTTAACAACTGTATGTTGCAGGGTGATGGGCACAGTGCAGTTCTTCACTTGTGATTAAATGCATCTGTTAAAGATATATGTTACATCGGATGGGTACAGTGCGAGTACCGTCACAATCAAATTAAAAAAAAAAATACAATGTGAGATAGTTTTATAAACTTTTTACAATGACACTAATAGTGAAGTACGAGTATATTCCAAGTACCTAATAATCATCCTCCAAACATTAAAGGGGTAAAGTGCAGTGTAGGGGAATACTTCTTTAATCTTTTTCCTGCCCCCCCCCCCCCTTTCATCAGCCAGAATAAATAAATAAATTGTTTAGTAATTAAACAACTTTAAACGGTTTAAATCGCGTATATTTATCATTATTTTTATCCCGACGTTTCAAACACTTTGCAGTGACCACTATGATAAATATACGCGATTTAAACCGTTTAAAGTTGTTTAATTACTATGTGTAATAATCGCGAAAACCTAAGACAACATTAAATAAATTGTTTATTGAGATAAAAACGTCACGAAATACAATTACATTTATCTCACAGCAATTAATTAAATCAATAAGGTTTATGGCAAAGTACATATTTCATTTAAATCATTTAAAGAGGTCATTAATTCTATGATTCTCGATCGTGCGCTCGTAGAGTCAAGACCTCCTGAGGATGCTTCGTGTAGAAGCGAAACGCGTCGAAAATACTTCCGGTTTGGCTGCGTGGCGTTTGTGACGTCATGTCGGCTTAACAGGAAAATTAGGCGGAATTGTCACTAGATATATTTTTGTATTTTTTAAGTGTTGTATTAAAATATTAATTTGATGTTTTCATAAAATATTTTAAAAATATTTGTTATTATTAATTATATGTTTCCGTCATAAATTATACAATAATAGATTAAAATAAAAATCATACATAGTCAAATAATTACATAAATACACAAATTACGTCAAATTAATTTCTATCGTCATAATTTTATCATTAATATAGTTTGACCTAGTCAAAATAGTCACTATCACAAAGATCTGTCGAGCTGTCAGGCTTGGTACATTTGTCCCATTGGTCAATAATGCTCTCACAATAGAAAAGTATGAGTGTCTTAATATTGTTTAAGTAATCAGTCATTAAATCACAATCAGTGTTGGCGACAAGGAGTGCATTGAGATGGTGGCGAGCACGAATGAGTGGAGTCTGACTTCGCGCTGTTGTGCTTGTAATATTTGTAATGAAGAGATTTTGCGGTCGACCACGCCTGTTTGCTGGGACCCCTGGCCTGTCCGGCATATTAAACATACACACTAGGTTGTGCAGGTGAAGACATTCAATAGAGCCTCTGAGCACCTTGCAAAAGAAGTTGATCAGCAATTCTCCTTACTTCTAATGAGTTGTACTCGTATCCCAATTGACCAAGTAAGAACTTTGTTGGATACATATAGGGGTAGTACCCGTAGAGCCTTTTATAGAGGGACCTCAAAAACACCTTCTGAACCTTTTCTAGCATACGGGTGCAGGTAATAGTTAAACACACAAAGAAAGGGGTCTAAAATGGACGGAAGATGCGTCGTTCGCACTTGTTAAGTTAAACTACGGTTATGGTTTCCTAGGAATGAGCGGTTATTCCTGTTGTCCCCCACTTTTGCGCCCCACAAAGTTTTTTTTTCCATTTTAGCCTCATACAGTTCAGTCTTCACGGTGGCTAAAGTAATCAGAATTATACAGCAAAATGCTGTAGTTCCTCTTGATAAACTAACAAACAGCAATTAATAATAATTCATACACAGGTAGTGATTGCGGACGAGTTTGTTTTAGGCGCGTAAAGTCCATGAAGAGGAGTTCCTTATAGTTGTGCATACTTATTAGTATGCACAACTAGTTGTTTTATTAGGAATAAATATTAAATAATCTTTCCTGTATGTGACCTGTTAATAGGAAAGTTATGCGTATCGTGGACGAGGCCCACGCAATGGTGGGAATAATAACTAGAGAGCTACGAATAAATACAGAGGTAATCTACAGCGTTGATATCCTGCGTTAATATGGGACAGGATTACGGACCTTCCTTCAAGCACAGGTAAAGAACGAGTTAACTCCGTGGAAAAACCTAAATCTGACGCGGTTGGTACATCTGGTTAAGGAAACGAATTGTTGTCAAACGTGCAAGCCTCGAGGACTCGGCAATAGGTTACGCTAGATGCATGGTAAATAATCAGAATGCGCAGTAGATAATAAAGCTCTAGAAAAGGCTATGCATCTTTGCCTACAATTACACACATCAAAAGTGCCTAGGGATCGAGTACGTTTTCGAGTATTGTCGCAATGGAGGATTTTATTTGTGTGCTTTTCTGACGTGTCTCGTTTCGGTATGCGGCCTATACAAGACGTAACTAGTGTTTGAAAGAGCTATGGATGTCAAGAACGTTTAAAATTCTGTCCAGAAGTTCACCCATATGGAGAGGGAACAATAATGGTTTGGGCCTGTATTTGGATCGGTGGAAGAACATATCTCATTTGGATCAGGGGCAACCTCAATGCTCAGATTTATGCGGAGAGTATTGTTTCAGAAGTGATCATCCTGTTGCGAAGCCGATTGGGTAATTCGTTTCGTCTAATGCACATACACACACGGCTAGAGTCGTAACTCGCACTCTTGCCGATGCTAGCATCAACGTTCTGCCGTGGCCTGCTCAATCGCCGCACCTCAACCCCATTGAACGTGCATGGGATATTCTAAAAAGAAAATCTCTGCCAAGTATGGATGCCGTGCATACCCCACAGCAGCTTTTTGACTTGTTACAAAGAACGTGGGCGGCCATTCCTCAAAGTGATTTTGATGAACTCATTTAAAACATGTCAAATCGCTGTGCTTGTGTGATTAGTGTAAATTGTAGAAACACTTGTATACAGGGTTATTGGTAAAATCTAACAACCTCTTAGGGTTGACTTCTGCTAGTCCGAACAAACATTTTATTTTTGTTTATGTTTGAGGACCATTTGATGTTAAAAGTCTCTTGTGCCTGTAATTTCTTATTTCATATTTTTTATTACTTTGCTCGATGTAAATATTCAAAACTATTTAATGAGAGCGCAGCGCGGTCCAGTATTGCCGCGGCGCGACGGGCGCTCTTGGCTCGGCATTATCTTTAGTTAGTAGGTATTGTCTTTACCTACGAAGAAACAGGTAGGTATTTAAAAAGTATTTGAATGGCCTGTTAGCATCACACGCACATAAATTAGGGCATTTATGCATGAAATTCTATTGTTATTATTATCTGTGATGCGCACGGAGTAAGATAGCGCGCTAAGTAAGTAGTGTACCGTTAACAACGTGGAAAAATCTTTTCATCTTATTTTAGTCGAGCTTAATACTGTTTGAATAGAATAAATGGATATCTGGCTGGGAATCTGAATAACCAGATTCGCCAGCCATCGGTGAATAGAGTCTCTAAAAGGCAAATTATGAATATGTTTTTAGAAAGAGATTACAGATACACCATACGCTTTACAAATATTAATAAAATTTATAATATTCTAGAGGATATGACAAATTTATTTTAGATCTGAAAACTCGATTACATATAAATATTTCTCTCGGAACAAAAAGGATCTTCATTTCTCGTGATAAGATTTTTAGCTTCCTTATGGGATTTCGACGAATTCTGGCTTTAACAGCATTAACAGCCTTTGTAGTTCTAACATCACGCGGCCACACCCGATATTTCATGGTCTTTGACAGACGAAGTGTTGTTATATATATGTTGATAGTACGATATATGAACATACGGCTGACATTTTTGACACCTTTTGAATATGACCGACTTGTCTGAAATATGACCGACGCGGACGGGCCCATACCCACTTTGTGCTAGGCGATCACTGCAATCCTATTTTCTTTAAAATCCCATTCCATATTGTAATTTGATAATGAACACGAAAAAATATGTGAAATGCGAAGATGCGGCAGTACGCCCGCCACCTCCCTTCTCCGTAATGGGGTCACTGGTGGAGAGCCGGGGGTTCTCCACAGGCTTGCACGGACCCACACGTTTAGGGGTCGTCCTCTGTGAGCAAGGTCACCCATCCACAGGCGCAGAGGCCCGATTAAGTTGGGGCCTACCGCTGGGCAAGTTGGTGAATGTAAACGCGACCCTGCCTTGCCCCACCTCGGTGGAGGACTGCTCACGGGGGGTTTAGTGGGTTCAAGCCCCACACATCTCCTTCCACTACCCCCGTGGTGGAGGGCAGGGCGAAGGCATTTCCCCACCCTTAAAAAAAGTTTGTGTTTCAAAAGTAAGATAACAAACTAAAAAAAAACCTGCATATGTTACCATCACAAAATCTATGTCTCAATTTTAAATTTCATATATTTTTAGGATTAACGTTCAAAAGCTAGTGTGAAAGAACACATATAAGTTTGTACTGTACGTTTCAGGTCTTACATAAGTTTATAATTTTAATTTGTGGTACTGTAAACTAGAAGTTGGAAAGTACAGTGGAAGTCTACTCTAGTTTAGTTCTAGGTTAGTTCATCTAAGAGGACCCATACGATGCTCTGCAAAAAGACCTCTGCAAAAAGAGCATCGTATAGGTCCTATATACTGTAGGCAAACTTATACAAACTAATGTATTTACATATTTAAACTAAACAAACATATACCTACTCAATGTAACCAAAAAATCCAAACAAGACAACATTATTTCCAAAAACAGGATGAGGTAATGCGTCATAAGAATATTAAAATCTGAAGGTTAACCGGATTACTTAGGTGGCCTGTGCTATTTTTAAGTGGATTAACGACAAACATCCCAAAGTGTTATTATTTATTATTTTCAGTGCCGGCTATTCGAAACACATACCACAAACTAATGGAAAAGAACTTTGGAAGTTGACGCTTTTTTGTGTTACTTATTAAGGTTTTTTTTATAGGTATTATATTATATTCCATTCTTAAAGCATTTATCCGATAACTGCAGTATATGCTAATAAACACAAAAAAAATGTTATACCATTTTCCTAGATCAAAACTAAGAAGATTTTCAGAAGAGTATTTGAATAGACTAAGAATTACAAAAAAATATCAAAATTTTATTAGCTTGGGAAAGGCAGGGTAAAGGCATTTATTTCCCACCCTCAATAAATTGGTCCATAAGAAAATGTAACAACATTGTTGTTGTTTCTTTGAACAACCAAAACCATTATTTATGTCTTTTCCATCTGTTCAGAAGATTGTTGAAGAAAATGCATAAGACGAGACGCTTGTGGTAAGTGCTCATATTCCTTGCACGATACAGAGTTTGCATAATTTGCAAGACACCTAAACTGTTAGTTTAATTTCCTGATTTATACCCTGAATGTGACGTGGGCGTCGATGGATTCTAAATAATATATATTTTTGGATAAGTCAACAGAACTGGCTGATCTCTGAGATTTAGCTGCTGAAGGTTTTATTCATGAAGTGTCGACGTGTTTTATATGAAAAGAAAACACGAATATCAAGAAGTAGCAAGGAAAGCTCTAAAATTATTAGTTCCATTTGCCATTTCATACCCATGTAAACTGACATTCTCTTCAATGGTGGATATTTAAACTAAAAAGAGAAATAGAAAGAAAATTCAATTAGAAAATAATTTGATTGCTAAAATGTCAAAATTAGTATCATGATTTGATAAAGCCCATCCTTCTCACTAAAAATGTGTTTCTATTGTAGTCGCAAGCTGATGTAGAGTGTCGAGTTTAAACGGGTTGTAATTCTGGTCTTATAAAACTATAATAGCTTACCTACACTAAGCAGAACCATAACTACATATCGCATGCTGACATTGGCAGTGAATTTTGCACAGGAAAATACAGCAAAAATATGTGCGCCAATGCAAACTGATGTGAGACAAGGACATAAAAACATCTTATTAAAATAACCGGTAGGGGCACTAATACTTACATAGTAAAACCAGTAATGTAGTTCGACTAGAGGTTTAAATGCCTACTCGAACTGGTAACAAAAGTTGACTTGAACAACACCACAAAAATACAAAAAAGATACTAAGTTATCGTAGTCTATCTATACTTATAATACAACTGTAACAGATCCAATCCTGTACATGGCAGATATTTTGAATAAAAAAAATTGAGAGCACTCTGTAGCTGACACTGATGCCAAAACTGTATTTTATTTTTGTCTGTCTGTATCCCGGCCGCGTGTCACTCCAAAACTACTGAATGGAATTCAATGAAACTTAACACGATTTGAGTTCATACTACGAAAAAGGTTATTGTATACTTTTTATCCCGAAATTCAGCACGGTTCTCTCGGGAAAGGGGATGAAAGTCAAGATGTACACTTTATTGCAATTTAGTAACGCGTAGTCCGATTTCAATTATTATTTTTTTGCTAGAATAGTGACGAGTGAGCCCGGAACCCCACAGTCAGCCCGGCACCCCACGGGCATTCTGACACCCCACGGGCAGCCTGGCTCCCCACGGGCAGCCCAGCACCTCACGGGCAGCCCAGCACCTCACGGGCCGCCCAGCACCTCACGGGCAGCTCGACACCCCCCGGGCAGCCCAGCATCCTTATTTAGATTAGCCAGCTTGCTAAGATAAACCAGATTTTAGAACTTTAAAATCTGGAACATTCGCCACAATCAGTTTTTTTAAGCTTTTGTCGGATACATTTTAGAGACTGCGCAATGGAAGTGCACAATTTAATATATTTTCGTTCTACCGCCAAACAAGGAGAACCTCGGTTAAAAGATGCAGTTTTATAATCTAAATTCCAAAGAAAAGTACAAAGTACTCTGCTTCAACATTTATTGTGCGAACCGCGAAGGAACTCTCTGAGTTACTTAACTTCTGTCTTCTGGAAAATACAACCCGTGAGTTTTCAAACCCAAAGTAAAAAGCTCCTTTCTGAGCTATGCTTTACTAGGAGTGCTTCACTGCAGACCACAGTGTTGCTTAATATGAGATAAACAGTGCTCAAATGTGAATAATTAGTCTGCAGGTACGGCAATCGCGAAAAAAGTCGTTGGTACAGATTAGTAGTGATATGAAGACATATTAGTATATAAATAATTTTATACAGCGCCGCGTTCGCTTTAAATATTTGCATCGAGTAAAGTAACAAAAAATTTATGAAATAATAAATTACAGGCACATATGGTAGTCATAGTGCTTATCCCGTCACAAAACAAATTAAAAAAAACTAATATATATTATACTTAAAATGCTTGTTAGGACTAACAGAACCTACATTGCAAAGAGATCGGACAAATGTTTTTAGAAGGGTATATAATTGAGTTGTTATACCTACAAAAAAACTCAATAAATAACATGAAAAAGAGTAAACCTACAACGTTATTTAACTTTAATTTATGGTGTGTGTTTCGAAGAGCAGCACTCGTGATATTTGTCGTTAATCAACTTCAAAAAATGCACAGGTTATTTTTTTATTACAAATAACTAAAAATAAACAAAGTCAACAGCATAAACAAGTAAAACAAATCGAACGCAGTGTTAAGTATTATTTGAACATAGAACATGAAGCTTGCTGGAGGTGAAATAGCTAAGTACCTACTTATGTACCTACCCATCTATTTTACTTGGCTGGCGCTGGCTTATTCTAAGTGATGGGATGGGAGCCATATAAATAGGTTTGTTCATTGCTACCGGTCAGCTCCACGGCCATAAAATACAATGAATAGGTCACTCACCTTTCGTGTTCAGTAGGTATCGTGAAGAATCATAATTCTGGATTCGCAGAATTGTTGAGGCACTCAAAAACACTTCAGTGATTACTGCGAGGTGTTGAAATTTTTGGTCTGTACCTAAATAAACAATCTGAGCGGGCGCGGTGGATGGAAGGTGTAGGTACCTACTAATCGGCTACACAGAGAAACGTACTACAGCCGTCATATTTGAATCACCCTACCACCGCTGTTAAAAAGTTCCAAATACGGGCAAAATCAGACCGAAACATGAGATTCTAAATATCTTTGGTTGGGATCCCCCGCCGCGAAAAAGCCTGTTAATCATTTTGACTGCGTCATCATTTACCATCGGTTAAGATGGAGTCAAGGGCCCACCGGGATAAAAAAAAATATTTTTTTGTATTATTTACTTTTTGATGAATTTTCTAAATTATTTGGTAAAATGACCTGACTTCTAAATTTTTGCCATTATCTGCCCCCACGAAGGTGATTATGGGGTTTCTCATCTTCTAACGATTAAGGGACGTTCATGAGGGCCGTTCGAAATTAACCGTTCTTACTTTCTGATCTACAATACATTATGTTTTTGTATGTACAAAAAATATTTTTACAAGTCGATTTATGAAAATTTACGAAGATTTATCTGGGAAAGGCCCTAAAACATTTTCAATTTTCATTTATGGACCAAATTTCAAGACATAATATCAATATTTCATGTTAGTATCTCGGTTAGCAGGCGGTTGAAAATTTGAGATACGGAAGGACAGAAAAGACTGCACATGTGGCATAATATAGGGCACCGTTGTTTCTTTGGGCTTGGAACGATAAACATACCAAGTAAGTATGTAGGTCAAGTAAAATAAAACTATAAACTTTTTCTTTCACAAAAAAAAATATTAACATACACCACACTTCACATACAAAGAAAACATGTCCAAACGAACGAAATTATCAAGTAGATACATAAGTACTAAGTTTTGTTTCTAAGTTGTATCCTTGGAAGAGTCCAGCTATCGCAAACAAAGAATCCTTCTGCGATAGCTATAGAGAACAATGTAATTAATTTATGATTTTTCATGAATGCTTATTTATAATGTAACTATGTATGTTATTATGAATATGTTACTAAGTTACTATGTATACTAATATGTTTCATGAATTTGATGCAAATAAATAAATCATTATTAAATATTTCAATGGAACGATAAAACGTTTAACGAAAATAAATAATTTGCAGTCGGGTGTTTTATGTACTTTTTTAAATAATTTATATTTGTAGCAACTACTAATGAATTATCGGGATGCACGTTTCGAAGCGCTCGTAGCAAAGTTTCTTTAGCTGTTCTTAACCGATCAGCAAAGTTAAGCAACATCCGCCGCGGTCATGAGTTGGATGGGTGACCGGAGTGACATTACTACTGAGCGCTTCCGTGCTTCGGAGGGCCGTCGGTCCGGGTTGTCGTCTTAGGATGGCAGTCGTTATAGCATAGTGGTAAGGCATTTTGCGAATGCCCACCTGTCTAGCTACCACCCTCATGTAGAAAATCTGTCGCCAAGCACCTAGCAGTGTGTTCCGGCAGCTGTCCTTGAGAACCAGTAATTCTAGGTTAGCCTGAACAACATCTTCGATAACATCACCTCTTACCATCAGGTGAGATAGTGGTGAAAGGCTAATCAATCAAGCTTAAAAAAAAAAACTAAAAAAAACTGATATTTTTGATATAGACAATATAATATGTAGACATAATATGATATGTAGAATATAAAGATGTGAAGACGTCGAGCTGCTAAGTCTGTGTTCGCGACCCCGCTCGACCAGTTGGCATTCGGAGACGGCGACTGACAACGAATCGTTTCATCCGTAAGTGAACGCAAAAAATATATGTTGATATTATATATTATTATATGGTGTACGTTTCATATCGGATAGCTACGAGTGTGAAGTAAAATGTTTTTGTATTTGTTTTAATAAACTTAAAGACCTTTTGTGCTTGACTAATATTCTTCCAGTTGTTATGTACACTGTGCTTTGATTGGCACGATAAGTATTATTGAACAATGTAAGTAAGACGTTAGATGTAAAAATAATAACCTCTTCAGAGTATTTGCAAAATGTAAGGGCGTAAGAGTTTTAAGAGTGTGTATCGGAACAATGAGTGGAAGAATATAATATTGTTTGGTTTTAAAGCCTGCCTCCTGGTTCAAGTCTATTTTCGCACCAAACTTGGGTTGATCGCAACATTGTCATATTTACAAAATCTCAAAATAAAAATGTGTTTTTTTTATAATTTTCATAACATTGTGTAAGTAAAAGTTTTGTGATTTTTTTATTGTTACTGCGAGGGTCTATTCAGATCAATGTGGGCTAATATACAGAAAATTTTAATTCTTACCTTCCTAACAAAAATTTTCCACTTTGGAGTGTTTCTATTCCTTTATTAATAATTTATAAAATTTGAAAGATATGTTTGGGTAAGGCGGACAAAATTGCATAGGATGACAACACGACACATTTACTTTTTATTTGTTTTATTTGGAAACCACCGATGGATTAGCCCTTCAACTGGCTGAAACCTATTCAGACCAATGGTCAATTGTTGTTTTATTAATAAATGTTTCTAGCCAGTTTATAATTCGGACAAATTATCAAATGAATAATTAAAAAATATAGCAATGTGATTCTGCTAGATTTTTTTTCGTTTCGAATGAGTGTATTTCACTCGGCAAAAATTATTAAAAATTTACTGAAGTGGAACTTTATATATATGTTTCATTTGATTGGAATTTTGAGCTATAATTTTGAAGCAATGATAGCCGAGCGGTAATACCTGCGGACTGCCGTGCCGCAGGTCCATGGTTTGATTCTTACCGCTGGCTTGAGCTTCACTGTCCGGAGAAGTACTACAGGAGGCAGTTCTTCTTGGGACAAACTCACACAAAGAGTTTTATTGCTACGAATTGCTACATAGCTTCAGAATTAATAAAACAGACAAGAAACTGTTGGAGGTATACAGCGTCCATTCTTTTAGCTCACCGGAGGGACTGTCCATTTATTTGAAATAATTATTTTACTCAAGAAGGTATTGAAAATAGTCATATGTAACTTCTGCTTCGTTAAATATTAACTATATAAACATACACATAACAGCGTGTTACCCGTTAATTTGGCGTGAAAAACGGAGCTATGAGGCCTTTGAAATTGTGTTATTTTGTGTTTAGTACACCAAATAACACTTTTATTTTTACTTCGACATGCTTCGAGTATCATCGTGTAATTTTTGAAGAAACGATGGCCTAGCGGCTATAGCTATGGACTGCGGTGCCGCAGGTACCAAGTCAAGCACCTAACAGTGTGTTTTGGCAGCAGTGCTTGAGAACCAGTAAAATTACAGGCACATGAGACTTAACAACTGTATGTCTCAGTGTCGTGGGCGCAGTGTGGTTTTTCGCTTGTGTAGAAATCTATAAAAATAAAGACATTTCTTATCTAATTTTTTATAAGATATGATATGACTTATGGCGATGGGCGCGCTTGGTTATCTCAAATAACACTCATACAGCATCAACAGATACATTATAGGTGGGTGTAAATAGTAGAATATTTTCGTCGGGGGTTTGTCTTTGTTTTGGGCGAGCTTGAATCCCTCACTTCCCACAGGTTAGGATAGTTTGCTTCGTAAAATCTAGAATACATGCTTATTCTCGGGATTCAAAATTCTGCCTTTTTAGTAATCATTAAGAATAAAACGTTAAAAAGTTTCTACCTTCTCCTGTATATAATTATTATTAAATTTATACATACAAAAGGTAAAGAACACTCACCATTTACTGACTAAAAAGAAATCTCGAAAAATTCATGATCTATGAAAGTTATATTTGGCAAATGTAGGTAGTTCAGTGGGAGAGGTCAGCTAAGAACTGATTTTGTACCAGGACTGAATTCAGAGCCTCAAATTGGCGTTTAAATAAAATTCATGTTTTATACATAAAAGCTAAATTTTGTATTAATTTGAATGACATTAATATAACAATAAAAATGTGTATGTAACTACAAACTCATATTTTTACTACAGGTATGATTAAGAGATTCAGTAAGGGCTATAAGTTTAAATGAAAGTCCTATAATCATGTTCGAAGTTAGGAGCATGAAATGGGAACTGTCTCTCAAGGACATCTGCCGAAACGCACAGTTTGTGTGCTCATCGGCTATTGTTTTATTCGCAGATGTTTGATTATTTAAAGTTGACCTCGACGTAAGTACTTTAATATACATTAGTTATTCGTAGAAGTTGATAGAAAAATAATGCAAGCAAATAATATTTTTCCTTATATCTGTGCTTAAATTCGAAACAGTGGAAACATTTATAGTTTTCTCTAACAAATGTTCATTATGTCAAACTAAACAATAATCTTGACCAAATTAACTTTTCGATTGACAAGATCAAATAGCTGCTAGAATACTCTTGGGAATTAAAATGGATTCAAGTTTACATTATCGTGGGATTATTGGTACATACATTATCTATCGGGGGGACTAAGGAGTCTGCTGTAAGTATATAGATGTCGTTCGTAAGATAAGATAGTTAACGGTTTTAGATTGAGCTCAACTAGTTTATTTAAAAAAAAAATTTAAGATGATTATTCTTATTCCAAGCCTAGTTTGGTTGGTCAGTTGATATTTTTTCCTAAACAGCGACAGAAAGGATTCCCTGCCATAGTTTCCATACAAAAGCATGTGTATCAGCGTAGTAAACAAAAATCGTATGCAGAATTGTGGCCTTGCTTGTATTAAGATAGGTTACTTTCTTTTTGTATGCTTTAACAAATTATTCATGAAACAGTAATTGTAAATATGTTAGTTACTACTAGTTAGTAAGTAACTACCCAAAAGTTCCAGTTTTGTTTTATTCGTTTTCATCATTTATCGTGTCAATGACATTCTTTGACGTTCAAAGAATGTCACCGATAAAATCTACTCGATATGATTTTCTCGAGAACGATATTTATAAACAACAAGCACCTAAGTACTTATAATCTGCTTATCAGATATTCGATATGAGTATTTCGATTTTTGAGGAGATAGATTGAGATAACTCGTATTTAAGCCTTGAAAACTGAGTATTGTGTAGGTAGGTACGTACCTACCTACGCACGTAACTGCTGACGTAGCAACAATGGCGACTGTACTTCTCAAAATAGAAGTCCTTATTCAAGGCAAAAATATATAACCTTTACATTTATTCCGTGATAAATAAAAAAATTAAAAGCAAACTAATTTATTAGCAGTTACTGAAACAATACAACGTAGGTGACGGTGATTAGTTGTTGCTTCGATTATATTCTTATTGTTGCACCAATGATTCTTGAACAATAGAGATACACATTCTACAAACCTGGTTGCAATTGGGGATTAGTTCCGAAATCCCCTTTAAATTTCTCCTTAAAGTTGATTTTCGGGCTATAGAAGCAAAATTCCCTATAGGCCTTGATTGCTGATCAAAGGGGATTTTGGCTACGCTAGATCATGAGGCCATATTTTTGTTTTAACTTCCTATTCTGGCTACAATTGACCCTAAAACGGGTCTTATATGTGATAGCTGTCAAACTGCGAGTTAATTTTGAATTTTACGACATCTATTTTATATTTGTATAATTTCAAGTCCAGGATGTGAAAAATGTGAAAGAAATAATGAAATACGAACATTTTATGTTCTCGCTTTTCTTTTTAAATGAATGGTTTCAAACAAAAATAGGCTAATTTGTCGGAACCTTTATATTCTAGATCAATGAAACATTTCGTCAATAAAATAACATTAAATCTAAAAACATTACGTGACAATTATTCCCTTGCCCAAAAAACGTGCGCATTAGGCTAGCCGCGTTCCTCCGCTGTATTGTGATATCCTAGATTATATAGTAGCTAGTCCACAGATTGATATATGGCATTAAGGTCGTCATTTCGAACGCCAACTGTAAAATTTAAAATAGGTTTATCCTGGAAACTATGGATCCTTGACTACTAGTTTCTATACAAAAGTGATAGATCTTATAAAGATCTTCTTTTCACATATATATTAGGCTTTATTTTCTCCTTCCTATTGTTGTTACCTTCCTATCGAACTTGTTAAAATCCTCTTTAAAGTTACGTCCAGGACATGGTTTTCCAAATCAAGAAAATTATGGTACTACTTAGTTCCAAAATCCGATGTATGGCATATAATGCAGATTAAAGAAGATTTCGTTCCTAAAAGTTCCAAAATATGAGGGAAAATTTAAAAGTGATTTTTGGATTAAAGCGAATTTTTCTGGTCTTCTAGCATTAACTATTGAACTTTTAAAAATTTAAGTATATGAAGAGTAAAAGTCAATTGATGTGTAGATAAATATAGCTGTCCCTATGTAGATAACCGGCAGGATTCGAATTATAGGCCCCTGTTATGGTCAATCATACTCCATATTACTAGATCATCATCGATTTAAAAATTTCGCAGTAGCGCGATGTCACACCTTGGTATTATTGTTACAGAAAGAAAATGAGGGCAATCAGTTTCATAATTGTCCTGGCAATAGCGTCAGTATGCAAAGCGGCTACACCCCAGCTAAGTTTTGCGTGGAAGGAAGTTGACTATGTATGGAACACGCCGGCTGATCGTGAAAACGCAATTAATGAAGGAAGATATATCCCAGAAAACAACTTTGTTCTGGGTGTGGCTCGGTGGAAGAACAAACTATTCGTGACGTTGCCAAAATGGAAGAGGGGCGTGGTTTCTTCATTGAATTACGTCGATATCGATGGACCTCAAGACCAGCCTTTGAAGCCATACCCTTCGTTTGAAGATAACTACGTACCTGACACAGCGAAGGCACTGCCGACAAACAGCTCTATTATTTCAGTGTTCCGAGTATTCGTCGATGCTTGTGATAGATTATGGGTTATGGATACCGGAATTGCTGATAGACGAGGTAAGTTTTTTCAATATACTAACTCCAGAAAGCGCTGTTACCTTAGCGTTACTTTTAATAATTTCGCATACGTGCTATTTATGGAAAATAAAAAAGTTTCATGCTTTTTTATGCGATCGTGATGGAACTAGCTGTGGTCCACCTGGTGTTAAGTGGTAACTTCTGCTTATAACAAATGCAGTTCATCACAAGTGGCGAACTGCTTTGCGCCCATCATCCGGTTACATAAAGTTGTTAAGTCTCATGTGCCTGTAATTTCTCTGGCACGTATACCTACCCTTCAAATTCACCGGTAAGCGGTCACCGATGCACCGAATGACTCGCACATACAACCAGCGATTTACTGAACTCGATGTATTTTCCTTGCCCGCATCTACCTATAAAGTGAATGTTAGGAATCTTCTTAAAATAAACACATAACATATGTTTATCTTAGTTATAACAAAATAATAATACTGCATTATTTATCTAGTTCTGACCTTTTGTTGTAAAGTGGTCGTCTAAATTAAGGTTTGTTTGATGCATCTACCCACTATTACCAACATATTTTTGTAACTAAATTTACTGTTTTTATCTAAATGTTTGTCTTACTTGTAGCAAACTTATTTTACATTTCTTAAGTAATCTGTGGATAATGTGGTTGGCTGCACATTCACTAATTCATGTTATATTCTTTAATCTAAATTATTGAAGAATATTATTACATTATGTACCTATGATTAATGTGTAGCTGTTAGTTATCCATCAATAAACAAAATAAAAATAAAAATCAAATTGGAACACAGTATCGCGAACATTATTGTTTGGCGGTAGAAGTAAGTATCGTGGCAGTACTTATCCGGACGAACTCGCACAATGAGTTCTACTGCTTCAAAAGTAGCATCATACCTCCGGAGTTTAATAAAACATAAAACAAAGTTTTTTTTATGCCTGATAAAGGGTAACCCTTTGATCTAGTGATCACCTGATAGTAAGTGATGACGTGGTCGAAGATGTTGTAAAGGCTAACCTAGAAGTGCATCCATACTTTTTGGTAACTCATCAAAGAGAATGGCCATTTAAAAAAATAAATTACTCAAAAAGGTATTGAAAATGGTCATGTGGAGCTTCTACTAACTACGTTAAATATTAACTATATAATCATACATAACGCCTGTTTCCCGTTAATTTGAATAAAAAACGGAGCAATGAGGTTTTTGAAATTGTGTTATTTTGTGTGTTAAATGTGTGTTACTTCGAAATGCTTCTAGTACTATCGTGTTATAATAATGATATAATTATATAACCATTAGGTATTCGTTGACGAGTGTAGGCAATAAAAGGTGCTTAACAGCATGTTTTTGTTTAATATTTCTGCGAAGTTTTTGTATAATACTACTTAACTATACCAAGATCACAGAGAATGGTTAAAAAATGGTTTTGTAAGGTTGAAAGCTTTGTTAATAACTTAAAAGGACTTGTATTAATATTCGGTGATTTAAATCTATACACTGCCTCATCAAGTATAAAAAGTTACTATAGCTATTTTATATCATTTTGTAATTTATGCGAATATAATGTTGTGCCTGTGGTAACCGATGTCAGTACCACAATGCAACATCCACCAACATCGTTGCTCCAGCGGCGCGCCATAGCATACTGAGATTACTGAGGCGAGCGCACGCGTCTTGCAATATTTATACGAAGGATCGTGTTGATCGGAGCGTGCAGGCAAAGCAGAGACGTGCGCCCGCGCCGAATGACTCTGGGCTACTGGCGGTCAAACCAGCCATCTTCTTCATCTCACAACATTGCTGCTGTGGGGAATGGGCTTCAGTGCTACGCACTCTGTCCCAGGCAAGTCTCATTTCCCTAGCAAGGGAACGGTCTTTGGCACCACTTGTAGGTGCTGAGGGTGTCGATGCTGTACGGGCCTAGACCCGGCCTCCGCTCCACCAGGGCGATCAAGCCGCGCCAGGTTGATCCCCCGCCTACACGGGAGAAGCCCAGCGGACCGATCGGCTCGCTGGCAGCGGCAGCCGGCGGGTTCCGTACAGTCGTTCTCTCTCTATCTCTCTGATTGGTTGATCGGTATCTGTTGCGTTGTGTCATGGCTTCGTACGCTCGTTTTGCTTATCTCGTCGGTTTCTTATGAATCCTGCACCTCTTCTAGGTGCGGAGGCGTCGATTCAGTGCGGGCCTAGACCCGGCCTCCACTCAACCAGGGCGATCAGGCCGCGCCAGGTTGATCCCCCGCCTACACGGGAGAAGCCCAGCGGACCGATCAGCGACACTGGCAGCAGCAGCCGGCGGTTCCCGCACTATCGATCTCTCCTCTTCGGTAGCTGCGATCGTGTCTTTTTGAGTGACAAGATCTCTTGAGTAGGCTTTCGATTTCCTCCTCCCCTTCTCATCTGGCGGCCTTGCATGCAGTGGAGCAATGCCCCTAAGGTGTTCGTTTCTAGCTTCGTCCGCGCGCTTGAACATTTTTGTGGTGAGCACGGTGACGAAGGTCTGAAGGTCTTCATGACGTAGGTCTCTCGCGATTGTGGCGTTCCTAACGTACCTCGGGGCGTTCACTAGTTTTCTGAGGCACACATTTTCTTGTTGTTGGAGTCTTCTTCGGTTCGATTTGGTCAGGAAAGCATACCACGCCGGAGCCGCGTATGTAAGACGTGAGCGGATGTACGTCTTGTAAATACCTAACTTGGTCCGGAGTGGCAGCGACGATCTTAAAATGGGGTTCAGGACAGCACGCGCTCCTTTCACTTTTCCTATGGTGGCTTGCACATGTTTTTTGAAAGATAGTTGGCGGTCAATGCAGACGCCTAGGTATTGCACACTGGGGCTCCATGGGATGTCTTTCCCGAGGAGGTTGAGTGGGGATGGTAGCTTAGTTCTCCCAGTGAGCATGGCCTGTGTCTTGTCAACATTGACCGATAGCCGCCATTTCTCAAGCCATTCTGGCAGGGCTTCAAGGGTGGGCTGCAGTCTTCTCACAGCGAACTCAGGCTTGTAGGAAGAGGCAAAGTAGGCTGCATCGTCCGCGTACAGTGCCAGCTGCGCCTGCCCAATGACGGGGATGTCATTGGTATACCAGGCGTAGCATGCGGGTGAGATGCAGCTACCTTGCGGGACTCCAGCGCGAACGGGCTTCTTGGATGACAGTACACCTTCCACTGTCACTTGTATCTCCCTGTCTTTGAGGAACGAGGCGAGGACTTCTACTATCTTCTTAGGGATGGCTGACTCCGACAGTTTGTACAGCAGCCCCTCATGCCATACCCTGTCGAACGCCTTTTCCATATCGAGCAGGATCACTGCGACCACCTCCTTCTTGTTGTGGCTCATGGACATCTCATTCACCATCCTCGTGACCTGCAGCGTCGTGGAATGTTCGGACCTAAACCCGTACTGTTCCTCGCGCGGTCGGATGTGTGGGACCACCTGCGATAGCAACAACCTCTCAAAGACTTTTGAGAGGGTGCTCAGCAAGGTGATCGGTCTATAGCTGCCTGGCTTCTTAGGGTCCTTTCCGGGTTTAGGTATCATCACTACTTTTCCGAGTTTCCACGAGGATGGGAAGTGACCGGATCTCATAATTCCATTATACACTCGTGTGAGGGCGGCTATGCTCTTCCTAGGTAGGTGTCGTAGGGCCATGTTTGTGATCCCGTCGACCCCGGGCGCTTTCTTCGTAGGCAGCCTTGAGATAATGCGCGCGACGCGTCCCGGGGAGAAGATAGTAGGTTCTGGTTCTGAGCGGGTGATCGGTTCTCTCGCTCGCTCGGCCTCTTCTTCGCACACGTTGCCACTCTGTCCAACGCATGCTGTCTCACTCGGCGTCTCAAAGTACTGTTTCAGCTTGCTTTCCACGAATTCTTTGTGCTGTAGGTTGCATATAGGGAACGGCTGGAATTGTTCTTCTAGGTGATCGGCGAATATTTCTGCCCGTGCCTTAGCTTCGAATTTCAGCAGTCCGTCGCTGCCTAGCAGCGGTCTACTCGGTTGGGGCACTTGTGACAGCTGGCGGCATAGGCGATGGACAGAGGGCACGTGATCGCCTATGGACTGAATGTGCTCTTCCCATGAGTCACCGGCGTGTTCCTGGAGAGCTATTCTGACATCTTCTATCAACTTGTTGAGCTTCTTTTTGACTTGCGGGCAGCGTGAGACTTGCCAAAGCTTGCGGGTTTCCCTCTTTTCACATATCAGTTTCCGTAACCGTGCCGGGAGGGAGTCGGGACGCTCTCCCGGTTTGGTGGTGTGTGTAGACGTCTTGAGGGAAGCCCGGATCGCTGCAGTTAAATTGTCGCACTCGCGTTCGACGTCATCTGCCGTGGAAATGGGGCCTGTGGTGGTTAACCTCTGCGCTTCTGACTCGAAGGTGTCCCAGCAGATTTGCCGCCTCCCAGCGGGGGCGGCCACTCTGCTGGGGAGCTCTTCCAGCGATAGGAGCACCGGTCTGTGGTCCGACTGCAGGTCCGGAAGCACAGTTTGAGCTGGCATCGTGCGTAGGCCTTTTACTATTGTAAGATCTATGACGTCATCCTCGCCGATTTCCGAATAGTGAGTTGGCTCGCTTGGGCCGATGACGTCATAGTCCTGGTTCACTAAGTCGTCATACAGAATCTGTCCACCTTGGTCGATCTTATTCGAGTTCCAGTGGGTGTGCTTTGAATTCATATCGCCGGCCACGATGGTAGGTACGTCTCCGGCTAGCAGCGACCTTAGCTCAGACGTAATAAGGGTGCTTCTCGGTGGCTTGTATATGGAATATATCCGGTGCGGTTGACCGGCGATATTCACAAGCACACCCAGGGCTTGAAAGGAGCTGTGTTCTTGAATGGGTATCAACTGATGTATTATTCTTCTGTGAACCAGGACGGCGAGCCCTCTGTAAGTTTTGCCCTCCGCGCTCACTTCATCTTTGCGGTACACAGTGTAATTTGGGATCTTGAATTGATGCTTCGGATTGAGATGCGTCTCGCTGATCAACATTATATCAATTTGGTGCTCACGGAGGAAGATGATCAGCCTTCCTTTCTTCCCCGTGAGCGTTTGGGCGTTCCAATGTACTATTCTGTTAGTCTTGTGATCCATTAACAGAATTTAGTATTTTCATTAACCCGCGAAGGGTCGCGGTTTCGGGGTCCATTCCGGTCTGCACTGCTTCCAGGATGTCCTTAAGGACCCCGATAGTCTGGCCTAGCGAGTCCCTTCGCTCTGTGGGCTGCGCGGAGGGCGTGCGCGGGGCGGCGGGAGCGCGCGGCATGGCGGGGGCGCGCGGTGCGGGGGGGGCGCGCGGCGCGGGGGGCGCTGGTTGCGCATTTTGCGCTTCAGCCTTCTTTTTAGGCTTCTTCTTTTTGGCTTTCTGACCGGTCTGCTTAGGTAGATTAGCCGGTGCCATTAGGGAAGTGGTGCCCGTCTCTGCGGTCAAACTGTGTACGCAAGTAATATTTATAGTGTGCGAGTGAGATAGAAGATACTCGTCATCAAATAGACTTTCATCCTGTATTGTTAGATTTTGAAAATTGTACTACTTATGTACCATGCTATCTGTCAGATGTAAACGGATATTTTAATAAGCTAATTTTGCCAATAAATTATTAGTTACAGTTTGATTGTTATTCTATAATTTCTTCCTCTCATTAAACACGCTATTACCAAGTGGAAAGTGGAAACAGTGGACACCACAAATGGTGACCCCGACTCAAGAACTGAAGATGGAAGAATCAGGTTCAGCATACGACATCGCGCATTTGACCATGCAGTCCCGAATTGTACCTTTCTGGAGGGAATATCCCAGGCTATGGTTCGCACAATTTGAAGCCATTATTGAACCATCGAAGTGCGGAGACGACAAGAAGTACCGTTACCTGTTGGGCGCGCTACAGCAAGCTGATGTACAACAAGTCAGCGATATTTTGTTAAACCCACCGGCCACGGGGAGATACAACGCTTTGAAAAACCGTCTGCTTTCCGTATATCAAGAGTCGGAAGCGAAACAACTCCAAAAGTTACTCAGCGGGCAGGAGTTAGGAGACCAGAAGCCTAGTCAATTGCTACGGAAGATGCGAGACCTCGGTGGAGCTATGATTCAAGACGATGCTTTGAAGGTTCTATGGCTAAATCAGTTGCCCACGTCAGTGCGAGCTGTAATTTCCGTCAACGACGAGTCCACGCTCGAGACGCTTGCCTCAATGGCCGATAAAATGATGGAGCACCTGGAACCACAAGTCGCAGCCATATCATCCGTGAAAGATCCTGTTCAAGATGCCAGGATGGAACTATTAACGAAACAGATAGAGAAACTCACACTAGAAATCGCCGAATTGAGAGGGAATCAGACACATCGTCGGCATTATCAAAGAAACCAAAACCGTTCAAGACCAAGATCACAGTCCAACAGCAGCAAAACAAGGAAGCCTAGCGACCCAGATTGGCTGTGCAGATATCACTATAGATATCGCAATCAAGCAAGAAGATGTGAAACCCCGTGTGCATGGAAGAAACAACCACAGACGTCGGAAAACTAGGAGAGGCATCGGGTTCGGCGGGCACCGGTGTCGAAGCTATATTGAGTAACCGCCTTAGTGTAACTGATCGATACAGCGGTGAACGTTTTTTGATTGATACCGGCGCCGACATCTCAGTGTTGGCAGTTAAGACGAAGAGCAAGCATTCTCCAACCGATTTCAAGCTATATGCGGCCAACGGAAGCACTATAAGAACCTACGGAGAGAAGACGCTCCAACTCAACCTGGGGTTACGACGTAATTTTCCTTGGACGTTTATAATCGCTGACGTCAGAAGATCAATTATTGGAGCCGATTTATTACGTCATCACAATATCTTGGTGGATCTCAAAGGACAAAGATTGATTGACGGGCTGACAAAGCTATCAGTCAAGACACTTTCGACCTGCAGTGATGAGTCTACAGTACACGTCATCAACAACAGTCATCCATACTACGACATACTGATGCAGTATCCAGATATTCAGAGACCTATGTCGCTCAAAAAGCCACCTCCACACAATGTAACCCATCATTTGGAAACCACCGGACCACCAGTTTTCGTCCGTCCTCGACCGCTAGCGCCTGACATGTTTATCGCTGCAAAGAAAGAGTTTGAGCGCCTGATGGATATGGGTATTTGTTACCCATCAAACAGCGCATGGGCCAACCCACTACATATAGTGAAGAAGAAGAACGGACAAATACGTATATGCGGAGATTATCGTCGGCTTAACGCAATGACGTCACCAGATCGTTATCCGATACCAAGAATTCAAGATTTCACTCTGAGACTCAATGGCACGAAGATATATTCAAAAATTGACATTAAGAAAGCATATTATTGGATTCCGATGGCCAGCAAAGAAGATGCAGACAAATGTGCCGTGACAACGCCATTCGGTCTCTATAATTTCAGCTCTATGACCCTAGGGCTAAGGAATTCGGCACAGACATTCCAGCGCTTCATGCATCAAGTTCTCCGAGGCCTGGATGACTTCACATTCAATTACATTGACGATCTCTTGATTTTTTCGTCCGATGAGAAGAGCCACAGACGACATCTGCATGAAGTTTTCAGACGCCTGACCGAATATGGACTAACGATAAACGTGGACAAATGCGAGTTCGGGAAGGAAAGCCTCAATTTTCTCGGATATCATGTGTCAGCAGCCGGCATCAGACCCCCAGGAGATAAGACAGAAGCTATAGCATCATTCCCTAAACCAAGAACAATAGAAGAGTTGAGAAGATTTCTGGGAATGATAAATTTCTACAGAGATGCATTGCCACATCAAGCTCAAAAACAACTGGAACTCAATAAGCTGTTACATAACGTGAAGAAGAAGGATAAAACTCCAATCAAGTGGACACCGGAAGCGGAAGAAGCTTTTGAACAATGTCGTGACAGCATCAAACACGCGGCGACATTGGCAAATCCTATACCCGGAGCCAAGCTACATTTGATGACAGACGCATCTGGTACAAGTATGGGCGGAGTACTACAGCAGTGGCAAGACTCGGCATGGCGTCCAATAGCATTTTTCTCGAAGACACTCAGCGAAGCACAGAAGAAGTACAGCGTGTACGATCGCGAGCTATTAGCGATTTACACAGCTGTCAAACACTTCAGAAGATATATCGAAGGCTCAGAAGTGGTTATATATACAGACCACCGACCACTTACGTACGCCTTATCAAAACCGCCGAGCAACAATGACACACCAAGACGCGAGAGACAACTACAATTTATCAGCCAGTTTTGTACTGACATTCGATACATCAGCGGCGAGAAGAACCCAGTAGCTGACACACTATCTAGACTGGAAGAGATAACGTGCACTTCAACACTGGACTATCACCAACTCGCAGAGAAACAAGAGATAGATGAAGAACTAAAACTATTGCGAATGAAAAGCAATTTAAAGTTTGCTCAGATAAATTTGCCAGGCGTCAACAAATCTATCTACTGCGAGATGTCCATGCCTGATCCAAGACCATACCTGCCTACTGCATTTCGAGAAGCTGCATTCAAAGCGTTTCACGAGCTTAGCCACCCAGGTATCCGAAACACGAGGAAGCAGATCACGAAGCGATATTTCTGGCCTTCTATGAACGCAGATGTATCAAAATGGACAAGACTGTGCCTAAGTTGTCAAAAGAGCAAGATACAACGTCATACTGTCTCACCTCTCGGACAGTTTCAAGATGCTGGAAGATTCGAGCATGTACATCTGGACATCGACGGACCATTACCACCGTCCGAAGATTGTGCTTATATTGTCACCATGATAGACCGATGCACAAAGTGGCCTGAAGCCGTTCCCGTACATGACATCACGGCGGAGACAGTAGCCAGAGCTGTCTATGATCACTGGATCTGCAGATTTGGTTGTCCTTTAAGAATAACTACAGATCAAGGACGGCAGTTTGAGTCTTCATTGTTCCAGACGTTGATGAAAAAACTCGGTGTTGCCAGAATAAGAACTACTGCCTATCATCCTCAAGCAAACGGTCTCGTGGAGCGTTGGCATAGGAGCCTAAAGACGGCATTAATGGCAAGAGGAGCAAGTACCAATTGGACGAAAGAATTACCAACAGTCCTACTTGGTTTGCGGGCATCACTACATAAATCGACAAACATGAGTCCAGTTCTAAAAACCTACGGAACGACGCTACGTTTGCCAGCAGATTTTTTCATTGCATCGAAGGCCAACACGGTTGAACCGGCAGAATTCATAAGGAAGATGTCCGAGACAATGACGTCACTCGCACCGGATAATGCACGCAAGTCAAAATCGCATACTCCGTTTGTGCATAAAGACCTATCCAGTTGTACACACGTTTTTGTTCGAGTCGATTTCGTCAAGAAGCCACTAACACCACCATACGAAGGGCCATATCAAGTACTAGAGAAACATGATAAGTACTTCAAGATACAACTACCGACTCGCACAGCAGTGATATCAATAGATCGTTTAAAGCCAGCTTACTTATGCGATGACGAAAACGACAGTGAAGTTCGAAAAGACGGAGCTACGACATCTACGAGTACTGACAAGCCTACAGATGCTACGTCGACTAGAAACGCTAAATGCAAGTTACCTACGTCAGACGATAATACAATGGCAGACCATATGAAGCGGTCATATACAACAAGGAGTGGAAGGACAGTGCGCCCCAACGTACGTTTTGTTTGAGAGGGGGTGATGTGGTAACCGATGTCAGTACCACAATGCAACATCCACCAACATCGTTGCTCCAGCGGCGCGCCATAGCATACTGAGGCGAGCGCTTTATTTATTTTTTATTTAGGGAGGACATAGATGCTGACTACCGCTAAGCGGACGTACAGCTCCACCGGACTTTGGGCGAGGGGAGGCCCTCTTATAGCCCAGGAGGAAGAAGCGCTGAGGGCACTTCTTCTGAGACGGGCGTATAAGGCGAAAAGCGCCTTATACCTCCGTCTCCTGCGGGCGCCGAAAACGCCACGCTACTATCGGGAGGGGTGACAGCGAGCTCAAGGGCACCACTGTGGTTCGGACCTCGGCTTGTCTCGCTGCCGAGAGACAAAGGGGGAATCGGAACTAAATGCCCCGGTACAACTGCAGTGTTGTACCGTTGAGAATGGGCCCTATTGAATATTACTCTGTGACTATTTGGAGAGACACTAATCGGGATTTTATTTTTGCCTCGAGCTCGCCGGCGAGCTCGGTGTTTGATTGTGTAACCTCTGATTACCGCACACCTGGGGATGTTACCAGGACGACTTGCGGACAACGCTAAAGCTGCCAACGTAATGGCTGCGATGGGGTCATCCGGGTCGTCCAATACCTGCCGTGGTCGGCGACGGGGGGGTTTAAACCATGGGTCGGATGAGGCAGTCGAGTAGTTCGATGCCTGGACAACTAGAGGGTTCGAGTGGTGGGGCGCTCGATCAAAGTATCGGCGGGCGCAGTCCTTATTGAACTGCGCTAAAGAGGGAAGGTTTAGGTCGCAGTGCAACTCGGCGTTCCGTACATACCACGGAGCACCGGTTGCCTGGCGGAGGAACCTGTTTTGAATGATTTGAAGTTTACGTAGGTGGGCCTCGCTAGCATGACTAAACACTACTGAAGCGTATGTCATGATGGGGCGGATGCAAGTAGTATAAAGTGTCTTCTTATTTTTAAGAGACATTTTACTCTCTGTACGAATTAAGGGACCTAGGCGACCCATAACAAAGGCCGCCCTGTTACGAACATCAGTGATGTGAGCGGCAAAGGTGAGATGCCGATCAAGGGTGACTCCAAGATACTTTGTTTTACCAACCCAGGGAATGGGTTCGTCAAACAGAGTTAAAGGTTTAGGATAGCGGGGGTTCGAGTGAGTACTCTTATTGAAGTATATAGCTGCACTTTTAGTCGGGTTGACTGCAATGCGCCATTTACGGAACCAGTCACCGATCTCGGTGATGGCCCGTTGAAGGAGAAAATAGGTCTGTCTATTAATATGCCAGCCAGTGGAATAAATGGCGGTATCGTCCGCATATTGGGCTATGAAAACCTTGGGCTGTGAGCGTGGGATGTCGCTGGTATACAGCGCGAAGAGAATGGGAGATAGTACGGAGCCCTGAGGGACTCCGGCACTGACTGGGTGGGGGGTGGAGAGGGTGCCTTCCACGCGGTAGCGAAAGCTTCTGTCCCTTAGGAAGTCTTGTAAGGTGAGCACAAGACGTACTGGCACGCCAAAGTGGTATAACTTGTAAATCAAGCCATTGTGCCAGACTTTATCAAAAGCTTTCGCTACGTCGAGGAAGACTGCTACCGTCGTTTGGGGTTTGGGTTTCTTATTGAAACCTTCAAGGATGTGCTCCGTGAGGCGGTGCACCTGTTGGACGCATGAGTGCTTGGGCCTAAAGCCAAACTGCTCATCGGGAATAAGGTGGTGTTCCTGCGCATGAGCCGAGAGACGGTTCGAAAGGAGCCGTTCGTATAGCTTGCCTAGGGCACTGAGAAGGCTGATGGGACGGTAGCTGGTAGGGTCAGCGGAGTTTTTGCCTGGTTTGTGAATGCCAATGACATTTGCACATTTCCAGACGTCGGGAAATAAACAGTGGCTCATGGCCGCATTGAAGATGCTTACTAGTAGATGAATCAGGGGGGGAGAAAGGTGTTTAAGTACCTTGTTGGAGATGCCGTCGGCACCGGGGGCTTTACGTTGTTTGAGGTCCTTGATCAGTCTCGTCACCTCAGCGTAAGATACTGGGGTGTGCGGGGGGAGTTCAGAGATGACCACAGAGCTTTTACGTTCGACTTCAGCGTCCACCGAATCGAGGTGGGCTTGGTCTACGTGATCTACGTTGGGGGAGCACTGAGCCTCTAGGCTATCAGCTAGGCACTCAGCTTTGTCTTCGTCAAAGAACGCCGGGGCGCGTGGGACTGGTGGGTATAGCGGAGGTATGTCGCTCTGTCCGACACCTTTCATACCTCGTGCGAGATCCCAATAAGCCCGCTGGCTAGGCACGAGGTTTGAAAGTTTGTCGCCCCAGCTGTGGTCACGCAACTCGGACATGCGACTTTCAACCATGCGTTCAAAGTGGCGTTTCCGAGTTTTGTTTACTTCGCTTGGGTAGGAGTCGTAATGTCTGGTCACTGCTTTACTCTTCGTCACTAATCGCCTCACATCCACTGGAATGACAAGGCGCCGGTCGTCCGGCACAATGACTTCCTTTGAGGATGCACCTACTACGGTGGAGAGGTGATTAGTGAACGAATCGATCGCTAGGGATACGTCATCTTTGGTCAGAATGTCGTCAGGGATTTTGTCGAGGTCGGGTGAACTGATAGCCTTTAGGGAATTGCCTAATTGCTTCCAGTTCACCATCGTCTTGGTGGGGCGGGGTAAGTCTGCTGTAGGGTCGGGGCCTAGTCGCAGTATAATGGGTCGGTGGTCAGAATGTAGTTCGTGACAAACTGTTATAGAGCGTAACTGAAGGGTTACGCCTCTAAACAGTGCCATGTCTAAGACGTCAGGTCGGTGGCGGACGTTCTCGGGGTAGTGCGTTGGCTCGATAGGTGCAATTACGTCAAAGTTCAAGTCAGCGACTAGGTTGTCAAGGATAATACCGTTAGGATTGTTAGAGTTACAATTCCATAGGATATGTTTACTGTTGAAGTCGCCGATCAGAAGGACGGCGCTTCCAAGAGAGAAGAGAGCTTCTAAGTCTGCGCGGGCGACGCGCTTTAAACCGGATAGGTAGCAGGATGCTATGACTATGGGTTGATGACCCGTCATAGCTAGTAAGCAACAAGATGCTTCCATAGTACTCAGAGTCGGGGTATCTAAGGGGATGCAGTGCAGGGACCTTTTGTAATAGATAAGAGTGCCTCCCTTAGCGGAAGTCAACCTATCATTACGTACACATCGGTAATTAGCAAACCTGGGATTCGCCCTTCCCGGTTTTAAAAAGGTTTCCTGCACGCATATAATATCGATCAGGTGGGTACTGCAAAAGTCATGGACAAGGTCACGTTGTCTGAAGAAGCCGTTAGCGTTGAAGGACGCTAACGAAACTGAGCGCGGTTTAGTCCTTAAGGTTGTACTACCCATAGTGGGTGTACTGGGGGGGAGTTTGCGGGGCGAAGCGCTTTAGAGCGCTAAGTAGGCTGGCATGTTCCAGCGTGTACTGGATGACTTCCGCAGGTGATTGTGCGGAGTACATCTTGCGTGCTAGTGCACGGACCTCCTCTATGTTGATGGACATAGCTAGGTCGCTGACTAGCGCTATATCCTCTTGAAAAGAGGTGTCCATCAGTGGCATAGGGGGTGGGGCCATAGGCCGGGCGACGCGAGGAGCGGCGCGTGGAATAAGGGCAGGAGGTGCCGGGGGTGCCGCGCGGACCGGGGCCGGTGCGCGGGCAGGGGCCGCGGTACGGGCGGGGACGGGTGCGCGGGCCGGGGCGCGAGTAGGAGCGATGGTTTTAACCATGCTCGGTGGCTTTGACCAAGCGTTTTTAGTTGGTAGAGGAGCGGGAGTCACCTGTGAGGCAGGTGCTACTGTCAGCTTAGGGCTGACCCGCTGGTATCTATCATAGGTGGGACGGGGAGGTGGCGGAGGTCTCCTTTCCGTTGCCACCCTGCGGTTTGTGCGTGGCGCCCTCGGGCAACCGCGGTAGTTGGCGGTATGCCCCTGGGTGCCGCACAGAACGCAGCTGGGTGGGTCGGGTGAGTCTCTCGTGCGTGAGCAGTGCTCTGTAGCATGATCGCCTAGGCACTTAACGCACCTAGGACGAGCATAGCAGAAACGGGCCGCGTGCCCGTACAACTGGCAGTTATGGCACTGGGAAGGAGAGCCATTCCTGTAGGGGGCCTGAACATCTAGTCCGGAGAGACCGCAGACCGTCTTCAGGTTGAAGATGGTCTTGCCCTCCGGGGATCGGTCTAGTACTACGAGTACTAGGTCGTATGGGCTTTTGTCTTTGCCACTGTACATGCGATGTACGGCAAGGACAGGGAAGTCCTGTCTTTTAAGGTCGTCAAGTACAGCGTCTGTACGGACTTCCTTCGGGACACCGCGTATGACGACGCGTAGGACTTTTTGTTCTTCGAGAGCATAAGTGTGAAAACTTATGCTTTCTTTTTGGAGGAGTTTTGTTAGCGCTCTGTGGTCGCTAACTGAAGTCACCTGAACTTTGATGCCCTGCTGCGTGGAGCGGGCGTTCGTATAATTGATCTTACGATCAGTGAGGAGGCGGGATAGCATATCCCATTTGCCTTTGTCCTGAATGAACAAAGGCGGTGGCGGCTTTTCGCGGCGTGAGTTAGCGTCCTGAGAGGGCGCTGTAGCCGAAGCGGTTGCGGAAGGCGGGGACGCGGGGCGCGGGGCGGGGGTCGGCCTATTGCCGGCGGTAGGTGCTTTGGCGGCTGCCTTAGCGGGCGGGGCGGAAGGCCCGGAGTTAGCGGCCTTAGGGGCGCGCTTGCGTTTACGATCTATTTTATTTATTTTTATTTTTTTTTATTTTTATTTTCATCGGAAAACTTACAGCCTAATTATTACAAACAAATTAAAATTAATCTAAGGAGTTGAAAACTGGGCCAATTACAAGTTTTCACCTTTACGTGAGAATATAAAGTAGTACTAAATAATCATTAACACATTGTAGCATATTTGGATACAGAATGTTATCAAAATAACAAGTAAATAATTAACAATATTGACAACATATGTTAATATTATGTGTCGGGAAATTGTGTTGAAATATTAAGTTTGAGAGCCAAAAAATTCAGAAGCAAAACTACGACTAATTGAACGCACACCATCTGAGAATATATCAAGTTCACTATTACTCTTCATGAATTCGTTTATCAATGTTGGGGTTCTGCAAAAGAAAGTGTTTTGTTTATATTTTGTCTTAACAGGTGGAATAGCTAGTAGAGGCGTAAAACGCGAATTAAATGTTGGCACTCGAAGATAGATTTTTTCCAGCAATTCAGCACTATCAACTTGTGAGTTCAAAATTTTTAAGTAATACATGACATCTGAAACATTTCGCCTTGTTTGGAGCGGCAGTAAGTGATGCCGTCTACAGCGCTTTTCATAAGTGTCATCATAACATCGCGAGCGGTGTTGTAAGAATCTTACGAATTTCTTTTGAACTTTTTCGATGCGGTCTATATGACATGCATAGTGAGGACTCCAGACCTGTGAGCAATACTCAAGCACAGTACGAACATAAGCACAATACAGGATCTTAAGCGTCTTGATGTTATTAAAAGGTACAGATACTCGCATAATAAAGCCAAGAGTATTGAGCGCTTTAGTAACTATACTATCAATATGATGTACGAAGGTTAGCTTAGAGTCCTGGATTATACCCAGATCACTTATGACCTCTACGCGGTTCAAGTTACTAGTTTTAATTACATAATTATAATTGATATTTATTAATTTTCTTGAGAATGTTAAAATAAAGCATTTATCTACATTCAGATCCAGTTTATTTAGATAACAATAGTTCGTAAATCTATTGAGATCCTCTTGCAAGTTCAGGCAGTCTATAAGAGATTTGATACGAGTCAGAATCTTTAAATCATCAGCAAATAGATAAAACCTTGAGTGTATGAAACAGGAACTGATGTCATTTATAAAAATTACAAAAAGTAAAGGGCCCAATAGAGATCCCTGGGGAACCCCAGATGGGATATCTATCCACGCCGACCTAAAGCCGTTAAGAGCAACAGCTTGAGTTCGACGCTCAATATAAGAACTATACCACCTGAAGAGATCACCGTGAATGCCCATAGACCGCAGTTTACATAAAAGCACAGTATGATCAAGTCTGTCGAACGCTTTACTATAATCTGTAAATATACCATCTACCTGGAAGCCCGCAGCCATCTGGTCATTAATATATTCGTTAGTAAGAAGAACATTGGAAGTTGTGGACCGGTTTTTAAGGAAGCCATGCTGCTGGGGTATAAGTAAAGTCCTAATAGCGGCATACGTTTGATTATAGACTATCTTCTCTAGCAGTTTGGCAAAGATGCACAACTTGGAGATAGGGCGGTAGTTTTTAACTTCAGATTTTGACCCCTTCTTGTGAATAGGCGATACTAACGCAGATTTCCATAGAGTGGGAACTACACCTTCATCCACTGACCTTTTGAATATAACACCAAGGGGGAAAGTTAGGCTACGTGAGCATTTAACAATAAAAACTGGTGGAATGTCATCGGGTCCGGCCGATTTATTTATATCCAAAGATTTTAACATTTTTTCCAGAGAGATCTACGACGGTATAGCCGTCGTTGTCGGAATCTTCGGAGTCTGTGCGTGAGGCGCAGGGTTGGTCGACCTCCATGTCCGTTTCCGAGTCTGAAACTGACTCGACAATGACATAGGCAGGTTCGATGCTCGCAAACCGACCGATCGGTGAGCGAGAGCGAGAACGGGGTTGGGCTACTACCGCGCGCCTGTTATCAGGGCCGGGGGCGGGGGAGTCCGGGCTCTCCTGTAAGTAGGATGGCGCCGGAGGGTCATCGTAGGTGGGGACGGAGGTCCCGGAGGGAGCAATGGGAGTGTCCGTGAGGCGGGCACTCTCTGCGTCTGAGGTGAGGGCTGCTTGATGAGCAGCATAGAGGTCGGGGTACCGTAAGGCAAAGGTCTGAAGGACCTCTACCTCACTATTGGTAGGGCGGGGCTGCATCCTGAGGGGTGCACTCAGGATGCCCTAACCAGGGTAGTGTCTCCCTCGCACAACCTGTGAGCTCACTGTGTGAGAGGGAGTGAGTACCTACTGTGTATCCCTAGGTGTGTGTCCCTATCCGCACTTTTTTTCTGGGGCGGCGAAGGGGTGTCCTAACGACTCCGGGATTGACTAGGGGCGACCCCAAGGCCAGTTGCCCCGGAGACCTGCTTGTTTCGGCTGATCCCGTGAGGCGGGAAAAGGCCGCGGTACAAGGTTAAACCAAAAATCAACAGAGGTAGTTGGCACCGTTAGGGATCACTCTGCGACCGCAGCGAATGGCGGATTTGATCGTTCGAGCGAGCTTAGCCCGGTAGGGCTCCACCTGCCTGAACGATGCCGCTTAACAGCACAAAGTGTGTTGTTGAGCGGGTGGCGTTGTACGTGCAGAAACAAAGATGCGAAACAAGGATAAACTGCACTTTTCAGTGCAGTTTAACGCAGCAACACCGACCCGGGCTTGTCCGGGGCGGTGGTCGCTCGACGGTGGAGCGCCGCCTCAGCAAGCACGAAGCTCGCGTCGCACGGCGTTCGACGAAACTCTCAGCTCCTGCACAGACAAACACAAGCTGAATCGGGATCACGCTCTTCAATGCGCACTGTAGCAACTAGCGTCGGAACGATGGTCCAGGCGAGACGGCAATAGTGCGGGGACTATTGCGGTCTCACTGGAGGGTCACTTGCAGCTGCGGAGAGGTGCGCTCGGCGTGGCGGCGCAAGGCGGAATGATGGTTGCTGTCAGTTGATGTATGAGGCGAGCGCACGCGTCTTGCAATATTTATACGAAGGATCGTGTTGATCGGAGCGTGCAGGCAAAGCAGAGACGTGCGCCCGCGCCGAATGACTCTGGGCTACTGGCGGTCAAACCATCGGGTTGTCTTCCCGCGCCACAGGTGGTGTGGCATGGGGGAAATGGGTGTCAGGGCTAGGCCCTCTGACCCAGGCTGGTCTCACCCCTTTACAAAGGGGCGGTCTTTGGCACCTTTTCTCGGTGCTAGAGGCGTCGATATTGTGTGGGCCTAGGCCCGGCCTCCGCTCCACCAGGGCGATCAAGCCGCGCCAGGTTGATCCCCCGCCTACACGGGAGAAGCCCAGCGGACCGATCAGCTCGCTGGCAGCGGCAGCCGGCGGCTTCCACACATCGTACTCTCTCTCTTTCTCTCTCATCTTTTGGTTGTGTTTTGGGTATCTTGCGTTTCATCTGTTCGCGTAAGTGAGTGGTGTGCTTGCGTTTAGGCTCTCTTTGATCGTCGGTCTCATCATATGCTTCATTTGCGGAAGCTGAGGGTGGCGACTAGTACGGGCCTAGGCCCGGCCTCCGCTCATCCAGGGCGATCAGGCCGCGCCAGGTGGAACCCCCGCCTACACGGGGGAAGCCCAGCGGACCGATCGGCGACACTAGCAGCGGCAGCCGGCGGTTCCCGCACTGTCGCTCTCTCTCTCTCTTCATTGGTGTCTGCGTTTTCTTTCACCGGGATGAGGTCCCGGGAATATGGCTTCTGTTTTCTCTTTCCTATTTCATCTGGCGGTCTTGCGTGGAGCGGGGCGATGCCTTGTAGATGCACTTCGTTGGACTCGTCTGCGCGCTTGAACATTCGAGTCGTTAGTCTTGCTGTGAAGGCGGCTAAATTTTCATGCTTCAAGTCACGTGATATGGTGTCGTTTCTAACGTAACGAGGCGCATTTACTATTGCGCGGAGGCATAGATTTTCCTGGGCTTGTAGTCTTTTTCTGTTTGTCTTTGTCAGGAAAGCGAACCACGCCGGAGCAGCGTATGTAAGGCGGGATCTAATGTAGGTTTTATAGATCCCTACCTTTGTCCGGAGTGGGAGTGAAGACCGTAGAATAGGGTTCAGGACGGCGCGCGCTCCTTTAACCTTCCCTACAGTGACGTCGATATGCTTTTTAAATGATAGGCGTCTATCTATGTTCACACCCAGGTATGTGATGTTCTGACTCCACGGAATGTCAGTTCCTAGGAGGTGGAGGGGTTCTGGCAGCTTCGTGTATCCTGTCAACATAGCCTGGGTTTTCTGTACGTTGACTGATAGACGCCATTTGTCTAGCCATTCGGGTAGGGCTTCTAGGGTCGGTTGTAGGCGTTTCACGGCGAATGCGGGTTTGTAGGAGGAAGCGTAGTATGCTGCATCATCTGCGTATAGTGCGAGCTGCGCCTGCCCGATGACTGGTATGTCATTAGTGTACCAGGCGTAGCAAATCGGAGAGATGCAGCTACCTTGGGGCACACCTGCACGAACTGGCTTCTTCGACGATAGGGCATTTTCTACTGCCACTATGACCGTCCTGTCCTTGAGAAACGATGCTATGACTTCCACTGTCTTCTTGTGGAGGGCTGACTCCGACAGTTTGTATAGCAGCCCCTCATGCCATACTCTGTCGAACGCCTTCTCCATGTCCAACAGGATCACCGCTACGACTTCTTTTTTGTTGTGGCTAGTGGACATCTCGTTCACCACCCTCGTGACTTGCAGTGTAGTCGAGTGTTCGGACCTAAACCCGTACTGCTCATCGCGCGGTCGGAGATGGGGGATCACCTGCGTTAGCAACAACCTCTCAAAGACTTTTGAGAGGGTGCTCAGCAAGGTGATCGGCCGGTAGCTTCCTGCTCTTTTGGGGTCCTTTCCGGGTTTAGGTATCATCACTACTTTCCCCTCTTTCCACGAGGGTGGGAAGTGACCCGATCTCATAATCCCGTTGTAGATCCGGGTCAGGGCAACTATGGACTTCATTGGTAAGTGTCGTAGGGCCGCGTTGGTGATCCCGTCGAGCCCGGGCGCTTTCTTCGGGGGTAGCTTAGAGATAATGCGCGCGACGCGTCCCGGGGTGAAGACAGTGGGTTCCTGCTTGGCACTCTCTGCCTCTCGCTCGCACGGTACTTTTCCGTCGCACTCTATCTCTCTCTGTCCACCGCCTGTCGCTATCTCGCTCGGCTTCTCAAAATAGCGTGTGAGGTGGGTTTTGACTGCTTCGGTGTGTTGCGGGTTCTTGCAGGGATTTGGCTGGAATTGTTCTTCCAAATATTGCGCAAATATCTCTGCTCTGTCTTGGGCTTCGAACTTCAGTAGGCCGTCGCTGCCTATTAGCGGTCTAGTTGGTTGGGGTACGTTTGACAATTTCCTGCATAGGCGGTGTACCGAGGGCACGTGGTCTTTTGCGGAGTCAATGAGCTCGTTCCAGGAGTCTCCCGCGTGGTCCTGTAGGGCTACCCTTGTTTGCTCAATGAGTGAGTTGAGCTTCTTTTTGAGCACCGGGCATCTAGTTGCTTGCCATTGCTTCCTTGTTTCCCTTTTTTCACGAATTAAGTCCCTAATCCGTGCCGGGAGGGAGTCGGGACGCGCTCCCGGCGCAGAGGTGTGTGAAGATGCTTCAAGGGAAGCTTGGATTGCGGCGGTGAAGCTTGCACACTCGCGTTCGACGTCACTAGCTGTCATAATTGGGCCTGTCGTGGTGCTTTCCTGCGCTTCTTTCTTGAAGGACTCCCAGCAGATTTTCCGCCTCCCCACGGGGGCGGCTACTCTGCTAGGGAGTTCTTCCAGCGTCAGTAAGACGGGGGCGGTCAAACTGTGTACGCAAGTAATATTTATAGTGTGCGAGTGAGATAGAAGATACTCGTCATCAAATAGACTTTCATCCTGTATTGTTAGATTTTGAAAATTGTACTACTTATGTACCATGCTATCTGTCAGATGTAAACGGATATTTTAATAAGCTAATTTTGCCAATAAATTATTAGTTACAGTTTGATTGTTCTATAATTTCTTCCTCTCATTAAACACGCTATTACCAAGTGGAAAGTGGAAACAGTGGACACCACATGCCTAATGTTAATGGTAGGAGTCGAGCCACATGGAGTCCAGTAATCAATATTACTGGACTCGATGTGGCTCGACTTTCGAGAGCTACAAATGCTTATACATATATCAAGAGGTGGATGATGAGGGTCAATTTTGACAATGGGTTCTTTAGCTCTGACATTGATATTAGCGTCTGTGCCCCTTCGGATAAGTACTACATCCAACATCCCCCCCAGTAGAGACTGGAATTTCAAAAAATGTAATTATGGTTTATTATTGACATGCTATCTAAAGTATCATGGGATGAGTTATATAGTCTTAGCGATGTCTGCTTGAGTACACAAAGTTTTCATCAAACTATTTAGCAAATGTTTGATATATGCATTCCGAAAAAATGACGAAGTGGCCACGGGAGTCACGATATCCGGTCTGGTTTACCAAAGGAATTATTGACGACGCAAAGCTCAAGCTCAAGCTTCATAGCAATTGGAAGCGGTCAGGTTCTGCGGAGATTTATGAATTATTCTCCAACTTAAGGGCCGACCTAAAAAACGCGTCTCAAATGCTTATAAGTCATATATCGTGAATATTGAAAAAAAAATTAAAACAAATCCTCGAGAGTTCTGGCGCCATAATTCAGGGTTGCGGTCCAAGGGTGGATTTGAGCCCACTGTCACCTACAAGGATGAAACCTTTAGTGGCAGACAGGCCTCCGAAGCCTTTGCAAAATTTTTCTCTAGTGTATTCCAGACTGATTTACCTACACTAGATGCAGAAAAAATTTCTAATATGAACTTTGTACCTTCAAGTAACTATGTTCACATACCTGAAATATCACCTAGGGAGGTAGATGCGGGGATTCAAAGTTTGAAAACCAATAGTTCAATTGAACCTGATAGTATACCTCCATGGTTCCTTAAGGAGGGAAAGGCATTATTAAAATATCCACTTTGTTATTTGTTCAATCTAGCTCTGATGTTTGGGGTCTATCCACCACAATGGAAACTTTCACGTGTCACTCCAATACCTAAAAGTTCTAATAAAACGTCTGTTGAAGAATACCGTCCTATTGCTATTTTGCCGACTGTAGCTAAATTTTTGAACGTATACTTAAAAAAAAGTTGTATACACAAATTGAACCCTTTTTAAGTAACGAACAGCATGGATTTAGGCGCAAAAGTTCTGTTAATACGAATCTTTTAACACTAGTGGATTACATATCTACCAGACTTGACCGTGGCATACAAGTTGATGTTTTGTACTTTGACTTCCGGAAGGCGTTTGATAGGGTCATTAACGATATACTGCTGACAAAACTAAACCTCTGGGTTTCACCCCAGGTCTTCTCCGTTTCATCGCTGATTATCTTCGCGATCGCCAGCAGTTAGTTCGGCTCGGTCTGTACGATTCTCGACCCTATCACACGCGTTCCGGAGTAAGTCAAGGGTCGATACTTGGTCCTTGGCTTTTTAATCTAATGATCAATGACCTTCCCACAGTCGTCAAACATGCAAAATGTCTACTTTATGCCGACGACTTAAAACTATATTTTGAAATAAAATCAATAGAAGATTGCACAAAACTTCACAAAGATATAGATAGGATATATAAATGGAGCGGAGCTTAGATAATAAAATGGAGTTCAACTCTTCTATGGCCGAATGCGACATCCAATTGAATTTAGCTACTTCAAAAATCAATCAAACTTGATAAAACTGTGATATCGTATACTAAGTGTGTTAAAGACCTGGGTGTCTCGTTCGATCGCGAACTTACTTTTAACGAACATATTGTCACAGTCGCTAAAGAATCATTTCAACGACTAGGTTTCGTGCTACGGAACTTGCGAGAATTCCAGAGCATAGAAGTTATAAAATTGATTTACAGTGCTTTGGTACGAAGTAAGCTTGAGGCTAGTGCCTGTGTGTGGCATTCACATGAAGATAAATACACCCTTATGTTGGAGAAGGTTCAGATATTTATACAGACGTATGTATGGGTATTACCCATACATGTATCCTACTGAATTTCTGCTGGGTTCCTTAGGATACAATTCTTTAATAGTTAGAAGATCCCATGACCAATTAGGGGTAATGTGTAAAATCCTGCATGGCAAAATTGAGGCACCGGATCTACATGAGCAGCTATGTCGCTTTTGTATACCCGACAACTATCTTCGGAGCAGGAAACATAGATTGTTTGCTGTTCCGGAGCATAGAACAGTTGCTCACCAGACATCTATACCACGATCCCTTGCCGCCCTCAATGATCTCCTTGATGCCAAACCAGACTGTGATTTGTTAGCAGATGAATGGAGGGACATAATGGCGGAATGCTTGAGTTATTGTGAGGGGGTCAAGCTACTACCAAAATCAAAATATCAAATATTGACATTTGCTTTTATGATGTTTCTAAAGTATTTTATTCATAAATTTGTTATTATAGTTATTATTGTTTTTTGACCGGTTTTAATATGTATTCCTTTTTTGACATTATTTGAATTTTATATTGACATTATTTGCATGTGACATTTTCGTGCATCTGACATAAAAAGTAGGTAAGTAATTAAGCATAGTACTTGATAATTACTTAAAAAAATTGGCTGTTATTTTAATGCAAATTTTAAATCGTTTGATGTTTCAAGTTATGTAACGAATGGAAAATCTACAAATACCTCAAAATTTTGAAGAGCTTGGAGCGCAGTTTGCTTAGCCGGTCAGCTAAGTTAAGCAACGCCCACTGCGGTCATGACTTGGATGGGTGACCACTAGTGACATTACTACTGAGCGCTTCCGTGCTTCGGATGGCACGTTAAGGGTGAACTGGCCGGCCCGTTCTCCAAACAAAAGTCGTTGGTGATCACTCCCTTATTTGAGGATTTAGGTCCAAAATAAAGCATAATACCGATTGATCTCGTTAGTATCTAGTCTTGTATGATGCCGATATTCCCGCCGGCGGCGGTCCCGGTTGTTATCTGAGAATGTCGTTTTAGCACGGTGGTAGGGCATTTTGCAGTCTCGGAACATAAATACTTGGTCTGTGGGGTAAAAGTGCAAACGAAGTTGAGGCCACAATTGGTTTCCACATAGGTTTCTGAATGGGTATCATGTAATTTTGTTACCAAATTGGATACATGGATAGTTCCTCATATATAAAATTCCCATATGCAAGGCTTCATAATGTTACAAGTGCATTTCCATCGTATGAGTATTGACCTACGAATAGTAGTTATTAGCTGAGGTCAGTGAACCGACATTTATTTGAATTCGATAAACCGATGTCAAGGTACATATTCGCACTTCTGGTCTTTTAACCTTCATGGAGCCTAGCAGTAATGTATGGTCATGACATGAGGATGGTGACAGTTTTTACTGGAAAAATTCTTAATTTGATGGAGTATCTTGCAAACGCTCTTACTGTTTATTTATGTACTAGCTTTCCTGCCGCGGCTCCGCCCGCGGGTATATCTTTTATCACGCAAAACCATTAACCTCTTTTTGAGCAGTTGGATATATACTATCCTATGTCCTTCCCCGTGTCTTAAACTATTTCCATACCAAATTTCATCCTAATCGGTCCAGTAGATCGGTTATCGCGCAAAACCATCAACCTCTTTTTGCGCAGTCGGATATAAACTATCCTATGTCCTTCCCCGTCTCTCAAACTATTTCCATACCAAATTTCATCCCAATCGGTCTAGTAGATCAGTTACCGCGCGGTTTTTTTATTAATGTTATTGTGACGGAACAAGCACGAGGCCCACCTGATGTTAAGCGGACTAACCTCTGCCTATAATAGATGCATTTCACGAGTCACGAATAGCACTGCGCCCGTCACCTTGAGACATAGTTGTTAAGTCTCATGTGCCTGTAATTTCACTAGCTCTCAAGGACTGCTGCCGGATTACACCGTTAGGTGCTTGGCGACAGATTTTCTACTTGAGGGTGGTCGCTAGCCAGGCGGGCATTCGCAAAATGCCCTTCCACCATGCGGTGAAGCTCAAGCCCGCGGCGGGATCCGAACCATGGACCTGCTGCGCAGCAGTCCATAGCCAATGCCACTGAGCCATCACTGCTTCAAAATGGATAAAAAGTACTCTATGTCCTTCCCCGTGTCTGTATAGCAGGTAGGTAGGGGGTGGTCCTTATCCTTCATAGTGCCTCATATACCATATATATACCTCAGTGATTAGTCTCAAAAAAGAGGTACGCGCAAGGAGTTCGATACGACGATACTTCCGTGATGACGACTTATTATGTATGAAAATTACAGATAAATGATGGTATATTATATTGTGACCTGTTATTAAAATTACTACTAATCGTATATATATATAATTATATTATTTTATTGTTTATTTACTAAGAATCGTGAAGGTCATTTTTGTACAGACTCTTTGCCAGACACTCTTTGGTCCATTAATTTGGGCGCGAATCTGCTATTTATGACCGCGAAAAACAAGCTTTTAGTAATCATGGTTGCCAGATTAGGCGAATTATCGCCGTTTAGGCTACCTTAGGGGGTCAAATGGCGACCAAAAAAACAAATCGGCTACCAGTAGCCATTTAGGCTATCTAGGAAAATAAGAACGGTTGGTTTAGGCTACTTCAGGATTACTACAGTTCTATTAAATTCTTTCTACAATTCTATTAAATTATTTCATAACAACTGAAAAGTGTAAAGAAAAGTAATAGAATAGACACGTCCACCGTTTTTTCATCAGGGTCTTTCCATGCTGCTTGCTTTCTTCTAGGTATTGCATCTTATATCTGTAATAGTGAGATAGAGACAGAATCATCCGGGTAGTAACTCATTCTCGCTCAAACTCGCTGTATGATAGATACAGTTCAAAATCAAAACACGAAATCGAGAGTATAGAAACGCTTCTAACTTCATTCACAAATTGTAACTAGCCGCGCGCGAAATTTTATATCACTTGTATCCTAAATTCTTAATTAAGTTGAATGGGAGAGAATTCTTTATTACTTAATACCATAATACAGTCAAAATTATTATTTTGTATGACATAACATATGCATGAAAACATGAATAAGGCATTCAGTTACGGTCATAGTTGTATATGATAATTACCTAAAAACTTTAGTTCTACAGACGAAATGATTTACTCGAAAATGATGTATCAAAGAAGACCGATTGAAGCGGCTGGGTCAACTTCTTCCGCTACCACTTCTAGTAGGAATGAGGATTCTCCCATCTATAGAGATGGGGAATATCTGCAAAAACTTATTAAATTGTAACAACAGGAAATTTTTAACAATTATAATACCTAGTACGTTAAGTAGGTATTAACCTACATTAATATATATTTTTTACAATATAGGTACCTAGTTTGTTTTTATTTGAGTTAATTAAAGGCTACTTTAACAAAATCTTATGTGAATTAGGCTACTTGTCAAAAAATAAAATAATAGGCGATTTAGGCTACTTGATAGGCAAAATTAGGCGACTTGAGTTAGCTGATATCTGGCAACCCTGTTAGTAATGAGACATGAGTGTATGTTTTCTGCTAGGGATGATCGATGTTGCAAAAACATCGATGATGACATTGACAGCTCAACATCGATGTCCGATATTAAAGTGCGGCCGGTGAGAGAATGCGTTTGACAGTTCATTTTATTAATATGGTTTTCCCCACCCAAAGTAACATAGACAGTCTGATTACATAATACTGCATCAGTCAGACATTTAAATGTTCAAAAATATTTGTTCATATACATTTTACTCCATTTACAAGCCACAACGACAACAAAAACGCGTAATGTCAAACGCATTCTCTCGGCGGCCGGACTTTAATCGAACTAGAAACATAAATTTACCTAACATCGAAGTTTTTTCAACCACTTATGTTAAATGAAACGGTAATATTTTACACATTTGCCGTGTTTTGATTGCGTTTAGAATTTAAAAACTTTTCATCATCACGGGGCCCCATCTGCGGCTCCGTGACAGACAAGTGTCTGGTTTTGACCTTGTATCTTTTTGTAACCTTGTTTGAATGATTTTGTTTGGGAATGAAGCAAGTTAATAAGATAAATATCTAGAACTTACATGAATGAATATGTATTAATAATTACGAGCATATTTTCTATAATATGTATTAATTATTACGAGTATATTCACTAACATACCACGGACCACACTGCTGTGTAGCATGTGTAGGTACAAAAAGTTTTATTTTTTTTAGAAAAATACGAAAAATTGTCTAAATGCAACTATTATTACTATTAAAATAATATATGGTATTGTGATGGAACTAAGAAAGACTTTTTATTGTGCTAATCAAAAACCTAGTTATTTTTATTATTCCTAGTGTTATAATCGTGATTGTCACTTTATTTTTTACTAAAACTTTTACGAACATACACAATATTTTCAAATATATCAGACTCGTTCAAGTTTAAGTACTTACCTATTAATTTTCTTAAACAGATTCCTCAGAGATTCCTTGGGATCCATTTCATATGTATTCAGCTCAAACAACACGCTTTTTTAAGATAAAGAGTGTGTCTATCTCAACAGCAGCTCCCCACAGCAATGCACCATACGACATAATAATGTGAAAGTACTTGAAATAAACTAGCCTAGCAATATTTTTTTCTAATACTGTTATGTTTGCAATAAGGCCTGCTATGCGGAATACATTACAAAATTACAAATATACGAGACGATTTTTTTTCCCGCCCATGACTTAAATTCTTCCTCTCGTATATTTGTAATTTTGTAATAATAGCCGAAGGTACGACTAAAATTATAAATATTTTGTAATTATGTTGTCATATAAGTGAAAAGCTGTTTGTCAGATTGAAATAAATAATGCCGGTCTCTCCTTATGAATGAAAACTAAGCATGATACTTTTTTTCTTCCTACGAAACGTTATTATTATCTCGACTAACATTTGCTGTGTATTTTTATATGTGGACTGTGGAGTAATTACAGCTAAATACGGCCAAATTAGTCATGTTTTAAATTTTTTATTCATGTCCAGTGACCGGTACCGATAACAATGGACCGCGACTAAATAAAAGGAGCAATTGCTCTCCCTTGTCACACGTGATTTGGCAGGCGAAGTACTGTATGTACTCGCGTGCTCTATATTCTATATAGGCCTGCGCACTCAATATAAGCCTATTGTACAACATTATATTATTTAAGCTATTAAACCCAAGTTTTTCTTATATTTGGTGTACAATAAAGTGTTATCTTTTTTTTTTATGTTATTGTGATACGACAAGCTCTAGGCCCACCTGATGTTAAGTGGACTAACCTCTGCCTATAACAGATGCATTTCATTATCAGTCATGAAGTGCACTGCGCCCGTCACTTTGAGACGCAGTTGGTAAGTCTCATGTGTCTTTAATTTCACTGGCTCTCAAGGACTGCTGCCGGAACACACCGTTAGGTGATTGGCGACAGATTTTCTACTTGAGGGTGGTAGCTAGCCAGGCGGGCAATTGCAAAATACCCTACCACCATGCGGTGAAGCTCAAGCCGGCGGTGGGGATCGAACCTGCGCCGCGGCAATCCATAGCTATTACCGCTCGGCCATCATTGCTTCAAAACTGAACCATCTATAAGGTCACTAGCAGTCGCTCATCCAAGTCATGACTGCAGCAGTCATTGCTTTATTATTTGATCGTTTAAGAACGACTAGACGCGCTACGAACGTTTCACAACGACAACCTTCTTATCATAAGCATCAACTCCAAGATTCCATAAATGTATGATATGTTTGCTATAGTGTATATAAAATTTTTACTACAGGGTTCAAGAACCAAATTGATGAACCGTCTATAGTAATTTTTGACTTAAACACTGATCAACTGCTACATCGTCATTACTTCAAAGCCGAGGTTAAGAATGAAAAATCCTTTTTCGGTAATATTGTAAGTATACTTGAATTATTTACTTGTTTTAAGTATTTACGAATTGTTTGTAACCAACCTCCAAAAAAAAGAACGTCCAATTAACAAAAATTGAACGAACAAAAATTGGACGACGTTATTTTTGTTGAAAAGTATGTTCAAAAATTATATCTGGAAGTGTATGCCCTAAATGGTGAAATCGCAAGTGTTACTAGAAAAAATAATAGGGCTCCGTTTTGCTCTCTGAGTATGGAACTATAATTATCTAACGTTATACGTCGCCAAGCACCTATCGGTGTGTTCCGGCAGCAGTCCTTGAGAGCCAGTGAAATTACAGGCACATGAGACTTAACAACTATGTCTCAAGGTGATGGGCACAGTCCAATTCGTGACTTGTGACGAAATGCATCTGTTATAGGCAGAGGTTAGTCCGCTTAACATCAGGTGGGCCTCGTGCTTGTTCCGTCACAATAACGTAAAAAAAAAAACATTATTAACAAACTGCAGTTACTTGCTCACGTAGATAAACAGAACGTAAAATATATATAAATTTGTGTATCGTTATGTTCCAGCTAAAACTCGTATCGAACAAAACAATACAGATGGCTTATTTTATTTCAACTACCCTACAAAACTACTTTTTATGACATGCGACTCCGAAAACAGCTTGTGTTTATATAATTATTATGATAAGGTCCCCACAGAGCTGATATAAACGTGTTGTTCAAGAGTACTTAAATAATAAAGAAATTAAGAAAGACTGAAAATTGTTAGTTAAAATTATGTTTGTATTATTTTCATGCAAATGAAATATTTTCTTATAGGAAATAATATATCTCAAACATTAAAATTCTGCCTGTTTCAGGTCGTGGAGGTAGAAAAAGACAAGTGTGATAACGCTTTCGCCTATGTCCCTGACTTGTTCGGCTACTCGCTAGTAGTATACAGCCTAAAGCAGGATGACTCCTGGCTTATAAAACATGACTACTTCAACCACGACCCTCTGGCAGCCTCTTACGATTTGTCTGGCATTCAGTTTGAATGGACCGATGGTGTGTTTGGACTAGCGCTGTCGGGACCGAGAGAGGATGGGTGAGTGCAAAGACATGTGAGAAGTCAAACTTAAAACCTCTCATTCAATTGAGGATTCTAAGATGCAATTATGAACGTTTAATACGCTATCATCATTTGAAGCAGTGATGGCTCAGTGGCACTGGCTATGGACTGCCGCGCAGTAGGTCCATGGTTTGAATCCCGCCGCGGGCTTGAGCTTCACAGCATGGTCGAAGGGCATTTTAGACCACCCTCAAGTAGAAAGTCTATCGCCAAGCACCAACGGTGTATTCCGGCAGCTGTCCTTGAGAGTCAGTATTGCCTGTTTATACCTACGACCACATAATCGCTTACCATCAGGTGAAATTGTGGTCAAAAGCTTACCTATCACAGATAAAAAAAAGAGAGAAAATAAATTTATATTTCATTTTGAACTCTACTACCTACGCAATTAAGTAGCATAAATAGTTTGTAGAGTTTTATTTAAGTTTCAAAAAGGTTTTTCTTGTCACAGATATCTGACAATGTATTTCCACCCGTTGTCGAGCACAAAGGAGTTTTCTGTGTCGACCGAGATCCTGCGCAACTACCCACACATCAGCAAGGAGGAGGCATCTAAAGGCTTCAAGGTTTGATACTACATACTGAAATCGAGATTTTAATATAACCCAACTATATTAATCTTATAGGTATGGAAATTAAATGTATACATTTTAAATATATCTACTGTACACATTCATTACTATGTATATTTTATAGTGTTGCAAAATTAATATACTTCAATATATTACATATTCGACAATTCTATTTCGAATGTGACCGCTGTCAAAATGACAGCAAAATTCAATTAATAGTTTAATATTCCTGAATGTAGTCATAGATTTGACACAACCCAAATTGACAGTTGATGTTTTTCTATATTTGGGATACCTTAGACCTTTTATTAACCCCGAAAAAGGTCTTTGATGTGATAGCTGTGAAAATGATAGTAGATGATACATTACTCATTTTTGTTTTCTTAATTTACATCACAATATTTACTCAAAGATAGGTCTTAGATGTGACAGTTGTTAAAATCATAGTTAATGTCGTAAATTTTTAGATTAATAGTTTATTGTCAAATCTAAGACCTATTTCAGTGTAAATATTAGGTCAAAAGTAACTGTAGCGCAATAATAAAATCAAAATAGAACAATATGTCATTAACTGTCATTTTAACGGCTGTCATATTATTCAAGACCTATTTATAGGTAAATATTCGGTCAAAAGTAGTCCAAATGTAAAATCAAAGTTGAAAAATATAATATCAAGTGTCGTTATTACGGCTATTACATCTAAAACCTTCTGGGTAACTATTAGGCCAAAATTAGCGCATATATAAAAATTATCAAGTATCATTTCGGCAGATGTCCATAGCCGAATTCAGCACTATGAACTGAGAACCTCGATTATTGTTAAGTTAGGCAGCTGTCACATTAGAAAATAAACTTTAGAAATGTTGTGAATACATATTGACATATGTCAATTTTGCTGCTGTGTGAAAGATGTCAAATTTGACTCGGTCACACAATAAAATGAAATAATGAAAGTGTATAGCAGGTATTTAAAAAATGTATTGATACCTGTTAGTTTAATATAGTTGAGTAATACAGCGAAGGATTTAGTGGTTAACATTATTCTTTCACTGTACCGCCATCAATGGAACAGCTAGGCGTACACAGGAAAACGTCCGATAAATATATTCATCCACCTTTCTCGTTGAATCTACACATGCTACCTAGTTTGCATGATAAACTGTCGGAACTCTCGAATCCTATTGTCGTTCAAGCTGCAAATCAATAGAAAAGAACCCTTTGACTGAATCCTATTTTCCATCCCCGGCGGCGAGGCATCTTTTTTTGGCCGACCGGATGACCCCATCATATGCCCTGCGTTGATTAGCAGATAACTTGTTGTTCCCATATGTCCACATAGGTACACTTTAACCAGGTGCTGAATTTTTTTACTTTCTCGGCTTCACGGACTCTTAAATGCTTTATTGGTTATCTAATATAAGTGCTAATTTTTTTGGTGCATATATTTAATTTTATTTTGCAGCTGCTGGGTGACAGAGGTGAAAGAGGGCAATCTGCAGCCAGCTATTATGATCAGAACACCAGTGTATTATTCTACACACAGGTAAAATAGTTTTTACTTACAGGTAGGTATAATGTAGGTACTCGGTGCCAGCTTTTTTTCGGTAAACAAAAAAAAAACTGGGCATCCAAGTACACTTTAATTTGACTTCAAAGTGAAAGATGGCTACACGCATCGAATCAATTTAGTTGTGCCAAAGGAAGAGCTATTTGAATATTGTTAATTCGCGACAGTCATGATACGAATATTTTGGGCTTCAAATAATAACGCTTGTTTGTGTTAGATTTTTTTGGGTTTGTGACGGAAAAATCACGAGGCCCCCAGATGTGCGGTATCCTCTGCTCTGCTCATAACAGATTAATGTCAACATAAGTGACGAATTACACAGCATCCGTCACCCTGAGACATTCAGGTTTTAAGTCTCCTGTACCTGAAATGTTACTACTTTTCAAGGACTGCTGAATAGAGTTTCTTGTATGTGGCAGCTAGCCAGGCGAGCATTCATAAAATGCCCTTCCACCATGCAGTGAAGCTCAAGCCGGTGGTTCGAACGCTGGAGCTGGGGCACGGCAGTCCATAGCTATTATACGGCTCGATCATCATTGCTTCATGGTTTTTATAAGAGGTAGGAGATGTGTCTACTTCAGACTTATAGTTAGTAAGATATAAGTATTATTAAACTGAACTATCCCATTATATGACGCATAGATTTTTGTGATTTCAATCGAGATCGGTAATAATGTACGTAAAATAACAGGAAAATAAACAAGGTATGCATCGGTATCTTAACAACCTATGTTGTTATAATACCAATACATAACTGGTTTATTTCCATAAGGTAGGTACCGTTTGGTGTATGATCACCACCACTGACTCATCTATGTACCCAATTGGAAGGAAACGGATCCGGGTTTGCAAGATGTATTAAGGGTAAAATGTCTCTTAGACCAAGTTACCCACAAGTGCCGATGCAGAAAAAATAAAAACTGAGGGAAAAATATAAGAAAATTATAAGAGTTATCGTAATTATGCAAGGGTTCGAATCTTGAGAAAATAAGGAGGCAAATGAAAGAAGAGCGCACGTGACAGGGATGCAAATAAAGTACATAATGTGTTTTGTGCATACAAATTACGTTATGAGCGTATCAAAGGAAGCTTGAAAATACCAGCAGTAGGTTATGGAAAAGTTTAAAATATGACTGTGCATTACAGTGAAACGGTTGACAGAATCACAAAATACGCCAATGATATCAGGTGAACTCTCCCAGCAAGATTATGCTTGAGGATAATCGAACATTTGCATCTGCTGCGTTCGTAAAACTGTAACGATTCTTGTTTAATATATTCTTTGATGCTGGATAAAAATTAGACATTCCAGTTCTTCAGTCATTTTGCGAGACATTATATTTTTTTTTTTTTTAGAATAGAATAATAATTTATTGCTACAGAAAATAAAATAAATGACATACAATTTCTTACAAACAATATACAACTTATAGCAAAAGGAATACACTCAGTTTGAGTTATGGCCACACCAGTCAAGGTGCTACCATAACACTGATTTTCAGTGGATTCCTGAACTCGGGCTAAGATGTTCGCCGAGAAAAAAAAGAGTATAAAAAAGCGAGTTCAAGAATTACCAATAAACCTTAATAAAACACAGACAAAACAGCAATCTATTAGTAGGACTTTTTCATATACGATAGATTAAATAACATCACCAAATAATAATACATTAATTGAAAATAATAATGCTATCTATACTTTAAATAATAATAAATGTATCACAAAATGTATTTGTTTAAAATGTTTATAATTTGAATGCTACGAATAAATATTTATTCGTAGTTTGAATGTAAATTTATGCTAAACTGACTGAAATAAGTATTTAAATAATCGAATTTTAGTCATAATTATTCTAATATTTACTGGTATTACATATGCATTATATATATAAAAATAGATAAGTATACATTATAAATAATTGAAAAAATCTTATTGGACAAATAAGCTAATAGTATAAAAATGTAAAGCTCATAATTTTATAAATTGAAGAAAATATTTTTAATTATTGAGAAATGATTGAGTTTATATAGTGTTAATTAATATATATATATATTCATAGATGAAAATCATAGATTAAAACTAGATCCATTTAATGTTAATACGTACAAAACTGTTATATTATAGGGAAGGAACTACCAATCAAGATACGGGTGTTTATATACCCAGTTTGGTAGGTAGAGCCGCAAATTTGAACGATGTACTTTAAATTAATAAATACAATTTTGATTTTGATTTTTGATTTTGACTTTAAATACTTTTTGTGGAACAGTAAATATATATATATATATATATATATATATATATATATATTAACTTGCGCAAATAACAATGTGGGTGCCGATGCCAGTTTTTTTTAATGTGTAAGTAGATGTGTGGTGGGGAATTTTTGTGTGTGCTGTGTGTGCGTGTGTGTATGTGCGTGTGTGTATGTGTTTGCTTACTATGCTTAGACTAATCTATGGTGTGAACTGTGGATTCTAAAGGTTGCCTCGAAGTTATGTCTTTGGCGGACTAACAAATTTAATTTAACCCGTGTCTTGAATATTACACTACATCGTATTGTTCGCAAAGGTGGCGGCAGATCGTTCCAAATTTTAGCAGCTCTTAACTTGAAGCAACCCTTAAAACCAGGTTTTTTGAACAATGGGATAGCCAATGTGTTACTGTGCTTAGAACGAGTATAAGCCTGATGAATATCTTTCGACCATGAGAATTTTTCGAATAAATATTCCGGTTTTTTGTTGTAGAGCACTTTTTGGGTAACACACGCAAGATGAAGTTCTCTGCGTGACTTCATATTCAGAATATTTTTTTTTACTAAATAAGGCGTGACATGATCTCTCCTGGGTATGTTAAAACAAAAACGCGCGCATGCGTTTTGAACACGTTGAATTGCGTTTTCCGTCTTAATCCATATTCTCGGTCCATATACGGCACTGCAGTAATTAAATGGAGAGAGCACTAAATGGTCACAAAGTAAACCTCTTACCTCTTCAGAAATGTATTTTCTTATGGGATATAAAACTTTTAATTTGTAAAATGCATTCTTTATTTTATCGTTCACATGTTTCTCATATCTTAGTGCACTATCCATTATCATCCCTAAATTTCTTACCTCTGTTTCCAAAGGTATTTGTGTAAAATTAATTGCAAGCCTAGGATCATTACGAAGGACGTTACTGATTTGCGTTTTAGTACCTAAAATCATAAATTTGGATTTCAATGGATTTAAAACCAAGGAGTTGCGCTGAGCCCATTCGTAGATTTCATTTAAGTCTTTGTTTATACGTTGTATGGCATCCCTGGTATGTTCTGGTTCAAAACTATGATAAATTTGTGTATCATCCGCATACAGATGGTAATTGCAAGCTTTTATATGTTCCGATAGGTCCGCTGTAAATAAAGAGAACAAAATGGGACTCAAAATAGAGCCCTGTGGCGTGCCTCTTAGTACATTTTCGACTGAAGAAACAATTTTGCTACCTTTACCGTTCTCCAGCTCTACATATTGCTCTCTACCAATGAGATAACTTTTGAACCATTCGCATGTTTCTGATGAAAAACCATAATATGAAAGTTTCGCAACTAGAAGATAAGGGTTTAAACATTCAAATGCACGTGAGAAGTCTAACAGTACAAGAACGCTAGCCATACCAGAGTCCGAAGCTGATAACAAATCATCAGTGACTTTCAGAAGGGCTGTTTCTGTTCCGTGACTCTTACGAAAACCAGACTGATGTTTAGGTAAAATGTTTTCCTGATTAATGAACTTTTCCATTTGCATATAAACTACCTTTTCCAAAACTTTTGATATCACGGGCAAAATACTTATTGGACGAAGATCTTTTAGTTCTTCTACAGAATTGCATTTAGGTATCGGTTTCACCACTGAACGCTTCCAAGCAGAAGGAAAAACACCCGACAGAATGGAAGAGTTAATTATATTTGTAATGAGTGGCAGACTCTCTGGAAGTGTAAGTTGTATCATTTCCGAATTTATGCCGTCACAACCTGAAGCTTTTGTCTTAATATTTAACAATATTTTACCTACAGTTTCTTCAGACACCGTGCTAAGAGAAAAAACGTTTTGAGATCTTTTATTACACTGAAAAAATGCTATTAATTTGTTATCAACTACTCCATCTCCGGGTACATTAAGAAAATGATTGTTTATACTATTAGAGTCCATTAAATGATCAGGAATAGACGTCATAGAACTATTATTCAATGTCTTAAGTTTTTTAAAATAATTCCACATTTTTTTAGGCTGTTTTAAATTGTTATTAATGTAATGTGTGATAAAAGCAGATTTTTCACGTTCTACTGACGCTGTTACAAAATTTCTTAAATTTTTATAATATGATTTTGCGGAATCTGTTTTCTTGGTTAATGCTTTGAGTAGAGCTTCGTCCCTTAAAGTCATCATTAGTCTAATATTACAAGTTATCCATGGCTTAGGGGAGTCTTGAACCCGACGCCTTTTTAAAGGGGCGTGTTTATCAAAAAGCATAATGATTGTTTCGTTAAATATTTCCACTTTAGACTGAACATCTTGAAACTGCATTATATCATCCCATGGTATGAATTTCAAATCATTTTGGAATGAATCAAAATTAACACCTGTCAATGATCGTGACTCTACAAAACGTTTTACGGGTTTCTGTTTTCTTATATTAAAATCGCCCAGAACAAGACCGTGATCGCTTAGCTCTCTATTGTGTATGATGGTGATCTTTTTACATTTATCAGGCACGTTTGTTATAATGAGATCCAATAAAGTCGCTGTAGAGTCCGTAATTCTAGTCGGTTCTGCTACTACTTGAACAAGATTTTGATGAAGACAAAATGTTGCTAGATCCCGAGAATGTCTTTGATCCGTTTTCAATACATCAATATTAAAATCAGTCAGCAGACATACATACTCACAATAAGCAAAAGTACTCAGTGACTCGCTTAAGGCCTCGAGACCCACATCTACTTTAGTGATCTCTGACCTATATGCAGTACCTACTGCCATACGTGAACCTGGTAGTGAAACTTCCAACCACAATTGCTCTAGTTTCGACTCTGGATGGGCACGAACTCTTGCTTTTAACCCTTTTTTAATGTAAAAACCCACTCCACCACCGCGTAGTACCTTACGGGATTTTAATTTAAGAACGTACCCTGGAAGTACTGGGGCTATAATATCTTGACCCTCTTTGATCCAAGTCTCATTGAGGGCCAATATATCGGGCTTATAAGTCTCAATGCTTGCTTCAAGCTCATCTCTCCCAGTATTGAGTGACCGAACGTTCAATAGACCTAGTCTCAAACTTTGTTTATTTTTTGGCGTATTATCCATAATCAAAAGGTAAAAAATTACACGGAGTAGCATTTTCATATAGGCACAGTGTAAGTGAGAACGTGTGTAGTTGTGCGTAGTGTAAGGTGTGATTATATGACAAAACATGTGTGTGTATGAAAAAAATATTGCAAGACACAAACATAAGACATAAATATACAAAATTAAAGGAACAAGAAAATACAGTATTTTTAGCGCAAAGCTGGCTTATGATAAGAATTATGTAGTAGCAAAACTTTAAATAAATAATCAATTTTACAGGTGAACTAAGATAATACTCGTAATGTAACATAAAAATAGTTATGGCTAGACTAGTTATTAGAATTATGACGTAATTTAAAAATAGAGACCAAATTTCCTTCGCTACGAACGCGAAAGGCCTGTTTCCCATCAGATTCCCTGACAAATATCTTGCCTTCTCGCGTCCAGGAAAATTTCCATTTGTACTCCTTGCACAATTGCCGAGCTCGTCCAAAAATAAGCCTGTTCTCCTTTGTGAGGCGCTCATTTATGTAGATAGGACGAGGCGTCCCCGAGAGATCAATATCAGCAGTGGTAATACGTCGACGCGCGCGAGCGCATTTCAATATTTGCTCATGCACGGCCCGTCTAGTCACGCGTACTACCACGGGTCTCGTTCGCGGTTTACCATCTTCTCCTACGCGCACTGGACCCACTCGACGAGCCTCTACAATGTCTCGTTCGTCAACTTTCAAGCCAATTTTACTAAAAAGTAGCCCTGTAATATGCACAATATTTTCGCCGCTAATTTCAGTGACTCCACTTATCTCAATGTCATTTTGTAGAGCTATCTGTTCTTTATTATTGAGCTCTTGTTTCAAGAGATATATTTCAGTCTTTAGGTTAGCTGTGTCTTTACAAGACTCTTCAAGCTGAATCAGCCTAGACTCATTGTTATCCAGCCGGACCGAAAAATCATCTAATTTGCTTTCGCAGGTTTGGTACATGGCTCTCAGGTCTTTCATTTCGCCCCGGACTTCATCTCGGAATGAACCTATATCTCCTCGGAGACAATTCATTTCGTTCCTCAATGCTTTCAATGCATTTAAAATTTGTTTTTGTTCGCCGACGACGTCTAACTCCAGGTGGGATTCCTCCTCCTGGATCTCCTGCTCTCCCAAGCTTTTTATAGGAGTGTTACTGTTATCTTTTTTGGGCACTCTAGCAATACAACCCGGGCACAACCATTGTTTAGGAGTATTAGCCGACGTGATATTGACGCACTGCTTATGAAACATTATCTTGCATTTAGTGCATTCAGCGCCACCACTCAGAAATTTACCGCAACCGCCACACTTCATTATGTCTATTATTTTAGTAATAAATCAAAATAAACGAGATGATTAGTTCGATTCTTGTAGTAGTTACACGGCTATAGTATAGATGTCGCCTTAGGGAAAATTGCTCTATTCTTCAATAGGTGGCGCAATAATCAATTTAAATTTATAAATTCTGAGTAATAAGTAATAAAAAACTCCAAATATTCAATAATTCAAGCTCACTAACCAGGTTATATAACATCCTCATTCGCGCACCTCAGTTTCGATCAGTGTTCTGCAGTTTGTCAATCAAGACGCGATTCAATGCTATTCCACCAGGATGAGCGACACAAAACTTGATTCACAAATAAAGTCACTTTTCCGTGATACTTCTCATGAATAACACTTCCACACAGAAAACACACGTTTAGCTTCTAAAAGAAACAAACAGACAGAACTTTTGGACGTTAAAACTATTTTTCCGAATTAAAATACGAATCAGCTGTTTTGACTGTACGGCCTACCCGCTTCTTTTTTTCTTTTTTATTTGATAATTATTCAACATGAGAAAACTACACAGTCCAAAATTAAAAGTGTTATCATTATTTTCTTTAAATTTTACTTAGAGCAGGAACGATGATATAATTGGTGTATGGGTCGGTCCTGGTTTCATCGCTTCACGCAATAAAAGAGTACTAATATAAGTATTTAGTATTTTAGTTTTACGTTTCATTAGATCTGAGAAGGTTTCTCTATCGATACAAAGATCGAATTTAGTTCCGGTTATTGAGTTATTGGTACAATAAACCAATACTTATATATAACTCTGCAACTTTAATTGAATACCCCATCGATATTCGGAATTTTATGTTTAAGATTTTAGCTGTCGAAATTATGGAATGTAAATCGTTAGAATGAAAGTGGTTGTATAACTAAAGCTGAAGGCCTCTATTTCTTAGGAAAATTGTCTGCTGCTATAGAGAGGCAAGAGCCTAGTAACTTCTATTTTTCACATTGCTATAATCTTATGATTTCAGATAAGCCGCCATGGCGTGGGCTGCTGGAACTCCAACAAGCCATACACTTCTGAAAACAACCCGTTGATCATCCAGGACCCCGTTCAAATCGCTTTCCCCATAGATTTGAAGGTTAGTACTGACTCGGCCTCCCTTCCGCGGCCAATCAAAGACAAAGACGACGACGGCAAAAAATTGCTTATAAATATGAATATGCTTGGGCACTACGCTACGAATAACTGGTTTTTGTAGCTGGGTACGGTCTGTCTCGCCACCCGCGAAAACGATGACAATTATGGTTGGTAGCATAGGCTTATTGAGCGTAGCGAAAAAATCGTAGCGGTCATTGACTTATGCTTACAAATGGGAAAGTAATAAAACAGCCAACTGCAAATTGGACTCGCACGCCGAAGGTTCAGTACCCATATAGAATGTACCAAAAGCATTTTTATTGTTTTAATATTTTTCGATACAATTAGCGGGAGTCCAAGCCACACTTTTAACTACTTGTTCTTGTGCCGGTTCCTATTAACTACTTGTTGTTATTTTGTTTGCTAATAGTTCTTTTTTATATTTATTCTGAAATAACCCTAGCATAGTATGAGGTGGTGTGTTACTTTAAAACAGCATCAATCAGGTATACTAGTTAAAAGTTTATCTACATCGTTTTAAAATCTAATTACAATTGTATCTGCTTCTCTTTATTTCTCTGATCTTGTTAGAATGATTATCTTATTTTACATCTTATACGTAGTTTCTAAGCATTTTTTTGTAGTAACAATTAGGGCAAGCGAAGCGTGCCATTTGAAAAAAAAACTTTGACATTTTTGTATTCATTGGATAGAATGTTATTGTACTACTAACGCCATCTGTTAGGAAACCAAAGGGTTAAAATCTCTACAACAGAACTAAACTATAGTTAATCTACTTTTATTAGATGACACCACTAGAATCAGTAAAAAAACTATCGTGAGTTTTGTCCATTATAACTAAATAGGCACCCGGCTGGGACTCACGTTATATTGGGTTACGTGCTGAGGCCCGCGCTCGCCGCTTCGCACAACCGTGACTCCCAGACGAAGGGCTACAATATAGTCCGAAACTGGTCGGAATCTATCCGGTGTCTATTTAGTTACGCTAGAATCAGGTTGTAAAATAAACGCGAGCCCTGACAAAGCTTACCTTTTTGGTAGTATAAATATTAACCTACTATTCATTTATTTTTCTAACCTGTGTAAGATTTACTGTTGACTTGCTCCTACTATAACGGAGATTATCCCCTTGGCACTCATTAAAAAAAGTGCGAAACTTAGTCAATTTAATTTTATTTTACAGGTGGATAATGAGGGCATTGTGTGGCTGATGTCAGATGAGCTTCCTCGCTTCTTTTACCAAACTTTGGATCCCACGGCGATCAACTACAGAATATTTAGCATTAAAGCCTCTGAAGCAATCGCTGGAACATCCTGCGAATAGCCTGGTCGTGAACGTTGTATACCTGCATACGTTAGAGTCTATAAGTGTATAAGAACCTATTAAAGGTCCTTTTCTAGAAACTTCCAATGTTAGATAGCTGGTAAACAATAGAGCCACTTGTTAAATTTGTTACAAACATACCGTGAATACTAATTATCCTTACTACTGTTGCTGGTATATTCTAGTATGCCAAAAGTGCCTTGGGACCTAAAATATTACCTAGAAGAATGTTAGACTGTTGCACTCCTTGCACGTAGATATTATTATTTACAGTATGTATATATACCAAATTAGTGCCGATCGAAATAATACAACAACTTAGAAAACAATTTAGGTACCAGAAGAAGGTAACAGAACAACCCAAGACGCCCCCCCCCCCCCCCTTAATGGCGGAGGTGGAGAGTGGACAATCTGGTCGCGATATGCTACAGTATATTTTAATAATTTTAATTTTTATCTTACATAAAATATATTAAAAAACAATACATTTTACTACTTATTTTAATCTACTTATCCCAACTATCACTACGATTGTCACAATGTGGAAACTTGGATTATGGTTTTATTAGTAAATCTAATTGATAATAACATCGTAGTAGTTTCATTTATGGAATAACATATCAACGAGCTGATTACAGTATCGCTCTTGACCACGGAAAATTGGTTCAAAGAGACTAGAGAGACAGAAGAAAACATTAAAAAATAAAATTGTATTATTCGCCAGTTTTACATCTTAGTTTTGGTAGAAAAATTCAGTACTACATCTATAATCTCAAGTAAATCTATGTTTTAGTGACATTCTTCCTCCTTACCGTGTTCTAAGCACGATACGATTAAGAAACTATACCGAATTAAGTTCGATTTGCAGTTTCTTTACCAGCCAAATTTCATTGTAGGTAAATCTTAATACGCCATTTGTATACCTGTATGTTAAGATACTGTTTACGTGCAAGTGTGATGAAAATATATTTAACTTGCACTTTTAATTTTATGGGAACGATAAATCGTGTAACAAAAATAAGTAATTTGCAGACAGGTTTTTTACTTTTGTCATAAAATTATACTTGTTACTGCAATTAGACATAGCAGAAATAGATTGTGAATAGAATGTGTTGTGTGTTTGTGGTAAATCAACTCACTTCTTCAATAATATCGTAGTCGTTCCTTCTAATCAAGTATAACCAGGAAAAACCTCTCGTAATGATTTCAATTCAATATGGCGCGCACGACCATGAACAACCCGTTCAAGAACCTAGAGATAGTTTTTTTTTATTCTTTAAGGTTAATTTTACATCAAAGGCGTACCAAAGTATATTTTTTTTGGGTTATAGTGACGGAACAAGCCCGAGTCCCACCTGATGTTAACTGGACTAACCTCTGCCTATAACAGACGCATTTCATCAACGACGAATTGCACTGTGCCCGTCACACTGAGACGTCCAGTTGTTAGGTCTCATTAGCCTGTAATTTTTCTGGCTCTCAAGGATTGCTGGCGGAACACACTGTTAGGTGCTTGGCGACAAATTTTCTACTTGAGGGTGGTCGCTAGCCAGGCGGGCATTCACAAAATGCCCTTTCACCATGCGGTGAAGCTCAAGCCCGCGGCGGGATTCGAACCATGGACCTGCTGCACGGCAGTCCATAGCCAATGCCACTGAGCCATCACTGCTTCAAAGTATCTTTCTTACTCTGTGATATAGGATAGAATTAGCACCATAACTATTTGTAGATTTTGTAGTCCTTATCATGATTGAATACAATTTTTTTATGGGTGTGTCAAATTCATTAGCACCAAACTCGACATAGTTATACTAAGTTACGTATTAGCTCATGCTTTTGACACTTCTGTGACTGTGATCATAACCATAGAAAAATCATAGAATCATTTATCTATGTCATAACTAAAGGAAGCTATTTGCGCCTGCGAAAACATATCTTTTCGACCAACTTATTTTGCTCGCAAATAGGAGCAGGCAATAGTTGCAGACAGAAAGTAGAAAATTTAATGAAACTAGATGCAGGCCCTGGGATGGCGACGGCGTTGCGTGACCGCGGAAAGTTAAATTGTTTTATCAAAATTTTAAACTGTGTATTTCAGGTATTATTTTAAAAGCATCAATACCTACCTGCAAATTTCATTTGCTCGTTGTTGATTTCATAATATAATAAATAGTCAATCGTATTTTCTTGGGAGTAAATGTGTTGAAAGGTAATTTATCGCAGTTTGCAGTGCCGTAACAAGCAGCGCTTTTTGGGGTTCCATAGCTATTAGTCGATCCGTCCGTATGTCACATGTCTTCAACTCGTAAACAGAATAAGTTACAGACGTGAAATTTTGATGCATTAGAAGGATATGGGAGTAGACATTCAAATAAATTATTTTTCAAGTAGGTACCTAAATTATTAATGCACCTTATCATCGCCTAAAATTTGTTGAGTAGAGTAAAAATATGATTTTAATATCAATAATATATATATATATTACTGGCGGTAGCTGGCTCTCAAAGTTGTCACTTACAGACTATAATAATTTTACGGGGTCTGTATCTAAACTTAAACTAGTTAGGAATATAAAACTGTGGTGTTTATGTACCGTATCCTCTATTTAAACGAACACTGAGAATTCCAATTTATAAGGTAGTTTTTGTGATCAAAAACAAAAAATATGTTTTGTACGGGTTTGATGCAAAGAAACCCGGATCGAGAGAAGCTCGATTCTCGCTTAGCATGTTTTTGTTTTTAATTATAACTATATTTTTAAACTAAACCAACTTCATCATCATCAAACGTCCACGCTTGAACAAATGCCCCAATAGGGAAGGTTGTAATCCCCACGCTTGACAAGGATCTTGGGGTGTGTAAGGTGCATGGCGTTAGTTATGCAGCAAGCACTGCTGCTCATCTTCTGGCATTTTTCTGTACGTTGATAAATCTGTTACTTAGATTAGGTATACGTGGTAAATCCAGCCCAAGGAGAAAGCAATGTGGTATGATTGTTTATACCTAAACAACCACTATAAAGAAGGATGTCAATATGAACAAAGTGCTGGGTCCAGAAATGGCCGTGCGCTTTGCGAGAGAAGGGGATAAGGGTAACTGTCACCCTTCTCTCTGCCTGTGTGCGTAAACGGAGAACCAAAGAGTTTTAGGGTAGGTATCCCTTCAGCATTGTACTTAGCTGAATGGGGGGTCCTACATAACCCTGCGCCTTTCCCTAAGGCGAGGAATATGGGTCAATGCCATTAACTTCGTAAATAAAAAAATATTCCAAATAAATATGGTACTTATTAAAGAATGTTGGAACAATTGCCAAATTCGTGTTATATAATAATACAATGTTTACTTTAAATATTTCTATCGGTGTCATCACTTAATATAATAGTACATTGTACACCGAGGGGAGAAAACGATCTATTTAAGGTTGCCAACCTCCTTTCATTGAAAATCGAGTACAAATAAAAATCACACATCTTTTTTCTAATTATTTGATGTAAAACCTTTTTGAGATTGAATTTTTTTATGTAAGCAGCTAAAAACAAAAAAAACGCTACCAGGGCAGGTATGGATTTTCATACAACATTCCTTCACTGCTACGGAGTGAAGGAATGAAAATCCATATAACTTTCCACGCTGTACATTTATAAGGGAGAAATGACGAACTTTATAACATGTTTTTGAACGAGTAATGAGACGTTTTATGAGTGGGTGTGGTATAAACTTAATTTATTGGCAGTTATAATAAGGTCTCTTGGATAACTGTCAATCTGAAACTTGTGATATAGAAAAAAAAAATTACTTCATAATTTCATGCAATATCGCATGCTAGCCAAAATGTTTACACAGCATATTATTATTTTAAGCACATTATTAGAACGAAAGTTGTGAAACGGCCCAAATGATATAATAAGTTTGGGTGTAGAACAAAATCCCCTATTAGCTAGAGATGTAATACCTATCTACCTAGATGAATTCAATGACCGATTTCAAAACACCTACATTTCTGATTAAATTATATAAATATGGCACTAATATAATGTAACAATCTTTAAAGCGCAAGGTAAGGTGGAAGCTGCTGAAGAAAAAAAGGTGTGTCGTCTGTGGTGACATCGAAATACGTGACTTCAAAGCATTTACTACGTAACTAATTCAAATACAAAAAGAGTACAACATGAAATTATTGCCACAATAGACTTACTTACATTAAAAACATTTATTAGGACAAGAGAATAATCTCAAGAATATTTTCGTCCAATTGACAGCAACAATGCATGGATAAGAAAATATACCTATTTACATTCAACTTTGAGTCCGAAATGAATTGGTAAGATTTACTTAGATGTCAACTCTTTAAATTGAGCTGTCATGTAATACTTACTGGAACGAGCTCACATATGCATACATTCGAGAGTAGACCTTTGATAGATTTTTGTTTAACATGTCGCATGTCGTCAAGAATACACAAAATAAGTTTGTCAAGCAGTAATGTTTTTTAATGCCTTTTCTTACAACCAGTGAAGGCATATAAGTATAATCTCCTTTGTAAAATAAGGGCGATTTTGACTTTTCTACATTATTGGTAATTCATTTAGTTCTAAAGAGGTTTTAATAGCCGAACTATATTACTGGCAACCAAGAGTATGAGTATGAAAAATAGTTAATAAAAAATTCGAAAGTATGTTGGTACATATTGTTTTTAAAAATAATAATCCCTTTGCCAGTTTGTGACTGTTTACTTACTTTTCATGGGTTTGCGGTTATCAGGCAACTAAAACTAACTTGTCGTTATTTTTGGTAGAATAATTTAAGTTAGTCTTATAAGCCTGCCTTATTGTAACTTAAAACAGATAATATCTTTGTGTCTATTGTTATGGCGGAAAAAGCAATAAGAGCTATAAAATTATAGAGCAGTGGAGCTCGATACCAAAAGACAGGTTCCGTTTAGAGAAGGCAAGGTTCTGGGAAACACGAGACGCTCGTTTTTTAGTGACACTTTAGTGACGCAAAGTGACTTTAGGTACGAGGAACACATGTTAGCCTATGGAGTATGGACTGTGAGGAGCGGCTTTTAGCGGCTTTACGCAGTCGGCCAGTTTGGGCCCTCAAGTTACTCAGTGAGCACCGGATTGCTCGATTGAGGTTCGCTAGCAATTGCCTATTTAAACTTTAAACATAAATTAAGTAAATAAAGTTTAATCTAAATGTGAGTAGCAAGTGGTGTCTACGACAAATACAATAAATAATACAGTTTGCATTCATGCGATTGTCCTAGATAACTGGAGTAGCGTACTCTTCTCCTACGAGGCTTGAATTTGTCTGCATGGTGAAGAACGAAGTCGGCGAGTGTTACGGATGCCAGGAGAACGCTATGCCGACATCTCTTGAAGAGATCACCCCTTATGGTGGAGGTCCGTTATGTTATGCCGGGTCATAGAACATATAATAATACTACTTACGTATAGAACGGACACTCCTCACCCCCCACCAAAACGAGCCTTCCTCACCCCGCCACTGATTCTGAGCTGTCGCTGAGCCGACTTGAGTACGGCACTCCCGCAAGATGACGTGACGACGAAGCGTGACGATTGTACGAGTATTTTAAAAGTTGAGAATGGCGTAATCTTGTACTGTCTACGGTTGCTTGTCAACTAAACGAGAAAAGGATAGGAGTTTTTATAGATTCCCTAACTAAACTAAGTACCTACTTATTGGTCGTTCTTCAGTTATCCAGTAGATAACTTATAGAAACTGGTAATTTACAGTAGGTATTGAAACAAATACAAACATAATACTTTATCTGTGTATTTTATTCAAACTGCTATTCAGATAATGATATTTTTAGAAGATTTTCGTTTGCAAAAAATATCTGTCGATATCGACTTCGTTTGCAGCAAAACTATGTCTTTGTAACCTATAATCTATACCTATCATAGATAATAGCAATACACATACCGACCTTCGCCACGGTTGACACGCGGCAGTCGCGGCACACTTCATGATTGTTTATTATACGAGAAGAAGAAGAAGAATATAAATTATTATTGTGATTGTACTTATTACCATTACTTGTATAAAATGTGAACTTGGAATGATACTTTTTGTATACTTATAGATATGTAAGTAAAATGTGAAGTAATATACCTACTCGGTTGTGTGTTGCATATTCCTACGTCGTACATGGAGTCGAAATGTTTCTGAAGGTAGGTAAGGTACGTATGGCCTACGAAATCTAATAAGTCATATTAACGGCATCAAAAGATTGTTAGGTAGGTAAGTACAACAATTATTCATACGGTGACAACCTTAGACTTCACGCACACATTTACGCGTGTACAAAAACAACATTTGTGTAGTGTCTGTGTAATAGGTAGTTAGAACGCGGCTTTTGTATAGAGAATGCGGCGAGTGTCCAGGCTGTGGCCGGGTGTAACTTCCAGCGATCGTACCGAGATAGTATTAATTGAAAATGGCTCAATATATGCGCAAAGGTGCATTACAGAAATCCTTTGTCAACATACACAACCCGTACAGACTGTAATAGATTAAATTGCCATTCACATGGACGGTAATGCTCGACGTTTTGGCGACGTAGATGCTTATATGCAAGAAGTGGGTAATCGTCGTTTGAATTAGCCCGACGCGAGCATGCAACCTTAAACCCATTGAGGTCTCAGCCTCCTTAAAAGCGAGTATGATATGTCCAACCACCTTCACAAAACATCAGGGAGTTCAAACGTGTGATCTCGGCTGAATGGGAAAATTTCTTACTAATCGTTTATTTAATATTAATTATATAAATGATATAATAGAAATATAATTAAATTTATTTCTTGTTCTTTTGATACATACGAGTATTTTATATTTGACAACAGTTGTATTTTGGGATATGGACAATCTGCACTCTCTAGACATGCATGGTTTGCATTGTGACATGGCTTGCATAGTAGTAGGGCATTTTGTAAATGACCGCCTGGCTAGCTAGTGGTAGCTAGGGTGGCCTCAAGTAGAAACTCTGTCACCAAGCACCTAATGGTGTGTTCCGGCAGCTGTACTTGAGAGCCAGTAGTTCTAGGTTAGCCTGAACAACATCTTCGACAACATCGTCACTTATCATCAGGTGACATAGCGGTCTACATCAATAAAAAAAATATTGAGATATATGGACATTTTGAACATAAACGTATTGAAGGACGCAATCAATAAATTAGAATGTTCTTCCTTTGACATCAACATATCTGAGGCTATTAAAATCAATATGTACATTTAAGATGGTTACTATTTGGTACACATTTCACTACCAATGTCTTTGAACTTAAGTAAGTACGTTAAAGTCTCTTATATTTTGTATGATAACAAGTCAGATCTATAAGTATTCCCTTTATGATAGGCAATCCACACTTGGCAATATATGTTATCCAGTTGACGATTAGTTTTCCCCAATTATTCCTTGAATTAATAATAAGAAATATTTTAAAAGTATTTTAAGAAAACATGAATTTAATTATTTAATAAAATACTTATTATTATTCCTTGAATTCGTTTATGCCTTTTAATGGGATGATAATGCGGAATTAAGTATAAGTGAAAAGTCAAAGAAAATATTACACGAAGGTGGCTTTACTTGTAGCTCTACATTAACCAATATCACCTCATCATAGTATTTGTTACCATAATTATCATATAATAAAGAAACTTTAACTATCATTATATTGTTTTTGCATCATGCGACCCAGAATATAGCCTTGTAAAATAAACCGATAACTAGTTTAGTGAGGTTATTTACCGTTCGTGCTCCGATCTCGTCATTCACAACTGGTGTCTCAGGTCGACAGCACATCGTCCACAGAACACAATGGCGCCTAAATTCAAGGATGAAAAAGTTGGCATTGTTGGCAGGTAAGCAATTTTTTATTTAACTATACTAAAAAGTGGCCGACGTAGTTGATTTGTTAAATATGTTCACATTGACTAGTATGCAGTGAATAAATCATATTACTGACTTTGTTTTAAAAATGTTGGTTAATGTGCCGGTAAATATATACCTACTTGTGAACCAAACAAGACACTTTTATGTATTTACTGTGTACCTAAGTCTATATAAGTGATTACTGAGTAGGTGATAAGGTAAATTACCTCTTTATTGTTAGACCCTATAATTACTGCTAATATTATCTAAACTTATATTTTACAAATGCAAAAGTGTGGATGTCTGTCTTTTTGTTACTCCTTCAAATCTATAAAGCAGGACTGATATTTTCAAAAATTGGCATCAAATAGAAGTGGGATACGTACCTTTTATCCCGGTTTAATCCTAGGTCCCGTAGGATTGCGATGTACTCAAATGCAACGCAAATGAAGTCCGGATCAGCTAATCTAGTAGATTATCTGATCATGTGTTGTTGCCGAAGTAAGTTTCTGTTTCACACAAGCAAGGGAACTTCGTCGTCTTTTGGATAGCCTTGTCACTTGCAAGTGGGGTCGGCACAAACGTGTGTATCCTCATCGATTCTGATTCGTATTTTTCGCACACATATCTCTATTAAAACTTTCTTTGGCCATCACATGCCTCTATATCCGTATCATTGTATAATAACACCCAACAACATATTTGCTATTACATGTCTTCCCTTGTCCTAACATGCCCTGGTTCTGTCACTGGTATGCTTTCAAGCTTTCTCTGATACCCATCTGTAATCTTGGCAATTCTACACCACAACAGTACACCCACATCTATCTTAGTCTTCGCATTTCTATTACATGTTCTCTATTTTATATAAACATCGAAAATACTAGCTCTATCGTGGAGAAGACGTATAGGATACATTAGGTATATTTCGATTTACCCACGTATTTCTCGCTAACTACTCGAAGTAACCAATTTCCACACGTATTTAAGTGAGAGGCATAGTATTTAGTAGGTACCTAGGTATGACTATAGAGATAATTAAAATGTTTTGTTGTTGATAATATTGTCATTCAAGATGCTTGAAGGTGACTTTATAATTGCCACGACTTCGTCGCTAGTTCCAACAATCACCCAAGAGTATAATTTGTCTATAAAAACGAAACGAAAACCAAATGTATGTACTAATACATACATTTGGTTTTCGTTATCTTCTATTACCTACTAATACAAAAGAGTCAGACACAAAGTGTTTATATAACTCTACATCTTAACGTATATTAATATGAAATGCGAGAGTATGTTTGTTGTGGTACTGGTTTTAAACTGTCTTCAAAAAAAAGGAGGATGTTTTCAATTCAACTGTATTTTTTTGTGTGTGATTGTGCTATTATTTTTTTGTATCCAGATTTCAATTGAAGTGAATTCCGGATTTTTTTGTAGATCTATTTGCATGAAAAAGTGTCTAAGTATATTGATCATGGTTGTAGAGTATTTTACGGATGCCCGCCTGGCTAGATACGGCCCTCAATTAGAAAATCTGTCGCAAAGCAGCTAACGGTCTGTTCCGGCAGCTGTAATTGGCAGCTAGTACTTCTAGGTATGCCTTTATTAACAAAATACTACGAACTATATACAACACTACAGCTACTACAATAAAAGTATTTAGATCCCTATAAGTCATTGCAAACTCATAGGCAGTCAACATGCTCTAGCCCACTACCAGTTGGCAGCGTGCCCAGCATGCCCCAATATGTGGTTGTAAGTTCAGATACTATCAGTAACAGTGTTTAGTTTCTTAGAAAGTTTTATAGTGACATTAAATATCTTCGTGCTGATTCCTGACTCTCAATTCAATAGTCTCAATAGTCATTATCGGATTGCTCAAAGTCCACTCATTAATTTTGTACCTATTCACCCAGAAAGAGCTCAAACTAGAAAGGCCTTGATCGAAGACAATCAAGTGAACTGTTCTTTATACAGGGCTATTGGTAAATGGCTAACAACCTCTTAGAGTTGACTTCTGCTAGTCTTAAAAAACATTTAGAGTATTTTTTATTCGATTTTTTTTGTTGTATTTAGTGCCTTCTCCGAGCCAAGAGCGCCAACACTGGACCGCGCCGTGCTCCTTTTGAATAGAGTTTTGAATATTTGCGAGAAAAGTAATAAAGAATATGAAATAATACATTACAGGCACAAGAGACTTTTGACATCAGGTGGTCCTCGTGCTTATACAGTCCTAAAAATAAAACACAATATAAATATTTCACAACATAAAAAATCCTCTCAAAATATTTGTTAGGACTAGCAGAGTCAACAGTCAACCCAGTCAACCCGAAGAGGTTGTTAGCCATTTATCAATAACCCTGTATTGTAATGCAGGAAATGCTTTTAGGTGATGGTGCTGAAATAGATGCTATCAATAGAATACAATAACTCTTTATTGCAAACCAATTTACAAATTTTACAACCATTAAATAATAAACAATAAACCCCTTAAAAATTGTATTACAATGTGCGGTCTTATCGCTATTAAAGCTATTTCTTCCAGACAACCTTTGGATGGACAGAGTCAGAAATAGGGAATAGGCGGTTGGTGCAACTTGAAATCATATACAAAACGTTTACTAGTACTATCATTCAACTCTTATACATTGAAGTCTGCCATCTTTAGAGGAGAATTTCAATGATCTCGTTTCTGGGCATTGTTGCGGAAAAGGGTTGATATCGCTAGAATCTTATGATAAAGAGACAGTGAGTATGTGATATCTGTTACAGAAAAAGCCAACATAGAGACGTTCATATGTTTACAATACATGCATATCGTTTATGAAAAAACTTATGATCATATTATGATAAAACTAGACCTGTGAACTATATGCATAGATTTAGTTGGAATGGTTAAATAAGGGCTAATAATCCATCATACCTATTATGATTATACCGAGGTATTCCTATCGAACAAACAAATATATAATAAACTAACTTTCCAGCCGCGGCTATATACACCAGCGTTTATTTCGGTTATCGTGCAAAGTTATTAACCTCCTTTTGGTTAAAAAGTATCGCAGTTGGATAAAAAGTATCCTATGTCCTTTCCGAGGTCCCAAATTATTTCCATACCAAATTTCATCCAAATTAAGTAATCCTTCACAGTAGGTCTGTTTAGCGTTGATCGGAGGTGATGCTTATTATTTCATTAACACTTTTGGGATCAATCGGGGCTAAGGGATTTCGATGGGGATTCTGTCAACATAAAACCACTGCAAAGCTCTTCTTCGGTTTTATTCATCTTAAACAAAATTTCATTAGCTTAATATCACATAGGAATTAACGGTCAACTCAACCGACATTAGTAGTGATGCACGGGCAGCGATTCCACCTATGAATAATATATATAAATTTTGTTAACTTTTACCACTTGCAATTTGCTTCTTCAAAAGGATATCTTAAACATCGTGATAATAGGTCAATGATCTAAAGCTAATTTTATTATTGACTGCTTCGTCGGAGGACATTGGAATGGATACTCGCGCTACCTGGTACAAAAATGGTCAACAATTTACTTGATTGGAATTCGTTTCTTTCTGGAAAAGTGACCAATTGTTAAAAAGACAAATTTCATACTAATTACAACTACACAAATCAAACACGGTCCTGTTTTCGCTGTTATAAGCACGTTATCATGTTTAAACCAGCCAATGAGATTCCTCAATATATAAGTAGTTATATCATTGAAACCAGTCCGGTTCTATGTAAGGCTATATATATATATATTTATATCATGAGCGGCAAACAAGCATACGGCCAGCTTGATGGTAAACGGCTACCGTCGCCTATGGACATCTGCAATACCATTAGTACTGTCAATGCGTTGCCGAACCTTAAATGATCCCATGTAATTTTTCTCTGTTAACCCCCTTTTTATAAGAAAAGACCGTATAAGGAAGATCGTTCCAAATGATCGTTGCAAAAACGACCGCTTGAAACGGACGGGATGGTGTGGGACGTCCAAGCCTGCAAAATGTGAGGATGAGCATTAAGACAGGTGTCGAAAAGTGCAGTGGTGAAATTGGTTAGGTGGAATAAGGTCAAAGAGCTCTCTTTACCGGGAAGTTGCCAATGGGCTTGTCTCATGAAGCTTGGCTTATATCATGGCACATAATATTACCTACTAGGTCAGTCACAGAAAACTCAAAACTGTTTTATGTTTGTGGAACTATTATTTAGTCTGTGACATAAGAATACTATGTATGCCTATAATTTTGGTAGCAATTACATAGTCAACACCATGTTTTAGTTACGTAGTAGGTAGGTATGGGTTCATTTGATAAGAAGCATGTCTTGTTTACGATCTGACATCCAAAGATAAGGTTATCGCAGATGTCATAGGGGTTAATTTACAACCAAATAATTACATAACAAGTGATGAGTATGTCATAAAATAAAACAAATTAAACAGTTTTCAAGATAGAAACAATTATTTTTGTAACATGTAGATTATCTTTGTTTTGTCATTTCAGCGGCCTGATTGGAAGATCATGGGCGATGCTCTTTGCATCGGTCGGGTACCAAGTCACAGTTTACGATATCGTTGCACAGCAGGTCTCAGACGCCCTGGAGGATATCAAGCTTCAGCTGGAAACCCTCGAGAAGGATGGGTTGCTGCGAGGCACCCTAAATGCAAAGGAACAGTACCAGTGTATTAAAGGTATCAAACAACTTTAGTATTATAATATACTAGCTTTCCGGCCGCGACTCCACCCGCGTGTATGGCAAAACCATGAACTTCTTTTTGCGCAGTTGGAGAAAAACTATCCTAGGTCCTTCCCCGGGTCTAAAAGTATTTCCTTACCAAATTTCATGTAAATCTGTCTAGTAGTTTTTTAATTTATTGTAGTATACAAATATTGTCTCTTAATAATATTATATAGATTGGCTGTGTTTCCTAATTTTCGGAGAAAATAGTTTATTTTTATGGACTGCCGTGCCGCAGTACCCTGGTTCGATCCCCACCGCCGGCTTGAGCTTCACCGCATGGTGGAAGGGCATTTTGCGAATGCCCGCCTGGCTAGCTACCACCCTCAAGTAGAAAATCTGACGCCAAACACGTAACGGTGTGTTCCGACAGTAGTGCTTGAGAGCCAGTGAAATAACAGGCACATGGAGACTTAACAACTATGTCTCAAACTGACGGGCGCAGTGCATTTCGTGACTTGTGATAAAGTGCTTCTGTTATAGGCAGAGGTTAGTCCACTTAACATCAGGTGGGCCTGGAGCTTGTTCCGTCACAAAAACATTTAAAAAAAATTTGCTGTTATATAAGGCAATCCGAAAGGTGGACCTTCAACACAACATCCCAAATCAAACGCCTCTAGGTAAACGAAGTCACATCACATTATGTCACACAATAAAAAGGACATTATGTCACGTTATATGTATATTTTAAGGTTTTTTATTTTTATCAACTATGGGAAAAGCCCTGCTAGCTTGGAGCCAATGACACAGAATAAAGAGCCAATGGGTTCTTATATTATCATGTACACATAGGTATATATTTTTATAACTAATAATATTAGGTCCTTACATATGAAATTGGCGTTTTGTATGGGAGGAACAAAAAGTCGAATATTTTTTAATATAATATATTTAATTAATCAAAGTATGAACCATTATTTTCTATGCACTTATGCCATCTCATAGGTAGTTCATTGATCCCTTTACTAAAAAAACCAGTCGGACGGGAATCAATAAAATCTTTGAAGGCGATTTGGACTGCCCCATCGGAGTTGAATTTTTTCCCTTGCAAGAAGTTATCCAAATTTCGAAAAAAATGGTAATCTGTTGGAGCAAGGTCCGGGGAGTACGGAGGATGTCTTAGACTTTCCAATTGAAGCTCTTCTAATTTAGTAGCCGTCTGTAGCGCAGTGTGTGGTCTAGCGTTGTCGTGAAGCAGCAGTGGCGTGGAGCGATTGACCAGCCTAGGTTGTTTAGCCGCTAGCTTTTACATCATGGTTTGCAATTCCTGACAATAGACATCAGCCGTAATAGTCTGGCCAGATTTGAAAAAACTGTAATGAACAATACCGGCACTAGTCCACCAAACGCTTACAAGTAACTTTTTTGGGGTTAATTTTCGCTTGGGGCAGGATTTGGCTGGCTGGCCAGGATCTAACCATTGCGCTGAGCGCTTCCGATTATCGTAAAGAACCCATTTTTCATCACAGGTAATGATTCGGTTTAAAATACCTTCATTATTGTGCCGGTTTAGTAATGTAACGCAGCAGTCGACGCGCGTTTGCCGGTTTGTTTCAGTCAATTCGTGAGGTACCCACCTTTCAAGCTTTTTAATCTTCCCAATTTGCTTCAAGTGAATTAAAACAGTTTTATCACTAACATCGCAGCCTGCAGCTAACTCGGACGTGGTTTGCGATGGATCCGCTTCCACAATAGCCTTCAACTCTTCATTATCAACTTGAGTCTCAGGCCGTCCACGGGGCTTGTTCTGCAGGTCGAAATTTCCAGAACGAAAACGTTGGAACCAAAAACGAACTGTGTTTTCTTTTGCAACACGACCGCCATACACATCATTCACCCTTCGAGTTGTTTCCGCAGCACTAGTGCCACGGCGGAACTCGTACTCGTAAATAATGCGATATTTAAGGTTTTCCATTTTGTAAAATGAGTGACGCAAACAGAAAAAAACAGAAGAAAAAAAACAAATGAATGACGATCATCGAAGCACAAATACATGAGTCTATAGCTGTACAAATTTGAATTTGGAATTCCTTACCAAAGAGGAGAAATTCGTGATTAAAGTGGCCAGTACGAAAAACGCCAATTTCATATGTAAGGACCTAATATTAATTAATATTGTATGGACCACGAAAGAATAATTGTTATAAGAACCTATGTCACAGAACGTATACTTAAGTACCTATGACAAACTAATTGTGGAATAACTAAACGCTGATAATAAAAAATGTTTACAAATAATTAAGCATTATGAAGTGTTTGTTTATAAACCACATGATAATATGTTATCACTTGAGTTGATGAAGTATTTTTTTGTTCTTTGGTTGTAGTTTTAGTAGGTACATATTCGTAATATTATATAAAGCCTATAAAGTTTTTAGGGACTTTGACATCAAATAAATGATTATTCCATGTAAGTATTGTGGCAAAACATACTATAGGTACGTGCACTTATTTTATCTTGGAAGTAGCTATAGCTTACTGTAGCTCAAGAATACTATATTTATATAACTATATGCATTCAAACTAGTATGTGCAGTGTTATGGTAGGTTCTACCCTACAGATAATTCACTATACATATATACCTGCTTAAAGTGATATCTTTTCCAATTGTGTAACACTCACCTTATCAGTGTCTCGGATCTGGGTTTACTTCTATACTATATTTTGTGGATGTGGATATTTAAATCAATGGTAACCTTCTCTTTTCTTAAAATCTGTAGGAGTTACCAATGTATTTAAAGATCTTAGATGATGCGTGGAACATACAAGACGTGCAGGCAGCCAAAATTTCGAAAAAAAAAAAATATCTTCTTCAGTAGATTACTTATTTAGTCTCAGACTACATTTTCTTAATTTAAGGGTGAACTGGCCGGCCCGTTTTCCATACAAACGTCGTAGGGTGATTACTCCCTTATTTGAGGATTTAGGTCCAAAATAAAGCATAATACCGATTGATCTCGTCATTATCTAGGCTTGTATGATGCCGAAATTTTAATAAAATAATTATCTTGATAATTATGAGTTCGAAACATTTTCATATAAAGTTTTCGAGGCTCATAACTTACAACTTAATTATCTTTTTAACATTTTGGCATCATACAAGCCTAGATAATGACGATATCAATCAGTATTATGCTTAAGTCTGGACTTAAAACCTCAAATAAGGGAGTGATCACCCTACGACGTTTGTATGGAGAAGTGACCGGCCAGTTCAACCTTAAGGAAGATACTCGGAAGTATACAATCATTTAGTATGTAGGAAGTATACACTTTTATACTTTCAGTTCTTTAAACCTTTATATTTAATTATGTATGTATGAACCTATATACCTAATAGATGCCTTTATTTGTATTAAATTATAAACCTATTTTGTACTTTAGATGACTTCCACTGCATTAATTTACTTATAAAGTACCTATGCTAGTATAAAGTACCTATGTTTACTTGGTAAGTACCTATGGGTACTTGGTAAGTACTTTACGCAAATTATTGTTTCTGTTCATAATGAAGCCAGTAAGTACAGCATCATGAAGTTAAGTACTGAACTGATAACTAGATACTGATAATGGAGCAAGCGATAACATTCATATTGCACTTATGAATGTGTGTGACATCACAATTACTAAGTATAGTTACCTACTAGCAGCGTATTGATTAGATGCTGTTATTTCAACTTTCTGTACGATATGTTAGCTCTATAACGAACAGAGTATAGGTGTTTTTTTTAATTTAGATAAGTATTAATAAGCTAGGGCACGTAGTACGGTATTGTAGACCGCCTATAGATTCTAGATTATAGAATAGAATAATATAATACAGAATTTTTTAATGAGTGTAGGATTTCTTTGATTATCTAACGAATGATCTATAAAACTATTTTTTTAATGTTATTGTGACGGAACAAGCCCGAGGCCCACCTGATGTTAAGTGGAATAATTTCTGCCTATAACAGATGCATTTCGTCAACGACGAATTGGCTTGTGCCCGTCACACGTACAGTTGTTAGGTCTCATGTGTGTGTTATTTTACTGGCTCTCAAGGACTGCTGCCGGAACACACTGTTAGGTGCTTGGCGACAGATTTTCTACTTGAGGGTGGATAAAACTTTTATTTGGAATAAGAAGGCTTACATGACATTTGGATCATGGCGATAAACCAGGGCCCAGGCTCATAACCCGTGGCCACATAATAAAAAGGACCTGACATAGGTTCCGATCATACATATAATTAATAATAATACATAATAATATATTTATGATCGAAGGTTCTAGGCCTCTTTTGTCGGAATATAATGCCTTATACAAAAACAAAAATATATTAAGTTAATTTCAAATAATACTATTTTTTTTAAATATCTATTATAGTGGTGACATTTGGAAGCAATGATGGCCGAGTGGTTATAACTAGAGACTTCGGTGCCGCAAGTCCATGGTTCGATCCACACCGCTGGCTTGATCTTAACGCATGGCGGTAGGGCATTTTGCGAATGCTCGCCTGGCTAGCTACCACCCTCAAGTAGAAAATCGGTCGCGAAGCACCTAACTGTGTGTTCCGGCAGCAGTCCTTAGAGCCAGTAAAATTATAGGCACATGAGACTTAACAACTATGTCTCAAGGTGACGGGCGTAATGCAATTCGTGACTTGTGACGAAATGCATCTTTTATAGGCAGAGGTAGGAGGTAGTCCGCGTAACATCAGGTGGGCCTCAAGCTTGTTAGTGTAGTTAACGGATCCATAAGATCTATTTTTTCTTTCCAGGCTCCACCGATCTGGCAACGGCTGTGAAAGACGCGATATTCGTCCAGGAGTGCGTCCCCGAGAACCTTGACCTGAAGAAGAAAGTATTCCAGAACCTGGATGCCGTGGTGGGGGACAACACCATCTTGTCGAGCTCCACTAGCACGACCTTGCCTTCTTTGTTCTCAGAGAATCTGAAACATAAATCACAGGTTAGTATTATCCAGAAGCAGATGAACGAAAAATAAATTATAATTAATATTTTATTTTTCTTTCATCTGTTTCTTGAAAATATTAATTATATGAAAATAAAACTTTGTTTAAACTAACTCCACCCAAAAATGTATTGATTAATAACTTGTAATGAAAGCCATACCATTTAATAAAGCTAAAAAGTAATATATATATATTACCAACGCTTGAGGGTGGGAAGTCTTTGTATTATTTTATATTCATATGATAACTATTAATTAAAAAAAACAACAGACTTCCGCCACTGCAAAGTATGAAATACGCTACGTTCAAATTTATTCGTAGGAAATACGAGATTTCTTTTAGGTGGATAATATATTTTTCCTGTTATTTTGATTAAAAAACCAAACTAAAGCGGCAACTACAAACTAAGACTTTAATAAACTGATTAGATAGAATTTGTACATAACCAATATTCAAAAATATCCTTAAGTTTTTTTTTTATTTGTTTTATAATTACGAAGTTTTGTAGTAACATACAACAGAATTGAGAACTTCCTCCTTTTTAACCAACTTCCAAAACAGGTGGAGTTTCTCAATTCGACCGATTTTTTTTTGATGTTATTTTTTTATTTTCGAAAGCTGGTGCTTGTCCTATGGTCCCAATAAATTTTGAGTGATATCTGACTAGAGTATTTGAGTTATCTCCTAAGAATGCGTATTTTATGTTTGAGGTCAGTATTTTTTTTTATTCCTGAGAGGTAAGCCTTTGACCACTATCTCACCAGAATATGGTAGGTGATGATGTGGTCGAACATGTAGTTCAGGCTAACCTAGAAGTACTGGCTCTCAAAGGCAGCTGCCGGAACACACCGTTAGGTGCTTGGCGACAGATTTTCTACTTGAGGGTGGTAGCTAGCCAGGCGGGCAATCGCAAAATGCCCTACCACCATGCTATAACGACTGCCATCCTTAGACAACAACCAGGACCGACGGCTTAACGTGCCCTCCGAAGCATGGAAGCGCTCACTAGTAATGTCACTAGCGGTCACCCATCCAACTCATGACCACGGGCAACGTTGCTCAACTTTGTTGATCGGTAAAGAACAGCTAAGCAAACTTCGCTACGAGCGCTGCGATATTTATTGTTTAGCCTGTTAAAATAAGTTAAAGTGTCGCCTTTGAGCCGCGGGGTATATAAATTGATAACGCTGAATTTATTATTATATAGTAAAAATATAGTATTGGTATAATGTCGTTCCTATTATATGTATTTATTTCATTGAAGATAATGTAATAAATTAAACATCCATATTTATTGACATTTTATATGACTGAAGGAAATCTAATCACACGAAAGGAAATAACACGAATATATCAACAACATATATTTTCCGTACACTCAAACCCCCTTTTCCCCCTATGTTACACCTAGATGTTCATTGAGGTAACCAACCTGAATACCTTATGTAGCCAATCGAACAAAGTAAACACCATAACCATATCGGTGGTGAATGATGTCGTTGTAAACCTTCCAGGTGATAGTGTCCCACCCAGTGAACCCTCCTTACTATGTTCCGCTAGTGGAAGTCGTACCAGCGCCTTGGACCAAGCCTGAAGTGGCCAAGAAAACCAGGGAGATCATGATCGAGATCGGACAAGAGCCCGTTTCGCTTTCTCGGGAGATCGATGGATTCGTGCTCAATCGCATCCAGTAAGTGAAATGCTTTACAAAAACATTTTTATCGTGGAAGTCAGGCCTCTCTAACTATAATACATATTTTTACTCAAGTCGACGAGAAGTAAGCGGCGCGCGGCCGAAGACGCGTGACGCTGCGCGACAGCGGCGGGCGGCGCGGTGGCGCGGCTACAGTAAAATAATTGTGATCGTGTGACTCGACTGCACGTCTCTCTGTAGTACCTATACTTATATGTTTATAGGATTTGACGGAGGTGCGAGGCGCGGAGCGCGAGGCCGGCGTGTAACGGCGAGACAGCATCACTTGGTTGAAATACCTTTTTCTCTGTGGGTGCTTCTCTACTCGTTCCTCTTAAGAGGTTCCCTGGGTGTTATCTTTTTCAGTGTTGGAAAACAGTTCCATATATCTTTCTAGATTATGTGTACACTCTTTCAGCTACAACAGAACTTGTTCATACTAAAATATTACTTGCTCAGTGCTTCATACTATAGGTCATAAAGGTATACAAAGTTACTATAAGCTATAGGTAAATATCGATTGTCAGTCACCCACAATTGACAGGAGTTGCAATCACCGTCCAGTAGTATGGACCGGTATAGGCTTTTTGGCAAATAGGTACTTTTTTCAATTAATTCTGTGAATCGTAATACCTACTTCGCCAATATTGATGATATTTAAATGGGACCACCTTAGAAGTACCTATACTTTACCTAACAAAGAACAAACTGCATGGATCCACGAGCGTGCATGCAAAATTTCAGCGAGGTTGATGTGCGCGATGGATACACTTTCAACCTACGCTGCAAAGAGATTTGATCTGGATAAAATAGTGTAAGTAACGAGGTAGGGAGGTGGGCCTAAAACGGGTACCCCGCCTAAAGCGGGTAGGCTTTTAAATTTGCGCGCCGTAAGCAAAATTGCAAATGTGTGAGTGCAGTGTGGTGTCTCGAGCATCAACCAATCACATGCAGTGGGCTCGCAACAGTGACACAAGCGCTTTCAAGGTAAGATAAAAAAATGTTTTTTTGCTATTTACACTAAAAAATATTGGTTTGGAGTAGTTGTGTTTACTTAAAAATTGTGTATGATATATTCTCAAAAGTTTCACGTTATGATTTTACTAGTATTGTGCTAGTCTGTCTTCGAAAACTTGTGGCTACCTTTGTTTACATTTTAAGGTTATGAAGTGTTAAAACTAAAACGTGCTCTTGGGCAGAACGGGTAGTGGTAAATCGGATAATTTTATAGTTAATAGCGCAGAGGTTAAAGTTGATTTATGATGAATGATGATCCAAGAAAGTACAATAAGTTTAGTAATGAAGACTGCAATGAAAATAAAGACTTATTAGTATTAATATAGAATTAGTTAATTAACACAATTTCGTTGTAATGTCCATTGATCTCGATAATTACCCCATAACCGTTTTGCCCAAACGCCGTACCCGTTTTAGGCACCCCATGGGGGTAAAACGGGTAGTTTAAAGGTCTTCTTTTGTTATTGTTTTTGTTCAAATTATGAAGAAAATGTTTATGTTTTGTTCTTATTTTAGATTCTTAATTAATTAAATATTTGAAAAATAAAAATAGTAGTTTAATTTTCTTTTCTAGAACTTTTTTATTGAACATATCCCTTAGCGTACCCGTTTTGGGCCCGCCTCCCCTACCTATTACCATTGCATTAAAAAAAATATTGGAAATGAATAATTCGTGCATTCTTTGATTTATAAGCAGCAAAGTTCCAAGTCTGGACAAAGCATGTTAGTTTCGCGATAAGCATGTTTGGTTAAAAATAGTATATACCTAATATAAATAAAATAGGTAGGTACAAATGGCAAAATATCAGCAACTGATATCCAATTTTAAAAAAGAAACTTGTCTATATCTATGTCCGTTATGTAACGGACATAGAAGTCTTCGTTTAACTTTCTTGAATTTGATAGCATAAGTAGAACATACCTAACAAAGAAAGAACCGTAACTTTCTTGTCTGTAACGGCACTCTAATGAGGCACTATAGTCTAATGACACATATCCATAATCTAGATTTCGATTTGGCATTTGCTAGGTTGTAGTAGTTGAGCTCTTAGCAAAGCTTGCTTAGTCGTTCTCTGCGGTCATGATGTGTTACCGCTAGTGGCATAACTGGTGAGCGCTTTTGTGCTTCGGAGAGCACCGCCAAATCAAATGAAATCAAATCATTTATTTGATATAATAAAATTCGATATAAGGTCTTAAAATAAATTCCGTCCGTGTATATTGTTAAAAAAAATGTTATATAATATATTTAATTATACTTATTCACGATAACATTAAATTACATTACTTACATAATTTAAAAATTCAAATAGGTATCCATTAACACTATTGAAACAATTATCCATTAACTAGTCTTTCAATTTTAAATGAAACTTATAACATTGTAACAATTTGATCTTTTGTGGTAATTTATTATAAATATTATGCTTGTTTTTATAATAAATCTGTCTTTGGCGAGTTGGCTGGTAAAGTAGATTATTAAACTTAGCTCTTTTTGCCTTACATAAATCTCGTTATAATTTTGAAAGTAATATTTGGGATGACTTCTGTCAAAAACACATGCGTCTCTAATGTACATACAAGGAAGTGGAAGCATATTACATTTCTTAAATAATGGCTTGAAACTAAAATCTTCTCTATCTAAAAACCACACCTTGTTAATAACTCTGACACACCTTTTTTTAACTTTAAATGCTCTCTCTGAGTCTACAGAGTTCCCCACATTATTAGGCCCTTAACTCAGAACAGATGACACGTAGCCGTGATATGCAGTTAGTGCAGCTTCCACAGAAACAGTTTGCCTCACCATTTTTAGCAACAAAGCGACTCAGGTGATTATCTAAATGTATTCCTAAGAATTGTGAATTTTGAAGCAGTGATGGCTCAGTGGCATTGGCTATGGATTGCCGCGCAGCAGGTCCATGGTTCGAATCCCGCCGCGGGCTTGAGCTTCACCGCATGGTGGAAGGGCATTTTGCGAATGCCCGCCTGGTTAACGACCACCCTCTAGTAGAAAATCAGTCGCCAAGCACCTAACGGTGTGTTCCGGCAGCTGTCCTTGAGAGACAGTGAAATTACAGGCACATGAGACTTACCAACTATGTCTCAAAGTGAAGGGCGCAGTGCGATTCGTGACTTGTGATGAACTGATGAAGAATGCATCTGTTATAGTAGTTAGCCAGTTGGGCCTCGAGCTTGACCCGTCACAATTAGATAAAAAAAATTAAAAGAGTTAACTTCTTGTATTTTTTAATGTAGCAGCCAATGTCAAGTGGTATTGGTTTTGAATTATTAGAATGAAGATGAATTAATTTTGTTTTATTTATATTTCTTTGTAATTTTTATCAGTCCAATTTATAATATATAGAGCTTTGTTTATAATAATATGTGGAATTGATTCGTTTTTACTAGTTTTTTTACCAAAAGTGTTGTAATCTGCCAATAATATGCATTTATGTGGAGTCACCTCTGGGAGATCGTTAATATACATAGGTATATTAAAAATAGCAATGGACCTAAAATGCTCCCCTGAGGAACTTCCTTATAACTTATTATAATATCTGACTTAATGTTTGTTTTAATTGGCTTTTTTATCACTTTGCATTATGTTTGTTATTTGAATACATTGCTTCCTATTTTGTTAATAACTACTCAACCATTCCAAGGCTATACCCCTTATACTACTATACTTTTTCTTGCCGAGGGTAGTTACAAGAAAGCACACATTGAAAAGTTCTCTTACTTTAATTTCCAAAATTATTATATTATATACATATTTCAGTCTAATTCTTATGTGTATATAAAATTAGAAGTACATTACCCGCCGGAAAGCTTTAATCCTTTACTTACAAGCTTGTTTTTGTGGGAACTGCAACTTCACTATTTTTTTTTATCAAGACCACAGTCACTGGTTATACAAGATGGAAGACATAAAACACTCTTTGTCAGAAATGCGTCAGTTGTTCCTAGCTAAGATGGAGGAATTCAATGTTGAATTGCACAAGACCTCTACTACACCAACTAGCACTAGCTTGGCAGCCGATTTCAACCTCTTCAAGTCAAGCATGATGATTGCACTTCAGGCATTGCAGGGTCAAGTGGAGCTCCTGGATCGTAGAACTGATTGTTTGGAGATGCACAGTCGACGGAAAATGTTACTGTTGCATGGCCTTCCAGAACAAAGGCAGGAAGAAACTTGTTCAGCTGTAGTGAGTGCAATAGTAGAGCACTTGAAACTGACAGACTTTGCAGTCACTGAAATCAGTCGTTGCCACAGGATGGGCAAGTCTTCACCAGAAAAGCCAAGGCCAATCCTCTTGAAGCTGCATGACATGACGATGCGTAGCAAGATTTGGTTTGCCAAAACTCAGTTTAAAGGATCTGGCATTACTTTATCTGAGTTTCTCACGAAGTCACGCCATGATACATTCATGACTGCAAGGCAGAGGTTTGTATTAGAACTAGTAGAATTCACCATAGTAGCAGAGTTGAGGGCGAATAGATCTTACTTAGAATAAGTGAACGGTTAAGCCTTTTTGTACTGCTGTAGATAAATAAAAGATTATTCTTTAACTTTTACGACGGCATATTTATTTCGCACTCTGACATAATAATATATCAAAACATACTTTTTTCTTTTTGAATGACAACACTATTAAATGAGTTTGTATTTTTACCGAAGTAGGTTTACTTCAATACTCCCTCTAATACAATACTTCATATTAATGCCGATCTTAATATTTGGAATCGAGGCTTAGGTAAGGCTTTAGTCATAATATCAGCTACTTGTTCTTCTGTGCCGATTCTTTCCACTTCTATTTCGTTATTCATGACAGCTTCTCTGACAAAGAAATGACGAATACGAATATGTTTCGTTCTTTTGTGGAATTCAGGATTATGAGCAAGTTTCACTGCAGCTTCATTATCCACGAATAGTAATGGAGACTTTTCCATGTCTAGTAGACTGCTAAATATTCTTTTAAGCCATACAAGTTCTCTTGTAGCATCACTAGCAGCTACTATTTCTGCTTCAGTTGTTGACATTGAAACTGAGCCTTGTCTTTGGCTTTGCCAGGATACTGGTCCTCCTCCATAGTAACATACTATTCCTGTTGTAGACCTCCCTGTCATAGTACATCCACCATGATCCGCATCACTGTATGCAATTATACGGCTATTGTCAGCTGTGCGTCCATAGGTTACTCCAAAAGTCGTTGTCCCTTTTAGATAACGCATGATGCGTTTAACGCGAAGCCAATCTGTCTTTGTTGGATTTTCCAAGGATCTGGATACGATGCCAACTGCATACGCGATATCTGGTCTAGTAGCAACCATCAAGTAGGCTAATGATCCGACCGCTTCTCGATACGGAAATGCGCTCTCACTTGATTTATCTACCGTGTTATCTTCACCTTTTGTGTCAGCTTTCTCAATTGGCGTTCCAATCGGCTTACATTCTGACATCCCAAAACGTTTTAATACTTTCTCAGTATAGGACCTCTGATGGATAAGTATTGTTCCATCCTTTCGTTCGATTTCTATCCCCAAGTAGAAACTTGCAGGTTTAGTCGTAATCTTAAGCGTCTCCCCTAATTCCTGTAAAAATTGGTTCGCCAGTTCCTTGTCTGTTGCTGCTACGAGCCCATCGTCAACATACAAAGCTATAAGGATTTTCTTATTTTCAATCTTCTTTGTATACAGGCAACAGTCTGCTGGATTTTGCTCAAAACCTCTTTGCAATAATATTTCTGCAAAGCAAGAATTCCAACATCTGGGAGATTGCTTAAGTCCATATAGACTTTTTTTTAGTCGACATACATTTGAGGTATTATCACTAAAGCCATCTGGCTGCTGCATGTAAATTTCCTCTGTCAACTTGCCGTTTAGAAATGCAGTCGAAACATCAAATTGCATTAAATATAAGTTTTCTTTGGCAGCGACACTTATTAAAGCTCGAACTGTGGCCATTCTTGCAACTGGACTAAACGTCTGATTATAGTCTATTCCTTTTTGTTGCTTAAATCCTTTAACAACCAACCTTGCTTTATATTTTTCAATACTACCATCAGGGTTTTGTTTTATACGAAAAACCCACTTACAAGGAAGTGCTTTCTTGTGCTTGGGTAACTCGCAGAGCGTCCAGACGTCATTTTGCTTAAGAGAGTTCATTTCGCTCGCCATTGCATTTAACCAGTTAGCTCTGTCATCCCTTTCAACAGCTTCCTTATATGTTTCGGGGCAAACCAATGTGTCGACGAAACACACATAATCTTTAAATTTTTCAGGACGTGAGAGATTAGCTCGATCGCGTAAGTTGTATCTTGGCGTTTCATTCAACAACGCAGGTTCTACAACCTCCAACTGCTCATCAGCGTCAACGAACTCTTCGTTCGCACTCTCGTCGTCTCTCATTTCGTTTTCATCACCCGAAACCTCTTCACGAATTAAATTATATTGCGAAACCCTTTCATGAACTTGATCTTGGCTTATTATATCTCCCTCTAGAGCATGTTCATGACTAGTGTCCGGCTCTATGAAATTTTCTGGCATAGCTTCTTGCATTTGAAATGGGTTATCTCCCTCTGACCTTAATGGCATCTGTGTGGATATCCGGAACTCAATATCAGATTGAAACGTGATGTCCCTTGATCGCAACGTTTTGTTTCCGTCCCAAATACGATAACCATCGTCATTTTCGTAGCCTATAAGCTTGCCTTTTATAGCTTTTTTGTTAAGCTTCTTACGTTTTTGCTTTGGAATATGAGCAAAGCATTCACTCCCGATAATTCTCAAGTGACTTATCTTGGGCTTTTTTCCATGCCAGAGTTCGTAAGGCACCTTACCATCAACTCTAGTTGGACCTGTCCTGTTCAGCACGTATGCGGCTGTGTTGATAAGTTCCGCCCAAAGCATTTGCGGTAATTCTCCTCTAGTATGTAGTATAGATCTCGCAGCTTCAACCAAGGTACGGTTTTCTCGCTCACTACATCCGTTTTGTTCTGGAGTGTAAGGCATCGTCAGCCGTTGTTGAACACCATATTTTTGAAGAATATTACGTACTTCTCTATTGTCAAATTCGCCTCCGTTGTCGCTAAGAATTGTCTTTATGTCATATCCGGCGGTCTTGGCTTCTTGCAGCATTTGAAGAAGTTTATCTTTAACCTCAAATTTGTTACGGATGAAGTAGACCATTCGATATCCAGAGTAGTCATCTTTGAAAAGTACATAGTATTTAAATTTGGAGATACTATCTACAAAGGGGCCGCAAACATCGGTATGAATCAGCTCTCCGACAGCTGTTGCTCTTTCCCTTGTTCCAAACTGCTTTCTGTGTGACTTCCCGTAAATACAGCCTTCACATTTTACGTTATCAGGACTTAGCTGTATCCCAAGTTCTCTTTTTACAAGGCGGATAACATGTCTCTTGTCCTGATGAGCAAAACGCTCATGATATAGCTGTAGCAAATTAGAGCCTGTCACAGCATTGACCTCTATGGTCCTTGGTTTCATTGGAATGATCGTCTTCATGTCCAATTTATACAGTCCTCCATATTGGACTCTCTTTCCGACAACTTTAGTTGTGCCATAAATATCCAACTTGCACTCTGTAGTTGTGGAACTAAAGAAACTATTCTGCATCCTGTCTTGTGCAGCAAGCGGTGAGAAGAGATTCTTTGTTAGTGATGGTACTAACCACACATTGTTGAGTGTTATGCGCTCTGTCTTGCCACTGACATTTGATTCAACTTCAACAGTGCCTTTCCCCAGAGCGGGAATGATGCTACCGTCCGCAGTCGAAATGGTGTGATCTGAATCAAATTCGTGATACTCCTGAAAGATATCACTCCTAACTGCAATGTGAGTTGTTGCTCCATTATCGACAAACCAGCTCTCTCTGTCTTGACTTTGTCCTTTGGAACAAGCATTTACCATCAATGAAATGTGTTGCACTTGCTTTGATGTTGAAGCAGCTGCTGATGTGCCTGGTGTGGGTTTGGGCGGCCTCCCGTCCTTAATCCACTTTTTGCACTTCCGCACTATGTGTCCTTTACCGGAGCAGTAGTTACAGGTCAGCTGTCTCTCATTGCTTTGCTTTACATTCCTCTGTTCAGTGCATGTTGCCGCTAAAGCCTCTTGCTTAGAATCTTTATTACCTAGTGCTCTCTCAAATGCACATAGGTGGCTCGTCAAGTTACTAACCGTCCTTTCACCTGAATTCAGTAATAGCCAACTCGATTTAAACGCAAAATATCGTTCATCTAGTGTGTCCAGGATTTTGCAGATCAGAAATAAGTCAGGCAACTTTACAGTGGCATCCTTCTTTGTGATTTCTTCATTCAGATTGTCCCAAATATTTTTAAGTTTTGACATATGAGTGGATACATCATCTTCCTTATTGTATTGGAAACTGAAAAATTCAGCGCACAAATTGTATGCTCTATCATCTGACTGACCATCAAATAATCTGTGCAATTCCTGCCAGACTTCTACTGCTGTCTTAAATCTCATTACTTTCTTCAGAGTTTCTTCAGATATATTGGTGGTAATTATGAGCAGAGCGCTACATTCGGTCTTCCTATACTTGGCCATAGCTAAATTATAGTTGCCGACTTCAGCGTCACCAGCTCCTTTGGCAGGGGCAACGGGCTCGATGAGTGTACCTTCGGCAGCTTCCATAGCACCTTCTACACCTCTCAGCATAATGGAAATTTTGTATCTCCATGTAGCCCAGTTTTCTCTTCCCTCCAGATTACCTATCTGCAACTTGGTTGTGAAATTTTCCATCTTCGTAAAATTATTTCAGTAACCCTCCGCTGGCCTCATGACCTATTAGAACTAGTAGAATTCACCATAGTAGCAGAGTTGAGGGCGAATAGATCTTACTTAGAATAAGTGAACGGTTAAGCCTTTTTGTACTGCTGTAGATAAATAAAAGATTATTCTTTAACTTTTACGACGGCATATTTATTTCGCACTCTGACATAATAATATATCAAAACATACTTTTTTCTTTTTGAATGACAACACTATTAAATGAGTTTGTATTTTTACCGAAGTAGGTTTACTTCAATAGTTTGGTGTAAATAAATGCTGGACACGTGAAGGCTCTATTTACGTTGTCGGCACCAATGGAGCGCGGCATCGGGTATCTTGCATGGCGGAGCTCGACAAGGTAGATGTGCAGGCCACGCCTGCCGTGGTTCCAACCGCCAAAGAGGTTAAGGAAGCGGCACCCAGGAGCCGCCGGGCTGCACATAAAAAGTGAGGTCTCGCAGGTATATCTTGTAGAACTTTGTGAACGATGTCTAAGTTATTGTGGCTCAGTGTACCCGCGATACATTTGTTTTATATAAAATGCGGTATACGGTACCCTTCTAAAAATAAATATCTTCAGTATCTGCCAGGGTACAATTAAATTCGTTCGTGACACTGAGCAAGTAAAATTATTAGTTTGTGACTTTGATTGATATCCATGTGCCATAGCCAAATGTCAAAGTCTTATTATCACGTTAAGCCAAAAAAGTTTTTTTTTTTTTTGCGTTAGCTTGATGTTCATCATTTGGTAATTTTTGTCGATGGCATTTTTCTTTAGTGTAAATGGTATATTTCTATGATATTTTGTATTTTGTTTGAGTTATTATAATCTCTTAGAACTACTTGCCCAGTTAGAAACTGTTAAGTTTGTATATTATAATATTATTTGTAATACTGGCTACCGGCGGGTGGAGTCGGTAAATCAGTAGCGCCTAGATTATTAGATATATTATAATTGTAATTTTATATATTATTTATCATATTTTATAATTTTGTAATTTATATTATTTGTATATATTTTATGTATGATGTCTGTTTCGAGCAACGATAACAGTGATGCTTATATAAGTTTCAACTCTTCTGAAGGTAGCAACAGTGACGATAGCTTTATTAGTATCCCTTCTTTATATGAAAATTTGCAATCAGTATTTTCTGATGAACCAAAAAATCTTAATGTTATTCACATTAATGCCCAAAGTATTCCGGCTCATTTCCCAGATATGCTGGCGTCTTTTGATAATAAAAGCATTCACGCTATAATGGTCTCCGAGTCTTGGCTTAAACCATGTCTCCCATCGATCTTATATCCTTTACCTGGATTTCGCCTTATTAGGAATGATCGCACCAGCGGCCGCGGCGGTGGAGTAGCTATTTACTTACGAGCTCATATTTCCTTTTCAGTTGTTAGCATGTCATCACAGCCTCCACCGCTAAATGCAGGTGAACACCTTTTCATTGAAGTACTTCTATCTCACACCAAAATTCTTCTCGGAGTCTATTATAGCCCTTCTAACGATGTTCAGTATTTTGCCTCATTCGAAGCAATCCTACAAGATATTTCTCCTTCAGTCACACCATTATCATGGGTGACTTTAATACCTGTCTTATAAAAAATGACCATCGTTCATCCCGTCTTAAATCCATAATTAATTCAAGCAATATGCACCTTCTTCCATCTAACGCTACTCATTATTTTCCTAATTGCACTCCGTCCCTTCTCGATATAATAATTGTCTCATCTTTGTCGCATGTTGCGAAGCACGGTCAGTTGTCTGCTGATGCTTTTTCCTATCATGACCTGATTTTCCTTTCCTACAAGATTAGACCTCCTAAGCCGAAGCCTACAAGTATTCTGCAGCGCAACTTTAGCGGTATGAACCAAGAACTCTTCACTGCGGATGCCAAGAAAATTGATTGGTCACCTGTCACAAATGCGGAGTCCATTGATGATCAAGTGTCCATTTTTAATTCCCTTGTTACTCAACTTTACGACAAACATGCTCCTCTACGACCAATTAAGATTAAACATCAACCTGCACCGTGGCTTGTCAATGAAATCAAACTGCTCATGCATAAAAAGTCCGTGGCAAAATCCAAATATAAATGTGAGCCCAACGATGTTAACAAAGAAAAGTACACACAGACTCGGAATCGCTGCAATAGGGTGTGTAGAGATGCACAACGTCGCCATATCCATAAATCTGTCGAAAATGAGGACCCAGCTAAGGTTTGGAAGTTCCTCAGGTCGTTAGGAGTCGGTAAATCACGCCAAACGTCAGACTCTAATAATCTTGATATCAATTCCCTAAATAATCATTTCTCTTTATCGTGTAGCTTACTGGCATCTGATAAAGTAACAACATTACAACATCTTTCTAATATTGCAACTCCTGACCATCCTCAATTTTTCTTTAGTCAATTTACCGCTTGTGATGTTAGGAAGAGTGCACTGTCCCTTGCGTCGAATGCAGTTGGAGTCGATGGCATTAGTCGGAATATGATTATCCCTATTCTGGACATAATTCTTCCTATTCTTTGCTTTATTCTTAACTATTCCATTTCTAATAGTGCATTTCCATCATTATGGAAGGATGCACAAATCATTCCACTTCCAAAAAAACACAATCCTAAATCTTTTTCTGAGTATAGACCCATATCCATTCTTCCTTTTCTCTCCAAAGTCCTTGAGCGTCTTGTCCACAAACAATTAAACTCCTTCCTTGTCACTAACCATCTACTTAATCCTTTCCAGTCTGGATTTCGGCCAGGTCACAGTACAACAACTGCTCTCGTAAAAATAACAGATGATATCCGTTTCGGAATGGAAAACGGAAAATTGACTGTGTTGTCACTGCTTGATTTTAGCAACGCATTTAATACCATTGACTCCGATATCCTTTTGGCCATACTTCGCTCTACTAACATATCTCCAACGGCTATTGACTGGTTTCACAGTTATCTGTCAGGGCGCCGGCAGCGGGTTCGCCTGGATGAGAAATTTTCTTCTTGGTGCAACATAACTGCTGGCGTACCTCAAGGCGGCGTATTATCTCCTCTTCTTTTTGCAATTTTTATAAATTCAATATCCCAAAGTATTACTTCTTCCTACCATCTCTATGCAGACGATCTCCAAATATACTCGCAGGCCTCACTGAATAATTTAGCAGAAGCCGTTGATGCCATTAATAATGACCTACAACACATATCAGACTGGAGCAAAGCCTATGGTCTAAAAGTAAATCCACTAAAAACACAACTTATAATTATCGGTAGTTCACGAACCATCTGTAACATAGACTGGAACACTCTGACTCCAGTTGTATTTGAGGGAGTACAAATTCCTTATAGTACAACAGTCACTAATTTTGGAGTTATTTTTGACCAATGCCTAACATGGATCCCGCAAATCGAAGCCGTCAGTCGCAAGACATTTGCCTCTGCAGGATCTCAGAGAAGAATAAGAAATTTCTTACCAACTGCTACTAAAGTTGCGCTTGCACAGTCACTCTTACTCCCTATTTTAGATTATGCAGACGCCTGTTACTTAGACCTCAGGGAGGACCTTTTAAATAAACTTGAGCGCCTTCAAAACTTCTCAATACTGTTTATATTTGGCTTGCGCAAATACGACCATGTTTCTGAATTTCGCACTAAGCTCAAGTGGCTACCCATTCGTCATCGCCGGAATACTCATATTCTCTCTCTTCTGTATAACGTTTTATTCAATCCCACATCCCCCCATTACCTTCAAGAGCGTTTCGAATATTGCAGCATCTCTCATGTGCGTAATCTTAGGTCATCGGAAAATCTTATGCTCAATATGCCCTCACACTACAGTTCGTTTTATGATCACTCCTTCACTGTTGAAGCCGTTAGACTATGGAACGCACTGCCTCTTGAAATTAAGCGTGCTCAGTCACTAGCTGTTTTTAAAGAGCGTGTGAAAGCCTTTTATCTTGAAACTCGTTAGCTCCCTATAATTTATTTATTTTAATTTTAAAATTCGTTGTTCCATTGTTAATATGAGTCTTATACTAATGATAACATCATTCATTATTTATATATTATATATTATGTTTATTGATTAAGTTGTATGTAATTATGTATGTTTATTATATATATAATATTTTATATGCTTATGTATTTATTATTGTGTATACTTAAATGTATATATGTTGTATACGTGTATATATTAGATATATTTATATACTTATATATATTATTTTATCTAATTTAATGTTTGTAGTATTTTAGAAATTATGTGTCATTGTGAGTACTATATTATAATCTAGATAAACGCCATCCCTTGGTTCTCTTCAGTTATGTCTCTTCCTCAAATGGTTGTCTGGAAGAGATCGCTTTCAGCGATAAGACCGCCAATTGTTACCTTATTTTGCATTGTGTTTCTGTTTTAACTATTTTTTATATTTAAGGTGTTTCAATAAAGTGTTTCTATCTATCTATCTATCTATCTACTATAAAACCGCACCATGTACCGTCGGTCCCAGTTGACTTCTGAATTAGGATCGCAGTCGTAAAATAGCATGGTGTGGGGTATTTGGCGACGGGAATCTGTTATGTAATAAACCTCGATTTTCTGTCTTTGTGTCCATCAGTCTCTCCGATCAGTATATACAAATGGTTTGTTGTTTTTTCTTTTTTCAAACCACTGTTGTTTTTTCAGATACGCCATCCTTAACGAGGTGTGGCGGCTGGTGGACGCCAACATCGTAAACGTGGAAGACATTGACAAGGTTATCTCGGAGGGGCTCGGTATGCGATATGCCTTCCTCGGCTCTTTGGAGACTGCTCACTTGAATGCGGAGGGCATGAAGAGCTACATTGAAAGGTAGGGTATATCCCACCTACATATATTAGTATATAGTAACTACAATAATAGAGATTAGATATTAGTATATACTTACTTCCAAACCGTAAGGCGCGGCGGCGTAACAGTGAGAACAATATCGAAAAATCATACATCATAAATTGGTCTCACCTTGTCCGATCGGGACAGGAATTTTGTGCTCAGGGTAGTGACCTCAGTGTTTGAAACATCACTTTTTTCGATCAGATTAAGTCTAGTAGCATCGAAATATTAGGCTCAGAAAGATAGATAATAATTAAATAATAAGCGGTAGGGAACTGGATTCCACAGTCACACAGCATCAGCAGCATATCTATAGTAGTAGAATGTAATTGTAGGTGCAGGTTGTTATAGCGTTAAGTTTTATAGTGACCGTAACGACGGAGAATGGTTGGTATGAAGAAATTTAAATTGTTCCTTGAGGTAGCGCGGAGATAAAGAATGAAACAGAATACTGTGAAGGAGAGATAACATATGAGCATTCCGGCGACGACGAATAGGGAGCCACTTGAGCTTATTATGAAAATCTGAGACATGATCATATTGGAGTAAGCTATATATAAATCTTATCAGCCATATTACATTTGTTTTTAATCCCAGGTCTGACTCGTCAAACCTCGATTACATGAAATTGAGTTACGGGGTTTTGGACTTTGAATAAGACTTTATGTCAGAACTGTTTGACTAGACAAACCTAGGACCTAGAATCTGCTATAGCTTGGTAGTCAAAATGTGGAACAAATATTTTTATGATGTCTTTTTGTATATTATTCACACCGGATCCTGATCAGCCTTCCATTTCATTTATAATAAATCTGATGATTAAGAAGTTCAGTCGCCTTGCTGTATCAGGCGGATTGTCCACTGCTGAACACAGTCTCCCTCATTATGGTTTGCCATAATCCTCACGCTTTGTAGGCGTCTTGGGGATCACAGTGTGAGATATCAGTTCCTCAGATAGTGCTGCTGCCCACCTTCTGGTGTGTTACCCTTAGTCGCCTTTTACGACACCCACGGGTAGAGATGGAGGTTGACATTCTAGCCCGGCACCCTACGAGCAAAAACCTTACCAATATACCTAATAAAGACCTTCAATTACCTTATTGCAAATGATGTGCACCTAAGTAGATAAGAAATACTTTTATATATTCTATATTCACATACCCTATCTATGAAGTATAATCCACAGACAATCCTTAGAGGTGTCTGTGGAGTATACTAAGGTGAGTCTGAGATACCTATATCTATTGATAAAAATATGACCAATTGGCCACCCCCAATATACAGAACAGTCGGTATGTCAAAGATGTTGAAAGGAAACCATTATTCTTCTGATGCCAGCCATGCATTACGGAATCGATCGGGATGCCAATGTCATTAATTACACTTTTCTCTAATTTCCAGATATGGCGATACGATCCACAGCGTCAGCGAGACGATGGGACCAATCCCTCGCATGACCCAAAGTAAAAGCGCTGACACGATATGCCAGCAGTTGAATGAAATGGTGCCTCTGGACAAGCTGCAGGAGAGACGTGCGTGGCGTGATGCTTGCCTAACGCGTCTCTCACTTCTCAAAAAAGAAATGAGCCAGACCTACAAAAAATAAACAGTGTTATGATAAATATGTAGATAAATCAATTTCCTATATCCATCCTAGTAAATTTATGGACATGTTATAAGATTGCAAAATTACAAATATACGAGAGAAAAAGTTATAGTTATGCGGGATACGAACCGGCGTCCATCAACCCCTAGGGCCCGGGTATGCTCTGACCGACTGAACTATCATAACAATGACTCATAACTTCAATTTTTCCACTCGTTCTTTATTTAACAATCGTATTGGGATGGAGGACTATAATTTTTTCTCTCACAAATTTTAAATTTTGTATCCGCAGAGCAGGCGTCATTGGAAACATAACAATATTAACACATGTTATAGGAATTAGTTACCTACTTCAAAAAACTAGTTATTTTGTACCTAGTTACATTTGGAGCACTGAAAAGGTTATCACAAAATTAAGGTTGAAAATACGTGTTGCCAATACCGAATCCTTAATCCTAATGAATAATAAAAGGAACAAAAGACATAATGTTAACTGAGGTCTACATGACAGAGGAGGTCCTAGCAGAAGTCTACGCAGCATTCACAAGAAATGCAAGAAAGTTTGCTGAATAAGCCCCCTCTAGTCTAAGGCCGGGGATGCATAACTTATCTCTCCCCAAGAGAGAAATTATCGGAATGTTCGATTTATAGACATTTCCGATAATTTTGTACAATGAGCATTGGAAACCTTCCTTCCCCAGAGGCATCAGTTATTTTAGCACTAGATGCACTACAGTATTCCACGGAGAATGGGATTCCTGCATGTACTATATTATATATATATATCTTTTAACATTTTCTGTACTCGTCTAAGTATATATTGCGTCTGCTTGTGTAGGAGCCTGTACAAAAGGTTGCACGTAAATTGCTTTGGTAAATTGCTAACAACCTCCCAGGGTTGACTTCTGCTAGTCCTATGAAATATATTAAAATTATTTTTTTTTACGTAAAAAAAATAAAAATATTGTAATATATTTCGTTATATATTTTTTTGTGTTTTAATGCCTTCTTCGAGCCTAGAGCGCCTGGCGCGGTAACACCGCGCCAGGCGCTCTAGGACCGCGCCGTGGTCCCTTTGAATAGAGTTTTCAATATTTAAATCGAGCAAAGTAATAAAAATATGAAAAAATACATTACAGGCACAAAAGACTTTTGACATCAGGTCAAAAATCAAAGTCTCTTGTGCGTGTAATGTATTTTTTCATATTTTTATTACGTGCGTGCTTATTCAGTCAAAAACATATTAAAAAAAAAACAAAAATATAAACAAAAATTTTTTTTTTTGTAGGAACTCAAAATTCTTTATCTCAAATTGTTTCTTAGGACTAGCAGAAGTCCACCCTAAGAGGTTGTTAGCATTTTACCAATAACCCTGTATAGGTGTAGCATTTCTGTAAAAAACTTACACAGATCAAAAAAAATAATATATTTGACGTTTTTACAAGTCGGAACTATGTCCGTTAATTTTATGCAGAGAAAAGAACTTAAGTACTATAAGAAAGCTAAATCGGTTATTTTCCCATTCTAATGAAGTTAATGTAACTTCACTAGAATGTGAAAAGATTGTGAATGCTGCCTCTAGAAAGACAGACGATGTGCAGCATACAGAGGGCGAATTGGTTGACGAAGCCGTCGATGTAATGGAACACACTGTTAAGTGCTTGGCGACAGATTTTCTTCTTGAGTGTGGTCGCTAGCCAGGCGGCCATTCGCAAAATTTCCTTTCACCATGTGGTGAGGCTCAAGCCCGTGGTGGAATTCGAACCATGGACCTGCTGCGCGACAGTCCATAGCCAATGCCACTGAGCCATCACTGCTTCAAAAATATTACTTTTCTCTATGACTGCCGCATGCCGTGCTGACTGCTGAGTATGACCTAGTGTCTGTTACCTTCATATAGGGAGAGTGTACTAGTCCCAAACCAGGTACCAGTGGTTGACCGCTCTCTTAATCAATTGAATTAATTAAGGTATGGCGGGAAATTTTGGAGGATTCAATTGTTTATTTATGTTGCCTAGACTGTTACGAATCTGCTGAACATATTTTTGCGAGAGTGACCGAAAAACATCGCTACCTTGCTCTTTTTGTCAGACTAGTGTCTCGTTCGCTAGCCTTCCAGCCGCCATCACAGTTAGAAGTGCATATTGACATGGTAAACTAAATACTTTAAAATCACATTTTATTTCGTAATTACTGCCATCAAGTTGCAATATTTTGAAAATGTTGTATGTTTGTTAGTGTTCCGAGCTATTATTTTTAATAAATAATGATACAGTAAAATATTTTAGAGGTGGTTAACTATGGGAACACACCTTGTTCTTAGTTTCAATTTTTCACCAACTTGTTTACCATTAGTGGTCGATAGTGTATTTTTTTCTTATTTTTTACAGCGATGCTTATGTTTGACAATTTAGAACTTTAAGACGGGAAGGAAGTCTAGAAATCTCATACAAAAAGAGAAAACGTTTCTCTTCCCCGAAAACATCACCGATATTGATAATTTTTGGAAATGTTATAGATGTTATCAATACCCAGGTTTGTAGGTTTTGATTTTTATCATTTTAGTAAAGGAATTTGAATTAATGGGTATTTATATATCGATATTTTCTCAAAACTTATTGCTCTAGTTTGTGAATTGTTTATATGAAAACTAATGATAAATCAAGAAAAAGGAAAACCTATAAACCTAGTTTTTTCTGTTAGTTATGAAATAAAACCAAAATTTTAAAATTTGATTAATATTTGCTATAAGAGAAACGTTTTCTCCCAGAACGCAAATTATGCGGAAATTCTAAGTCAAAACTTGAAGAAGCTGCAATTGTCCTTATCGCACAATTCTGTTCGGGGGGCAGGGTTTATACCCCCCTAAACAACACAGAATAAATAATAGTATTTTGGTAGAGGTACTTGCATTAGTGATGTCAATATGCCTTTTCGATATGTTGGATGGTGAGTGATGGGAAAAAATCGATGCTGTAGATATTTTTATTCTACCAATATGAATGTTTTTCTGAATAGTACATTTGAATTATCGAAACTAAAAAATATATTATAGACGTACAAACCCCGATATAAAAAAATAAAAACAAGTTCACAGATCAGATATTAGCTATAAATAAATATCATATTTTTACCTATCCTTCTAAGTATACCCATGTCGTGAAATCTTAGTTTCTGTTCTAAAGCCTACATTATGACGATATTCTCAATTGAGCCGATGTTCTAAATATATAATTATGTAATTAAAATGTCACAACAGTTTTTGTAGCAAATCTAGTAGTCTCTAAAGTAAGTAGGAATAAGATAGATATTTGTTCTTCGTGACACATAAAACATGTTATTTTTTATAAAATAAACTCATCGCCTAATACAAAAAACAAACAAAATGAAACCGACTTCTAACACCCAAAAGTCTGATATAACTTGTTGAAGTCGGTACCACGACAGTTTAAAAGTATGATCTCAAGATTGTGGTCATGGTGTCTTCGACAACTTATTTTACACTTTTAGTTTTAGAATTAGTTTCCATCATTATGTTGAATAAAATCACCATAAGTCATGTGCGGGATTCGAACACGCGAAAACGAAAAAGAACGATAGGAAAGATTTCAATTATGACGTCATATCATGTTAGCTCAATTGGTTAGAGCATACCCCGGCTAAAGGGGTGGATGGACGCGGGTTCGATACCAGCACATGACTTAAATTTTTCCTATCGTATATTTGTAATTTTGTCATAAATTGAAAATAATGTTTGATGGAAAAAAATATTGATTAGGAGCGGGATCAGAAGCTACAATAACGGGTACCTGTAGTTGCGGGCTCGAATCTTGCCAGTAGAAGCAGTGATGGCTCAGTGGCATTGGCTATGGACTGCCGTGCAGCAGGTCCATGGTTCGAATCCCGCCCAGAGCTTGAGCTTCACCGCATGGTGGAAGGGCATTTTGTGAATGCCCGCCTGGCTAGCGACCACCCTCAAGTAGAAAATCTGTCGCCAAGCACCTAACAGTGTGTTGCGGCAGCAGTCCTTGAGAGCCAGAAAAATTACAGGCTAATGAGACCTAACAACTGGACGTCTCAGTGTGACGGGCACAGTGCAATTCGTCGCTGACGAAATGCGTCTGTTATAGGCAGAGGTTAGTCCACTTAACATCAGGTGGGCCTCGGGCTTGTTACGTCACAATAACATAAAAAAAAAAAAAAAAAAGTAGCCAATTATATTTCCATCTAGCAGGATTTAAAACAATATTATATTAAAATCGGTGACTCAACTGTATGTCCGGTAATATCAATATAATTTTAAAAACACTCAGCGAATATACGTTAGCATATAATTAACAATCAAGTAACTAGGCAATTTTATGTAATTTTTTTAATCAAATATATAAACTGTATAGATATATTATATAGCATGCAATATAGTAGATTATACCTACGAAATATTAATTAAACATATCAATAGCTTGAAAAACAATAAAACGAGTTTGCTAAAAGCAATAAGACTATAAAGTCAGACAAAAAGAAATCAACAACATTAAAATATGCAAAACTTAACAAAATGTGAACTATCTTAATTTAAAAAAAAAAAAAGATCAAATCTGATATCAGCCTTTTGCAGTTGATCTGTAACATGGTTAATTTGTTTATTTCTCCAAATTATTTATGAAACTACGCTTATTAATTATTGCCTTTTTATAGCTGATAGGCTAGCCTTTGACCACTATCTCATCTGATGGTAAGTGATGATGTGGTCGAAAGTGTTGTTCAGACTAACCTAGAATTACTGGCTCTCAAGGACAACTGCCGGAACACACCGTTAGGTGCTTGGCAACAGATTTTCTACTTGATTGTAATGGTAGTGTGATGGTAGCTAGCCAGGCGGACATCCGCAAAATTTCCTATCACCATGCCATATGACTGCCATCTGCCATCGTAAGACAACAACCGGGACCGACGGCTTTACGTGCCCTCCGAAGCACGGAATTTCGCTAGCGGTCACCCATCCAACTCCTGACCGCGGCGGACGTTGCTTGACTTAGCTGATCGATTAAGAACGGCTAAGCAAACTTCGCTACGAGCACCATGTTTTAGAATGATTGTTAGGCAACATATTTAAGTTGGCATCTTCTTCTAAATAATTTAATGAAGCTGGTATTTATTGGGGTGCATTTTGACAATGTTACAATTTAATTTAAAATGCCAGACTTCCACAACATGTTCAGAGATGTTCCTTATGAGTACACCATATGTATACGAAACTTTTGTCTTCTAGCCATTGAGTCACCATGTAGTCGTTAAGGTCTTGTACTTCTGCAGTTTCTCGTGAGTCCTTCATAATATAACACCAGCCGTCCCTGATGCGATCTTTTCCAAGGTACAAGGTATTTTACGCTTCAATTAAGTATTGTTGACAAGCACTTCGTAGCAATACACTAGTAGCTTGTTAAACGTAATAATTACATTACAGCACAATTATAAAAAGCCAATGAGCACCTTGGTCTTGTTTTATTTTTATAAGGACAAAGGAACAGTTTCACAATATTTTCTTAAAGTAAACGTACTATATTTATAATAATAATTTTGAGACCAACATCGATCGTTTGTTCAGTTTGGATTATTCACTTGATAAACTAAGCAGATTTATACTACCTTGAAATGAGTATACTATATATATAATACATATTTTTACTCAAGTCGACGAGAAGTAAGCGGCGCGGCGGCGCGCGGCCGAAGACGCGCGACACGGCGCGACAGCGGCGGGCGGGGCGGTGGCGCGGCTACAGTAAAATAATTGTGATCGTGTGACTCGACTGCACGTCTCTCTGTAGTACCTATACATATATGTTTATAGCATTTGACGGCGGTGCGGGGCGCGGAGCGCGAGGCCGGCGTGTAACGGCGAGACAGCATCACTTTTTTGAAATACGTATTTCTCTGTGGGTGCTTCTGTTCCTTGTCCTCTTAAGATAATCATCAAAACCGTTTTATGCAGTGGGTTCTAGTAATTGACCACTGCTTTACTATTGGTACACATTAGTAAAAAATGCGTTCTTAAGGGTGACCAGATAAGAGTTAAAACTTTATTTTTCGACGTTATAGATTGAAGATGTCCCAAAAAAGACACTTTTTTAATTATACAGAGGGAAGATCTACTGAAGTGTCAGATGGTAGATTTTATTCAATGGATATACGAATATTATATGTCTGTATTATTGTGTTTGTAGTGATTTATTTTCTCAAGAAGTAGTAAAAAATATACACGTTTTAAAGTATATTTTGGAAGTGCTTACTATCCCTGTTTACCTTCAAAATTCAATCGAGTGCCTATAATTAGTGAGTTATAATGAGTGGCTAAAATAGGGGTGACCATCTCCCAGCTCTATCCGTGGGTGTCGTAAGAGGTGACTAAGGGTACCTAACACACCAAAAAATGTGCAGTAGCAATTTCTGAAGGACTGATATTTCACACAGCGATCCCCACGACGCCTGCCAAGCGCGACGATTTCGCGATGCTGTGATCAGGAGTGGACAATTCGATTGATACAGTACATTCTATCATCAACTAAAATTTCCAATTCCAAATAATTTCCATGTCAGGGACCAACATAATAATAAACTTACCTTACTAATGCAATCTTAAAGCGACCAACTGCCGGAATCATCGAGCAACTAACTCAAGAGTAGCAATGAGATTCGGTTTGTTCGAAATGAATTCTGCCAAATTCTGTTTAATCTAAACACGCTCTAATTGGTTAAGCCACCTCCACGCAAGTAAACACCTGTGTTCATAGTGATGGGACGTGATTCTTACGCAAATGTAATCGATATCAATACATATTTAAGCTGATCGTATAAATTATTCCTCCGTGAAGGCCTATGTAGATAAAAGTGATATTCGCTCCTACTTGCGTTAGCAATAATACCCAGCTGATACCCCGCGCGGTATTTTGTATAAGTATTCCGCGCTCTCCGATATCGGATATCGAATACCGCGTGGATACGTGATGTATTAGGCCCGTGATACAGCCCCGATAACTGGCGCTGGAGCGAGAGCTTCTTCTTCATCGAATCGATCTAATGAATCCGCCCTACCTGATAGCTTGCTCTATTATCACTTTTATCATGATTTTGCGACATCCCAATATAAAATTTCCAGATAATGTACCCATCAACGCGAGGCATTACATATTTGTTTCCCCGTAGTTCCGGGTTCGATATAATGCCCTTGCGAATCCCTTCGCTTGTGGGCGAAGATCGTTAAATTCTCAAAAAGTTTCTGGCGCCGACTTGTTACGACTCGAGCGGCGCGGATTATCAAAAACGAGGTCATCCTTGACGCACCCATTGTTTCATAAGAATCAGAGTAAAATTTCTATAAAGCCATTGAACTTTTTTTTATGTTATTGTGACGGAACTAGCTCGAGGCCCACCTGATGTTAAGCGGACTAACCTCTGCCTATAACATATGCATTTCGTCACAAGTCACGAATTGCACTGCGCCCGTCACCTTAAGACATAGTTGTTAAGTCTCATGTGCCTGTACTTTCACTGGCTCTCCAGGACTGCTGTCGGAACACACCGTTAGGTGCTTGGCGACAGATTTTCTACTTGAGGGTGGTCGCTAGCCAGGCGGGCATTCGCAAAATGCCCTTCCACCATGCGGTGAAGCTCAAGCCCGCGGAGGGATTCGAACCATGGCCCTGCTGCGCGGCAGTCCATAGCCAATGCCACTGAGCAATCACTGCTTCAAAATTATTGAAGTATAATACTGTATTATGTGTCTGAGATGATTTTCTTGTTTATTTGAGGTATTAAACGTCTAAAAATTATTTTCGAGAGGGCCTAGAAAATTGTTCCGGAAAGATTTACTTATTGCAAAATTACAATGAAAAGAAAAATTATCTTCATGTGTAGGATTCGAACCCGTGCCATCCACCCCTAAGGCCGGTGCGCTCTGACCGCTAAGCTAACATGGCATATGACTCCATTTTTGTTAGTTCAATCTATTTTTGTTTGAGATTTGTATCTATAGAGAAAAATACAATTTTGGTAATTAATATTACAATAAGGTATATTTTATTTAATACAAAAATATGTTTTTTAATCGGTATACGTATATTGGTATACCATAAACTCATATCAATCATACGAAATATCGATTTTAGTTCCACTATAACGATAAATTACCATACTGTATATGCACAACACTAGAAGAGGGCGCGGTTTACAGAAAGACAAGGATTAGGTGAATGTAGTAAGTGGGAGTGTAATGCATTCATACGGGTCTATTAGTGTGTCCGGTTTAACTTGACCTGTTAAAAATGGAAATAGATAAATTACGTAAATTGATAAATTTTACTTACTTGTGGAAATTAATTGCATCTGTTTTATATTTGGATATTTTGCTATTTTTCCCGCACCATTTAATGGCGCAGGTAGTCATTTTTATTGCGCTCAATGGCCACGATCGTAAAATAATAAATATTTGCAGACACGTACTTACGGATCAAGCTTCTGGCCGCGTACTGATTATGTGCGCTCCTGCTATGACTTATATGTGTTAGAAATAACACAATATAGTTGCAGAATCGGGCGAACCGTCAATTCCCCTCTCGAGGTTTAAAACTCGTTGGCCGGAATACACCGTAAGGTGCTCGTAGCAAGCTAGGGACTTGTGAAATGCCCTGCCATAACGACTACCATACCACAGCCTGGACACTCGACTCATTCTCTATACAAAAGCCGTTCTAACTACCTATTACACAGACACTACACAAATGTTGTTTTTGTACACGCGTAAATGTGTGAGTGAAGTCTAAGGTTGTCATCGTATGAATAATTGTTGTACTTACCTACCTAACAATCTTTTGATGCTGTATTATGGCTTATTTGATTTCGTAGGTTATGCGTAACTTACCTACCTTCAGAAACATTTACAAGCACAATCCAACTCCATGTACGACGGACGTAGAAATATGCAACACACAACCGAGTATAACATAACTCTACATTTCACTCCATTACTTATACAAATAATAGATACCTACACTATACAAAAAAATCAATCATTCCAAGTTCACAATTTTTATATAAGTAATGATAATAATAATTACAATCACTATAATTATTTATGTTCTTCTCATACAATAAACAAACATGAAATGTGCCGCATGTCAACCGTAGCGAAGGTCGGTATGTGCATTTGCATTGCTTTTCTCTATGATAGGTATAGGTTACAAAGACACTAAACTTGTTTCGCTGCAAACAAAGTCGATATCCACGGATATTTTTTGCATACGAAAATCTTCTAAAATAATCATGATTTGAATGGTGGTTTGAATAAACTACAAAGGCAAAGTATTATGTTTGTATTTTTTTCAATACCTACTGTAAACTACCAGTTTTTATAAGTTGTCAACTGTATAACTGAAGAACGACAAATAGGTAGGTACTTAGTGTAGTTTAACAAGAATGTCTTGCCTCGTTTTATCCTTAGGGAATCTATAAAAATTCCTATCCTTTTCTCGTTTAGTTGATAAGCAACCGTAAACAGCACAAGAGTACCCCATTCTCAACTTTTAAAATACTCGTACAATCGTCACTTGCAGTCATCCATCCAAGTCAAGACCGCAGCTGACATTGAACGAACGAGTAAGTAAGCTAAAGCTACGCTATGAGCGCTTCGTTATCTACATTTTGTTTGCTTGAAAATTTCCTTAAGACCTGTGACCTACGGACGGATGGACAGACGACAGACCAATCTTCTATATAACCGTATGATTGTAACGAGGCTTCGTCCATGATACAATATATTATAGCAACATACGTGTGTATCGATACCCTGTCTCTATAATGAAATGACTGACGCGAGAATGCTTTGCTTCTCTAAAAATGGTTTTATTTAAGGTCTGATTCCTTCACTTGTTATGGTATATGGTATGATACGTCAGTCTGACGTATCAATCCATCAGTCAGTACATTACACGTCTATCAATCTGGCGTCATTCTGTTATCGATCATGGACTGAACTGATGCCAGACTTTACGTGTACCCTCCGACTAAGGTTGTGAACGACAGACGTGTCAATAGCTGAAATTTTGCCGCTATCACACTGCATAGTAGTCAAAGAGAAGCATCTATGTTGAAATCATAATTAGTTTGGGTAAAATCCGAAAGAAAGCTTCTCATAACACAAAACTTATATCGTAAATCGGAAATTTAACTTTTCTAGTCACTCTTGATAAGGTTTTGCCATTTTAATATTATATTTTCATACATAAATAATTCAGATATTACGTTAAAAACGTAATTTAGTGTCAACTTTGCAATTTTATTCTATAGAGAAAATTTTAAAGAAACGTGCTTTAGACTTTTCTTGGCCTTAGAAAATGTGATCAATCTTAAACTATACTTTTCGTACTGCTACAAACTATATATATTTTGCTTAAAATCTTTTCAAGTAAAGCTATTTAGCACTTGTCAGCGTCCTATTGTGCAAAGTTGTACTTCGAGTGCGCACTAACTTAAATTCTGAACGCACCCCAGTACTGTATGGACTTCCGAAAGTCATCTGTGGTTAGTTTCATTCCATATTTAGGGCGTATCCCATTTGACGCTAATTTCATTATTTTCGATAATTTTGATCACATTTGCGTCTATGGTTGTGATCACTGTGATCATTTGTAACTGTTCTCCCCTGTTCTATTTAGGACAAGAACGCCAAGAATGCCACTAAAATTTGCCACTTTTGTCACTTTTGACATAAGATGTAGGTAATTCAAATTGTTCCAGTAGCTTCATAGCGTTTATGGCGAAAATAACGCCAAGACCCAAGTGTAACAACTTTTATGGAGGGTGATCGTTTTTATTGTTTTTGGCGAATTTAACTCCAAATGGTACTTACTCTTAAAGATTCCGCCATAGGTAATTTATTAATCTGAGAACTGGGGACTCTGTAATCTTTGTCTGAGAGTTTCCGAACGCGCCCAGTCATTTTATTTCCACGATCTTTCAATTTCATTCATAAATTATTATATTTATTTTCGGTTTCGGCAGAAACTTTTATATTTGGAAAAACTAAAAAGAAATACTGCTGTCATCCCTGAATTTGAAAATATGGTGTAAATTATAGACACGTGTCGAGAATACCTTAAAATTTAGCATTGTTGTTAGCTATATGATCTCATGACAAAAGGCCTTGCAGCACTCATAGATTTACGGACAATTTTACAAATGTTGTGTTTCAAAAGATAATGGATCCAAGAATGTGTAGAAAAATCAGCAGTAGTGAAAGTCTTCCAGACGGCGAGGATGTGGAGTTTGAAGTATCAAACATCATTGCACCGCAAGAGAGCGACGACAACTTTATGCTCGAGGGTAGTCCTGATCCGCAGATGGTGACATGGCTTGATGATGATCAAATAGAAGATTTAGATCTAAACCAACCAAATCTTTGCTTTCATAGGGTCGATAGTGCAGATATTATTTACAGAAGTAAGAAGAAAAAATTTAAAATGGTTGGAAAGTATGTAATGGGCGACGTTTTAGGTGAGGGTTCATATGGCAAAGTTAAAGAAATGCTAGATTCTGAGTCTTTATGTAGAAGAGCTGTAAAGATACTTAAAAAGAGGAAGTTAAGAAGAATACCAAATGGGGAGCAAAATGTACAACGGGAGATTCAACTGCTACGAATACTTAGACATAAAAATGTGATAGAACTAGTCGATGTTATGTATAATGATGAGAAGCAAAAAATGTACCTAGTAATGGAGTTCTGTGTAGGAGTGCTACAGGTATGTACACTATAGAAAGTGTTTTTAATATACATATTTTTTATGCACATAATACATTTATCAATATGAAAAATAAGGTCTGAATAATAAGCTTCGTTGGCAGCCTTCAAAGCTCAGGGTCTTAGAAATGTTTGCCTGGATTTACGTTGGTGTTTAATCCTGTCCAATGCAATATTTATGAGTTAATATGTACATCTGCTTGTGTATCTTAGATGTTACTAGTATTTTGATGTATACATATAGCCATACCTCATGTAAGTTAGCCTAAGGGAGTTTGATATAACTAGTATTCTTGCCACAAATAAATTCCAATGAAAATGGTTGAAAATAACATCAACAAATCATAGTAAATATTTGTGCTAGTTTCAGGTACTGAAATCAATATTTACTTAGTTTTGAATTCTTTATATTCATACATACATTGAAAAGAATCTGTCTCATGTTGACACATTATTTTTTATTATTTCTGATATGTAAGCCTTTGACCACAATCTTAACTGATGGTAAGTGACGATGCAGTTGAAGGTGCTAATAGGGCTTAACCTTGAATTACTGGCTCTCAAGTACAGCTGCCGGAACACACCATTAGGTGCTTGGTGACAGATTTTCTACTTGAGGGTGGTCGCTAATCAGGCAGGCAAAAGCGCTTCCACCACGCGGTGAAGCTCAAGCACGACGGGATTCAATCCATGGACCTGCTGAGCGGTCCATAGCCAATGCCACTGAGCCATCACTGCTTCGTAGTGAAATTGCCTTGGCTCATTCACAAAAGACAAATTGTTAGCTTAATTTAGGTCATGACAATGTTAGATTGCTTAGTGCTGTGGTATGGATTTCCATACATAGAAACAACTTGAGTTAAGGCAATTTTGATACAGTGCTGGGTGAACTAGTGCTCCAACATTTCCTGCCAAATAGTGAATGCACTTGCACATGTCTGGTTGAGTATTTCCTATTTTAATTTACTCTTTGACTGATATTAAATATTTTTATTGTTGCATAAAAGCTATATGTTGAAGTTTCCACATATTCCCAAATAAGGTAATAGGTGAAATGTTGTTACCAAAATTAAATAATATAACATTAAGCAAAATTTTTTTATTGGCTTTCTATACATCTATTCAACTCTTTATAATTAGTGATGTAGACCAGTTTAAGGTTGTGTGTGATATATTAAGCTAATGTGAATTTTTAACCTTGCATCATAAGCAGTGATCAATCAGAGTAGGTAGACATATTTTGGGCTAACAACCTCAAATGTATAAATCTCTGAAGTCCCTTATTTGAATGTAGTTTCTTCAAAACCCAATTGGTTTGTGTTATGCATTGTAGTGTGGGTAAACTCGCGTGACTAGCTAGCTTGGTGTTTTGAATAAATACTGACCTGCTGTTCCGCGTCTATGAATAAAAGTGAGAAAAAAATTATGCAACTCCTGGTAAATTCCTTGTGATTTGTGTACACAAACTAACATAATCAATCTCATCCCAGATTCACTAGGCTCAATGCCATTTGTTGACTGGGGTGGCTTGCCATTTTAGTTTGTGTACAGTTTTTTATTAGTCACTTGTAGCCGTTCCTATTGAATAGAAGTTTTGATTATTATAAACAACAATGATGGCCCCTAGCAGTAAAAAGGACACTCTTTTTACTGCTAAAGTCAAAATAATTTATTTAATTTAAGTGTCTACGACGCTCTTATGAAGGTCAATTACAAATTCAATAAAACCAAATTATAGAGCTACTGCGAGAAGAACAGGCAGGTAACTCATGGCCATTCTGTAGTATAGGAGGTTTTCATTTAAAGTGATGATGCTTCTAGAATTAATTGTAAGTTATTTTCATGCAGTTATTAATATATCGGGAACACAACCAATTGCATAAACCATTTAAAGAAAAATCATTGTGCAGTACAGTGAGGCAAATGGACCAAATTTGGCCCATTACTGCTACAGTGCCTACATACAGTGTACACAAACAGGCTTAACCTAAAACTTCTGGCTCTCAAGGACAGCTGCTGAAACACTCCATTAGTGCTTGGCAACAGATTTTGTACTTAAATTTGGTAGCTAGTCAGGTGGGTATTCTTAAAATGCCCTACCATTATGTGATAATAGAACCCACTATGATATGTTTATTTCTATTTATTTTTATACATTATCAATTGAAAAATATATGATTTTGCATTTTTGCTTTAATGTTCCTGAACTAAAAAAATATATATTTCTAACATTGTAATTTTTGCATTAATGCCTGCTAAGCAGCTAACTAATGTTATACTAAGGAAAATTTTCATGAATGTATGAGTAGATTGTGAACACCAATGTTCACTCTGTTTATTTTATTTCAATGCCTAAGCTAGATGCTTCACAGAGATTAGTTATTGTGTAGGTACTTAACATCTGAAGGTCAGGATTGTATATCTTGCTAATATCATAGTCTATTTTTATGTCTATTACATTAAAATTGCTAGACAACTTCAACAGCATCTACTGGTTTAGATAAATGTTGAAGATAAGCCATGTTTTTATTCAAATTTAGGTACCATGGTAAAAATATTTATTTTAATAACTTTGTTTATGCCTTAAATATGTGCCAGACACAATAACATTGACCATGATCACTTTTTTGAACAACTATCAAGAGTAACAGCTTTCATATTTAATATTTACCAGTCAAGGTCCTTACAAAGGGAATGACGAAATTGGGTTATATTTTTTTATGATTTTGAAGCAAATCATTAATGACTTGTTATTTCATGTTCAAAATTTACCTTTGTTCCTAATAAATAGGAACAGTTTAATTACTTTGATTCAACCTTTTTGTACCCATGTATAATCAGAATCAGAAGATATTTGTTGAAGACAGTTCAATCCTACACCTTAGGTAATAGGACAATCAGAAACTAAAAAATATATGTTAATGTAATGGGTACCTTGTATGTATTCATGGGATACTCCTTCATATTCCACAACAGAGATAATATTTTCCTTCCTATTGGTTTATTCAGTCTTATTAAACAGTATCTTGAATATCATTCCTTATTTTTCATTCTATTTTCGAGATTTTCGAGGTTTTTGTACTGTATATTTATATAGATTGCAAGTTTAAATTTAATTATGACATGATTTTTTCCAGGATATGTTAGAATCGAGTCCCGGTAAGAAGTTCCCACAGAGGCAAGCCCATGACTACTTTACTCAGCTGCTGGACGGTTTAGAGTACTTGCATGGTCAGGGTGTAGTGCACAAGGACATCAAACCTGGGAACTTGCTTTTAACACTTGATCAAACTCTGAAGATCACTGACTTTGGTGTTGCTGAGGTAAATTTAAAGGAATAATTTATAATGAGTCCTGAATAATTCTCAATTTTCTTTTATATATTTCATAATAAAATTACATCAATAGGAAAAATTTGAACCATGAACAGGATGTGATCATACAACCATCTGTTCCCAGATGGATGGATGGTTGCAGGTTTGTTTAATACAAAATAAAATAACGTGATTTGAAATAAATATATATAAAAATAAGTGATGTATGCTTAGCAAGTGATAGTGCTTAAAATTATATTTAGAAATATAGAAGGGTGGCAATTTTATGACGGGAGTAAGGTGTTTGAAATAGCACTTCTTTCGGCACATGAAGTCTGGTAGTGAGGTTGATAGTCACACCATCCCCTATGACTGTTAAAATAATAAGATTTTTTTATATATTTTTTAAGTGACTATTTTATTTCGTATACACTGTGCAACCCGGTATTTAAATTTTACTTTGTTTTTAATGTGTTTCTCTGTAAGTGAATATTGTTGTTCTTAAAAGAAATAAAAAAAAAAAACTTAGATTAGTGAAAAAATTCACCTCAGTTGAGCCCGTCTTGATGGCCGATTGGTTAAAGTACAGAATTGAAATCATATTTAGTAACTGTTCATTGCCTTTATATTCGGATATTTAGCATGAAATCAATGTTAAAAACCCTATAAATAATCTTGTTCATTATAATTTTCCAGGCTTTAGATATGTTTTCCCCAGAAGATACTTGTTACACAGGACAAGGCTCCCCTGCATTTCAGCCTCCAGAAATAGCTAATGGCGCTGAAACCTTCTCCGGAACCAAAGTCGATATTTGGAGCAGTGGTGTCACATTGTGAGTTTTTCATAATTTATAAGTTTATACCACAAATAAATTGTATGTATCAACGACAATCAATGAAACCTGCAGCACAAGTACCATAGTTATCAATGAATGAATTTTAAATTATTATGGTATTACTGGTACGGTCGTAGATGTTGGTCAAGCTAACCTTAAATTACTGGCTCTCAAGGCCAATAATGACAGCTACTGGAATACACTGTTAGGTGCTTGGCAACTTATTTGCTGCTTGAGGGTGGTACCTAGCCAGGTGGGCATTCGAAAAATGCCCTACCACCACGCAAACAAAAATAAATAATTTATTCAATTTAGGTGTCTACAGCTCTTATGGAAGGTTAAGTTTTAATATTGAAATAATCTACTGGCTCGTTCAGCAAAAGCAATTTTGAAACAGCCACTGCAAGAAGAACGGCCAAGAAATAATGGGCCATTCTATTTAAACTAAGTATATATATTGTAATTTTTTTACAATATCTGTTTAACATATATGTGGTGAGACAGGTTGGCAGAGGCGGAATTATACAAGCATTTTTTTTTGTAATTCAACACAAACGGAATAGTATGTTTTCTGAATCCAATTTTTTCCCCTTGCAACTTGAATTTTCCCTTTGTGAGCATTGTAATAAATATCTTTAGGAACTTTTTCATAAAACCAATTCCCTAAAAAAGACTTTTTATTTGCCTCTGCTAATCTAAAACGTGACACTGCTATTTTATTTTTATTCATAGTTTTCATGCCTTAATAGTACTAATATTTAAAATAAAATACAAGTTCATTTTTTTTTACTGTGGTTGAATAAACCTAGGTACATATTATTTGTGTGGTGTTTACAAAAATATAATTTTTTGTCGCTATCTTTGATCTTAGTAAATACTGGATGAACAAAAGTTAAGTACATACAACACACCTGAAGAATGCTACATCAAAGTAAAAATTTAAGATAGTTTACCCACTTCGAGTGTCTTAATAATTTTTCGTTATATTAAATTCCTGTTCAACATACTCAATGAGCTTAGTCTAATAATTTAGGCGTGCATGCGCCATAATTAATTGACTTATGCTGCCGGGACACACCGTTTGATGCTTGGCGACATATTTTCTGGTGCTAACTAGCCAGGCTGCATTTGCAAAATGCCACCATTCAAAATATACCTACATTTCAGATTCTCAAATACTTAGTTTCGTTTTGAAATACGCTGGTAAAACAATAATCTAAATGTGGCAATTTGGACGACCTCTGTTTCAGTATATTTATGGATAAAGTTATACCACAGAATAAAAAGGACCAGAAGGACCACTCCGCATAGCCATTCTTAGGAATAAGCGACTCTAGCTACCAAGCATGAAAGTACACTGCAGTTCGCAAAGCACGGAGTATCTAATTTACCTACAAGGCCTCTCTTTCTATCGCACGCATAGCTCTGATCTCTGCTAACGCGACACGCACCGTAAAATAATCCCGTCTGGACGGATAGGCCGATATACCTGTAGCTTTGTACCTAAAGTGCAGAGGCCTGGTTAAAGAGAAATATATATTTGTACTCAACTCAGTGAACTCTAGAGCAATTCTAGTTAGTTCAAGTCTAATTTCAAGGGCAAACATTCCTTATTTATTTATTGGTCCTTCTCTAAAAATCATGTAATATTTGTCAAACATTACAAAAACATCTAAATTTCAAGTTTTTAAGTATTCCGTTTACGAGCAGACTGCAGAATGACATTAAAGAGGCTGTTTTGGCCCTTTGGACACAAAACCCAAAAAAAGTAATAAGCGTCTAGAGATTGGCATCGTCACAAAAACATACGAAGTAAACATTGATCAGGTTAAAAATAGAAATAACCACTGCAAGAAGCAAACGATCACTGTTTTATATCCTGACGCGATATCGTGTATTTTCCTGTATTGCATTCTATGTTTACTATTTTAGTGTGGTAATATATGCCAGTGGAAAATTACTCATAATTCCTTAGTCAGACATATTATGAGTCATCTGTAGTGTTTCGTACGTGAGTAATATATGTCGCACTGAAATTGACCTTTATTCAGTTTGTATACTGAATTTCAATCATACATTTAAATATAATTTCCATTCAATCAACACGTTCAAATAAATATTGAAGTTACCTACTTCTTCTTCTAAGGAATATTGCGTAACTTGTAAATATTCTGCGCGGTACTGCGTTACGGTTGCCAACAGAGATAATTTTAATTTTCTACAAGCATATGCCCCGTTGGGGCCAGGATAGGATTGCACCAACATATCTTTCTGTGAATGTTGTAAGAGACGATTAAAAGAAAAATACCGGAAGGTGAGCAGCAACGCTTTCTGAAAAACTGCCATATTCTACTACAATCCCAAAGACGCCTGCTAAGCGTAAATGATTATGGCAACACATTTTGAAGCGCTCGCAATCCTACTTAACCGATCAACAAAGTTTTAAAGCGCTCGTAGCGAAGTTTACTTAGCTGTTCTCAATAGATAAGCAAAGTTAAGCAACGTCGCCCGCGGTCATGAGTTAGATGGGTGACCGCTAGTGACATTACTACTGAGCTTTCTACTACTACTTTCCGTGCTTAGGAGGGCACGAGAAGCCGTAGGTCCCGGTTGTTGTCTTAGGATAGCAGTCGTTATAGCATGGTGGTAGGGCATTTTGCGAATGCCCGCCTGGCTACCTACCACCCTCAAGTAGAAAATCTGTCGCCAAGCACCTAATGGTGTGTTCCGGCAGCTGTCCTTGAGAGCCAGTACTTCTAGGTTAGCCTGAACAACATCTTCGAACACATCATCACTTACCATCCGGTGAGATAGTGGTCAAAGCCTAGCCTATCAGGTATACCTCCCCCCGTGCTTAATAGGGTAGGCAGTACAGTACACACATATGTAGGTACATATAATACCTCCTTCAATTCAGAACAGGTCCATGTATACAACACCGGTGCTTGGAATGTTAAAGGTGAGAAAACGAATTTAAATAAAACTCACATATATTATAAATGTTTTTTTTTATATTTTTGTCTTAAAGCAATTAAAGGTTACTGAACTGTCCAACTGGTAATTCTAATGGATTTTTTTAAACGCCATAAATGTTTAATAATAATATTTTTTATATATTTATTTAGTAGCGTTATTAAAGTAGAAAAGCACCTTTTAGAAATACTTCATAGGATTTTTTTTTTCAACGGCATTAAAGAACACACCGATGAAAAGCTGTGATTTAGTCGTAGATAGTTATTTTAATTGTTAAAAAGTGATGTGACTAATGTTAAGCGTCACGCCTATCCATTACAGTGGCAGTGGCACCGGCCTAGTTCTGTTTCACACTACACTATATACGAGGGTGAATCAAAAAATTCTTGGAATCAATATTAAAAAATGCAAAGATTTAAATAATAATATTTTATTTTTCTACATAATCTCCCTCCAATGCAATGCATTTAGAATAACGCGTATCTAACTTCCTTATTCCTTGTGAAAAAAAATTATTTTCTTGACTCTCGAAAAAGTCCTCTACGGCAGCTATAACCGCGTCATTATCGTGAAATTTTGTTCCACGAATTTCCTCTTTTAATTTTGGAAACAAGTGAAAATCACTTGGGGCTAAGTCCGGAGAATATGGTGGGTGGTCAAGGAGATTGAAGCCAGCACAGCGGATTGCGTTGACCGCAACTTCCGATCGATGAGCAGGAGCGTTATCTTGAAGGAACAACACGCCCAACGACAGTTTTCCACGACGTTTTTCTTTAATCGCTTCACGTACTTTCGGGATTAAATTTGCGTAATAGGGTCCAGTAATCGTCTGGCCTTTTGGCATGTAATCAATAAAAAGGATTCCTTCACTATCCCAGAACACAGAGGCCATAACTTTGCCAGCGGTAGGAGCAACTCGAAATTTTTTAATGGATGGAGAGGATGGTCGTTTCCAAGACATGCTTTGTGTTTTAGTTTCAGGATCAAAATGGTGGACCCACGTTTCATCCATGGTGACAAGACGACGGCAAAAATTATCCGGATCACGCTGGAACATTTCGAGATTACGCTTGGAAATTTCCAAACGTCGCTTTTTGTTTTCGTCGGTTAACATTCGTGGCACCCATCTTGCAGACACTTTTTTGAACCCCAGTGAATCAATTAAAATGGATTGAACGCTACCAAAAGATATCTTTAGGATCTCAGCTATATGTTTTATAGTCATTCTTCTGTCTTCCAAAACCAGATTCTCAACCTTTTTGACATTTTCTTCTGTAACGGAGGTTGAAGGCCGCCCAGAACGCGGGTCATCTTTACAGCTTGATCTACCTCTTTTAAATTCAGCCACCCAGTACGCAACCGTAGAATAGGGTACAGCATCACCCCCTAATGTCTGCTGAATGTCCAAAAAAATTTCCTTCGTAGACATTTTTTTCAAACTGATATATTTTATCACCGCACGTAACTCACTTTTATCCATAATTTTGACTTTTTAGCAACTCGTTGCACAAAAAAATTTATTACATGCGAACGAACTGACAAAAATAAGTGACAGTCTGCATAAATATAGTGTGATAGACACTCTTTAATTTGAATATCGAACTTGATCCAAAAAGGTTTCATATATATGCACTTCTAAGAACTTTTTGATTCACCCTCGTACGTCACTCTGAGACGGTAGTTCATATACGAGCATAGTAATTTCACATTCTACAATGCCCTTCACAAGTAAAGACAGCATTATTTGCACAGTACTGCTTCGAGGCAAAATATCCGATACAGCGTTGGTACCCACCAAGACGGACGCTTGCTGAAAATACCAACAGATCTTTCCACTCACAAAAGCGCGCCCCATCATATTTTTAAGTATAGTTACTAGTTACAATTACTGCTGCCAAGCCAAGCATATTTTTCACAATGAATAGATTCAGGTGTTACTTTGCGGAAATCCATATTTAATAATAACAAATACTATAAAAGTATTTTAAGAAAAAAAGAAGCGTCTCGATCGAGCCCTCGTAGAGTCAAGACCTACTGAGGATGCTTCGTGTAGAAACGAAACGCGTGGAAAATACTTCCGGTTTGACTGCGAGGCGTTTGTGACGTCACGTTGGCTTAGCAGAACAAAAGACAGAATTGTCACTAGTTTTTTTTTGCCTGATATGTTACCACTATCTCACCTGATGGTAAGTGATGATGTGGTCGAAGATGTTGTTCAGGCTAACCTAGAATTACTGGCTCTCAAGGATAAACTAGATATATTATATTAAGTATTTTATTAAAATATTTTTTTTTTTTTCTTAAAATACTTTCTATTTATTTGTTATTAGCTTATTTTACATTGTTTTTCTTTTTATATGTACCTTTGATATTTACATTCATGTACAAACAAGGCCTACCCGTAAAATGCGGATCAATAATTTTACTGTGGTCGGGGACAACTTCGCGTGTCTACAGCTCTGTACCACCTGGTTGATTAATCTCTGCAACGTTTACAGATACAACATGACAACTGGTCGGTACCCGTACGAAGGAGACAACGTGTACCGACTACTAGAAGCGATCGGTAAAGGCGAGCCGGCCCCGCCCCCGTCCGCTCTAGGCACATCGCTCGGCGCTCTACTCACACACATGCTGAAGCGAGACCCTGAACTGAGGCCCAGTGTGCACGAAATTAGGAGACACTCGTGAGTACAAAACTTGTGTCAATTTCTACCTTCCGGATCAGTAGAACTCTTTGTGAACTAGTTCGTCCGGGGAAGTACAATTATAATTACTTCTACCACCAAATGTAGGTGTTACAAACCAAGTGCAGTATTTCCGAACGGATACGACTTAGGGGCCTTCAAGAAGAGAGCATATTCCCTCCTCAAAGGCCGGCAACGCATCCTCGATACCTCTGGTGTTGTGGATGTTCGTGGGCGACGGTGATCACTTACCACCAGGTGAGCCTGCTCGTTTGCCCTCCTATCCCATAAAAAAAATGTCTACGAGGGTCGTATGAAGGTCAGTTACAAAATTTTAGCTTCAGGCTAAAGGGTATATACCCACTGTGAGAAGATCTGGAAGGAACACGGAGCAATTGCAAAAATGTTTGGCTCGGTCGAGCAATCTACGATAGCCTATTGGTCAAGGTGCGTAAAATCGGTGGACGTGGGATCAATTCCCACTCGAAGTGAAAAAAATTATACTAATAATTTGTAAATGTGATTTTCGCTTAGTATGTGATGGTGCTAACAATTATATTTATAAATATTGAAGGGTAGCGACATCATTACGAGAGTTAAGTGTTTGAAAAAGAACTTTTTTCGATCAGTTGAAGACGTGTAGTAATAGTCTGGTCGATGGCCGCGCTCCGTCCCCTATGACGCTTAAATTAATACAATTAGAACACTAAATTTCGGCTCAGTCGAGCGATTATCGATAGCCAGTGAATAATGCACCCGGGGCGTAAAATCGGGGTACGTGGTTTCGATCCAAACTAATAAATTTGTAAAATCAATAATGATTTAATAAATTGAAATTGTATTATTTAAAAATCGTATACACTGCTCTAAGCAGGATTTTTACCCCACTACTTTTAATCCTTATAACTAATGTTATAATGGTGGTTGTTACCTTTTTATGTTAACTTAATTTGTTAATTTAAATTTAATTAAATATTTTTCAAAAGTATGCAGACTCGGTAAAGTTAAAGTATTTAAAGTTTAGAAAAGTCCTCTGAGAGCGTGAATCCATTCCAAATATCGCACAAATTACTAGCTTTTCCAAGATAAATTATGGTCTCTATATCGGCTGCTGCTCCCTACAACAAAACAGCAGACGATATTAATGCTGTGGACATACGCGAAATATACTACAAGCCGAGCCGTAGCTATATCCGTTCATTGCCTTATCTTACGAATGTCATATTATGCGACAACTGAGGCCAGAATGGGCACGCGCTGTTTTACGTATTTAAAATGAATTATATTGTAAGTTAAATAATTCTGTTACCTACTTCTCTTATTAAAATCATCGCAAAATTCGAATTATAAAGGAATTTTTAATTAAAGACTATACGCATACAATGGCGCAATTTAAAAGAAGAATCATGTTAAATTAAAACCCGTTTTGTCTGCGGGGTGTGACATTGTGATAGCACCATAAAAAAGTTTTGATTTCTATTTTTACTTATCTGTGGCAACGCCCGCTTTAATGCATGTCCTGGGTTTTGGCGCCATTCAACGTTTTGTTGTATTGAATGTATTTTATTTAGTAGTTTCAATCCCAATGTACGAGAGTAGATATAGTAGTTTATAACACGGCTTAATATAGGACATGGCACTGCAAATCATTACATCTCTCTTTCACACAATAGACTGTTTATAGTGTGTAAGCAGTAAGATGTTATAATTTGCAGCGCCATCTTTGATTCGTTTCCTTCAACTTTAAACCGGGGTATATGAAACTGCACAGAACTTGTATAAAAATACTTGTATGATACTAAAAAACACCTAATCTAAACACACTAGTGTTATGCAAATAAGCTGCCAGGCTATTCGCACAAATAAGATTGTTCAGTTTTATTATTTTTCCTTAGAAAAACAAACCAAGACGTTTCTCACATTCCGAGTTGAAGATGCGAATGACTTATTTACGTCCTCTGGTTGTCGAGTGGTTGTATAGTGTTTTATATTAAGGGACGTTAGCTACGATTTTTTTTCCCTAAACACTATAGAAACATAATACTTATTTCAATAGACGAAACCTTTGTCTCTAGCGGAAACAAAAATTTGATTGCTGCTTCCCGTGGCTAGGGAAAGCTTCTACACATTTAACCCCGCGCTGGTAGAGGGGGTTGGGGTACTTTACTTTTGAACCAATGAAATGTACAGGTTGTTTCTAAAACAAAACTTATGAATAGGCTTGCCCATAGAGCGGACAACGCGATTTAAAACTTTTTGTACGACTTCTTGTTGAATGTTTCGCAAAACGCGTCGCAGCAAACGTGTCTTTATAAATCCTTCGTGTGTTTATGTGATACACAATTAGTGAAACATTGATATTTTTATTCACAATTGTGTTAAAAATATCAATGTAGTATGACGCTCGTGCCACGTTAATTATCCTTACTTATCAATATTTTTTTTTAAATAAAAAAAAAATTCATTTCGTTGAAATTTTTGCAAAGTATGAAAAAAGTAATAAAATAATTGAGATTACAAAGGATATTCAGTTGGCAACGTTATCGCTAAGCAGTTAGAAATTCCAAACAAAAGGTTTCACAATTAATTTCAATTCGAATGCACTTTAATAGGTATCACATATTTAACTTCGCGCTTATGTTGTCTTCAATATTTTAACTACAATATAAATAAAATTCAATGACAGTACAAAAATTATTTACGAATATTTATAGCTGATGACATAGAAATATGAACTCACAACCTTGTACCTCTTTCATTCAGCGATAAAAAAAACATTGTTTTGTTTATTTAATTAAAAGCTGATAATGATTATTGAGGACATTGTATGTCAGGTCAATGTAATGCGGTCGGGTCAATGGATCCAGATGTAAGCAGTAAGCGAAATAACTATGCAATCTGATTCATATTATAAAAACTTACGCTCATATTTATATTATATGTTTGAAAACACGGAACTGAGGAAGGCTTCCGGTAGAAGCCGAAACATTGTCGATTGTCATATCGACTCACAGTAAGTTGTTTCACGCTCAAACACCCGTGTTTTCAAACATATAATATGCAATCTGTTTTTTTACGCGGTCAGCAGCATTGTTTTACGCAATCCTTAATGCCCTTATCACACGATGTATGGGGTCGCTCCCGGGTTGCTATTACTACACTCAATTGTCCGTGAGAGAATCCTGACGTCTAAGGTGGCAATTAAATATTTTTACAGTTTTTTTATGTTACAGCTATGTAGAGCAACTATTGCACTTCATCATTCATTAAACTACGAGCTTTAGATACTATTATTAACTTAATCTACTTAATAAAGATTGTATTCGTTACTTTTGGTGGTATTATATATTTATTTTTTATGTGCTGGTGACGGAACACGATCGAGGCCCACCTGGGGTTATGCGGACAAACCTCTGCCTATATCAGATGCATTTCGTCTCAAGTGACGAATTGCACTGCGTGCGTCACCTTGAGACATACTGTTGTTAAGTCTCATCATGTGCGTGTAATTTTACTGGCCCTTGAGCACTGCTGTCGGACGACACTCTTAGGTGCTTGGTGACATATTTTCTTCTTGAGGGTGGTGGCTAACCAGGCGAGCATTCGCAAAATGGCCTTTCACCATGCGATGAAGTTTCCATTCTCAAGTTAAGCCACCTATATCATTCAGTCGCGTATTATTCTGATAATGAGTGTAGTGGTTCTTGGAACTGCGATGTCCAATATGCCTGACCTCATAGGTCAGCCAGGTGTTGGCCTAATATTGGCCGTAGAATTTTAATTAACTTTTTATTTAATAAACTTATTTTACAAGACGTATATTTCGATAGTTATTTTTACTGGTATTATGCTCACTGTGGTATTTCAGACATTGGCCGTGTTTGAGCCGTAGTAATTTAAATTAAGAGCACATTCGCACACATTGAATTTATTTGTGCTTTTATTTGTAACGCCTCTTTATAAGAGCGGTGAACTTAAATGTAGACTAAATTATGTGATCGGTTGTATGGAGTTTGTTTATTTTATGTATGCTACGTTTAAATATTTGATGTAGCATCTTTAATCGTTTTTTTCCAAATATTTTAACAGATATCAGAGTTTGGTGGAGATAAGTGTTCGTGAAATTGCACGAGAATTTGTATATTACAATAGCAATAAATAATATTTTTCGTATTCTGAATCTCCTTGCAGTGAGGTATTTGTAATGTGTTCACCACCTTACTGTAACTCGTCCACTACTGTGACTTATTGACAGAACTTGTGCATGACCATGTCTAGTCCTAAAGACTGAGTCTCTTCTTATTCTAAGTTAAATGACGATTGGCTAACTGGGCCTGGGCTTATTATTTTTTTGCTGATAGGCTAGCCGTGGTAGGGCATTTTGCGAATGCCCGCCTGGTTAGCTCAAGTTGAAAATCGGTCGCCAAGCACCGAACGGTGTGTTCCGGCAGCTGTCCTTGAGAGCCAGTAATTCTAGGTTAGCTTGAACAACATCTTCGACCACATCATCACTTACCATCAGGTGTGATAGTGGTCAAATGCTTACCAACCCAGCATAAAAAAACAGTATATTTTAGGAAATAATACTATTAATTTTACTGCTTATAGGTTACCCCGTGGGGAGCCGGGTTAGAATTGCACCTCCCCATATCATCCCGTGGGTGTCGTAAGAGGCGACTAAAGGGAATTATACTGGAAGGTGGGCAGCAGCACCTTCTTAAGATCTACTATCTTACACTGCGATCCCCAAGCCGCCTGCCAAGCGTGGGGATTATGGCAAATACCCCCTTATTAGGGGAGGCTGTGTTCAGCAGTGGACGATCCGGCTGATACAGTACAGGTTGAATGCATTGCTATAAATTTTTATCCTAACATCTGAAATTGTAATGAATGAATATTCTGACAAATAAATGATTGATTTGATTTGAATTCGATATCTTATTTTAATTTGTTTATTTATTATATCGATTACATTTGTTACTGCGGTGTGTACACGATATTTTTACGCTTTTAGGGGTAATTTATGGAATCGTTGCATTGATGTTCCATAACTGTTCAACATAATACAATATTGTTTTAAACTTGCGTATACTACAATCTTGAAGAATGGTTAACAAATCTAACTACAAGCGCGAACAAACCGATTCTTTTAATTTTCCGATATCGGCATAAGTTTTCACCTTAACACAAAACTAGTAAGTACCTAACCTAAAACGAAAATTGTGAATTGCCTTATACTCGTACACTTATTCAGGTTTAACTACACTCGAGAGCAATGAATCCGGGTCACTTAAAGAATGTTAAAAATCTCGGAAACTAAAAATGATAGGTTAATGCAATAAATTGTATTTAATAGACAATGTAATACTCCTTAAATGAAAGTAAAAAAAAATATGAGTCACCATACATTTTATTAACACAAAATTACATAAAGAAAAAAACTGCTGATCTCTCCTTAAAACAAAAATAGGAAACATGAAATTTTTGAACTTTATTACGATTTTCTTGAATTTTAATACTTCGTATTGCCTCCTCGTGCTTCCATTACTGCGTTTACGCGGTTTGGCATGCTGTACACCAAGTTCCTTATACGATTTTGGGGAATATTCTCCCATTCCTCTGTAAGAGCAATTTTGAGCTCACGAAGCGTGATTGGGGGAGGGTTTCGTTGTTTTACGCATCTGCCTAGCTCGTCCCAAGCATGCTCGATCGGGTTGATATCCGGGCTGCGCGCTGGCCACTCCATACGAGTAATGTTCATCTCTTGAAGGTAGTCATTCACAATCCTACCTGTATGAGGTCGGGCATTGTCATGCATAAATATAGCATCCTCACCTAAATTGACCATAAATGGACCAACGTGATCATTGAGGATTTCTTCCACATATCTTACGCTAGTTAAAGAGCCGTTTTCTATGATCACCAGCTCTGTGCGACTTTCAGAAGAAATTCCGGCCCACACAAGTACAGACCCACCACCGTAGGCTACTTTTTCTTCGATGCATGCTTGCTTGAATCTTTCCCCTGGTCTTCGATACACTCTGTGTCTTCCATCGTGCTTGTAGAGCATAAATTTTGATTCGTCGGAGAACATAACTTTTGACCAATCTTCAATACTCCAATTTACGTGGCTCTGGGCATATCTTAGTCTCGAAATACGATGCCCACGCTCCAGTTTAGGGCCGTTTGCAGGTCTAAGGGGTTTTAAGTTAGATTCAGCAAGCCGACGTCTTACTGTCCATGCACTTGGGTTACTTCCTCCGAGGCGTCGAAACTGATTGGTGAGTTCAGTTCCTGTGAGAAAGCGATTTCGAAGCATGGTGTTCACCAAGTATCGGTCTTCTCGTGCTGTGGTACACCTGGTTCTGCCCGTTCCTGGTCTGCGTAGGTTAGAACCAGTTTCTTCGTAACGTCGGAGAACTCTTTGTACTGTTGACAGCGACACACCGACAGTCCTGGCTGTATCGCGCTGACTCCGGCCGGTTTCCAGCATTGTAAGTATTCTGGTGCATTCTTCAGGCGTAAGCGACATAATTTCAGCTTGAATAATGAATATAGAGCACTATCAACATGGTTTATGTACCCACATAAATGACAGATTACAAACAAAAGCAAACCCAAATGCTGTAATTTCGTAGTTCCATCTTCGAAAGTGGCCCTTTTTCAAATTTGATTTTTTTATGATATAACTTTACAATAACTAAGAAGTTTTAATACCTTCATTTAAGGAGTATTACATTGTCTATTAAATACAATTTATTGCATTAACCTAGCATTTTTAGTTTCCGAGATTTTTAGGATTCTTTAAGTGACCCGGATTCATTGCTCTCGAGTGTATTTAATTGTTATATTTTATACTTATACATAAATCATGAAAATATTTTCATTACGAGCGTTATTTTAAAGAGCTCAGCGTGCATGGAGATTTAGAAAATATTATTTGGAATATAATAAGCGTACTGCCTCAAAATAACTTATATTTTGCTTAAGACCTGTTAAAATAAAGCTATTCACCCCCAGTTTCTGAAACGCAAATCAGCGACAAATTTATTTAAATGCTTGTTAATCCATTGTCAAATGCAAATTGGGTTGCTGAAAACTTCATGTGACTGTTTGTCAACACTGATGTCAAATCTCCGATTAAACGCCAATTAATTCAATTTTGGGTTTCCGAAAAGCCTTTTTTGTATGTTCACGGTTTGTCAAAGTGAATTGTGCTAATTGCCCAAAATCGACCAATTATTTGAAGATTAACATCTTGAAATCGTAAAGATATATAAAATATGGCTTTATAAATGGTTTTAGGAGTCGCTACCTATATATTTGCTCAAATAACTGATACGATAGTACAAGTACATAATTATACCAAATATGATTACACATATTACTACTACGTAAATATGGTACTAAAGTCGACGTGATTTTTTAGTGTTGCTGCTCATTAGGTTTATCCTCTTCACCACATCAACCGGAAAGTACAGCATTGAACAAGGTCTCCCACATTAGGAGATTTGCAATCCCCACGCTTGGCAGGAGTCTCTTGGGGATCTCAGTAGAAATGGTCAGTGTATAGAAGGCGATGCTGGTATTTTTCCCTTAGTCGCCTCTTACGATATCCACGGGAAAAATTGTGGGGGGTAACATTCTAACCCTGCACCCCACAGTACTGCTCAATACGGTGCTATAACCTCCTGACGGCCTTATTATACAAACCCCAGCTGTATAAACTACCAACGAATGAATTCGCATGAAATCTTATGGATGACCGCCTTCCAGACCTCAACAATCTTTGTGGAAGCACCTTTCGGTTAAGAAAGGCGTTAAGATATGGTTTAAAATTTTGTTGTGCGTCTGATATGCAGCAATAACCGGATGTGAGCAGTGTATTCTTTTGTATTGCTGCGCTGGAGATCCATGGTTAGAATCTCAAACCACATCACAAAAGAATGGACTTACATTTCACCGCATGGTGCAGGTGCATGGCGAGAGTTTTTAGAATGCGTTATTTGTTGGCCCTTATACAGAAAATCTGTCACCAAGCATCTAATGGTGTGTTACGAAGGCTGTTCTTGATGAAAAGCCTATTCTAGGTTAAACCTGTTTAGATTTTTCGAGTACGTCATCATAAGATATCAATCACTTACCATCAGTGAAGATATATGTTTTTTTAGGCCTGTTAGTTTAGCCTTTGACCACTATCTCACCTGATGGTAACTGAAGATGTGGTCGAAGATGTTAGGCTAACCTAGAATTACTGGCTCTCAAAGACAGCTGACGGAACACACCTGTATGAGATTGGCGATTTTCTATCTGAGGGTGGTAGCTAGTCAGGCGGGCATTTGCAAAATGACCTATCACCATGAAAAACAAAGCCAACAACAAAAAATGCTGCTGTTTCACTTTTACCTAAATCAACTTTTATGATCATCCGACCAAAAACCAAAACGTAGTGATTACATACTCATTGCAACGATAGAACATTCCCTAGATTAATAAGCTGGTAACCATAGTAACGGCGGCGAAGCACAGAAATGATTTGGCATTGATTTCATGTCAAAACAAAAGAGACAACGTTATGCGTTAAATAAAGACAAAATACTACAGAATGAATGAAAATGAACGACTTTTTCAAACTTCATGTTATCATAGATAAACAAGCATGTGTTATGTAATTTTAAGTTAATATGCGTTCCAGAAACCCGTTGAAAGTTAGCAGATTGTTAAATGTGACGGCTTGTTAGATGAATCGAGTTTTGACACGCGTACGGGAAACCGGCGGTAGCATTTTTCAGCTCCTTAAGAAGGAAGGCGGCGTGTGATTCTCCATACAAAACCATGCCTATATATATATATATATCCGAAGCACGGAAACGCTCAGTAGTAATGTCACTAGCGGTCACCCATCCAACTCATGACCGCGCGCGACGTTGCTTAACTTTACTGATCGGTTGAGAACAGCTAAGTAAACTTCGCTACGAGCGCTTCAAAAATTCCTAATATTCTTCCTGTTTTTTTTTGAACGGGATAGGAGGGCAAACGAGCAGGCGGCTCACCTGGTGGTAAGTGATCACCGCCGCCCACGAACATCCGCAACACCAGAGATCTCGAGGATGCGTTGCCGGCCTTTGAGGAGGGAATATGCTCTCTTCTTGAAGGCTCCTAAGTCGTATCTGTTCGGAAAATTGTCACTATTCTTCCTGGATAATGTTATAAAATATGAGTTATAGACACGCTGTCATTTCCTTTTTCGTCGTAGCAATATCCGGTAAATATTACGCGAGTCTTAGCCGGTAACTAAATAATAAGTTTTTTTTGTTTGTGATATATCATCACTCATTATAGGGGTGTTCCGATTTAGATGATATGTTTTTATACTCGGAAACTGATGCTTGTCATGTGGAACCATTTAAATAAAGGTGTGGATGGACGCGGGTTCGGATCCCGCACATGACTATAATATTTCTCTCGTAAATTTGTAATTTTGATTACAAAATGATAAAGGTACCATTTAAATTTGAGTGAGATCTGACGAGTCGTATTTTAATTATCTCTAATAATGGGTATTTTATGTTTGAAGTCGAATTTCATTGTTATAATTTTAACGCCACGATCAGAGGAACACCATACGTTTTAATACAAAACAAAATTATAGGAGCCTAGATATTATCTTACTTTAAAATTTGATGCCTAAGCATAATATTTTTTACTAAGTTTTTGTGGAGAAAACAGGGGATTACGAATAGTGAATTTCGAGAATTTTATTTCAAGAAATTCACTGGTTGATCATGGTCTATATATCAGCTGCTGCTCCCCACAACAATATATTGCTCACACGAATCGTTGCCTCTTAAGAATGACTAAGCAAGCTCCACTGTGAGAGGATTAAAACAAAAAACAAATGCATTTAAGAGGAACGGGAAGAGAAGCACCCACAGAAAAATATGTATTTTAACAAAGTGATGCTGTCTCTGAAAATTTGAGACTTCCTTCCAGTCTTAATGTTGTGATTCCGTTGTGTATAGTTGGGTGCAAGCGCGGCCGCCGCTAGAGGCGGGCGAGCGAACAGTGCTGCCTCGGTCGCGGCGCTCCGACGAGCTGCACACTTCCACCGTAGTGCCGTATCTCGTCGAGCGGCACTACGCCTCCGCGCAACAATACTTCACCGAGAGGGACCTCAGGCATGGTACGTATACATCCCACTGCATTAAGGACCTTATTTATATTATCATCCTAATCTTATCACACACATGCGGGGTCGGTATTATTGTCTTCTGTAACAACACGTAGGACAAAACCAGGAACATAATTTTTTTTAAATATATTTTTTGTAAATAGCGCATTATTCGCATGTTTCATTACAATATTTCAAATTACAAGAAGAAAAATCAGTCTAGTAATCCCGGACATGATTATAATTTTTCTTCTAGATTTTAAAGAAATTGCTTTTCTAAACCTCATAAGGAAATTGGGCCATACAAAGACTATATGATAAATATATGCGTCATCACTAACAGTCATTTATTACTATTTGACTTCATGATTTTCTAGTATTCAATATAATCATCTTCCTGCCATTGTTGCGCTAATGGTCGGCTGGGTCGGTACAATATGTCTTCACTAACACATTAAAACGTATTAAAAAATATGTTTTCGCTGACAACATTCAGGGCATAATGGTAAAAAGTTTTGACTTAGATCTTGTGGCCGGTCGCCTGCCTGACCTCAACCCTCCTTGAGAATGCTCTTGTTGGTAGTACATCTTTGGGTAAGTTACTTCACCAAGTGCTTTTTTATGTTATAGTGACGGAACAAACTCGAGGCCCACCTGATGTTAAGCGGACTAACCTCTGCCCATAACAGACGCATTTCATAATAAGTCACGAATTGCACTGCGCCCCTCACTTTGAGACATAGTAGTTAAGGACTGCTGCCGGAACATACCGTTAGGTGTTTGGCGACAGATTTTCTACTTGAGGGTGGGAGCTAGCCAGGCGGGCAATCGCAAAATGCACTTCCACCATGCGGTGAAGTTCAAGGCGGCGGTGGGGATCAAACCAGGGACCTGCGGCACGGTAGATAATACCGCTCGGCGATTATTGCTTCAAAATTTCTTTATTACCTTTAACTGTGTAGGTTTCTGAGACAATCTCGTGTCTTCTGAACAACTGTTACGTTACCTAGCAATTCAAAAGTTATGTCCAATGTAGGTGCGTTCGTTTTGGCTCGATTGCGTTTGTAGCAGTTTCAAAAGTGGCATTTGTGTATTAGCGTTCGGATAGAAGCTTTTGCTATTTTTGACCACCAATTACTGCATGCTATCCGAACGGCTTAAAACGTTCTTTGACAACCGACAATGTTTTAACAATTTTGCACAGTACGAAACATGGAATCAATCTCTAAAATTAACAAAAAAGAAGGTACCTATATTATTATTATTTCATTGTTAATGGCTTCTGATAGTTACCTATATAAAAAACTTATGAAACTCTTCAATCGCGCCAAATACAACTGTCAAACCAGCAGTTGTCAAAAAACGATCACAACGATCCCACGGTAAGACATGGGTCAAAAATATCACTTTTCTCTGTCATTTGTAGCGTTTTTAAAGCTATCCGAACGGTGAGCGAAAACGATATTTTTGCTCACGAAGTCCCAAAACGAACGGCCCGTGTGATCATTTTTAGCGTTTGTGAGTGTTATTTTTGGCACCGATAGGCTATCCGAACGCCCTATGTGTCATCAATTATTCGTGGTGCGGGAGTGTTGTGTTGACGCCATATGAATAATTTTGTTTGCACCGTGACGATCTTGTTACGTTATCCACCACCCCTCCAACAACACGCAGCTACCTCAGGAACTGACTCAGTTAAACGGTAGATCCATAAAAAATCTGGAATGTTGTAAGGTGGTACGGCGAGTTTACCTGAATAGCTTCCGCCCACGTTCCAGTTTGACCCATTTCCCGTTCTAAGCTTCTTTAGGATCTTCGACTACATCATTACATACCATCAGGTGAGACTGGTCAAAGCTAGCCTTCAAATAGGCAATAAGCAGAAAAAATATAATATCATTGGACATAACGTCCAATGGCCAGCTTGAAAGAACAGATGAGGCAGTGATCACCCCTCCAACAACACGCAGCTACCTCAGGAACTGACTCAGTTAAACGGTAGATCCATAAAAAAATCTGGAATGTTGTAAGGTGGTACGGCGAGTTTACCTGAATAGCTTCCGCCCACGTTCCAGTTTCACCCATTTCCCGTTCTAAGCTTCTTTAGGATCTTCGACTACATCATTACATACCATCAGGTGAGACTGGTCAAAGCTAGCCTTCAAATAGGCAATAAGCAGAAAAAATATAATATCATTGGACATAACGTCCAATGGCCACCTTGAAAGAACAGATGAGGCAGTGATCAAAGTAATTGTTGTAAAAAAACGATATAAAAAAGAGAGATTGGCACTGCTAAAATGCACCTGTGATTCACATTTTTTATTAATTTAAAATGTGGCTAATGTTTTAAAAATGTCATCATGTTATCATTGTTTCATACGTTGTTATAATTTTTTATCATATAATCATACAAAAAGTGTACCGTCCAAATCGGCATAATGACATAACGCATTTCATGTTTTGCGAGAAACGTTGTTGTCTTAACAATAATAACATATTTATCTTGCATATTATTGTTATTTATTAGTGTATTTTTTTATATTTTTTTTATATTATACAGCAACAACCGCAATTTCAGTGGAAATAAAAATATATAAATTAAATTCCACATTTTGCCGGGATTTGTATTCTATTCAGTTACCATAATATGGCACAAACAGTTTAGTTTCCGTCAACTTAATTATTCCGTTGGGATAAGGTTGAATATTGAATGTTTTTTACAGATTTCATTATAGTCAAATTTAATGCAACTAAGGCTAAATAAATAATAGTTATGTCAATATTATTGCAGAAACTGAGGAAGTGCGCATGGCGGGTAGCGTCAGGGCTCGAATATGTTCCATGAGTTAGGTTCGTTGCATGAGAGTGACCCCATTCAATAACATTCATATGACATGACGCTATGCATTCCTCAATCTAATAAATAGTATTTTTTCCTGTTTAATATACAAGCTATTGAATCTGAACACTGACGCATATAAAATATTTATAAAGTTGTATATAAAGCTACAGTATTTTATTAGGTTTAATTGCCGCTTTTCATTTGTTTGGTAATAATAACAGTACAAGTTCGGCTCAGTACGGGTATATGAGTAGACTGACTACTTAGTCTACTCGTGACTGACTACTCAATCTACTCGTGTAGGGTTAGTCAAAATATGATTTTGATGTTAATTCGTTCGCGAATACACTTTTATGATTTAGAAACATGAGTTTAACGAAAGTTTAAAGAAAAGTATCATAGGTATAGTTGTGCTAGTACCAAGTCTCGCGCACTACGGTTAAAATCGCGATTTGCTGCACACTCTAGTAAATACCAATTATCATACCTACGCCAACATTTTACGTAACCATTAAAGATATCCTATATGCATCGTTAACAATGCCCTTACGGAAACATAAATGAACTAAAAATATGTATCGCATAAAGTGTTTTAACTTATGCGGTACTTACCTAATAAATATATGAAAACCAGTGCTTGATGTACCGATATGCTATAACTAGAGTAGGTAGAAAAGGTGTAACATAAACTATTTATATTATTGTCAATTTACATCCACAGTTATCAATTTTTAGTAACGCAAATAAAAATAAATCTAGTTTTATTTACGTATAAAATTAAGTTTCTTGATTGATTAAATTGTAGTTAATTCGTTTGAAATGCGAGTACACTCTGGGCGTGGCGTTTGTGCAGCAAACGACGTCGTAAATCTTCTTACCTTACATTTGCAATACATTTCGCAGTCCGCGTGTGCGCCTCCTCATCACTTCGTCACAGATTTGTTACCTTCGGACGCATTTTCCAAAATCATTTTGATTTCACGTATCAAAATTTAAACAATATCTTCCCTGGTTACTTGAAAACTGTTGTAGTATCAAAAAACGAGAGAAATATTATGTTTTTTGCATACGTGGATAATCATTCGGGACATAATGATATTGTACCAGACAATCATACTACTGTGTATCGAATCCCTTTCAGCCATCTACGTGTCCATGTTTTTTGTTAATGACTAACTCAACTACAACTAACTTTGCTTTTACTTAAGATGCTACAGTAAACAAACTTTTGCTTAAGGCTCAATTCACACATGCGCCAAATCGAAGCGATTTTCTATTTATTCTAGTTATACCTTACAACCTCAAAGTAAAGTATATACTTGAATGGAGCCGCAATAACTGACAGTGAATTCTTGAAATCCAGCTTCGATAGCAATGATATAAAAGAGAGAGACGGAGCGTACAATTACAGTTTGTTGATTGGCTGACTGGAAAATCGGTTTGCTTTGGCTTTAGTGAGAGTTGAGCGTAATTGAATTTAAACACTTTTTAAATTATATGTATAGAGTTGCGCAGTACCGTATGATTGTATTACAGAATTAGGCGATGGCGGGTCCCGTACGATGTCAACGGCAGAGCTATCCGACGCGGAGTCCTCACAGCGGAAGCGACGGTGGCATTCTTCCTGCGGCCGGCTGCCCTCATGCCGGCTCACGTGATCTTACCATACTTTCCTTAGCCATAACACGAAAAATATATTTTCAGTGGATTCGCTTTTTGTTTGCGAACGGCCCTATACAATGCACTCCTTTCCCACAAGCAATTTATAGAATTAAACAACTTAAAACGATTTAAATCACGAAAACCGTTTACTGTCTCAGCCGGATTGTCCACTGCTGAACACAGCCTCCCCCTATTAAAAGGTGATTTGCCATAATCCCAACGCGTAGCAGGTGACTTGGGGATTGCAATGTAAGATTACAGATCTTCAAAAGACGCTGCTGCCACCTTCTGGTATTTTTCCATTAGTCGCTTCTTGCGACTTCTATAGGAAGATACGGGGCAGTACAATTCTATCCAGGCAGCCCACGGAATCGTAAACCATTTAAAGTTGCTTAATTACTATGTGCAATAATCTCGAAAACCTTAAAAAACTAATGTAATTGTTTGAAAAAGCTCGACGTTTGTATCACAAACCGAATTCTATTGAAAACATTTTTCGTGGTCCTCCATTTATACCAAATTATTGTAATACTACGTTCGTCAGTTTGAAATAATGTTCTGAAATGATAGATTTTGTTTTGATTTTAAATCTATTGTGTTGAAATATCGCCGTTTTTTGATAAACTTTCATTTATTAGATATTTAATTCTGGCAATGTATGAATCAATCTATTAAGGTTGAACTGGCCGGTCACTTCTCCATACAAACGTCGTAGGGGGATCATTCCCTTATTTGAGATTTTAGATCCAGAACTAAGCATAATATCGATTGATCTCTTAATTATCTAGGCTTGTGTCGTAACGATATTTTAAAAAGATAATTATGTTGACAGTTATGAGACACGAACACTTTATATGAAAACGTTTCGAAGATATGGATTCCCAAGTTAATTATTTCATTAAAAAAATGTGTTACGGTACAAGCCTAGATAATGTAGAGATCAATCGATTTCATGCTTTGTTTTGGACTTGTATCCTCAGACAAGGGAGTGATCACCCTTCGGCGTTTGTATGGAGAAGTGACCGGCCAGTTCACCCTTAATTATGAATATGAATTTACTACATGCAATACCAACATATGTACGAAAAATTATTACATTGGTCGATACTTCTTTTTTTTTTTTGGGTGGTATGTCACTAGTTGAGTTTATTTGTCCAATTCATGATTTCGATTAATGACTTTGTATGTATTTATAAATTGCTTTATCAAATCAGCCCAGGAGCTCCGTAACTTTGTAGCTATCAATTTATGATAGAAAACTAGAAACCGTCCACAATCATAGATTTATTAAAGACCTGGTGCTTTAGTAGCAAACAAACCGTGATAGCTACTGAACTAACGTTTGATATGACATGTATCTATTGATTTTCGTTATAAAAAACGTATTATCCGATCGAACCAGACCAGATCTCGACCAAAGTCTCTTTGTAGAGAACTCTGGTGTAACATTGTACGTGCGTAAACGTCATATTTTTATAAAGTAATGCATACATAATGTAAAAAAGAACGCTCGTTCAAGTTTTCACAGGTGGTGTCATCGAGAAAATAAAGTAATGGAAATAGAATAGTTGGTTAGCAAGCCGTTCAAAACATTTCGTCACCTTGTGATTTGGAGACATAATCAATTATGCGAATTATTTGCTTTTATAAAAAAAAATGTACCTATAAACGCCCCATCACTGCAAAATTACGTTATCGGAAAGCTGGTAATTTTAATTACAGATATTTGACAGTTCGATTAGTACAAAAAACCATTAATATCGCGGGTAATTACGATGAAAATTAAATCAAATAATGGAAACTTTAGAAACAGAGGTGCCATATGCAAAGTTTGACCAGTGACATACCGTCCTATGTTTATTTTAGTATAACTATGCAGTATGTTGTTGAATATTAATGTTAGGATTTTACGGATTGTTCTACATATTGTACATATTGTATGAAGACCCTATAATTTACCTGACACACACACTCACACACTCCTCCATACACACATCAAGTTTAATGTACAATATATTGTTTATACTTTTAGCAAATTGTTCTTTGTAATATTTATCTATTGATCTTTGTCGTTATCCATTATTTGCTTATTTGATGTATTTGCGTAAAGTTGTCAATATTTCGCATTCTCTAGCGATCATTCTTGTACTTAAAAGTGGTGCCGATTGTGTGAATGTCGATCAATAATTTATCTTTGAGTGATTGTTGTTGGCACATGTTTATGAAACGTATTTACCCGATCGAGAAGCCATATTAGCTGAATCTCTTGTTATTATAAGCCCAGCCAATAGTGGAATAGAAAATGGCGATTCTGTTCGATCTCGCCTTAACACACTTTATTAGAAAGAAAAAGCACGAGTTGAAACATTTGTCAAACCCTGGTTAGACGACAAACTAAATACTGTACGCTGATTGGTCAATGGTATTATTCTATGACGCGATAGGTGACCAATGAGCGTTCAGTATTCAAATGTTCCGAAACTGGGGGTTAGAGACGCCAAGCTCTAATTAGCATACTGTCAAAACCTGAAAAAAATAACGATTTTAATGCTAAGTAGTTAAAAATCAATTGACAAGTCTGGTGTGCAGTAATAAAATATAAGCTATACATGCTTTTTTTATGAATGTTGCTAGAAATGAGGTGCATTACGCCATTTCCAATTTCGTTATTGGTTCAACTTACACACACTCGCAAATCTTTCAAGTTGAATTCATATATTAAATGTATCTAGAATGTTAATAAAATATCACTTACGATTAATATGTGGTCGTAATATCAAAAGCAATGTAGTACCTGTCTGTTTTCACCGTAAACACCGTAAGGATATTACCATATTCAATCGATTAAAATCGATTTGTTATTTATCGAAATTGTTAATTGTTATTCATTTTAGCTTAAGCTACCGATTGATTGTGCCGATTATTGAGATGTTGTATAAATCGATTCAGTGTGGTAATACATAATAGGTGTCGATAGATATAGAAATGGCAATAAAGCAATATATTTTTGTATAAAATTATCGTTATAATCCAACAAAGTGTTCTTGTTCTTGCCGATGCAATAAAATCATAATAAAAATGGAAAGTTTAAAGTATATACGTATTATGTGCTATATGTAGCCATATCTCATCGAACGATCATTGTATGGCAGTTCCTTTTTATCACCTATTATTGCAAATATTTCAGTATCGCGTCTACAATATATTATAGTACCACCAACTTAACTGTGCAGTTCTCGAGGGCGCTACTGGTCAAGGAAATCAACTACAAACTGACACAATTTGAGGGAAAGTTTTAGTTCTTTTTTCTGCCACCTGAACAGATAAGTTGGTGGGACTATACATGAAGATGTTCGATGATTATAAAAAAATAATCGGATCCAAACTTTTTGATTACGTGTTGCCGTGAGCGGACAGGCCTCACTTTTTATCGCACGTATGAATGAATGTTTTTTCTAATTATATTTTCATGTGAAGGCATAATAAATTGAATTGTACAGTTATTTTCACGTATTAATGTTAGGATTTTACGGATTGTTCTACATGCAATAAAAATTTTTCAAAAGATCAAATCCCGATAAGATATTGTTCTATTTACTAAATGATTGTAAATATGTGTATTGTTTAGTTGTGCAATAACTGCAAACAGTTCTGCGAAACCCATTACTTCGAAAGGCAAACTTCTTTGTAGTAATGTCAAATAATATGGCAATATACCGAGCTATGGAAATACTGTTATAGTTTCTTTACGCGATTTTAACTGTGACATAGATGTGCTTAGTATCAGAGATATCGAAATAGCTCTCAGAATTTGGAAGTTTGTGGCGTTCGGCAGGCACGTTGTTTTAACCGATAGCCATAAGTAAGAAAGGTTCTCGAATGGCAATTATGAACCTGAAGAAGTAGCTAAGACCCCTATACAAGGTGTAATGAAAACACTGAAAGTTCGCGAGGAGTAATTCATTGTAGATTTGTAAAGGAGGGCTTGTTTTCACCAACGTATACGTTTTCCGTTGATGACGAAATGTTTTTTAAGCGAAACATTTTGTGGTTCCGAATGAATTGAAATACGAAGATTGCCGAGTAGATTTATGAGTTTCGTAGCGCTGTAAATCGATGGGATGCTAATAATTCTAGTTCGTACATTTTATGTTTTTTAGTATAGCCATATTTTAATGAGATTACTGCAGATGATCTCTTGTCGCCAAAGGCGTGTTCTCTTAAAGTATTGTTTTGTAGAATACATTGTCATGTTTTTTTTTTATTATTTTATGAAAAGTGAGGTCTTAAACATCAACAACACTTCAAATGTGTGTTTTTAGTGCCTGAACTGATAAAATAACATAAAAAGAGTAAAAAAATAGAGAAGATATTAATATATTGTAAATAAAGTCAAAATATTGTGAAAAAAAATGTTTTCGTTCTACCCTTACCTACGCGTCCTATCTTTTATACAAAATATATCCCATCATCACTATATTTGACTAATTTATTTGAAATATCTAGCTTTGCAGTTCTGAGAACTCACTAGGAGCTAGGAGTGAGATCACTCCGAGAACACACTCAGTTTAGAAAATAATAGTATTTTTTTCCTGTTATGGATTTTAGAGAGCAACTTTTTTTTCAAGTGCCGTTATCTATTTACAATGGACGGAGTTGTCAAAAGGCAAATTTTGAACATGGATTTTAAAAGAGCCTTCTTAATAAAACTGTAGTGATTATAACAAATACTATGCCTTATCCAAAAGCACGATTCTACATACTTCTATATATAGAAAAAAAAAACATGAATACAGATGTATGATCCGCTATCAAGTTTTGTGTCTGTTGAGTTAATCGTAACAATACAAATTTTATTTCTTATTATTGTGTAGCAACCATGAAATTACCTGAAAAATTAGCTTAGTTAGGTCGAGTTATGTTTGGGCGTATCATTAACAGTGTTGCCGTTTTAGCGTATTTGCCGCTAGATCTAGTGCAATTTTAGGGTATCTAGCGCTTTTTTTCTTATAACTTAGCGCTAAAAAATATCTAGTGGAATCTGGCGAAAAACTTGATATTAGTTAGTAACCCCAGATTGAGAAAATATTAACACAATGGCATTATGGAATTAAATTAATCAAATGGGAAGATAATGGTAATGAATTAATCATTCAGGGAAGTTTTGGGCTCGAGTACCTAATTAGGTACAAAAATGCGGCTGGAATAAAGGCCTTTCAGGAATTAGTGGACTTAGCTCTTACTGTTTCATTGCTTTCACATTCAAATGCTGCAGTAGAACGAATCTTCAGCGTTATGAATATTGAGAATTGTAAGCTACGTAACCGGATGACTGCTGAAACAATGACCTTGATAATGATACGCCATCCATTGAAAATCGTAAAGAAAACATTCAAAACTCAATACTTCAATACTTATGACCTACCTGAAAATGTTCTCGCCAAAGTAACCAAAACTTAAAAAACTGTCAAGCTCGTGTCGGGCCACGCGTAATGTAGGGTTCCGTAGTAGCCCGTTATCATAATATAGAATAATTCTGTTGTTCTTTATCTTTTTATCTCTCTACCTATAACTTTCTAAGCAATTTGTTCTTTTGTTTATAAATTGTGATTGCTTGCACGTGTAGAATGTTGTTGACCGTGACTATTAAGTAGGAATCATGGATTATCTATACGTTTCTTAGTTTCTCACAAACTTTTTTCTTCTCACCATTTAACGACACCTCTCTATAACGCCATAAAAATGCACAGTCCCTTAAGTTTACACTGTATATGTATAAATATCTATATAAAGTGTAAACTATATAACGATACTGAAGGGACTTTGCATATATATATATATATTCAAGAACCAACAAACTGAGTCACAATATTTTCCCAATGAAAAAATATTCTAATTTATAATAATAATTATGAGACGGGGTTATGAGATGAGGTCTTAAAATTACCTTATACCGAAGCTAATCGATCAACTCTGTACAGTCATATCTGTTATGACTTATGATATAGGTTATACAGAAGCATAATATCTAATTGTTGCCTCCTAGAGTTTAAATGCAATAATTTATATTTGTTTATCAGCTCTTCATAATGGTTTAATATTATGCAATAAATACGTTAATTCGATGTTAAAGTTACTAGAGGACCTTATGACAAAATTAAATATTTTTAAACCACGTGCTATTATTATATTTTGAATATTTACATTAACGATTAATTTACTACCTAATATTATTATATATCCGTTATGACTTGAACCTCATCAAAGTTAGAATCCCAAAACACATATGTAAAATTACACATTACAAATCACATGCACGTATACTCAAACATACAGAAACACGCACCGACACATACGCCTTTCTAATTCAACACAAAAACAACACTTAAACTCGTACACCAATACTACACCACAGACTAATGACACGTATATATTAATTCTTAAAAATATACAAAATGACATTAATTTCGAATAAAACCGATTTATGATTAATTATTTTCATGAAGAAGAAGCAAATTTCCAATTAAAAAAAAACTATAGGTTTCTGTAACCCCCTCCCATCAATGGGGAATATTCCGCCCTCTCTCCCCCTCCCCGTTGCACAAAATATATACATATATACCATACCTAAAGTCCTTGTAATGTGTGTAGATACGCATTTTTTTTTTAAATTAATATTATTTTAAGAAAATAGTTATCGTAATCCCCCACCCCTCTGGAGGGATGCTACAACCCCCCTCCCCCTCTCCACCCCTTCACCCCTTCCTATAGACTACGACTATTACTGCTAAAGTAATAAAGTTATCTTAACCGCTATAGTTTTGCTTGAAAGTTCATGAACTGCACTATCATCATGAATTTTTGCACTCTCCAAGCCAGTAGTTTAGGTTTTAGAGGGGGGGGGACGCCCTTCTGGAACAAAAATTTGCACTTTAAAGTTGAATATTTCGTAAATGGAGCATTAAATCGAAAAATAGTATTAGCAACCCCTAAATTATTTCAAAATACCTATTCAATGATACCCCATTCAATGGGATAGACGACGAAAAACAAATTCATAACCACATCACTTGTATGGGAGCTACCCTAAAAAAAAATATTTTTCAAAATTTTATTTTACCACTTTGTCGGCGTGGTAAGTTTACATACCTGTACAAAATTGCAGCTTTCTAGTACAAACGGTCTCTTAGCAAAACCTCGGACAGACGGACAGACAGACGGACATGACGAAACTATAAGGGTTCCTTGTAGGTACTACGGAACCCTAAAAAGGTGACAGTAGCTGGAACCACCGGCATCTTGGCGTGATGATGACAATGATGATTTGAAGATAACGCTATCAAAAGATACAGCCTTTTATGCCGCAAATTTTCGACACTCGCAAGGGAATCAAAACTTACAAGATACTTCCGGTGAACTCAGAATCTAGAAATTTGGTACGAAGAAACGTAACGATTAAGGAAAATTTGCGAATAGCATAAATTTTTAGCTACATCATTCATTTAGCAATAAAAATACCCATAACCTTAACCTGCAGGTTTGTACGAAACCCTCGATGCGCGAGTCCGACTCTCACTTGGCCGGTTTTTTTATTATAATCCTTACTTTAATATTCATAAATTGGTAAGCGGCTTCTAGTGCCTTTTTGAAACTTTAAATTTACTTAATATTTGGATTTTAGCAAGATATAGTGCATTTTTGATAAGGGTTTGGTATATTATTTTCGTTAAACGGCAACACTGATCATTTAAGAGGTGTTTTGCAATAAACCCCATTGTTAACAGGCGTTTCGGGGATCGCAGTTTCAGGTGTAATTTTTTTTGAGAAGTCCCTGCAGTGACTTACGACACCCACTGGGTGTCGACATCCTACGGACAAAAACTAAAAAAACGCGACACTATTATCTTTAGCTATCTACTTTCCTACCTACTTATTTCTCGTTTCAATGGTGCGGACTATTTGTTCTGCTTATTACCACAAGAATCTCACCGTAATGGTCATTTGAGATATAATACTTACCCTTTCATTTCGTCTGATCTGATCTGTACCTATTAAGAGCAATTCTTTATTTTGTCTATTATAGCAAGCACAAGTGTTCCGTTCGTATTTGCGTCCTAGTTGTGGCCGAGAGACAGAGAAGTTCAGGCGACCGCAACATTTCCGGGATATTGTATCCTTTATAAACTAGGTATACTCTAATGAAGTAAATTTTAATTTAAGAAATTTGCTTGTGCTCTTTGCGGGTGACATTCAATATAGGCAAGCATAAGCTAAACGATACTAGGCGTAGGCTGCGTATTAGATGTAGAATTCTGTGCCCTGAAGTTTTGTCAAGGTGAGAAGGTCAGTATCGAACAATTGCCGCTGGCGCATGGTAGATTTAGTCGTTAAGCTACCACTTCCAGGTTCAACGACGATTCCTTGCCCTAGAAGCTGTTTTAGGAAGCGTTTCCTCCAGTATTTTCAAAGACTAACGTTGTCTTTTAAACAAAAAAAATAATAACAAGTAGATACTCTTAGCGTTTGCACACTTCTGTGTATACTTTCTTACTACGATACCTTTGTTATGTGAATAAATCATTATACTGACAAGCCGCCCGCGTTATGGTTCGCGTCACAGTTGTAGTGTCACCATCCTCCTTTTTGACAGTGCACTGTGCTCGTCACTCCAAGCCGTTATTTCTTATGTCTCGTTTGTCCAGTAATTTCACTTGCTACAGTACCCTTCATGATTGAACACAGTAGCGTTTGTACACTGCTGCTTCGAAGCAGAGTATCTGATACTGCTGTGATACCCACCAAGACAGACCCTTGCTGGAGATGCCTTCAACATAGTCTTTCTGCTTAATAGTATTGATCGTTCTCAAATAGAGATTGAACATGTCTATCTATAAAAGGATATGCAATCATCAAACTTATTAGACTCAGTAAGATTGATGTCAACATTTTAGCAACAGTAGCTAATACAATATTCCGTGTCACCTGCTTCTAATATACATATACCTACTTACCTACCACACGTCTATGCATTGTCTAGGTACGTTACCATTATTTGATGATCTTTTAATTATCCGTGGCCTACGTTGTTTACAACAGAACGTAAGTGAGCTGTTTACGTTATAATTAATAGGAAACAAAAAAACGAAATGCAGAATTCGTGACCATAATACTGATAGATACCACTGCTATTTTTATACCACATTTGGAAGCAGTGATGGCTCAGTAGCAATGGTTATGGACTGGCATGACTGGCAATGGAATTGAGCTCCACCGCATGTTCGACGGGGTTTTGCGAATACACACCTCAAGTAGAAAATGATTGCAAATTACCTAACGGCGTATTTCGGCAGACCCGACTATTATACTTGAGAGCAAGTAATTCTAGGTTAGCCTGAACCACATCTTCGACAGCATCATCACTGACCATCATGTATTAACATAATATGATATGGAAATCATATAATGGCGTCCATGTGACATGAAATATTTTCCCTCATTTCGCACAGAGCGATTGACGTAAGTAACTATACGTCTTAACGTTGAAACGTGTCTTAACTCTTATTTCAACAAACGATTGTTATATTAGGTCCTTACATATGAAATTGGCGTTTTTCGTACTGGCCACTTTAATCACGAATTTCTCCTCTTTGGTAAGGAATTCCAAATTCAAATTTGTACAGCTATAGACTCATGTATTTGTGCTTCGATGATCGTCATTCATTTGTTTTTTTTCTTCTGTTTTTTTCTGTTTGCGTCACTCATTTTACAAAATGGAAAACCTTAAATATCGCATTATTTACGAGTACGAGTTCCGCCGTGGCACTAGTGCTGCGGAAACAACTCGAAGGGTGAATGATGTGTATGGCGGTCGTGTTGCAAAAGAAAACACAGTTCGTTTTTGGTTCCAACGTTTTCGTTCTGGAAATTACGACCTGCAGAACAAGCCCCGTGGACGGCCTGAGACTCAAGTTGATAATGAAGAGTTGAAGGCTATTGTGGAAGCGGATCCATCGCAAACCACGTCCGAGTTAGCTGCAGGCTGCAATGTTAGTGATAAAACTGTTTTAATTCACTTGAAGCAAATTGGGAAGATTAAAAAGCTTGAAAGGTGGGTACCTCACGAATTGACTGAAACAAACCGGCAAACGCGCGTCGACTGCTGCGTTACATTACTAAACCGGCACAATGATGAAGGTATTTTAAACCGAATCATTACCTGTGATGAAAAATGGGTTCTTTACGATAATCGGAAGCGCTCAGCGCAATGGTTAGATCCTGGCCAGCCAGCCAAATCCTGCCCCAAGCGGAAATTAACCCCAAAAAAGTTACTTGTAAGCGTTTGGTGGACTAGTGCCGGTATTGTTCATTACAGTTTTTTCAAATCTGGCCAGACTATTACGGCTGATGTCTATTGTCAGGAATTGCAAACCATGATGGAAAAGCTAGCGGCTAAACAACCTAGGCTGGTCAATCGCTCCACGCCACTGCTGCTTCACGACAACGCTAGACCACACACTGCGCTACAGACGGCTACTAAATTAGAAGAGCTTCAATTGGAAAGTCTAAGACATCCTCCGTACTCCCCGGACCTTGCTCCAACAGATTACCATTTTTTTCGAAATTTGGATAACTTCTTGCAAGGGAAAAAATTCAACTCCGATGGGGCAGTCCAAATCGCCTTCAAAGATTTTATTGATTCCCGTCCGACTGGTTTTTTTAATAAAGGGATCAATGAACTACCTATGAGATGGCAAAAGTGCATAGAAAATAATGGTTCATACTTTGATTAATTAAATATATTATATTAAAAAATATTCGACTTTTTGTTCCTCCCATACAAAACGCCAATTTCATATGTAAGGACCTAATATATAACTAATAAAACTATACACTTACACACTTCGTACTGTGTTTTTTACTGCCTATATAGGTAAGCTTTAGACCACAATCTCACATGATGGTAAGTGATGATGTGATCAAAGGTGCTAACAGGCTTAACCTAGAATTACTGGCTCTCAAGGACAGCTGCCGGAACACACCTTTAGTTGCTTGACGACAAATTTTCTACTAGAGGGTTGGTCGCTAGCAAGGCAGCCATCCATTCCACCATGCGGAAAACCTCAAGTCCGCGGCGGGATTCGAGCCATGGAACTGCTGTGCTGAACTCCATAGCCAATGCCACTGAGCCATCACTGCTTCGAGAATACTAAACGTAAATAACCTTCTAATTTCCTCAAATTAGCAGATTTTTTCCGATAAATTATTTCCTAAGGTAAGGACAGATTATATACCTAAGTAATTGTTATAGACCCTTATGTAAGTAAGGGAGGAGAGTGCCTCAAGCGGGCACTCTAAGAATAAGCATTTTTTTTTGGAACGAAGTTCCTTATCGCGCGTTGCGAAAGGGGGTTAGGCGGAAAAAATTAAAACCAAAAGTTGTAACGACACTTTTTGCTATAGTTGTAAGCCGTGCGGCGTGCTCGTGTTTCTCTGTCTGTCTCTCTCTCTCTCTCTCAAAGAAAGCAAGCCAGTTATTTTCGTTTAAGTTAATATTAAATTATATTTGTTAATAATAAAAAAATATTATTAAAAATTAAAATATAAAATTTTATTACAATTCCTTCAGTAATTCATCGAAAGCAACTTCGTTCCATCCGGGTGTCCCTTAACACCTCTCAAGTTTTAATTGCATTTTAAGGTAAGGTACCAATATCTAATAAGTACGATACCATTGAAGAATAGTTAACAGTAACAACGTTGTAAGTAATTGCTGGCTTTGGAATGGTGTCATCGGAGCCGAAGTGAAGGGTTGCTAAAGGTGGCTCATTACAGTTTTTCTCATTGTCATACTGCCAAAGTTCAAGGCGGAATGTTTTTATTTGCCAACAATAACGGTACAAAATTGAATTATTTACGCATCTACCAAAATTGCAATTTGTATTGCTACAGTAGAGTATCTTCCTATGACATTGTAAGTCGTAGCTTATCACCGAACCTACCTACTCGTATATGTATATAGCTACATATCTGTTTTGTAGGGTCACTACAATCTTTCGTTATCTTTCTCTAAAATACAATAGGCAGGTAAGTACAATTTTGTGAAGTGTTTGCTTAGCTATAATGCCCGCATATCTGAGGGCCGACCTCATTGGGCATATTCATTGATACTCGTACAGAACCGACTTAACCGATACCTCAGTCATGTTGTTTAGACTATATTTTTGTAGGAAAGTTCTTAATTTCTGGTACCTTATGTTTGCAACTGTTCAAGCCTGTATGACCTTTGGAAATTAAATACTTCCTCAGTAGTATTTTCCGCTGGGGTAGGTATAGCGTGATCTATGGTCGCCAGCAGTTGGCATTCTGTGGAAATGAGTAGTAAACATGCTAACAACGACCAACCGTCAGACGTGTATGGTATATCGTAATACCTATACAAAATGTTACTATTTTTTCACGCAGTAGTCTACACTGTCTACAGATCACTTATGGCTCAATGTGTTTTCATAGAGACCTTGGGGAGCTCCCAAGACACTATTCAGGCCTGAGGCGATTTTACTTTACAGGACACGACATCGTCGTTTTCGAAAAAAAAAAAACAGATTAAAGGGTCTGCATAATATACCCACTAAAAAATGTGTGGAGCCCCAACAAACAGCCAACAAAAATGCGTGTTTAGGGGAGGCGGGCCCAAAACGGGTACGCTAAGGGATATGTTCAATAAAAAAGTTCTAGAAAAGAAAATTAAACTACTATTTTTATTTTTCAAATATTTAATTAATTAAGAATCTAAAATAAGAACAAAACATAAACATTTTCTTCATAATTTGAACAAAAACAATAACAAAAGAAGACCTTTAAACTACCCGTTTTACCCCCATGGGGTGCCTAAAACGGGTACGGCGTTTGGGCAAAACGGGTATAGGGTAATTATCGAGATCAATGGACATTACAACGAAATTGTGTTAATTAACTAATTCTATATTAATACTAATAATACCTACATTAACAAGCAATAATATTCTAATTTTTCATTCATTTATGAATTAAAAACTAAGCAAAGTAATTCCTGTCAACCCACGAAGCCATATCTAGGGTAAAACGGATAAGGGCAAAGCAGGTACCCGATTTACCACTACCCGTTCTGCCCAAGAGCACGTTTTAGTTTTAACACTTCATAACCTTAAAATGTAAACAAAGGTAGCCACAAGTTTTCGAAGACAGACTAGCACAATACTAGTAAAATCATAACGTCAAACTTTTGAGAATATATCATACACAATTTTTAAGTAAACACAACTACTCCAAACCAATATTTTTTAGTGTAAATAGCAAAAAAACATTTTTTTATCTTACCTTGAAAGCGCTTGTGTCACTGTTGCGAGCCCACTGCATGTGATTGGTTGATGCTCGAGACACCACACTGCACTCACACATTTGCAATTTTGCTTACGGCGCGCAAATTTAAAAGCCTACCCGTTTTAGGCCCACCTCCACTTATGTACAATAAGTATAATCCTATAAGTATAATTAAATATAAACCTACTAATAATCCTAAAGGTAGCATAATCCTATAAGTATAATCTAATAATTATCATTGATAGATAATACAGTAAGCCGGTAAAAAAGTGACCGACAGATCAAGTTCTTGGCAAGTAAAGGCTTTACTTTATACCTACCTACCCACCGTCACCTAAAGCTACCTACGCGACGTTATTCAACCTGGGCCTTTGTAGGACGTGAAAGGATGTGCCTATCGAGAATATCGAGTCCTTGACTAAACATAAACACTTATGATCACCTTTGATGTTGTCGAAGATAAACCGTAAACAAGTTTGTATACTTGCCTATAAAATATACTTAAATGTAGGTACCTATTACTAATTGTTTATTTAAACCTAAGTAAAGTTAGGTACAGACCCACCAACTTATCTGTTCAGGTGGCAGAAAAAAGAACTACAACATTCCTTCAAATTGTGACAGTTTGTAGTTGATTTCCTTGACCAGTAGCGCCCTCGAGAACTGCACAGTTAAGTTGGTGGTACTATACCTCGGTATACTATTTAGCAATGTTTCTAATAATTATATTCATAGAGGCGAGCTTGAGATCTGCTAGATATTTGTTACACCATATAATTGTGTCATCTTTGAAATGGTATTGAATTCCCAGACATTTTGACTGGAGAGGTCAAATAAATGCCAGCGTCATAGCATGCGGAACTTGCCATAAACGGTGGGAAGCGTGCTCATAAAAAAACAGTTAGCTTGCTCGAAATACGTAGGTAAACCAAGGGGGCGATGCAGACCAATTAGAAGTTAGAAGCTAACGAAAAACATTGAATCAAGCTAAATTAGACATTTTGTTTGTCGAAAGAGGGCGAAAAATTGAGATTTTTTTTCATTTCTCATACTCGGAAAGTAGTGTGTGTTTGATCTGAGTAGACGCTGCTTCCCACCTAAGGGTGGGAAAAACTCATAATAAATGCTTCCTTCTCTAGGGCCGGAATGACTTGTGACTATGGCCTAGTTGCCATGTTGTAAACAAAATTAGACAACTATGTTTTTTCGTTCTAAAGTACTCTGCTGTAACTGTAAGTACATGTGGTATAATATATTAAAAAGCCTTATTACGGCTTGTTTGCAGTGTAGACTTTTTTAAATTATTGTACTCTGATATATTTAAGTAATATAATGTTTGTTAAAACGATAAATAAATTTCATTTCATTTCATTGTTGTCGAAATATGAATGTTTCAGAAAGCACTTTCCATAAGGTTGGCCTATGTAGGTACAATACCGATACAGTCTCGCATGAACATTATTGATGGGGTCATATTCTGACAAATGGCTGGCGTTCAACGTTCAATAGGTGACGAGGGGCCCCGGAGAGTGAAAGCACCAGCAATTCTATTGTGACGCTGATTGATCCACTAGATACTCGATAAGTTACCGTATCAACCCATTGTTCTCCAGACATCGCCAATTAAATACAAGATAGTTATAGCATCCGTAATCAATTGTTGCTCAAAGCGTAAGGAATCCGCGTGTTTAATAATTCGATGCGGATGCATTCAGTTTATAGAAATTGCCATGGTGTTTAGTTTTGGTCAGTAATTTGGAGAAATCGATGCATGGAATAATTATATGTACCTACTAAATTAGGCATATCGTGTAATTAATTGCATTCACCTATGTATTATTTACATACAATCAATTTGTATTTAATGTTTAGTTAGTCGAAATTATCATGGTGTTTAGTTTTGATCAATGGGTACGTAATTTGGAGAAATCAATGCATCTTTCGCATTCAATAAATGTATGTACCTACCTAAGTATACTAAAACAGATCGTGTAATTAATTATATATTTACGTGCAGCCTGCACGAAATCAATTTGTACTTGTATCGATTTTTTGGCCCCTTGTGATAAAAACGTATAAATTTCTACATGAACTGATTCAAATCTGACTAATTCAAAAATGTTGACCCGGAATGTATAAAACAAAATAACATCTTCATCACCAGTAGACGGAAGAAGTCCACACACAAATGCCTCCCCCATAAAACGTTACAAAGAACGGCAATTAGCCGCTTATAACCATTAGTTACCCGCGACTTTTACGATATCGTCGGTCCACCTAGCGGGCCTATCAACTCTACGTCTTCCGGTGTACTGTGGTCACCACACGAGAACCTTTCTTCGCCATAGGTTATCAGTTCGTCAGCAATGTGGCCCGCCCATTGCCACTTCAACTTGCAAATTCTAATGTCCAGAACCAAAGTCACCGTGGTTCTTTGGCGAATATCCATGTTAGGGATTTTATTGCGCAAAGAAACTCCGAGCATAGCTCTCTCCATAGCATAGCAAGTTGAGTAATTCTGAGCTTATCCATAATGGCCACAGTTAAAGACTACGGCTCGGTGTCATCACTGGCAACACACACTGGTTGAAGACTTTCGTCATTCTGTTTTCACAGTAGGTAGATTTTTTGTTCAATGACTTCCGGAAACATAAAATTACTTGGGTGCCTCATCGAATGTTCATAATAACCTTATAACCCCTTGTCAACAAAATATTTCTTCGATTTTTGAGTACAAATTGTTACAATATTACAAACAAATACAAATTGTTAGCCCGTGGGGTGCCGGCTAGAATGTCATCCCCCCATCGCTACCTGAGGGTGTCGTAAGAGGCGACTAAAGGTAAAATACCGAAAGGTGAGCAGCAGCACCTTCTAAAGAACTGCCATCTTACACTGCGATCCCCAAGCCGCCTGCCAAGCGTGGGGATTATGGCAAATACCCCCTTAATAGGGGAGGCTGTGTTCAGCAGTGGACGAGTCGGCTGTTATACCTAGATATCTTAAACTGCGATCCCTAAGACGCCTGCCAAGCGTAGGGGTTAAGGCTAACCCCCCATTAATGGGAACTGTTTTCAGCAGTGGACAATCCGGCTGATACAGTACAAATATGTGACTCTCAAGTCTCACCGGTTTCACCACCACTGGGACATCACCCTATAAGGAAAATTTCCTCACTAACACCTGATTTTACAATGCTTAGTTTCATCTTACACTCACAATAATTCCGGTAACCAAAGCTTCATTAGTTCCGTTCTGTTTGATAATTAGAAACGTTCAGAAAAAAATACAGATTCCTTAGTTGTTACCTTACACTTATCTTCGCCGATCAATGAAATCAGTTAATCATATTCGACATCAGACCACCTGTTATTATGTGACGCAACCTTCATTCAGTCATAACCTGATGCGTGTGAGAATTATCGATATCGTGATCACTTAGCCTGTTACCGTCGCAAGCCTATTATTATACTAACATATTGGTTTATTGAAGCTGCCAGTTGATTGCACAGTTGTATATTTGCGCAACTAAAACCAGTCTCCAAGATTCGCCAATATAATAAATTCCTTCTCGTGTTTTGAATTTATGCCGTTTATGCAAATATGGATGTAACGGAAACCAAAACTATGTCAGCAGTTGGGTCAGTTGGCATTTTAGTAATTAGAAGCTCAGTGGATGGGCGTTAACATTTCTCAACATTATTGAAGAAAAACTGGGATTACCAGAAAGAACTTTAAACTGCGAGAAGTTTCTATAAAGGTTTATGCGATAACTCAATGAATATTTATGTTTTTTTTTTGCTACGATAAACATTAGGTTAGGTTACACAAAACAGTACATAATTACTGTCACAGCTTTCCAATGAGAGTGTTTCATGTAGGTACTAGGTAATCTCAGTTGGATGTATTTTAGGAGACGATTGAGAAAGAATGCGCTAAATGAGAAGTTGGTCATTAATCGTAGTGGCTGCTTCTCGTGTCGTCCGGCTCTCAATTTGTTTGGATGAGTCTGACGCATTATATTTGTTTAGGAATTTGTCTGGTATTTAATAGAACATTCAATTTTAAGCCGAATTGAGAATAAGACCAATTACGAATGTTCTGTATTTTATTCAGAATTCGATTGCCAGACAAACTGCTGCTTTTTGTTCGTAATTCGTCTAACAAATATAAAATAAAAATAAGTTCCTACCAGAAGGTTGGCAGCAGTGCCTTCTGTAGAACTACCATCTTTTATTGTAATATTGGGAAGACCTTTGTTCCACAGTGGACATTATACATAGATATGTAGTACGTTTCTTTGCACATTATGGTACTTGATATGGACTGTTTCTGTGCTATTAACTGAACGATACCGGGTATACTATCATCACAGAAGTTCCAAGGAGGGTTCCCACTCTCCCCATTACATCATTGGGGGACAGCGAGACGCAATGATTAAAAAAATCGTGATTATAGACAACAGAGAGATGCAATGATTTCACAGTTAATTTTATGGCAGATAGTGAAACCATATAGGAACATAATAATATTGCATTTCAGCATTTACTAAACTTTTTAACCATACATAACGTCGTCGGTGCGTGAACCCTACTTGCTCTTGCTCTTTGCTTTGTATGTATTAGAGATATACGAGGAAAAGGAAATAGCGTGTGAAATAAGCAAGCCGGTGAGGCGAACGCCTTGCGTGTCATTACGATATACGATTAACTACCAACTAGACGCAAAAAGTGGACGAAAGAAAATTGTTATCACCTGATAAACCAACCGTGAGTAGAGATCCGAGACAGCGCACATTCTTGTGATAGAACTTGTTTTCACGTACAAGTGGTTGGAACCAATGATATAAAATGATTGCAGATATCACTTGTGAGCAGAACAAGTTAGGTTGAACTATTGAGACATATCGAGACACGTGGTGGCAAAGTAAATTTCCCTGTTCATGCATTAGAAGAAAAGGCATTAGAGAAAATAAAACATGAAATAAGTTTCATGTTTTATAGCATATGAAATAAATTTCATGTTTAATACGGGCGCGATAAAAATGAAAAATATAATAATGCAATATGTCAAACGAGGTGCTAAATTAACATGGTCATGTGTGTTCTAATTTTTTTTATTTAAGTATGTGCGCCCATAAATGAGACTACTAGATTTCATCTGACTGAAATGAACCTAACAAGAAGAATTGTTTTTCAAAAGTTGCATGTGTGATAGGGCATTTCGAAAATGCCCGCATGGCTAGGTAACCACCCTCAAGTAGAAAATCAGCCTAACACCTAATGATGTGTTTCGGCTATCCGCATCATAACTTACTATCAGGTTCGCGATACTGATCGAAGGCTATTCATCCTATCAGCTACCTGTTATAATAATGTCATTTTTCATATTCAAATATCAATATAATTTTCAATGGCATACCCATTTACATTCTGCCTATATCAACAGTATTTTTGTTCATAATACATAAAAACCCAGACCTAGAGGCAGTTCCTAATAATAATTATATATCATTCTAGCGGCCCGCACGGGTATTCAACAAAAAAAACATATCATTTGATAATATTCTATTATGCCTTAGCCTATGTTCATCAGTGATAATGTAGGACGGAACAAGCTCGAGGGCCACCTGATGTTAAGCGGACTAACCTCAGATGCATTTCGTCACATGTCACGAATTGCATTGCGCCCGTCACCTCGAGATATACTTGTTAAGTTTTACTTGTTAGTAATTTCACAGGCTCTCAAGGACTATTGCCGGAACACACCGTTAGGTGCTGGGTGACAGATTTTCTACTTGAGGTAGGTAGCTAGCCAGGCGGGCAATCGCAAAAAGCCCTTCCACCATGCGGATTATTCGTTTCATACAAAATACAAATGTTTCCTTCTTAAAATATTGGTTCTGAAATATACAAATAGAAATTTGTATATTGATATACTTACTGTATCAGCCGGATTGTCCACTGCTGAACACAGCCTCCCCTATATTAAGGGGTTATTTGCCATAATCTCCACGCTTGGCAGACGGCTTGGGGATCGCAGTGTAAGATGGCACTTCTTTAGAAGGTGCTGCTGCCCACCTTCCAGTATTTTCCCTTAGTCGCCTCTTACGACACCCACAGGATGATATGGGGAGGTGCTATTCTAACCCGGCACCCCACGGGGAAAATATGCAGATACACTACCAACTAATTAATTATATTCATGTCCTATTCATTCATATCCTCTAAATTCTGCATATTTTTGTATGCAACGAAGTTTTATTGTATTGTATTGTTCCGTAGTACCAAATCCCACGCAGATGAAGAAGTATGAGCGGTTTACTTCTAGTTGCTAGTACATTAGAATGTTGGCATCTGTCGTATGCCAATGAGCCCTTTTAGGATCTCTACATAGGGACGAGTGAAGGGTTCGCACACCACGACAGCGACATTTAGTTCGATGAACTATCATGACGGCAAATAAAATTACGTTGCATTCATAAAAAAGATGACCTCAATGCGCGCAAATGAGCAATGAGTATTACAAGATACAAATTGGAAATTATTTCTGGCCCTGATGAACTATGTGCATGGGTAGTAATAAAATAATTTAATATATTAATGGATAGGATCATGAACACTTGTTAACTTCATGCATTTTTTATTATGGTAGAAGCATTATCGTGTGCTGATAATAAATCACATTAACAAATTAATAGAGTAATTTTTTTTTTGTTTCAGATGGGAATAAATCCCTGTACTCCGATTTCGCGCCGGATGCCTATTCTATTCAGTATCCGGTGCGAAATCGGAGGATCATGCACATAAGTCTTAAAGCGACTCTTTCTTTATCACAAAATTACATGATCGACTCCATTTCCATATTAACATTGCCTAAAAATGTTTTAGCTTTTCACAAGTATACAAAAACAACCACAGACTATAATAAATCCATAAAACTGGCCAAGTGCGAATCGAGCTTCGTTTTTAACGGTAGCTTCCGATTGCATTTTCTTGCGTTGTTTTAATTCATTCCATTGCATAAAAAAAAAGTTTTGGTTGTTGTAACAACTTCAAAACTACATTTTAAATTTTCATATTCTGTATTTGTTGGTTAAAAAGAGTATTTATAGCAAAAATAGGTATATATACCAAAATATGAGATTCCTAAGTTGTTTAGTTTTCGAGATAGACAACGTCAAATAAATGATCTAAAATTGACAAATTTGAAACCATACATTAATTTATGTTTGTAACCTATAACAAAAACTAAAATATATACCTCTTTTTTGAGCTCTTGACGATGACACACCACAATAAGCTAGGCAGCAAAAACACTTTTTTTTTCGACGTCGCTCTCATATAATTGTAGCCACCCGCTGTAAAATAATTAAATTGAGTTTGGGTGAACATTGTACACCAAACATATAGGTATAATATTTAAAATAATAAACGAAGCTTAAGATAGTTTTGAGTACTTACTACTACAGTTCTTCCACTAAACCAACCAACAAATAATAGTAACTATATGTACCTAGTATAATAATTATAAAAGTTATCACCGTACCAATCACACTGTTGTGAAATTAAACAAGATTTTCGTAGTGGTAGGCTCTGTGACCTATGGTAGTATCATTTACTTACCGCAGGTCAAAGTACCTAAGCAAGACATCGTCATTAAATTCAGCCTTGAAGATCGTCTTCAACGAGGTTAGTTGTAAGTAGGTACCTAAGCAGTGGACTCTGATTAATGTAAGTATATACATATTTTGTGTCCATTCGGATTGCGCTATCAGATGAATCTACAATATAAATGCATTTGTGGTTATAATATTTTTTGGGTTCCGTAGATAAAGGGCAAAACAGTGCCCTATTATAGAGACTTCGATGTCCGGTTGTCCGTTCTTATGTCGTGACAGACCCGTGAGTCTCTAGCTCGTAAAAAGAATGAGTCACATACGTGAAATTTAGTTGTGTGTAAAATTTTGACCCAGAGACGATTATAGGAATAAAATATGAACAAGTATAAATTTAAAAAGTAAAAAACCCGATTGCAAATTATTTATTTACGTTAATTTTTTTATCGTATATTGAAATTAAAACTGCAAGTTATATATATTTATGGAATCGTTTTTAAAAGCCCTTCACTTTGATATTCCACTCTGAGGGTATAGATATATATGGGTATAGATTTGAAGCGCTCGTAGCGAAGTTTACTTAGCTGTTCTCAACCGATCAGCAAAGTTAAGCAACGTCGCCCGCGGTCATGAGTTGGATGGTTGACCGCTAGTGACATTACTACTGAGCGCTTCCGTGCTTCGGAGGGCACGTTAAGCCGTCGGTCCCGGTTGTTGCCTAAGGATGGCAGTCGTTACAGCATGGTGGTAGGGTATTTTGCGAATGCCCGCCTGGCTAGCTACCACACTCATGTAGAAAATCTGTCGCCAAGCACCTAACGGTGTGTTCCGGCAGCTGTCTTTGAGAGCCAGTACTTCTAGGTTAGACTGAACAACATCTTCGACCACATCATCACTTACCATCAGGTGAAATAGTGGTCAAAGGCTAACCTAAACCTAACCTAACCTCAGGCATAAAAAAAAAGATGACAAAAAAAAATAACCCACAATATGACGTTTAAAATCCGCCAGATATATTTTTTTTTATGTACCTATTGTCACTTGCGTATCAAGACAAATCTAACAATACCACATACATTGAAAACGATTTAGCTGTTTAGAAGTTATGGTGAAATAAGGAAACTCACAAACAAACGAGTACATACATACATGAACCCTGAAAACATAACTCGTTTTTTTGGGCTGTCGTGTAATTAGCTACATTATTTTCTACAGTACATCAAAATATTGGCGAAAATAATTTTTTTTTTCTTTAGCATGTGTCATCCTCTAGAACTATAATAATAATAATAATAATCTTTATTAATCTCTAAAAACATGAGCTAATGTTAACAATTATCACTTCGTAGGTAGGTATCTATATATAATATTTAGATATTAACAAATTTAAAAGACAATAAGATAGGTGTCAATGGACACATTCTTAGTAAAAAATCTATTTAACAGTTTAGGTTAAAATGCAGTTAATTAGTAACCTTTATCAATAGGCTAGACTGTTATGTTATTGAAGTGCATTTATAGGTAAACTATTAATTAGATTTAGTAGTTTGAATACAAATAATTATCAGGTGATGCTTACCATCTTAATCACACTAGCCCCCACACTAGGATTCCCTGTGTTGTGGGTGGCTAGTCTCTTCCGAGTGCATAATACATATTTGTTGTACATATTTGTTGAAAAGTTTTGTCATAAAAGTCCTTATAATACAAAAAATTTGGGTAGGCAATACACATAATCAAAACACTTTAACATATAGGCTAGTTGGTAATTTAAATAACATAACTGTTAATTCATTATCTGTGTGTGACACCATCGATAAATTTATATGCATTTTTTATAACGGGGGTAGGGAAAAAAGTCAAAGTTAGTTGTGTGGCTATTGAATTATGCTGTGTGAGTTGCAAAGGTGGGAGTGTATTGTAAATGTTGTCGTCTTATTGCATGTGTGAGTAAGACTTGTGAGACGGGTTTGAGTAGTGTGGTTAGTAGGTATGTGTGCTAGCTGGGAATGAATGCAAGGGTGTACCAGGAGTGTTTGATTGGATGAGTGCGTCATGTTTGTGTGTGTATGTGTACGAGTAGTATGATACCGATATCTAAAGGCATACCAGATAAGCGTTGTGTAAGATTACCCGCGCGTAAAGGAGACTCATATAAGAATGTAAGGCTGATGTCACAGTGATAAGTAGAATTAGTTTGTTACTTGTATGAGTTATATTTCTTATTTAACATATTGTAATGTTGAGTAGTATGTAATGGATAATCACTATGTACGCCATTTTGATTGTACATTATTAATAAGAACTATAATGTATTTTTTGTATGGAATTTAAATAGTTAATTTAGCACTTAATCATATTATGTACAAATTGAATAGCTACATAATAAATTACAGATTTAGGTTTATTTATTTATCTAAAAAAGGAAAATAATATTATAATTTAAGTTCCTTTTTGAGGACGATAAATGGCAGAAATAGTAAAATCAGTAATTCTTTCAATTTATTATTAAAGTTTTTATGGAAAGTTTTTGTTAGTTCGTAATAAGTATTTTAGAAAAGTTTATTTTTATATATTTATTTATTTAAATAAAGTAGGTAGTTTCTTAGAGAAAAGTTTAACAAAATTATTGCAAAAATTAAGTTTCCTAAGTTTTATCCCATTAACTCCGTGAGTGCTACTTGCTGCTATTTTATATATATAATTGATTCTTATTATGAGATTGTATAACACAATCTTAAATAACAAGCAACGGGAAACTAGTTGAGTAGATAACATATAAGTATATATAAGTATATTGTTTTTTTTCTGATAACTTCAAAATTAATCTAAGTACTGTTAACGTGTTGTATATGATGGGATACCTAGGTAGGTTAATACTGTACCTTAAAAGTGCATTATAAGGACGGCCAAAAAGTTTTGGGTGGGTAATCCATCAACGATTAAACGCTAAAGCAATAGATTTACTCGCACATACAAAAGCTGTCTCCGTGAATGTCAATTTCCTTTCATCAACTTAGTTGCATGTCATTCAGTTACAAAACTGTCTCTGCAGGTCGGGTCGTCCGATGCGCTGCGGAAGGAGGCGCGGGTCGCTCGTGATATACCACGGGTGAAAGCTCACAGGCTGCCATTCCATTATCTAACCCATAGACCTACTCTACTGCGTTATACTATGTGATCTAACCCGCCCTGCGCTCAAAGGGAATGTCTTACTCTTATTTGAATTTGTTGGTATCGTTTTATTAATGGTTCGTTATAGGGGTTGCACACTCTAGAGGCCCTACAATTAGACATCTCTTCTAGAAAAAATAAAATTCAGTAACATTCCACGATATAATTATTGAATGTTGATAGAGTAGGTACCTACATATGGAAATATAAATTTACCTTAGTGAACAAAAAATTAAGCGTAATAGAGCAATGTTTGAATTTTCCTAGTTATATTTTGAAAACATTTGAAGCTCATTCAATAATTAAAACATGTTGGAGGGAAGCTGCGTGTCAGTTATTTTTTATCTCAAGTTGAATTTCATCGTCCTTAGCATACATTAAATTAACGTATTAATATTTTAGAGCATTGATTTTTTATGGTTTTAAAATGTCGCTGTCTCCATAAGACTGCACTTCTCGTTTTCAAAATGCTCTTGGGAGGGAAGCACCTAATAAGCATTGTAAGTTTCTGTGATCTGTAATTGTAAGTCCTGTACGCAGAAATTTATTGTTGCTGTGTTTCCCTCTGTTTCCCTTCACGATGAAGGTTGGTCCTTATTGAGGAAAATGTAGCTGTGGTAAAGCAACTCATTTAAGAAAACGAGCTCCTGTTGATCGGTCTAAAAAAAATTTGTTAAATTACAATCACGAACGTTCAACTGCTCTGTGTATGACATTGTAACAGGAGATGAAAGATATATTGTTACATGCCTTCCAGAAAGCAACAGTCTTCTGTATTGGTGTTCGAAAGCACCAGTAAACCAACAAAATTGAGATAGGCGAGAAGTGTCAGCAAATAAATGATTAATCACGTTTTTTTTCTCAAACGACTCCTGTCTGCACACAAAGTCATTTTTGGCCTCTGAAAAGGTAGAGCGTGTGACTCATCCCATCCATAGTTCACATCTAGCAATATTTAACAAATACGTTCAATAAGAGCCATTTATAATATTATACCTACACTTAGATTTATGAACATATTTCTAATAATTAACTTAGATTTATAAACATATTTCAAAGTCAAACTGAATACTTATGGCAAAGCAAAATAGTAACAACATAGTGAGTATGAATTAACAAATTATTGGAGTACATTTTTTTTTGTTCCGGACGGGAATCGAACTTGCGTCCTCCGATTTCGCGCCAGATGCCTATTCCAATCGGCCACTGGAACCTTACTCAACAACAAATTTACGACTCGAAAATTTGTGCTTCAATTGCATTACTTCAACCGTCATAGGAGAGGGTGCGCGGTCATCAACCATACTACTAGACAACATCTGACGGAGAGAAGTGATTTTTCAAACACTTAACTTTCGCTTTATGTTGTCGCTACGAGTACCCTTCTATATTTCTAAATATGATTACAAGCACTAACGTGTGCTGAGCGATAATCTCATTTACAAATTATTAGAGTATTTTTTTTTGTTGCGGACTGGAATCGAACCCAGGTCCTCCGAAAAATGTGATTTTTGGTCAGCACGCGATAGTGCTTGTAATTATATTGAGAAATATAGTGGGTATGCTTTCATTATTAAGCTAGGGTGAGTAATTAATAAATATTACAATACCAAGTTATGAATAAACAGTACCTATTTACCTGCCGTAATGTATGTAGATATTAGACAGTATATTTTATATAGATTAGTTATGTTAGCGGAATATTGGCTTATGCCCCATGGGGTGCCGGGCTAGAATGTTACCCTCCATTGCCACCTGCGGGTGTCGTAAGAGGGGACTAAGGGAAAAAGACTGGAATGTGGTCAGCAGCGCCTTCCGAAGAACTGCTATCTTAATCTGCAATCCCTAAGATGACTGCCAAGGGTGGGGATTATGGCAAACCCCCTCCCTCCTTAATGGGGGAAGCTGTGTTCAGCAGTGGACAATCCGGCTGATACAGTACAGTGCAGTAATCTAATATAGATGGTTTGGGCGGATGCATAACTACGCTACTGACTTTCAACCTAATTTACATAAAGACTATTAACATAAATGGAGTAACTACCATAAAGTAACTAATTGTGTGCATACAGCTATAAAAGGTAAATGTACCTTCTTCAGGGTTGGGCAATATGGGCCCACATCCTGTTTATCAATCAATTAATTAACATTTTTGCATAATTAATAACATAACATCTGCCTACCAATTTGTGTTAGTTAACTACTATCTTGATTGATCATAAAAATTAACCTTATTTATGTAACATTATATTCTACTTCTTACCTTCCTCGTGTTTCGAACGGAGTGCGATTCTCCAACTTGCATCGCAATATGTTTCCAATTGTATTCACGATCCATTACCTTTCTTGTGGCGTTCAAAAGGAGGAGGCATACGATTTCAGCTAGACACCCCCTCCGGCTGATGATGATGATAACCTCATAAATCTTATTTATAACTAGCTTTTTCCGGCATGGTTTGTTTTTCTATCACGTTCCTTCGTTAATAGTCGTAAATATCAGTATTAATAGTGTTTCTTCCTCGTTAAGTGCCGCTCCAATACTGGAGGTTGGCAGTCAGCTTCTTAAACTTTTGTTTGTGCAGAGCTAGTAGTAACAGTTGTTCTACCGTCTTTTTGACTCTCCACTCCCCGATGTCCCGGAGCTAGGATAATTTACGCCTTTCGATTTTCCATTTTCTGGCTACTTTATTGGCCTGCAGGATATGGTAGATAATGATTATTACGCACTGCATGTCCTCAGTAGGCAACTTTTATTTGTTGAACATTCCTGATAAGTTTAGGCTTTTGTCCCGTGAGAATTAAGAATCTGAATGTTAGGGAGCTTAGCTAGTGTTTGTATGCCGTTAATCCATTAGCCCACTATTATGTAATGTAATATAAGGAAAACTGAAGGCATTTTCTGAGGTCTTTAAGTTACCAAAAATTTTTACTCAACATAAGATTGAAAAAATTGTAAGACATAGCTCAAACAACAGAATTGCCCCCAGGTATGGTACCTAGGTATATGATTATTTTGAAATTATAGATGCATTGGTGTATAATATACCTACTTAATATTACATACGTGAGTGTAATTACGGGAACTAAATGAGCATTGCCTACTTGTTTTCGTTTGTTTTATAGCTCTTATACAGTTAATTGTTAAAATGTGTGGTAACTGAACATTAAAAGAATTGTACAGAGTAGTTCTTATTTAGTAACCGGCTAGGACTCGCGTAATATTAACCGGATATTTCTCTGAGTAGCTTACGAGCTTACGAATTATAGGCGATGGTTAAAAATATAGATTTATTACTGTTTAGGGTTCCGTACCTCGAAAGGAAAAAAACGGAACCCATATGAGATCGCTTTGTTGTCCGTCTGTCTGACCCTTTTTCTCAGGAACGCGTGGAGGTATCAAGATGAAATTCATATCAAATACTCAAGTATACCGACCCTTAGAGCTGTAAAAAAATTAAACTTCTAAGCCAACGCAATCAAAAAATGCAGGAGTTTATGTCGCATGTTTTTTTTTTTTATTGTTTATTTATGTCAAATTTTCGACATGCAAGGGAATCAAAACCTACAGGGTGCTTCCCATGAACTCAGAATCTTGAAATTTGGTATGAAGCAACGTCTTATAGCACAGATAAAGGAAAAATTGCGAAAAGCATAAATTTTTAGTCACATAATACATAATAATAAAAATATATTTTAAAATGTTATAGATTACATTTAGCAATAAAATTACCATAACTTTCACTAATATACCTACAGGTTTGTACGGAACCCTGGTGCGTGAGTCCGACTTGCACTTGGCCGTTTTTAGTAATACAGGTAACCGGTATAGTACAATGATGTGATGATATGATAATTTCTTGCCGGTAAAACCAATAACATTTTTTGTGACTCGGTAATAGAACCTGGGTCATGGGATATTGCGATTTAGAAATGACGTGCATGCCACTTATCCGACGAGGCGGTTCTTTCAAAATGATCACGGTGCGCTTCTTAAGTAAAATCCTACAAAAAAAGACGTAATTTTTAAATTTTAACGTATTTTCGGGCACGAAGCAGTCTTGAGTTTAGTCGTGTAGGGTACTGTAGCAAGTGAAATGTAAGGAGCGCAACACACCGTTAGGTGCTTGGCGACAGATTTTCTGCTTGTAGGTGGTAGCTAGCCAGACTGGCATTCAAAAAATGCCCTACCACTATGCTATTACGACTGCTATACTAAGATAACTACAGGGACTGACGGCTGAACGTGCCCTTCGAAGCACGGCGCTCAGTAGTAATGCCATTAGCGGTCACCCATCCAAGTCACGACCGCAGCGAACATTGCCTAAGCAAGCTATGCTACTTACGAGCGAAAATACACATAACGAGAAAAGTGTTGAGTATAAAGGATGGTAGTGGAAGCACAGAATAAAAGTGGATGATAAAAGTAGATAGTGAGCGAAAGGTGTGAGTAGTTAGTTGACAAGTCGACGAGCAATTGAGCTCTTCCCTCAGTCGGGCACTCTTGACAGACGTGGTCTTGATTGATAAGATGGATTTATAGATATTTAAATAATTACGTGGTACATGGTGGGTCTTCAACGTCATCAGTCTTCTTGTAGGTGATCACTGATCTGGCAATATTTTTCCATTTTTGCCGGTTGGTAGCGTTGCGCGTGCACGTGCAATTGAACACAGTGTACAAAATACAGACAGAACGAAGAAGAAAAAAGAAGTATTACCCCAATTAGCTATTATCTAATCTGTACAGCGGTAGATGACGTCATATCATGGGAGATAAAATCCGGCATCCTGAGATGAGCGCCATAGCCACGGTTTCAATGCAATGAGGACATTACCGCCGCCGGAGCGTGACGCGCTCGGGTCATTGCGTTCGGAGCTCGGACGCAATAAAACGCATCCCATTTCTCACACTAATGATGTATTTTCTCGTAGACTACTGAAATCTTAGGACAACAGTTTCCAACAGTTAGCACGTAACGCATTGCCTTTTTTTTACACTACTACCTAAAAAAGGAGTGTTATGTATTCAGAGTTAATGTGTTTTGAGTTTCTTTATTCCACCATAACTTCTAAATGGGATAGCGTTAGATTTGTCTTGACAGCGCAAGTGACACTAGATACATAAAAAAATTAAAAGAAATAATCTGGTGGATTTTAGACGCCATATTGTGAGATAAATATTATTTCTTGCCTAACCCATATAGTTGTGTATAAAAATGAAGGGCTTTAAAGACCGATTCCATAAATATATATAACCTGCAGTTTTAATTTCAATGGAGCTATAAAACGTCTAACGAAAATAAATAATGTGCAATCGGGTGTTTTACTTTTTTAATTAATTTATACTTGTTCATCTGTTTAGCGAAACCACTAGACTGATGCCAAGACTTTTCTAAGGTAGTGTATATACAGGGCGTCCCACGGCGATGCCACATGGAGGAAAAGTACCTTGAATATTGTAGATGGAACATTTTACTAAAACAAGACATTATTTAAATTTATAACTGCATTTATAGATATTTAAATAATTACATGGTTGAACTGGGAATCGAACCTGTTACACGAGAAAAAAATCATTCTGTAGTTTTATCATACCGATCGAAAGATTTCATCACAAGGATTATTTTTGCTACATAACATTGTGTCAGAAATAAAAGGAAGACCATGAATTTTAATATATACGATGTGAAATTTTGTTCAGAAAAATGAAAAGCTGATATTGCCGTAAGGACATACAACTGACATTATCATAAGTACCTATTACTAATAAATGAACCCACTTGAAATTTTCCTATTATAATTTAAGAGTGCATGATAAAGATATACGTAATTAGTAGATACCTGCATGGTTGTAAGCAACAAATCGAGCCGTGTCCTGAGCCGAAAGACGCGTATTTTATTTTGTCCATCCAATGCGGCTGGTTGACTATAAACAAATAAATCAAAATTTCACATCAAATGTTAAAATTCACGGTCTTTCTTTTATTTCTGACACTATGTTATGTAGCAAAAAATAATCCTTATGATGAAATCTTTCAATCGGTATGATAAAACTACAGGCTGATTTTTTTTCTCGAGTAACGTGTTCGATTCCCAGTTCAACCATGTAATTATTTAAATATCTATGAATGCAGTTTAAATTGTTTTATTTAAATTTAAGTATTGTGTTCTTTCCGGATAATGTTACATCTACAATATTCAAGGTACTTTCCCTCCATGTGGCATTGCCGTGAGAAGCCATGTATAGTGGTTACATCACCAGAAATACATATCGAAACTTTTATAATAGTATTAGGGTGCCGGGTTAGATTGTCACCCTCCCCGTTTCTTCCCGTGGTTGTCGTAAAATGCGACTAAGAGAAAAATACCGGAAGGAGGGAAGCGGTACCTTCCGTAGAACTGACAACTTCTAATGCCATCCCCAAGATGTATGCTAAGCGTGGGGATTATCCAAAACACAAAAAAACAATAGCTTTCATTAATATGGTAAATTAGTATTAATTTACATTAAAAATTAAAAGTACTATTACTATTTTTGATAAAATTAAAAGTTATTGTATTTTTCTGGATCAGTTGTAATGGATCTAATTTCAGAAACTTTTCAACGCTAGCGGATAAAACCACTTTACAACGCTGCTTTCGAATGATAAACAAGGCCTTTCAGAGCTTTTCCTTTCGTTGTATTTTGTATACATAAAATGAGACGTTAAAGTTACAAGAGAAACAAGAGCTAAATAAAAAAAAAAAGAGAAAAAATAACATGTCATCAATTAAATCGAATAATCAAGGTGTGTGTGGGACGTCGGTAATATACAGCGCTCAGTGCTGCCAAAATTAGACAAATTTACGAGGTGCCGATGCACGCGAGGGAACATCATTGTTCGGATGGCGTCAGTTGCGACACGAGCTTGTCTTGTCGATTATTTAACAAGAGACAATGTGGAGTCGCACCGGCGAAGCTTCTCACGGCGGGCGAAGGTCGCGGATAACTCTTGTCTTACAACACGTTTTAAATAATTTGATTTCATAACTTTGGCGCCCCGAGGCGAGCTCCGAGCTCCCTAACGAGTACGCGAGCAGCGAGTTCACGCGCAGCCTTATTTTGGCTAATGTTATCTTGGAGCATCAGGGAGCACACGGCATAGACAGCTGGCATTCGAAAATACTCGAAGACTTAGAATCTATAAATAAATCACGACATTCGAAGTCACGTTTCGCCACCTGGATTCTTCCTTTCAACGAAGTGATTTCTTACATCTTAGAGAGCATCAAACGTTCCGTAGTGATTTTTTGCTATCCAAATAACTGCTATTACATAGTAATTGTGATTTTTAAAAGAGAAAGCTATGTTACTAAATTACAAATTTACGAGGAAAAGTAGTCATGTGCGGGATTCGAACCCGCGTCCATCCACCCCTATAGCCGGGCATGCTCTGACCGCTTTAACTAACATGACAATGACTCGTAACTCCAATTTTCCTCTCGTTCTTTATTTAACCATCGTTTTGCGATGGACCATCACAATCAGAGAGTTTTTTTCTCTGGTAAATTTGTAATTTTGTAATGTAATCCGCCGAGCGGGCGTTATTGCAAACATAACAATATTAAAAAGAGAAAGCTATGATTTCTCAGCAAGTTTAAAAAAACGTTGTAATTGTACAGTACCTATTTTTTATCCTTGACCACATAATTAAGTCATAGAGCACATCATCACTTACTATCAGGTGAGATTGAGGTCAAGACTAGTGTATCAGCTGTAAAAAAAGCCACTCAATTAGGTACGCACGCTCAGCACGGCTCAAAGAAAGTAGTTTAGTAGTTCATTATTAGCTCAGGATCGGACGAGGTAATTTTTTACACAAAACTATGTTTTATTCCAAAAATATTAGAGTAAATCATTCAAAGTGTATTTAAATGACCCTTGATCGTATACTATTCAACATCACATTAACCGGAACGTTCACTGTTGAACAAGGTTCAGGTTTCATTGGAGTCTCAAAACCAAATGACTTCAACAATCAAATGTGTGAAATAATTTGTTGAAGTACATTTTTTATAAAAAAACAAAGTTCACCCTTTTTAGTGACCCTTGCTTATGGGATCGATTGTCATTTATTGTCACTATATCATCAAGATAGTAAAATGCTTTTCAGTTGATAGAGTGTAACTCAAAAATGGCTTGACCGGTTTTGATGAAATTTAAATGGGACCACACAACAAGCATCAAAATCGGTTCAACAAGTCAAAAGTTCAGAGGTAAAAAAAATATAAAAAACAGTTGATTACCAATTGTGTACGTCCTCTTTTTTTTTGAAGTCGGTAAAAAAAGCTCAAGCTGTTTTTCTTGCACTTAGAAATTAATTTTATTGAAAAATAGTGTGTTTCGCTTGGCAGCAAAGATGTTTTTCGTCTCGTGCCTTGCATAACAAATAAATATTGAACTACGGGCGAGATACTAACTAGCTATCACACGTCCCACAGCTAAAAAAGAATAGAAGTAGCTTTAGTTCTAATTTTATAAGCTAATTCTGTTAGAAGGCTTTACCTTATTCAATTACAGAGTACAAACAATATAACTACTCATATTATATGCTATAACACACTAATATAAACAATAAAACAATGTACAATACAATTAAAGAATAAGTTTTAGGATTTCACATAATTATTCTGATGTGGTTAGCCCTAATCTAACCAATTAGCGGCGTTATGTGAATTTTCTAAAAGAAGAAAACGAGAAATAGAAAATAAATTATCAGTATATCTTTGGAATATTTTACTTTATCTCCTAGCCAAGATCTTCAGTTTTTTTAGCACAAGATCTGGCTATAACAGATGCACTTCGTCACAAGTGACGAACTGCACTGCGACCGTCTCCCTGAGACGTGCAATTGTTAAGTCTCATGTGCCTATAATTTTACTGTCACTGCTGCCGGAACACACTTTTAGTGCGTGGCGACAGATTTTACTTTTGAGTTGTAGCTATAGCCAGGTGAGCTTTCGCAAAATGCCCTTCCACCATGCAAAACAGTGCCTACCTATGAGGTACTGACCGATTCTTATGGGTAGGTAGTCAAGTTGGGGGCGAGCGGGAGGAGCTTTTAAAAATACAATTATTTTATTTAAGACGTTTAATGTCTTCAAAAGTTATAATAAGACTGCCTTAATTCTAAATTAAATCTAGTGTCTGGACATCAGACAACCGTGGGAGCGCATGGGCTTATCAGCTAAGTCTGCCGAGTCAGCTTATCAGTTGTTAGAAAATAGAACGCTGACACGTGTGATTCGTTGAGTCTACAGACTTAACTAGGTACCTAGTGTTGGTATCTTGGGTAGGTATATATCAAACACTGAAGAATGTTTGCACAAGTCCGGAAGACCTATCACGAAGTATTTCTTTTGCAAACATCATAAAACCAACAGATTCCACATTTGATGCAGTTAAGTATTTATCTAGCCCATCGCGCCGTAATTGTGGGAAAGCTCGAAGAATAGAGGCCCGGAACGAAAGCGAGATCACTGTCTCCTCTCCGCCTTCAGGCCACAATCAGATGTTCGTATTAGGTACCTTGCTTTACAATCGCTTGTTTACATTTAAATTGGATTCGGTTTTGGTCTCGTCATTTCATTTATCGAGTTGCGAAATTATTGATATGGTTAGGTTATCTCATCCTTATTAACGTATTGCGGTTATATATTGTTTGTAAGTTGATTGGATCACAAGGATGGAGGTTGCGATTATGATTCACGTTATAAACTAATTTGATCAAACCACCTACAAAGTATTCAAGAGGCACTTAAACTTAGGATAACAGGACAGTCACAGACATATTCCTACATTTTCACGCATTTTGTGTAGAGTTTGTAACACCACAAAACCAATCCATTCTAGTCATTAGAATTTCGGAGGAGATACTGCATAGTCAGTATATGCTTTGAATCTTGCACTTAAAACATAAAGGGTCTTATTCATAATCGCTCCATAATTTTATAGTAGGTTTATAAAACGTCATTAGTACTGCGCAAAAGAGTTTTCTTTTGCGCAGTACTTATGACGTTTTATAAACCTATCGTAAAGTTATGAAACGATTATGAATAAGGGGGTAAGAGTTTAAACGTAGAATATCGTCACTCCTGACTATAAGTTATTACCAACATAGTTTCATAGATCAGTACAAAACAATTTTGACCAGTACTTAGCTAGTTTTTACTCAAGAATTCAACTTTCAGCATTTCATTATTTACGCGTGGTAGTTATTAATTGAAGTAATATTGGCATAATAAGATTTTTTTTGAAGGCGGGAGAAATATGTATAAACTTTTATTTTTCGAGAACAATGGATTTTGGAAGACGAGCCATAACACATATTATGCTTTCATTATAAATACAGATATGGTATATATACATGCCCATGAGGTGCCGGGCTACAATGTCAACGCGGAAGCTGGGCAGCAGCGCCTTTTGAGTTACTGCTATCTTACACTGTGATCTCCAATACGCCTGCCAAGCGTAGGGATTATGGCAAACCTTTTTGTCAATTTTCGAAGCAGTGATGGCTCAGTGGCATTGGCTATGGACTGCAAAGCAGCAGGTCCACCGCATGGTGGAAGGGCATTTTGCGGTTGCCCGCCTGGCTAGCGACCACCCTCAAGTAGAAAATCTGTCGCCAAACACCTAACGGTGTGTTCCGGCAGCAGTCCTTGAGAGCCAGTGAAATTACAGGCAAAATGAGACTGAACAAGTATGTCTCAAGGTGATGGGCGCAGTGTAGTTCGTCACTTGTGATGAAATGCATCTGTTATAGGCAGAGGATACCGCTTAACATCAGGTGGGCCTCGTGCTTGTTCCGTCACAATAACATAAAAAAAAGAAAAAAAAAACCTCCCCTTAAAGGTCTGTGTTCCGCTGTGGACAACTCGGCTGAAACAGTAACAGTATTTATACTATGACATGATGATATTGTAGTAGAGCTCTAATCTGACTGTACCGAGCAAGTAGATATTTACTCAGGCACTGTGTGAGAATGATTCAGATACAATTTTGATAACCGGTTAATAACGAATCCTTTAGATAATGATCGTGGCTTCAGTTCCGTGATGAGGTCACGTCCACAATAAGGATGTGGCGCTTCTTTTCCTGAACATTGCGGATAGAACAAATACCACTCCAGTTTAATAATGTTTTGGAATTTTAATAGCGTTGTTGAATAAGCCTCCAATAGTGCTCATAATCATCCATTACCTACTGTTGTGTATGTTGATAACCACACATACATGACGGCTAATTGGATTTTATGAAAAGGTCAGGTTCGACAATGTACTAGAAGTGATGTTTTAAGGTTGAACTGGCCGGTCGCTACTCTATACAAACGCCGTAGGGTGATCACTCCCGTATTTGAGACTTTAGGTCCAGAATTAAGCATAATACAGATTGATCTCGTCATTATCTAGGCTTGTATAATGCCGAAATTTTAAAAAGATAATTAAGTTGAAAGTTATGAGCCTTGAAAATGTTATATGAAAATGTTTCAAAGCTCATAACACTCTCAAGTTAATTATCTTATTAAAATTTCGGTATCATACAAGCCTAGGTAATGACGAGATCAATCGGTATTATGCTTTGTTTTGGACCTAAACCCGCAAATAAGGCAGTGATCACCCTACGGCGTTTGTATGGAGAACGGCCCGGCCAGTTCACCCTTAAGTGAAATATACAAAAACCGGACAAGCGTGTGGGACTCGCGCACGAAGGGTTCCGTATTTTCTGTAACCTAATCTTGCAAGTTACAGACACTTTTCGCAGTGTCCGATTGAGCTGGCTATGTACGGCGAAAACCCCTTTTACTGTATGGGAGCCCCCTTAATTATTTATTTTACTTTAATTAATTATATTTACAGAGAACATAAAACTAAATATTCTGTGAATAGTTAAAGCTTCTACCTGTCACCGTTATTAGTATCGAGCATGAAACGGTAAAAAAATCAAGTTTGTTGTATGGGAGCCCCCCTTAAATATTTATTTTATTTTTAGTATTTGTTGTTATAGCGGCAATAGACATACATCATCTGTGAAAATTTCAGCTGTCTAGCTATCACCGTTCTTGAGATACAGCCTGGTGACAGACGGATGGACGGACGGATGCTCCAGCCCACTACCAGTTGGCAGCGTGCTTAGCGTGCCATCACAGAATTAACTCCTTGAATAAAAAAAAAAAAATAAGCCCCAAATTAGTGTATTACGATGAAAATAAAAGGAAAATATGGTAGTAGTAGAACTCTTTGAGAACGGGTTTATCCGGCGCTGTGGTTCCACTATACCTATTTCTATCGCGAAGCAGTAAGTTCGCAATAGGTTTGAAGGTTTTGTTTGTATCGGTGCTAGTGAAATTACACACTCATGAGCCTTAACAACGTATATCTCATGGTGATGAACGCACTCCAGTTCGTCACTTGTGACGAAATGCATCTGTTATAGGCAGAGGTTACCGCTTAACATCAGGCTGAGGCCCACCTGTTCAATGTGTTTGTGATGGGACAAGCAACGAAATCTCATCACATCAACCGTAACGTCCACCGTTGAACGAGGTCTTCGTCGAGGTCCGTTGGCTGGAGTAGCCATAATCAACACGCTTGGCAGGCGTCTTGGGGATCGCAGTAGAAGTTGTCAGTTCTTCAGAAAGCACTGCTTCTCACCTACTGCTATTTCCCTTATCTAGTCGCCTCTTACGACACCCACGGGAAGAAATGGAGTGGTGATATTCTAGCCCCGGTTACGAAATCTAAAACATGATATTATACGACAATTACAACAGTTTACCTCGTATTTATTTCATTTCTAAACCATCATATTAAATTAATCTCTACTATTATATTTTTTGTGCATTTATGACAGGTGCATTATGCTCTATTACGCACTAATGGTATAACGCTAATATCACTTGCATTATATAACCTGTAGTTAATTTATTGAAAATAAACACGTACGCAACATTACATAAACTAAAGTTCAAACTCGCCTAAGCTACATTGCAAAACTGGTAATGTGCTTTTTACTCAAGTGTAGCACATATTCATTTAAAACAATGCATGTTATGGGAAACTTCAAAGACAATCATAATTTAGCTGCAGTTAAGCATTATAAAAATGTGAATTGTAATTTTGCAACAATTCGCTGTCGTAGGATATTTAGAAATATTTCTGTTTTACTATTTCAGTATTTATATGTCAATCTTTTCTTTTTTTACTGATAGGCTAGCTTCTTAACAATATCTCTCCTGTTGGTAAATTATTATGATGAGAAAGACATATACTCATGCCTGATAGGTAAGCATTTGACCACTATTTCACCTGATAGTAAGTGATGATGTGGTCGAAGGTTTTGTGCAGGCTTACCTAGTATTACTGGCTCTCAAGGACAGCTGCCGGAGAACACCGTTATGTGCTTGGCGATATATTGCCTACTTTAGGGTGGTAGCTAGCCAGGCGGGCATTCACAAAATACCCTACCACCATGCTATAACGACTGCCATCCTTAGACGACAACCGGGACCGACGGCTTAATGTCCCCTCCGAAGCATGGAAGCGCTCAGTAGTAATGTTACTAGCGGTCACCCATCCAACTCATGACCGCGGCGGACGTTGCTGAACTTTGCTGATCGGTTCAGAACGGCTTAGCAAACTTCGCTACGAGCTCTTCAAAAAAGGCTGAACCCATAATAAACTGGCTCACAAGGAAAGCTGCCGGAACACACCGATAGATGCTTGGTGACAAATTAGCCAAGCTATCTTATATAACTCATAGCCATACACAGTCATACTCGTACCCATGACCAACAACCACGTTATTAATTTATCTGTTAACTTCATATTATATATACAATAGTTTCTTGGTCAAAAGTTGCAAGCTTAGACAACGATTAGATTTTTCTTGGTAACCCACAAATTCCGTCTACTTTCCTCTGATTTCGAAACACCATGCAAACACATATCCGAAATCTTCGACAGTTTCATCACTAATGAAAAATAACAATAGATCATCAAAGATTCCTCAAGATGTTGCATCAATGGATATGGTTCGGTCGGCAAACAGTAGTTTATACTGTCTGCGTCGGTCCTAAATCACATAGCGTGAAGACCGCGAACACCAGTGGTTCATGGTCACACAGCACTGTATGTAATGCGCCATATTATATGTATTTATGTATCTACTACATTTGTATGTAGGTATTCATTGATTCATTGATCACTTCGTCACAAAGTGTTAGTAACACTTTGTGACGCAGTGATCCTCTTTCATAACATTGGGACCTCATTTCACTGTCCACATTCATGGATTCATACGTACCTTATTCTAATTTAAAATAATGACCGCATCTCGCTCTAGCGTTTTTGACGCTTGACACCTACTTTTCACCCTGAGTTCTCTTAGGAAAAGGAAGTCATCCTTTCTTACTTACCTACCTAATCATTTTATATACATTTCAAATATTATAGTTCAATTAAAATATGCATTATACCGACCTAGTTCTTACATACTGATTTAACATACAATAGTTTTATTCTAAAATAATAAGAATAATTTGTTTTTGAATAAGTTGCTTATTTGCATGGAACTATATTGGTAAATAATATTAATAAAGCTTCTTAACATTTAAACAATAAATTTAGTAAACAAGGTTTTCCTATGACCTGTATAAATTAGTACTTTATAGGCATACATGACCATTTAATACACTAAAGAATAATCACTTGGTTACACTATATGTTTCAGATTGTACATGCTGCCTCTTTACCCTGTAGAGTCTAAAATCTACCCCGCAGGCCAAAAGTCCAATGACAAGAAAATTATCATGTAAATTTAAGTGAGACCTTCGGGATGCTTGAGCATATTACTGCTTCATTGGCCGGGATTAGTTATTTGTTTACATTTATTAAATTCCTTATTCAATTCTTAACATCCGAGACACCGAGTAGTTCCTGAGCTGATTCTATCCATCCTGTCCTGTTGGTTTCGCAATTATAGGTATAGCGCGCTGGATTTTTTATGACTGACAATACATTTATGTCGCGTCCAACGTCGATAGGCTCAGGGATACATAATGTTTTTTTTTATCATAGGACGTCTCATAGATTTCCACACTATTGTTTTATCTGTAACATGTTTGTAAAATAAGATTAGTCGTAGATTACATATTAGTTAGTGGGTGGTTTCGGTAGCTAATACATGATTTATTACAGGAAACTGCAAGGTGAGTCAACTAGTAATCAAATAACTCGGTTAGAGCTATAATCTGGGTTAACTAACTTATGCTTGAAGCTTACGAAAGTATACATAATATACGTTGAGATAATTTCATAGTTTTTATGGTTAGAAAGTGACACATATCACTACTGCGTTAAATAATTACCTATGTTAAAGAATAACAATCCATTAACTAATATAAAATATCTAATTTATGTACTTATTAGGATATTGATAACGCTTTTCTAGGTAAGTACTCGTATTAAGCGCATAAAGGGAACACAGAAGTTACATAAAATAATTGCATGGCGCTTTTCACCTACTTAGAAATGAATTATTTACACAATGTTTTATGCCATAGATGTACCTACCCTATAAGACAAAACTTCGTAAATCGACCAAACGTAGTAATTGAATAACTAGCAACTCTCTCACTTTTTTATTTTTATTTTTCTACAGTTTAATATTTTACGTATGTTAATACTGTATAATATATGAATAATATTAATTATTAAGTCCGTTTCTATGTTTGCAATACAAATGTATAAATTAAGGAAGCTTGTAATTTCTCTGCTAAGTGAATGTACCTATATTCTTAAGAGAAATAAAAATCTTAAACCAAACCATAAAAAATATAAGCGTCATGTTTATAATATTTTTGTTTTGCAATAACGCTTGCTCCGCGGATTTCATTACAAAATTACAACGAGAGAAAAAAAACTGACGCACATGACTATAATTTTACCTTTCATTGTAATATTGTAATATTATAAGCGTTTTACTTATTTGAATATTTTTTTATAATTGATATATATTAGAGCGACAGTTATTAAGAAAATATTTTACTAAGTTAGAAACCCCGAGGTGGTTGCGACACGCCATGTGTCCTGGCGTGTCGCGATGTGGGTCTCCCCTGGGGATGGGAAAGCCGCGGCGCGGCTCTCGGTCGTATGCAAAAAATTTTTACCAAAAAAATAGAACCGACTTCAACACTCAAATGTGTGAAATAACTTGTCGAAGTCGGTACCATGACGGTTCAAAAGTACCTATCATCACAATATTGTGCGCATGGTACCGACTTCGACAAGTTATTTCACACATTTGAGTGTTGAAGTCGGTTCTATTTTTTTGGTAAAAAATTTTATTTCGCCCTTTTTAGTGAACCTTGCTACTTATGGGCTTATGTTTAACTTACCACCAGATATAGAAACATATAACAGACTAAAATTAACCCCCATTTAATGTAAACTTAGAACCAAAGTTTTAACATCTCGTTATCCAAGCAAAATTACTCTTAGTAAATCATTGTTAACCCAAAAGTAGTAAATGATCACTGTTTAATATTATTAAATAAGTAAAGCTGTCTCACTCTCTCGTCTCACATCAACCAACATGCTATATGTGTTCCTACAAAATAAATTAATAAAAATAGTAATTTAAGTGCTGTGTAACCCAAACTATGTTCAAAGGACAATACAAATATCAAGTCAGTTATTGAAGACTTTCATTTATAGCGAATACAACAGGATCCCTTAAATATTTAACAATCACCAAAAGGAGTAAATTATAATCGAAATTAAACTTGCTGTAATTCTTCTGGCGCATCGCCGGCCGCTGCCGCAGCACGCTCGCCATGCTCGCTCGGCTCGCGCGTTGTTGTGGTCACAAGTAACCTAACGCTCCTCCTCGCTTCGCTCGTCGTCGCACCTAAATATGGCTTTGAGATTTAGTGATCATTTACTACATATGGTGTTCGATTACAATTTTTGGTAAAAGAACTAAGGGTATCCAAGCATTTTATGGTGATCATTATATTTAGTCCCCTACTTATGGGATCAATTGTCATTTACTGTTAATGACATTTACGGTTTAAGAACGATAGGAAATATTTGGGTTATGACATCATGTCATGGTAGCTCAATTGGTTAGAACATACCCCGGCTCAAGAGGTGGATGGACGCGGGTTCGAATCCCGCACATGACTGAAATTTTTCCTATCGTATATTTGTGATTTTGTAATGTAATCCGCATAGCAGGCGTTATTGCAAACCTAACAATATTAAAATTATACGGTTGCGTCATCATTTTCAAGTATAAAACCAATTGCAAAATTTGTCTTGTTTGTAGTATAACGCAAGTGGTACTATAGTTGTCGCTCCATCCCAATACGATGGTTAAAGAACGATAGGAAAGATTTGAGTTATGACGTCATGTCATGTTAGCTCAATTGGTTAGACCATACCCCGGCTCAAAGGGTGGATGGACGCGGGTTCGAATCCCGCATATGACTTAAATTTTTCGTTTTATGTTTGTGATTTTGTAATGTAATCCGCATAGCAGGCGTTATTGCAAACCTAACAATATTAAAATAAGACTAGTTTTTTTTTTAAATTTGCAGCATAATACACGTTTTATCTTCCTATCCAAAAATTTTATTTCTATCTTATACCGTTGAGGAAATATTACTTTGTTACCACCAAATTTGAGCTTCGATGAGAATTCATCATGATAGGAAAATACTTTTCAGTTATTGGGGTGTAACTCAAAAATGGCTCGACCGATTTTGATGAAATTTATATGGGACTACACGGCAAACATCAGCTTTCCAATAAAATAGAGTTATTAAAATCGGTTCACCCAGTCAAAAGTTCTAAGGTAACATACATTCACTATAATATAAGGACAGGAAAACAGTTTTTCAGTTTTTGGAGTGTAACTCAAAAACGGCTTAATCGATTTTGATGAAATTTAAATGGGACCACACGGCAAGCATCAGCTATCAAATAAAAGAAAAATGATTAAAATCAGTTCACCCAGTCAGAAGATATGAGGTAACAAACATAAAAAAAAAAAAAAAAAAATACAGACGAATTGAGTACCTCCTCCTTTTTTGAAGTCGGTAGAAAAGCGTTCCAGTGTTCCCACCAAAATAAAGCGGAGGAGTAGGTACACCGTATGGTGTTTAGTCAGTGGGGTCACTTCCTGCTGTGGGTATAATTGGTGTCGAGTCCGACATATCCCAGCCACCTCTGCTGTGAGTGGGCGGAAATGCGTAAAAGCATTTTTTACACGAACAAAAAATCTATTGGTAACTTTATTAAATTTAAAACTATTTTATTTCATTACACCATTGCAGATATGATTTTAGGAAACGTACCGTGATACTCACGTCATTTTCTGCTTTGCACTGCCTACTTTGACGTCTTCAGAAGAGCATTTTCCCTTCTCAAAGACTCAAAAGGACAGAATAAACCCTTATGGGTCACGTTTTGTCCATATGTCAAAACCAGTTCTCGGTGACAGATTAAAGGTATAAAATTATTAAAAAAATTTAATCTTGTCTTTTTTCCTTGTTTATGAAGCTGATAAATAAAGTACAAGATTACGGTCATTTATCATATATTTTATACACTTTGTAATAAATTAAGGCTGTGTGGGCACATTGGCCTGCCCCTTCGGGTGCTAAATCTGTGCGTGGCGTGACGATATGTTGGTTGTTTGTATTATTATATGTTCTATGTTGTTATGTTTTATTTTGATGCATGCCAACTTACTCATCATAACCTATCTATAGGGTAGGTAGTTATCTACTTACTTTTCGTTGACCTAGACTTGAGTCAATTGGCCGGAAGCAATTTATCACAGACTAAAATATAATTGACAACTTTTCTTACTTAATTAAAAACTTTTTTAATTAAGTAAGAAAAGTTTTCATTTTAATTTCAATAAATTGCTTCTGGCCTATTAACTCAAGTTTTAATTCCTACTTATGTAAATATACCTACGTATAAGTTAGTTATTGCACAAGCCAATAAGTTGGCACTATTCCTACCTCAGTTTGTTATGCTTGTACAAGTTCCACAAGAACAATGTAATTCCGATGCAGCACGCGACTTCTCGTTTTCTTCATCCAACGATTGTTTCGCAACGACTCCGTTTTGGCGCACAATCTGGTGAAAACTTGAATGACCTTAGACCTGTTTACATACTTGTTTATTTCGAATTCTTTAGGTAAAGACTTTAAGTAAGGACGAGGCCAGTAAATCGTGTGCAGTACTTATGTTTTGTACGCGACAGTCAACTGTTTAATTCATAGGTAGATATGTACCTGGTGCTTAGCGATCTGTGATTTAATTATGTTACTGGTTTCCACGGATAAGAGCACCTGGAAGTTAGAACACATCGTTGGGAACTCAGCGTTAGCATTGATTAGCGTTATCTACAGACCCACCAACTTATCTGTTCAGGTGGCAGAAAAAAGAAGTACAACATTCCTTCAAATTGTGACAGTTTGTAGTTGATTTCCATGACCAGTAGTGCCCTCGAAAACTGCACAATTAAGTTGGTGGTACTATAGTTGCGGTTTGGCGTAGTAGCTAAGCAGGTATAACTATATCATTGCTGTTGCTGTCGTCCGCTGGTGAGAATCGATTATGACTCGATCTGCCATCTATACCCAATACTGCATGGGCAGGGAAAGAGTCGTAGGAACATTATAATGGAAGCGATTGGTACGGCAGAGAGTTGAAAATCTTAGGTCATAGGTACATACTTGTTCACTTCGTCTTTAAATGTTCGTAATTTGTTTTATGGGATATGGTGCGCTGAGAAACCGTTGGTACATTATTCAACACCTGAGTAATTACATGGTAATTTATTTCTCCATAGGTTGTAGGTCTCTGTAACAAGTCTGCCTTGGTAGGTACCACCGCAGTGTCATATTTTCAGTCTTGAAGCAAAAGAGTGCAAATAGTATTGTTTTTAAGCGTGAACCGCACTTTAATATGTGAAATTACCTTGCGACAAGACATATAGAAGAACTAAGGTCTCGGAGTGACGAGCACAATGCAGGGTTAAGCAGAAAGAGAACTGCTGTGACACTGCAACTGTACTGGACATGAGATTTGTCTGCCTAGCGACCTGTTGATCTCGTAATTTTATCCTAAAAAAATATATGTAAGATGTAGTAGGTACTTACTGCTTTTATATTACATCTTGCTTAATATTTTATAAACATAAATATACTTTAGTATATTCATATCCTATTATGTGGTACTTTTCTATGTAAATAAACGCCCGTGGGGTGCCGGGCTAGGATTTCACCCCCCATGTCTACCAGTGGGTGTCGTAAAAGGCGACTAAGGGTAACACGCCAGAAGGTGGCCAGCAGTACTTTCTGAGGATCTTATATCTCACACTGCGATCCCCAAGCCGCCTGCCAAGCGTGCGGATTATGGCAAACCCCCATAATGGGGGAGACTGTGTTCAGCAGTGCACTATCCGGCTGTTACAGTATGTAAATAATTAAGATTTGATATATTATTGATTATAAATAATAATTAAGAACATGTTTCTTAATTACAATTACATGATTGATTCATTCATTCACATGACTGATTTAACAATGTTTAGTTAGCAATTATCACGAATGTATAATTAGTTGGCGCAGGAAGTGGGTATAAATGAACGGAAGGAAGAACATACGAAATTCAACCGCGGAAAGAGCAAACGTAAGGTATCTCGAGCGGAAAATTATGTAATTGTGTTATGTTACCTACAGTTGGATACATACATTACTGTATAATGATCTATCGTCTCATGTATGTAACGTAATAAGTTGCTTACTATGAAAATTATCTCAGCTATAACACAGACGAAGTGATCTTCGAAAAATATCAGACTGGCAATTTATAATAAATTATAAATTGCCAGTCTGATATTTAAATAGTTTCCTATTAAGGAAATATACTGATCAGATTGAGGTTTTATTGCGCGACGTACCCCGCTTGAAATGTGATGACAATATGCGCGAAGCGATATCACCGACAATTTGCATATTACCGTGAAGGTTTTAGCTACAAGTGATAATTATTAGGTACTTATAGAAGTAGAATATACTTATAGTCTAGTAGAATCTTTCAGTTTCGGAATTGAACATTTCCCTGTCTTTGAAAAACGTATTAAGTATGCAGCTGATTCTACTATTCGCAGCAAGTGATAGCCCCTGCAACTGTGGTAGATTTTTACGACTTTAGTCACCAGCCGCATGCGCTATATGTCACTCACTTCTGAATTTCCATTTAGACAATTTTCACCGAGGGGCTCTAAACACCCGTGTAAACACTACACAATTGACACCTATATAACTAACGTATTGGCACTTTTGGCAATCACAGATAAACACTGCTTTAAACTTTTTTTTTAATAGGTTCCTATCTAATTCTGTTCTACTTCTATTTCTATATCTTCTTATCTCTAAATACTCTAAATTATATAAATGTTGTCTTGGGAAATGCGAATCACTAACAAAATTAGCTAACTATGCCAATAAAAACAATAACCATAACACATTTAAAGCGATGTTAACACTCTTTACGCCACCGAACTAAATTATAACCAATACACTACATACAACACTAAATAATACGTTTGAAGTAGACCGAAACGCGATGGGTTTGTTACTTCCTATGTCATTACTGGCACGGGCATGATGCCGAATGCCGATTAGCGCTGTTAAGCAAGTGGTTACGTTAATGCGTAATTCGGCATCTTTATTGTGAGTTCGTAAAAATCTCACTCGTTATCTCATTAGCCAAAGAGTGTTCGCTTTATTGGCCCCTTTGTTTAAGGGACATAATTTTTTTACTGGCTTTTGTTTTAAATTTTATAATTAGGTATAGTATTTTATAGATAGGTAAGGTAAGCTCCTAATTGCTTCAATGATTTATTGTTATGGTAAAAGTATTTATTTTATAATTAGCGTATAAAATCAGTATTTTAATAATTGGAACTACAATATACTCTGCATTACACGGTTTATACAAGTACAAGTATTATATTTCAGGTGAAATAAAAACATCCTTGTTAAAATAATGTTAATCAGTCGTATAATATGCAAAATATCGATAGAAAAATGACTACCTCGTTTCATTATCTACCATCCTTTTACTTGAGTTTTTTGACAATTTACGTAATTCGAAATTACGTTACTGCACGAATCTGGTTATACCTATTACCACAATAGTTAGTTTTTCTTTACCTTTCTTGACCGAGCGATCGCTAAGGATGAGCGAAGCTTCTCTCTACTTTTGAAGAAAAGACAATCATAAAATTATTTAGTTAATAGTTTGCATTGACATAATAATATGAGCAATTTGACTAGTGGCTTTGTGAGCTGAATACCTCGCAATGAAACATGTTCATTTTGGTCACGTTGTCGGCTCACATTTGTACACCGTTTTGAAAAATAGCTAAAAAATGAATCGATCTAAATTAATTCTCGAACGTGCTCATAAAATTTCAAGAAGATCGGTTGTGAAATGCAACCTGTAGAGAAGAACATCCGGAAATCCGCAAGACAGACATACTTTCGCATTAGTGCCCAAGCTGAAACAGAGACGCATCGCTCGCGCGTCGAGTTTAGCAATTTGATTTTTTTAATTTATAGCTTGAGCTATAAAGCTACGGCTTGCCTTTGACAACTATCTCAGCAGACGGTAAGGGATGATGCATCAAAGATATTGTTCAGGCAAAACTCATGTTACTGGCGTGGAAGGAGAGCGGCCATACCGTTAGGTGCTTAGCGACTGATATTCTGCTTGAGGGAGCCGGGCAGGTCAAAAAGGCAAAAGCCCCACCATGGTGGAACCCAAGAACTCCCTCGAGACTTTCTATGGTTGGCGCACACTGTTTCACACGCACCTATTCTCTTCTTCTTTGTGTGCCCTGTCCTCATCGGACGTCGGCGACCAATTCTCTATCCAGGTATCCTTATACGTATCTCCTTCTGTGGATCCCATTTTTTATTAAGAGAGCTTCCTAAATACTTATACTGTTTAACTCTTTCAAGAGGGTTGTCGTTGATAGACAGCGTGCACGATTCTACCATGTTCTTGCTCATTATCATGTACTTGGTTTTCGATATGTTCATTCTTAGGCCATAGTCTATTCACGCCTCCTTCACCGTCACCTATTCTCTGGATGGTGCTAAATGAGCGAAAATTTCAAGTGGTATAGGCTTGTAGTGGCCGTTTCCATGGGTAGTGGAAACTAGGCAAATAATGGACCTTTGCAAACTGGGACCAGGATACACTGGGGTTTTCAACGCTAAGCTAAAGAGAGAAACCTTATTAGGATATGGTTTCTCCAGCACCCATTAATATATGACTCATATCAATTCCTCTGATCACATCGACGTTTGGTATCATCTCTGACAAACTATCCGCCCATGTTTGCTTAGTTTATTGTATGGGCGGGACAAGCCACGATTCGTTTTAAATACAATTTGAATTCATGGGAGACGAACCTGATCATACACTTATACAATCGACTGCATAAGTTGAAGGTTATTTATGAGTTCCGGGTCGATTCGAACAACAATACATATACGAGTATAGAAGCACATAACTATTGTATGGACTATTATAGTTATTTACAGTTTTTTTTATCTATATATTATGTATTTTAAATATTTTTATATATGCAATTACGCATGCTCCGCGTATTATATTACAAAATTACAAAGGGAGGAACAATCCCGCACTAGATTTTTTTTCCTCTTGTTGTAACTTTGTAATATTATGTATTGTTTACTAAGTTATAAAGTAATATTCAGTTAATGTACCTTTAGATGTTAGTGGGAGTTCCCTTAAAGGAAGAGTCTTCAGAGCATTTTTCATACAAACGTAGTTTTGTCATCTACAATAATATTAGAAAGTGGAAAAAAGATTTGTATTTTTGTATGTAAGGAATAAACTTAAAAACTACTGGACCGATAATCCTACATTATTACTGATAGGATATTATACTAACATAGGTTATAGAGAATTTACAAAAAATATTAAGTATTTATTTTTATTTTTGTTAAATACCCGTGCGAAGCCTAATTATAAGTGTTAAAACTAGGTGAAGTTATCAGTAAAATTATGTAAATTTAAAAAAATATATATGAATCGTTTTGTATGGGAATATTTATATATACATTTATAATAACACGACAAACTGCCAAACCAGAAGCAATAAGGATTGATTATGCTCAAGTACATGCATGCAAAATTTTAACAAGTTTGAACACTTGCTATTTACAATATGTCGAAACTACGTTTGTAAGAAAAAACCTACGAAGACAAATAACTAACAATAAACTATATATTGTAAGGACTTGAGCAAAGATATTATTAGAATAGAAAAATGACATATATCTATAAATAAACATGTATAGTGCTATCGTTTATATTAAAGTGTAATTTTACAAACACAAATCTTAACATGGTTGAAGATGTTAAAGATTTTTTTTCTTTATAATATTTATTACTGCTTGCTATTGCAACATAAGCTAAAATCAAATTTTAAAATTTTTATAGCACAGTTTTATTTACCCCAAGCTGGAATCGAATTATTGTCCCCAGTGTTTACGCACTACGTGGTAAGTAAGTACACTAAAGTGGTAAGCACAGACTTTAAAAAATCACTTTAGTCGCATTCCCAGCATACAAAACCATATTAATTTAAGTCGGTACTTGTGCACGCGGATTTCCTTAACCTAGTAAAGTTTTGTTCCCTGGTTGCGTACATGTTCACGTACATAGACAAAGCGCATTGTAAATGCATTCAAACAATGGCCAGATAATTAAATCACGTAAACATATATTTTTGTTGTAATAAGTTGACTTCACAATGACGCCCAAGCTTAATATTACGCGTGATTAGGTGATTACAACACAATTAGCAATCAATAGATAGTATTGAATACTCCTACATTACGTCTCCGTTAATTTTAAGCATTGTTCAGAAACACGAAAAGTATACAGATATAAATAGGCACTTTATTTAATGCATATGATGAAGCGCTCGTAGCGAAGTTTACTTAGCTGTTCTCAACCGATCAGCAAAGTTAAGCAACGTCGCGCGCGGTCATGAGTTGGATGGGTGACCGCTAGTGATATTACTATTGAGCGTTTCCGTGCTTCGGAGGGCACGTTAAGCCGTCGGTCACGGTTGTTGTCTTAGGATGGCAGTCGTTATAGCATGGTGGTAGAGCATTTTGCGAATGCCCGCCTGGCTAGCTACCACCCTCAAGTAGAAAATCTGTCGCCAAGCACCTAACGGTGTGTTCTGGCAGCTGTCCTTGAGAGCCAGTACTTCTAGGTTAGCCTGAACAACATCTTCGACCACATCATCACTTACCATCAGGTGAGATAGTGGTCAAAGTTAACCTATCAGGCATAAAAAAATATATATACATCAGGTAGATTGCTTGTAATAAAGTATTTGATTGTAATAAAAGCACCATTTGAATAATATACAAAACACTTATCTAGTTTGACAAAATCTTAAAAAAGAATAGTAAATTCTACCCGGGCATTACTCAAGGGTGATTTTTGTTTTCGATAATTATATTCTACTCTAAGCCAAGCTACTCGTATGTTGCGGACCTCCAGGGCCTCAGGGAACACTGTTTCTTCAGGAATATATCGGGATCATGGGTCAAATGGGATGGTCATGGGATCAAAGTATTAGCCCGTATGATTGTTTTTATCACACTTGCACGTATACAGTATCTAAACATATAGGTTTACTTGGCCGTAATGCCCCATATAAAACCCTCGAGCTTTCTTTTTGTCATGAAACCCAAGATCAGTAAGTTCTTTTTTAATTTATAGCATAACACACGTGTCATGAAAGTTCAAGCACGGAGTTTACACGCAATTGAAAAAAATACTTTAAGTTTTATATAAACAGGAATTTCATTGCAATCTCGCTACCTATTACTTAAGTACTCAACTAATGTTCTTTAATAGTTTTTTTGTATTAAAACGTCAAACTTATTTTATATTTTTTTACACTCTGTCATGGCTGTATTGAATGAACGAAACATTTTGTATAATTTGTGGTGTGAGCAAAGAGCCTGCCATCCGCTTAAAAAAAGTTCACGTATTTCGTAATATTAGCTATGCTGACTTGTGTATTAAATATATAATTATGAACATTTTGTATTTGAAGACAAGTAAAATATTTATTTACTAGCATATGACATGAATGAAAAACATTGTACGTTTCACTGGTGGTATGGGATTTATGAACCTCGACTCCGAAAACCCTCAGTCTTCTTCGACTTCGTGCTTCTATTAGGACCTCGATCGTAATTAAGGACTTGCCGTCCTTAATACTCAATGTATTATTGATATTAATACTGAAAATATATCTTTTAGATCATAGGTGACAGTGTGACGACGTTCACGGTCGGTAACACTAGAACTGCTTCTCCATTTATCATTCGAAATTGTTCAACAGTAACCTTCAACAAGTTGTAAACATTAACGCATGATTAATTAGTACAGAGAGTAAGCATAATATTTGTAAGTATGAAGTATCGAATAGCAGATCCAAATAAAGCAATATCTTTCGGACAATAGCAACGAGTGGTACAAAGCAAGGACCTTGTACACATGATCTTCTCCAAATCACTTCGACGGATATTACGATTAAAATCGAGCGAGATTAATGATCGCCGGTAATTACTCTCTGAAACATAAGCCCAGGCGTGAGAAACGACCCGATTGCATTACTACGTGATAAACTTTTTATAGTTCGTAATAACATGCAATTGTATCGGCGATAATGTCTTCATTACACGTTTAGAAACATCCAGATACGTACGTGATCGAGATTTGCATATCGTTTCGATAACACCAATTTTTGCAAGACCGCAATAGTACTAGGTAGCATTGCTATCTTGCAAAAAATCTGTGTTGAAACACCTCGTTAATAATTGCTACCTGTCGGCGACCTATGTCCAAATTATTTATTACAATGTATTCTAAACAATAAGAGTTTGCACATAAACGCGGTGTTTGATTCGCCGGATCGGAATGTGAGCATCCTCCGAGTTTAAAGGTCACCACGAGGTCGCGGCGAATGCAATAGAGATACTGGAAGGTAGATACAGTTCACATGTACTATAGCATCATTGCAATTAGGTAGAAGGTAAACTGCCGAACATTATCGTTCTCCCGCGTGAATCGTTACGCATAATGGACTTTTAAACGGACATTTTAAAATCGTTCAAATCATTTTTATTAATTCTGACCTTTGCCTTAACTTAATTTGGAGATGCAGATCCCTAATGTGTGGGAAACAAACATGCTAAAATCAATAACAATGCCTTCAATTCTTAAAATATATTTGAAGTTATAAAATTAAAAATTTACGATAGATAAAAATATAGTGCGGGATTCGAAACCGCGTCCATCCACAGCTTTAACCGGGGTATGCTATAACCAATTGAGCTAACATGACACAATGACTCATAACTATAATTTTTGCTCTCGTTCTTCAACCACCGTATCGGGATGGAGCTACACCTATAGTTCAACTTGCGTTGTACTACAAACAAGACCAATCTTGCAATTGGTTTTAAACTTGTAAATAATGACGCAACCTTATAATTTTAATATGGACGGACGCGGGTTTGAATCCCTCACATGACTATAAGTTTTCTCTCGTTAATTTGTAATTTTCTAATGTAATTCGCCAAGCAGGCGTTATTGCAAACATAACAATATTAAAATATATTTAAAGTGTTTAAAGTCAGAAAGTATTTAAGTAAGGTCAACTGAACATTAAGTGACATCAAACTTATGGCCCAAAGCATCAACGTCGTCAAGGGCGCTCCAACTTTTCAATTCTTATGGAGTATCTTGATCTGATGATCAGGCGGGTCCCTTTGTCTATTCCCATTTGGTTATCATCACGTAACCTCGGTCAAGTGGTGGTATGGTTGTAATTGGATGCCACGGCGTACTGTTAGATGACCCCTCGTGATGCAATCTAACCACGGTTACCATGGCGAGTTAAGTACCGTGCCGTAACTTTGTAAAATTACCTATGTCTTACTACCGCATGAATTAAATAAAATGTTAATTCCAAATTCTTAATATAGACACTAATTTCATATGAGGTATATAACCTACATTGGAAGGACATTGCATGAGCAAGAAATTGAGGACATTGTACTGATGATTATTACTACGTATGTACGATGGACTCGTCCACCGAATTCACATATTATAATTTGCTGTTGACCTTTGTATTTATAACATAAAATCTATATAATTTAAGCAGAATCATAGCGCTTTCTGAGGAACTGATATCTCTCACAGCGGTCCCTAAGACGCCTGCCAAGCGTGGGGATGATGGCAAACCGACCCCTAATAGGGGAGGCTGTGGTCAGCAGTGGACTATCCAGCTGATACAGTGCTTAACGTAAATCAGATTTGTACTAAACCGATTTTTAATTTTCAAGGTTTAATTAGTGTTTATCTGATAATAACGTAATATTTTATTAACGCTTGTATCTAGTATCACCGTTTTTACATGAAAACGAAAACAAAAACATTTAAAACTTTTTTTAAATATTCCAATAACGGCCTCCCTAACTTCACGGAAAAAGATTCATTCCATCAGGCCTTTTACCATCATCAAGCATTGGACTATTCGTAGTTTTACTGTCAAGATAAAAAAAAAATCTGACACACAATTTTTTTTTATGCCTGATAGGTTAGCCTTTCACCACTATCTCACCTGATGGTATGTGATGATGTGGTCGAAGATGTTGTTCAGACTAACCTAGAATTACTGGCTCTTAAGGACAGCTGCCGGAACACACCGTTAGGTGTTTGGCGACAGATTTTCAACTTGAGGGTGGTAGCTAGCCAGGCGGGCATTCGCAAATTACCCTTCCACCATGCTATAACGACTGCCATCCTAAGATAACAACCGGGACCGACGACTTAACGTGCCCTCCGAAGCACGGAAGCGCTCAGTAGTAATGTCACTAGCGGTCACCCATCCAACTCATGACCGGGTGCGACGATGCTTAACTTTGCTGATCGGTTAAGAACAGCTAAGTAAATTTCGTTACGAGCGCTTCAAAAACACATAGTTCAATTCACTATTTAGTAATCTCAAGAGAATCAATAAAGTAATGTGCTGTAATATGCAACTTATGCCGTCATCTGAGCACACATAAAAAGGAAGAAGTCCCTCGATTACGACAAGCAACAGTTTTGAAACGTGCGTAGAATGCTGATGCGGCTGGGCAATTAATGCGCCTGAGATGACCCGAGTACACAGATCGTAATCGAAATAACCTGTATTTCTATTATACATATAACTTGGTGGTACTCAGTGAGTATGCACACGTGACTGTGGGTAAGTAAGAAGTGTACAAGCATTTCTAGTCTTCATTGCACAGACTTGTAATTGGATTGGAAATAAGACTTAGATGTTTAATGGTTGGGACATGTTTTATTACCTAATGTCTTTCTTTTTTCAATTATAATTAATGTATTGGTTAGCTGTAAATTGACCGAAAGTATCTTTTAAGATTAGCATGTTTCTATGTAGCGCTTTCCATACAAACATAAATTCGTCATAAAAACCTTTTTTATATACCAAGTGTTTAGAATTGCTGAAATTTTGCATGCATTGAACCTAATATAATAGATGCTTCTACATAGTTTGCTAGTTTTTTTTGTATTATTTATTTCATCTCTATGAAAATATGAATTCCTATATAACGATTTACCCAGAGACTTGAAATACAAAAATCGTAGGATTTTTCCCACTAATTTATAACAAAATAACATAATTTTACTGAAATATTTCAAAAACACACAATAGAAACAGATAATAAGATAATAAGCTCAAGGATATGCCTGTAACATTTATCCTTGCAGTTTGAACACTTGATGTTTAAAATATATTTCAAATCCCCACGTTTGGCAGGCATCTTGAGGATTGCAGTGTTAGATGGCAGTTCTTCGGAGGGCGCTGCTGCCTACCTTCTGGTGTTTTTCCTTTTGTTGCCTTATACGTCTCCCACGGGTGAAATGGTGGTTACAATTCTTACCCGGTACCGTACGGTGAGGGGGTAGTAAAGGCATACCGCAAGTGAAACAAAAACCTTGCATATAACTTACGTAGGAAAATCGTCAAAAAGTCATTCTCAGTTATTTGTATAGTTCAGTGCAGCGTTGTTCCAGATACGGCAATTGCCGTATTATACGGCTTTCGGGCAGGTAAATAATCAAATATGTAGATATAGAGGTTCCCTTAAGCTGTAGTCACAAAATAAGCTAAAAAACAAAACGGCAGTTGGATACCTAACTTGTGTTTGTACCTAATGACACTCTTATTTAGTCACATAATTTATGAATATGGTATTGTAGGTAATGTGTGTATGGATTTTTTTTTCCAGATAGATAGAAAACTCGCTATTGTTACATCACTTTTATAAAATTTTACATATTATCATAGTGTTACAATATCACTAAAGTTGTTCTTTCCATTGAGGACACGACTCCCTATATGTATTTTGAGATTATGAACTCATATCCGCAATTATAGCTTCAGTTTACAGTAAATATTTACTGTTGAGTGAATTCGTAGCAGAAAAAAACTCAATTTTTGCCTATGAACCATTTATGGGAACTGTTAAAACCATGCTTTCTCTCTTGTAAGCATCTAGTAAAAAATCTTATAAATACGGCCCATTTTTTTACTATTCCCCTGAAATACGGCAATCTTTAGCTTGGGATACGGCAACCCTAAAATTTACTTGGAACAACACTTGTTCAGTGCATACATACGCACGCTACATAATTGTAAATTGATAACAATAAATTTACAATTATGTAATAAACTCAATAAATAAAAGTGTAAAATAAGTTATATTATTGAGATTAATATGCATGGTTATGTAGTATTCTAGGTGGTGGTACTCAACATTCAATGTCAAAATTTTATTGGACTATCTATTCTGAGGATTAATGTTTTATTTGTTTAATTGTAAATTAATGCAGTGTTTGTATCTCTGTGTTCCAAATAAAGAAGTAATGGTAGATACGGTGTTATTTGAGGTGCATCAGACTTGAAAAGTTAACGCAAGGTAGGCTATATACATGAACAGTGTGTATATATTATAGTTTTTAATAGGGTTAAATTGTAGTTTGCTTCTTGGTAAAACTTTTCGCTCGTCTGGCTAGCTACCACCGTTAATTAGAAAATCTGCCACTAAAAACCTAACGGTGTAATCCGGCAACTTTCCTTGTGTGGCACACTAAAATTACTTACTAGTCAGTTCCCATTTTGAGCTATGCCCGCTTCACCACCTTCGAACTCATCATCATTTACCATCAAGTGAGATTGTAGTCAAAGCTAACTTATCAGGAGTAAATAATGTAAACAAGCAGGGTTTCAGAACAGACATATATAAAAAAAAAAACTACATGTGCAGCAGGGCCATACGACTGTTTCAGCGACCTATGAAAGCATCCAAGGAACTTCAAGGTATGCCCTAACACAGTAATGCATTGGTACATTGTTAATCCAAGCGCATCGTAGATAATTATATATATTGAATTTAATTCATAAATGGAAGATATCGGCTCCGTGTGATACCTACGTGTTCTGATAGTACATATTGCAGGTTTCACGGTAACACTTTTGTACATTGTTTTAAGGGTTCTGTAACTATTTTTTTTACGCACTAGCTTCAGTCTATACCTTAAATAGACGGGAAATTAGTTGTGTTATAATACCTCCGCAGTCTCCGCACCTACTTTGTTCATCAGCATATATAATCCCAACCAAATTGCCTAAATTACACTGAACATATTTATATATATAAAAAAATGTAAAGAAACATTCTTTTAGTTGTAAATCACACAGATGACCTATGAAATACGTATGCCTCATGCAAGGTTTAAGAATATTATGTTACTTATGACAAACAATTATCAAAATTAATTACCTTTTTTAACACCTATCAGCGTCTTTTATGAGAAGTACGAGATAATTACCATGTAAGAGCCACCGACGCGAATATATCAACGAGATTACAAACAATAGGAAGGTTGTAATGATAGTATAGGATAGATAGAGGGACAGACGTTAATAATAAATATTTTTTTTATTTTTTTTTATTGCTGATGGCTTAGCCTTAGATCTCAATATCACCTAATGGCAAGCGATGATGTGGTCGGGGGTGTTAACAGGCTTAACCAAGGATTACTGGCTCCCAAGGACAGCTGCGAGAACAGACCGTTATGTGCTTGGCGACAGATTTTCTACTTAAGGTTGAACTGGCCAGTCACTTCTCCATACAAGCGTAGTAGGTTGATCACTCTTATTTGAGGTTTCAAGTCCAGACTTAAGCATAATACCGATTGATATCGTCATTATCTAGGCTTGTATGATGCGAAAATTTTAAAAAGATAATTATGTTGTAAGATATGAACCTCCAAAACTTTATATGAAAATGTTTCGAGGCTCATAATTCTCAAGTTAATTATTTTATTAAAATTTCGGCATCATACAAGCCTAGATAATGACGAGATCAATCGGTATTATGCTTTATTTTGGACCTAAATCCTCAAACAAGAGAGTGATCGCCCTACGACGTTTGTATGGAAAACGGGCCGGCCAGTTCACTCTTAAGGGTGGTCGCTAGCCAGGCGGGTATTCGCAAAATGCCCTTCCACCATGTGGTGAAGCTCAAACCCGCGGCGGGATTCGAACCATGGACCTGCTGCGCGGCAGTCTATAGCCAATGCCACTGAGCCATCACTGCTTCAAGACTAATGACTTGCCTAAGCAAAAAAGGTGGTAAATTCAGGGAAATCTATTCCTATTGTCGTAACAATGTAGTTATTGTAATTTTTACTAACCGCTGACAGTTGAATGGGTGCATAAAATAACAATTATTTTTATATACCTATTAGCTATTAGTTTTGACAGCTTTCTAGTTTTGAAACTAGTTAATATTGTTTATAAATTCATAAATACTTTAAAACAGAATAAAAAAATCTCAAATGTTCATGTGTACATTTTGTGAAAAATTAATAATCAGTTAAACGGTGTCATAATAACACAATTAGAAGCAATTATGGCCTATCGGTAATAGCTATGACCATAGCCGTGTTGTGCCGCAGGTACCTTGTTCGATCCCCATCGCCGAGCTTCACCGCAAGGTGTAAGGGCATTTTGCGATGCTAGCACCCTCAAGTAGAAAATCTATCACCAAGTACCCAACGGTGTGTTGTCGGCAGCAGTCCTTGAGAGCCAGTGAAATTAAAGGCACATGAAACTTAACAACTACGTCTCAAAGTGACGGGCGCAGTGCAATTCGTGATTTGTGATGAAATGCATCTGTTATAGGCAGAGGTTTTCCGCTTAACATCAGGTGGGCCTCGAGCTTGATCCGTCACAATAACATAAAAAAGGTATAAGTTTTGACAGATTTCTAGTTTTTAAACTAGTCAATATTGTAATTATATTTATAAAAACACTTTATATCAGAATAAAAAACCTCACATCATGTGTACAGTTTGTGAAAAATAATCAATTAAACGGTGTCATAATAACACAATCTAATTGGTTTAATGAATAATTGAATTACTTCTTTATATTTCTTCATCATAATGAATTATTGTCATATATCACAATAGTTAATCAAATTGAATAGTTGCAAAACAAATACGTTACGATAGATATTTGTTCCCACGCTGTAAAAGACATCAACGCGCGCGCACCGTTCGTTGCGTAGTGAACTTCGACCTTACTTCGGCTAAAATTTTAATTTTGATGGCTATCAGTGATTTTGTTTATGGTTATAATTAACAAAGATCATTTTAATATATCTTATGTAATTTGGTTTATAAGAAGTGATGGGTATAGCATTCACTTGGGATGGATAATTATGCTAATGATATTTTAGAAGAAAATTTATAAATGACTGATTTATTATATATTTAATATGGATTATACAGGGTTATTAGTAAAACGGTAACAAATTCTTAGGGTTGACTTCTGCTAGTTCTAGGCGTTTATTGTGAGATGATTTTGACGCCCGTCGCACCAAAACTGCCGCGCCACGCTCCCTTAGAATAGACTTTTGAATATTAACATCGAGCAAAATAATAAAAAAATATGAAATAATAAACTACAGGCACAAGATACTTTTAACATCAGATGGTCTTCGTGCTTATTCCGTCGAATACGCATAAACAAATCCAAAAAAGAACTATATAAAAACAAGTAATCTCAAAATGTTTGTTAGGTCTAGTAGAAGTCAACCCTAAGAGGTTGTTAGCATTTTACCAATAACCCTGTAATGTTTAAGTCGCATGCAAAAAAAATATCGAAAGAACATGTGAGAATCAAGATTGCAAATTGCGTCTAGCACTTTATTTTTTATGGTAAGTATAGGGGCGTAAACGAGTAGGTTTTTTTATGTCTGATAGTTTAGCCTCTGACCACTACAGGTGAGAACCTGATGGTAAGTGATGATGTGGTCGAAGATGTTGTACAGACTAACCTAGAAGTACTGGCTCTCAAGGACAGCTGCCGGAACACACCGTTAGGTGCTTGGCGACTGAATTTCTACTTGAGGGTGGTAGCTAAATGCCCTACTACCATGCAAACATTAATTACCTGGTAGTAAGTGATCACAGACGCCCAGGCGAGTCTAATGTCATCTATCAGACACAGTTTTAGACTCCGGACTGCTACTGAAAAAGTCATTGTCGAAATAACCCAATAACCTGTCTGATTTAGAGATCGAACACAGGGCCTCGTAATACCAAAGTAGCTCTTTTACACACACACACCAACGACTCCCTATACAAAATTGATATAACATACGAGACAGTTCACCCACGTAAATGCTGACTGTATCAAATACTCACGTACTTAGATACATGTAAAAAATAATAGTTACTTTAAAATTAAACAAAACCAACATCCACAACAGAAAAATATAAAATTCAAATTGGGTTTATTTACTTGAATGACAGGTGTTTTTTCCAATTTATCATAAACTAGCTGTACCCGCGACTTCGTACGCGATTGCCGTACCTGCAAACTAATTATTCACTTTTGAGCACTGTTTATCTCATATTAAGCAACGTTGTGGTCTGTGGTGACGCACTCTTAGTAAAGCATAGCTCAGAAAGCATAGCTTTTTACTTTGGGTTTGATAACTCCTAGCTTGTTTTTCCAGAAGACAGTAGTTAAGTAACTCAGAGAGTTCCTTCGCGGTTCGCACAATAAATGTTGAAGCAAAGTAGGTACCTACTTTGTGCGTTTCTTTACAATTTCGATTATAAAACGATATCTTTTTGCCGAGGTTCTCCTTGTTTGGCGGTAGAACAAAAATATATTAGATTATACACTTCCATTGCGCAAAATGTATCCGGCAAAAGATAGATAGTTAACAAAATTGATTATGGCGAATGTTCCAGATTTTAGAGTTTTATCTTAGCAAGCTGGCAAATCTAAATAAGGATGCCGAGATGCCCGTGGGGTGCCGAGCTGCCCGTGGGGTGTCGGGATGCCCGTGGGTGCCGGGCTGCCCTTGGGGTGCTGGGTGGCCCGTGGGGTGCCGGGCTGTCCGTGGGGTACCGAGCTCGCTCGTCACTATTCTAACACAAAAAGAATAATTGAAATTGGATTACGCGTTCATAAAGTACAACTAAGTAACATTTTGACTTTCATCCCCTTTGCCGAGGGAACCGTGCTAAATTTCGGGATAAAAAGTATACAATAACGTTCTTTGTGGTATGAACTCAGATCGTGTTAAGTTTCATTGAATTCCATTCAGTAGCCCATGGGGTGCTGGGCTGCCCGTGGGGTGCCGGGCTGCCCATGGGGTTCCGGGCTCACTCATCATTATTCTAACAAAAAAGAATAATTGAAATCGGACTACGCGTTAATAAATTACAACTAAGTGTACATTTTGACTTTCATCCCCTTTCCCGAGGGAACCGTGCTGAATTTCGGGATAAAAAGTGTACAATAACGTTCTTCGTGGTATGAACTCAAATCGTGTTAAGTTTCATTGAATTTCATTCAGTAGTCCATTGGGTGCTGGGCTGCCCGTGGGGTGCCGGGCTGCCCATGGGGTTCCGGGCTCACTCATCACTATTCTAACAAAAAAGAATAATTAAAATCGAACTACGCGTTCATAAATTACAACTAAGTAACATTTTGACTTTCATCCCCTTTCCCGAGGGAACCGTGCTGAATTTCGTGGTAAAAAGTATACAATAACCTTCTTCGTAGTATGAACTCAAATCGTGTTAAGTTTCATTGAATTCCATTCAGTAGCCCATGGGTGCTGGGCTGCCCGTGGGGTGCCAGGCTGCCCATGGGGTTCCGGGCTCACTCATCACTATTCTAACAAAAAAGAATAATTGAAATCGGACTACGCGTTCATAAATTACAACTAAGTAACATTTTGACTTTCATCCCCTTTCCCGAGGGAACCGTGCTGAATTTCGGGATAAAAAGTATACAATAACCTTCTTCGTAGTATGAACTCAAATCGTGTAAAGTTTCATTGAATTCCATTCAGTAGTTTTGGAGTGATGCGCGGCCGGGATACAGACAGACAGACAGACAGACAGAAAGAAAGACAGACAGACAGACAGACAAAAATAAAAAAAAATACAGTTTTGGCATCAGTATCAGCTACAGAGTGTTCTCAAATTTTTTTAGCAAAATATCTCTTATGAATTGGACCTGTTACAGTTTTATTATAAGTATAATAAAAACAACAAACCAAACTACTATGTACACCGGTGTCAATAAAATGTGTATAGCACAACAATAAAAGTACATTTTTTTAGCGCTCGTAGCGAAGTTTTTTCACCGTTCGCTAAGTTAAGCAACGTCCGCCGCGGACATGACTTGGATGGGTGACATCTTCAACCACATCCTTAATTACCATCAGGTAAGATAGAGGTCAAGGCTGCCTATCAGCTATAAAAAAACATAAAAAATGGTTCATAAGTGAGAAGGTATTGAGGTAAGAAAAAAAAAACATGCACCTGAATTGAGAAACTCTTCCTGTTTTTAAGTCGGCTGGTAAAATAAAGCGCAAACGTACAGCTATAGCTACGTAGATATAGAATTATAGACCAGAGAGTCAACTTATATGTTACAAGCAACTTCTCAATTATCAAGACGTTATGCGGGTCAGATGCTCCGTTTGCGACATTACCCGTGCGCGGATGGTTACAAGTGTACATGTAGAGTACTGCACACGATTTTAAACCTTACTACCCTAGTATAAATTTGAAACTTGCACAAGATATGTTTTTATATTTAATATTATATTTACATACGGTACTCTCTAACGCTGCGTACCATTAGTCTCGTTTCGCGAGATTTAGCAAATCGACATACGTAAAGTCAGTTTCGCTAATGTAACAATTTTCTTATTTACATGCGTAATATTATGTGTTAGAGTCGAAAGTGTTAAAAAGAGTCTATTAATATTAGTCTCTATAAAGAAAAGATATTATGTGCAAATATTACATGAATGCTTTTTCTGTGAACACAAATAATAGGTACTTCATTGTATTATTTTTATAGCATATAATATTTTAGATAAGAAAAAAATATTTTTTTTGCTATTACCTATTTGGTTCTAAAAATAAGCATTTCAATTCAACAGGGCAATGCTGCCAGCATGCTGGGCACGCTGCCAACTGGTAGTGGTCTAGAGCATTTGGACTGCCTATGAGTCTGCAATGACTTATAGGGATCTAAATGCTTTTATTGTAGTAGCTGTAGTGTTGTATATAGTTCGTAGTATTTTGTTAATAAAGGCATACCACCGGTAAAAAAAAATAAGAAAAGTTAAATTTGATTTCGCATTTCTTTAAGTGATTTCCATGTGGTGCCAGGCTGGAATTGCACGTCCTATATCTTCCTGTGCAAATTGGAAGAGGCAAAGAAGAGAAAAGAACTGCCACTTTAAACTGGAATCCCCTAGATCCAAGCCAGCGTGTGGATTGTGGCAAACCCTCAATAATGGGGGCGGCATTTGTTCAACAATAAACGTCATGGCTGATAATGATTATGATCATTACTTTAAAAATCAAGAATTAATACATGGTGGTAGGGAGTTTTGAGAATACCCGTCTACTAGCTACCACCCTCAAGTAGGAAATCTATCGCCACGCACCTAACGGTGTTCCGACAGCTGTACTTGAGATACAGCAATTCTAGGTTAGCCGGAACAACATATTCGACCACACCATTACTTACTATCCAGTGAGATAGTGGTGAAAGGCTAGCCTATCAACTATGAATAAAAAATAAATCGGAAATCAGACAGAGAAGAAAATTTATTGATATTATTACTTGCTATGAATAAATTCGTAGTTTTCTAATGTTATTTACTATCTTATGAACTAAGAAGCATATTTTGAAAAATAATAAAATAATGTTTTGTTCCTTGAAAATTCTTCGTATTTTAACAGATTTGTAACTAACTACATAACTTTTTAGATTATTTTAGTTATTGACATTGAAGGATTGAATGGAACATATGAATTAATTTACATAATAACTGCATGTTTATATAAATAAAAGGTTTTTCTTATTAGAGGATAAATAAATCACCATATTGTCAGTTATTAATGAGAATACGTCACGTTGTGTCGGTAAGTTTACTTACGCAGTACAAAGAGTATTGTAAACCTAGTTCAAAGAGCGACCGCAGTGACCACAGCACAATGCACATGTTGTGCAACTAACCGCTGACAAGTGTGTGAGACTAAGGCTCTGCACATATTAGTTACTCGCGGGAGCTGTAAGTGACTTACTGACTACTTACTATGAAACGGTTAGACTGACGTTGTTGTTGGAGAGACCAGATCCGTCCAACATAACTGTACTGACAGTGTAAAAAAGTTATTTTAGGTACGTTTCCACATTCATAAAAAACCTTTTATAATTCCTATGTTCAAGTTTTAGCTCAGACATATCAGTTTTTTCTCTTCATCTTAAATTTTTCCTTTGCGTTTTTATAAGTATTTTGCTAAATCGTGAGTCAAATCTAAATACACCCAGGGTGTCGTCGACGTCGAACACATAACTGCGCCAGCTTCAAATAGAAATCTCTCTCAAATCTTTATAAAGTAAGAAACCAACTTTAACGCTCCAATCTCCAACGTGACCCATCCATCGATCGGTGAGTTGCATTACACGACTGCTACATAGTGGTGACACCCAATTGGTACTACGAATGTGATGCTAACTAATGAAACTGTCTCAGGAGGCAGCTGCAAGTAGTATTGCACCCACCGCTGTCGCGACTTGTGTGCATCTAGTCGACAAAGCATGAAAATTTCTATCCGTTGTTTGTGGCTGACTACCACTGACCGTGTGCTCACAGCCTAAATACCTGCTTACGACGAACTTCTTTACGCACTAATGATTTATGCCAGTTGAGCTTGAAGCGGGTGAATGCACAATACTGCTGATAAATTAATAGGTATTCTGACGCAGCGACCCCGTTAGCTGTCCCCGGTTCCCATTACCCCGGATCTGTGTATAATGTACTGTTTTAAGTTGACCTTTAAAAATGATCCACTAAAACAGTGAACGTTCAAGGAAACTATGTATTCTGCAGCTTCCTTGTCTTAATTGGAGTTCTGCATCCTTGAGGTTATTGGGAGAACGTTTTGTGGCTGTGAGCATCTGTATATGCGGAATAGGATATTTTTGTACAAATATGTACCTACTTAATAATATTATTTATCTATGTGAGTAGGTAACTATACGATAATTAATATTTATGAAAATACTTACCATAATCATATTTAAAAAAAGTAAATTATTTGTATATATATATATATAAATATATTACCATTTTGTCATAATGGCTAACTATTCCTAGTCAAATTAATAAAAAACTACTTAGTTTGATGAAAGTAATAGAATATATAGGTAGTGATAGAATTGTAAGTTAATGTAATGAGAACCTACTTCTAACTGTGAAAAGTATGAAATAACTCGTAGAAGTCGATACCATGCAGATTCAAACACTCTGAGCTCACATTTCATGGTCTAATTTCCACAAGTTATTTCATACTTTCTAGAATACAGCTCCTACATATACTCGTATGTATACAAAAAACCTTTTTGCAGTGATGAAAACTGCTGAAAAGATCAATTGTCATTCGCCCACAATCGACAAGTTGCAATTACTAGCCATAAAGTAACTTTGTATATGTTACTAGCTATAAGTCAATCTAGGTACAAGGTTATTGAAAATACTTTTCAAGTTCATCATGATCATCAAACAGCCTTGACGTGCACTCTTTGAACAAATGCCTCGAACAATAAGGGACTTTTTTAAGTTAATTGAGTTTTGTACTCAAGAACGTGTCAAGAAATACCAGACTGGTTTTCATACAAAAAAAATTTGTAAGTAAAAAGATTAATTGTATTGAGAACCACTATTTTTGGAAAGTTTTAATAGGATCAGTTTGGAAGTACACCCCACTCACCAAAAAGAATCAGATAGATTGGATGATCGAGAAAAAAAAATAACGTGGTCATACATACATATCATATGAAATAGATTTAAAAATAAACGCTTTCTATTTGAGAATTTTCTTCATTTATTGGGATGTCGTTTAAAATACATACATCTTGATGAAGCTTAGTAATTAATATCTAATTCGTGACCTGAGAGTGGTATGTTAATATGTCCACTGATCTAACTTCAAAAGTCATACGAATACTTCATACGAATTGGATCAAAGCATACCCAAGGTATAATAATTAAGTCAAAAATCCTTACATCAATACCAGGAATAAAAGGTAAACAAAGTATAAATTAAACATGATAATTTGTTTCGAAATTTACACAAACCAATGTTTAAATCTGTTTGAGTAACTTAGATTCTAACATTTATAATTCGCAATTTAATTCCGCGTGTCTGTGTTGTTCTTCACAATTAAAAAAAATAATTACAATCTATAAACACTGTAAAAAATACCTATTATCAACCGAAAAAAATTGTAAATGTGATTTTAGCTCAGCACGCGATAGTGTAGTTGTATTGTAATCATATATACAAAACATTATGTTTGAAAAATTAAAGAAGCACAATGTACCCAGACCTAAATTGAATACATCAATTTCGTAAATTTAGTGAATAATTGCATCGTGGTACGGAATAGAGAAGCGTGAACGAGGAAAGGTTGAGCAACTCAGGACTTCATGGCAATGTTTCACGACTTGAAGACTTGCGTTAGTGATAATAAAATGTTGACGAAATAGGAGTTAGTTTATTGATTTTATACTAATCGAGTCAAACCTTGAGGCTTGTGTCTTCGTAGCCGTTTCCATAGACATTTCTATGTTTCGTCATATTTTAAATACCAAGGGCTCAAACTCATTGAAATTTGGCATGGATATCCTGGAGCCTAAAAGTCGTGTTATGTAGTTACATCTCATTTCTCAAAATAATTTTGAAAATGCATTTTCAAACCAGACTTTCAAACCAAAAGAATAGATTTTGGACTTAAAGACTAAGTGTTCAAACTCGTTGAATTTTGGCATGAATACAAAATTGCATACTTGATAGCTATTCAAAATAAAACAAAATTACGTTTGTATGGAAGGCGCTATGAAAAAAACTAACCTGAAGTACACAAAAATAAAACTTCCTGTGGGCACATTAGTTTAAAACCCTTTTGATTTTGGAATCGAACATTTCAGCAATCTAGTCTATAGATTACCTAAATAAGCGTTGCTGCCTTCCTTCCGGTAGTCCGGCCTTTTACCATTAGTAGCCTGTTACGACACCCACAGGTAGCAATGGGACGGTGTCATACTAGCCCGGTACACCATGGGGATATATATATATGTAATATATATATATGTAATATATATATATATATATTACACAAAATGAAATAAATAAATAAACGCAAACAACACCTTAAAAGGGTACAATCACAATACATCTTGAGTAAAGGACAAGCACATCCAAAAATAGCCTGAAGAGCCGTAGAGTATATCTAAAATTAGCCTAATGATTACTATCCGACATGCAGAATGATATATGAAATCAACATTAAAACATTTCAATATTAATATTCAATCGCGGCAATAGTTTAAATTATGTTATATGGCATGGCCTCATCAATGAGTCATCGTAAACAATAGAGCTACTCATTCCTAACACGGCTACCTCTCGAATATTTCAGTAATGAGAGGTGCATGTATAGGAGTATCTGAGGAACATCTCCCACGCTGCTCGTGCAATGCGCTTATGGTAAATAGCTATCAATATTTCAATCAAGTTAGTGAATGCTAGCACATTGTCTGCGCGATTGTGAGCTTAGTACCTCCTTACCGTTTGCATACCAGTTCCAGTAAGTACCTACTACCAAATATGTTGTTTGAGAACCTTTTATCTAGTTGCAAATAAAATTTCACTTATATCATTGCTGTTTTGGGACAGTAAGGGCCCTTTTCACGACATTCAAGTATAGTCGCGAGCAGGCTAATTGCCGACTAAAGTCACAATAGTAACCGTGCATATGAATGGCAGTCACAATGGCTGAGTAGTACTAACCCATTGTAACTTTTACTAGCCGAGTAATTTACACTTTACTTGAAAGAGGCCCTTAGTATTCGAAAAGCCGATAAAAGCATTATGATCATCGAAATTTCATTTCTAGTTTTCTTGCTTATGGCGGATTTAGTATGGGGAACATGCTGCCTATAACGTACGTATTTAGAGTCAGTACATTACTTTTTTTTATAGCAACGCAAGATATATCGCAGAAACATATTGTATTAAGTTTTAATTTCAGTTTTATGGGCGTTTGTTGTTGATGCATATTCGTTTTACCAGTAGAATATCCGCATCGTTTCGGTTAAAAAAGCAGACATCTAATGTGCAGTCAACACTACTCATGTTTATTGTACAGTTTTTTAGTAGATCATCATCAGTAGAAAAATAGTTATTTTTCCTCCAACTAATACTTAATTTTAATAATATGTTTATACGTACATTTATGATCTTCAATCGCGGCAATAGTTTAAATATACCCTAAAATGTTGATTCACTTGAATTAGAATAATTACTTGCTGTATCAGCCGGATTGTCCACTGCTGAACAGAGCCTCCCCATTCAGGAGGGGTTTGCCATAATGCCCACGCTTGGCAGGCGTCTTGGGGATCGCAAGTTTAAGATATCAGTTCCTCAGAAGGCGCTGCTGCCCACCTTCCGGTATTATTTTGCCTTTAGTCACCTCTTGCGACACCCCAGGTAGAAATGGGGGTGACATTCTAATCCGGCACCGCACGGGACAATGTATCTGACAATAATTACTTACATAACATAAAATAAACAAGCTCATACGACACTTTTAATATACATATTCGAAAGTACCTTATGTAATTTCTTCGTATGATATTTGTTACTTCACTATATTTTTTCATTTTCATTCATATTGTCATTCTGCACAGATTAAAAATATAACAAGTAATGACTAAGAATTGACATTCAAGTACGACAAAAAGTATTGAACACAGTCATAATCAAAGCATTTGACCTTAGTGGCGCATCATTTCCATCGTTACAGAGGAGGGCGGGCGGCGGGCGGCGAGCTTTCAGATCCCCACTCAGGGCGTCGGGCGCTACGGGCGGGCGGCGCGCGCGCTCCGCCAGTCCCTCCGCGGCGCTCCTCGCGACGACATGGCCCCTATGTGGATCTTATTTACGTTGCTCCCCATCCTGGGTAAGTCTCTGACTACCCTCCACGCTCGTGAAAAAAAGTGCATCAACATTGTGCTATGCCGAAATCTCTCGATCAGGTTTGGATTTTAAAAGGCGTGCAAAAGGTAAGGTGCTTGTGATCCTTTAAGAAGGATGTGGATTCTGTGACTTGATATGAAGATAAAACGGGATAATTTATTTAGAAGTTGCGCTTATGAGGAAATTGTTTGAGTGTCTGTGTGTGTGATGGCAGATTGGAAAAGTGCGTGCACGTATAAAAGTATATTTTGCAGCGTTTGGTCTGTGTATACGCGTACAGTAAAAACCGGTGTTTTTCCTTGTAGTCAAACCTTTTGCAAAGTATAAAAGTAATGTGTGTCTATAAGTTGTGTTTTTGACTGGCTTTTCTAACTTTCGCAGTGTGTATTAGTTACGATAAAATATAATGTATTAGTTTTGTTCTTTCACAAATAGGTTTAAATGTAATGAAGACCCATGAAATGTACATCCAATATGGTATAAACGTCATTTATATTGTTGGTGATCAATGATTTGATCATAGTATGTTTGTTTTGATTATAATAATTAATTATTTCAATATTATATATATATGTAAAACTGGAATTCTGTGCTACTATCACACCCGGAAAAAGTATTGTGTTTTAAGCATTTATGCTTAACAGTTTTTGTTTTTATTGATATACACTTCTTAACTGCCTTACTTGTCGAGTGTCTGTAAACGTCGCTTTGGTGTTTCATGATCCTAAGTTCGATCCTCTCGTCGGTGAAGTAATTTATAACGAAGAAAAGTTGTATAGAGTAAGTTGTAATACGCTCGGCTCCTATTACATGGGACCAAATATATTGGGCTGAACATGGTTTTATAGACATAACTGCCAGTATCCGTACGTATGTAGCGTTATAACACATTTCATTTGTGATTAATGTCGTTGTTCTCTCCCGGCATAAGTACCTAGTGGGTACTAGCCTACAGTTCAATATCCTCAACTTGGATGCCATAAAAGGCGACTAATTATAACGCCGAATAAAAAGCAGACACTATTAACGTTGGTGTTATTGCTGCCCATTGGGCACATAATAAGTCTTTTGACCGTCATAAAGCCCCCATTTACCGAAAGGTATCAAGTGTAACACCAATGAGGGAAGAATCTAGGATGGTTACGGTAAGGTTATCGGGTGACCAGAAAACCAAAGCCCTGAATTAAAAATAATGACGTTTAGTAGAAAACATATTATACTGACCCCAGATTACGTGGGATAAGAGTAATGTGATGATAATGCAACAAGTAATATAATGTGCTCATGTATAGGTGTTATGAAAATTATCATCTCATAGATTTGAACACATGTCAGAATGATCATTAAGTAGGTACTCATACATTGCACATCTTATGCTAGGGTTGTTGCATATCTGATCGTGATCACGTTGATTTTGCTATATTTGGCATAATCAACGTAAAAATATTGGCGACAGAAGTTTATGATTGAAAAAGGATCGATAAAAATCATAATATTACGACATTGACAACATGGAATTTATACTACAAAATAAATATATTATATGTATACTCGTGCCAATATTATAAATTTCTATATATTATTAAAAAAAACCATAATATTTTTTTTGTACATAATTGTTTAGCGGACACAGTAAAAATAATACAAATTACTAACCACTATTGGAGATTCCTTGGTTCGTTTTACCAGTGGAATATCCGCCTCGTTTCGGTTAAAAAAGCCTTGTTGTGCATCTAATGTGCAGTCAACACTAATCATGTTTATTGGACAGTTATTTTTAGTAGATCATCATGAGTAGTAGAAAAATAATTAATTTTTCCGCCAACTACTTAATTTTAATAATATGTTTATACGTACATTTATGATTTATACCCTAAAATGTTTATTCACTTGAATTAGAATAATTGCTTGCTGTATCAGCCAGTAAAAAGTACCGGCTACTAACAACATATTTTGATGCCAGGTTATCCTGTACTGCATAAGATGTACATAGATATTAAAAAAAAACAATTGTTGTCACCCCTAGTACTTATATGAGTGCTGAGCGCATACATCACTGCACCATGGAGATCGCTTGCGCTGGCAGCGGTATTGCGCAACCCTTGCACTTTCCTTTCGCAGAAGGCGCGCGGCTGCGCCCGCGCCGCGTAGCTCACCGGCCGCTCCGCACATCGCATGCGATAATCGATTCCCCGGATTTACATAAACGTTGTTCCCACGGCTTAGACTAGGCCGCTCTCCACAAGTAGGGCGGCGTGACGGCCGGAGAGCGGATGGGTAACCTCGGATCGCAACAATGTGCACCCAATCACATACTAATTCGTAAAGGTCTCTGTTAAAATCGTGACTTTTGTTTTTCATAATTTCAATTAAGGTTATATTTTGAGCGTTTCGTTTGAGTACATGAATGTTAATAAAGAATACTTTTTAATTAGCAGTAAAAGAAATATGTTGTAATCTAAATAAATATTGATTGATAACTATACAAGCCTCCGCTCACGGCTTCGCCCGCGCTATTAGTAACATTGCCGGTTTGGGGAATACCCAATAAAACAAGATAAAAAGTTTGAAGCTATATCCTGTCGCAATACAAATCCTATGAAATATATGAACAATTTTTCTTCAGATCCCATTCAACTGTTTTAGAAGAGTAGCACGTTACACACACAAGTACCTACTAAATCACACATACATACGTCCATATTTCGTTACATCGCGTTATTACGAACTGAAGAATTTTTTTTTTTTTATGCCTGATAGGTTAGCCTTTGACCACTATCTCACCTGATGGTAAGTGATGATGTGGTCGAAGATGTTGTTCAGGCTAACCCAGAAGTACTGACTCTCAAGGACAGCCGCCGGAACACACCGTTAGGTGCTTGGCGACAGGCTTTCTACTTGAGGGTGGTAGCTAGCCAGGCGGGCATTCGCAAAATGCCCTACCACCATGCTATAACGACTGCCATCCTAAGACGACAACCGGGACCGACGGCTTAACGTGCCCTCCGAAGCACGGAAACGCTCAGTAGTAATGTCACTAGCGGTCACCCATCCAACTCCTGACCGCGCGCGACGTTGCTTAACTTTGCTGATCGGTTGAGAACAGCTAAGTAAACTTCGCTACGAGCGCTTCAAAAGAATATTGTCAAAGAAACATGTAAACCAATGTCCCCAAGTAAATAAACATATCGTAACCCGCACAAAATGCACACAATAAACGCAATTAGATCTTAAGAAATACCTAACTTAAATGACAAAAGTTCACATGAGCACCCTCGCATAGAGATAATCATATATCTGCGAATGTCTCTAACAATAGTCCAAAAAATCTACACACTTGAGCTATGTTGGTAAATATCTTATATCTTGTTGCAAGTAGTCAAGGCGTGAGAATTATAAACTTCCTACACGTTCTTATGAATGAAAGCGAAAGTTATGTTTGTAGCCTGTATATCGACATTTATTTGTTTAGCGTCGCGTACCCACATATCGTTTATTGAGCCACACAAAGTGAGGTTGATCGGCGTCATCTGACTCATCAAAACATTGTTATGTCATGACTTATGAGCAAAATTAGTAAGTACACGTTTGTGCTTGTCAAACAATCGCATAAACGAATATTGCATACAGAAAACACGAACAAAGTTTCCGGTGTTGCAACGAACAAAAACATTAGGTACTCCTAAGTTTTTATTACAGATCATATAATGCACAATTGCATATGTTACGTACATACGTTAGGTTTATTGTTTCTGTTTCTCCATGCATATTGACTGTATCTTGAAAGTTAATTGTATCGTAATGATAAGGCACACCACGAGAATATTAGAAAATATACAGATTCTGACGATATCTATTAATTAAGAATCCTAAATTAGTTCGCTCACACATAAATTAAGCTCTCTTTTCCGGTGGAATTTTAATCAGATCTTTTGAGATTATGCAGATGTGAAGTCATAAGTAGAGTATTTTTAATTTTATTTTGTTTCATGTTACGTAAAATGTTTGTGTGCACATTCATCACTTAACTGTTAGATGCGCATATCCTCCATAATTTAGGTTGACTTTAAGCGCAACTCTAAAAAAAAAATAAGTTGATATGCAATATAAAAAGGTTACATTGAAAATACTATGATCTTCATAAAAACAAAACATAATAGTGATAATCGTAAGTACGTTGACTTGATCGCGGATATATAAAAAGTAATGAACAACATTGAGTACCTCATAGATAGATAAAGGAATATGTATTTATATGTGTTCTGTTATACCCAGAATGTCTCCTGTTTGATTAGAATACTCGAATGCCGAAATTTTAATTTTCAAAAGATTATCAACCGTGTATATGTTTCCTAATACAGTTATTAAAGGGTATTAAACTAAAAATTTGTTAGTACTTAATATATTAGTCGACGGTTTCAAATTATATACCATTCCAGCTTACGTTCAGCTCTCTGAGTATACCATATTTCTTTGTAAACAAATCAGGCACGCAAGTAGAGCATGGACTAGGTATTATATAGTCGTTACTCAGACGTTAGTTACATAAGGACGGTAGAGTAGTTACAGATGACCTTTCGCCCGTCGGGATGGCACACCGCAGCGCTTGCTGCTCCGCCGCTTGCGCAAGCTCAGATTTTATCGTCTGCACTCTGCCCTCCACCTGACACACGCATGGGAAACCGTATGAGGAACCTACATTTTGATTAACAAGATTATATTATATCACGTTATCTTTGCAGACTAGACACTTTAACATTTCTTTGTTTCTTCCTTTACAAAGCTCTCCCTTCTCTACTTTTGTAGAAAATATTTTTTGAAGTCTCTACATAACACATCTGTCTCAGGAGTATATACCTTAATGCTGACAAATTATATTGCTTCAAATAATTATCCGCATATTATTTAAAGCAATGATAGCCAAGCGGTAATAGCTATGGACTGCCGTGCCGAAGGTCCATGGTTCGATCTCAACCGCCGCGCCGGCTTGAGTTTCACCGCATGATGGAAGGGCATTTGCGCATGCTCGCCAGGCTAGCGACCTCATTCAAGTAGAAAATCTTTCGCCAAGCACCTAACAGTGTGTTCCGGCATCAGTCCTTGAGAGCCAGTATGTAATTATCAAATTACATGCACATGAGACGTTACTACTGTATCTTTTAGGGTGATGGGTGCAGTGCAGAGGTTACCGTTTAGATCAGGTGGGACTAGTGCGAGTTTCGTTACAATCCCATAAAACAAATATATCCTTTCACTTCCTTAACATATCATCACATCACGAGTTTATGTCCCCGAAGTAGTGGGTAGATTTTTCTATACAACCACGTTTAGTCGTCTTTTAAATCACACATTACACTGTTTATCAAAGTCAAGGTTGAACATACCAACTATTTGGGATTACTTCTATTGCTGAATTTTTGACGGCAAAGCAATAATGTAGTTTCTATATAAGGCTCTAAATAGCCTTGTCATAATAAGTGTCATAAATTCCTGATAAGCAACTAGATGTATATTTTAACTTTGTTAGAAATTCAACGTGTAAAATATAAAATACAGTAGTTTCTACTACTACTTTATGTGACAAAGTTCGTCCTAGGAAGTACTGCCTATTTTTACCGCTAAGCAGTAGCATTCGGATTACTGTGTTCCAGTTTGAAGGGCATGGGTGACGATGAATTTACAGGCACATGAGATTTAACAACTTCGTGTCTAAGGGAGAGACGGGCGCAGTGCAGTTCGTCACTTGTGACGAAATGCATGTGTTAATAGCAGAGGTTAAAGCTTAACAGCAGATGGGCCTCGTGCTTGTTCCGTTATAAATACAGAAAAAAGATACTAGTAGATAGATTAAACAAAGCTCTAAAATTGGCACCCTTAAAGCTAATGGAAATATAATTCGGAATATAATAGTAATAGAAGTCGGAATCTATCCGGTTAATATAACTTGAGTCGCAACCGGGTACCTATTTAGTTATAATAGTAATATAGCTCTTCCAAGCAACCTTTCAGATATAATGTGTAAACTTTTAATGAATCACATATGTGCTGAAATAGTTATTTATGACAATATTTCGTGGATGGATTCGGCTAGATATCAGTAATACTATTTTGATGGAGTGGGTAATTTTGTTATTTATAATTAACTCATTAGAGACCAAGAAAAGTAAAAAAGAGCGGTTCCAAATCTGATGACAAAACGTGTTAACTTTAATCGCTACCCATGTTTTATAGTACTTTATCGGCCTACCGGAAGCCACCGGAAGCCAGCTTGACGATAGATTTTGTACTTGAGGGTGGTAGCTAGCCAGGCTGGCATTCACAAAATGCCCTTCCACCATGCGGTGAAGCTCAAGCCCCCCGGCGGGATTCGAAACATGGAACTTCTGCGCGACATTTCATAGCCAATGCCACTGAACCATCACTGCTTCATAAATTTATAAAACTCAATGGCAGCCATGTTATTTGTAAACTTCAATCAAATAACCCGATATTACCAACAACATTCACCTGATTCGCTGCATTCATTTGTGACGAAATCGACTCGTCTTATAACATTTGCACGACAGGCCGAGAATACGTTTTCTAAATTACCTGCAGGATTATCTCGAGTACGATCTAGAGGTAATATGTAAATATAACGATGTAGCATGTGTGCTAGTCATTGTGATGAAAAACAATGTTTCCGTCTTCCTTCCGCTTACTTTATAACAAGGACGGTTCACAATGAGTTTTAATAGGTATAGTAATTAAAAAGTGCCAGTTACGTACCTAAATATATTTGGAAATAAAAATATTAACTAATTAGTGCTTTTCTGTCGTGATGATTTCTTTATTAGTAAAGTTAAAATATGTCGTGATCACTTTTTAGAACATACAGCGGTGTTAAAACAGCTAATAATTTTCAGGTCCATGGTTCGAATCCCGCCGCGGGCTTGAGCTTCACCGCATGGTGGAAAGATATTTTGCGAAGGCCCGCCTGGCTAGTTACCACCCTCAAGTAGAAAATCTGTCGCCAAGCCACTAACGGTGTGTTCCGACAGCAGTCCTTGAGAGCCAGTGAAATTACAGGCACATGAGACTTAACAACTAGGTCTCAAGGTGACGGGCGCAGTGCAATTTGGGATTTGTTATGAAATGCATCTGTTATAGGCAGAGGTTAGTCCGGCTAGCATCAGGTGGGCCTCGAGCTTGTTCGGTCACAATAACATTAAAAAAATGCTTTATTTATGAGTAATTGTAATATATGTCGTGATCACTTTTTAAAACAAACAGCGGTGCTAAAAGAACTGTTGGTATTATCCAGTAGGAAACAAAAGAACCGAAAAAAATCGTCTTGATACTTAACATTATACAGTTTCCTGAAAGTATTTTGTTTGGAGTAAATACTATTACATACTATACATTTCCGTCTTTTTGTTATTAACCATCAAAGAAGAAAAGGTGTTATTACTGTACCAGCTGGTTTGTCCTCTGCTGAATACAGTCATTAAGGGGGTGTTTTTGTCATAATTCTCACGCTTGGCACCTGCCATGACGCCTGTCTTGGGGATCGCAGTTTAAGATATCAGTCCTCAGAAGGCGTTGCGCTTGGCGCTGCCCACCTTCCGGTATTTACCACCTTTACTCGCCTCTTACGACATCCACAGGTAGCAATGGGGGGGCACCCCATAGGACAATATAAAAAAGGGTTTTATTATGAGGCGGGAATAGTGGTGATATTGTTACTTTTCGGTAATTTTTTTACAAATCCTTTTTAAGGCACATTTTTTTTATTTCCTTCCTTTTTGTCGCAAATTAATGTATATTGTTTGTTATGTTCAAGGAAACGAAGTTTTACTTAAAATTAAAATCGTCTTGAATACTACTGCATAAAACACTTGACATCTGAGAAATAGAAAAACAATTTCATTTTACATTGAGGTTGCATTGTGGGAAGGCAATTCACGAATGCTCGCCTGGATAGTTACACAATCTTCTACTTAAAATGTGTCGAAAAGCCTTGGTGTGTTTTGATATATTTTTTATTGGGCAAACGTCGAAATGTCTCACCTGGTGGTAAGTGATCACCGTTGCCCACGAACAGCCACAACACCAGAGGTCTCGAGGATGCGTTGCCGGCATTGTCACTAAGTGTCAGTAATTCTAAGTTATGCCTGTGTACCATTTCAATGCCACTATCACTTACCATGACGTGAAGTACTGTAATATACCAGCTGTGAAAAGTAAATAAGGTCGCGATTCCTACATATGATTTTTTTATTATATTTAATTCACATTTCAGACTTACGTTGCAGTACAAGCAGATAAAATCCTTCTTAACAATATTATGATTTTTGTACTCTCCGGCGGGAAACTGCTAATTTGGGACAAATTTTTATAGGATTATATTGTAAAATAGCTGCTTTGAACAACAGAACAATTTCACTACGTTATGTTTTTCCTCAAAAAAACTGGCTTCGTTGACTTGATTTTCATGGTATTATATATTGTACTTCTTTTAAGCCGTTCATAGATTTTCGTCTTTGGTTTATAGATCTCAATCATACATAAAGTTGTACATAAAGTTATTTCATTGTCATTCCTTCAAAGGACAGACATATGTGACACTATTTACTACCTAGGTACTATGAAGCTTCACGTTAGAATCCCTGCATACATTTTCTGCATCTTGGATCAGCCAATGGAGGGATTCATATATTTTTCACCTCACAAACTCGGAAAGATGTTGTTTATCATTCGAAATCTACGTGGCAATTCACTTTTTATCCGCTAGCGGGGAAAACGTTTTAAATTAGAACCTTAATAAATTGGAACTTTCCAATAAAATAAAAGTATCTTAATTATTAGCAAAAGTAGGAAATTTACTTTTAATTTTTAATATAATAAGACACTAATTAAATATATAAGCACGTAGCATTTTCATCGCTGTAGTGAGTTGAAAAGTAGTGTGTTTCGCTCGGCTGCAGAGTTATTTTGCGTCTCGTACCTTTGAAACCTTCGTTACACTCCGAATTCTTTATTTGAACCACTTGCATCGTTCATGGTGGAATCTTTCGCTTGCTAAGCGTTCAATACGAGTACTCACGCCTCCCCCGTGGGGTGCCGGGTTAGAATTGCACCTCCCCATATCATCCCGTGGGTGTCGTAAGAGGCGACTAAGGGAAAAATACTGGAAGGTGGGCAGCAGCACCTTCTAAAGAACTGCCATCTTACTAGTGGGGATTATGGCAAATACGCCCTTAATAGGGGAGGCTATTTTCAGCGAGTGGACGAGTCGGCTGTTACAGTACTCACGCCAAATAACAACCTTGCAGCCTTGCATGACAAAGAACTATTTCTGGGTTATTTTATTCCACCAATAATGTAGGGATAATTCCAATATACCTAATATATCAACTTTGTCTGACAGTGCAGCAAAACAGTTAGAACTCTACCAAACTCCTTGAAAACTGATATTAATTGAGTTTTAAATACTATTACAAGCACTATCACTTACTTAGCGAATATCCAGGAGATATATAGGTTCGAATTCCGCGCAAGATGAACATTGCGTTCAAGTGTTTTTCACATATTAGAATACTACTTTGGCTGGACTTATTGACTTGGTTTATATTAGGTAATTGATTGACAGTATGGTTTAAGAGATGGTACATATTTTGACGATGGACCAGGAACTTATTTGACGTTTTTCAAGGTTTAAAATTATTATTTTTTAACAGGGGGAGCAGCCCGTTTTGATTGCAAAGGCCGTATTCTCGGCGCATACTACGCAGATGCAAAGTCAGGATGTAAAGCTTTTCACGTGTGCGTGCGAGTGGCTGGCGGCGGTATCCGAGACTTCAGGTTCTTCTGCCCCCCTGGTACTCTGTTCCACCAGGAGGCACAGACGTGCACTGACTGGGGCGATGACGACCCGCTGGCCTGTCCCGCCGACATCTACGACGGTCAGTTTGATCTCTACAAGATCGGATCCGGTGAGCTCGCTTTGCAACTAACAGCACACGCAAATTTTCACATATAGACTTATTGAACATACTGGGTATGTTTTAATAGTAAGTAGGTAATTTGTATGCAAATTGTAGGTTTTTTTATGAGTAATTGCACTTTAGTTTATATCTACACCTATTGTGATAACATATATGTGTTAAGTGAGCTAGTATTGAACGTCCTATTTTGTATCGTTAACGAAAATAAAACAGTCCCTTTAAGGTTAAAACATCCCTTTAAAGAGCGCGTTGATGTCTTTACTAAGTCAATTATTACTACGGAATGTAAAATAATTATATCATTAATATTAACGTCATATATATAATTTATTTGTAGACATACTTATTATGCGCATTTTTGCATCGGCACTAAACTGAGTAAGTCCTCTTTTCCTCAGTTTAGTGCTGATGTAAAAATGCACATAATAAGTATGTATACAAATAAATTATATATAATTATGACGTTAAAACCTTAATACATATATTAATAATATAATTATTTTACATTGCTGAGCTACCGATAAAGTTATTGTTGTTTATTATCTTAGAATTTTTAATTACCTATATCTTAATATATCTTAACATTATAAAGTATTATTTACATCTTTAAACGTTTGAATTTGTGATTAGCTTAATTTATTTACCATTTGAGTATAAAATACGAGTCATTTGTTTTATTCAAGCTTGAGTTGAATCAATAATAGAGATGTTAGACAAAAATGTGCGGTAGTTAGTAGATGAAGTACGTAGAACAATAAAAAAGCAAATTAAATAATATTCTGTGGTACTTACATCATAATTATATACTTCTACAAATACATTACAAGGTTAAATGAGATAGATTTTAGTTTTCGTGGTTCATTACCTATATTATTACAGATATTTTTTTATATATTTATTCATTTTGTGAACTAAATAGTTTACTATGACCCGGGGTTCATCTGGTTGGACAACAACTAGACTCTGACTGACCCTGATGCAACCTTAATATTAATTCAATATACTTTTTCAGTAAATATAATAATAACAGATGGGTATTCGATGCATCATTCAATTAAATTCAACTATTGCCTATTATATGATCAAATTTATTGTAAACGCATTAATTGAAGCAAACAGCCGCGATTGAATGCTATTTTATTCATTAATTCAATGAGTATCAATTATTACAACATGTTCTTCAAAAGGTTAGTGGCGGCTAATGGTAATGTATTGCGGAGTAACTAGCTTGAGCTGTGAATGCTTGTATTGCGCTTTCGGATATCTGCCATGAAATTGCATCATTTTATGCCTGTCGTAAAATTGCAGATTATAACTATAGAACAGATATAAAATGATAGCGGATAAGTGTTCGGTAAAAATGCAACTGCTTATTGGATGTGTTCTGTAAATTCGAGCTAATTAAAGCATCAGCAATTATAAAATGACTTGAAAAATGTTTTTATTATGTTTTTGTTTTACAGTTTATGACACAAAAAAGTTGTCGTCTACCGGAAATCGTGAGGAAGAATCAGAGTTTGGTTTGCAGCGCGCTGAAACTGGTGACCGGCGTCTGGCCCAAAACAATCAAAATAACTTAAACAACGCTGCCAATGATCTCAGAGCTGCGCACTCTTCTGATTTCTTCAGTGGGCAGCGGGAGCGAGGTCGTGACGACTCTACACCATCAACCCAGACTGCTGCAACTCCACGGTACTCCCAAACGCGCCAGTCCTTCAGAAGAGTCGCCTCCTCACGTGCCCCTCCCACCACCACTCAATACACCACCCCACCTCCACCACCGCCACCGCAACCCAACCCTTCTCAATACGAAGTTTCTAAGCGAAAACTCATCAGAAAACGCCCCGTCTACCAAACAACACCAGCACCCACATTCCCGCCCAATAACCCACCTCAACAATCTTACAAGGAGCAACCCCAGCAATCATATAAAGATCAATCTCAGCAATCATATAAAGATCAATCTCAGCAATTTTATAAAGAACAAACTCAACAGCCTTACCAAGAACAAACTCAACAACTAAACAAGGAACAAACTCAACAACCGTACAAGGATCAAACTCAGCAACCTTTTAAGCAACAATCACAGCAAACTAACAAAGGACAGCCACAGCAATCTTACAAACAGCAACAAAATCAACAACCAATTTTCAACCGACGGTTCCAACCACAGGCGCCGAACCCCACAACACCTGAAGTGCCTCCGCAGTTCAGAGAATTTAAGGATGAATACGTAGAAGTAAGCCGAGTGACTCCAAAGCCCAACAGGTATTATCCCAGCAATCCGACACCACTACCTTCCTCATATTCCACTCCACCTTCTCCCCAGTACAACAAAAAAGCTGGTCTTGCCGAACTGTACAACTACGAAGCTCAGTCGACCCCGGGATTCAACGGACAGCAAAATGACAACGAAGGACCATTTAAAGTAAAGAACAGCTTCAGTGTAGCGGATACTCCAAGAGAAGACTTTGTCCGAACCAGACCCCAAAACAACTTCAACAGCGTAAACAGGCAGCAACCTACAACCACTGTGGATTACAATTTATCTACACGAACAGCCCCCACTACACAATCGTACAAGAATTACAACTCTGTATCGTACGAGCCGGAGAAAAATAATTTCATTCCCTTCTCTAAGCAAAATTATTATAACCCTACAACTACGCCTTCTACGACTACCACCTTCTATGACACTACACGACCGGTGCCACCGCAGAATTTGAACACCGTAGCGTATAACACAAACATCGGTTTCCACTCGCAGTCTAATTTCGCCAATCCTGATGAAGACGACGGCCAATACCGGCCTCCACAAGGCGAAGACGACGGTCAATACCGACCCGAGCTGTACGAAAGGGAACTTCTCTCTGGTGCGCATTCCTTAAACATAGCCGCAAGTGGTAACAGACTACCAGAGGATCAACAAAAGAAGTCATATTCCAAAACACAGCCCCCACCAAAGTTTACTTCTCAGACAGCAGCCCCGCGTCCATTCCGGCCGGCTCCCACATCAACATCACCTCCTAATCAGACTACTCGCGTGCCTGAGCCTTCTTACACAACTACAGTAGTACCGCAGACACAAAGAACGTTTGATGTGTTCCAAACCTACACAACCACGTCCAGGCCTGTTGATTTCGCAGGAGGTGCTCCAGATTTCGTTCCTATTAACGATGGTCCAGTGCGAGCGCCGACCACGGTTGCACCACGAGCCCCGGAGACGAGACCACCGCGCCCGCAGTCCCGGCCAGCCCAAGCGCCTACGTTCCCACCCGCCCCTGCGCCCCGGCCCACCACCAAAGTTCCGAATATTTCAAAACCTGTAAACAAGAAAGAAGATACGAGCTATGACTACGCGTACTACGATTCCGATCCTGGTTTCTCGGAATACGACCAAATAGAAGAATTCGGACGAACGAAGAAAAGGGCCTAATTTATAGCCTTTGCAAATAAACTTCATCTTTCATCACTGCCATTAAATTAGTCGCCTCTTTGGATAAGGACAACATTACTAATTATTTATACGAATAACTTTATAATAGAAAATTGTAATGAAAATAATTGCTATACACATTGATCCTTACTCGCACAAAATTTTATCCAAACTGCTAACTCTATCTATATTTGTAAATATTATACATACCTATACATAATCAAATGTAATAAGCATTGATTCATCTATAATTTCTGATACATTGGATATGTATCAGAACTCGTATTCATATGCTCTTCATGGTTTCAAAGGAGTTTAAAAGCCTGTATAAGAAATGCCCGGTTGGCCATAAGTACATAGGTATGTCATGTCCCTTGTATCTAAAGAGGCTTATCCGTAGTTACCCTAAATTATTTTGTGATATTATTATTGATATAATATTGGATGAAGTCGTTATTTTTGTAGATAAGTTAACAATAGAGTAGATAGCATCGATCAAATGAAAGGCAAAGCAAATTTTAATTTGTTCATCCAGCCATACACTTTATTAGGTACCTAGAGATTACTCTGTAAAGACTCAGTAAAGATTTGATCTTAAAATTTTTAATGCTATCTGTCTATAGTACAATAGATTGTAAGTTATGACGATAGATTGTAAAATAAATCAATGTAAATAAAGTTTTCTTAAAACAATGGCTTGTGCAATTTGTATCATTTCCCAAAGCTTGCGAGAACGAGTCGACGATTACGTTAAGATAACTTGGGTTTAACTTACAATACTCGAATTAGATTCTATCTGATGCGACTTTAACCGCATGCATGGAACTCAAATAAAAAAAGTCACTTTTGGTCTCTTTTATCTTCCAAACCTAAGGTAAAAATACTACTATATATATCCTAGCTTGAAATAACCTGATTTTACAGATAAGGCCAGAATACCAGTCCTTGTGGAATTGAGTTTAAGGACTGCTGGACAATCAAGTCATAGTTTAAATTCTGCGCTGACTCCTGTGAAGGCATTTTGCGATTCTTGTCTGATGGTAAAATAGTAGAACATATCGCCAACCAGCTAACAATCTGTTCAAGCCGTTGTACTTGGGTGTGAGTGGTGAAGGTAACTCACCCATGGCGGGAAATATAAGGTATAGTTATATTTATACATAGTTTTGTCACGTTCGTAACTAGGTTTGCTAACCATCTTACTTGGCAACGGTAGTCGTGTTTTAAATTAATATTGCTCGTGTTATTTTGTTAAGTTATTGAATACCAATGCATATGTTTCCATAAGTTCAAAAACAGTAACAAGCATTGTTATACCCTTGATTAATGTAATTAATTTCAATAAGTATTAAAATAGTAGATTGTTAAACAAGGGATACGTCTTTGTTTTTTATTTCTAATACGGGAAAGTAAATAAACACCAGATATAATATATCATCAAATAATAATTTATTGAAATCTATATCTATACTAATATTATAAAGAGGAAAGATTTGTATTTTGTATGTAACGAATTAACATAAAACTGCTGGACTGAATTGAAAAATTCTTTTACCATTAGAATCATACAGTATCTTTGATGAACATAGGCTATAAACTATTATAAAAATTATAAAGATTTTTGAAATTTTTGTTAAATACCCGTGCGAAGCCGGGGCGGCCCGCTGGTAGCATAACATAATATGTATGAAGTCATGTTACAAAATTGTAGAAAATATTTTTTTATTACAATTTTACGGCGTAATAATAATAACAAATATTTTTAAAGTATTTTAAGAAAACATCTAATTAATATTTTCCGAACGCCACGCGGCCACGCTTCTACACGAAGCATCCTCAGGAGGTCTTGACTCTACGAGCGCACTCTAGATATATTTTAAGTGTTGTATAAAAATATTAATTTGATTTTTTTTAAAATATTTTAAAAATATTTGTTATTATTAAATATGGATTTCCGCAAAGTAACGCCTGAATCTATTCATTATTTTACGGCGTGATTTATCAGCGTGACTTTATAAATAGTTGGAACATAGTTTGCATAGTTTTTGGATTTTATGACAGCAAGAAAAATCGTTTCCAAGTGACGAAAAGTACTGTTTTCGTCCCTCTGATCAGGTAACTTCAAGTGTACAAACCTTCCAAGTATGAGAAATAAGAAAACTTTAGCAGGGGTATGCTCTGACCAATTGAGCTAACATGACAATGAGTCATAACTCAATTTTTTCAATATTTTTATGTTTGCAATAACGCATGCTCTGCAACTGCATCTCCTCTCGTAAATTTGTCATTTTGTAATGTAATCCGCATAGCATGCGTTATTGCAAACATAAATATATAGGGTTGCGTCATCATTAACAAGTTTAAAACTAATTGCAAAATTAGTCTTGTTTGTAGTACAACGTAACCTGAACTATAGATGTCGCTCCATCCCAATACGATAGTTAAGAACGATAGGAAATATTTGAGTTATGACTCATTGTCATGTTAACTCAATTGGTTAGAGCATACCCTGGCTAAAGCGGTGGATGGACTTGGGTTCGAATTCCGCACATGACTTCAATTTTTCCTCTCGTAAATTTGTAATTTTGAAATGTAATCCGCAGAGCATGCGTTATTGCAAACATAACAATATTAAGACTATATATTACATATCTTAAATTGATTTGAACATTATTTTGTATTACCTATACAATTATTATAACCAGTTTTCTCAAAATCGGGATTTGTATCAAAGCGCCCTATGTGCGGAGTACATTGATACACTCTTGGAGCATATTATACACATTTACCATGTAATTGCGTTAAAAACGTTACATTTAAAAGTCAGTTTTTTACATATGTCAATGAACTTTATAGTATCTAACGGAGCCAAGAGAAAGAAATATATTTATATTTAATGATTACAAATAGTTTTCATGCTCTTCGACCATAAAAGGAAGTATTTCAAATCATGGAATTGTTATGTCTCGGAGTGCCCCATTACTAGGAATCAAATAAATCCAGGAGTAATGAGCACAACTAGTAATGTTCCGCAGATACGGCAATTACCGTATACGGCATTCGGGCAGGTAAATCATCAAAAATATGGCATAAGGTAGCAATAGTAGTAGCGCAGTATTTCAAAACGGTATATCATTTGTATAAAATAATACAGCCGGAATGGGAAGCGTTGCCAAAACCGAATTTCTTCGTGTTGCGGAACGCTAGCGACTCTTCCTAGCTAGAGCCCAGCTTAGCTGTAGTCACAAAATAACCTAACAAAACAAGACGGCACGTATGTACCTTACTACTGTTGATACATTCCGCATGTTGGACACGCCATTAGACCTTACTACTTACCTGTACTTCTTACCTGTTTCTGGGTTGAGAGACAGCTATTCAAAGAAAAACTGCTCCAAACAAAAACAACCGATGCTGTTTGAAGGGGAAATGTCAGATGAACAATTAAAAGTCAGAAGTGATATTACATAGGACGTACAGCGTAGTTTGCAGAAAGCTTGTGAAGTCAATAGCAAGTACTATAATACCAGGCGTTGAGTTGCGCGGTTTCAAATTGGAAATCTAGCGTAGAAAAAGCTAGCACCGAATTATGAAAAACCGGCTTATAATAAGAAAAGCTGTCTGCAGATATATATACAGGCTTACTCGTAATAGCCGCAAAGTAAAATAATTGGACAAATGACACTCGTCTGATTTAAAGCATTTAAAAAAACTGTTTTAAATTTCAGCTGTTCTCGAACCGAACGGTCTGATGCGTGACGATGGTAAAAGACCTGACGGCATGACTCTGGTTCCATGGAAGTTAGGACGGCCCTTAGTATGGGACGTTACATGCGTAGACACTTTAGCAACGCACGTGGCTACTTCGGCAGAGCAACTCAAGCAGCGCAAGTATGCTAACCTCGGTACGGGTTACATATTTGAGCCGTTTGGTGTAGAGACGTTGGGTCCGTGAGGACCGGGAGCTCATCGTATTTTCCAAAATTTATCAGAGCGCTTGGTCGATGCGACGCCTGATCAAAATGCTGGCACCTATTTGGCTCAAAGAATAAGCATTGCAATTCAACGGGGCAATGCTGCCAGCATGCTGGGCACACTGCCAACTGATAGTGGGCTAGAGCATTTGGACTGCTTATGAGTCCAAGTGCTTTTATTGTAGTAGCTTTAGTGTTGTATATAGTTTGTAGTATACGGTTAATAAAGTAAAAAAAAAAAAAACTGATACCGGGTCTGGTTCAGAAGAGGAAGGGGGATATTGTAATGAATCGGAGTGTCCCATCACTTACAAAGAAGGGGAAGGCAATTTAAAAAAAAAATGGGTAGTTTGATTTTTTATTTTGAAGCGCTCGTAGCGAAGTTTACTTAGCTGTTCTCAACCGATCAGCAAAGTTAAGCAACGTCGCGCGCGGTCATGAGTTGGATGGGTGACCGCTAGTGACATTACTACTGAGCGTTTCCGTGCTTCGGAGGGCACGTTAATCCGTCGGTCCCGGTTGTCGTCTTAGGATGGCAGTCGTTATAGCATGGTGGTAGGGCAATTTGCGAATGCCCGCCTGGCTAGCTACCACCCTCAAGTACAAAAATCTGTCGTGAAGCACCTAACGGTGTGTTCCGGCAGCTGTCCTTGAGAGCCAGTACTTCTAGGTTAGCCTGAACAATATCTTCGACCACATCATCACTTACCATCAGGTGAGATAGTGGTCAAAGGCTAACCTATCAGGCATAAAAAAAAAAAAGCTAATAAAACTCGTTACGAAGATTACTTCAGTCTCGGAGTAAAGCACACCGATGCTGTTAATTTGCACGAGGAAATGCGACTATTTTATGCGATATTTGTTTACGTTCGGTTGGGAGAAGAGATCAAGTCACGGGGTGAGTAGCGTGGATTAATCCTTTCTGTTGGATGAATACCAAATATTACGATGAGCTTATACAAGGGTATTGGTAAATGCTAACAAACTCTTAGGGTTCACTTCTGCTAGTCCTAACAATCATTTTGAGATGAAAATTGATTTTATGAGGATTTTTTATTTCGTTTTTTTTTTTTTATATTTCTGTGTTTGTTTATGTGTATATGAAGGCAAAAGCACGTGGATCACCTTATGTTAAAAGTTTCTTGTGCCTGTAATTTAATATTTAATATGTTTTATTACTTAGATGGATGTAAATATTCAAAACTCTATTCAAAGGGAGCATGGCGCGGTCCAGTGTTGCCGCGGCGGGCGCTCTTGGCGTAGGCATTGGGGGCCGTTCCAACCCTCAGAGTTGTTTGGTTGTTTTAACTTACTCCAAAGTTCGGAACGACTCAGTTGTCTTATCACCTCATATATAGATTTTTAGCGGGGAACTAGAAAAATATATAGACGTATTGTGATGTTTGAAAAGCAATAATTACCGTTACATGCAAAATACAAAAGAGTGCCTATAATTCTCTCATCAACAAATGTCGAGGTCAATTCAGTTAAAGATGCAACCTTTTAACGACCGATTTTGATAGTTAAAAAGTTGCAACCTATAAAGGTTTGGAACGATCAAGTTATGACAACCGAGTGAAAAGTTGCACTCCGAGTGCACTCTAACCAAGATTCTGAACAGCCCCTTGTCTTTTACTACGAGACACAGAATTTAAAAGTGTCAGATAGTACTAGAAAAACTTATTGTTTTACATTGACCTATATATAGGTCAATGTTGTTTTAAGTCTCTCCGAGCCAAGAGCGCCGCGCCGCGGTAACTTTGAATAGAGTTTGGAATATTTACATCGAGCTAGGTAATAAAAAATATGATACATTAAATTAGCACAAGAGACTTTTAACATCAGGTGGTCCTTGTGCTTATTCCATCTGTCAAAGAAACATAAACAAACACAAAATATAAATAAAAAAATATTATTCAAAATCTCAAAATACGACTAACACTTAGGACTAGCAGAAGTCAACCAGCCTAAGGAAAAGCCCCCGACTCTGAAGATTCATGGTGATAGGTAATCCACAACCCGGGCATGAGACGTCACGTCATCGCCGCCGGCTTGTGGAGCTCGTTTGAAAACCTGGAGGCCAGCGGCTCACTTCCTCTGGAGGCAATCAACCAGGTGTTCCTAACACTTGGGATTATATAAGGATACTGTTCTAGCCCAGCTGTAATAGCCAGCATGGCAGTTATAGTACCACCAACTTAACTGTGCAGTTCGCGAGGGCGCTGCTGGTCAAGGAAATCAACTACAAACTGTCACAATTTGAAGTAATGTTGTAGTTCTTTTTTCTGCCGCCTGAACAGATAAGTTGTTGGGACTGTACACTAGTGGGGTTGACGATTAAAACTAATAGATATGAGTATCTTGTTTATGTCGTTACCTTCTATGTGAGAATAAATAGATTTGGGTACTCGTAATCGTTGATTTTGCCTATTATCCAAATCATTACAGAATAAAAAACAAAAACTTACAGCTACGCGTTTTTCTTATATTTTGGGGTTCAAATTTCTAAGGGCGGGAAAATTACATAATACTTTTTCTCGTAACTACTTTTAAACTAATGAACCTAGACGGCTGAATGTTTGCGCTTATAGACAACAAATATCTAAATAATGATACCAGGTATGGGTAATATCGTTTTAAAATAGATATTTTTGGCTTGGTTTTTTGTTATTTTGTCTGTGTTTTTTCAATAAGTTTTTCATGAAAGTATTTATCTTTGTTACATCTCTTATGAAAGCTTACCCATATTAATCAGGAATATAGCAATTAAAAAAACAAAGTAACGACGAAACTTAGATTTGAACGACTAATGTCATAAAAGAAAAATGTCCAAAGCCAATGTCCAGAACTAAAAGTGTCCATGAATAAAATTATATATAATTTTCAATAAGATTATCTCACAATCGGAAAATTTTAATTATTTTTATTACTATTTTCTTTTTTGTGTTTATAATTAACAAATGTTTATATTGTTTACATATGATATGGATAACTTTATTTAGTTTTTGGATATGTAGGCGACATGTATAAGTAAATTGAAAAGAACTAAGTAATAAAGGGAAACATCACTGATCATAATGTCGGGAAACTCGCAAATAGACTCTCACAGATCAGGAAGGTGGTGGACAACGAAACTATGGACTATGGAGGCATATTAAGACGCTGTGTTGCCAAGAACAAGACGAGTCGGTAAATGTCATATTTTCTTACTATTTTACTATTTGTTTACGTTCGTGTAATAAAATAATTATTACTTACTAAGGAAAGCAAAAATAAACATGAGAAATAACACATTTTTATGTGTATACTACAAAGTACAAGCTAGAGTTCTAGTTAAATATTATATTTTAGAGCAAATTATTTTGTATACAGAGACATCTGTTGATGAGTAACTTAACTAATAAAGTATAAACAGCCGTTGATACTAATTTGTGTTAACCAGACTGCGCTTACTTACGAGCAATTATGTGAGTATTTGCTGCAGCATTTTAGATGAAAGTAATATGTACCTAATAGAGGCTAGGTATCAATGATACATTGCAGAAGAGCTTTTCCACAAATACCATAGTGTGAAAGTTTAAAATCAGAGCGCGGTGCTCTACACAGTTGAATGCCTTGCAAAGATCACACAATAGAATCATGTGAACTCTCCCTTTATAATTTCGAAGGTTGTTATGTATCTAAATGAAAAGTACAGTGTCTTGCAGGGAAAATTAGGTTTTAACAGAGTTTCTGCTACGTTGGGACAAGAATCTAATGACTTAGAGACTTCTAGGGGTTAGTTAGTAAAACAATTCTTTAGTATTTCTATCAATTTCAGAGGCCGTATTTTTCTTCTCAATGTGTCCTTAGAAAGCACCAGGCATGCAGTAATTTTCAACAGTACAGTGTAGTGAGTAACATAGGAATAAACCAAATTTCTGTCTATATAAGCCAAAACTTTGGTAACCTTGAATACACACCACACACTATATGTATATGTCTACTTGAGAGTACCTAGTAGTTAGCCAGGGGGCATTGATAACATTCCCTACCATCATGTTGTAACAACAGCTATCCCAAGGTAACATCGGAACCAAAACAACATAATGTGCCCTCGGAATCATGTTAGCGATCAGTACTAAATGCCACGAATGGCTCTCCATTCAAAAAACTGAACTGCTTAACCCAGTTTATCAAAATTTAAAATCAATGTTTTATAGTATTTTGATATTGCTCGCTTGGCTAGCTACCACTACCGTCTGACCATCACTGTCACCAAGCACTTAAACATTTTCAATTGTAATATAAGCTGCAGAGCATGCATTAATGCAAAAATAAAAATGTTAAAACTTAATGATGTGTTACAGAAGCTATTATTGAGATCGTAATTTGATTCACCGCTCCTGATTATAATATAAAAGGTAACATATTACTCTGAAATTAACTAACTAGTCTATAATTTTAATCTCACAGATTAATATTTAATCAAGCTCAACTTAATCTGAACTCATCAAACAGTAAACAAATTTTAGTCAAGTCATAATTTAGTTCGTCAAATGGAATCGCCCTCAAGGAAACTTTGACAACGTATCCAGCTAAGAAGATCAGTGATAGAAGTAATTTTATTCTGTGTAGAAGTCAAGACACATATAATACTGCTACTCACCAATAGATGTCACTGCCTGTACTAAAACTCGAGTTGACAGTAAAGAACTTTTTGATAAACAATTGTTCAATTTAACACATCTTGAGCTATTTCCACGTATATTTTAATTGCTGATAGGTAAGCCTTTGATCGCAATCTCACCTGATGGTAAGTGATGATGTGGTCGAAGGTGTTAGCAGGCTTAACCTAGAATTTACTGGCACTCAAGGACAGCTGCCGAAACACACCGTTAGGTGCTTGGCGACACATATTCTACTTGAGGATGGTCGCTAGCCAAGCGGGCATTCGCAAAATGCCCTTCCACCATGCGTTGAAGCTCAAGCGGGTTTCGAATCATGGACCTGGTGCGCGGCAGTTCATAGCCATTGCCACTGAGCCATCACTGCTTCAGGCTAAAAAGCAACTGGAACACCATTAAAATGCGTCCGAATGTTACCAGGGTAAACGATAATAATAGTATCACAATTTATTTTTAAAGTCTTCAATTAGGCATATAATGCCTGCATATCTAATAAATATTTGTGGCAAGGGTTTAATTACTTTACTGAAGAATTTAAAAATAAATTGAGAACTTAAATATAAAAAAATATTTTTGAAATAAAAAATAATATGCTACATATTATAGAGCATTTTTCTATTTTGCAGTTTTGAAGACTATAAATCTACAAATCTAATTTACATCTAAAAAAAATAAATTAAATTGAGTAAAAATTTAAGTTATCAGTAAGTTCTTAGGTACATTACAACCCCGTAAACGTTGCGTAATTTCCCATTAAAGGGCAAGTATATATTTAAATACAAAATTACAAATTTACGATAGGAAATAATATAGTCATGTGCGGGATTTGAAACCGCGCCATCCACCCCTATAGCCGGGGCATGCTCTGACCGTTTAAGCTAACATGACAGCAATTTTTTTCTCTCGTTCTTTCGCCATCGTATGAGGATAGAGCGACACCTTTATTTCAACTTACTACAATACAACCAAGACTGTATAAAGTATATACATAGTTTAGATAATAGTAGATTATGATGCTAAAGTGAGCTAAGTTGCTCATTATACACGAGGCTGTGTGTTGCAGCCAGAGCCCTAGGTGAGGGCGAAAATTAGCCGAGTGTATAATGAACAAGTTGCTCACGAGTTACGCATTTTTTCAACACCCTTGAGAGAAAAACAAATATATATTGCACAAATGCGAGACAAACCACATACGAAAATTATGTTAAATAACGCGCAAGTTTTTTTTTTGCGCGCGGCAAATGTGTGATTGTTGATTACATATAAACGTCTTTGGTGTTACAAATCTGTATTACCCGGTTAAATTTAAAATGCTCTATTTACTCGCATAGAATTTGCAGTTAGGTGCTAACTTAACTTTGTAAGGATAAATTACCCGATTAAATTGAAAATGCTGTGTTTACTCACATATAATTTGCAGTTAGGTACTAACTTAACTTTGCAGGGATAGTTCTATTACGCACTAATGTATAATATTATTATGCACGAGGGTGTTATAGTTCGTTTTATGGCCCTAAGAACGATATAATAAGCTCACTTTACGAGAAAGGGTGTTGAAAATAGATAAACTCTTTATTGTAACACAAAGATTAATTTTACAATAATAAAAAAACTTACAACTAAAAATACATCGTAAGTAACTAAGTGAAACAATGGGCGGTCTTATCGCTTAAAGCGATCTCTTGCAGACAACCCAACAATGTTGGATATTTTGACAGTTCATGGACAGGGTTTTTAATCAAATGTTGCTATTACTAGAACAGTAAAAAAATAGTAAAGGAAAGGTGTTCGACAAGTCAATACTTCTCAGCTGACTACTACCCTGATCTTTTCCATATATAGAACGTAGGGTAGACCGGGGGCAATAGTACCACGTTGCAATAGTAACACTGTAAATATCTCTATAAGTATTCATGCTGCATATGTGAGCGAACGTCAGACCAAGCGTCGAACAGGTTTAGACTCGTTCACCAGTCGGCGGCGTGATCACGGCGATATGGACGTGTTTGTCGGGAGTTTTTGAATTTCACCTCGTCAAGGTAAGTTTTTTCTCTCGTGTAAATAAATTATTACTCTATCGTAGCCCGAATTTTGGACAAAATATTGCTATCACACCTTATCTATGGTATTGAACTTAGCAATTAAGTATAATTTATGCCTTATTGTCTGTGTTTTTTTAAGTTATTATGCTAAATCGCCAAAACGGCTCCTTGGGGGCAAACGTAACATGATTGTTGGGGTCAATAGTAACGTTACTATTGACCTCGTGTTACAAATGACCATAGTAAAAAAAATACTGACTTCTAAAAGGAAGGGTTGTTAAATTTGTCTTTAATTTTTTTTTGTTAAGGGGCCTTCAATTATAACGCAGATTTATTACAATTTTTTTTTTTATGTTATAGTGACGGAACCAGCCCGAGGCCCACCTGATGTTAAGTGGACTAACCTCTGCCTATAACAGACGCATTTCGTCAACGACGAATTGCACTGTGCCCGTTACACTAAGACGTCCAGTTGTTAGGTCTCATTAGCCTGTAATTTTTCTGGCTCTCAAGGACTACTGCCGGAACACACCGTTAGGTGCTTGGCGACAGATTTTCTACTTGAGGGTGGTCGCTAGCCAGGCGGGCATTCGCAAAATGTCCTTCCACCATGCGGTGAAGCTCAAGCTCTGGGCGGGATTCGAACCATGGACCTGCTGCGCGGCAGTCCATAGCCAATGCCACTGAGCCATCACTGCTTCACTATTTAAACCTCCCCCCCCCCTCGTCCCCCGATTCTAGCATGCAAATTTAATATTTCTATAATTTCAAATAATTTTAGCAAAAATGAGCACAACATTTTCAATAATATATTACTGGGGGCATTTGTACCATGGGTCAATTGTAACACCATACAAACTTCATTTTGTTGATTATATGTATGTATATATCGAAATATATTGATATACGTATATCAATATATTTCGATCCTTAGCTATATAGCAGAGCTGAAGCCAAACTAATTTTAGGAATAGGAAGATTTTATTTTATTTATTGTATAGAGCTAAAACAGGGTTTATGTCCAAATTAGATACTTTGTTGCGTTAATAATATAAGATTGCTTTGAATATTTAAGTTCCTAATTATAAAGACTGATTAATATATTATAAGAAAGCAAATAAACGATAGTGCAGCTATCTCTGATTACAAAATAGTGTTTTTTATGAATCATATTTTTTGTTACAATTGACCTGGAGTACAGTGCAATTGTAACACTGCACCTTGTATGATTCTTACTAAATTTTCACTAAGATATGTAAACATTTAAAGAAAATTAAACAGAAATCTATGTAGGTTTTGAATATAGATTCTTGGTTACACATACATATTCTGAAAAATATAAGTAGTTTTTGTTCAATCAACCGAAAATCAAAAAGTGTTACTATTGCCCCCGGTCTACCCTACTCTAGGGCCCGTAAAGGACCTACACTGATGAGACTCGCACCAAATAATGTATAAGTTGTGTAATTTTGAGACCTTGGTAACAAGCCCCAACACGAGTAGGATATGTCCGTTATGGAGTTTCATTGCCTACCTTCCACTCTATCAATAGATCAATTGAATACTGTCATTGTTATCATCAGACTTACAGACAATTGCTTATTGACACAACAAATTACATGTGTGTGAAACTCGGTGCCATAGATTCCATTACATACTTACTAGTGAACCTATTATAATGGCAAATTATATCATTATCTTAAGGTTTTCGCGGTGTGGTTTATTTATTATTAAACTTATTAAGTTAACAATTCTTAGTATTTTTTTTTTGCTTGTGATGTGAAATTAATATTAACAGCGCTTCACTCCTTATGACAAATCATTTAATCATTTCTGAATTCTAGTATAGGTAGTCGTGCTCGGTATCTGGTTTACACAGAACAACTTTTCAAAAAAGTCTAAGTCCAGTGGGGGAGACCTAGGTGGGTTGACACAATTTTTACGTTATCAAGCATATCTCAGCTCAACATACACCTACACATGTGAAACTTGTGTTTTTAGTTAACTAGTTCTAATAACTAATTGATCCTAGCACAAAATTACCACGAGTGAAACTAATCTGGGAGATATTTCGTTAAAACCACGCAAACTCTCAGTGTTTCAACCCTCCTAGTACCGAGGTAAGTTGAAACAGCGTCTGAGGTGAATTGAAACGCATATTAAAATGTTAATTTTAACCACAATAAAAAGGATTTTAGTTAAAAAAAATATGTTACATGATAAGTTACAAATTAATGAGGTGCTTTCTGAAATCAACCAATATTTTTCTTAATAGCTATATGATTACTAAAGCACATGTCTTATTATTACTATTATCGTAAGATTGTATCACTCTTATTTCATAAATCAACTATAGTACTGTACTGTATCAGCCGGATTGTCCATTGGTAAAACCCCCTTTATGGGGGACTTTTCCGTAATCCCCACGCTTGGCAAGCATCTTGGAGATCGCATTGTGAGATATCAGTTCCTCAGAAAGCGCTGCTGTTCACTTTCTGGTTACCCTTAGTCACCTCTTATGACACCCACGGGTAGAGATGCAGGGGTGACAACTATAGTAAATAAATTATTATCATTTGTTTCTTTTTTTTGTTTTACTGTTGTATCAAAAATATGCTTTTTAATTGTTTTAATTTTCTGCCAGCTAATATTGCCTCAAGAGTTTTTTTATCAGGTGTATCGGTCAATTCAGCTGATTTTGCTTTACTTATTGGAAAAGCTTTAGGCAAAGGTCTAAGCCGTTCTGGCGAAAATGTATTGTCTGTATCTGCTATCGAAATCACTTCTTGTATAAGTGCACGAGAAGTCGAATCTGCGGGGTCTTTTCGTGGACAGCTTGAAGCATTGGGTTTATTCTCGACTGAAATGTCAACAAAAGCAGTTGTAGCATCAGAAGAAGTTTGTGGTGGTATTTCTGCGATTGTCATTTGCATTTGCCTCTGTTGATTCTATTCGTTGCACATTTATGGGCCGGTCTGTAACTTGAGATGCTTAAAAATCTTGTTCCTGGAAGATATCGGTGTTGAAAGGCCAAATCCCAGAAAATAAAAATCCAGATGTTATATTTCTTCTTAGATTTACCTCACCCAGTGCTAACTCATATATTTCTATACTAGCTTCTTTTCTATTGCTTTTTAGGGTATATTTGTTAGGCATTCTGGATAAATAATGTTAGGAATTTAATTTAGTTATATATGAATGTGCTACCGAGGAGAGTTGAAACAAACAAGGTGAGTTGACACAAGCTGTGTCAACTTACCTCGGTTAACATTTTTACGACTCGCTGCACTTGATCATAAAAATAACCAAGAAAATCGAAAAAAATACAATTGATGATATGATTTTGTAAAAGTTCAATAGTTAATAAATGTTAATATCAATCACATATCTCGAAATATTTAAAATTGCCTAGTATTAATCAACATCAAAAAAACAAATGAAAACTTACTTTGGTTCTGTTTTTGGGCACATATTTTATAGTGACGCAACCGCTCGTCGGACGCTGTCGGCGCGTACTGGCGAGTTCATTCGTATTTTGTGGCGTCTCAATGTGTGGTGTTGCCAATTTTCTAACGGTTATAGTTTCTGAGATATTGACATTGTTTCAACTCACCTTTGTGTCAACCCACCTAGGTCTCCCCTACCACATTTTCCTTAGTCATCTATGCGTGGATATAGACGATCCGGACAAAATAGGTAGATAAATACCTGTACTTACTTGCCTAAAAACATTTTTATTACATTTTTATGGTTTTCCTGTTTATTTTGGTTTCTTATCGTGTTCTGGGCAAAGATTTTAAAGATCTAGTTAAAGATGAGAGCTAGGGATGTAGCTGCTTTTATAGTATAGTACTAAAATCCGTGGACGATCGACCTTCACCCATCAGATCTTATCTGCTTGCCAGCTAGCCATGCGCAGAAATTAGTAGGCAAGACTACCTAGGCGTACTCTCGAGTGTTAAAAACTATCATTTGAGATAAAATTCATTCGGTTATGAAAGGAGTGAAGGTGATGAAAGAAATTTGATTAAATATAATTCAATTAAAAATAGCTATGACAACTTTTCGATAAGCAAGTTATCATAGGCATGTTTGTAAATAAATTATATTTGATAAAAAATATGGCTCATCAAGTTATCTGATCGGAAGGCCGATCATCCACGTCTCCTCTACTGTTATATTATATTTATCATTGTTTTGTGATTTTAAACGTTCTATATAAATAAGAGATTTGTAAATATCGATAAAACAAAAAGTTCTGATTGATTGAACTTCAATAATTACTCAATACTCAGGGTAGATGCCCATCATCTTGGTGTGACTATTAATTCACTATACTTACTAGAAGTCGATATGTGCACACTGCCATACTGGTGAGAATATCGGGTACTATCGTTGGTCACCAGCAACATTTGAAAATTATAATTATAAATATTACCAGCCGTAATTGTCCCACTGCTGAGCAAAGGACTCCTTTATTTCCTTACTACTACTACTAACTACTTTGGGCTATGTTTTGGTAGGCCAATCCTTGTCACAGGATTCAAGCTCGTCCCTCCGCCTCCATCCAGGACAGTCACGTTGACATTGAACTCTCAGTATTTACTTTTGCCGAACTCTTCGGGATTGCGGTGTACGTACGTTCCTTACCGAGTCCCACTTTAAGGCGGCCTTTTTTTATGCTTGATAGGTTAGCCTTTGACCACTATCTCACCTGATGGTACGTGATGATGTGGTTGAAGATGTTGTTCAGGCTAACCTAGAATTACTGGCTCTCAAGGATAGCTGCCGGAACACACCGTTAGGTACTTGGCGACAGATTTTCGTGGGAGCTAGCCAGGCGGGCATTCGCACAATGTCTACCACCATGCTATAACGATTGCCATCCTAAGACAACAACCGGGACCGGCAGCTTAACGTGCCCTCCGAAGCACGGAAGCGCTCAATAGTAATTTCACTAGCGGTCACCCATCCAAGTCATGACCGCGGCGGACGTTGCTTAACTTTGATGATCGATTCAGAACGGCTAAGCAAACTTCGCTACGAGCGACTCGAAAGCCCTGTGAGTTACATCAATGATGTTTGTGTTTGAGTGCAGTATCACGTTTCTCACTCGGACTATTTATTTGACTCCTATAGGATACTGCTCGGTCGCTGGCAGATCTTGAGTGTGGACCTTTGCTAGACTGTTGAAGTACAAGTCTAAGCTCTATTTAGTATATGAGGAGTATTTTAATCAAAATGCACGTACCCATTGCGGAAAGAGACTATTTGGCCAAGATAAACATACTTAAAGACATATCAATCTCAACATCTCCTGTGCATACTTTGCTCTCTGCGGTGTTATTCATAAGTCTGTTCTTTTACTTGTTCCTGCAATCCAACCTTGAGGCTTGCTATGGTTTGATCTTCCAGCAATAACATAATTTAAAATAAATATAATATATATGTCTATATATAACTATGGCCAAATTATGTTCCGTTGGCTTTGTTAGGGATGGAACGCCTAGAATTGAAGAGTAAGATTTAATTTAAATTAAAACACGGTAAGTAAACACATTACGTTTAATAAAAGTATCACAAACATCGTTGAATTATTCTATATAATGCCACTATTACTACTATTTACAACATGTTTATACACCCGTCAAAGTAAAGAGGTATCATTTTGTTTAATAATGCCCATTATCTGGGTAAGGTATGTGAGTCCATTATCAAGTTTATGGAAACACACAGTGTTCCATCATATAAACTAAAAAAACCTGAATACTTACATGTTCGTGTTTTTTACAAGTTTCGTCAAGAAGCAAATTTACCTACCATGTCATATTGATTGTAATGGTCTAAAGTTCAAGAGCCCTTACAATATATAAAAGGTAGGTGCAAATTTACATTGTGGTTTTTTCTATACAGAAAACAGAATAGTAGTCTATAGGTATTATAAATTGATATTTGTAAAGCAAATGCTTCTAGACGAATCACTTGTGAACAAGTCGGTACATATTATGATAAAATAGACAAATGTTGGAAATTTACCAACTTTTTATACTTTAGTAAGTACACATATATGCGAAAATTGATCTTGTAGAACAATCTTAGGTAAATATACTTATATGGTGGGACAAATACACAATCTCATTTTGGAACTAATCACTGAACCTACAAAAGTTAGCTGCTGGCGAATATTTTCATAAAAAACAAACGTGAACTCACATCACAAAGAAATTAGCCAAGCCGTGTTTGAAAAAGTAGCTAAAGCCTACAGACAAATATACGCTTATTCGTTTATATACGAAATTGAAATTAGAATCTGCAACATATCATTACAATTTCAAGTCCTAACAAGTTTAAAGCGCATTGTTTCTGAGCACTTTTCTATGATATGCGCTTTTAAATGTCTACTTTAGTAAGGCCGTTTTCCATTTGAGTCGATAATTTTGACCACATTTTGCGTCTATTGATCCACATTTCGTATGAACCATAGACACAAAATGTGATTAAAATTATCAAAAATAACGAATTTAGCGTCAAATGCGCCCTAATATATAAATTCATCCAATCAAGTTTACGTTTTGAACTTAATTCAATATAATCTTATGCATAAAAATCGCATTTAGATACGTGAATAAGCGTAATGCATTATGAATATTGTACATCGCAGATGTGTCGACTAAGCTGAATCTGTAGTTGGGTTCTGTTATATTACAATTATTGAGGCTAGAAACAAAATATACCGGGAACACTAAGACGGATTGTAGAAGGCATAAAACACACATGTGTTTTGATTGCTATAAACAGTCTAATGATTTTGTACAATTTGGTAAAGCTTTACAATAACATTCTGTATTCATAATATAATATAATAACTTTATACTTCTGGGTGCAGCTGTCATATCCAATAACTCACAAAATGAACCAAACCAAATGCACGCTTTTCACTTCAGTTCGACTACCATCTAGTGTAGTAGCCTTCGAAAAAGTAGCCTACACACGGTCAAAACCAGTATTAAAATCTATATAAACCCTGAATACATGACATCAGAGAATATTGAATAAATCCTATTTACTTATTCTACATTTCTCATAAGGCTGCCGCAATAAATAAGTCTACCGTTAACGTATGGACAGTTCAATGAGTTACATTTAATATCACTAAACAAACACTAACACTAACTTAAACCTAATTGAGCTTTAATCCCATTTCATTCCTTTGCACTTAGGAGCTCAATCCGGCAAACGAGTTGAGCTTCGTTTTTGTATACTTTTCTATGTAGTTCACATTACTCTAGATTGTCTGTGGCACACCATAAAGTGCAGAATTCATAGAGAGAAGATATAGTGGTTCACTGCGTGGCGACGGCGCCTGCGACTCGTTGTCGAACGTCACTGAGCGCGGATCCGTTGCTGAATCCATTGAGCAGCGGGAGCATCATCTCCTTTGACTCCGACTTCATCTCATCTGATTCCACTTTCGCCTTCGCTTTCAAATTCTGTAATCAAGTGTTTTAGGTCAGTACCAAGTATTGTGATCAAAATACAATTTTATGTTAACGTACGTAACAGTAAAGTATTTGTTTATGCAATCGTGTTGGAACAAACTTGAGGCCCTGATGTTAAGCGGTAACCTCTGCCTATAACAAATGACTTGTGATGAACTGCACTGCGCGCATCACGGCACCAAGTTGTTAAGTCTCATGTGCCTGTAATTTTAACCGCACCCATACCCTATACCGTCGCACAAAGAGCTCTACTGCTACTGCTTGCAAATATAAGTGCGGAAAAAAGTCATGGTATGAATTCCAAGTCCCCGTAGGATGCCGGGATAGAGTTACACACTCCCCATATCTTCCCGTTGGAATCTTAAGAAGAGACGAAATGAAAAATACAAGAAGTTGATGCAAGACGCTTACCAAACGAGGGGATTATGGCTATAATAACGGGGGAGAAATTTGTTCAATTGTGGACCTAATAGCTGTAACAGTAAATACAAGTAAGTGCTGAATTTAGGAAATTATATGGCACAATATCCTTGGTTTGAATTTAACGAGGAACACAATATATCCAAAAATATATGTATAATTCGGATTCTAATTTTATTGATCCTCGTACTAATCTACACAAATTAATTATAATGCCAATGCTAAGCACATAACAGTGTGTTCCGGCAGCACACACTAAAACTAAAGTCTCAGTGTGATGGGCACAGTGCAATTCGTAATATAGAAATGCATCTTTTATATCAGAGGTTAGTCCACTTAACTAACTTGGGCCTCGGGCTTGTTCCGTCACTATTGTGTATTTGTTTTCGTTTTTCATTGCTCTCCAAGAAATCAAACAGGTACATTGTCTGAAAGTAACATAGCATAAAGATGAACTACAAACCTTCTTCTTGTAGGCCTGTTTGTAGAAGTCAGAGAAGAGATGGTAGAAGAGAACAGCGTGCATGCCGATCCACCAGACGAATGCCCGTGGGTAGTCACAGTCGATGAACAGCAGCTGGAAGGCGTGGATGAACACTAGCACGAACTGAACCTGTAACAACCAAGAGTTCCACTTATTCACACGATCATGTTATTCAACTTCAGCTGGATTCTCATTTTAACATGCAGAAAATTTCTTCCGTGGAATCCCTAGAAGGCACTGAATGAAAAAGGTGACAACATATTTATGCGTCATTTTTAAAGTATGACGCCACAAACATATATACCTACTAAGAGAATATACAATAGTTATTATGTAAATATAGTGCATTATATAATTATTTTACATGTAAATCTTGCGTCTTTTTAATCAATGATAAAGGAGATCTACTCAATTATAACAATATTTTATGTCAATGACCATCATGGTATCAAGCTGCGTATGCCGATTACAAAGTATATTATGTAGGCACTTAGTTTGTAAAAGCCAATGTTAAGAACGCGTCAAATGTTTTGTAGTATATAGCAAATAGTCTTCGAACCTGCAATCATCACAATCATCCTATCACTATTTCACGTAGGTATGTGGCGAAAATATCTTATTTCGGAATTGGCTCCAGTTTTATCGGTGGCCAGATTCCTGACGCCAAATCTCTTCGGGACTGTCCTTGGTAGTTTATCCGCTATGTTTAAGTTAATGAGAGCGCTAAGATTTTAAAGAGTACTGTAGTGGACATGTTCATGTTCAATGTTCAGAACACTTTATGCCAATGTGAGTATCATGCCCCGTGGTGTGACGGACTAGAATGTCACCACCCCCCCTGCTGCACACTGGACGGTGGGCAGCAGCGCGTTCTGAGGATCTGATATCTTAAACTGCGATCCTCAAGACGCGCCAAGCCTGGGGATTATGGCAAATCCTCCCTATTTTGAGGGAGGCTATGTTCAACAGTGGACAATCCGTGTGAATGGTGGCATTTAGCTTAGTTAGTGCATTATTTCCCCTAGTTGGCTTTACTTAGTCAACATTCAACAGGAGGATGCTAAACGGTCCTTATATTTTAAAACCAGGAACTGTACTAATAAATAGATATTAACGAGATATTGTTGTCATATATGTCCCTGTAATTTATCTGGTGATTATTTCTTTCGGTCAAGAGCACTGCAATGGACATTCTGCATCCTAAATAAAGTATGATGATAATCTCACCATCTGTAGCGCGGTGAGGTACTTCTTCCACCAGAGGTACTTCTGCACCTGAGGACCAAATGCTGCCAGCAGGTAGTACGAGTACATGATGATGTGGACGAACGTATTCAGCATACCGAAGAATGTGGAATGGCCACCTGGAAACAAAATACACCTAATTAACTCTACTTAAAAATACATGATATAGTGATTTTTGTTACGCAAAGTCGCCATTTTATTGTATCGTATATACAACATTCGATTAAAATTACATTAATACGATATTTCATGGTACCTACTAAAAATATCAAACTAGATTGCATAGACATATTTGAATACACCGGAAATACTGGCATAATAAGGTTTTTTTTAATGTAACCTTTCAACTATTTATCATCTATTGTACATCTAAATATGTTGAGCTTGTGCCTCCCTCGAGGGAAGTATGCCGAATCGCCATGATTAACGGATATTTTAAGGGCAGGTAGCTAAGGTTTACTATTTAGTGTTTCTGGCCCATTGATAGGGCCGTATTTTTGGTACACAAATATTTCCATTCCACGTAATGCTAAGGTAAGAACTCGAGTGGAAATATATTCGTATACGAAATGGTTTCGAGGTATTCGAGCGAGTCTTCGATAAAACATACGTTTTTATCGAAGGAGCGAGTAGATATCGTCGGCTAGCCCCGGCTATGACAAAACTGTTGTAAGCCGATACCTTAAGGCCCTTAGTATTGTCAAATGGGTACTTTCTAAAGCAACGTAAATATTGAGTTTATGCTTCAACAAAATTTCTTTGCATATTGTTACTGCATTGAAATTACTGAGCTTACGAATAGATATGCAATTTGTATTACACGCCCTAAAAGACCAGTTAAATTGTATATTTTATAAAAAGTTAATATACAAGACAGTTGTCGAATAGGGATTCTACCCATTACTACTTATTAAGCTATACATAGCACTTAGGTATACTACAACCTAGACTACACTCTTTATTATCATAACCGTTTAAACTTTAAACATTATGTAGTAAATATTAGGTTCGTAGGTACTTACAGCAATAATTTTGCAGTACGTGCAAAAATTACGTATGTAGGTACCTCGCTACCCATAAAATGTATGCAATATTTACGAAAATGTAAAGCCCTCTTACAAACATTTGAGGGTATAATTGTATAGTTTTATTGAATGTTGGCTTAACACATAAAAATGAAAACTACCAGTCAAAAAGGTAAATTCATACCTTTGAGGAAATTATATGTACTTTAACCACTCTAATAGGCATTATGGCAAAAATATTCAATATTTTTTCGCCTTGAATACCGCGCCTGCGCAACACTCGCAGTGTGGAAATGCAATTTGGAGCAAGGATTCAGTCGGTTTATTAATACAATTAAAAAGCGGAATGTTTTATTCTGACTTTAAAATGCAAATATTATTAAGTTGTATAATTTGAACAGTCTAGTGTAGTAGTTTAATGAATAATTAATAAGTAGCTTCACCTATGAAGAGTCAGGTAGAACATATGTTATATATTTATATAACGGTCACTTTTATTATGTCTATCTTGTACACCTACTTGTCACTGACATTCTAAAAAGGAGGATGTTTATAAGTGTTTGTGTAATTTTAAATTTATTGGGGCCTCCTTGATGTGGGTAAGTCCGGACTTAAAAGCATATAATTTGACATTGGCTGGACCATTTTTGTATCTCTAGTTGATTTTTGACTTATTTATATAATAAATTTTATTGAAATTATTACGGATGGAAAAAGATAACTTCCAGCGGGACTTGAACCCGCAACCCCCAGAATACCGTCCTGGTGCACTACCAATTGTGCCATGGAAGCGGGCGCTGGACAGTCGAAAGTTCTCCATCCGTTTTGAATACACGTCTTTTTGACGTTGGCGACATCTACCCAAATAGCAGAGCACTATTTACTTAGGCTGGTAGGTTGATATACGATCAACACTGAACACCAAATCGATGAAACCATTTTTAAATTTGACTAGTATTATTTTTATAGAAGCATTGACGCATGCTAAGCGAGTGTTTTCGCTTAGCATGCGTCAATGCTTCTATAAAAATAATACTAATAAATTTTATTGCCAACCAGATTACTATTCCATTTAAGGTTTTTATGAATTCTGATAGGATTGCCTTGAGCAAAATCTTACGTGATGGTATGTGATGATGTCTTCCAAAGTTGCTTAACCTAGACCAGAATTGCTGACTCTCAAGGAAACCATGCGCAGATCGTTAAAAAGAAGGCGCGGCGCGGGGGCGAGATTTGTACTATAGACCTTCTTCGCGGCAGTCCACAGCCATTTCCACTACACCATAACTGCTTCGAAGATGGGGAAAAAGCTACCAGAATATCTACATTTGTCATAGCTAGGGTTTCACTGGCAACATGCAGTGTGTTATCGCTGGCCGCATTAGTGAACGAATCTAATTTGGATAGGAAGGGGAGTTAGCTTGAGTGTCACAGGGAGCCTTGACACCTGGGTTGACAGTCCCACGCAAAATGCGCTGAAACCTAACACCATCTGCTTAACTCTTCATTATACTTGTACCTTACGTTATATTATAAAAAATATTATTATTTTGTGAATATAAAATATATATAGTTAGTAATAATAGAGTAACTTTTAAGTAGCACTGCGCTGCTACAAATTTATATTATAATAATATAAGATATAATTTAAAGTTATTTACAACGATGAGTTAGTTAATAATCCAGCCGGTACCTGTTGAGGACCGATTGCCAAATGGCAGATCGAATTGCCTAGCCACTAGATTCAAACAATATCAGCAGCGTTAGGTAAGACATGTTTCGCTTGACTAAATATCACTCTCAAGTAGTTGTGTCCAGGTCTCCTACTTAATGTTATTTTGCATCAACTGTCCTTGTAAGCCAGTCGTGAGTCTAGACGGTAGCTTGCTAGAGAATGTTCCGAAAGTGGACTTGGCGTTTATAATTAAATTTAAATATAATTAAATATAACTAAAGCTGATTTTCCGATCATTGTCATATAATAAGTATGTATGAAGGTGTAGTTTATAATTAATAAAATAATGAACGATAACTGTTATATATTACTATTACATATATATTAATATATTTAATCATAATGTAGCTATATAAAAAGAACAGCAACACAAAAATAACTAAATCTTGTAACTATATCTATTAACTCAACATTTTATAGATAAAATTGTGTGAGCTCCGTTTCCTACTGAGGCAATCATATGTAGAAAATAGACTTTAGGTAACTGTCCACGGGAAAAAGAGTTAAAAACATTAAAGTACCTAAACTTACTTAAATAACGGGAAAAAGTAAATGGCAACATTTGTCCAGTTTATTATAATTTGCACACGCTTGCTTTAAATTTTTACTAGAGTACACTTTCTTAAGGTTTTTTCTTTCATCATGCATAATTTTGTCACAAAACATGCGGCGCGCTCGTTTCTTTCTCCCTAGTTTGACCGGGACGCTGATGCATACCGGTCGGGACGCCGGGACTGGGGGTTCAAACCGGGACTGTGCCGGTCAAACCGGGACGTATGGAAAGCCTAACTAAAATATAGGTAAGGTTAAAATCGCACTATTTATAGAACACAACATTACACGACAATATTTGTTTTAAAATGCTAAAAAGAGCATTCAACATTAAATCAAGAATGTTTGACCACTACAGAGCAAACAGATCTAGCAGAATTAGTGTTGATTTTACTGAGTTTGTTAGTAGTACACAGTACCAAACAGTTGGGAGCTGCAAATTGTCAGCACAATTGTAAAAAAACTTTTTGTGCCTTCAGATTTGGGTAGGCAGTTATTTCATCAACGTTTTTTTTTTGGGATCATTAACCACCAGCCTCAACTAAAGAATATTAACAACGGTGAACCATGTAGAGTTAAGAGAGATTAGTAGAGAGTAGTTTACAAACCCCTTAAAATACATTATAGTATATCTGTGTTATCGGATGCGATAATATTTCAATTAAAAGATACATTCTAAAGACCTACTAGTACCTATGTGAATACTTTTAGCATTAATATTTATATTGCATTTTAATGATGACTTGTCTACCGGATGTGGTTAGTAAATTTTAATGGAAGCACACGGACCACAAATTAAGTAAGTAGGTACATAATTTATTTTCATTTATGATAGAGGCTTTGACCACTATTTCACGTGTTTGTATATGACTGTGTAGAATAAACTTGCTCTAAAGGGCATCTGCTGGACAGTATGCATCCCATTATGCTTGGCGATAGATCCTTCTAGGAGGCGAGCATTCGCAAAATGCTATATTTCGCAAGGTGGTGGCTAGCTACCACCTTCGGGTTCAAAAACTGTCAAGCCATTACCTTCTAGGTTAAATCTGTCTACGCTGACCAAAAAGTCTGGTACTAACATAACAATGGCCAACTTGACTAGCTATAACAATGATTATACATATAATCAGGTCTTTGTGGATACATAAATCTATAACCAATTGTGAGGGTGCCATAGCGGGACCATACCATAGTGGAATTAACCCAATATGTTCGCTGAAATCCCCGAAGTTGTAGGCAGAGATATTTAAACACATTTCGCTAGCCGAGGTGAACCGTGAGCCTAAAATTTACCGGACTTGGTTAAAATCCAGACTGCAAATGTGGTGCAATATCAACTGCAAACTTCTTATCAGTAAATAATACAATCCAATTCGGGTACTAACCGACTCGTGATTCAAACGCGAGTCTTGTTCGAATCAACCTATGTGGCAGAGCATTAAAACTAAGGTGAAAAATAACACAAAAAGATATGAATTCAAATCACCAAAATCTACGAATACTGGTTATTAAAATATGTTTAATATTTGCTATTGGAAACTGGTATACTCATGCCATACCTATTATGAGTAATATTTTAATTAATAGACTCAGGGGTTACATGCTTTGCGGAAATTCAAAATGAATAATACTAAACACATTTTTTTAGGGAATATTACATTAATCTATACTTATAATAAAACTGTAATAGATCCAATTCTGTACTTGGCAGATATTTAGAAAAAAGAATTTGAGAGCAATCTGTAGTTGACACTAAGGTCAAAACTGTATTTTTTTTTAAGTTTTTGTCTGTCTGTCTGTCTGTCTGTATCCCGGCCGCGCATCATTCAAAAACTACTAAATGGAATTCAATGAAACTTAACATTATTTGAGTTCATACTACGAAAACGGTTATTGTACACTTTATATCCCAAAATTCTGCACGGGTCCTCTCGGGAAAGGGGATGAAATTCAAAATGTAAAATTAGTTATAATTTATTAACGCGTAGTCCGATTTTAATTATTCTTTTTTAGTGAGAATAGTGAAGAGCCGGTGCTCCCACGGGCTGCCCGGCACCCCACGGGCAGCCCGGCACCCTACGGGCAGCTTACACGGACACCCTAATTTAGTTTTGCAAGCTTGCTAATATAAAGCTCTTTGATCTGGAATATTCGCCACAATCAGTTTTTTTTAAATGGATTAAATATAATGACCACCATAAAATGTTCATTATTATTTTTTATGCCTTGTAGGTTAGCCTTCGATCACTATCTCACCTGATAGTAAGTGATGATGTGGTCTTAGATGTTGTTCAGGTTAACCTTGAATTACTGGCTCACAAACACAGCTGCCGGAACAATCGTTAGGTGCTTGGCGACAGGTTTTCTACTTAAGGGTGGTAGCAAGGCAGGCGGGCATTTGCAAAATTCCCTACCACCATGCTATAACGACTGCCATCATAAGACGACAATCGGGACCGACGGCTTAACGTGCCCTCCGAAGCACGGAAGCGCTCAGTAGAAATGTCACTAGCGCTCACCCATCCAACTCATAACCGCGGCGGACGTTGCATATCTTTGCTAATCGGTTTAGAACAGCTAAGCAAACTTCGCTACGAGCCCTTCAAAAAGTTCGTTTACCAAAAATTGTAATCAAACACCAAATGTAGTAAATGATCACCAAATGTAGTAGATGATCACCAAATGTAATTAATGATCAATAAAGTCATATTTAGGTGCGACGACGAGCAAAGCGAGGAGGAGCGTTGGGTACCAGTGACCACAACAATGCGCGAGCGTGCCGCGGCAGCGGCCGGCGGCGATGCGCCAGAAGAGTTATCGCAATAAGTATGGCAAGATGTAAAAACTTTGGTTATAATCATTTTTCATTTTGGTGATCATTTACTACTTTTGGGTTCACAATGATTTTTTTAGTGTCATTTTGCTTAAATAGGATAGCGAGATGATAAAACTTTGGTTATAAGTATACATTTTGATGCGGGTTTAATTTTGGTGATCATTTACTATTTTGGTCTGTGATATGTTACTATATCTGGTGGTAAGTTAAACATAACCCTATTTTTAACTGTCTGTCTTTTGCCGGATACATTTTGAAGACTGTGCAATGGAAATGCACAATCTAATACATGTTCATTCTACCGCCAAACAAGGAGAATCTCGGCAAAAAGACGCCGTTTTAAATCCAAATTCCAAAAAAGTATTGTATTTTAACATTTATTGTGCGAACCGCGAAGGAACTCTCTGAGTTATTTAACTACTGTCTTCTGGAATACAACCTGGGGGTTTTCAGAAAGAAGCTTTTTAAGTAAAAAGCTCCCTTCTTAGCTATACTTTATTAAGAGTGCTTTACCGTAGACCAAAGCGTTGCTTAATATGAGATAAACAGTGCTAAAATGTGAATAATTAATCTGCAGATACGGCAATGGCGAACGAAGTCGCAGGTACAGCAGCTAGTGTTGAATAAAAACATTTCTAAACAATTACGCCTAAATGTTCTGTGTAAACAAAGTTATGTGATAAGAGTAGCCTAGCTGGAAGAATTTTTGATGGTTTCTCTTCTATACGACATTTTCAGGAGGTCTTGACTACTCAAGCGCACTTTTAAGAAAGTACACTAACGTCAGTAGGGACCCCCTGATTAGACCACTGTAAGGGCTCTTCTTGCTTGCAAGAAAAGAGTGGAATCTTAGTAAAAGGTTCCTGTTTTTATCCTTTGGGTACGGACCCCTAAAAATAACAGACGAAAGAATATAAGCTATTAGTTAGATATATCGCGTCATTTAAGTGTTCTATACAGCATCACGTTTTATAACCACACATGTAGTGATTTTTAACTTCCATTACCAAATTTTTTTTTTATTCAACAACTAGGTACTCTTGAATAATCAAAAGTAATGGGAATGTTCCCACCTGTTACAGGCCGTTTTAATGTTCTAACAAGTATTGTAAATAGCAATTATGTGTAATTTTTGTACGAGATCCGGCTTTTAGGTACTTTTTGTTTTCCTTACGAGATGGGCTGTTTCAATAAATTTAATGTTACTTTTTGTTGCCGAACATTCCAGTTGACTTAACTGTAGGTATATAATATAGATAACGATATACATAAATCCAACTTACGTAATCTAGTTATTATATAATTATATATGTTAGGTATTACTTGTATTAAGCAAACGATAGTATGAATTTCTATATTAAAGCAGTAGGCCACTGGGTACTGGGCAATGACTATGGACTGCCTGAAAAATAAAAAATCTGACGCAAAGCTCTTAACGGTATGTTCCGGCAGTTTTTTAAATGCCAGAATAAAAAGATAATGTTGTGGTGTTCAAACTAATTAAACGTTTGAAGCGAGTATGTGAGGAGGTAGGCAAAAGCTTCGCAATGGTCTTGCCCATTTGAAAGGGATGATCACCATATCAGTTTGAATTTATAGGAAATTAAAATTTTAAATATTACAACTACACTAGGTATATTACGTTTCAGTGAGTTTAAAACTCACGTACATTTTCGAATTAGGAAGGCAAGAAGTTTATATTTAAATTCCATCTCGTAAAAAGTTTAATCATAGAAGATAATTTGACATCTGATGAAAATTTCTAGATCTATGTTCTATAGAATTGTTTTGCGTAGATCTACGTGGTACATCATCATGAGTAAGCACTTCGTAATCGTATCATTGGACCAATTTGTCTCTGCAAATATTAGGGGCAAACTGCTTAGCACACCTCTGCGTCCTCAGGTAGGTACTTATGTTAAATTCTATTCTATTGACTCTACAAATATTGAGTGGACTTTGCCCCGTCAGTACACTACCAGCTATGACGATTGTCAGTGAGTAAATAATAAATAAGTGTGCTCGAGAACTTTCTTGTGCGTCAGTCGTAGTAATTTTTTTATAGTATCTACATAAACACCAAATCAAATAGTTCTCATATGTTCAGGTACTTCCTAATTTAATTTAAAAACGACATATTGATTTAGTTTTTTGATTGCTAGTCTGAAGGAAGTTTTGTGTAATTTTAAAACTATTATCAATTTAGTTTTTATATTTCTAATAGGCTTGCCGTTAAGCGGTCAAAGTAGAGTGGTGTCTCACTGAAGGAACACACCGATAGATACTTGGCGCTATATGAGCTACTTGAGGATATAAATAGCCAGGTGGCAATTTGCTTAACGCTCTACTACCATCTTAAAAATAATTGTTTTCCTTTAATAACTGCGTTAAGAAATGCAAATTCATTGATTATTAAATTTACTCATGATTGAATGTATGACTCTCATTATCTTTGTAAACATTTTAAGTTTATCTTGTGTCAGGTTAAAGATTTGCATGTTCTGTTGAACTTCAATCATATCGTTAATTGAATATTATATTTTAACTATTATATAAAAGCGATAGGGAAGTCCCAACTCATCACCAACTGCTGATAAGGGGGTCAGATGATAATGCAATAAGGTAATTATATACAGGATTATTGAAAAAATGTTAAAAATCTCTTAGGTTTGATTTCTGCTAGAGCTAACAATTTTTTTTTATGTGCATTTAACGGTATAAGCATGAGGACCACGTGATGTTAAAAGTCTCTTGTGCCTGTAATGTACTATTTCATATTTTTAATTAATTTGCTCGATGTAAATATTCAAAACTCAATTCTAAGGGCGCGGCGCGGTCCAGTGTTGCCGCGGCGAGCACTCTTGGCTCGGAGTAGGTGCTTTGAATTTTTCATTTCATCTCAAAATGTTTGTTAGGACTAGCAGAAGTCAACCCTAAGAGGTAGTTAGCATTTTTCCAATAACCCTGTATAACAGAGTTATTTTATATATATTTTATACAGTAAGGAGCACGCGTTTTATCTTCCCTTGCTGTGAACAAAAACGGAAATGAAGTGATTTTTAATAGAATTGAGATGTTGATAAATAATAGATTCTCTAATTGCAAGCGAAAACGCAATTATTAGTCTAAACCCACATGTCAGCGAAGCCCATCCATAGAAAAGTAATGGTGACTATTTGGTGGTCAATCCGCATGGTGTAATTACCTACTTATAGCTTTTTGAGATTCGGTGTATGTCTTAATAACAGCGAAAATATGAAAAACACCAAAAAAACATGGCGTATCTCTCAGGAAAAGAAGCCCTGACTCATTAGTCGATATTCGCCATATCATGAAAATTCCATGACATGAATCGTGAAACCTTAAACTGTTCGACAAGGTCAGCATTTAGAAACCATAGATCACCCTAAAAAAATTAAGCATTTTATACGCAATCCGGACAATTTCATAGAATTTATAAAGTCCTAAACCAAAGTTCTATATCAAAAATACTTATTTAAGAAATAAATATTTTCGATAAAATGGTTTTCAATGCAAAACGGGATAATTTCATACTTTAACACCCGAATAAAGCATTAATATAAATCAGAAAAATCCATGCATATTATTCTCGTGTTTATACATCTTGTATCATTTCTTATTTAGCTAACCCACGTAGTCATAGAAAACCTTCCCGTATTTTCTCAAACATTATTGTTTATGTTGATCGCGAGATATTTAACTCGTAACCTTTAATAATGCCATGATAAAAGGCAATGATAAACTTGCGGTTTATCCAACTACTCAGCACAACAAAGGAGTAGAGCAATTTTTTATTTACTCACAATTACTATAGTCCTCACGGAATTTCCAATAAGGTCTTATTGTTACGGATTCAGAAAAGTTACGCCATAATAACCACACTTCGAGAACTTCTATGTCCTTTTTATTCTGTGCTTCTATCCATATTTGTGCAAAAAATGAGTACCTAGTTAAACTATACACATAAGTTGTTAACAAGCAGTCATTTTACCATCGTGTTATGCGTTATTTGTTTTATAGTTAGCGATCTTATGTGGGAAAAGACGTTCTATACCTACTTCGGTAAATAAGTATTTTTTTCCTGATGTTTGTATCATAACTACTTTAATTATTATGAAAAATTGAGTTTTATAAATGGGTAATACACTCACTCGTGGCTACAGAAGCCAGCTCTTTACTCATGTTATTGTACCTACAACTTGATTAAAAATTCACAAGCAGACATTAAACATCATTATTTTATGGTATTGGGACGGAAAAAGTTCGAGATCCACCTGATGTTAAGCGGTAACCTCTGCCTATAACAGATGCATTTCGTTACAAGTGACGAACTGCAGTGCGCCCCAGACATGCCTGTAATACCTTACTGGCTCTCAAAAGATGCTACTGGAACGCACTGTTAGGTGCTTGGCGACAGATTTTCAACTTGAGGGTGGTAGGCCAGGCCAGGCCAGGCGAAGGTGAAGGGCAAGAAACTTGGGACCGTTCTTTTAAACGCCTTTTAACAATGTGTTGTAAACTATATTATAAAATATTAAACTATATTTTAGAACAACCATTGTATTTGTTTTAATTACGCAGCTGCCCGGCAATAGCTTCGCAGAGGGAGAGAGGGATTGTTCTTGTTCACAAACTGTTGTTGCACATGCAACTTGAATTTTCCTTCTGTGAGCGTTGTAAAATGTATGGGAACTTTATACCGCAAATAATTACCTAAGAAGGACCTTTTAGGTCAAATACCTAATAATATGTAATTGTGTGTATTAATATTAATATCTTTGCTAATCTATCTGTCACACTTCCGTAGATACGGAAATAGTCTACGCCAATGTAGTGAGGAAAACTATGTTACAGCAACTTTGTTCGAGAACTTATGTTGCCTCTAATTCCTAAGCAAGCAATTAAAATTTAAGATCTGAATTCCAATACTTGCATTTAGTTACACGGGTCTTACAGTGAATGATTTAGCATCAAAAGAAGTTAGAGCACCGCAATTTAGGACATAGATGAGTAATCTCTTCGTGGACAGTTGTTTGGAAGATAAGTGAAATTAACTGAGTTTTGATTTGACCTAATACTTTCTTCTTCGGAGCATGAGTTACTTGAGGTCATGGACTTGGAATAGTAACGATTATAGAGAAAGAGAATGAAAGTAAGAAAGAAAGTAAGTCATTGTAATGCCTTTTGAAAAGGATGAAGGTTAGATAGCTTCTAATTTGTTTTTATGTCTTACTTCTATACTGATACATTGATAGAAGTTGAACAAGTGAATTTAATCTCTTTCCCTTGTTTAATTTTTACTGTCACATTTTTTATTGTACTGTACTATTTTTGTTGTTAAATACTATTTCAGAACTAAATACTGCTTAAGATAAGAAATAAAATTGTAATTATGCGTTTGTTGTTTAAACCAAGGACAAATAAACAAATTAAAAAAGTGATTAAATTACGATGTCTCTGACTAGTACTTAAACCGAATTAAAGAATTAAATTAGTTGTGAAGCTCTTTTATCACAATTAGTATTTAATTAAATGATGCATTTTAAAGCATAATGTATCGTTGATTAGTTAAAAAAAAAGAGCAAGTAAAAAATCTGGAAAAAAGGTGAACGTTCTGTTAAGAGTTGAATCAGGTATTAAGTAAAGTATGTATACCTACATTAAAAAGAAAACCAGTTTGAGACGGGTTTATACGGCGACTAATAAAAAATAATACCGTACCGTGCGTGGGTCAAAACATCCTGTATAACTAGGCTTACCTTACGTCCCGGTTTGACCGAGACAGTCCCGGTTTGAACCCCCTGTCCCTGCGTCCCGACCGGTTTGCATCAGCGTCCCGGTCAAACCAGAAGCAAGCGCGCCGCGAGTTTTATGACAAAATTAAGCATGATAAAAAAGTGTACTTAAAACGTTAGAAGAGTGGTACTCCAGTGAAATATATAAACTAGCCATGAGCGAATAATAATACTGGGTAAATGTTGCCATTTACTAAGTTCCTTAAGTGTAGTGTACTTTAATTATTTTTCTTTTAAATAAAATGAACACGTGTTCCGTATATATAATTTTTCTTTTGTTTTGGCTTTGATAAAAAAAAAATATGCGTTAAGCGTTCCGGTTTGGCACTTCATAATTATGGTATAACCAACTACATACTTCCTTGTAAGTATTAAAATTAATAAGTATCTAATTATATCTCCGTGCTTTGGAGGGCAAGTTAAGCCGTCGGTCCCGGTTGTTGTCTTAGGATGGCAGTCGTTATAGCATGGTTGTAGGGCATTTAGCGAATGCCCGCCTGGCTAGCGTACTCAAGTAGAAAATCTGTCGCCAAGCTCCTAACGGTGTGTTACGGCACCTGTCCTTGAGAGCTAGTAATTCTAGGTTAGCCTGAACAACACATTCAACCACATCATCACTTACTATCAGGTGAGATAGTGATGAAAGGCTAACCAATCAAGCATAAACTGTAAACTGTACAACTTATCGGAGTATTTGACGATGGGAAGACGCTGCTGGTCCAAAAAACCAGGACCAAATATCTATAACAACACAACTAAATAAAAATGTGATTGATTGCGATTTAAATACTAAAGCTAATGCTAGTATGCATTCTTCACTCTTTACGTTGTCAATTGGTAGCGAAGTAGAAAAGTTAATGTAATTTAGAATATCATGTTATTTGCCTGTATGTTCTTCCCGTATAAATTTCTATTGTACCTACCTATCACAATTAAAGCAGCTTTGACGTAATATAAGAAAACTGAGTGAGAAAAAAACCATGCGTAGATGTACTGACCTGGAGTGAACTTGACTCCGAACCAGACCGACATGGGCATGATGCCGTGGTGAATAACGTGGAGTTTCGAGACATGGTCATTCTTCTTGCGCATAACGAAAAAGATCTGAAATATAAAAAACGAATCAGTAAATAAATGATGTTCGAGTGCTTCCAAAATAATATTGAACAAGGAAACGTATCGTTTCAAGTCAGAGCTTATGTATTCGCGGTTACAAGTATGCAAATATTATGCGGTCTGAGGAAATAACACAGCCCTAATGAGCGACGTCCGCAGTATTGCCTTGACATTGGGTATCTTTATTATAGCTGGGTACTTAATATGTAATTAAATGTTTTTAAAAGTGGCTTGCTGCGTACCTACTATGTTGCCATTGATATCTTAAATATAATCATCACAACACACAACAACAGTCAAAATGTCCACCGCTGACAGAACGATTCGCAGGCTTCTTGGGATCGCAGTGTACAATGATAACTCTTCTGACGACGCTGCTGCTCACCAACTGATATTTGTCGTCTCTTATGAATTCCACAGGAAGATGGGAATGTGATATTCTAGCCCAACAGCAAGTAATATAATAATAGTTAAATAATAACCTAGATACTAAATGCTTAGCATTCCATGGATTCACCGTGCGGATGCCGGGTCTATAATGATGCAGAGGAAGAGGCCAGAGGGGCCTGGGACTTGCAACCCAGGAAGGTTAAAGGGCTCTTTACGATTTCATCGATGCTCCCCGTCACCGCTCGAGCGTCCTCCCCGGCCTAACCAAATTTGTATATTCATAAAATAATAGTTAGTCGTAAAAGTCGTATTAAAATTATTAAACGAACGATATTTGTATCTTAACGCGTTCTCAAAATCATTTAGAGTGAGGTAATAGAACCATTTGTCTCGGCATTATCTCTAGAAAAGTTAATTTTACATCGGTAGATGGCGAGTTATAATCGGCTAACCAGGAACTAAACGGCTATGATAATTTAAGAAGAAAACAGTCAATGTCGTTGTCAAAAATACAAAACAAAATTAATTTATTTCCTTAATTACAAAAGTCTCATAGAAAGCCCTATTTATTATATGGGTATCGAACGATGCATAACGGTATGGTCGCCAAAATGTAACCTACATTAATTCAATAAATTATGAAATTTTATGACTCTACAGATTTTTTTAATATACATAATTGTGACGTATAAAGCGCGAGTCCCACCTGATGTTAAGTGGTATCACTCTCAGAAATGCAGTTGTTAAGTCTCATGTGGCTGTAATTTTACTGGCTCTCAAGGACTGCTGCTGTTAGGTGTTCGGCGACAGATTATGTACTTGGTACTTGGTAGCAAGGCGAGCATTCGCAAAATACCCTTCCACCATGCAAATAAACTATCTCTCAAATTCCTATAGATGATTTGCTAGCGTTTTACAGCTAAGTAGTCACTCTTAATATTGTGTCGTAAGTGCTATTACGACAGCAAATTTAGACGTCCCGTCTTTTTTTGACATTTAGTATAACTATTTTTATATAACTAGGTACCTATATCATCGAAAAAAAAACCGTGTAGAGGAATTTTTAAAAATAATAATATATATGTTTTGCCCTTGCTGTGAAAATTATAAGGCAACGTTCCAAAACATTCAAAAAACTTGTAATCGTGACTGTGATATGTATATTTTGCGAATATAACGCCAATTAAATGTAATAAACCTTAATAACACCGTGAATTATTCATATTTGTGGCAATGACCGGCCCAGTGTTAATTAATGGAATAAAAATGTTTTTTTTTTAAATGAGCAGACAACGCATTGAACTCCTAAATGTGAAATATGTTGCCAATGCGGACCGTGCTTCTTCCGCCGTCCGTTTTGCTTTAAGAGGGTGATTAAATAATTTAGGTGACTTTGAAGGTGAAGTCCTTTTGAAAGGATTATTGCTTGGATTCAGAAAAAAAATATAAAGGTACTAACAAAATGTACAAACATTTTAACAACAAATGTTTTTGTAGAGAACCTCTGTTGCCTAAATTCAGTTTTACCTAATGAAATTGTATTATATTGTATTATACATATGTTCATAATAAAATAAATTTAAATTCAGCAATTTTCAAATTATTTATTGGAACTCCTCAACAATAATTAATTTTAATGTTTTGCGTACGTTAAAATGAGACCACTTACAAAATAAAAAAAACGCGCGTTCAAAATCTTAATATTGGACAACTGTGTCCAAGTAAAAAGTATTATTTTCAAAAAATTTCGACCTTTTTGGACAAATGAAAGGTCGTAGCCGCCACGCGCAAAGAAACACTTTACGCCACTAGGTCAACCCTCGTTCACTGTCACTAATACGTATCATAAACTAATTGATTAAATGGGAACAGTAAATAAACTTACAGTGTCAAAGAACTCTGTGAACTTTGAGAAGTAGTACCACCAGCATCCATGGACTGTCTGCGAATAAAAAACACAATTATTTACCTAAACAAAAGATAAAATAAATCAAATAGGCTTACAATTAGTATGATATCTTAAACATATTAACATGTTTTTATTATGTATGAAACTTTCTAGTATGTCTGTTTGTTAAAGAAATTGTAAACCTTTTTCACTAAGTTCCGATGAGTTAAAAATGCTTGAAACTTTAAACATGAGTTAAGACTGGATTAGGTACCTCTAAAAATAGATTATCCCAATATTTTTAAAATAAAGTAAATATTTTATTGTTATTCAAAAACATGTAGTTGACGCAAGTCCCTCCTAGGTTTAATTATGTGTCATCTTTACTAATTAGGTTTTTAGGATATGTCCTGTTTTATTTTATATATCTTCTTAGAATTTATTTTAAAATATTTTACACATTAAATTTAAAATGAGTGGCTATTAACCACAAAACCAAATCAATACAGTATGTTGGTCTACATTATAAAAAAAACACTTTGATGACTCATGTCTGCTAAAAATATGGATAAAATTTGAAACTTCTCATAGGTACATAAGTAGTACATTATGGCAAAGCGAAATAGGCAAATGGAGGTCGACTCAAGTATGACTTTAGACCGAGCCGCAGGAAAGAACTTCAATGATACAAGACATTTTTCTCAAAAAATGCAAGGAAATATAAATATATATGTACCTTTGTACCTAATGTACCTTTGTAGTACATAATATAATATACATATAATGTACCTGTTATGTTTGTTTGTATACCTATTGCATGATTTGTACCAAGTGATGTTCTTTAGTTATGTGGTAGATACTCTTGTAAGGTATCATAAAAAAATAATAAAACAGTTTTGTTTCTGTACTCAACTTGTGGCGTATCTTTTAGTGCCTTTGTCGCTAAATATACAATATAATTTGTGGCTTCAAGTAAAAACTGCTTTATGTTTTTACCAGTCAAAATGTTCATACCTATATTATGCATTTTTCTTTTGACTTCGTAGGAAGCAGATATTCCGTCGCTAATTTGGCTTCCGATCTTAAATCTGGTGAAGCGCAATAAATGTCCGTTTCAATTTTGGAACCTTCGGACCTCTTTTAAATTTATGTTTTATAAAAAAATAACAGAAACGAGACGAACTCTTTGCTTTACCGCCAATTTCTTTTTTACTTCGTGTTTCGAATGGTGCATGCACCAAGATCGCTGTACATTAAAAGCACACCCGCAATGAATTTCTATACAACATTGCCAACGCATTTTTTTAAAACGCGCCGGCAATGTGTTTGGTTTTTATGTATACGATACTTCGTTCTTTATTCGAAAACAACGATAATATTTCAGCACATGTTTAAGAAATACTACTTTTTTAGTCTGTTCTCCCACAAATGCTTTGTAGCTTTTATAAAAGTTTCGTTATCCTTATTACTGGTTTTCTATACAATGTGCTAGTAAATTTTGAGATTAAAACGTACAATATTGGATATAAAATAATGCACCTACCTAATACTTATGTAAGTACCTGCTATTTTACGATAAGTATGTATGCATACTACTTAAATCTTAATACACAAGTCGGATATAACAAGTTCAAGAATAGTTATTATGTTCTTGAATAAATGGTATTATTATCTGCCAAGCTAGCATAAATGCAATACCTAGGTACATAACATTATCCTCATGTTATGCATTAGTAGATATATCTATGTTGAAATGCGAATGAACTAGAAGTCACGGCCTTGGTCTCATCCCATGTGTCAGTGTTCGCGGTCGTCATTAAACCAGCTATGGACCTGTTTCGAAGAAGGCGCGCCTCTCCTCATTAAATAAATGTTAGACCTCGTTTTTACAGGTCTCCCAAACGGTGGCAATCAGTTATTTACATTCACATTATTTTGATTATTTTGAGCGTATATTAATGATAAGCTTTTCATTTGAGGGTACGTTAATAGTAAGCACAAAAATACTGCAAAAAAATCCTAAAAAAACTGATCGCCAATTTAAACGCCACCGCGTACACAACTGAACGCGTTGGTCTGTGCGTGGATGTAGAGTGCGTTTAAACGCTAATGATACCAAAACACAGTAAACCAATAAAATATGGTCGCTTAAGCAGGCAGTAGTTGCAGTCACTCAAAAAATGTGGAGGTAGTGCCTTCGTGAGTGGAAAGCTCTGTACCGGTCCCCACTCTTGGCGGGCGTCTTGGGGATCACAGTAGAAGTTTTCAGTTCCTCCAAAGACACTGCTTCCACCTCCCGGTATTATTCCTTTAGTCACCTCTTACGACACCCATGGGAAGAATTGGGGGGTTGACATTTTAAGTGCCGAATTAAGCTCACGGGCAATTTAATCGTTGCTCAACTTTATTATACGTCATTGAGTGTTGCGCACAAGAATTTTCCTCTGCGCAATACTAAATTATATTTATTAAAGTATGGATTCCATATCCGTGTGCAAATATTTTAATAAAAAGATAGCACTTTACATTAGAACAAAAAAAATGTGACAATATTATGTATCTGATTACGAATCAAACTTATTAAAATAATGGAAACTGAGAGTTTTTTGTATGACATATTATAGAGTGGTATATCGCAACTGGCTTCAAATTGAATTCGATGTTGAACAAAGAAATATAACTAGTGGCATAACCCATAGATTCGAATCATTACATTACCTTGTTCAACGTCTTTACTAGAAACGGTTCAGAAGGAAAACATCAGCAATGTTTGTGACGTTAAGGCAAACAAGAATTCTTTAATTACCTGACTACAAACATTTGATCGTAACTTGAGCGGACAATGTTTTTCTTTGAATACTTTTTTGTGCAAATAACCGGTTCGGGCTTAGAATAAATAAAGGATATTATCATAGGTAATTTAGCAATGAAATTAATGTTTTTTATCTATCGTAGTTGTTACATAATAACCCATAGGTACCTAATGTTTAAATAGCCCATGCTAAACAATAACAGGTATGTTAAACAGAAACGAAACATGAATGCTGTTTTTATTAACCACGTAAAATATATTTAGCTATAGGTACCCACCACACCTAGCATCAAAATTATGAAGTAGACATTTTAATTTGTATTTATATATTTTAATATATTTCATAATAATAAGAGATATTATCAATTACCGTCTAATTTACGAGTAGATACCTCATTCATTTGATATAATTAAAAGTTTGGTACTCACGCAATAAAAATTATATATCTTATAAAAAAATATTAACAATGGTTAATATATACAATTTAGTTTCAATTAAGAGGTCACAGGAAATGTCAGTCATTGCAACTGCGAACAAAATGTATCCGCAATTAAAATTACTAAATACTTTTTATTATTTTTAACTCTATAAAAAGTATGCAATTTCAAGTATATAAAATTTCATTCTCGTGGTAAAAGCACTTATAATTACATTGATTAACTCTACCATATTAAAAACCTAATATTAACTGCTGATAAAAAAACGATAATGTAAAAAATCTAAAGATACTTATTGAAAGAAGCAGATTATGAAGTATAATATATTACCTATATATACTTCATAAAGTATTACAACCTAGTCATTAGTAACAAACTTTTTGCTGGTCTACCCATAGAGAAAACGTACTTGTCTGTGGCAAGCAATTCTATTTGATCCTGTTCTAATTTATGAAGACGCAGGTTTTTCCGAGAAGCTGTTTTGGAAATTCCGAGGAAGAGTACGCAATTCTAAGCAGAACATGCCAGATACCTAATAAATACAGTTTTTTTAATTGTTGTGTTCATTATGTATTTGATGATGTATTGATGAGTCATCAAATGTATTCATGAATATTTTAGGTGAGTTACCCGAAAACAAGGTTTATCGAATTTATATTAGACACATTTGGCTATCTGTTAGGGGAATACAGGCATACACTTTCGTCACAAATATATCAACGCCCACGTGCTGACCATGGTGCTGAGCATCTGATATGCTCGAAATCCGGGTTGAAGTATTCGATCCGTAAAAACGTGAGTGTTTTGCAGGTTAATACTCTTAATAAAATATGAAAGTTACGTTTTTATTGCCAATAGTACGTTAAGGGTTGATGTGATCGAGAATGGTAAAAAGACTTAATCCAGAATGAGACCTGGCTGACGAACAGAACTGCTGAAAGTGCCGTTAGGCCACTGATGACGTATTTTAAATCAAAATTTACTTTGGCTAACTTAGCTCTGCAATAACGTAAATATAATAATAATACCAAAAATAGCTGATAGTTTAGCTTTTGACCACTTTCTCACCTAATGGTGAGTGATGATTCGGTCAAAGATGTTGTTCAGTTGTAAAATTCAAACTTAGGTCTCCAAAGCGAGCCGTTTCTAAAACAATAAATACTAGACCAGTTCCATATTATATGTTTTCATATATCAATAGGGAGCAAATCAATTCATAATTTTTCGATGAGCTTGGCCAACATAATGTTATTATTCTGGCTGTAGCTACGTACAAACTACAGCTAAGTACAAGCGATAATAATACGTTTATAGATGGACAAGAATTTCAAAGTAACAAAAAACTACTAAGTCGTTATAAGTGATTAAATTTATAAGACCTATATTTATCCTACCTTCATCGATAATTATTTTTACTGGTATCCAAAATAGTACCAGTAAAGAAAGGTTATCATCACGCACTTTTTATTCCTGATGGGGAAGGCGTAGGTGTTTCAACACCTACATTCGCGTTTCCCAGTGTAAGTCAATGTGTATATATTTTCAAGTTGAACACCAATATATATTTTGGCATTTAGTGAATGCTCGTCTGGCAAAATCAATCAGAATAAAAAAAACATCTATCAGAATAGCTGACGCTCAGCACCTAATGATCTAGGCTAAATCTGTTTACTAATGTTGTCTTAGGTTTTTGCGATTTGCGAACTTTAAGCGGTTTCAATTGACAAAAATAATGATAAATATACGTGATTTAAACCGTTTAAATTTGTTTAATTACTATCTATAAGTCTGTTTACTTTCTTCGACCACATCACGACGTTACCACATTTGAGATTATAGTCAAAAGCTAGTCTATTAGCACATTTTTTGGTTTACGTATTCATGAAAAAATATATAATGATTGTTACCCGCATCGCTTCCGGAGATCTCGAGTAGTCTACTGGTTGGCATCGGAAACTGTATGTAGTAAACCAACCACTCACAATACTCTGAAACATTAGAAAAAACATATTTTAGTTCATAGAAAAAGCGGTTTAAATATATCAATAATAAAATTGCAAGATATGCAAAGAATAATATTTACTCACCTCATGGAACAGCCAACAACTGAATATGACTTGGAACAAATTGTACCAAATGAGAACTTGTTTCAACTCAAACGGTTTTCTATTCTCCATCAATCTCGGCCCCAGAACCTAACAAAAGAAATAAATTCAGTTATAACGTTACAATGATAACAATTCACACGATATTTCCATAACGTAAATTATACCTGGAAATATCTCGTTGTCAACAAAACATAATAGACAGACAATTATCGTTACGCAATATCGTAGGTAACTTCCAGTTGGAAACGTTCCTAATGGTATCTGTTTAATTCGTTTGACGCGATAGTCATTAATGACTAATCAGGTATCGTTGATGCGTCTGAGTAACTGTCATTAACACTGATAACAAGATGCACTTACTTTGACTGTAAAGACGTAGGTGAGACAGATCACCAGCGTTGGGAACGGTGAAGACATCAGGAACCAGTCCTTGACCCGCTGGTCACTTTTGTTGTCCATCAAGTCATGGTATCCCGCCACTAGCCTACTTAGCGCCTCCATTTTTACTGTAACAAACAAACTAAATTGAAAATCCAACTCGATTTACTTCACAATAAATCACAAAAGAGAGAATGTACGTTTTGATGTGTGGACGCCAAGTACTGCGGATACAGAGTGAGTAATTTTGGACAGATCGAGTGTGAGTCGGTTACATTCGAGCGTCAAGTTTACCGAATGTCAGGGTGGACGGGGTTTCCACTAGGTACCTGTGCAGTTACGCGAAACTACTCCTTGAAAAATGATTCCTACGAGTATGTTAAGATAATTAAATCACAGTGCGTTGGCATCCAACTTACATGCAAATAGGTAAACAGCTGTGCTCGTAATTAAATATCTTAACCACGACCAAGAAGGTGTGCGTGCATTCCTCTGCTAATGGCAATATAAGTCACTTGGGAAATTTTAAAGAGGAGATAAATAAACAACTATTTTAATCATGTTATGAGAATAACTTACGAAGAAAATAATTTCAAATGATTATCGAAAACCTTGGTCCCCTGCTCGGCCTTATTCGGCTACGTAAATCAGTTTTGCAACTTGGCCAAGATCGCCAGCCGGCTTTGCCCCACCTTACTATCAGAATCCTTCATAGTCACAAAAATAACTGACACAACATTTTTGTATTGTGAAACACCTTTACGCCTTATTTACTTTCTGTTAATAATCGGCGTGCTTACAAATCACTTTGTGTGTTTAAGCTAACCTTTGTTTAATCTGGACACGTTTATGGAAATGTAAATAATCACAAAGTAAAGAAATGTGCCGTTAGACAAGAATAATAAGAAAGCTTCGCGTACTAGTTTCAAGTTCAGTTGTTTGGTTTATGCACAATGTAGATGCACCCATAAGTATAACTTGTGTTTTATTTCATTGACACAAGATAGATCGTTCTTGCAAGTTTTGTCCATAATCAACGTAGACATAACTATTGAAAGATTTTTGACCTTTTACCTGATATAACTTTCTTATGCAGTCACTCGAGTACGAATGAACAGGTCCTGGTATTTCCGCAAGGTCGTTCGTACGAATATTAATTTTACACTAGCTATTAAATAATCTGGGACTTCAAGCGAAACATTCAATAGCCGTATACATATATTATCTTCATAATTATATATTATCGTCATCCAATAAATCATAATTAAATCATTTCCGTGTTATTTAATAAAATACCTTGTTAAGTTTGAAGGGCAAAGAACCTATAATAACAGCAACGCATAGGTGCTACCTATATAATTTAGAAACGTGCCTGATCTACCTATCTGCTTGTGAAACGCCAAAGGAACAGTTTTAGAGTACTACAACTTCATGAAGACCTATAATATATATATATAGCCAGTAATTATAAGTTTGCCTGAACAACATCTTTGAACGTGAACGCATCATCCATCACTTACCATCAGGTGATATTATGTCCAAAGACTATAAAACTGCCTAGGTATATTAATAATGAATGAATTAAAATCACACACGATGTCTTGCACAAATCTGACATTTATAGATATATTAATCCAAAATTGAAAGTAAACGTTTGACCTTAGCATTTGAAAAAACAATATAGTATTTAGTAACGCAACTTTAGTGTATGTTCAATATAAACAAATGCTTTGAGGTTCACACGCATGAATAAAAAAAACATGCATTTTATTCATAGACGTATACAAATGCCATACGAATATTATATTATGGATATGTGAGATGAGATACAAACCAGGTAGGCGGCTGATTCAAGGCTAATTATTTATACGTGCTTTGGTTGCGCCAACAAATAATTTTATTTACAATATCAAAACAAAATACGGTGAAGGTAAATAATGAAATTCTTGTAGAGCATCATAATTACAATCGAAAATAAATTTTGTCACGAGATTTCTTATTATATGCGCCGAAATGATTTGCGTCTTTACTTTTGCTGTAATAAAGTAGTTTTTAAATCGCACATAAAATAAAACAACACATACATAAAAATTAACAATACTCAAATGAAGTCATCGTAGTGTGAACAGAACTATAATAATTTGTGAATATACCATAATAATACATCATCCAATGTTTATGTCAATTAATTATAAAAACTCATATTTTATTTATCAATTTCACTTACGTCACTTGGCAGAACGATGAACTTAATACATACTTGCTAGGATTATTCAAGTTATTCAAGGTACGTCAACATAGTAAACTAGTTTCAAGCATAGGACTATTCAAGGTACTCAAGATACGTCTATAATTAATGCTACATTCAACCACCCCATCTATAATAACTAAGAAACCAGAAACATTTATCAAATATCATCATATATATTAATAAACTACGGTCATGCAACCTGTTTATTAGGCTTTTAAAATATCAACCTGTAACATTAATTTAGACTCGACATTGTTTACGTGGAAAATTACGGTAACTAAACCACAATGTTCTATTATAAAATAAAATTTGAGCATTGTCTGCATGTAAATTGCCTGTTAATATATTTTTGCTTTAGCATCAGCGCCTCCGTGTGCTTCAAAAACATTAATAAAAAAACACACTCGCGAATAAATACAACAATTATAAATAAGCCTACTATCGTAAACCCAGTGAAGCAAGTTTTGAAACTGTTACAAGGTTGTTGCCTTGGTCCTGTATATTAAATATCAAAATGTGAAAAATGTTAAACTTTCCTTTTTTTTATGAAGGAGCAAAGCTAATAACAAACAATATGACCTTTATATACCATAGCAATAAGACAATTAATTATAATAGAATGCGTTAAAAATCGGAAATTTTTCCTAATAAATTTCCGATTTTTAACTTTAAAATAAATGAAGAAATACAATACAGAGACAGAGATCTATATTTGCATATTTATTTGTCTAGCTTTCCGGCCGTGGCTCCGCCCTCGGGTATATCGGTTGTCGCGCAAAACCATTAAACTCTTTTTGTGCAATTGGATAAAAACTATCCTATGTCCTTCCCCGTGTCTCAAACTATTTCCATACCAAATTTCATCCCAATCGGTCCAGTAGTTTCAGAGCCTATACAATGCAAACAAACAATCAAATTTTTCCTCTTCACTATAGTAGTGTAGATTAAAAAAGTAACATAAATGACTTAGTGAGTAGCTGTACATACTTATTATATTGCATAGCAGTGCATCTAGGCATAAAATACGATAGTAATTTTTATTAAAAATAATAATTAAGTTACTTCTTCGACTCTATTTTCGCACGCCGTCGTGTCGTCTCGACTGAATACACGTTTATTCTGTTTCTCTCATTACATCATTTAGAATGTCTGGGTTACTTTACCAGTGAAAGACTTTTTAAACTTGGCCATTTTTTTTATAAAACTTGGTCAAGCCCTTATAATGTAAGACACATAAAATAGATAATCATTTGTCAACAAACACAAGGATAAAAAGTAAAACATCCGTATTGAAATAATATATTCACGAAAAGATAACTCACTAACGGTAGATTTAACTAAAAGCTTATTAACCGTGGAAATTATACGCAGGTAATTCTACTCGTATTCTCAGTATATAAAATCACGAAAATATATGAAACGTCATTTGATATTAATAACTAACAAAGACCTATTAAATTTGACTTGTGCTTCGAGATCACAGAAGCTCTGAGTAAATATTTTTATCAGCTGACTTAAGAGATTATAGGATAAAGTTTTGTTTTTCATCATTATTAATGTTATACTTCCGTATTGTGGTTTATACGACGTATTAATTTATGTTGTGCCATTTGTGACTTCTCGAAAAATAAAATGATATTATCGCTACCTGATATTGTGCCATAGATTCTATTCTGACTAATAATACTCATAAATTAAAACCTCTTAAGGGAAATTAATAGTCAATACACATGTAGATATTGTTTTTTTATTAATACCTATTGTTTGTTACATGTTATTGCATACATATAAATCTACGGCGTAGGTCTTTTGACTGAAGTGCTGCGTATCTTTATAACCGATACGTGATAATGCCACACAAGTAGCAGAAGATCGATTTAAATAAATCGATCGGGCGGTCGAGTGAGTCAGAGTTTAAAAATTACTATGTTTACAAATGTGATTACTGGTATTAGCTTTAAGTATAACAGGACCCACTACAAACGCAAGGTGTGAACCAATCCAGATTGTGATACACATAATCAAATTGAAAAGTGACATTGACAGTTAGGCGCAGAGGCCCGTGCTCGTCGCTACGCCCAATCGTGACTCCCAGACGAAGGACTTCAAAACAGTACGAAACTGGTCGGAATCTTTCCGGTAAATATTAGGTCCTTACATATGAAATTGGCGTTTTGTATGGGAGGAACAAAAAGTCGAATATTTTTTAATATAATATATTTAATTAATCAAAGTATGAACCATTATTTTCTATGCACTTTTGCCATCTCATAGGTAGTTCATTGATCCCTTTACTAAAAAAACCAGTCGGACGGGAATCAATAAAATCTTTGAAGGCGATTTGGACTGCCCCATCGGAGTTGAATTTTTTCCCTTGCAAGAAGTTATCCAAATTTCGAAAAAAATGGTAATCTGTTGGAGCAAGGTCCGGGGAGTACGGAGGATGTCTTAGACTTTCCAATTGAAGCTCTTCTAATTTAGTACTCGTCTGTAGCGCAGTGTGTGGTCTAGCGTTGTCGTGAAGCAGCAGTGGCGTGGAGCGATTGACCAGCCTAGGTTGTTTAGCCGCTAGCTTTTCCATCATGGTTTGCAATTCCTGACAATAGACATCAGCCGTAATAGTCTGGCCAGATTTGAAAAAACTGTAATGAACAATACCGGCACTAGTCCACCAAACGCTTACAAGTAACTTTTTTGGGGTTAATTTTCGCTTGGGGCAGGATTTGGCTGGCTGGCCAGGATCTAACCATTGCGCTGAGCGCTTCCGATTATCGTAAAGAACCCATTTTTCATCACAGGTAATGATTCGGTTTAAAATACCTTCATTATTGTGCCGGTTTAGTAATGTAACGCAGCAGTCGACGCGCGTTTGCCGGTTTGTTTCAGTCAATTCGTGAGGTACCCACCTTTCAAGCTTTTTAATCTTCCCAATTTGCTTCAAGTGAATTAAAACAGTTTTATCACTAACATTGCAGCCTGCAGCTAACTCGGACGTGGTTTGCGATGGATCCGCTTCCACAATAGCCTTCAACTCTTCATTATCAACTTGAGTCTCAGGCCGTCCACGGGGCTTGTTCTGCAGGTCGAAATTTCCAGAACGAAAACGTTGGAACCAAAAACGAACTGTGTTTTCTTTTGCAACACGACCGCCATACACATCATTCACCCTTCGAGTTGTTTCCGCAGCACTAGTGCCACGGCGGAACTCGTACTCGTAAATAATGCGATATTTAAGGTTTTCCATTTTGTAAAATGAGTGACGCAAACAGAAAAAAACAGAAGAAAAAAAACAAATGAATGACGATCATCGAAGCACAAATACATGAGTCTATAGCTGTACAAATTTGAATTTGGAATTCCTTACCAAAGAGGAGAAATTCGTGATTAAAGTGGCCAGTACGAAAAACGCCAATTTCATATGTAAGGACCTAATATAACGCGGGTCCCAGCCGGTTGATAAAAAATCAACAAACAAGCATCCAACGGTTTATTCTGGCGGCTGTCCTTGAGAGCCAGTAATTTTAGGTTAAGCCTGTTAACACCTTCGACCACATTATCACTTACCATCAGGTGAGATTGTGCTCAAAGCTTGCGGTCAAAACTTTCAACTATAAAAAATAATATAATGTCATTATTAAACGACTAATAACTTTTTATCTTTGTTTCGCTGCGTAGTCAACCTAAAAAACATTATCCAATTGTCACACTGCTTGTAGCACTATGTGTTGTTAAGTCTGCAGAGCCATGCTCGACACTTGCCAAGAATTCCGAACGCTTGAGAAACAAAAAAGAATGCATCCCACACGAGACAAGATATGGTCCAATAAAGCTATATACCAGCTAAAACGAGTTACCCTGCCGGATAAGATTGCATGTTTTAAAAAACAATTTCAATTTGGATATGGTATGACCGTTCATATACTTTCGCCAATTAAAAGCATTTATGTCTCTGCTGCTCTCATATCGCCATTCGAATTTAATTAGGGAAGGTATTTTTCTTTCTCTTTTTATCTCTTAAGTTATAAAAAGGAACAGCGTAAAAAGAACTTATTTTCTGACATACTCGTTACTACGGCAGGGAAAGGTGCTACTTTACAAATCTTATCGCTTATCTTATCGCTTTATTTCCAGTGCAAAAAGGAACTTTTCACCGCTTTTGTTTATTCAAGATATAAGCCCACGTTTGCAAGCTACAGCTTTCTTTGAACCTTCACAATGTTGTCATAGAGTTGACTCGATATGCGTAATTAATTTGCGTACACCACCTATAATAATTAACCATGTTCTAATATTTGAATGCTTTTTATGCTTCAGACAATGATGTTTGTATTTGCATAATATCGATATTATTTTTCACTTGTCATGCTCGTAAAGTTCTTGTTTAAGAAAAACAAATACTTTTAAAATATTTTAAGAAAACACCAAATTAATATTTTAATAAAACACTTAAAAAATATAAAAATATATCTAGTGACAATTCCGCTTAATTTTCCTGCTAAGCCGAGGTGACGTCACAAACGCCACGCAGCCAAACCGGAAGAATTTTCGACGCGTTTCGCTTCTACACGAAGCATTCTCAGGAGGTCTTGACTCTTCGAGCGCACGATCGAGAAATTATATATAAATATTATAATATATATTCATTATCTTCTTGTTTAAGCTTTGAACGGCTTTTTAGTCTAGTTATAGTTCTCTAATCAGCTCTAGTGCATAAAACTGCTGTTTTTAATGTTGTTAGTTAGTGCTGTTTTTCAGCACAAGTGCATGAAATAACCTTGTTTTATATTGTTTAAGGAGATACAGTTTGTAATATATCTCAAGTGGGGAAGTTTGCCTGGTTCTTTCATAATACACATACTGTACCGTATCAGCCGGAATGTCTACTGCTGAACACAGCCTCCCGCATCATGAGGAGTTTTGTCATAATCTTCACGCTTGGCAGATGTCTTTGGGATCGTAGTATAAGATAGCGATTTCTCAGAAGGCGCTGCTGCCCACCTTTAGGTATTTTACCCTTAGTCGCCTCTTACGAAACCCATGGGAAAATATGGAGGGGTTACAATCTTGCCCGGCAACCCACGGGCTCTAGCCCGTCACCACGGGCACATATAGAAGTGGGGGAGGGGGAGTATTATTAAGGACTCGGATATAAATTTTATCCAAACAATGACAATCACAATCAAAGATAACAGAAATCTCCAGCTCCTAATAGAACAGTGTTTAAATATAAGGGTAATATTTTTTTAGAGGTATTATTTTAATTATTTGGATCATTTCCTCGCAATTCTAGTGAAAATCTCGACTCGTGCACAAAACTCACTTTAGCCTCGACTTATACCCTCGCCCTTTGACTGGTGCTTTTAAACGCCGCGGCTAAAATAACATGTTTTATGCACTTGTTGTACAATATAGTAATATGTAATATAAAAATAAGTACAGATTCTCACATTATTTATCTCTAAAATGATACATAAAAAATAGTCAAATTAACGTAAGATCTACAAGTTTAACAATATTTTACCACGTATAAATTTCCTTGGTCAGACAGGCAAATATGTATATAAGTTTATTTTGGAGATGACGCGAACGCGGCGGTTATCGCGTAAATTTTAGGAAGATCTTTTAGTTTCTTGTAAACAAGTTTAATAGGATTATTGGGTTGTGTATTTTTTTGTATATTGTTTCTAACCTGATCGTAGAGATGTAGTGTATTATATCTTGTCTTCAGTTTGTTGTTATGCAAAGAATCGGTAATACCGAGATGGCCCCGAAGGCTTCTTGTAATTGCGCATTGACAAGTGCGGAGGCGCGACACACGCATACACACGACATCATTGTCCATCGCAACTAGGGCTCACAAATATGAACCTTGCTCTGACGCTTGGTTTACGAACCGGAAATCCATTAAAGTTAATCGTTTAATTATCAATTTATATTCTATTTATCGATTCACATTTATTTTCATCCGGCATAAGATCGCGGTTAAATGCTTGTTTAGGTACGTTAAACATTAAAGAAAAAAAACATTAGTATATAGGTACTTCTCAGTAGAATCGGAAAACTTTGATACCTATTCGTTAATAAACTATAAATCAAATTTATAATATGAGCATGTATATCAATTGCAGTAGTTTCCGGATCTTACAGTAACAAACAGCTAAAATAAGTTGACTAAAGTAAATGTAGCCACGAAATACTTAAGTTCCTTGAACAAAACTATAGGTGTATTGCCAAAATGACGACTAACACACAATAGTTTTTCTGTGTTCCTTATTACATTATACTATGTTTCCTACCAAGTATATATTTAAATAATAATATATTGCGCTCACTTTTATGTAAAATTATTTATTAAATTAAGTTCAGGATGATTAATATATGATTGATTGAAAAGGTTTGATCTTTGTTTTGTGTGTCTAAAATAGATTTTCCCTAGAGTTGGTATACCTATGTGAATAGATAAGCGTTTTGTTTAGCGAGATGTTAGATTCAAGTAGAGTAATTTTCCCTCGAGTTGGCATACCTATGTGAATAGATAACCGTTTTGTTTAGCGAGAGGTTAGAGTCAAGTAGAGTAATTTTCACTAGAGTTGGTATACCTATGTGAATAGATAAGCGTTTTGTTTAGCGAGAGGTAGAGTCAAGCAGATTATTGAGTGGGCTGCCACTAATTACGATCTGCCACAACCAGTAGTAGGTATCAGAGTAAAGGGTAATGCGCTTGTAATGCAGTAGTACTTGTATTGAATAGAACTGTACCTACTTGTCAAGTGAATTTATAATTTATATAAAGTAGTAACTTAATAAATATGTCACTGAAATGTGAATAACAATTTTAAGCCCGAGAATACACATACTCTATCACTGTATTTGTATACCAGCATATGTTCACCATTATTTTGGACATAATAGATTAAAATTGTTCGTTAATAATCTTATACATTTTCATATGGCTGAAATTTATTACGATATTTTATAACGGATGCATAGTTAACAACCGTAGTTATTGGATCAAGTGCCTGCGAAACAATTAAAATTATTGAATTATGGAACTTCTGTGCCATAATTTTGCCAAAACAATAACTTTCCTTATAAGAATTTATTTCTTTTTAAATGATAACATAATATAGACCTGGTCTTGTTAATACTACAGTTACAATCATGAAAGCATAAACTGGATATGTGCATATATGCGTAGTACTATTTGCGTAATTTCCAGTTTAGCAACAAAGTAGTTAGTGGCAATTCCACTTCCGTTGGCACCACGACTTCTGACAAAGATCAGTGTCGCCGTAATTGCATCAATCCGGAGACAAAAGGCTGCAGAACAATAAAGACAAGGACGTACCACTGACTGTTAGTTACAATACAACAAGAATATTCTACTCGTTTATTGTTTCTGGTATCCTTGATTAGTCATTAGGTACATATTTAGCGTGAGCGGGTGATTACTCGTGTCCATGCAATACCATGTTCTGCAATCACTTCGAACTTCACTTTGCAGTCGCCATTGAACTTTATTGATCGGTAGCGTGACGTAAACTAAGTACCAGATCTTTTCATCGTGTAAGTAAACTTTATTCCAGCATGCTATTAATTTCACAGTTTGTAGAAGAAGTATCTAATTAAATCTACTGAATGAAAATATAGCCGGTAGGTATCAATATTTCGAAGTAGATACTGATGATAATGTAGTCCAGGATGATCATCTAAGTATCAATTTCTGATTAAATTCGCCATGTTGACATCCGACCAAGTTTTATTACAATGGAAAACTGAGCATTAGACAATACTAAACCCAAGTAACTACATGTACATTTCTGGAGCAGTTGCCGTGGAACCAACGTGGAACTATTAAATTTATCAATGAAATTACTTACTAACTGATAGATGCATGTAAGGTTCTAGAGTCGCTTTTTACTGCCTAAATTTGCCATCCGCATGTGAACAGTATAGTGCGTATAGAGGTCAATGAACCGTAACCATTTTTGACATTTACTCGTAGTTGTTTACAATCATCCAATGTCAACACAAAATCGCCTTGTTAAACCAGAAACCTCTCATATTTTTGTGTACTGGTCATCAAGGTATTACTAAGAGAGCTCTTTGTAGTCACTTTTATAAATTGAAGCAAAAAAAGGCAAATTCTCTATTAACACCTACCTGTTTCAAAGGTCATTTTAATTATCTCTCGGTAAATAAACCGAGTTATGTTTATGTTTCTATTGATATCCATAATATCAAAGACACGATAGGGTTACTGTGCTAGTTTTCCGTCCAAACTCAGTTACCGTCCACTGGGTGGAGTGGTTTTAAACAAAAGCGTAGAATATCAGTCAAAACTAGATAAAGCAAACATGCAGGAACTTTTTAGTAGTCTAATGACTACTAAAACGTACATACTCTTATCAATTTATATCCAAAATAAGAATGTATTTCAATAAAATCATCGTTAAAATCATTGTCGCCTTGCTTTTCTCAAAAGAAAATGTAGTTGAAGTTGTAAAACAAATATTGGTGCGAAGCAACTCTAAAGTAAGATACTTATTTCATTGTGTATAGCACTTTTCTGTACTCTGACGTTTGTACGGTATGTTAAAACATGACAAACCTAACGAGACTTGTGTACTGTATGTTTTTCAACGTCTAATTTTAAATCTGAAGTTATGCTTTTTATATATTTTAAGTGAACGGATTAAATGGTACGTTTTCTTGCAAAACGTCAGTTGTCGTCCACTGAGATGAAAACGGACACAAGCAAGTCAGATTTGTTCTGTTCGCTTCCCAATTATCGAAGTTTGTAAAATGCTTTTTAGTTGAATATAAACCTCAAAGGAGTACTGTAATCCAGTTTTTAATTTTCGTCCTCAATTACTATCCAACAAAAATAATATGATTCTTTCGGGCTGAAAACTTGTTGGATCTGGACAGAAACTGGCATATTTTGGACGAAAACTAGTACAATCCATACTTGCCTATAATATTCAGTGAAAAATTATGTCTATATATGTATAAAAGATTTAATGTATGTTTACATACATTAAATTTATATTTATATACATTTTTAGCTATAATATTTTTTACCAACGTCAAAAAGATCTGTATTTGCATCCGCAAATAAATTGACAGTCCAGCACCCGCTTTCATAGCATAATTGGGAAAGTACGAGGACGGTATTCTGGAGGTTGCGGGTTCAAGCCCCGCTGGAAGTTCTCTGTTATCTTTTTCCATCTAAAATATTTCCATACTTTTTATTTACGATTAAATCTAGATTTAATAAAAAATATAGAAATTTTTTAGATATTTTACAAGCCATAAATGAAGATTTAATTCTTAGATTTTTCAGTACTTAAATACACATATATTGTTTATTAAAGCTAGCGCGTTGCTAAAAAACTAAATGGATGTAAAGAGGTACAATGACCCTACTTCATATATATTTGTCTCTCTAAAAATCATTCGTAAAGAATATGTTTATATAATGATCTTTAAGAAAAAAAACAAACAAGCAGTGATTAACTTAGAAATAATTGCAGCTTGACGTCACTTGAGTAGGTAATATTTGACTAGAGCAATGCATGTCATAAACCTACATCCTGCTGTTTGTTTTACGGACTGGTTTATAGCTGTTACTTTATTTACCAATATATAATAGGTACTTATGGCAATATCTACATATTACTTACGTAGCAGATATTCAAATACGCAACAAGTAGATTTTCAGAGCAGGTGCATTTTCAGACAGGTTATTTTAGAGACGGATAACATAGGGTGCACCATCTAGATAAAAATATAGATTAAGTGACCATGACTTTATTCCAATATTAGTACAATTGAAGACACTGCTAAAGATAATCACTAAGCCATTAATTGTGTATTTTGTAAAATATGGTATAATAAGGTAGCTACATATATTATTAATTGAAAAGTTTTTGGTGTGGATTTTTTTATATATTGCGTATTTATTACCCATGTATATAAATTATTTCAATTAGGAAACTTAATTGTCTACATCACCTATGAGATTGTAATATGTATAATACATATAATACATGCGTAGTTACCATATTACAATGTTGCAGTCATACATATGCATATATATACGAGTTATTTATCATATTTATCTAAATGCATTTAATTTGCAACAAATTATTATTTTATTTATTGAATGAATTCTTCACAAACATTGTTCGAAAACGCGTATAAACTTAATATGATATTCATTTTTATATTATAATTATTGTGAAAATATTCAAGACAAATGATATGTTTCGAATAACTTTGCATCAATATGTTAACTTTAAAAGCAAAGTTATTATGATATATAAAGTTATTTTAACTAAAATGGTATATATATATAATTTATTTCCTACCACATCGTGGGTATTATTTTTGAAGCAAGCAAAGCTAATGGGTCAAAACATTGAGTGGAAAACAGAAGCCAAATACTTAGGAGTTACAATAGACAGAAGCCTCCACTTTAAGAAGCATACACAACCATCAACTCAGCCAAAAGAGCAAAAGCAAAATTGAATCCACTGTTCAAGTCAAAGCTCACTCCGGGTCAAAGTCATGATATACAAGACGTATATCAAGTTGACTTATGCGGCCCCGGCGTGGTACGCTCAGATATCAACAGCCTAGAAGAAAAGACTGCAGTAGTAGAAAATAGATGCCCCGGACCATCGTGAATGCGCCGCGCTACGTGCGGAACTCTATTGTGGCTTGTGGACTTAAAATGGAGACTCTCGAAGTCTTCATAAAACGCCTAGCTAAGAATATGTACTAGCGAGCAGACGCCTCGGGACATGCCCACATTAAAGGCATAGCGCCGCTTCACGCAAGGCCACCGGATATAACAAGGAATAAGAAAACGACTCCATTGCCTAGGGAACTAATCCCACAAAAAGAGAGTAGAGAAGAACAAGATGTCACAACTGACACGACAAAATCCCCGGCGCCCATTGTATGGTCGCTGATCAGTCCACTGGGCTTCCCACCAGCGGATCCACCTGGCGCGGCCAGGCCCATACATATAATGACCGCTGGGCGGTAGAGTCATGACACCTGACTCGACTGCCTGACATGACATTGAGAGTCGCAGAAAAGACTCCCCTGTGTTCATAGGTGAAGAAGAGCCGGGGAAAGAGGGCACCGCCCTGACACCCCTATACATTAGGCAGGAAACTATTTCAAGAAGAAGACCCCAGCAAGTGAAATCTGCCAGATTCGTAGCACGTGGAAATCTATTTCTGTTTCCCACAAGATGTCTCCAGAGAAATGGTTTAAATATTATGTGTACCTATATATTAAATTATTCCCCGTGGGGTGCCGGGTTAGAATTACACCTCCCCATCTCTTCCCGTGGGTGTCGCAAGAGGCGACTAAGGAAAAAATACTGGAAGGTAGAGGGCAGTAGCGCCTTCTAAAGAACTGCAATCTAACACTGCGATCCCCAAGACGCCTGCCAAGCGTGGGGGTTATGGCAAATACCCCTAAATAGCAGAGGCTGTGTTCAGCTGTGGACGATCCGGCTGGTACAGTACAGTATGTATAATATTTGCTATTGTTTTGTTCAGTTTATATGAAAGTGAGTGACGATATTTTAGCGTTAATACACAAACTATATACAAAGTAAGACCAATATCTACATGTACAGTAAAGTAGGTACGTGTGCGCTATTCACATATTTCTTCTTATATTTATATAAATATACTGGTTTTACGACAAAACAAGGAAGTAAGACACTACGACTATCCAGTTTAAAGTATATATGTTTATCAAGGACTAAAATTTTAATTAGTGGTGTTTTTTATTTATTTAGAGCAGTATTAGAATAACTTTTATATTATGATGATGCTTTTCAACTTAATTGTATAAATTTGGATCTATTTACCTACTATTATTGGTATAGTTGTATTTGATCGTTTTATATCTTTCTCTTGTGGATATGTGTCATCATTATCTTTCCACCCTTGGCCTACTCGTATGGAGAGATATTAAAAAAATATTTTTGCTATCAATGAACATACATCCACCCGCGGCTTTTCCCTCGCATATAATATTATACCACGCTCCTTCAGAATGTACACAAAAAATAATTAAATAGAGATAAAAAAAGATAATGTGTTCTAAACCATGACTAGTAGTAGTAGTAGTATACTATATAACTTCCTAACAAATTTTGACAGACTCCTTTCAGCCGTTTTGGAGATGAATTGTAAAACACACAAACTTTATATTCTACATTAGTGTGATCTAATTTGTAATATTTAAACACGAATAAACCTACCTACTTTATCAATTTAAAATGTAGAATTTAGAGAACTTAATATGTTTATATTTAAATATCAAGAGAACAGTACTGTAGCGTAAAGTTAAATTGAGCATGCAATATAATCAACAGTTAAAAAGTCGCTTAAAATTGTACCTTAACTCAAAAAAATGGGTTTATAATTTATTTACTTATGGAGGGAAACCGTGATTACTCTTAAGTTACTGAAACAACATACGGTAATATAGGAATAATGAACTTGTTTGTCATAATGTCACATTGAACTTGTTAGGTACACCACATAACCTATTATTATAAATACATTACAAGACTTAGTACGATCACAATCACAACTCAGAAACATTTTCGTACGCAAATATCTCAATTAAAAAGATAAACAATACATATCGTTGAAATGAAAACTTAAAAGATAGTTAGTCAGTACATAGTAATTGTATGTAGCTGTTTTTAATGTTAAACATAATTAATGTGATACAATTGGAAACATTAATATTAGCTGCATTTAAATTATTTACAGTAGAAGCTAATTAATTTAATACAAAAAATAATAGATCGATTAATCGAAAGATTTCATCAGATTTTTTTAAAATATGACCTCCAAACAGTTTATACTCAACATCCCGTAGAAAAGACAGTATAGACACTGTCTCAAAAAAAATATATAAAGTTCACTATTAAGGCGTTCAATTAATCAGGTACAAATTGAAATCAACATAAACTCGTAACATTTGGCGAAAATTTACATTCCAATTAATATGTGTTGGTACATTAATCTTAGATACTTCCATCTAAACATCTGAACTATTGTACATAAAACAATTGAACAGTTTGTTCTTGGACAAATCTCCTGCTGGAAGAGTCTTTCAAGGTTTTACTATAGAATTTACCTACACTACGTAAGTATTTGATTTGGAAGCTCACTTTCGCGATAAAAAGATGTTTACATTTTTTATAATATATTATTTACTTCGAGGTTTCGTACAAATTGCATGGCTCATGATCAGATGTAGACAAAAAGCAGAGTTGTAGGCAGGATTCGTCATCTTGAGGGCAGGTGTTTACTTCCATTTGATCTAAGATACTTATGCATCACCCCAACACACAACATCTACATCACTCGAGGTTTTTTATTGCAAGAAAAACGTGAGTCGAGCATTTTATTATGATTGGACTCCATGATTCGGAACCTCATGGCTAATTCGAGATATTTCTTTGTTCCAACAGCTTTTTGTAGTAATTTGACGGAGCAGTTACTGCCTTTCCGAAGAAATAGTTCTCAAGCCGTTAAGGTATATTCAATCCGGGTTTTCAGCACATGTTCACAAACGTAACTTTACTGCGCATAAATTTTTACTACATTATCCAATCTTGATGATTATTTTTTGCTAGAAATAATATACCTTCAAGATGGTCCTATTTACACTGCATTCACTTTGGTTAAGTAGTTCTTAGGTAGTAAGCAATCAGCTGATAAAGTTCTTGCTAATATGCCCATACTTGGACTATATAATAATGTTATCCCAACTCTTGCCGATGAGGAGTAGTATTATGGGCAAGTGACTCAATCGATCTTGTAAGCAGTAAAGGTGATACCATATATCACTGAAGCAAGTAATTTTTTTTTAATTAAACGTAATTGAAGAATTCTGGAATAAGTGTGGTCTAGTTCCGCCAAATATTAAATTGTATCAATTATAATATAGGGAATCTGTGGTCAAACTACGATAACGTAAGATATGTAACCCTACGAAGGCTTAGACACTCTTGAACGCCACTTCAGACTCAGGACTGCTAATGAATATCTGTGTCAAAAAAAAAAAAGGTATCGGTACCGAGGTTAAAAAGGTATCAATACCAAACACAGGAGCTCAAGTTTCCAAATAGATAGTCTATGCACCTTGATTATGGAATTTGCCAATTACCTGTTACCTATAATTTCCTATTATAAAATTTAATGTAACCAAAGAATGGTTACTTACAAAGAATTCACTTACTCAATTAAATTAAAAGATAATTATAATTTAGATTAATGCACGCACTTAATGCGTAATATTTGAGTGCTCGTCATTAAAACTTCATAATTAGTGTCACCATTAAACTTGTTTTCATTGGAATGCGAACTATGACCAAAGTAATTTATTTATGCTTAGGCATTATTAAAAAACTTAATGAAGTAATTGAATAGCCGTTGTTCTTAAAGACTGCAAATATATATAAAAAATATGCCCAAATTTTACATATATTTTACCGTATAAAATAAACAGATAAAATTACAAAATCACAAATATACGATAGGAAAAATTTAAGTCATGTGCGGGATTCGATCCACCCCTTGAGCCGGGGTATGCTCTAACCAATTGAGCTAACATGACACGAGGTCATAACTCAAATCTTTCCTATCGTTCTTTAACCATCGTATTGAGATGGAGATGGTCCATCCCGCACATGATTTAAATTTTTCCTATCGTATATTTGTGATTTTGTAATGTAATCCGCATAGCAGGCGTTATTGCAAACCTAACAATATAAAAAAAAAACAGAAAAAAGTTTAAGCTATATCATACTCGTAAATCCTCTTTAAACGTTCAATATTTATGAAAATTATAACTAAACTAAATCCCAAAACGAGTACCTTGCAAATTGGTGTTAATTTTATAAAATAAATACCTACGCTTAAACTGTTAGACCGAAGACGAATTGATAATGGTAGTGACTTGCTAAGTAAAGCTTTCATTTCCATATAAAGGGTCACTGAAAGTGCGTGACTAAAGCCACAAAGAAAATCTAGAACTTTAGCTACCTTCGACACTTTCACATACTCGTAGAAACCTGAGAATTTGACATGGTGTTTCATCTCAAGTGATCTTGCTAATGTGTTTATATGTACCTACTCGACTCGCTGGATATTAAGGCTAGTTGTCTTCGTAGCCCTTTCCATGCAAACGAAGTTTCGTCATATCATTAGTACCACGTATTCAATATTTATATTTTTGCAATAACGCATGCTCTGCGGACTACATTACAAGTACAAAATTAAATTAAATTTGCGGGAGAAAAATAAATAGTTATATGCGGGATCCCGCAAGATCACAAGTTAATGTTATAGTAATTAAACAACTTTAAACGGTTTAAAGTTGTTTAATTACTATGTGTAATAATCGCAAAAACCTAAGACAACTTGTTAATTTTAATATTGTTAGGTTTGCAATAACGCCTGCTATGCGGATTACATTACAAAATCACAAATATACGATAGGAAAAATTTTTTAAGTCATGTGCGGGATTCGAACCCGCGTCCATCCACTCCTTGAGCCGGAGTATGCTCTAACCAATTTAGCTAACATGACATGACGTCATGACGTCGGACGCGGGTTCGAATCCCGCACATGACTTAAATTTTTCCTATCGTATATTTGTCAACTTGTTAATGTTGTAAACCAAGTATTCAAAATCATTGAAATTTTTTATGTTATTGTGACGGATCAAGCACGTGGACTACCTGATGTTAAGTGGACTAACCTCTGCCTATAACAGATGCATTTCGTCACAAGTCACGAATTGTACTGCGCCCGTCACCTTGAGACATAGTTGTTACGTCTCATGTGCCTGTAATTTCACTGGCTCTCAAGGCTCTCAAGGACTGCTGCCGGAACACACCGTTAGGTGCTTGGCGACAGATTTTCTACTTGTCCATTGCCCGCGGCGGGATTCGAACCAAGGACCTGCGGCACGGCAGTCCATAGCCAATGCCACTGAGCTATCATAGCTTTATGCTTTTGGTTTGCCAGTTGCTCGTTATAAATGTGAAAACAAGAATTCCAATACAAAAACTATTTTTCTAAATCTGACACACCAAAAGCATAATTTTAGACTGCATTAAATGAGTTTGAACACTCTGTATTTAAAATATGATGAAACTAATACGTTGGTATGGCAAGTGCTGGAGAGACACTGGCCTTGTGTCATCATGTCCTAAACAACATTTTACATTTTATACAAAACGATCGAGAAGATCGCCTTCTGTTAACGTGTCTGCTTTTTAGTGACATTTAATTGTAATAATAAATAAAAGGAGACATATTTATGAAATAATCTGTTTGGATTATATCTAATTTATTAATCTTCAAATGCATGACCACTATAAATAGTCTGATATTAAATCAAGTCATTTATGAATTCATGTTCTTGATTTATAATTTTATGTCATATGACAAGATATATTTTATGAGTTATAAAATGATTTCTCAAATCTTATCCGGGTAGAAGCATGAAAAAATAAAACAACAAGAGTACACAATAACTTGTTTTGCTAAATTTTTAAGTGGCTAAACTTGCTTAAATACAATTCTATTTTTTAATTGGTTGAAACCCAAAGCACGCCATTAAAATAACAGGTTTACCGAACATCCCCAATTTTACCTACTACTTGACGCTGATGAAAAGTGGATAACGTTCACCTGGCCAAACTTGACTACTCTCACGAGAGCCCTTCCAATCGAGTCCAGTGCGCCCGCCGACCAGGCAGTAAACTTCCTTTCACTGCCAACACTGTCAATATATTTTTTATATAATCACCATAATATTATGTTACAGCTCCGCCAAAACATCGACATAATGTAAAGCAAAAAATGAATGAGATGAACGTCAAAAAACGCATGTCATCCAGGCGTCATGCACTTACCTTTTTTTTCAGATTGTTTTGTAAATGCTGGTATCGTGACGCTATGTAAAATCTACGTGACATTTCATTTTATCTTCTTCCTGCTTTTATCCCAAGTCGAAATAATCTGTATTTTTATTCTACTCTAATATATAATTCTTGCCCTTTCAATACCATTGAAATGTGTTAACTTGGTACCCTTATCATTCTTCACGCAATCAATCAATTTCTTCTTCAGCCTTCCTGTGCACCCTCTTTTCATCCATGTTCGTCACTCAGTCACTTAGTCATGTTTTTATGACATGCTTATGAAATGTGTCACTGCTATGAAAAAAATGAATATGAAAGTATTCAAGTTCAAGTTTCTTCTGATACACCTTTTCCTAATAGTGTCTATTCCAGTTACTTCACACATTGCTATAACACATGCAATGTCCTCCATTCTTCCCATTTGTTGATCAACTTTAATATACATGATCGCGCTATTATATATTCTATGGCGCTCGGTCTATAACATTTCCCAAGGGGCAATGCAGATCAATTTAGAGTTTGTAATGGAAAATAAAACAAAGTATGAACTAAACAAAGTTCAAGTTTGTCTGATTTAAACATTTTCAGTTCGGATTTGTTATAGATTTAATTGGTCACATTTATAAGCAGGAGTTAGATGTGAAAAATGTTTATTTGTTTAATACATTTTAACCAAGCAGTTACGAAGAAACTTTCAGCGCGGGTTTGTGGCCAAAATGTCCGTACATACATTATTAGTACATATTTTTTTTCTGAATCCAAACAATGGTCCTGAGGAGGAGTTCACCCTGAGTGACCAAATCAAAGAACCACCCTCATAATATTCAAAGTTCATACGTGATCCCGCAACCTGTCGCCATTTCATTCACCGTGCATTTATTTGTTCCTAACTTCCAGTTTGTCCCCGTCATTTTGTATCATAGGACTAAGATACCAAAACTCGGAACAGACTTGGTATGTTACACCACGAGGAAGAAGGTTATGGGAAAAACTAGATGTATCATCGAAATCGCAGAATGAGTGCTCAGTTTTTGTACTGTCGATCTTCAATCCTACATTATTTAATTTTCCCCAGTGTCTGTATCTCTCATTTGTAAAGTTTATAAAATCAATAAAATTGCAATGTGTAAAAACCCGAATAATCAAAGAAATATGTATACCTACTAATATGAATTTACATACCTGCACGAAATTCTAAGACAGGAAGTCTGCAGAAACTTCCTGACTACCGCTTAGAATGAAAATGGGTTCTCAAGGTCTTGACTTACGTATATATTCTTGTTATCATAATAAAATATTAATAATAGACTCATAATGAAATAATAATTCGAATTAAAATAATAGCATACAATTATTTGTTGGCATTGTGGAAGAACATTTAGCGAATATTCGCTTGGCTATATAGATGTCCCGTCCTCACCTCGTATAAAATCTGTCACCAAGCACCTAAAAGTTTGCTCCGGCAGCTGTGAAAGCCGTTTTCTTTCTACATTTGCCAGTTTCATATTTTAAACGACATCATAACATACACACGATAAATAGGCAAAAAAGCTGAAAATCTACTTTTGTGCTTCGAGTAAAGAGCAAAATGAATAAGTATACCTAATAGAAATATTTGAAAGAGCATGATAAATATTTACTTAACTGAAAAAAAATATTATCTTAAGGTATATACAGCCATGGAGAATACATCATGGCTGTCTTTGATTTACAGGTTATTTAGTATTTCTTACCTAATGTTTACTAGATTTTACTTGCTCCCGTGGTTCGTCTGCATAGACAAGCATGAAAAGTGCTTATAATGATGAAATTTATCTTTAGCGTTAATCCAGGACCTAAAATATCTGTACTTTCAAAGTCTAAATCTTTTAAGTTTCATTCAAATCGGTTCAACCATATCAGCGTGAAGGAATCAAAAACACACACACTTACATCCTCACTCACTTACAAACTTATGCATTTACGAGTATAACATTACGGTTATTTGTGTCTCGATTATTCGAGAACTAGGTACGAGTCAAGTTAAGAGAAAAAAAAACAGAAGATAGATAAAGCATTCTTTGAGCTGAAAAGCATATTGCGGGCTAAATTGCACTAAGAACATATCATTCGTTCTTTCTTCGATCTACGACGACGACAAATTATCCTTGTTACGTTAGTGTATTCCGGTTCGATCCCATGAAGAGATACCACATGTTATATTCACAATTATTGTTTGTTCCGTTCGGATCCCATTTATTATAAGTGGTATAAGTTTAAAGAATTTGTCTGTCTCATATCATCGTAGCCCCAAAATGGCCCAATCGATTTGTTTTCAATAATTCATGATACGATTCCAGGCATTCCAGTTTAAGCAAAGCCCGTGCACTACACCACACATTATCCAGCACTGAATATCGGCGAATATCATAGCAACTTTAATAGGACACGAATAGTTTGTTAAGCCAATGACAAGTTTTTATGTTAGGGCATTTCCAAAGTGCGATATATTTCTTAAAACTAATTTATATCGATCGATATGAGGACAAGAGGTTTTATGAGAATAAAATTGAGCCTCAAATTATAACCTTGACATTTTAGACGGCAACTTATCTTATTTTCCAAAGCATATCAGATCACATGGCCGATATGACGAGTGATGACAATGCTCTAGCATTTATGAGACTCTACGTTGGACTCAACGGGGCAATGCTGCCAGTATACTGAGCACGCTGCCAAGGGCTAGAGCATTTGGACTACCTGTAGGGCTGCATTTATTTTAAAGTTGCCTAATTGTTTTCATTATTGTAGTTGTAATGTTCTTTATAGTTTACAATGATTTGTTAATAAGACACAACAAAAAATTGGTAAAAACAATTATCTATATTGTAAATTCTGTCGCCAAGCACCTAACGGTGTGTTCCGGCAGCTGTCCTTGAGAGCCAGTATTTCTAGGTTAGCCTGAACAACATCTTCGACCACATCATCACTTACCATCAGGTGAGATAGTGGTCAAAGGCTAACCTATCAGGCATAAAAAAAAATAAAAAAAAAACTATATTGTAATGAATAGATTCAGGCGTTACTTTGCGGAAATCCATATTTATTAATAACAAATATTTAAAAAATATTTTAAGAAAATATTAAATTAATATTTTAATAAAACACTTAAAATATCTCTATATTGTTCAGTCTTCTTTTGTACTTAATAAAAACATATTTGTCGGTTCAATGGCACCACGGTGTTAAAAAAATAGCATTTGCCGTAGTACCATTGAGGTAATGATAAAACGACAAAAAATGTTGTAGTACCACCAAATGAACCACCTAATGCTACCACGATACATAAACGATACCGCCGGTAAAAAGCTTACTTTAAAAATATAAACATTTTACCATTTTTCGCAGACCAATAACACAAAAATATATTTATTGAATTGGTTATGACTTGACACATGGTTTTATTGACTATTGTTGTGATACTTTATGTACCTACTGTAATTATTACCACGTAGTATGTTATATGTATATATTCTATGATGACAAGTATCTTCCTTGTCTTACCCGTCGTATGTAGACGTGCGCTTTGTTAGGTTCTAAGATACGAGTACTATAATAGGGCAGGGCATATTTGTATACACATAACTTACAATATATATTTAAGGCGTGTATAGTACCACCAACTAAACTGTGCAGTTTTTGAGGGCGCTACTGGTCAAGGAAATCAACTACAAACTGTCACAATTTGAAGGAATGTTGTAGTTCTTTTTTTTGCCGCCTGAACAGATAAGTTGGTGGGACTGTACTATGAATTAATATGTATTCGTAGCGTGTATATCTAACTTTCTGCACCCGCTGTTTCACCCGCGTATACGTTAATGAAAAGTGATGGTAGTGACGATTATGAAAGTTAACTAGATATATATTCCACGATTCATCAAAATTGGTTCAGCACTTCCAGCGTGAAAAACAAACAAACAGACTAACTCAGTCACAGACTCTTGCATTTGTAATATATAAGAAAGAAAGAAAGAAAGAAAGAAAAAAGTTTATTTGCAACAAATAGATATATACGTGTGATGGTTACTCGCATTCGTAACAACTGAAAAGATTTTGATGAAATTTAATATTCATATATAGGTGATTATGTATGTATATATATTTTTGCAAAAAAAAATATTTTGTTTACTAATCGATATTTGGAAAAGGGAACATGTTATGCCCTTTTTTTACCCTTTCTGCAAGTAGTTTCTTTCCCAAGGACCGCGATGTAATCAAACTCCACGTGAGTTTTGCTTAGTGAGTGAGTTTATATTATAATAAATGTAGGTGTCATTTGTTAATAAAGCGAGCGTATGCCCAAATCTTAGAAAATAGATACCTACCTCATATAGGTATCTATTATAATTAAAATTTGGATACTTAGATGTAATTATGATATTTTTGTTTTTAAAATCTTAAGGAAGACGACTTATTATATTATAAATGATAATGTATGAAACATGATTGCAAGATAGTTGACAAAATTAATGTATTATATTAAAGTAATGTTACATAGGTAATATGTTTTAGTCTGGGAAATGTAAAGAGAACATCGCAGTTTCTGATATGTTTGCTTCTTCAAAAAATGCTCGAGCTGTTGTTTATATATGTTTAATTTTCACAGTATACAGGAAAGTTTTTGTTAATTTAGTTACGTGTTATAGCTTTCTGGAAAGTAATGTAAATAAAACAATGAAACAACTAATAAAACGTTCTTACGATGATTAAAAACCACATCAAAAGAAGTAAGTCTTGGATTACAAAATAAACAACCATAAAGCAGTTGTTGAGTAGCAAAAATGAGATCTACTTTTTTATGTGTTGGTAATAAAAAAGCAAATAATATAGGTACCTATCTATATTGTAACAATTTAATTTGAATATAAAGTCGATTTTGTGTAGAGGTCACCTACTTTTTAAACAATCAATATGAGAAAAATATGATAAATCATTTCTAGGTTGTTTTTACCAAATAATGAAATGTAAAGAGGTTGATCTAATAGTTATTCATCAGCGCAGATTTACTACTTATTTATTTAAAGGTCAAAGTCCTAATATGCATAAAGACATCAACACATATAAAGGCAAACAGGTTTATAGCCCTATTAAGGATAATATTAAGTTAAGACACCATAAGCTATGCACATAATATGACTCATATCATGTTCGCACAATCATAATCAGACCTGAAAACGTTCATATAAAAAACATCAACGCGCAAGAGAGATCTAGCTGAAAAGTGTTGCTATATACCAAAGCAAAAGAATGTCCGTTTTGGCGAAGAAAAGTCATATTAAGATGTTTAGCCTAATCTTTTGTCATATTTATCAATTGTTATTGCGATATACCTTTGAAATAGAAAATTGCAAGCTTACCGTGTAAGCAGATTCACCTCGAGCACAGGTAGTTCACTAAAAGCACTGGTGCAAAGTTAGGGCAGTTCGCACAGGCAGCTATGACTGCGGAACTCGAGAGGAATGACGCGAACTGAAGCAGCGAAGGCAAGGCGCGGGCGCGGGTCACTTGAGCACTGGTAATGTTCGCGCGCGCTCATTCCACCCGTATTTATCAGAACGGTCGCTGACGTCACTCGCTCAGAGATAAAGGCTTCGCACCATCGATATTATCCAACTGACACGCGTGTTCTATCTTTCTACGGCGCGTTTCTTTTTAGCTCAATTATAATAACAAAGGTTCTGTTTCTTCCCTAGTGTTTAAACGTATACTTGCATTAAATGGTTAGAGAACATATTTTTAGGCAGCTCTTTTCTCTCCTTTCTATTACAAACCTAATCTGTTCAATAATTATTGACGTTCAATATAAAGTTATAAAGTTTTTTGACATCTTTCAAAGAATCCCAGTGTATTACTTTTCTCTATGAAAGAATCTGACTACTCTCTCATGACTATGGCATTGTAGGTTCGTATCTATTTTTTGATGTTATTGTGACGGAGCAAGCTCGAGGCCCACCTCATGTTAAGTGGACTAACCTCTGCCTATTTCGTCAACGACGAATTTAACTGTGCCCGTCACACTGAAACGTACAGTTATTAGGTCTCATGTGCCTGTAATTTTACTGGCTATCAAGGATTGCTGCCGGAACACACCGTAAGGTGCTTGGTGACAGATTTTCTACTTGAGGGTGGTCGCTGAAGAAAATTCCCTTTCACCATGCGGTGAAGCTCAAGCCCGAGGGGGGATCCGAACCATGGACCTGCGGCACGGCAGTCCATAGTTATTACCGCTCGGCCATCATTGCTTCAAATCATTTTGCATGCTTTGTATTTTTCTGTGTATCTCTTTGACTATTCAATAAAATCTTATCTACCATAATGATAGGTAAATATGCTATAAATTGCTAAAAATGACAATATTGTACGAGTATCATCATTATACTATTGTCATCCCCGAAGGTGGTCAATGCAGGCAAGCAATTTGCTTTTGAAGAGCTCTATTCCTGGGGTTAAAGGTCAGAAGATGCTTTCAAAAATTGTCTTGGACAATGGATTTTCTGTTTTTTAGTAACCAGCATAGTTAAGATTTTTTTTGTCCGAATTTCAGTTGACTGAACCTGCCGTGTACCAAAATATACTTTTTTTTACGTTTTTGTTACGGGGTTTAAAAAACTTAAGTGTTAAGCTATTTAACCAGCGAATACTACTACTTAAACAATTAAAACTGTGATCAGAATCATACATATTTTTCACGGGTGTAATGCTGGCAAAAAATACTAGGAGTACATACGTCTTCTTATTCTTCTTTTTTCTTCTTCTTCTTCTTCTTCTCTTAAACGCTGCTTGACGTTTTTCTGCCAGTGTCAGAGTGTGGCCAATGTACGGCTTAAATGAAGAATGCCCGGTATAATAACTATAGTTTAATTAAGCAAAAATCTAGGTTTAGGAGTATTTTAGAATAATAATTACATGTATAAACGAATTTTATTACACTTAATAAAATTACATAAAATAAATAAAAAAGGTGAGAGAAGACATTTGAAACTAGGGATATCAGGACTTAATATGTTTGGGAACTTTGTTATAAAACCCTACACAATTACCCAAGAAGGACCTTTTATTTGTTTTTGCTAATCTGAAACGTGTCACCGCTATTTTATCTTTATTCCTAGTGTTGTTATCGTGATTGTCACTATTTAATTTAAATTTAATCATTATTTTAAGATCATATTTAATATTTTCAAATATATACAAACTTGGTAAAGTTAAAATATCAATTTCTCTAAAAAGATCCCTCAGAGATTCCCTAGGATCCATTTTATATATGGCTCGAATTGCACGCTTTCGTAGGATAAAGATTGTCTCTATCTCAGCAGCAGTTCCCCACAGCAATACACCATACGACATAATACTGAGGAAGTACGCGAAATAAACTATGCGAGCAGTATAGTATCTTACGAACTGCATATGCAGCAGAAATAAGTCATCCGGAGAGATCATGTATATGTGGATCCCACAGTAAAGTTGAATCCATTTTGATTCCCAGGAAGACTGTCGCATTGTCAATAGGGAGTTCTGAGCAAGGTTAATGATTTGCTCGCCATAAGTAACATTTGGTAAAGAAAACTTTAAACATTTTGTCTTTTTTGAATTTAAGACAAGATTATTAGCGGCGAACCATTTACAGATCATAGATAACACACTCTTTTAAACTATCATGGTTTAATAGATAACTAATATTATTACTTACGGGATTTGTACCGTCGGATAATCCCGCAAGTAAAAATATTAGTTACATAGATAACAAATTATTTACATGAATGAGTTTACTGTCTTTCCTATCTACTTTAAAAATCAGAGAGGTATTATCTGAGAATAAAACAATAATGCGAATTCACAACGAGAATGGTCCCTGATCCTAATTTTAGCAAGTTCTTCTTCCTTAATTTAGTCTATCAGTTCGGACTCCTGAGAGGTGAATAATATGCATGTGCAACTTTCGCAGATGCACGAATAAAAAACCCAGAGGGCTCTTTAATTATTATCAGTCGCATCAACTTTGACCTAATAATCTTTGATTAAACCAGAAACAGCGCTGTGAGACTGCATGTAACAGTTCGTTTTATAATTATTTTTCCCCAGTTCAAAGTAACATAGACGATTACATAATACTGTATCAGTCAGTTATATATATGAATAAAAATAATCCTATTGCATTTTGTGGTACAATTTACTGAAAAACTAAAACGCCCTATAGATTTGTGCTTGGAACATGGTAATTTAACTACATATCTGTATGTGTTGTCTGTCATAAAAAATATAATTTTATAACCATAAAAAAATAACATTAAGAGTTATCAAACCCAAAGCAAAAATTTCCTTCTGAGCTATGCTTTATTAAGAGTGCTTCACCACAGACCACAGCGTTGCTTAATATGAGATAAACAGTGCTCAAATGTGAATAATTAGTTTGCAGGTACGGAAATCGCGAACGATGTCGCAGGTACAGCTAGTAAATAATAATGTTAATCAATGGTAGTACAATGGGCGGTCTTATCGCATGTAGCGATTTTTTCCAGACAACGTTTGTATGGACAGTATCACGTTTTAAAACACACGGTAGTGAACAAAGAATAACAATATAAAATATGCAGTTACAATAAAAAAAATACAATTAAGAGAAATGAAGTTTCTACATACACCATTTTGATAAATATTTTACATAACTACATAATTATTACTAAATATTATGTACGTATTCAGTAGTTAAAAGAAATATTATATTGTGATAATCTACATTCATATCTAAAATCATTTATTTTACTATCGCGCCGGTATTTACCAAATAGTAGGCAAGTGTCTTAACATCCACGTTTTGCCAGTAGACGTTTTCCATTCAATCTAATAAGGGATGAGTCTATTTTCATCTACCGGTCACATAGACTATAGATTCCGAACCGCTACTAATAATATCTGTGTCCGATAAACTCATCTATGCGACCGAGGGATTAATCATCGGACCTACGACCTATTAAATAATACTATTTTATCTTTACTATTTTACGATGAAAATTAACGTGGGTTTTACCCATTTTAGCAAATAATACGATGTAACTCACGCTCATAGGTCAGACTCTAGTTTCGAACATATCGTTGGGTGGTCCTTTCAAGGAGAGCTCGTGAGTCGGGAGTTGGGACGCCTACGATGACGTCACAGTGCGAAGCAAGACAGAATATGTGGTCGAAACCATAGAGAAATATATTGCTTTCTCTTTTCTGTGGTCGAAACTATAGTCGGAACTATCTAACATATTCACGTGAGCTAACCCGTATTGTTTTCTTAAACTTTATTATTTGTGACAAGGAGTGCAGATGTATTGTATCTGTGTTTACGCATGAAGGGCACTGTAGCAAGTGAAATTACTGAGTAAATGAAGTCAAAGTCAAAGTCAAAGTCAAAATCATTTATTCAATTTAGGCGTCTACGACGCTCTTATGAAGGTCAATTACAAATTTTAGTATTGAAATATTCTACATTGTACTGCCACGTTCAGCAAATAAATTGTATAGAGCCACTGCGAGAAGAACGGGCAAGAAACTCGGGGCCATTCTTTTAAACATCTTTTAACAATGTGTTACATACATACTATATAATAGAGTTATTACAATATTTGTTTAAATTATGTAGGTGACAGGCAATAGCTTGGCGGAGGCGGAATTGTCCAGGCATTTTTGTCGTTTATGTAATCAGAAACTGTGTAGTAGGATTTTTTAATCAATATGTTTTTCACATGCAACTTGAATTTCCCTTCTGTGAGCGTTGTAATATGTTTGGGAACTTTATTATAAAACCGCACACAATTACCTAAGAAGGACCTTTTATTTGTCTTTGCTAATCTAAAACCTGGCACCACTATTTTATCTTTATTCCTAGTATTGTAATCGTGATTGTCACTGTTTAATTTAAATTTACTCAAATTTTTACGAACATACATAATATTTTCAAATATATACAGACTTGGTAAAGTTAAAATATCAATTTCTTTAAAAAGATCCCTCACAGATTCCCTAGGACCCATTTTATATATGGCTCGAATTGCACGCTTTTGTATGATAAAGATTGTCTCTATCTCAGCAGCAGTTCCCCACAGCAATACGCCATACGACATAATACTGTGGAAGTACGCGAAATAAACTAGCCGAGCAGTAGCTACGTCTGTTAACTGTCTTATCCTAAGAACTGCATATGCAGCAGAACTAAGTCTTCCGGAGAGATCATGTATATGTGGATCCCATTGTAAAGTGGAATCCATTTTGATTCCCAGGAAGACTGTCGCTTTGTCAATAGGGAGTTTATCTGGGCCAAGCTTTATGTTTGGTTCAACATAAGGAACATTTGGTAAAGAAAACTTTAAACATTTCGTCTTTTTTGAATTTAGGAGAAGATTATTAGCGGCAAACCATTTACAAATCTTAGATAATACATTATTTACATGCGTCAGTTCACTGTGTTTCCTATCTACTTTAAAAATCAGAGAGGTATCATCTGCGAATAAAACAATATCGCAGAAATCTTTGACCATGCAAGGCAGATCATTAATATATGTTAGAAACAGAAAAGGTCCCAAAATTGATCCCTGTGGTACTCCCATTTTTACCAATGACCCGGAAGAAGTATTGCCATTTATTCCAACCCTCTGTAGCCTGTCTGACAGATATGACTCTATAAGATTCAGAGCTTTCCCACGAATACCATAGTGGGAAAGTTTACGAATCAGAGTGCAGTGCTCTACACAGTCGAATGCCTTGGAAAGATCACAAAATACGCCAATAGCATCATGTGAACTCTCCCAGGCTTCCAGTATATGCGACATCAATTGAACACCTGCATCTGTTGTGGATTTGCTCTTGGTGAAACCAAACTGATTCTCATTTAATAAATTATGCTTGTTAAAATGGGATAGTAGTTGTTTGAGCATAATTTTTTCGAATACTTTACTCAGAACAGGTAAGATGGAAATAGGTCTATAATTGCAAGGGTCAGATGTAGACCCCGACTTTAAAATTGGAGTGATTTTACTTTGTTTCATTAAATCGGGGAAGTTTCCACTATCGACACAAAGATTGAATATTGTTTCTAAATATGGTGCAATAATGTAAATTATAGACTCTACCACTTTTACTGACATACCCCACAAGTCTTCAGTACTCTTTATGTTTAAACTTTGAAATGTTTTTATAATTTCAAATCTTGTGGTGTGTCTGAAAGAAAAGTCCGGTGATTTGCTTGGAAAATTATTTTTTAACATAGTTTCTGCTACATTGGGACAAGAATCCAATGACTTAGTGGCTTCTAGGGGCAAGGTAGAAAAAAAATTTTCAAATGATACACAAATAGAAATGAGACACAAGAACAGCGTCTCGGAGCGACTAGCGCAGTTTTGAAGCGATGATGGCTCAGTGGCATTGGCTATGGACTGCCGCGCAGCGTTCGAATCCCGCCGCGGGCTTGAGCTTCTTGCTTGCGCTTGAGGAAGGGCTTTTTGCTAATGCCCACCTGGCTAGCGACCACCCTCAAGTAGAAAATCTGTCGCCAAGCACCTAAGAGTGTGTTTGGGCAGCAGTCATCAGCAGAGAGCCAGAAAAATTACAGTCTAAGTGATAAGTGTTTTCTTTCAGTCGATGTAGTAGTTGAACTTGTCATTTTAGTGCTACAATGTTGCCAAAATAATCTCCACGCAAGTCTCTATAAAGTAAGAAAAATATTTTTTAAATGAGTTACTCTCTTCTCGTTTCCATGATGACTGTTGTTCACTTACATTCTCTAGTCTATACATTGACCTATATATACTAGACGCGACATCTCAAAACACAATTTTCGAACGTAAAGCGTGTGTAATCTGTACGAGTGCCCAGCTGCGTGTGGGGGAGAGTATGCCGGGCGTCATACCTGCACTGGCCGACTATCTTCGTTTGAGATGTCGCGTCTAGTATAGATAGGTAGTCTATAGCCCAAATTCTGTTATTGTATTGAGCATTCGACTTTTCATATGTTATTAAAATTATATTTCTTTGTGCAAAGCAGATTCAGTCCGCAATATATCTATTCCTAAAAAAAATTAACGGCTAAATAAGGATAAACTAACTCATAAATAAATCATCTGCCAATGTAGAATACTTTTTGCTTTTATTACTACGTAATTATTTCTTGGCCTCAGTAAACAAACGTTCCCGTATAAAAATATTTAACTACCTGCATAGTGGCGTTTAAGTTTCAATCTTGTTTCATACTTGCTCTATAACCATTGTAAGTTTATTGAAATAATTGCGCTGAAAAAAAATATTCCACCAAGTAGAATTTTTGCTTGCTGGTTGTAATATAAATGAAATCAGCCCAAATTGCAAATAAAACTTCTTATAATTACCGACAAAGTTAGGTTCTTTTAGTCATTAATTTGGTTATTCTTCATTAGTAGATAACGTAGATAACTTGCAGTAATAACCGCGATTTCAGTAAACTTAAGCATAGCAATGATCCAACGAAAGCTTAAAAAAACCGGCCAAGTGCGAGTGGAACTCGCGCACGAAGGGTTCCGTACCATTATCTCGTTTTCATTATTATTATTTTTTGCAAATAAAAAGCGAAAACCTGTTTTATTGTATGGGAGCCCCCTTAATCAATTATTTTATTTTATTTTAATTAATTATATTTAAGGAGAACATAAAACTTAATATTCTGTGAATATTGAAAGCGTCTACCTGTCACCGTTATTAGTATCGAGCAAGAAACGGTAAAAAATCGAATTTGTTGTATGGGAGCCCCCTTAAATGTTTATTTTATTTTTAGTATTTGTTGTTATAGCGGCAATAGAAATACATCATCTGTGAAAATTTTAACTGTCTAGCTATCACCGTTCTTGAGATACAGCTTGGTGACAGACGGACGGACAGCGAAGTCTCAGTAATACGGCCCCGTTTTTACCCTTTGGGTACGGAACCCGAAAGACAACAATGAAGATTGATTAGACCTCCACTATTCAAGTTACTTGTAATAAAAAAGAAATCAGCCAAACTACCAAAGAAACTTGCCAATAATGGCCGACAATATTTGTTCATTTTCCTCAATAAACAACGAAGCTATCTTGAAACAATAGCGATTTTAGTAAACTTGACCAAAGATATATTTTTACAAACAAAATTTTTCAAAAGGAAAACTAAGAAGGTAAATAAGAATTAAAAAGTAAGGCCTGCATTATTAAGGTTATTTAACACTCACCACGCCATCTAGCGCGTAATAATAGTAATTAACCTACCTGCATATTATATCGCTAGATGGCACCATTAAATGAGCAGCGGGTGGTTAAATTGCGATGGCGAGATTCTTCGGGTTTTTATAACGTCGCCCTCGCTTGTCATATTCGGAATACTATCATTAATCCTGTCCTTCAATTTGAGTGCGACGATGCTGGTTGAGAAGCCGATTTAACAATCAATTCCCAATTTCCTGACAAAATATACGTACAGTAAGTTCGAATAATCCAATAATTTAAAAAATTGCTAGTATGAAACGCTATATTTAATGTATTATAAAATTTAAAATTTACGAGAGTGAAAATTATAGTCATTCAATGTCCATCCCCATACGATGGTTAAAGAACGAGAGAAAAAAATTGAGTTGTGAGTCATTGTCATGTTAGCTCAGTCGGTCAGAGCATACCCCGGCTATAGGGATGACGGGAGTTTGAATCCCGCACGTGACAATAATTTTTCCCCTCGTCAATTTGTAATTTTGTAATGTAATCCGCATAACATAAAAATATTAAAACTAACATAAATAGTGTTACAAAATGCGATGTTAGCCTATTGAGCCTCTCAGATTTTTTTCAATTTAGGGGCCTTTTTGGGAAGCCGAATAAATCAGTCCTGTTCAGTTACCAACCAACCTTATTTGGTTGGTCCTGTAAATATACTTATATAGTCATTTTACCCGTATAAATTATAGCCAGATTTTCATAACAGGATAATTTAAATAACTATATACGAACTTGGTAAGGTATATAGTGGAAAACAGAAAACATAACCAGGAATATTGTTTGAAATTATATAGGGGTATGGTCATATGAACAAAAACTTTGGTTAGTTGTACATACATCATAGGATGGTTAATCTTTAAGAAGTTCGGTTTGGTCTTCATAAAAGGCAATTAAAATATCCAACAAACTCGGTTAAAAATTACTGATTTAAAGTGGTTACTGGTATTGGTTTGCTAATATTTAACTAAGTTAGCAGGTAGAACAGGCCGGCGTTATAGTCAGTTTAATCCGTATTTTTTTTTGAGCTTATGATGAGCAGTGTCTCCACATTTTCTGTGTATAAAGGTCTCAGACTCTGATAAAGTTTTGTTAAAGAAGAATTATTTTTTTAGGTAAAAAGTTACGTGTACAGAGTTAATTTTGTATATATGGATCCACTGGTGCCAAGGGTAAGTATAATAAACTTATTATATATATAAAAAATATAAAATAGTTTTAAAAACATATTCATTGCAATCCGTAACTTTTAATATATTATTATATAAAGTGTAGTATATAAAGTGCATGCAATGAGCTTGGAAATGCAAAGCAAATGGCTAACCATAGGTAAATTTTGTATCCCTCTGGCGTTAAAGTGGCGCACCTTGATATACGATTGGCCACCTGCCTTATTAAAATTCTATCTTAACGTCTTTCAGATAACTCTCCCAGACCAAAGTCATTTAGTAAGATGGGGGAAAGCCACCGAAAAGTCTTGCGCTATTTGTCGGGAGGCCATAGGTACAGCAAGGCACCTATTGGTGGCATGATGCAAGCTTGATAGGGGCCATTATTCACGCCGTCACGATAGAGTCGGAGAATCATACGCGAAGCAGTGAGTCTCTCGGTAGCTTGAGCAAAAAAAAAGGGTTGACCACGAACAAACTACAGGTTGCTTTTGTAAAAGAAGGGTCATCTACAAAATCTAAATGTAAGCCTTACTCCATCTTAGGCGCATACGTATGAAAAACACAACAAAATTCCTGTGGATGTTGGTGGATATATTTCTATACTCAAAAAATCTAAAACGCATAGTATTTATAGAACTTACTGTGCCGTGGGAAACAAACATACCTAAAGACCACACTATAAAAACTAACATATGTTATGACTTAACAAATGAGTTAACCAAAAACGGATATGTGGTTAATTTATATGCTGTAGAAGTCGGAGCAAGGGGTATACCAGCGAAATCCCTATATAACCTACTAAAAGACCTTGGCCTGTCAAGAACAACCGTAACATCCATCCTAGAACGTGTATCCAAGGCGGAATTAGTAGGATCTTACCAAATTTAGTTGGGAAGGGGAGGAGGCTCGAGCGGTGAAAGGGAGCATTGATGCATCATAAAGGGGCCCGTTAACTTTACTAACTGGGTTGCAAGTCCAGACCCTTCTGGCCTCTTCCTCTGCAACGCTATGGACCCGGCACCCGCACGGTGAATCCATGGAATGCTAAGTAAATTCGTCTCTATGTATGACTAAACTAACCTTACTTAGTTAAATTCACCTTTTAGCGTATCGCCGGCCCCTCAACTCAAACCGGCACACGAGCATTCATAAGGAGGATTGAAGTCAGGAATCGGTGGACCATACAGTCAATATGAAGAGTATAAGTATGAGTAGTAGTATATGCGTTATTAAAGAAACCATATAGTACCCACCATACATGGGATATAGGTAGGGCGATGTTGACTTTGCCCAAAAAATAGCTCGTGCTACCAGATAATACGTGAAACATTTGTGTGAAAAACTTCTAGAAATGTGATGAACCATATAAGAGCCATAGTAGAGTTCAGCATGGTGATTCGAATTAGAGTTTTCACTCGAATTCGGAATCTTCCCTTCAAACAACTTTCGAATCTATGTGAAAACTTCCGATTTATTCAAAATGTTAGCTAGGCTTGCATTGTTGCTCGTCATCTAAATGAAGAACAAACCTACTATCCAGCAGAGCAGTCATTCTCAGGACGAGTTCAAATACATAATGAATTTCTGGTAACGTATGTGTATACGAAATACCATGATATTCCATAACAGCACTATTTTTGGATATTATGTCAGTCGATCCAAATACGGTCTAATTCAATATGTGTCTTATAAATAAAGTAGTCAATGACTGCGCACTTTACAAGGTCTAAGAATTATCATGTTTGCCTTACATCGAACAAGTATAGAGTATCAGAGTAACAAGAGTGCGGAAATCGTGTGTTAATTTTGAGTCGACGTATCGACCGTAGTGCAAATAAAGGCTGTAGCTATATTACCCAGAGTGTATTATTAATATTCGATATATATATTTTTTTTTATTCCTGATAGGTTTGACCACTATCTCACCTGATGGTAAGTGATGATGTGGTCGAAGATGTTGTTCAGGCTAACCTAGAAGTACTGGCTCTCAAGGACAGCTGCCGGAACACACCGTTAGGTGCTTGGCGACAGATTTTCTACTTGAGGGTGGTAGCCAGGCGGGCATTCGCAAAATGCCCTACCACCATGATATTACGACTGCCATCCTAAGATAACCGGGACCGACGGCTTAACGTGCCCTCCGAAGCACGGAAACGCACAGTAGTAATGTCACTAGCGGTCACCCATCCAACACATGACCGCGCGCGACGTTGCTTAACTTTGCTGATCAGCTAAGTAAACTTCGCTAAGAGCGCATCAAATTAAAATTGAAATTATTAGACTTTGATAATCGAATTATTTCATCAATGTAATTGTAATTATGTTGACATTTGTAATGCCAACAATAGCTGAATGTACGAAACTGTAGACATTGAAGGTGAATTTTCGGGTGAAAAGTTAAAAAAAAAGCATAGTCACACAAAAATAAAGGAACGTAGGTTAATTTTGAAGCGCAGCTTGCTTTGTCATGTTTAACCGATCAATTAAGATAAGCAATTTCTGCTGCAATCATGACTTAGATGGGTCACCAATAGTGGCATTACTACTTTTCTCTACTAGGTTTCCGTGTTTCGGAGGGTTTATTAAAGCCATCGGTCCCGGTAGTTGTCTTACGATGCCATTCGTTATAGCTTTTTTCTAGGGCTTTATGCGAATGCCCGCCTTCTAGCTAGCAACCTCAAGTAGAAAATCTGACGCCAAGCACCTAACGGTGTTTTTAGCCAGCTGAGTGGGAGGCAATGAGATTGTGAAATGAGTCTAAGGCAAATATATTACCAGTTAAAAATGTACATTTTCTCAAACATGCATGGAAATATTGACATTATTTTCGAAAAAGGGACACGCGAAGTATCGAACTTATAGAAAATCAAATCCATTGCAGGAGCGTTTTTTTGAAGAGCACAACATGCTACTATGAAAACCTAGCGTTAAATTAATACCACGAAACGATCCTACCGCTGTTGCTGCTGTTCTTAACGAATGCTTTTCCAAAATTGGAAAACAATTTTCGATCTACGAAACTTCGGCACGAGCCGCTACCAGCCACCGTCAGCGCTATACGAATCGTATTGATGATGTTTATTAGCTTCATTTTTTTATAAACTTAAGCGTTTTAGTCTTGTCTAAAAAACCGAGAGCCTTTTTATGCCAATGTTGTAGAACATTCTGGCTACATATTTATTTTACGACCGATGTACCTAACATATAGTGAACCCGCCGAACGCGCGCAGTATTAAACATATATATATATAACATATAATAACCAGTTGTTCTAGGTTAAGCTTGTTAACACCTGCGATCACATCATCACTTACCATCAGATGAGATTGTGGTCAAAGGCTTACAACCAGCAATAAAAAAAAACTGGACAATACGTGTGTTCTAAGTTATAAAAATCATTATTTTACCTCGTATATAGGTAACAGCACTTGGACTATGATTGGAATATCTGTGAATATTTGCCAGAGAAGAGCCGGCAACAAAACCCAGAGTTAGGCTAGACAGCTTTTTTCATAATATTAACTTATTAGGAACCGGCTAGGGCCCGCGTTATATTTACCGGAGAGATTCCGACGCGGGTCCTAGCCGGTTCCTAATAAGTTAATATGGATAAAACTCACGATATTTTCCAAAGTGAAATGTTCATGATATATATTAATTTGTACTTTCATATATATATATGAAAGTACAAATTAATATATATCATGTAGATTATCGATGAAGTTATAAGTGGAAAGAAAAGTAGAGCTAAAGAATGGAGGCAAGAAGAAGATAAAAATTTAAATACGTGTTAAAAATAATAAAAGGTACAATAACGCTGAAGGAAGGAAGCAAGTGAAAGCAGTCAACAGCTAATTGCAAGAACACGAAGATTAGAGTTCGTTACAAGAAAGTTCAGGGCCTTTTTAATTTTTTACTCATGAGATATCTCACCTGTTCATTGGTGATGCTGTGATTTTAGATGGTGGTCAGCCTATTTTTAAATTACTGAATAACTATCCTTTTACTGCAAACTCACCATGTAAGTGATTATGGGAAACAATCTTAACCAAGATCTATATGATCTAGAGATATCTGCAGCCAAATTGAATTGAACCACAAACAAGACTAATTTTTAAATTAGTTTTAAACTAGCGACCCGCCCCGGCTTCGCATGGGTGCAATGCTAATATCAAATATACTACAATATGTGTTGTCTTCGGTTTTTGCGATTATTACACATAGTAATTAAACAACTCTAAACTGTTTAAATCGCGTATATTTATAATTTTTCCGACGTTTCAAACACTTTGCAATGATCGTGGTCAGTCACCCCGTGACCACGATCACTTGATGTCATTTGACAATACAAACATGTTTTCTTTATAAGTTACTCTTGAAAGAGCGACATATGCCATGTGAAAAACACTCAACTCACTCGCGCAACGAAAATTCTAATGCTGATGGAAATTCTTAATTGGATATGGATTAATGCTGCATTGACTGAAATCGGTTTGTAAATAAGCCATTATTTCTCGTAAGAAGTAAAGGAATAAAATGATTATTGTGGGTTATCCCTAAGAGATAAACATATACCATTGCGGATTTTTTGTAAATCGTTTTCAGGTGTACAATACTGTAGTACATTAATTTGATCTATGTCGTAAGGATCAGCCAGCGTTTGCAATGTAAGCGCAAAAACATGTGTTTATTTACGACATTACATTAGAAATTTCTAAAATTATCAGTGTTTCTCTAATATATTACGCGTGTATTATACATATAAACCATCCTCTTGAGTCACTCTGTCTATTTAAAAAATCGCCACAAAATCGGTTGCGTAGTTTTAAAGATCTAAGCATATACCTATAGGGACAGACAGACAGCGAGAAGTGACTTTGTTTTATACTAGGTATGTGGTGATGATAATGATCAATTTGACGCAATATGACGCAACCCGGTAATCCTAACATTGTAATTTATGCATTAATGCCTGCTCAACGAATAAGCTTACATAATTACAACGAAAGGAAAAATTTGAACCATGAGCGGGGTCCGAACCCGCAACCATCCTTCCATAGAGCCGAGACATGCTTGGCCCATATGGGATATAATAGCCCCTGGTGTCTGGTACAAGGTTTCCCTTAAAGGTTTGTCAAGGTACTAAGATGGTACAATGTGGTATGGGCAGGAACTCGTCTTGGCAGACGAACCCAGCTCGTTTGAATACAAGGCAACAGGACTGCGATAAAATACCATGAGGAGGTAGAAGAATCTGTTATAGTTCCGCACAAAATCCAAATGGGTCAAAAATTTCTACTCATGTGCGATGATGCACCTTCCCGTTCGGCGCTTCTGGTATCGGCCTCATCTTAAAATTACAATATTCGAGATTTGGATTTACTTGCACAGTTAACTGACTTAAATCCTACCGAACATCTCTGAGACATGTTACAGCGAAGGGCTTTAAGAGATTTTCCGTCAAATTTGATAATGGGACAACGACTTTTCGTACATATTATAACATACATCTGAAACAGTATGATATGGGGGGGTAAAGGGTGTTTGGATAAAATAAGTCTGGGACTATAGCAACCTAAAGCCGAACCAGGTGAATCGTATAATATACTGAATAAGCAAAACGTAGTGTGTACTTGAAACAAGTGCGCGAAGGTGTTTATTACAATCGAGACGGGTTTTAGGCCTGAGATCGAAGATCCAAGGCCTAAATGGACTAGAGATTGTAATAGACAACGCGCACGAGTTTCATACGCACTTTATCAACACCCTTGCGAGGAAATATATATATATATATATATATATATATTGCAAATTGCAAAAATGCGATACAAACAACATAGTACGAAAATTATGGAAAAGAGCGTGCATTTTTTTTTTTGCACGTGGCAAATGTAGATGGTTGATTACATATAAACCTCTTTGATGTTACAAATCTTACCCGGTTAAATTTAAAATGCTCTGTTTACACGCATATAATTTGCAGTTATGTACCTACTAACTTAACTTTTTATGGATAATTCTATTACGCACCAGTGTATAATATTATTATGCACCAGGTTGTTATAATTCGGTTTATGGCCCTAAGAACGATATAATAAAGCTTTACGAGCAAGGGTGTTGAAAAAGAAGATTATTTATTATTTTTAATACATATTGAATTGATTACATTTAATGTTTGTTTAGGTGTTTGGCGGTTTATATATGTAATCACGTGCATTGGTGTTTAAAACTTTTCAGGATAATACAAGCAATACATACTACGATCATGTAGAATAGTTGCCAATAGTAGCAAAAATTGCAATAAATCTGTACAAAAAACATTGCCGAAATATTACTTAGACGATTCTGAGAGCGCCTCTATTTTTTATTAACCACTTTTAATAATGGTGGCATAGAAAAACCTGTTTTACAGAGAAGTTTTTTGTTATTATCTAACAGTAGGTATTTCAATAATTATGGCCTCATATCGTACAGATATTAGTACCACTGGAATTCTAGCAAGCCAGTATCGATCCTTATATGGATGCTCTTTCTTTAGGTTTTACTTTTCTTGGTTGAATTAATAATTAATACGTACCAAGAATCAGTATGCATTTAAATTCGTTCTGTACATAATACAGGTATTTCTCCCCCATTAAAACGCCACAAAAAACGTTTAAGTGCAGTTTCTTCAATATGCAAAATACTTAGCATAAATATAACTCGAATATATTACGTTTTTTTTTTATTAATAATCTGTACCTACAATAAGCAATCGAAAACCAAGTGAGTACCGATAGTAAATATAATTTGATACTTTTGGGCATCAAATCAAAAGGACTGACAATAATGAATTAGTGTCGGAACGGGAACATCCCTACAGTACCTAATCATGCCAATGAGATAATATTTCCAAGCATAGACTATATTTGGCTTGCATTCCGATAGAGAATACACGTGAGCACGCTTACCGATTAAAACAAGATAACTTTTTACCAATCAAATAATGACACATATATTACCGACAGTCAATTAAAATTAAAATTACTATAATAAAATGTATCTGGTCAAAATTTATAAGTCAAAATCAAAATTTAAATGCGAAGTCAATTAATACAAATATACAATTTCTAAAAATTACTACAATAAGATTAATCTGGTCAAAATTTAAATGTCAAAATATGAAAAAATATTTGTCAAAATATTTACATGCTGTTTATTTCCGAAATAGACAACAATTATCCACGTTCCAGCATATTTATGGTTATGGATGGATACTCGTTTAGGATCATGTCCCACTATTTAATAAATTCTCCCATCAAACAATTTGAAATTGTCACTTTTCACAAGGCTACATTTTCTGAATTAGAGACATAGCAATTTTTCATTAATTAAAATTGTATGGAAGTTCGCCATTGTTCTTTCGAATATCCCGCCACAGTAACACAATAACATATTATTATATACAATTGTTTTAGCTACCAGCATACAAATTAGCACATAAGACATGATTGTACATAGTTTTAATTTCGGTTTTTATGGCCGGTGGCTTGCCTGATATACCTTATTTACCTTCCTTGGGAATCTTCTTGAAGGTTGTATACTTGCTAACTCACTGCCTTGCAGGTACCCTGAGCGTAAATATTGCAAAGAGCCCAATGTTCAGCAGCGTCTCACTCATATCAACGTGAGCAGTGGCATTCTGTTCATTCAGCACATTTTGTCCCTAAGTAGCTTTTTACAACAACCAACAAGTGGATGTAACTTTCCGAATAATAATGTTGTTTTTATATAAAACATTGGTTTAACACCAAGTAACCTGCTTATTTTTTTTTATTATGTGTTGAAACATAGCTTAAATTAAATATAGGTTACTTGATATAAGCAATTTTTAAATCCTAACGTTAGCTGTTTCTATAAGATCAAGTATATTTTCTCTTATATTCTATAGTGGCCACGTTGATGTAGTGGCCGTTTTTATTGTAGTGACCACGTGGAATAAAAATTAATCTGCGTGATCTCTGCGAATATAGATTTTTAATCAAAACTTTTTTACAGAATATCTAAATTTTAATATAAAAAACTTGATGACATTCTGTTTATTGACTTTAAATTGTTTTGACATTCAGTATATTTGAGTTTCAAATAGCGACCACATAAAATTTATGTGGTCGCTATTTGAAACTATAACATATTTAATATGTTTCTTATTTTTTTATGTAATTGTGACGGATCAAGCTCGTGGCTCACCTAATGTTAAGTGGACTAACCTCTGCCTATAACAGGTGCATTTCATCACGAGTCACGAATTGCACTGCGCCCGTCACTTTGAGACATAGTTGTTAATTCTCATGTGCCAGTAATTTCACTGGCTCTCAAGGACAGATGCCGGAATACACCGTTAGGTGCTTGGCGACAGATTTTCTACTTGAGGGATGGCTCACCAGGCGGGCATTCGCAATGCCCTTCCACCATGACGTGAAGCTCAAGCGGGATTCGAATTCATGAGTCGAAGCTGAACTCGGTGGCAAACAAACTCGACGGGTGGTTCAAGAAAGAAGAAAAGAAAGAAAGAAACATTTTATTAGGTACTTACACAATATAGAACACAGAGCCAATATCTAACAAATTGATAAACGAAGTGGAACACACAAAAATACATATGTACATAAAGTCACGCCTGAACCCTGGAGGGGAAGGCTGACAGAAACTACGGTTTAAGGTAACTTCCGCTCATCTCATGTGTTTGAATACCTCTGAACGCAAGTACCTAACTGGTATTCAGCTCAGCATGTGTTGGGTGTATTACCAACACCCAACGCTGGTTTTCAGCTGTAACCAAAAAAGTGGAGAAGATAGTGCAGCAGTGATAGTAAACAAAAAAAAAACATACAAAGGAAGATCGGGTACATACTAATATAACAAAGAAGCATTAGGTATCATAAGTACAATATTGTATGACAAATTATATGAACAAGAGTGGTGACAGTGAAGTTTTATATATATAGACATAGGTATATAGGTACATATTAAAAAAATATATATAAAAAAATAAAATATATACAGATATATATAGCTGTGCAAGGTCGCAAATAATACGTTATATATTATGTACATAAACAAATAGAGAGAGATAGATTTTAGCTATTTTTATACCATTATCTAAATAAGTGAGGCGTTTACTATATTGGCTATATAAGCGACATGTCCACATTTATCATACCATGCCGTATTTGGCCTTCAATAAGAAACTTTTTTAGTTTTAGTCTGAAACTGTTGACGCTTTTGGAAATTCTTATTGGAGGTGGCAAATTGTTCCAGCACCTGGAAGCCGCGTATCTAAAACTACCTCTAAAACTTTCAGATCTGTGATGTTGTGTGGACAATTGGGTGGAGCACTCCCTTCTCTCACAACTTCTATTGCTAGTCATCCAGCTAAGTTTGTCGTACAAGTACTTAGGAGTACCGTAATGAATTACCCCAAAGAGGAGACATGCTAAATGAAGTTTGCGGCGAGATTTCATTTTGAGAGTATAATGTTTATTAAGGAATGGCGTAATATGGCTTCTTGGTGGCACAATAAAACAAAACCTCGCGCAGGCATTTTGAACTCGCTGGATAAGATGTTGAGTGCGCACTAGCAGCCGCGGACCGTATACAGTGTCTGCGTAGTTTAGTTTAGATAGTACTAACGATTCCACAAGATGTATACGAACCTCCTCACTTATATAGGGTCTTAACTTATATAAGACTTTTAGCCTGTAAAAGCAATTCCGTACACAATCTGCTATATGTTTTTCAAATCTTAAATTCGCATCCATAATGATGCCTAAATTTCGGGCTTCAAAGACACGCTCAACTGCTTCGCCCTTAATTAAAACACTCGTATTTAAGTTTAAAGAGGCTACTTGATGTTTACTACCAAGAATCATATATTTAGTTTTAAGTGGGTTGAGAATTAGACTGTTTGCGTCAGACCAGGAAGTTATCTTGCACAAATCATCATTTATAGCGGTGATAGCCCTGTTAAGGTCCTGTGGTTTAAAAGAAATGTAAATCTGAACGTCATCTGCATATATATGATATTTACAGTGTTTTATTTGATTCTTAATATCGGCACTATACAAAACAAATAAAGAAGGACCAAGAATGGAGCCTTGGGGTACACCCCGGTTTATATGAGATAATTGTGAGCAGAGCGAAGAACCATTATTATTCTTTAACTCAACATATTGATAACGGTCCTTTAGATAGCTGTCAAACCATTTTAAAGTGTTTTGGTCGAAACCATAATAACGAAGCTTTGACAGCAGCAAAGAAGTATTGATGGCATCAAATGCCCTAGAAAAATCAAGAAGAACTAGCAGAGTACACATACCCTGGTCTTGAGCGGACAGTATATTGTCTGTGACATCCAATAGAGCTGTAGCCGTACTACGGCGCTTTCTAAAGCCAGATTGAGAGTCAGGCAAAATGTTGTGCTTTTCGAGAAAATCTGTTAGCTGATGGCTGACAGCTTTTTCTATAATTTTTGACAGGCATGGCAGTATACTGATCGGCCTCAAATCTTTAAAAACAGAAGCGTTATTAATCTTAGGCAGTGGACGCACAATGGCAACTTTGCAAATATCAGGGAAGGTTGACGTGGAGATTGACCGATTAACAATAGCTGTTATAGTTACTAGCGATAGTGGAAGCGTCAACAACAGCATATCAAGAGTTATACCATCAAACCCTTCAGCGTTCGATTTAAGGTTATTTATTATTTTAATGATACAATCCTCGCTCACCGGTAGCAATGAAAAAACTTCGTCACTAAACCTATGAAATTCATAGAAAGTAAGAAGGGAAATACAAATGGTAAACGTGCCAGGAACGTTTAAGAAATGGTCATTAATTGCATCTGCATCATCAAAATGCGATGGCAGTGTGATATCATTTTTAGGCGGTAAAACCGTCGATTTTAAATTTTTCCAAAGAGCTTTAGGGTTTTTCATTTTATTATTAATGTTATTTCGGTAATATGCGACCTTTTCATAATACAAGGACTGTGAGACTAATGACTTAAGGTCTTTGTAATACTTTTTTTTATCATGTAATTTTGATATGCGATAAGCACTCAGTGCGTTGTCTCGCAATCTCATCATTAGTTTAACATTGTCTGTCACCCAGGGATAGCTACGTTCCTTTATGATACACATTCTTTTAGGCGCATGAACATCAAAAGTAGATAAGATGCTAACATTAAAACAAGCAACCATTTCGTTAACATCGCCGATCTCAGAAATTAGATCCCAGCGAATAAATTGAATGTCATTATCAAATATTTCCCTTTCAATGTTTTTTAGCGGTCTGTAAGAAACAGTATAAGGTACCTGTTTGACTCTGGTCACATAGAACTCACAGGTGATGAAAGCGTGTCCATTAAGACTACCTACGGACTCCACTGAAACGCGTCTGGCTTTAAGATCAGTACAAATAAGATCTATTAGTGTTTGACTGTGGTCTGTAAAATGTGTCGGTTCGCTTACTAACTGTGTAAGATTGAGACAACTTAGTACGGTGGTTAACTTTTTTGCACTACAATTTTCTACCGTTAACAAATCCACATTGAAATCCCCCAACAAAATAATATTATCAAAACCAGATAAAGAGTTTACACTTTCAGTTAGGGCATCTAAAAATAGATCGAGCTTAACACCTTTGGGTGGCCGATATGCCGTGCCAATCGCAATCTTTTTCCCATTAACTTTTAATGTGATCCACAATTGCTCCACTGTTTTATAGAGAGGGTCCCGTGGGTGCGGCCATGTGCGCGCATTTACTCCGCGCTTCACGTAAAAGCCGACTCCCCCACCGCGGCCGCCGCGCACGTCCACTGGCCGCGGTATGAACCTAAGCTGGTAGCCGGGCACGACGGGCGCACGGTCCGCTTCGCCTTCCTTGATCCACGTTTCGTTTACAGCCATCACATCAACACAATACCTATCCATAGCCACAATAAAATCATCATGTCCCGTGTTGAGCGAACCTACGTTATAAAGGCCAACTTTAAAATGTTTATCAAAGAGTGTGACTATCATATATACCACTGTACAGGTTCAACATGGAATACACAAACATGATAATGGCTTTGTTAATATATAAATTTAACAGTTTCAGACTTTTATATAAAATAGCCTTAGGTATTAGTATATGAGGTAATATCCTAATAAAAACCTTATTTATATTATAAAGTTTAGGTATAAATACGGGTGGTCGTAAAAAAAATAAGTTATGCACATAGTGTGATATACAGTAAGGGAAATTATTTAGCAACAAAGTGCTCATATATATTATAAGATATTTGTAACTAAGTTGGTTATTAATTACTGGCACAATCAAAAAAAGTTTCAGGTAAGAATTCAGACACATGTTTTGAACTATTATAGCATAGGGAAATACAAAATAACATACATACAGAGGGATACTGGTGAATAGTGATGCATGTACATGTACATACCATAGTATAGTATGAGTGTAAGTTGATTTTAGTTTGTTTATGTGGACATAGATATGATGTTTTGAGGATATAATAAAATATTGCAAATTGAAAATAGTAATTGCATACAGAAAAAATAAATGAGCCTTAGAACTTATGAGATAGTTTTTTTTTGTTACATGTTTATATTTATTTAAATTTATTACAACAGTACCTTCTATATTATTTTGCAATTTATACTTGACACACCAAAAATACTGGAGATAAATACTAATAATTTTACTTACAGTGCAAACGTAGTAAAATACAAAATACCCAACTAAACAGACCTTGTCACTTTTAGGTATGAAAAGTATCTTTAGAGTACAAAAATAAAAAAATAATAAAATCACCGCTACCTTCGAACTAATATCATGCAAAAATTTTAGCTACATCTAATTCGGAGCGTAAACGCTCCGCTGTCTTGCCGTCTTCCTTGCGAGCGAAGATCCTGCCATCCCGAGTCCAAACGTATTTCCAGCGGCAGCGACGGGCGGCCTCCCGCGCCACGTAAAAAAGATGCCTGTTCGTCCGGGTAAGACGCTCATTGAGATATACGCGTCGCGGCGTCTCTGGGCCTCCATGAGTACCCTGGGAGCCCGGGGTGCCTGGTAGCTCAAGCTCGGAAGTGGTGATGACACGACGCACCCGGGCGGCTCGCAGAAGCTGGTCGCGGGGCTCACGCCTGGATAGTGTCACCACTATGTTACGGGGTCGCGAGGCCGCCGCCGCCGGCATGCTGTCGTTCTCAACAAGGTGACGGACACGGGGACCCATGCGCTCAGCGTGTACAATGTCACGGTCATCAAGATCAACCCCCAATTTCAGTGCCATTATTTTTATTACATGTATAGTGCTCTCTTCCTTACTCTCCGGAATACCTGTGATCTCCAGATCGCCGAGGAGGAGCTCTTGATCCCTCTCGTTAATTTGCTGCTTTAAATTTTCGATGGTCCGTTCAACCTCGGTACTAGGAGTCGATTTCTCCAGCTTCGTCTCAAGCGCAAGTACCTTAACCTCCAGACACTCAATTTTATTAGCGTAGGCCTTCAGCTCAGCGCGGTACTCGTGGATCTCCGCGCGGCAGTCTCGTACCTCCTGTCTCATTACGCCAAGGTCATCACGCAAAGATCTCATTTCCTGAATCAGATCAGCTGGTTGACCAAACGAACCACCGTGCACGACGCCAGGGCTGACGGCGGCCGTGTCAAACGTAAACCGAGCCTCGGCGCCGGCAGTGCAGGCACCCATGGCGTCATTAGCAACACTGGTACCTCTTACTGGCGTGTGTGTATTATCCTCCCGTGGTATCTTGATTTTACATCCCGGGCAAACCCAGTTTGGTTTGCCAGTGCCAGAATCCGGTAAGCCCACACAGGCACGGTGATACACGCCCACACATTTGGAACACTTTATGGCATCCGTATGCGCCAGGAATTTTCCGCAAGCACCGCACTTCACCATGCTGTGTATAATTACTTGTGAACAGTCACTCGTCGGCTGATACGTGATACGAAGGGATCGACTTACTACACAACAAATATCGTCGACGGGTAGGCGCGAGAGCAATAATAATTTACTTGATTAATCGCTTAATATACCGATAAGAGTAAACAAATAATGTTTGAAAACACCAACAAAGACACTGGTCACCACTTTTTGCTAGTATTTGACGCGAATTAAGCTCGTATTACACTTCAAAATAATTATACTGTCGGAGCGTTTTAGTACACGACTTCTAACGTTGAGCTGCAACTACCCTCCCAGGTCAAACGGGCTAGCAATGAACAGGGACAAGACCTGCTTCCTGGCATTCAACCTGAACGGTCACATGACAAAGACATATCAGGTAGCAGTCGGCAATACCGCGCTCCAACAAGTACAATGTACGAAACTGTGAGGTTTTCACATTGACGGCGCGTTGTCGTGGGAGACGCACATAGAGGAGTTATGCGGGAAGATCTCGAGTTCGTGCTTCGCACGGGGGCGGCTCGCGAGCACCGCCACCCGCGATGTCGTGCGATCCTGTTACTTCGCGACCGTCCACAGCGTCATTACGTACGGGTTGGAGCTGTGGGGCCGTGCTGCCGACCAGACAGAGCTTTTGCAATGCAGAAGCGCCATCCGCGCCATATGTGGAGTCCAGGATGGCACCTCATGCGTAGAGCTTTTCCGGGAGAGTAAGATACTGCCATTGCCCTGCGAACTCATCTATCTTACATGTGCCTTATTTACATCTGGACCACACGCATCTGGATATCTTTCAACAAAAGGGTGAAAACAGTCAGTGGAATATGCGCAGCAATAAGTTGAAAAATCAATGGGTGACGCCGGCGCACCGCCTCGCTAAGTCCCAGAGATCAGTCAGTATACGTGTTAGGCCCAGCTGTTTACAACCGCTTACCTGCAGCCGTTCGAACGCACCTTCCACCGTGACGTTTAAAAATAGACTAAGAACCTGGTTAGAGGATAAACTGTTCTATGACATAAACGATTATTTAAAATTAAACATGTCAATTTAATTAATTTAATTATTATTATTCTTTTATTTCGATTATTATTGTTAGTAACAATTTATGTTAACACATTGACGTGTAGCAAAGGAGCTATAAATAAATTATTTGTATTTGTATTGCAAATATTATAATGGACAAAAACATCGAACAAAGAGTTTATCTTCTATTTTGCATCGAATTTCGTTTAAGGGAGCAAATTCTTAAAAGCAGGCCAAATTTGTAGAAAGAAATTTCTTGGATTTTGACCCACGATAATGTCCTTCAATTTGCAGAAGGCCATCATTGTGAACGATTTTTTACTAAAAACTTCACAAATTGAATACAATCGAGCAACCACCTTATTTCGTACTTTCGTGTATTAGACATTCGGTAGAAGACATAAAGGAGAATTTGCGGCTACCATTGAACTCAATACGGGAAAAAGCATTTAAAAAATGTCCTAATGATTAGATTATTCACTTGATGATACCTAAATATAGTCAGTAGTAAAAGTTACCAGGGTTAACGTAGAATGGAAACTGACTTTCAAAAACTGCTGCAAGAATAAACTTTTTGTTGGTTGGTGTTAGATTTTATAATAATTGGTTGCAGGGAGCCAGTTTTTAGCGATTATACCACCAAAAAAAACATTTCTGACGTCAGTCAGGTAAGCCATAGTAGAAGGAGTGGGAAGTAAAGTAAGTTATCTTCATACAAACGCACCGCGAGCGGCTTGTTTGTGTGCGCCATAGTATCTATGCGTCCCGCACGCACACTCTAACACAATCTCGACCCGTTTCTCATTGCGCCAGCAGAACAAGGTTCGCGCGTCACGGCTTTTTAGCACCGCTAAATAAATGAAAAATGTTTGATAATCTTGTGTTCGGCTGTCTAAATAATTCATAGATTCCAGAGTTGTCTTTGTTCAGATTACCTACTGAACAGAAAAGGTAAGCAAGTCACTTATTCTCGCATACCTATGATTTTTACTTGATGATGAGTGATGCCTACTTATATTTTTGTTGTATTAGGTATGCCCCGCGTCGCACGTCTCTGGCCCCGCAACCACATAGTATCGCCAGTCGGTATTTTTTGCATCGTGAAAGGTGTTTTCATCGTTTAGGTATAAAACTGACCTCACTAACCCTGAACCCAGACAACACAAGTAAAAATACAACTTCCCGGCCCTTGCCTATTTCTAGGTACTGAATTAAAATTTTGCATATACGAGGACATACATTATAAATGATAAGGCCCGTTCTGCCTCACACTTGTAGGCCTAATCGCCATTAAGAAATTGTAAATTAGCGATAAATACTTTCCCTTTATTCCTTCCACTTCATATGCAGTCATTTCCTTTTTAAGTATTTTGTCAAAATCTGTAGCATTATTGGTTGTAATATTCCTGTACGCTTTTTTTCTTGCTGGATTTGAATCTCCAGTTCCTCTTTTAACGATTTTTTTTCTCCGATAGTAAAAAATGACGAAGGGCCGTGATCGGTATCGGTATCTATGTTTTCGGTTTCTGTCACATTTTCATCACAAAAAAATCGGCTTATTATTTGTTTCATTTCCTGTCGCATGGTATTTTTTTAGGCATTGAAAATGTATCATCAACTTGCCTCAAATATTCATTATATTTGTTTGGATTTTGTAAGAAGTTAATATTCCGGTCACTATGGTGCGACGTTCTTTTATTTTAACACGTAGTTCGTCAGAAAGATCATTACTTAGAACAGTATTTTGTTGATTCATCTTATCTATTATAAATTTAAGGACAGTGTCAGCAGTAAGAAGGGTCGACTCTCTTCTGCATAATGTCTCGACAGCAAGTTTGAACGGTTGCAAACTGTTGATCAAATCTTTCATAATTGACCACTCATGGTCTGTAAATTTTACATCAGATTTAATAACTATCAAAGCTTTTTCGATGCATACCTTCAGATCATAAAATCTTTCAACCATAGATAATAGGCTATTCCAACGTGTGCGGCAATCCAAAATAAGTTGTAATTCTTTGCCTTTTTCTTCTCTAACATACTTTTGCAGGTATAAATCATCTTTGGTGGGCGACTTCCGGAATATTTTGACAACTTTCCGCACTTTTTGAAGAAGGTCAATATATATATGGAATATATCGACACAAGGTCCACGATCATCTGTTTCCATTATGACAGACATATCTGTCGCACTTAGTTTATCATCCAATTCGTCGATGTATTCGCTATCATCATCCATTTCAATAGAAGACCTTTCCACGGGATCAATTTCGCTATCAGATTTTTTGCGGTATAAAATTTTGACAACAGCTAACTGGATGCCATGTGCGACGCACAATTGATGATAGCACGGTACTAGTGTGCCAGCTTTAACCATGACGCTTGCGCCGTCCGTAGTCATGCCAATTATGTCAGAATTGAGATCAAGAGCAAACATCTTCAGGCGATCTTTTACCAAAGAGACAGTGTGCTCTGCAGTACATGATCCATGGATTCTGATTAAGCCAAGATTAAAATGCTTTTCTTGGTGATGAACATTTAAGTTTAGATATCTATGTTTTTTTGGGATGTCCATTCATCGAACGTCAATGCAAATTTTTGATTCTGCTTTTTGAGATATTCAAATTCAATTATCATGTCAGCCTCTACGGTGTTTGCAAAATTATTTATCATAGTTCTTATGGTGTTTGATGATTGTGGAAGTTGAAACCCGCTTTTTTTGAATAAATTCCGTAAGTCAGTAGATGTACAAAATGTACTGAGAGCCAAACCATCTTTGCAAACCATTCTAGAAACCATGGCCTCCATACTATCATTTTTCTTTTTAAAATAACTGTCAACAGGTTTATATTTTTTCTTTGGTGTAATATTGTGTCCTTCATCACATAACAATTCAATTGTCTCCGTATCAACTTTTGACGTGGAGGCTTGTGAAACTACTTCAGAATAAGACCGTTTTAAATTACTTTTTGCAGAGCTTACGTTTAAGCAGTGTATTTTATTTAAATGAACCTTTAAACCTTTGAAAGAACCTTTGCTTATTTTCAGGGTCTTTGAACATAATGAACATTCTGCTTCGTTTTGTGTATTGGGTATTTTTTTGAAATAGTGCCACAGAGATTTTCCAGTATCTTCATTTTCTTTATTTTTGTCCTGAAGTATTTGTGGTTTAGAAAGTGACATTTTTAAAAAACTATAATCATTTACCTGTAACCAATTAAAAAAACTATAAATTGATAAGAAGTCTATAGATACCTAATTTCCGTTCTAAATTTAAAACGTAGGTAAATATTCTGATTGAACAATTTATATACCTATCTAGATTATTCAATGTTTTTCCGTCACATATTCACTTACAAAACATTTTAATAATAAGTGGTTAATAATAGGTAATTAGGGAAACAAACAATACAACTAGCTAACCTAACCCATTTAACGATTTAAATACCTATCAAAATTTTTAATGCTTTTCCGTCACATAATCACTAACAAAACATTTTAATAATAAGGGGTTAATATAAGGTAAACAAACAATACAACTAGCTAGCCTAGCCCATTTAACAATTCAAATACCTATCTAGATTATTCCATGTTTTTCCGTCACATAATCACGATTTGATAGAAGGTAATTAGGTAAATAAAGTGTTTGTCAACTTACGCTTAATCTCGACACAAATCAAATCAATCACAAACACACACACACTTTTGTGTCAAAGGTCTAGTGACGACTGACAAGCGCAGAGCGGGCCGGGGGTGACGGGGGCACGTCAAGCGATCTGGCAACATCGCGCGCGTCGTTGCAGTATGGCGCGTAATTCGATTTTTGATTTTCATTTCGCGGTTTTTATGCTTTACCGGATCCGGTGCCGGATCCGGCCCTGACCCACCGGATCCGGTAGGCTCAAAAACCCGCCGGATCCGGCGGATTACCGGATCCGCCGGACCGGATTGCAATCCCTAATTGCAATTCAAAGGGGCAATGCTGCCAGCATGCTGGGCACGCTGCCAACTGGTAGTGGGTTAGAGCATTTAGACTGCCTATGAGTCTGCAATGACTTATAGGGATCTAAATGCTTTTATTGTAGTAGCTTTATTTTGTTAATATTGTACTGATCCCAGATACCTATAGACATTCAAAAAATACCCTACCACGATTAGGTGAAGCTCAAGCCTGGGTGGTGGGCTATGCACCATGGACCTCCTGCGTGGCTGTCAATAGTCATTGCCAATAATCTAACTTAAGCTACTTTAAATATAAAAAAAACCGGCCAAGTGCGAGTGGGACTCGCGCACGAAGGGTTCCGTAACTAAATATTCTGTGAATAGTTAAAGCGTCTACCTGTCACCGTTATTAGTATCGAGCAAGAAACGGTTCAAAAATCAAGTTTGTTGTATGGGAGCCCCCTTAAATATTTATTTAATTTTATTTTTAGTATTTTTTGTTATAGCGGCAATAGAAATACATCATCTGTGATAATTTCAACTGTCTAGCTGTCACCGTTCTTGAGATACAGCTTGGTGACAGACGGACGGACGGGCATCGAAGTCTCCGTTTTTACTCTTTTGGTTACGGAACCCTAAAAACTACCGGAACCTTAGCCTGTAAATGACGTAATCCAGACGTTTGTTCGTCTATTAATGACGTTGTTGTAGTAAGCAATTTTTTTTATATAACGCGAGTTTCAGCTGTTCTTAAGCGATCAGCAAAGTTAAGTAACGTCCGCCGTGGTCATGAGTTGGATTGGTGACCGCTGGTGACATTACTACTGTGCGCTTCCGTGCTTCGGAGGGCACGTTAAGCCATCGGTCCCGGTTGTCGTCTTAGGGTGGCAGTCGTTATAGCATGGTGGTAGGGCATTTTTCGAAGGCCCGCCTGGCGAGCTACCACCCTCAAGTGTAACCTCAATGTGAGATAGTGATAGTTAACCTATCAGCCATAAAAAACGACGCGTGACGTCTGTTAGTAATGTAATACATTCGTTATAGTAAAACTATTCGATTTAATTTTACTATCAATTTGAATTTAAATTTGCTGTCTGACAGGTGTTAAGGCATTTTTTTACCTTTAGTTCTCTAAATCTTGTGAAGATATGGATTTAATGACTGAAAAAGACTGTATCGTACGTAGTATTATTAATATAATATGTTCTATGGTAACGTTTACTTATGTCGTTTATCCGTGATTTCTGATCCCTTTTCGTACATCGTATTGACATCATGAAACGTCGAGAATTAAAGTGAAAAGACGTAGATAAGACATCATATTGCTACCTAGGGTGCGTTTTTTATTCAATTGCTATAATAGTGAAATATTTAAAAATGTTCAATAATATTCAACCCATGCTGAGAATTTTAATTCGCGTTTATTGTATAAGACAACAAAATTACCTAATTATCTTTACAAAGAATAGATTAGTACTAAGCAAATACTAATTGGTGGAATAAGTGACAACACTACAAAATTACACATTTACGAGAGAAAAAAATCATGTCCGGTATATATATATATTATAGTTATACGCGGGTTATGTTATTCGCCAAGCAGGCGTTATTGCAAACATAACAATATTAAAAAAATACAACACTATTTGCAGGTAGTGTAACGGGTATAAAATACCCTTTACACTACCATCCCCGTGGGGTGCTGGGTTAGAATTGCACCTCCTCATATTATCCCATGGGTGTTGTAAGAGGCGACTAAGAGAAAAATACTGAAAATAGACGGCAGCACCTTCTGAAGAACTGCCATCTTACACTGCGATCCCCAAGCCACCTGCCAAGCGGGATTATGGCAAATACCCCCTTAATAGGGGAGGCTGTGTTCAGCAGTGGACGAGTCGGCTGTTACAGTACAGTACACTACCAGTGGTGCAAGCCGGTAGTGTCAAGGGTACGAAAGGTGTTTATTTTTCGGTTGCACATTAAATTTAGAGATAAATGCTGGGATAAAATTGAGAGTCCTGCAGAAAGTGCGCTGTTATTTCATATCGGGCAGCTTTTAAACCTGATTTAAACTTAAGTCCGATCTTGTATGGAATACTGCAGCCATCTCTGGAAACTTAAACAGACTTGGACTTCATGGTTTTCAAGCAAAGAAGTTCATCGGCGTTGATGCGTTGGTAAACGCTAAACTGCAAAGCTTCAAACGCAGACGCACAGTTCACAGTATTAGAACTCATTTTAGACAACCTGAGATTGATTTTCCCATCCTTATTGTATCTATCTTCTTTTTTAATGGAACAAAAAGACGCACAAGAACGCTGCATACATACATGGCCCAAAAAACAAAAACATATTCGTAAATAATATAATCTAGGAGTCTTGAGTTAAGTGTGCTCAGATCTTTCGAACAGGCATCTTTTAGACAAGGATTTTATATCGGCGACTGCACCTTTCCTCCAAGTAAAACTGTTGTCAGATAGATACGCTTACTTATCTTCGATCGAAGCGCTCGTAGCGAAGTTTACTTAGCTGTTCTCAACCGATCAGCATAGTTAAGCAACGTCGTGCGCGGTCATGAGTTGGATGGGTGATCGCTAGTGACATTACTACTGAGCGCTTCCGTGCTTCGGAGGGCACTTTAAGCCGTCGGTCCCGGTTGTTGTCTTAGGATGGCAGTCGTTATAGCATGGTGGTAGGGCATTTTGCGAATGCCCGCCTGGCTAGCTACCACCCTCAAGTAGAAAATCTGTCGCCAAACACCCAACGGTGTGTTCCGGCAGTTGTCCTTGTGAGCCAGTACTTCTAGGTTAGCCTGAACAACATCTTCGGCCACATCATCACTTACCATTGAGTTAGTGGTCAAAGGCTAACCTATCAAGCATAAAAAAAAATTAAAAAAAAGTTCACGATATATTTGTGATCGAAGTTACTTATATATAAAAATAATAAATAAAAGAGTTTATAAAACTTGTCTACGAATATATGGTGCGTCGACCTTCAGCTTCAATCCAAAACACGTAACAAAAACCTGATTTCTAGTTTGGAAGTATGTAATCTATAAACAAAAAAATAATAACTTGTTTTGAATTGTGATATACGATGTATATACAGCAAAATAACGTCTATTCCGGAAGCCATTATTATCTTCCTCACGACGTCACGCCTAAGAGCAAAAACTTGTAGTCTAATAAATTATACGGTGTTTAAAAATGCATTTTAGAATTGCCACACTATATAAATTTTGCGTATCCATATGCCCCCCAGAGAGCCACTACTACTACACACCTATGCCACGCAGAGAGGGAAGCTTGCACCCAAGCCCTATCATCCATCTCTACATTAAAAACTTTATAAGCCGTTATTAAAATGTTTTTTTCAATAATCGGAACATTATAAGACAAGTATCGCAAACGATATGTACGCAATTGGAAAAATTTACCTAGTTAGGAAAGGGTATAATTCCGGAATTTTATCTTTAACTTCAGTCAAAAGGATGCCTCTATCTAACTAGTTGAATGGATGTTTAAAATCCACCTTTTTTATGCCGAACTGGGTAGCAGTTTACCACTATCTCACCTGATGTTAAGTGATGATGTGATCGATGATGGAACGTGCTCACCCAGAAAAAACCTATTCACTCGCGTTTTGAAGACCCCCATATTGTACTTATCCGAAAAGCTTTTTTAAACTATTGATTGAGGACTGTGAGCGTATTTTGAGTATCTATATTGTGATTTTAGGAAGAGTTCAATTGTTGGGATATAGAATTACTAAAAAAATTATACACACACGCTACCTACATAGATACACCACATCAGCAATTGTGTTGAACGAAGAGGTGATTTTTCTCATACAAGCAATCACTGCGGATGACAAAATAGCTGCGAACTGAAACACCGGAGAAATGCAAAAGCGGTACCGAAGAATATTACTTTGAAAGCACTGTTGGAATCGAGTAGTGACAGTACGCTGAATTATTTATCCTTTTCCCATTCCGAGACAGATATCGATGGAAAACAAGAACAATCTGGATACTTATGTTCTGGCTTATGTTTTGTACTCTAACTGCATTTGATGTACGCTTTTCCTAAATCTCAAGCGGTGCCTAAATTGCCTAAAGAAAGATTGAGGATGGAAAGAGGCTGCAATAATAGAAAGAAGACGAGTAGAATTATTACTTACTCAGACGCCGTAAGTTGAAGAGTTAAGATTATTTTAATATTATTTTCTATGTTGTTAGAGGTATTTGGCTTTATTTTCCGACACCTAGCAAACTGAAAACACTTCTGAACCTTAGCAGGTCCAATATGGTGATGTCGTGTATACCTACATAAATTAAGTTTTGGTTTACACCAAACGACACCCATTAACTGCAGAAAAGATATGAGTGCTTTGGAAAGTGCAGCAGTATTTCACGGTATTTCACAATCAGAACAATTTCAACTTCTCTGAAGCAGTCAGGTCTTGTATAGAGTACATACTGAAGTGATCTCTGAATTACGGACGGCTCAACTAGATAGGTACTAACTCGAAGCATTGAATTCCATTGCAAAGAAGGAGGATGTCAAATGCTAACTTAAGGCGCTGACAAGTGCTATTTAGTTTTACTTGAACAGATTTTTAGCAAAATATATTTAGTTTGTAGCAGTACGAAAATTATGTGTTAATTTTGATCATATTATGTAGGGCCAAGAAAATACCGAAACACGTTTCCTTAATAAAATTGCAAAGTTGACTCTAAATTACGCTTGTTACGTAAATATCTTAATTATTTACGTATGGATGTGTATAAAAGTATATTAATAAAATAGCTAAACCTTATTAACAGGGACAAGAAAAGTTACAGTTTCGAGTTAGGTTACTAGTTTTGTGTTATTTAGCTTTCTTTCGAATTTTACCCAAACTGATCGCGATTTCACCATCGCTGCCTCTCGTTTACTCCTATACGCAGTCCGATAGTGACAAAATTTCAGCATTTGACAGCGTCTTTTAAAAACATTTTGAAGCAGTGATGGCTCAGTGGCATTGGCTATGGACTGCCGCGCAGCAGGTCCATGGTTCGAATCCCGCCCAGAGCTTGAGCTTCACCGCATGGTGGAAGGGCATTTTGCGAATGCCCGCCTGGCTGGCGACCACCCTCAAGTAGAAAATCTGTCGTCAAGTAGAAAATCTGTCGCCAAGCACCTAACGGCGTGTTCCGGCAGCAGTCCTTGAGAGCCAGTGAAATAACAGGCAAAATGAGACTTAACAACTATGTCTCAAGGTGATGGACGCAGTGCAGTTCGTCACTTGTGATGAAATGCATCTGTTATAGTCAGTGGATACCGCTTAACATCAGGTGGGCCTCGTGCTTGTTCCTTCACAATAACATTAAAAAAAATACAAATATATACTTACAAAACACACCGTTTTAATTATAAGCGGTTATATTTTTTTTTGCTGAATGGTTATACAATAAGACCTACCTACCTAGAACGGGAACTGCAGCACTCATTGACAGCTACCAAATACCCCATTACACGCTTGCCGACATGTTTTTTACGGATGGTAGTAAGCCAGGCGGGCATTCGCAAAATCGTGTCAGCAGTTACATAGTTGACCGGCTATGAAAGAACAAGCTCTGCCATGACTGAATTGAACCCGCACCTCCCTGTTCTATACATACGTACCCGGCGCGGCGTCAGCCTTTCTAGACTAATGGAATATATGTAAATTTTGCGGCATAATTTATTGTTTTAACCGTTACTAGGCCATCCATCCTCTCTATTCTAAAATTATTCCCAGCATTATTGTATGCATAGCAAATACCACATAGGCTTCTCTGTAACAAAGAGAACCTCGGCAAAAAGACGCCGTTTTAAAATCGATATTCCAAAGAACTTTGTACGCACAAAGTACTTTGCTTCAACATTTCGTTACTGTGCGAACCGCGAAGGAACTCTCTGAGTAACTTTACTACTGTCTTCTGGAAAATTCAACCCGGGTGTTTTCAAACCCAAAGTAAAAAGCTCCTTTCTGAGCTATGCTTTATTAAGAGCGCTTCACCGCAGACCACAGCGTTGCTTAATATGAGATAAACAGTGCTCAAATGTGAATAATAGTCTGCAGGTAAGGCAATCGCGAACGAAGTCGTAGGTACAACTAGTATAAAATATAATGCTATTATCAGTTATGTATCCTACGAGTATATCATAACTATGTGTACTGTGTCAGCCGGATCGTCCACTGCTGAACACAACCTCCCGTATTAGGGGGTATTTGCCATAATCCCCGCGCTTAGAAGGCGGCTTGGGGATCCAGTGTTAGAGTTAGTTCTTTAGAAGGCACTGCTTTCCACCTTCCAGTATTTTTCTCTTAGCCTCCTCTTAAAACATCCACGGGATGATATGTGAAAGTGCAATTCTAACCCGACATCCCACGAGGGAAACTATGTGTACAGAAAGAAAAATTAAACCATTTTTTTTTTATGCCTGATAGGTTAACCTTTGACCACTATCTCACCTGATGGAAAGTGATGATGTGGTCGAAGATGTTGTTCAGGCTAAACTAGAAGTACTGGCTCTCAAGGACAGCTGCTGGAACACACCGTTAGGTGCTTGGCGACAGGTTTTCTACTTGAGGGTGGTAGCTAGCCAGGCGGGCATTCGCAAAATGCCCTACCATCATGCAAAATTTACTACGTAACGTGTTGTATGAATACTTACTGTAGGTATACAATATACTCGTTAGCGAATCATATCATATACGAGTAACTCTCTCTAAAAGACAAACTTACTTTTTGCATAATTAAGTCCACACTTTTGATTCGTAGAAGGGCGCATCTGCGTGTGAAATGCGTAATTCTTGTTGTTCCTAAGAATTATGTAGAGATATGTAATTTAAAATAAGCATTTCTCGCAATGAAATGCCGACTTATTGATGTTTTGCGAAGATGTCACAATCGTCACTTTTTGGGAGAAAGTAGAATGATTTTAAAAGAAAGCTTTAATGTGTTGTCGTATTATATATATTTTATTCTCACATTCATTTTTTACTGGATCTCGTAAAAGCGAAACATGTGGAAGTAGGTATCTGATGTTTACTTAGTTTATCTATCTTTATTTCGTAAAAATAAAAATACTTAGGTATCTGTTATTATCATATAAAATTACATTAAGTACATTATTATGAATTGGAGCCCTGTTATGAAATTAATAAGTAAAATTATCGATTAAATCCAGATATACAATAACTGTACCAAATTATGTAGTTGTGAGATCCAGGATTTTTAGTAAGTTTCACGTAAAATTTTAGTAAGTAATAACAATATGTAGTCTGTGATGACATGTATGTGATTCATGCACATAGTTTAATTAAAAGGTATTAGCTATAATATGTATCGCATTTCTATGTGCAAAAAAAATACAGTATTTACAAAATAAACATTTTTCTACAATATAAGTACTTTTTCACGATGTGAATTATACCTACAGTACTATTACGTAATATAATACACTTCTGGACTCATCTATTGGCCCACCTTGTATTTTCAGTTTCGTTTGGTCCTAGCTAAAATTTTATATTAGGTCGAGCAAAAAGTTTTTATGCAGTTTTGAACCTGGCACATTTTACCATCTTTTTCGATCGTATTGTTTTAAATTTGAATTCAGAATATGAATTTGAATTTGAATTCCATACGACATGGAGCTACGCCTAACAAGTCGGATATGCGCCTTGTTAAAGGCAATTGATTTTTTAATAAAAAACATGTTTTATCAAATAAAGGTTTAATTTAATAACGCGTGTTGCCTCCATGGGCATCTACCACAGCTCTCATACGATTAGGCATAGAGTTTATCAACCGCTCTATGAAATTTTGGGGGATCATCTCCCATTCCTCTTCTATGGCAGTTTTCAACTCCTGCATCGTCTGGGCAACTGGCTGACGAGCCCTAACACGTCTTTTTAGCTCGTCCCACATGTGCTCAATAGGGTTCATGTCTGGGCTTCTGCCTTGCCAGTCCATAACTGTGATGTTCACATCCCGAAGATATTCCCTGACGATGCCGGCCGCATGGGCTCTTGCATTATCATGCATAAAAAGGAAATTTGGGCCCACATAGTCCGCGTATGGTATCACGTGAGGTTCTAAGCACTCACGAATGTACCTTTCAGCATTTAATGTTGGCAGCCGTGGTCCTGTAACAACCTCAAGTTGAGTTTTGCCGCTCGCGGATATACCGCCCCAGACAGTCCATGAGCCACCGCCATAAGCAACCCTCTCTTCAAAGCAGCATTGTGCGAAACGCTCTCCCTTACGTCGGTAGACCTTCTTCCTTCCATCATTGCCATGTAACACAATTTTAGACTCATCAGAAAAGAGTACAAGGCTCCAATCTTGCTGTGTCCAATTTAAATGACTGCGTGCGAAATGAAGGCGCGCTGTTCGGTGGGCTCGCGTTAGTTTGGGCCCATTAGCTGGCTTGTGTGGTACCATATCGCGTTCTTTTAACCTTCTCCGAACAGTTCGAGCGCTCACAGATACTCCGTGGAAGTCGCGAAGTTGGTTTTGTATCTCAATGGAGGTAAGGTGACGATTTCTCAAGCTGGTCGTCACGATGAATCGATCCTGCCTTTCAGTTGTGACCCGAGATCGTGGCCTTCCTTGGCGACGAACAAAGCCGCCAGTCTCTAGGTACCTCCGATAAACATTTCGGACCGCAGATCGACTTAAATTAAGTTGAGCACTCACGTTTCTTTGGCTGTGTCCGGCCTGAATAAGTGCCACAGCTTGGGCGGCGACTTCAGGTGAAGTATCCATAGATTATTGATAGAACCTCACCTTAATGTTAAGAATAAGTAATGTTTGTTGCAAAACCAAAGATATCAATCAATTTTCAAGAATTAAATCCAAGTAAACCAATAAAACCAAGTTTTCTTAGTATTCGATTGTTTGATATCAACAAACAGGCTCCAAATTGTCTTTTGTTTCTTTAAATTCTGTGTTCGAAATTCAAAAAAAGACTATTGAATGAAATTGTGAATGTGCCAGGTTCAAAACTGCATAAAAACTTTTTGCTCGACCTAATATAAAATTTTAGCTAGGACCAAACGAAACTGAAAATACAAGGTGGGCCAATAGATGAGTCCAGAAATGTATTTTACAGAACCAAGTACACTTATTCTACATAATTATATAATTATTTATTGTAACATTAGTTATGGCTACTGATGAAACGAGTTTATTAATGGCAACTCAGCTTTCAGATATAAAAAGAACATTAGAAGTAAAATTTACAATGTAACCTCAGGTAGATTGGTTTCTTCTGCAGCACAGTTCACTCCACGTCTTACGATTTGATTTTGTCATCAAAAAACAAAAATTAATTACTATTGTTTGTACCATTGGCAATGTTGTTAAAATGACTGTAACATTAAATGGAAAATTTATAATTATCAAAACCAAAGAAGGCAACATCATTGATCCACTCATTAAAAACGTATATGTAGCCACTTGTACTTTCTGCTTGCACATCGACGTTATTTTGAAATTATTTATGTGGAACAGACTATACAACACTCTGACATAAATCAAAAAGTTACCTGTTAATAATAATGCAGCAGAATAAAAATTATGATGCTCAAAGATTTTATCAATTTTATATACATATCTATTCATAATATCAATAAAAAAATGTAGAAATGGGACACCCCATGCAAATATATTACATTTCAATACTTTGCGCGTAATGATTATAGGGAAAACATTGACAATATCCATATACGATACGACAGAAGCTACAAATAACCAGCATGAAAATGCGTTCAAAAATATGTTAAATAAAATACTACCGACATTCGAACCATCATCGATATCTATAATAATAATGCTATAAGCAGTTGTATAAGCCATTATTAGATTAAGATAAATATATTTTTTAAAGGAACGCCATTTGGGTATCATGACCCAGGAAGCCAATGCCACTATAAATGTTATAAGAGAGACGATGACAGAAAACAGGATTAGACAAGAAAATATAACCAAAAATATTTGTCCATTATCAACAATATCGTCGAACTGATCGTTTTCATCTTCCCACTTGTCTGTAGTATTGACCATAAAGTATTTTGTTAAATTAAATGTTTTGTTGTGTACATCCATTATAATTATAACACTGTTATTGTTATATCACAGATTTATTTAAAACTCGTACTTAAAACATATATTTTTTAATACCAATGAACAATGATTAGGTACTTTTATAATAAATAATAATGGTAATATTATACCTGCATTATGTTTGCCAACAACTTAGCGTGTGATGAAGGGTCAGCTTATCTATATATAACTCAAATCTCATTAGTAACGAGAATAAACAAGCCTTATTAAAATTTAGGGTTCCGTTTATATTTGATATAAATTTTTAACAGGCTTTTTCGTGAATTACGTTGCGTTATTACGATATGTTCTCAAATCACGTATACTTACTCATATAAATCTTTCGTTATTACTTGCTGTGCCTGTACTTTTTATTCCGAAATCATAGGTACGTCTTAGAACTTAATTAATATTAATTAGAAACGTACACACTAAATTTGGTACAACACCAATAGAACTCCTATTATTCCTTATCCTTATCAAATATAACTTTATATGAATGTATCAATAAGTAAGAACGAGGTGTATTTAAATAAAGTTAATAGATCAGAACTACCTTTCACCGAATCACAAAAAGAAAACAATCAATCAAAAACGAAAAATAAAAATGTAAATGTCGTGTACGAGTAAGTGTTTTGTAAGTGTGACACTTCACACTTACACCAATCAAATCATGCAAGTTGTTTACGGCAATTTATTCGTTCAGCGGGTGCAAAATATCATATTTCGAGTCGTCCCCATTGAGGTATGTAGTTGAGCCGGAAGACCAACTGCTGCTTTTTCTGAAGCAGATGCGAACGCATATCCAGAAGCAGCGATTCGATCGATGGTTAGCTAGATTTTAAACGTAGTTTGGCGCTACATGTTTGCGGGTGACCGATAGTCACCTGTAATAACTTGCTAGTAAATCCGACGAAGAGGGCAAGGATAGAAACTTTAGGTATTTACAATATATTTACACCTTAAAATACACAAAATTAAACATATCAACAATCCATAAAAAAAATTCAGATCTCTTGAAAGATAAAATTTTTGTTTGCTCTCCATAGCAACGGCGAAGAAGTCATGTCCCTTGAGAAATATCATAGCCCTATAACAAGTTTTCGTATAACTAACTGTGGAGGTTGTGATGCCACACATGAGTCTAGTTTTCAGTATGATATCTTTGAGCTGTAGCTTGCCATTGTAGTTGAGCATAGTACGGTATATAACTTGGCACTATTAATTGTATAGTATTTTGCTCTTGGCCTGTCATAGTCGACAATAGGGCTATTGCCGTCTTTATGTCAAAGTTGCTACTAGCCATGCTTGATTCAAATTCAGTATAGACTTCACTTAAGGTTCACGTTTACAACCCAGCTGTACATAGGCTGATGCATGATATAAATAGTTATTCTATGTGCAGGCTGCACCTGTAAAAAAAGACAGTAAATAAGTCGATTAGTTAACTACAAATAGTTTATAAAATTGTTATCATAAATTAGTGATTTATTTATTAAAAAAATATACAGAATTATTTTGAAATAGAAAATATAAAAAAATTTGACTATTGTCAAAATTCTTGAAAAAAAAACACTTAGTATTGGAATGTTTATTTTAATGTAGATAAAATAAATCATAAAACGGAAAACTGTCAAACCTCAGACATTAGTCTGAAAGACTGCATACAATATTTCACGGAGTTTGAAAAATGTATCTCCGACGTGGTCTCCGTATACATTTTCTTTTTTAATGGGGACATAACAATGTATGCGAGAATCAAAGCAGCGTGGCGTTTGATACAGTTTCAAATTCACCATCTGGAATAGATAAATATATCAATTTATGAAATTTGTAAAAAAAAATGACACTATTTAAAAAGTTTTACCAAGGAGGTAGGAAAAAACAGCTTATTAATGTCAGACTACTGTCGCTATAAGTGCACCACAATAGTTAATTGTGGTACACTTAAAGCGTTACGTTTCCAAATTATTTGTAGTCGTCGGGTATGTTCTAAGGGTATTTAAAGTACTTACCACTAGCAACAGTTATGTACACGTTTATACGTTCTTGTCCCTGGAGTTATAAGAAAAGCCCCTCATTATTTTTGGATATAGATGGTTGAGGTCTTCTAAGAGCTGCAATCAATAACATTAAGATCAAACAAGTGGGATATTTCCACTATAAAAGTATGAAGAATAAAAATATACATAAATGGGTATTTCCATGGTAATTAAATCATTTATTAGATTTTATAGGTACCTGCAAAAGCTTGTTGTATCAGTACGCTACGCTGAACGTATGAAAATTTAACTTGCATGAGGTAGTATGTACTTTTTCAATAAATACATAAATTAAAATCAATAAATACGCTTACCTGACTCCCTGTGAATGTTGCCCTTTGAGCATTTGAATTCACTGGTTGCCGGATATCCAGGCTGTGCCTTTGGGGTTTGGTAGGTGGGGCCTTTCTTTGTATGTACTACTACTAGCACTATGTAGCTTTCTTCGTTAATTCAAATTGGATTAGTGGTTAATTTATGCGTGGAAGCTTTGTAATAAGCGAGGTTTTTATAAATAATCACTGTTCAAAACTAAAATTACCATTTGCATGCGCGCGTGATGCGATTGCCGTGGTCTCACTGAAAAAGAATATTATAGCTGTTGCGCTGCACTACAGCCAGTATTGCTAGCGTGTAAATCGAAAACAGCCTAACTTTCATATAAAATTATATATTGAATGCTGACATAATTGATGCATTGTTTAGATTTTCAAAAACTATTATAATAATAATTGCGCCTCGCAGTTTCATCCAATGTTGACAAAACAATCCAAGTATTTTTCACCCACAAAGTTCTGTTTCACAATTCGTCTTGCTAGCTTAGGAAATACCAAAATTGCCTAATGGTAAATTCCAGTAGGTATCCTTGTGAGCCAATTCCCATTTTAGATTAAACCTTGTTACTACCATGGACTGCATCAACGCATACCGCATACAGTAGATAAACGAAGGCGACAGACAGGGCATCGTGCGGGGTGTGAGGAACTAGACGTGGAAGCGCCGCGCCGCGCGCCGCCGCGCCTCGAACGCCGTACTTTGTTTGTAGTCGGGGACACAATATTAAGGGCTAATTAGGGTAAATAAGTAGTACATTACATACATACGACGTGAGCCGTATGAGACTACAAGTAATCGTTTGGCACAAAAAAATAACTGTGTATAACCAGTTTTGACCTGATATATTTGACGGTTGTTGGAGAAACCTTATGACAGAATGTTTACGATATTGTGAGATAACATTCACAGGGGATTCGAAAATACAATAATGTTGTAAATATTTTGACGCTGTGGTCTGCGGTGAATTACTCTTAGTAAAGCATAGCTCAGAAAGAAGCTTTTAGCTTTGGGTTTGAAACTCACGGGTTGTATTTTCCAGAAGACAGTAGTTAAGTAACTCAGAGAGTTCCTTCGCGGTTCGCACAATAAATGTTGAAGCAAAGTACTTGGTGCGTTTCTTTGGAATCTCGATTTTAAAACGGCGTCTTTTCGCTGATGCTCTCCTTGTTTGGCGGTAGAACGACAATATATTAGATCGTGCTCTTCCATTGCGCAGTCTCCAAAATATATCCGGCAAAAGATAGATGTTAAAATAACTGATTGTGGCGAATGTTCCAGATTTTAGAGTTTTATCTTAGCAAGCTTGCAAAACTAATTAAGGATGCCGGGCTGCCCTTGAGGTGCTGAGCTGCTCATGGGGTGCCGAGCTGCCCGTGGGGCACCGGGCTGCCTATAGGGTGTCGAGCAGCCCGTGAATTACCGGGCTGCCCGTGGTGCTGGGGTGCCTGTGGGGTGCCGTTTAGCCCGCGGGCGCCGGGCTCACTCTTCACTATTCTAACAAATAAGAATAATTGTAATCGGACTACGCGTTAATAAATTACAACTAAGTGTACATTTTGACTTTCATCCCCTTTTTCGAGGGAACCGTGCTGAATTTCTGGATAAAAAGTATACAATAACCTTATTCGTAGTATGAACTCAAATCGTGTTAAGTTTAATTGAATTACATTCAGTAGTTTTGGAGTGATGCGCGGCTGGGATACAGACAGACAGACAGACAAAAACAAAAATAAATGTGTAGCTTTAGTGTCTGCTACAGAGAGCTCTAAAATTTTTTTTTACAATATCTGCCATGTACATAATTGGATCTGTTACAGTTTTATTATAAGTGTAAATATACAAAACTGCTTTTCTTATTGGCCTATGACATTATTATAAGTATAAAAGATCAATCACTTCAAATTAAAACTGTATATTAGTCACATAACAAAAAAATCTAACTATAGCCGCTTTGGTCAGCATTTTGCGGCGTCGTCGTCTTTTACGCAAACATTTAGTTTATCCTCATTTTAACCACACAAGATGGTCTAGGTCTAGAGCTACGAATAATTTGTAGGTCTAGAGTTTTTCTTATGACTTGGCTAGGTAACCAAACGTCTATAAATATTAACAAGTATAAATTAATTAAAAAGTAAAAAACCCGACTGCATATTATTTATTTTCGTTAACCTTTTCATCATTCCATTCAAAATAAAATTGCAATATATATGTATGTAATCGTGTTTTAAAGCCCTTCATTTTGATACCCCACTCGATAGGTTTGGAAAAGTTTTTCGTTAGAAATCTAACGATATATCTTATATTGAAATCGGTTAGACCGTTTATAAGTTATAATGGAATAAACATACATACATACAGAAACCCTGAAAACTAAACTCACCTTTTTTGGACAGTCGTGAAAAACCAGCAAGTTTCAGTTCAACTTGTGTGAGACCGAGGGTTCCTTACCAACACAGAATGTAACATAAAATCCTATGGTTTTTAATACAGTTCAAGACCCGCACTTGGCCAGTTTTTATTATATGTTATTGCACGTTAGATATTGGGCTTTACTTAACCATACCAGGTTAAAGGCTTGTAGGTATTACCGTTTTTATTTTGATATCCTAAATTTACATCTAAACTATAATTTAGGATATCAAAATAAAATAGGAAAGATTTGTATTTTTGTATGCAACGACTAAAAAAACGACTAAAAGCGGCTGTACCGATTTGGTTGAAATTTGGTATGGAAATAGTTTGAGACCCGGGGAAGGACATAGAATACTTTTTATCCAACTGCACAAAAAGAGGTTAATGGTTTTGCGTGACAATCAAGAACCGCGCGGGCGGAGCCGCGGCCGGAAAGCTAGGTGTGAATATTAAGGCTGTGTCATTTCGGTCTGATTTAAAAATTATATAATATAGTGTGTTAGGTACTTACCATATTTTGATCCCATCTACTCGTAAATAAATATTATTAGAATCAAAGATAATTAATTATAATCATATATTACAACAATCAATTAAAAAAACCTAAGTTCTACGACCCAAGTTGGAGTAAACAAGACTAAGCTTTGCATGGTGGTAGGGCATTTTGCGAATGCCCGCCTGGTTAGATACCACCCTCAAGTAGAAAGTCTGTCGCCAAGCACCTAACGGTGTGTTCCGGCAGCTGTCCTTGAGAGCCAGTACTTCTAGGTTAGCCTGAACAACATCTTCGACCACATCATCACTTACCATCAGGTGAGATAGTGGTCAAAGGCTAACCTATCAGGCATAAAAAAAAAAAACTGAAATTAACCCTAAAACGTTGAATGATAAATAATATTTAATTAAATAGTCAGAAGAATTAGACATTGTTCTTGTCTTGACATGTACACGTAGAAAGGCGTAGGTTCGGAAAGGTACTTATTTCAAAGCCTTTGTCGATTTCCAGTAATGTAATACAACGAAAAGCCAAACTTAATACTATGTTGCATCTTTACAACAATACGCATCAGACTCGATAAATTGGTATCAAATTATTGGACATTTTATAGAAGACATTGAAAGTTCCTCGAGCTAAATTTTGCGAGACGAAAAGCGGATGCATTTATAGTAACCAGAATTGAAAGAAGGGATGGCGTATAATCAAAGCCCAGAATCCCATACAGAAACAGCGAGAATGTGACGCTGGGACACGTATCTGAAATATCTTTCGCAAAGGGGCCGATCCGCAATATGTCTGAGAAAGAAACTGTACCTCACATCCTATGCGAGTGCCCAAGGTTCGCCAACCTCAGATACAACTGCGAGATGCGCGGCCGGGATACAGACAGACAGACATACAGACAAAAATAAAAAACTCTGACATTTTTTTTTTTCAAAATATCTGCCATGTACAGAAATGGGTCTGTTACAGTTTTATTATAAGTATAGAAGATATAGATTATCTATCCGAATATTAATTTTCAGTACTGTAAGTTTCAAAACTTAGGACTTTCACACGGTTTCACCCATTTTTATCCACTTAGGGGTTGAATTTCAAAAAATCCTTTCTTAGTACACCCCTACGCATCAAGGCGAATACACCCTCCAAATTTCAAGTCTCTGCGACCAGCATTTTAGACTGTGCGTTGTCTGTCAGTCAGTGAGCGAGGACTTTGATTCTTATTATATATATAGATGAGATTATATTTTTAGCTAAGTTGTTAAGTTTTAAGTCTTTTTTTGTTAAGTTGCTAAGCTATGTTCGCAGTATATACTGTTTATTGTAATTTATATCAAAGTATCATAATAATGAAATATTAATAAGTTATTATCTTATGTTGTAATTATTCGAATAGTATGTATGTACTTAATATTTTTATGAATTCATTGGATTAATACTACTGAAGTAATGTATAACTGGCCTTGTTTCAATTTCATGAAACTCAGACACAATAGATCTAAAAATATTGTTAACTTTATTCAGAGTCCTCCACTCAAGAGAGAATAATATCTCTATAGTTCTTTTGCGGTGCATGTAGTAAAGGAAACAAAGGTAGTCTTAATAGAAAAATGTGGAAAACTCAGCACAATACAATGTGCTGTGTATTTACACTGCATTCTCCTGGCAGAGGTCTTGCCAGTCTGCCACTGGCTAGAATGGTCAAGCAACGTAGCCACGCATGTTGGTTAAGTAGGATTATATATATTAAGTACTATAAGTTAGCTTTAAGTTAAAAATCAAGTGATGTAAGCTACCCTAATAGAGTAAAACCCAAAGTATGCACATAAGATAATAAAGCAATACACTCGAGAAGACAGATACACAAAACAAGGCGTGGAATCATTCTAGGGCAGTAAATGTATATATCTATATAGGAATAAGGAAAGATTTCAATGGTACCTCCTAATAAATAGAGGTAGGATAGCTCGCAGGCCGGGCATCTGCGCCCGAACAGGAAAAAACTGAGAAGACAAAACCTTAGGAAATGCAGTAGGTAGTTGTACAAGCCAATCTTAATTTTAAATGTATTTTGGCTTCCACCTGTTATGCTATATCAAGACAGCCTAAAGATGCTGCGAGATATTTTTCCACTAATTTGTATACTATACCTACGAATTAGGATTGTACTAGGAAGTTTAGATTAGGTACATTATTAAATTACGTTTGTCTCATACTTCCTGAAAAGTGTTGGTACTAGATTTACTACAGCGGTTAGATGAGAACTAAGTATGTGTTGGTTTGAAATTACGCATGGCCTCTCGCAGCCTGCGTCAGTCGTCGGCCGCGCGCGTCTGTCACACAACTCGCAGACCTCGGAAACGACGCGGCGCGGCGGCGCAATACATTTTCATACTCTGACTATAGTCGCATCAGCCGCGCGCGTTAGCCGCACCCCGCACGCGATTGATTGCGTTGATTGATCTGCGATCGGCCGCGATGCACTGAAATGAACCTTAAAGAATCTATGTGCCAAATTTAATTCCAATCCTTTCAACCGTTACGGCAAGCGGAGAAGGCAAGACAAACACACTTAGGTTCACTCTGACTCCATTATTATTTATATATGGCTTATAAACATCGTACAAATGAAATGGTAACCGAAGTAGGTTCTAAGACAAACACACTTGGGTACACTCTGACACCATTATTCATAAAGATAAGATAAGATAATTTATTGCCATAAAAGATTTATAAGTAAATACAATTGTTAACTTAGATTCTAGAATACCTAATTAAAATTCTTATTGGGTAATAGTTTGACAGCGAGCCCCAAACTAAGCACTAAGCCTGTATCTTGGGGATCGAGTGGTTATAAACATCTTACTAATCGAAAAGTACATAAGAAGGTTCTACTCTGTTATTATTGTGCAGGTAACACTTAGAAAATGTTCACAAATTGCATTTTGTGATGAATATGTATGTGGCTTATACGCAACCTTTCGCACTTTAATATTAGGGTGATCTTCGTGAAGTTATAAAAAACAAAACAGTACAACATATTAATTAGATTTGAATTAGAGTCAGTTTACTCACATTGAAAACTTCTTTTATATATATAAATACATCTGACAAACTCTCACGAATATTCAACTTCTTATTTGTCTTCTACAGCAGAGTTCCCCCCATACCGTAAGATTAGACTTAATCATCAGAAAACAAATACATATGGCTAATATTTGAACCAATGGCAGCATTGATAAAATAACTTTAACACAAATAGGAACCTCGACAATCTTAAGAAGAATACAAGGCAACATCATTGATCCACTCATTAAAAAGGTAAATGTAGCCACTTGCAATTTTTGTTTCGATCTCGTCATCAGATTAAAATGATTAGTTTGAAACAGGCTATAAACCACTCTTATATAAATTAAAAAGTTACCTATAACTATCAATGTAATAAGGTAATAATCATGATTGAATAATAATATGTTCACTTCATACTTATAAGCATCCATAAGATCAAATATACAACACAAAAATGGTACACCCCAAGCAAAAATGTTACATTTCAGAACTTTACGCGTTACGTTTGTAGGAAAAACATTCACAATATCCATATAAGAAACGATGGACGCGATAAATAACCAACATGCAAAACAGTTCATAAATATGTTAGTTAAGTAATTAGTCAAATCACAACCATCATACGCATCGGGTTCTAATATGTAAACGGTATAAGTAGCTGTACAACTTATGATAATATTGAGTAACACATATTTTTTAAAGGATCGCCATTTGGGGATCAGGATCCAAGATATTAATGCCACTATAAATGTTATTAAAGACACAAGGGCAGTAACCAGTGCCAGAAAGGCGTATATCATATTCAAGACATATAATGTTGCTGCTGGTGACCCTTTGATTTCATCCTTCAACTTGTATGTAGTGTTGACACGCGGGCATTTAGTTACATTTAATGTTTCGTTTTGTATTTGCAATTTCATTGTTATTATAAAAGTGTATAAATCAACAGGGTAATCTAGAAATGTTTCAGTGTTAATTTTTATACAATAATCACAAGAGCACTGGTAAAACAGTTGCTATCAACTTTATGGGTGATAAAGGGTAAGCTTATCTATATACCAACACAACTAGGAACCTCATTAAATGAACTAATTATAATTTAGGAATTTTAAATTAAATAATTGGAAATTTAATTAAGTTAACAAGCGTCATTCCTGTTTGGTTGCTAGAGTTGCCCGCGTTTAGCATGTTTATATACTATATGCTTTAAATATACAGGGTTATTTTAAAATGCTAACAACCTCTTATGGTCTACTTCTGATATATATCTATAGTGCATGTAATTTTACTGGCTCTCAATGACTAGATACTGCTGGAACACACTGTTACGTGCTTGGCGACAGATTTTCTACTTTCACATAGAATAAAATGGGGAATCCTGTCAGGAAACTGCAAATTATTTTTATATTGGATTGAATTTAATATTGTCTTCATACTTGGCGGAGTAGTAACGAAGTTTAAGATAAAATCTAGTTCTTATACACTTTTTGAGCAATGACTTAAAAACCGGCTAAGTACGAGTTGGATTCCCACACCGAAGTACCATACTAACTCAGATTGTACCAAAATCGGTAACTTTTTCATAAAGATCGAGATCCTTAGCGTGAACCTGCACATGGCCAGTTTTTAGTATTGATTACGATATTAATATAATTATTAATAATATATTACTGTAATAATTATTACTACGTTGGATATTGGACTATAATCACACCAAGTTTGACGGCTCTTTGATCATGTTGCCTAGAAATCAAAACGTCTACGTAAAAATTTACCTAAAACGTTTATAATATAATATTTATAATATAATTTATATTTTTATATTTTTTTTGCTTGTATATGTGTATTACCGATTAGAGCAAAAAGAAAAAAACACGTTTCCTATGGGGCCCCCATTTTATTTTATTATTTTTTGGTAATATTATTAATTGTTAGGCAATCCGCTATACAAACACATTTACTATAAAAATTTGAACTGGGTACCTACTGCGATCATAAATATGCCATTTATTATCGTTTCAAAAATACAGCCCTTTAAATCTCGGACTGACGGACGGACGGGCAGCCGAAATTTAGCAATAGGGTACCTATTTTATTTTCTAGTACAGTATCTTAAATCCTAAATAGGAGATACCTACTAAACCTAATCATCACGCTTTTATCCTATCTGTAATCCAAAACTATAAATAGGTACATATGTTTAGTATACTAAGATATAAGAGAATAAAACCAAACCATCAATGTTTTTTGATAATAATTTACTAAATAGTAAGCAGAAAACTGCATATATATAAAGTTTACTTTTCAAGTATTAACAACATAAAAGCGGGAAAAGAATCGTTTAAGTATGTATCGAAGTAAATGTATGTATCGAATTGCATCCAAACTCGTTCAGCCGTTACAGCGAGCGGCGTGAAGGGAAGATAAACACACACCCTGACGCCATTATTCATAGATACAATTACATATAAACATCTTATAAATAAAACAATCCTTAATAAGATTGACCTTTCTCTCTGATGCGGATTATACTTACAAAAGGCTTACAAATCATAATAATTATTATGTTTCTTTGAATATATTGACAATCAAGCAAACTTTATAATTGTTAAATATCAGCATGATGTTGTTTGCTTTTGACAAAGTAATAATGAAAACAAAAGTGTAGTTACAGCAACATTATTGTAGTTAAATTGAAATCTTTGATCTCGAATCGAATAAAATAATAACCTTTTTTTATGAATAATTACATATTACAAACGTTCACTAATGTTTAACTTCCTATTGCAGCACAGTTCCCTCCACATTTTATGATTCGACTTTATCATCAGAAAACAAACACTTATGGCTAAAGTTTGAACTACTGGCAGCATAGATGCAATAACTTTAGCATATAGGGGAAACTCAAAAACTTTTAGGAGAATACAAGGCAACATCATGGATCCACTCATTAAAAAAGTAAATGTAGCTACTTGTATTTTCTGATTGAATCTCGTCCTGACATGGAACTCATTCCTCTGGAACAAGCTATATACCACTCGTATATAAATTAAAAAGTTACATAGTACTATTAATACAATTAAGTAATAGTCATGATTGAAAAATAATATGTCTACTTCATAGTCATATTTGTCCATAACATCAAATATACAACTCGAAAAAGGCACACCCCAAGCAAACATGTTACATTTCAGAACTCTTCGTGTTATGTTTGTAGAAAATACATTCACTATATCAATATAAGAAATGATGGAAGCAATAAATAACCAACATGCAAAAGAGTTCATAAATATGCTAGATAGGTAATTAGTCCAGCTATATTCATAGTAAACCAAGTCATCTAAAATATAAATGGTATATGTCGCTGCACAACTCATAATAAGGTTGAGGAATACGTATTTTTTAAAAGATCGCCATTTGGGGATCAAGGTCCAGGACGTCAGTGCCAATATAAATGTTATTAATGATAAGAGGGCGGCTAACATTACAAGAAATAAATGTATTAAACGCAAATCAGTTATAAATGATTCTTGTGACATATTGATTTCATTTTTTAGCTTGTGCGTAGTGTTGGCTACAGAGTATATTGTAACATTACATGTTTTGTTTCGTATTTGTGCATCCATTTATATTCCACAGCTGTATAAATCAACAGGATAGCCGAAAAATCTTCCAATTGGCGATTTATTCAAATAATTTAACAATAATCACATGAGCACTGGTAAACTGCCTGCGTTGTATATGCTTCATATTACGAGTATGTGTGATAACCTTATCAATTTTTATAAAAACATTATATGAACCCAATTAAAATTTAGAGTTCCATTGTAAAAATAATTAGGCAAGAGTCAAGTGTTTTCTCAGCTAAAGTTATTTAAAGGGAATATTTCATGCCAGCTCAATATTTTATTTACTCTAATTATTTATCGTGAGCCCAAAATCACAGGGGAACGATGATGCGAATACGAGACCACGGTGTAACCATCCGGGCACCTGTCCTGGATAATCAGTAGTTCTAGTTTAGCCTTTTCAATATGTGCGATAAAAATACCTTTTATGCCACCCTAAGTTATCAACACGCATTATAATGGTATAACACTATGTTTTCCATCGATGAGTAATCGGATTCAGCGCTCTAAATAAACGAATTTGTTGTCTAATTTTATTTATATACCAAAAATATGATAAACATTTACCAAATACGAACAAGTATTATGTAGTACTGAGCATTTCGGCATTTTATTGATGTAGCTACGATTATCGCGCGATTGGACACGGTCGGGTAAAAGTCCGAATGCAAGTTTCATTGTATGCCCATTTGGGCTTGTACTTGACAGAGGGGAACGAACATTTACCAAATACGAACAATTTACAACAAGTATTATGTAGTACTGAGCATTTCGGCATTTTATTGATGTAGCTACGATTATTCGCGCGATTGGACACGGTCGGGTAAAAGTCCGAATGCAAGTTTCATTGTATGCCCATTTGGGCTTGTACTTGACAGAGGGGAACGAACATTTACCAAATACGAACAATTTACAACAAGTATTATGTAGTACTGAGCATTTCGGCATTTTATTGATGTAGCTACGATTATTCGCGCGATTGGACACGGTCGGGTAAAAGTCCGAATGCAATAGTTTCATTGTATGCCCGCTTGGGCTTGTACTTGACAGGGGAACGCTGCGCCTGCTGCGATTTGCCACTCCTCTTCGTATACGGAGGTCCAAGTTATTCTATGTGTCAGAACGACTTAGCAAGTATAATATCATCATAATACGAGCTACCTACGACGATGTTAAAAAGTTTGTTTAACATTATAACGTAACTCAAAAGATAACTGCATACTTTGAGATAAACTAAACGTTTCAATTCAATCATTACGTTTTTAATAGTAGGTACCCAGGTAGTTACGTGCCAAATCGTTTGATCAATTATTACAACATTTTCCTAGAAGGTCAATTAAGATATTGATATGAGAAATTAACCAATAGTTTACTACGTAGAGAATAATGAGCGAGCAGGTTATCAATCCAACAGGTAGGTAGGTATGCGAAGATAAGGAAACCTTTAGAAGAATTTGAATCGTTTTTATATATTATTTATGTAGGTACGTACGGTATATATATACATATATATATTCAGTATAGGGTAGTACGTACCTTTTTAATATTGTTTTGTTTGCCATAACGCCTGCTATGCAGATTACCTACATTACAAAATTACAAATATATGGGTTCGAATCCCGCACATGACTTAAATTTTTCCTATCGTATATTTGTAATTTTGTAGTACCTACCTACGTACCTTATTAAGATTAGCGTGTAATCCAAAGCTAAATTTCCTGGGCTTGATTCTTAGATGTTTATTTTTAAAATTGTTTATAACAGTGCAGAGTATGCATTAACTGTGCCCGATAGATGGACTCTCCCCCTCTCTTATGGACAATTATATGGTTGTTATTTTAACTGATCACACTGACTAAAAAGACCAACTGCATATTTCGTAAAAATTCTAAACTCTTTAGAGCTTTCATCTGGGCCCTTGCAATCCTAGATAAGCTAATTTTATGATGAATTATTGTTTTTCCTCTTGTTGTAATTTTGTAACGTAATCACATGCATGATTACATTACAAAATTAGCGTACGTCATTCCAAAAATAAAAATATAAAATTATAGGGTTTGTCATCGTTAGCAAGTTTAAAACTAATTGCAAACATTAATCTTGTTTGAAGTAGGTACAACGTAAGTTGAACTATAGATGACTCGCTCCATCACTATACGATATGACTAATTAGAGTCATACGTCATCACGTTGGCTTAGAGACATACCCCGGCTATATATAAGGGTGCAAAGCGTGGGTTCGAATCCTAATAACTTTTATACCACACCATAAAACTTATCATTACTCGTTCAAAAACATGTTATAAAGTTCGTCATTTCTCCCTTGTAAATGTACGGCGTGGAAAGTTATATGGATTTTCATTTCCGTAGCAGTAAAGGAATGTTGTATGAAAATCCATACCTGACCTGGTAGCGTTCTTTTGTTTTAGCTACTTACATAAACAAATTCAATCTCAAAAAGGTTTTATATCAAATAATTAGAACAAAGAAGTGTGATTTTTATTTGTACTCGATTTTCAATGAAAGGGGGCAACCTTTTTTTGCACTACGAGAAAAAAAACGCGGCAATTTGTTATGTTTGGTAAAATTTAGTTTTTTATTAAATTCATATTTTAACAGTACGCTTTTAATTATTCTAAATAATTTTCCAAAATGTCATCAGATAGTGAAAGTGACGATTTTATAATGATGACGCCACCAGAAATAAGAAATGCAGCTCAAGAAGTCATATAGAATTTACTGCCTGAGAAGGCTCGAGGTACGTTCGAGAAAACGTGTACACACATATAAACAAACTCTCGAACAGAAATAGAACGTTTTCTCCCCTCGATGTACAATGTACTATTCCTCTCGTTGTAATGAGGTAAAATTAATGATGCGTTTTTTTATATTTATAAACATGAAGATTATAGGTACGATTCCTTGGTACAAGAAAAGCATTATTGAGCAAAGTCACTACGTATGACTATGTGCTAATCCCACTGCTTCCTACAATCACTGCTTCTTTTTCTTCATACGTCAATACTATGTTTACACCTAGAGGCAGTTGATTTTCCTATAAGCAGCATATATTATTTTGATTTCGTCTGCAGCAGCAAGCGCACCTTACCATACTAAGCAATCCTACGATTCTCTTTCTGTCTTCATCAATCATTCAAACTTATAAAATACAATAGAAGTGTATGTGCGTTATGTGCTTGTGTTAAATTTTCGCCACATTAGACAGTCGTGAGTTGAACAGAGCGTATACCTATTCTATCTTCCTCTTTTTATTTTAAATCAATGTACCTACTTTACCATTAATAAGTTGGCATCGTCAGGTCCACTATGTCCTGGTTATGAATGAAATTCTATTGTTATCATTATCGCCAATTCCAATGGGTTAAGTCTAAGCATATGTTCAGAAATATAGTGGGCTTAGGATTTTACTTTGGGAATGTGGAATTTGGAATTTATAACAATTTTAAACACAAATTACACGTATAGTTCATATATAACAATTTTAACAGAAAATTAGCTTTAGTTATGGTTTATTTAATTTTTTATAGTAAATCACTAACCATTTTCTGACTAACACTTTTTATTTTACCACTTAACAAAGAACTTTAATGTGCAGTTTCACGGCTTCGTCAGCGCCTGCTTGCTCTTCAATCTCCGCAAGCATAGTGTAAATATATATTAACAACAGGCGTTCCACGCGAAAAAGACATACATGGAAGTACGGAAATATGCACCTTTCACATATATTTGTCTTTTTTAGCCTAGGAATAAAATTTATTCGTAGATTTTAGCTAAATATCCTGGTCCTGGGGGCTAAGTCTGCTAATTACATGGTCATATTCAGCATAGATTCATTCAAGATTCATACAAGACAGAATCGGTAGTCTGCTGATCCCATATGAATCTATGATGAATCTAGGATGGTTTAACGATATTGCCAACAAAAAATAAAAAGAGAAGAGTAACAATTTCGTTATTATTTATTATAATTTTATCATTTCGTTTCGTTTTCGTATGAAACCGAGATTGAATCAATATTGACTCAATATGAGCGATATGAAGTTAGTAGACTACCAAAACTATCAAAAATGACCAAGCCGAGTCCATTATAGATTCATATTAATTAGCAGACTTGACGCCCAGGCCTCGGACCTATTACCTCCGTTTTATGAACCAACTTAAAAAATAAGTTTAGCGAATCGATACCTGTATATGTAAGTAAGTAATGTAATACTATCTTATCTGCAATATATTCCCATTTCTCGTATTATGATTTTAATCTATTAGGACTTCTGAATGTTTATATGTATGTAGGTACGAATGTTTGTCCACGGAACTATTAATGGGATTATAAGATTTTTTTATTGGTATACATTTATTTCAACTTAGAGAACAAGTTCAACTTCGAGTAGAAAACCTGTAGCCAAGCACCTAACGGTATGTTTCAGCACCTGCCCTGGTAAGCCAGTAGTTATAAGTAAGCCTGAACAACATCTTTGACTACACGATCACTTACCATCAGGTGAGATAGTGGTCAAAGCTTAGCCTATTAGCAATCAATAAAAATAAACGGCACTTACAAGTTTCATAAAAGTCTGTTCAGTAGTTTTCAGTATATTGACTAATACGGGAAAAAGTGACATGCTGGCATTGTTACAAGCTAAGGGTGTGGTTCAAAAAAGAAAAACTTCTCAAGTTCTCAACAACCTGGTAAAAAAAGCGCCTGCAAGTAAAATCTGAATGGCCGAAACCAAGTGTTCCCCTCAGTCCTCACGATACAAATCAGTAAGTATAAAAAAATACTCTAGTAATAACTAAAAATCTATAAATGTTTAACAGGTAATTTTATATATACATCAAAACTATTTACTAAGTAGGTACTCATTAAAAGCGAATGTTCTTCTTTAAACTGATAATTACAATATAAGAAAAGGTTACACAATATATTAAATTGACTCAAAAAGGATATTACTCAACATTATGAAATAAGTAATATTAATATGTATACATATGCTAACCTCGGTATGGGTTACATATTTGAGCCGTTTGGTGTAGAGACGTTGGGTCCGTGGGGACCGGGAGCTCATCGTATTTTCCAAAATTTATCAGAGCGCTTGGTCGATGCGACGCGTGATCAAAATGCTGGCACCTATTTGGCTCAAAGAATAAGCATTGCAATTCAACGGGGCAATGCTGCCAGCATGCTGGGCGCGCTGCCAACTGATAGTGGGCTGGAGCATTTGGACTCATAGGGAGTCCAAATGCTTTTACTGTAGTAGCTGTAGTATTGTAGTAGCTGTAGTGTTGTATATAGTTTGTAGTATTTGTTTAATAAAGGCATACCGCCATTAAATATGTATACAACAAGAAATATATAATGAACAAAAAATTAACCAACATGAGTTGTGGACCATGAGAATGTGAGCTCAGAATGTTTCAAGCTAGCATGTTAGTTCACTTCTAGGTTAGCCTGTACAACATCTTCGACCACATCATCACTTACCATCAGGTGAGATAGCGGTCAAAGGCTAACCTATCAGGCATAAAAAAAAACCGAGCGCTTTCCATACAGTCCCACCAACTTATCTGTTCAGGTGGCAGAAAAAAGAACTACAACATTCCTTCAAATTGTGACAGTTTGTGGTTGATTTCCTTGACCAGCAGCGCCCTCGCGAACTGCACAGTTAAGTTGGTGGTACTATACAAACGTAGTTTCGTCATATTTTAAATACCAAATGTTCAAACTCGGCGAAATGTTGTATACATATTGCTGAACCTAATATCTATGCTTCTGGTTTTTCAGTTTTTCGATTTATCATTTAATATATCCCTATATGTCAAAATAACAATTCCCATACAAAACAATGTTCTGGTTTTATTTTAAAAATACCAAATTTTACGGAAATCTGGCAAACCAAAAGCATAGATATTAGGCTCAAGGATAAAAATATAAAGTTTCAGCGAGTTTTAACACTTATTATTGAAAATGTGCCGAAACTACGTTTGTATGGAAAGAGCTCTGTGAACTCAACTCTTAAGTAAGGTCCGACCAAGACTAGTAGACTTTTTTTTAGTTTTATACATCGAGACCGATTAAAAAAATCCACTGAGACTGAGAATCGATAAAACATAATACCTATTTGTAAAGTTCATTTGTTTCACCAAGCTGATCTTCCTCAAAAAAGCAGCACACCTTCGAAATGCTACTTCAGTTTAAATTTTGTATGTGTAGTGACATCTATTGACGAGGAGTTATGAATACAACAATTGCCTACATATGCAAATATTTGCTACTCAACAACAGATGGCGCTAGTGATAAAAAAAATACCGCCTATGTTGGCGAAATATTGCAACAAATCGGTTTGAATCGACTAAACACCCAAACAGTAATTTGCTTGCTAATTTAAGTTTGGCCAATTTAGTAACTTTTCGGCTAGATCTCTAGAATCACATTAAGGATTAGTATTGCCAATAATTCCATATAGGTATATTTTAGCCACCAATCTAGCAACTTTTAATTTATTGTAAAAATAAGTATGTTTTCCTTTATATAATTATTACATCACAAAAAAATTATTAAATATTTATTAAATTTTTTCATTACACTTTTACTCATTAACATTTTATGATGGTTTTAGCGGCGATGCCCACCACCTCGGGCTTAGATTATTTCACTATCCATAACCTTATATAGTTCAGGATACGGTGTTATATCATGAAGCGTACTACTCACACATATAGACTTTTTGTCTTGAATTGTAAGCAGGTGTCCCAGTCAAAATAAATATAACTTTACTAGGAAAAAGTATGCTTAGCAATATCACTCTGAAACAAAAATGCAGCAGAATATAAATTATAAAGGATGCTTGGGAACAAAAACCCTCAACATCAAATGAAAATTCCATATAATAAAATAGGGACTGAGCTTATTTCTATCAATATATTTACCAATAACATTACAAACTATAAATATAAAACTCCATTTAAGTTGCCGCTGTCTGCAGGTAAAGTGACCATAAATTCTGGCAACGTTACTTCGTTAAATGGCCAAACCCATCCGTTGACCGAGGTAGGCGCCAGCTCTTAGGTCACTTGTGGCTTCCATTAAACGTTTGGATAACTGTACGAAAATACAAATTTACGAGTGAAAAAATTTATAGTCATGTGCTTGATATGACAATATTCTTTTTCTCTCTTAATATGTAACTATGTAGTGTAATCCGCCGAACAAACATAACGCAAATTGCAAACATAACAAAATTTAAAGTTTGGAAATATCTTTTAAAAATTGCATTATCTGGACCTGGAGATCCCAAGATTTCAACCCCAAACGGAAGAAGCATGTATGTCTTACCGAGAGATGCGTATTTCCTTCGCTTGAAATTTACAGCTGCTTTTGCCGTGGTACAGGGGATCAATGTGGCAAGACATGTTGCACCCCACACCAGCGCTTTCCCAAGACCTCATGGGATCAGTGATATTCAGTCATGTCTATTGCCATCGTCACGTGAAATACTTACGCTCTAAATCAGCCGGCACGTGGCAAGGGCCCGATGAATGACATCGTTTAATGCAGCGTGGCGTGAAATATGACCTGCACTGCGGTGGCAAGTCAAACCATTCATCTGCCTAACTTCCACAGTAGCACTGGTGTGGTTCAGTTCTTGAGATGCCCAGATATTGCCCTATTGCAATAGCAAACCTAACATTATCCGTAGGGCTTCCCATTTTTTCTGTTTTCCAACACTCAAAATTAGAAATCTATCAAAGGTTTTGCCTGAAACCAGACTCTCGTTCACTAGGGGCAAGGAGACGAGCCCTCAGTTGCTTAAAAATTCTAATCGAACAGTTTTGCAGAAAAGGTTGATTGATGATTTGATTCATTGACTCATTGCCTCTTTGAACGTAATCTTTTTCGAAGTTTCTCACTAACACAGTCTGTATGCTAAGCGTTTTTGACCTTAAGCTTGCATTATACATAAATTTTGGATTCTCTTTCGCAATATAATTTTGGAATGGATTCGGGCAGTGCTGTGTATACCTCCATACTTGATATCAATGGAAGCTTGGCACCAAGGTATTTTGATTAGAATAATTTAAAACTATTTGTTTTTAATTTGGAGAAAGGCTTAGCGTTATGTTTCAAAGTTATAATTTGTGTTTAGTAAGATGCCTGTCGAAGAAGTCTGAAACCTTTTCCAAAATCTGTCTATTTTCTGTTTTCCTGACTTGGCAACACTGCTGCAAACTAGTAACGATGATCTGTCAAACTTAGATAATTTTGACGGCTCACACCTATGAAGTTTCGTATTTTTTGTAGTGAAACTCATAACATAAACTGTCATGGAGATAACGATCGCAATTCGGTTGGCAAAGAGTAACTAAAATTTAGTAATATTAGCCTTAGAAAAGTGAAATGAACATTCCATAATATATTAGTGTTTGTTGGTCGTTTGTTAGGACTAATTGAAGTAAACTCTCTAAGAGTTGAGCGAGATTAGAGATGTATATAAAGTCTATATATATCAGTAGTCTGTATATATATATATATATATATATATATATTTATATCTATATATACACAAATATATACGCAACCGTGTATACCTACGCGTATTATAGACTTTATACAACACTAAGAATAGTAATAGTATCCGACTCTGATTTATTTAAAGGCAGTTTGCATAATATATATTTTCAATCGAACCAAATCGTTTTGAAACGCGATTGTTTTTTAGGTCATGCATCTTGACGTAACACTTCTTTACCATATACGGCTAAGAATATGCTGACTTTATTGCAAAATGACTGTGATAATGTTACAACGGATGACTGAACAAAAGTCGTGGATCACACAAAAATATATACTAGAAGACTGGGAGCGTCCACTTTGATAGCGTTTGTGCACAAGAATTAATATTCTACGTATGGGAGAGTTCCAATATTGGGCCTAGTAATGAAGATAATAATGACTTAGGTTTTACACCATTATTTTAATGATAAATAACTTTTAGTTCCAATTACTTGTTTTAGTACATCCTAAGAGACCTTTATGAAAAAAACTTCACACATATTCTACTAAATGGGCATTTTCATTTTAAAAGGCGTTGGTTATAAAAGCAGCATTTAAAAATGCATCATTGTTTTAGGACTTACGAACTATAAATTATTATAACAAATATTATAATGTGACATATATTAAAGTTCCAAGCAGAAATGTGTATTTCATGTCTTAATTCAATATATTCGTGAGATTGGGTAAACAATGTCTTATTAGTTACAAAAATCAAATCGGGATAAATATTTTACTGCTGGAAATTAAATGAGAAAACCTTACTTAATAAGCTATTATATTTCAATTAAAGAAACATGTGAAGCGATGAAAGAGAATTTTTAAGAATAGTACTCACTGTTTGGTTAAAATCTTATTATATTTTAGTTCTTCTAATGAGTAAATTAATTTGACATTTATTGAATATAATATACTTAACTAAATGAAAATAGATTAATAAATATGTACCTAGAGGTACTAATATAATAAAATCATATGTTGAAGCACTTTGGTTTTTTTTTTTTTATGCCTGATAGGTTAGCTTTTGACCACTATCTCACCTGATGGTAAGTGATGATGTGGTCGAAGTTGTTGTTCAGGCTAACCTAGAAGTATTGGCTCTCAAGGACAGCTGCCGGAACACACCGTTAGGTGCTTGGCGACAGATTTTCTACTTGAGGGTGGTAGCTAGCCAGGCGGGCATTCGCAAAATGCCCTACCACCATGCTATAACGACTGCCATCCTAAGACAACAACCGGGACCGACGGCTTAACGTGCCCTCCGAAGCACGGAAACGCTCAGTAGTAATGTCACTAGCGGTCAGCCATCCAACTCTTGACCGCGCGCGACCTTGCTTAACTTTTCTGATCGGTTGAGAACAGCTAAGTAAACTTCGCTACGAGCGCTTCAAAATTAAAGTATTTGGTACAATCGTGTATTCTGTGAAACTAACAATCTTAATATATCACTTGGTACAATTATTACAACTGTCTAATGAGTAATGATCATGAACAGTAAACAAGTTGCATGAATAACACCAAAAGAAAGTACTTTCTAACAATATTCTGACACATTCTTCAGGCTTTACGAAATGTAACGGTATATCATGAAAAATATTAACAGTCCCACAGTCATGATAGCGCACTGATAAAATAAAATTATCAATCATTATTTTAAAAAAGTTTCGTCCAAACTAGTTAAGCTGTTTTGCGTGAATGAGTAACAATCATCCAAACATACAAACTTAGAAATGCATAATATTAATATGATCTTTGAACAGTTGTAGTTATCATTTTCCCTAATAAACTCCGATTGGCATCGGCGATAATTATAACAATAGAATTTCATTCATAAATTGGCCATAATGGTCCAGTCCGATGCCAACTTATTAAGGTTAATCGCCATGAATGAGTAGCTTTATATGTGTGTTTCGTAACATTTTTGTCTATCATATAGTAACGGTGGCTAATAGCACGTGACAAATGTCAAATTCATTTAAAAAATATCATAAAACACACAACATTTTTATAAAACTACATAATTCAACTTCTATATGCTTCAGCATGCTTGAGGTATAAATACAGCTCAAGATGATATAAAGACAAATTTATATTAATGAATAAACGTCATATTTAACCACAATAGATTTTTCTTGCCAAAAATGTCAGGTACGCGAGAGTGCCGCGCCAACAAGACAGCTTGCGTGACCAACTTTTAAAAAGCGTTTATCCTTTGACATTGTACTTGGGTTTGCCATATAAATAAATTTGCTCCATAAATGGGATATCATAATCTTACCCTTTACCTTTTGTTGTTGTATTATTAATTCAAGAGACAAGAAAGTGTTCAAAATTCCAAATCCATACAGCATTAACATACAACTATCGATTGTAAGTTCGATAGTTGCATGTTCAATAATCGAACACATACATTTCCGATTATACACCACCCCATCCCCACAGTATCAAGCCAAATTAGTCTAGTGTTTGCAGAGCGTCCATTCTCTATGATCGAACCGATTGATATGATTCTACCACATAACTTTGAAGTTTGATTCTATTCATCCATACCACATCACTAAGTGGGTGGTGCCGAATTGAACATCGTATTTTTATAATTATTTTGTTTATTTTATTATTAATTTAGTGTAGTAGGTACCTAGATCTTAATGTTTCGTAAAGTATGTCCGTTATTAATAGGCAAGTTTGATAGTTTAATAGTCACTATTATACCATCACCTATTTTTATAACCTAAATTAGTCATCGAAGAGATTAGTTAGTATAGTAACAGACGGTGCCTGGAGTTTCAGTTGCTTGCATTAAATTTACGCGCGTTCACATGCA